>CM066985.1:123963517-126636017 GCA_033977485.1 Hydrangea macrophylla | reverse complement strand
GGATTGCTGTAGTAGACGAATCGAGAACACGGGCTCGATAACAGCTCACGATCTTCTACCGTATTCCTTTGCTGCCAGAATATCGAACTGAGTGTGGGCTCTTTCGAAATCCTTTCTGTTTTCTGCTGTCCCTCTTTTACGCTCTCTTTTCTATTCCGAGTTATAATTCTCTATATAGAAAAACGCTAACTGAGAAGAGAGCCAAAGCAGCATATATATAGGCTACGATAGGGACCATAAGAAGTCAATAAGGAATAGACTTCCTTATGGAATTAGGAAACCCTAATTCGAACTGAATCAGATTCCTATTTTCATAAATTATAATTCATACCACTAAAGAATTATAATTGCACTCCTACCCTTATCTCAAAAAAATATTTCAAGCTCCATGTTATTAAATGCTTATTATCTCCCCATGTTAAGATTACAGATATCCATTAATTAAATATAATTACTGACAATTATATTTAATTAATTTCTTAAGATTCCTTGAGATCCTCTGCTTAACTTATCTGATATGTCGGATACAAAATCCACCTGCAGGGTTTGACATAATCAAAACTTATAAGCTTTCTCAAGGGGATATCATCAATCCCAAAATTGAGACATGGATTCCATCATTAATTAATATCCACCACACAATTAATATTGCCACCCAATCCAATGAGATATTGACCCATTTAAGGATCTCACCCTTGTAGGGATCAAAGTGTAAATATCAAATGTACATGTCTACAAATTAACTTAGGATTTAGAGCATAAGCACTCATAATAGCCATGAGGTATTAATTATCTTATAAGTCAGTATAAAGATAATTACCCCAAGTCAGTCCCGTTTAATACACAATGTGTATCAGCATAGTGAGTTAAAACTATACCGTTTTCCGTAGTCAAGACAAACCTTCTACAACACCATGCTACAGTCCTACCGATGGTGTGTGCAATCCCATCTAAGACTGTAAACCAAAATCTTACATTCAATCATATCTGATGGCCTGATCTTCCGTGTGTAAGCCGAACTCTACACACCAAACCACCTACTATATAGAATGAGAGACACACATGCATAATATTAAATAAATAATATAATACAAACATTGCCCACATAGATTCTCATAAAAAATGGATTAACTGATTTTATTAAATGAATAATAAATCAACTACATAAAGCATGGCTTTTAGTATATATCCCTAACAAGCCGGGCATGTAGATGAATGCTATAGTGGTGCTGTGTAGACTGAAGAGTCGGCCCCTTCAATGGGGGGTGAGTGGTCTCTTTTATAGATGTAAGAGACCTACCCGTACATGGATAAGGAAATATAATCCATTTAGAATATGATTGACACCAATCAAGTAAGTTTCCTAATTGTATTAGGATTGATTGACATTAATTGTGGGGGTTTTCTAATTGGATTAGGAAATAGTTTGCACTTTCCATTAGTCTCCTAGCTTGAGTAGAAAACTGCCCGTAATGCTCGGGATCATGCCTGTGGGCCCGGATGAGCTGTTCCCGTAGTGGGATGCGCCTGTGCGGTCTTCCCGACCTGTTGGCCGGGTTGTGGATGAACCGCTCGGTATGATGAGTGTTTCGGGTAGACTAGACCGCTCGGGCTGATGCTTGTCCGAGGAGTTGTGCATGATTTGACCGGGACATGGACTGGCTGCTGATTTGAACCGCTCGGTCATAGGATAGAGCCAATTTTGGGTGTATCACATACAAACCACACATATATATAGGGAGGGAAAAGGTGCAGGTGGCAAGACATGTAAACTGAAAATACAAGTTCGATTGATCGAGGTGAGGTCGGTCGATTGAGAACAGGTCGGTCAGGGTTCAATCGATTGAGATGGGTTCAATCGCTTGAGAAAAGGTTCCACGTCATAATTCAGGTCGACAGAGTTTCAAGCGATCGAAGTACGTTCGATCGTTTGAGGAATGAAATGCTCGATCGCTTGAAGCTTGATCGATCGATCGATCGAAACTGAAATGATAGGAAATGTAAATACAAGTATACTGAATCTTATTTATATTAAAAGAGGTAAAAAAAAAAGTACAATGAAAATCCAGGGTATTACAAATGGTGGAACTGCAAGCATTCAATCTCTTATATATGTTTGTATGTGGGTGTAGATTGCTCTTTAACTCATTAAAACTCAAAGAAGAAGAAAATGAATTAAAATATTGTAAATACAAGTTTAGTTTAGAGAACACTAATTGAAACTCACATTTGGATTGGATTTGGAAGAAGAAAATCTCTATTTTTCTCTCTATTTCTCCGTAACTCTATATCTCTCTCTCCTTGGAGCTTCCTTTGTTGTTCTTAGTTGTGAAGATGAGGGGGGTATTTATAGAGGGGTTGGGGAGGTAATTGAGATTAGAAAAAGTTTTTCATTGGTCCATAATCCTGGAATAATCAACACTATGTCGTTTTAAGAATTGAAATTACAATTGAGCACCAAAAAGTTTTACAAAAATTTGGGTTCTGGAGGAGGGTACCGCGGCATCAGTCAACTCCCGTTGACCCAGATTTTACATTTAGGCCCCCAGAATTTCCTAAATTTCTAAAAAAAAAAGCCCTATTTCGTTCAAAATTCACAAAAAATGCATACTAACTCCAAACCAAGCTTGTGATATACCATTGGAAAGGTATTGAAGTCTACTTTCCATAAAAAAATAGTTTTAGAGTTGGGTCACTTTGAAAAGTTTTACGGTATTCACGATAAATGTAGATTTAATTGTCTTTTTCACCTTCAGAAATTCATAATAAATTCAAATTAACTCCAAAAATTATGTGCGATATACTGTTGGAAAGCTATTGACCACTAGTATTTGATAAAAATATTTCGATGTCACAAAGGAGACTTTGACTTTTGGTCAAAATTGCGGTCAAATCAGTCAAGCAGTGCATTTCTAAAAAAATCCAAGAAGTTTTAGGAGCCTTCGGAGACTGACGTTTCTGCCAATTTTTCGTTAAAACATATTTTAAGACTTTTCCCATGATTTAGAATGATTTTAGAGCTTTCGGGCTATTTCGAAATTTTTTGGTCAAACGGAGGTCAAACCTTGGTCAAATCAGTTAAACGGGGACTTTTGAAAGCCTCTAGGAGCTGATGTTTTCAAATGTTTCTCTTTTAAAATACTTTTCTATTTAATTTTAATGACATCGAACGGTTTCTGAGCTTTTGGGCCAATTCGTAGAGTTTTGGGATTGCGGGGGGCATTTTGGTCATTTCTGCCAATTCTTTAGTTTCTTGAGAGTTAAAGGCAATCTCTGAAAATTCGACCTTTCTAATCATCGAGATTTGACATGCTTGTGTCCTCCTAAATCTATTAGCTAACAAAATGGGGTGTCTACACCAACTGAGTAGCCGAAAGAGACTGGTGCCCACTTTTAACAATGATTAGAGGTCTTTAGCCAAAGAACCTTGTCGTGATGATGGGTGGAGGGGATGAGGATGGCTTGGATCAACGATGTAATGGAGGGGAAAAAATAGCAGCAACAACATTCAAATCCCAACTTGGAGTGAAAGGATCAATGAGGTCAGCGATCTGATCAAACTCAGGACAAAAGAATTCATGGAGATTTTGATAATTGGGGACCCAAGGATCATTCCAAATATTGATGCTTAACCCATTACCATCTTTCCAGTACATCTTTTTCATCAATAAATCTCTATCTTTAATAATGCTCTTCCAACTCCAAGAGGAATTCCACCCTATCTTAGTTTTCCAAAAGTTAGAATGAGGGAAATAAATTCCCTTGAGCACTTTGGCCCACAAAGAAGATGGATTAACAAAAATGCGCCAAGCTTGTTGAAAAGCAAAATGTTGTTCATCTTTTCAAACTCTTTAAATCCTAAGCCTCCTGCACTTTTGTTTGTAGCAATAAGGTTTCACTTCAGCCAATGAATTCTCTTACCCCTCGATCCGGAACTCCACCAAAATTTTGCAATATGGGAATTAATCTTGTTACAGAGAGCCTTGGGAAATTTAAAAATGGGCATTACATAAGAAGGGATAGCTTGGAGAACTCCTTTGATCAAGGTCTCTTTTCTTGCACTTGAAAAGAGCTTTTCTTTCTATCCTTGTATCTTAGAAGCAACCGTTTCAATAATAGAGTTGAGAGCTTGAGATTTTGAACGACCCCACTCAGTAGAGAGCCCGAGGTATTTGCTCATGTGACCAAGAAGAGGAGTATTAGTCAAAGTCTGAAGAGACTCTCTGACATTTGGGTGGGTGGGTGGGTGGGTGGGGGGGGTGGTAATGGCACTGTAAAAGATCCCAGATTTGTTGAAGTTGATACTCTGCCCAGAGACGTAGTAGAACTTGTTAAGGATATCCATCATCGAAGCACATTCCGCTTGATTAGCTTTTAGGAAAGAAAAACAGAGGAGGGTAAGCGTGGGACAAGATCTGGAAAGCTTAATACCCGAAAGGTTTCCATCAGCCACTGCACTATAGATGAGTTCATTAAGAGCTTTAGTGAGCAAAATAAAAAGAGGGGGTCGCCTTGACGAAGGCCTCTTTGGGGGTAAAAGAATGGCTGGTGATCACCGCTCATGATAATACTATAGGATACCGTGGTTACGCATTGCATAATGAGTTAGGTCCATTTGGTAGAGAAACCGAGTCTTCCCAGAATGACTTCTAGGAAATCCCATTCAACCCAATTATAGGCTTTGCTCATATCCACTTTAAAAGGTAATTCAAATTTGTTGCCTTTCTTCTTCTTTCTGAGGTAATGGAGAGCATCTTGTGACAAAAAAAAAATGTTGTCTTGAATGAGTCTCTTCGGAATAAAAGCACTTTTATTTGGGGCCACTAGCTCATCAATGATCGGCTTCAACCTATTGACAAGAACTTTGGAGAGGATTTTATACACAAAATTACACAGGCTAATCGACCTAAATTAGGAGACATCCTCAGGAGATGTATTTTTGGGATAAACACAATGTTGGTTTGGTTCAGACTCTTCAAGAGAAAGCTATTTAAAAAAAAAGAGTTGACAGCATGAAAGATGTCATCTTCAAGGACTCTCTAGCGGTTATAAAAGAATGTACCAGAGAAACCATCAGGCCCCAGTGCTTCAAAGTCTCCCATCTCAAAAGCAACAACTTTAATTTCTTCTTTTGAAATAGTACTCCTCAAAAGGTTGTGCATCATATCTGGAGCAACTTTGGGTTTGATGAGGTGAAGCATTGGGTTGAAGTTCCTCAGCCCCACCAATGTATAAAGTTTTGCAAAGTGGCCACAGACCACTACAAGTGGTACCACTTGTATAGCATTTGGGATCCCAAATTTGATAAACATAACATGACTCTAACTTTAATCAATATAACGATCCTCGCACAAGTTCTCTCATCTCTGCTTAATTCTATTACTTATTCTTCTCTTTGTTTTATCCACGTTCAATCACAGAGTCCTACTTGAAGGTAAGTTAGGTATCTTAAGGGAATGGTAAAAGAATTTGGGTAAAATAAACATTTTCCTTTCAAGACTTCCTAAATAGAATTTGTAGAGAAAGACTTCGTTATAAATTTAACAGTAACTTAGTATTTAGTCTAATATAGACATTTTTATTAGAAATAGATCCATTCTACATGTTAACTTTAGAATTAGTCCCTCACCTAATTTGAGGAACAAAATACCCCCATATAATAATTTGTAAATATATACACATACATAATATTTACTCCCAAAATTCAGGGTTTTGAAACTCAAAACCCATACAACTATATATATATATATATATAGAGAGAGAGAGAGAGAGAGAGAGAGATGTAGAAGAAGAAATCTTCGACCATGACGCTGAAAGACATTTATGGCTATTTGATTCCTTCCGATCTTCTTCTCCCTTCTACTCCCGGTGAAGCTTCAAGTCCTATACATATTTGGATTTGTCGTCGATCAAAAGAGCCAGTGTTCGCTCCGAGATTTCTTTTGAACGAAGGGGCTTCTCTGATTTCTACTATGATCAATTAGATTCGTCTGGAGTCGATACAATCGGTGGAGTTTCTTTTGTCTTTTTTTTTTTTTAAAAGCTTTCCAGATTTGCAAAAAAATTACTTTCATATTTGTTGTTTGAGTTAAATATTAGGCCTTACTATTTTTATTTGACGGCCTTTGAAATTTAGGGCTTTGTGTTTGTTTGAGGATTTTTATTGAAGAGATATGATAGTGTACTATAAGTTTAAAAGTGCAAAAGATCACAACTCGATTTCAATCGACGGTCATATCACTTTGTGAATAAAATTCTCACCGATTTGTGAGAAAAATTCAAAGTGAGAAAAACTATCGAAGTAACAAAGTGAGAAATATCTCACTATTTGACTGAGAAATTTCCTAATATGCTATTGACAAAGTGAGAAATTTATCACTTTTTTATTGACAAATTTCTCTCAATACCATACCTTAACACAAAATTATCATGTTATGATGAGAATTTCTCTCTAAAATTAAGCTCATCACATTTTCAATGAAGAACAAATTTGAATCTATTAACTCCATGAATCAGTCACGCGAACACACAATAGAAAATCCCGTGTTTTAAGGGATCATTATCCCCTTAACCGTTAATGCACATACCTTCAGTTGCCATATACAACAATATATATATATATATATATATGAATGTATCTATATCAATTTCACTGAAAAGATAAACAAAGATAAAAATTTAACACATTCCCACTATTTAAGCATCCAAAATCAATCACCATAAAAATCTGATGCTATTGAAGAAGTGAGAAATTTCTCACAAAAATTAACTGATATTTCTCAGATTCTAATAAAAAAATAGGCCAAAAACCTAATCCAAACAAACAAATAACATACAGATTTAAATTGGTCTGTTCAACGTTAATAGTCCCACTAATGACTCTGTTTTCACAAAACTGCTTTGATTTTAGGAATAAAACACTCATTATCATGATCTCCTAAACTATTTGATTACCATTACTGTAACCACCTATTTTAAAATCTTTTGAATACACACATTTGATATATATATATATATATCCTGATTAGGAAGATAATCAGTAATTAGTTATTTTCCACAAATTGATAGAGAGTTTACGGACCATTATACTTTTCTTCATATATATATATATGGATTAATTTCTATTCATAAAATCTGGAGCCAGAGGATCAATTTCTATTAAGGACCGAATTTGGTTACCAATTCATGTATTTCTATAAATGTAAATAGTTTTGGATTTTGATGTTAACAAGAGCCCAATTGTTCCCTTAATTATCAAAATCCTTTATTATTATAGAAAGACTGAAATGTACAATTATTGGGATTGGGACTTGAAGGAAAGTAAACTGAAGATCCTCAGTTTTCCCAAAAAAAAAAAAAACCGAAGATCCTCCACTTAAATTGCCCTGTTTCAATTTTAACATGTTTCCAAAAACAACTTTGCAAATTCCTAGACTAATGCACAAATTAAAAAAAAAATAAAAAAAAATAGGCATTTAGACAATTCATTCATCTAATTCCATTTAGGAAAAACTTCTAAGTTGTATATTCACGCACGTGAGAAGTATCAAATCAATTCAGTGTTTTGAATACATGTATCTTGTGCTGTGTGAATTTTTTTTACATTTTTCTGTGCACCACTTACACAACACATAGTATATGCATTTAGAGTTGGGTGTCAAATTAAATGTGGATTTCAAAGTGTGCCTAGCAATACTCAATACCTTATGCCACAAAAAGACTAACACAGAAACTCAAATGGGTCCCCCCCTGGATAAACACACCCTCACACGCACAAACTCGTACACATATGAAAGTAAACACTATTGAGTTATCAAATCAACGAGAGAGAGAGAGAGAGAGAGAGAGAGAGAGAAAACAGGTTGAAAGAATTAACTCTGCTTTTCTGATTTTATTTATTTAATTTTTTTTGTTTATTGCAGCGCGGTCTATTCAGCCTGTTGGAATTGAAGCAATTCATGATGAATATAATGAGTTCAAGGCCAAGGCAGATGAAGTTGATGTTAATGGAGCATATTTACTGATGATGAACATGGATTATGCTAAAGAAAAAACGAAGCCTCCTATTCATAACTAGATATTTGATTGCGATTCGAAGCTAAATTATTAATGGCAGTACAAAAAGTCTAGTCCACAGTTTGTTTTACTTTTTTCTTGCAACAATAAAATGTGAACTTCTGATAAAGTTCTATGTAACCTTATGACCAGATCTATTTATTTTTAGATGAGAACGTTATGATCATATTTAAATAACAATAAGTATACTTATTTGTCTGCTTCCATATTTGTTAATTTGTTAATATTGTGACAACTGCATATGCCCATACACACACACACACACACACACAGAGAGTTAACACTACGTTGCATTTTGATCCAAATTTGGATCAAGGACTTTGAATTCTTTTCAACTAGAGGACGATAACTTTCCCAACACTAATTTAGTCAACACGACTGAAAATTAGCCAAGTCTAAGAAGGTCTTTGAGGCGAAACTTTTGTCCCGCGAATCAGCAAAAACTTCGGTCTGAAAGAAACTTAAATTAAATATGCAACATGAAGAATGAAATAAGAATTGGATGCAAGGACTAAAGAATTCTAGATGAGATATGGAAATTACTAGGAAGTAAATTGTAGAAGAGAAGCATCCTAAAGATTGATGATTGAAATCAATCGTACAAATCTCATTCATTTTAAAACAATGAAAGCAGATTTTTTGCTTAAGCAAAAACCAAGCGTTACCAAAAACATTAAAACAATGTGGGTTTAGAAAATATTGGTACTAATCAAACAAGAGAGGAGTTCCAACCAAAATGAAGTCTTCTCATCAAATGCAGTTGGGTATATAGTTTACAACATTCTGGTGTTACATATTCATATACATGAGTAGCAAGTAAACCAATATGTATGACTTGCTTCCTAGTCTATATTATGTACACCATTCCAACCTCTACAAGTGCAGCATGAGGGATGTTCAATGCCACCGGAGTCTCCCGGCAATTTTTATCAAGAAACTCATAAGTCATTACCAAAAACCGCTTCACAAGATTCGATCCTTTTCTCAGTGATAAATGTGATTGCCCCAAGAAATAAGCAGTCCCACTTTCCCTAGCATCGACTAGTTCTTGAAGTTCTTTCCTCACCGATACTCGCATTTTGGGAGGACTGTTTGGAGGCAGCATAAACCGAACTTTCTTCTTCTTGACAGAAACACAATCACTTCCTGATGGGTCGTCCAATGGACTTCTTCTAGTTTCAGAGTGTGAGGTAATCCCATCTATAGGAATCAAAGCATTTCCGTTGACCAAAGGATTTCCAACAACAATCATTTTCCCTTCTGGGGAAGTCAAAGCCTCAAAATCATTTTCCTCCCTGGAAATGAATTCTCCAATTGAATGAATAATATTATCCTCAAAATCATCCGTGTCTCTCACACGATCACAATACCCGTATCTCACTATGCATCGATATATCTTATATTCTTTGTTTCCAACCCTGCCAATAAGATATCGCCGGCTTTGGGGTACATAAGGCACTGGTAAAGGCTTGAAGGACACAAAGATTAGTAGTTCATGAAATGCTGGAAGGTTTGTGATAAAATGAGAGAAAAAGGCTGGTATTCCTGTCACTATATCAGTGTAAATGAAGCCAATTCCGGGTACTCTGGATACTCCTAAACCAGGGCTAAGATCGGTTAGCCAATCCAAGGATACCTTGTTCTCCAAATCAAACTTGTATTTTTTCACGGTGCCATAATGCCACGCGAGCATGATGGTCATGGTAAGGACCAAAAGGACAACTAGATACCAGGCTCCCTTGTGAAAATTCAACAAACATGCCGATAGATATATGGCCTCAACTGAGCCGAAGCCTACCAAAAAGCATGCAGATAGGAATAGACTATTTTCCCAGTATAGTGCAATCACAAGTGACATTAGAAAAGTTGATACCAGCATTCCAGAAATTATTGCTAAACCTGAAAAGAAAATGTATAATTTTTACTAGACATAAACCAATAAAGTCCAAATTCTCCAAATACTTGAAAATCCCACAACAGCAGTCCATATTTCTTTCATTCAAGTGTGGATTGGACATGGATATTTCTGCAGTACTTTATACATATCCACCCCCTACCCCTACCCCCCCTCTCTTTTGATTTCATCACTGAGCCACAGGCAAATAACTCAGTAGTTGATATGCCATGGCCAATTTTTCCTATTTAGTCTGATGGTAAGTTTTATGGCATATTGGTCATCAGATCTCTCTCTCTCTCTCTCTCTCTCTCTCTCTCTCTCATGCGCAGACATGGATACTCACAGGATTTTTCCCAAAAAAAAAAAAAATTCATATTCCAAATGATGCGGTACCACGGTTGAAAATAGAGTACATTATTAGGAAGCATACCGGTTGCGTTCCCAATTCGTCCAGTGTCATGGAATCCAATGGTGATAGCAAGGCTGAGGACCATCAATATCCAATTCACATCGGGAATGTAGACCTGTCCATTTATCTTATCCGATGTGTGGATAACTTTTACTCTGGGAAAACAACCAAGTGCCAAACACTGGTTAATGATGGAGAAGCTAGCAGTAATAGTTGCTTGGCTTCCAACGGCTGAAGCAAATAGGGAAAATACCGTGAAGGCATGGCGAAGAATTTCTGTAATTGCCATTGTATCCAAAAGTAAGATGCAAGATCACTTAGGTGAGAAAGCAACCCGAAAATCGAACAGAGAACGAGAACTACTTACTACTAGGTACTGATTCAGTGAGATAAGTAATTCCCAAGTGTTTGGAAATAAAAGCGGCTTGACCAGCGTAACATAAAACAAGGGCCGGATAAATTAGGCAGAGAAAAGTGATCTGCAAAAGAGACATCATTCAAAAGTTCATTGGAATGGCACTGATATACCAACATTGATGAACATGAGCTTTACTCAATGTACCTTGATAGATTTCTTCGAGAAATGACCTAGGTCTGCAAACATTGCTTCTGATCCTGCAAAGGAGACGATTCAGTATCAACGTAACCAAACCAAACCAAACCAAACCAAACCAAACTAAGCCTTGTGTCCCAATCAATTGGGGTCGGCTGTATGAATCTTTTTTCTCCATTCTTCACGATCAAGAGCTATATGCTCATTCAAAGTATCAACCTATTACCTTGTATTTATTCAGGCTATGTTTGGTATGTGGATTTAGAGAAGGTAAAGGAAATTAGAGAAAAACTACTTCACTAGTGTTGTATTACTTTGTGTTTCCTTCTATGTATAAATAACATAACAAATTCAAAAATTTCAAATGCTAGTAGAAATCATTAAAGATCAGGAAAGTGAGTCAAAAAATTCAAAACTTTAATTTATCTTTCATCCTAGGTTCTTTTCACCCTTGTTTTCCTCATTATTGACCTTCTTAACCAAACAAAGATAAGTGTTTTTCTCCCTGTTTTCTTTTCTTTCGCCTTATTAATCCCTGAAGCAAAAAGAGACTTAGTAGTGACCAAAAAGCATGTTCGCAAGAAAACGTAAATACTGGAATGGCCAAGTAACTTCAGTGGCACCAACTAACCTGCTATACATAGAAGGATGCTGCCTAATGACCTCCACCTACCAATAGTGATGTTTTTCATGAATCTGTACATGTATTGTGGAGAGATTGCATAGATGATCTGGGGATCCCAACGAAATATATTATATAGACCCACTCCACTGATGAACAAGAGCCATATGACAACAATTGGAGCAAAAAGAAACCCGATCTTTTTGGTACCATAACGCTGGAGTGTGAAAAGGCAAACCAATATGGCACATGCAACGGGAACTGGTATGTCTAAAACAAATAGTATGACAAGGGAATAAGCATCTTGGAAAAGGAAATCAACAAAATATATCACATACTGAATATAACATACCCCTTAAGTATAAACATTAAGATACAGATTGCCACACAATACTGAAAATGAAGTAACATCCTAATGGCTTCAAACTTTAAATTACTTTGGGGTGGAGGTCAAGAGAGCAAGGTCATATTTAGAAACACGTATCCTTTGTTATAACAATAGTTACAACTAGAACAGAGGGTAATTAGGCAAACCCAATTCAGATGCTGTTAAAAGCAAAAAGAACCATTTCAAATGCAAGGTAAAAGACACGGAAAAGATCTTTTTCTCCCATGACACATCAAAACTCGCCCTTAAGTTACTTTAGTGGTGTGGCCACCAATAAACTAGATAGTTGGTTGATTGATTGAAATGACAAGCATAATGATCTAGAAATGTCATTCTAAAACACTGTTGAGATTGTTCCACATCGGGGACTTATAAGTTATAACCTAGCTACTCAATATATTCAAGGGGCTACTCCACCCATTATCAATTGGTTTTGGGTTGGATGCTCCAATTTAAGTTGGTATCAGAGTAGGTTATTGTTGGGTCCAATTTGTCCACGTGTGCTCCACGTCACCCTATCTTAGTAATCCACATGTTTGGCTCTCAGTCATGCTACACGTGTGGTGGCATGTTGAGATTGTCGCACATCGGAGACTTATAACCTAGGTACTCAATATATAAGTTCAAGGGGCTACTCCACCCATTGTCACTTGGTTTTGGATTGGATGCTCCAATTTAACAAACACGACTAAGAAAATTCATAATTATTTATTTCCTCTGTCACAAGAGTCCTTGATTTTATCTTTGAAGGTCACATTTTAAGAGCCATCTTAAAAAGTAAATGTACTTCCAACTACACATTCTCCAATTCGTTTAGCAAAAAAAAATACACATTTTCCAAGTTTACCCTATATATTCCATAAAACTCTCCCACTTTTTCGTTGATGTGACACTAAAATATTGAAATTCAAGGACAATAATGGAAAGCTGGAAAATTTCACCACAACTAAAAAAAAAAAAAAAACGTTCCTTAGATAATTAGAATTCTCAAAAGAGACTCTTAATCTGGGACAAAGGGAGTGTCTTGAAATGGCTATAAAATGACTTGAGTCGTCAATTTTGAAAAGTAGGCTTACAAAAATATTTCAAGGCGGTCCATTAAAGCTGTATATCCTTGTACAATATATGCAGAATCTCCAAATATAAACAAAGCTAATAGTTAATTTTAGCTGCACATTCAGAGGGAATCTTGGCAGAAAATTTCATCAACTTGTCATGAAGAAAGTTAAGGTTCTTAAGGGCAGTAATTTTTTGTTGGGACTCATCCATGAAGTGAAATTTAAAAGTTGAACACAAGATTATCAAGAGATCGTCAATTAAAAATTATCACAGAGGAATAGCCAATAGCCACAGTATCCATTCTAAAAAAACCTAGTTTCATGGTGAAGCACTTACATTTTCTCAAAGCCTTTTCTGCGGAGTGCCTTCTGCTTTCTGAAGAGGAGACTGGTAAGAACAACAAATTTAGTTTTTATTCCAATGTGATAACAAAGTTTTGTTCAGTTTTCATTCCAATGTCATAACAAATTTTGGTTGTGTTTTATGACATAAAGGACTTGGTTTTAAGAATCCAATAGACATTTAATTCTTACATTTGTTTGAGATATCAACCAACAACCGTTCAAGCCCCGATGAAGCCGATAAAACTGGATTGGGAAAAGAAATATAAAGTTAGTTTGAAAGAGTAAATCAAGTAAGCAATTCAAATGTAATGAATATATGCACATAAACAAACCCGATATGGCAGGGGTAAGCACTGCATCACCAATTATCATGCAACAGCCAAAGAGAGCCAGGAACAACATCAAATAGTGACTGCTCTTATGTTTCTCAATGCCCCTTCTAGCCTTTGAATCCACCTTTTTTTCAGGAATTTCCATTTCATAATCCATAACCTCATTAGCACTTGTGTCACTTGGAAGCAGACCCACTTTTGCATGCCTGCACAGTAACGAGTATAATGCAAAAGTACCTCCTGCAGGATTCATTGAAGTCAAGAATGCTTAAAGATACTATCACATATATCTACATATTTATGCACATATATACATGTGTGTGTGTGTGTGTGTATAGTTTCCAGAAGAGGTCAAAAGACAATTACCCTCTCCACCATCATCAGCCCTTAACACTATCATCGCATATTTGAGTAAAGGAATGATGGTAAGAGTCCAGAACACAAAGGAGAAGAGTTCATATATTCTCTCATCTGAATCGATAACCTTTGCTGGAATTGTTTCAAATACATACAAGGGAGTGATACTCAAGCGACCATAAACTACTCCAAGACTCTGAAATGATAGAAGGATTGCATGCCTCCATGTCTCTTTCTGCAAATTATCAAGTTAAAATAGAGTAAACATCTACTAGGACAGTCTATGAGCTATTTTGACTCCAAATACATCGGAAGTACGAACAGGTCCACTATGTTAAGACTCATGTCGTTACTATATCCTACTGGTTGTAATCGATCTCAGTGAAAATTGATATTTTCTTCAACTCAACTAGTATAGGCATCAATCAAGTTTCCACTCTAAGGGACTCCGTGCTGGATCATATTCGACTTCAAATTGTATAAATTATTAAATTTCAACAATCCAACTTCTTGTTCTCTCGGTTATGAATAGGTGAATCATGCAAAAGAAATTTCTCCAGGCTGCTTTAGCATGACAATTTCGAAATGCATTCTCACCATCGTCTTCATTGTTAACTTAATATAAAGATGCATTTTCATACACTTTTTACTTTTTCACAAAGGCAAGTCTTCCTTGCTTGTGCTCTTAAGTTGGAGAGGGTGTTTGGCAAACGAGGACATGAGTGGGGGTTGACAGGTCACATGCTCAACGTCTATGGCTTAACTCTCACTCTATATTGTATCTATCTCCATCTCCAATCTTATGATTTTTCACTCACTCTTTATATTCAAGAAAAAAAAAAAAAAAAGAAGCCACTTTCTTACCACGGAGCATAACGTGCTAAAGAAACATAGAAGTTGTGGGTGTTAATTATTGTATTTCTGTCCTCTTTTCAAATCTATTTGTGAAAGTAGCATGACCACTTCATAGAAAAACTAATACAAAAGTCTGCATCCAAGATGAATAATTCGAAGGTGAAAATGAACTCTAACGGCCTGTTTGGTTGTCACTGGAATTTGAATAAGACTCATTTCAGATTTCATGTTGAATCTTGAAGCAAAATTCATCACCATGAATGACTCCATTTATAAAAATAGGAAACTCCACCATATTTCTTCTTATGTGGCCGTTTCTACCTTTTTCCTAGAATGCCGAAATTTATGATTGTAAGCATCATTTCTGAGACGAGCATCTAATTTCTAAATGGAACCATTCAAACTCACCATCATTTTTTTCGTAAAATTCTATACAAACAATAGAATGCAATTATTTCATTCAAGGACAACTAAACAGGCCATAAGTGATTGTGGTCATTCAAAAATAAAGTAACACCACAATGACACCTTTTTTTTCCCCCCAAAAAAAGGAAAAAACCGCAATGAACAACGTTAAAATACACATATATAATAATAATAATAATAATAATAATAATAATAATAATAATAATAATAATAATAATAGTAATTGTCTCGATCTCAAATCAGAATTTGACAGGCATGAACTTCCATAAAATAATTGCAAAATCAGACAAGACAATCAAATTCTGAAAAAAGAAAAATATAATTGAAAAAAAAAAAAGATTGAATAAAATTGCATACAGTAAATACATTTAAGCGAAATGGTTGACTTAATCACACGAAATTTAAATCCATGATTTTGGTCTATAACATACATACATACATACATACATTTCAATGGCTGAAAATTTACTAAACCAACAAATATCAATCCAACACGATTCAACACTTGGGAAACCAAAACAAAGCAAAATAATACTACAGAACAGACACTTGTATAACAACAGTAAACAAAGGTTTTTTAAGTACAGAAAGAGCCATCATAAAATTACCTTGAATCCCGGAGATATGGACTGAGGGCTCATTTGATTAGAGGCAGAAGAGTTTACACAATCACAATTCGGATTGGATTGAAATTAATGAGACAAGCAACCAACAACAACAACAACAACAGGAATTGGAATGATCGTGCCAAATTGCAAATGGAGTTTGCGACGGACAAACCCAAGGGGAGAGAGAGAGAGAGAGTGACAAGGCAGATCTCCTAATGTGTCGCATATATATATATATATACATACATATATTAACCCATTGTAGTGGGGACATATATATATATACATATAATATTGTTCGTTATATATTTGTTCGTTTGGTGTCCGATTCCGATACGTTTCGTTCTGAATATTAGTATTTTTTGGGGGGGGAAGAAAGAAGTGAGTGAATGCCGGACTGATAGGGACCACCTCACCTGATTGAGAGAATCAATAGTTATTAATGATTTAAAATGACACCCAACCCACATGGCTTTGCGTTTGGGTTGGGCGGGTTGGGGGGACGGTGAATTAGCAACAATAATGTTAAACTCACATAAAATTTTATGCAAAAATTTATACTCCCTCCGTCCCATAATAAGTGTCCACATTTCCTTTTTTGGATGTCCCACAATAAGTATCCACTTTCCTAAATTGGCATATAACTTTTACTTACTTTCCAAAACTACCCTTATAATAAAGACAAGGAAGCATTTATTTGTGGTCCCAAAACAAACAAAAAGTCAAACACCCATCACATCAAAGGGTAAAATTGGAAAATGACTCTTTAATGAACCAATTTCTTAAACATTGTGCAAAAAGGAAGTGGACACTTATTATGGGACGGAGGGAGTACAAAATAATTCTAGTCCTTGATTCTAGTGGCTTTCATGTGAGAAGCACATAGGTCCCACATAAGACCAATCGAAATCAAAGATCAGGATTATTTTATGTGAATTTTTTCGTAGGTGTAGCATTACTCGAATTAGCAAACTCTGCACTTTGATGTGGATTTTACCCTTAAATGCAAAAGGCCTAATTGCACTTTACCCCTTCGTACTATACATGTGTTTTCAATTGGGTACATCAACCCTTTTTTTCTTTGCAATTGGCCTCTTGAACTTTCAACTCATTTTCAATCTCATCCAATTGATAATGCCGTTAGATTAAAACTAACGGAATTGCCTAGAATTTTTTAAATTTTTTTTTTTTGCAATTGGCCCCTTGAACTTTCATCCCTTTTCCAATCAGATCCATTCGCTAACGGCATAAAATCTTGTTGGACAAAATTGCCCAAGTGCCATTCCCCAAAAAATAGCTAAATCGAAACCTTTTTTTTTTTTCTTTTTCATTTTATCTATCAAAACAGATGATTTTATCTGTTGACGGACATATAATATTGAGCTAAAAAATCCTAATTTTCTTATCTTTTGGCCTTTTGGGATGATTTTTTTTATTTCAAGTATTTGTTCGAAATCGATGCAATGGGATTCGAAATTTCACAAAAAAATATACGTTGCAGTCTTATTTTGTTTAGCTCAATATTATTTGTCAAGGCCAAAACAGGTTCTATGTCAAACCAACCTACACTTAATTCTCACAAGAGCCAGATAAAATTTGAACTTAAACTGAATCAAGTCATATCTTAGACTTTTCTAAACAGGGCCCAAATTTGTTTTGACAAATCATCTTTTACGATTCAATCAATTTGAACTTAAACTGAATCAAGTCATATCTTAGACTTTTCTAAACAGGGCCCAAATTTGTTTTGACAAATCATCTTTTACGATTCAATCGCGGAGAAATGTGAGTGTACATAAAAATTTGTATTGTAAAAATATTTTTTCCGATTAAAGTACAGAAATATAAGTTGTCAAACAGGTCCAAAATGGGCCGAGTGTCATGGGTGCTCCACGTTTTGGTGGGCCTCAGTAGGCCCATCTTACACAGCCTCGCTACTCCCATTTCCCAAGATTGAGAATAGGATTTGGGCCTGCAATCTAGTGGCCCAGTCTGGCCTGAAGATTGGGCTAGAACTAGCTTGTTTTACACATTTTGACATACTTGGCAGGGCTCCACTATAAGGCTCGTCCTGATACTGATCCCAGATTTAAAAATATTAATAGGCCAAGTTTTGGCCCAACCAAGCCCAATCCATTGAAGATTTTAGTCAATAATACTTTATTTTTTGGCTAAGGGCATACCTCCAACCCTTACCCAAAAGGGCCAAAACTCATATCAAATTTAAATATATGGATAAAATATTTCAAAACCTTCTTCAATCCTTCACTCAAACTCATCTCAAATTGAGTTTTACTACTCAAACTTAAAACCAAATTGAAATAAAACTTGTCACATACTACTTTAATATGCGTTTTAGTACGGATTGGAGTGTTTTTCTTTAAGTTTTTTTACTTAAATAATTTGGTTTGATATTTAAATGAGTTTGAATAAAAGTTAGAAATGACTTAATTAAGAATTAATGATACTTTACGGTAGTACGATAATGGACTGACCTTTTTTATTTTATTTTTTAATGGACTGACCGTTTTTTTTTTTTTTTTTTTTGCACATGTGCAAGGAGAAGAAGCTCCAAGTGCAATCAATGTAACGTACAATTAATATTAAAAATAAGACTAAAGGTTGAAAATGTAACTCGACAACACCTGACAAAGCGGGCCTTAAGTCAACAAGAAAGGAAAAAATAACCAACATACAGAAGAAGATTTCACCAAAATAGACTTGGCTTTCCTTGGAATACTCCAATCCCTTGGAATTTTATGAATATCCCTTGAAAACGTTTGTATCCGTGTATTTTTTTTTAGGGTAATACTTGGGACACAACCTTCATACAACTTTTATACAACCTCCCCAAAATATGTGTCTATCTCTTTCCTGTGTCACTGTGGGGTCCAGTGACATCACAAGAGAGAGATAGACACATCTTTTGGGGAGGTTGTATGAAAGTTGTATGAAAGTTGTGTCCCAAATATTACTCTCTTTTTTAACCTTTTGAGTATCATGTGAAGCTATGATTTACATTTATTTATTTATTTGGAATACAACAACAAATGCCCCTGCTTGACCTTCGCGATTTCGAGATTGATATTTATTGTTGTTTTTATCGAAGTAGAACAAGGGGCAAACATCGGGCACGTACACCAACCTCACAAAACATGCACCAGGTAAATCAGGGAGGCAAGCTAGCGGTAAGATCTGAACTTACACCAAGCTGGACATTTTTACAGTCTATCTTGAAGTTTATCCCTCTAGCTATCTTAGATGACTCCTGGAGTGTCTAATTTTTTTGGGTATGCTATAAGTTTTACGTATATAGCTTAACTTAAATTTTTCGAGTATCGTTATGGAACTCTGTGTATCCCTAGAGCATATATTTTCTAGGAAGAAAGAAAGGTAGAGAGAGAGAGAAAAAAAAGAAAAAAAAAAAAAAAAAAAGCCCTAACCTAGCTGCCAACCAGCCCTCCACTATCGTGCCACCTCTGGCCTCCTTCCATCTATGGTCACCATCCTTACCATTTTGGCCTCACTCCATCTCCAATTACCGTTATCGCCATTTTGGCATGATCATCCATAGAAATCAAACCCACAAACTTCATGAGACCAGTAACAATGGCGGTTTCACCTTCTCCATCGTTGCTTTCATCTTCTGCTCCGTTGACGGGTGTTTCCTTTCTCTATTTCTCTGTCCCCGTTCCGATCTTGTAGTAGATTTTGTGTGATTCACATTTTTTTTAATGGACTTACGATTTTTGGGTCTCCATTTTTTTTTATTGTGAACAAATTGTGACTTTCCAAAGTAATTTGATATATATATATATTTTTTTTTGAAGTTGATGAATCACATTGATACAACAACTTCTCTCTCTTTCTATTCCCCGTTCCCATTTTCTAGAACATGTTGTGAGATTCACAAATCATGTTGTGGCTTTCTCTTCTATTTTTGTTTTTCAGAACATGTAAAATTCACAAATCATATTGTGACTCTCTCTTTCATCATGTTTTTCCATAATATGTTGTGAAATTCACAAATCATACAGTGAATTTCAGAGAACATTTGGTGAAATTTACAAAAACTACTGTAAATTTTGAAGACATATATGCGTCTGTAATGGTGTGGCATTGGTTGACAGGGGTGATGGAGATGATTGTGATTAATGGTCGTAAGGTGCTGACTTTCAAAATTTAATTTCCTTAATTTTTGTTTCCTTTAATTGTTTTTTGAGAAAAAAAAAATACTAATGAAGGGGGTGACCATTTTGCAGATTGTCAAAGTTGATGAGGGGAGGAGTACTTTAGTCCCTTAAAAATTTCAAAGGCTTAATGATAAATATGTTTTAACCAAAGGACTTGTTGCTAAATAAGTACATACAAAAGGGATATAATACTAATTCACCCTTATATTTACATAATTTCTCTATGCACTCACTTGTACTTGAGTTGATTCTTTGTGCACTCATCCTCAGTACATAATGTGGGTATATATATACAATTAAAAAAAATATAGATTAATATATTTAGCAGCTTCTTATTTTTATTCCATGTGATGGCTAGTGAGAGACGCAGGAATTCAATCCAATGGGGGCAAAGTAGACGACTAGGATTGTATACAAGCCAAGATGCACAACAAGCCCCCACGAACGTGTTCGATAAAGGTTCGACTCGACTGGTTTGATGAACAAGTCAAGGTCAAGCCTAGATTTTAGGCTAGTTTAATAAACAAGCCAATTAAGCTCAAACATACATGAGCTTAGCTCGATAGAGCTCGTGAACACTTTTGAATAAGACTATTTAGTAAGCTCACAAAAACACTTGTGAATAGACCAGCTAGACAAAGACTTGTATACTGGCCTATGTATATATATATATATATATATGTAAATCTATTAAATAAATGTGTAGGCTCGTGAACGTGGTTGTGTACTGGTATATATGTATAAAACTATGTAGTTTTAGATGGCTTGTGAAAAAGCTTAAATTTAAGGCTCATTTAATAAACAAGCTAAGTTCAAGCCTGGATTTCAAGCTCGTTTAATAAACAAGTAAGGTTCAAACTCACACAAGTTCTGCTCGTATACACCCCTAATATTGACGACCAAGAAATAATTTTTTTTTTCACCCAAACAAAAGGTATTTATATATATCTAACATTTTCAATACAACGTTAGCATAATATGATAACTTGCTTACAATGCTCCTCTTCATCAAATATTTTTTTAAATGATCATACATAAACTTTTATTTATTTATTTATTTTTTTACAAAAATTGAGTGCGGCCTGCTGTCCCTGCTCGCTCCCACTATGTGTAGTAGGGGTTCTATGTGTTGGAAAATTGAATGATTTTTATTTTTTTGGCTGAATTTGGTCATGCCAAATAGTCTCTTACATGACTAGCTATGGCTGTTCATGAATAGTCAATGACCATGATTATTCAATAACACTCACCTATTGGCCTATATATACAACTAACGTTCATTCATTTAGCGTGAATTTATTTAGAAATTATTACATATATAGTTCATACATATGCATATAGAGTGTTTCAGTGTCTGAGAGAGTACAAACATTAGTATGATTCGTTGGAGCCTTGCTATTTAAAGTGCTTCTATATTAAGGGGAAATCATTGTTTCCTGCTAAACAAATGTTGCAAATTCGTGAGTACCAATGCGGAGCGCATAATTGTCTAAAGGACACCGAACATAGTTCGTGACTCGATCAATTTTACTACAAAATACGCCCAAAATTGGCTCTATTCTATGACCGAGCAGTTCCACTCAGTGGTCGACCCCTATCACAGTCAAATTCTGCACAGTTCCTTGAATAAGCATCGGCCCAAGCGGTTTGATCTACCCGAGGCCTCCCGAGCGGTTCATCCACGACCCGACCAACAGGTCGGGAAGATCGCGCATGCACGGTCAGTACAGGTACAGTCATGCCAGTCCCGCGAGGCACACTCCAGAATATTCCAGGCTATTTTCTAATCAAGTTAGAAGACTAATGGAAAGTACACATCGTTTCCTAATCCAATTAGGAAACCCCCACAAGTAATGCCAATCAATCTAAATTGGATTATATTTCCTTATCCATGTAGTAGTGGGTCTCTTCCATCTATAAAAGAGACCCCTCACCCCCATAGAAAGGGATCAACTTTTTAGTCTATACAGCTCCTCTATAGCAGTCATCATCGCGCCCGGCCGACCTACGGTAGCTCCAAACTATTATTGGTTCACCACAGGTCCCCGTCTTTTTTACAGTATAGTGAACGTGCTCAAACACACACGTGGACATATGTTCTTTCATTAACAAGGTCGAACCACATTCAAAAAATCAGTCTCTCACTCTCTTTCCCTCTCCTTAAATTACTCTTCTTGTCCTTTACCAATTTTTGGCATTACCAGTTTGGCGCCGTCTGTGGGAACGACAAATTCCTCAGAACACAAATTATTTAACTGATTTTCATGCTTCCGAAGAAGGGTAAGAAGGCGGCGCAGCAGGCCAACCGGGATGTTCTGCCAACCCCGGCGCCGGCTGCAGTGGTCCTGACACTGGAGCAGATCACCACGACCCTCGCACAGCTCTTGAAGATCCAGCGTCAAACCCAGTAGCAGATAAAAGCCCTGTTGGCCTAAAAAAGCAATCCTCAAGTGGTCGGGAAACGGCCCGGGAACGTTGCGTACGGTCGGGAATCGATCTTGACCAGACTGTTAGTTTACTTGTATTATTTATTTTGTCTTTTACGTTATTCTCCTTACTCTTATGTATTAGTCATAGGGGTCCTGTTGTAATATTTTATTCTCATCATATAATAAACAATAGGAGACATCATTGTTCTCCTAAGTTTTTGCCCTAATTCTAATTCTACATGGTATCAGAGCTTCCCTAAGAGGGATTATCATCCACCACCACCAAACACCACAAACCACCATCCCAACCACCAGCCGCAGCCCTCCCAGGTCACCCCAGCCCAAGTCGTAGCCCTCCCAGGGCAACCCAGTCCAGGCCGCAGCCCCCCCAGGGCACTCCAGCCCAAGCCGCAGCCCCCCTGGGCCTCACCTCATCAAGCCACAGCCCCTAGGGGCTTCGCTGCACATAGGCGCAGCCCACTAGGGCTTCGGCTCCTTCACCTCCAGCCCCTGCACCTAGCCGTAGGTCCTCCATGCTCCACCAGCCCCTGCTGAACCTTTTTTAGTCCAGATTCTATTGGTTCTTTTGCCTTCTTCCTTCACTACAGTGCTGTCCAACATCTTCTGCTGATTGTGTTTTAACTTCTCTGGTTTTTTGGTCCTTCTATGGACCTTGATGACTGAGTTTATTGCATCATGTATGGTGCTTTAGATTACGATTGTGTGCTGTGATTCCATTGATACCAGTTCGTTCTCTTTGTTCTTCGATTGTTGCGGGTATTTGTTGCGTGTCGATTCAAGATGTCGGATGGCGATAAATCCACTTTGAATACACAGCAACCCAGAAGTGAAACTATTGTTGTTGCTCCTTCTGAGAGCCCGAATGTTAAGCTTACTACTTCCCTCTTCAATGGTCAGAACTACTTGGCTTGGTCTGGGTTTGTAACCATGTCTCTTAAGGGCAGAGGGAAGATGGGGTATATCAACGGATGAATCACGGCACCTAGCACCGAGCATGCTTCATATGACAAGTGGGAGATGGAGAACTCCACTGTCATGACATGGCTTTTCCATTCTATGATTCCTCAGATTGCTGAGGGTTTTTTGGACATGGCGACTGCCCAAGACATTTGGGAGACCATGGCCAACACCTACTCCCGAAAGGGCAATTATGCACAGATATTTGAGTTGAGACGGACGATTGGTCGCTCGGAACAGAGAGAGATGAGTGTTCTTCAGTTTTTCACATCTCTGACCACTAGTTGGAAACGACTTGATCATCTCTTGGACTATAAGCCTGTTTGTCCAACCGATTCCGTTGCCTACAATAAACTGGTTGCTGAAAAGAGGATTTTTAAGTTTTTGGAGGGACTTAATGCTGAGTATGATCTTGTTCGCAGCCGTGTCCTTGGGATGGATCCTTTGCCTTCTCTCTAGGAGGCCTTTGCATATATACAGAATGAGGAGAGTCGACATTCTACTATGCTTCCACCTACTTCCACTGAGAGATCTGCTCTCATTTCGGTTCCTCAGAGAGATGGGAACAAACAGTCCCGGGGTCGTGGTACTTCTAATGAGTCTGGGTCGTCTGAGAAGGCCAAGCAGTTCTGTGATTATTGTAATCGGCCTTATCATACCAGGGATACATGCTGGAAATTGCACGACCGCCCACCTGGACAGCCTGGGGGTCGTTCAGGACAGTCTGGGGGTCGTGGGGGACACTCACAGGGAGGTAACTATCGTGCTCATCATACTACATCATTAGATCCCACGGCACTGACTCCTATTGAGCAGGCCCCATCCACTTCCGATTCAGCACTATTTACTGCGTCTGCTTCTACTGCATCTATAGGTGCCTCCTCTTCATTTGCACATTCAAGTAACTTAGTCACATCCGCGAGGGCACACTTGTCTCATTCTTCTTCTCCCTGGATTATTGATTCTGGTGCATCTGATCACATGTCTAGATGTTCTGATATTTTCTCTGTGTATAAGCCTTGTTCAGGTAAAGACAAGGTTCGTGTTGCTGATGGTACTTTTTCCTCTATTTCCGGGAAGGGTACCATTCATGCTACTCCATCCTTGCCTTTATCCTCTGTACTTCATATTCCCAATTTTTCCCATAATTTGTTATCCATTAGTCGTCTCACTCAAGACTTACACTGCAGTGTAACCTTTTTTTCCTTCTCATTGTGTCTTTTAGGACCTTACCACGGGGAGGATGATTGGTAGTGGTAGAAAGGAGAGTGGACTTTATCTCTTGGATGTTGGAGGGCCGTTAGTACATCATATAGTGGTTTTTGATAATAAAGCTGGAGACATACATCTTTGGCATCGTCGTTTAGGACATCCTTCTGTTTATTTACTAAAGCATTTGTTTCCTTCTTTAGTCTTAAATAAAGATGTTTCTGATTTCCTTTGTGAAACTTGTGAACTGGGTAAACATCACAGAGCTTCTTTTGCTCCTATTTTTAATAAAAGTTTAGTTCCGCTTGCTTTAGTACACTCTGATGTTTGGGTCCTTCTCGTTTTACTTCTTTGAAAGGTCATAGATAGTTTGTTACATTTATTGATGACTATTCTCGTACCACTTGGGTTTATATGATGAAATAAAAAAGGGAGGTTTTCTCAATTTTCCAGGCATTCCATAAAATGGTGTGCACTCAGTTTGGGACTGACTTAAAAATTTTACGATCTGATCAGAGGGGGTGAGTACATTGATTCGGGCTTGCTGCGTATTTTTGCTCCTATGGGATTATTCATCAGACTTCTTGCACCGATACACCCCGGCAAAATGGGGTGGCGGAGCGCAAGAATCGTCATCTGCTAGATATTGCTAGATCATTACTGTTTTCTGTTAATGCTCCCAAGTCCTATTGGGGTGATGTTATTTTAACAGCAGCATACCTTATTAATCGTCTTCCAACTCGAGTTTTGAACAAACGTGCACCTGTTGAAGTCTTGTCAGACACTTCTCCTTTGTTCCCTATAACTCCTTGCGTTTTTGGTTGCGTGTGCTTTGTTCACAATCATTCTCCTACTTGGGGAAAGTTAGATCCCCGTGCGCTTAAGTGTGTTTTTCTGGGTTACTCTCCAACCCAGAAAGGCTACAAGTGTTACCATCCTCGTTCGAGGAAATGGTTTGTCTCCATGGATGTTACATTCCATGAATCTCAGTCGTACTTTCAGTCCTCGCTTATATCTGAGTCACCTCTTCAGGGGGAGCATTGGTAAAGGAAAGAGGTGCCTTTGTCTGTTCCTGTTCCTTTGTCTTCTGTTCCTTTGTCTTCAGGGGAAGTTGTTATGGATATTATTGCGGAGATAGGAAAAGAAAAAGAACAAAAAGAACAAATTGAGGGAGAAAATGAGGTTGGGAAGGATATGGAGAAAGAAGACGCTTGTACTCCATTAAAAGAAAAGGAGGTGATGGTTTATTCTAGAGGCACATGGAGTAAGTCCAAGAATAAAGAGCTCCCTCCTACTCTGCCACTGACATCTCCTTCAAGTGTTGAGGACCAAGGTAACTCTGATTCTGATCTTGATGTCCCTATTGCTGTACGTAAGGGTGTTAGGGCTTGTACCCAACATTCCATCTCGAATTTTGTGTCATATTCTCACTTGTCTCCCTCCTATAAAGCTTTTCTTTCAAAAATTGCTTCTGTGTTTGTTCCTAATAATGTCCAGGGTGCTCTCGCGGATCCCAAGTGGAAACATGCTATGATCGAAGAGATGAAAGCTCTTCGTAAGAATGACACCTGGGAATTGACAAGTTTACCTGAGGGCAAAAGAACTGTGGGGTGCAAGTGGGTATACACTGTGAAGCATAGGGTTGATGGCTCTATTGAAAGGTACAAAGCTAGGCTTGTCGCTAAGGGCTTCACACAGACCTATGGAATTGATTATCAGGAGACATTTGCTCATGTTGCAAAGATGAACTCAGTTAGGGTCCTTCTGTCACTGGCTGCTAACTTTGGATGGCCACTTCACCAATTTGATGTGAAGAATGCATTTCTTCATGGGGATCTAGATGAGGAGGCATATATGGATGTTCCTTTCTGGCTTCGAGGATTCTAAGACAGGTGGAAAGGTGTGCAGACTCAGAAAATCACTATATGGCTTGAAATAGTCTCCTAGGGCATGGTTCGAGAGGTTCACACAAGCTATGCTCAAATATGGTTTTAGACAAAGTCAAGCCGATCACACTTTGTTCATCAAACATTCATCACAGGGTAAGACTACTGCGTTAATTGTGTACGTGGATGACATTGTCTTGACTGGGGATAATCTGGAAGAAATGCAAAGACTGAAAGAGTACTTGTCCAAGGAGTTTGAAATAAAAGACTTGGGGACTCTTAAATATTTTTTGGGAATTGAGGTTGCTAGATCAAAGCATGGAATCTTTATTTCCCAACGGAAATACGTACTTGACCTATTGGAAGAGACTGGAATGCTCGGAAGTCGAGCGTGTGACACTCCAATTGAGTCAAATCAGAAACTTGATGATGATTCAGGTGGTGCAGAGGTAGATAAAGGTAGATATCAGAGGTTAGGGGGAAGACTCATTTATCTTTCTCATACCCGACCTGATATTGCCTTTGCTGTGAGCGTTGTTAGTCAGTTTATGCACGCTCCTCGTGCATCCCATATGGAGCATGTCTTCAGGATTTTGAGGTACTTGAAAGCAGCTCATGCAAAGGGTTTATTTTTGCTAGACATGACCACATTTGAGTGGAAGCATACACAGATGCTGATTGGGCTGGATCTGTGACAGACAGAAGGTCCACTTCAGGCTATTGTACCTTCGTAGGGGGTAATCTGGTTACATGGAGGAGTAAAAAGCATAACGTGGTGGCTAGATCTAGTGCAGAGGTTGAGTTCAGAGCCATGGCTCAAAGTGTATGTGAACTTCTGTGGATTAAGTTGTTAAAAGACTTAGGTCTGGATTCTAGTGACTCTATGAGATTATATTGTGACAAGAAGTCTGCTATCAACATTTCCCACAATCCAGTGCAACATGATCGAACTAAACATGTAGAGATTGACAGACACTTCACCAAGTAAAATATCAGTAGTGGTGTGATCTGTACTCCATTTGTGAAGACCGGGGATCAACTTACAGATATGCTTACAAAGGGTGTTGGAAGTAGACCATTTCATTTTGCTCTTAGCAAGCTGGGAATGAGAGATATTTTTATACCAGCTTGAGGGGGAGTGTTAGTTTACTTGTATTATTTATTTTATCTTTTACGTTATTCTCCTTACTCTTATGTATTAGTCATAGGGGTACTATTGTAATATTTTATTCTCATTATATAATAAACAATAGGAGACATCATTGTTCTCCTAAGTTTTTGCCCTAATTCTAATTCTACACAGACAACGTGCCCGAGCCAATCTGTCCCACATTGAGGGTGCCACAGACATCAGCGGTAGGCGTGCTGCCCGAGAGGAGAGGTAGGTGTATATGGCCCGGGAATCAGTCCAAGGTCACTCGGTCAAGAGCCGAGGTGGCCTTGGGCACTCGATCAGCCAGAGTCATAGCCAAGCCCGATCTCAGAGGACAGCGCACCGCCATGAAGAAGAAGCCTCTTCCACCAACCCAACCAACCCCTCGGATACCGGTCAGGAATGTATAATGGCCCGTCTCCAAAGTTTGAAGAAACAGATAGACAGAATGGCCAAAGAGCTAGGCCAAAAAGCAACTCAGGACCATGTCAATACCAAGACAGAGTCACCGTTCTCCAGCTAGATTACGAGGTTTTCCATCCCGCGCAAATTCAAACAGCCCTACCTAGATTTGTATAATGGCTCGGGGAGCCCGGTTGACCACGTCCGGGCCTACAAGGCCCAGATGGCTCTCGCTACCAATGCCGACGAATTATATTGCCTAGCCTTTCAAAGCACTTTGAAAGGCCCAGTCGCACAATGGCTCCACTCCCTAAACCCCGATCAGTCAAAGATTTCAAGCAGCTAAGCAAGCAGTTCATCAACCAGTTCATCGGTATGCATGAACGACCAAAGCCTGACCTTCAGTTGCTGACTGTCAGGCAAAGGAATAACGAGTCCCTCAAGGAGTTCACCGGCCGGTTCAACCAGGAGAAGCTTGGGATCTAGGATCTTGACGAAACTGTCACAATTACAACCTTCTGCTCGGGGGTTCAAAATGCCAAGTGCGCCACGTCATTTTACAGAAACCGACCGAAAACCTTGGTTGAACTCGCAAAGAGGGTCAAAAAGTATGTCGACACTGAAGAATATCTAGAGACCAAAGACCTCGGGCACGTAAGCGACGAGCCTTCAAGAAATAAGCGAAAGTGAGATAAGCCCGAGATGAGCAACGTAAAGAAGCTCGGTAGTTCTGGCAGTTCTTTCAGTTCACAACTGTCCGGGTCTGAAGCCCCGACCCGACCTCCAGTTCTCATCGGTTTGAGTCCGGCATCCCTGACCCAACCTCCATTTTTCAGCGGTCAGGATCCAGTGATCCCGACCTTGCCTCCAGCTTAGAGTAACCAGGAGCCCGATCATCCCGACCCGACCTTCTATATCCAACAATCCATATAAGATCAACTACAATGGTGCTTTTTCCCGATCATAGAGCAATGCTCAGACTACAAAAGAACTCTTGCAAAGATTCGGATCGCCTATCAATTCCTCGTCGATCACCTGAGCACACAAAAAAGACCTCCGGTTCGACTCCCGAACCGCTAAAAAGACCTCGGGCTCAACCCCGAGGCAACCGAAGACCACTGTTACGCAGCTAGCAAAAGACCTCGTGATCAGTGGATCACATCTATGGCATAAAAAACCTTGGGACCACGCCCAAGGCATCGGCTTCGCTTAGGCTCATAATCTACTATGGGGGAAAATCCCCCTAGGTGGCTGATGATGCAAGCTTCAAAAGACCCTGCAACCACCCACATTCCAGGTCGGTTACTTGCAGTCATAGCCTTTACAGACCCCTGTCTTAGCAAAAGCTTGTAGGGCAGGAAGGCATAATGAGCGAAACAGGCAATCACACCGGGTATTTACAAGCCTTGGGGTTAACTAAGTCAAACTCTTAAACAACCCAGGTGCCTACAGTACTCAGAGGCAATAACTCCACGTAGGTCCAAACGACGATAGAAGTGACTAAAACCTCTTAGGTTGGCCCACGATAGAGGAGTAAAGGACCCTAAAGCAACACGCTTTAGGTCGGCTGTGGATATCGCAATTTTTTTTACCCACAGCTTTTCTTTTAAAGTTCTTTAAATTTCGAATTCAAAACAAATGAGTCGCCACTTAATTTTTAAAAGGAAAATTAAGAAACCATTTTAGAGCAACTGATCTTTTGCGAAACCAAAGATTAACTAGGTCCGGGGATTATGGAATGAGAAGGGAAGGAGCCCATTGGACTAAAACACCCCTTTTCATCCTATCTCGCGATAGACCTCTACTTAACATCCTTTTAATTGAATTATTAACCTAAGCATGCCCTCAACTAATACATAGATATACATATACATTACACAAACATGTCAAAATGGTGTAAAATTACCAATTTACAAAATATCATTCAAAAGCCACGTAAATCAAGTAGCAAGCAATATGATATGCAATATAGAACAAGAGAACTTACCCGGGATCCAGCTGCGAATATTAAACGTGCAATGCATGCAAATAAATAAAACCTAGGAAAAGAGTCTCTAATCCATATATACAAGTAAAGCAAGTCCTAATTCTAAGGTGTCGTGCAAAGAGTTGAAAATCAATAAAATCAAAGAATACAATAAACTAAGGGAGAGTCAAAAGTCATACCTCATCGGCTCTACAAAACAAAAGGTTAGTCCACATGATGTATAGGATATAAAGTTAGATCTTAAATAACAATCCTAGACTTCTAGCTTAAATCTATCAAATGTAATTAAATCTAAAGCAAATAAATCCTAATTACAAGTGTCAAGCCATATGGATGAATATGTTCATGAACAAGAATAAATTATGAAATACCCAATCATTAGATCACTTAAACTTTGAATTCAAGCTTAATTAATCATTATTGAAACATGGTTTGACCCTTAACTCATGAAAATATCATCTAAGCCATTATTCATAAGATTGGTTAAAACTATTGCAGAATTCTGAAAATTGCTGAGAGCAGATCATAACTTTAAAGAAATAAAAAGCACGGTTCCCGTGGTTTGATCTTGATGAATTTTGGACACAAGATGTCTCTGTGTGTCTAGTTTTTAACCCAAAAAAGAAATCAAAGTTCCAACGGTTGGATCTCCGGGAATTGGACGAAAACCAGACATCACTCAGCATTCTACAATCTTCTGTCCAGAGTTCTTGCACGATTTTCTAAAAATAGCAAAAAAATCAGGAATGCTTATTTCAGAAATGCTTTGTTCTTTTTAGGGTGACTTCCTAACACATTAATCTACTTAGAAAAAATTATTTTGGGTCACAAATAGTTTATTAAGGTTCTGATTTACTTATTTCAAAAGAGTGTTACTGTTCTGAAACTCTGGACAGATTGTAGTGACTTCACAAAACTCATGACCAAACCACTTTAAACATGGAATCTCCTTAAAACAAAAATTACAGTAGTAGAACTTTGAGTTAGTGACATTTTCCCGTTGGTTTCACTTGATTCCAACGATTAGGTTTTGAACCAAAAATCTTTGATCAAAACCGGTTTATGGATCCACTGTTTCGTTGTCAAGTTCAACTTTCATTTGTTAACCCCAACTATTAAACCATGAAGTTGGACTTAAACTAAACCATTTTCTCCTACCATTTGATGGTCATTGGAGGCTAAAGACCTTTATATTTGTAGATTTCAAATGAAGTATGAATGGACTTCATGAAATCTCAAGATAATGAATCTAAACCATGGAGATGGGCTTAGACTCAAAATTACTTTCTCCTACCATTTGATGGTCATTGGAGATGAAGATATGACTAATACTCATGAGCCTTAAGCAAACATAGTTAAACACTCATAGGTTTTCAAGGAATATGGAAGGGGATTCCATGAAACCTTAAGTTAAAGAATCCCAAACCATGGTAGAGGTTTAGATTCATTTACTTACTCTTATATGAAGGATGATCAACCTTGACCCTCATGGGGGAGCACAAGCTCACATAGAATCAAAGGATCCAACTCATGAGATTCAAGTGAAGTATGGAAGACTTCCAAGAATCTCAAGAGAGAAGTATAAACAAAAGAAAGAACTAAAAGAAAAGGGCAATTAAAGTTTGCAAGTTCCCTAATAAAAATTCTAAAAAAGGTTAATCAAAAGACCAAAAAGTTCAAAAAGAATGAAGAAGAACAAATTGTGATTAGAGGATCACCTCCAAACAATCCTCAAAGCTTCTCTCCTTTTTGAAGATCTTCCAAGCTCTTCTCTCTAGTTTTTCTTTTAACTCTCTCTCAAATATATGTTTAGTGTAATGGTAGCTCTTTTTTCTCTATCCTCTCTAAGAAGATCCTCCCTCTTTTATAAACAAAATTACCAAGTATTCTCAGTGAATTCGGAGTAAAAGACAGGTGTAAATGTCTCATTTGGTGGTACAATACGTACTTCCTGAAAATAGACAGACTGCTGCAGAAGGCGGCAGTCAAAAAACTTCTGCGGCAGTCAGTGGATGCCGCTGCGGTACTCCGTGAAAGCCGCTGCGGCATTCCATGACTGTCGCGCGGCACTTACTGAGAGCCACTCCGGATTATTGATTGCTGCATTTTTGTCAACCTTACTTTATCAGTTTTTTTTGTTTTTATCCGCATACATATACGTATTGTACCACAAAATACGGATTTTAAAAGCAAACGGCAGTCAGAAATTGTCGGCGGCACTCAGTAAATGCCGGGCCGGCATTCTATGACTGTCGTTCGGCACTCATCGAATTTCGTTCGGCACTCACTGATTGCCGCAAAATACTGCCGTGTGCCGGTTTTTGTTGAACTTCCCATTTTTAGGTCTTTTATTTCCTCCTTTTTCTTAAAGAAACTTATTTTTGAAGATTTTTTCCAAAAGTGATGTCTTATACCTGAATTCTCCTAAATACCTGGTATTTCATTCTGTGAAAATTTTACCGCTTTTGGAGAACTTTCTGAAGAGCTTGGAACACTTCGAATCTTTCGGTCCTTGTCATCATCGGATATGGAGGTGATACTCTCCTTAATTCGACGTTTGGTCAAAATCGGGGTGTCTACATCGGCTCCACCAACATGGTCAAACTCTTCTTCCAACAATCTTGACGAAGGCTGGTTGGGCGGAAGATAACCATCCTGGAGAGTTAACATAAAAGGACCCTAAAGCAATACGCTTTAGGTCGGCTTTTCCAACATGGTCAAATTCTTTTGCCCATAACCTTGACGAAGATTTACGGGTAGAAGATAACCATCCTGTGAGCTAACTCAAGCAACTCTTGGTCAATTCCTGAGCACTAAAAGGTTCCGAGCTAGGCTGAGTCTCAACTCTTAACCAGTTTTCAAAAATTCACAAGACTCAGAAGCTTCGAAATAGATTTTTCGAGCACTCAGACAGTGGCAAGTGACATCAAACAAATTTCCAAACTTGCCCTGATATGGCATCCGGCCAACCTTGGAAATGGGGGGCAGCTGATACGCCCAAAATTGGCTCTATCCTATGACCGAGCGGTTCCACTCAGTGGCCGACCCCTATCTCAATCAAATCATGCACAGTTCCTTGGATAAGCATCCGAGGCCTCCCGAGTGGTTCATCCACGATTGGTCGGGAAGATCGCACATGCACAGTCCGTACAGGCGCAGTCAAGCCAGGCCCGCGAGACACGCTCTAGAATATTCCAGGCTCTTTCTTAATCAAGTTAGAAGATTAATGGAAAGAACACATAGTTTCCTAATCCAATTAGGAAACCCCCACAATTTATGCCAATCAATCTTAATTTGATTATATTTCCTTATCCATGTAGTAGTGGGTCTCTTGCATCTATAAAAGAGACCCCTCACCCCCATAGAAAGGGATCAACTTTTCAGTCTATACAACACCTCTATAGCAGTAATCATCACGCTCGGCTGACCTACAGTAGGTCCAAACTATTATTGGTTCACCACAGGTCCCCGACTTTTTACAATATAGTGAATGTGCTCAGACACACAGGTGGACATAGGTTTCTTCATTAACAAGGCCGAACCGCATACAAAAAATCAGTTTCTCACTCTCTTTCCCTCTCCTTAAATTACTCTTCTTGTCCTTTATCAATTCTTGGCATCATCACTACATTTGCATCTAAACCATGTTCCTTTTATATCACAGTATTTGCTATGCATTTAAGATTTTAGGCTTATACATTATATGCATTCCAATGTATTTTGATGAGCAATCTTAAGACAAAATTTCCTTTTATTTTGTATAAATCTGTTTTAATCTGGAAAAAAAATTTGGTTAGTTCGAACTTTCTGTGGTTTGACCCGTTTTCACTTTACCCCCATGTGGTTTAAAAGTGAACACATAACCCCTGTGGTTTTGGACTAAAGTGAAACTGTTAAAAATTTTCTCAAAACTGATAAAAATTCTAAAATTAGCCAAAAATATTAACACTTAACCCACATATGTTGAGGTTAATTTTGGGTTTAATCCCCTATGTGGGGATAATTCTGCCATTTAACCCACAGACGTATTTATATATATGTTGGGATAATTTTTAACACTAAACTCCTTTGGGAGGCTAATTTTAGGGTTAACTGACTATGTTGGGTTACTTTTGACACTTTAACTCTCCTATGTGGGGGCCAATTTTAACATTTAATCCCCATGTGGGGCTTTTTTGAGAGAAATTTTAGTAGTTTCACTTTAGTATAAAATCACAAGAGAGTTAAGTGTCAACTTTTGAACTATAGGGGATAAAGTGAAAATGAACCTAAATACAGGGGTAAAATATAATTAGCCTTTTTTTAATCATTGAAACGGCGCTGTTTATTTGGTTTTAAATATGTACTGTGTGACAATATTTCGGTGACTTGTTAATTTGTTATTTTTGACTCCATTGCTTCTTCACAATTGGTCCGCTTGGAGAGAGTAATTAGCATTTCGAAAATATTACAAAATGGTTCATGAGTGAATCAATATTACAAATGAATGCATTTTCTTTTAATCTCAGTGTTTGTATTTTTTTTATAATTTTTTTTTTATTTATATTTACCTGAATTATGGTTTGGACACAACACACCACACCACATACACACACCCTTAATCCAATCCAATTCAATCCTATCCTAAAGTCTCACAATTGTCCACAACAAGTGTCACTCCTTCCATTTGAAGAACAAACAACAGGGGGAGGGGGGTGATTCGTGTGAACCCTCAATCTCCCCACTATTATTTATTTATTTTAAATCAAATTTATGGATAGAACACTGTATACTTTTAGAAAAGTTATTCACAATTAAGGAACAATGTACATTTAATTTTGTTAAAGCACTTTTAACAACTCGGTGAACCTATTGAAAAACAAATTCTAGAACAGAAAATGACTCACAGAAAGAGTTTGACAGCCCTTATATATATATATGGGTGATGCTATTGCCGCTCCATCATTGAACCAAGGCACTCGATGGTACTATTCTTAAAGCATGTGGTACATGCATGTCATGCATTACATACATGGTACTACATGCTCTGATAGTGGTACCATAGAGTGCATTGGTTCAATGATGGAGTGGAAATAACAATTCCCTATATGTAGATTATATTTTATATACATACATATATTTTTTCAAAGATTCTCTAAAGAGGGTCACCTCTCTTTATTAAAGAGAGGGCCTCTGTTTTAGCCGGCGGATTGTGTTTAAAAACTGTGAAATGACAAAACTGTCATTAATGAAAACACGATCCGACGGCCAAAACAGAGGTCCTCTCTTTAATAAAAAGAGGGTGCCCTCTTTAGAGCCTGACTGTATATATTTTAGATCGATGCACCCCTTATATAATTTTGAATTCGAATGGTGTTGTAGTCACCGCTTGGCTTAGGCCGAAAAGGTTCGTGGTAGGCACCCAATTAATAATCATTTTGAAGATAAACAGTTAGTTGTTGTACTGAATAAAAGTTTGTTGGATCAAACAATCACATGCAAATAATAATCGAAAATAGAAAGATTTACAAAAAGACACAAAGAATTTCTATGTGACTCGGTAATGTGCCTACGTCCACACCAGAGAACCAGAAATTTTCACTATAAAAAACGATTAGGGTGAAATAATGAGAAAATACTCTTACATATTAAGTGAGAAATTCTCACTAAATAATAAGAAAATTATCCGTTGATTTTAGGGATATTAATCTCATTATCCATGATCTCCTAAACATACACTTCCCATAAATGTATATAACACGAATTTGAAAGTATTTTGAATATACACAGCTGTATATACAAAAAAAAAAAAAGTGTGAAATTCTCACATTACTTTGTTAAACCGAAATTCCTTGATTTTAGGGATATTAATACCCTTACTCATGATTTCCTAAAAATTCGTTTTCCATAACTGCATATACCACGATTTTGGAAGTATTTTAAATATACACAGCCCTCTCTCTCTCTCTCTCTCTCTCTCTCTCTCTCTCTCTCTCTCTCTCTTCTATATATATATATATATAAATTTCACACTATATTAAGAGAATTTCTCACACTTTTGTCAACAACCTCCTAAAAATACGCTTCCCATAACTGTATATAACACGAATTTGGAAGTATTTTGAATATACAACAAAAAAAGGGTGAGAAATTATCACATTACTCTATTAAACCGAAATCCCTTGATTTTAGAGATATTAAACCCCTTATCCATTATCTCCTAAAAATTCGCTTCCCATAACTGCATATACCACAATTTTAGAAGTGTTTTGAATATACACAACTCTCTCTCTATATATATATATGTGAATTTCGCACTATATTAAGAGAATTTCTTACCTTTTTGTCAGCAACTTTCAATCTTCCACACAAAATTATTTGTTATTTCAGTGATTCAAATCAATATAAATCATACAGATCATTTTCTACCATAAATGTATTACATGCAAATCATTTTACCAAAGTAAGGAAACTCCTTGATTTTAGCCAATAAAGTTGAAAGTTGAATAAAATAAGGAAACTCCTTGATTTTAGCAATATTTATTCTCTTATCCATGATCTCTATGGATTACACTTGCCATACCCGTCATTCACACACCTTATTTGTGCTGGTAGTACATATATACATATGTACATCTTATCATATGGCCAATTTTGAATGCTCTAATAACAAATTTCTCACTTATTAATTCAAATTTCTTACTTTTTGAATGGATATAATACAAAATTTCTCAAACTAAGTTACTTCTTCCAACAAGCTTATCACCAAATTCTCAAATTATGAATTTCAGCATGATTTCGCACTATATTATGAATTACATATATGAATTTCGCACTATATTGTGAGAATTTCTCACATTTTTATCAGCAACCTTCAATCTTCCACACAAAATTATCTATTATGTCTATGATTCGAATCAATAAAACATACAAATCATTTTCTACTATAAACATATTACATACAGATTTTAAAAAATGCATTATTTTGAGCCACAAATCAGCATGTTTTTTGGGATAAAAATTATTATTCATGATCTCCTAACAATCCGCTCCATTTATTAACTACCTCATATAACTTTATTTGAATTTCACATGTGTCATATATGTGTGTATACATATACAATTATGTAAATATGTATGACAAGGGTAAAATGGTCCGGATTTATACTAACCATTTAGGAATAGAGACTAATTATCGATTTTTATTGCAAATTAAGGATTAATTTCTATACACCAAATCAAGTCAGGATCAATTCCTATTAATAGACATAATTTGGGATCAAATTGTATATTTCTATTTTCTGTTCCAGCTAGGGGTTTTCACCAAATTCAAAAAGTAGCGAGGGGCTTTACAAAAAAAAATTACCAAATCGTATGAGTTTTTGGCTGTAACACTTAATTTTAAGGGGTCTATGATCAAATATCCCTTAATTTTATATTTATTTGGATAATGCATATAGATGGCACCTTTTTTGTTTGTTTGTTTGTTGAAAATGTGTTTTTTCTTATTAGTCAACTAGGGGTATGCATCGTGCCTGAAGGCACTACGAAATAATTTTAACTATGGTAAATTACCTTACCAAATAACGTACTTTTGGCACTTCTCAACTAGCTGATAGTTGTAATGGTTTTTTTTTAATAAAAATTTGAAATAATGTTGAGTGGGAAAGAGGGAGGAGTTTATTGGTTGAAGACAATGTCACATCAAGCTACTATTCACAGTTTTCAACGTGCCTTTGACACTTCTAAGCAAATTTCCTTACCAAATCAAACTAAACCAAGCTAGAGAGTTTTGGTGCCAGCGGTGAGCTTTGAGAGTGAGAGGAGAGAGTATGAAAGTGAAAATAGTGAAGAGAGAATATATATATATATATAGAGAGAGAGAGAGAGAGAGAGAGAAAGGGTGGGGTGTCAATTTTGAGAGAGATGGATAGGGGTGTCATTTTGAAATCTCAAAAGAGAAAATCGGAAAGACAGATATAGAGAAAAAGGGAGATATAGATAGCGATAGAGGATGTCATTTTTGAATTTTCATAAGGCATAATATGAAAGATAGATATATAGAGAGATAAGGGGTGTCATTTTAAATTATACAAAAGACAAATATCACATCAAGATGTGATGTATTACATAGATTAGTGGACATATGGGTTTGGCCGGTTGGAATTTTTGGTTTTTTATTTTGAAAAAACAGTGCATTCTGCACTTGCACATGAATATGTTTGAACTTTTGTTTCATTTCTCAAACATTGCAGTACTATTTGTAAATAGTGGCTGGTGGTTGGTCAAAACTCTTTACACAAAAAGGAGTCAGGAAATTTGCTGTTGTTAATTTGGATAACACACAAGAGAGAAATCAAAATTTTGCTCTATAATCTATACTGAGGATTGAAAAGACCATCCCGTGAGTGATATACAATTGGAACGAAAGGTTAATTTATATTGATTTACTGTATGATCACATCACACTTTAAAAAATTATAATAAATCAAACCAAATCAAGCCTTGTGTCCCAATCAAATAGGGTCGGCTGTATGAATCATTTTTCTCCATTCTGCATGATTAAGAGGTATATGCTCATTTAAATTATATATATTCATATCTTGTTGCACTACATACTCCCAGGTCAGTCTAGGTCTGCCTCTCCATCTAACCATTCCAGGCATTACAATCTTATCACTCTTTTGCACAGATGCATCTATAGATCTTCATTGCACATGACCCAACCATCTAAGTCTATTCTCCCTCAACTCATCCTCAATCTGTGTCACTCCTACAGTCTCTCGAATGTACTCATTTCTAATTCTATCTTTCCTAGTCTTACCACACATCCATCTTAGCATCCTCATCTCAGCTACGCTCACTTTGCTAATGTGTTGTTTCTTAGTTTCCCAACACTTTGTCCTATAGAGCATAGCTGGCCTAATAGCTGTCCTATAAATTTTTCCTTTCAATTTTGCTAGTATTCTCTGGTCACATAATACTCCAGAAGCACTCCTCCACTTAAGCCAGCCTACTTTTATTCTATGGATCACGTCATCACTAATCTCTCCATCTCTATTGATCATTGATCCTAGATAGCGAAAGTGTTCCCTCATTGGGATCTCCTGATCTTCGATCTTCACTGTTTTGTCGTCTCTACTTCCCCTGTTGCTAAAACTGCATTCCATGTATTTTGTTTTCGTCCTACTTATCTTTAGCCCCTTAGTCTCCAATGCTTCTTTCCAAGCTTCCAATTTAGTGTTAAGTCCCCCTTTAGTCTCATCAACCAAGATAATATCATATGCGAACAACATACACCATAGGACTTCAACTTGAATGTGTCTAGTCAATTCATCCATAAATAGGGCGAATAAATAAGGGCTCAAGGCTGGCCCTTGGTGTAAGCCTATGGTAATTGGGAATTCGCTTGTTTCTCCGGCCGGTGATCTAATTGTAGTAACCGCTGTATCATACATATTCTTCACCACGTCAATATAACCCTTGGTCACTCCCTTCTTGTCTAGCACCCACCAAATTAAATCTCTAGGCATCCTATCATAAGCTTTCTCTAAATCAATAAAAACCATATGTAGACCTTTTTTCTTCTCTCTATACTTTTCCATTAGTCTCCTAAGTAAATAAATTGCTTCCATAGTTGATCTCCCAAGCATAAATCTAAACTGATTTTCTGACATTGATGTTGTACCTCTTAAGTGATGCTCCATCACTCTCTCCTATAACTTCATAGTATGGCTCATGAACTTAATACCTCTATAGTTGTTGCAATGTTGTACATCTCCTTTATTCTTATATATAGGCACTAAAATGGTCTTCCTCCACTCGCCATGCATTTTTCTAGTCATTAAAATCCTTTTAAAAACGTTTGTAAACCAAGATGCCCCCACATCTCCCAAGAATTTCCAAACCTCAATGGGGATCCCATCTAGTCCTAAGGCCTTGTTGGGTTTCATCTTCTTCAAAGCAAATTCAACTTCACACTTTCTTATTCTCTGATAGAATCTGTATTCTCTAGTTTCATCGTAACTTCTAGTTTCTTCTTCAATTGTGTTATCCATATATTTTTCATTCAACAACTTCTCAAAATAGCTCTTCCGCATTTCCTTAATCTCTTCATCGTTCACTAATACCCTAGAGTCATCACTTTTTATACACTTAACCTGATTAATGTCTCTTGTTTTTCTTTCTCTCGACTTAGCAAGCTTATGAATACAATTTTTCCCTCTCTAGTGTCTAGCTTGGTGTAGAAGTCATCATAGGCTTTCATTTTAGCAACTCTAATTGTCATTTTAACCTCCTTATTTGCACATTTATAGCTCTTGAAGTTTCCCCACTTGTATCATTTTGCCACTTCTTAAAGCAATTTTTTGGTTCTTACTACAACTCGTATCTCTTCATTCCACCCCCAAGTATCTTTAGATGCTAACCATCTTTCCTTCAACTCTCCAAGGACTTCATTCAATATTCTGGTGATGCACCCAGCCATTCTATCCTACATAATATTACTTCCATCTTTCAAATTCCAAGGTGTTTCTGTATACATTCTATCTTGAAAAAATATATATATTATTTTGAAAAATGATATTCCGTATACATTATTACTTAAAAAATAATAATAAATTAAAAACAAATACTTTTGGAAATTACAGGCTCATGATATAGATCTTGAAATTTTCAAGAATATTGATCGGGTAGTGATACACTCCTCATAATAGCATGTGATCACCTATTTTTGTAATTATGGGGTAATTATACATGTGAAAAATTAAATAAATAATTATTTATTTATTCGTTAATACTTTGCGAGTATGAACAATATAATGATTAATTTACATATTCTTGAGAAATATGTTGAATATAATTCGTGAATTTTGTGAATATGTTGGCTCATAAAATATAATGATTAATTTACATGGGGTATCCTTAGAGATACTCAAGATGAGTAAACGTGATAACCTATAAAATTAGTCATATTGACTATTGGGTTCACATTGAAAATTAAAGTTAATTGATTCATGATGAGCAAACATAAAGCAGTTTTATGAGTATGTGTATTACCAAGAATGCAATGTGGAACAATGATAAGAGTTTATTGTTCCTGGAAAAGAGAGGAATAGTGTCGGCTTGATAAATCACTTTATGGATTAAAACGAGCATCAAATTAGTAATGACATAAATATTTGACAATGTTGTAATGTGAGATGGGTTTAAATATTAATTAGTGTGACAATTGTGTACATCAAAAGCACGAAAACCTTCTATGTCATTAGTTCCTCTACAAATCAATGGAAGGAGATAATTTGGGTTCTCGAATATTTGAGACATACCCAAAACTATGGACTGCAATACACAAGGTATCTAATTGTACTTCAAGGGTACATTGATGCTAATTGGATATTTGATTCCAAAGACTCAAGATCCATAAATGGTTATGTCTTTATATTTGAAGGTGTGATTGTACGTGTCTTGAAAATCCTCTAAACAGACTTCCATTGCTTGATCAACAATGGAATGTGAATTTAATGCTTTAGATAAAACAAGAGGATAAACAAGGTGGCGTCGCCATTACTTAGAGGATGTTCCAAAAAGGACAAAACCATAGCAATCTATGTACAGTGAGATAGCCAATCAGTGATTGGAAGGGCACATAGTAATATGATAGTAAATCTTGACTTATGTGTCGTAGATATGATATCGTAAAGCAATTGCTCTCAAATGAAGTTATTTCTAATGACCATGAAAGTCAAAGAAATATGGTGTGGATTTGCTTACCAATTAAAGGTTTGACAAGAGAGCAAGTTTGTGATTTATCGAGAGGAATGAGATTAATACCTATAAATAAAGAGTCGACATATTGGAAACCCAATCTAGCTGACTGGAGATCCCAAGATTTAGGTTCAAAAGGGACAACTAAATTATGTCTAACTCCAGAAATTCATGGAGGAGTTCAACACTCCTACCCATTTCTATAATGAAAACAGTGATAACTACAGTGAGAATAGGATAAGTTATGCTTTAATGATTCTTATACCTTGGATTTTTAAGTGGGGTATAGCAGAATACTCTTAATAAGAAATCACCTATGTGAGTGTGAATGGGGGGCACTTCTATGAGAATTTTAAAGGCTGAATTCTCTATAGCACTCATGAATCCGAGAGTTGTTTAGGGCCAAAATGAACACAACTGTAGAACTGAAAGTTCGGAGTAACTCTGTGTGAATTCTATTGTCTAGATTTACACCGAAGCCTGAACAATTCAAGACATCTTGTTCACTGTTTAGCCGAGTATATCTGATCGTTCTTCACTACAGAAGGTTCAAAGCCAAAAGCTATTTATCCTGATGTAGTGTCATTCCATTGTACTCTCTCTAGTGTCTGCATTTGTATTTGCATGTTGTACAAATTTTCATTCATGTGGAGGATTGTAAAAAAACATAATGAAATTTTTTAGTGTTGTATATGGTTGAGTTTGGCCATGCCAAACAGTCCCTGACGTGACTAGCTATGATTATTCATCAACAGTCACCTATTGACCTATATATACGACGAACATTCATTCATTTAGTATGAATTTATTTAAAAATTATTACATAGTTCATACATGTGCATATATAGTAGTTCAGTGTTTGAGATAGTACAAACATTAGTATGGTTCGCTAGAACCTTGCTATTTGAAGTGCTTCTATATTATGGAGGAGATCGTTTGCAAATCCATGAGCACCAAAAGGACAGTAAACGCAGTTCGTGACTTGATCAATTTTACTACATTTACATCGAAAATAAGTTTTGTTTATATCACAGTATTTGCTATGCACTCAAGATTTTAGGTTTATACATTATATGCATTCCAATATATTTTGATTAACACTACGTTGTTAATATTGCACAAGTCATGCCAATTTTGTAGTCATAAAAAAACCTAAATTGTGCAGTAAATCCTCTTTTGAACACCATTTAAAATAAAACTACATTAATTCCAAAGTTGTTTTAACTTTTACAACAACGTATATATCAATTACATATATAATTTGTTTTCTTCTAATATAAATATAAGTAATGATAGGTAGTCTAGGTATACCTATGAGTAATTAATGCTAGGTAGCTTAGGTATACCTAAACTATTTACCTGTTGACATGAATTTTTGAAAGTATTCATAAGTTATCAAACATAATTCGAGTTAATTTTAAAACTGTCATGACACATTAGCATATAAATAAATTAAATGTACAAAATCAATATGTCACGCCCCGACGTAGCATAAATATGGAAAGCGTTTAATTTCCTTTATGGACCCGTAGGTCGCGACAGTTTGAAGGATCGATTCCGTCCCAAACGTCGAACAACATAAAACCATTAATCAGAGTAGAGCAATCAAGGCTTATAAAAATTTTCTAACTTAATAAATATTACAGTACGGGTCATCTAAAGGCACAGACCGCCTTGAAACAAAACAATAACTTATCGTCTATTACAGTCATCCTTATTACAAACCAGTTCATAACTTAAAACATATAAACTTAAAGCATAGCATAATTAAACATTCTTCTTCCCCGATAGTCAAACTCAATTGGCGTAGTCATACGGGCCGATCTGATTATAACCTAAAAAGCCTAGACACGAATGTCCAGGACGTATCAACGTCGTCAGCTTCAAGAAGCTGGTGAGTATTAAAAACATAACTTTGAATGTAAAACATATTCATTTACCTCTTTACATTTCTCATTTAATCCAATATTAAAACAAGAAGTTCATTTTAGGAAACAAGCACAATATTATTTAAAAGATATCATGCTCGTATATGTGACCGTGTATGAGAACAATGCACCATCTCATCTTACCGACTCTTTTCTCTCGACAAAATCCAACAACCCACCATCACACACACCGGTATCTTTGAAATACTCCGATAGCCACACTTTAGCACAGGGGTGCCAGGGAATGTCCAGTTTGCCTCACACTTTGGTCCGAGGTACCAGGAAGTGTCCATTGCCTCACACTTTGACTACCTAATTCGCCATGCAAATACCGGAGGAACCCTCATGCAGTATCCAGACTCGGGTATCAGGGAGTGTCAGTAGGCCACACTTTAGCACTTCCATGGGAGCCAGGGAATGTCCAAGTTCGGATTCACACACTTTGATGCTACCATGGTCGTCAGGGAGTGTCCAGTTTTGCCACCGTCGCATTTCAAAGACACCCTCGCCGCAATCTCAAACACAACACAAGCAAAAACTGGAAACTGCCAGAAGTCGCGCGCGCGGGCCGCTCGCGCGACCTGCCCATTTTTCCTTTTTTTTTATATAAATTCTTCTATCTGCCTGGGGACGCAAGGATCGCGCGCGCGGATCGCTCGCGCAATCTGCCTAATTTTCATTTTTTTTATAAAAACTTTTCTATCTGCCTGAATCCACGTGGCTCGCGCGCGCGGATCGCTCGCGCGATCGCGTGCGCGAGATGAAGCAGAGGCTTCGTCTTCCTTGTGAAACTGCTCTATTTCAGAAATCAGGGGGTTTTTTGACCCATTTTCAAATCTGAATGCAAACATGACTTGTAATATATGGATTTCTTCATTTTTCCGCAAGGATTATGAATATGCGATCGGTTTTAACTAATTTCAATCGTAGCTCTCGGATTTCACGTAAAACTGAGAGGTGATAAAACTTTAAATCAACGATACGTCACGATACGGATGAATTAAGCCGTAGTATTCGAACCGTAGCTTATTGGGACTAAGATCTTTCATTCCCAATTCACGGAATTGATTTTGGTTAACTTTTATAAAACTCCAATTTTCAAAGCTTCAATGGTGGACACATATATGTACACATATACACACATACATATACTGAAATATACATATATTTACATTGAGAGTGAGTTTATAATACTCACAGAGGGTAATTGGACAGAAATTAGAGGCCGAGAATTTCCGCCGAATACTCCGTCAACGAAATTGTCTCCGTTCTCTCTTGATAATATATCTCTATGTGACTGTGTGTATATACTTATATATATATATAATCTGTATGTGTGTATAATCCTTAAGAAAAAGAGAGAATTGAGAGAGATTGAGAATCACAGAGAGTTGAGAGATGAGAGACTGTGAGAGATTTGAGAGATACAGTGATATATAAAGGCTGCCCAAAAATTGGGCTCCAAGCAATTGGTAGAAATCTCCCGGTGTTGTTGAGCTCACGTGCTCCCACACCCAAATGCAGTAAAGACGCAGTTTTAAAACATAACTAATATTTTACAGTTGATATAAAACATACAAAAAATTTCTATTATCGTAGGAAATAAATTCCGGTTTGGACACAAGTATAGATATAGTTTTCAAATCTATAGAAAGAATTTTCTATATTTATGGAAATTATGGTTTGGCCCCAAAAGAATTTTAAATATGAAATATCATAAGAAATCATATTTCAAAATATGAGAATTGCAATTTATATTAACACCAGGAATACAAATTTAATGTGAAATACAAATTAAAATTAAATGAAATGCAGGTTGTCACATGATATACTTAACATTTTTCGATATATGCCTATTTTGGTAGTTATTTGACTTCTTTGTGCCTACTGTTGTATAATCCTCACTCATCACTAATAACAAAATAGTACTAGAATGTAGTCTCTCATAGGTTGTTAGTATAGAGTGGGAGTCATGTGCGCCCATGAATAAGTTTATTGTCTGTGTAACCAATTGGGTGGACAAGGTCACATGAGAAACTAAATTACATGTATCTGACAAAATATAAGAGTTCCAATATATATATATTATATATAATATATAATTGTCTATGTGTGCATATCTGGGCACATGACCAGTTCATGTACACAAACAAACAGCTTGTGACTACATGCACACAATTTGGGCATACATACAGTTTATAAATTATAAACACATGGATATCTATCTATATATATGACTTGACAGAAACATACATCTGAATCTGAATCTCTGATGCCAATATATGTATACAGTCAGGCTCTAAAGAGGGCGTCTTTTTTTTTTATTAAAGAGAGGGCTTTTGTTTTGACCGTCGGATCGTGTTTAAAAATTGTACAATGACAACAATACTTTAATGAAAACACGATTCGACGGCCAAAAACAAAGGCCCTCTCTATAATAAAGAGAGGGCGCCCTCTTTAGACAATTTCGTATATGTATATGTGTATATATATATATGTAAATATATATATATATGGAGGGTTGGAGCCACCAAGGACGAGGGAGGGCCCAGGCCTCCTTTGGATGTTTAAAATTATACTTTTAGCTATTTTATGAGTTTTAGAAATAGTCTCCTTTAAAATTTTGAAAATTACACTTTTAGCTTAAGAATTTTATGAGTTTTAGAAATAGGCTCCCCTAGAATTTTAAATGACATCTATAATGTTTAAGTTTCTCCAAATAGACCCAGACTATATTTTCAAACATCATATTTCCCTACATTATATTTTCAAACATCATATTTTAAAATTAAAAACCACTTATTTTACCCAAAATTGGGGTGTGAAAATAATTATACATCTTCTCTCCCTCTTTTAATATTTTTTTCCCCAATAAATGCTATCAATTTCTCCATTAATTTTTTTTTGTTAAAAAATATAAAAAAAGTCGATAAATCATAGGTGGTAGAAAATCCTACCATGATCGTATAGTTTTGGTGGTAGTAGTTTTTATATCTAGGTGTATATGTGTGTGTGTGTGTGTGTAATCAATGGTGTATTGGGTATTGATGTTAATAATGAGGTATTTGTAGTAATTTAATGAGCAAAATTTTAAAAATTTTTAGCATTGCATCTCTTTGTGCCATGTGGCACTTGAGGCTTCCATATTAATGATATAATAATATATTATAATAATATAATAAGATAATAAGATAAGATAAGATTTTATATATTCACAAATTAAAATGTATTTATTGTACATCAATGAATGATATGAACCTTTTTTTTCCCAATAAATGCTATCAATTTCTCCATTAATTTTTTTTTTTTGTTACAAATTTAATGTTTGTTACAATTATTTTAGGAAATAAAAAAATGTAAAATCAAAAAAATTGTGCCATGAGAGGCTTCCATATTATAATATATAATATAGATAATATAGATATGTGTGTGTGTTTAAAAAAGTTTAGCACGTACAATGGATACTATAATTCGGTGAGTCGGTGACAATACAACCAATCTATGCTAAGAAACCGTACACTTGCCTTTCTTTTTGGGGTGTGGTTAGGTTTATTTTCACTTTACCCCGTGTGGTTCAAACACTGGCACTTAATCCCTTGTGGTTTTGGACTAAAGTGAAACTATTAAGATTTCTCTCAAAATATCCTCATATGAGGATTTAGTGTTAAAATTAACCTCACATAGAAAGTTGAAGTGTCAAAACTAACTGTACATAGGCAGTTAACCCCAAAATTGGTCCCCTATTGGAATTAAGTGTTAAAAACTTAAAAATTAGCCACACATAAGTGAGCTAAAATGACAGCATTATCTCCATATAGAGGATTAACACCAAAATAAACCTCACAAAGGGGGCTAAGTGTTAATAAGTTTAGCCAATTTCAGAGTTTTCATTAGTTTTGAGAAAAATCTTAACAGTTTCACTTTAGTCCGAAACCACAAGGGGATTCAGTATCCACTTTTGAACCACAGGGGAGTAAAGTGAAATTGAGCCTAACCACATGGGGTAAAATGTACTTAACCCTTTCTTTTTTTTTTATTTACAAATCTAGTGAAAAGTATTAGTTTACCTAACTATTTTGAAATAGGTCCATCCATGTTATCTTTATATCAATAGGTCCAAGTTTGTTGAATGTTTTTAGGGTGTCTATACTCCACAATCCCCAATTAGAGATAAATCTATTGACCATTTTACCCCTCAAGCATATACACAGGTGGATATATATATATATATATCAATTGAAAAGGCAGATATTCATGATTTACATTTGTTACAAAGAACTCATTGATTTTGCATGTTTTTATGGAAATAACTAAATCCCATTATTGATAACAAACTGTAATACAATGCCTTTGTGAGAGTTTTAGGATTAAGAAGACAACATTCAATCGAAGATAAGATAGAGTTTGATCAAGAGAGACATCAAGTGATTGCAAGGCATTTTGTTTGAAGATTATAAGAGGTATGTACGTATTATGTCACGTCTCAGAGCAGCAAAAATAGAGAAAATTAAATTCTTATTTGGGTCCAGAAGTCCATGACTGATGAAGTCACTTAATTGTTCACACCATACAGTTCTAAACAACAATAAATAAAGGGAACAGTAATGAAAACCAAGTTGTTCATAATATAACATTACTCAAGTTATTACAAACATAGAAATAAAGTATAGGAACAGAAATAGAAACTATAATCTATTCTACTCTTTGGCTGGCGTAAACATAGTCTTCAGCATAGTAGTCCTCCCCAGCATACCCAACCTCGATGTAGACACCCCGATTTTGACCAAACGTCAAATCCAGGGATTGGTTACCTCTAAAAGACCAATGATGACGATGACCGATGAAATTCGAAGTTTTTCCAGAGAATTCAAATTCTTCAAAGATTCTTTGAACCAAGTTTCAAAAAAAAATATAAAATAAAGAGAAATTGGGTATTCGGGAGAAACCCGAACATTAAAGAACGTATGAGAAAGTCATTCTGGGGATTTATCCTAAAAAAAGAGGGAGAGAAAATGAAAAGACGTTTTGAAAAGAAAAGAGAAAAGGATAGAAGAAAAGAAAAAAAGAAAAAGAAGAATGAAATAAAATGATATATTAGAGTATATACCATGCATATGGGTATATTCCAATAAAATACATTACAAATATAAGTACTTTAGTATATACTTTACCAAATAATTAAGTTTATGTTAATATATATTTTGAAAATTAAAAAGAAGGCAAGAATTCTGTTAGCCGCGGCACGCGGTGAAGCCGGCGGCATTCAGTGAGTGGCGCGCCGGTATTCACTGAGTGCCGCTAGGCAGTCAGTGAGTGCTGCCCGGCACTCAGCAAGTGCCGCAAGCAAGTCGTCGAGTGCCGCGCGCTGTAATAGACTGCTTTTCTTACATGTTCTAGAAGAAAACTTTGCACATGGGTTTTCACCCGAATTTACCCATTTAACCTTATAATGTTGGTTTATATAAACAGACCTTCATCTCCATTATTGGGACTTTTCACTGAACCTTTGAATCAAAATTGAGATATACAAGAGATATATATACAATAGAGAGAATTGAAAGAGAAAAAGGAGAGTTTTCTTGAAGAATTTGAAGAATAAGAAAAGAATTTGAAGATTTTTGGAAGAGCTTCACAAGAGAGAGAAGAAATCTTTGAGGTCATAGAGGTAACCTCTCAATCCTGGATAGAATTGGGCAAATTCAATCACAAGTTCATAGTTCTAGGATCTTTACACATTTTCAAAACCTCTCTTCCTACCTCATTTCATCACACATCACTTAGAGCTTATGATTGAATCTCATAGTATTTCATTAATTTGGATCTAATTGATGCCTTGGGTTTAAGATAAGTTTGATTTTGAAGAACTTGTATTCCAATTTCTCTAAGTAAACTTTGATTCTTCATTTCTATTTTCTTCTTGAGATTCATGAAACTTTATGTATTCCTTTGAGTCCTTTTTGAATTCAATTCCTTAGTTTCCTATGGTCTCATGATTTATATGGAGATTAAGGAAAACTATAGTCATATCTACACATAGTTAGTGGGATTCAAATCTCAACTCATGATTTGAATCTCCTCACTAAGAATCTTATGGGATTCATGCTATATTCCATAGAGGTTTATGTAAATTTTGATCTCATTTAGTCTCCAAGGACCATTAATTTAAGAGGGGATTAGGATGTAATGACTCTATATTCCTCAAGGATCATATGTTTGAGAGAGGAATTAGATGTAGATTTTCATAGTTTATATTCAAAATTCATGAGATTAAGTAAGACCTTAGGACTCTCTTGCTATGAGATCTATGACGGAAATCCATTAAGGCTAAATCTATGAACCTCTTCATGTTTCATTATTTATTCCAATAATCATAGTCACACTTGATCCTAGTTCTCTCTAGAATCATGGATCAATTTTGATTCGAAATATGAACATCAATTTAACAAAGGTGCAATGAATCCATAAACCAATTGTGATCAAAGATTTTTTTATAAAATCATGGTTCATTGGAATCTGATGAGACAAATTGGAGGATGTTTATAACGTATTTAAGTACCTCTGTGATTTTTTTTTTGATGAAATTCCATGTTTAAGATGGTTTGGTCTTGTGATTTCAAAACAAGCAACTCTCCGTCCAAAAATTCCAGAACAGTAAGTCCGTTTTAAAATTAATAAATCAGAACCTTAATCGAACTCTCTTGGTCTCTAATAATTTTTTCTAAGTAGTTTAATGTGTTAGGAAGGTACCCTAAAAAGATCTAAGTGTTTTTCATTTGTTTACTATTTTTAGAAAATCATGCAAGATCTCTAGATAGAGAGTTGCAGATTCATGAGTGATGTCTTGTGTTTTCCATACTCCCAGAGATCTAACTGTTCAAACCTTGATTTTCTTTTTGGGTTAGAAACTAGACTCATAGAGGCATATCATACCCAAAATGCATTAAGATCCAACCGTTGAAAGTATGGTTTTTCTATCTTTGAAAGTCAAGTCTGCTCTATATAATTTATGAGAAACAGCCACTATTTTTGTCTAGTCTCATTGATTTTACCTTAAATGGTTTCCTAATGTCTTGGGACCCAAATCATGTCTTGAATAATGATAATTTAGCTTAAATCCAGAGGCTAAGTGGTCCAAATTAGTGAGTAAATTCATATCTCATTCTTGTTCATAATCATTCATTCATTCATGTATCGACGCTTATGATTAGAGCTAGTTCTTGGATAAAATTAGACTTAGTTGAACATAATTGAACATAAACATGGATTCCTTATGATCATGTTGGGATTATAGAACCACTATATGGATATTACATTGACTCCTAGTTGAGACTTGTATACCTATAGAGGTGCCATGGCTCCAACTAATCAACAGGAATTCATAGTTTTATCAATTCTTTCCATGCTTGATAGATTTAAGCTAAAAGTTTAGGGTTGATTATTTGATATCTTTGATCAAGGCACGTGTACTAATCTTTGTTTTGTAGCGCATTTGACGTACAATCTCTCAACTCATTCTCTAGTTTATTTCATTCCTTGATTTTAATTGATTTTTGACTTCATGTGTGACACCTTAGACTAGGTTTTTCCCTATGTGTATATGTGGTATAGAGACCATTTCTTAGTATTTCTTTGTATGCATTGCACGTTTCTCATTTCGCGATTGAATCCCGGGTAAGTTCTCTAGTTCCCTGCTTGCACATCTTTTTGCTTGCTACTTGAATTATGTGACTTATGAATGATATTTTACCGTTAGCAATTTTGCACCCTTTTGACATACTTGTGATATGTATACTTATATCTATGTATTAGTTGAGGGCATGCATAGATTATTAATTCGATTAAAAAGGATGTTGAGTAGAGGCCTATCGCGAGATAGGATGAAATGGGGTGTTTTAGTCCGCCGGACTCCTTCCCCTTTCATTCCATAATCCCCGGACCCAGTTTATCTTTGGTTTCACAAAAGATCAGTTTGCTTTTAAAATGGTTTTTAATTTTTCTTTAAAAAAATTAAGTGGCGACTCTTGGTATTTAAAATTTGAAATTATTTTAAAAATAAAGTGGGCCCAAATGCAGGTATCCACAATCTAGCGACTCTGTTGGGGATCGAACCCAGAATATCTGATTTTGGGTTCACTCGAGGATTAGACTTGAAAGCATCCTTTTAATCGAGTTAATTAATTTTTGTTTGCATGTTGCATTACACTTTGCATGTCTAGACAGTCGATTGCACGGAACTATGACTTGGAGGCTCGGGGTAACCCAGTCGGTCAAGCCATCATGGGGCCGTGTGATCACCCTTGATCTCATACCATGTGTTGGTATATGAAGCATCCTATCGAGTGTGTGTCAAGGGTCCCTTATTTGACCAAAACCCGGCTTTTGCATAGTAGCTTCCATAGAACCCTTCGATCCTAGGAAATCAATTCTTGATTAGGATTTATGTGCTAGGGAGTTTTGTATGCCCGGAAGGGATTAATTGAGATGATGACGATACTTGCTTGATAAAAGATGTGTAAACTCTTAATCACTTTTGAGCAATTCCCTTCCTGTCCTATGACATTTGAGAACATGTCGAATCTTGATTATAAGATTAGCATCTCTTATATCATGTCTAGCTAAGCATCATTGACTTTGTATGTATTCGAATTCATGAAAAGTACGGTGATAATCCGATCATGTGACCCTTCTACCCAAAGAATTTTGAATCCATCTTTGAAAGCAAACAAATTTTTGCCCTCTTTATTTCAAAATATTCAATTGCTCTTTCAAAAAAATCCTTGGCGTTCACTTTTTTTTTTTATTAAAATTCCACATCAACCCTTGTTGAGGTATATTTGCACATCCTCATCCTTGAAGGAAGAATCCAAAAAAAAAATTTGGGGAATTGTTTTTGGAAGAAATGCTTTTCAAATGAATTTCAAAGCAAAGTTTCAATCCAATCATCTTTTGTTGAGAAATGTTACTTTCAAAGGAAAGCATCTTAAGAATTTGAAAGATCTCATCATCTAGGGAAGTGCTTGACACATGAATTTCAAAATTTCTAAAATTTTTAAAACTTTAAATGGGTAATAAGGATCACAATGAAAGGAGAAGTCGGCGCAATTGACATGGGTGAGGATGTTATGTGCTTATGTGTTTATGTGCTAGGATTAGAATTCTCTTTCTTTGGCATATAGAGTAGGCACACACGCACACATGCATTTGCATCCACATGACATATGGGACATTAATGACAATTTCTTAAAAAGCATTTACAAGCAAAATAACAAGATAAAGAAAATTTCTTTGATTTTGAAATTTAAACAAATAAATAAAAAGAATAAAATATGTTTGTAGGTAAAAGATAGAATCAGCTACAAACACAGTTTGGTACAGAGACTCTACCGCAAGGTTAGTAAGAAGAGAGATGGCACAAGAAGTAAACGCAAGAGAGATAGCAGAATTGAGGGCCAAAGTAGAACAGCAGGCAGGTCAGATGACAAGGATAATGACCATGATGGAAACACTAGCACGACAGCCGCCAATTGTCGATCCTCCTCCACCTGATAGGGAGGATGATTGGTTCGATGATCCAGAAAGAGCTGAAATGCCGAGGGCAGAAAAGGAAGAGATAGAGAAAAAAAGGCTGAGGAAAAAGTTGATGACCGAGAAAGTAGAGAAACTGGAAAGGGTAGTCCGAAAGGCCCACAGAGTAAACACTTACTTACTGGAACTAGAAGGGTTATATGAAGGGATTTGTGAAGTATTACCTGCAGGATTCAAAATGCATGTGTTCAATAAGTTTGATGGGACATAAAACCCCCGAAGCCATATCAGGATGTGTATAGGGGATTTTCAGCCAAGCAGTTTGAGCACGACTATGATGGCTGTTCTGTTTCAACAGACATTAACTGGAGCTACCTTATCTTGGTACCTTACATTAGAGCCTGGTAAGACCAGAATTTGGGAGGAGGTTGTCAAGTCATTCGTAGCCCAGTACGAGTATAATCAGGATTTGGATATTACCGTCAAGGATCTAGAGACTACCCGACAGGGAAACAAGGAATCTTTTGCTGAATATCTGAGCCGTTGGAGGGGAAAAGTAGCCAAAATGGTACAGAGGCCAATCGAGTAAAAATAGATCCGGATGCTGATGAAAAATCTTCAGCCCATCTATCAAGAGAAGATGAGGTTTCAATCCATCAACACCTTTGCTAAAGTATTCGATGTGGGAACTAGGATCGAGGATGCGATACAAGAAGGATTGATCAAGAGAGAAAAACCGGTGAACAGGTATAGGCGTCCAAATTATGGGACAGGAGGAGGGCGTTTAGGAAGTCATTCAAGTCCTACAGATGTGAATGCGTTAAGTGAACCAGAGAAGAAGTTCGATACAGTCAGGAGTTACCCGAAGAGAGGAGGGGATAAACCTTTAAGGAGGTTCTCAGACTTGGGAGTGTCATTGTCCACCGCTCTGGATAGGCTGCTAGCAAAGGGGCACCTTCACCTATTGGAACCACGACGGAGACCAAATCCACCCCCCCAAATTTCAAAGCTGATCTATACTGTAAATTCCATCAAGAGCAGGGACACTCAACCGATCGATGCTTAAGGTTGAGACATGAAATCCAAGATCTGATAGATAAGAAGGTAATATCTGAACCGCCCACCAACCCGCTGAACGTCACCAAGAATCCGCTATCAAATCATCATGCGGTGCCACCACCCGGAGTTTACTATTTGGAAAAAGAAGGAGGCTCTTTTGACCCATCAACATTGATCACTAAGTTAGGGTGTCCGAAGAAGATTTACCAAATGTCGAGAGATTTGAACATCTGCACTTTGGATAGACTGGCAGATAGAAACAATGGGGAAAGTGATAGAAAAGGCTCCCACTGCAGATTGGTGGGCACTTAAAGATGACAGCTCTATCTGGTATAAAGGGGATGATAGTCAGGATATCAAGGAGGATCTTTGGTATGAAAGTGAGAAAGAAGAGAATCCGAAAGTCACTAAAATACAGGATGATCTTTGGTTTAAAGAAGAGGTCAGTCATTTAACGAGATCGGGAAGGCATTTCAAACCACACAAACTCAAGAAAGATCACCCAGGCCAGGAATTGGATAAGGGAAAAGGGAAAATGAGGAAGAAGAAAAAGATAGGGTCTTGAGACAGATGAAGAAGACACAAGCGAATATTACTATTTGGGGGTTATTAATTGCTTCCAAACGTCATAGACAAGTGGTTCTCGATGCTCTCAATCAATCTGATGTCTCTATCAACATCACCCCAGAAGATCTCGTCGGCATGATCAACAAGAGTTCAACTCACGCTATCTCATTTACCAAAGCTGACTTACCTTCTGGGAGTCCAGCTCACAACAAGCCATTACACATCCCCGTTGAATGTCTAGGAAATTCTTTGCCCGCTTATCTCGTTGACAATGGGTCTGCATTGAATGTGTGCCTATTCCAAACAGCAAAAAGGATGGGGCTTGATGAATCCACGTTTATACCATCGGAGCAAAAGGTAAGGGCCTATGACAATACTCAGCGGACGGTTATGGGGATCATTTTTCTTAACCTTTCTATTGGGATCGGGGAAAAGGAGGCAGGGTTCCAGATCATCGATATTCCTGCATCTTTCAATCTACTTTTGGGAAGGCCATGGTTGGACAGTTTGGGTTCCATCCCGTCAACCATCCATCAGAAAGTCAAGTACATTTGGAAGAATAAAGTTTGTGATGTTCTGGGAGATAGTTGGATACATGCGTCTGGAGCTTTATCTAGTGCCCCAGTTTTGGAAGTACAAATGCAAGAGGAAGAGGCAAGCTTGGGCGGGTTCGAATTCATCAATGTAATAGAAGATAGCAATCCAAAAGAGTTTTTACCACTTTACTTTTATCAGTATGCAAGTCCGTTGGTAGCTGGAATTATGAGAAAGATGGGATTCTTCCCAGGGATGGGTCTCGGTAAGAAGCACCAAGGATTGCCCGAGTTTCTGAACATCATCTCACAAACTCATACTCGCGGGATAGGATATCAACCAACAAGGGAAGAAATGAAGAAAAGGAAGAAATGAAGTCTCTCTTTATCTTTCAAAATCGGCCGATGCACCAGTGGAACCTTACTAAAAAATCTCTCAATGGATACTTCATCAAGGAAGGAGAGGATTTTCTGTTTTGGCGGTTTTCCGGAGCCATGGTTGGATAAAGTGGAAAAATGTATGAAGCCACGACTTGAGATTTCTTTGCACATGACTTCTCTGACTGTAAGTGTCACGCCCCGACGTAGCATAAATATGGAAAGCGTTTAATTTCCTTTATGGACCCGTAGGTCATGACAGTTTGAAGGATCGATTCCGTCCCAAACATCTAACAACAATACAATAATCAGAGCAGAGCAATCAAAGCTTATAAAACTTTTCTAACTTATTACATATTACAATACGGGGTCAACTAAGGCACAAGCCACCTTAAAACAAAACAATATCTATTGTCTATTACAGTCATCCTTATTACAGAATTAGTTAATCTTAAAACATATAAAAGTAAACTCTCTTTCCAGCAGGGATTTTCAATTTGCGTAGTCATAAGGCCCAGCATAGTCATAGCCTGAAAAGCCTGAACATGAATGTCCAGGGTGCATCGACGCCATCAGCTTCAAGAAGCTGGTGAGTATTAAAAACATAACTTTGAATGTAAGATATATTCATTACCATTTTCAAATTCCCATTTAATTCAACAAGTTTACATTAAAGTAAAGAGTTCATTTTGAAAACAACCACAATATCATTTGAAAGCTATAATATGCATATATGTGACTGTGTATGAAAATAATGCACCATCTCATCGTACCGACTCTTTTCTCTCGACAAACACAACAACCCACTATCTCACATCAATATCTTCGAAATACTCTGATAGCCACACTTTAGCACAAGGGTGCCAGGGAATGTCCAATTTGCCTCACACTTTAGCACGGGGTGCCAGGAAATGTCCAATGCCTCACACTTTAGTACCTAATCCGCCTCGCAAATACCAGAGGAAACCTTACGCAGTATCCAGACTCGGGTACCAGGGAATGTCCGTAGGCCACACTTTAGCACTACCATGGGTGCCAGGGAGTGTCCAAGTTCGGCGTCACACACTTTAACGCTTCCATGGGCGTCAGGGAGTATCCAGTTTTGCCACCGTCGCATTTCAAAGATACTCTCACCGCAATCTCAACACGTCACACTTTGGTACACAATTACCAGGGAGTGTCCACAACACAATCTCAACCACATACTCTTTTTCACACTAACTACCACACACCATGCATGTACAACTGACACCATATGAATGTCATGTAACTATCCACAGTACATATGAAGTACTAGGAATAATAACAAAGTATGCTTAAAAAGAATTGAATTCATAATCGTTCCTTAATAACCAATCATACCCAAAACATAATCTGTTTTAACATTTTTCGCAAACAGAGCCTTAAAAATCCACAAGATAACGACCAAACAGTTCCTTAACATGAAATAAGCACAAACTAGAAACTGCTAGAAGTCGCGCACGCGGGCCGCTCGCGCGATATGCTCATTTTTCGTTTTATTATAAAAGCTTTTCTTTCTGTCGGAAAACACACAGCTCGCGCGCGCGGGCTGCTCGCGCGAGGGGTCACTCGCGCGATCACGCGCGCGAGTTCATGCAGAAGCTTCGTCTTCTTCGTCAGAATTCCCTTGTTTCAGAATTAAGGGGTCCTTTTGACCCATTTTTTAATCCATAACTTACCATGCCTTATAATATATGAATCTCTTCGGTTTTTCGCAAGGATTATGAATCTACAATTAATTTTACATGAATCAATCCGTAGCTCACGAATTTTATGAAAAATCGAAAGATGTCAAAACTTTATTTCTTATATACTTTTTCATATGAACAAATTAAGTTCTAAAACTTTAAACATGGCATCTACAACATGTAATCTATCATAATCATCTAAGAAAATGGATTTTGGTTAAGTTTGAAAAATCTTGATTTCAAGCTATGGAGTTTCAAACGTAAGATCAACAATGATGATCCTTAAATCAACTATTCAAATCAGTAAATAAAAGATAAATTACATTCTAAGTGAGTTAGTAATACTTACTGAGGTAGAAGATGAAGTAATTGTTGAGAAAGGAAAATCAAATAAGGAAGACCCACTTGAGCTCTAGCTATGGAGGTTGAGCTTCTCTCTCTCTAAAATTTCAGTAATTATGAACCCTCAAGCTCTCTCTTTTCTCTCTATATTCAGTCTTCAAAGATGTGTGTGTGAAATTGTATATATAAGCAAGTGTTGAGGGGAACTTGGGCTCCAAGTTGATTCTCAAAGGCTCAACAATATAATTGATTTCCAAATTTCTATATTGCATAACATATACACAAATACATACGTATAGACACTCCCACATAAACTGAAGAGGCAACATTAGACTAGTAGGGGTCAATATGAAGTTGTTTGGGAAATGAAGCTTATGGCACAACATTAAATCACACAAGTTAGGCATAGCCAAACAAAGCCCTAACCAATCAATAGTTGCCATTAATAGAAATAAAGCATAAGTCATGTCCAACTTTACATCACTTCTAAAAATCTTTGTAATCCTAGCGCAGCACGGACAGTTTTAAACATAAACTAGTATTTTCGTGGCGCGGTGGTCACCCCAAAAATTCAGAAAATTCATTTTTGCGTAAGAACAGATTTTCCGATTTTTTTTTTTTTTTTTTGTAAAAATGCTGATTGAGTCCAAGTAAAAATTTCCACTATTTTGAAATACTGATTTAAAATCCAACACCGGTGTCGCTAAATTTTGTAGAATTGCAATTCGACCCCCAACAATAATTTTAAATAGTGAAGTAGCACCAATAATAAGGTTTAACATATGAGAATTGTAAATTAAAATGAAATCAGCAATACAGATTAAATATGGAAATTCAAATTGGATTCTAATATGTCAAATGCAAATACAAATAATTAGACGGAAATGCAGGTTATTATAATAAGGACCCTTACCTGCAAGCGCCTACAAAATCCACCACTGTTCAGGATTGGGTGTGCACTTTGGATGGCTTGGCAATGAAGGACCTACTAGAAGAAGAACACAGAGGAGTTGGAAAGGGTAGTACTGGGAAAAGTATGAATAAAGATGGGAAAAGTAGAGGTGAAGAAGAAAGCAAGGAAGAGGCAGAAAGAGAGAAGTCCGAACAAGAAAAATAACCAGAGGAAGAAGAAATGGGGGAAATTACTCGGACAGGGGACTTGGAAGAATGCTTCATCACTGATCTTGGAGGAAAAAGCAAGAAGGAATAGGTATTTGAGTCTTGTGATAGGTATCACCCTCACCCAGAGTCTGTATTGGCCCAAATGAGGCGACTATCAATTTATATGTCTGTTGTAATTGCTCCCAAGAAAGTTAATGAGAATATGACTAATTCTGCTTACTCGACTGCGCATAATAATTATGATGCATGTGATGAATGTAGTGAAATACTAGATGAATTGCAAAAATTAATTGAAAAAGAAAATGAATCTGCATGTAATATCATTGAAGGCATTTTAACGATTAATTTGGAAAATGAAGATAATCCACAAAATGTTTATATTGGCTCCACACTTAGTAATGAGGAAAGCAAAGAATTAATCAATCTATTAAATGAATTCAAAGATGTCTTTGCATGGTCCTACGATGATATGCCAGGAATTGATCCAGAAATTGTCCAACATCATATTTTCCTCTTCCCAAACTCAAAACCCGTAAAGCAAAAATTGAGGCGAATGAGGCCTGAATGGGCGCTAAAAGTGAAGGAAGAAGTTGAAAAGAAGATAAGAGCTAGATTCTTAATCGTCACCAAGTATCCAGAATGGGTCGCTAACATTGTACCAGTCCCAAAAAAGGATGGTCGCGTTAGGGTTTATGTGGATTTTCAGGATTTGGACAAAGCCAACCCTAAGGACGATTTCCCTTTACCCCACATTGATGTGTTAGTAGACAATATGGCAGGGCATGAACTTTTATCTTTTATGGATGGGTTCTCAGGGTATAACCAGATATTAATGCCACCTAAGGATAGGGAAAAGACTACCTTTATCACACCCTGGGGGACTTATTGTTATAGGGTTATGCCATTTGGGCTTAAGAACGCAGTGGCAACTTATCAAAGAGCCGCCACCACCCTACTACATGACATGATCCATAAAGAAGTGGAGGTGTATGTAGATGACATGATAGTAAAATCCAAAGAGAGGGAAGGGCACTTAAGGGCTTTAAGGAAATTCTTTGAGAGGTTAAGAAAATTTAGAATGAGATTAAACCCACAGAAATGTACTTTTAGAGTCACCACGTGGAAATTGTTGGGGTTTCTGATTACACTGAGGGGGGTTGAGGTAGATCCGACCAAAATTCAAGCCATAACCAAAATGCCGTTACCCCAAAATGAGAAGGAGTTGAGGGGATTCTTAGGAAAAATACAGTTTATCAGCCGTTTTATATCCAAACTCACCATAACATGTGACCCGCTATTCAAATTGTTGAGGAAATGGGAAAGGTTTGAATGGGATGACCAATGCCAGAAAGCCTTCAAAAAGATCAAAACCTACCTTCAAAACCCACATGTCCTATCACCTCCCAAACCTGGGAAGCCTTTATTGCTATATCTATATGTTACCGAGAATTTCATGGGGTGCATGCTGGCCCAAGAAGAGGAAGAGGGGCGTGTGGAGAAAACCATATATTACCTAAGTAAGAGAATGACCGGGTATGAGTTGAACTATTCGCCGTTGGAGAAAGCATGTTGGGCTTTAGTGTGGTGTACACGTCGCCTTAGGCATTGCATGTTAGCCTTCCCTATCACCCTAATATCCCGAATGGACCCACTTAAATACCTCTTTGAAAAACCTGCCTTAACTATTAGGATCTCACGCTAGACAATGATGCTGGCCGAATTTGATATTAGATATGTCACTTCCAAATCTGTCAAAGGGAAAGCCGTCGCCGAATACTTAGCTGACCTTGCCATAGAATCCAAAGAAAGATGAGAATTTAAGTTTCCTGATAAAGGGGTGATGGAAGTTGATGTTGTCAGAATCAAGATATAAAAGTATTCTTTACTTTTCAAAGGATTTGCAGTGTGGAAGTAAAGGTCGAACCCACAGAGATTGATTACTACAGCAACTTAATTTTAAAACCTAAGTCTAATTAATTAGGAAAAAGGGATTTGATTTGGATTTAATTAAACTAATAACAATAAAAGTAAATCTAAACTATGAAAGCAATTAAAATAGTTGTTTTAAATAATGTTTAAAGGGAACCTAGGATTGCAAATCCACCACTAGATTCATAATAGGAATATTTATGAATTCAATTAGCTTATTAAGTTGGATGAATATGGGGAATTGTAGCTACAAGCCCAATTCCTCCGTCAAGAAGATAATCATGGTTCAAGCACCAACATAATCCATCTTCGGATAGCACGAATTATCTCACACTAAACTAGGGTTGTGATCTAATCCGTCTAACCTAGGCATGGACTATTCGGATACTTGATAGCACGAATCAATAAGGCACCATCACATGTAAACAACCTAAACAAGCACAGCAAGAATAGATCGTTGAGCACATCACAGTCAAAATAGATCTAAGACAAGAATAAACTTTGAAAGCAATGATTTAATCAATAGAAGCACGATTTATTTATAAAAATCCTCTAAACATGTGACTGTCATCCATACACAATAAAACTAAAATAAAAGCATAAATAAAACCCTATTACTCATCTAGGGCTTCATTGAAACCCTAGATCAATGATCTAAGCTGCCATAGAAGTAGAGATCGGCAAGTAGTTGATGGAGGAGGCCATGGAGATCCTTGGTCTTCTTCTTCTTCTCCTTGCTTCTCCCTCTTCAAGGGCTGGAAGTGTGTGTATATGGCTGTCTATGAATGTGTATAATAGTTGTCAACCCCTAAAAACTATTAAAACTAAGTATATATAGAGTTTACACAAGCTTTGGAAGGCTTCCCAACCCGAAACGAACTGAAACGCATGTAATTTACAGTCTGGACGTCGTTTAGCAGTCTCGTTTGCACAGGAGTCTTCAGTACACTGAAATACGCAACTATGATTTTTGGGCATATCGCGCAAGCGGGTCGCGCGAGCGCGACTTTTGGTACCTCGCGCGCGCGGATCGCGCGAGCGAATTATTAGGGGTCTCGCGCGAGCGGATCGCGCGCGCGACTTCTGGATTCTCGCGGGCGCGGGTCGCGCGCGCGACATTGGTTTTTCAGCTTCTTTCTTTCTGACTTTTCACCCTGTTTAGCCTGGTTTAGCTGATTTCTTCCAAAACCTGTCAGAAACTAGAAAACGAAGTAAAAATATACAAAAACAGAATAAAAAGGTACTAACAAATGTTCATTAAGGCGTATATTTAGGATTAGTTCTCTCCCGATCACACCCCCAAACCTACATTTTGCTAGTCCTCGAGCAAAACTAAAATAAAAACTACTAATAAAAATCTATTCCACTTTCGTATGGATCACGATTGCATTTAGCGTATGCAACAAGCCTTTTAAACCCCTAGGTGTCCCTAGTCGGACGAGTAAAGTCTCGTGAGGGTTCTCGTCAACAAGTTACCCACAACCATCTTTATTAACTTAAAATTTTAAAAACTTTTATTAAAAACAAAGAACATAATATTCAACACTCCTTATTATACAACAAAGATTTGAAATAGGATAACGAACATAAAGAAACATAATGAAACATCCACCTACGTCATGAAAAACACTCTCAAGCACATGCATCGTATAAATCAATAGAGTTTCTCATAAGATTGCACGTGTGTGATGAGGTAGTCAAATGAACACGCGCTTGTCATAAACTTGGAATATAACTCGGATAACCATCTAACTATGCTTCGACTACGAATCTCACAATGTTAATTACACTCTCAAATGAAACACTCAGAAACATGTGTAATTTTTCTAATATATGTGAGTAAAGGAAATATATTTTCAAAACGATAAATGCTCACATATGACATGAAAAAGACGCATGACACGAAAGAACAGTAGTCTCATGGATAAGATGCCAATAATCAAGAGAAATTAATCATTACCATGTTTTAATCCCTCTCCCATCATTTACATATCAAAACCATGTTTTTCTAGGATCAAATAGGACTTTTTAAAGGTTGTAATGTGGCTCAGATAATGAAAAAGTATAGGACAGATATATCAGGTAGTTTCAGAATGGCATTGTAAAGCATGTTCGATTTTCTTTCATTCTTCTTCTACAAACTTTCATATTTTCTTTCTCTTCATTCCTTTTCATTTTTTTTCTTCTTTTCTTTCATCATTTTTTTTCAACCTTCCTCTTCTTTATTTTTTTCTTTTCCTTTTTCTTTTCTTGCTTTTGACACGAATATTCAATAATTAACAAGGCAACCACCCCGAACATCATCTTATTTTCTTCTTCTTCTCAATCACACATCGCCTTAACACCACTAAAAGGTGATCAATCTTTCAGAGGTGAACTCCAAGTTGGCCAAATTGGAGCAAAAACAAGGATAATGGTAATTAAAGAAAGAAATGGCATTTTAATGGCTCAAAGGGCGAACTAAGGAAATTTTACATTTATCGGTCATAAACAAAGAGGGCCTAAAATCATGTCCTAGGGTCATATGGTTCTTCAATGTTTACGACGGAAGATTATTTTGCATGGTAACAAATATTTTAACTTGACTATTAACCGAAACAAGAATAATGAGACTAAACAACAAGTTAATGCGCTATTTCAATGAAATTCGACAAACACAATGTATTTATAACCCTCTAAATAGAAAAGATAGGCTCAAAAGCTCACTGGGTTTAGTCTCCACCATGTGTTATCTAGAAATCCGAATCATATTATAGTTCACAACCAACATGTATTCAATCGACTACGTGCAGTGCATAGGTTTGTGTGCAAATCTATGATATAAAACTACGATTCAAACAATACATAACTTAAAATATTTCAACATGACTTTAGCAAATATTTAATCACATATTCTCATGTTTACCATTCTATAACAATTCAAAGTTATTGAACAAGGAGTATCAAATTGCTATTGCAAAAACGTCAGTAATATCGTTTATTTAAACACACTTATTGAAAAATTTTAAAGTTTTGCATAAAATAATGTGCATGTGTGTGCATACCCCCAAACCTAAACCTTTCATTGTCCCTAATGAAACAATAAAACGAAAGAAAGGAGAGTACAGAAGGAAGGAACGATAGTACCTTAATCTTGATAAGCATAGAACAGGTAACAGGTTAACACAAAGGAATATGGTTATAGAGTTCAATGATACCTGTTAATACTAGATAAACGAAAAAGAAACTAACAAAAGAATATTAAAAGTAAATGAAATCAAAATACAAAATAAAAACCTAAAAACTAAGTTAAACTAAACTAAACTAGCAAAAGGAAAAGAAATAAAACGAAAAAGTATAAATATAATAAGGAAAACAATAACTAACTCGATCTAAAATGGCTAAAAAAAACAAAAACAGAAAAGTAAAAACTATTAGAACCAGTGAGGGGGAAGGATACAGAAAACAAAGGAAAAAAACAGATAATGGGGAAATCGCGCGAGCGGTCCGCGCGAGCGGCCGTCGCGCGCGCGAATTCCCAGCGAAATTTTTTTTTTTTTTTTAAAAAAAAAACTTTCTCGCGCGAGCGAGGTACCTCGCGCCCGCGAGATCAGGCGCGAGTAACTCCTGAGGCATCATAAAAAGAAAAGCAAAGAAAAACGTTAAGGGGCAAACTCGCGCCAGCGGGCCGCGCGAGCGACGTCTCGCGCGAGCGGGCCGCGCGCGCGAGAATGGTCATTTCACTTGGTTCACTTATTTTATGCATATTAATTAAAAATAATTCTATTCCAACCCCCAAACCTATCCAGCACCTCAAAAACAGACTAAAATCACCCAAAAACAAAGAAAAAGAAACGAACTAAAGCTTGGGTTGCCTCCCAAGAAGCGCTAACTTTTACGTCTTTAGCTAGACCTTTCTAGCATAAGACTCATGGAGGCCGTAAATCGGACTGTATACCCCTAAGGATGTCAGGTAGAGCTCGATGGTAAGCAGAAATAACATCGCTTCGAAGTAATTCGATTGACGGATTGTCATTAAGTTCAAGTCGGTTTCTTACCTTCCGAGTAGATTCTTCATTAGGGTCCACGGGATTAGGATTCATCCACTCATCATCGTCCGCTATATTGTTTTCGTTACTCACGTTTATTTCTTTGGTAGGCTCAATATTCCGTTTTACCTCACCTTCCGCCTCACATAGGTAATCGTCGTCTTTAGGAGGTTGATCCATAGCATTAAAAACGTTTAATTTTAAATTCATGTTCCCAAACGACACTTTCATCACCCCTGTTCTACAATTGACACGTGCATTGGCCGTGGCTAAGAATGGACGGCCTAGAATGACAGGAGTGTATTTTCTAGCATCTAACACGGGCTCAGTGTCAAGGACCATGAAATCAACAGGATAATAGCATTTATCAACCTTTACTAGCACATCCTCGACGATTCCTCTAGGTACTTTGACGGAACGATCCGCTAATTGTATTGTAGCGGCCGTAGGTTTCAGTTCACCTAGTCCTAGTTGTTTATAGACGTGATAAGGTATAAGATTAACACTCGCACCTAAGTCAATGAGAGCCCTATGGATGATAGTGTCACCTATGACACATGAAATCGTAGGCGTACCGGGATCCTTATATTTCGGAGGTGAGTGTTGAAAAATAGAGCTTACTTTTTCCGTAAGGAAGACCTTTTTAGGAGTATGACTCCGTATTTTGCGCTTTTGAGTACAAAGGTCTTTTAGACATTTAGCATAAGCGGGAATTTGTTTAATAGCATCGAGGAAAGGAATATTTATTTTGACTTGTTTAAACACCTCGAGTATATCCTCAACCTTAGACTTTTTATTTGTAAGATTAGACAGTTCCTCAACGTTTGGTGGATATGGCATTCTAGGAGTATAATTCGTTGGGACCGAGTCTTTTTCTTTCTTATTTTGGCTCATGTCCTCACCCGTCTCTTTATTAGAATTAATATTCATACCTTTCACATTCTCATTCGGAATCTCTATTACCTCCTCCTCTCGGGTAGTCAACCTAGTTGAGACGGCGTTCACTTGTTCATTCGACCCCTTAACCTCATATTGTCCCTTAGGATTTTGGATTGTTTGACTAGGCAACGTCCCCTCGTTTCTACGACTTACTACAGTAGCTAGTTGTCCCATTTGGGATTCAAGCTTCGCAATGGATTGCGTATGAGAGTGCACTATTTGTGCTTGTGCCTGTACTTGCATTTCAATAGTCTTAAGGGACGCCAACACCTTTTCCTCAAAAATGTTACCTCTAGGATTCGAATTAGGAGGCGGGTGTGGGTATTGATTAGGTTGAAACTGAGGTCGATACGCATTAGGAAAATTAGTCGCCTCGTTAGGAGTATTATTGGTATTTTTCCACGAGAAGTTAGGGTGGTTTCTCCATGGCGCATCCGGATTATTAGTAGTTGCATTATAATTAGTTCGTGGGTATTGTTGAATAGAATTAATGTGTTGCTCCACGAATTTCGGAAATTGACTTCCCGATGGACATGAAAGTATCGAATGTGAAGGATCAGAACATAATGCACAAATTTCACGAGCGGGTGGGGCTGTCGTTTGGTTCATTGTTAAAAGTCGGTCAAGTTTGTTAGATAGTTCTTTTATTTCAATTGCTTGACTTGACTCAAATTTTACATCCCTCTTAGGTTGATTAAGATATCCTTCCGAACGAACAGACACCGTTTGGTGCATTGAATTCTCGCTTAACGTTTCAAACATTTTCCAGGCCTCGTCGGCGCTTTTGTGTAGGAAGGTTCCCGCACAAACGGCATCGACGGTATTACGGACCGAGGGAATAAGTCCTTCATAGAAGACTTGAACAAGTTGCCACTTAGGAACTTGATGATGCGGACACGAGCGTAATAATTCCTTAAATTTTTCCCACGTGTCGTAAAGTGATTCCCCATCTTGCATTACAAAATTGGTTATTGATTTTCTTATCTGGTTCGTACGCATAATCGGGAAAAACTTTTGTAAAAATGCGGTGTGTAAGTCTTCCCATGTTCTAATAGTATTTGGCTCCAAAGATTGGAGCCAATATTTAGCTTTGTCCTTTAATGAGAATGGAAAGAGCCGCATTTTTAATTCATCATCAGTAAGGTTTTGAATTTTCAACGTAGAGCATATATCTTGAAAATCTCCTAAGTGTTTATATGGATCTTCATTTAAACGACCATGGAAAGATGGAAGTAGCGAGATGGTAGACGACTTTATCTCAAAGTGAGATGCCGTCGCCTCCGGTAATTCAATACATGTTTGTGGCGTGTAAGTCGTAGGAATAAAATAATCTTTTAGTGGAGGCGGTGGCGGTATATTAGGATTATTCATATTAACTCCGTTGTTATTTTGGTTGTTGTCGTTATTTCCAATGTCTGCCATTTTAATTGGTTCTATGTTATTAAAACGTGGTTTCTTTAGTTTTTGAAGAGTACTACGTATTTCAGATTCAAATAACGACGTTGGTTTTGGTGTCAAATCGTCGTCTATTACAAACCTAGTTCCAGAAGTTAAGTTTGAAGACTTGTTATGTCTTAATGTACGTTCAAGTTCAAAGTCTAAAGGTTGTAATTCCGGTTTGTTTGAACGTGTACCTAACATAAACTAAAAGAAAAGAAAGAAATTAAAAACAAAGACTGACTCAACTAAAAAAAACAAATAGCAAGCAATCACGCAACTAGGTCAACAAGCACACAACTACTATGATGCATGCAAATTATCCTGTAATGCAATGACCGCATCAAGCCCAGCGCCCCGGGTTTTCTAGCTAATGCAGTGCAATTCACCCTAAACTAATGCAAATAGTGCATCACAGCGCCCTGACTTACAGCGGTTTAAAGCGAATTCCAAAGGAAGCAACTTATTTTATTTATTTATTTTATTTGCGTAAGCTCCTTTGATGTAATTAGCTGCTCCACTCGGAAACGTTGACTACAAAATAAAAGAAAAAGTTAGTAACTAAAAACAAAAACAGAAAATAAGAAAAATAAAAAACTAATCTAATATTTACGAATTAACTAAACTAAGATTATAAAACTAAGAGTAGTAATACAATCTCCGGCAACGGCGCCAAAAATTGATGTTGTCAGAATCAAGATATAAAAGTATTCTTTACTTTTCAAAGGATTTGCAGTGTGGAAGTAAAGGTCGAACCCACAGAGATTGATTACTACAGCAACTTAATTTTAAAACCTAAGTCTAATTAATTAGGAAAAAGGGATTTGATTTGGATTTAATTAAACTAATAACAATAAAAGTAAATCTAAACTATGAAAGCAATTAAAATAGTTGTTTTAAATAATGTTTAAAGGGAACCTAGGATTGCAAATCCACCACTAGATTCATAATAGGAATATTTATGAATTCAATTAGCTTATTAAGTTGGATGAATATGGGGAATTGTAGCTACAAGCCCAATTCCTCCGTCAAGAAGATAATCATGGTTCAAGCACCAACATAATCCATCTTCGGATAGCACGAATTATCTCACACTAAACTAGGGTTGTGATCTAATCCGTCTAACCTAGGCATGGACTATTCGGATACTTGATAGCACGAATCAATAAGGCACCATCACATGTAAACAACCTAAACAAGCACAGCAAGAATAGATCGTTGAGCACATCACAGTCAAAATAGATCTAAGACAAGAATAAACTTTGAAAGCAATGATTTAATCAATAGAAGCACGATTTATTTATAAAAATCCTCTAAACATGTGACTGTCATCCATACAAAATAAAACTAAAATAAAAGCATAAATAAAACCCTATTACTCATCTAGGGCTTCATTGAAACCCTAGATCAATGATCTAAGCTGCCATAGAAGTAGAGATCGGCAAGTAGTTGATGGAGGAGGCCATGGAGATCCTTGGTCTTCTTCTTCTTCTCCTTGCTTCTCCCTCTTCAAGGGCTGGAAGTGTGTGTATATGGCTGTCTATGAATGTGTATAATAGTTGCCAACCCCTAAAAACTATTAAAACTAAGTATATATAGAGTTTACACAAGCTTTGGAAGGCTTCCCAACCCGAAACGAACTGAAACGCATGTAATTTACAGTCTGGACGTCGTTTAGCAGTCTCGTTTGCACAGGAGTCTTCAGTACACTGAAATACGCAACTATGATTTTTGGGCATATCGCGCGAGCGGGTCGCGCGAGCGAGACTTTTGGTACCTCGCGCGCGCGGATCGCGCGAGCGAATTATTAGGGGTCTCGCGCGAGCGGATCGCGCGCGCGACTTCTGGATTCTCGCGGGCGCGGGTCGCGCGCGCGACATTGGTTTTTCAGCTTCTTTCTTTCTGACTTTTCACCCTGTTTAGCCTGGTTTAGCTGATTTCTTCCAAAACCTGTCAGAAACTAGAAAACGAAGTAAAAATATACAAAAACAGAATAAAAAGGTACTAACAAATGTTCATTAAGGCGTATATTTAGGATTAGTTCTCTCCCGATCAGAAGTAAAGGAAGACCTGTGGAGAATGTATTTTGATGGAACAGCCAATCAGGTAGGATACGGGGTTGGAATCATCCTCATATCACCTAATGGGGCTACCACCCCATTGACCGTTAAACTTAAGTATAACTCAACCAACAACACGGCAGAATACGAAGCATGCATAATTGGGATGGAAGCAGCCTTGGCCTTAAAAATTGAGAAGATTGATGTTTTTGGGGACTCGAATCTGATAATATCGCAAGTGAGGGGTGATTGGAGAATAAAGCATGAGAAATTGAGACCTTACCATGAATACCTGGAGAGCCTAAAAGTGCAGTTTAGAAAAATCTCATTCTATTACCTTCCTCGTGAGGAAAACCAATTAGCTGATTCTTTAGCAACCTTGGACTCGATTGTCACACCGTCCCAGGAATTCATAATTTTATCATGCATATTTGTAATTTGGGAGTTTATCAATGTTAGTTGATAATAGTGATGAGGTTGACTGTGAGTCAACGGTAAGGTATCAGTGAGGACACGGGAACATGGCAGTTCATATTGTATGGGCATGAGTAAATGGCATTTATATGATTTAAATGTTATTCGACTTTATCTGGTATTCCTGTGAATAGTAATTATGTCTGTGTAGTATAATTCTGGTATTTGGATATGTTAGTATATCATGTTGAGAACTGTGGTGAGAACGTGAGCGATACGTTAATTAAAAAGGTAGGTTGTGTAGAGATTCCACATAATTTAGTGTTCGGGCGTTATTTTGGACCAAACGAGACTTAGTCGGAAACTTCTGAAAATTTCAGGCATAAAATGGACGTGTGCGAAGTTTCGAGAGCTAATTAGGAGTTTGAGGAACTCGTGGGGAGGTAAACGCAATTCCCGAAGAGTTTGCCTATATATAGTAGTGGATGAGATTCATTCTCATCCAAACTTCCAAAAATATCTAGAGAGGGGAGAGAGAAGAGAGATTAGTGGCCAAAGGCTTTGCGACGCCGATCGACAACCGTTCATCCGTCAGATTTACTCCAGATTTAAGATTTGAACTCGTGGAGGTAAGATCTACGTTTTGATAGTAATTAGGCCACGTTTGGCAAACTTTTTCGAAAAATCTAATTTCTAGAAATTGGTGAAAATCAGGTAAAACTCGTAGGAATCGCGTATAATTTGGAATTCGACGATTAATTAGCCCCCTAGATGATCCTTCAAAGTTTCGGAGAGATCGCACGAGGTATGAATTCTAGAAATATGAAATATATGGATTTTCATGTTTTGAACATCAACTTTGATATCTTTGGATCCGGGCGAAATTCATGTATTAGTTAGGCCCGTTAATTATGCACGTGAAATTATGTAAAAAGCACGTATAACTGTTTATGTGAGCATGTTATGTGTCTACTTGGGTTAAAGGGGAGTTTAGTGCAAATTCATCTGGGGTAAGCTCCTCGAACCTTGAGGATTGTGATTGTGATGGAATTGGAATTGTGGTTGTGTCTGGATTGGAGGTGGGCCCAACCAGGACACGGTACCTGGTATGGAGGAAGGCCCAACCAGTGTACGAGATGCGTGGGAGAGGTGGGCCTCCTACGTCATGGACCGGATGAATGCGTACCACTCGCCCTAGAGACTATTTCTATGTGTTTTAGATGCTTAAACCATGAACTGTCATATAAGCATACATTTAGAATTGTACGCTCAGCATATAGCTGAGCAGTGGAGATGTACTCCATTGTAGGTAAGAAGAAAGACAAGAAGAATCGTGAGGAGTGAGGCCGAGGAACGCCGGGAAACCACAATTGTATATGTTTTTGTTTTAATCCTAATCTTGTGTAAGGATTTGTAAATTGTAAAACGTTGTAATAGAATCATGGATTAGTTTCGTAGAATTGTAATCTTGTAATTGAACATCTGTAATTATGTTTTAAATGTTAGAATTTGTGTTGGTCGTGGTTGTTTTTGGATATTGGAGAAGCATGTGTTAGTTTTATCATCACAGGGCTGCCCAGCAGGGGAGCAGTCGACTGGACCCTATGTCAGTCGACTGGATCTCGTGGGGTTTAGACACTGAAAGTGAATAGTAATGGAAACAGTCGACTGAGCCTCTTGATCAGTCGACTGAACACTGTTGATTTTTGGCTACTACTTCTAATAATGGTAAAACCAGTCGATTGGACCTCCAGATCAGTCGACTGGACCCCTTTTGAAAATATTGCATTTTGATTCTGCATAACACAGTCAACTGGGGAAGTGATCAGTCGACTGAACTACTGTAGATTTTAGCTACTGATCCAAATAGTAATCAGTGCAGTCGACTGGATTCCCTGATCAGTCGACTGGACCTTTGTTGAGAATTTAGGGTTTTGGTTTCTGCTAGACACAGTCGACTGGACCCTAGGCACAGTCGACTGAACCTCTGTTTTCAAAACATTTTTCTTTTGAAAGGATTCAAATGGCCAAAACTTTTTATAACTCTGATTCTTATGGATTTTTCAACTCATAGGGAAATGTTTCCTAAAGTTTTAAATTACTTAGGGTTGTTTTAAAGATTCTTTCCGCTGCATATAGTTATATGATGTTTAGATGAGCCTTGGTGGCCAAAAACTTGACGACACCCTATTGACGCGTTTTCTTATCACACCCAAGTGTAGATGAAGTCCAGGTCGAACCCACAGGGAACGGAATAAAATTTTATAAAGTTAGGCAGATAACTATTTTATCACTAAAAAGAAAATAAAAGATAATGGATTTTTGTGGGGTTTTACTAAACTACTAATTTTTATATTTTTGCAATAAAAGTAATTAAAGCTATTTTTTTAACTGTTTATGGTAAAAAATTTAACAGTGCAAAATAAATTAACTAACATACTAGTAAGAAAAGGAAGAAAAATAAATAAAAGCTAAATTTTTGTGAGATAAACTTTTTAGATTTAATAATAGCGAAAGATGGAAATAATACAGATATTTAAGCAAAACTATTATAAAACAGGAAATATTAATTAACTAGGGGGAAATGATTTAAAGGAATTGGGAATATACAAACCAACACTAGATCCCAACACTTTTGTGCATTTAAAAAGCATTTGGCATTTAAGACCGCAGAGTCATTCTTTATTTAAAAATGAACTTTCACTAGTCAGGGTCATATCAAGTGTGTCAGGTTTGATATGAAACGACGTCGTTTGGTTTAAAGAAAAATAAAAAGGGAATTGGGCAGTAGCCAGGTTCGAACTGTGCCCCGTCGCGGACGTGGGTTATTCGGCGTCCAGTTCCCACCACTCTGCCACTACACAATTGCCTATCCATTATTGGATAGAAATATATATAAACACATATTTGAAATATTAACTTTGTCATATGAGTTGTTTGAGTATGCTAGGTGTTTTTTATGACAAAAGACATAGTTTGACAATCCACATAATTAGGCTTTTTATTTCAAATATGTACTCTTTTGAGCACAATATAGCCATAGTATATAAACATGTTAAATGGTCATAAACTATAGATACATAAATATTTTTGGCCATAAATGGAAAAATAACCCATCCAGATAAATTTGTCCATTTAAGATTAGTGCACAGAAGTTGTGGTTTCTAAGTTTTTATTGCATATCCCCAATTAAAGTTTTAGCCTACCATTTTGGAATTGAAACTGTCTTCCAAATAAAATTTAAAAATAATTTAAATAGTTGTAAACAGTGACTGCTCAATTAAAACTAAAGCTATAAAACCAAGGTAAAGGTGAAAACTAATATTATTATATTATTTTCTTTACTTAACATGAGCTGGGGTTGAATTTGTGGAATCTGCAAAATAGCAAAGTTTAGTACAACTAGGCTAATAAAATATACATAAATGGAAATACTGAACCAAAAATAAAATACTAAACCTTTGACTTTGGATTCTTGTGGGGTCACAGTGGTTGAACTCCAAGAATACAAGCAAGGCCAAACCAAATCCAAATCTAATTTGGGAGTAAGATATGGGTATGGTGTGCTTTTGGACTTTAGTAGGTAATTATAACAATTACGTGGCTAAGAAATCTGGCATTTAATCGCAAAATCTGTCTTCTAGTGAATAAAAATATTGCTATAAAAACTGAAAATTTGGGATTTGAAACTATTTTAGGGGACAACTATAAGTACTACTAGACTAGAAATATTAAATCTAATTTTAAATAGGACTATTTTTATTACTACAAAGTGACAAAGGTTGTACAAGAAAGCAAATATTTTTTTTTTAAGAAATACAGTACACAAAGTTTTGCTACATATTTTTGAACATGAAATCATCAATTACATAAAAGTAAAATTTTACAACTACTAGAACTAGAAAAAAGTAAAGAAAAATTAAAGTTTCATATTTCTAGGAACAATATAAAGTGCTCACATGATAACCTCCCCTAAACTATTCTCTCCCTAACAGTGATTGTTTTTTTTTAGTCTGTTGTTGCTGTGGAGCTTCTCCTCTATCTTTCCTTTTATAGACGAATTTTGAGAAGTATTCGTCACTGCGTTCATCATGTTTGGCACTTCTTTCTCCGCGCTTCGTCCACTTTTCTTTACCTCTTCTGACAATTGTTGAAAAATGAAACTGAGAGACAGAGAGAGAGAATAGAAAGATCTGTTGAAAAAATAAACGCATGTCATTGTCAATTTTTATTTTTTTTATTTTTTTATTATTATTATTATTATTTTTTTTTTTGGTTTCTCATTTTTTTTTCTTTTTTTTTTCTTTTTTTGAAATCAACTCCTTTCTTTTTTTACCACTTCTTACAATATTAATACAGTCCAATCACATACCTGGATATAGAAGTGAGGTTTGTACTCCCAGGTGGAGCAAGGCATGATTTGGATAGAACTGAGAATAAGATAATATAAGGTGAAGGAGGGTGCATTTGAAAGAAAAGATGGCCTAAATTATTTTTAAAATCGATTAACTTTGTTCATTTAAGCAATTTAGACGTTCTAATGGTAAATCCTGAACGTTCTCTTCTAATGATCAGTCAAAGAAAAATAATGAGACTTTGAACGAGTGATATGATAAAGAGAATAAAATGAGACTGAAAAGAATAGTAACCCTCATAAAGGAAGATTGACACAAAAGCTCACATGGGTTAATTAGTTTCCACTACTTGTCTTTAAACTGCATAGTTTATGCTTACTCATCCATTTAGATTCAGTAAATATTTTCACACTGTTTCAAAAAGATTTAAAGAGTTTCTAGCATTTGAAAATAGTAAAACATGTGACAATGTGTTGTATGCTATTAACATACCCAAAATAACATTAAAGTGTCAAATTTATCTTATATAGAGTAAAAGAAAAACTTCTGAAAAATCCTAAGTATATCCACTAAGTTGGATACATATATGGTGCAACTAGTATCCTCTGCACCTATACAAAAGAGGGTACGCAATCCGGAGCGTCCAAGTTGTCATGATTACCCATCCACCTCTAGTAAAAGAGATGAGTCTAGAACCACTAGCAAGCTAAAACATTAGTAAGAGGCTAGGAGATAACTCTGGCTTTACTTAGTTTTTCGCTACCTCTAGGGACATTCACCGCACTAGACATATCTGTTGATGCTTGGATCATGCAAACTACTCATATCGAACCAGCTAATGAAAACCAGATGTACACGTAGGATCATTTTAAGGTCTGACCTGAATAAAAAATTATTGACTGTACAAAAACTAAAAATAAAAATAAAAAGAAATGAGGGATGGGAAAAAAAATTTATTTGGGTATCAAATGATCCAGTCCTCTTTCTCAACCAAAATTTTTTTTTGTTTTGATTTGAATTGTCTTTTGTAACAGTAGTAAACTTTAAAAGATGTGTCATTATGAGCAATTAAACCAGGACATTCTTCTCTATAACAATTCAAACACCATCCTAACCTTTTAGCTTTTCTTTTGATGGCATAAAGGCTAGTGCCAGCAAAGGGTTTCTTCTCTTTTTCAGTGAAAAGTTTATATTCTCGCATCAAGCAATAAGTTAAATTCATTTGATAGAATTTATTTAGAAATGCTTGATTCATATCTGGCCATGAAGTTATAGATCCAGGGTGAAGAGATAAAAGCCAAGATTCAGCTTTATCTTTTAAAGAAAAAGGAAAAAGTTTGAGATAGATTATCTCGATAGGACAAGTTTGATCAGCAAATGTTTCACAAACTTCTTCAAATTCACGAATATGGACATAAGCATATCCTTTCTTAATTTCGTGGTAAGTTGATAAGCATGGTAGCATGTTATATTTAAAATGAAAATTTCATATATGTCTAGGTAGTGTGATGCAAGAAGGAGTGATGATTTGTTCTGACATAAATATACCACGCAAAGACCATCGCTCACGTTCTGATAAAACAGGTTGTGGTATATTATTCCCATGATCATTATGAGTATCATCAGTTATTCCTTCCATGCCTTCAATTTCAGCCATGATTCTAGGAAACTGTATACTAGATGATTTACTAGAAATATTAGAATTATGTGGTACTTGATATAAAGCTTCAGTAGTATCTAAGGACATAAGAAGTAAGTGAAAACTAACTGATAATAATATTATTATGATTATAATTATTATTATTATTAGCTAAGTAAAAATAAAACTCTTTTTTTTTTATTATATATTTTTTATATATTTATTTTTTAGAAGATAGGCTTAGATATGTATATAAATGTTTTTTTTTAGAAGATGTACAAGTACATATATATAAATATATATTTATATATATTTCACAAGGAAATAAATTATATATAGTTTTTTTTTTTTTAATTTATTATATTTTTTATGTTATCATTTTTTTTAAAAAGAAAACTAAATTATTTATAAAGTAGAATAAGTATATATATAGATATAGATATAGTAGGAGAAATAGTTTTAAACCTAACTTATTTATTTATTTATTTTTTATTAATCATTCCCCGGCAACGGCGCCAAAAACTTGACGACATCCTATTGACGCGTTTTCTTATCACACCCAAGTGTAGGTGATCGTACAAGTAATAAAGTTCTGGAAGTCCAGGTCGAACCCACAGGGAACGGAATAAAATTTTATAAAGTTAGGCAGATAACTATTTTATCACTAAAAAGAAAATAAAAGATGATGGATTTTTGTGGGGTTTTACTAAACTACCAATTTTTATATATTTGCAATAAAAGTAATTAAAGCTATTTTTTTAACAGTTTATGGTAAAAATTTTAACAGTGCAAAATAAATTAACTAACATACTAGTAAGAAAAGGAAGAAAAATAAATAAAAGATAAATTTTTGTGAGATAAATGACGACATCCTATTGACGCGTTTTCTTATCACACCCAAGTGTAGGTGATCGTACAAGTAATAAAGTTCTGGAAGTCCAGGTCGAACCCACAGGGAACGGAATAAAATTTTATAAAGTTAGGCAGATAACTATTTTGTCACTAAAAAGAAAATAAAAGATGATGGATTTTTGTGGGGTTTTACTAAACTACTAATTTTTATATTTTTGCAATAAAAGTAATTAAAGCTATTTTTTCCTAATTAGTTTACGGTAAAGATTTTCACAGTGCAAAATAAATTGACTAAGATACTAGTCAGAAAAGGAAGAAAAATAAATAAAAGCTAAATTTTTGTGAGATAAACTTTTTAGATTTAATAATAGCGAAAGATGGAAATAATACAGAAATTTAAGCAAAACTATTATAAAACATGAAAAGTTAATTAACTAGGGGGAAATGATTTAAAGGAATTGGGAATATGCAAACCAACACTAGATCCTACAACTTTTGTGCATTTGAAAAGCATTTGGTATTTAAGACCGCAGAGTCATTCTTTATTTAAAAATGAACTTTCACTAGTCAGGGTCATATCAAGTATGTCAGGTTTGATATGAAACGACGTCGTTTGGTCTAAAGAAAAATAAAAAGGCAATTGGGCAGTAGCCAGGTTCGAACCGTGCCCCGCCGCGGACGTGGGTTATTCGGCGTCCATTTTGGAATTGAAACTGTCTTCCAAATAAAATTTGAGGATAAATTAAATAGGTGTAAACAGTGACTGCTCAATTAAAACTAAAGCTATAAACCAAGGTAAAGGTGAAAACTAATATTATTATATTATTTTCTTTACTTAACATGAGCTGGGGTTGAATTTGTGGAATCTGCAAAATAGCAAAGTTTAGTACAACTAGGCTAATAAAAATATACATAAATGAAAATACTGAACCAAAAATAAAATACTAAACCTTTGACTTTGGATTCTTGTGGGGTCACAGTGGTTGAACTCCAAGAATACAAGCAAGGCCAAACCAAATCCAAATCTAATTTGGGAGTAAGATATGGGTATGGTGTGCTTTTGGACTTTAGTAGGTAATTATAACTACGTGGCTAAGAAATCTGGCATTTAATCGCAAAATCTGTCTTCTAGTGAATAAAAATATTACTATAAAAACTGGAAATTTGGAGTTTCAAACTATTTTAGGGGACAACTACAAGTATTACTAGACTAAAAATATTAAATCTAAATTTAAATAGGACTATTTTTACTACTACAAAGTAACAAAGAAAACAAATATTTTAAATTTAAGAAATACAGTACACAAAGTTTTGCTACATATTTTTGAACATGAAATCATCAATTACATAAAAGTAAAATTTTATAACTACTAGAACTAGAAAAGGCAAAGAAAAACTAAAGTTTCCTATTTTAAGGGACAATATAAAGTGCTCACATAATAACCTCCCCTAAACTATTCTTTCCCTAACAGTGATTGTTGTGAAGCTTGTGTTGGCTCCATTCTGTTGTGTCTTTCCTCTTGTAGCTTATGGTTATTTATAGGCGAGGTTTGTGATAAATTCATCACTGCATTCGTCACGTTTGAGCACGAGCTTTGCCATTTTCTCCGCAATCTCATTTTTTTCTTTGTGCCTCTGACACACTTTGAAAAAAAAATTTACTCAATTGTGAGACAGACAGAGAGAGAGAGAAAGAAGGAAATGCATCACTGTTAAAGCTTGCCAAAATTTTCTACTTTTGTCTTTTTTTCGTTTCTTCTTTTGACCATTGGAAATGGTTATCACATGAGATATATTCATGTGTTGTAGCTGCTCTTCTTTTCCTTCCCTTTATTGCATCATCTCACTTCATTTTCACATAAACATATAAAATATGTAAAAGTAAATAATTACATGCATTTGAGTGACATCATCATTAAATTGTATTAATTCAAATATGTGTGTAAAATTAGGGATTTGGGGGATTAAATGAGCACTATGTCTATTATATTGGCACATAAATGTGCAAAATTCAATGTTTGTCACACCCCTCAACTAACTTATTGCTAGTCCCTAGCAATGAAGTGAAAGAAAAATTGTTCTAGAAGTTTTATTAAAAAGTGGGAGTAGACTAACGAAAACAAAACCTAACTCACTGTCGCAGGAATCGCGATTGCATTTAGCGTATGCAACAAGCCGTTTTATAAATGTAAAAATAAAGTAAAATTAAAATAAAAATAGATTTTCTCCTTTTACAACAGATAAGATTAAATTTGGCAATAAAATGAAATTTTCAAGTATGAAATAGTAATGCAACACATATACTCACAGTTTTTCAATGGTAGCATTTTTTTTTATACTCTTTAAACTCACAGTGTGTACTTGAATAGTCAAGCAACTGATCTTAACTTCAAAGTTTACATAACTATTAACAGTCATAAAACTTGTAGTTTTAACTCAAATCTCACTAGGATTTCACTCTTTTAAGGAGAAACTCTCAGAAACCGGTGTAGAGAACATCTCACTTGGTAGGGAAGCGAAGATAGAGGAATTGCTTCTATTTTGATGACTCAATATATAGGCATTTGGAGTACAATAAGTCTCATGAAAGAATACTTAGCAATAGAAGAGCGATCTACCGTGGAGAGCATCCTTATCACTTAAATTTAAAAATCAATTTCTTTTAAATCATTAGGACTTTGACTGGTAGGTTAGAAATTAAGATGAGTAGGAGATTTGGGGTGTATTTGTTCTAAGCATGTGATTGGACTATTTGCGCAATTCATTCCAACCTCTTCTTTTTCTTCTCCTTTTTATCATATGTACATTTTTTTTTCTTTTTTTCTTTTTTTAGTTTCTCATTTTTTTTTTCTTTTTTTTCTTTTTTTTTTTTGTGTGAAATCAACTCCTTTCTTTCTTTACCACTTCTTACAATATTAATACAGTCCAATCACATACCTGGATATAGAAGTGAGGTTTGTACTCCCAGGTGGAGCAAGGCATGATTTGGATAGAACTGAGAATAAGGTAATATACGGTGAAGGGGGGTGCATTTGAAAGAAAAGATGGCCTAAATTATTTTAAAAATAGATTGACTTTATTCATTTAAGGAATTTAGACGTTCTAATGGTAAATCCTGAACGTTCTATTCTAATGATCAGTCAAAGAAAAAGAAAAATAATGAGACTTTGAACGAGTGATATGATAAAGAGAATAAAATGAGACGGAAAAGAATAGTAACCCTCATAAAGGAAGATTGGAACAAAAGCTCACATGGGTTAATTAGTTTCTACTACTTGTTTTTAAACTGCATAGTTTATGCTTACTCACCCATTTAGATTCAGTAAATATTTTCACACTGTTTCAAAAAGATTTAAAGAGTTTCTAGCATTTGAAAATAGTAAAACATGTGACAATGTGTTGTATGCTATTAACATACCAAAATAACATTAACGTGTCAAATTTATCTTATATAGAGTAAAAGAAAAACTTCTGAAAAATCCTAAGCATATCCACTAAGTTGGATACATATATGGTGCAACTAGTATCCTCTGCACCTATACAAAAGAGGGTACGCAATCCGGAGCGTCCAAGTTGTCATGATTACCCATCCACCTCTAGTAAAAGAGATGAGTCTAGAACCACTAGCAAGTTAAAACATCAGTAAGAGGCTAGGAGATAACTCTGGCTTTACTTAGTTTTTCGCTACCTCTAGGGACATTCACCGCACTAGACATATCTGGTGATGCTTGGATCATGCAAATTACTCCTATCGAACCAGCTAATGAAAACCAGATGTACACGTAGGATCATTTTAAAGTCTGACCTGACTGAAAAATTATTGACTGTACAAAAACTAAAAATAAAAATAAAAATAAATGAGGGATGGAAAAACAAAATTTATTTGGGTATCAAAGGATCCAGTCCTCTTTCTCAACCAAAATTTTCTTTTGTTTTGATTTGAATTGTCTTTTGTAACAGTAGTAAACTTTAAAAGATGTGACATTATGAGCAATTAAACCAGGACATTCTTCTCTATAACAATTCAAACACCATCCTAACCTTTTAGCTTTTCTTTTGATGGCATAAAGGCTAGTGTCAGCAAAGGGTTTCTTCTGCTCAGAAACAAGTGAGCGACCCATTAACGTCTGGTCATCGACTATTGGATCCATTTTTTATACTCTCAGTCAACAAGAGAGGCTAGACTCAACCCTTCCACTCCTTCCAACTATCAACTAAGATCTAATTAAAGAGAGCTTAGAGGGGGTGGGTGGGAATTTTATTTAAAAACTAAAAATATTTATATTAAGAAAATATATACATTCAGAAACTAAAAAAAAAAACTAGAAAACTGCATTTTTCTCTCTCTCTCTTTTATTATTATTTTTTTTTAGAAAAATCCAAGACAGCGTATCATTACAATAACAATAATAAGGAAAATTATGGTATAAACTTCGAAAATCATAAGAGCGGTGACGTGTTCGTCATTCATATTATTATTTTTTTATTTTTTATTTTTTTTTAACAAGGGCAACGCAACATTATCATAACAGCAATTAAGAAAATGACAAGGTAAAGTTCAAAATACATAAGACCAATAGCTAGCGCATCGTCCATTTTTTTTTTTTTACAAAGAAATGGAAAAATATCACCTGTCTCTTGAAAATCTGAAAACCTGGTAGGGCCGTAGATCGAGTGATATTTCCAAGCTTCTTTGGTGCGTGGGTACCTACAACTTATGGATATCATTTTTGTTAAATAATGGAAAAGAGAGAAAATCAAAATAAAAAATAAAAATAAAAATATAAGCTGAATCGGAAAAATAGAGAATAAAATCAAAATCAAGCTTTTCTCTGGATTATAGACCTTACCTTTAGTGATCAGTAGAGTGGATCTTGATTTTGGATCGAAGAAAATAAAAAAAAAATGAGAGATAGAGAGATTGGGAGATTGGGGGAAGAGAGTGAGAGAATGCAGAGAGTGAGAGAGAGATCGCGGCGAGAGAGGAGAGGGAGAAGAAAAAGAAAGGAAAAAGAGAGATAGGGAAAAGTTTTTAGGGTTCAAAGCCCTATATAAAGACATTTTCTCTTTTTCAGTGTATCTCTCTCTAAAAAGATTAAAAAAAAAATTTTATTTTTTTATGAAATAAAGATAAAATAAACAAACAAGTGTTAAGATAAAATAAATAAACAAGTGTTAATCGTGAAACCGTCCCCTCCCCCCCCCCCCCCCAACTGAGTCTGACATTGTCCTCAATGAGTGAGATGAGAAAAAGAAGCTAAGAATAACACCTGTAATAAAAAGAAATACAAAAAGAAAAGATAATAATAATGTCAAAGTTAACTCATATATATATATAAGAATAAAAGTACTATCACTGTAAAGTGATCAAGAATTACTGTACAATTGATCTTTTGAACTGCAGTTTCAAAGGATCGATTTTGTATTCAAATTTTGCTATCTGGCAGTTTTAGCAACATAGTTTTTAAACTAACAATACTTTTGGTGTGCTTTTTTATTTTGGACTGCAATAGAATAATTTAAACATACAAATTAGTACATTTATTAGATAGCATTATTTGAGATTTGTAAGACTTGATAAAAATCAGAACTCATAAAATAATAAGTGCAAGTGGTTCTGATACTAAAAACACAGTGATGATTTTTTTTTTTTTAATTTTTATTTATATATAAAAAGAAAAGTACAATTACAATAAAAATAAAGACAGGAATTTTATTTTAACATATCTAGACGTTGACTGGGATTATTGCTCATGAAAGATGATCATTTGAAGGTCTAGGACAATAGACTCGAAACCTTAAATAGGTGTCAGAGCTATATCTTTCAGGATCATCATAGAGTGTTATTTCCATGAATATATCATATCTGACAATGACTCTTTCAGGCATGAATTGTTCAATGAAGACAGGGATTAGAGATGTCCCTCATTCGAGTAGGAAAAAGAACCAATCCCTTTGAAAGGCGTACCTTAACATTTCCCCGTTAACAACTCTAGTTAACAAATGCCCCCATCCAAAAATATTGTCATTATCATCATAAATGGGGAATTGTACTTGGGATGTTAAGTATTGCTCCCATTCATTTTCTTCATATTCATGATATAGTTCTTGGAACACCTCATATTGAGCTTGTTCCCATTCATCGTAGTTTGTGCTAATATTCTGCCAGTCATCTAATCCATCAAATATTGGCTCACCATCCCACTCCCTAGGTTGGTCAGGTTCCACTAAATAATCAATTTCTTCATCAGTGTCGTAAATTCTATCGACACACCTAGCGTAGAACATTTCATCCTCGTCAGAGTCCATGAGATATTGACGCGTTTTCTTATCACACCCAAGTGTAGGTGATCGTACAAGTAATAAAGTTCTGGAAGTCCAGGTCGAACCCACAGGGAACGGAATAAAATTTTATAAAGTTAGGCAGATAACTATTTTATCACTAAAAAGAAAGTAAAAGATGATGGATTTTTGTGGGGTTTTACTAAACTACTAATTTTTATATTTTTGCAATAAAAGTAATTAAAGCTATTTTTTTAACAGTTTATGGTAAAGATTTTAACAGTGCAAAATAAATTAACTAACATACTAGTAAGAAAAATAAATAAAAGCTAAATTTTTGTGAGAAAAACTTTTTAGATTTAATAATAGCGAAAGATGGAAATAATACAGATATTTAAGCAAAACTATTATAAAATAGGAAATATTAATTAACTAGGGGGAAATGATTTAAAGGAATTGGGAATATGCAAACCAACACTAGATCCCACAACTTTTGTGCATTTGAAAAGCGTTTGGCATTTAAGACCGCAGAGTCATTCTTTATTTAAAAATAAACTTTCACTAGTCAGGGTCATATCAAATGTGTCAGGTTTGATATGAAACGACGTCGTTTGGTTTAAAGAAAAATAAAAAGGCAATTGGGCAGTAGCCAGGTTCGAACCGTGCCCCGCCGCGGACGTGGGTTATTCGGCGTCCAGTCCCCACCACTCTGCCACTACACAATTGCCTATCCATTATTGGATAGAAATATATATAAACACATATTTGAAATATTAACTTTGTAATATGAGTTGTTTGAGTATGCTATGTATTTTTTTATGACAAAAGACATAGTTTGACAATCCACATAATTAGGCTTTTTATTTCAAATATGTACTCTTTTGAGCACAATATAGTCATAGTATATAAACATGTTAAATGGTCATAAACTATAGATACATAGATATTTTTTTCCATAAATGGAAAAACAACCCATCGATATAAATTTGTCCATTTAAGATTAGTGCACAGAAGCTGTGGTTTCTAAGTTTTTATTACATATCCCTAATTAAAGTTTTAGCCTACCATTTTGGAATTGAAATTGTCTTCCAAATAAAATTTAAAGATAAATTAAATAGGTGTAAACAGTGACTGCTCAATTAAAACTAAAGCTATAAAACCAAGGTAAAGGTGAAAACTAATATTATTATATTATTTTCTTTACTTAACATGAGCCAGGGTTGAATTTGTGGAATCTGCAAAATAGCAAAGTTTAGTACAACTAGGCTAATAAAATATACATAAATGATAATACTGAATTAATAATAAAATACTAAACCTTTGACTTTGGATTCTTGTGGGGTCACAGTGGTTGAACTCCGAGAACACAAATAAGGCCAAACCAAATCCTAATCTACTTTGCAGTGAGATATGAATATGGTGTGCTTGGGGCTTTGGTAGGTGATTACAACAACTACGTGGCTAAGAAATCTGGCATTTAATCGCAAAATTTGTCTTTTAGTGAATGAAAAATATTGCTATAAAAACTGGAAATTTGGGGTTTCAAACTATTTTAGGGGACAACTATAAGTACTACTAGACTAGAAATATTAAATCTAATTTTAAATAGGACTATTTTTACTACTACAAAGTGACAAAGGTTGTACAAGAAAACAAATATTTTATATTAAGAAATACAGTACACAAAGTTTTGCTACATATTTTTGAACATGAAATCATCAATTACATAAAAGTAAAATTTTACAACTACTAGAACTAGAAAAGGCAAAGAAAAATTAAAGTTTCCTATTTCTAGGGACAATATAAAGTGCTCACATGATAACCTCCCCTAAACTATTCTCTCCTTAACAGTGATTGTTTTTTTTTTTAGTCTGTTGTTGCTGTGGAGCTTCTCCTCTATCTTTCCTTTTATAGACGAATTTTGAGAAGTATTCGTCACTGCGTTCATCATGTTTGACACTTCTTTCTCCGTGCTTCGTCCACTTTTCTGTACCTCTTCTGACAATTGTTGAAAAATGAAACTGAGAGACAGAGAGAGAGAATAGAAAGATCTGTTAAAAAAAATAAACGCATATCATTGTCAATTTTTATATTTTTTATTTTATTATTATTATTTTTTTTTTTTTGTCGTTTTGGACTCTAATTTCAAAGTTTCCAAATTTTTTTACTATTCAAACTTTGACAATAATATACGAGAAATGCTATGGTGTGGTTGCTACTTCTTTTCTTCCCCTTATTTCACTGCATTTTTACCTAAACATATAAAATATGTAAAAACACATAATTACATGCATTTGAGTGATATCACTGTTAAATTATATTAATTCAAATATGCATGTAAAACTAGGAATTTGGGGGATTAAATGAGCATTATGTCTATTATATTGGCACACAAATGTGCAATATTCAATGTTTGTCAGTGGCGTGCCACGTGTCCTATTTCCACGCGTAGTGGGATGGGTCGTGACATTTAGTGGTATCAGAGCATTAGGTAACAAAACTTTGGGAACGTTCGACGATGTGTGGAGTGTTGAGTGATTTAACACATGTTCTAGATTGCATCCTACATATTAGAGATGTTTGATGCATATGTATGTTGTTTTACATACATGCTATTGCTATTGTTGTACATGCATAGTATTTATGCATTGAGAACTACAGGATTGTAATCATGAGTAACGAAGAGCGAAATCTATCGCCACACACTCGACGTATGAATGAAATGGCAGAATGATGGGGAATATGGGGGAAATGATACGGAATATAGCGGAGCGACTGCCTCCTACACCCCAAATCGAAGTGGAACCAATAACTGTAGTGCATGCACCCGAAACTAGAGGCATAAGATCCGTATCCGAATAATTCGCTCGAAAGAAACCAATGAAATTTCATGGGACGTCTGATACAACATTGGCAGAACATTGGGTCATGGACATGGAACGAATTTTTTGATCTATTCTGATGTCAGATAGGGAGAAGATTGAGAATGCGAGTAACGTATTAAGGGGTGAAGCTCAGAACGGGTGGGTAAACGTTTTAGATCAAGGAGCACCGATTACTTGGGAAGGGTTTAAGGCAGAATTCAATCGCCGATTCTTTCCGCGAGCTGCCTATAATGCAAAGAAGCGAGAGTTTGATAACCTCAAGCAAGGAGACATGGCTGTAACGGAGTATACTTCCAAGTATAATGCGTTGTTGAGGTTTGGTAAGGGTTCAGTGCCCGAAGAGGAAGATAGGGCAAGAAAATTTGAAGAGGGTTTAAGGGATAATATCCGGTTGAGAGTAGAGACCTACAAGCATTCGACTGTTGCAGCAGTACAGCAGACGGCGCTTGTAGCCGAAAATGGAATAGAGAGATCGAGACAAAATCACCAAGGAAAGCGAAGTCATGAGGGTGGTGACCGAAGTCAGGGGCGATCTTTTAAGAAGTCGTTTTCACAAGGCTCTAGTTCTGGTTTTAATGATTCCAGGAGAGTACCAAGTGATATACCGTTGTGTCCGCTTTGCAACCGACCACACACCGGTCGATGTTTTCTGACCAAATTTCATAACCAAGTGAAAGCGAACTCACACTGTTTCCCCTTGTAGATCTGTTCTGAGAGTTGGTCAGAAAATATCGACCGGTGTGTGGTCGGTTGCAAAGCGGACACAACGCTATATCACTTGGTACTCTCCTGGAATCATTAAAACCAGAACTAGAGCCTCGTGAAAACGACTTCTTAAAAGATCTCCCCTGACTTTGGTCACCACCCTCATGACTTCGCTTTCCTTGGTGATTTTGTCTTGATCTCTCTATTCCATTTTCAGCTACAAGCAGCGTCTGCTGTACTGCTGCAATAGTCGAATGCTGGTAGGTCTCTGCTCTTAACCGGATATTATCCCTTAAACCCTCTTCAAATTTTCTTGCCCTATCTTCCTCTTCGGGCACTGAACCCTTACCAAACCTCAACAACGCGTTATACTTGGAAGTATACTCCGTTACAGTCATGTCTCCTTGCTTGAGGTTATCAAACTCTCGCTTCTTTGCATTGTAGGCGGCTCGCGGAAAGAATCGGTGATTGAATTCTGCCTTAAACCCTTCCCAAGTAATCGGTGCTCCTTGATCTAAAACGTTTACCCACCCGTTCTGAGCTTCACCCCTTAATACGTTACTCGCATTCTCAATCTTCTCCCTATCTGACATCGGAATAGATCGAAAAAGTCGTTCCATGTCCATGACCCAATGTTCTGCCAATGTTGTATCAGACGTCCCATGAAATTTCATTGGTTTCTTTCGAGCGAATTGTTCGGATACGGATCTTATGCCTCTAGTTTCGGGTGCATGCACTACAGTTATTGGTTCCACTTCGATTTGGGGTGTAGGAGGCAGTCGTTCCGCTATATTCCGTATCATTTCCCCCATATTCCCCATCATTTCTGCCATTTCATTCATACGTCGAGTGTGTGGCGATAGATTTTGCTCTTTGTTACTCATGATTACAATCCTGTAGTTCTCAATGCATAAATACTATGCATGTACAACAATAGCAATAGCATGTATGTAAAACAACATACATATGCATCAAACATCTCTAATATGTATGGATGCAATCTAGAACATGTGTTAAATCACTCAACACTCCACTCATCGTCGAACGTTCCCAAAGTTATGTTACCTAATGCTCTGATACCACTAAATGTCACGACCCATCCCACTACGCGTGGAAATAGGACACGTGGCATGCCACCAAGGCTCATCTAAACATCATATAACTATATGCAGCAGAAAGAATCTTTAAAACAACCCTAAGTAATTTAAAACTTTAGGAAACATTTCCCTATGAGTTGAAAAATCCATAAGAATCAGAGTTATAAAAAGTTTTGGCCATTTGAATCCTTTCAAAAGAAAACAGTTTTGAAAACAGAGGTTCAGTCGACTGTGCCTAGGGTCCAATCGACTGTGCCTAGCAGAAACCAAAACCCTAAATTCTCAATAGAGGTCCAATCGACTGATCAGGGAACCCAGTCGACTGCACTGATTACTATTTGGATCAGTAGCTAAAATCTACAGTAGTTCAGTAGACTGATCACTTCCCCAGTCGACTGTGCTATGCAGAATCAAAATGCAATATTTTCAAAAGGGGTCCAGTCGACTGATCTGGAGGTCCAATCGACTGATTTTACCATTATTAGAAGCAGTAGCCAAAAATCAATAGTGTTCAGTCGACTGATCAAGAGGCTCAGTCGACTGTTTCCATTACTATTCACTTTCAGTGTCTAAACCCCACGAGATCCAGTCGACTGACATAGGGTCCAGTCGACTGCTCCCCTGCTGGGTAGCCCTGTGATGATAATAAAACTAACACATACTTCTCCAATATCCAAAAACAACCACGACCAACACAAATTCCAACATTTAAAACATAACTACAGATGTTCAATTACAAGATTACAATACTACGAAACTAATCCATGATTCTATTACAACGTTTTACAATTTACAAATCCTTACACAAGATTAGGATTAAAACAAAAACATATACAATTGTGGTTTCCCGACGTTCCTCGGCCTCACTACTCACGATTCTTCTTGTCTTTCTTCTTACCTGCAATGGAGTACATCTCCACTGCTCAGCTATATGCTGAGCGTACAATTCTAAATGTATGCTTATATGATAGTTCATGGTTTAAGCATCTAAAACACATAGAAATAGTCTCTAGGGCGAGTGGTACGCATTCATCCGGTCGATGCCGTAGGAGGCCCACCTCTTCCACGCATCTCGTACACTGGTTGGGCCTTCCTCCATACTAGGTACCGTGTCCTGGTTGGGCCCACCTCCAATCCAGACACAACCACAATTCCAATTCCATCACAATCACAATCAAAATCAAATCACAATCCTCAAGGTTCGAGGAGCTTACCCCGGATGAATTTGCACCAAACTCCACATTGACCCAAGTAGACACATAACATGCTCACATAAATAGTTATACGTGTTTTTTATATAATTTCACGTGCATAATTAACGGGCCTAACTAATACATGAATTTCGCCCGGATCCAAAGATATCAAAGTTGATGTTCAAAACATGAAAATCCATATATTTCATAGATCTAGAATTCATACCTCGTGCGATCTCTCCGAAACTTTGAAGGATCGTCTAGGGGCTAATTAATCGTCGGATTCCAAATTATACGCGATCTACGAGTTTTACCTGATTTTCCCCAATTTTTAGAAATTAAATTTTTCGAAAAAGTTTGCCAAACGTAGCCTAATTACAATCAAAACGTAGATCTTACCTTCACAAGTTCAAATCTTGAATCTAGAGCAAATCTGACGGACGAACGGTCGTCGATCGGCGTCGCAAAGCCTTTGGCCACTAATCTCTCTTCTCTCTCCTCTCTCTAGATATTTTTGGAAGTTTGGATGAGAATGAATCTCATCCACTACTATATATAGGCAAACTCTTCGGGAATTGCGTTTACCTCCCCACGAGTTCCTCAAACTCCTAATTAGCTCTCGAAACTTCGCACACGTCCATTTTATGCCTTTACGAGTGAAAATTAAAATTTTCAGAAGTTTCTGACTAAGTCTCGTTTGGTCCAAAATAACGCCCGAAAACTAAATTATGTGGAATCTCTACACAACCTACCTTTTTAATTAACGTATCACTCACGTTCTCACCACAGTTCTCAACATGATATACTAACGTATCCAAATACCATAATTATACTACACAGGCATAATTACTATTCACAGGAATACCAGATAAAGTCGAATAACATTTAAATCGTATAAATGCCATTTACTCATGCCCATGCAATATGAACTGCCATGTTCCTGTGTCCTCACTGACACCTTACCGTTGACTCATAGTCAACCTCATCACCATTATCAACTAACATTGATAAACTCCCAAATTACAAATATGCATGATAAAATTATGAATTTCTGGGACGGGTGTGATAGCAAAACTCAAAGCAAAGTAATAAAAGCTAAAAGAGACATTAAGAGGAAAATTTATATAATCTGAAAAGATGGGAGAACTGCAAACTTTGATTTGACATGTTTAGAACATTTTCCTGATACGAAGAAAAGTCTTTTTAAAAATTGAAAATACATCACAAAATAAAAGCGCAGTAAGAGTCAAGCAGGATTTGTCGGGAGTTTTAGAATCTTGTTTTACCCTTTTTGCTTGTCTAGAAGCTATTTCCCGTCCAACGTCTGAATCTCAAGAAGGTACTCGGCAGTAGGAACAACTGAAGGAGGGACCCTCCGAAAAGGATCCGACACTCTATCATGCCAAGCCTCTGCAAATAATCTCATGGTAGAAGGGTGTAGAGCGGAGCTCCTCAAAAAATCTACAGTAATAATGTCCGAGACATCCTGAAGCAAACCAAACTGGCGAACCACCCGTCCAGGGATGTAAAAAGTGGTAGCATGCAGACCAGGTAGCCAAAACCCCGGGCGTCCGGGAAGCCGCACAGTGACAGAACAGTAAGTCCATCAGGGGCACACCCAGCAAATATCCTCTCAACATAGGCTTCGAAGACAAGTAAGCCAGTCGTCAACTATGTAATAGAGCAAATGAACATCCAGGCGATCATAGGGAAGCAGTCTCCCAGCAGGAGAGTGAGCGAAGAGGCCTAAATGCTCGAGAAGCCAGATCTGCAAAATATGAGGTGACCCTGAAAGCAACATTGATCTGGTGCTCTGTGCATGATCCAAACCCAGTAAGGTTACTCCTAGAACAAGCATGATAGCACTCCGCATCTCTCGAAGACCACAAACAATAGGGATAAGGATGTCGGAGGAAGAATGGAATAGGAAATGGGAAAGCATAGCCAAAGAAAGAGTACTGCGTCTGATGATCTAATACCCTCCGTCATCCGGATCGCCAATGGGAGCATAAATAGAAGAAAGGCGGTCGAAGTCAATACGCCGGTCACAAACAAAAGAGCTGGCGGCACCCCGGGAAATACAAAAAGAGCCGCTAGATCTTGGATGTACCCTGCCTGTATCTGGGAGATGATCAAATCAGCGTAAGGATCAGTATGGAGAATGGCGCTAAATTCCTCAAAGAGTAGACAAATCTCCTCATGGCCGAACCGGAAGACATGCAAAGAGGGGTCCCAACATATAATAGCAGCTCGGAGTAAGCTCTCGTTTAGAGCCATATAGCAAAATGCAAAGAGATCTGTCAATCTGTAACACTCGAAGTTGAGTTGGTCAATGCTGGAAAGAGAATCCATCCACGGGTATAGAATGTCAGAACTAATGGGAGCCATGAAGAAGGAGAGTGAATATAGAAGAAGAGTTTGAATGAGGGAGAGGAAAAAAGGGCCTTAGGAGTTTCAAATGGGTATTGAAATGGGCAAATGGCACTTTATATAAGAAAATGGAACAAATCGGCACTCGATGAAAAGCGACGGCACTCACTGAGTGCCGGCCGACAGTCACTGAGTACCGGTCAACCTCTCTGAGTGCCAGCCAGGTTTTAAAATGTTCATGGGTCAGTTTATAACTTGAATCAGCCCAAAACTTGCATGAAAATTTGAACAGAATATCATCATTCATCATTCAGGTACCATTTCTTTTGCACCATTCACCAAATAAGTAGTAAAGGCATTCACATTTTGAGGGGAAAAAAGTCTAAAGCTAAAACAGTAATTAAGCATAAATATAAACAGAATTCAAAATTGGCACACAGGCCACCATGCACGAATACTATCAAACTGCCTAAGTAAATCCGCTAAAGAGAGAAAAGTTTAGAGTTCTTGTCCTCATAGGGACATAATATAAAAGAAAGAGAGATCAGCTATCCTCGTTGGCGATGAGGATTTCTTCTAGGTGCCTGCGGAGCTGACTGACTTTCCCCAGCTCCGCCATCTCCACCGTCACCTCCATCCCCACCATCACCGCCTTGGCCGTTGCCGCCAGCACCTCCTTGATAGCTGTCGCCTTGACCCAGCTGAAACTCTTGAATTTGTCTCCTCAAGGCAGCAAGCTCGGCCGCCTGAAAAGCCAAAATAAAATGAAGAATATGTGAAATAAAAAAGGGGGAAAGAGAAAATGTATAAAAATGGTGATACCATAGCTCTGGCCTGAAGATCAGCAGTGGCACTTACTCCATCATCCTGAAAAAAAGAGTTTGGATACAGTTGTCAGCATAAAGATAAAATTTAAATTGTGACAAAGTAATAAGAAGGTTGTTTCCAGAAAGAGATTTACCATCCATTCGCGTCCATGAACCCAATGCTGGACAGTATGTGCATATGTTAGACCCTCCTCTGCATAATCTCTGGGGACTGTATTGTATTGCAGAGGGATGGACGGAACATTCTGGGTATAAGGGGATAGCTGGTACATGGTCTCCTGGCCCATATGTACCATGGGAACGTTCCAGTTCCACTGTGGGAGAGCTGGAGGGTCGGCAACCCCAGGGACGGGGTGTGAAAGGGAATTCAAGTCTATGTGAGTATTATTGCAAAACTAAAAGGAAAATTTTAAAAGAAAATGAAAAGGAATGAAATATCTGTTACCATGATAACATCCATAAGAGGAAAGTTGTGTATGAGGGAATCCAATCTAAAATTTTGGTAGCTGTCTGGACCATCCAAATAATTTGCAATGTTCTCCCCGCCTAGAGCAGCGACGAGGTCCTCATGATCCAAGGTCTCAGTGCTCCTCATAGTAGTAGGAGGAGCCCTAGGCACATAAAAGGTTGGGGCAGCAAGTGACTGCCTAGTCACCCTCTCGCCGAGGTACCACTCCCGACACGCCTCTCCCACCATCAGGATCCTCATCCTGGAAAAACCTATAGCAGCTTGGATTTCTTCGCTAGCCTCTGGAAGGGCAGCCTCCCAAGGATTCCACACCATATGAACCTCACGTAAGTTGATATAGAGGTTTCTGTAGCCTACAAAGTCGTGGGCCCCGACCTTCTGGCCTATCGCTCCCTTCCTCCATTTCAAACCGTGAGGCATGATCACAGCCTCGCCTTCCCGAGTACTGGGAACCCTCATGCGAAGGTATTCATGAGGCCATATCTGCAAAAGAAAAATAAAAAGAATGAATTCAGTTTTCAAAATAAAATCAGAGGAGATGAATAAAAAAAGGGGCGTGATTGAAATATAATAATAAAGTTTTACCTCACTGGCTCTCCAGTACCCGCCAGTGGAAGGAGAATTTCCCCTAGGGACTTCACTCATGTGATTGTAGAGAGTAGCCAGCCCTGCCCCTTCCCAGATATATTGGGATATGCGACCAATGTCTGCAAGAGAGGCTAGGTACCCCAGGTTGATCCTATCCCCCTTTGTGCTCATCAGTGAGCAACCCAGCACATACATGATATAGGCCCTAGCTATCTGGTCATCGGTAAAGGCCTGCCCCTTGAAAGTGTCCAGGAACCATTTAGCGGGCACTATGAACTCTCCTGGATGAGCCCCGAGCATGTCAATAATCTCTTCATGACGAGTCTGGAGATCGTCATAGCGAACAACGGGAAAGCCGTCGAACGGGATGCCTGTGATCATAGCAAAGTCCAAGAGAGTCATCGTCATCTCCCCAAATGGCATGTGGAATGTATTTGTTGTATCCCACCATCTCTCTGCTAAGGCCTGCATATGGGTCCTATCGTTCGAACTCTTCTCTAAGAGTAATGCAAAGAGCCCAAATCCAGCATTGTTGACCAGGGTTCTAACCTCGTCAAAAAGCTCCTCGTACCACCTTCGGCCGTGAGCCACGCTCCCATGGCCTTTAAGGACAAATTTCGGAGTCTGCAAGAAAAGGACAGCAAAACAAAAAAAAAACAAAAATAAGAGAAGGAAAGAAAATAAATGATTTTTGGAATCTACGCAACTCGATTCACTGAAGAAAAAAAAATAATAAGTTTTGATTTCCGAGTCTAAGCGACTCAAATAAGTTTTGATTTCAGGGTCTAAGCGACTCGTTGTTTTGAAAATAAGATAAAAAAACTCTTTCGAGTCTGAGGGACGCTTTGATTTGGAAATAAGAAAATTCTTGAGTCTAAGCGACTCGTTAATTTGGAAATAAGAAAATTCTTAAGTCTAAGCGACTCGTTAACAATAGGAAATAAGAAAATTCTTGAGTCTAAGAGACTCGTTAACAATAGGTTTTAAGTTCAGTAAAAGCAGGGTCTACATGAAATTCAAGTGCTTCACGGGGTCGGTGCAACCCCTCATTAGCAGTGAATAAACAAAATAATAGAATTCATAAGCATGGAAAATTAATGAATCCGAATAAGGGCGATAAGCAAAAAGCACAATACCAAGCATTGAACCCCGATCATGGCAAGAAAATCAACTTTAAAAAAAAAAAGAGGGGGTATCACAAATAGGTTTGAATACATTCAAGTGAACAAAGTCATAAGAGCATTTATGCATTCATTATTCATCATATACTGCATTGCATTGCATTATCTCATCATAAGTATAAAAAAAGAGGGGGTTTGGGAGTATACCAATCTGTTGAAGGCTCGTGCCGAGAGATGCGCCCCGGGGTTGGCAAGTAAAACTGATGAGCTATACTTCTTGGGGGGACCATGGGACCCTGAACCACTAGCCATTGTAGAATCTACAAGCAAAGGAGGAGAAAAGTTAAGATTCATATGAAAATTTGTGAGGGAAACATAAAAATATTCATGATCTTAAGTATAAATCAAGCAAAGATGCAATCTTGATGATTAAGGAGTGAACATACCTTGATTTTGAGTGGTTCTTGAGTAGAGAATCAAGAGGGAGTGAGATCCTAGAGAGAAAATCTGAAATAGGGAAAAGAAGAGAATGAAAAAGAAAGAAAAAGAATCAAGTTTTATGCAATGCTGGTCAGGCCGGCACTCGATGGAAAGTCACTGGCACTCAGTGAGTGCCGCGCGGCATTTGACAGAGTGCCGGCCGGCACTCACTGAGTGCGGGTGTAGAACATTGAGTGCCGCCGCGTGTGCCAGGTGGCCCTCTTCCTTCTAATTTTCATATTTATGATGAGGACCACCGAATTTTGCTCCCATGTCCCTAAAGATTTTCCCTCGTTTTGAAAGGACCCCCGGAGTTTGAAAAATGAGTTCTTAAGCCCTTTTGCAAATCAGAATTAGCCATGATTGTTAGGAATTTTTGTCAAAAACACCCAGTTTTGGCAAATAAACTAAATTGAGTCTAATCGACTCTGGATTTTTTTTTAAATTAGTTTTGATTAGGAGTTTAATCGACTCTAAATTTTTGAAAATTAACTAAGTTGAGTCTAATCGACTCTGGATTATTATTATTATTATTATTTGATTGGAGTCTAATTGATTCCCGATTTTGAAATTTTTGATTTGATTTGAGTCTGGATAACTTCGGATTTTGAAATTTGATTTGATGAGAGTTTGATTGACTCCCAATTTTGGAAAGTTGAATTGAACCAGAGTATCATTGATTCCCGATTTTGAAAATTGAATAAATTGGAGCATGATTGACTCCAGATTTTGAAAAATTAGATTGAATTGGAGTCCAATTGACTCCAAAATTTTGAAAATTTATTTGACTTGAGTCTGATTGACTCCGAAATTTTGAAAATAATTTTATTAAGAGTCTAATCAACCCCGGATTATTTTGAAAGTTGATTTGATTGGAGTCTGACCGACTCCGAACCTTTGAAATTGATTTGATTGGAGTATAATCGACTCCCGATTTTGAAATTTGATTTGATTTTAAATCTGGTAGACTCCAGATTATGGGAGATTAAGCCGATTTGGATATGATTGATCCTCAATTTTAGAAATTAAAAGCAGATACGAATCCGAGTGCTTCCAGATTTAGGAAAATTAATTCAAAAATTGAATCTCAAAAAAGTAACGCCTAGAAGGAAACTAAACTAGGAATCGTAAGTTAAAATAAATCTGCATTGGCTTTGCCTCATGAAGTAATAAATTCGCATCCTTGATTTTTGTAACGAATCTGCGCTAGTCCCGACGTCGCTACATTTCAGTCAATCAGATGATTTTTGGAGGATTATGGAGTGTAAGGCGTGAAGCGACTCAATCTTTCAGCGTGCTACCTGATTCGACTATGGAGTATAAGGCGGGAAGCGGTCCAGTCAATCAGATGATTTTTGGAGGATTATAGAGTGCAAGGCGTGAAGCAACTCAATCTTTCAACGTGCTACCTGATTCGACTATGGAGTGTAAGGCGTGAAGCGTCTCAGTCGATCAGATGATTTTTGGAGGATTATGGAGTGTAAGGTTTAAAGCGACTCAATCTTTCAGCATGCTACCTGATTCAACTATAGAGTGTAAGGCGTGAAGCGGCTCAGTCAATCAGATGATTTTTGGAGGATTATAGAGTGTAAGGCGTAAAGCGACTCAATTTTTTAGCGTGCTACCTGATTCGACTATGGAGTATAAGGCGTGAAGAGTCTCAATCGATCAGATGATTTTTGGAGGATTATGGAGTATAAGGCGTGAAGCAACTTAATCTTTCGGTGTGCTACCTGATCCGACTATGGAGTGTAAGGCGTGAAGCGGCTCAGTCGATCAGATGATTTTTGGAGGATTATGGAGTATAAGGCGTGAAGTGACTCAATCTTTCAGCGTGCTACCTGATTCGACTATGGAGTGTAAGGCATGAAGCATCTCAGTCGATCAGATGATTTTTGGAGGATTATAGAGTGTAAGGCGTGAAGCGACTCAATCTTTTAGCATGCTACCTGATTCAACTATGGAGTGTAAGGCATGAAGCGTCTCAGTCGATCAGATGATATTTTTAAGGATTATGGAGTGTAAGGCTTGAAGCGACTCAATCTTTCAGCGTGCTACCTGATTCGACTATAGAGTGGGAGGCATGAAGCGTCTCAGTTAATCAGATGATTTTTGGAAGATTATGGAGTGTAAGGCGTGAAACGACTCAATCTTTCAGCGCACTACCTGATTCGACTATGGAGTGTAAGGTATGAAGCATCTCAGTCGATTAGATGATTTTTGGAAGATTATGGAGTGTAAGGCGTGAAGTGACTCAATCTTTCAACGTGCTACCTGATTCGACTATAGAGTGTAAGACATGAAGCGTCTCAGTCGATCAGAGGATTTTTGTAGGATTATGGAGTGTAAGGCATGAAGCGGCTCAATCTCCCAACATGCTACCTAACTTGACTATGGAGTGTAAGGCGCAAGGCGCATCTCAATCAATCAGACGATTCTCTAAACACATATGAAGCATGTATACATCAATCATGATGTTCCTAGAGTTGGACGGTATCATAATAGGATAATTCAACATATACAGTGCATTTCTAATAATAGAAAGAACAACATGACTCTGGATCATCACGTTTAGGAGCATGAAACATGAAACTGTTTGGGCATCTGCATCACGATAAGATAGGAACATCCATCTGTGTGGTTATTTGCGTTTATGTGTTGTCCTTTGTCCGAACTACGTCCTGGTCTGATTCCTGATGGGATACATAGGCAGCTCACCATTGAGCATGACCAGCTTTTGGCTCTCTGCACACCCGATTTTTGCAACGCACCTTTTGTTTTTACTTGGATTCGACAATTTGGTAAAAAGCTTGTCTTTCACACAGGCTTCGACATTTACTTGTGATATGCATTGCTTTACAAGCTCTGCCGAAGAAGGGCAAACTATAGACACCCCGATTTTGACCAAATGTCAAATCCAGGGATTGGTTACCTCTAAAAGACCAATGATGACGATGACCGGTGAAATTAGAAGCTTTTCCAGAGAATTCAAATTCTTCAAAGATTCTTTGAACCAAATTTAAAAAAAATCATAAATAAAGAGAAATTGGGTATTCAGGAGAAACCCGAACGTTAAAGAACGTATGAGAAAGTCAGTTTGAGGATTTATCCTAAAAAAAGAGAGAGAGAAAATGAAAGAAGTTTTGAAAAGAAAAGAGAAAAGGATAGTAGAAAAGAAAAAAAAAAGAAGAATGAAATAAAATGATATATTAGAGTATATACCATGCATATGGGTATATTCTAATGAAATACATTAGAAATATATGTGGACACGCGGAATCCGTCGTCCACTCCCGGTTTTCCTGTTTGTTTTCGGGGTTTCGGAATTGATTTTCCTTTGTTTTGAAATTGATTTGAAAGAAAACAAGAGGTTGATTTCGAAGAAAAGAAGGTCTTTCAAAAACAGATATAGAGTCGCCACTTGGTCTTTAAGGAACCAAGAAACCTAATTTTGACTCAACCAAATGGATAAAGGGCACCGGCCTTTCATAACCAAAGAACTTGGCTCGGGGTTTTGGTACGAGAGAGGAAGGAGCCTTTGTCGCGACTAAAACACCCTCAACTCGCCCCGTCTTTCGACGGGCCTCAATTAGCATCCAAATAATCATCTTATACTATGTATGGTTCGACAATTAATATTATGATAGTATATTACATTACATAAGAATCTTGAAATGGAAGATCAAAAGATAAGATATCATTCATAAGATCTTAGCCAAATATCATACAATGCAAAAGTGAAAGATCACACAAATAAACCTAGAAAAAATCATCTAATCATATATCAATTAATCAAGTTTCCTAATCTAAAGGGGGCATGAATTGTTCTTGAAACAAATAAATCAAAGAAAACAAAGATGCTTAGCAAGCTAGAATGATGCATGTTATTCTTTGAGAAGAGAAGATCTCTCAATCCCCGAGACGGATGAGAAAGGATGATTAGATCGAGGAGAAGCATGAACGTGTGATCATGATCATTCCTTATAATCTTCTTAGATTAGGACTCATAAAAGCCCCAAATCTTTGCATGAATGCAATGTATGTATCTATAATGTGTAAAGGTTGTAGTGTGCTTTGTGTTCATGGATTTCTATAATGACTTAGAAGTCTAGAATGTGTATGAATGAATGAATGAAATCAATATAGGATATATACAAATGTAGTATGAACTACTTCTTAAGATATGAACTAATTTGGGATGCATATAAGCATCAAATCAAAGAATGAAAGTTAAAATGTGCTAGCTGTGAATAGTGGACAGAACAGTAACATGATCTTTTGGAAATTGAAAAGGGGGGTTAGAAATGTTTTCAATGCATGATTTTTTATGGAGATCTTCCTTATTGTGTCTAAAACACAACCCAAAAAGCCAATCCTTAATAACTATCACAGATTAAGAGAAATCATATGAACAACAGAGGTCACTCAGAAACAGAGTCCGTACGGTCGACTGAAATGTTGAAAAATCTTAGAAAATGAAAACTACTGATCGAGAGGCCCATTTTATACAGAAGGTTCCCTAAAACATTGAAGTTTAATCGAAAAATAAGTAAGGATCACCTCTTTTGGAAAAGTGTTCTGAAAAAGAAGTTGGAAGTTAGCTAAGCTGCTGTGGCAGCAGAGGCAGAATGTCTGGAAGGAATGTTTGGGTCCAAATGGACCATTTTCAAGTACTTCCAAGTCAAACCAAAAATCATGGGTGTTCTCCAATGAGTTAGGAAGACATTCCAAGTGGCCTTGTATCCATATGTTGAGTATTGAGTTCTATAAAAAAATTTGAACTCAGATTACTTACTGCTTTGACTCACTGTTTTGAAAATTTAGGGAAAAACTAGAGTTTTCTTTCTTGAAATTAAAATGAGGGGGGTTTCAAAAGGGGTTTTGAAGTAGATATTTTGAAAGCATATTTTCAATACTCAATGAAGGTTAAAACCACTTGAAATGCCAACCTTAAACTCATCATCAAGAACCTCCAAGATTGTTGGAGAGATTTATTTTATTTTGAACATAACTTCAAGAATACCTTGGAGGTATTGAAGTTATGATCATCATCTATCAAACATGTTTTTGAGGTCAAGAGCTACTATCCATAAGGATTCACTCACCCCAAACTTCATGTCATCATTTAGATGATGATGGACTAGTAAGTAAATAAAGAAAATCAAAAAGAAATGAGATGAGGAGAGATGAACATTATATAAACAAGCAAGCAAATAGATAGCAATCAATAGATGGTATTCATGATGTATAGAACTTGTAGTTTGGTGTTTCACTCATATGTAATGACATTGGACATGGAAGAAGCTTCCACTCTCTTAAATGCTCACTAAAATGGTGGTTGGGTGTATTGAATGTTGAAGTAAATGGGAGTAATGTAGTAAAAACAAAGTTTAGAACTCACTTTTATTTTGAAAATCAAAGAAGGAAGCTTCTTTTCTCTCTATTCTAACCTTATCTCTACAACTTTCTCTCCCAAACTTTTTCTAAACTTGCATTTGACACCCCCAAAATGAGAAGTCAAGGGGGGTTTATATAGGCCAACTTAGGGTGGTTTTGGGATTTTAGAAGTATTCCTATTGGCTCCAAACATCTGAAATCATAAAACTACGTCGTTTTGGTTTTTAATTAATCAAAATAGAACCCCAAAATTATTTACAAAAACACACTGTTCTGGAGGGGAGCGCCGCGGCGGCACTGGGCCAGTGCCGCCGCGACAGTGGACCAGTGTCGCGGCGGCACTGCTCCTCCTTCGTCCAGATAATGCTGTTTAGGCCCCCAGAGGTTCCGGTATTCGCGAAAAGGCCCTATTTCGTCCGAAATTCACAGAAAATGCATAGGAACTCCAAATTGAGGTTGTGATATACCGTTGGAAAGGTAATGGAGTCTAATTTTCATAACAAATAAATTGAGGATAGGTCACTTTGAAAAGTTTTGCGGTATTTGCGATGAAAGCCAATTTGATCCACTTTTTCGCCTTCGAAAATTCATAATAAACTCGTTTTAAATCCGAAAAATATGTGCGATATACCGTTGAAAAGCTACTGACCTCTAGTATCCATGAAAAATATTTGAAAATTGTTATGGTGCCCCAGTTCTAAAGTCAAATTCTGGTCAAACTGGTCAAACCTGCGATTCCCGGGAAGTTCTGGGAACCTCTGGGAGTTCCCCGGAGCTGACGTTTTTGCTCGATTTCCATTTAAAACTCATTTTAATATTTTCCACATGATCCAGAATGATTCCGGTAAATTTGGACGATTTCGGTCAAACTTGGTCAAACCTTGGTCAAACCTGGTCAACCGGTCAACAGGGACTTTCCGGGAACTTCCGGGACTTCCGGGGGTATCTGGGAGCTGACGATTTCATCCGATTTTACTTAAAAACTCATTTTATCATTTTTCATACGACATAGCATGTTTCCAGAACTTTTGGTCCAAATCTGGGAGCTTCTAGGCTTTCAGGGGCATTTTGGTCATTCTGAGCATTCTGAGAGATAGAACTAACTTCCAGGAATCCTTTTAAGTCTTTTTCGATCATTGTGAACCACCAAGCTATGGGTCTCCTAAATCTGATAGCCGACAAAATGGGGTGTCTACAATATAAGTACTTTAGTATATGCTTTACTAAATAATTAAGTTTATGTTAATATATATTTTGAAAATTAAAAATAAGGCAAGAATTCTGTTAGCCGCGGCACATGGCGAAGCCGGCGGCACTCACTGAGTGCCGCCCGGCAGTCAGTGAGTGCCACACGGCACTCAACAAGTGCCGCAGGCAAGTCGTCGAGTGTCGCGCACTGTAACAGACTGCTTTTCACATGTTCTAGAAGAAAACTTTGCACATGGGTTTCACCCGAATTTACCCATTTAACCTTGTAATGTTGGTCTATGTAAACAGACCTTCATCTCTATTATTGGGACTTTTCACTAAATCTTTGAATCAAAATTGAGATATACAAGAGATATATATATATATATACAATAGAGAGAATTGAAAGAAAAAAAGGAGAGTTTTCTTAAAAAAATTTGAAGAATAAGAGAAGAATTTAAAGATTTTTGGAAGAGCTTCACAAGAGATAGAAGAAATCTTTGAGGTCATAGAGGTAACCTCTCAATCCTTGATAGAATTGGGCAAATTCAATCACAAGTTCATAGTTCTAGGGTCTTTATACATTTTCAAAACCTCTCTTCCTACCCTATTTCATCACACACCACTTAGAGCTTGTGATTGAATCTCATAATATTTCATTAATTTGGATCTAATTGATGCCTTGGGTTTAAGATAAGTTTGATTTTGAAGAACTTGTGTTCCAATTTCTCTAAGTAAACTTTGATTCTTCATTTCTATTTTCTTCTTGAGATTCATGAAACTCTATGTATTCCTTTGAGTCCTTTTCGAATTCAATTCCATAGTTTCCTATGGTCTCATGATTCATATGGAGATTAAGGAAAACTATAGTCATGTCTACACATAGTTAGTGGGATTCAAATCTCAACTCATGATTTGAATCTCCTCACTAAGAATCTTATGGGATTCATGCTATATTCCATAGAGGTTTATTTAAATTTTGATCTCATTTAGTCTCCAAGGACCATTAATTTGAGAGGGGATTAGGATGTCATGACTCTATATTCCTCAAGGATCATATGTTTGAGAGAGGAATTAGATGTAGATTTTCATAGTTTATATTCAAAATTCATGAGATTAAGTAAGACCTTAGGATTCTCTTGCTATGTGTCACGACCCATCCCGCTACGCGCAAAAATAGGACACGTGGCACGCCATCAAGGCTTATCCAGTTCCATTAAAGTCAAATAGCAGTGGCAAACATTATTAAAATCCATTAAAATCAGAGTTATAAAAAAAGTTTTGTTCAATTGAAACCTGTCCAAAGGAAATCAGCTTTGAAAACAGAGGTCCAGTCGACTGGATCGGGGATCTGGTCGACTGAAGACAAAAGCAGAAAGTTTAAAACAGAATGACAGTCCGTTCAGTCGACTGTGACTGGGGTTCAATCGACTGTTGCCTCTAGCATAAACAAAACCACATTTCTCATCAGGTGTCCAGTCGACTGATCGGGGAACCCAGTCGACTAAATTGGTCACTATTTGGATCAGTAGCTAAAATAGCACAGTGTCCAGTAAACTGCTTCTAATACTATTCACTTTCAGTGTCTAAACCCACGGGATCCAGTTGACTGATCCAGGGATCAGTCGACTGCTCCCCTGTTGGGAAGCCCCTGCGCATTATAACACAATTCAAGCTCTCCAAATCCAACACCAACACATCCACAACTAAACATTAGCGATTTAAAACATCGTAACAGTATTCAAATACAAGATACAGTACCACTAACTAACTCCCAAGATTCTATTACAACGTATTTTAAAATTTCCAAATCCTTACTACAAGTTTAGGATTTAAAACAAAAGTATGAACAAAGTAATTTCCCCGGCAATTCTCGACCTCACTCCTCACGCTTCTTCTTGTCTTTCTTCTTACCTGCAATGGAGTAAATCTCCACTGCTCATCTATATGTTGAGCGTACAAGTCTAACATATGCAAAATATGACAAAACATGCTTTAATCTCATAAATCACATAAATAGTCGCTAGGGAGAAAAATACTCCTTCATCCGGTAACGGCAAGTCCAAGCCTTAAACCACAATGTCAATGGCTAGTCCAAGCCTACAACCATTACATCCCCCAAGTGCCCTGGCAAGTCCAAGCCTTAAACCATGCACAGTAGCCGTCACTACTAAAATTCTCAAACATCGAGAAGCTTACTCCGGCATGAATTTGTATAATACCCCCCTTTGACCCACATAGACAACTCAATGTGCTCGCGTAAATTTAGACATGCTTTTCACAATTTAGCAGGTGCATAATTAAGGGGCCTACAATTAACACATGGATTTTGCCCAGATCTCAATTTCGTTGTCGAAATATAAAACATGTATTTCTCTATATTTCACAAGTTAGAACTTCATATCTCGTGCGATTTCCCCCAAACTTTGAAGGATCGACTAGAAGGCCAATTAATCGTCGGATTTCGAATTTGAGACGATTCCTACAAGGTTATACTTGCTTTTTTCCAAATTCCTATAAATTAGCTTTTTATAAAAATTAGCCAAACATGGCCTAAGTAGTATCAAAACGTAGGTCTTACCTCCACGAGTTCAAATCTTAAATTTGGTGAAAAACTGACGGACAAAAGGTCGCCGATCGTCGTCGCAAAGCCCGTTGGCTCCAAGTCTCCCTTTTCTCTCTCCTCTTTAGATATTATATGAAGTTTGTGAGAAATGAATTCTCAACCTCACCTATGTATAGAGAATCTTCTCGAAAATCGTGTTTACCCCCCCCCCCCCCAAGTTTCTCAACCATCTAATAAATTCCTGAAACTTCACCCACTGGCATTTTATGCCTTTACGAGTGAAAATTATAAATTTCAAAAGTTTTCGACTAAGTCTCGTTTGGGTCCAAAAATAACGTCCGAAAACTAAATTCTGTGGAATCTCTACACAACCTACCTTTTTATTTAACGTAACACTCACATTCTTACCACAATTCTCTAAATGACATATAACAATATCGGAATTACCAGAATTTACCCTACACAGGTAAATATACTATTTCAAGAATACCAGATACATCAAATAACATTTAAATCATATAAATGTCATTTAATCGTGCCAATGCAACATGAAATGTCATGTTCCCGTGTCCTCACTGACACCTTACTGTTGACTCACAGTCAACCTCAACTCAATATTAATAAACATTAATATTTCCACGTATTACCACTCTGTCTTATTTTAAAAGTATGCAAATTCTGAAACGGGTGTGACACTATGAGATCTATGATGGAAATCCAGTAAGGATAAATCTATGAACCTCTTCATGTTTCATTATTTATTCTAATAATCATAGTCATACTTGATCATAGTTCTCTCTAGAATCATGGATCAAGTTTGATTCGAAATATGAACATCAATTTAACAAAGGTGCAATGAATCCATAAACCAATTATGATCAAAAAAAATTTATAAAATCATGGTTCATTGGAATTGGATGAGACAAATTGGAGGATATTCATAACTCATTTAAGTACCTCTGTGATTTTTGTTTTGATGAAATTCCATGTTTAAGATGGTTTGGTCTTGTGATTTCAAAACAAGCAACTCTCTGTCCAAAATTCCAGAACAGTAAGTCCGTTTTAAAATTAATAAATCAGAACCTTAATCGAACTTCCTTGGTCTCTAATAATTTTTTCTAAGTAGTTTAATGTGTTATGAAGGTACCTTAATAAGATCTAAGTGTTTCTCATTTGTTTACTAGTTTTAGAAAATCATGCAAGATCTCTAGACAGAGAGTTGTAGATTCATGAGTGATGTCTAGTATTTTCCATACTCCCAGAGATCTAACGTTCAAACCTTGATTTTCTTTTTGGGTTAGAAACTAGACTCACAGAGGCATATTATATCCAAAATTCATTAAGATCCAACCATTGAAAGTATGGTTTTTCTATCTTTGAAAGTCAGGTCTGCTCTCTGCAATTTATGAGAAACAGCCACTGTTTTTGTCTAGTCTCATTGATTTTACCTTAAATGGTTTCCTAATGTATTGGGACCCAAATCATGTCTTGAATAATGATAATTTAGCTTAAATCCATAGGCTAAGTGGTCCAAATTAGTGAGTAAATTCATATCTCATTCTTGTTCATATTCATTCATTCATTCATGTATATCGACGCTTATGATTAGAGCTAGTTCTTGGATAAAATTGGACTTAGTTTAAAATAATTCAACATAAACATGGATTCCTTATAATCATGTTGGGTTTATAGAACCCCTATATGGACATTACATTGGTTCCTAGTTGAGACTTGTATACCTATAGAGGTGCCATGGCTCCAACTAATCAAAAGGAATTCATAGTTTTATCAATTATTTCCATGCTTGATAGATTTAAGCTAAAAGCTTAGGGTTGATTATTTGATATCTTTGATCAAGGCATGTGTACTCATCTTTGTTTTGTAGGGAATTTGAGGTATAATCTCTCAACTCCTTCTCTAGTTTATTTCATTCCTTGATTTTAATTGATTTTCGACTTCATGTGCGATACCTTAGACTAGGTTTTGCCATATGCGTATATGTGGTATAGAGACCATTTCTTAGGATTTCTTTGTATTCATTGCACGTTTTCCATTTCGTGGCTGGATCTCGGGTAAGTTCTCTAGTTCCCTACTTGCACATCATTTTGCTTGCTACTTGAATTATGTGGCTTATGAATGATATTTTACCGTTAGCAATTTTGCACCCTTTTGACATGCTTGTGATATGTATACTTATATCTATGTATTAGTTGAGGGCATGAATAGATTATTAATTCGATTAAAAAGGATATTAAGTAGAGGCCTATCGCGAGATAGGATGAAAGGGGGTGTTTTAGTCTGCCGGGCTCCTTCCCCTTTCATTCCATAATCCCCGGACCCAGTTTATCTTTGGTTTCGCAAAAGATCAGTTTGCTTTTAAAATGATTTCTTAATTTTCCTTTAAAAAATTAAGTGGCGACTCTTGGTATTTGAAATTTGAAAATATTTTAAAAATAAAGTGGGCCCAAATGCCAGTATCCACACTCGATCGGGCCACCCTCTGTGTAACCACCCTCCTGGTAAAATCCTTCGTGATAGGGTTCATTACCTGCATTGTCAGAAACAGTGTAGTCTGGACGGGGAATGCCTAGGTATAAAAGGTCGTCAGCTATTGAAAGCAGATTGGGTAGAAAACTAAAGCAGTACCAAAGATATTAAGTAATTATAAGTTTATGAAAGGATATAAGATATAATTCTACAATAGTATCTTTACTTGTTCAATCCTTTCGTACTTGGTTTCAAAGTCTTATTATACCAGGATCTATAATATCAAATTGATTGATGAACATATTTGATTGTAATACTCCTGGATACACCAATGCTTTATCCACCGCTTTTAAGAATATACTTACAGTCCACTACATGTCATGGATACCACGTCAGTCCGTCTCCCGCTTTTAAGAACATATGCACAGTCCACCGCATGTCAGGGACATAACGCTTTGAGGAAAGACACATCGATTCTATTGCCACGACTTGACAATGTCTACCAATGATCCCGGTCCACCGCTTTTAAGGACATATGAACAGTTCACCGCTTGGATCACCATCTATCGTAGGGCGACTTTGTCTGGCCCACTGCTTTTAAGGACATATGCACAGTCTACTGCTTTTAAAAACATATAATTAACCAACACTCGTTCCCGTAAGAATCCCAGAACTTAAAAAACCTACTTATCATTGTACTACTACTGTATTACCGATACATGACATTCCCTTGTGGCCTAACTACTCTGATTGAAATAAACGATTATTAAACTAATTCATGATTGACTCGTTATCTAACGTCATAACATTAATCTGTTATTCTTAATCATACTACTTTCTAATGTCACATTATCTCTTCATTATAACATAGTCGCATATAGAAGACATGAAATAATATCTAAACAATTGATCAGTTCATATAATAACTAACAGGAAATATCAGTGTTCTGTAACTTCCAATCGATTAAGATAGAGGTCTAATCGATTGGGATAAAAGCAGTAACAATCGATTGGGGTATCACAAATGGCAATCGATTGGGTTCAGGTAATTGGCAAACGATTGAGAAAAATCCTAATCAATTGGGTCTTTGCCTTCTTTATAGAGACAAGCAGTCTAGAATTTAACGTTCGGAGGACGTGTTTTACATGTCTTTCCTTCTTTAAAAACATGTAAAGATACATATAAAAGGGACCGAGTAAGTTTAGGACTCACTGTAGTGCATGTGTACGTGTGGGTGGCTTTGGATCCAAGCGTTCTCTTTCTTCCTCTTTTCTTCTTTTTCTCTGCCTCTACCTCTCTGTCTCTCTTCTTCTTTCTTTTGTCTTACTCCTCTTTCTTCCTTCTCTTCTTCTTCTGGCAGCAGGGGTGTGTGTGTACATCGATATATACATATATATACATATATACAGATCTTAAGCGGTCCACAAGGGGCAGGTTTGGGACGGACCGACTTTTAGCGACGAAATTTGTCGTCGTTAAAAATGCATTATTTTAGCGACAAAACTTTCATCGCTAAAAGTGACTTTTTCGTAGCTAAAAGTCGGTCTGTCCCAAACCCGCCCCTTTAGGCCCACTTAAGATCCTCACCGTACACACACACACATATATATATATATATATGCTAGCCTTGAATTTCTTTAAGGCATTATTTTTGTTTGTTTTCATGATGACAAAGCTATCGATAATAACATGTTTTGTATTGTTCTAGTCTAACTATTATCAAGTCATTATTGCTGTTTTAATCTTTTGAATTATGCACTTAAATGTTATAACTTCGTTTGAGTTCATGAGATAGCATATGGTGAAGCCCATGAGTGGTGGAGCTCAACAAGGATCAAGCTTGAAGGTTTGAAAATTTTTCATCCTTGCTTGAAGACTAGGATTTACTTGTAAAGCATTTTGATCAATCACTCATAGTGGCTCAAGTAAACTTAGTTGGACTTTAGGATCCTTGCTCTTTAAAATTCTTTCAAGGACCTAAACATACTTACACCACTCACTTAAATTCATTTCACAAAAGCTTTCAAGTAGCTAAGTCAAAATGAACAACTCTTTGTAAATGGGTCATCTTTAAATGCAAAATTGATCTAAATGGTAAGGAACTAGATGTTTAGTTTTATATGATTGAAAGGTATTTAAATCTAGTTTTTGAATCTTCAAACGGATCGCAAATCCTAGTTTTGTAGAGGGAGTTATGGCCATTTTAATAAAGAGGTGTCAGTCTGCCAAAATAGTCTACTGAACTGTAAATACTGCAGCCGACTGGATTATAAATTCAGTCGACTGTTTTGTGTTTTTGAAAGGTAGCTACTGCTATACGTTTTCCAGTCGACTGGATCGCTTATACAATCTACTGAATGCCCAGAACAACATAACAACTAGTTTTCTAAGCATTTCAAAAATTGCTTTTATACCCCCCAAACACCCCCAATAGTCATATATGATTAAAAGATATATATATATATAGGGGTGATTTTAATGGTTGGGTAATCAAGGAAAATCATTCAAACAACTTTGTTAATCATCATTTTTATTTGAGCCCTAGTTTGAGTGAAAAATCAATTTGCTCTAGATTCCAATTGTAATTCTTGAGAGAGTAAATTATAATGAACTTTCATTTGTATTATCTACTCTTCAAGAGAGTTATCTTTATACTCGAACCATTTATTTGTAAAGAGTGAGGGTTAGTGACCCTTGTGTGCAAAGAAGAGGTGTTCTTCTTTGGAAGGTTGAGGGCTCTTGTAACGGTTTGGTGCACACCCGTGAAGTATACCAAGACGGTTTGATCTACACCCATCAGTAGGTTGATAAAGGAATCCTTAAGAGGTTTTCTTGAGGGGTGGACATAGGCGGCAGTGTGTGGATTGCCGAACCACTTAAAAACTCGATTTACAAGTGTCTCTTCCCTTCTCTCTTTACTTTATTGTTTGTGATTGTGTTTAATTTTGTATTAAGATTTTAAAAGGTTAATTTTCTGCTAAAACCTTATTCACCCCCTTTAAGGTTTCCATTTCAGGCCAACATATAGATATGAGAGTGGACAAGTGTCAACTCCCCAAGCAAACTTGGAGAATAAATTCTGCACTTTGCCAATTGATTTGGACCAGGTGGCAATCGATTGGACTTAGATATTTATGAAGGTAATCGATTGGGAAGATGGCAATCGATTAGTTCTAAGGCGGTCATTTGCCAATCGATTGGTAATAGTGCCAATCGATTGGGACTCCAAATAAGGAAATCTATTGGTAAAGTCCAATCGATTGGGGAATAAAATTCACCTATGGTAAACTAAAGTTGAAAGATTAAGTCATACATAAATGAAATTTCGTTTATAAATATACATTCGAAAATATAGGGTATTACATATTACATGATGTTTTCTTTTAAGTCTGAGATGGACACTTCATCATTTCATCCCTTAAACATGAAACTTTAAGAAAATTCTAGCAATATTCATATGATTTGCGTTTTTATAGTGTGAAATTTCTCACTACAAATACGAAAAAAATTTCAAATTTCACACTAACACGACTCAAACGTTTTGCATTTTTAGTGTAAAACTTCACACCAAAAATAACAAGTCTTTTTGGAAATATGCATATGGAGTTTGTATACTCAGTTCAGTTTTTACCCGTTGGAGTTTTCAGTGCAAAATTTCTCACTGACATCGAATATGTTTTTGTTGAACATATGCATGTGATTTTTCTCGATCACAATGCTGAATATTTTTTTTTCCTTTTATTTGCAGTTTGTAGTATTCATGTTCGAAACGATGGAGAATCAGGTTATTATTATATGCTCGTATGATGGGGAGTCGGAATACTACTATCGTTAGGGTATATTTTAATAGTATTGCGTGAAAATTTTATTGCTACAAACAATTTTGTACCTTTTGATCAATTTTATGTGAGTAATTTATCAATTATAACAGTTTTGTAATTTTTATCTATTTCCTAATTTAGCTTTATAGCTATTTTAGTGCAAAATTTATCACTACATATATGCTATATGTAGTGATAAATATACTATGTTTTCAAAGGGCCTCACTTTTTCAAATCAAAAGAAAAATAAAGTCCAAGACGATTTTGTCATCTTTGCAGGGATCCTAACACCCAAATGTTAGATGGCGACTCTGAAATACCATCACACTTTTCTCACCTCTCCCAACAAAATCTGACGCATTTCACCCATTTTTAGAAAGTCAGGCACAACAACTGGCTGTTCCAAAAACTTGGGCGCGACGGTGGGTTCACTAGAATTTGATTGGAAGATGTTAATGTGATCTCATCATTATTGAAAGTGATCCCACTGCCGCATATATTTAGGGAGAGCATTTGGGATTCAAAATTTGGGAAGCATAGCATTACTTGCAACAAAATGTCAAAATAATTAAACAAGTCCACTAATAATGGGTGACGGTAGAGGCAACACAAAATTTTGTCATGGCACCCACCTTATTATTTTAATGTTGTAAGAACACCTAGTAAGAGCTCCTCAATTTAAAAGAAAAAAAAAAGGCATACATAAAACAGGTGCTCTCCATGGCAGTTTATACTATAACTACGATTAATGCATGTTTGCGGGCACAAACACCCCATCTCTCTCCAGGGTGGTACTATGGGCAATGATGGATCTAGGGAGGGGTGACTGGTGGCATCTGCCCCCCTTTGATTTGAAGAAAAAAATACTTAATTATACTAGTTTAATTCGAAAATACACGTTAAGTATATACAGTCACTCCCCTAAATTTTTTCTAAATTATTAAGCTCACCCCCCAACCATACCCCCCCCCCCCCCCAGATTTGTTTTTTAAACTGGTGTGTCAATGTAATTTTTGAAAGAGTTTGGTGTGTGTTTATAAATATAAATTCTGAATTAAATTTACAAATTGCTCCATACCTCATTGATTCAAATAGTTCGTATTTATCTCTTCTTATATATTTATCTCATTATAAAAAATGTATAAATAAATTCCAAATATTCCCGAACTCCCGTATGTCTTCACACCCCTCAACTAGATTCCTAGATCTGTCCCTAACTATGGGGTCCAGTTAAAGGTGTCAAACATGCTGAGCCAAGGCTTGGAGTGAAATCAGGTCGGTCTCGGGAATGAGGGGGTGTGTCCAACCCGGCTCAGCGGACCGGTACCACTAGGGATGGGCCTGGCGGGCTAGGGGCAGGCCGGGATAGACTTGAGGGGTAGAAAGTGGGGAAAAAAGTGATAAAGTAGCCATTTTTTATTTTTATTTTTATTTTTTTATATATATTTTTACCTCCAAAACTAGCCATTTTATAGTCGTTGGAGTGGTAAAAAAAAAGGTGCCAAACTAGCCATTTGTTAGACCGGGTTTCGGGCCGGGCTGTGGACGACGGGGGGATGTTCGGACCGGACCGCTATATGTGAACTGGGATGGACTTTTATGTCACGCCCCGACGTAGCATAAATCAGGAAAGTGTTTCATTTCCTTTATGGACTCGTAGGTTGTGACAAGTGAAAGTGACCAATTGTCACTGCAACAAATAACTTAATAGCATTTCTAAAAGCCAAGGATACTAATGAACATAAAACTCCAAATTAAAAACTTACTAAACTATTACAACAGTCATTGTCTTGGGCACAAACCGCCTTATTCAAAATCTAATATATAGTCTATTACATCTCTGAAAAGTAAAACATAAGAAAATATAAACAACCTTCCTAGAAAGACTCCTACCTCTAACTAGCATAGTCAAAATACTCTGGTTGCTCCAGACCTGGAAAATCTAAACGTAGAGTCCAGGGCGCATCAACGCCATCAGGTTATGCAAGCTGGTGAGAAAAATAAACATGTACTCGCAATATATATAAGCATATATAACAATGTACAGACCACCTTTAGTTCCTTGTATAACCTTTACCCTTCTTTTGGTAAATTCAATCGATTACATTTTCATCTGAATCGATTGCCACTATTTATATACCAATCGATTGCCATCTATTCCAATCGATTGCTATTTTGCCGACCTGAATTCATTACGTGGCAATCTACCAATTGCCATCTTTTCTAATCTATTGCCTTTAAATATCTGTAATCAATCGATTGCCATCAGTCCCAATCGATTGGCAGTCTAGGTCCCAGTGTGGTTAAGCTCGTGGTAACGCTTTTGTCGCTAGCTCTTAATGCATGAGCAGAGATAAGTTTTCTTCTTTGCTTGAGCTTTAGACATGTGGCACTCTCATTTTCTATATATATGAGTTCAGTTTGTGCCTTGGGTCTATTTTGACCAATTGAGATTGAGAGAGAGAGAGAGAGAGAGAGAGTTGATATATATCCTATATACACACATATTCATGCATATATACATATATACACATCCACACAAACACACACACTCTCTGGAAACTGAGAAGAAGGAAGCAGAAGAAGAAAAAAGAAAGAAAAGAAAAGAGAATGAGAGATAGAGAAAGACAAAGACAAAGAGCTAGACAGAGGAGAGAGAGAGAGAGAGAGAGAGAGAGAGAGAGAGAGAGAAACCTTGAGGTTTCAAGCTTCCATAGCCACCACCATAACCAAACACACCCTCGGTGAGTTATAACTCAATTTGTCCCTCTATTTGATGTTTTTACAAGTTGTTATGAAGCTTAGACATATTAAATACATTCTTACAACAGTTATATATGTTGTTTTATAAATCTACTGGAGAAGACGAAATCCCAATCAATTGGACTTTTCCCAATCGATTGACATCAGTGAGTCCCAATCGATTGGATAGAAAATCGATTGGATAGAATTCCAATCGATTGTCATTTTTGTATAACCCAATGGGTTGCCAAAGTTAGCAATCGATTGACATTGTTTTGGATCCAATCGATTGACATGTTTTCTCAATCAATTGTTACATATTTTATCCCAATCGATTGGACCCTTGTCCCAATCGATTGGAATTGGCAGAACATAGATTCCTTTGCCTATGTATTATATAAGAGGTTCGATTATTCGACTGTCGATTCAGACTTCCGTTATGCGACTATGGGATAGGCAGAGATAATGTGATACCAAAGAATAATGGGTATTTGATAAACGGAAGAATATGTCGATGTGGGTGATGTGTTGATTCTTGTATGAGTTTGATATCTGTTTCTTTTAATCAGACTAGTCAGGCTACATTAGAAATTGTCATGTGTCAATGTTAGAATGGATCTTAGGTAGGTTTGGTAAGTTCTGGGAATGGTACGTGGATGGACGTTTGGTCATGATATGCTCTTAAAAGCGGTGAACTGTGCATATGCTCTTAAAAGCGGTGAGCTGTGCATATGCTCTTAAAAGCGGTGAGCTGGACCAAGTAGTCCTATGATAGACTAGATGATGAATAATATGCTCTTAAAAGCAGTAAGCTGTGTAATATGCTCTTAAAAGCGGTGAGCTGGGATCACTGGTAGATGACGTTGAGTCGTGGCAATAGATTGATATGCCTTATTGGAAATGTTGTGTCCCTGTAAAGCGGTGAGCTGTGTATATGTTCTTAAAAGTTGGGGACGGACTGACTTGGAGTCCATGACCTGCGGTGAGTTGTGAATATGCTCTTAAAAGCGATAGACGGAATGAGGGTGTATCCCTAGAGTTAAACGATTGAGTCTATTCATTCAGTCAGAGTATGTTGAATATCGGTCTTCTAACAAGACGACAAGGGTTGGTTAACGACGGTGAGTAAAGGAGAAAGATATTATTATATTAGAAGTTAACTCATGTCTTCATAAATTTGTTATTACTTCATATAATTGGTACCCATGGTTCGAAGTAACGGTCGATATCGAGACGTATCGGCCGAGTTAACTCAACATCGAGAGGGTTCGATACGAGATATTAGCCGATTCATACTGAGTTAAAAAAAAATTTGACTCATGATACATATCGACCGAAACGACCAAAATAACCGAGTTTCGTACATCTCGACAACCGTTTCGCGAGATGTTTCGCAATACACTAGATACGAGAGACGACAAAATCAAAAAGGGAAGAAAAGTTCAAAAAGCTACTCGAAAAGTACCAGATCTCACATGCATATGTCGGATTGGAACTCTCTCTTGAACCACATCTTAGATCTATTCTTTTTTGGGTCAAAAGAATTAAAAGTCTCTTGAATCTTCATCCCAAAGCTACGATTTGACCTTCAACACTGCGTCTTTATCTTGATCTCGATATCTCTCCAAGGCTGCGTCTTCGATCTCGAGCTATGTCCAAGGCTGCTTCTTCATCGATCTCTCAAAGCTGCGTCGCATCTCCATCGCAGGTAAGGAGCCCTTTTTTTTTGGGTTGTGAATCTGTGAGTTGTGTGTGACGTCGACTGTGAAGGGGTTTTCGGTAGTGTTAAAGTAGGGAGTCTTTTGTGTGTAGCATGTGTTTGTGTGTTATGTTTTTTACCATCTAATTTTTGTGTGTTGTGCAATTTTTTAGAATGTCATCAATTACATGGTTAGGGTTAACAGTAAAAGCACGGGGTGGGTTATTTAGTCACAATTTTTGTTAACCCTAGTGTATTAATTTTTATTTATTTATATACATTTATAAAATAATGTTACTGTTAACCCTAACCATGTATTAATTATAGAATCTAGTGTATTAATTTTTGTTTATTATAAATATTTATAAAAAAAATGTTTAATTAGTTGTATTTTGTATTTGTATATGTAACATTTTTTGTTTATTTATATATATATATTTATAAATAAATGTTTATTTAGTTGTATGTGTGTTAATTTTTTGTTTTTATTTATAAAAAAATATTTATATTTGGTCAAAATGTGTGTGTACTAATTTATGTTTATTTATTTAAAAAAATTTTGTTTAATTAATAACATTTAGTTATATAATTAAATTTAATTAAAAAAAGTTTATTTATAAAAAAAATTATATGTTTGTATTTCCTAGAATTCCTCCAAAGAAAGACATTGGATCATCCTGCGCCTTCAGAGTATGGTTCAATTTTATTTGGAGGCCTTCAGTTTCCATATCCATATAATGCCTTCAACAATCAAGGGAATAATGATGATGATTTCGAGCCCCCACGACACTCCTTCTGGCACTGATTTTTCTATTGTATGTTACAAAGTTGTATTTTTATTTCATGTTATTAAAATAGTGTATTATGTAGTACTATTGAACAACTTTTATCCAGTTATGTGTGTAAAGCTATCAAACACTAGATCATCAGCATGTCAATTGAATAATTTGTGATAATATAATAGGTACATTGTGTATTGTGATAATCTGTGAGGCCAATTTTGCTATTATGATGATGATTTTAGAATTTTTGGTTATTTTTTCATATTTTTTTTAGTCTTAAATCTAGCGTATCGTTACGTATCGACCGATACCAGGCCGTGACACAGTGCCTGCGTCATCACACCGGTCACCGATACCGCGATCTCGAACCATGTTGGTACCTTGTTAGTTTATATTCACTCAGCTCACAGTAAGCTGACGGCCTTTATTGCCTGGACTTTCCCTGTCCAGACTATCATGTACCTTATTCTACATGCGACGGAGCCTATGACGACGGCTACTATCTGGGAGGGGAATACGCAGAGGGTGGCCCCACTGATGACGCAAATGCTAGGGAGGATTACTATGCTGATATTTTCGCCAGCTGAAGATCTGGAGATAGTTATTAGTCTATTTCCTGTTTAGACTGCTTTGTTATATTTGGTACTTGGACATATGTTACTTCCAAACCTTATACACTTCCATTGTAGCTCTATTGTTGTAATAACTCTGATGTTCATAATATACTAGGTTTTCTTTATATTACTGTGGGTTGTTCTTTCTGTTAACTAGAATTGCGTGGTGTAGACAATTAGTGACATTCACCAGTCATTCCCTATGGACCCAAAAAAGGAATTTATTTTTCTCTTTTTTGGCTGCTTCGGGGCGTGACAAGGGATCCAGTCGACTGTACCAAGAACCAGTCGACTGTTTCCTATCAACTTACTAAGTATTCTGCAGTTTTCTAACTATGGTTCTCCAAACCAATAGCCAACACTTCCACCACCATGATTCAACGATCCGAACCACAATCATAGAAGTTCTACTACAGTTTACAAAACTACTAATTCATTTCAACATTCTAAGTTAAAAAAAGAGTGAAATTCTAGTTCATTACATCATTACAACCTTTGAATGGAAAACAAAAATACTAAGAGATGGTCCCCGGCACTCCCACGGCCTCACTTCTCACGCTTCTTCTTGGTCTTCTTCTTATCACCTGCAATGGAAGAAGTCTCCACTGCTCAGCTATACATTGAGTGTACAATTCTAAACAAATGCATATGAGGTAATTCACGCTTTAAACATCTAAATCACATAATTTAGTCTCCAGGGAGAGAGATACGCATTCATCCGGTATATCGGCAAGTCTTAAATCTTAAACTGCAATGCCAATGGCTAGCCAAAATCACTCAACCATTGAATCCAACTGCTTTGTCGATTCCCAAACCAAGCAAGTAGTCGTCACTGCTATAACTCTCAAACATCGAGAGGCGTGCCCTGGCATGGAATTCTATTAAACTCCCCTTCGACCCACATAATCATTTAGCATGCATGCTCACATAACCATATCACCATGCTTTTTAACACATACTCACTAAAATTAACGGGCCTAATTTAACACATGGATTTTGCCCAAATCACAGTTTCCATACATCATGTTCAAAATATCCAAAATTGTCTATATAACACAAGTTCGGAATTCATACCTCGAGCTATAGTCCTATAATTTCAGGAGAAGTACTAGTAGCCCGATTAACCGTCGAATCTCCGATCTCAAATGATTCCTACAAGTATAACAAGTTTTTTCCAAATTCCTAGAATTAGAATTTTCGTAAAAGTTTGCCAAACATGGCATAAGAGGTATCAAAAAGTAGCTCTTACCTCGAGCAATCCGAATATGAAATCTGACTAAAAATTGACGATCAAAAGTTCATCGTTTGGTGTCGTGAAGCTCGAAGCTCAAAATCTCATTTTCTCTCTCTCTCTCTCTTTCTCTCTCTCTCTCACTCAAGATATTTGTTGTTGAGACATATTGACAAATATCTCAACTCAAGCGATATATAGACTCAACTCTTGGGAATTACGTTTACCTCCCTACGAGTTCTCAAAACTTCTAATTATCTCCCAAAACATCGTACACGCCCAAATTATTACCTCACGAGTGAAAACTATAAGTTATAAAAGTTTTCATCTATAAATTCCATTTGGGTCCGTAATTACGCTCGAAAACTATATTCTGTGGTATCTCTAGATAACCTACCTTTTATGCAACATATCACTCACGTTCTCACCACAGTATTCAAAACGATCAAAAATCAGATCAAAACTATCAGAAATTATACAGAACAGGTATAATTACTGTTCACAAACTACCAGAAACATCAAATAACATTTAAGCCATATAAATGTCATTTATTCATGTTGATGCCACACGATTTTCCTATTACCGTGTTCTCGATTTACACCCCACCGTTTACCTCTAGTCAACCTCATTCACAATTATCAAATAACATTGATAATTCACAAAATTTCATTTATGCATTTTAAACAATGATTTTCCTAGAACGGGTGTGACAATATGAGTCGAATCAAATCATTAAAAACACATTTGTCACCAAACTAACTTAGATATAAGGAATTTTTTGGAAAAGAGTTCATAAACTTTACAAACGGCTTAGTTACATAGAAAACTTGTCCAAAATGTTTGCGATACATATTCGGACTTGCTGGAATGGCCCAAACTCACAACAACAAACACGACCTATAGTTCAACACAAGAACAAACATAATAATCTCAAAGGGAAACTCCAAAACCACCAACTACTATTTTACAACTCAAGTTCCAAAAATTCCAAATCTACAAGTTACATGTCCAACAAGATAAAACCATATAAAACAAGTCCCAAGTTCTCTCCCACTCCCAAGCTTAAATCACCTCTTTCCCACGTCTTACTCTGAACCTGCGATGGTTATTATTTACCACAACAAAAAAGGAAAACGATTTTCTTAAGCATTACGCTTAGTGAGCCATCTAAACAATTTAACACATAATTTATATACTTGATAGCTGAATTACAAGTTCGATGATTCATTTAGACCCGAAGACCTTCCCTTGGCCACGTGGTCACTTCTATTCATTGGACTTCCGTTTTCAACAAATTCTTCTCCTTCTCCTCCTTTATTACTGTCACAGCCCGGTCCCACAATAGCGGAACCGGAGCCCGTGGCACGCCACCGAGGCTAAACCAATTCATTAACGTTCCCAAAAATTAGTTTTGAAGAACACACGCAGCGGAATAAACAAGTCATTTTGAAAACTATTCGTCCAGTCGACTGATCCTCAGACCCAGTTGACTGATCCTGGTCCAGCAGAAAGTTGGGTTTTAAAACACCATCCAGTCGACTGCTTTCTACACCCAGTCGACTGGGGCTTCAAATTTTCAGTCGACTGATACGGTCCGGTCGACTGAAGTCCAGCCTGACCAAAATATCTTAATTGAAAACATGATCCAATCGACTGTGTCGAGGACCCAGTCGACTGATCCTCAAATAAAAGGTGCAGTGAGTTGCTGAAAACAGAGGATCCAGTCGACTGTTTTCTCAACCAGTCGACTAATTTATGGCAGCTTCTCATTCTGCAGAGTTTTCTAAGTTTAAAAGCTTTTGAATTCGAACGGCGATCAAACACACACTTCCAAAAGTACTCCAAAGCAATTCTAACTGTATTAACATATTACCAAAGCACAGTTACAACATGTTACTAACTATTACAACATTTTAGATTCGTTCTAACATACCAAGTTAAACATAACTAAAAACCATAAGAATTCTTATTACAACATTCCTATTGTCCCAAAACTACAAGATTAGCGTTCAAGTTGCCTTCTAAAAGAACTCCCAACCCACGTGCTCACTTCTGCGATTCCTCGCCAACATTTATACCTGCAATGGTTATTTGAATAACCACACATATTCGATTTGTTTAAGCTAATGCCTAGTGAATAACACAATATATGCACATGAATGATAAACATGTCCGCATTCACATCTCTACAATTCAGACTAGTCACCGGAGACTCACGTGCCCGTCTATATTCCCAATCCACGACTCCTCGCCAATAAGTCCACGCGAAAGGGTAAGACCCACGATTCTTCTCTTCAATCGTGCGACCTAAATGCCTATATCGGCTCCACACAAAATGGCACAGTGACCACGTGCTCCTTCTGACCCAAATAAGCAACTTAACATGCTCAAATACATATCACCATGCTTGCGGAAATCAAAACATTTCATCGTGCTATTGGGCCTACTTATCAATATAAATGCCCAATATGAACTACACAATATATCTCTAAGAATTAATACATGCTATTCACACAAAACATGAATACATGTCAAGAAATTATTCCAAAAACATAGTTGAATCACTCACCTCCGATTTACGCTCTTAAACTTCGATTCAAAGAAAACCCGTGTACAAAGAACGCGTAGAAGTCCGTCTAGTACAATTCCTATGGATCAAAATTCCATTTATCAGCTTTTATGAAAAATTCTAGGAAACAACTTTTCCAAAAACTTGGCCAAACAAGCCCTAACATATATCAAAACGAAGCTCTTACCTCGAGGAGCTCGAATATGAAATCTAGGAGAAAACAGACTGACGGAAGGTCGTCGTTTGGCGTTGCAAAGCTCTAAGCTCTTAAAATCTCCCTTGGCCTCCTTCTTGAACTTAGGTTAAGAGTTGTAAAAAAATCTAAAGTCATCTCTATCTATATATAGGCAAAACTCTCGGGAATTACGTTTACCTCCCCACGAGTTTCCAAAACTCCTAATTAGTCTCTGAAACTTTCTATACAACTTATCCATAGCTTTACGAGTGAAACTTTGAAATTACAAAAGTTTTCGACTAAGTTTTGTTTGGTTTCTAAAACGCGAATTTCTACATGACGTTTCCGAAGTTGCTAATTAACCTACCAAATTAATAGCGTGTTCATTCGTCCTCACCAGGATACTAAATCTAACAACAGAAATATATTCTAAGCCAGAAAATAATACAGATATTGAAATACACAGGTAAACATTTATTTCCAGATAAACAATTAAAATGTTCCTCAGTGACCGTCTCATACTCGGAGAGACGTCACAATAACAAATCCTCAATCACCACAGTTTCAAAGGGCTCTCTAATACCGACACCTAAATCAACTCGCGAGTCAAAACTCACCCAAACATGTGTCATAAGACATGCCACATCACATTATCATGCATGACAATGAAATGCAAAAGCAATAACACAATTACGGGTGTTATAATACTCTTCCCCTTAAAAGAAGTTTGTCCCCAAACTTGTACCTCATGTCTCAAAAAGGTACGGGTACTGAGTACGCATCTCATCTTCAATTTCCCACGTCATCTCTTCCGTAGTTTGGCTATGCCATAACACTTTCACTTTGGGTATTACTTAATTCCGTAAGACTTGATCCTTCCGATCCAAGATCTCTACCGGATACGCAACATACGTCAAATCACTCTGAATCTCATTCAGCGTCGAAATTATCACTTGATCTCTATCCTCCGCTAAGTGTTTACGTAGCAGTGATACATGAAACACGTTATGCACTTGAGCATACTCACTTGGTAATTTCAAACGATAAGCTACTGGTCCAACCTTTCCAATGATTTTAAAAGGTCCTACATATCTCGGATTGAGTTTCCCGTATCTACCAAATCTGGTTATTCCCTTTGAAGGCGACACCTTCAAATACACCAAGTCTCCCACGTCAAATTCCAACGGTCGTCTACGCTTATCGGCATAACTCTTATACCTACTCTGCGCTGTCAGTAACCGTTGTCGAATTACCTTTATCTTATCCGTCGTCTCTTGTACAATTTGCGGCCCTTCAATCATTCTTTCTCCGACTTTCGTCCAACTAATCGGTGAACGACATACACGACCATATAAAGCTTCATAAGGAGCCATTCCAATACTCGACTGAAAACTGTTGTTATATGCGAACTCAATTAACGGTAGGTGGTCTTCCCAATCACCCTGGAAATCAAGTACACTTAACCGAAGCATGTCTTCCAAAATCTGAATTACTCTCTCTGATTGACCATCGGTCTGAGGATGAAAAGCGGTACTAAAGTGTAATTTGGTACCCATTGCTTCTTGCAAGGCTCTCCAAAACTTTGATGTAAAACTACTATCCCTATCCGAAATGATAGAAACTGGGATACCATGTAGTCTCACAATTTCACGAATATACAACTTAGCTAACGTCATTGGCTTAGTTGTTCGGATTGGTAAGAAGTGCGACGACTTCGTCAAACGATCAACGATCACCCAAATAATAGTGTTCGATCTCTTCGATCTCGGAAACCCACTAACAAAATCCATTGTTATGTGCTCCCATTTCCACTCAGCTATCGTACTCAGCTATCGGTAACGGTTGTAACAATCCTGAGGGTACTTGGCGTTCGGCGTTTACTTGTTGACAACTAGTACAATGCGAAACATAGCGTGCTATTTCTCTCTTCATTCCCAGTCACCAATAAACATGTCTCAAGTCTCTATACATCTTGGTGCTTCCCGGATGAACGGTATACTTCTTATTGTGTGCTTCCTCTAGGATGTTTCGTTTCAACTCCTTCTCGTTAGGCACACAATTTCTACCCCTCAATCTCAAAACATCATTCTTAAAAGTAAATCCCGGTTGTTTGCCCATCGGAATCTCATCACAAATCTTCTTCAAAGCCACATCTTGAAGTTGTTTCTCTGTAATCTCGTGAATCAATAGTGGTTGTGCCACCATCGTCGACATCAAGCCACTTTCAATCCTCGGTATCACTTCAAGCTCCAAATTCTCCATATCTCGTATCAGTTCTTTCTGAGAAGTCAAATATGATGCGGTGTTGGTTGGTACTTTGCGACTAAGAGCATCGGCGACGACATTCGCCTTGCCCGGATGATACTGAATTGACAAGTCATAGTCCTTCATCAACTCTAACCATCTCCTTTGCCTCATGTTCAAATCTCGTTGTGTAAACAAGTACTTTAAACTCTTATGGTCCATGTATATCTCACATTTCTCCCCATATAGATAATGACGCCAAATCTTCAATGCAAAAATCACGGCGGCCAATTCTAGATCATGTGTTGGATAATTCTTCTCGTGCGGTCTAAGTTGTCTCGATGCATACGCAATGACTTTATCACCTTGCATAAGAACGCAACCTAAACCTCTATATGAAGCATCACTGTAAATGATAAACCCTTCAGTCCCTGATGGAACGGCTAAAATTGGTGCTTTCACTAGTCGGCTCTTCAAATCTTGGAAACTTTCTTCACATTCTGGACTCCAAACAAAAACAATATCTTTTCTCATTAACTGTGTCATCAGCATTGCTATACGCAAAAATTCTTTTACAAATCTCCGATAATACCCAGCTAATCCTAGGAAACTTCTGATGTCTGCCATATTCGTTGGTCTCACCCAGTTGGTAACTGCTTCTATCTTTTGAGGATCCACTGAAATTCCTCTCACCGACACTATATGTCCAAGAAACGGAATATCTGTCAACCAAAACTCACACTTCTTCAATTTCCCAAACAATCTCTTCTCACGTAATCGTTGTAATGTTAATCGTAAATGATGCTCGTGATCCTCAACGCTTTTGGAGTAGATTAGGATGTCATCTATGAACACGATAAAGAACTCATCTAAATAATCCTTGAAAACACGGTTCATCAAGTCCATGAAAGCAGATGGTGCATTAGTCACTCCAAATGGCATAACCAAAAATTCAAAGTGACCATAGCGACTCCTGAAAGCTGTCTTCTCCACATATTTCTCTTTGACTTTCAACTGGTGGTAACCGGATCTCAAGTCAATCTTTGAAAATACTTGCGCTCCTTGCAACTGATCAAACAAATCGTCTATTCGCGGCAACGGATATTTGTTCTTGACGGTCAACTTATTCAACTCTCGATAGTCGATGCACATACGCATTGTTCCATCCTTCTTCTTCACAAACAAGACTGGAGCTCCCCACGGCGAGACACTCAGTCGGATAAAACCCTTCTCAAGTAGTTCTTGTAACTGAACCTTCAATTCTTTCAACTCTATCGGTGCCATTCGGTACGGTGCTTTAGATATCGGTTGTGACCCTGGTACTACTTCTATTGTGAACTCAAGTTCTCTTTCAATCAATACGTCGGGTAACTCATCGGGAAAAACATCTGGAAATTCTTGAACTACTGCAATGTCTTCTATTAGTCGTCCAAGAACTTGCGTGTCGACAATTGAACATAAGAAACCCGAACAACCCTTCTTCAACATCTTTCTTGCTTGAATCGTCGATATCAAGTATGGCGGTACGGTCACTCCCTTACCCTGAAAAGTAAACTCTTCTCGCCCTGACGGATAAAAAATATACTGTTTCTGTTCACAATCGATTCTGGCTTGATTAACCGATAACCAATCCATATCCAAGATAACATCAAAGTAATTCACCGTCAACGGAATCAAATCAATGCTCAAGACTTTATCACCTATCTTGATCTCACATGACTTAAATATCGAAGAAGTAACTAGCGATTCACTACTAGGCAATGATACACACAAGTCATATCCTAGCGGTTCTGACTTAATAGTTAAATGCTTAACAAAATCACGTGATACGAATGAATGCGTTGAACCAGAATCCATAAGTATACGTGCAGGATATGAACAAATAGGAAGAATACCTGATACAACGGTATCATCTGTATTCCCCCGCCTGAGCTGGAAGTATCGTCCTTGTTGTTGCACGACTCATTTCCCTTTATCCACTCGAGGTTCTACCCTTGATCCGCTTGGCACACTTGATGCCCCGGTACTCATTCCCGTTTATCTCTTACTCAGACAGTTCTTTGCTATGTGTCCCGGTTGTCCACACTCAAAATATTTTCCTCTCGTTTCTGGGTTGTAGCTCTTCGTATTCGGAAAGGTATTTGGTGTGGTCGAGTTTGCATTCAAAGGATAATTTTGGGATATGTGTCCTAACTGCTTCCAAAAGTAACAGGTGCTCAATTGGCAGCAGGTTCCTCTGTGTCGCAGGTTACATGTTGGACACAACGGTCTCGAGTCCCCCATGAATGTACTCCCTCCTTGGCTACTCATATATGATCCCGAACCTTGCGTAAACGGTTTCTTCGCATTCCCTTGACTCTTACCCCGACTGTCATTTGCTCTCTTTCCTTATTGTCCCTATCGATATCTGTCGACACTTTTCTCAGCAATACGAGCAGCTTCCTCAACGAGAGAAACGGTCGGGTGTTGTAACATATCCACACGGCCACGGATATTCTCCCTAAGTCCTTCCTCGAACTTACAAGCTTTATTCCTATCAATCGGAACGGTAGTTTTCCCAAATCGTAACAAGGCATTGTAACGGGATACACACTCACTCACAGTCATGTCTCCCTGAACCAGACTTGCAAACTCTTGGCGTTTCTGAGTATAAGCAGATTGCGGAAAGAAACGTTTGTTGAATTCTTCTTTAAATGCTTCCCACGTGGTCGGCTTCCCTTGTTCAAGTACGTTGTTCCACCAATCCAATGCTTCGCCCATCAACGTATCGGATGCACATAAAATTTTCTCCTCATCAGTACATATTACCTGACGAAAATGTCTTTCCATGTCCTGTTAGGAATATATACTAAAAGCCATGCTTTATGTAGTTGATTTATTATTCATTTAATAAAATCAGTTGATCCATTTTTATGAGAATCTGTGTGGGCAATGTTTGTATTATATTATTTATTTAATATTATGCATGTGTGTCTCTCATTCTATATAGTAGGTGGTTTGGTGTGTAGAGTTCGGCTTACACACGGAAGATCAGGCCATCAGATATTATAGAATGTAAGATTTTGGTTTACAGTCTTAGATGGGATTGGACACACCATCGGTAGGACTGCAGCATGGTGTTGTAGTAGGTTTGTCTTGACTACGGAAAACGATATAGTTTCAACTCACTATGCTGGTACACTTTGTGTATTAAACGGGACTGACTTGGGGTAATTATCTTTATACTGACTTATAAGATAATTAATACCTCATGGATATTATGAGTGCTTATGCTCTAAATCCTAATTTAATTTATAGACACGTACATTTGATATTTATACTTTGATCCCTAAAAGGGTGAGATCCTTAAATGGGTCAATATCTCATTGGATTGGGTGGCAATATTAATTGTATGGTGGATATTAATTAATGATGGAATCCATGTCTCAATTTTGGGATTGATGATATCCCCTTGAGAAAGCTTATAAGTTTTGATTATGTCAAACCCTGCAGGTGGATTTTGTATCCGACATATCAGATAAGTTAAGGAGAGGATCTCAAGGAATTTTAAGAAATTAATTAAATATGATTGTCAGTAATTATATTTAATTAATGGATATCTGTAATCTTAACATGGGGAGATAATAAGCATTTAATAACATGGAGCTCGAAATATATTTTTGAGATAAGGGTAGGAGTGCAATTATAATTCTTTAGTGGTATGAATTATAATTTATGGAAATAGGAATCTGATTCAGTTCGAATTAGGGTTTCCTAATTCCATAAGGAAGCCTATTCCTTATTGACTTCTTATGGTCCCTATCGTAGCCTATATATATGCTGCCTTGGCTCTTCTCTCAGGTTGTATGATTTCATATTCTAAGCTTCCCTTGACCTCCAAGCTTTCTTCTAGAAGGATTTCCACCAAACCCTAGTCTCTGTGAGCATTCAAGAGACATAGGAGTGTAGATCGCTAGCGTCGCACAATGCTCACTAAAAGAGCTTCGGACTGCTCGATACTGATCGAAAGTTACTGAATTTTTTACACAACGTTCCTGACGTTGAGACGGAGCTGCTGTTAAAAATTCAAGTAAATCAGAGATCGTTTGATCCTCCTGACAAACACATCTTTGTCGGATCAATGTGATCAGGATTGAATCGTCACAGCAATCAAAGAGAGTGTTATAACTGGGAATAGAAAATAGAACGTAAAGAGGGAAGAGCAGAAAACTAAAAGGATTTCGAAATAGCCCACACTCAGTTCAATATTCTGGCAGCAAAGGAATACGGTAGAAGATCGTGAGCTGTTATCGAGCCCGTGTTCTCGATTCGTCTACTACAGTAATCCAATTTTGCAGTTCAAGGTAACCCTAGTTCCGCCCTTGTAGGGTTATTATAGATTTCATGAAATTTTTTGCAGTACCAACTTATACGCACTGTCAACGGATTCTGGGAACGCAGTTTCCTAACATGTCCATCATCCAATGATCGGCCAAGTCTATATCAACCTGTCCATGATACAAGGTCGGTTTCCGCTTATGAAACTGTTCCACGATTGTGTGTTGAGGTCGCGGTGCCGGTGGTGCATTGATATAACGAACTTCCACTTGTGGAGACTGAACGTTCATCTGTTCTCTTTCACTTACCGCTTGTATGAAATTTCCCACCATATTCACTATTTGGTCCATCCGCGAATGCAGTGACAATTATCTCGGCAGATCTGCCATAATGTTTCAAATATTCCCCTGTTGAGTTCAATGCATAATGACCATGCATGTTATGCCACAATATAGATATATGTGCACAGTTCATCACAATCAATAAATGCTATGAAGCATTTCTACAATGATAACAATTATCTTCATAATTACACGCTCCACTCGACGTCACTCAACAAATATAACGTCACTCGTTCCCAAGGCTCTAAACTTATGCTCTGATACCACTAAATGTCACAGCCCGGTCCCACAATAGCGGAACAGGAGCCCGTGGCACGCCACCGAGGCTAAACCAATTCATTAACGTTCCCAAAAATTAGTTTTTGAAGAACACACGCACCGGAATAAACAAGTCATTTTGAAAACTATTCGTCCAGTCGACTGATCCTCAGACCCAGTCGACTGATCCTAGTCCAGCAGAAAGTTGGGTTTTAAAACACCATCCAGTCGACTGCTTTCTACACCCAGTCGACTAGGGCTTCAAATTTTCAGTCGACTGATACGGTCCGGTCGACTGAAGTCCAGCCTGACCAAAATATCTGAATTGAAAACATGATCCAGTCGACTGTGTCGAGGACCCAGTCGACTGATCCTCAAATAAAAGGTGCAGTGAGTTGCTGAAAACAGAGGCTCCAGTCGACTGTTTTCTCAACCAGTCGACTGATTTATGGCAGCTTCTCATTCTGCAGAGTTTTCTAAGTTTAAATGCTTTTGAATTCGAACGGCGATCAAACACACACTTCCAAAAGTACTCCAAAGCAATTCTAACTGTATTAACATATTACCAAAGCACAGTTACAACATGTTACTAACTATTACAACATTTTAGATTCGTTCTAACATACCAAGTTAAACATAACTAAAAACCATAAGAATTCTTATTACAACATTCCTATTGTCCCAAAACTACAAGATTAACGTTCAAGTTGTCTTCTAAAAGAACTCCCAACCCACGTGCTCACTTCTGCGATTCCTCGCCAGCATTTATACCTGCAATGGTTATTTGAATAACCACATATATTCGATTTGTTTAAGCTAACGCTTAGTGAATAACACAACATATGCACATGAATGATAAACATGTCCGCATTCACATCTCTACAATTCATACTAGTCACCGAAGACTCACGTGCCCGTCCATATTCCCAATCCGCGACTCCTCGCCAATAAGTCCACGCGAAAAGGTAAGACCCACGATTCTTCTCTTCAATCGTGCGACCTTAATGCCTATATCGGCTCCACACAAAATGGCACGGTGACCACGTGCTCCTTCTGACCCAAATAAGCAACTTAACATGCTCAAATACATATCACCATGCTTGCGGAAATCAAAACATTTCATCGTGCTATTGGGCCTACTTATCAATATAAATGCCCAATATGAACTACACAATATATCTCAAAGAATTAATACATGATATTCACATAAAACATGAATACATGTCAAGAAATCATTCCAAAAACATAGTTGAATCACTCACCTCCGATTTACGCTCTTAAACTTTGATTTAAAGAAAACCCGTGTACAAAGAACGTGTAGAAGTCCGTCTAGTACAATTCCTATGGATCAAAATTCCATTTATCAGCTTTTATGAAAAATTCTAAGAAACAACTTTTCCGAAAACTTGGCCAAACAAGCCCTAACATATATCAAAACGAAGCTCTTACCTCGAGGAGCTCGAATATGAAATCTAGGAGAAAACAGACTGACGGAAGGTCGTCGTTTGGCGTCGCAAAGCTCTAAGCTCTTAAAATCTCCCTTGGCCTCCTTCTTGAACTTAGGTTAAGAGTTGTAGAAAAATCTAAAGTCATCTCTATCTATATATAGGCATAACTCTCGGGAATTACGTTTACCTCCCCACGAGTTTCCAAAACTCCTAATTAGTCTCTGAAACTTTCTATACAGCTTATTCATAGCTTTACGAGTGAAACTTAAAAGTTTTCGACTAAGTTTCGTTTGGTTTCTAAAACGCGAATTTCTACATGACGTTTCCGAAGTTGCTAATTAGCCTACCAAATTAATAGCGTGTTCATTCGTCCTCACCAGGATACTAAATCTAACAACAGAAATATATTCTAAGCCAGAAAATAATACAGATATTGAAATACACAGGTAAACATTTATTTCCAGATAAACAATTAAAATGTTCCTCAGTGACCGTCTCATACTCGGAGAGACGTCACAACAACAAATCCTCAATCACCACAGTTTCAAAGGGCTCTCTAATACAGACACCCAAATCAACTCGCGAGTCAAAACTCACCCAAACATGTGTCATAAGACACGCCACATCACATTATCATGCATGACAATGAAATGCAAAAGCAATAACACAATTACGGGTGTTATAATTACTCCCAACAATGAATCATCTCCCTAGGTATTCATTGATCACCACATAATCACATAGGCATATACCACATAAACATGGCAATTTTACATATTGACATATTATTCTCAATTTAGCATTTTCATAGCTTCTAAGCATGTATTTACTAATTCTAAATATTATTGAAGCATTTAACACATTAAACCACAATCATTTTTTAGTTAGAAAACTCACCTCAACGAATCCTACCCAAACAAGCTGACAAAAGCTTAATTCCTTAACAATTCTTGCTCAATTCTTACTCCGGAGTAAATCCTACAAGTTTTCGGTAAAACGTGTGTCACCGATTCGAACGAGCTACTAAAATTATGACGATTAAAACATAAACGAAAGGTATAGAAATGACTATCTCACCTCCACGAGCCCGAAACGACTTCGGTTCATAAGTAGCTATCATACCTAATAATTATGCACCTTTTGCAAAAACTTCCTTATTTACAATAACCAAACTAGAATTTTAGTAACTAAAATATGAAAGCTATTAAACACATCTCCACTTAATTATATAAATGCATCTAGTCATTTAAATGCAATTTTTATAATCTGGGCCCTTCACTAGATCCCACTTCCATACCTGTCCCACCTCACTAGGGACTTCGCAAATGTGTCCTTTACTGAACACTTTCCACGGGTGAGTCCAAAGCCTTCACGTAATCCATAATAAACACTAATTATAATAATTAATGTATATTAACATATTACTTAACCATTTTCCCGGGTATGGGTGTTACAAATAGAGACGGAGCATGTACACACATTGTGAGTATGATTGAGCCACGGTTAAACGAGGTGACAAAAATCATAAATTGTCACGGTTGAAAGTGGTGACAAATGTCATAAATTGTCACCACTATTATCACGATTAATAGCAGTGACAAATGTCATAATTTTTTCACGGTTAATAACGGTGACAAAGTTCATACATTGTCATGGTTGAAAAAGGCAATTAACCCTTTTAGGGGTACTAAAAGTGGGCAGTGACAAATAGTATTTGTCACGGTTCTTAGCAGTGACAAAGTTATTTGTCACCCCCGAAAATGTCACGGTTTAAAACAGTGACAAATGCATTTTGTCACCGACATGCCAATCTGGTGCATCGAGGCTATAGTGTCAAGTCGGGAATCAATGACCGCATAGGTCCAAGGTTGTTATTGGTGTTGTTGTGGAATAATCTTTATTTATCGACATTAAAAGGCATGATACTATAGTGGTGAATAAGGGTTGATCATTCGGCCGTATAAATCATGATAGTATAAAAAAATCATTCGGTCACTTATGCATGTATTATTCATTGGAAAGGTCATTGTGACTTAGAATATCTTGATTAATCGGCCATAAAAGGCATGATGCTATAGTGATCAACATTGGTTGATCATCCGGCCGCACAAGGCATGATAGTATATTAATCATTCGACCGCTTTAGGCATGTATATTCTGCAATTAATAACAGCTTTCAGCCGGTAATGGGAGGTGGAGTTGCATTTGGAAAATTTTATGTAACATTTAGTAACAGTTAACCAATAGAAGTTGCATTGTTTGATAAATGGTCACATGTTACCGTTGTATTTTGATTAAATGTATTCACATGAATCGCTATATATACTATTATATGATATGTTTAGATGCTTACTCGGCCTTCATAAGCTGACGGCGTTTTATGCCCTGGACCTTCCCATGTCCAGATTTTAGAGATGAGGAATACCTAGATGAGTTCTATAATGCTAGTTAGAGACAATGCAGAGGATTGGAGTTGCAGATCTTCTACCTTCGTTTCTTTATGTTATTTCGTATTCTGGTTATGTTGTAATAAACAATATTTGTATTCGACTTGAGGTTTGGAAAATTATGGTTTGTAATAATGATTATGATTAGGATTTCTTTTAAGATAAGTTATATCTTGTAAGTTTATCGCTTCCGCTATTACCATTATATACCTGCTAGAATGTGCTTGTGTACATCACTACTCAACTTGTCGCGACCTACGAATCCAAAAGGAAGGTTTAAATTTTCCCTAATTTTTGCTATTCGGATCGTGACAAATAATTTGTGGCCAAACTTCAGGGTTCTTTAGGAGGCTTTGTCCCTCGTTAGGACGGTGTAGTCCCTCATTTGAGGGTGATTGTCCCTCTTTATGAAAAAAAAAATTATATGTTTTTGGTTTGGTTGGTATGGGTTCTCCCTCTAGATGTCTTCATCTTCTTGTTCTGTAGTTGGATCCGGTGTTGTATCCATCAATCCGACATTCTTTCACCAGATCTGGTATTTTGGAGGGGACTTTTCGTAGTCACGGTGATATTCGGAGTGATCAATGCATATTGTGGATTTTTTTGGCAACTTTCTGCCATAGTTGGTTCAGTCTCAAGCTACGCCAAGTGTTAAGGAGATTTGCGCGTAGTGCGGCTCAGAAATATGTTTTGCTTGTTGTTTATATATTTTCTTACTACTGTATGCTTGTACTGATTCTTTTAAAATCTGCTTTTATTGAAATATTACTCTTGCTATAGGAAAAAAAAAATTTAATAAATAACACGAAATAAATGCGGCCAAAGTGATCGATAAGGAGGAGCTCCTAACAAAATTAAGTAGAGAACTAAGACACGGCACAAGTAATATGACTTGAATGAATATTTATGCGTGTGGGTGTGAAAGGACAGAGATATAGGGCAAAGCCAGAATTCGACCAAAATTTTTGCCCAATATTTATGGATACCACGTGGCCACCACTCAAAAAATACAAGTTGTTATATTATCTAGCTTCAGAATTTTTTTTGGACGCATGTATTTTACGTTTTATATTTTTGGGGGGCATAATTACATTTCAGTTCGTTTTTTTGTGTAAACATTCAAAGTCAGTCTAATATTTTTACAAAATTAAAAAAATATCAACCTCTTTTATAAAATTAAAAGTCATTAAATTTTAAACATTAATGTTGGGGAGCAATGTACTCTTTATATGTAACGTTGGGCAACAACTCTTTATAACGTTAAGTGGGGATCAACACTGCACAGTCGGAGTAACTCATCACAATGTTAGGACGCCATGTTTTGGTACAAGTTTTCAATGTGTAAACATAAAGTAGACTAAAAACATAAATTAACTCTTTAAATTTTGATATTTTTTTTAAATTTTATTGACGACTTTCAATATTTTTAATATTATTGATATTTTCAATTTTAAAAAAGTAGTAGATTGATTATTAAATTTAGGGGGATTTACTGAAAAGGACAATTATGGAACACTTGTTAAGTTTAAATACAATTTAAAAGTACATTTAATAAAAAAGACAAATTGTTGACAACTGGTGCTCGCACAGTATAAGTGCGCGCACCATAATATCTCCCATGTGCACAATTCAGTCAAACTCGTCCCCCACGCGCGCGACCCACACGGGCGCGACACGCGCGCGGTGCAAGTAGTGTACCGTATGATTTTCAATTTCGAAAAATGTTTTTAAACTTTAAATATCCACAACTTTTGACCTACGACTCCATTTTTCGTAAATTTTATACCGTTGGAATCGTGTCGACGAGAGTTACAAAACTAGTACCATTGTTGATATGTTTTGAGAAAAAAAAATTCATGTTTTTACATACATGAATAATAAGTGAAATTTCGCTTGATATACATAAAATATTAAGTGAAATTTCACTTAATACATGCAAAATATTAAATGAAATTTTATGTTTTTACATACATGAATAATAAGTGAAATTTCACTTGATATACATAAAATGTTAAGTGAAATTTCACTGAATACATAAAATTTTTATGTTTTTACATACATGAATAATAAGTGAAATTTCACTTGATATACATAAAATATTATGTGAAATTTCACTGAATACACGAAAAATATTAAAATCTCTCTCCAAAAAAGCCATAAGTTCAATTTTTGCAAAACTCATAAACTAGTTACCAAATAAATTAACATGAAATTGTGCTTTAAAAAAGGAGAAGCACCAAAATAGGGGCCAAACTAAGCCTTAATGAGGTAGCAATGGCTTTATTGCTATTCGTCTTTTTTTAATTTTTTTTTTCTCAAAATATATAAATTTGGCATACATAAATATTAAGCAAAAATTCACTGAACCCGTACATGCTTTCTTCCTGAAAAACTTGAAGTTAAACTTAACATTTGTATAGTCGTTCAGTACGTGAGATTTCACTTAGTAGGTCAAGTGAAAATTCACTAACTATCCCAAAAGTCGCTAGAAGTAACTCTCTAGAGTTTAAGGTCTAATTTGATACTTACTTTGTTAAAAAGTCCCTCAAATGTCAATTTAAGTAAAATTTCACTTAATATTCATGTACAAGTTCAGTGAAATTTCACTTAATATTTATGTATGTCAAGTGAAATTTCACTCTTTTTTTTCTCTTTCATATTAAACAACGCATATTTCGTTTGAAAAAAAAAATCAAATTTCACAAATCAATTATAAAAATTGTTTTTCACCCCTAAACAAATGCAAAATCCTTCTGAAATTTCACTAAAACTCTCCTTAAGAACAAAGTGAACATTCGGTTTTTTTTTTCCCTCACAACATATCAACTTAACATACGTGAATATTACGTAAAAATTCAATAACCCATACACGAATGTTATATAAAAATTCTATTAGGTTCGTCTGGAACATGGCATGTAAAAATAAATTAAAAAAATTCTTTTTCTCAAAAGGTATCAACAATGGTACTAGTTTTGTAGCTCTCGTCGACACGGTTCCAACGGTATTATATTCGTAATAAACAGGGTTGTAGATCAAAAGCTATGGAGGTTTAAAGTTAAAATAAATAAATAAATAAAATTTCGAAATGGATATCATATGGTACAGCCACTCACACGATGTAGTGTCCTAATTTAGTACTGATTTAGAGTCATGTGGGATCTTCTATGGTGCGTGTACTTATACTGTGTAAGCACTGATTTAGATTTCTTTTGTCCTTTTTAAAAAATGGTCAAACCAATTGAAGTTTTAAACTTTTAAAAATTATGTAACAAATTTTCTAACAATTATCTATTAAATTTATTATATAAAATTGACTGAAATCTATTTTTTGGGTACAATCCAATACAGTTTTCTTTTTTATTCTTACCACTGTAATAATAAGTTTCTAAATTTATAATATAAAATTGACTGAAATCTTTTGTTTAGGTACAATCCAATACGGTTTTCTTTTTTATGTTTACCACTGTAATAATAAGTCCTATGTATTTTATTTGGTATATTTTCTTATGAACACTCATGCTAGCTAAAGCTAAGTACTATAATTAGGAGCGCGATCTCTATATCCGTACGTTAATTTAATGGACATACAAAATTTTGGAGTGTAGTGTCCTAATTTAGTCAACATTTGACCAAGTTGAATGTATCTAGTTTCCTGTCACAAACGTCCTCAAGTGTGATCACTTAGTGCGAAGGCACTGTACATTATATTAACTTCTTCCTGGATAAACTACGCTTACGTTTTCTACAATTTTGGTCAACCCTAAAATTTGGCCTGTTTTTAGAAATTTTAATTTTTTAAGAAATTATTATGATGTTTTTAATTATTATTCTTTTTGAATTACAAAGTTTTAGTGTCACGTTAAATAAATAAAAAGTGAAAGAGGTAGACTCTAGGGGTAAAGCTTAAAAAATAAGTAGTTTAAACTATATAGAGAGGGTTTTTTTTTTTTTTTCATCTTTACAAATTAAAAAGAGTATATTGACTTTTTTAAAAAAAGACTCTTTAAATGGAGTATCAATTAAAGAGTAACGGCTTAGTCCAGTTGATAAAAAGACACTCCATGTCACGCTCATTACTGATGTTCGAACCTCGTCTCCCACCCTCACCCTTGGCCCCGATATTTATGTTTTCACACGAGACCACTACACCAATTGATTCCCGCAACCCTCCCCCCCCCCCCCCCCCCCAAAAAAAAAAAAAGTGATCAAAAAAGGGAATAAAGAACTTTTAATTAGAGTAATCAACAAAATAAGAGGACCCTACGAGAGTTTGGATCCTCGGCTCCCATTGTGGGCATGTGGTCCTGCAAACACCACATGAGTGCTGCCTACCAATGTATTGTCGAGGATCCTTGGACATGCAAGTAGGAGTGTAAACGGTTCGATTTGATACAATTTCAATTCAATTCGTTGTGTCGATTTTTGGATTGGTTTTAGTTTAAACCCTGCATGCAAGTATATCCTTAGGCATCCTTAAATTAGTAGAAATTCAGGGGATGTCATTGTTGAACAGTGAGATTTTGGGAAAAGGGCAAAAGGAAAAAGAAAAAGAAAAGAAAAGAAAAGAAAGAAAGAAAAAAAAAAGTGTAGGAACTCTCGCAAATATAAACCCATGTGTCCAACCCTATTTTCTCTCTTCTCTGTCTGCTTTGAAAACATTACCTCTTTGGCCCAATCTATGGTCTCTGATGCTCATTAGATCTTTGGCTAAAACAGAAACTAAGGAAACCAAAAGATCATCTGTTTGATCAGTCTTTCACGAGCTGCTAGTGCTACGATTCCACTATATACATATATGTATATAAGCATCAAAGATTAAATACTAAAAGTGGATCGAAGGTATGGAAAACGGCCACTGCCTGTGGAAGCACAGGAGGAGAAACAAGAAGAAGAAGAAGAAGAAGAAGAAGAAGAAGGACATGTCTTTCCTTCATCTGGTGACACGTCATCAGTTTCGAGCCTTACTCGCATCATCGGAACCGGACATGATAACCAAACTTTGGTGCAATCCAATCCTCATCATGAGTACTCTACCATGAAACAAGAGCATGATGACCTCCCATCTCAACTTATGCAAGATCAAGGTACGTATACACATAGATACACACTCCTATATGTGAAATATTATGTCTTAATTTGCTTTTCTAAAAGAATATATATATAGGTACTATATATATATATATATATATGTGTGTGTTGATTTTTTTTAAGGTTTAATGGCTATGAGGACTAGTACTGTTGTCCATCACTTGTTAATCACATGTTCTTCATGCTTAATTAGTATTGTTACTTTTTTTCATTTTGGAGAACCCCAAATTGTTAAAGGAATCTATGTTTTGAGATTAAATTGTCCTCCTAATTTTTTATTTATTTTTTTTTATCTCATTCAAACCCTCTTTAAATAAATAAATAATTAATTAATTAATTAAATTGAAAACAAAGAAAAAAAAATTTTATTTTCCTTTCCTAGAAAGAGATAAGCTTAATTAGTGTTATATATAAACCTTTACTTTTGTGTTAGCTTCAAAGATACATAAGGTAGATACAGAATTCTTTAGCCCCAAAAATATTCATTTTCCCCTCTAGCTAGGTAGTTCACACTTTAGCCAAGTTCAGTGTATGTTGCTTTCCGTAAAGAAACTCTTATCTAGATCTCTCTCTAATATCCCATATGCATACATAATTAAATACATGTATACACCCATACACACATCTAGAAGTGAATGTATTATGTCACGGGGACATTACATATGCTTCTTGTTTCTTCCGATTTCAACAAAGCAACCTATTTATTTAAATGATATCATATTATGTATCTATAATTTATATTTATATATATATATATATATATAGGTGGGTAGTCATCCTACATGTAGTTGGGATAGAATGTCAATCTTCTTACCACCTACCAAACAATTAGCATGATAATTGATTCCCAAGTTACTAATTAGTCATGTTTTTAACATGGAGAGTTCTAGTTTTGCAAGTAAGTATATCACACCTTTTTTTGTTCTCTCTCCCCACGTGGCCCGGCCTACCCATTCTTGTCTACTTCTTTCACGCTCAGAAGTATTCAAACCTTATCTTGTTGGACTCAAATTTTTCTTAGGTTTCATACCAAGTCCATTGCATTACAACTTACAAGCTAGCCTATATAATGCATTATACAATGCAGGAAGAGTCAGTTTATATACTGAGAAATTATTCTGATTGAACGTCGCACCACGTCAAGCTAGCTATCAACTTATAAGTGTGATTGATCTTTCACTCATACAATATGGGGTTATCAAAACCAAGAACTAACCCCAACTACAATGTAAACATATGTGTTTTCCAATTTTAGGTGATCGAACATGAATTCAACAACATGTTCATCCTTTCATACTATTAATGTGGAACGATGAAATTTAGTTCACAGTCCCACAGAGCTTGTTCCTTTTTTTTGGTGTACTGCTAGCTAGAGATTGATACCTAAAAAGTTTACTTCTACAAGTCACCTGATCATAACATGGATTCGTGAAACTCGTTTTTTAGTTGCCAAACAAAAATGACAGGATCCATATTGTATTTAATTTCAACACTACCCATGACACATCAGCCAGTGAACGAGTTTACGTAACCAAATTTAATAAACTTAGCATTTTCCTTATCACTTAATTCACCTTCCAAATAGGTGTTTACAAAATGGTTTTCTTCACATAACTCTTTAGCTTCAATGTATTTTATGTAAGGTTGATAAATTAAAGAATTCATTATACATAGTTTAGCAATTTTTCACAATCACAATTGACTGAACTATTTGTTATCTAAACTTGGTTTCTTAAACAACTCTAAGTTGCAAGATTAATGGTATCTAGTTAGTGGATATGTCTAATATCCTCGTTACCATCACTACATGGCTTTTGTGAAGGAAATTTAAGGAGAAGACATTATCGAGGAGTGAGACAAAGACCATGGGGAAAATGGGCAGCCGAAATACGCGATCCGAAGAAGGCAGCCCGAGTTTGGCTAGGCACATTTGAGACAGCTGAGGATGCAGCTATTGCATATGATGAAGCTGCTCTCAAGTTCAAAGGGACTAAAGCTAAGCTCAACTTCCCCGAACGCGTTCAAGGCAAGAACGCATTTGGCTATGTAATGTCGACTCCAATGAGACACTCAAATTCATCTCCCTCCACCACATTCCCTCCACAACAAATCCCTCGGCCAGATTTTCCTCCTCCTCTTCCTCCTCCTCCAATGTCTCAAGACTCGTATCCGGATCTCCTTCAATATGCACAACTTCTTTCTAGTAATGAAGCTGATTTTCCTTATTTTACTTCAGCTCTATATAATCAAGAACCTTTTTCTCAATCTTCTTCTACACCATTGCCCTCTACCACCTCGGATCAGCATCATCAATCACAATTTGAAAGCTCGTCTGCTTATGATCTTCAAAAGCATGGGAAGGACTTTGATACTCGTAACCCTAATGAGTAGTATTTTCAAATTTTGCATGGAAAACAAGATCGAGAAAGAGAAAGGGAAGAAATCTTCTTTTATATATATATATATATAATGTCATTAGAAGTACTGATTCTATTTGCTTTCAAGCATTTATCTTCATTTAGTACGGGCATTTGTTAGTGCCTTATGAGTTGACTTCAATTACTATGAAAGTTGAAGAGTAGCATGTGTGTTGTTCGTTTTCTTTCTTTTTTTTTTCACTTTTTTTTTTCTCCTATTTTGGCTTTAATCAGAGGATGGAGGCATCAAATATGCGAGATGCATGGGTTATTATTGTAAGATTTGGGTTCATTGCATGTTGATAATCTTTTTTCAGATATTGACATGATTTATTGAAGTGTGTATGTGTGCTTAATTTTTCAAGTCTCAATTTGAACATCCCATGCAAGAGAAGTGCAACAACTGCATTGTTTTGTGGTGAAGTCCAATGAAGTTTTTTGAATGGCTTTTTATATTACTATGTTCTTTTAAAAAAGAATGCCGTACGCGCAATCATTGCAAGGCTTCTGAATATTCTTTACTTCTTATCTTGGTGCTCGGTATGTTTGCTTTTAATTTCAAAAATGTTACACTCATAATATTTTTTACAATTTTTTCAACAATCAACACATCTTGATCCTTAATTTCAATGTGTCCCGTATATGACTCATGTGGGACTCTCATGGAGTCCACCGAAATGAAAGGTCCTGATATATGATTATGTAAAAGGTTGTGAAAAAAGGTTGTGGATTTATCATTACTCTTTTAATTTAAGGTCATCTCTTTGAAACCAAAAATAAAAAAAGTTAGATGGCTTACCGCATGTATCCACATACAAGCACAAATATATACATATATATTTATATGAAGGTACCCTGGTCTGTAAACATACATACGTCTATTCTAGATATTTTTAGTGCGTATATATATAGGAATATTAGGTGATAGACCTCTCAATATTAGGTGTATTAGCCAAAAGAACATAAAAATGACTAACTTAATATTATCTATCAATTTTAAACTACCATAACTTACTATTTTTTTAGCCTTTTGGGTGACTTTTTTTTTTTTTTTTTTTTTAATTTGGATTTCACATATTTGTTTGAGATCTACGCATTGGACTAGTTAAAAACTGAATCCAAAAAAAAATTAATTTCGAATCCCATTTTTCGATTTTATCTATCAAAATAGACAATATTATATGTTGACAGACAGATAGTATATCTACAAGAAAAATGACTTTAAGTGACGAAATTCTCGTCACTAAAGGTCTTTCCCGAACAAAAAATTTTGTCACACTCGGTAATTCCTCATCTAGAATGATTTTAGTGACAAAAAAAATTTCGTCGCTAAAAAGTGCTCTTTACTGACAAAATATTTCGTCGGCAAAAAGATTTTTTCCCGATGAACCATATTTCGTCAAGAAAGATTACCACTTTTAGCCACAAAATTTCGTCGCTAAAAGTATCATTTAGTGACAAAATATTTCGTCGACAAAAAGATTTTTTCCGACGAACCATATTTCATCAAGAAAGATCACCATTCGTCGCTAAAAGTGCCCTTTAGTGACAAAATATTGCATCGGTGATAGTGATCTTTTAATGATGAAACAAATTTGTCAACAAAAATAATTTTTCCCGACGAAATATATTTCGTCAAGAAATATCACCTACTTTTACTGACGAAATTTCGTCAAGAAAAAGTCGTAGTAACGACGAAATAATTCGTCGCTAAAAGGTATACTATTATTGAAAAAAAAATCTCGTCGTTAAAGGATAACTACTACCAACGAAATATTCGTCACTAAAGGTGACTATATGTCGACGAATTTGTTTCATCGTTAAAAGATCACTATCACCGACGCAATATTTCGCCACTAATAGTATACTATTATCGACGAAATAAATTTCGTCTTCATCACTAAATGTCAAAAGAAAAATGAGATTTGAACCATTAATGACGAAATATGAACAATTAGTGACAATTTTTTTCATCGCAAATGATATTCTATAAAAATTAATAAATAATAGTTTAGAATCACATAATAGTAATTAACACAAATATCATTAGAAGATCCTGCCAAAAATATGAACAAATTTCATTAAATAAATTCGTCTTTTTCTGTTCACAGAAAAAAATACATCATGTCCTTTAAAAATAAAAACTAGTGGATATCCAAAAGAGAGAGGAAAGGGGAAAAATAAATGAATAAAATAAATAAATAAGCAACAACTGTTTTCTAACGAAAAGTACCAATTCCCGACGAAAATATTTCGTCACGAAAATATTTCGTCACGAAAAGTTAAACAATTCCCAATGAAATATTTTGTCGCTAAATGTCACATCCCAACCCGCCTCGTGTGGATTAGGACACATGTAACAAGAATATATGCACCCAAAATACACTAATAAACACTAAACCTTGTTAGTTATTAAGGAAAACATGATTTAAACCATCAGAAAAGAGTTTGTTGTGCCAAAAACAGACCCAAAGGCAAAATGGTCATTTATAAAGTATATCAAATTTTATACCAAAAGATAGATTTACGAGTTCCGGTTCCAACGCAAAAAACGGCACGCGAATCCGAATTTTCTAGAAAGAGTTATGCGCGTTTCCGTAAAAGCGGACGTGCTGTGAAAAATACAAGCGGATCGATCCGCTCATAAACTCGGATCGATCCATCTTAGAAATTTTCTTGCAGAATGTTTCTTAAAAAGGCTGGATCAATCCCTTCTTTAACCCGGATCGATCCGGGTCCCCCAGAACTTGTTTTTGCTGCTAAAAATACTGCTAAAACTTACCCAACTCATACCCAAACCAAACCAAACTTCTTGGAACATTAGGGAACCATTTCAAATCCATTTCTAACCATGTTTTAAACATAAATCAAGCTTGTACCACATATCCACAACTAGAATTGGATCAATTAACTCATGAACACAACTCTTTTTGAATCAAAACAAGGATTCAACATTCACAAGACATACCAACTAGTACATTACAAGACTTGTAGATTTTTTGCTCAAACTACAACCAACATTATATCAACATATGGAGCTTGTCAAAACACTTGCGACACAACCCGCACTTGCCGGAATGGTCGAAGCTAACCACTTCCACATACTCAACCAAAACATAGAAATTTACATAGTTTTCCAAGTTAAACTTCAAAATCACCAAACATCAAGTTAGAAGAACTAAACCTCTTGATTACAATCTAGGAACTAAACCACCATTTTAGAAACTAATAATTTCAACATTTTACAAGTTAAACGAGAGATAATATACAAGAGTCCCAAATCTCCCCCATCTCTCCCATCTCTCTCATCTCTCCCATCTCTCCCATCCACAAGTCAAGACTTCAAGTCTCAAGTCAAGGACTTCAAGTCACTAGTTACATTATAACACAAGTTTAAAACATATTTATAAGTTCTAATTCTCTCCCCCATTCCCGAGCGTGTCACCTTCTCTCCGGGTATTGCTCCGTACCTGTGGTGGTTGTTATTTACCACAACAGAAACAGAAAACGATTTTCTTAAGCATTACGCTTAGTGAGTAATCTAAACATGGCTGAATGTCTAACATGTTCAATGCAACAATTAATACATAAACCATATTTGTAATCGTCGAGTCACCGGTTCAATGATTCATTCAGACCCGAAGACCTCCCTTGGTCCCGTGGCCACTTCTATTCCTTGGACTTCCGTATTTCTCAGATTCTTCCTCTTCACCACCCTTATTACTCCCAACAATGAATCATTTTTCCGGTGTCCATTGAATACCACATAGACATATAATCACATAAACATGTAGGCACATATAAATTCCTAAATTGACATGCAATTTACATTTTAACATCTCCATGTCTTCTAAGTATGAATAATCAAAACAACAAGAACATTCTCTTGGCTAATAAGCATAAATTATCATCTCTAACATCATTGATGCTTTGAACATAGCTAAACACAACCATTCTTTAGTGTAGAAAACTCACCTTAGCAAGATCTACCCAAATTCAAGCTAGAGAAGTGCTGAATTTACCAATTCCTATCCCAATTTCTCTCCAAGGTGAATCCTACAAGATTTCGGTAGACGGCGTCTCACCGATTAGTGTGAGCTACCAAAATCTGACAATTAAAACATAAATTAAAGGTATAGAAACGATCGTCTCACCTCCATGAGTCCGAATACGGCTTCGGTTCGCGAATTGGACGTCGGACGGCGATGGAACGGCGAAATTACGGCGTCGGCGTCTCGTCTCCGTCTTCTCTCCCGAGTTTTCTCTTTCTTTTTCTTTGAATTTCTGTGGAGACTCCTTAGTCTCTTGACACACACACATGCAATGCATGTTGTGTTGTCAATCTCTCGTAATTCCTCTCTTTTCGTTTACACCCCCGGATTTTCTTAAATTCTTATTATGAAATCCCCCAAACATTCCATTAACTACCCAATTATTTAACGAGTGTTTGTCTAAGTTTCGTATGGGTCCCAACGTGGGTTCCACATATTTTGTGAAATTGCTATCGCACCTACAAATTTTAAATCTTTTTCATTTATACCCTGATTTGGGTGTCCAAGCTAATGCTAACACATATTAATATGATATTATGAAAGCAACTTAACAAATATCCATGTAAGCATATAAAACGCAATTAATCATTTAAAATGCAAATTACCAATTTACCCTTCGCTGGGTTCCATTTCAATACCTGTCCCACCTCACTGGAGACTTTTTCAACTAGTGTCCCTCTCTGAACACTTTTTACATGGGCGAGTCCAAGCCTCCCCTTAATCCATTTTTTACATTAATTATATTAATTAATGCATATTAACACAATAATTTACATGTTCCCCGGGTACGGGTGTTACACTAAAAGTAATACAATTCCCGACAAAAGTATTTCGTCACCAATTGTAACAATTCCCAACAAAAATATTCCGTCACGAAAAGTTAAACAATTTCCGACGAAATATTTTGTCACTGAAAGTAAAACAACTCCCGACAAAAGTATTTCGTCACAAATTGTAACAAATCCCGACAAAAATACTTCGTCACGTAGTGTTAAAACAATTCCCGACAAAATATTTCGTCACTAAAAGTTAAACAATTCCTGACGAAAATATTTCAGCACTAATTGTAACAATTCCCGACGAAACTTTTTCGTCACGAAAGGTTAAACAATTCCCGACGAAACACTTCGTCACTAAAAGTAAAATAATTATCGATGAAATTTTTTTGTCACCAATAGTAACAATTCCCGACGAAAATATTTCGTCACGAAAGGAAAAACAATTCCCGACTAGAAATTTCGTCACTAAAAGTAAAACAATTACCGATGAAAAAATTTCATCACCAATTGATAATGTTTCATCGCCTAAAATTTTCCCTCCAAATTTTTGCTAGGGGAAATTTCCCGCCAACTATTAGCGACGATCTTTAGTGACGAAACGAATTTTCGTCGGCAATTAATCAACTTTTACCCGCGAAATTTGTTTCATCGAGAAAAATAAATACTTTTGTCGACGAACGGTAATTTTGACACTAATAGTATATGCTATTAGTGACGAAAATAATTTCGCGGGTAAAAGTTTTGTTGTACTCCTATATATTGACTGACAGATAGTATTGACAAAAATGACCATAATTTTCTCCTTTTTTGGCTGTGGATTATTTTTTTTTTTTGGTAGTTCAAGTATTTCCTCGAGATTCATGCACTGGACTTGAAAATTTTACAATATGTATATATAATTTGCAGCCTGATTTTGAAATTTTATCTGTCTGCAATAAGCCAACAAGTAATGTTATCTGTTATTTGTCTGAAAACAGATAATATGTATTAACGACGATAGCTTTCTCAATTCTTGGGCTATTTGGGTGAAATTTTTTTTTATTTCATGTTTTTTTTTTTCAAAAGTTACGTATTAGATTTGGAAACTTCACAAAAATAGGTAATTTGCAGCCTAATTTTGGAGTTTTATCTGTATGCAAATGGAGAATTTTACTATTCTTGGACTTTTTGTGTATTTTTTTCGAGATCTGTGTACCTATAGTGTGATCAAATGCCAATATTACAAAAGGAATGTATTTTTGTTACAGCAATTTGATATTGTTTAAGTATAAAATAGCATTCTTCGACCAAAACAAGAAAAAATGGCCTAATGAGTTAAAAAAAAAAGTAGTTTTAATTCTAGATTGGATATATTTTATTTGAAGGAACTGTGACTAAAGCTATGAGAGCATTTTTGCTCACCCAAAAAATAGTTCACCAATGCTCACCAAAGCATCCCATTATTTAATCCTAGCTAGGTCTCACTGCATTGGCCAATGGGATACTTGTCATGTATTTAATCCTGGGTCTCACTGCATTAGTCAATGGGATGCTTGGGTAAGCATTGGTGAACCATTTTTTGGGTGAGCAAAAGTATTTTCCTAAAGCTATATATATAGGGGGTTGCTAACCTACAATTCGGTGGTTGTAGATTAGCAGCGCAGCGGGTAAATCAGCTTTTAATGACCAAAAAATAAATAATAAAAATTAAAAATTAATTAATTAATTAATTCGTCGCTAAAGGTTAAAATTTTAGCAACGAAAAATTTCATCGCTACAAGCGTTTTTTTTCGTCGCTAAAAGGACACCATACTGAAAGTTAGCATGCCCTGTATGGGTAATATTTGGGACACAAACAAATCTCACAAACACTTACACCCACAGTCTATCTCTCTCCTGGGCACTGTGGGGTCCGGATAATTTCAGTGGATCCCATAGTGCCACCCAGGAGACAGGGCCGGCCCTGCCTATAGGCGGGGTAGGCGGTCACCTAAGGCCCCCAAATCTTGTTCATTGTTTAATTGCTCTTCAATAGGGCCCCAAAAAATACTGAGTAGGGCCCAAAATAAATTTTTTTTATTTGTAATATGTTGAACAAATTGTAATGGAGTCCAAGTAAATATTGAAAAAAATAAATGTATGTGCCTTATTGTAATCCAGCCCACTTTAAAAATTACAAAACCTCCGAATTCTCAAAAATGATGGAAGAAAACTCGCAAATCAACACTACAGTATATTTAATTTTACCCACAAATATATATAAATAAACCCAAAAAATTTTACTTTCGGGGCTCTGCCCCCAAACCCCCGTTATTCAAAAGGCTTTGCCTTAATGTTCGCCTAAGGCCCCTAATTTGCCAAGGTCGGCCCTGCCAGGAGAGATAGATTGTGAGTATAAGTGTTTGTGAGATTTGTTATGTCCCTAGAATTGTTGTGTCCTATATATATACGGCCAGGCTCTAGAGTGAACAGGGTAGAGTGAACATACCCAGTGAACATTTTTTTTGGCCTGAAAAAACCCACGGGCTGCCCCACTAACCCGCTTACCCGCGTGCGTCCCACTGACCCGACCCGTGGGTTTTTTCAGGCCAAAAAAAATATTCACTGGGTATGTTCACTCTACCCTGTTCACTCTAGAGCCTGACCGTATATATATATATATATATATATAGATAGAGAGAGAGAGAGAGAGATATATATATTTACTTTTAGCAGCATATATCCGTGGCAAGTTGGCAACCATCAAGTACTAATTGAACCATGGAGGCTAGCCCACGTATTCTTTTTGGAGCGTAAAAGGCAGTAGCTAAAGATTGAAAAGTTTCCCACCAACCAAAGTGATCACACTAACTAGTTACTAACTTACTAGTATAGCAATGAGGGAACTTCAATGATATGTCACATATATATGTCCTAGTAGTTTAGAATTTTAACATATATAATAATACATCAATAATTGCAATTGGGAAAATTTTAGACTCGGACATTTATTTACACATTTTTTTATATATTATGCTTTAAATGTATATATTTTATGTTGTTTGAATTTTTTTGTATTTTTTTGTGTACCACTTACACAGCACAGGGTACATGCATCAAAAACTAGGGGTGTACGCGGTCGGTTTCGGTCGGTTTTTTGTGTATTTTAAAACCGACCAATAGGTTCGGTTTCGGACGGTTTTGCGGTTTCGGTCGGTTTTTCGGTCGGTTTTAGCTTGTACATGTATTTTATAAACCGACCAATCGGTTTTTTGGTCGGTCGGTTTCGGTCGGTTTTCGGTTTTTCGATTTTTTTGTTCACCCCTATCAAAAACTGAATGAATAGTGTGTAGAAAAATGTATAAAAGTAATAGTGCTCTTACAATATTTTTGCACGTATTAAAGAGGTGTCAAAATATTGTTCGCTATCAATTGTTTTATTTTTTTAATAGGACAAGCATGTATGTATATATATATATATCAAAATAATCAAGAATTAGACCTTAAGCTGAGGAGTTCGCCATCCCTGGCCCCGTGGCCCGAATGGCCAAAAGTTGTACATCAGCACAAGAAACGCACAAATCTGCATGCCCAACAAAGGTAAGGGAGCAGCCACCAAAAAATAGAGACAGACAGCAAGCACCAAACACCAAAAGGAATAAAATTTGGGCATCAATTAAATTAAGCTGCTACCAAATTGTTCTAACTTTGAAAATTGTCTCTTTTTTTTTTTTCTTTTTTCTTTTTTCTTTTTTCTTTTTTTTTTGAGGGAAAAAAACTACGTTACTTTTAAAATCACTATTTTTCAAATAATACAATATGTTAGCACCAAAACCATTAGTATGTGTCATAGAATTTTCCAAGAATTATTCACAACAATGCCACTGTTGCATGTTAAAATGATGCAATGAAAATTTTATGTAGTTAAATGGAGGACTATAGATTTGCATTTACTTATTTACAAAACAAAGAAGTATTGTTATTACTAATTATATATTAGTCATAGAAATATTCTCTAATCACAGCCTATAATCTTCTACTTGACTTAGGGCATGTTTGGTTAATTGTCACTTGAATTTGAATAGTTTCATTCAAATTTCATGTTGAATCTTAAAGCAAAATTCATCATCATGAATGACTCCATTCATAAAAATAGAAAACTTCGTCATATTTCTTCTTATCTGGCCATTTCTACATTTTTCTAGAATGCCAAAATTTATTATTGCAAGCATCATTTCTGAGACGAGCATCTTATTTCTAAATGGAACCATTCCAACTCGCCATCTTTTTTTGGTAAAGTTCTGTACAAATGATAGAATGCAAATGTTGCATTAAGGACGACCAAACAGACCCTTAGTTTTTACCAATCGTCTTCAATGAAAGAATGAATAAAGAAGGCGTAGCTACCAAAAAAAAAGGATAAATTAAGAATGATGAATGAGTCTGATTTTGCTTTGATTTTTGTTATGAGATGTATCTTTTTTTTTTTCGGAAACAATGTTATGAGATGTATCTTTTTTTTTTTTCTAGTAAAATATAGAATATAGCCTACCTTCGGCTTTATTTGGAATGGAGGAAGAAGAATTGAAAGATGCCAAGCTGGATATTGTTTTACATGCTTAATTTTGAGCTTCACTGCTTTGGTTTTTATTCGATGGACTTAGGGAAAAAAAAAAACATAAGGAAAATGAAAATTTGAAAATGATCAATTCCCAATGTTTTCTCCACAATCACGTAATATTAAAATTATAAATAGTAAAGTAGTTAAAAAAATGGATGAAATCTCCTTGCTGTTCAAAAAAGAAAACAATAGTAGTTGAAAATTAAGAAAATAAATAAATAAAAATCTCTCATTTATTTGGATCCTAATTCACTTTGTTCAGTATTATTCTCAATGCTAAACAATTTTTTCATTTCACTTATTAAATGTCAGCTCGGACCCTTTTTTCTAGACAATATCAATAAATAAATAAGAAAAAAAAAAAGAAAAAAGAAAAACGAACCAAGAAAAGAAAACAAATAATAATAATAATAATAATAATAATAATACTCCGTAATAAATATCGCCTACTCACACTGGGCCCATTGGAATTATTAATGTTGTAAGTTGTAACTTGTAATACTATTGGGAAGTCACGCCCAGATCGAGTGACAAACATTCTCCAAGTGTTCTCCACCTCTTCTCTATTGGCCTCCATCAGCATAATTGATCTTCTATCCCATCAAAATCGGATCAATATATTATATGATCTAAAACCAGCTTTGAGGAGATAAGAAAGCGTGATGAGAAATGCTATCCTTCCTATATTTTTATTTTAAAAGTGTTTTTAAATAATGTTGTAGTGGGGTTAGTAAACAATTTTCAAGTAAAATTTAAATGGTCCCATTATATTGGTCCTTGTCCCACTATAACATCATTTAAAAAGCACTTTTGGAATATAAAAAAATTGGGAAGCATAGCATTACTCAAACATGATATACACAAATCTTATTGAGTAATTAATGTTATGCTTCTCAAATTTCTATCCCAAAAGTGCTTCTCAAATGATGTAACAGTGGAGCCAAATAAACAACTTCCAATCAAAATTCAATTGGTCCTACCGTATTAAACTTGACCCCCACGGCCACATCATTAATTTAGAAAGCACTTTTGAGATATAAATTTGAAAAGCATAGCATTACTCAATCCTATTTATGTATTAAAAGTAACAAATGGACATGTTACTACCCGAATACTTAAGAGGACTAGGGTAGGACAGTCAATTGGGTCGGACAAGTCCCAAGACTGCTTATTCGGTCCTCTAAATTTTGGGCCGCTTTATATGGGAGCAAGTTGAACCGAGTTTGGACAAAATTTCAAGGTCCAATTGATTTTTGGGTTGAACTCGGGCATATATAAGATCAGCGCGTTATAAACCCGACTCGTTTAACTAAGTATATGTGTTTGTAAATTTATATTTTTTGTAATCTAAATTGTGTTTGAATTGGTCTTTAGTAGTGGTATTTGTTCAATTTTTTCTTAAAATATTACTTTCAATTCATAGTCATGCTTTTTTGGCTTAAACAAATGAGTAAAGATTTAGGCACCGACGAGGTGCATTGATGGTCGGTGCCGTCCATTTCGATGGGACTCACGCTCTAATCTCGCTTGGGGCCCACCAAGACGAACGGCACCGATCGATCGGTGCACCCGGTCGGTACCTCTAGCATTGTCCTAAAGAAATCATAAAGCAAATAATCAAAGTTTTAATTTGGACCGACCAGAAGCTCACTATAGCACATTGAGCCAAAGCTCGGGCTCGATACTTTATAAATTTGTTCGGACTGAGCTTGGACGCACCTAAACGAGACTCAATTCGGTCCGATTGAAAGGCATAGACTCGGGTATGTAATAGTAAGAAATCTTAGAAACAATCATTATGGATGATCCCAAAAAATTATGGGATTCTTGGTAGGGTGAAAGATATAGCGAGTTTACGAGGGTGGAGGCAGCGCTCCTGATCCGATTTTTTTTTTTTTTTTTTTTCTATTCATACATACTTTTTGGACGAATAAAAAAACTTTAAAAAGTTAGTATTGATTCCCAGCAAGAGGGGGGGTTAAGGGTTAAAATATACTTTTAGGATATATGTGGTATTTTTAAAAATTAATGGGAAACTTGAATCCCCTTACCCCCTACTTAGGTCCGTCCTTATCAATTATCATCTACCCTGAAAAGATTTATGAAAATGATGGTATATATCATTTGGCAAAATAAATAAATTAAGGTGCTTTTTTATGAAACTTTTTCCTGGTTTCAATCATTGTCTTCAAATTTGCTCTTTACACGTAAAGTCCGGAATTTCAGACTCGAATGCACCGTCCATACTTAGATAGTCAAGAATTCAATGTAAAAAAATCAACTAAAGGAAGCATATTCAGACAAATTGGAAATTTTGGATCCGGAATTCGAGGGAAAAGCTTTTTTTGAACATTATTTAGTTTACTCACTGTCAAAATTGGATGGAATTGCAACTTTAAATTCAGCTATATAAATTACATAAAATTGGAATGAAGATAGTGGAAAATAAAAATAATGCAATAATGCTAAGCATATAACATAAATTACAACACATGTTTTAAATGTATGCACATTGTGCTGTGAATTTTTCACTCAGGTCCACACTTTTTTAAAAAGCACAAAATATATGTATTTAAAATATGATTATAGTTAGTATTATGGTTGGTGTTGTATACATTGCATTATTCAAAGTCATGTTTTTAATTCAAGAAAAGGTCAAAAACTTCGGATTGGGGTTGAATTTCCTTATTGGGTGAAAAGACAAGTTTTCAAAATGAATATCCGCTCTTTTGACACATTATTCTATGAATAATATTTGAAGCACTAACAAATTTCACTAACACTCTCACTCATATTCTATCTCTCTTCTAGTGGTACTGTGAGGTCTGCAATAGGCCCCACGATACCACTAGAAGAGAGATAGATTGTGGATGTGAATGTTAGGGTGTGTTTGATAACCCAATTAAGTGGTGAAAATGAAAATTTTTAGCACTTAATTTTTTCAGTGCGTTTGATAATATACCACTTAATTGAAAAAACAGTCAAATATCCACTGAAAAGGTTAAGTGAAATTTTTTTACTGAAAATATTCACTAAATGTAGTCTATTTTAGTTCTTGAAACACTGTTTTCAGTATTACAAATACAAATCACTTTAAATTTTCAGTACTTAAATTCAACACTTAATTTTTAATACTTAATTTTCAGTTTTATCAAACGCACCCTTAATAAAATTTGTTAGTGGACCATGGTAATTTGGCACCCGGGAAATGTTTGGTACACACACTTTTTGACACACTTTTTGATACACTATGCTTTAAACACATGTACTCTGTGCTGTTTGAATTTTTCACATTTTTTTGTACATCACTTATATAGCACAAAGTACATACATTTAAAACTATGTGTCAAAAAGTGTGTATGTAGCGCTACTCTTTGTCACCCATGCTAGTCGGATAAACTGGTAAACACAGTTGAGAATCTTGAGATTACGCACGCAAAGCAGCAAAAGAGGAAGTCCGTGGGGCCTACCAGACAGAGGAGAGAAAAAAAATCGATAAAAGCCCTTGAGAATAAAAAAGAGAGAGGAGATTTAGGATATGCTTAGATTGGTCTAGCCAAAAAAAAAAAGGATTGGTCGTGACTTTTGTCTTCAGAGGTTGTTTGGTTAAATTTACAAGTGAACGTAATTCTATAAATTTAAATGTTGGATGAATGTTAACTTTTTACGTTGAAGTCCGTTCTCACTCTTATAATTCTCTTGAAATAAGTTTTTAGTCAAATCAACGTAACATTAATTTTCACGCAAATTAGATAAAAAGTGAGACTTAGACCAAACTTAAATCATATTTTAAACTTTTCCAAATAAACTTTGGATAGAATCATAATCACAAAGACATTAAATGGAATTCAAAATGAAGCAAATCTTAAAACAAAACGTGCTTTTAAATATTTTGAGTGTCGATCATCCATTACTCACCCCTCACCATTATTTTGACGCGTAAAATGCAATTTGATGTGAGAGGGACGATTAGCCCTGCATGTACGTGTGTGTTTAAGAAATGAGTAATGCTATGATTTTTAAAGTTTACATCTCAAATAATTTTCAAATACATATAATATAACAGTAAGATTACCTTTAATTATGATAGGATCAATTCATCATCTTATAATTAAAATCTAATACCACTAGTAAATGTATTTGTGGAGGAGTATGTACTTACTTATAAACGACAAAAAAGAGAGAGAAAGAAAGGTAAGTAATTGGTTAGGAAGCCGCGTGATTGCTGAGTGTGGAGTGTGGAGGCTGTGAGTGGTGTTAATCTCGATGCAAAGCGTGCCTCAAAAAAGAGACTGAAATAGGGGACCACCAACCACATAGCTTGTCTTTTTCGAAATTTACTACTTTACACTTAATTCAGACCTTCTCTCCCTTGTTCTTTTAGTCCTAGTACGACTTTTTTTCTTTTCTTCTTTTTCTTTTTTTCTTTTTTTTTTAATTATAGTATATGCTTTCGGCCTCCCCAGTCCCCAACGTCAATTTTTGCGGCTTTCGTCTTCTTTCTGAACTGGGGAACTCAAACCAAAAAAACCACGCTCCTTCTTCATGTGATGTCCAAACCATTGGCTGAAATTAAGCTGCAAAGTCTGCAACTGCAACTATATATAGATTTTTTAACAGAGCAATTTAGATTTAGATAGTAATGTTTTCCGAAAAATAGTAACAATATGAATGCTTTACTTCTCTCAAAACAAAAAAAAAAAAAATGAATGCTTTACGTGTCTGCTTCTTAACAGGGGCTGGACAGAGAGAAAATGACTTACGGTTTTTTTTTTTGTTTTTTTGACTGGTGTCACAGGGCTGTGACCCCCCACAGGATTAGTAGTTACTAACACACACACGATGGGCCACGAAAGCACAGGAGGAGTCAAAGCCCTCATTAAAGAAAATACTCCCTAATGCGACCCCAAAGATTCGAACCCACTACCACCCACTTGGGGGAAGGTGTCCTGGCTATCTCATCTAAGTGAGATGGTTAAAATGACGTACGTTCTAATTGGGAGAAAGTGAGGAGAAAAATGCTTAATTTTATCTCTTTTCAAATTAGAGATATTTCGGAGAAATAAATAAATAAAATATTTTTTTCTCCAAAAAAAAAACATTATTTCAATATCCGAGGATGTCACCTTTATAAAGTCATGAAGGATAAAAAGAGTAAATTGATTCTAAATATTTTCTTTACTGTTCTCTTATATATGAAAGAAAGGTAATCAAAACGAGAGAAACTTAATTTTCCAAGCAGGTCGGGTGTTCTTTTCTAGCTTTAATGAATTTCTCTTCTCTTCTCACCACTTCTTTCAATACAAATAGACTTAGGCTTAGTTTGGCCCCCACGTGGCAATTTAAAAGTAGCTTATGAAATTTATTACTAAGTTGTTTGATAATTTTATACAAGTGACACACTACTCTTCAAAAAGACATCATAAAACCAAAAGGCAAACTTGAGCTTTTAAAAGCTTCATTCTAGAGCTTCTAGAGCTTTTAAAAGCTCTCCCAAAAAAAGTCTTAAGTTCAATTTTTGTAAAGCTAATAAACTAGTTACCAAATGAATTAACATAAAACTGTGGTTTAAAAAAGGAGAAGCACCAAAATGGGGGGCCAAACTAAGCCTCAGTGTATCTCTATATAAAATAAACAGAAATGCTAGGAAGACACCCTATTTTACACCCCTTTCCACCGAAAAGCCCATCTGGGCAAATTTTTCAAAAATTCGTGGGACCCACACATTTGACTTCCAAGCTTATTCCTTACCCACTCAAACAGAGGCCCTTTTGGGCAAATAAACAGAAAATTTTGTGGGTCCCACCCATTTTCTCACACACTATCACTCTCAGATTCTCTCCTCCATCTCTCTCTTTCTCTCTTAATTTACCCCCCATTTTGGCTGAGCCCTAACCCACCACGCCACCCCCTAACTCACCACCAAGGTTTTAAAACCCAGCCCGGACCGGACGGTTCGACCGTTCAACCCGCCAACCGGTCCAAGAAACGGGCCGGTCCAAACCGTGAACCGTTCTTAGGAGAAAAACCGGCCTCAAAATGAAAAACCGTTCAACCCGCCCGGTTAAACCGGAAATATAAAAACCCGTTGCCGGTTAAACCAGATATATAAAAACCCGTTGAGGACTATATGTTGTGTTTTCAAATTTTTATGATGATTGTATGAAAGTGTGAAAATCAAATTTTGAATTTTTTTAGAGCTTTTTAATATACATTTTGTGTGAATTATATTGTACTATTAAATTATTAATATAACATTAATTACAAACAAATATATTAATTACATAATTATGATGTCACGGTTCGATTCCGGTTCACCCGATGGTTGAACCAGTAACCCGTGACCCGGATATTTTTCCGGTTCGATGAACGGTCTGGGTTTCAAAACCTTGCTCACCACCACTGCCATTACCACTATCACCATTGCCTATTTTGCCAAACCCAAATCAGAGTTTTCACAATATGATTTGGGTGAATCATTTCCCTAAATACCAATACCAATTTTCAGCCTCTTGAAGAAAAGCTCCGAACAAGAAGTCCCGAATTTCTCCAAGCTCCGATCAAGAACCCGGCAAAAACAATAGGACTGTGAGTTATTGTCCATGGTTTTTTTTTAGTTATCTTTGTTATCTTCAGCTTTTACTTACAATGCCACACTATTTGGTTTTTAATTTATTACAAAACAAGCTTTATTATTGTTTTGTGACAAGGTTTTATTGTCAAAAATAGCATATAATTAACCCATTAATGCACATTTGAATCTTGATACTTGCCATGATATATATATATATATATAAGATTTGTACAAATACAATGTCATACATATGTACACACACATATCTATACACTTGCTACAAAGTACAAATTAGGTCTTTTAGTTTCTTTGGTCAATTTAGGAAAAGGGATTTTTGTAATTTTGTTTGATGCTTTGCCAAAATTTTATAGAATACTTCTAGTTTTACCAAATCTGTACACAAATTCTTTTGAGTTTATTTCAAGTCTGGATGTCCCTAAGATTGCCAAAAATTCCAAGTTTTGGGAAATTTATGATAAACATGTGAAGGCCTGTGGATGAAATTCAATAACCCATTGGCCATACAAAAGTAGTACTCTATGAAACTTGGATATTTTCTTGAAAGAGACACAAGAACAAACTATTTGTTCAAGTTCAACCCACATTATCTCCAGAAAAGTCCACACGTAGTCATTCAGATAAGCAATCTGAGGCTTTCTTTGACACAGTTTGTTTTTTTTTTTTTTTCGACAGATGCTATCATGCTCTGTTTTTTTTCCCCCTTTAACAACAGTCTGTACATCTATATAACTTGAAATCTAAGATTTTATTTAGTCCTACATAAGTTTTTCATATAATTAACTCCCTTGTGTATTACATATTTTGGTTTACATATTATATTGTAGAGACATGGAAGAAGAAATATCAAGTGGTTCTATAAGTGTGGATGAGGATACTATTGAGATTGAGGATAATGGGAATATTATTGAGCATGAGAATGAGGAAATAAGAGATTTAGAAAACTGAGCCGAAGAAGGGAATAAATGGAATTTGATTCTTTGGATAAGTTGATGATTTTTATGCAAGATATGCCAAGGAAAAAGGTTTTGCCGTGTCTAAAAGGACCTCTAAAAAAGTGGCAGGGATTGTGACGTATGTGATGATTCAGTGTACTCGTACGTGGTGGCACAACAAAGATTAGATCAAGCAACCCGCTAAACATGCGTCCAAACTCAAAAACCGATTGCAAAGCTAAGCTTAGGGGATTTCATTGTCGCAATGGAAAGTGGTGTGTGAAAGCAGTTGAACTTGAGCATAACCATGAAATGAGTCCAGGTAAATCCCGATATTACAAATGCAATAGGTTACTGCAACCACATGTGAAAAAGAGCCTCATGTTGAATGATACAGCTGGAATTAGAACTAACAAGAATTTTAATTCATTAGTGGTTGAGGTAGGGGGCACGAGAATCTGTCATTTATAGAGAAAGATGTCCGAAACTATATCAATAAAATTAGGCATTTACAACTAGTGGAAGGGGATGCTAATACAATGCACAGCTATTTTTTGAAAATGCAATCTGACAATTCTAACTTCTACATGATGGATTTAGATGAAAAGGGTCGGTTAAAAAATGTCTTTTGGGAAGATGCGAGGAATAGGGCTGTCACGACCCATCCCACTACGCGTGGAAATAGGACACGTGGCACGCCACCAAGGCTCATCCAAACATCAATCTCATAATACGCAGCGGAAAGAACTTCTATAAAACAACCCTGGTAGTTTAAAACTTAGGAAACGTTCCCTTCTGCGTTTGTAAAATACATTGAAATCAGAGTTATAAAAAGTTTTGGCCATTGAAAACACATTCAAAGAAGATAGTTTTGAAAAAACAGAGGTTCAGTCGACTGCCCAGTCGACTGCACTAGGGTCCAGTCGACTGCTCCGTCGTCTGAGTTAAGCAGAACCAAAAATACAACATACTGCAAAGAGGTCCAGTCGACTGCTCAGGGAACCCCAGTCGACTGTGTTATGCAGAACTAAAATTAACATTTCTCATCAGGGGTTCAGTCGACTGATCAGGGAACCCAGTCGACTGCATCGGTTACTATTTGGATCAGTAGCTAAAATCTACAGTGCCTCAGTCGACTGATCAAGGATCCAGTCGACTGCTTCTCTTACTATAGACTTTCAGTGTCTCAATCCCACGAGATCCAGTCGACTGATCCTGGGTCCAGTCGACTGCTCCCCTGCTGGGCAGCCTGTGAAGAAAATAACAAGTCATGCTACTCAACACTAACAACAATCACAACCAACACCAATTCCCAACATACAAAACATCACTACAGACGTTCAATTACAAGATTACAATACTGAGAAACTAATCCATGATTCTATTACAACATTCTACAAGATTCAAATCCTTATACAAGTTTTAGGATTAAAGCAAAAACATTTACAAAGAGATTTCCCCGGCGTTCATCGGCCTCACTCAACACACTTCTTCTTGTCTTTCTTCTTACCTGCAATGGAGTACATCTCCACTGCTCAGCTATATGCTGAGCGTACAATTCTAAATGTATGCTTATATGACAGTTCATGGTTTAAGCATCTAAAACACATAAGAATAGTCTCTGGGGTGAGTGGTACGCATTCATCCGGTAGCGGCAAGTCCAAGCCTTAAACCGCGATGTCAATGGCAAGTCCAAGCCTACAACCATTACATCCCACAAGTGCCATGGCAAGTCCAAGCCTACAACCATGCACAGTAGCCGTCGCTACCAAAATTCTCAAACATCGAGAAGCTTACCCCGGCATGAATTTGCACCAAACTCCCCTTTGACCCAAGTAGACACATAACATGCTCACATAAACAGTTATACGTGCTTTTATCATAATTTCACGTGCATAATTAACGGGCCTAGCTAACACATGAATTTCGCCCGGATCCAAGAATATCAAAAGTGATGTCCAAAACATGAAAATCCATATATTTCATAGATCTAGAATTCATACCTCGTGCGAATCTCTTCAAACTTTGAAGGATTGACTAGGAGGCTAAATAAACGCTGGATTTCGAATTTGGTACAATTCCTATAAGTTTTACCTGATTTTTCCCAAAAGTCCAAAATTAATATTTTAACAAAACTTAGCCAAACATGACCTAAGTAGTACCAAAACGTAGGTCTTACCTCCACGAGTTCAAATCTGAAATCTGGAGAAAATCTGACAGTCGGAAGGTTGTCAAGCGGCGTCGCAAAGCCCGGAGAACCAATCTCCTTTCTCTCTCCTCTCTCTCTAGATATTAATGAGTTTAGATGAGAATGAATTCTCATCTCATCTATATATAGACAAACCTTCGGAAAATTACGCTTACCTCCCCGCAAGTTTCTCAAAACTTCTCATTAACCCATGAAACGTCGCACACGTCCATTTTATGCCTTTACGAGTGAAAATTATAAATTTCAAAAGTTTTCGACTAAGTCTCGTTTGGGTCCAAAATCACGTCCGAAAACTAATTCTGTGAAATCTCTACACAACCTACCTTTTTAATTAACGCATCTCTCACGTTCTCACCACAGTTCTCAAAATGATACTATCATATCCAAATTACCAGAATTATACTACACAGGTATAATTACTATTCAACAAATACCAGATAAAGTCAAATAACATTTAAATCACATAAATGTCATTTACTCATGATTATGCAATATGAACTTCCACGTTCCCGTGTCCTCACTGACACCTTACCGTTGACCACAGTCAACCACTTATCCTCAATTATCATATATCAATGATAATTCATAAAATTTCATATCATGCATGATTAAACTATAAATTTTTGGAACGGGTGTGACAACTCTCCCCTCCAAAAAGGAAGTTTGTCCCCAAACTTTACCTCAAGCGTCGAACAAGTACGGATATTCATTCCGCATGTCTTCCTCACTTTCCCAGGTAGCCTCTTCCACCGTGTGACTACGCCATAACACTTTCACCATCGGAATCGTCTTAGTTCTTAAGACTTGTTCCTTTCGATCTAGAATCTCGATCGGTTGTTCCACATAAGTCAAGTCCCCCTGAATTTGCAACGGTTCAGGTACAATGATCTTACTCGCATCCGTCATACACTTTCTCAACATCGATACATGGAATACATTGTGTACATGTTCCAACTCTGACGACAATGCCAATCGATAAGCCACCGGCCCTATTCTCTCTAGAATCTCAAAAGGCCCTATGAATCTTGGATTGAGCTTTCCCCTCTTTCCAAATCGTACAATGCCTTTCGAAGGCGATACTCGCAAATATACGAAATCTCCAACTTCAAAATTCATCGGTCGTCGTTTCGAGTCTGCATAACTCTTATATCGGCTCTGAGCTATCTTGAGTCGTTCCTGAATCAACTTCACCTTCTCAGTAGTCACCTGTATTAACTCAGGTCCTAACAACTTTCTTTCTCCCACCTCGGTCCAACAAACCGGTGATCGACATCTACGCCCATACAATGCCTCATACGGTGCCATGCCGATACTTGACTGAAAACCGTTGTTGTAAGCAAATTCAATCAACGGCAAGTGGTGCTCCCAATCGTTCCCAAAATCTAATACACAAAGTCTCAACATATCCTCTAACGTCTGAATCATGCGTTCTGACTGCCCATCGGTCTGAGGATGAAATGCAGTACTGAAACTCAATTTCGTACCCATAGCTTCTTGCAAACTTCCCCAAAACCTTGACGTAAAACTACTATCACGATCTGACACAATCACAGCTGGGACTCCATGTAGTCTTACAATCTCTTTCACATACAATTCCGCTAACTTGGACGGTTTAGTCGTCTTGATCGGTAGAAAATGAGCTGACTTTGTTAATCGGTCAACTATAACCCAAATCTTATCATTCTTATTGATTGATCGTGGAAATCCTGAAACAAAGTCCATCGTAATCTCATCCCATTTCCATTCCGACACTGGCAAAGGTTGTAGTAACCCCGCGGGTACTTGTCTCTCTGCCTTAACCTGTTGACATGCCGAACATTCGGATACAAACTTAGCAACTTCACGCTTCATACCCTTCCACCAAAAGTTTTCTCTCAAGTTTCTGTACATCTTATTACTCCCCGGGTGTACTGAATATTTCGTACTATGAGCTTCTTCTAAAAGTCGTTCCTTTATGTCCTTCACATTCGGTACACATAACCGATTTCCCAGTTTCAACGTTCCTTGTTCTAATACAAAACCAGGTCGCTTTCCCAAAGATATCTCATCTCTCATCTTACACAAGTAAACATCATGAAACTGTTCCCTCTTGATTTCATTTATAATATCTGGGTGTGCTACAATCGCCATCATTAAGCCATCGTTGGTCCCTGGAATTACATCCAATTCTAAGCGTTCCATTTCCTTTACTAGTTCCTTTTGTTGCGTTAGCTCGTCGGCTAAATTCCTCGGCGTCTTCCGGCTTAATGCATCGGCTACTACATTCGCTTTCCCCGGATGGTACTCAATCGAAAGATCGTAATCCTTCATCAATTCCAACCATCTTCGCTGTCTCATATTCAAGTCTCGTTGGGTAAAAATATATTTCAAACTCTTGTGGTCTGTGAATATCTCACACTTTTCCCCGTATAAGTAGTGTCTCCAAATCTTCAAAGCATGAATTACTGCAGCTAATTCCAGATCATGAGTCGGATAATTAATCTCATGTGTCTTCAACTGTCTCGAAGCGTATGCAATTACTTTACCACCTTGCATCAACACGCATCCCAACCCTTGATGCGACGCATCGCTATAGATCACAAACCCCTCGGTTCCGGATGGTATTGTCAGAATATGTGCTCTCGTCAACCGTGACTTCAACTCTTGGAAACTGTCTTCACATTCCTGACTCCATTCAAAACTAATACCTTTTCTCATTAACCTTGTCATTGGCAATGAAATCTTCGAGAAATGCTCAATAAAACGGCGGTAATATCCCGCTAATCCCAAGAAACTTCGAATTTCAGATACGGAAGTCGGTCTTTGCCAATTTAATACAGCTTCTATTTTGTGAGGATCAACTGATACTCCATTCTTGTCAATCACGTGGCCAAGAAAAGTAATGCTAGGTAACCAAAATTCACATTTCTTGAATTTCCCAAACAATTGTTTTTCTCGTAATCTCTGAAGTATCAATCTCAAATGATTCTCGTGTGTTACCTCACTTGGCGAATAAACAAGGATATCGTCGATGAACACTATCACAAAATCATCCAAATAGTCTTTAAAGACGCGGTTCATAAGATCCATGAACGCAGCTGGTGCATTGGTAACCCCAAATGGCATAACTAAGAACTCATAGTGTCCATAACGCGTTCTGAAAGCTGTTTTCTCAACATCTTCGGCCTTCACTTTCAACTGATGATAACCCGATCTTAGGTCTATCTTGGAGAATACTTGTGCCCCACGAAGTTGATCAAATAAGTCATCAATTCTGGGTAACGGGTACTTGTTCTTAATCGTCAACTTGTTCAGTTCCCGATAATCCACACACATACGCATGGAGCCATCTTTCTTCTTCACAAACAATACTGGAGCTCCCCACGGCGATACACTTGGTCGAATGAAACCTTTATCAAGTAACTCTTGTAGTTGAACCTTCAGTTCCTTCAATTCTACTGGTGCCATTCTATACGGTGCTTTGGATACCGGCCTTGAGTCTGGTATAACCTCAATAGTGAACTCGACCTCTCTCTCAATAAGGACATCTGGTAGCTCATCAGGAAATACATCTGAATATTCTCGCACTATCGGAATGTCTTCTACTCTTGATTCGGTCGCTGAGACATCAGTCACTGAACATAGAAATCCATGACATCCCTTTTTTAATAACTTTCCCGCTCGGATAGCTGAAATCAAATATGGCGGCGGTATAACCCCACTTCCTTGAAAACAGAAGTTCCCATGTACTGGTGATCAAAAATTAACTTCTTTCCGTTCACAATCTATCATAGCTTGGTTAAGAGCTAACCAATCCATCCCTAGAATCACATCGAAATGGTTCACCACAATCGGTATAAGGTCTACGGTCATCAACTTTCCACCTAATTTGATATCACAGTTCTTATATACAGTAGATGTCATTATTGCTTTACTAAGTGGCACAGCAATAGACAAATCATATCCTAACGGTGCCGATTTAACATTCAAATTTTCAACAAAAGCATGTGATACAAACGAATGCGTAGATCCCGAGTCAACAAGTATGCGTGCTAAGTGCGAACATACAAGCACCATACCTGAGACCACTGTATCAGTAGCAGCCACGTCTCCAGGGTTCATCTGGAATGATCTTCCCTGACGTTGCTCTGTCCTTTGTCCTCCGTCATTAGATTGTTTAGGCTTCGAACCGCTAGAAGCCATAGAACTAGCTCCTTGTTGAGAATACCTCCTCGGGCAATCCTTGGCTTGGTGCCCAAATACTCCACAATCATAACACTTGCCTCTCATGTCGGGTGTTGAATTTGTACTACCCCCGCCTTGGTTCCTATTCTGGGGTTTGGTCATGAAACATCGACCTGAGTGCGGTCTGTTGCAAAGCGAACACAATGGTATGTTACTTGGCGTTCTCTTGAAATCACTAAAACTAGAACCAGAGCCTCTTTGAAACGGCCTCTTGAAAGATCCACCCTGACTTCGGTCACCACCCTCATGACTTCGCTTTCCTTGGTGATTTTGTCTCGATCTCTCTATTCCACTTTCGGCTACAAGCGCCGTTTGTTGTACTGCTGCAACAGTTGAATGCTCGTAGGTTTCTACCCTCAAACGGATATTTTCCCTTAAGCCTTCTTCAAATTTCCTTGCCCTTTCTTCCTCTCCTGGTACAGAACCTTTACCAAATCTCAACAACGCATTATACTTGGAAGTATACTCTGTCACAGTCAGGTCTCCCTGCTTCAAGTTATCAAATTCTCTCTTCTTTGCGTTGTAGGCGGCTCGTGGAAAGAACCGGCGATTGAATTCCGCCTTGAACCCTTCCCAAGTAATCGGTGCCCCTTGATCTAGTACATTCACCCACCAGTTCTGGGCTTCACCCTTCAGCACATCACTGGCATTCTCAATTTTCTCCTTATCGGTCATCGAAATCGATCGGAAAATTCTCTCCATATCCATGATCCAATGTTCTGCGAGCGTTGGGTCGGGTGTCCCATGAAATTCCATCGGTTTCTTCCGGGCAAACTGTTCTGATATTGACCTCATACCCCTATTTTCAGGCGCATGTACTACAACTATCGGTTCTGGCTCCAATGGAGGTGTTGGAGGTAATCTGTCCGCTATATTTCGTATCATCTCCCCCATGTTCCCCATCATCTCTGCCATTTCATTCATTCGGCGAGTATGTGGCGATAATTCTCGTTCTTCGTCACTCATGATTACAATCCTGTAGTTCTCAATGCATAAACACTATGCATGTACAACAATAACAATAGTATGTATGTAAAACAACATCCATATGCATCAAACATCTCTAAGATGCATGAATGCAATTGAAAACAAGTGGCAAATCACTCAACACTCCACTCGTCGTCGAACGTTCCCAAAGTTTTGTTACCTCTAGCTCTGATACCAATAAATGTCACGACCCATCCCACTACGCGTGGAAATAGGACACGTGGCACGCCACCAAGGCTCATCCAAACATCAATCTCATAATACGCAGCGGAAAGAACTTCTATAAAACAACCCTGGTAGTTTAAAACTTAGGAAACGTTCCCTTCTGCGTTTGTAAAATACATTGAAATCAGAGTTATAAAAAGTTTTGGCCATTGAAAACACATTCAAAGAAGATAGTTTTGAAAAAACAGAGGTTCAGTCGACTGCCCAGTCGACTGCACTAGGGTCCAGTCGACTGCTCCGTCGTCTGAGTTAAGCAGAACCAAAAATACAACATACTGCAAAGAGGTCCAGTCGACTGCTCAGGGAACCCCAGTCGACTGTGTTATGCAGAACTAAAATTAACATTTCTCATCAGGGGTTCAGTCGACTGATCAGGGAACCCAGTCGACTGCATCGGTTACTATTTGGATCAGTAGCTAAAATCTACAGTGCCTCAGTCGACTGATCAAGGATCCAGTCGACTGCTTCTCTTACTATAGACTTTCAGTGTCTCAATCCCACGAGATCCAGTCGACTGATCCTGGGTCCAGTCGACTGCTCCCCTGCTGGGCAGCCTGTGAAGAAAATAACAAGTCATGCTACTCAACACTAACAACAATCACAACCAACACCAATTCCCAACATACAAAACATCACTACAGACGTTCAATTACAAGATTACAATACTGAGAAACTAATCCATGATTCTATTACAACATTCTACAAGATTCAAATCCTTATACAAGTTTTAGGATTAAAGCAAAAACATTTACAAAGAGATTTCCCCGGCGTTCATCGGCCTCACTCAACACACTTCTTCTTGTCTTTCTTCTTACCTGCAATGGAGTACATCTCCACTGCTCAGCTATATGCTGAGCGTACAATTCTAAATGTATGCTTATATGACAGTTCATGGTTTAAGCATCTAAAACACATAAGAATAGTCTCTGGGGTGAGTGGTACGCATTCATCCGGTAGCGGCAAGTCCAAGCCTTAAACCGCGATGTCAATGGCAAGTCCAAGCCTACAACCATTACATCCCACAAGTGCCATGGCAAGTCCAAGCCTACAACCATGCACAGTAGCCGTCGCTACCAAAATTCTCAAACATCGAGAAGCTTACCCCGGCATGAATTTGCACCAAACTCCCCTTTGACCCAAGTAGACACATAACATGCTCACATAAACAGTTATACGTGCTTTTATCATAATTTCACGTGCATAATTAACGGGCCTAGCTAACACATGAATTTCGCCCGGATCCAAGAATATCAAAAGTGATGTCCAAAACATGAAAATCCATATATTTCATAGATCTAGAATTCATACCTCGTGCGAATCTCTTCAAACTTTGAAGGATTGACTAGGAGGCTAAATAAACGCTGGATTTCGAATTTGGTACAATTCCTATAAGTTTTACCTGATTTTTCCCAAAAGTCCAAAATTAATATTTTAACAAAACTTAGCCAAACATGACCTAAGTAGTACCAAAACGTAGGTCTTACCTCCACGAGTTCAAATCTGAAATCTGGAGAAAATCTGACAGTCGGAAGGTTGTCAAGCGGCGTCGCAAAGCCCGGAGAACCAATCTCCTTTCTCTCTCCTCTCTCTCTAGATATTAATGAGTTTAGATGAGAATGAATTCTCATCTCATCTATATATAGACAAACCTTCGGAAAATTACGCTTACCTCCCCGCAAGTTTCTCAAAACTTCTCATTAACCCATGAAACGTCGCACACGTCCATTTTATGCCTTTACGAGTGAAAATTATAAATTTCAAAAGTTTTCGACTAAGTCTCGTTTGGGTCCAAAATCACGTCCGAAAACTAATTCTGTGAAATCTCTACACAACCTACCTTTTTAATTAACGCATCTCTCACGTTCTCACCACAGTTCTCAAAATGATACTATCATATCCAAATTACCAGAATTATACTACACAGGTATAATTAATATTCAACAAATACCAGATAAAGTCAAATAACATTTAAATCACATAAATGTCATTTACTCATGATTATGCAATATGAACTTCCACGTTCCCGTGTCCTCACTGACACCTTACCGTTGACCACAGTCAACCACTTATCCTCAATTATCATATATCAATGATAATTCATAAAATTTCATATCATGCATGATTAAACTATAAATTTTTGGAACGGGTGTGACAACTCTCCCCTCCAAAAAGGAAGTTTGTCCCCAAACTTTACCTCAAGCGTCGAACAAGTACGGATATTCATTCCGCATGTCTTCCTCACTTTCCCAGGTAGCCTCTTCCACCGTGTGACTACGCCATAACACTTTCACCATCGGAATCGTCTTAGTTCTTAAGACTTGTTCCTTTCGATCTAGAATCTCGATCGGTTGTTCCACATAAGTCAAGTCCCCCTGAATTTGCAACGGTTCAGGTACAATGATCTTACTCGCATCCGTCATACACTTTCTCAACATCGATACATGGAATACATTGTGTACATGTTCCAACTCTGACGACAATGCCAATCGATAAGCCACCGGCCCTATTCTCTCTAGAATCTCAAAAGGCCCTATGAATCTTGGATTGAGCTTTCCCCTCTTTCCAAATCGTACAATGCCTTTCGAAGGCGATACTCGCAAATATACGAAATCTCCAACTTCAAAATTCATCGGTCGTCGTTTCGAGTCTGCATAACTCTTATATCGGCTCTGAGCTATCTTGAGTCGTTCCTGAATCAACTTCACCTTCTCAGTAGTCACCTGTATTAACTCAGGTCCTAACAACTTTCTTTCTCCCACCTCGGTCCAACAAACCGGTGATCGACATCTACGCCCATACAATGCCTCATACGGTGCCATGCCGATACTTGACTGAAAACCGTTGTTGTAAGCAAATTCAATCAACGGCAAGTGGTGCTCCCAATCGTTCCCAAAATCTAATACACAAAGTCTCAACATATCCTCTAACGTCTGAATCATGCGTTCTGACTGCCCATCGGTCTGAGGATGAAATGCAGTACTGAAACTCAATTTCGTACCCATAGCTTCTTGCAAACTTCCCCAAAACCTTGACGTAAAACTACTATCACGATCTGACACAATCACAGTTGGGACTCCATGTAGTCTTACAATCTCTTTCACATACAATTCCGCTAACTTGGACGGTTTAGTCGTCTTGATCGGTAGAAAATGAGCTGACTTTGTTAATCGGTCAACTATAACCCAAATCTTATCATTCTTATTGATTGATCGTGGAAATCCTGAAACAAAGTCCATCGTAATCTCATCCCATTTCCATTCCGACACTGGCAAAGGTTGTAGTAACCCCGCGGGTACTTGTCTCTCTGCCTTAACCTGTTGACATGCCGAACATTCGGATACAAACTTAGCAACTTCACGCTTCATACCCTTCCACCAAAAGTTTTCTCTCAAGTTTCTGTACATCTTATTACTCCCCGGGTGTACTGAATATTTCGTACTATGAGCTTCTTCTAAAAGTCGTTCCTTTATGTCCTTCACATTCGGTACACATAACCGATTTCCCAGTTTCAACGTTCCTTGTTCTAATACAAAACCAGGTCGCTTTCCCAAAGATATCTCATCTCTCATCTTACACAAGTAAACATCATGAAACTGTTCCCTCTTGATTTCATTTATAATATCTGGGTGTGCTACAATCGCCATCATTAAGCCATCGTTGGTCCCTGGAATTACATCCAATTCTAAGCGTTCCATTTCCTTTACTAGTTCCTTTTGTTGCGTTAGCTCGTCGGCTAAATTCCTCGGCGTCTTCCGGCTTAATGCATTGGCTACTACATTCGCTTTCCCCGGATGGTACTCAATCGAAAGATCGTAATCCTTCATCAATTCCAACCATCTTCGCTGTCTCATATTCAAGTCTCGTTGGGTAAAAATATATTTCAAACTCTTGTGGTCTGTGAATATCTCACACTTTTCCCCGTATAAGTAGTGTCTCCAAATCTTCAAAGCATGAATTACTGCAGCTAATTCCAGATCATGAGTCGGATAATTAATCTCATGTGTCTTCAACTGTCTCGAAGCGTATGCAATTACTTTACCACCTTGCATCAACACGCATCCCAACCCTTGATGCGACGCATCGCTATAGATCACAAACCCCTCGGTTCCGGATGGTATTGTCAGAATAGGTGCTCTCGTCAACCGTGACTTCAACTCTTGGAAACTGTCTTCACATTCCTGACTCCATTCAAAACTAATACCTTTTCTCATTAACCTTGTCATTGGCAATGAAATCTTCGAGAAATGCTCAATAAAACGGCGGTAATATCCCGCTAATCCCAAGAAACTTCGAATTTCAGATACGGAAGTCGGTCTTTGCCAATTTAATACAGCTTCTATTTTGTGAGGATCAACTGATACTCCATTCTTGTCAATCACGTGGCCAAGAAAAGTAATGCTAGGTAACCAAAATTCACATTTCTTGAATTTCCCAAACAATTGTTTTTCTCGTAATCTCTGAAGTATCAATCTCAAATGATTCTCGTGTGTTACCTCACTTGGCGAATAAACAAGGATATCGTCGATGAACACTATCACAAAATCATCCAAATAGTCTTTAAAGACGCGGTTCATAAGATCCATGAACGCAGCTGGTGCATTGGTAACCCCAAATGGCATAACTAAGAACTCATAGTGTCCATAACGCGTTCTGAAAGCTGTTTTCTCAACATCTTCGGCCTTCACTTTCAACTGATGATAACCCGATCTTAGGTCTATCTTGGAGAATACTTGTGCCCCACGAAGTTGATCAAATAAGTCATCAATTCTGGGTAACGGGTACTTGTTCTTAATCGTCAACTTGTTCAGTTCCCGATAATCCACACACATACGCATGGAGCCATCTTTCTTCTTCACAAACAATACTGGAGCTCCCCACGGCGATACACTTGGTCGAATGAAACCTTTATCAAGTAACTCTTGTAGTTGAACCTTCAGTTCCTTCAATTCTACTGGTGCCATTCTATACGGTGCTTTGGATACCGGCCTTGAGTCTGGTATAACCTCAATAGTGAACTCGACCTCTCTCTCAATAAGGACATCTGGTAGCTCATCAGGAAATACATCTGAATATTCTCGCACTATCGGAATGTCTTCTACTCTTGATTCGGTCGCTGAGACATCAGTCACTGAACATAGAAATCCATGACATCCCTTTTTTAATAACTTTCCCGCTCGGATAGCTGAAATCAAATATGGCGGCGGTATAACCCCACTTCCTTGAAAACAGAAGTTCCCATGTACTGGTGATCAAAAATTAACTTCTTTCCGTTCACAATCTATCATAGCTTGGTTAAGAGCTAACCAATCCATCCCTAGAATCACATCGAAATGGTTCACCACAATCGGTATAAGGTCTACGGTCATCAACTTTCCACCTAATTTGATATCACAGTTCTTATATACAGTAGATGTCATTATTGCTTTACTAAGTGGCACAGCAATAGACAAATCATATCCTAACGGTGCCGATTTAACATTCAAATTTTCAACAAAAGCATGTGATACAAACGAATGCGTAGATCCCGAGTCAACAAGTATGCGTGCTAAGTGCGAACATACAAGCACCATACCTGAGACCACTGTATCAGTAGCAGCCACGTCTCCAGGGTTCATCTGGAATGATCTTCCCTGACGTTGCTCTGTCCTTTGTCCTCCGTCATTAGATTGTTTAGGCTTCGAACCGCTAGAAGCCATAGAACTAGCTCCTTGTTGAGAATACCTCCTCGGGCAATCCTTGGCTTGGTGCCCAAATACTCCACAATCATAACACTTGCCTCTCATGTCGGGTGTTGAATTTGTACTACCCCCGCCTTGGTTCCTATTCTGGGGTTTGGTCATGAAACATCGACCTGAGTGCGGTCTGTTGCAAAGCGAACACAATGGTATGTTACTTGGCGTTCTCTTGAAATCACTAAAACTAGAACCAGAGCCTCTTTGAAACGGCCTCTTGAAAGATCCACCCTGACTTCGGTCACCACCCTCATGACTTCGCTTTCCTTGGTGATTTTGTCTCGATCTCTCTATTCCACTTTCGGCTACAAGCGCCGTTTGTTGTACTGCTGCAACAGTTGAATGCTCGTAGGTTTCTACCCTCAAACGGATATTTTCCCTTAAGCCTTCTTCAAATTTCCTTGCCCTTTCTTCCTCTCCTGGTACAGAACCTTTACCAAATCTCAACAACGCATTATACTTGGAAGTATACTCTGTCACAGTCAGGTCTCCCTGCTTCAAGTTATCAAATTCTCTCTTCTTTGCGTTGTAGGCGGCTCGTGGAAAGAACCGGCGATTGAATTCCGCCTTGAACCCTTCCCAAGTAATCGGTGCCCCTTGATCTAGTACATTCACCCACCAGTTCTGGGCTTCACCCTTCAGCACATCACTGGCATTCTCAATTTTCTCCTTATCGGTCATCGAAATCGATCGGAAAATTCTCTCCATATCCATGATCCAATGTTCTGCGAGCGTTGGGTCGGGTGTCCCATGAAATTCCATCGGTTTCTTCCGGGCAAACTGTTCTGATATTGACCTCATACCCCTATTTTCAGGCGCATGTACTACAACTATCGGTTCTGGCTCCAATGGAGGTGTTGGAGGTAATCTGTCCGCTATATTTCGTATCATCTCCCCCATGTTCCCCATCATCTCTGCCATTTCATTCATTCGGCGAGTATGTGGCGATAATTCTCGTTCTTCGTCACTCATGATTACAATCCTGTAGTTCTCAATGCATAAACACTATGCATGTACAACAATAACAATAGTATGTATGTAAAACAACATCCATATGCATCAAACATCTCTAAGATGCATGAATGCAATTGAAAACAAGTGGCAAATCACTCAACACTCCACTCGTCGTCGAACGTTCCCAAAGTTTTGTTACCTCTAGCTCTGATACCAATAAATGTCACGACCCATCCCACTACGCGTGGAAATAGGACACGTGGCACGCCACCAAGGCTCATCCAAACATCAATCTCATAATACGCAGCGGAAAGAACTTCTATAAAACAACCCTGGTAGTTTAAAACTTAGGAAACGTTCCCTTCTGCGTTTGTAAAATACATTGAAATCAGAGTTATAAAAAGTTTTGGCCATTGAAAACACATTCAAAGAAGATAGTTTTGAAAAAACAGAGGTTCAGTCGACTGCCCAGTCGACTGCACTAGGGTCCAGTCGACTGCTCCGTCGTCTGAGTTAAGCAGAACCAAAAATACAACATACTGCAAAGAGGTCCAGTCGACTGCTCAGGGAACCCCAGTCGACTGTGTTATGCAGAACTAAAATTAACATTTCTCATCAGGGGTTCAGTCGACTGATCAGGGAACCCAGTCGACTGCATCGGTTACTATTTGGATCAGTAGCTAAAATCTACAGTGCCTCAGTCGACTGATCAAGGATCCAGTCGACTGCTTCTCTTACTATAGACTTTCAGTGTCTCAATCCCACGAGATCCAGTCGACTGATCCTGGGTCCAGTCGACTGCTCCCCTGCTGGGCAGCCTGTGAAGAAAATAACAAGTCATGCTACTCAACACTAACAACAATCACAACCAACACCAATTCCCAACATACAAAACATCACTACAGACGTTCAATTACAAGATTACAATACTGAGAAACTAATCCATGATTCTATTACAACATTCTACAAGATTCAAATCCTTATACAAGTTTTAGGATTAAAGCAAAAACATTTACAAAGAGATTTCCCCGGCGTTCATCGGCCTCACTCAACACACTTCTTCTTGTCTTTCTTCTTACCTGCAATGGAGTACATCTCCACTGCTCAGCTATATGCTGAGCGTACAATTCTAAATGTATGCTTATATGACAGTTCATGGTTTAAGCATCTAAAACACATAAGAATAGTCTCTGGGGTGAGTGGTACGCATTCATCCGGTAGCGGCAAGTCCAAGCCTTAAACCGCGATGTCAATGGCAAGTCCAAGCCTACAACCATTACATCCCACAAGTGCCATGGCAAGTCCAAGCCTACAACCATGCACAGTAGCCGTCGCTACCAAAATTCTCAAACATCGAGAAGCTTACCCCGGCATGAATTTGCACCAAACTCCCCTTTGACCCAAGTAGACACATAACATGCTCACATAAACAGTTATACGTGCTTTTATCATAATTTCACGTGCATAATTAACGGGCCTAGCTAACACATGAATTTCGCCCGGATCCAAGAATATCAAAAGTGATGTCCAAAACATGAAAATCCATATATTTCATAGATCTAGAATTCATACCTCGTGCGAATCTCTTCAAACTTTGAAGGATTGACTAGGAGGCTAAATAAACGCTGGATTTCGAATTTGGTACAATTCCTATAAGTTTTACCTGATTTTTCCCAAAAGTCCAAAATTAATATTTTAACAAAACTTAGCCAAACATGACCTAAGTAGTACCAAAACGTAGGTCTTACCTCCACGAGTTCAAATCTGAAATCTGGAGAAAATCTGACAGTCGGAAGGTTGTCAAGCGGCGTCGCAAAGCCCGGAGAACCAATCTCCTTTCTCTCTCCTCTCTCTCTAGATATTAATGAGTTTAGATGAGAATGAATTCTCATCTCATCTATATATAGACAAACCTTCGGAAAATTACGCTTACCTCCCCGCAAGTTTCTCAAAACTTCTCATTAACCCATGAAACGTCGCACACGTCCATTTTATGCCTTTACGAGTGAAAATTATAAATTTCAAAAGTTTTCGACTAAGTCTCGTTTGGGTCCAAAATCACGTCCGAAAACTAATTCTGTGAAATCTCTACACAACCTACCTTTTTAATTAACGCATCTCTCACGTTCTCACCACAGTTCTCAAAATGATACTATCATATCCAAATTACCAGAATTATACTACACAGGTATAATTACTATTCAACAAATACCAGATAAAGTCAAATAACATTTAAATCACATAAATGTCATTTACTCATGATTATGCAATATGAACTTCCACGTTCCCGTGTCCTCACTGACACCTTACCGTTGACCACAGTCAACCACTTATCCTCAATTATCATATATCAATGATAATTCATAAAATTTCATATCATGCATGATTAAACTATAAATTTTTGGAACGGGTGTGACAAGGGCAGCATTCAAAGAATTTGGCGGCGTGGTTACTTTTGATACAACATACTTGGTGAACAAATATGACATGCCATTCGCGCCTTTCGTAGGGGTGAACCACCATGGGCAGTCGGTATTACTTGGGTGTGGACTGATCTCAAGTGATGATATCGAGACCTTTACTTGGTTATTTCAGTCTTGGCTTACATGTATGTCTGGATGTCCACCCAATGCAATTATTACAGATCAAGACAAAGCCATGAAAAAAGGAATAGAGATTGTTGTTCCTATTGCACGACATCGTTGGTGCTTATGGCATATCATGAAGAACTTGCCTAAGAAATTGAAAGGGTACAAGGAAAATGAATCAATCAAATTTGTTATGCAAAATGCAATATATGATTCATTAACAAAAGAAGAATTTGAAGATGCTTGGGCCAAGTTCATTGAAAAATATCAACTACAAACCAATGAATGGTTACTTGGGTTGTATAACGAGAGAAACCGATGGGTGCCTGCTTTTGTGAGGGATATTTTCTGGGTAGGAATGTCAACTACCCAACGAAGTGAAAGCATGCATGCTTTCTTTGATGGGTACATCAACTCGAAGACCACTTTGAAACAATTTGTGGAACAATATGAGAATGCCTTGGCAAAAAAGGTAGAAAATGAAAAGCAAGAAGATTTCAATTCATACAACTCATACTTCCCATGTGCAACTCCTTTTCAGATGGACTATTTCAAAGTGTTTGCACAAGGGCAAAATTTAAAGAGTTTCAGAATGAGATATTTGGGAAGCTTTGTTGTCATTTGACTTTAATTAAGGAGGATCTTGGCTTTACAGAATATGAAGTACGTGAACGGGTTCAAGTTGGACAAGGTCACCGGTCTGCAACTTTCAAGCTAATTTTTAATGATGATACCAAGGAAATTAACTGTAATTGCCGGTTGTTTGACTTTAGAGGAATAATGTATAGGCATCAACTTATGGTGTATAATGATAGGGAGATTTATGATGAAGTACCTGCGAAGTACATCCTAAACAGATGGAGTAAGAATGTCAAAAGGAGACACAGTAAAATTTGGATAAGTTATGACAACTGGTCAGACAGACCTGAAGCACGTCATTTTGATAAAATGTGCAATGCATTCTATGAGGTTGCTGATGTGGCAGCAGATTCTGAAGACTGGTGTGGTGAGGTGATGGCACAAATATTTCAAATGAAAGAGGGATTGAAAGAGAAGGCTGAAATTTGTGGAAGCAATATGCCTATTTCTACTAATGTTCATAATTATTCAACCTCGCATGGGGATTGTGTTGTAATTTCAAAAGAGAGTACAAATATACTTGATCCAGTGGTTACTCGTAGTAAGGGGCGACCGCCAAGTAAAAGGAAAGTTGGCAATGTTGATAAAGCAGTTAAGAAAAAGTCAACTGCAAAAAGGAGGGCAAATGCATCGACAAATGTACAGGTTGGACAATAATTACTCTTTTTAAGATATGCATGTATATAGAATTTGAGGAGCTTTACTGATTATTTTTTACTTTGCATTATGTAGGGATATGACGAGCGAGGTAATGAGCATGGTACACAGGAGAGTACTATCTTAAATTCAGCACTCATGCGACCAAGTATACCTACATTGACTCCATATATACAACCTCCAAATATGTGAATAGGATGAAGCTTTGCAGTTCGTCCAACTATGGGAATTGGAGGAAGCTTTGCATTTCAGTCAACTATGGGAATTTGAGAACTGGACGGTAGACAATTTCATAATCCATTTTGGAGGCTGGGTTATGATTTCACATATATGCATCCCTCAAGTTTAGCTAGAGGCTTAGGTCCTGAAGAGAATTATAGCAGAAAATTCAATCAAGGTATATCTACTATTGTTCAAGGCTCCTTTTTGTTGCTGCAAATCCAGTACCTTGTGAAATAACGTCATTGTTTGAATTAATATCTACAGGAAACTACACAGAGGACTATACGCCATGCCATTCAAGAGCACCTCCCAGATGTAGTGGTGATGAACAAGGAATTTAATTGATGCTCAATCTCCTTGAATTTTGAGACTATATATGATTGCTAGATTTGTGATCTCTGCGCATGTAGTCTTTGTATTGTAATTTCCATTGTACTAGACTCTACATGGGCTGAAGAAGTTATTTGTTGTGTTGATGGTATGATTTGCTCTTATTTCTCAACTCTGTTTATAGGCAAATCTGTGTAATTTTTTACTCCAAAAAGTCAAAATAATGCTTGTTGATGTGGAGCAATTGGAGCACTTCTTTTGTCTCCATATTGTGAGTTGTATCAGCTGATCAAATAATGGATCATAAGGCACAACCCAAACAATTTGGGAATTAGTTCAATGTTTTTTTAATACATGAGGGTTTTGTATATTGTTGTTGAATTGGGAAATTTTACTTAGAATTGGGGACAAAAAGAAAAGTAATTGTATATTGTTCTTTTTGGTTTATCAAGTAACTATAAATTGGAAGAAAAAATAATGATTTTTCAATTGAGGTAGTTTATTTATTTTTTATTTCTTTTGTAACTAACAAACATTCCCCTAAATTAAATCACTAAAACTCATGTGAAATTCTCAGGTGATTCAGTTCACTCTGATGGTGGAGTAGAATTGGGTTTGCCAAAATGGGGGTAAATTAAGAGAAAAAGAAAGAGATGGAGGAGTGAGAGAATATGAGAGTGATAGTGTGTGAGAAAATGGGTGGGACTCACGAAATTTCTGTTTATTTGCCCAAAAGGGCCTCTGTTTGAGTGGGTAAGGAATAAGCTTGGAAGTCAAATGTGTGGGTCTCACGAAATTTTTGAAAAATTTGCCCAGATGGGCTTTTCGGTGGAAAGGGGTGTAAAATAATAGGGTGTCTTCCTAGCATTTATGTAAAATAAAACACCAAGATATTAGAATGGGGAAGCAAAAGCACTGTCCTTAATTAGGTTCAATTTGAGAAGAATCTAAACCCCAAAAAGTCTTCACCAGAAAATAAGACTATCAAATATGTGGTCCCTTCTTTCATTATAAACAAATATACATAAATACACAAAAGAGTTATTACGTATATCTCACTACCCCTCTAACTGGTAACCACTCCTTAGAAAATCCATGAACATACTACGATCACCAGTGTACTATTTCTTCACCTCCTACTTGCAACTAACCATAAACTACTACTCCGTATTAATTAATATTGTTATGGGTAATGCTATGTGCACATAAAATGTGGGACAGCACTTCAATGTTGTTGCTTCAGTACTGTTTGTATTGTTCTCTCTTACAAAAGTGGGATCCAAAAATTATAAAACATACTAAACAGTGCATTGAAGTGCGGTCCTAAAATGTGCACATAAAGATCTAGCTAGGTCATTTATTTCAGTCGAACCCGTGCCTGCATACATGAGACCCACCGAAAGGAATGATCCAAATCTTTATGTGCACCAATCATTACTCTATTGTTATGTACCTACCCTCTTAATTAAACTTTGCTTATGTCCTCAAGAGTATACTCTGTTTTATATTTCTTTCTTTCTGATTCAGCTAATCCAAGATTGCTTGTGATGACACGTACGAGATAGCTTTAATTAAGTCGTGTTTATGTACCATCGGCTTCATCATCATCCTTAACCTTCGATGGCATTAATTTTCCAATCCACTAAATTTGTGCTGATCACTTCTTATAGCTACTTTGGATTTTTCTTCTTGGCTTTGGGCTACTTTTGGAGTACATATTTGAATTCTTGAAAACGACAGCTAGCAAATGCATTGATTTTCTTTAATGATTGCACTCAGTAGACACATCAATTTTTTTTTTTTTTTTTTCCTTTTTAAATCATTTCGCATCGATTCCATGATCTCCATGGTTATACACATGGATACGGCTTCAGAATTAATGCCATTTATTCCGTGCATTTGGAGAATGACTTGCATTTTCCAAAAAAAAAACGTAAAAGTTATATTGAAATTAATCCTTCAATTAAGCTTAAACTGAAACAATAATTATCATTACAATTGAAGAAAATGCATATTCTAAAAATGCCATTCCAAAGTCGCCAATATATAATTTCACTCACATACAAGACCTAAAATATGCTATTGTCGCCAAAGGGAAATTTTTAGGTGATGCGCACTCTTAGTTGAATATTTTGTGATTATGTGTAGAAAGTGAAGGACACTTAGAATCCTATTTTTTAACTAAACATCTTAAGGGAAAAACACACACACACACACACACTAATATTTGCGTAGCACCTCCCGCCCTCACCTTTCCTCTTCCAATTTTTTTTTTTTTTTTTGGCTGAAAATAGTCTTTCTTTACTAAATTTTTTAATACCATCCCCAATCAAATCTCACGAGCAACCTCTTTTGTTAGTTGGTAGAAAGCCCTAAGCTGTGGAAAATGGTAAAGACATTGTTTGGTTCACTGGCATACCATTAGGCTTTTGAATATAAAGAAGACTGTCTGGTTTACTTTTGTATTCCTTCTTCGCTCCAAACTATAGTGAAGTTTTGCAAATGAGTAATGCTATGCCTCCAAACTTTGGATCCCAAATGCTTCCCAAATATATGTTATAGTAGATCCACTGAATTTTTATTGAAGGATGTTAAAGTAACCCCACTATTATTAAAAGTGATCCCACTGCCACTAGTATTTGGGAAGCATAGCATTACTCTTGAACTTAAATCACTGAACTAGGTCTGCAACCAAATATTAAACCAACTTTAGTAGAAGCGTTATCATAATCTAAATTTACCTAAACTAGCTTACTGTGAATCAAGTTAAATAATTTAACATAAGGGAAACAAAAAAATTCTCTAATCACAAAAATACAGCATTTGGAGCCTATTTTATTACCACACCTGTCTATAAATTCTCACCTCTTTTTTTAACAGTAAATTAAAAATAGGAAGTACGCAGAAGACAAGAAAAGAATAAATAGAAACAAAACCAGATGAAAGGAGAAAGTGTATGTCTCCTCTGTAACAACCATCCCTGACCTCTCTGAAATATTTAACTACACTGAAACTCAGCGACCTCTTCTCATGTGAAATTCTGCTGAAATCAGAAAAATTTTAACATAATGAGAGGCCACTCCTGCGTAAGCAAATTACTGAACGAGGCCGCTCACGTAAAAGCAGAGATCTGTTTTTCTCTCTCCTTTCTGTGGATTCTCTCTAAGCCGAACTAAAATTGCATTTTGATCAAGGCATTTTATTTTGAATCTGCCGATGAACATGAACTAAGAACTCAACATATGAGAGGCCAATTTGCATCTTGTCTTCTACCATATACGAGAAGAAAATCATTCCTGCAAATCAAAAGAAAACACAAAAGCAAAAAAAAAAAAAAAAAAAAATTATATGCAATGTACAACACAAAAGGAACTCTCTTTTAGGGATGGCTGTTATACCGTTTATTTATGTTGAGTAAAGGAATTTGAGTGGTATATTTTTCAGTGGCACATGACATAAAAGTGTTTTTAAATGCAACCTTGATATTCCTTAGTTGATTTCAGATTGACATCGAAGAAAATTGAATTACAGGACATGGTGTTGGCAATAAAGTATGTATCGGACAAGGCCAAAAGATATCTATAGCTATAAAGTATTAAACCCTTTTACCATCAGTCTATAAATTAGTCAACCACCTTAAGAGTTGGTTTACATTGGTGCAATTAAAAGCTTGATTCCAAATATGAAATGATACTAAGACAATGACCAAGTTAATTTAGTAGCAAACCTGCAGAGTATACAACTAATAGAGGGATGATAATAGTTTCTGAGTCCAGAATTTTCATATAATTGTGCTTTTACATTATTCTTTAGGCTCTGTTTGGTTTGCAGATTTAAACAAGGAAAACAACAAAGAAAATTGTCTCCCTGGTGTTTTCCCATGTAATTTCCTCCATGCTTAAAAACCATTGAAATTTTAAAAAATACGGTAGGAATTCAAGAAAAGAGGAAGAAAACTAACGCACAAGATTTAAATTTGTTGACTTATTTTTCACCATATTTTCCTTTCCTACCTATTTTCCTCGCTGCTTTCCTAATTAACCAAACAAAGAAGAGCTTTTCCATAGTGTCTTTTTCCCCTTTCCCTCCCTAACTCCATGAATCAAACAGAGATAAATGGGAAACTGGATACACACACACATAAAGGGACACAGAATCTTACTTTAGAATTAAATTAAGAGATCTTTGAATCAATTCTTATTATACTATGGTCCAGTTAAAATACAGAGTTGCTAATCTGTTCTAATTCTAAAGGGTTTTTTTTTTCATCAACTCACCTGATGGATCTCCTTTCTTGCACAATTTCAACCTGCAAGAAGATGAAAAGTAAAATTGTAGCAGAAACACAGATTGAGTAATCTCATAATTGATTTGAAAGACTATAATGTTCATTAAATCACTGGAACTTTTCTTAAGAGAAGAAAATTTCCAACAAAAAAAAAAAGCAAGTCATACCGGAGGTAGGAACATCTTTGGCGCCTTATCTCATTTACGACATCGTTTAGCTTCTTCGATAAAGGATTGTCAAATTGCTCCAATACAAACTGAGGAATGAAGAAGGAAATCAAATTGGCAAGTCGCCTCAAAAGGAACTTATCCCAGCAAATAAATTGTGATACCAACACCATTTGAAAAGTTCTCATCTTTCACCACAAAACATCACATAAACAAAATTGATACCCCATAATATGATCAGAACGAAGGGGGATAATTACGTCTTATAAAAAAAAAACTTTCCGTAGTATTTCAGATAGAAAAGTTGAACCAAACATATTGTGATACGACAGGGACACTCTTGTGAATTGTGAAGAATTTAAAAATAATAATAAAAAAAAAATTAAGATAATAAGAAAGATATATATATATATTTTTAAAAAGGCAATACAACGATTTTTAAATTAAATAAATCGATTCGTGCATTATCTACCACTTTTACACTCATGTTGTAGCAGATCCTAAAAGATTAACCATGTGTCCTGAGTCAAGTAACAGTGCCAACCAAGCATTTATGATGCTAGATTGTTAGATTTTACATTAGCTACCCAAAAAAAAAACAAAATTTAAACAAACAGACCTGAGAAGGAATTTCATCAATGGAGGAAATGCCAAATAGTTGCCGCATGATATTAGGATCCGCAGAGTTCCCAATATAAATTAAACAATCCTCTCCATTCTCAAGAAGATAGATTCCATCTTCAGTCAAGTGTTCACTGGAAAGTGGAATAACAGGAGGTATAAGAGATTCTTCCATCTCCTGTCATCTCAGAGTAGTAACACATCAACAATGTCAGTATCATTCAAGGAAAATAAGAAAAACAGCAAAAAATACAAATTCATACCTTCGAGTTAAGGTCATGAATAGACACCATCCTGGGGTACACCAATGGAATAGCCAAAGTAGTAGAAAGAGATGAAACATAGTTGATCCAAAAGGACCTATCATCTATCCGCCCATCCGTCCGTAATCCAGTACTTTTAACCAATGCTGGAAAAGAACGAAAAATATAAATGCCTTCAAGATTTACAAAATCATTTCCAAGAAGCAACACTAGTAAGCTAATGTTTGCCCAAATAGGCAAATAGTTCTATGAGAAAAATCAACCTAATATCAGCCAGAGGAACAATATTTATGTAGTTAAGCACCATACAAAACAATCAAACTTCCAAAGACCAAATATATCTGTACATATACTTCAGTAAAGGGGCAATCGAGAACTTCATCTATTTACAGAAATTCTCACCCATGCACAAGATTCATATTGCAAACAAAATGATAATCAATTGTGTCAAAAACAGTTAAATGCAAGATAAGCACTAACAAAGGGTGACAACTTTAATCAAAATCAAACAAATTGATTCAATACAAACAGATAACTCAGCATAGACTTGTAAGTAGCAAGAAACATACCAAGAGTGTATAACGGCAATAATTTAAGCGCCTCTGGAAGAATAAGTTGTCCAGACGATGACACTGTTGCACAAAATTTGCGATACGAATGCAGAACACTGATGCAAAGGTTTGTCACTTGTTCCCTGACTTGCAAGAGTGGACTGGAAGGAATTTCATTTGCCGCTACAGGAGAGGTAAAATTAAATAGCATAAGTGGTATTCTTTCCTGAGAAAGATAAAATTAGCACTACACATGCTTGAGGTACAAGAAGATAGATACAGAACATGGTCACAACTGGAGTAGGGAGGGAGGGAAGAAGGATAGGGGGGATTTTGGATAAAGTGCATGTCACAAGGATTACATACAGAACTAATATTATTGGATGTGAATGAGAGAATCTTCATAAATAAATAAAAAAAGGTCAAATGCACACCACACAAACAGGAAGCAAGATGGGGGGGCGGGGAACCATTTACCTTGCTTCAAGAAACATGCGAACTGGGTGTCTAAGTCAGCCAATCTAAACAGACTACTTAGCATACTTGTACATGGCAGCGATAAGGTAGAAACTCGAATTCTTCGTTCGCCATACATGGTGGTGTAAAGAAGGGCACACTGGATGACAAAACGCACAGGATAATTAGAAGAATTAAGAGCATCAATTTTCTCACACCAAAACACTAATACAGAGGTTTTTTTTTTTTTTTTTTTTGGGAGGGGAGGTGGTTTGGTTGAAGGTTAAACCTGAAAAGCACATTCAGCGCCATCCTGCAATTTATCATCGTGTTTTAAGGTTACCATTATAGTTTTGTCACAGTCAATCTGCACAAGGGAAGGGGGGGCCTAATTAGAAAAGGAGCAAGTCACATTATAATAACTGAACCAAAATCCACTAAAAACTGTTCAAACAATTTTTGCAACAGTGAAAAGTAAAACAAAGCAAGGGTTAAAATTTGAGAGAGAGAGAAAGAGAGAGACAGCGCAATAATTACAACAGAACATGATTGAGATTGCAACCAAGTTTTCAGTCCTCAGCCAAGGTCACTTCTCCCATGGTTTAACAGAAGTCCACATTAAGAGAAATTTTGGAAGAGAATCGATCAGTAATTTGCTAATGACCAAGTCTTTCATATAAAATTAACTTACCGCGGGTAGGTCAACATCTGTCGGAATGCGTTTACAAAAGTTTCCAGAGTATTCTTGAACTTGAAGACCCTACAATGAAAAGTTCACTAAATTTCAGTGTAACTTATTATCTTTAACTAGTTTCATGCTAGTAGTAAGAATTTTTTGAAGAGGTCAGATTTTTAGTGAAATGACCCAAAGAAAATATACACTTATATACATGCATAAGTAACTTTTTTTCCCTTCGGTAAGTCGCATAAAATATCAGGTGATATGAGAAACTCACCTGGCTACATCTTACACGCATCACTGCCTCAAAACCTTGGGGTCTTGTGACATTCCATCGGAGATCATTGCAAAGCTTGGCAGAATCAGAAAGAGCTGAAAAAGGGTAATAATAATACACCTGGAAGAAAGGATGAAATATTCCAAGTTCAATGCAATGGGTAACAATGAGCAGCTGTGACACAAACATTCAATACGCTTCTCTGGAGTAGCTTACAATTCAGTATACAAGCAAGTCACAGTATCATCCAGCTTGATTTCTCTTAAAAGAAGGTATGTAAAAGAAATAAACTGAAAACCATGTACTTTGTCGCCACAGTATCACAAAGGGGTCGTTAACTGAACCAAAAGATGGAAAAAATAATGCTTTTCAACGGTAACTTTTAGGGAAAAAGCACAAGGATAAAATTAGAACCTATTTAACTCAACTCAAAGCCTAATCCAAATATTTAAAAATGAAATACTTGGACGTCGGCGACATAAATCATGTTTCTCCATTTTGTTCTATCTAAAACAATAGTTTCACTAGAATTGCACGCTATAACATGGTATCATATCTTTGTCATTTTGGACTTCCCCTTCCCTTAGTACCATCCACGTCAACACTATCACTCTTCATGACTGGTGCAGTCATTGGCTTCTTTGTACATGTCTAACCATCTTAATCGATGCTGTTATTTTATCTGAAGAATGTGCCACTTTGACCATCGTACGACTGGATTAAATTCACAACTTAAACAATGCCAAAAAAAAAAAAAAGACCTTGTATGACAACAGAAGCTAGACCAACAAATGTGTCTTCCAATAATACCTGGCCACCCGTAGTTCTTGGGATTACAGATATAGAAGCAATGTCCACATAAGTTTGTGTTGTAATAAATACATCAACGCAGACCTGAAAATGCAAAGAATTAGAATTTATATGATTTACTCAGTAAATCTCCACCGATAATCAAGAGGAGATTTCAGCATCATATCCAGCAAAAAATAACACACAAAAGCTTTACCTGATACTCAGCAAGTTCAACAGCCAGTGTCTTTAAAGTTTTGTCCGCTGGTTGGAGAAATTTATGGGCCTCCTGGAATACCATAAGTAGAGCATCATATTGGAACCAGAGTACAGTACTTATATTACACTCATGGTTCAAGGTCGCGGTATCGGCGGCCGGTGTGACTACGTGGTCGTCGCATCGCGGCCTGGTATCGGGCGATACGCAACGATACGCTAGATTTAAGGCTCAAAAAATATGAAAAAATAACGAAAAATTCTAAAATAATCATAATATCAAAATTGTTCCAATAGAATATTACAATACACAATGTACCAATTATTAAATCACTAATTATTCAATCCACACGCTGCAGATCCACAGTTTGATAGCTCAACACACATAATTCGATAGATTGTTCAATAATACTACTAAATAACAGATTTTTATACATTTAAATAAACAAATAAACATTTTTTTATACATATAAATAAACATATAAACATTTTTTTTATACATACAAACATTTTTTTTACAGTTTTTATACATATAAACATTTTTTTTATAAACATATAAACATTTTTTTATACATATAAATGAACAATTTTAGCATAAATAACCTTTTTTTTTTTAGATATAACTAAACATTTTTTTATAAAAATATAAATAGCAAAAATTAATACACCTACAAAGTTATTTAATCTTCAACCCAAATCCAAACAACCCACCCCATGCCCACTAATTTACCCAAAATGTTAACCCTAACCAATAACAATGTAATTAATTATTAAATACTAAAATAATGCATATCACACATCCCCAACACATGTTACGCACAATGAATTCCCAACTTAAAAAACATTATCAGGCTTAACCCATCGGCCATCCCTATCAAAACAACCAGACCCATCCCTATCGACACCCTGCGACTTAGAGAGAGAGAGAGAGAGAGAGAATCGCATGCAGCAGCTTCAAGCTTCGAGAGAGAGAGAGAGAGAGAGACTTCGAGAGAGAGAGAGAGAGAGAGAGCTACAACAGATCGAGTGAGTTCTGGTTGGTTTTTGATTTTTTTTTTTTTTTTTTTCATTTTTTTCTACATCTCGTCTCTTGTATCGGCATATCTCGGTGATATTATTGCCGATATTTTGGAATATCGGTCGTTTCGGCCGATTCACAGGATGGCTTGACTCGGTTATTATCTCGTATCGGACCCTCTGGTCATCATCTCGTATCGGACCCTCTCAATACCAAGTTAACTCGGCCGATATGTCTCGGTATCGGCCGATACTTCGAACCATGATTACACTAGTTGACGGTTACCCTTCTCCATGAAACATGTGAATCCACCAAAACTTATGACCGATTAAATTTACAAATGTTAATAGATAAACGAGAAACCATTACTTTTTAAAGAGAGAAGGGGGTGGGTGGAGAGAGAGAGAGAGAGAGAGAGAGAGAGGAATAAGAACTAGACACCAATTAGAATAAGAACTAGTCACCAATTAGATTTACGAGTATTTGCAGAAAATACTACATGATGACGCGGATGCTAATGATGAAAATGATGAGAACATATCAGCTTTTGCACGTTCAAAAACGAACGGAAACAAATTAAGACTCTGTAGTACTCTCAGAATTTTATGCACGCCAATGATATTCAAGGGGAGGGAATAATATTTTATGTCTGCAGAGTGTAGATTGTAGAGACATTAATCAAGGTATTATGGATCAAATTTACAGGGAATTACCCATTAAATGGCTAGAAAAGCTAAAGCAGTCTGGGTTATTCAAGAAGATTTGTGTATACCAGAAAATAGACAGGAAGGGAAATGAGGAAGCTGGATACCTAGATTCAGAACATACGACATCATAGTTGTTACAGTAGGAACACTTAAGATATAGAGTAATGCTATGCTTCCCAAATTTTTTTCCCAAAAAGTATTTCCCAATACGAGGCAGTAGGTCCCTCTTCATTAATGGTAGGACCACTTCAACATCAACCAATCAAAATCAATTGGGCCCACTGCCACATGTGTTGGGAAACACTTTTGGGGGAAAAAATTGGGAAGTATAGCATTACTCTAAGATATATCGCGCATGAGTGATCATCATGTTCGACAGAAATCAAAAGCATCCCAAAACACTTGTAAACAATAAACAAAAATAAAACCAAAGCATCCCTTCAACAGTTGAACTAGATCTGGTGTGATCATATTTGCACTCCAAAACTGTTCCAAATTAATGACTTAACAAACCCCTTTCCCACCTTTTAAAAGACCTTAATGAATGAACGAATGTAAAGACGTATAAATCATAGTTCAGATGCAAAAAAACTAGAATAACCAAACACAGGTTCGTGGCATGTAAGACTTCAAAAATGTCAACTGCGGTCTAGCTCACCAACCATCACAAAGACGGAAAACAAGAAACTTCAAAAATGCAACACCAAACTCCAAAGAACAAAAAGATAGCAAAACATAAACATTTAATAAGCATACCTTCTCTCCTGCAGACACATTCGTTCTTCCTTCAGCCTCTCTAGAAGAAAGGGCTCCAATGCCAACTGATGGCAAGACTGTACACAACATTGTACAATAATAACTCAGAATAGCTAAATGCAGAAATTCGCCAATACATTTGTCAATAGTACATGAAGGAAAAATATAGTTCAGTTACAACTATACTTCTGGCAACATTGAGCTGTAGAATATAAGAAGGTAAAATGAAAAATAAGTTAGAGAAAAAAGAAAAGGTCAGATGCACCAAATTTGACTTAATAGAGCGTTACCTTTGTAGAAGTTTATAAATTAATCAATGCACAGATAGAGGGAGGAAGGGGGAGTGAAGTTGATGGAGAGAGAGAAAGACCCAAATAAAACTACTAAGTGACCTGTTCAATATCATACACTCTTCATCATCAAATCCTAGGATTTCCTTTCAAGAAATTACATCGCTTAGCCTATCAAAATTAAATCTTATCGAGAGTTGTCTTCTACACCCACTGAACTGACTTATTGACTCCATGCTTCCTCTCCCTTGAGTTTAACTAAGAATTTGCTCTTAAAACTCAAATCTCTGAGTTGTTACATAAACTCTCACTTAGAATCCACAACTTTGAACTTCTGCATCCAATTTTAGATCTAGAAATCTTGTGGCTTAACTGTAGGCTTTAGGCAAAAGACTATATAAAGATCTGATTTAGGAAGTATGTTCCAACATTTATATCCTAATCCATTATCAGACTCGTGACTACTTGAACTTGCGTCTATAAGAAACAATTAATGATCGGCTACCAATTCAAAACAGTTGTGTAAACGTCATAACAATGCTTGAACATACACAATGCATTCCTTTTCTAAATTTAATTCAGCAGCATCTAAATCAGTGAAGGTTTGTGAGCTTGCCTGACTGAAATACGAGGAGTTTCCCTCCAGTACTCTTCATTGCCAAAAAAGCAGCCTGAGGTAAGAACAAAATAAACATAAACCAAATGTATACACCAGATTCAAGATTAATCCATTTATAAGTGTGTGATGTAATAAATACTAAATGGCAATCCAGAAATAGAATGCGAATAAATCAGGTAACCATGGATTTCTTCATTCTCTCTATTAGCCTAGTCTACAAAATATCAAACCATAAAATAGTTACATCACAGCACAAACGCGTTCTATTTCATGGTGATTCAAATATAATGCTGTGTTGTAGCAGGCACAACAAGGAACAATGTGATTTTAACATCTCATTGCAGAGGCATCATGCACGATAAATAAGAGTGCACGACAATTATTAACCTATCATGGATGCCATTTTCAGTACCATCATGAGCATCTTAGTCCCATTTCTTAATATCTTCCCTTATCTAAACCACATCACTAAAAAAATAGGTTAACATGTGTTTTGACCTCAAAATACGATCCACCACTCAGGTTTTGAGAACTGGGAACCATCAATTGTGAACTTACTGTGAAATTTGAAATACTATTTGCATCTGCACTCCACTCCTATATAACGAGAAGTGGGCTCCAACAGGTAGGGTCTTCTCTCCATCTCTCAACTTTCCCCTAGTTTGACTTGTCTCGTGAGGGAAAACAAATTGTTTTCCAGTTTAGAATGCTACTGATAGTTTGGTGGTAAAAGAGCAAAACACAACTCCAGCTAACCCGGTTTTCAAAAAGCTTTTGCATGGGATCTTAGGAATAGGAAACGAAGTGTATCTTCAGCAACCTCAAGAAAGGTCAGTTTAACATGCCCTAAATATTAATAAATTTACTAGTAGATAACATTCGTACACCATGCTATTATACAGCTATAAGGATGTTGACTATACATAATCAACATAAAGAAATAGCCACCTTGACTGCTGCACCAAAGGCTGAATCAGAAGTTTTATTATTCTGAAACATGGTTGGGATGTTTTCCAGCAACAGCTCTAAATGTTGACGGCACTGAAACAACACAGAAAATAACCAATTCACTTGAAACCGATTGATAACTCCTTAAGGCTCCATTTGGTTCCCCAATTTAGCGAAGGAAAGAAAAACAAGAAAGAAAACTAGTTCACTTGTGTTTTCCACCATGCCTAAAATACATTATGTACCAAAACTCTTCAAAATATAGTTGTAACTCAAGATAGAAGGGAGGGAAGTGACTAACACAATTCAAATTTTTGATTTCTTTTCTCACCGTGTTTTCTTTTCCTTCCAAATTTCCATGTTAACCAAACAAAGAAAAGTTCTTTCTCCAGTGTTTTCTTTTCCTTTCCCTCACCAAATCCAATAACCAAATCAAAGCCAAAAGCAATAAGAATGTAAAATTTGGAAGCAACTGCTAACCATGCCACAAAATGCTATGAAGAAGTAGAAAATCCGAAGTGTTAAGAAATCTTACCTCAGAAACTGGAACAATAACATCAGATTGGAGAGGAGTATAAACATCTTGAACATCAGGAACTATGAGCATCAACGGCTGTAAACATAGATTGAACATTAAAAAAAAGAGCATCCATGAAATTCACTTTTTTAAGTACAGCTGCTGTTTCACACTAGTTGCTTGGTTAATATGAACTTGACATTGGGTTTAGCATGATATCCTAAAACAGTTTCACACGGACAACAAAATAAGCGTAAGATGCCAAATACTTAGCCCCAAAAAATGTGTAAGACGCCAAAAATCAAATTTCCACCTTCATAAACCAGGGAAAGGGATTAAAAAGAAGAGAAGAAGATAATAAAGCAAGTTGATTTTCACAGCAGAATAGCATACAAATAAACATCAAAGCAGACCAAGCTGAGTCGAAGCAGATGTTAAGCACAGTAAGTTTACGTCAAAACAGAAAAGAATAAAAGCATACAAGTCAAAAAGTAAGGACACATAATATTCAAATGTATATTGAATACTGCAACTGAATATTGACCTGCTGTAATGCACGTTTCAGGTTATAAAAATGGATGGTCGAGTCAAATGTAGCAATGCCCACCATTGTTCGAGGACCTTCCTGCAATAAATGAATCATCATGATATCAGTGACTGAAGCTTTTGTGCATACAAGTGCATATAAAGGCCTATAACTGATAGATGTGACAAAATATGAGAATATAGTGAAAGCTTAAGTTTCTAACCTTGGTTAGAACCTTTTATATTGATCATATAGAAGAAGAAAACAAATATTACAAATAGGTCATTGGACTTATAACAAAATACAAACATAACAATAAAAATAACTCTAACACTCCCCCTCAAGCTGATACAAATAAATCTCTCATTCTCAGCTTGTCCAGGATAGTATGAAATGGACGACTCCCAGCGGCTTTAGTAAGAACATCGGCAACTTGATCACAAATCTTCACAAGGGAACACAAATAGTACCACTACTAATAATTTCTTTGATGAAGTGTCGATCAATCTCCACGTGCTTTGTTCTATCATGTTGAACAGGATTATGAGCTATACTGATGGCCGCTTTGTTGTCACAATATAGCTTCATAAAATCTATCAGATTAATTTTTAAGTCCTTCAGCAAAGACTTGATCCACAATAGCTCACAAATACCTTGTGGACCATAGCCCTAAATTCAGCTTCTACACTAGACCTGGCCACAACATTCTACTTCTTGCTCCTCCAGTTAACAAGATTACCTCCGACGAACGTGCAGTACCCTGACGTGGACCTCCTATCTGCATCAGTGTACGCTTCCACCCTTAGGTGGTCATGTCTCGCAAAGTGCAAGCCTTTTCCAGGAGCAAACTTTAAATACCGAAGAATTCGAAAAACAACCTCTTGATGTGACTCTCGTGGAGATTACATAAACTGACTGACAACACTAATCGCAAAAGTAATATCTGGACGAGTATGAGACAGATAAATAAGTTTACCAATGAGTCTCTGATAACTCCCCCTGTCCACTAATTCCCCACTACTATCGTCACCAAGTTTCTGATTTTGCTCCTATGGAGTATCACAAGCTTTGCAGCCAAGTAACCCTGTTTCCTTCAACAAGTCAAGGATATGCTTCCTTTGGGAAATAAAAATCCCATGTTTTGACCGAGCAAGTTCGATCCCAAGAAAGAACTTCAAGGCCCCCAAGTCCTTCATCTCAAACTCAAAAGCTAATTGTTTCTTCAACCTTTCCATTTCCCCCAATTCATCTCCTGTCAACACAATATCATCAACATAGACAATAAGGGCAGTAGTCTTACACTGTGATGAGTGTTTGATGAACAATGTGTGATCTGCATGACTCTTTCTGTACCCAAATCGAAGCATGGCCTGTGTGAATCTCTCAAACCAAGCTCTAAGAGACTGTTTGAGACCATACAAAGATTTTTTAAGCCTACAAACCTTCCCATATGTCTTGGAGTCTTCGAATCCGAGAGGGATATCCATGTAAACCTCCTCTTCTAAATTATCATGTAAGAAGGCATTCTTCACATCAAACTAGTGAAGTGGCCAATCCCAATTTGCTACGAGGGAAAGAAGAACTCTGATTGAATTCATTTTAGCGACTAGGGCAAAGATTTCCTTGTAGTCCACCCCGTAAGTCTGAGTGAACCCTTTTGCCACCAACTAAACTTTGTACGTCTCGATAGAACCATCAGCTCGACGCTTCACTGTGTACACCTACTTGCACCCCCACAGTCCTCTTTCCTTTAGGTAACGCGGTCAACTCCCATGTGCCAGTCTTTCGAAGAGCTTTCATCTCTTCAATCATGGCATATTTCCACTTGGGATCAGCAAGAGATTCCTGTACATGGTTAGGAACACTAACAGATGAAATTTTGGAAAGAAAGGCTTTACAGGAAGGAGATAGATGAGAATAAGACACAAAATTAGATATAGGATGTTGAGTACAGGATCTAACACCCTTTTTAACGGCAATAAGAACATCTAAATCATCTAAGTCGAAAGAGGGTGTATCAGAGGGATTACCTGAATCTTCATCACTTAGAGAGAATGGCAGTGAAAGAGGAGAAATAGGAGCAGTACTACCTTCTGGAGTCTCTCTGACTTTTCTTTTACTCCATGTCCCCCTAGAATAAACCCTCAACTCATACTCCCTCGACCCCTCAACTACATCTTCTTCTTCTTCAAGTTCACCCCTTTCTCTTTCTGGTGCAACAAGCTCTACTTTCTCTATTTCGGGATCCTCTCCCTCAACTCTCCCCGTCTCCATTTCAATCATCATAGGATAAACAGGTAGCACTTCATACCTAGGCACCCCCTGAAGGGGTACCGTGGAGTCGGTAAAGTAGGACTGGGACTCATGAAATGTGACATCCATAGTAACGAACCATTTTCTAGATGGTGGATGGTAGCATTTATAACTTTTCTGGGTGGGAGAGTAATCAACAAACACACACTTAATAGCCCGAGGATCTAACTTTCCATGGGTAGGACTGTGGTTATGAACAAAGCATACACAACCAAAGACACGAGAAGGAATGGATGAGGAGAGAGAAGAGTGGGTAAGAACCTCAAGGGTGCTTTCTTTTCCAACACATGGGTAGGAAGGCGGTTGATAAGGTAAGCTGCAGTGAATACCGCCTCACCCCAACAAGATCGAGGAGCCTGAACCTGGAAAAATAAAGACCGGACAACATCTAAAAGGTGACGATTCTTACGCTCGGCCACTCCATTTTGTTGTGGGGTGTCGGTGCAAGAAGTCTGATGGATAATACCATGGGAACAGAAATACTGACTTAAACCCGAATCGATGTACTCATCCCCATTATCGGACCTTAAAACTTTCACAACTGCCCCGAACTGGGTACACACCATTTTTATGGAAATTTGAAAAATAGAGAAGACCTCCCGCTTTTCTTTCATCATATACAACCACGTAGTACAGGAACAATCATCAATAAAGGACACAAACCACCTATGACCTTTCAAAGATACAGTACAAGGACTCCAAACATCAGAATGTATTAATGCAAAAGGAACTGAACTTTTATTATTACTGGGAGCATAAGACACTCTAAAATGTTTACAAGTTCACAGGCATCACAAGAAAAGTTGGAATTTGAAGTTCCATAATTAGCAACTAGAGATGGAAACAAAATTTTCAGTAAAGAAAAAGATGGGTGTCCTAAGCGCCTAAGCCAAAGCACTAAATCTTCAGTTGTATTCTTCAAAACGACAGAATTATGAGCAAGTTTCTCCCCCTCATCCCTCTCATCCAGAATGTAAAGCCCCTGCGTTTCTCTACCACTGCCAATCACCCTCTTCGTGATAATATCCTGAAAGACACAATGAGAGGGAAAAAATGTTATACAACAATTCAAATCCCGAGTAATACGACTCAAGGATAAGAGATTATGAGAGAAACAAGGAACATGTAAAACTGAAGTCAGGGATAAAGAAGGAGTGACACGAATAAGACCTTTCCCCGAAACAGAGGAGAAGGTACCATCAGCAATTCTAACTTTGTCCTGACCTGAGCACGACTTATAATCATAAAAAAAAAAAAAAAAAAGGCCAGAAGAGCGAGACATATGGTCAGAAGCTCCTGAATCAATAATCCAAGGAGAGGAAGAATGAGAAAGAAAAGCTCTTGCTAGCTTAACCACATTACCTGACTGTGCAAAAGACGATGAGGTACTAGTAGCTGACGAGGAAGTACACCCGGGTAGCAAGTGCCTGAGAGAATCAAGCTCAGTAGAGGATAAAGGGCTCGGCTCAGAAGCAGGAGCAGTATCACTGGGAGCAGAGTCAGAAGTCCAATAACTGCAGAATGATGTGTATGGGCAGCTCCTCCACGGCCAGCAGAACGACCCCCACAGCCTCCTCGACCTCCTCCACGACCACTAGGGGGAAGGCCATGAAGAGTCCAGCAGTTGGCTCGAGTATGATGAGGCCGATGACAATAATCACAAATCACAACAGGTCGATCAGAAGGAACCGTCTGCTGCTGGGTCCCTCTCTAGGCAGAACAGAAACAAGGGCAGAACGGTTGGTAGATGCAGGCAAAAGCATAACAGAACGACGACTCTCCTCGTTATGTACATAAGCAAAGGCCTCCTGAAGGGGAAGGAGAACATCCATCCCAAGAACCCGACTACGAACAACATCGTAATCGGAATGACACCCTTGAAGGAATTTGAAGACACTTTGCTTCTCAAATAGCTTCCGGTACTCCTCTGCATCAGTGGTACAGACAGGCTGAAAAGACTACAGATGATCAATTATCCCAACTAGTAATAAGGAAGGTATAATATTGGGTGACTGTCATCTCACCCTGCTCGGAACGGTCAATGGAGCAGATAAACTCAAACTCCTGAGCATAATTCCCCCTTCGAGAGAAAGTAGAAGTAACGGTGTCCAAAATAGCCCTAGCTGTCTTCATGCGATAAAAACTCTTAACCAATCTCAGGGACCATGGAATTGATGAGCCAAGACATGATAATGGAGTTCTCAATCTCCCACTTGTCATATCCCGTATCAGTAGTACAGAGGGCGGTAATACGCCCATCAAGATGTCCCATCTTCCCGCGTGCCTTCAGATAAAGTTCTATCGCCTGTGACCATTTCAAGTAATTTTGGCAATTGAATGGAACGGTAGTGATTTTGAGATTAGGATCCAAAGGGGTAACCACAGTCTGAACAATAGTGGTTGTCGTTGGTTTTTCTAGGTCAGTCATGATTTCGTGTCCCGAATGGAAAACCCACACAATATGAAGGAAGACGAAAGAGATGGGTACGAAAGGATCAACAAAATTGATTCAAGGGTCCATTAAGGGACCAACAATACCTCAAACAAGTAACTCCAATCAAAATAGCACTCTTGCAATGGTGCTTGAAGAAGTCAATCCCTGTGGGACTTGATTAGGTCAGGGTAAAGAAGGCTTAGGGCTAGGCTTAGGCCAGCGCGACCTTGGTGGATTTGGTGTGGTTGCGTAGCCTAGGAAAGGACAGGAGCTTTGGCGCAGGTGAGGGTGGCTAGTGGTGGCTAGGGTTGGCTGCGGCGCAGCCTGAGGAGGCTGGAGATGCTGCGCCGCAGCAATTGGTGGCTGGTGGTGGTGTGATTTGGTTAGGCTTTGTGATTTGGCTTTGATACCATGACAACATATGAGAATATAGTGAAAGCTTAAGTTACTAACCTTGGTTAGAACCTTTTACATTGATCATAAAGAAGAAGAAAACAAATACTACAAATAGGTCCTTGGACTTATAACAAAATACAAACATAATAATAAAAATAACTCTAACAGGATGAAGAAGGACGGACTCAAGTAAGAGCTACCACCCTCGAGTAGTTATGTGCAGCTTAAATGGTAATGAGTTAATTGAATGTCATTATCACCAATAGAAGATACATAGATATGAGGACGACAAGCTTCAGCATGTACATTAACACATAATAACAAATAATACTGCAATAAAAGTTACGAACTTGACCGACTGAATTCTTAAATTTCACATAGCTCCCTATCAACTCCGGAGTAAGGGGAGAAAAGAAAAAAGCAGCCCCTTGAAATGAACTTAGCAAAATCACCTAAGAAAGGAAATTCGCATAGGATACATGGTTAGATGAAATGGCTAAAAGGAAGAGAATCAGAGATCCTGTTCATGGGTTAATAAAAATGTGCCACTGCCTTATTTGCCTCGGCTATTCTAGTGAAAGAAAGATTCTTCTAGTATCATCTTAGACATGTGGCATCACAGCTATGATCATCGCTCCTTCATATGTTGCGCTTCTTGGCTGGCCAGGTCACATGACTACAATATATATGCCTTTAGCAACAAAAAAAAAAAAAGACTATAATATATATATGAGCGCCTCACACTCCACTTGCATCATAGTTATACCCACAATTTCCTTTTTACTACTTGGAAGCTTTGGTCCTCACACAATTGCATTTTTCGAGTTATGACCATTTCTCTCGTTCTCCTAATTGTCTCAAAAAAACTAGGTGTCTAACAGAACTAACCACATCGTAACGAATACACTACTAACCACTAGGGGTGTAAGCAAGAGAGAACCAATCCGGATATCGAACCGACAGTTTTTAGTGGTTTTGGTCAGTTAAATACAAATCCAGTCATTTGGCGGTTTTTATTCTATACAAAATCAACTTTGCAGTTCAAGTACGGTTTTTGATTAAGAATTCCTGAAATCATCAACCGCTACTGTTTATAAATATCTAATATATACAGTGAGTTGTGAAAAAACCCTAGTCGCATTAGACTCCCATAGTCCCATATCTCTCTCTCTCTCTCTCTCTCTCTCTCTCTCTCTCTCTCTCTCTCCAACCACCATGTGACACCACTCACCGGAACCTTTATGTCGCCTCTACAGCCATTATCGAAGCCCAAGGAGCAAGGTAACCCTAATTCTCTATATTTTTTGTCTATGATCTCTCTTCCACTCCCAAACAAATTTGTCTCACCGCCTCCATCTCTCTCCTTGTCTTTTTCTTGTTTGTGATTTTTTTTTGCTTTTTATTTTTTGGTTTGTGTTGCGAGGCCATTACAAAAACCAAAACCGACTCCGACCACCAACTACACGCTTGGCTGAACGGCAGCTTAGTATTGTCTCGGTCATTTTTGGTTAGTTTATTAAACCACGTTCTTCAGCTCGGTGGGAGAATGGTGTCAAACGCCGACCAACTTACACCCCTACTAACCACTAATGAATTTCAAGTACGCCTAGCACTACACTATCTACAAAATGTTCCAACCTTCCAAGTTAAGGTCAAAATGAGAACTACCATATCGACCTCTTATAATATTTTCGTTCATGCTATCCCAACAGTCCATAAGTATGAGCATTATTGTCGTTTGACTATAAACTATCCCAAAAAACTCTTCTCGTGGTCCCCTATATTCTTGGAGCAAGAGATGTAGAGTACAGACAAGAAATGTACCAAAACCTTGTCCGGAAACTCTTCATAAACCAGTAGCCCAGCTTCTACCTGTGATTGAGATACATAAATCCAAGCAAAGATTCTTCTAACAAACTGAAGAATCCGCACCAGATGCGCAACCACTACCGCACTGACATGGATTCTTCTCAGGAGCTGCAAGGTGTCTGTTTCAATATTTTAAATGAAAAAAATGGGGGCTCTAACATAATTCTAAACACTTTGGGGTGAATTAAAAAATGCTGGAAGTTGGATTAGACATCAAAAGGCTAGTGTTGCTTATGTAGCCTCCATGTTTGTTATCCATGCCTTAATTAAATTGGGAAATCAAGACAGTTAACTTGTAGAATAGTTTATATAATTATATTGAAATATATTTCTTTTATACCATCACTCCACCACAATCGCATCCTAGGTCTTTGGAAAATAGACGAAACCCCGCACCCGTATCCCTGCACCCGCAACGGTGCTTCCTAGCTTAAATCATTGTTTGATCCATAAGTATTACGATAAAATTCTCTATGTCAATGCAAAACTAAGAACTCACTTATTTTGAGCTTGTTAAAATCCTCCATTGCAAAATCCTAGAAGTTATCTCTTGCATGGATAATTTTGAAAGGCTTTAGCAGCATCCTAGTCGCCCTGTCTTACAAAGTAACAAAGTCTGGGAATTCCTCCTCTAAACTGCATGATTTTGAAATCAAGAAGATTATATTTGATTAGCTTTCCTTCCGTGTCTCCCAAACACTCAAGGCCTCTAAGATGACAACACTTCTCCCACATTGAACCTGAAACATACTTTGTCAAGAAATTTCTTCCCACAAACTCCCCAAATATTGTCACTCTCATGCACTGCAATGCCTCATTTGATGATACACATGCAAAGATCTAGAGTCAACGCTATAGAAACATGTAAACAAAAAAGAGGAAGGTCAGAATATAGAAGTATGTGCCCAGCCGAGTTGTGGGAATGTCGAATGAAACTTTTTTCCACAGCACATGTAATGGTCTTCTCTACATCCTCAACAAACAACCTCCACCCAGTTTTTATTGTTAAAACTTCAATTTCTCATTTCGTTTATATTGTGCTGGTATACAGTTTTGGTTTTGAAGAGAGTGGCCAGTAAAGAGGAAATGGTCTCACAAAGGAAAAAGAGAGATGAACAGTGCACATTTCCCTAACGAACCCATACATTCAGAAGGTCCACAAGAAGAAAATTACCATATATCATGCAAAGAGAAAATGTAAGAGGACACACTCTGGAATCGAATCGGGGCTCAAATTATCAGTCTGGAGTTATTGTTCCATGGGCAATTTTTTAGACAAACTTAGAAACTAAACAACTCTAGCATTAACAGCTCAAAATGGAGTCAAACGCCAGCTTGGATCAGGCTCTAGACAATTACTAACACATGAGGAGTTCTGGACTAGCTCCATTTGACACATTTTGATGCACTTTACTTACACATGGTTTCCCGTTGTTCCTCACATACTCATTAACATACTTCAGATTATTCTCTAAACGGTAAACTTGCAACTCGTATAGCAATTTAAAAATAATCGGATCATATATTTCTCCTGTTACAGGGGTGATCAAATGTTCCATCATATGGCAATAGACACGGAACTTACAGGAAGATCAGAAATAACTTGGTTGATTGCACTGCAAGCTGCAGCAGTTGCACCAGTCTGTATAGCATTCATGGATACATCAATGAGGAAGAAAAACACTGTTGGCATTGGATCACGCACCTAGAAACATATAATAATAAAAATAAAAATCTCTAGTCATTAACTACAAAACGCAAGATATATGATAGTTTAGCTTATACAACATAGAGACGAAAGAATTCACAACACCACAGCCAGCTAATATCATGCAATTTATGACAATGACAAATATTCACCAACATGACATAAAAAAAAACACAAAAGATGTGATCATCTCATTCTCAACCATAGCTACAAACCTAGACGGAGGTCATCCTTCTGCGGGTGAAACAAGAAAGAGGAAGCGAAGAACTCATCTTGCCTGGGTAAAAACCTCACTTTCAGTTCAAGTTCAACCTTTTAATTGGCAATCAATCACTTCATTATTGTATTGTGTATGTGGTTAGATTTTTTCCCTCTTCTCTCGCACAGTGGGGAAGCTCAAGTTGGTATTTGGCCGGCCCAACTCAAGTATGTAAAGCATCTTGTACAAATAGAAATTTTCAACAATGGCTAAGACTAAAAAGAGCAACTAAAAACACATAGTTACAGGGTACAAATTGCACAAAGGTACAAGATATCATAGCATCAATTAGTTGGCAAATTTTAACATTCTGTAGAGATACTGCACGGTTATGCTAAGGATTAGGAGAGGATTCTAACAAAAAAGTGTCTACACTGCTTGAGTAGTCTAATTTGAGATATAAGCTAAATCATTTGCATCTGACATGACTGTTACAACTGATTTCAATCTGTCATTGCAAACTGTAATAAGTAACTGATTTCAATTTGTCATTGCAAATCTGTTTGACTGTAATAAGAACACTTTAAATGTGGATTTGACCTGAACTTGATGTTGATAGCTTAATATATATCTTTCGAATATGCCCCACTCCATAAAGTCGTATAAGATCCCAATAAGCCGAGCAATGCATCACGTAATTTTTTTTTATAAGTCAATCCAGTATTATCAGCTAATCATAACGACATGTCTCTTCCCTCCTATTTACCTCTGGTAACTTTTAATTTATCCAATAAAAATCACAGAAGTTTAAAACCTTTATGCATACAAGTTGTGAACACAAAATTATGTCAAGTACTGCCCAATGTGCAATCAACAACGAAGAGTGCCAAGCAAATTGCCAGAGAAACTAAAAACGGAAAATTGACCTTAGTATTTGACTTGCAGACCGTATACGTTACTAACCATGTATTCCTTTGTAGCAACAAATTCAACTGTTCCTCTGCATAACTCTGGCCTGTCATCAGCATCCCTGCGCCTACCATCTGGACCTAAATTGCAGTGGTAATCACGAGGAGTTTCATCTGTAAATCCTGAAAAAACAAAAGCCAAGTGTTGCAGTCACAACCTTGATATCTGCAGAGGATGTGTTCATAGCACAAAATCACATTATACGGACTAACTTAATTGACTTGCATTCTAAATTGTAAGTGAAATTTACTACAAAGGTATATGGGAATAATACCAAGAACTGAAAGATATTGAAATATGAAATCCTACACTTAAGGATGATGAACAGATGCAACAAGGGGACCTATGGAATTCAACAAAGCATACCTACGACTTTTTAGTTCATCTTTAGCAAGAGTAATTTGTTGAATCGAATCTCAAAGATAAGAAGCCAGATGACTCCACAAGGAAGCCATCATGAATTTGCTTATAGCCTCCGGTGTCATTGTTCTCGGAACCACATGAATAGTCAATCCCAGAGCAGCATGCAGAGGTCGCAGAACATCGTCCGAAGCGACTGGAGAAACTATGAAGTAGCCAGCATCCATCCATGGTCGCACATATCGATACGATCGGAATGAACCACAGAGGTTGATATGGAATCATGCATTGATAAGATGGTATTCCTTTGTACATGTCTAGTGGGCAGAGTGTGTGGCTTCTACAAAGTTCCACCGGTATTGTCAGCTCCACAAATAAGGGTAAACCTACAAAATAGGTTTGGGTTGGACCACTAGCATGTCTTTAGCATCTATTCAGCTTTCGTGGTGGCTAATGATGCTATTTAGTGTTTTTTATCATGTTATTGACTTTTTGCAAGACGGGGAAGTTGAAGCTGCTATTCCTTCTTCTCCATACCGATAATCAACCATTTGACGAAAGGGATGAGAGTAGATTTTCTTTTTTTGATGAGTGAAGGGAAGGAGAATAGATGGAGATGGACACTGACCAAAAATGGTCGCTTTGATGTTGGATCTTTTTATAAAGCTCTCAGAAATCAAAGAGGCAGCATAACAATCATTTGGAACTTGGAAGGCTATGTGGAATACTAGAGCTCCTAAACAAAGTAGTAGTTTTTGGTTGGAATATTCACTATCGATAACCTCAAGAGAGGCAGACTGTGGTTAATTGAATGCTATTACATTGTCCATACGCAATGAAGTTTTGGCCTATGCGGATGTCGCGGTTTGACATTCAATAGATTATAGTAGAACATACAAGAGAAGATTTGGGTGGAGTTAAACTTAGAAAAGAAGCTTACGCATGGAAGACGGCACCTCTTGTGTATAACTGTTATATAGGCGGAGAAACGAAGATCAGACCTTTTGTAGGTGAATACACTGAAATTGCCATGTGGCAGCCTCCACGTCATCACCACCATCATGTGTCTGAGACATGACACGAGTGTCACCTCCTCCTCCTCAACGGTGTCACCTCCCTATGACATCTATAAAGGAAGTATCACTCCAATAATTAATCAACACCACATAATTAAGCATACATCTTCACACATACTACCCTTGGTCAGGAGCAGGATTAAAGGATATTACACATTGGGATCTCGAGAGTTCATGGCTCAATGGCTAGAGTCAAGGGGATTTCCCTAGCTAAACGCCTCACAGGTAAGGCTAAGGTTGGTTCTAAGGAAAGAGAGAGACACGTCCCATCCCATCCACTTGAGGTACTCACACCACCACTGCACCTCACCTCTCACCTCTCATCTCACACAAAAGAGCTCGTACATTTTGGCAGCCGCACTTACAGAGAATATTCACTGACATAATCCAATCATCCGCCCGCAATAACCGTCTCATCACCTTAGCATGCCTACGCACCTTTCTTGTCACCAGTTGTGACACTTCCCTTCCATCTCTTCAACACGTCTGACGTCCCATAGCCGAAAACATCATTCCCACCTCTCTTGTCCACCAAGCTAGAAGCCTGGTTAAGGAAGCCACCTAATCACCATGTCAGTCATGCTTGAGTGACCTACACTCCTTTTCCTCAGCTATAAATACTACACCCTCCTTCAATACCAGGATCATCAACGATATACAACGAGAACCTGCTGAGAGCAAAAGCTCTCATCCTCTACCCTTTCTCTCCATTACCCTGCAAACTCCACAACTCACATATAAGGTACACCCAAAGGCTCTCCATACCTACTGCTCTCTCCCTCTCTTTTACTTGGGACTACCTTGGGTCTTACTCGAGCCACGTACTCTCTCACCCATCTACTATACTACTATACATATCTATATTGGTACTGCTTGCTTACGTGTTATACTCTCACACCTCACACAAAAGAATTCATACATTTTGGCGACCAATGCACAATCTACATGATCCTGCTAGATTTGAGGCTATTATGCCCGCCTGCCACGCGCAACACGCCCGACATCCGGGCAGGGGGACTAATGTAGGTGAATACACTAAATGCCATGTGGCACCTTCCAGGTCATCACCACCACTACGTGTCTGAGACATGACACGGGTGTCACCTCCTCCTCCTTAACAGTGTCACCTCCCTATGACATCTATAAAGGAAGTATCACTCCAATAATTAATCACCACCACATAATTAAGCATACATTTTCACACACATACTACCCTTGGTCAGGAGCAGGATTAAAGAGCAGTACCTATTGGGATCTCGAGAGATCATGACTCGGTGGCTAGAGTCAAGGGGATCTCCCTAGCTAGACGCCTCCCGAGCAAGGCTAGGGTTGGTTCCAATGAAAGAAAGAGACACGTGCATCCTCACGTGCGCCCCCCATCCCATCCACCTGAGGTACTCACACCACTGCACCTCAACTCTCACTTCACCTACCTCCTAAACCAATTAGAGCATCTAGCGTGTACCCGCACTTACTGAGAATATTCACTGACATAATCCAATCATCCGCCCGCAATAATCATCTCATCACCTTAGCAAGCCTACGCACATTTCTTGCCACCGGCTGTGACACTTCCCTTCCATCTCTTCAACACGCCCCATAACCGAAAACATCATTCCCACCTCTCTTGTCCACCAATCTAGAAGCCTCTTTAAGGAAGCCACCTAAGCACCGTGTCAATCATGCTTGAGTGGCCTACACTCCTTTTCCTCAGCTATGAATACTACACCCTCATTCAATACCAGGATCATCAACGATATACAACGAGAACCTACTGAGAGCAAAAGCTCTCATCCTCTACCCTTTTCTCTCCATTACTCTGCAAACTCCACAACTCACATATAAGCTATCCAAAGTCTCTCCATACCTCTCTCTCTCTCTCTCTCTCTCTCTCTCTCTCTCTCTCTCTCTCTCTCTCTCTCTCTCTCTTAGTTGGACTACCTTGGCTCTTACTCGAGCCACGTACTCTCTCAGACTCATCTACTATACTACTATGCATATTTATATTTGTACTGACTTACTTACGTGTTATACTCTCACACCTCACACAAAAAAACTCTTACACCTTTCAAATAGTTATAATGCCCTATTTCTTAATCAAGTAGAAGATGTTGAAGTTCCTTATGTTTTCGATAAAGGACACATAGATCTCTTTACACTTTTCTTTGATCAGCCAATTATATTGACATTTTTTAGTCATATAAGACATATACATGGGTGCACACTGCACAACCTTTTTGCCGTTTTTAATGAAATTCAATTTTATTCATCATAAGAGAAACAAGAAACTAGGATTTTGTCACACAATGCTGATGTGGATAAATCTTGTAACACCTCATAGGACATAACTAAACTCTTCTAAAATAAGTATCAAATTCAACAAATTTCAAAATATGAGACAATGTATACGGACCAAAGCTTTGGTACCCAACTAAAACAAAATTAATGTATTAGGTGTTCAAATAGCATGAAAGAAACCAACTTAGTAAGTTATAAGATACTAGATGGTCAAGAGAAAGAAATAGTCGTGATTTATACTCACCACACAAGTTACATATGAAACGCCTTCCCTGGTCAATAAACTTCATAGAAGGATTTATGTAGCCTTTGCAACGAGAACATCGAACAGGACCACTCTCACCAAAATCCACAACCTATAAAAGTATAGATGTTATATGAAAGGTAGATCACACTATTAGATATGATATACTTTATTTTCATCCAAATCTAGGTTAAAGAAATCACATATCTACAAGTTCCGAAAGAAAAGCCTAGCGGAATACAATGCAAGGACTCTGTCTAAATTAAACGATTAGACTAGAAATAAATAGATGAATTACTTGGATGGGCTCCTCAGATGGATGAGGAAGTGCCAAAGGTTGAACCAACAAAGCCAACTGCATCCCAGACGTTGTCAAAAGATCAACAGTGCAAGGAATCTGTGAAAACAGAAACCAACATAAAATCAGCAATCAAAACTGCTTGAAAATCAATACACATTATAGAATTCCAAAAAGTAAGTTCATGAATTTTAAAAACTATATCTTGACCTGATTGATGGTACATCTCATGTAACGCGGACTGCAATTCCCAGTGTCTCTGACAATATAATCACTTGTAGCGGGCTTCAAGTTGGGAAAGAAAGGAAAATGAAACAAAAAGAAAAGAAAAAAAATACATACAAGTCAACAAAAAAGATGAAATAATGGATATGTTATGTCAACAGAGGCAGCGGTTTATATCTGAATTTAGCATAAATCACCGGTCTCCAAATGGAGGCATGACTATACTAATCGTAAAGAAAATACTAGTATAAAAGATAAGATCAACAATTTAGAACTAAAACTAGCAGATCCCAAAACCAACACCAGAATTTCATTCCTATTTAGTGAGTCAGGTAATTACCGGAGGAGGGTTGGCCTGATTGCCCTGACGAGTTTCATGCAGAACCACCGAGGAACTTGGGATGGGGCGCGGAATTTGATTCGGATCAATCTTTGATGGCATTGCCAGAGGAGTTCCCATATGGCCCATAGCAGGTGATATATTAGCCATAGACTGATTTGGAAGAGGCGGGGGCATTCCAAACATTCTGGGTGGTTGTCCGGAACCAGGAACAGGTGGAGGAGGAACCGCCTAAACAATTCACTATAGTCAGAATCTAAATTCAAGCCGAAGTTGAAAATAACTTGCATATGAGGCCTTCTTAGTATTGATAAAAACCACTACTCGTGAATTGAGAAACAGGAAAGCTAGAAAAGTTAACCTTAATGCACAAATAATGACAAAACATTGGGGAACTAATAGCACGCTAAACAAGGATAGGGGCGAAGGCAAGTCCGTGTATCGGAGGTCATATTTATGAAAGACAAGAATTTATATCTAATAACAGTATGATTTCTTATCTTCACTGCTATACCATTACTTCAATATGCAATATAAAGTATAAACTATACTGAATCAAGAAAAGATGCCCCTAAGCTTAACACTCGTCAGCAACCAGGACCAATACAATGATACATCACCATATAAAATCAAAGGTTTCAATTTCCCTCAATGACCGAAAGTTAAGATAGCAACCTATGAAACATGAAGAAGAAACAGCAGCACAAGAAGTTTGATTCCAAGCTCCAACATGTGTTGTGTAGCTACCTTACATCATCAGCTCAGCAACAGTGTGATCCAAAGCACAACTTTACAAACTAAAAAAAGAATTCCAAAAATAATGAAGTTTTTGAAAGTTCACCTGCTGGGGTTGCATTGGCCATGTCTGTGGCCCATATGGAGAACCTGAAGGTGGAGGAATGCCTTGGAATGGTGCTGAAAATGGTGCGGAACCTGAAATTGGAGGCCCGCCTTGTGCTGGTGCTGAAAATGGAGGAGTTGGCTGCAGAGGACCTGGTTGTGCACTAACAGGTGGACTTCCAAGGAGAGAATGCATGCTTGGAGCCCGTGAAGGAACCCCAGTTGACATCATTGATGGGGGTGGTGGTCCAACAGGTGCTCGTGGTGTACCGCCCGCTGAAGGAAATCCGGGTCCCCCTTGCAAAGGCCCAGACCCAAACGAGGGAGGACCATTACTAATCGGCCTCGAGATGCTTGAAGGTGGCATGGTAGGACCAGTACGAGGACCACCCGGGGCAACAGGTTGTCCAGAGGCCGTGAAAGCACCAGGAGGTGCCCCGGAAGAAGGAAAATACCCAGGAGGGGGAGGCCTTGACCCAAAAGGTGGAGGAGGCTGAGTAACTGAAGGAGGACCAGAGGGTCTGCTGGAAGCCATGTTTGGGGGAAATGTTGGTTGTGGAGACCCACCAGGGGGCACTGAACCCCTTGGAAGGACACCTGGTGAGGGGCCAGGACGACTCATCGGGGAGGCCCCTGGAAACGGGGCTGGTGGAGGTTGCTGCCCAAAGGGAGGAGGCGGCCTTGGGCCACCATAATTTGGCCCTGACTGAGGAGGCTGAGTGGGGCGATTGATTTGCAAGTTTTGCATATTATCAGCTAGATAATTGGGATTATAATTAGGAGGTGGTGTATTTCCAGGTCTAGGTCCCCCAGGAGCTGCCATTGGTTACCTAGTCCTTGGGAACAGCGTGGCGACAACGGATAATCTAATTATAGCTTAGATCTTCAATTAGGCCTGCCACACGCAATTCACATACTACTATCAGCAAAAAAAAAAAAACCTTAGACCATCTCCAAGGGAACACAGCAAATGGTACTTCGCAGCAACATTACTGCATCTCAGCCCATTCAGCAAACAATAGAATCCCGTATTATCATATTGAAATTGACAACATATATGATATATACACACACACACACACATATATCAAAGGGCCAAACAACCCCCACAACACTGTCGCCCACAAAACCACAACCTCAATGCCAACAAAAACCCAAAACAGAAATTGAAAGAAGAAAAAAAGTTGAAAGGATAAAAAAAATCAGAAATTGGAAAAACAAAACCCTCACCAGTTGCAGGAATTGAGCCCTAGATCACCGACCTTAAAATCGATTGTAGTTGATATGAAATCATGCAAGATCTGTGTGAAGCCCAATCTGCTCCGGGTGGTACCCGGCGATCGATGAAGGCGATTTTCGACTGCGAGTGATCGTGATCGATGCCGCGGGAGCAAGAACAAACCGATACTGACACGGATCGTGAGAGTAGAGGAAAGACAGGAGAGATTTGACAGATAGTCTGTCTAAGATGATGCCTGATGGATTTTAGAGAGAGAGAGAGAGAGAGAGAGAGACGTATGTGCGAGGGGAGGGGGCTGCAGATTTTGAGAGACTACGCAGGAGAAGTTTTTGTATACATGGAAAGAGTAAACGTGTCCAGCCAATAGGAATAGCTCTTTTGGCCACGTCCTTTGCATACAGGAGTGTTAGTTTGACATATGAGTTCCATTTTAAGAATAGAGTATTTTTGCTTCCCATTTTGTTCACTTATTGCTCATTTATGTTTGTGACATGTGCTTAATTTTAATAAGGCTTAAATATATTTTACACCCTTTTAGTTTATCTTTTATATTAATTTGGTCTTTATAGTTTAAAAAAGTGTCATTTTAGTCCATGTAGTTTCATAAGTGTGTCATTTTAGTCCCTCAAACACTTTTTGTGATAATTTTTTTTACATTCAGTGACAAAATTATTCATCACTAAAGGATTTATTGGACTTATTTGACACACTTACGAAATTACAGGGACTAAAGTGACACTTTCTAAATTACAGGGACCAGACTGACACAAGTGACAAACTACAAGGGTGTAAAATGTATTTAACCCTTTTAATAATTATGTTGATATTGCATGAGTAAAATGATAATGAAATGGGACATATCTAATGCAGACCTAAATTATGTTGATAGTACAGAGGGCAAAATGGGAATAGAATGGGACAAACATTATCTAATGGAGACCTGAACAAGCAATGGATGATTAAAATAGGGTGAGCAAAAATACTCTCATTTAATAAAGTGTTTTCCACCGATCGTAACGTAGACATATCATGTCTCTTCAAATATTTGGTTGCAACGGTGACACCACGTCACCGTACTTACGTGGCGTCAACAACCAATTAGTTTTCCCTAATTTAATAGCATCTATAAATATTATTCAGCGTAACCGTCGCACCACGTTAAAATGCAAATGTGGTGTGATATTTTAATCTTTACCAAACATATGCCCCATATTTCCAAAAGAATCATGATAATTCGTCTACTAATAACTACACTCATGATTTTCTTGGAATATGGGACAGATGTATGATCTAGAGTACAATATCACATCACGTCAGCATGCTTACGTGGTGTAACATCACACTAAATAATTTTTCTCAATAATTTGATTGGTTGGTAACACTACGTATGCACGGTGATGTGGTGTTACTGTTACAACTAATATTTTCTCCTAATTATAGGGTACCATGTGAACATATCATGTAATACCGCATGTGGACAAAAAAAATATCGATAGAAAAGGCAGTGAAATAGGGGCTAAAGTGGCTTGAGCAAAAGAGTTCAAATAGGGGCTATTTGTGTACCTGATATAGGAAATCTATTACTATAACTAAAACACAAATATGTCCCTTCCTCTAAACTATGCCACGTGGCAACCCTCTCTAATTTCTTTGGATAAATTACTCTTTACCCTCCGTAGTTTGAGCTAGTGACACATAACCCCCCTGTGGTTCCAATTGTAACACATAACACCCCGATACTATGGTGTAAAGTGAAAGTGTGAGGTTTGCCGTGTGATTTAACGGCAGAATTGAATTCTCATGAAGTAAAAAAGCGGGAACATTTCCCTCCAAAAGTTACAAATAAAAAATGACAATAATACCCCCATCTTATTTTCCTTAAAACCTTCCATCCTTTCTCTAAAAACATTGGACCTGCAATGTGAAGCCACACGGAAAAACCAATGTGAGAGAGAGGGGGGGCGGGAGGGGAAAGATAGTGTGATCATGAGAGTTTTTTTTTTTTACTGAGTGAGAAATCGTGAGAGTTAAGTCTGAAATAGAAACACAGAAATGGAGGGGGAGCAAGAAATGAATAAACAAACCAGCTAGGGAAGTGCTCTGCCTCATAAGATTTAAGCAATTAGCACCATTGATCTTCGTGCTTTATTGTCGCCGCCAGAAATTGTAGATCACGTGAATCAGAATCACGGGACTTGAACTTAGCAAACATTGTTTCTGATTCATAACTTGAAGATTCATTATTTTGTTCAGATAATCATCACATCCATCACGCCCGCCACCACCACCACTGTCGCCGTCGCCGTCAATTAAATTGGTAAAGTACGTGCTCGGTGTTGAGCTATACCACATTAAACCGGAACTCTGTTGCTGTTGATGCTGGTGATGATATAGATCTGAGTTCATAAATTATTTATTCTTCAAACCGAGCAGTGAGGGCAAAGAAAGTGGAGACCATCATTGCGATAATGTCCTCTTCTTTATCTCGTTTTTCATAACATGGGCATAGGGATCGGTTGTGGATCAGTTTGTGATATGGTGATGGTTGGTGTGGCCATATCTTGGTGGGATAACATGGCAGGAGTGGATAAAAAGTAGTTGATATTGAAAGATTTGTGAAAGAACCAAACCCAGTTGGCATAAAACAAATTTTTTTGCAATATATGCTGGGTTTTATGTCATGTTTTGTAGCTATGTATTATATTGGAACTTCTAACAACTTCCAAGATGCAGAGAGAGAATTGTTGAAGAATTAAAGAGGTATTAAAAGGAAGAAGCAGGAATTGTAGAGAGAGAAAGCAAAATATTGTATTCGAATGGCAATAAGAGAGGACACATTTGACTTTTCACCTAGGCGTTAGAAAAACTAACAGGCTCAGTTAGCTCAATAATTCAAGGGGGTTATGTGTTACATTGCAAACTACAAGGGGTAAAGTACCACAGAGGCTAATCACAATGGGGTAAAAGGTAATTTACCCTTTTTCTTTCTGCCTACGTGACATCCCTCTCTATTTTTCTTCCTTTTTTTCTTTTTATATTCCACAAACTGGAGCAAAGTCTCTCCATCTTCTCCAATATACAATATAATATAATAATAATAATTAATATAATAGAGTAAACATTTTGACATTTTTAGTAAATAAGAATATTAATTACAGATGGCTTTTCAAGAAACCTAAAGCCATCTCTTCAAAAATTGAAATAAATGTATTCAGCATTATACAGATATGTATTTAGTAAACATGAATATGTTTTTTGATTAAGTACATTGTACATATTTTCTAGAAATGCATTTATCATTATACATATGTATGTATTTAGTAAAGTTTATGTATAGGAGTTAGGCAAATAACTTTATTTATTTTTTATTATTATGTATGTTGCACACATTTTTTTATAAATACTTTTCAATAAACCAAAAAGCCTCTCTACAAAAAACAAATGTATTTGGCATTATACATATATATATTTAGTGAACATGAATTTGTTTTTTGATTAAGTACATTGCACACATTTTTTTAGAAATGTATTTTACCATTATACATGTATGTATTTAGTAAAGTTCATATATAGGAGTTAGAAAGATAACATTAATTTGTTTTTTATTAAAACACATTGCACACAATTTCCTATAAGTGTATTTAGCATTATACATGTACATATTTAGTGAACAAAAGCCCTTATACATATTTTTATTTAGTGAAGTTCGTGTATAGGAAATGGGGAGATATACATGTACACATTAAGTGCTTAACATGTCACACCCGTCCCTGAAAACCTTTTGATTTTAATTGCAGATTTGAAATTTGTAATTATTAATGTGGATTAATAATTCAGATGGGTTGACGTGGGTCAACGGTGAAGTGTCAATTAAGGACATAGTAATCAGAGGAGTTATGATGCATTGGCATGATTAAATGACATTCATGTGATTTAAATGTTATTTAAATTATCTGGTATTTTGTGAATAATTATTTTACCTGTGCAGAATAAATTTCTGATAATGTTGATCTTGTTTTAGATCCATTTTTATTATATAGTGAAACCGTAGAATATGTGTTACATAAAAAGTAGGTTATCTAGAGATTCCACATAAATAGGTTTCAGATCGTGATTTTAGACCCAAACGGAACTTTGATGAAAACTTTTATAATTTTTAGTTTTCACTCGTGAAGTGATAAAATTGACATTTAAAATGTTTCAGGAGATAATTAGGAGTTTGAGAACTCGTGGAGAGGTAAACAGAATTTTCGAAAGTCATGGCTATAAATAGAAAAGCATGAGATATTTTGTCATTATCTCAAAACACAAATATCTAGAGAGAGAGGGAGAGGAAAAAAAAAAGGGGGGGGGGGGGGGGGGGGGGGGGGGAGGGGATTGTTGACACAAGCTTCACAATGCCGATCGACGAACTTCCGATCGCCAGCTTTTCTCCAGATTTAATATTTGAAATCCTCAAGGTAAGAGCTACGTTTTGATGTCTCTTAGGCCTCATTTGGCTAACTTTTTACAAAAATATAATTTTTAGAATTTAGAAAAAACACATGTAAACTTGTAGGAATCGCATATAAACGTAGATTCAACGTTTATTTGGCTCTCTAGTACTTCCCTCAAAGTTTGAGAGAATTAGCACGAGGTATAAAGTTCTAACCTATTTTATATAGGATATATACATGTTTTGACTTTCGAAGACGAAACTGTGATCTTGGCAAAATTCATGTGTTAATAGTAGGCTCGTTCATTATGCACGCGCTTATCTGTGAAAAGCATATATGTCTAATGTTTATGCAAGCACGTTAATTGATAATGTGGGTCAAAGGGGAGTTTTATACAATTTTATGCCGGAGTAAGCTTCTCGATATTTGAGAACTTAGTAGCAACGGCTACTGTGCATGGTTTAAGACTTGGACTTGCCAGGGCACTTGGGGTGCGATGGTTGTAGACTTGGACTAGCCATTGGCATCGCGGTTTAAGACTTGGACTTGCCGCTACCGGAAGAATGCGTATTTTTCTCCCTAGAGAGTATACTTTATGTGATTTGTGAGACTAAAGCATGTGTTTATCATATATGCATATGTTAGAATTTGTGCACTCAACATATAGCTGAGTAGTGGAGCTTTACTCCATTGCAGGTAAGAAGAAGAGAGGAAAGAAGAAGCGAGAAGAGTGAGGCCGATGGGACGACGGGACTATCGTTGTGCATGTTTTTATTTTCTTTCCGAATGTTGTAATAAGAACTTTGAAATTCGTAATATGTTGTAATTGAATCTTAGAAAGAATATGCAGTTGTTGTAATCTGTAGTAAAACCCTTGTAATCATGTTTTTAATCGTTGTATTGTAGTAGTAATGTGTTGGCTTAATCACAGTTTGAAAGCTGCAGAATGGGTTCTAATCTGAGGTAAACCAGTCGACTAGTTTATGGAAACAGTTAACTGGAGGCCTATTTGATCCAGCCACTGCCTCGAAATACTGAGAAATAGTCAACTGGGTCCCTGGCATAGTCGACTGGATTATTGGTTGGAAATGTGGTTTTGGTTCTGTAAAAGAAACAGTCGACCAGGTGGGAGACCACAGTCGACCGGATGTTGAATTAAAAATTGGGATTTTCTATTTTCGTCGACTAGAAGAATCAATCGCCTGAGAATTGGAGACCCCAGTCGATTGGGTCCCCGACACAGTCGACTGGGTCCCCGACACAGTCGACTGGACAATGTGTTGGGTTTTCAAGTTCTCTGTATCTTGTATTTCCAGTCGACCGGGCCCTGGATCAATCGACTGGATGCTATTCTTAAACAGGATGTTTCTTTAAGTATTTTCAAATGTGCAAACTTTTATAACCCCATATTTTCATGGATTTTACTTATATTTTCCACTGCTATTTATACTTTAATGGAGTTTGATGAGCCTTGGTGGCGTGCCACGTGTCCTATTTCTGCACGTTGCAGGATGGGTCGTGACATTTAGTGGTTTTCTGGGCAATAAGTAACAAAACTTTGGGAACGTTCGACGACGAGTGGACTGCTGAGTGATATTTGGGCACATATTCTAGATTGCATCCATACATTGTAGAGATGTTTGATGCATATGTATGTTGTTATACATACATATTTATGTTTATTGACATACATGCATAGTGTTTATGCATTAAGATTAATAGGACCATACAACCATGAGTGACGATGACCGAGATGTATCGCCACATACTCGATGTATGGACCACATGACAGAAATGATCGGAAACATTGGGGATTTAGTTCGAAATTTAACAAAGCGGTTACTTCCAACACCTCTATTTGAGACAGCATCGATAGTTATGGTTCATGCACTTGAGATTCGAGGTAGGAGACCCATGTCAGAACAGTTCAAGAAACCAATGGAATTTCATGGAACGTCTGACACAACACTGGCAGAGCATTGGGTTATAAACATGGAGAGGATTTTTCGATCTATCCCGATGTCCGATAGGGAGAAAATTGAGAATGCAAGTGACGTGCTCAAAGGTGAAGCCCAGAATTGGTGGGTGAATGTTCTAGATCAAAGAGCACCGATAACTTGGGAAGGTTTCAAAGCGGAGTTTAATTGCCGATTCTTTCCGTGAGCCGCTCTCAACGCGAAAATGAGAGAATTTGATAACCTTAAATAAGGGGATATGACTGTGATTGAGTATACTTCCAAGTTCAATGCGTTGCTAAGATTTGGTAAGGGTTTAGTGCAAGAGGGGGAGGATAGAGCAAGGAAGTTTAAAAAAGGTTTAGCAGAGAATATTCGTTTAAGGTGGAGACTTATGAGCATTCAACTATGACAGCAATGCAACAAACGGCGCTTGTAGCTGAAAGTGGGATAGAAAGGTCGAGACTGAATCATCAAGGCAAGCGAGGTAATGAGGGTGGTGATTGGAACCAAGGCGGATCTTTTAAGAGGCTATTTACACAAGGCTCTGGTTCTAGCTTTAGTGATACTAGGAGACCACCAAGTAATATACTGTTATGTTCACTCTGCAATCGAGCACACACCGTCTGATATTTTCTATCTAACTTTCAGAACAAAACCCAAGGGATGAACAGTGTTAGTTTGGCACCTGATATGAGACATAAATGTTAGAATTGTGGGATGGTTGGGCATCAATCCCAAAATTGTCTGAGGAAGTGTTCTCAATAAGGAGCGAGTTATATGGTTTCCAGTGGTTCGAAGTCTAAGTAGTCTAATGATAGGAGGCCAGAGACATAGCAATGTCGGGGGAGATCATTTCAGATGAACCCAGGAGATATGGCTGCTTCGGAGACAGTGGTCTCAGGTATGGTGCTTGTATGTTCGCACTTAGCACGCATACTTTGTTGACTCAGGATCTACGCATTCATTTGTATCGCATAATTTTGTTGAACATTTGATGTTAAGTCTGTACTACTAGGACATGAATTATCCATTGTTGTACCTCTTAGTAAGCCGATAATAACGTCCACGATATACAAGAACTGTGCGATCAAACTAGGCGAGAGGTTGATGACCGTAGACCTAATACCGTTGGTGATGAACCATTTTGACGTGATAGTAGGAATGTATTGGTTAGCCCTTAACTAAGCCACAATAGATTGTGAATGGAAAAAAGTCAATTTTCAATCACCGGTACATGGGAACTTTTGTTTCTAAGGGAGAGGGTTACACCTCCGCCTTATTTGATTTCGGCTATCCGAGCGGGAAAGTTGTTGAAAAAGGGATGTCAGGGTTTTGTACGTTCAGTAGTTGATAGTTCGCCCGAATTGAAAGTAGAGGATATTCCAGTAGTGCGAGAATATTCGAATGTATTCCCAGATGACTTGCCAGATGTTCTAATTGAAAGGGAGATTAAGTTTACCATTGAGATAATGCCAGACTCAAGACCCGCCTCGAAAGTACCATATAGGATAGTACCCGTGGAGTTGAAGGAATTAAAAATTCAACTACAAGAATTACTTGAAAAAGATTTCATTCAACCTAGCATATCAACGCGAGGAGCTCCGGTGTTACTGGTGAAGAAGAAAGATGGTTAAATGCATATGTGTATCGACTATCGAGAGTAAAACAAGTTGACAATCAAGAACAAGCATCCGTTGCCTAGAATTGACGACCTTTTTGATCAACTACGTGGGGCACAAGTGTTTTCCAATATTTATTTGAGATAAGGCTATCATCAGTTGAAAGTAAAAGTCGAAGATGTAGATAAAACAGCTTTCAGAACAAGCTATGGACATTATGAGTTTCTACTAATGCCATTGGAGTTACCAATGCAACACCCGCATTCATGGATCTTATGAATCGAGTCTTCAACAATTACCTATATGACTTTGTGATTATATTCATAGACGATATTCTTATCTACTCGCCGAGTGAGGTGGAGCACGGGAACTATTTGAGACTTATACTTCAGAGATTACGAGAGAATCAACGTTTTGGAAAATTGAAGAAGTGCGAATTCCGATTACCTAGCATTACTTTCTTGGTCACGTGATGGACAAGAATGGGTTTCAATTGATCCTCACAAGGTAGAGGCTGTGTCGAATTGGCAAAGACCAACATCAGTATCAGAGATACGAAGTTTCTTAGGATTAGCTGGGTACTACTACCGATTCATTGAGAATTTCTCAAAGATTTCATTACCTATGACAAAGTTGATGAGAAAGGGTGTTACTTTTGAATGGAGTCAAAAATGTGAAGATAGGTTTCAAGAGTTGAAGTCGCGGTTGACAAGAGCACTTATACTAACGATACCATCCGGGATTGAAGGGTTTATGATTTATAGTGATGCTTTACATCAAGGCTTGGGTGTGTACTTATGCAAAATGGCAAGGTAATTGCTTACGTTTCTAGACAGCTGAAGACACATAAGGTTAATTATCTGACTCACGATCTTGAATTGGCCGTAGTAATCCATGCTTGAAAATTTGGAGACACTACTTGTACGGGAAAAAATGTGAGGTTTTCATAGACCACAAGAGTTTGAAATACATTTTCATGCAACGATATTTTAATATGAGATAGAGAAGATGGTTAGAGTTGATGAAGGGTTACGATCTTTCGATTGAGTATCAACCAAGAAAGGCTAATGTAGTAGTCGACGCTTTAAGCCGAAAGACGACAAGAAATTTAGCCGACGAGCTAACCCAGCAAAAAGAATTGATAAAGGAGATGGAGCGTTTGGAGATAGATGTAATTCTAGAGACCAATGGTGGCTTAATAATGGCGATCATAGCTTACCCAAACATTATTGATGAGATCAAAGAGGAATAGTTTAACGATTATTACCTGTGTAAAATGAGATATAAGATGTCCTTGGGAAGGGGTTTACTTTGAAACATGGAGTGTTAATGTTTGGAAATCACTTGTGTATACCAAATGTGAAAGACTAAAGGAGCGAATCCTAGAGGAAGCACATAGTACCAAATATTCAGTTCATCCGAGAAGTAACAAGATGTTCTAGAACTTGTGAGAAAACTTTTGGTGGAGAGGTATGAAACGGGAGGTTGTTAAGTACGTTTCTAAGTATTCAGCATGTCAATAAGTCAAAACAGAGAGACAAGTACCTGCAGGACTATTACAACCATTACCAGTGTCAGAGTGGAAATGGGATAAGATCACGATGGATTTTGTATCCAGATTTCCATGATCACCTAACAAGAATGACAAGATTTGGGTTACAGTTAACCGATTGACAAAGCTAGCTCATTTTCTACTGATCAAGACAACTAAGCCGTCAAGATTAGCAGAATAGTATGCAAAAGAGATTGTGAGACTACACGGAGTTCTAGTTGTGATCGTATCGGATTATCACAGTAGTTTTACGTTGAGGTTTTGGGAAAGTTTGCAAAAGGCTATGGGTACGAAGCTGAATTTCAGTACTACTTTTCTTCCTCAGACCGACGGACAGTCAGAGCGAATGATTCAAACATTGGAAGACATGCTTCAGTTGTGTGTTCTAGATTTTGGGAATGATTGGGAGAAACACTTGCCGTTAATTGAATTTTCTTACAGCAATGGGTTCCAGTCCAGCATTGGGATGGCACCGTATGAAGCTTTGTATGGCCGAAAGTGTGGTTCACTGATTTGTTGGACCGAAGTTGGAGAAAGAAGGTTGTTAGGACCTGAGATAATACAGTTGACTATTAAGAAGGTAAAGTTGATCCAAGAGCGACTTAAGGTAGCTCAGAGTCGTTATAAGAGCTATGCGAACTCTAAGTGATGATCGACGATGTTCGAAGTAGGAGACTTTTTGAGAGTATCGCCTTCGAAAGACATTGTACGATTTGGAAGCGAGGGAAGCTCAATCCGAGATTTGTAGAATCTTTTGAGATCCTAGAAAGAATAGGACCAATGGCTTATCAATTGGCTTTATCATCAGAGTTGGAACATATGCATAATGTGTTTCATGTATCTATGTTGAGATGGTGTATGACGGATACGAGTAAGATCATAGCACCAGAACCGTTGCAGATCTAAGAAGACTTGACTTACATAGAGCATCCAGTAGAGATCTTGGATCGGAAAGAGCAAGTATTGAGAACAAAGACAATTCCGATGGTGAAAGTGTTATGGTGTAGTCACACAGTCTAGGAAGCTATATGGGATAACGAGGAAGAGATGAGGAACTAATATCCCTATCTTTTTGACATTTGAGGTATAAGCTTGGGGACAAACTTCTTTTTTGGAGAGGAAAGTTGTCACACCCGTCCCAGAAAACTTTTTTATTTTAATTGCATATTTGAAATTTGGAATTATTAACGTGGAGTAATAATTTAGATGGTTTGACGTGGGTCAACGGTGAGGTGTTAATTGAGGACACGGTAATCAGAGGAGTTACGATGCATTGGCATGATAAAATGACATTTATGTGATTTAAATTTTATTTGAATTATTTGGTATTTTGTGAATAGTGTGTAGAATAAATTTCTGATAATGTTGATCTTGTTTTAGATCCATTTGTATTTTTTAGTGAGACCGTAAAGGATGCGTTGCATAAAAAGTAAGTTATATAGAGATTCCACAGAAATAGGTTTCGGAAGGTGATTTTGGACCTAAACGGAACTTTGATGGAAACTTTTATAATTTCTAGTTTTCACTCGTGAAGTGATAAAATGGACGTTTGAGACGTTTCAAGAGATAATTAGGAGTTTTGAGAACTCATGGAGAGGTAAACATAATTTCCGAAAGTCATGGCTATAATAGAAAAGCAGGAGATATTTTGTCATTATCTCAAAACACAAAAAACTAGTGAGAGAGTGAAAAAAAAGGGGGATTGTTGCCACGAGCTTCACAACACCGATCGTCAATTTTTCTCCAAATTTCATATTTAAACTCTTTGAGGTAAGAGCTACGCTTTGATGTCTCTTAGGCCTTATTTAGCTAACTTTTTACAAAATAATAATTTCTAGAATTTGAGAAAAACACCTATAAACTTATAGGAATCGCGTAGAAACGGAGATCCGACGTTTATTTGGCTCTCTAGTACTTCTCTCAAAGTTTGAGAGAATTAGCACGAGGTATGAAGTTCTAACCTATGTTATATAGGATATATACATGTTTTGACTTTCGACGATGAAACTATGATCCGGGAAAAATTCATGTATTAATAGTAGGTCGGTTCATTATGCACGCGCTTATCTGTGAAAAACATGTCTAATGTTTACTCGAGCACGTTAATTAATTATGTGGGTCAAAGGGGAGTTTTATACAATTTTATGCCAGAGTAAACTTTTCGATGTTTGAGATTTTAGTAGCGATGACTACTGTGCATGGTTTAAGACTTGGACTTGGCAGGGTACTTGGGATGTGATGGTTGTAGACTTGGACTAGCCATTGGCATTGCAGTTTAAGACTTGGACTTGCCGTTACCGAAAGAATACGTATTTTTCTCCCTAAAGACTATACTTGATGTGTTTTGTGAGATTAAAGCATTTTTTTAATCATATATGCATATGTTAGAATTTGCACACTTAGCATATAGCTAAGCAGTGGAGCTTTACTCCATTGCAGGTAAGAAGAAAAGAGGAAAGAAGAAGCGAGAAGAGTGAGGTCGATGGGACGACGGGACTATCGTTGTGCATATTTTTATTTTCTTTCCGAATGTTGTAATAAGAACTTTGAAATTCGTAATATATTGTAATTGAATCTAAGAAAGAATCTGTAGTTGTTGTAATCTGTAGTAAAACCCTTGTAATCATGTTTTTAATCGCTGCATTTATAGTACTAAATGTGTTGGCTTAATCACAGTTAGAAAGCTGCAGAATGGATTGTAATCTGAGGTAAACTAGTCGACTGGTTTATGAAAATAGTCGACTAGAGGCCTGTTTGATCCAGCCACTGCCTCAGAATACTGTGAAACAGTCGACTGGGTCTTTGGCACAGTCGACTGAATTATTGTTTCGAAATGTGATTTTGGTTTAGTGAAAGAAACAGTCGACCGGTGGGAGACCACAGTCGACTGTATGTTGAATTAAAAATTGGGATTTTCTATTTTTGTCAACTGGAAGAATTAGTCGACTGAGAATTGGAGACCCCTAGTCGACTGGCTCCCCGACACAGTCGACTGGATAATGTGTTGGGTTTTCAAGCTCTTTGTATCTTGCATTTCCAGTCGACCGGACCCTAGATCAGTCGACTAGATTGCTGTTCTCAAACATGATGTTTATTTAAGTATTTTCAAATGCGCAAAATTTTTTATAACCCCATATTTCATGGATTTTATTTATGTTTTCTGCTGCTATTTATACTTTAATGGAGTTGTATGAGCCTTGGTGGCGTGCCACGTGTCCTATTTTCACGTGTCCTATTTTCACGTGTAGCGGGATGGGTCGAGACATAATATTATTATTCACTCTCATTTTTCCCCTATGTATATTTTAAGTATTCTCCTTATCTTTTATGGGTTTTAGATCCAATCGATTGCCAGTTTCCTCAATCGATTGTTTATATTTTGTCCTAATCGATTAGTGTTGGCAGAATATGGATTCCTTTGCCTATTTAGTTTATATGAGGTTCGAATACTCGATTCACGATTCAGACTTATATTATGCGATTATGGGTTAGTCAGGGAGAATGTGACAACACAGATAAGTATAATTAAGAATAATGGATTAACATAATGACGTTAGATGATTTCGATTCTTGTATGAGTTCGATATCCGTTCATTTCAATCAGAGTCATCAAGCCACATGGGAATTGTCATGTATCGATAGTAGTACTGAGTTTATATAGGTTTGATAAGTTCTGGGAATGGTATGTGGGCAGACGCTTGGTCATGATATGCTTTCACATACGGTGGATGGGTTATATCATTAACGAGCAGTGGGCAGGACCATGTAGTCCTAAGGTAGCCAGATGATCTATGTTATATCCTTAACGAGCGATGGATGGTTTATATCCTTAACGAGCAGTGGATGGGGATCACTGGTATAATACGAAGAGTCGTGGGAATAGATTTGATGTGCTGTTGTTCAAAGCATTGTATCCCTGACATACAGTGGATGGTTTATATCCTTAACGAGCGGGGGATGGACTGACGTGGTGTCCATGATTGCGGTGGATGGTTTATATCCTTAACGAGCAATGGACAGAATGATGGTATGTCTATATATGCGAAATGATTGAGTCTGTTCTTTCTAGAAAGAGTGTGTTGATTATCGGTCTCAGGATAACAAGACGATAAGGGTTGGTTAACGATGTTGAATAAATGAGTAAGACCAACGCTCCTGGTAGCGTATTCCCCTCCGGCGCCCCTTTCGTCGGCCTCCGACCAGTCTTTTTTCTGGTCCTTTTTTCATTCTCTGTCCTTGATTTAATCCAACCTTCTCGTCTTACTTCTCTCTCCCTTTCCTATTCCACGTCCCTTTCTTTTTCCCCTCCTTTTGGCCTACTCTCTGGATATGCTTTGACCCTTTGTCTTAACTCCATCTATGTAGTGGTCCCCCACCCCAACCACCCACTCCATCTACCCCATCCACTATCTCTGATTTTTTTGGACTTTATGGAGGACCTGACAGAAGTCTTAGACCATATAATATCCAAAACTTCGAACCTTTCGTGTGAAACTGATTCTTATGAGTTGGTGGAAAATAAGGACGCCATTAATACTGATACTCTCCCCCTTGTGGGAAAAATCATTGCTAAGAGAACTATCAAACCACTTATGGCAAAATTCATTATCCAAAAGGTTTGGAATCCCGCTGGTTCCCTTAACATTTCAGAGCTTGAACCAAACACCTTTCTCTTTGCTTTCGAAAACTTTAAAGATCTCAAACATATTGTCTCCCTTGCACCATGGTCCATTATGGGGCACCACATGGTCTTGAAGCCATGGACCACTGGCCTTGTTCTCAACGAGTTGCAACTAAACCAGACATTTTTCTAGATTCAGATCCACGGCCTCCTTCCCACCCAAATATCCGAAACAAATGCAAAAATCATCAATGGAAAGATCGAAAAGGTAGTCGAAATTGATCTTGCCGGAGGGTCCCTCCCAATCTAGACAAAAGGGATGAGAATAAAGGTGGAACTAAATACTGATGATCCTTTGAAAACAGGCTTCCTTTGGAAAAGAATAGGCTTACCAGAGGTGTGGATTCAATACAAGTATGAGCGCCTATCCGACTTCTGTTTTCCTTGCGGTCGAATAAGCCATACCGAGAACCATTGTAGCTTTGAGCGCCCGAAGAGAGTCACTAAGGTCTCAAATCCCAAATAGGGGACACTGGCTTTTGGAGAATGGTTGTGTGCAGATAACTCTAATTTTGGCCGAAAACAAACTGGAAGCTCGGGGGGATATTCCGATCACCGACGAGAAAAACGGTGGTCCGATGACAGTCTGAGCATGCCGGAGCGAACCAAACTCCAGGGCACGGGTCCCAAGGAAAGTGTTGATGGGAAAATCCAAAAGTTTAAACCCTCTCTGACAGCTGACCCTATACCAGCTAGCTATAACCTATCTGTTGAACCTATAAGTCCTAACACCATCTTTTTCCCCACAAACTTTATTACGATAAAGGAGTGTACATGGGATGTGATGAATGAGAATAGTTGGCACTCCAAACCTACGCAGTTACCTCTCACTGACCAAATACCAACCTCCTCTGTTAACCCATTTTCATGGTCCAAAAGCCCAAACCAAAAAAACCCAAAAGCCTATGTTATCCCGCAGCTACGTGTGACCAAATGCATAGGCCCAAACAATTCCAAACCTGTCTGCATGTCTAATATACCTATCCAGTTAAACCCATCCCAGTCCCTGTCCATGATTACTGATGTTCTTAATCCTGAGCCCACTTTCGTTCCCTTTCAAAACTTCAGCCCACTCTCAAGTCTAAATAGGATAAAACGGAACCTATACTTATCTCTACCACCTCGTATTCATAAAAAATCCAAAAGCCCCTTTTTAACCACTCTCTCTATTTACCTAGATGAACCACCATCACCAGTCCACCCAAACGATGATGATGCCATTACCAAATCCAACACTGGTTTTTGTGAGAGACGAAGTTTTTGATCATTCCGTACCCAAATTTCTGCTCAAGGCGAGGGTACGAATAAGTTTGGAAAGGGGAAGTGCACCCTCTTAATTGGAGATGATGAACAAGGTCTTTCCTTGTCCTCTGCAGTTGAATCAAATGTTCGCTTATTTGTTGATGAGGAGGGCAGGAAGCCCCCTCTCGGCCAATGAAGATCCTCTCGTGGAACTGCCGTGGCTTAGCCTGAGCCACGGCAGGTAGGTCCCTTAGGGCATTGATAAGAGAGCATAATCCTGAGTGTCTCTTCTTATCCGAAACAAAGCTCAGGTCTAAAGATATGGCTGATTGTCTGGTTCGTTTGGGTTATCCTAATTTCACTCTCATTCCTGCTCTCCGAAAAGCGGGGGGGGGGGGGGGGGGGGGGGGGGCTCTCTTTTGCGTGGCAAGATGGAGTCGACATTGTTACAACGGTGGTTGGAAAAAACCTTATTACTGCTTCTTTCTTATCAGATGCCTCTAAAAAACCTTGGGTTCTCACTGTTGCTTATATTCCCCCCTATAGATCGAAAAAGGCCCATTTTTGGCAGTGTTTGGACTCGATTACTGAAGCTGCGGAGGGGCCTTAGGCTTTGATGGGCGATCTCAATTACATCGTTGACCAATCAGAGAAAAGAGGTGGTAGACCCTTTGCATGTTCCTCAAAGGGGGGTCTGTTGGGATTTCTTAGAAATCATGACCTGGTTGATTTGGGCTTTACGGGAAACAAATTTACCTGGGATAATGGTAGGGACTTCTCTGCAAATATTAGACAACATCTTGACAGGGGCATTGCAAATCTGGATTGGCGGTTGCTCTTTCCAAAAGCTACGGTACGTCACCTTCCGATCACTGATTCGGACCATGCCCCAATCTTGCTAAACACCTTCGGTGAGAGGATGGGGAAGCCCCGGTCTTTCAAATTTGAAGTAATGTGGATAAGAGATGAGGGGTGTGCTTTGATCGTGGATAATGTTTGGTGAAATACACTGACCCGTGGTTCACCGGCTTTCCGTCTCTGTCGAAAATTAAGTGCAGTTAAAAGAGCTCTTAAAGATTGGAACAAGTGTCATTTTGGAAAGGTTCAAATTAATATTAGGGAAAACAAGGTCCTCCTGGAAGAACTGCAGTCTCGAGACCCAACGCCAAATAATTTGCATAATATTAAGAGGGTTAAAGTTGATTTGGATGAAAATTTAAAGAGGGAAGAGATCATGTAGAGACAAAAGTCCAGAATACAATGGCTTAAGGAAGGGGACATGAACACTCATTTTTTCCACCTTCTACTATCATTAGAAGACGTAGAAACACTATTGATTCTCTTCTCTTGGAAAACAACACTTGGACTGAGGACCAAGATGCGATTACAAATGCCTTCATCTCCAAGTTCGAATCCACTTTCACTTCTTCCCGGCCCTTTATTCCCACGAATTTGGAAGGTCTTCTTCCTACTATTATTAGTAGGGAAGAAAATGAGGCTCTGTGTCGTATTCCAGTGGAAGCAGAAATTAAAGAGGCAATTGTCACGACCCATCCCACTACGCGTGAAAATAGGACACATGGCACATCACCAAGGCTCATTCAAACATCATATAACTATACGCAGGGGAAAGAACTTTAAAACAACCCTGAGTAAATTAAAACTTTAGGAAACATTACCCTATGAGTTGAAAAATCCATAAGAATCAGAGTTATAAAAAGTTTTGGCCATTTGAATCCTTTCAAAAGAAAACAGTTTTGAAACCAGAGGTTCAGTCGACTGTGCCTAGGGTTCAGTCGACTGTGCCTAGCAGAAATCAAAACCCTAAATTCTCAACAGAGGTCCAGTCGACTGATCAGGGAACCTAGTCGACTGCACTGGTTACTATTTGGATCAGTAGCTAAAATCTACAGTAGCTCAGTCGACTGATCAAAGGTCTCCAGTCGACTGTGCATTGCAGAACCAAAATGAAACATTTTCAAAAGGGGTCCAGTCGACTGATTGATGGTACAGTCGACTGGCTTTGCCATATATATATGCAGTAGCCAAAAATCAACAGTGTTCAGTCGACTGATCAAGGATCCAGTCGACTGCTTCTCTTACTATTCACTTTCAGTGTCTCAATCACACGGGATCCAGTCGATTGATCTAGGGTCCAGTCGACTGCTCCCCTACTGGGCAGCCCTGTGATGAAATTTAACAACTCATGCTTCTCTATACTAACAACAATCACAACCATAACTGAATTACGACATTTAAAACATAATTACAGGCGTTCAAATACAGGATTACCATACTACGAAACTAATCTAAAGATCTATTACAACGTATTATTACAATTCACAAATCCTTACACAAGATTAGGATTAAAACAAAAACATGTACAATTGTAGTTTCACGGCGTTCCTCGGCCTCACTCCTCACGATTATTCTTGTCTTTCCTCTTACCTGTAATGGAGTACATCTCCACTGCTCAGCTATATGTTGAGCGTACAATTCTAAATGTATGCTTATATGACAGTTCATGATTTAAGCATCTAAAACACATAGAAATAGTCTCTAGGGTGAGTGGTACGCATTCATCCGGTCGATGCCGTAGGAGGCCCACATCTCCCACGCATCTCGTACACTGGTTGGGCCTTCCTCCATACCAGGTACCGTGTCCTGGTTGGGCCCACCTCCAATCCAGACACAACCACAATTCCAATTCCATCACAATCACAATCAAAATCACAATCCTCAAGGTTCGAGGAGCTTACTCCGGATGAATTTGCACCAAACTCCCCTTTGACCCAAGTAGACACATAGCATGCTCACATAAACAGTTTTATACATGTTTTTCTAATAATTTTGCGTGCATAATTAATAGGCCTAACTAATACGTGAATTTTGCCCAGATCCAAGGATATCAAAGTTGATGTTCAAAACATGAAAATCCATATATTTTGTAGATCTAGAATTCATACCTCGTGCGATTCTCTTCAAACTTTGAAGGATCATCTAGGGGGCTAATTAATCATCAAATTTCAAATTTGAGACGATTCCTACAAGTTTTACTCGATTTTCCCCAAAATTCTAGAATTAAGATTTTTACAAAAATTGGCCAAACACGGCCTAAGTAGTATCAAAACGTAGATCTTACCTCCACGAGTTCAAATCTTGAATTTGGTAAAAAACTGACGGATGAACGGTCGCCGTTTGTCGTCGCAAAGCCCGTTGGCTCCAAGTCTCCCTTTCTCTCTCCTCTCTCTAGATATTTAGAAGGATTTGGATGAGATGAAATCTTATCCACCACTATTTATAGAAAAACTTCTAGGAAATCGTGTTTACCTCCCCGTAAGTTTCTCAAAACTTCTAATTAATTCCTGAAACTTCACCCACGTCCATTTTATGCCTTTGCGAGTGAAAATTATAATTTATAAAAGTTTTCGACTAAATCTCGTTTGGATTCAAAAATAACGTCCGAAAACTAAATTATGTGAAATCTCTACACATCCTACCTTTTTATTTAACGTGTCACTCACGTTCTCACCACAGTTCTCAAAATGATATATAACAATATCGAAAATATCAGAAATTATACTACACAGGTATAATTCACTATTCATAAAATACCAGATAAGTCAAATAACATTTAAATCATATAAATGTCATTTACTCGTGCCAATGAAAATCTCAATTACCAATTTCCTCGTGTCCTTACTGACACCTCACCGTTGACCCACAGTCAACCTCATCTCAATCCAATTATCAAATAACATTGATAACTCACAAAAATCAATATGCATGATAAAACAATGATTTTCTGGAACGGGTGTGACAGCAATGTTCCAGATTGGGTCCACGAAGGCGCCAGGCCCCGATGGTATGTCTTCGATCTTTTATAAAACTTTTTGGCCCATAGTTAAAAATGATGTGATTGCTACTGTCGATAGTTTTTTTCGGGGCGGGTTTCTCCTTGAAAATCTGAACCATACCAATATAGCTCTTATCCCAAAAGTTCCCAATCCTACTACCATAAATCAGTTCCGCCCTATTAGCCTGTGCAATGTGATTTACAAAACGATCTCCAAAATTTTGGCTAGTCGCCTTAAACCACTCCTTGGGAAAATCATTTGTCCACTTCAATCTGCCTTTGTCCCTGGGAGGCTTATTCAAGATAATAGTATTATTGAACATGAACTAATCCATACCATGAAAACAAAGAAGGGGAAAAGGGGTCTGATGGCTATTAAATTCGATATGGAAAAAGCCTATGACCGTATCGAGTGGGATTTTTTAATTATAGTTCTAAAATGTTTGGGTTTTTGTGATCAATGGTGTATTTGGATAAAGCAATGTATCTCTACAGTGTCTTTTTCTGTCCTTTTCAACGGACATCCTTCTGGTTTCTTTAGGCCAGAGAGAGGACTCCGTCAAGGGGATCCTCTTTCGCCTTTCCTTTTTATTCTTTGTTCTGATGTCCTGTCCAGGATCCTCAATAGGGAGTCAGCAATGGGAAACCTTAGAGGCATCAAAGCGGGTAGAGGCTGCCTTGCGATAAACCATCTCCTCTTTGCGGACGATTGATGGTTTTCAGTCAAGCTAGCCCTGATAACGCCAAAACCATCTTGGATAGTGTTGCAAAGTATGAACTTTGGTTAGGCCAAAAAGTGAACCAAAGAAAAATGAAGATTTTGTTCAGCAAGAACCTTTGCCCAGATGTTGCAAAATCCATCATGAGGGAAACAAAGCTCATAAAAGCCCCATGGGACTCTAAATATTTGGGGTTGCCCCTGTTTGCAATGGGATCGAAGAAACAAGCTTTTGAGGGGATCTATGCAAAAGTTCAAAGTAGAATCCAAGGTTGGAAAGCTCGCATTCTCTCTCAGGCTGGCAGGGGAATTTTGATCAAGTCTGTGGCCCAAGCTATTCCAATGTACTCTATGTCCTCTTTCTTTTTCCCAACCTCTATATGCACAAGTTTGGACTCAATGCTCTGTGGACATGAGAAAGGAAATAATAAACTTTGTTTAAAAGCATGGGACAACGTTTGCTTACCTAAATGCATTGGGGGCCTGGGGTTTCGACGTATGAGGGAATTCAATTTGGCTCTTCTTGCTGAACTTGGCTGGCAGCTCATGAATGACAATTACAAGCCTTGGGTTTAAATCTTCAAAGCAAAATACTTGAAAAATTATAACATGTTGGAGTGGCCCAAAAAACAATGTTCATCTTGGGTTTGGCAAAGCATCCAAAAAACTCAATCTCTTCTGTGCAAAGGTTCATGTATCCTTATTGGTAAGGGAGAATCCACAAAAGTTTGGGATGATCCTTGGGTCCCATCCCTCCCAAACTTCAAGCCACAGTATGCCCTTGCATTAAAGCCAACCTTTGTCTCTGTCCAAGAGCTTATGATCGACAATAATTGGAATATCCCCTTTCTCCGTGAGGTGTTTACCCCAAATTCTGTTGAAGCAATCCTCATAATCAACTTACCCACTAGAAGAGGTCGAGACATGCTTGCTTGGCTGCCAGATAAGAAAGGGTATTTCTCAGTTAAATCGGCATAACTTTCAACTCTGCATCATAGGTTTGCAAGTCCGATTGACAACATTTGGAAAGGTATTTGGCAGGCCAAACTCCATGAGAGGCATAAATTGTTTCTTTGGAAAATCTTCGCAAAGGTTCTCCCAACAAAGAACATCCTTGCTACTCGATTCTTTGTTGATGATTGCAAATGTCCCCTCTATAATCACGAGACCGAGAGTTATGAACATCTCTTTTTGGAGTGCCCAATTTCCAAAATCTTATGGAGATCGTCTAGATGGCCGTTGGATCTGGCCTCAATTTTGGCTAGGGGATTGAGAACCTGGATGTTCGACATCCTTAATCCTACAACCAATTTGAAGATCCTTGCAAAAGAGAAGTGGGTGTTCACTTTGACAACGGTGATTTTCATGTACCAGACTTGGACTTTGCGAAATAAGGTTGTCTTTGAAAACCACATTGTTAACATCCGCGATTGGGCCTCCTACACTTTATCCCTTGTAAATGAGCATGTGAAGGCCCATTTGGGTTTGGGTCTCCCTTTTCTGGGAAAAGCTCCTGATTGGAAGCCGCCCCTGGTGGGGTGGGTGAAAGCCAATTTTGATGTTACTGTAGAAACAACCTCGTGGCCTTTGTTGTTCTTTTTTGGAATGATTCAAAGGTCCTTCTAGCAGCCACTGGTAAAGCTGCTCCTATGTCTCCACTAATGGTTGAGGCAAATGCAGTGATTTTTGCTATTTCGTTTAGCCCGTGAAAAGATGCTAGATAACATCATTTTTTAAGGTGATTCTCGGATTGTTTGTGACTCCTTGGCGGATAAGTCGGCTATCCCTGATTGGTCCATCAGTTCGCTGATTCTTGAAGGCAGAGAGCTCATTTCCTCTTCCTTTTCTTTTTGGAATGTTCTTCATGTTCCTAGATTGGCAAATAGTGCTACCCACAATCTTGCCCAATGGGCTACTTCTTGTAATTTTTTTGGGTCTATTCCAATTGATGAGTTACCTTCCTCTGTTTTGAAGGACACTCCTCAAGAGGACCAAATGGTTTGTGTCCCCCTTGATTCTGATTAATGCTATTGTTCTTTTTAAGCAAAAAAAGAGTAAGATATTATGATTACAGTAAGATGTTAACTCGTGTCTTCATAAGTTTGTTTTTACTTCAGATAACTGGTACCTTGTTAGTTTACATTCACTCAGCTCTCAGTAAGCTGACAGCCTTCATTGCCTGGACTCCCCCTTCCAGACCACCCTGTACCTTATTCTGCAGGTGATGGAACCTATAACGATAGTTACTATCCGGGAGAAGAATACACCAAGAATGGTCCCACCGATGATGTCTATGCTGGGGAGGACTACTACGTTGATGTTTATGTCAGTTGAAGATCTGGAGATAGTTATTAGATTATATATTTATGTTTAGACTGTTTTGTTATATTTGGTACTTGGGCATATGTTGCTTCCAAACCTTATATACTTTCGCAGTAGCATTAATGTTGTAATAACTCTGATGTCTGTAATTGAAGCAACAACTAGTTGTATCTAGTTCATTTTTTTTTTACTATTCTTGTTGTTGACTGTGTGGTGTGGATTATTAGTGACATTCACCCATCATTCCCTATGGACCCAAAAAGGAAATTTATTTTTCTCTATTTTTGCTGCTCTGAGGCGTAACAGGATTTTTGGTATCAAAGCCCTAGATTTGTAATACTTTTGTTCACTAACGATTCCACACCATCTGGTCATAGTATTATAAGATCCCTAAGATGAGATATGAGTTTGAAATAAGATCGTCCTTTTAACGATAGATAGTTTTTTGTTCCTTGCAGGTTAGCGTGTATCCAGCATTTCTTAGATTTGTGGATGACTCATATGGAGGATATGTGATCCATGGGGATACCGTGGAGCCAGCAGACCCAGATCGTTACCAAGATCGCGTGCGATAGATAGCCAGTCGTTATTTAGAGGAGGATATGTAGAAGGCCCTCTACGTTGATGGACGGACTCACCCGACCCAGATGCGTATGCATGCTTACCATTCCGCGAGGATTGGCAGAGATATTTATCAGGAGATTCTACGATTGATCGGGAGTAAGCTGGAGATGGATGCTATCGAGTTACGAGTTATTCTTGGAGGATCTATTGAGGCAGCACCTGCAGTAGTGCCACCATCACCAGTACTCGAGGCACCCATTCTAGAGCCACAGGAGCAGCTCGAGGAGCCAGAGTCACCAGTGGCCGAGTCGATGGTAGAGGCTGACCCAGAGGAGGATCCTGTAGAGGACATCGAGCTAATTGAGGATGACGAGGAGCCAGAGGAGGACCCATAGCTAGTCGAGAAGGAGGTTATGGCAGTAGGGGATGATGTAGGAATGGTGGGAGATGAGATTTTGGAGGATATTGCAGTTGAGCCTGAGGTAGAGGAGGTAGTCATACCAGAGATACCCATGGTGTTAGATTTAACAGCAGGACCTGTACTTCATATGGCAGCTATTGCCAACATGGCAGCCGAGTGGGTAGCAGCGATGGTTGCATAGCCAGTTGGAGTTCTGATTAGACAGGCTGCACTAGCAAATGGTATGGCCCAAGTTGGGGATTTTGCTGAGTTGATCGTCGATGTTGTCGAGCCAACATTTGATGTAGAGGAGATGGAGGTAGACGATATGGCTATTGAGGATTGGGATATAGGAGTAGTAGTTGGAGGACTTGCTGCACCAGTAGAGGTCGATCCACCTGTGGAGATGGATATTACACCAGAGGATGAGGCACCAGCAGGAGGATCAGATGCCGATGACTTTTGAGTCAGGATTTGCAGGGTTTAGCTTTTGTTAGTTTATATTAGGACATGTTGTCCACCAGATTTTTAGGAGCTTGAGAGATAGCTATTTGACCATAGATTTGTATAGGTATTATCAGTAGTTGTCGTAGTATTATAAATAGCTGACCTTAGTGTTGTTTTAGCTTTGTCCCATGTGGTACACAATTTGACTAATGTGTACTATACGGTACATCTTTTGATATATATATATATACGAGCAATACTTTTGATATTGATCGTATGGTTGCTTTGATGTGTTGTTTTGTAGAACTGTTAATTATGATTGCTTCTCGCCCTATCTTGTTTTCGTTTCTACAAGAAGACTTTCAGCTAATCGATGTGTCTCTTGTAGGCAACACTCATTATCATTATGGTAGGACCCTTGAGAAATCACCAAGTGCGAATTGGAGCACCTATTTCGGAAGGAATGGACCCATATGGAGTTTTTGAAGCATTCATGCAACAGATGGAACATGTAGGCGATACCTACAACAATGCTACTAATCAATGACCTGTTCAACCTCCAGCAGCACCGTTCCAGCCAAGGCAAACTGGAGACAAGTTATTAGAAAATTTTTGTGGACTACGTCCTGAGAAGTTTGATGGACTAACGGAACCCTGGAAAGCCGAGCAGTGGATAAAGGAAATGGAGTTGATCTTTGAAGCGTTGGAATGCAGCTAGTAGGAGAAGCGTCGCCTTACTACGTTCCAGCTCACCTATGCCGCCGCAGATTGTTAGGAGGCTGAACGAGCAACTATAGGGATGAACGGTGCGAGAGCAATGCCTTTGGAAACCTTCAAAGGAAAATTTCTAGAGAAATACTTTCCAAAAGACGAAAATGATCAACATGAGAAGAATTTCATGAGCTTAGTTCAAGGAGATTGGACGGTAAGAGAATATACCACATAATTTGAGCGACTGTCTTGATTCGCCCAGCATATGATTGATACACCGCAGAAGAAGGTGAACAGATTTCACCAGAGACTAAATCCCCATCTTTGCCATGTGACGATGGGTCACCTGAACCAGAGTTTTGAAGGGCTGGTCAGACTTGCTGTAAGTCAAGAGAATGATGCATATCCAGTACAGCGACCTCAGATGAGTCGACCACAACCATTAAAGAACTTCCAACAGAGGAATTTCTAGACACAATCGCTGAGGAATACCCAAGGGTGGAAACCTCAGGGAAAATTTCAAGGTAACAAGAGAACTTGGGATGGAACCAGGAAGCCTCAGTCGAGCTATCCTCGACCCCAGCAACATCAACAATGAGTATCACAACCTCAAGCGTTGCTAGCTACCCCGCCAAGCAATAGTGGTGGATATTTTAATTGTGGAAAACCAGGGCACATAGCCAAATTCTGCACTGTTCCCAGGACTAACCACCGGATGTGTGCTAACTGTCAAAATTGCAACAAACCAGGGCACTTGAGCAGGGATTGTCGTACACCACAAGGAGGATATTATGGAGCACCAGTTCAAGGTATTCAAGGACCTCCAGATCAGACAAGGGTGAATGCTATCATCCCAGGGGAAGCAGGTTTTAATGCCGATGAATAGCAGCAATTGGAAGGTATACTTGTACTCTTTCATAGTCCAGTTAAAGTTTTATTTGATACTAGAGCTGCACGTTCTTTTATCGTTGTTAAGATTTGGGTTTAGAACCCCAGACGCTTGAGCCAACACTGAATGTTGTGTCGCCATTGGGAGTTACTGTTAAGCTGGGTAAAGTATGTAAGGATTGTCCATTGACCTTGAGAGATAGGAATCTTCCAGCGGCCTTGGTAGTTTTGTCAATGTCAGAGTTCGACATTATCCTAGGGATGGATTGGTTAACTAAGTACAATGCCAATTTGGATTACCCTACTAGGACAATTGTGTTTCTGATACCAGGATGTCCAACAATTAGATTCCAGTGTCAGCCGGCGAGCGACATGTTTCTTACGAATAGTTTGGCTATAATCGAGAATACGAATACGAAACTCAAGATGGATCATATTCCTACTATACAAGACTTTCAGGATGTATTCTAGGATATTAAAGGACTTCCACCAAAAATAGAAATAGACTTTTATGTGGAATTAGTACCTGGTACATTGCCTATTTCCAAGACTCCATATTGGATGGCATCAATTGAGATGTTGGAACTGAAGAAGCAAGTCCAGGAACTTGAAGATTTAGGATTTGTTCGTTCAAGCACATCACCTTGGGGAGCACCAGTTCTATTCGTGAAGAAAAAGGAAGGGACACTTCAACTCTGTATGGACTATAGGGACTTGAACAAGGTCACGATTAAGAATAGATATCCACTACCTCGGATAGATGATATATTCAACCAGTTACAAGGATCCAGGATCTTTTCAAAGATCGATCTGCGTTCCGGATATCATCAGTTATTAGTTCGACCGGATGATGTATCAAAGATTCCGTTCAGGACAAGATACGGGCATTATGAGTTTCTAGTTATGCCTTTTGGATTGACGAACGCTCCACCAGTATTTATGGACTTAATGAATAGAGTATTCAGACCATATATGGATAAATTCATTATAGTATTCATCGACGATATTTTGATGTACTCAAAGACGGAGGAAGATCATAAAGACCACTTGCAGATTGCTTTATATACACTTCGAGATAGCAAGTTGTATACAAAGTTCAGCAAGTGTGAGTTTTGGCTACGGGAACTCAAATTTTTGGGACATGTTATATCTCAAGATGGTATTTGTGTGGACTCATCTAAGATTGATGCAGTCTTAAGTTGGAACAGACCGACTAACGCGATCGAAGTCAGAAGTTTTCTGGGATTAGCAGGATATTACAGGAGATTCGTAGAAGGATTTTCCAAGGTAGCAGGATCTTTGACGAATTTAACAAGGAAGGAGACAGAGTACGAATGGACAGACAAGCATGAGGGTGCATTTCAGGAGTTAAAGGAAAGATTGACTTCTGCACTAGTACTTGCGATACCTAGGAGTGGAGAAATGCATATGATCTATAGTGATGCATCGCACCAAGGACTGGGTTGTGTACTAATGCAAGATGGGAATCTCATTGCATATGGATCAAGACAGTTGAAGATGCATGAGAAGAATTATCCTACGCATGATTTGGAGCTAGGAACAATAGTGTTTGCATTGAAGATTTAGAGACACTATTTCTATGGAGAGAAGTTTGATTTGTTTCCCGATCATAAGAGCTTGAAGTATTTGTTCTCTCAAAAGGAATTGAACATGCGACAACGAAGATGGATGGAGTTTGACAAATACTGAATATTGCACATTCATGTGCCAATATAATAGACATAATGCTCATTTAATCCCACAAATCCCTAGGTTTACACGCATATTTGAATTAATATAATTTAATGGTGATGTCACTCAAATGCGTGTAATTATGTATTTTTACATATTTTATTTCTTTAGGTAAAAATTAAGTGAAATAAAGGGAAGGAAAGAAGTAGTAACCACACCATAGTATATTCATTTGTTAGTCAAAGCTAAATAATAACAAATAGTAACATTCCTGTAAATATTAGAAACTAACCAAATGAGACCAAAAAAAAAAGGGAGGAGGAAAACGTAAACATCCAAGCAGAGCTTAGATGGTGAAAGGCTTGTTTATATAAAATTTCTTTTTGTTTCTTTCTCTTTTTCTCTATTTCTCTCTCTCTCACACAGGTTAGTCAAACAACTCAACTGACAACAGTTGACAATTGAGACCGCGGAGAAAGAAATGGCAAATCTCGTGCCAAAGCTGACGAATGCAATGATGTTTTTTCTCTCAAAAATCGCTTATAAAACAAGGCATCACAACAATTCTCAAGAACACCAACAGCTTACACCAACAAGCTGCAACAACTACACACACACTGTTAGGGAGAAAATAGTTTAGGGAGTTTATCATGTGAGCACTTCATATTGTCCCTAGAAGTAGAAAATTTTAGTTTTTCTTTGCCTTTTCTAGTTCTAGTAGTTGTAAAAATTTACTTTTATGTAATTGATGATTTCATGTTCAAAAATATGTAACAAAACTTTGTGTACTGTATTTCTTAAATTAAAATAATTGTTTTCTTGTAGGTCCTTTGTCAATTTGTAGTAGTAAAAATAGTCCTATTTAAAATTAGATTTAATATTTTTAGCCTAGTGTAGTACTTGTAGTTGTCCCCTAGTAGAGCTGTAGAATGTGCATTTTTGGGCTATGCTTTTAATAGTAAAGCTTATAGATTTTTAGACATTAAAAATAATATTATTGAGTCTATTGATATTGATTTTTATGAAGATAGATTTCCTTTTAAATCAAGGGATAGAGGAGGTTCCCAACTTCCTATTTCTCTCCCTTCTAGACCCATTGATTCTAGGGTGCATGATAGAGATAATGACATAGAATCTGAACTACGTAGAAGTAAGAGAGCTAAGCTCTCAAAAGACTTTGGACCTGATTTTTATATATTTAATTTAGAAGGAGATCCTTCTTGCTTAGAGGATGCTCTTACCTCTTCAGAAGCTAATTTCTGGAGAGAAACCACTCAGGATGAGATGGACTCTATTTTGTTCAACCGTACGTGGGAACTTGTGGATTTTCCACTTGGATGTAAAACCATAGGTTGCAAATGGGTCCTTAAAAAGAAACTTAAACCCGATGGTTCTATTGAAAAAATATAAAGCTAGATTAGTAGCTAAGGGGTTTAAACTATTCTCCAGTTACTCATATTACTTCTATTAGAGTTTTGTTAGCTGTTGCTGCTATTCATGATTTATATATTCATCAAATGAATGTTAAAACAACTTTTTTAAATGGAGAATTAGAGGAAGAAATTTATTTGGATCAACCTGTGGGTTTTATTGATCCGAATAATAAAAATAAAGTTTGTAAACTAGTTAAATCATTATATGGTTTAAAACAGGCACCCAAACAGTGGCATAAAAAATTTGATCAAACAATTATTTCAAATGGTTTCAAAATCAATGAAAGTGACAAATGTATTTATTATAAATACAATGATGGAGTATGTGTTATGATATGTTTATATGTAGATGACTTACTAATTTTTTGCTCTACTTTAGAGATTATAAAAAAAACCAAAAATTTCTTGTCACTTAATTTTGATATGAAAGATTTGGTGAAGCCAATGTAATTTTGGGAATTAAAATTACAAGAACTCCTATTGCCATTTCTATTGATCAATCTCATTATATTGAAAAGGTTTTGAAAAAATATAATTATTTTGATTGTAAACATGTCTGTACTTCTTTTGATCCAAGTCTTAAATTATTTCCTAATGAGGGTGACATTATTAATCAAAAGGAATATGCTAGTATTATTGGGAGTTTAAGATATGCTACAGATTGTACTAGACCTGATATTGCCTACGCAGTAGGAGTTCTATGTAGGTATACTAACAAACCTAGCATAGAACATTGGAATGTAATTGGTAGACTAATGAGGTATTTAAAAATAACTATTAATTTGGGTATTCACTACAATAAGTATCCCACTGTACTTGAAGGTTACAATGATGCCGATTGGAATACCCTATCGGAAGACTCCAAAGCCACCAGTGGCTATATTTTTTGTATTGGTGGTGGTGCGGTTTCTTGAAAATCCAAGAAACAAACTATTATTGCTCAGTCCACCATGGAGTCTGAACTGATTGCATTATCTTCAGCTAGCGAGAAGGCTAGTTGGTTGTGTAGTTTTTTATCAGATATACCTACCTGGCTTAGACCAGTTCCAGCTACTTTGATACACTGTGACAACACTGCTGCCATAGGAAGAGTACAGAACCAATATTATAATGGTAAATCATGACAAATACGTCGTAAGCACAGTACTGTGAGAGAATTTATTTCTGAGGGTTCTGTTACTATTGATTTTGTGAGGTCTTGTGATAATTTTGCAGACCCGTTAACCAAAGTTTTGGCAAGAGAGATGGTATGGAGTACCTCTAAGGGTATGGGACTAAAGCCCATTAATAAATAAATTACATATAATGGTAACCCAACCTGAAGACTGGAGATCCCAAGAACTGGGTTTAAAGGGTAAGAACAAGTCACATAGTAATGGGGGGTGAATCATGCATTTTATTTGTCCCATACTTGTGATTAGCATGATATCCTATAGCGATTTGGAGGCTGAGTTTATACTCTTAATGAGCTCTATGGTCCTTATGGACGGGGTGCCCGGCTGCAGGAGCACTCTTGATAGACTCACCTAGTGAATGTAGAAGTTGTGGCCGCTTCCAATGAGAATTAACTGGGTAAATTCTCTAGAGCATTCATGATACTAGGATAAATCACATGGCCGTAACGTGCTGGCATTTTGTGACTACATCATGAAAAGTGTTATGTGTGAATAATATTTGTTGTATATGCAAGAAACTGAGTTCAAGATTCAGTCACTCAAGATTCTTATACTTTAAATTTTTTTCACTATGTAAAGGTTCAAGACGGTGTTCTCCTTTATTTATGCATGACACTACTAGTTGTTGTTCTGTATGCCCAGTTTGTCAAATGAATTTTTTTGTTAAAATAAGTGGGGGATTGTTGGGGTATTTTATCAAAAATAAAAAACATACATATATAAATATATATGTGAGTATGGGAGTTGGATGTGATATAAGTGTTAGTATATCAAATAAAATTAATTCATTTATTTTACTTTATGATATGGACGTGGCAGATGATTTGGTCCACCACTCTCATGACTATTCCTCAACTTCCCTTATATTTCTCCTCAATCAAGTGGATAAGTCCACTTTTTACTCTGCACGATTTACATGATAACGTACAGTATGGTTATCTTTGCTGGCTATATAATAAAAAGAAGACTTCTCAGATCGTACTACTACTACTTTACGTAGAAAAGCAACGATACTGTCACACCCGTTCCAAAATTTCACAGTTTTATCTTGCATGAACAGAAATTGTAAGTTTATCAATGTTAGTTGATAATGGTGATGAGGTTGACTGTGGTTCAACGGTAAGGTGTCAATGAGGACACGGGAACATGGCATTTCATGTTGCATTGGCATGGTTAAATGACATTTATATGATTTAAATGTTATTTGATATATCTGGTATTCTTGTGAATAGTAATTATACCTGTGTAGTATAATTTCTGGTAATTTTGATACTGTTAGATATCATTTTGAGAACTATGGTGAGAACGTGAGCGTTACGTCAAATAAAAAGGTAGGTTGTGTAGAAATTTCACAGAATTTAGTTTTCGGACGTGATTTTGGACCCAAACGAGACTTAGTCGAAAACTTTTGAAATTTATAATTTTTACTCGTAAAGTTATAAAATGGACGTTTGCGACGTTTCATGGATTAATTAGAAATTTGAGAAACTCGCGGGGAGGTAAACGCGATTCCGGAAGAGTTTGCCTATAAATAGGTGAGGGTGAGATTTCATTTCTCACAAACCTTATAAAATATCTTGAGAGAGGAGAGAGGAAAGATGATTTGATCCTACGGGCTTTGCGACGATGATCGGCGACCTTTCGTCCGTCAGATTTTTACCAAATTCGAGATTTGAACTTGTGGAAGTAAGATCTACTTTTTTATACTACTTAGGCCACGTTTGGCAAATTTTTATAAAAATCTAATTTCTAGACTTTTGGGGAAAACATATATAAACTTGTAGGAATCATCTCAAATTTGAAATCTGACGTTTAATCGGCCCTCTAGTCGATCATTCAAAGTTTGAAGAAAATTGCACGAGGTATGAAGTTCTAACTTGTGAAATATAGGAAAATGCATGTTTTAAATTTTGACGACAAAATTGTGATCCGGACAAAATCCATGTGTTAATCTTAGGCCCGTTAATTATGCACGCGCAAAATTGTGAAAAGCATGTCTAAATTTACGCAAGCACGTTGAGTTGTCTATGTGGGTCAAAGGGGGGTCTTATACAAATGCATGCCGGAGTAAGCTTCTCGATGTTTGAGAATTTTAGTAGCGACGACTACTGTGCATGGTTTAAGGCTTGGACTTGCCAGGGCACTTGGGGATGTAATGGTTGTAGGCTTGGACAAGCCATTGACATCGCAGTTTAAGGCTTGGACTTGCCGCTACCGGATGAAGGCGTATTTTTTTCCCTAGCGACTATTTATGTGATTTATGAGATTAAAGCATGTTCATCATATATTGCATATGTTAGGACTAGCTGAGCAGTGGAGATTTACTCCATTGCAGGTAAGAAGAAAGACAAGAAGAAGCGTGAGGATCGAGGCCGTTGTGGAACGCAGGGGAATCACTTTATTCATATCTTTGTTCTCTTCGTTAAACTTGTATAAGGATTAGAAATTGTAATATGTTGTAATGGAACCTTGGGAATTAGTTGGTGGTTATGTAATCCTGTATTCAAACTCCTGTATTTATGTTTTAAATCGTTTGTGTATCGTTGTGTTTGTGTTGGTTTTGAATTGGAGGAGTGTAACTTGGAATGGTGTAGAGAATTAGTGTACTGATGCGAATCAGTCGACTGGATCGCTGTGTGAGACTGAACACTGCTTTGATATTTGGGGATCAGTCGACTGGGTTGAGAAAGACAGTCGACTGGACGGGATCCCAGAACATGACTTTCTGTTAGAATGAAGTACCAGTCGACCGAATTACTTCAGTCGACTGATAATTTTGGGCACCAGACGACTGGGTCCCCGACACAGTCGACTGGACTAGGCGGTTGAATTTTTTACCTTACTGCTTGATGTTCAGTCGACTGGAGCCCCGACCCAGTCGACTAGACCTCTGTTTTTAAAACTGAATTGTTTCTCTAAGTTTTTCTATGGATAAAACTTTTTGTAACTCTAAATTTTAGGTTGGGACTTATGTTTTCTGCTGCTAATTTTACTTTAATGGAACTGGATAAGCCTTGATGGCGTGCCACGTGTCCTACTTCCGCGCGTAACGGGATAGGTCGTGACAAATACACTACAGTTTACTTCCACTTTCTACTTTAATTTCGTATTTGCCTGGAGATTTCTTACACTATTCTTTTTTATATTTAGTTTCCTTCCCATGTCTAAGAAGTCTTGGGCATTACAGAATAGTTTTGGTTTTCGGTGTAGTTTGTTTATCTTTTCAGTTTAGTGCAAATAACTGATCAGAAATTTATAGTGTATTGGGCTGTTGTATCCTGGGGGTTGACCACCATCATTTGCACCGATGAGAAGACCGAGGAGGCGCGAAATCAACATTAAAGAGAGCGACATTGTCCGCGCCTCGACCCGTTACTAATTCGGTTTCCAATTTTCAAAGCTATTTCGGTACAGATTCTCAACAGTATTTGAAATTGAAACTCCAAAAATTGCGCAGTGATTGTGGGATTTGCTGCCTGATTTTCTGGCGCAAATATTAGTGATTATGAGTTTTGGAAGTCTATAGTGCAAAGTATGGAGGTGGGGGTAATATGGTCCTAAAAATCATGGTGGACCTATCACTAAATACTTTCTTGGGTTGGACTTATTGCAAAGAAGGTAAACTAAGATGGATTTAATACTAGTTAACTCTTAATAAAAAAAAAGACTTTGTTTTAAAGAATTGGCATGCATAGATTCGTAGATCTTCAAAAAATAAATGAAACTTTTTATTAAAAAAAAACCCCAAAAAAATAAAAGAGGCCTTCCACACAAGTTAAATTTTTTTGTGCCATAAGCTAAATTCCCAAACACACTCAATTTGACCCCTACACATCTAATTGCCCCCTACTCTCATATACAGCAGGTTATACATGTATATACGTATGATTATATGCTGCTAATTGTGAGAAGTTAGAGAATTGTTAAGCTAAACTCAATTAGTGGAGTAATCCTAAAAATACTTGGAGCCCAAGTTCACTTCTTTCAAGCTTCTATTTATACACCCTCATACTATCTCAATCATGTACTTTCTGCACTTCAATCACAGAGAGAAGAGAGAGAGAGAGAGAGTTTTAGAGTTTAGTTTCTAAAAATTTTCTGGAAGAAGAAGTTACACAAACTCCATAGCCAAGCTTGGAGTATTTCTTGTTTGGTCTTATTCTTTCTCAACAAACACACAATTCTTGATCACAGTGAGTATTCTAAACTCACTATGAATGTAATTTCATGCCTAACTTCTGTATGTATAGCTTATTATGTGAATCCCCATTGAAACTCTTGCGTTGAATTGCCATGGCCTGAAAAATCATGAATTTCCAAATTCAATCAAAATCTGTTTTGTTAGATAAATATGATAGATTACATATCATATATGATATACCCAAAGTTTTAGAGCCTAATTTGTTCAAATGAAAAAGTATATGAGAAATTAAGTTTTGTTAACTTTTAGTATTTCATAAAATTCAAGAGCTATGGTTTGATTTGTGTTAAATTGATAATGGATTCTTAATCCTTGTTGAAAAACAAAGAATTTCATATATTACATGCCCTAATTGCTTCCGGATTTGGAAATGGGTCATAAGACCCCTGAATTGCTGAAACAGAGCAGTTCTGACGAGGAAGACGAAGCCTCTGCTTCATCTCGCGCCACGATCGCTCGAGCGAAGGTCGCTCGCGCGACAGCCGCGTACGCGAGCCCCGCGGGTTTAGGCAGACGGAGAAAGTTTTATATAGAAAATGAAATTTAGGCAGGTCGCGCGAGCGAGGGTCGCGCGAGAGACCTTTCACGCGAGCGACCCGCGCGCGCGAGGTGTCTGATTTCAGGCAAAAAGAAAAGGTTTTTATAATAAAATGAAAATGGGCAGGTCGCGCGAGCGACATATCGCGCGCGCGACTTCTGGCAGTTTCTAGTTTTTGTGTGTTTTCGTATAAGGGACAATTTGGATAAATTTTAAAGAACTGTTAAGTTTCTGTTTGGGAATTTTATTAAAACAGAATACCATTGGTTATGTTGGAAAGATTAAAACAATGTGTTATGACTTATCAATCCCCCTGCGTACGTTGTTCTTTTAATTCAGCGAATTCTTTTATGTTTAAATTCATGACATACATGTGGAGTCAGTGGTACATGCATGTGGGTGTTAGTCAGTGTGGAAAGAGTATGAGATTGAGATTGAGATTGAGATTGTGGTTGTGGTTGAGGTTACGACGAGAGTATCTTTGAAATGCGACGGTGGCAAATAAGGACACTCCCTGACGCCCATGGTAGCGTTAAAGTGTGTGACGCCGAACTTGGACACTCCCTGGCACCCATGGTAGTGCTAAAGTGTGGCCTACGGACACTCCCTGATACCCGAGTCTGGATACTGCATGAGGTTGCTCTGGTATTTGCATGGCGGATTAGGTATTCAAAGTGTGAGGCAATGGACACTCCCTGGTACCCCGGACCAAAGTGTGAGGCAAACTGGACACTCCCTGGCGCCCTGTTGCTAAAGTGTGACTATCTTAGTGTTTCAAAGATACTGGAGTGAGATAGTGGGTTGTTGTGTCTGTCGAGAGAAAAGAGTCGGCAAGATGAGTGTGGTGGATTATCTCATACACGAACATATGCTTTTATGAATGAACGACTTTTAAGATATCCCTCGTTGTTTTATAAAATGAATTCTTTCTGTGGTCAAACGATTGATTTTACAAAATTGAAAATGGAAAAAGGTAAATGAGTATGTTTTACAGTCGAAGTTATGTTTTTAATACTCACCAGCTTCTTGAAGCTGACGACGTTGATGCATCCTGGACATTCATGTCCAGGCTTTTCAGGTTATAACCAGGAGGAACATTATGACTATGCTAATTGAGAATGGCTGCTTTTGGAAGAGAAACTGTTATCATCATTGCATATTCAAGTTATATGTTTTAAACTGTTTGTTTATAAGGATGACTGTAATAGATGATAAGTTATATTTTGTTTTCAAGGCGGTCTGTGCCTTAGATGACCCCGCATTGTAAGATGTAATAAGTTAGTAAAACTTTTGTAAGCCTTGATTGCTCTGCTCTGATTATTATGTTTTGTTGTTCGACGTTTGGGACGGAATCGATCCTTCAAACTGTCGCGACCTACGGGTCCATAAAGGAAATTAAACGCTTTCCATATTTATGCTACGTCGGGGCGTGACAGGATTTAGTGGTATCAGAGCCAGGTAATTATTTATCTCAAGATAGTTCAGCCAGGTTAGGGTTTACTAGTTTAGACCCGATTCCACGATCTGATAAGCTTAAGCTTTGCACGCCCGATGATACGACAGGGAGGATAGACTCAGAACCCAAACGTCTAAGATTATCTCTTTCCTGACTTAAGTAGTACCTTCTTATCAGGTATGGATCTAGCTCATCCACTATATGTACCAGACGGATTTGGGGGACACTTTGTGACACCTGGGGCAGTGATCCCAGCCTTTCTTGACTTGTATCATGCGGCCATTGAGCAGTTGGCCACAGTGACTATAGTATCTGATTTATGGCACCAGGTCCATGTGGTAGGCTTAGTTAATTTGACTCGTATCCGCCTAGAGCTTCGTTACTTTGCAGAGGCTCAGCGCTTTGTTTTGGTTGAGATTTTGAGGTTGGTCAGTAGTGATGCTTTCTATCTCCCCCTCGAGATCCAGATTGTGCACGCCCATCTGGCTCAGTTAGAGATGCCCCCACCAGTAGTTCCCATCGCCGAGGACAATGCTGAGGCTGTTCATGTGGTCCCTGTAGGAGGGGAGATTGTAGAGGATGGCATAGGTCTAGATGATCTCGCCGCTGAGCTCGAGGCTGAGTTAGCACTTGAGCTAGCCTTACCTGAGGAGATGGTAGTTGAGGCAGATGCCCCTGTGCCTACTTCGTTGTCGACCTCTCACGGTTATGACGGGGTTGGTCCGTTCTTTGTGCAGCGATTTCGCCCCGTCGATTCACTAGATCTCCTAATAGCCGCTTATGGAGACGATTGACTTTCTAGATATGTCCTTGTATATATTAACTACTTTTGACTATTCGCTCTATCTCTTTTTGCAAACTGTAATTATATGCATTAGAGTGTAGGGCAATGACCCATTTTTGTAACATTAACTCTTGCATGCGTCCTAACCCATACAGGTAGGGTAGGCATTGATCTGACCATACATGCTTTTTGTATCAACTTGACAAGAAGTTATATATATAATATACTCTTTTGGATATTGTTGTCATTTGAATTGCTTCATAGTACTGTTACATGCATGTTTCTTATTCTACTATCACTATCATGCATAGAATGGTTGGAGGGCTAAGGAGGAATAGGAATTTGATTGAGGGAGCACCTGAGGCTGCCGATCCCACGGGAATATTTGAAGCTTTCATCAGGCGTTTCGAAAGGGTTAGTAATCAGAATGAAAACCGACGAGACCGCCAAACTGGAGACAAATTGCTGGAGAGATTCTGTGCACTAAGGCCCGAGAAGTTTGCGGGTACCGCGGAACCCTGGAAAATGGAACAGTGGTTAAGATAGATGGACCGCATGTTCGAAGTTGTCCAGTGCAACGAGATGGATAAGAGGAGGTTGGCTACGTTTCAATTGACCGATGCTGCCGCAGATTGGTGGGATTCAGTTATAGCTACTATCGGGAATGGAGCTGCAATGGGGATGACGTGGACTGCGTTCAAGGGGAGATTTCTGGAAAAGTACTTCCCGACTACGGAGAGGGATAGAAGAGAGAAAGAATTCATGGACCTGACGCAGGGAACCAAGTCGGTGCAAGAGTACACCACACAGTTCGAAAGACTGTCTCGGTTCGCTCCACACCTGGTTGATACTGAAGAGAAGAAGATCCGTAAGTATAACCAAGGGCTGACACCGCAGATTCGTCGCCTGACTCTCGGCCACTTAGATAAATCATTTGAAGGACTTGTTGGTTTGGCTACCGATCTGGAAGAGGATGCTCGAGTGAACCGAAAACAATTTGAATTATGACCGCCTCAAAGGGATAATTTTGGGAATAGACCATCAATGAATCGTACCCAAGGGCAGAAGAGGAATTTCTACGGAAGCAAGAAGACCCAGGCTATTACCTATCTGACTCAACCCCGAGTAGGAGAAGGAAGTAGCAATGGAAAATGCTTCAACTGTGGAAACCCTGGTCATCTGGCTCGAGATTGCAAGGCACCAAGGCGTGCTGCTCAGCAAGGGATAGTCTGCTTCAACTGTGGCAAACTAGGTCACATCAGCAGGTTCTGCACTGCTCCTAAGCAGGTGACTTATGGTCAACAGGGTCAGACTCGCTTGAATGTTGTTATCCCTGATGCAGCAGGATATGATGGAACTGTGTACGAAGAAGGATATTATGGAGAAGCTCAACCTGATCAGCAAGCAGTGGAAGGTACATTGACTCTGTTTAACTCTCATGTTAAAGTGTTATTTGATATGGGTGCTGCTCTTTCGTTCATATCTGTTAATACTATTTGGAGATTGGGTATCTTACCTCATCGTTTAGAGAAAGCTTTGAAGGCTACATCACCATTAGGAGCTGCAGTCAGATTAGGACACGTGTGCAAAGATTGTCCCTTACGGTTAGGAGACCGTGAAATCCCGGCAAGGTTGATTGTCCTATCAATGAAGGAGTTCGACATAATCCTAGGAATGGATTGGCTCTCTCAAAATCAAGTGAAGTTGGATTGTGCGAGGAACAGAATTACATTCCCCGACAATGAGAATCAACCCTTTGATTTTCAATGTAACCCTTCGGGAGATATGTTCCTCACCAGATGTTTGGCAAACATCGAAGTCGCCAGTACAGAAGCGACAGTGTCGTCTATACCTGTAGTCAAGGACTTCGAAGAAGTATTTCAAGACATTTCTGGTTTGCCGCCCGAGAGAAGTATAGAGTTCTGTGTTGAGCTTATACCGGGTACCGTACCAATCACCAAGGTTCCCTACAGAATGGCCCCCACCGAACTATTGGAATTGAAGGAACAAGTTCAAGAGCTCGAGAACCTAGGTTTTGTACGTCCAAGTACATCACCTTGGGGAGCACCGGTGTTATTCGTGAAGAAGAAGGACGGGACACTCAGGCTGTGTATCGACTACAGAGAATTAAATCGAGTGACTATCAAGAATAAGTATCCCTTACCTCGGATTGACGATTTGTTTGATCAACTACAAGGAGCTACGACATTTTCCAAGATAGACCTAAGGTCAGGATATCATCAGTTGAGGGTACGGAAAGAAGACATACCTAAGACTGCTTTCAGAACCCGATATGGTCATTATGAATTTTTGGTGATGCCGTTTGGAATGACGAACGCCCCGACAGTGTTTATGGATCTAATGAACAGAGTGTTCAAGCCTTATTTGGATCAGTTTGTCATCGTCTTTATAGATGATATTTTGATCTATTCTAAGTCAGGAGAAGGACACGAGCAACATCTACGGATTGTGATGCAAACGCTTAAGGACCACCATTTGTATGCCAAGTTCAGTAAGTGTGAGTACTGGTTACAAGAAGTGAAATTTTTGGGACACAAGGTGTCATCTCAAGGGATTTATGTGGATTCGTCCAAGACCGATGTTGTGTCCAACTGGGTTAGGCCAAGCAACCCTACAGAAGTTCGGAGTTTTCTTGGACTCGCAGGCTATTATCGGAGATTTGTTGAAGGATTCTCCAAGATAGCAGCACCTTTAACTGGGTTGACGAAGAAGAATTTGAAGTTCGAGTAGACAGAGAAGCATGAGCGAGCCTTTCTAGAGTTGAAAGAGAGACTCACTACTGCACCAGTACTAGCTATACCCAAGCCTGATGAGAAGTTCACTATCTTTAGTGATGCGTCATATCAAGGACTGGGGTGTGTACTTATGCAAGATGGCAGAGTTATCGCCTATGGATCCAGACAGCTGAAGCCGAATGAGTTGAACTATCCTATTCATGATCTAGAGTTGGCAGCAGTAGTATTTGCACTCAAGATTTGGAGACATTATCTCTACGGTGAGAAGTTTGATTTGTTCTCCGATCACAAGAGTTTGAAATACTTGTTCACACAGAAAGAGTTGAACATGAGGCAGCGCAGATGGATGAAATTGATTAAAGATTACGACTTCACATTGGAATACCACCCTGGTAAAGCTAATGTGGTCGCCGATGCTTTGAGTCGGCAGACTCGTGAGACAATCGCCCCCTTGATGGTTAGAGAATGGCGAGCATTGGAAACGTTGGCAGAGTTCGACGTACAGAGTGCTGAAGAAGGAGATGGACAACTTTTTGGATGTCTTATCCTACAGCCTGTTCTTATCGACCGCATTATTGGAACCCAGAAAGAAGATGAGAAGTTTCAGACATGGTTCATTAAGATGTCAGAGAGAGATCCGACAGAATGGAAGGTGGGGAGTGACGGAGGGTATCGATGCAGAGACATATTATGTGTACCAGACTGTGGGAATTTGAGAAACGATATTCTGGCAGAAGCATATAAATCCAGGTATACAGTTCACCCAGGAGGAACGAAAATGTACAAAGATTTGAAGAGAAATTTCTAGTGGGAAGGTATGAAGAAGGACGTGGACGAATTCGTATCCAAGTGTTTGACGTGTCAGCAAGTTAAAGCCGAGCATCAGAAACCCTTGGGATTGTTGCAACCCTTACCTGTTCCGGGTTGGAAGTGGGAGCACATAACCATGGATTTTATAGTGGGATTGCCTCGATCACAGCAGAATCATGATGCTATCTGGGTGATTGTTGATCGATTGACTAAGTTGGCTCATTTTATCGCTTATAGTATGACATACTCGGTAGAGAAGATGAGTCGGATGTACATACAGCAAGTGGTGCGGCTTCACGGTGCACCGGTGTCGATTGTGTCAGACCGTGACGCACGTTTTACTTTTGGATTTTGGGAAAGTTTGCAAGAAGCTATGGGAACCTCGCTCAAGATGAGCACTGCTTTTCACCCTCAGACAGATGGGCAGACTGAACGGGTAAATCAAATCATGGAAGATATGCTTAGGACTTGTGTCATTGATTTTGAAGAATCTTGGGAGACACACTTGCCTTTGGTTGAATTTGCCTATAACAATAGTTATCACACGAGTATCGGTATGGCTCTGTTCGAAGCATTGTACGGACGACCGTGTCGTTCTCCGTTGTGTTGGGCAGAAGTCGGAGACACAGAATTGTTGGGACCAGATTTGGTTAGAGAAACCAACGAGAAGATTTCTTTGGTCAAGGAAAGGATGAGAACCGCTCAGAGCAGGTATAAAAGTTATGCCGATCGACGCCGGAAAGATTTGGAATTCAGTGTTGGAGATCACGTACTTCTTAAGGTTTCCCCGACCCGAGGAGTAGTACGCTTTGGTCTCAAGAGAGAAAAGTTAGCCCCGCGTTTCATCGGACCGTTCGAGATTTTAGAACGTGTCGGGAAAGTGGCTTATCGACTCGCGCTACCACCAAAGATGTTTGGGGTTCACAATGTGTTTCACGTGAGTATGTTGAGAAAGTACATACGCGACCCCTCACACGTGATTAGTTATGATGACATTGAGACGAGTCATAACGTTTCTTACAAAGAGAGGCCCGTGAAGATTCTGGATCAGAGTATCAAGAAGCTAAGAAATAAAGACATTCCATTAGTGAAAGTTCAGTGGAATCACCATGACAAGAATGAAGCCTCGTGGGAAGTGGAGGCAGATGTGAGGAAGAAGTACCCGGAGTTATTTCAGGACTAGTTAGTCTTGATTTCGGGGACGAAATCCTGTTTAAGGGAGGAAGAATGTAACAACCTGCATCGCACTTAATTTTAAATTTTTAGCATGTACATATTTAATCTGAATTTGCATTGGCATATTTAAATTTAATTGGCATTGTCAGCTTTTATTTTAGTTCAGTTCTCATGATTTGAATTTTTTTAAATACCTGTTTTGATTTCTTTTGAAATTATTGTTGGGGTCAAATTACAATTTCTGGGAAGTTAGTAAAATCTGTGTTGAATTTCAAAACCTGTATTTCAAACGGTGGAAATGTTTGCTTTTGACTCAAACTGTATTTTTTTATAAAATCAGAAAACCATTTCTTACTCTAAAATGAATTTTCTGTATTTTTGTGACGAACACCGCGTCACGAAAATACCAGTTTATGTTCAAAACTGCCCGCACTGTGCTAAACTTCCACAGATTGTGGAAGTGATGTAAAGCTAGATTTGACATACACTTTACTTGCCATTTATGGAAACTAATCATTGGTTAAGGCAATGTTTGGGAATGTTTAACTTGTGTGTGTAATTTTTTTGTGCCATAAGCTAAATTCCCAAACACACTCAATTTGACCCCTACACATCTAATTGCCCCCTACTCTCATATACAGCAGGTTATACATGTATATACGTATGATTATATGCTGCTAATTGTGAGAAGTTAGAGAATTGTTAAGCTAAACTCAATTAGTGGAGTAATCCTAAAAATACTTGGAGCCCAAGTTCACTTCTTTCAAGCTTCTATTTATACACCCTCATACTATCTCAATCACACACTTTCTGCACTTCAATCACAGAGAGAAAAGAGAGAGAGTTTGAGAGTTTAGTTTCTAAAATTTTTCTGGAAGAAGAAGTTACACAAACTCCATAGCCAAGCTTGGAGTATTTCTTGTTTGGTCTTATTCTTTCTCAACAAACACACAATTCTTGATCACAGTGAGTACTCTAAACTCACTATGAATGTAATTTCATGCCTAACTTCTGTATGTATAGCTTATTATGTGAATCCCCATTGAAACTCTTACGTTGAATTGCCATGGCCTGAAAAATCATGAATTTCCAAATTCAATCAAAATCTGTTTTGTTAGATAAATATGATAGATTACATATCATATATGATATACCCAAAGTTTTAGAGCCTAATTTGTTCAAATGAAAAAGTATATGAGAAATTAAGTTTTGTTAACTTTTAGTATTTCATAAAATTCAAGAGCTATGGTTTGATTTGTGTTAAATTGATAATGGATTCTTAATCCTTGTTGAAAAACAAAGAATTTCATATATTACATGCCCTAATTGCTTCCGGATTTGGAAATGGGTCAAAAGACCCCTGAATTGCTGAAACAGAGCAGTTCTGACGAAGAAGACGAAGCCTCTGCTTCATCTCGTGCCACAATCGCGCGAGCGAAGGTCGAGCGAGCGGCCCGCGCGAGCGACCCTTTGCGCGAGCGAGCCGCGCAAGCGAGCCGCGCACGCGAGCCTCGCGGGTTTAGGCAGACGGAGAAAGTTTTATATAGAAAATGAAATTTAGGCAGGTCGCGCGATAGACCTTTCGCGAGAGCGACCCGCGCGGCGAGGTGTCTGATTTCAGGCAGAAAGAAAAGGTTTTTATAATAAAATGAAAATGGGCAGGTCACGCGAGCGGCCCGCGCGAGCGACATATCGCGCGCGCGACTTCTGGCAGTTTCTAGTTTTTGTGTGTTTTCATATAAGGGACAGTTTGGATAAATTTTAAAGCACTGTTAAGTTTCTGTTTGGGAATTTTATTAAAACAGAATACCATTGGTTATGTTGGAAAGATTAAAACAATGTGTTATGACTTATCAATCCCCCTGCGTACGTTGTTCTTTTAATTCAGCGAATTCTTTTATGTTTAAATTCATGACATACATGTGGAGTCAGTGGTACATGCATGTGGGTGTTAGTCAGTGTGGAAAGAGTATGAGATCGAGATTGAGATTGAGATTGTGGTTGTGGTTGTGGTTGTGGTTGTGGTTGTGGTTGAGGTTACGGCGAGAGTATCTTTGAAATGCGACGGTGGCAAATAAGGACACTCCCTGACGCCCATGGTAGCGTTAAAGTGTGTGACGCCGAACTTGGACACTCCCTGGCACCCATGGTAGTGCTAAAGTGTGGCCTACGGACACTCCCTGATACCCGAGTTTGGATACTGCATGAGGTTGCTCCGGTATTTGCATGGCGGATTAGGTATTCAAAGTGTGAGGCAATGGACACTCCCTGGTACCCCGGACCAAAGTGTGAGGCAAACTGGACACTCCCTGGCTCCCTGTTGCTAAAGTGTGGCTATCTTAGTGTTTCAAAGATACTGGAGTGAGATAGTGGGTTATTGTGTCTATCGAGAGAAAAGAGTCGGCAAGATGAGTATGGTGCATTATCTCATACACGAACATATGCTTTTATGAATGAACGACTTTTAAGATATCCCTCGTTGTTTTATAAAATGAATTCTTTCTGTGGTCAAACGATTGATTTTACAAAATTGAAAATGGAAAAAGGTAAATGAGTATGTTTTACAGTCGAAGTTATGTTTTTAATACTCACCAGCTTCTTGAAGCTGACGACGTTGATGCGTCCTGGACATTCATGTCCAGGCTTTTCAGGTTATAACCAGGAGGAACATTATGACTATGCTAATTGAGAATGGCTGCTTTTGGAAGAGAAACTGTTATCATCATTGCATATTCAAGTTATATGTTTTAAACTATTTGTTTATAAGGATGACTGTAATAGATGATAAGTTATATTTTGTTTTCAAGGCGGTCTGTGCCTTAGATGACCCCGCATTGTAAGATGTAATAAGTTAGTAAAACTTTTGTAAGCCTTGATTGCTCTACTCTGATTATTATGTTTTGTTGTTCGACGTTTGGGATGGAATCGATCCTTCAAACTGTCGCGGCCTACGGGTCCATAAAGGAAATTAAACGCTTTCCATATTTATGCTACGTCGGGGCGTGACAGTACTAGAGGTGGATGACGATGCTGAGGATGAGGGACCTGAGGAGGTAGTTATACCTGAGTTACTAGCAGGGCCTATATTTCAGATGGCAACTATTGTCAATAGGGCAGCAGATTTGGTAGCAGGGATAGCTGCACAGCTAGAGGGATTCTTCATAGGAGAGATCGAGCTAGCAGAGGCTATTGCTATAGCCTAGGGATTTGCCGTTGCAGCTGCTGATGCTGCTGAGCCAGTAGTAGACGCTATGGATGAGGATAATGAAGAGGACGACGAGGAGGACGATGAGGAGATGATGGTCGAGGAGTGGGATTTTTCCTTTGTGGATGAAGCTCCCATATATGGATCAGACGTGGATGACTACTGAGTTAGGACTTTGGGGGGCTTAGATTTTCTAGTATATATATGACAGGACATGTTGTCCACTTTATTTTGAGGATTTCAGGGATAGATATTTAACCATAGCTCTTTTGTATAGTTAGTAGCCACTTTTAGTGGCATTGTAAATAGTTGACTCGAGCGCTATATTGGCTTATGTCCCACGTGGTACACAGTTTACTAGTGTGTACTTTATGGTACTTCTTTTTGGGATATATATATATATATATACGAGTATTATCTTTTGGTATAAACTGTGGCCCAATAATCTTGATTTTTTATTTTTTTTACTATTATTGCTACCTTGTTAAATTTCATATCTCGACGTATATGTTTCTGTTATAACTTGTCGATGGGTGCGTATATTCTAGTAGTAATCAATAGATGTCTGTGTAGGTACACCAACACACGAATTACTATGGCAGGGAGAAATAGGAATACCCGTAACAATCCCGCTGGGCAAATTGAGGCTGCACCCCCAGCACCCGCAGCTGCTGATCCCACTAGTCTATTTGAGGCCTTTGTGCGGAGACTAGAACGCATCAACAACAATGATAACAATAACGCGAATAATAGGAACAACCCTGTACCACCTCCGAGACCTGTGGAGGATAGAGTGTTAGAGCGTTTCTATCACAGTCCGGTCCCACAATAGCGGAACCGAAGCCCGTGGCACGCCACCGAGGCTAAACCAATTCATTAACGTTCCCAAAAAATAGTTTGAAGAACACATGCAGCGGAATAAAACAAGTCATTTTGAAAACCATCTGTCCAGTCGACTGATCCTCGGATCCAATCGACTGATCCTGGTCTAGCAGAAAGTTGGGTTTTAAAACACCACCCAGTCGACTGCTTTCTACACCCAGTCGACTGGGGCTTCAAATTTTCAGTCGACTGGTAAAGTCCGGTCGACTGAAGTCCAGCCTGGCCAAAATATCAGTTTTGAAAACCATGATCCAGTCGACTGTGTCGAAGACCCAGTCGAATGATCCTCTATGAAATAATGCAGAGAGTTGCTGAAAAGGAGGCTCCAGTCGACTGTTCAACAAATCAGTCGACTGATCCCCTGGCAGCAGCACATTCTGCAACATTTTCAAGTTTTAAAAGCTTTTGAATTCAAACGGGGATCAAACACACACTTCCAAAAGTACTCCAAAAACAATCCTAACTGTATTAACATATTACCGAAGCACAGTTACAACATGCTACTAACTATTACAACATTTTAGATCTGTTCTAACATGCCAAGTTAAACATAACTAAAAACCATAAGAATTCTTATTACAACATTCCTATTGTCCCAAAACTACAAGATTAACATTCAAGTTGTCTTCTAAAAGAACTCCCAACCCACGTGCTCACTTCTCCGATTCCTCGCCAGCATTAACACCTGAAATGGTTATTTGAATAACCACACATATTCGATTTGTTTAAGCTAACGCTTAGTGAATAAAACAACATATGCACATGAATGATAAACATGTCCGCATTCACATCTCTACATTTCATACTAGTCGCCGGAGACTCACGTGCCCGTCCATATTCCCAATCCGCGACTCCTTTCCAATAAGTCCACGCGAAAGGGTAAGACCCACGATTCTTCTCTTCAATCGTGCGACCTTAATGTCTATATCGGCTCCACAAAATGGCACGGTGACCACGTGCTCCTTCTGACCCAAATAAGCAACTTAATATGCTCAATTACATATCACCATGCTCGCGGTAATCAAAACATTTCATCGTGTTATTGGGCCTACTTATCAATATAAATGCCTAATATGAACTACGCAAGATATCTCTAAGTATTAATACATGCTATTCAAACATAACATGGAATACATGTCAAGAAAACCATTCCAAAAACATAGTTGAATCACTCACCTCCGATTTCCGCTCTTAAACTTCGATTCAAAGAAAACCCGTGTACAAAGAACGTGTAGAAGTCCGTCTAGTACAATTCCTATGGATCAAAATTCCATTTATCAACTTTTATGAAAAATTCTAGGAAACAACTTTTCCGAAAACTTGGCCAAACAAGCCCTAACATATATCAAAACGAAGCTCTTACCTCGAGGAGCTCGAATATGAAATCTGGGAGAAAACAAACTGACGGAAGGTCGTCGTTTGGCGTCGCAAAGCTCGAAGCAACAAAATCTCCCTTGGCCTCTTTTTGGAAACTTAGGTTGTAAGCTTTGTAAAATATCTCACTCATCTCTATCTATATATAGGCAAAACTCTCGGGAATTACGTTTACCTCCCCACGAGTTTTCAAAGCTCCTAATCAGTCTCTAAAACTTTCTACACAGCTTATTCACAGCTTTACAAGTGAAACCTCAAAATTATAAAAGTTTTCGGCTAAGTTTTGTTTGGTCGCTAAAACGCGAATTTCTACATGACATTTCCGAAGTTGCTAATTAGCCTACCAAATTAATAGCATGTTAATTCGTTCTCACCAGGATACTAAAACTAGCAACAGATATAAATTCTAAAATAGAAGTTAATACAGATATTGAAATACACAGGTAAACATTTATTTTCAGATAAATATTTAAAGTATTCCACAGTGATCGTCTCACATTCGGAGAGACGTCGCAACAACAAATCCTCAATCACTACAATTTCAAAGGGTTCTCTAATACAGACACCCAAATCAACTCGTGAGTCAAAACTCACCCAAACATACGTCAAAAGACACGCCACATCACATTATCATGCATGACAATGTAATGCAAAAGCAATAACACAAATGCGGGTGTTATAGTTTACGTCATTTTCGTCCTGAAAAGTTCGATGGAGATGCAGAGCCATGGCGTGCGGAACAGTGGCTTCAAGAAATGGAGTCGATCTTTGACACACTAGGATGTACGAAGATCGAGAAGCGTCGACTGGCGACGTTTCAATTAACATACGCGGCAGCCGATTGGTGGGAATCGGAGAAAGCAACGGTAGGAGAAGCGGCAGTAAGAAGAATGCCTTGGGCTACATCCAAAGAGTTGTTCTGAGAGAATTACTTTCCACAGATAGAGAGGAACAAGAAAGAGAGGGAGTTCATTGATCTCACACAAGGAAATCGGACTGTGAGGGAATACACAATACAGTTTGAACGATTGTCTCGCTTTGCTCGCCACATGATTGATACCCCAGAGAAGAAAAACCGATAGTACCACCAAGGCCTATCGCTACCACTTCAATGCATGACTCTCAATAATCAAGGCCTGACCTTCAAAGCCATGGTAAGTATGGCAATCGACCACGAGGAAATCAATGGTCGAGAACAAGGACGTTTTGGAAATCGACCACTGTTCAGAAACAACCAAGGCAACCAAGGACTAAGACCCCCAATGAGATTCCAAAGGAATAAGCGTAATTGGACTGGCAAAAGGAAGCCACAACTCACGTTCCCTCAGAACCGACTAGCTGCACCCTAAGCACAACCCCCAAGAGGACTACTTACTGCCACTGGAGCCAATAACAATGGATGCTTCAATTGTGGAAAACCCAGACATAGGTTCAAGGACTGTTGAGCCCCAAGGAGAAGCCGAGAAGACACCGTCTGCTACAACTGTGGCAAAAAGGGTCACTTATCTAGGGATTGTTGAGCGCCTCAAGGCGGATACTATGGAGCATCTACTTAGGGTCAACCTAAGCAAGCCCGCCTAAATGCCATTATCCCGGAGGAAGCCAGATTCGATGAAGGAGACCAGCAGAATATGGAAGGTACCCTCACATTGTTTAACAGTCAAGTTAAAGCTTTATTCGATACTGGTGCTTCCAACTCCTTTATTGCTATTAAGATTGTACAACGGTTGGGTTTAGTACCCCAGACGCTTGATGTAGCTCTGAACGTTATGTCCCCCTTGGGGGTGAACATTATGTTGGAAAAAGTGTGTAAGGATTGCACTTTGAACTTGGAAGATCATAACCTCCCCGCTGATCTGATCGTTCTGTCGATGAAGGAATTCGACTTAATCTTAGGAATTGATTGGCTCAAGAAATACCAAGTCAAATTAGACTGTGTTAGCAAGTCTATCACTTTCTCGACACCTGGAAGCCAATCATTTAAATTCCAATGCAATCCCTTGTGCGACGCCTTCCTCACAAGATGTTTAGCTACCCTTAGAAGTGTAAGTTCAGAAATTTTGATTACACAAATCCCTGTGGTTCAAGACTTTGAGGACGTATTTCAAGAAATCTTAGGGCTACCACCCAAGAGAGACATCGACTTTTGTATTGAGCTGGTACCTGCTACCACCCCATATCGGATGGCCCTGACGGAAATGCAAGAATTAAAGAAGCAAGTCCAGGAACTTGAAGATCTCGGATTCGTTCGACCGAGCACGTCGCCTTGGGGAGCGCCGGTGCTATTTGTTAAGAAGAAGGATGGAACACTTCGACTCTGTATCGACTACAGAGAGTTGAACAAGGTCACAATCAAGAACTGATACCCACTTCCCAGAATTGATGACCTATTCGATCAATTATATGGAGCGACGACCTTCTCCAAGATAGATTTACGATCCGGATACCACCAACTGTTGGTTCGACCCGATGACGTATCAAAGACAGCCTTCAGAACGAGATATGGGCACTATGACGTATCAAGATAGATTTGGGCACTATGACGTATCGAGATATGGGCACTATGACGTATCGAGATATGGAGCGACGACCTTCTTCAAGATAGATTTACGATCCGGATACCACCAACTGTTGGTTCGACCCGATGACGTATCAAAGACAGCCTTCAGAACGAGATATGGGCACTATGAATTTTTAGTCATGCCGTTTGGACTAACGAATACCCCAGCTGTATTCATGGATTTAATGAACGGAGTATTCAGGCCCTACTTGGATCAATTCGTGATTGTGTTCATAGACGACATCCTAATCTACTCAAAGACCACGGAGGAACACAAAGAACATGTGAGGATCGTACTATAGACGCTTCGAGATAACCACTTGTATGCGAAGTTCAGCAAGTGTGAATTTTGGCTAAAGAAAGTCAAATTCTTGGGTCATATTGTCTCACAGGACGGGATAGCTGTGGATTCAATCAAGACAAATGCTATTTTGGACTGGAATAGACTAAACACTGCAACCGAAGTTAGGAGTTGGTCTAGCCGGATACTATCAAAGATTCGTTAAAGGATTCTCTATGATAGCATCTCCTTTGACCAATCTGACAAGGAAGGACGTAAAGTACGAATGGAAAGACAAGCATGAACGCGCATTTCAAGAGCTGAAATAAAGATTGACCTCAGCGCCAGTGCTTGCAATACCAAAGAGCGGTGAACAGTTCACCATTTATAGTGATGCATCACACCAAGGACTTGGATGTGTGCTCATGCAGGATGGAAGAATGATAGCATATGGATCACGACAACTGAAACCACATGAGATGAACTACCCTACGCATGACCTCGAACTAGCCACAATTATTTTTACTCTCAAGATTTGGAGACATTACCTTTACGGAGAAAAGTTCGACCTATTTTCAGATCACAAGAGCTTGAGATACTTGTTCTCTCAGAAGGAGCTGAACATGAGACAACGACATTGGATGGAATTGTTGAAGGATTATGATTTCACTTTGCAATACCACCCTGGTAAAGCAAACGTAGTTGCCGACGCACTAAGTCGAAAACCTCGCAAATTGTTCATATCCTCTCTTATGGTCAAAGAGTGGAGAACGTTGGAAACACTAGTCGAATTCGACTTTCAAAACACCGAATCTAGTGAAGGACAAATTTTTGAATGTCTAGTAGTATAGCCGACGCTCATAAATTGCATCCTTGAAGCTCAAGGAAAGGATGAAGGAATTCGTCAATGGTTTGAGAAAGTATCAGCAAAGGACCCAGTAGAATGGAATATTGGGGCAGACGGAGGGTTTAGATGCCGCAATAGACTTTGTGTGCCTAACGAGGACAACTTAAGGAAGTACATACTGAATGAAATGCATAAGTCAAGAATGACGGTCCACCCTAGAGGAACCAAGATGTATAAGGACTTGAAAAGAAACTTCTGGTGGGAAGGAATGAAAAGAGAGGTAGCAGATCACGTATCCAAATGTTTAACCTGCAAACAAATCAAAACAGAACACCAAAGGCCAGCAGAGTTATTACAACCACTGCCAATTCCTGGATGGAAATGGGAACACATTAATATGGATTTCGTTGTAGGAATGCCAATATCACAACATAATCATGACGCTATTTGGGTGATCGTGGATCGACTCACGAAATCATCTCATTTCATCGCCTACAACATGACGTACTCGGTTGAGAAGATGAGCAAAATGCACTTACAGCAAGTCGTACAACTACACGGAGTACCTGTATCGATCGTATCAGATCGCGACTCATGTTTTACATCAGGATTTTGGGAAAGCTTACAAGCAGCAATGGGAACTTCATTGAAGTTAAGCTCAGCATTGCATCCCCAAACCGACGGACAAACAGAGCGAGTCAACCAAGTAATGGAAGACATGCTCCGACCATGTGCCATAGACTTTGAGAGTTCTTGGGAGACATACTTGCCGTTGGTAGAGTTCGCATACAACAACAACTATCATTCGAGCATCGGGATGGAACCATTCGAGGCACTGTACGGAAGACCATGCCGATCACCATTGTGCTGCGCAGAAGTTAGAGATAATAAACTTCTAGGACCGTAAATGGTTCAAGAGACGAATGAAAAGATTAACATCGTGAAAGAAAAGATAAAGGCAGCATAGAGCAGGCAGAAGTGCTACGTAGACAAGCACCGCAAGGAATTGGAGTTTAGTATTGGAGATCATGTACTTCTCAAGGTATCTCCGGTATGAGGCGTTGTCAGATTCAGACAGAAATGAGGAAAGTTGTCACCGCGCTACATTGGACCGTTTGAAATTTTAGAGCGTGTGGGAAAAGTAGCCTACCGACTTGCACTGCCACCTAAGATGTCAGGAGTACATAATGTATTTCATATCAGCATGCTTAGGAAGGTTGTACATGATCCGTCACATGAGATTGACTTCACGGACATCGAGGTAAACAACAACGTGACTTATACCGAAGGAACGGTCCGAATTTTGGATTGAGGAATCAAGAAGATGAGGACTAAGGAAATTCCTCTGGTGAAAGTTCAGTGGAAACACCATGACGAATGCGAAGCTTCTTGGGAGTGGGAATGAGAAATGCGTGAAAAGTTTTCAGCCTTGTTTAGTGACTAGCTCGCTCAGATTTCGGGGACGAAATCTTTGATAGGAGGTGGATATTGTAATACCTGTAATTTTTTATTAATATATTTTCCAGTCCCAAACAGTAATTAAAAGATCTCCACTATAATTAATATTTTCTATGAACCCATAATTATACCTGTATTACCCAACCCTACTTATACCCTAAACCAACCCCTAAACAATTTGTGTGTGTATGCCGACTAAAAGAGGAAGAGAGAGTGGTGATGTGTGTTGTAGGGTGGTAGTATAGTGATGAGTAGTGTGTGCAGTGTGTCCATGTGTTGGTGTGTGATGAGTGCATATGTTGAGTGCTTGAGTGCATGTAGTGTGTAGGTGTCCATGTGTGTGCATGAGAAGGGTGCATGTGTGTTTGTGTGAGTTGTGTGTGTTGTGGCAGTGTGTGGTAGTGATGTGTGTGGTGTTTAGTTGTAATTCTTGTGTGTGTGTGTGTGTGTGTGTGTATATATATTTTATATTAAATATGATATATGTATGTGTGTGGTGTGTATAGGTATGAATAGTTGCCCCCACCCCTATATATAATGACCCATTTGGGCTTAGAAAATAGAGAGAGAGAGATAACCGAGAGAGAAAAGAAAAGGAAGAGAAAAATAAAGTTTATCCTCTGTGCCACACCACGACCACGGTGGGTTCCTAACTCACTTAGTATATTAGATTAATGCCCGTGTTATCTTTCGTTTATTATTATTTAGAAATCTTGTACTTAACATGTAGTGTCCCTAACCCAGGTCCATATTATAATTGTTGTTATTATAATAATATTTATTATTATTATTATTATTATTATTATTTTCCGCTTATTATTATTATTATGGTTCAGTTAACCTCGTGATTAGTATATGTACCTGAACATATTAATATCCGTTTTATTATTCCGTTAATAATAATGATATTATTATTGTTATTATTGTTATTATTATTATTATTATTATTAGCATTATTATTGTTGTTTAAACTGCAGGCTTTAATATGTTGTACCCCGAACATATTATTCCGCTACTATTATTAATATTATTATTAATATTAATAATATTATTGTTATCACTTTCTGGTTAACCTCATGTTAATATGTTACACCCCAAACATATTATCTCTATTATTATTATTATTTTTATTATTATTATTATTAATAGTACTGTTCGTTATTATTATCAGTCCGGTTAACTCCATGTTTTAACGTATGGTAATTCGTTCTGTTTGTTATTATTATTTATTCCGGTTAACCTCATACTTTAACATGCAATACTATGAGTTTCGGATCCGTACCTTATTTCAAGAATAAAATAGTAACTGTTTAATTAACTTGTACCTCGTGCATAACATATGATACACCTCACGTACGTAGAAGTCAGTGTCGAAACGTCAAGTCAACGTGTACGAGTATAGAGTCGAACGGTCGTGGAAACCAAGTTCGTATGCATTTGGAAATACGTGTAGTCGACCGCGGATGTCCGAAAGTTGATATGTAGTGAGGTGATACTATCAAATGGAATTACATGATCGCATGCCAGCGATGATTGCTACTAAGGCCACGGAGAGGCAAACACAATAGTAACGTAACCATGTTGATAAGAATACATCGAAAAATGAATAAACACGGTTAGCCTGTAAGGCAAAATTACTACTGCGGTTGCGACGACCAACAATAGTAAAGTAACCGTTTCGCAAATCGGCGACGATATTCATAAGGCAAGGTCCCGAGGACCTAGAGTACATGGTAAGCTTGTAAAGAGAGATTACTACTATGGCCACGGAGGGGCAGACAATGATAGTAAAGTAACCATAGCTCGACCCACTGGGCGAGTCACTCTAAGCCAACGACGTTACACTGGTAATGTAACAAAGTTAAGTAAGTCGGATGTTAAGTCGAGTGAAGTCGAATATATCGATGATGCATAGTTTCACGTACGGTCAAATTATAATTTATTCAATCGTCGTAACCAGCCGTTGTGTACTTTCGGATACATATTTTATATTAGGAGTGTTCGGTTAGAATGCTCACTTAGCTTTTATTAAAGCTAACGTCATACTACGCCCTGAACATTCCCATGTCTAGACTATACATGATATGATTGTCCGGAGGAGGACTATCTGGAAGGAGCCTACGAAGGGGAAGCCTACTATGCTGAAGGTCACGGCTACGCCAGTTAGAGGCACAGCTTCAAGAAAGAAAACTTAGTTATTCTTTATAGACTTTTGTCCTTTCGTGCTAAGTTGTAAACGACGTCTAACGCCTTAAGCTCTTTTGTTCTTATCTTTTGATAACTACAAACTCTGATATAATAGCTAGTAATCGGTTGATGTATATATTCAGTTTGCACTTCCATTAAGTTACTTTTTTATTTATCTAGCGTGTTTGTGGACAATCAGTTAATGTAACTAGTCATGGCTTACGGACCCAGAAAGGAAAATTTTATTTCCTGCTAATTTCTGTTGCTCCGGGGCGTGACATTACTCGCATCAGAGTGGTTGGACCTCAAGGGAAGGGTCATTCCTACTTCCCAACATCGCCTGATCCGCATCAAACAACGATTAAGGATCGTTTTGGTTACACGTTTGGGTCTTCGTACAAAGCCCCTGGCACGGTCGGTCAAATTAATTTTTAGCCAAAACAGAATGGAACCCTCAACCTCCCACTGGGGAGAGGGTGAGTGATGCCACTAGACCACAAGGGTCTTGGCTTAAGATCTAATTTTAAAACAACTGAGTCAAAACAGTAATAAGTGGGTGGGGGCTGATCAGCTGGTTGGTTGGCTGGGTTTTGGAGCAAATCAGTGACCAAATCGAAGGTATTGTATGCCAACCGTTAGTTACAATTTTGGTCTGTTTCGGACCTAAATTCAATCCACAGTAAGTTAGGCTATTCATAATTTGTGTCCGCTTTCAAGAGAAACCATAAACAATGAAATGTTCACATACGAAAAATAAAATAAAAAATTAAATGGTATGTTATTAAACGCACTGAAAAATAATACTAAATACTGAAACTTTCATTTTTCAGCAATTAATTGGGATACCGAACACACCATTTTAAAAAAAAAATAATGTTAGGCACACAACAAATTTTACGACACATTTTACAACAGGGTTTTAAATGCATGTATTCTGTGCTATGTAAGTGGTGCATAGAAAAATGTAAAAAATTCAAACAGCACACGATATAACATAATTAAAACCCTGTTATAAAATGTGTTGTGTCCCTAACATTATTGTAAAAAAAAAAAAAAAAGGACCTTCAGCCATAAACCCCTCAAATAAAACTCTTCAAAACTAAAACACATGTTATTTTTCTTTATCGCATTAGGCCTTTTTACACTCAAATTGCTATAACTTTTGTTATACAAGTCTGTTTTTCGTAAAATTCGATGTTTTGAAATCAGGAAAATGAGATCAGGAAAATGAGATCTATCAAACGAGTTCAATGTTGACCATGAAATATTGGGACAAAAAAAAAAACTAAACATCAAACAAATATGAAAAAATGCATTTTTTTCGCATACATATAATAAAAATATATTTCTTTCGTACAATTGGCACCATAGATGCATAGATCTTAAAAAAAAAAAAATACACGAATAAAAAGAAAATCACCCAAAAAACTCAATAATTGATAACGTTATGGTAGTTTAAAGTTGACGGATAATATTATCTGTTAGACTCACAGATAACAGATAATATTATTTGTAAGATAGGTAAAACCTCAAAATTAGGCTGCGGCTTAACTTTTTTTTTTTCGTAAAATTTCCACGCCTATTGCGTAGATCTCAAAGAAATGCATGAAATAAAAAAAAAATTACCCAAAAAGCCCAAGAATTGATAAAGTTAAGGTGGTTTAAAGTTGACAAATAATATTTTCTATTAGCGTAAACATATAATATAATATGTCTGAAAGGTAAAAATGAAAAACGAAGTTCCAAATTACTTTTTTTTGTACAACTTTCAAGTCTGATGCGTAGATCTCAAAGAAATACATGAAAAAAAAAATCACCCAAAAAACCCAATAATTGACAAAGTTATGGTGGTTTAAAATTGACAAATAATATTAACTGTTTGTGTAAACAGATAATATTATCTGTTTGTGTTTTGAAAGATAAAAATGAAAAAAAACGAAGTTCCAAATTATTTTTTTTTGTACAACTTTCTAGTCCGATGCGTAGATCTCAAAGAAATGCATGAAAAAAAACACCCAAATAGCCCAAGAATTGATAAAGTTATGGCGGTTTAAAGTTGACAAATAATATTAACTGTTTGTGTAAACAGATAATATTATCTGTTTGTATTCTGAAAGATAAAAATGAAAAAATGAAGTTCCAAATTTTTTTTTTGTACAACTTTCAAGTCCGATGCGTAGATCTTAAAGAAATACATGAAATAAAAAAAATTACCCAAAAAGCCCAAGAATTGATAAAGTTATGGTGGTTTAAAGTTGACAAATAATGCTATCTGTTAGTGTAAACAGATAATATTATATATGTGAAAGATAAAAATGAAAAATGAAGTTCCAAATTAATTTTTTTTTGTACAACTTTTAAGTCTAATGCGTAGATCTTAATAAAATACATTATATAAAAAAAAAAATCACCCAAAAAGGCAAAAAAAAAAACGTGAATTATGATGATTTAAAGTTCACATATAATATAACATAATCTGTGAGAGGAGAGACTTTTCACCAAATACGAAAGTAGCGAAGAACTTTTTATAAAACTGCAAAAAAAATGTGAGTTTTTTATTAAAACACATAAATTTAATGTGTCTATTACCTAATATCCGAAAAAAAAAAAAAAAAAAAACCACTTGCTCCTGCCTAGTTCAGGTGGGCCAGACATTCAACAAGCAGTGGGGTACGGTATCTTGCGCGTGTGTGCGCACCACGCATCCGTGCGGTCCAAATCGGCGAGTAACGTGACCCGATGACTTCCGAAAAGGCTCGCTTGTGCGCCAAGCCAATTACATTTTCTCTCTCTAGATTAGATTAGTCTTGTACAGTATATAAATGCCCCATAGCCGGAGGTGTCACTTTGTCCACCGGTTTCTCTCCCTGACAAACAAACACAGATTTGAGAGAGAGAGAGAGAGAGAGAGAGAGAGAGAGAGAAGTTTGTATTTGTAATACAGTAACTTTGTATAACACACATAGTCGGTAGATACAGTACGAAAGGAGAGAGAAACCTGTGGACCAAAGAGAAGAGGGGTGCCCAAATACCCCAGCGCCAGAGAGTAAATCCAGATTTTGATCTTTGGAACTCGGCATCTTGATCAGGTATTTTATTATTTTCTCTGGTGGAGTAATTAATTGTTTTTGGACCATAAATATCAAATTAGGGTTTGCGTCTAATTTGTTAGTGGAGGCCTAGGGCTTGTAATACTTGTAATCTGTTTTTTTTTTTTTTTTGGGGGGGGGGGGGGGGGGGGGGGGGGTGGCGGGGGGGGGGGGAGATTTGTATGCTTCTTGATTTGGTTTTACCCCTTTTGTGCGGTGATTCGATCCAACTTGAATCACTACACTGTTGGTGGATAGTAATTTTATTTTTTTTGGTTGTTTATATATATATATATATATATCAGAATCAGAATATGAGCTTCCAAGACCGTAACGATCGAAGGGATAATCGGTCTAGATTACCTGTCCAAAGTGGTCGCCAAGCGTGGGTCCCAAGAGGCTCCAACGCCACCGTCACCACAACTGATGTGAACCCTCCACGCTCGAGTTTCAATACGAATCCGGATGGAAATGGCGGTGACTCCAATAATAGCACTGCACCTCCAAGCAGTCGTCAGAGAGTGAATTTGGGCTCAAGGGGTCACATGGGTCGCCCTTCGACTCAGAGGAAAGAGAGAGAGAAGCCAATTCAGGAGGAGAAGGGGTCGAGGGATGTGGGCTTGCCTCAACTTGTGCAAGAAATTCAGGACAAGCTTATGAAGGGCACCGTAGAATGCATGATCTGTTATGATATGGTGCGGAGATCTGCACCTATTTGGTCCTGCTCAAGCTGTTACTCCATTTTTCATTTAAATTGTATTAAAAAATGGGCTCGTGCACCCACCTCCACTGATCTGTTGGCCGAGAAGAATCAGGGTTTGAATTGGCGTTGCCCCGGATGTCAATCAGTGCAACTGATGGCATCAAAAGACATTCGGTATAGTTGCTTCTGTGGGAATAGGCAGGACCCACCTTCTGACTTGTATTTGACGCCGCATTCTTGTGGAGAACCTTGTGGGAGGCCTCTTGAGAAGGAAGCCCCAGGCCCTGGTACTAGTAAAGAGGATATGTGTCCTCATGCTTGTGTCCTGCAGTGCCACCCTGGGCCTTGCCCACCTTGTAAGGCCTTCGCTCCTCCTCGGCTGTGCCCTTGCGGGAAGAAGACAATCACTACAAGGTGCTATGATCGGAAATCTGTTATTACGTGCGGTCAACGGTGCTCTAAACTTCTGGAGTGTGGGCGTCATCGGTGTGAAAAAATGTGCCATTTGGGTCCTTGTGATGGTTGTCAGGTTCTGGTCGATGCGTCCTGTTTCTGCAAGAAGAAGATTGAGGTCGTTCTTTGTGGTGACATGTCTGTCAAGGGAGAAGTGAAAGCAGAAGATGGTGTTTTTTCATGCAATTCACCTTGTCATACAAGGCTTAATTGCGGAAACCATGTCTGTGGTGAAACTTGCCATCCGGGCCCATGTGGGGAGTGTGACTTGTTACCAGGCAGGATTAAGGCATGTTATTGTGGTAAAACAAGCTTGCAGAATGAGCGGCAGACTTGTTTGGATCCGATCCCAACTTGTTCACAGATTTGCGGCAAAAGCCTTCCTTGTCGGGTACATCAGTGTAAGGAAGTATGCCATGCTGGGAATTGTGCACCTTGTACAATGCTTGTCACCCAAAAATGCAGGTGTGGCACAACTTCTAGGACAGTGGAGTGCTACAAGGCAACAATGGAAGATGAGAAATTCACATGTGATAGACCTTGTGGGCGGAAGAAGAACTGTGGGAGGCACAGGTGCAGTGAGAGGTGCTGCCCTCTTTCTAATTCCAACAGTTCCCTCTCGGGTGATTGGGACCCACATTTGTGCTCAATGCCCTGCGAAAAGAAGCTAAGGTGTGGGCAGCATTCTTGTGAGTCACTTTGTCACAGTGGCCACTGCCCTCCTTGCCTTGAAACAATCTTTACAGATTTGAGCTGTGCTTGCGGGAGAACTTCAATCCCTCCTCCTTTACCTTGCGGTACTCCTACCCCTTCATGTCAGCACCCATGTTCGGTCCCTCAGCCTTGTGGCCATTCATCTTCTCACAGCTGTCACTATGGAGATTGCCCACCTTGTTCAATTCCTGTTGCAAAGGAGTGCATTGGTGGGCATGTGGTTCTTAGAAACATTCCTTGCGGTTCCAGGGACATTAGATGTAACAAACTTTGCGGCAAAACCAGACAATGTGGCATGCACGCATGTGGGAGAACTTGTCATCCGTCCCCCTGTGATACCTCTGGTGGATCTAGTTCTGGTTTGAAGAATTCTTGCGGACAGACCTGTGGTGCTCCCAGGAGAGATTGCAGGCACACATGTACTACTCTTTGTCATCCTTCCTCACCATGTCCTGATGTAAGGTGCGAGTTCCCTGTTACAATCACTTGTTCTTGTGGCCGGATAACTGCGACGGTTCCTTGTGATGCCGGAGGCAGCTGTGGTGGGTTTAGTGTTGATACTGTTTTCGAAGCTTCTATAATCCAAAAATTGCCCGCACCACTTCAACCAGTCGAAGCAAATGGCAAGAAGATTTCACTCGGACAAAGAAAGCTCATGTGTGATGATGAATGTGCAAAGATGGAGCGTAAAAAGGTTCTTGCAGATGCTTTTGGTATCACTCCACCAAACTTGGATGCACTTCACTTTGGTGAGAGTTCTGTTGTTTCTGAATTGCTTATGGACCTGTATAGGCGTGATCCTAAGTGGGTGTTGTCTGTGGAAGAGAGATGCAAGTTCTTGGTCCTTGGTAGAGCCAGAGCTGGAACCAATGCTCTCAAGGTTCATGTGTTTTGCCCAATGGTGAAAGAAAAGAGAGACGCAGTGAGGCTAATAGCTGAGAGGTGGAAGCTTTCAGTTAATGCTGCTGGGTGGGAGCCCAAGCGTTTTATTGTTGTTCATGTTACTCCCAAATCCAAAGCCCCGGTGCGCACACTTGGTGCCAAAGGTTCCACTCCTGCAAACATGTTGCAACCCCCGGTTTTTGATCCGTTGGTGGATATGGATCCCAGGCTTGTTGTTGCGCTGTTTGACTTGCCGAGGGATGCAGATATTAGTGCATTAGTTTTGAGGTTTGGCGGGGAATGTGAACTTGTTTGGTTGAACGACAAAAATGCATTGGCTGTTTTTGGTGATCCTGCCCGGGCAGCCACTGCTATGAGGAGATTAGATCAAGGGTCGATATATTACGGTGCAGTTGTAGTACTTCAAAATGGTGGTGGGTCAGCGGTATCATTGGGTGGCAATGCTTGGGGAGGCGCAGGAATGGCTAACAATGGAGGGGCAAATCCGTGGAAAAAGGCTGTTGTGAAGGAACCTGATTGGAGGGAGAGTCCATGGGGTGGTGAGGAGTGGTCTGGTGGATCTGCTGATCTGGAGTCTTCTGCATGGAAGGGGCGGGAAGCTCCAATAGCTGCTTCAGCAAACCGGTGGAGCGTTCTAGATTCTGAATCTACTCCTAGTTCATCGGCTACATCTGTCAGAATTGAGGATCCTGAGATAAATATGGGTAAACGTGCAGTTTCAACAGTGGAACCTGAATTGAGTGGTTCAAATTTGGTGGGACAGCATGAAGGGCTTCAGGAGATGTCTGATGTGGTGGATGATTGGGAGAAAGCATACGATTAAGATAGGATTTACTACGGAAAGTACTTTCCTGAAGCTATTCAAGCATCCATACAGGAAACAAGTATCATTTTGTTTCTCCCATGTTCTTTTTTTCTTTTGATTTTCGTTTTCTGGGGATTGTGGTATTTTTTTGACCTTTACAATTCACAGGTGGCAATGACCTCTGCTCATTATAGGGGGGTGGGGAATATCATTTTGTATAGGGATTTTATTCTGTATTTGATAAGTATCCATGTTTTAACCTGCACATGTAATGGTTCAGTGCTTTCGCTGCTTGTAAGAAAATGATTTTATTAGAAACTTTGACAAGCTTTGAGGTAAGAATGAGTTGGTTTTATTATATTCACATTCTTGGAAATATCCTTCTCTTTTTGTAATTTTTGTGTGTGGTTTATGAAAAAGCTTTGGCCTTGTTGCTAAGTGGTTATCAGTTCCTTCATGAGTCTAATTGGTTCAGGTTGAACCTTGATATACATTGTTGGGCCATTCTCTATTAGCTTAAGCTTATGGAGTATTTGGTAACTCAATATGGTATTAGAGCTTTGTTTGTGAGAGTTCTTGGTGTTTTGACTCTCCATCCCCGCTTTGGTGTGTCTATTTGCACTTTGTAAGTATTTGTCTCCACTATGATGGAGTTTGGATTGTTGGCTCTCCCATGTGCGAGACAGTTTTGCATATGCGGGAGGGTGTTGAAACTTGATATACATTGTTGGGCTAATTCTGTATTAGCTTAAGCTTTTGGAGTATAGTTGGTAACTCAACAGTTCACATTTCAAGGCTTGTTGATATGAGTTCTGAGAGCTCTTGCCAACTTCAAGGGTGATAAAATCATTTCAGAGGTAAGTACTGATGAGAAAAAGAGAGAAAATATAGAAATTTATCTGTTGAGAACTGAAGAAAGTTTAGGGGATTGACATTCTCTTCTCACAATTATGTTCTCTCTCTCTCTCTCTATATATATATACTATGAAGCACCGATACTTCATTTGAGGTTCGTACCAGTATCGACTCGAGTATCTGATACCGATACGACCCGATACGCTTGGGATACGTGTCAGATACTCTGTTTTTCGAATCTGTGTATTTTAATGTTATTTTTTTAACCGATACGTCCCCAATACGTTGAGGATACGTCGCCGATACGTTGAGGATACGTCAGATACGTCCCCGATACGTTGAGGATACGTCGTCGATACGTCTTCTTCTTCTTCTTCGTCTTCTTCTCCTACTTCTTTAGTTCTCTGGATTGGATCTGCGATTCCTCTCTCTCTCTCTTTCTCTCTCTCTCTGTCTTAGTTGTGTGGCTGAGAGAATGAAACCCTGAAGGAGTTAACAATATATACGCTAGACACTGTTTAATTTTATTTTTTTTGGCTGAAAAGTTACTCTTTAGATTTATTATGATTAGGTCCCTAAAACCTTTTCAAATATTAAAAACTCTAAAACCAATCTTTAGTTATTTTTAAATAACACCACCTAACTTAGATATGTCTAATATTTAATCCCTAAATTTACAATTATTTCTAAATAATACCATGTAATTCCTATATATCTACTATATTATTACATTTTTGGGCATTTTATCATAAAATTTATATATTTTTTAAAATAATATATGTTAATACATAGTATTAGACTATTAGTAGTATCATTTAAATATAAAAAAAAGACTATTAGTACTATAAATATATTTTAAAAAATATTTTAAAAAATCGTGTCCCCAACGTATCGTATCATGTGTTTTTGAGAAATAGCGTGTCGACGTATTCGAGTCGTGTCGTGTCCGTGTCGGTGCTTCTTAGTATATATATATGTGTGTGTGTGTGTGTGTGTGTGTGTGTGTGCAATAAAACCAGCACTTGAAGCATTTGTACAAAGGTATGCCTAAAAGAGGTTAGTTTAATTGTAGACAAATTGTTCAACCAATAAGTAGTTGGCATTTTGAGATAGAGGAGGTTGGAAGGATTGGCTTGGATAGTTTTTACCTATTTGAAGGATTTTTGTTTACCTTTTTTTTTTTTGGAGGATTTTTTATTACCAAAACAGTTCTAGGAGGAGCTCGAATCTTTAGATAGGAATGATTGTTAGTATCAGCTACGGATCATTCGTGGAGTTGACTTCCAATGGGAGGTCCTTTCGCAGATGAAGGCAGTCAATTTATCATAAGGATGATAGGTTTGTGTTGATAATTAACTCAAGTGGAGAAACATAACATGTGAATGTTCGCATCTCATTTCCTAAGAAATATCACGAGTATATTTGTTGAGATATATTTGCATTTTATGTTTGTAGCATGAAGGGTTTTCTTGAAAGGCAAATATGTGGAGAATAAGGCAGAGGATTCTACTCTACGATGTGTGCCATCATGTCGTAATCCATATAAAATGGGAAGCAGTTATCCTGCAATACCCTACAGTCCAGAAAACCCCTACCTCAGAGCTATGGGCATAAGAAAGCTCATGAAGGGATGGATATACGTGGGGTCTCATTATTACTAATGATTTATGCCTCGAGACTTACCATACCATTTCTTTCAACTCAAGAACCATCCATGTTTTCTAGCCAAAAATACAGAAAGAAAGAGAACCATCCATGTGAGTTCCTTGTATTCTCTCTCTCCGGGCATGGTGTTTTGGTGGGTATTAGTGGAGATCGATATGAATGGTATTTTCTGGAATCTATTTTCAATGCTACTCCTTTTTTTTTAATGTGTGTAATCAACGAACAGTTTAAGTAAATAATCGTACTAATGGCGTATAAACGTTTGCAGACAGTCCAAGGAAAGATAGGATTGGGATGGAGAATGTTTCTGAAGTATGGTGGCGGTCAGAGCTCACCTCACTTTGCTGTGTATAATGGCGTAATACTGAGAGCACAGAGAGCCATTTGGTGATATCCAGCTATTACATTTTACTCATTTTTGCCTTTCTAGATCGTATATAGGACATGGATCTTTCAAAACTCTGTTCGCCGTATTTCATTGGAAATAGAGCTTTTGTAACTAATTTAAAAGGGTTAAAGTCTCCTTTGAATAATCTAGATCAAACATTTGGAAACTTGCTACTTAGTTTTACTAATACTGTCCCTTAACCTGGTGGATATATTGAAACTCCTCGGTGTTTGATAGATCAAATTTTTACTTAGTTTTGAAATGGTGCATATATTGAATCTCCTCGGTGTTTGCCTAATACTGTCCCTTAACCTATTAAAGGAACTGTGGGTTTATCTTTTAGATTGCAATTCCAGAATTTTTTCTCTCCTACATAAAGTCATATTTTCAATGACATTCTGTTGTAGAATTTTCTAATGCTATATTTACTCTTACCTTCCTGTTTATGTCTCTTTCTTCATTGACCAAGTTTTCTGACCTGATTCTCTACTGAAAATTTTTATCGTCTACCACAATTCCAGAACAGTGTGGCTACTGAATGAACCAGCATGACTGCTCTGCACCATGTTTTACCTTAATTGCTCAACTAATGTTTCAGATATTGTCCGGTTTCCTCTATCTGATGCCAGGTAGCATTCAAATCAACAAAAAACGCATCATTTTACGTCGGCAGTTTTTGAGTACTTACGGTGCATTCATCTATATGTATATTGAGCGCCAGTGGGCAGAATGCAGCTCTGGTTTAGAGTAATAAGGTGAACTCATGCTCTTTATTATATTAGAGCTCTTGCAAATAATTCTTTTGAGGATCTGTATGGCAGCTTTAGTTGGCAATTGCTGCAAGGGTGCGAGTGTTCGAATTCCTTATATTCTCATTTTGTTTTGGTAGGAGGGAAATACATAATGCATGATGTTTATTGATATGATGGATTTCTTCCATGTCTTATATTCTTCATTTTGTTTTTATTTGGATAGGAGAACTCAAGTTCAAAAGTACCTAGCTCCAACAAGTTGCATTAACTCTATGGTTAGTTCGATATATCACCATGCGCTGGCTGTGAAACATCTTAGATTATACTTGGCAGATTGCTAGGAGCTTTGGTAGCACGAGAACAACCGAATGATGGATTTAATCCCCATAATCATTTTCTTTACAAAGAAAAAGGATATATATATATATATACACGCGGGTTCTCCAAACTTGTAAAAATAACAAATATAGTCTTTTATCTTAAGTTCATAAATATATGATCTCCATGTTTAATTTCTACTCTTTTTGGAATATTGAGAAAAGTTTCCAATACTTTCCACAGTTACTGAAATATTCGTTTTGGGTGGTCGCTGCCAAATTGGGCTGAGAAGCATGAGAACACTTTAGTACGTACACAATTGATCACATAGAATTCACGGAGTAGGACAACATAGTTGGTGGATCAGTTTCTGAAGCTTGAAATTTTCAGAGATGGGTTCGGGGTATGTATTAATTCTCAACATGAGAATAGGTTAATGTTTAAAGTGCAATTATTTTGTGTTTGGATGTAACATTTTGTTCATTATGCGGGAATGACAGAGAGTAAAAAACAAGTCCATAATAGCTATTACATGTTCGTCATAAAGGCACATTTTAGTTACTTGTTAGTCGGATTCAAGCTCTCCTTGTGCACTTTGGATGTGTTGCTAAAGCTCAGATCGGGTTTTTTGGGGGGATGGTGGACAGAGTAAATTTTAAATCAGCACTCAGCAGTTACGGATCTTTGGCGGTCCAAGCGTTCTAAGAAATTATTGACAGCCATATCTTGTTAAAGTAGGTTTATTTGGACAACGCTGAATTGTACAAGTATGCAGAAAATCGACTTCGCAATGATTTGGGTGATAAATCTTAAAATCCACATAATGACAGATTGCAGTTGAACCAATTACCCGTTAGCAGCAATTTCAGTAAGTGTTCTTTGGTGCATTGTAGGAATCTGTACATTCTCGTTATATATATATATATATATATACACACGCACGCACACACACACATGGAAATACATTTATTCATTCATAGATATATTTGCACATATATTTATGTTTGTTCCAATTGGCTTGCCATTGTTTCCATCACCTACATAGGTTGATTTAAATATGCAATGAGAATTGGCAACATTGCTATCAACATCCGCCTAGAGAGATGTCTAGAAGGACGGCATGTTCGATGCCAGAAGCCAAATCAGACAAAAAGGAATTGAGCTATGTTGTGGAAAGCAAACATAAAAAACAGATTTACCATTTCAAGGTAAGAATATCATTGTTTTAGGCAAAGGTCACAAGAATTTTGGACATTATATATCAGTCACCAACACCACCTAGACCATAACATCAACAATTAGTAGTTGCTTTTTTTTAAAAATTACCTACGTCAGCCCATGAATGACCAGGTTTATTTGATGGTGGTTAAATGGAATCGCAATTTTTTAAGATGGCTTATTTTATTATTTTGGAAATTTGCCGTTGTAAATTTAAAATTTAAGCGCCGCATCAAATGAAAACAATGTTTTATGTAATACCATAAAAAGTAAACCTGAAAGTATGTAGTTAAAAAATATGTTGACTGTTCAAAGACTTCTCAAAACCGAATAAAAGACTATTAAATAGCATTTTTGTTTTGTGGTATTTGAGTGAAGGAGAAAAATCGAAAGACTCGGTGAATTTTAAGAGTGACAAGTTTCAACTATCACCTATCGTAGGCTATCACAACAACTCAAGCAAAGTTAGGGTTGAAAAATCTTTTGAATTTGATTTGTCCTTCTGGAATTGCTCATTCACAAGCCAAATTGAATTGGTCTTACACATGGTGGATCGTTATCTTTCGGTTATTATGCTAAGGCAACACTATGCTAATTCACTCCTTAAACTTTATAAACTTCTTCTGACGGGCAAGTAAAACAAAGTTTACAATCTTTTTGCATCCACTTGTGCCTAATATGGCATATTGGGTACCAAATACTGTAAGTTTTGAAATGTACAGTGATTTTCAAAGGTTACAAACTTTGATGCGAAAGTTATAAACTTTGGCACTCACTGGTGCGAAGGATAAAAACATGGGTGCCAAAGATTATAAGTATATTCTGTGACACCAATGAAGGCCAAATGATTTCTTGCAGTTGTTATTTACAGGATACAAAAACATTTCATTTGCTAATGTATAATTCTCTTGAATTTATGGAATCTAGTTGAGATTTTTGATATTTTTCAAGAGTAATGTTGTAACTTGCATCCCAATAGGTTCCAACACGTGTGATAGTGGTTTTCATTAGAGGATGTAGAAGTGGTCTAATCATTATTGAAGGTAGTTCTATTGTCACATGTGTTGAAATCGTAATTGGAATAAAAAAAATTGAGAAGCATAACATTACTCATTAATAAATCTCGGTGGTCCAAGGAACCAACGAAACTAATCTTTTTTTTTTTTTTTTTTGATGATACGTGAGAGTGGGAGGTTCAAATTTCGAACTAATTCTAATACATTGGAGGAAATTTAAATGTCAAACTCAGTACCTCAAAACTAAATTTATGTTATGCCAAAAACAGTAAGCTCTCCATTGAGTACTTATTTTACAAATCATAACCATTTGTTGATACGATCTTCAATACTACACTATGTATGCAACATTAGAATGAATTTTTGTAGGAAACTCTCTCTCTCTCTTTTTTTGTTGGTTAAAAAACACATAACACATTAAGTGGAAAGTGGACTCTCATCTCACAAAGAGGGAGAATGAATTTTTAAAGAATATTCATTCTAATTTCTGTATAGCTGCCAAACAGTATAACATGGAGAGACAAATTGGAATGATCATTCACACTTCACAGTCAATTTATAAGTCAGATTCAACCCCGTCACACTGTGCTAGGGCTCAAATCTTCTCCCCCAAACACGCCCTAAAAGATATTTATATAAAAAAAAAAAAGTAAAAAAAAAATAATAAAAAAAAATAAAAAATAAAAAGGAGAAGATTGGTTGGTATTGATCCTTGTCATGCTTAGTCGACAGTTACATCATTGATAGTTTTTTCTTCCAATGAAATTGGCTGAAATCACAAGAACTAGAATCAGAAAAGAAAAGTCTCTTTGTATACACGCACATGTAACCAAATCCCCTGTAGTCCAATAGTAGGAGGATCAAGACGTATTCTATTCCTTTGGTCTTTCAAGACTTCACATGGATAAATACAGGAATTTGTCCAGCGCCTTTGGGGAGGTTAAGAGTTCTAAACCGCTCAGGGGTTGTGTAAGCTAATTGGAGTGATGAATCTCAAGATGGACAATATCCAACTTTGTGTGAATTTAGATCTTACCACTAGCTTGCCTCCCATAGATGCTCATAAAAAGATATGACATCCCATGCATTTCTTCTGGTACATGGGTGTCACTAAGATGTCATATCTTTTTTGTAAGAATCTATTTAGAGTAATGATACACTCACACTCTCATTCACACCCCCAATCACATTCAGTACATTCTGATCATTGATTGCCCTTAATTTTGGTGGATTCCACGTGAATTCTACATAGAATTCACTGGAATCAAGAGACAAGATCTACTGATTGTGATTGAGGGTGTGGTTGAGGGATCTCTAATGTATTTATCATTGTTGATCTATTTATAATATTTTTGTGACCCAAACTATGCCCACGTGAACGTGAGTGTATACCCAAACCAGGGTTAGTTGACGAGCGGGACTTTGTGGTCAACACCTACCTTCACCATCTGCACTTCCATTTTCCATTTCAACTAGCTTTTTGAATCCGTAAATTGTACTCCGTATTAGTAAAGATGAATTAAAGTTGAGTATTGTTCAAAATATTACGGAGTAATACAAAATACATAGGAGTATAATAAAAATGAATACCTTTCGCATAATTATATGCAACAATTTTTTTTGTAGATTTTCAATTCAGTCCAACAATACAATTTTCATACTAATAAAATTAAAAATACTTAATTTTACTCCGAACTCACAAAAAATTAGTAAAACTAAACTATTTTTTGGTGCGGGTAATAACTATTCATGTGGAACTTTACAAAAAAAAAAAAAAAAAAAAAACAAGCGAATTCCAAAGCTCATAAAATACATTTTCTCATTTTCATAATAAACTAAGAAATTTAATCAATGATTGAATTTTTTGAAAGAGTAATAATACATGGCATTGGTCGGGAATCTCTGATTCCATTTTATTATAATTATATATGAAAATTCTAATATTATAAATTTTTTAGAGTAATGATTCGTGCACATAAAGATTTGAGTCATTCATTTCGGTAGATTACATGTATGCATGCATGAATCCTACCAAAATGAATAACCCAAATCTTTATGTATACATTTTATGTGCATAATTTTTTTTTTGGTTTTTTTTTTTTTAGCTTTTAGTATTCAATCATCATTATTTAAATAGAAAAGTATGTATTTTTGCAAATATAAACTCCACTATATATGCATTTCCATAATTTTCAACGTCATAACTGCACTATAAGATTAACCAACCATTCCCTGCTTCTATGCACAGAGAGAGAGAGAGAGAGAGAGAGAGAGAGAGTCTACCTACAGTGTCGTTCTTATTCTGAATCTCTTTCTCCATAACCATGTCTCTGCTTTCAGATCTCATTAACTTGGATCTCACTGAGACCACTGAGAAGATCATTGCCGAATACATATGGTCAGTTCTTTCAGATCTCTGTTTCTCTCTCTTTTTTCTATCATTACGATAAGCTTTTGTTTAAACTTGTCATCGTTAAAATTGGGTTTGTTTGTTATCCTTTGTGTTAATCTTTATTTCGTGTTCTTAATGATCGTACCACTTAACCACAAGTGTTTTAGAGTAGATATATACATCTCTCTCTCTCTCTCTCTCTCTCTCTCTCTCTCTCTCTCTCTCTATATATATATATATATATATATATGTTGACACATGCCACTATGCCACTATAGTTCGAATTTATAGATTGTAGTCCATAACAACTTTTTGGGTTTTTCTTCACTGCAATATTTTGATTATTTACTCTTTTTGTTAAATGGGTGTTTGTTTCTGAAAAATGAAAAAGTAAAAAATCAAAGACTTCGGTTTTTTTTTTTTTTTTTGGTTTTCAATTTTTATTTTTTTTTGGGATTTTTGATCAGTTTATGGTGTTGATGTTTAACAGGATCGGTGGATCTGGTTTGGACCTTAGAAGCAAAGCCAGGGTAAGTTATTTTTTGTTTGGTTAATTATATGTCTAATTTACAGAGATATATATATATATATATATATTCAAGCATGTTTTCTGTTTGTTTGATTGTCTTGTCAAATTTTGATGTTTTTATTGGTGAATTTCGGTTATTGATCTAACTTTTCTTTCAATTAGACCCTTCCTGGACCAGTCACTGACCCTTCAAAGCTTCCAAAGTGGAACTACGATGGTTCAAGCACTGGTCAAGCTCCTGGTGAAGACAGTGAAGTCATTTTATAGTATGTCATGTTTTTATTTCAATTTGTAAATCACACAATTCTATGTTTTGCTTCTCTTTCTCTCTGTTTAATGGGTAAGAGTAACATTTGTTTGTGTTGTACTGTACATAATAATAGCCCTCAGGCAATATTCAAGGACCCATTCAGAAGAGGCAACCACATTCTTGTAAGTGCTTTTTAGCAATTAGTTGATTTGTCAAGTTTTTGTTTTTGCTCTTTTATTAATATACTCCATAATATGTATTAAAAATACTCCTACCTTCTTTTGTTGATATTTAAATTTTTATAGGTTATGTGCGATACTTACACTCCGGCTGGAGAGCCAATTCCAACGAACAAGAGATTTAATGCTGCTAAGATATTCAGCCATCCCGATGTTGTTGCTGAGGAAACTTGGTATGATCTTAATCTTTTATTTGAGTGTTTTCTCAAAAAAAAAAAAAAAAAGAAGAAGGAATCTTCATATGTTACAATTATTAATCTTTTGCTAAATTAATTGTTAACCTAAATACAAATTGAAAAACAGGTACGGTATAGAGCAGGAATATACATTGTTGCAGAAAGATGTAAAATGGCCGATTGGATGGCCCGTGGGAGGCTATCCAGGACCTCAGGTAATCAAACTTCTCATTTACCAAGCTTGCATAATTTCCTCTGTTGGCGAAAATATTCATGTAAATGGGTAACAGTGTGTATCTGCATCTGCATCGGCATCGGCATCGCCGTACTAATAAATGTGGATATATGTCATGATGGACATATGTCTTTAATGAGTTAAAACATTCAGATTTTTCTTATGGTTTGTAACACCACATCATCACTATCGCGATTGTAAAGTACATTTTTTTTTCTTCTCTGGATGCCTAATCAACAGTATGCCAGTATTTTATTATTCCTATGTTTTCTTGATTTAGAAAAGATGAATATGATGTGTTCTTCAGATTATATGTTGTGTAAATTTGTAATTATAAATCTTAGCAATAAATTACCGTAAGTGGGAGGACAGATTACTTACTTGAACAAGTTGCAACTTATGGTACAAGAATATAAACTTCTTTCTCTAGGCTAATAGTCAAATGTTTAAAGGAAATCAAGAATGATAGTAAGGAAAATGAACTAGCTTGAAATGGTTCATTCTGAGCTTACTTCTCAAAGATCAGTTATTATTTTTTTTTTTTGTCACATTACGAATTTGTAGTTTTTCTTCAGTTACCATTACAGCTTTTTCATTTATGGATGAAATGATTGTCTTGGTGTCCAACAACATATGCTACTCGCTTATGTAATTGCAAGATGGATCATAGAAGAATCATTTGCATATTGTATTTTGTCTTTTAGGAAATTTACACCCGGTCAAACGTGATGCATCATGCATTACATCTTCCTAGAACATTGTTTGTGTGTGACAATTCATATCTTGGTTTCTCACTGATCAAACATTGCTGTGATTATATATGTTGGTTTTGGTTCAAACAGGGACCTTACTATTGTGGGATTGGTGCCGACAAAGCCTTTGGTCGGGATGTCGTGGATGCCCATTACAAAGCTTGTCTTTATGCTGGCATCAACATCAGTGGAATCAATGGAGAAGTGATGCCAGGCCAGGTAAAAAGAATTTTTATGGTGGTGCAATTTTTATGGGTTCTATGATTTCTCCTCTCAAATATTATATCATCTCTTTTTATTATGTGATGTAGTGGGAGTTTCAAGTTGGCCCTGCTGTGGGCATCTCTGCTGGGGATGAGTTGTGGGTGGCTCGCTACATTTTGGAGGTTCGCTTACTTGTAATTAGATTAAAGAAATCTTTTTAAGTTGTGGACTCCAATGATCTATATTACATTTTAGCTGCAGTATAAATGTGCCTTAGGATACAATTTTCGTGTTAACAGAGGATAACAGAGATTGCTGGAATTGTTCTTTCTTTCGACCCAAAACCAATTCAGGTTAGTTTTCGGTTCTGGATATCCCTAGTCATACCCGTTAATTAAATCCTTTATTACTCACCACCATGGAATGTATATATATTTTACCATTCTATTGTTGCCCAAAAAATTAAAAAAAAAAAAAAATTTATTTGAGAATTATTTTACATCCATATTCATTTCAAATTATAAACTTTTTTTCATTTCCAGGGTGACTGGAACGGAGCTGGTGCTCACACAAACTACAGGTATCAAATATTCTTCCCTACCCTTCCCCTTCTCTCTTTCTCTCCCTCTCGAAAAAAGTTTGCCCCTTTTACTTTTCTCTATATTTGATTTTTTTTGTTCTTCTTTATCTGATGATAAAATCTTTGTTTATATCAGTACTAAATCCATGAGGAATGATGGAGGGTTTGAGGTCATAAAGAAGGCCATTGAAAAGCTTGGATTGAGACACAAGGAGCACATTGCTGCTTATGGTGAAGGCAATGAGCGCCGTCTTACAGGGAGACATGAAACAGCTGATATCAATACCTTCTTATGGGTAAACATTTCTTTCTCTTCTTTATGGAAGTTCCAATATTCTTTATAGCATGTATCTGCTTTTCTTTGTTTGGTTAATCTGGAAAAAAAAAAAAGAAGGGAAATTAGGTTAAATGAGTCGCTTCATTTCTCTCTTCCTTTCTTTCTTTCTTTCTTCTTTTTTTTTATTTAAAATTTCCTATATATATTTTAAATACTTTATTATTAAAATCTCGAGGTGGAGAAATTTTTGGGTACCCCCAAGGTACCACGTGGCATGCCACTTGGTACCCCTTACCCAATAGATGCGCGCCACACGAACAATGAAACTCACCACAAAAAATTTAAATAACCCAACAATTCTGTGTGGCGCTATCTCATTGGGTGTGGGGCACCACATTGGCGCTACCATCAAGGTACACAAAATCTTCTCATTGAGGTGACCACTAGTAGGAATCACTAGGGATGGTTTTCCTCTCATTTTCTTGTTCTTTCTGCAAATCCTTTGACCGAACAGAGCCTTAGGACTTTTTCCTTATAGTGTAGAGAATTATGTCCCAATGCTAATATATATTCATACATTTTCTTTCATTAATTTTTCAGGGAGTGGCTAACCGTGGAGCCTCAATTAGGGTTGGCCGGGACACGGAGAAGGCGGGCAAAGGTTATTTCGAGGACAGAAGGCCTGCTTCCAACATGGATCCATACGTCGTCACTTCCATGGTTGCAGAAACAACCATCCTCTGGAAACCATAAGAACTGCATAACCATTCTTATCATAATGATAATTTAGGGGACTTTCTGGTTTTAATTCAAACTTTTATGTTCTTCTGGTACCGCTTGTCTTGTTTAGTGGTTCCAATAGTTATTTTCTCCTGTGGCTGCTTTTGGTCTTGGAGCATACATTGCCTCTACATTCATGTTTGTTTGTCTGTTTGACTATAAGATGGACATATCAAACAAGACTTCTTATTAGAGCTTGTAAATTGTTGCATATTTATTTTGCCTATTTGCTTTTACTTCTGGTTTTTCTGAAATGAAATGATTGATCAATGAAGGAACCATATGATTGACACCCTTTTTAGTTTTTACTTGGACTAGATAAATATAAATAGGGTTTTGTTAATATGTGCCCTTAGGGCATATGTTAAGTTTCTAAAAGTGGAAATAATTAAGGGGTACAGTGTGGGTTTTAGTGTCCGGTGTGGGATTCATTGTCTGTCTCTCTTATTTATTTTCACTTTTGGAAGCTTAACATATGCCCTAAGGGCACCACATATTAACAAAACCCATATAAATATATATATATATATATATACACGGCCAGGCTCTAGAGTTAACAGCGTAGAGTGAACATATCCAGGAAATTTTTTTTTTGCCTGAAAAAACCCACGGGTCCTGGAGCCTAACTGTATGTATTAAATGAATATGGTCGAGTGACATATCCAGTGAACATTATTTTTTGCCTTAAAAGAACCTGCGGGGCAGGCAAAAAATAATGTTCACTGGATATATTTACTCCACTATGTTCACTTAAGAGCCTGGTCGTGTGTATATATATATACACACTATTATATGTTCAAGTGTAACTCTCCTGCCAAAGTCCTTGGGCACAATTTGGCTTCCTGGTGCCCCTAATTGTTATTTTAGGGTTCTAAACTCGCTGGTAATGGGAAACTGAAGAGATTATAACTATTCAGTAATGTGGATTGACCATTTGAAGGAGCTATTGGTATGTAGCTGTTTGTCGAAAAATGATTAATTTATGGAGAATTTGGTACGGCGTTTTTGAAATACTTCCCTGATTATATACACTTTGGGCTCCCATTTGAGGACATAATAACTTATGAGAACACTTATCATGGATTTCGTGAGGGGAAAAGAAAATCGGATTTTGTTTTTCTTTTCCTTATCTTTTTTTTTACAAAATTTATGAAACAAACAAAGCTGAAAAGTTTTAAATAAAGTAGGTATAGTAAACCTACAGTCCGGATCTTAAGTAGGTGGCAAAAGACGGACTTTGGGACGGACCACTTTTAGCGACGAAAAATGTCGCTTTTAGCGACGAGATTTTTCGTCGCTAAAACAATGATTTTTAGCGACAAAAAATTTCGTCGTTAAAAACCACATTTTCATAACTAAAAAAAATCCGTCCCAAAGTCCGCTCCTTCACACCCGCTTAAAATCCTCGCTAAGTAAGCCTAATTCATTTTATTTGCAATGTTTGAATCAAAGAAATTTAGTCTGAGAATAGCTATATAACTAATAGGAGTGTCATCATAGCCTCATATATGTTCTTTCCTTTTTGACAAAATCCAATCTCGACAAGAAAGGAAATACCATTATAGACCATAATTATAGGCCTCGGAATTGAGAAAACACACACACACACACCCCAACTAAAAAAAAAATTGTAATTAATAGTGCATACCCCTTCTAAAAAAAAACAAAAAACAAAAATAAAATAGTGCATACCCTACCGGTCTTCTTAAAATGATGTCCTAGACGTAAAAATAGATTTGAGTAGTAATGGGATACTCATTTCCAACATTGATAAATGCCATGCAATCGGCGTCTTAATTTTCAGTTTATTTTGGTACAAATAAAAAATAAAGAAAAATTTCGCACAATTTATAACCTTCACCAGAGCTTAAGCCAGGAATCGTTTCAATCTTGAGCCAGGAGTCATTAGTGTGTAAATAACTAAATCTTGAGAGAAATGTACATTAGAATTTTTGTAAAAAATAATCCTTCATATTGAATTAATTGAGTTTAAAGTACAACCTATTTTATGTTTGGTCAAAAGTTTTTGAATAATTAAACTTAATCAAATTAAATATTTATGGTACAAAATTTCACATAACTAGTCATGTGCATTTGATTAACTAGCCATGTGAAAATTTTTAATTTTACACAAATAAATTAACAAATTTTTTTCTCTTGAGGTTCTTTTTACTAAAATAAAAGGGCAATTTAGTCCCAAAAAAAAAGAGAGTCTATTTTGCAAATATTTTACTTGAAGCACTTCTTGGTTGGTATTAAGTCAGCATCTCTATCGAACTGGGGAAAAAAAAAATTGACGAATGAGCTTATACTTTTATTTAAAAAAATTAGAAATTGGTATTAAATTTTCAATTTGGAGAATTATTTGGTTTAAAGATACAAAGGAAATCTTTTTGGTAATAAGAACATTATTCAATAAGTTAATTTAGAATAGGTCATTTGACCAGTTAACCACATATTTTTATGACATATTTACCCTTATTTGTATTTGTCATTTTCATTTCTCTCTCTCTCTCTCTCTCTAAGCAACATCACCGACCTCCACCAACCGAGACCACTATCGTCGTCGGGGACCACCGTCGCCGACACCACCACTATCGTCGGGGTCTCATCTCCATCGCCGATCAACGACAATGCTATCCTCATCACCAGCAGCGCCATTACTCACCACCACCATTGCGCACCATCACTGTCGCACACCACTGCCATCGTGAGCCAAACACCGCCATCTCCGAGCCAACCACTACCATCTCGTGAGCCAACTACCACCATCTCCGAGCTAACCACCACCACCATCTCGTGAGCCAACCACCACCATCTCCAAGCCAGCGACACCATCACTCACCGCCACCAAAGCGAGCATTTTCACGAGCAGATCCGATCACCAGTACACAAATCTGGCACAGATCTCTCTCTCTCTCTCTCTCTCTCTCTCTCTCTTTTAACACATTTTTTAAAAAATTTATCAAATAAAAGTCAGTAACTTTCTCAACATTTCTCCCCAGAGTTTGATATCAACAGTAGTACTTATTTGATAGATCTCGTTGAGTATGCTGTAAACATATAGATTTTATGCAAAAAATGCAGATCGATATGAATGCTCAAATTTGTAAAAAGTTTTTGCAATGTTTGGTAGAATATTTTTTTTGTGAAATTTCACAATCTTTATGAAATTTCACAACTTTTTTTTGTTGTTGAAATTTTCACAACTTTTTCGGTGCTGGTATGAGAAATTAAATTTCAAAAACTTGTTTTGTGATCATTTCATATTGATGTGGTGGTTTGGTTATGAAGAGATCGTCAGGTGAGGTCGTGGTGGTGATCAGCAGGGGTTTGTGTGACGGTGGTGGTTTCATGAAATTTCAAGAACTCTGTGAAATTTCACAATTTTTTGTTGATAAATTTCACAACTTTTTTTTAAAAAAAATTTCACAAGTTTTTTTTCGGCGGTATAAGAAATTAACTTTCAAAAAGTTGTTTTCTGATCATTGTATGTTGATATGGTGTTTTGGTTGTGAATAAGGTCAATCAGGTGAGGTCATGGTGGTCCTTGGAAGTAAGGTGAGGTGGTGGTGGTTGGTGGAGGCTTAAGGTCGTGATGGTGGTCGTCGGAGCTCAGGCGAGGTCGCTGGAGCTCAGGCAAGGTCGTCGGAGATCAGGCGAGGTGATGGTTGTGGTCGCCGGAGGTCAGGCGAGGTCGCCAGAGATGCAGGGATGAAACTCTCTTGGTGTAGACCAATATTGGGGTAGATTTGTCAAAACACCAAGAAGTGTACCTACTCCCAAATATTTTTACTAAATATACCTAAACCACTATACTTTCCTTAATTTGGATTAATTACTAATTACCCCCAAAAAAAAAAGTATGCAAACGTCATCATCATTGAGTCTTGAATCGGGTATGATGTCATAACCATGTATAGATATATGACTCATTGATTATATATATATATATATATATATATGTGGACCCCTGATCTTAGTAATGTTGTGGTTGATGCGTGTACCCGCCGGCCCTTAATTGTCGTCAGTGCCTTGCACAATCCACCACCACCACCAACTTGTGGAGATAAAAATAGAACAGACACGTATTTATATTAAGGGTGTGTTTGATAAAATTGAAAATTAATTGCTGAACTTAAGCATTGAAAATTTTAACCGATTTGTATTTGTAATACTGAAAACAGTGTTTCAAAAACTATGATAGACTGCATTCAGTAATTATTTGCAGTAGAAAATTTTGCACTTAACATTTTCAGTGAATTTTTGGTTGCTTATTCAGTTAAGTAGTACTTTATCAAATACACTGAAAAAAATTAAGTATTGAAAATTTTCATTTCCACCACTTAATTGGCAATAATGCTACTACATACACTCTAATTTGCACACCAAAATACACAACCAATAAGGCTGAAATCGGTTCAGTTCGGTCGGTTTTGGGAGTGATTTTCCACCGACCGATCGATTCGGTTTCGGTCGATTTTTTCGATTTTAGGTTAATTTTTCGGTTCAATTTTTGGTTTTACATTGCATCACCCTTATGAAAACAGACCAAACCGATCGATTCGGTTCGGTTCGGTGGTTCGGTTTTTTCAATTTTTGTTTCACCCCTAACAACCAAGGACTTCTTAGCAAAATTTTTAAAAGTTTTGTGGGACCCATGTTTACAAATAGTGCTAATTGTTTAGTGTTTTCCCCAAATTGAAAAAGCCCTATAAGTAAAAATCCCCCACTCCCAAAACTTTCACTGATTATCCATTCAATCACAAGCTTCCACTGATCAAAATGAAAGTTCGCCTGATATACGCACCACCACACACCTAATAGTTCCATGTGGTTGCTTTTCTTTTAACAAATAAAATAGTCCAATTCCTTGCTGATAGCAAAGGGAATGTAAATAGGGTAAAATATATAGACAAGACCAAGTCTTCATTTTTAGTACATCCCAAAAATCCACTCAATTGAGCCAATCACAATAAATATGCTACGCTTAAAAGGTGAATTTTCCATATCAAGTAGAAGAATAAAACTCGCAACAACAGATGAGGCAGCAAACAAATGGAGTATATGAAAATTTCATAGCAACTGTCTTCTTTAGTTCCTTGTATGTGGATTAAAGCCAATGCAGAGAGAGAGAGAGAGAGAGAGAGAGAGAGAGAGAGAGAGAGAGAGTAAATTGAACATGAGACAAATAAACTCACAAATTAGTTATGATATCCTTTGACAAAGAGGGAGAGAGAGAATTGAGAGAGAAAGAGAGAAAGAACTTTGTGTGCGTGTGAGAGAGAGAGAGAAAGAGAGCACGAGAGAGTTGAGTTCGTCCCCCCTGCATGGATGTGCTCGTCACCAGTGGGGAGCTCCTCACCGGACTGGGTGAGGTCGACAAGGTCGTCGTCGGTGAAACTCGAGTGTGTGTGTGTGTGAGTGAGAGAGAGAGAGAGAGAGAGAGAGAGAGAGAGAGAGAGAATCGGGTGTGGGTCTCCAAAGCTAGGGCTTTCAATTTTGGGGAAAACTCAATTTTGAATACAATTTGGGGGAATAGATCTATTTGGCTTAGTTTTTAAAAGTGAGTCCCACAAAACTTTTAAAATTTGCTAAGATAACCTTAATTGTACATTTTGATATGAAAATCAAAGTGTGTAACATTGTTGCTAAATGTTAATAGCAACGGTGATGATTAAATTATGAAACACTAGTGGCGTTTACATTTAGGTTGTGCCATTTACACATAGTGTGTTACGTCAGTTTATAGCCAAAGTTTGTATAATAAATTGTAACAAGAATAGTGTGTTTCATTATAAATTACCTTTAAAATTTACACATAACAAGTTAATTCTGTGACGTGAGTAATAAACAAAAAAAAACTGCTAGTATATGGTGCCGATTGTAATATAGTCAACCTCCTTCTTCTTTTTTTCTTTTTTTTTTAATTACAGTTTATATTTCCATTATAAAAAAAATAAAGAATTTATATTTCCATTTATAGTATGTACTTTAACTATTTCATGAGCACATTGTGCTCCAAAATTGGGGTGAATAACTATGCTATCTATAACATTGTTTGTCACCTTTTTCTTTTTATAATTGAATTCTAAATTGTAAGTAGTATGGATAATATATGTATATACGGTCTGACTCTTAAGCGAATAGGTTGAGTGAACATATTCAGTGAATGTGCTTTTTAGCCTAAAAGAATTAACGGGTCAACAGGGCAGTCTGCGGGTTCTTTTAGGCTAAAAAAAACATGTTCACTGGGTATGTTCATTCAACCATATTCATTTAAGAGCCTCAATATATACATATATATATATAATATAAAAATTGGGTAAAATACCTCTCATATGGGATTATTTGAGTTTAATGGACTTCTCGATTTTAATTTTGGTCAGAAGTTCCTAATTAATAAAATTTAATCAAATGAATTCTTATATTACAGAATTTTACATAACTAGTTATGTAAAATTTTCAGTTGTGGTACATTTTACTAAAAAAAAAACTAATAAATTGTGAGTTGGACCTAAGACCAAAAAATCTATTTTATTGAACTTTTTGACTAAAATTTCTATAATTATAGTTACTTTAATTATTTTTGTATTTTTTTATTATAAAATATTCTTGAGTGATTCAAACAATTATTCTAATATTTTGATTATGATTGTGATGGAAGACATTTTGGTAGAATGACATAATTGTCATTGTTTCTTCCATTTTCTTATCTTAAAAATGTTTGTATGGCTATGGTTGTCAAAAGTGGCTGCATAGCCAACACTCATAATTAAGATTTATCATAGTGGTGGGGGCAGTGGATTCCATGCTGGATTCCGTGAACTACTTCCCTTTTCTTTTATTTTACGTCCAGGAATCTTGTAGATGGGAATCTGGGAGATAATTATTGGTGATAAAAAAGTGTGTTTGTTTGTTTGTTTTTGTTTTTTTTTTTTTTTTTTTTTATGGTTGACATTTATTTTTTTTTTTTGGTGGATGACATTTTTTTTTTTTTTTGGGTGGATGACGTGCGTTATGTTACTTATGTACCATTAATTTTTTGTAGAGTTAAACATATTTTACTCTCATGCTTTGGTCTATTTTTACTTTGTCCGCTATACTTTAAAAACTGAACAATTAAATCTTAGTTGTTTTGGATTAAAGTAAAACTATTAAGATTTTTCTTAACTCCGTTTGTAAGGTTAATATTGAGATTAATCACCTATGTGGAGATAATACTGTCATCTAATCCACCTATGTAAGGCTAATTTTTAACACTCCCTTTGGAGGACTAATTTTAGGACTAACTACTTACTTGGGGCTAATGTTAACACTTAAACTTTCCTATGTGAGGCTAAATTTAACACTTAATCTCCCATATGGGGTTATTTTGAGAGAAATTTTTAAAATTTCACTTTAGTCCAAAGTCACAAGGGATTAAATTAAGTGTCTACTTTTAAAACACATAAGATAAAAGAAAAATAGACCTAAACAACCCCCACCCCCCCCCCCCCCCCCCCCCCCCCCTAAAACACGAAAGAACAGTTTTTTTTTTTGTTAAATACAAAAGTGAAGGAACATATGTATCATTATTTAACATGGACTATATATTAATTTGTTGTTTGTTTGATTTTATTGGTAAGATTTGATTTTCATTAATGAATTTTTAGTCTTTGAGAAAGAAAAAAACAAAACAAAACAAATATATCGTTCTTGAATCTAATTGCTACTTTGACAAAAAAAAAATCTATTTGCTGGCCGTTCATGGAAGGTCCAACTATTGATCGTCAGAAAGGGAGTCTCGTACCTGCAAGATAAGGGAAAATATTTATAATAAGCCAATAATGAAGTATGTATGAATTTATTTAGTCTCATATTTTCAGGGAATTCGTTTTTCACATCAGCTAAAGATTTTTCCAATTCAGTAAAAATTTAAAATCTATGGGAGGATACAAAATCTTACATGATATCCTCATGATACCCAATATTTGCTCTCCAACTCTCAAGCCTGTAATTCGACTGAATAGTTAAATGCAAGGGCAGACCGAAGATTTGTTTCGAGAGAGACATACATAGACAGTAAGGATAACGTCTCTGAACCAATTTTTTTGGGATAGAAATACTATACTTTTATAAATTTTATTTTTATGTAGGTTTTACATGTAGTAGGTAGAGATTAAATTGTAATCATACAAAGACAAATGAATCTATCTATATAACTCTTAAAAAAAAAAAAACTGTGTTCATATGCTTGATTTATTTCCTTTTTTTTTTTTTTTTTTTTTTTCTAGTGTCACTTATGAAATAAAGAATCATTAATATTTTCAATGAGCAATGCTAGGCACACATCTCAAACCACACCCCAAACCACACATTTGCTTTAAATGCATGTACCTTGTGATGTGTAAGTAGTGCACAGAAAAGTATGAAAATTTCAAACAGCACGAAGTACATGCATTTAAAGCATGAGGTGTGGTTTGGAATGTGGTTTGGAATGTGTGCCTAACATTTTTGTATTTTCAATACAGCACAAAGTACATGCATTTAAAAGCATGAGGTGTGGTTTGGGATGTGGTTTGAAATGTGTGCCTAGCATTTTTGTTTTCAATAGGGATATCTATAAAGATTATCCTTGACTCTGATTTTCTTGTTGACTTTGGTTTTCTTCTTTATAAGTGGATTTGTTGATTGATAATTTATTTACTAGTTTCATTTATCAAACAAAGAATCCTTCACGTTTTCAAAAGGGATATCTATAAAGCTTAACCTTGATTAAGTGCTAAAAATGAAAACTTTCAGCACTTATCATTTTTTCAGTGCATTTGATAATATACCACTTAATTGAAAAGTCAGTAAAAAAAATTCACTAAAAACTTTAAGTGAGAAATTTATACTAAAAATAATCACTGAATGCAATCTTTTTTTAGTACTTGAAACATTGTTTTCAGTATTGCAAATTTAATCGATCACTTAAAATTTACAGTACTTAAAATTTAATACTTAATTTTCAGTACTTAATTTTTCAATTTTATCAAACAGACACATATTAAATTGTATTATGTGCAAGAAAGTAACCCAAATCTTTAAAAACTAACGTTACATTGTACTAGTTCATCTCAGAGACTCAGGCAATTTTAGGCAAATACTAATAGTGGCCCAACAAACATTTTGGGTTCACTGTGATTCCGAAATAATCCCAGCCCTATGTAGCGATTCTAGCCTAACCCATTGACAGACTTTTAAAAGGACCACACGGCTAGGTCCCCCCTAAAATGGATCGTTTATTGGACAATTACGCCTAGTGTGAGACCATCCAAATAATACAGCTAGTGTAGCCCAATTCAAAGAGAGGATTTTTGCTCATCCAAAATTTGGTACACCAATGCTCACCTAAGCATCTCATTGGCCAATGCAGTGGGGCCCAGGATTAAACAAATGTATTTGTTTAATCTTGGGCCCCACTTTGTTTAATCCTGGGCCCCACTGCATTGGCCAATGGAATGCTTGGGTGAGCATTGGTGTACCAAATTTTGGGTGAGCAAAAATATTTTCCAATTCAAATATACAAACTCAACACAAAAATCTTGGTAGACTCTGGTCTCCGAGAAAATGTTGGATTATTTTAATGAAAATATTATTTTCAATTGTAAGGTAGAGTTATAATGGGGGTTTTACACATAATTTTATGTAACTGTTCAAATGTTTATAATCAAACGGTAAGCAACTAACGCACTAAGCTTTTATTGCTTGTTTAACCCAACGGCAACAAGCTGTCAATGTTATACTTCATAGTTATGGTTCTTTTGGTTATTGAGTTCATGTAATTTTTTGAATGTTCACAGATTAGTTCTGAACCAAGAAGCGATGTACATATATACATCATACATATATATATATATATATATATAGCTATGTATATGACGTGTGAAGTCACTTTTTCCTTTCAAGATTCCTTTTGTGTCTCCAACAACATCAACTACCTACAATACATATTTTATAGTATACATCCATATAATAAATCATAAATGGGTTTGTCTCCAATCAACACAAAGACAAAGAAGGGTTCAGATTAAATTTGGAAAGAGATAAACAACGGCTGAGATTGACCCTCATGTTTTCTCAAAAACCCTCCCTCTACTCTCACCAGTGACCCCTCTCTTTTTCTCACTTTCTTCTAAAATTTGAAATTTGAACTCCCCAGTGACCCCTCTACGTCACTTTCTGCAAGAATCACAAATCCCTCCCCCCCTCTCCACCCCCCTCACTATCTCGTGCTCATAACCCCTTTCTCCGCCGCCGCCGCCGCCACCAAACCCCCCTCTCTTCACTCTCTTCTCAGCTCTATCTCCTCCCCCAAATTCGGGGGCTGGGTTTTGCGTGTAGACCAAGGATTTTTTTGTTAGGGTTTGTTGCTATTTTGTGGATCCTCTCTCTCTCTCTCTCTCTCTCTCTCTCTCTCTCTCTCTCTCTCTCTCTCACACACACACACACACACACACACACACACACTGGAGGCTTCGGTTAGAGTTTTGACCATACGGTTAGCAACCTTTGATTGGCGATTTTAGGTCTGGGCAAAGACTTTGACAGAGTTTTGGGGCTTCAAACAGGAATTGAATGTGTGTTTTGTGCTCTTACTATGTCCTTTTTGTATTTTTCCCCTTCTGAAAAACTCCAATTTTTGGGTCTTATGATTCCATAATGTCACAGGCTAACCATTCAGAAGTTTCCATTTGCAGACAGTAATTTGTGAGTTCTCCCCCACCCCCCCAAACACCCTTAGAGGTAAGAACATGGTTAATTATTTAATTTTATTTGGCATTGGTTATAATTTAAAACTTTTGGGTCAAAAAGTGATTGGGTCAAATTTAAAATTTAATATTCAGTCGATGCACTAAACACTTGCTTACTGCTTGCTGATTGTTTAGGATATTCTTTCTCATACAATGTCATTTGTTGAAATGTCATTACCCCTATTGATATTATTTGATCCAAGTGAGCTGAGTTTGTTAAATTTATTTATTTTTTTGTATTGGAGAAGGGAGTGTCTCTTCTTTCGATTCAATAATCCCATTTTTTGCGCTCGGTTATATCTAGCCAAACGTACATGGGTTAATGGGTCTCTCTGTATCCCTCATTGCACACACGACAACACATACACATACCCTCTTTTCTTTTCTTTTTCTTTTTTTTTTTTTGTTGATCCATTGATTTTTGAGTTAATGGGTTTGTTGTTGTTTTTTGCAGCCCCAGGTATTTATTGTGCTCAATCTCGGTCTCAGGTATTAAACGCCTTTGATTTGAATTTTTTCGTATGTTCTATAATGCCAATGTGGACAAAGGTGAAAAATGAAACATCTTCTATGTTTTCTTTTTCTCTTTGACATGGTCTTCTACATTCACTATTGTAGTGTTCATGTAGCAAGTCATTTGAACACAGAGGGACCCGATGGATATAAAAGCATGAGCGGTAATTGTAGCATGCTTTTGTTTTCATTACTACACAGTTGAAACATGAAACTTTTATATCATTTACCTCGGTTTGAAACAATTTTTGTAATTGCTTTGATGTCTGTCAAAGCTAGCCTAACTGAAGGTCTTCTTGGTAAGGACATTTTTTAGTGGTGGCCATAGAATGAAATAACTCACATGGATACAATTGCCACATGATTCACTAGGATTTTATGATATGACACTTGAAATTGTTTGGTTTTCGGATTAAGAGAAGATGAAGAAAAAAGGAAAGGAAAATGATAGAGAACAAAGTAATGGAGATTATAGTTTTCTTACACACTTAAATAATAATAGGAATAAAAGTTGTCAAGATGCAATAGGAATTCAATAAAATAGAAAGGGAAGTGAGAGAGAAGAACACTATTAAGTTGGCTATTTGATATGAAGCTCTCCAATATCTGAGCTTTTTTAAGACTTTCATGTAGCAAAAAAGAAGCTTAAAACATTGTTCCTCCCCCCCCCCCCCCCCCCCCCCCCTCTTCCCTTCTCCTTATGTTCTTTTTATCCAATCCTGGTAAGTAAACTCATCACTCATCTCCTACTCTTTGCGGATAAAATGCTATCAGATATTGCTTATTTAAGCATTTTTTATTTATTTAAATTTTTTTGATGTATTTTACTTTTACGCGTTGTTTGTTGATGGGAAAATGTTGCAAAAGCAACATAAAGTAGGCATAAATCGAATCTAATGCTTATGTTGTTCTTACGAAGTAAAATAATTTTTTTGAATGCTGAGTTTGTTTCTTTTCGTGCACTTCGATGGCAGCCAAATTGGGCTTGATCAGAAGCAACATAAAGTAGGCATAAACTATTTGCAAGCCTCAATAAGAGAGGATTGATGTTGTTAAAGCTAAGTAGGGTTAATTTTCATGCAGGTTTTGTGTAAGTAGTGACTGAGCTTAACCAACCTTTTGTGAATAGGTGCTCAATTACAAACATCAATATATTTTCCTAAGGTGCCAAGTAGAGTGCTCAAAGTTTTGTCATTCGAGCTCTTGATTACCTTTTCTATACATACTCTAATTCCAAATAGCTCTTTTTTGATGTAGAAGTAAAAAAGAAAATAAGGGAAAAACTGATAAATTAGCTTTTTCCAAGCTTGGGCAATTCCTTTATTTTTTTTTGGTTAATATTGCTATATATGCTTCCAAATGCCTACAATTGGCAAAAACATTTGGGAAGCATATCATTCCAAATAGCGCTTCTCTTCAACTAGCAAAACATTAAATTAGTTTCAAGGGTCTTAATGTGATTTTGCTTTTTCTTGGAAGTGCTTTCTATTTGACATGTTTTTTTTTCCTGGTTCATGTAGTGATATTGCCTAGACCCCATAAAGATGTTTGTTTTTTGCTTATTTATTTGGGAGGGCTGGATTTTTTTTTTCTTTCCATTTTGGCTTTATTTAAGGGTGATTTTTTTTTTTTTTTGGGATTTATATAAGATCTTGGTTCTCTCTCCCTCTATTAGAAAACACTCTGGTAATACGTCTTTTTCTACTGAAAGAAATTGTTAACTAAACTTTTCCTACCTTTTTCCAATAATTGTTTGCTAAGTTTGTTTCTTTTCGTGAACTTCGATGGCAACAAAATTGGGCTTAATCAGAGGCAACATAATGCAGGCATAAACTATTTGCAAGCCTCAAAAGAGAGAATTGATGTTCTTAAAGCTAAGTAGGGTTAATTTTCATGCATGCTTTTGTTTAAGTAGTGATTGAGCTTAACCAATCTTTTGTGAATAGGTGTTCAATTTCAAACATCAGTATATTTTCCTAACGTGCCAAGTAAAGTGTTCAAAGTTTTGTCATTCGAGCTCTTGATTAGCTTTTCTATACATACTCTAATTCCAAATAGCTCTTTTTTTGATGTAGAAGTAAAAAAGAAAATAAGGAAAAAAAAATTGATAAATTAGCTTTTCCAAGCTTGGGCAATTCCTTCATTTTTTTTTGGTTAATATTGCTATGCTTCCAAATGCCTACAATTGGCAAAACATTTGGGAAGCATATCATTCCAAATAGCGCTTCTCTTCAACTAGCAAAATATTAAATTAGTTTCAAGGTTCTTAATGTGATTTTGCTTTTTCTTGGAAGTGCTTTCTATTTGACAGGTTTTTTTTTTCCTGGTTCATGTAGTGAAATTGCCAAAACCCCATAAAGGTGTTTGTTTTTCGCTTATTTATTTGGGAGGGTCTGTATTTCCATTTTGGCTTTATTTTGGGGGTGATTTTTTTGTTTATTTGGATTTATATAAGATCTTGGTTATCTCTCCCTCTATTAGAAAACATTTTGGTGATCAGTCTTTTTCCACTAAAAGAATAAGTTGTTAACTAAGCTTTTCGTACCTTTTTCCAATAATTGTTGATTCTAATCAAACGCAATTTGGATTGGAGGATAATAATAGTATATTTTATGAGTCTTTATTCCATTTCTTATATCTTTTTGTTTATTTGTTTTAATAGGAATCTATGAAGCCCTTGAATTGCGAGATGGTGGGTCACATTAACGAGGGAAATGTGTTTCAAAAACACACTGATCATACATAGATTAAGCTTTTTATAGTGTTGTTTTTATGAGGAACAAAAGGGGAAAATACTCAGCCTTGGGTTTATTTTTTAAATGTGAATTGAATTTCTAAATGTCAAATTTTGGGTTTCACCACCACCTCTCCATCTCACGGTTCCTATACAATTTGTAAAGGTTAAATGGGTAGTGCTTTTTATTATTGCTTGATTTCTTCGATGTGTAGATTTTACCTACATTTTTCTTGAATTTATGTCTCTTTTTAAGTTGCTTGGTGATTTCTATGGTTCCTATAATAGGGTATGCATTTTATTCTAATCCTCATAAATGTATGGTCCTAATTTATATGGAAGTGCCAAAGGCACAAAAAGTTATTACAATAAATGTGAAGTTACCTATTTGCCGAAGGCACGCATGGTTATAATTCTTTGTTTTCTTTTTTCCTTTTAACCATATTGATTGATTCTAATCGTGATGCAACCAATTTTGTGTACGAAGTGCTCAAATTACTGTCACGTAAGTCTTTGGAACCAATTTTGTTAACACACATTCTTCCTTTTCGAATTTGTACTGTACCGGTTGCATTTATGTAGACATGCATTTAGATGGTGTATTTGATCTTTTAAGATATCCTCTCTCTCTCTCTCTCTCTCTCTCTCTCTCTTGCTCGCTCGCTCGCTCCTTTTTCTGTTTATTTATATTGCTTTCTGTTTATTAATTTAACAGCCCGTAATCAAATTCTCATTTATATTTGTTTCATTTCATTTACTCTACACAGAAGTAAGCAAAGTTGGTCCTCTAGTTGAGCATTGTCGTAGGATTTGCAGCAGGTGTCTCTATTAATGGGTAGTAGGTGCAGTAGAATGCTTATGTTTATAAAATGGCATGGAGGTAAGGGCTCTAGGCCCCACTTGGACACTTGGTGGAAAAGATCACATCCACCTTAGCTGCCATTTTTCTTTGGTAGCTCATGTAAGTATTATGTCATATTTGGAACGCACCATCTTCATTAAAATGGGAAAAAAATTAAAGTAAAGAGAGGCAAAAATGGAGAAGTACATAATGAAGTAAGTTTTTTTATTTAAAGTTGAGGAATACTGGACCTTACATGCGAAACATCTCTAGCTTGAATGTTTGGTAGTTTTCTCACTTCTCAGACACAGAGCAGATTCAGTTATACCTGAACTGGCATTACCCATGAACGAGAGACATCAATGTTTGGGTATTCTCTGGCCGTTGTCTCTGCCCTTTGAAAAATAACTTTCTCATGTAGGGTGGGTAATTGATTGTATTCAAATTCACACATGTGTTGGTTCGGACAATAAGTTTGGTTGGAGAAGTAATCTGAGATGGATTAATGCCAAGAGTACATGTCCACTAAGATGGTCGGCTTTTTTGATGGATCACATACACGAAGAGAAGTTTTATATATTGTCAGATGCATGTCTATGTCAAGGAGCTAATTGTCGGAGGTACTGATGGAACATTTGGGGAAAAAAAAACAGTAGTTGCTTCTTTCTTCATTTGGTCGTCTCCACTACCACACTATACCCATCTTTTTTTCTTTTCCTTTTTTCCCTTATTTGGATCTTAGTTAATTTAGTTTAATTTTTTTAATTGATTGTTCTCCTTTGGATTTATAATGTGTTCTTTTTTTGTTTTTTTTTTTTCATCTAAAGATTACTGTACGACAATTGTAATCAATGAGTAATTCGATCTATGAGACTATTATCTAAGGATGCTTGAGAATTAGTTTGTTCTTCAATGGATGCTTGAGAATGAGTTTGTTTTTGAATATGTGTTGTCATTCACAATGTAAAGTTGTACACTAAATCGCTGAAGTGTAGTGGTGAACTCATGGCTATGGAGTGATTAGATTACAAAGGATTTGCTTTAGCACTTTCTTTTTATATTAGTTTGTAGTTTTTTTTAGCAAACTGTAGTCCTCCTTTCAGGTTATTTCTTTTCTTTCCTAAACCTCAATTTTTGGAAATATGTGATTTTTCTACTACATTATGCTTTACTTTCCACTATGAGCCCATTTGGCTCCACTTAGGGTGGCCCGGAATGGAATTTGAATTGCAGGGAGTTTAAGAAAACAATAGTTGTGATTGCAATTGCAAAAATTTGCAAGCAATTGTCTCTAAGTCTACATTCGTCATTTGATCTTGACTCTTAATTTTATGAATTATTGGCAAGTTTGTGTGACAGTTGTACCACATGTTGTGACAGTGATCGTGGTGCATGTGAGCTTGAGATGTTTTGTTTCTACCGATTTTTTCAATTTTGATACTTTGGGATTATAGTGTATCATGTTCTTCTCTCTTTGTTGTTAAAATACAGAAGAATTGTATTCAGTGCTGATAAAACGCACGACATGTTATAATTTGTCAGTAGTGCCTTTAGGCATGGGTTATACCTAGTTATTCATATAAGTCAGAAGGCGCGCACTAGTGAGCAAACTTTTTGCTTATCAATTGTGCAAATTTGATAGGCTTACGGCAAAGGTGGCCGGGCTATTGTATCCCAGAGACATCGTGTCGATTTCGTATTACACCGGATATTACCCGTAGAGGGCGTGTATCGTCTCAAGATAGCGTTTCGCGCCTCATCCCAGTCACCTTCTTATTGATTCAAAAGCAGTGGTGGAATTGACAATGTTTCTATTACATACCGTGGAATCTTTTGAAAACTATTATTGTATTACTCTTCAACATAAAATATTCAATATTACAGGTGTACCATTCATATAGTTGACGTGATATCACCATTAAATGGGAAGCTGTCATGTGTTTGGGAGAAGTCATTCAGTGTAACCGTCGCACAATGTCCATATACTGATGTGGCATGATATTTTAATTTATACCATATTTTACTTGTCATGACCCCACTATAAATAAGGGCGCATATGTATGGTATAGATTAAAATATTATGTCACATCAGTATACTAACGTGGTGTGAGTCGTGTGACGGTTACACTAAATAATTTCTCTTGATGCTTAGTTGTTCAATTAAAAGAGGATAGTTAGTTAGTGGCACCACATAAGGTTGATGATGTAACTTCCCCTAAAATCTCCCTAACCACAAAGTGAGTGGGCCCCTACTAGTGGTATTTTAGACCCATGGTTATAAGAAATAAGAATTTTAGGAGATAGATTGTTAACTTATGTATGCACATAATATATATTATGTATAACAGATAACTAACAACAATGATAGAAGCTTCTCTCGTACAGTCCAGGCTGGATGTGGCTAAGCATGGTAATGATTGGATCAAATACTAGGTTGGTAGGTAGGTAGGCTAGGGCAGAGTTAACAGATTCTCCACCACACTCCACATCATATTCTCTAGATGGAATCTGCTCAGACTATATATATATGACTATTCACAGGATTGTATAGGCACAAGTAGAGAGAGAGCGTGGGAGAGACAGAGGAAGAAAATCAAAGACAAGGAAAGGGAACAAAAATATCTTGCCAAATCAAATAAAAGGGTAAGGAATATAGTATCAACTCAAACTCTCTGTATTTTTTTTTAGCATATGAAGTCTTGATGTTTTATTTATTTAATTTTTTTTTGGGTCACTAATTAGATAAAATTAGATTAAGTTTTTATTAAATTTTATGCATTTAGATACACTTGGTAGGTTCCGACGGGCAATTTGGAAAAATATAACATAAAAAACGGATTAGAAATGGGCAAGAAATGTTAAAATTTCAGAGTAACTATCGCCGGAGACGTTGCTGGAGGCGGTGGAAATTTTTGTTAAGAACTGGGTAGCTCAAATAGTGTGAATAATTTTATATTTGCATAAAAGGCTTACAATAAGTTCGTTTGGCTTTGTGAGGGGTTTGGTTATAGTTTTGTCCAAGCTGATCATGGTATCAAGCCTAGTTGCTAGCTAATGTTTTATATATTTTTATATCCAGAAGCTTTTCTAAATGATATATAACTATATGTTGGGAGAAATATGAACATAAGTGACTGTAGGTGGTGTGGTCGTGACCCCAAGTTGGGTGCTTTGGGTCATGGGTTCAACACCAGGTTTAAGCAAAATTTTCTTATTTTCCTTTTACTTCCCTTTTCATTGGTTTCATTTTCAAAATAAAAACAAAAAAAGAAAAAAGAAATCACTATGTGCACCCAATAGGACTTCAACCCAACACTAACCCATTCAAAAACTTCCCATAAACCCATCCAGCCTCATAGCCACTCTTGAAAGATATCTAAGTGGATATACCTAGTAGCCTGTCATATTAGTAGAGTTCATTGCTAAAATTGCTCAACTTCATTTTGTTTCGAAATTGTCATACCCGCTCCTGCGGTATTTATTTATATCATTTTAGCATGCATAGCATGCTTACGGTTGTATTAATTAACGTGTGTAAAGTGAGTGATGACTCACTAGTTGTTGGAGAGTGTCTTTTGAGAACCCAATATTTGGCCTTAAAGGCAGTTTGGAAGGTGTCAAGAGAGGACACGGGAATATGGAAAATCATGTTGCATTGGCATAGCTAAATGACATTTATGTGATTTAAATGTTATTGACTTATTTGGTATTTTCGTGAATAGTAATTATACCTGTGTAGTATAATTTCTGATAGTTTTGATCTAGTTTTAGATCATTTGAGAACTGTGGTGAGAACGTGAGCGACCCGTTGTATAAAAAGGTAGCATGTGTAGAGATTCCATAGAATTTGGTTTTCGGACATAATTTTGGATCCAAACGGGACTTAATCGAAAACTTTTGGGATTTATAATTTCCACTCGTAAAGGCATAAAATGGACGTGTGCGACATTTCAGGAATTAATTAGAGGTTTGAAAAACCCGCGGGGAGGTAAACGCGATTTTCAAAAAGATTGTCTATATATAGATGAGGGTGAGTTTGCATTAGTTGCAAACTCATATAATATCTTGGGAGAGGAGAGAGAAAATGGAGATTTAGTTCTCCGAGCTTTGCGACGACGATCGGCGACCTTTCGTCCGACTGAATTTCACCAAACTTCATATTTGAACTCCCCAAGGTAAGGGCTACGTTTTGATAGTCTTTAGGCCATGTTTGGCTAAGTTTTTATAAATTTCTAAATCTAGGAATTTGGGGAAAACACGTGTAAACTTGTAGGTTTTGCGTAGGATCGGAGATTTGGTGTTTAATCGGGCTTCTAGTCGTTCCCTCAAAGTTATACGACGATAGCTCGAGGTATGAATTTCTAGCCTATGTTATATAGGTGAAATACATGTTTTATATTTCGATGACGAAATTGTGATCCGGGCAAAACCCATGTGTTAATCTTAGGCCCGTTAATTATGCACGCGCTTAAATATGAAAAGCATGTTAAATTTTACGCGAGCACGTATATGTGTTAAATGAGTATGTTTATGTGCCTATGTGGGTTAAAGGGGGATTTGTGCTAATTCACCGTGAGGCGTCCTCTCGAAGGGGGAGGATTAGCAGTGACGACGGTCACTTGCCGATAAAGGCATTACGTGACATGTCGAAGGGGCATGGGTCATGGTTAAGTCGAAAGACTTTGGATCGGTGAAGGTGCACTTGTTCCCTAGAGACCATTAGTTATGTGTTATGATGAGATTAAAGCATGATTTGTCATATATGCATATGTTAGAAATTGTGCACTCAGCATATAGCTGAGCAATGGAGATTTACTCCATTGCAGGTATGAAGAAAGGAAAAATGGAATGCGAGGGATGAGGCCGTTGGGGATCAATCGGAGGAATTGGTGTATAGAACATTTTTGTAACCAAATTATAGAAGGTCTGTATCATTTTTGGATTGATGTAATATTCTTTGAAAACCTTTTTAAGTTGGTTGGAAGCGACTCGAAATCTTGAGTTCGTGTCTTGATGTTTAACAAGTCGAATTTTATGTTTTATGAATTGTTGAAGCACTTATGAGATTTTGATCCAAACGAACCCTCAACTTAATTAGTTAACGTTTTCCAAACTTAGGCAGGTTGTTATACTTGTCCTTATAACATTGGTAAAGTTGCTAAGAATTGGAACATGTTTGAAAGGTTGCATCGGGTGAAGGTTGGGTGATGCCTTAGCAAAATTCTGCAGCTTTGGCCAGGATTCTGCTAAAGGGTCATTCGACCGGTCAAAGGGGGTCGTTCGACCGGTCGAAATACCCCCTGCAAGAATTCTTTAACTCCTTCTCCCAATGTTCGGAACAACTTCTAACTAGGCATGGGGGTACCTTTGGGAACCCTTTGACCTATGAAACTGTTACTTTTGAAAACGAAACTCGTTAAGGCGTGTTTGGACACGTGTTTAATATAACACTTGAAAAACTAATTGGAAGTTGGTTATTTTAGAGCAAAAACTTTTATTAAGGTTATTTTGGGAACTTTAATCATCGTTGGTAAGCCTTGATGGCGTGCCACGTAACCTAGATTCATATGTATGGATCCGGGGCGTGACATCTAGTGGTATCAAAGCAATAGGTAACAAAACTTTGGGAACGTTCGAAGCTAAGTGGAGTGTTGAGTGAATTGACACATATTCTAGAATGCATCCACATATTGTAGAGATGTTTGATGCATATGGTATATTTTTATACATACATGACTATGTTATTGGCATACATGCATAGTATTTATGCACTCGTGAATCGGTGGAATCATGCGGACGTAGAACCGTGTGGCGAAATGAAGTTTCTGTGGGTTATCATAGACCTTGTGGGGTGATACGAGGGAGAGATGATATCTTGATCGTGGTGAACAATTGAATTTTCAAATGAAAATGAAATGATTTTTGGATCGAATCGATAATTATTTAAATTGATAGTAATAAGTGCTCTTTGAGGGCTTTAACCGAGAACGGAGATGGAGTAGTGAATGTCAGGGGAGATTTCCTTATAGTTCACGTAGAGAATGAAAAATGATTGTTCGTAGTCGAGTTTTGGAAATGGAGATTGATTGATAAGAGTTTCGTCTCAAATATGGGCTAAACGTCGTGACGTGAGGGAATAGAGATGGACAGTTGGGGTTTATGACAGAAAGATAGTCCAGCGGAGTGTATTGCTTATGTATGGGGTAGGTGAGGAATCTCTCACCTTTTCTTACGGTGTTATCCTAAGATACTAACCTACGGTGTGATTGTACGGGTTATCTTATGGTTTTCTCTTTATACGGTGTGTATTGGGTAGTTGAAGAATCTTTTGACTTGTAGTACGGTATATGGGATGATTGGATGGTTGAGGAATCTCTCAACCTATCGAATGGTAAGTATTATAGTTGTTGAAGAATCTTTCAACGTATGGTATGCAGTTTGAGATGTTGGACGGTTGAGGAATCTCTCAACCTATCTTACGGTATGTATTGGGGGTTGAGGAATATCTCAACGTATTGTGAGTATCATGGTTGTTGAGGAATCTCTCAACTGAACCTGGGTTCGAGTGGTCGTGGTACCATAAGTTGATTTGGATACGGTATGAGGATTAGTAACGGAAGTTACCGGATTAATTGGGTAAGTGGGAAGTGATATTTAAGGATTAACCTAAGACGAGGGGTTAAGAATGGGAATGATAGAGTATGCTTTGACGGTTTGAAACTACAGTTGATAGAAGTTTAATGGACGACATACTTCGGGAGTGACTGCTTAGACTTGATGATTACGTGCGTATGAATGTAACGATAAGAACGACATAGGTCGGGGGAGAAATAGTAGAACTTCTTGATGGGGATTAAAGGAATGGAAATGAATATGATTAAGAGTTTCTTGGTGTTTTGAGGTATGGTTTGTCAAAGGAAGTAGAACGTGATAGGACTATGATTAAGAACAAAGGATGTACGACTATAGGACTTAAGGCGAAGGACAAGCGTAAATGATTGAACGTGATAGGAGAGTTAGAGGAATCGAGTTGATATTTGGATATCATCAATATAAGAGGACCTTTATAGAGAATCTTGTAGAGGAGGTTGTTATTACAAGAGGTTGTAATGAGGATAAACCTGAACCTGAGACCAACGGTTGTGTGATTCGAGGAGTTTTGATGTTTTCGAGCACTTATGGGTGGTTCTAAAATGGTTGGGGAGTAGCCCCAAATGCCTTGTGAGGTTGGGGACTTTTAAAGATGTTAAATGGAGTAAAATATGGTCCAGGGGGTACTTGGACCGGTCGAAAGGGGCAGTTCGACCGGTCGAACACCCCTCTGATCCAAACAGTGTTTTCGAAAACATTTTTCGGCGACTTTTACGGAAAGAGGCATAACTCTTTGTAGAAAATTCGGATTCGCGCGCCGTTTCTTGCGTTGGAATCGGGATTCAAAGAGCTATCTTTTGGTGTAAAATTTAACCATACTTTATAAATGACCATTTTGCCCTTGGGCTGTTTTGTCACAGAAAAGTTCTTTTAAGAGGTCTAATTGATGCTTTCTTTGCTAATTATTGTATTTCAAATAAAGTGAAAGATCTTTTAATGATTGTAAAGCATCGTTGAGTATTTAAAGTGAGTTGTTATCAACGGGAGGTTGGAGTATGAGAAGTATTACGATACTGAATAAGAGCAGCTGTGGAAATGGATAGAGTAAAGTGACTTTGGGGTAAGTCAAGTGAGAGATGAAAATGTAAATTGGGAAGATGAAGCTTCAATGGGTAAGTGAACAAGAACGGTGGAAGTGGGATGAAGACTTGGGAGTACGTTGAGTACATTATCAGATATGATAATAGAACTGTAAATCGGTTAGAGGGCAATGATGGATGCAACGGAATGCTATCTCAGTTGTCCTGGGATCCAACGAAGTTGGAGAGTTTTGAGAATGTCAGATTTCATCCCAAGGAAAATTTTAAAGTGTTTAAAATGTTTTAAAAATCAAAATTTTGTTTGAGTAAGAAAATGTTGTTAAATACTTGTAATAAGGTATCAAGTAGACTTTGGAGGACAGGTATCGGGAAAGGATATGGCATGCTTAGTGCTTGGCACAACAGTGTTTGACAAATGAATGAGTTCTACATGAGTAGGTCATAAAGTTAGAAATTCTAAGGTAATGGAATAGTAAAATATTGTACACTTGGACTTAGTAAGCTAGAGGTAGTACCACTAAACGAGTTGACTTGGGTATTTTCTAAAGGGAATTTGATCTTGGTTTAAGTATTTGAATAACCCGAGGTTATGAATGATTTGAATTTTGGAACGTTTATGAACTTGATGAGATTCGTAAAGTGTGAAGCACTTAAAAAAAACAATAGTTATGAATGGGTGATCTTGAGTATGGACACGAAAGATATGTGAATTAGGAGTTGATAGGGAATTTATTGAACACAGTAAGACTATAGTACTTCATTGGGAAGATTAAATTACTGAGTTGTCTTCAGATGGTTACAAGAATAGTATGAATACTTGAACAACAAGTTCTTCGAGAATAATGAATTTGGGATCAGAATAGCAAAGATAAAGGATTAGAGAAATCTGAATTGGAGTTAAGTCAGGTTGACTGGAGTTATGAAATATTAAACTATGAAATAAGGTATGAAGCCTTGAGATGTTATACAAGGAATATATGTTCAGTGTAAAGGGCTGTCAAAAATTCAGTAAGAGTTGAGATACATGAGTACGATCGGTATGGCTTGTGTAAAGGTGAAAATGATATATCATAAACTTATGGGGTTGTGATCTTCAACAGAAAAGTAATTGACTCAGGGTGTGTGTACACTATATGAATAGAATAGATTGTGAAGGGTCAAAGATTTGGGACAGGAACAAGGTATGGTCTAAGTATGGGAGTGCGTTATGATGGACGTTGTGGTACATGTATGATTGACTAAGTCAATTTGGGTTAACCACGTTATTGGTTACGATGAACATTGGGGTTATTATGTTGAGAAAGTATTATGCAAAATTTTAAAATGATTTGTTTTAAAAACAAAAAGGGAGAATATGTATTTGACTTTGTTAAAAGTTTTAAATTGAAGGTGTAAAGTGTAATCTTTTATGCTAATCGACGATAGTTCGAGTACAGAAACTGAGAGATAAATGACAAGTGTGTTGACCTCACCGAGAGTGGTTCGGGATAGTAGGTAACTTCGAACAAGTAAAACGTTGTAAAATTTTCAATTGAGAATCTGAATGGTGTCTTACAAATTATGTACGATTGGACTTAACATACGAGATTGGATTAAACCGAAATGGAATTTGATAAGGAATGAGAGTTGTTTGAAAACGTGTTATCGTTCTATGGGTATTCCACGATTAACAGGATAAGAGATGGAATTCATAGTATATGAAATAGTTGATTGAGGTATTGACTTACCTACAGTGTATGAATGTATAATAGTACTCAATTTTGATTACTTCGAGATGAAGAATTGTGTATGGTTGTTAACCAGTTGAAACGTGTTGAAAACGACAGTTAGTCGAAAAGAAAGATGAGTTATTGATTTTGTTTTGGCTATTGGGATGAACTTTAAAGTTCGAAAAAGATGTGACAAGTACAATGAAGGTATGTGTAGGTTGACGTATGACGTCGTGATATGATTTAATGTCAAGATTGACTATTGATTATGTTTTACTCAAGCATTGATGTTCTTAAGTATCGAGATGTTTTTGTGTTGTTAGTATTCGAAGAGAATCTTCAATCGGGTTGAGACGAGGGCTTCAAGGATTTATTTTCCTTAAGAGCCTGAGGATTTATTTTCCTTGTGAGATTGTAATTTCTTGGAGGAGATGTACAAGTCGTAATGATACCAACGTTGGAAGTACTTGTGAGAAGTCTTGTAGCTTGATGAGATGGTATTGAAAGTTTGGGGACAAACTTCTTTTAAGGGGGAGAGGATGTCATACCCGCTCCTGCGGTATTTATTTATATCATTTTAGCATGCATAGCATGCTTACGGTTGTATTAATTAACGTGTGTAAAGTGAGTGATGACTCACTAGTTGTTGGAGGGTGTCTTTTGAGAACCCAATATTTGGCCTTAAAGGCAGTTTGGAAGGTGTCAAGAGAGGACACGGGAATATGGAAAATCATGTTGCATTGGCATAGCTAAATGACATTTATGTGATTTAAATGTTATTGACTTATTTGGTATTTTCGTGAATAGTAATTATACCTGTGTAGTATAATTTCTGATAGTTTTGATCTAGTTTTAGATCATTTGAGAACTGTGGTGAGAACGTGAGCGACCCGTTGTATAAAAAGGTAGCATGTGTAGAGATTCCATAGAATTTGGTTTTCGGACATAATTTTGGATCCAAACGGGACTTAATCGAAAACTTTTGGGATTTATAATTTCCACTCGTAAAGGCATAAAATGGACGTGTGCGACATTTCAGGAATTAATTAGAGGTTTGAAAAACCCGCGGGGAGGTAAACGCGATTTTCGAAAAGATTGTCTATATATAGATGAGGGTGAGTTTGCATTAGTTGCAAACTCATATAATATCTTGGGAGAGGAGAGAGAAAATGGAGATTTAGTTCTCCGAGCTTTGCGACGACGATCGGCGACCTTTCGTCCGACTGAATTTCACCAAACTTCATATTTGAACTCCCCAAGGTAAGGGCTACGTTTTGATAGTCTTTAGGCCATGTTTGGCTAAGTTTTTATAAATTTCTAAATCTAGGAATTTGGGGAAAACACGTGTAAACTTGTAGGTTTTGCGTAGGATCGGAGATTTGGTGTTTAATCGGGCTTCTAGTCGTACCCTCAAAGTTATACGACGATAGCTCGAGGTATGAATTTCTAGCCTATGTTATATAGGTGAAATACATGTTTTATATTTCGATGACGAAATTGTGATCCGGGCAAAACCCATGTGTTAATCTTAGGCCCGTTAATTATGCACGCGCTTAAATATGAAAAGCATGTTAAATTTTACGCGAGCACGTATATGTGTTAAATGAGTATGTTTATGTGCCTATGTGGGTTAAAGGGGGATTTGTGCTAATTCACCGTGAGGCGTCCTCTCGAAGGGGGAGGATTAGCAGTGACGACGGTCACTTGCCGATAAAGGCATTACGTGACATGTCGAAGGGGCATGGGTCATGGTTAAGTCGAAAGACTTTGGATCGGTGAAGGTGCACTTGTTCCCTAGAGACCATTAGTTATGTGTTATGATGAGATTAAAGCATGATTTGTCATATATGCATATGTTAGAAATTGTGCACTCAGCATATAGCTGAGCAATGGAGATTTACTCCATTGCAGGTATGAAGAAAGGAAAAATGGAATGCGAGGGATGAGGCCGTTGGGGATCAATCGGAGGAATTGGTGTATAGAACATTTTTGTAACCAAATTATAGAAGGTCTGTATCATTTTTGGATTGATGTAATATTCTTTGAAAACCTTTTTAAGTTGGTTGGAAGCGACTCGAAATCTTGAGTTCGTGTCTTGATGTTTAACAAGTCGAATTTTATGTTTTATGAATTGTTGAAGCACTTATGAGATTTTGATCCAAACGAACCCTCAACTTAATAAGTTAACGTTTTCCAAACTTAGGCAGGTTGTTATACTTGTCCTTATAACATTGGTAAAGTTGCTAAGAATTGGAACATGTTTGAAAGGTTGCATCGGGTGAAGGTTGGGTGATGCCTTAGCAAAATTCTGCAGCTTTGGCCAGGATTCTGCTAAAGGGTCATTCGACCGGTCGAAGGGGGTCGTTCGACCGGTCGAAATACCCCCTGCAAGAATTCTTTAACTCCTTCTCCCAATGTTCGGAACAACTTCTAACTAGGCATGGGGGTACCTTTGGGAACCCTTTGACCTATGAAACTGTTACTTTTGAAAACGAAACTCGTTAAGGCGTGTTTGGACACGTGTTTAATATAACATTTGAAAAACTAATTGGAAGTTGGTTATTTTAGAGCAAAAACTTTTATTAAGGTTATTTTGGGAACTTTAATCATCGTTGGTAAGCCTTGATGGCGTGCCACGTAACCTAGATTCATATGTATGGATCCGGGGCGTGACAGAAATTGCCTATTACGGAATTCCTTCTGAAGTTTGAAACTCATATCTAAGAACTGTTTGGGACTAAAACTTTTGGTTAGACCAAATTTTGAATTTATAAAAAATTAGAAGGTAGAGCTTTATTTTGTCCCCACTCAAATATACTATGGGTTATGATAAACTGTTATAAATGTTTTATAAAGGCCGAGGCCTTGAATAATGTAAGACTGAGATAGTCAAGTTGGGATGGCTAGGGATTGAGATAGTCCTACAGTTAGTGCACTAATATACTACCTATTTCGAGCTGGGCTGGTTGGTGGTATACACCTTTCGAGCTGGGCTGGGGTGATGTAGCCTTGTTGTAATAAACATTATGTGCTTGAGTGATATAATATTTAAAATTTACTCTAGTTTGGCAGGATTGTAAGACTCAGGTATAATTAGTATATGCAACTGGTAAATGCATTATTAATTCTGCAATTTATTTAACTTGCATTGAATTAAATATATATATATATATATATGTATTAATCTTGACACAATAATTTCGTTTCAAAAATAAAATTATATCCTTATTGGGCCCACAGCTCATTATTTTTATAAATAAAAATTACAGGGACATGGACAGGACGTGAGAACTGAGGAAAAGGGGCTGCCTAAGAATCAAGATCGTTCATTTTACTTTATTTCTTTCTGTTTGGAATAAAAAACAATGTAATAAGAGGATTCTCTTATGGAAGTTGTACTGTGAAATATTAAGTATTTTATTCTCAATGAATTGGTGATTTTAAAATATTAACACCATCATAGCTTCATTAATTTTACTATATACCATAACCATATTGATATCTGAAATTAAATTTGCGACGTGACAGGGAAATTATCACGCATCAACTAAAGATTCATTAACTTCATAAAATTCATAACCGAATTTATTAAATTTTAGATATTCCATTGAAAAATCTTTCTATTTGATTCATTACTCATATTCGGGAAATACAAAAACTCTACAAAGAGCTTACCAGTGTAAAAATGCATCAAATCGTATATGTATTAATAAGTATTGGACATTTGAAAAGAATTCATCATCAATGACATTTCATTTAGCAGAGGTTTGCTCAAACTGGACTAACATAGCCTTTTAAACTAACATATAAAATTAATAAACAACCGATTACAAGAAACCAGTAAAAAGAACTAGTGAAAAGGACATTAGCATAATTTTTTTTAACATTAAGGATAATTAAAATTTATCATTATTAATGTAGCAACCTGTATTTTCACTTATCTAATAATAAATAAAATGTCAATTTTTCTTTATTTACTATGGATTAATTTAAAGTTGGGGTATTATTCTAATTATTAAATAATACTCGTGTTATTAGTTGTTAATACAATGTCATTTTACTTTGTTGTTATGTGTAATTTTTAATTGTAGTATTAATTCCATAAATTAAAAATACTTATGTTGATTTACTATAATTACACGACTTTAATTTTGTGACCCTTTTAGTAATTTTAATTGTATTAATTATGCTTAGGACTGCACCCCTAAGTTATCCTATAATTTGGTATTAAAACTAGTAATAAAATATTAATCACGTTATTTATATTCTTGGTCCCTAATATTTATCTGGGGTATTTTCTTAGACTACCCTGACCAACCTAACTGAACTAACTGATCAAATTGAACCAAATTGATTAACTAATCGTATTATTTATGAAATGACCGCATCAATCAAACCCAACTGTATTATTCGTTGTGTTGCAAGTTGCAACACTGATTGGGTACCCTATTTATATGTTCATACTTACAACTTAATTGAAGAACACAGATAGCAAGCAATAGCATTACTCTCACAGTATACATATATACTTGCAAAGCTTCATCCCCTCCTTTAGCTTTCCCTCTCTTGGCAATATATATACATACACACACACATTCAAGTTACATTGCTCTCTTCCTCTCTCAAATTACAAGCATTCAGTCACTTATACATTCTGAAAATTGGACGAAAGAAGGAAATACAGAAGCTAGAACATCACAGTAAGTGCTAGGAGCTCCATAGCCATTGAAGTTTTATATTACGGTTTCGAAAATTTCTTCGGCAAGGCATACAGCCCAAACTAACGCTTGGTGAGTCTCTCGAACCCACTCATAATGTAGTATTTGTCATTACGAACAAGCCGGGGGTATCGAAAGTAAGTATATACGCCTATATATGTATATATAGCCATGGGGTCCAAAATTAGCGGTACCGTAAAACTCAACGAAATTCAATTCTATAAATTGGAAATAAAAGATTATAGTCCCAGTAAGCTCCATTTCAAATCTTAGGCCTTAATTTGTAACGGTTGCGACGTACGGTCAAAATGAAATTTTGACGACTCTCGAATTTTCACCTATAAGTAGAGATACGGTAATAATTGAGATCTAAAACTTATATATATTCATAATCTACATGAAAAAAGGAATAGAATGGTATATTACACGACCTGGTTGGTTCCAGATTGAAAAATGGAAGAAAAACTCGTTTTTGCAGCGTCTGGAGGAAGAAGACGCAGTGGCAATCGATTGCCATCAGCTCCAATCGATTGGAACTTCATCTAATCGATTGACACTTCATCCAATCGATTGGCAGCGTCTGGAGGAAGAAGACGCAGTGGAAATCGATTGCCATCAGCTCCAATCAATTGGGACTTCATCCAATCGATTGACACTTCATCCAATCGATTGGCACTCCTTCCAATCGATTGACACTTCATCCAATCGATTGATACTTGGTCCAATCGATTGGGATTTTTTTCCCAATCGATTGACATTTTTCAGCACTGACGACTTTTAGTAAAACGACCATAACTCCCTCTAGAAAACTAAAAAACGCGTACCGTTAGAAGCGTTGGAAACTAGACTCAGAGAAATTTATTTTGATATGTAATTCACCTACAAAAATTATAACTCATTTTTTAGGGCACTACTTCAAAGTGGACCTACTTGTGTACTGGTAGCTAAAAAAGCGTATTAAAGCATTCTTTGATAAAATTTCCTGTTGCCACATATGTGACTTGATAATGTAGATCGTAGATGTTAATTCAATGATTCTAAAAGTACATTGTACCTTGTTAATAAAGAAAGGAAAATAGATTTTGAAAGCAAGAATTAGATAAGTTGTTTTAATCGATAAATAATGACAAGAAGAAACCGCTCTGATAACTTCTATAAAGCAAATGTGAAAAAGGATTTAAGTCATATCGCTATGATATCTTTATAAGAAAATATGTAAAGAAAGAACAAGTCGTACACCCGCTCTGATACCTTTATATAAACAAGAAGAAAATAAATTACTCGTTTGCATAATCGAGATGGCATGTATGGAAAGGGGTCGTTGGTCAGCATATATGTTGTGAGAATGTCTCGGGACGAGTAACCTTAATTATCCCAGGCCGCTTGAGATACGGTAGGTTAATTAAGAAGGATTGAGCCCATGCCGCTTTTGATACGGGAGGTCGATCAGAGTCTTATGATAGCCTTAATTATTCCAGGCCGCTGCAGATACGGTAGATTAACTAATAGGGCTGAGCCCAGACCGCTTTTGATACGGTAGGTCAGTCTGGTGGTAGCTTTAAATTATTCCTGGCCACTTCAGATACGGTAGATTAATTAAAGTATTACACAGGTTATTATATGTAACGACCCACCTCCCCGTCTAGCAACAATTTTGTCCGCTTTGGGCCTAAACACAAAGAACTTCCCAGGGGGTCACCCATCCCTGGTACTGCTCTGGCAGCAGCACACTTAACTGTGGAGTTCTTTTGTGTTTAGCTCCCTCACGGTTTTAAAAGGCCTTGTTGCATATAGAGGGGCGATTAATCCTTATAAACTAGTCCAGGAACTTCACCCCAGGCGATGTAGGACAAGCCCCCACACCCGACCTCACCTTATCCATCGTGACCATCCTGCCTCAGGAGTATTGGCTTTTGGTCGTCACATTATAACCTTGAATGTCTAGGTATGTCGAGACCAACTTAAATACGACAGACATATCGACATACCTTCTAAACTAACGACATTGCGCCGGATGGTTCTAGGTGGACCGAATGAGACAAGAGATTGTGATCGAGATAAAAGAGTCAGTGAGATAAGAAGATTTCATTGTTCATGCACGGTCTTAATTACTCATTACTCAATCTGTTATTAATTATTATCATGCGATGATTGGAATAATGGATTAATCGTACTCTAAGGTACCAAACATTTATAATAACTGTTAATGTACTTTTTTATACATTGCTTGTGTGTTCGTTATACTCACTCGGCTTTCATTAGCTGATGACTTTATTTTGTTCTGGACATCCAAAATGTTCAGAAAATGGTTATGCAGGACAATATGATTATGCCAGCTAGAGGAGCCTGCAGCGTTACTTTTCTAATTTAATAAAAATGTAATAAAGGATATGAATAATATTTTTATTAAGGCGGTCTGTGCCTTAAGGATATTTGAACTTAAGCCTATGTAATATTTGAAATTGAAATATGTTTAATATTATCTTCCCTGTTGCTTTATATTACTCTGTTTTCTGGTACATGTTAAGCTAAGTACAGGACAAGCGATTCATCAACTGTGATGACCTACGGGTCCAAAACGGAAATGAATTTTTTTTTCCTTATTTTGCTACGCCGGGGCGTGACAAATAATAAGTCTTTCCAATACTTCATAGATTAAAATACACTTAGCTCTATCGTATTTATTATCTTCATAATCTAACCCTATAAGGCTACAACCAAACCCTAGTCGCTACTACTACCACCCCCTGTCTGACCTCCAGCCACCACCACCCATGACTCACCTGACATCTGGCAACCACCTCTGCCTCGCTTGACCTTCGACGACCACCACATACTGCCTGACCTCTAGCGACCATCACCATCACGACCGTGCCTAATCTCCGACAACATCGCTTGAAATCTGGTGACTTTCCCCACTACCTCGCATGTTCATGTCACTGTTCACTAAAAATATTAAGTGAATTTTCACTTAATATAAAAGATTAAGTTATGTGAAATTTCACTTATTAACAATGAAAGTTAGGGGAAGTTTCACTTAACTTAATCTATAATAAGTGAAATTTCACTTATCTGCAAGTGTTTTGCCTGCAACAAGGCATTCACATCATAACAAGCCCTATGGGTCACAAGGACAGTCACCGAAAACTCTTCGGGCCGATGAGCAATCAACGATAGTGGTGGCTCGAGGAAACTCACGATGGTGGTGGTGCTGACTCGCGAGGGTGGTGGCGGCGGCACATATGCCATGGTTAAGAGGAGAGAAAAAGTTCGAGAGAGAGAAGGCGGATGATAGAATTGGCTAGGGTCTAGTTCCAATGGTAGATTTGAAAAAATTATAGGGTTCCTAATGGCCAATGATGTTTAACAAATTAAAGTTACAACTAGATGGACTTTTCAACAAAATAAGAAAACAACTGAACTCTAAACTCTTGAATGTTAGTTGCGGAGATTTTCTAACAATTTTCTGAAGAGAGGCAACTAACAAATAACGTGATTAAAATTTAGGATACAAATTTAAATTATACAGAGTAATTACTATTCTTCTCAAATATCGATCTCAAATTACTTTCCATAACACGTGACACTACATTGGATATATTGAAACCACCTAAATATTTGTAGAATCTATAGCATGTATCATAAGCAAATTTGAAATATAAAATTCAAAAACATATATTATCCAGCTAAAAAATGTTTTTTTTTTTTGTAATCGTTAGTGTCCGGACCAGCTAAAAAATATTATTCCTATCAAATTAGGAAAAAAATATTAAAAATAGTGATGTTAATGCCAAAGCTAATAATGCTAATGCCACAGCAATTGGATTTCAACCAAGTTGGCCCCTTAGCCACAAACTAGAAGATGTATAGAGAATGAAAGCTCTGTTCTTTTCGGGTTAGACACTGCGCGTATCGTTCGTTTCTCGGACTGTGTCTGTGTCTCTGTTACTGTGTTGTTACCCCAATTCGCTCATAAAACCCTAGTTCTACAATCCACACACTTTCTATATTTGGGGGTTTTATAATTTGTACACCCAAAAAACTAACTAATCAGAGCTTCACTGTTAAGAGCTCTGAATAGTTATTCAGACCACCATGCAAACCTCGTCGTTGATTTTCGTTTCCAAGCCTTTGTTGCCTCCGATTCGAGTCAAGTCGTTTCTCTACACTCCGGCCACCGTCAACGACCCCTCCACCTCCACCTCGACCGCCGATCCGGCGGTAGCTCCGGCGCATGGTGGTCTCAAATGGGGTCACAGGAAAACGATTACTCTGCGTCCACATAGACATAGGCGAGGCTGTTGCGAAGCTATCGCTCCCAAGGTGTGTAATCCTAATTTTCTCTTCCTCCTGTTCTCTTTTTCGTTCGTTAATTTGTGGGTTTTGCTTCTTTATTATTATTATTATTTTTTTTTGCTGGTATATAATTGGATGATGAATTTCGAGCACGAGGATGTAGCATTACTGAAAATTCAAATACTTTACAATCATATTAAAAGGCTGAAAGTTAGTTCCTAATCCTGTAAATTTTAGTTTTAATAGCTCAAAATTATAAGATTGTTAGTGGGTCAATTGCATAAACTTTAAACCATTATAGAGTAAAACATGGGAATTGTCTCATCCAGCTGAAGTAGCGCAGCCTGCAGCACAATCTGATGACATTGTCTTCCACATACTATAAAACTACTCAGAAATTGAGATGCAAAGGCCTTCTTTCCACTTCCACCAGAAAACCCAGCTGGAATCACTTTCAGCAACATTGAATCTTACTGTCTTAGACAATGAATGGCTTGCACTGGCCAATAATAACGATATTAGTGGTAATTTAGAGTCAATTATCAATGACTTCACTATCCAAAACGTCAATTGTGAATATAATATTAAATTAGTAAATTACAGTTTGAATTAAGAATACCATCCCCAAAGATAAACAATACGCAGGTGGTTCATACCCAAAATTTCCGCATCTCTACATCTGGAGAATTTAAGTTCCGTTGATAGGTTGTTTAGTGGTTTATATGTTATTGAAAAACCTATTCAAACTATGCACATTATGAATAACTATAATTTTCTGTGGAAAGAAATCAATATACTCTAATGTAACTTTTTTGATTGAATATTAGAAAATAATGTAAAATTCTGGCAAAGATGTAAAAAACAATATGGTTCTGTCACATTTTGGAAGTAAATTTGAGGTGATGCTCTGTTTTTAAATCTTGATGATTTGTTCAATTTGCATTATTTTGATAAACATTTTTGTCTTTTGATTCTTTTACGTGGTGGTTGAACTAATCTTATCTTCACTTGTAGAGTTCTTGGAAACGAGATACCTCTGTGCTTGATGTAGCCCTGACTCGAGCAACCTTGCCAGATCAATACAAGCGCTTATCGTGCTTCTGTCCCCAGAAAAAACGGTCTGGTATTAAGAGATCTACCCCAGGTGTCTTTCTTGACAAATCGACTTTTCATTTGACAAAGCATAGGCTTGACGATGTGTTTGTAAGTCAATTACTCCATACTCTCTCTATTACATATAGCGGTTGACCATCAGCCCCTTTTGGTTATACTTATGTGACTATGTCTTGAGTTCTAGTTCTGGTTTATTTTATTTGATTTTAGGTTATTTTTCTTTTTATATACCTCTGAGCAGCTTTATCTGATATGCATGAAGGTATCTTATAAAAATGTAAGTCTTAGTCTTCTTTTATTTGATTCATTTGGACACTAGGATAAACTGAAGAGTCACATGATGTGTAAACTTGACGCTTCAATGTTGCACATTGAGTGGTGTTGCAAGTGCACTTGTATGCAGGACATTATTGCAACATGGGCTGTGTGTAAGTTTATGGAAGAGTACCACAAAGAGATGATTTCCTTTCACGAATTAACTTTAATTTCTTTGTATGTTGCACTCTATGTGAGACACAATGATATTGCTTTTTCTTACTTTTGATGATTGTGCCAATTGTCATATTAGCAATAATTTTTGGCATCTTCATTTGGGTGAATAACTTTGCAATCTTGTTAGTGTATCTACTGGGGAATTTCCAATGAAGAAATTCAAATGATTCCCCTTATGCCTTTTTTCCCCTTTCTACCCAGATTGTTTTATTTGAGCTTAGCTGTATGATTGCAGGTGAAGCAAGCTGTTCCACATGCAACTGTCGGCCCAGATGAGCCACATGCAGCAAGTACAGCCTGGCCGGACGGTATTTTAGAGAAGCAAGGTTTGGATTTATTTGATTCTGAAATAGGAAGGACAGAGTTAGAGGGGTTTTTAAGTTCTGAACTTCCATCTCATCCGAAGTTATATAGAGGACAACTTAAAAATGGACTCCGCTACCTCATTTTACCAAACAAAGTTCCTCCAAACAGGTATCGTACTTCACCAGCAGCATATGTTTAGGCCGTTAAAAGGAATTTGTTCAATTATCCCACATTCATACATATGGATATTTACTTATGCAACTACAGTAGTTACACTGAATAATTGGAATGTGCTAGCGGACCTAAATAAACTTGGTTATTAGAGTTTCAAGTGGTCCTGTCATAAAATCAAACCAATAGGACATGGATTGTTCTCTTTGAATTGTTCGTTCTCGTAAACTTCTTATGGGCTGCATCAGGGTGACACTGTAACTGATGCTGTTGAATTGTGGAAAGATGGTTTAGGGGCCGATAATAATTAACATTGAGGGTAGAAACAATGGTGTAAATTTTGGGTTTTAGGTTTTCTACAGGGTTAAACAAAGGGGTAAGGAATTAATTCATGTATGATTTTGACGAGTTTAGAGGTGAGCCTTGGCGCAACGGTAAGGTTAATGATTTTGATGAGTTTAAGGCTTATAGAAAAATGGTAAAAGCTTAGAAAGAATAAACTAGAAAGTAGAAGAAGAGGCTAGGCGTGACACACAAAATTCGTAGGCATCACACTGATGGTTTTATGTGCGCCAATCATTTCAAAGGAAGCATAATTGCTAATAATTCTGCTCCATTGGATACACAGAATTATGGCTATATGTACAAGTTGATCCTAGGTAATCTCAACTTCAGTATAACATAGATTTGATATTCAGAGATTGAAGGCATTGACTTGTAAAATCTATATGGACCTACTAAAAACCAGACATAAGACTTAGTATCATAATTTGATGAAAATATAACCCATGGATCATGCTAAACCCATGTGCAACAAATGTTGCAATTTAGAAAATACCCTTGTTTCTAAAACCATGGTAAAATAAAAAGAAAATTACCAAGAACTGCAAACCAAAAGTAGATAGGCACGAAATAAGATCTGAAACATCTGAAACCTGACCTGTAAGGCTGAAGGGACTAACTTGAATATTACCAATTTTACTAGACTTTCCTTTTTTTAATTTTCTTTGAGTTTCATATGAGCTGCATCAACACAAATCTTTCAATCTGTTTGTGGGTACCTAAGTATGTATGTGTGTGCAGAGTTCATGTTTCATGTAGATTTTCTCTTTAAACTTTAGGTTTGAAGCACATATGGAAGTTCATGTGGGATCGATCGATGAGGAAGATGATGAGCAAGGAATAGCACATATGATAGAGCATGTTGCATTCCTTGGAAGTAAGAAGCGTGAAAAACTTTTGGGGACAGGGGCGCGTTCAAATGCGTACACAGATTTCCATCACACTGTGTTTCATATCCATTCACCAACTAGTACAAAGGTTTTCCATTTTCTTATCTTTTCGATCACTTTTTTATTGTCACTGGAAACTTCATATTTTAGTTTTGTATCATCGTCAATATTATCTTTGATTTTGTCTCTGCCATTTATACTCTTCTATTTTACCGTATTCCTAGTTTGTGTTTGTTCTTCAGCAACATGTGAAAATGATTTATGAAAACATGCTATAGATCTAAAAATATTAACAGCAGTCTGCAGATTAACTTATTAGACGTAATACATTATTTGTATCAAATGTATTGGTGTTCACTGTTCAGAATTTCACTATTTCATGTGGTAGACTTTAGCACTTGTAATTGATTCAGGTATAACTGATTTGGTGTGCTTATTGTTTTGAATAATTTGCTTAGATGCTCAGCCGACTGGGTTTTAATGTACTAACAATGAACGTAATTGTCTTTGGTAGGACTCTGAGGGTGATCTACTTCCATCTGTTCTGGATGCTTTGAATGAGGTACGAGTAACAGTATTTTTGTATATTAATTGTATAAACGGTGTTGATGTAAAGGGCCATTCTTACTTAGTTTTGTATATTGTATAAACAGTGTTGATGTAAGGGGCCATTCTTACTTAGTCGTGGTCCCGGTTAAGCTGATAAAATATAAAGGAACAATTTTTTTTTTCTTTTTTCTTTTCCTTAAAAATGCTTTAAAAAATTAGGTAACAAAATTTTTTTTAAACTGCATTTTTGTTTGTTTGTTTGGTGTTATTTTTTTCTTTCCTGTGTAAGAATTTTCTTGGTCATTCGAGTCAATAAAATATGGTACATCTGATGCGTTGCATCTCATTTATCTGTACAGATAGCCTTTCATCCAAAATTTCTTGCTTCTCGGGTTGAAAAAGAAAGGCGAGCAATCTTATCTGAATTGCAAATGATGAATACCATAGAATACCGTGTTGATTGCCAGGTATAAGCACTAAGGATAGTGAATAGACTTCTTTACTTTTGATTACAAAAGGTAAAACCCTTTCTTTTCCTTGGGTACAGTTGTTACAGCATTTGCATTCGGAAAACAAGCTGAGTAAAAGATTCCCAATTGGACTAGAGGAGCAGATCAAGAAGTGGGATGCAGATAAAATCAGGAAATTCCATGAGCGTTGGTACTTTCCAGCGAATGCCACTTTGTACATTGTGGGGGATATTGATAACATTTCCAAAACTGTTTACCAGATCGAAGTATGTCATAAATCTTATCATTTTTCCTTGTTACGGAGATGCGCATGTAAATTAGGAATATCATATCGTTCTTTTTAGATTGTGTAGCACCGATTCGATACAATACGGGCACGTTGACACGGAAAATCTTAAAAATGGAGGATACAGACACGGCAATTGCAAAATTGTATATCTTGAAATAATCATGTAATGTACCATGCTGTGTCCACTCCGTTTCCTAAAATTTCTCACTTTATTATATTAAGATTAAGCTGTGTTTGGAATGACATCTTGGGAATGGATCGTCCCAAATTAGAATTACATTATCCTCTTCGCTTTTAACTTGTTTTAAAGATGCTTTTTAGCAAAGTTTTCACTTTTTCAAAAAGGCAATTTTATTTGATTCCGCTTTTAAGTTGGAGATGGTGTTTTGAATATGAGGACATGAGTTAGGGTTGACGGAATCCCATGCTCCTCAACTTCTATAACAAATTAATCTAAGTCTATATGTTTCTCCATCTATACCCCTATTTTGATTTGTTCTCTCTCTCTCTCTCTCTATATATATATATATATATATATGAGGACATGAGTTAGGGTTGACGGAATCCCATGCTCCTCAACTTCTATAACAAATTAATCTAAGTCTATATGTTTCTCCATCTATACCCCTATTTTGATTTGTTCTCTCTCTCTCTCTATATATATATATATATATCTACAACTACAAGTATATCCAAATTGATAAATGTACTTGGAAAAAAAGTTACTTCCGTTCCAAACACAGCATTAGGAGCATATGCTTACATCTTTAGAATTTATCTTTGGAGTAGTTAGATACTTTCCACGGTGTCTTACATTTGTTCTATCATGCAGGCTGTGTTTGGGCAAACTGGTTCGGAAAGTGAGACTACTCCAACACCTACACCCAGTGCATTTGGTGCAATGGCTAGTTTTCTTGTACCTAAGCTCCCAGGAGGGCTGTCCAGTACTTTATCTCATGACAGGTCATCTCTTTCAATTGAGCAATCAAAAACTTTTAAGAAGGAAAGGCATGCAGTTCGCCCTCCTGTAAAGCATTATTGGTCCCTCCCTAGAAGCAGAGAGGAGGCAGAACCTCCACAGATATTTCAGCACGAGTTGCTTCAAAATTTCTTAATTAATATGTTTTGCAAGGTATGAATAGTACCGGGTTATTTATATACTCCCTCCGTCCCATTTTATGTGTCCCCCTTTCTATTTTGGTATGTCCCAAAATTGTTGTCCACTTTCCTAAATTAGTATATATATTTTACTTAGTTTCCCAAATTGCCCTTCCTTACAACCAATACCAAAACAAAACAAAAAAGAAAGAGCAATGATTATGGGCAATTGTGGAAAGTAGGTGTAGATTCCTTTTGTCCCCTTAAATAGTTGGATTCCCAAAAAGGGACACATAAAATGGGACGGAGGGAGTATTTATTACACATTGTGAATTGTTTGGTATCTTTAAGTAATCATTCTATTTTTGACAGAAAATTTTCCATTTCTAATTTCAAGTGAATTTTGTAGGATCACTTAGCCTCTCTCATAGTTACAAGAAAACGCTAAACTACTTGAGAACCGGGTTTGTTGATGTGTTCTGAAACATGGAATATTACTGTTTTGGATCACTAAATTTGGCGATCAGAAAATAAAATCTTCACATATATACATTATTTATTTTTATGAAACGAATTGTAAAGATATTGGCACAAAGTCTGATAGAATAAAAAGAAAGGACCATTGCACATGAAGTTCAATTAAAGCAGTATTTAGCTCAATACTTTTTACGTACACAATATCAATGTAAAAAATGTTTAGTTAGTGGACATTTATGCAATTTATAACAGTTGTTACCTTTATTCATCAAATGCTACAAGAAAAACATTCTGACCATTAGAACTACCACATCCCGTCTCAACTATGTTACATAAGCCTACCCCGCTTATACCACAGTGTATGGTATGCAGTGTACCTTGTCCCATTTCCTCGTATGTCGTACCGAAACATTCCACATTCCAGGAAACATTGGTGGTAAGTTGGGGTTTTTTAGTTTTTAGTTTTTGTTTTCATTTTTGGAGCGAATTCTCTCGTATCACCAAAAATGAATAACATCATCATGCGAGCCTCAATCACTAAAATAAAACAAAAACCGAAAACCAAAAACCGCAACGTTACCGTGCCAGGCCTAATCTCCAGTTGCTTCGGATATAGATAGTAGTTTTTAGTTTTATGTATAGTACAGTGAAAGATTTGCTGTTTTACTGGACTTGGATATCTGTTGATATTTATACGACTCTGCAGTAATTTTGTTTTCTCAATTAGAATTACCAACTCGTTTTGGTAGTTGGGACCTGTCTTATACCCGTCTTTTGGATTGTTCCAGTGGAAACAAATAGTAGATATATGTTTTGTTCATCCATTTTTTATCACATGGTTCGTGCTGTTCAGTGAACTGTACTGAGTATTCTGTTATGGATATTTGTCGCAGATTCCTGTAAACAAGGTCCGAACATATGGTGACTTGCGAAATGTCTTGATGAAAAGGATATTTCTTTCTGCTTTGCATTTCAGGATTAATACGAGATACAAGGTGCACTGGCTTTTAATGAACATTTTCTTTACTTTCTTTCATGGATTGTTGATGGCAGGTTTGGATATCAGTTATCACTGTAAAGATGTTTGTTTGCAGTTTAATTGCACCCAACTGAAAGCTGCAAATTCATGGTATTATTTGCATTATTATTTAAGAGGGTGTCACTTTATCTTGTGAGCTGGTGCTTAGAAACAACAAGGAATTGACAATTAATTATCAGAAAAGATTTCTCGACCATAGAAGTTGGGAGCTAACGAAGGTTATTGAAGTCATATGCTAAATAACTATTCTTGTTGACGGGCTTATTGTGTTTGTTTGCAGTTTAATTGGCCTTGCCAAAACTTATCGTCCTATTGATTTGGTGCTATTTGCTTTTTTATTTGAATGGGTTTCACTTTAGTTTATGTAGTAAAGGGGTGACTAGAAACAAGTACAAATTGACAATTTTAGAAAAGGGCATAGAGGTTGGAGCAAACCAAGTTTATTGAGACCATTCCTTATCCACAATGAATATCCTTGTTGGCGGGTTTTCTGGCTATGTCAAGCCCATGATAGAGATGAAAATAATTTCTGAAAGAAAAAGGCCTCAAATTCTATCTTTAGGACTCCTCATTAAGCTGAGTTTTGATGTTGATTCAGAGTATGCTCAGTTGCTGCTCCTGTGAGGGTCTATAATAGGTGTATATGTCCATGTTACCGACTTTTTTCTTCATTGTACTTGCATGTGACCTTTTGTGTACTTACAAGCTAGAACCAGCTGAATCTGCCATCTTTATAATAAGCTGATTCATTAAATTTGCAGAGCTCAAATCCCCCATTCACGTCAATTGAATTGGATCATAGTGATTCTGGAAGGGAAGGTTGCACTGTAACCACACTTACAGTAACCGCTGAACCCAAAAATTGGCATAGTGCAATTAAAGTTGCTGTTCAGGAGGTTTGTGCTTTTTGTTCTTCTCTTTCTTTCTCTTGCTTCTTTCTTTCTCTTGCTTCATTTACCGGATAGAAATTGTTCAGCAATCTATCTTTTACAAAATCACACATCTGTCTACTCTACTTTCTTTGTATCATCAAACATGTGCAGACACGTATATTAGGTGTTCTCTTTAGCTAGAGCAGCATTTTTTGCTGTTCCTTTCCATCTGTCAGGAAGACCGTAATTAGATTGAGCAAATGCTACTGGATTTCGAGGACAGTTAACTATTTAATGCTTTTCTGTTGTTTTTATTGTTTAAGACATTTTATTTGACTTAGGTTCGAAGGCTGAAAGAATTTGGTGTCACTAAAGGTGAATTAGCTCGTTATATGGATGCACTACTAAAAGATAGTGAGCAGTTGGCAGCTATGATTGATAATGTTTCGTCTGTTGATAATTTGGATTTCATCATGGAGAGTGATGCACTTGGCCATACGGTGATGGATCAAAGACAAGGACACGAGAGTTTGGTTGCTGTTGCTGGAACAGTTACTCTGGAAGAAGTAATTTTTATTTTTGAAAACCTACTATTCTAGCGAACAATTTTATTTCCTTAAGTTGTTCTTTTTACCTTTACGATTTTCATATCTGGCCAACAAAGATACAACTCATTGCCAATTTTGTAATTGGCTATCTTCTAATGGTCCTGTGGCTCAATTTCATACCGATTGTTCTATATGTACTGATGGTATCCATGGTTGTTAGAATTGATCGATTAACACAAAACGTTTCATACAACCCCATACGATTCACGATTCAATATGATTCATGATTCATAATTTTGAAATTTGAAGTTTAAAGTTCTAAATGGGAAACTTGCAACATTTTGAGGTTTGATATGCATGAAACTTGTGTTACATTGTTACTTGGGTAAATTACACTGACCTCCCCCGAGGCTTGTTGTTGTGTAACACTCACCTCCGTTCCTTCAGTGAATAGTCAGTTGACCGTTAATTTAATTGTTGTTTTTTTTAAAATGACTACTTTGCCCTTAGTAAATTAAAAACATGGAAAAATAAAAATATTTCAAAAATATTTCTATTCCTCTTTGTTTTAAGGGCATATCTAAAGGACAAGCATAAATCGGTACTTTTGCATGAAATTTTAACACCATTAGGGTTTCATCTCTGATAAGGGAGGTCAGTGCAATTTTTGAAACTACGAGGGAGGTCCATGTAATTACAACATACCTCAGGGTAGGTAAGTGTAATTTACCCTTGTTTACCCTTGGCGCAGCGGCAAGAGTTGCCGCCGTGTGACCAAAAGGTCACTGGTTCGAGTCGTGGAAACAGCCTCTTGCAAAAAAGCAGGGTAAGGCCGCGTACAATTGACCCAATGTGGTCCGACCCTTCCCCTGACCCCGCACTGCCGGAGTTCGTGCACCGGGCTGCCCTTTTAAGCATTCTACATGTGTTTTTATATGTATTTATACATGTACATGAATTTTTTTTTTTTTTTTTTGAAAAGGTGAATCTTAGGATTCACAATTTGATACGATTCGACCAATTCACCATTCAATTTACGATTTAACAACGGAGGTAGTATCATTTTGTGTGTGTGTGTTAGAAGAATTCTTAGGATCAGACTGTGGTATCAGACAGGTTTATGAATTTTCATAAGCATTGGCAGAGAGTGTTTTAAGTTTCCTAAAACTTGTGTGTTTTGATTAGTAATACTCTTTCAATAGATTTTTTAATACCCTGTGTTGCAGGTTAATTCGACTGGCGCTGAAGTGTTAGAATTTATCTCCGATTTCGGAAAACCATCTGCACCACTTCCTGCAGCAATTGTTGCCTGCGTTCCTATGCAAGTTCATGTTGATGGAATAGGTGAAACCCATTTCAAGATAACAGCTAGCGAGATTAGAGCTGCTATTAAAGCAGGCTTGGAAGAACCCATTGAGGCAGAGCCGGAGGTGTCGTTTCTTAAACTTTACTTGGTTATTGCTTTGAGGCAGAGCCAGATATCAATATATGTGTAGTGGAAAATATGTTGATGCTTTAAATTGCTTGTTTATTTTTGCAGCTTGAGGTGCCAAAAGAATTGATATCTGCTACACAGATGCAAGAATTAAGGTTACAGCAGAGGCCATCCTTTATTCCTTTAAGTCCAAATGGAAATGTCACAAAAGTCTACGATGAGGAAACGGGGATCACTCAGAGGCGCCTTTCTAGTGGTATTCCTGTAAATTACAAGGTATATATACGTTTTTAAATATATACATATATATATATATATTTGTACGGATATTTGTGCATTCTGACACACACTTGAATGATAATTCAATGGGTATAACAAAGTATTTTCTTGCATTTTCTTTATTTTGTGCCTATGTCATATGTAGACAAGAATGTTTTTCTTGGTTGTTTGCACTTTTATCAGGGAAAAGGAGCTCCATGGCTTGGCTAAATAGATAGGAGTCTTGATTTCTCAAGTTGCGTTAGATAAAACTCTGAAATAAACTGATGGTAGTTAATAAAGGCAGTTTCTTCACTAATTTATGTGCTTCTCCTTCCATTATGACGTATTTTCTGTTCCACGTAAGTGCTTTTATGGACTACACTACTAAAAGTGGTGTTTGTACGGCTTACTTCATCGGTGTTGGCACTGATATCTTTGCTAGTTCTCTCTCTTTTAGGTCTTTATGTTTATGAATCGTAATGACATACATGTTGGTGTTTCCTCATACTTTTTCAACCATGTTCATGTATTTATATTTTTTCTTATATGCAAAGATATCAAGAAGTGAGGCTCGGGGAGGTGTCATGCGACTTATAGTTGGTGGAGGACGAGCAGCTGAAAGTTCCGAGTCAAGAGGAGCTGTTGTTTTGGGTGTTCGAACTCTAAGTGAGGGCGGTCGTGTTGGCAACTTTTCGAGGGAGCAGGTAATAATTTAAACATTTTATTTTTCTGTTGGAGTTCGGTTATTAATCTTCTGTTACAATGTCTTCCATGTGTGTTAGTTTTAATTATTCGTAAGCCACATATGAAACAATTTTAACTGGATCTTGGCAATAAATGGTTTTACTTAGGGTCCGGTTGGATTGGCTGTGGATTTTGCATTTAGGCAGAAGCAGAAGTAGAAGCCCTAACCATAAGTGCACTATGGGAAAAAAAGTTGTCAAAACCCATATCTGCTTTCTGCATCACCCTTGGGCTGAAGCACCTTTGGACCTGCTTATGCCAAAACTTGCGTTTGAGACTCCAAAGTGCTTCGTACTTATGTGTTTTGTGTTCTAGAAGACTAGAACCACGGTTGAGCCTAACATGCGTTTGGCAAGTGATTCCAAACATGCCCTTACCGTTGCTTCTTTTAATCGTATACTACAAAAGTTAACATTTTGATGAGTGATCAGTTAACTTTTTACTGAACGATCAATCATCTTTGTAGGCTTTGTATCTCTTTTCATTCTTAACCATACCCTGGAGCTTGTCTCTTCTCAAGAAAACAAAGTCTCTTGAAACCTCTTATCATTTGTACCATTTTCTACCACTAATGCAATCTGCACTTACATTGCTCAGAAGTCCCCATCTTTATAGTATTGTTCCTTGCTATCCCAGTGGTTTTTTTGTCTAATGCTTAATATGCTTATTATTCAGGTTGAACTTTTTTGTGTGAATCACCTTATAAATTGCTCACTAGAGTCCACAGAAGAATTTATTTGCATGGAGTTCCGCTTTACTCTGCGAGACGATGGCATGCGTGCAGCTTTCCAGTTACTTCATATGGTACTTGAGGTAAACCCAACCTAACCCATATATTCTCTCACATGTTTCCAAAATTATTTGACCTTCTTCCGCTTCTCTTGATCCACGTCTCACAGATGTGGTTAGCAAATCAGATTACCACGTAGGTGACATATCATTTCAACTTCTGCTAATTGTGTGTTTTTTTTTTTTTAAATGGGGTAATTAGTAATAAGATTGATCACTTCTGCTAATTTTTTTTTTTTTTTTTTTTTTTTGTTGTTTTCCTTTTTTTTTTTTGGGGTGGGGGGGGGGGGGGGGGGGGGGGGGTGGGGGGGTGTTTCTTTTTGGTAGGAAGGGGAGAACAATACATAGGATGGGAAAATGACCAAAAACTCTTCTTTTTTTTTTCTCTGCTGTAGGGATTCTAGGGAATTAAGATTGTGTTAATGAGTGAGGGCTTTGGCCATAACAGTGTACTTAAGCATATTTTATCATAATTGACTAGGTATTAGATCATGATCGGACTGGTTAATTGTTTGGTGCTGTAACTGTTGGAATATTTTATATTTTCGTGATATTATGGATATATTTTAGGAGTAGATTACTTGATTTGATCCTATGTATTTTAGGATAGGTACGATCTTATCCTCTCTTTCCTTTTTCTCTTCTCTCTTTTCTTGTATATATACTGTAGTGATATTGAGAAATAAACAATTGGATTCCTCCATCTTTCCTTTCTTCTTGGTATCAAAGGCAGGTTCAAACCCTAGCCAGCATCTTCCTCCTTCCGCCGCACACCACAAACACCACCAGCCACACCTCTGGCCACCCCCAAACCCCTCGGTGCACCACCCCACAGCCTCGCCGAGACACCCTAGGCCCTTGTCGAGACTCTCACCTTCTTGATTCTCTTTGGTTAGCTTCGGCTAACCCTTGCGCAGCCTGTAAGCTACGCCTTGCCCCTTTTGTGGGTCTTGTGATGATCTAGAGTCCTTCTCGTGCTCTTTTTCTATTATTTTGGGCTACCCGTGTCTAGGTAGCACCTATTTCTGCCGGTAGCCTTCATACTTCCTGCACATGTTCTTATTTTTGGTTCTTAAAATCTGTAATAATGACCAAGGATAAGGAAATTACCCTGCCATCTACGGGGTCACAATCACGTACAGATCTCTCTCTGTCTCTGACTCCACATACTCCTGCGCATAGGGTTCCTACTGTTCTGTAGGATGGACAGAATTTTGCTGCATGGTCTCATTCCCTTCGACTCTTCTTGGGTGCCAAAGGCAAGTCTAGTTGGCTTCATGGTACTACACCCAACCCTGCTCCCACATATTCAACTTTTAATCAGCGGAATATGGACAATTGCTCCATCTTGGGTTGGTTATTTAATTCTATGGAATCTCGCATTTATCATATGTTTATGTATTACACTTCGATTCATGGATTATGGAATGCCTTGACCCAGATGTATGCGCATAAGCGTAATGAGTCTCGCATTTATCAACTTCATCGTGAAGTCTCTCAGTCCTCTCAGGATTCTCTCCAGCTGAGTGTCTCTAATTATTTTGGTTATCTCCAGTCACGTTGGGAGGAGTTGGTTCAATATGAGCGTCTTGGTGATATTCCTGCTGAAGCTGCTACTATTATTGTCCAGCACCTTGACCGTCTGCACCCTTACCAGTTCCTGATGGGTTTGAAATCTAAATTCGAATCTCTTCATACTAAGATTTTGAACACATCACATATGCCTTCACTTTACAAGGCGTTTGCTATTGTTGATGGTGATGAGCGACGATTGATTCAGGCTTCTACTACTCCGGTTTCTGATTCTCCTGCTGTTCCTGATCAGATGGCCTTTACTGCTCACACTGGGCCTCGTCCCAGTAATAGGAAACCTCCGGTCTGTAAGCATTGTAATGTTGTTGGTTATACCAAAGATCACTGTTTCCAACTTCATCCTGAGTTAAAGAAACAGTATGCTCGGCCGCGCAATCCTGGCCCAACCCGCTTCGCTGCTATCGCTGAGACCGGGCCTGATCCCATTGTTCCTGATATTGGTCAGCTTCATCATAATCAGAGTACGCTTCAAACTCAGCTTGGATAGATTCAGAGCCAACTTGGCTCTCTTCTTCAGCAACATCAGTCTGGTTCTTCTTGCCTTCTTGCACGGCTGCCATTGCTACAGGTTCTTCCATTGCTTTACACGTTAAGACTAGAACTCTAAGGTGGGTTCTGGACTCGGGAGCCAATGATCACATGACTGGTGAGTTATCTCTTTTTTCGCCCCCCCTTACACCTGTTAACCACACTGTGAGTATTGTTGATGGTTCCACCACTAGAGTTCTAAGTAAGGGTAATGTTTGCTTGTCTCCCACGCTTACTTTGTCCTCTGTTCTTCATGTCCCTCAGTTGTCTTTTAATCTTTTATCGGTTAGTCGCCTTGCAAAGAGTTATAATTGTGCCTTCATTTTCTTACCTGATCGTTGTCTCTTGCTGGACCTGACTTCGAAGAAGATTTTTGGTATGGGCCATGAGCGTGATGGACTCTACTTCTTTGGGGAACCGCCACCACCACTTGTGTCTTCTAGTTTAAAGGCGTCTGTTTTACCTAGTTCTGCTTCTAGTTCTTTTTCAAATAAAACTTTAGATTTGTGGCATGCACGGCTAGGACATGCTAATTTCTAATATCTGTGTTTATTTTTCCGCAATTAATAAAAGCCTGTAAAACTCATAAATTTCATTGTGTGATGTGTGAACTTTCTAAGCATACTCGTTCTTCTTATATTCCTCGTGTGTCTCGTGCTCCTAGTGCTTTTGATATTATACATTCTGATGTGTGGGGACCATCCCCTATTACTGCATTAAATGGGTATCGCTATTATGTTACGTTCATTGATGACTATTCACGTTGTACATGGGTTTACCTCTTGAAGGAAAAATCTGAAGTTTTTCCAGTATTTTCACAATTTTTACAAATGGTTAAACCTCAATTCCAAACTGTTGTTCGTACCCTTCAATCTGATAATGGTCGTGAATATGCTTCTAATGATTTTTGTTCAGAACTTAATAAAAAGGGTATCCTTCAACAACTAACTTGTACCTATTCCCCGGAATAGAATGGTGTGGCAGAACGAAAGAACCGTCACATTATGTCTATTGTTCGGTGTCTTCTTCTTGGTATGGAAGTACCTAAATATTTTTGGCATTTCGAAGTTCTCACAGCTACATATCTTATCCAGTCGTATCTTGGATGGTAAAACTCCTTTGCATGTTCTTCTGCCCGATTGTACTCTTTTTTCATGTGTTACCTCGTGTCTTTGGCTGCACTTGTTTAGTTCAGAATCGCAGCCCTCTTCGCACTAAACTTGATGATATGGCTATCCGTTGTGTCTTTCTTGGGTATTCTCCTTTATCTAAAGGTTGTAGGTGTTATGACCCCGTTGCTTATCGATTTTACACTTCTATGGATGTTATGTTTTTGGAGGATGTTTCTTACTCTGCAGGTTTCACTCGTTCCTCTGTGCCTCTGGAGACGTTCATTAAACCCGACGAGCTACCTCGCCCTGTTCTTGTCTTTGATTCTTCCTTTCCTGAGGTTGCCATTGAGGATTCCCTTCCACCAATTATCACATCTTCTCCTGAATTCCATTACTCCCAGCGTCCACAGGCTCATTTCCCCTCAAAATGCTTCTCCAGATCCAGGTCCTACTTCTCCTGCACTGATAAGACGTTCCACCAGAATTTCTCGCCCGGTAAATTAGTATGGTTTTTCTTGCTCTACTCATCACCCTATTTCCCTGTATGTCTCTTTCACAACCCTATCAAGTTTTTCTTGGTCAGGATTTGGTTTTAATTCCCAGATCTGTGTCTGAGGCTCTCCAAAATCCACATTGGGTTCAGACCATGCAAGCAGAAATGGATGCCCTTCAGCATAACCACACTTGGGATCTTGTCTCTCTTCCTCCGGGGGAAAAGACAGTTGGGTGCAAATGGGTCTTGTTGAATTGGAGCATCAAATCCAAAACCAATTGGTAATGGGTGGAGCAGCCCCTTGAACTTATATATTGAGTTGCAAGGTTATAAGTCCCCGATGTGGGACAGACAATCTCAACAGGTCTTTACAGTCAAGTACCTTCCGGATGGTTCTATTGATCGGTATAAGGCCCGCCTGGTTGCAAAAGGGTTTACTCAGATCGCGAGCAAGGACTTTAATGCCACTTTTGCTCATGTGGCTAAACTTTCTACTGTTCGACTTATTGTTTCTTTGGCTGCTTCTCATTCTTTGCCTCTTCATCAACTTGACGTGAAGAATGCTTTTCTAAATGGAGATCTCCACCAAAATTTACATAGATCCCCCTCCAGGTTTTCGGGCTGAGGGGAAGTATTTGGGGAAAGTTTGTCGACTGCGGAAGTCACTTTATGGGTTAAAGCAGTCTCCTCGGGCGTGGTTCAGCCGTTTTAGTGATGTTATTATTTCTATTGGATTCACTAGATGTCACTCTGATTATACCTGCTTTATTCGCCGACGTCCGGATAGTCGGTGTATCATTTTATCAGTTTACGCGGATGACATTATTATTAATGGCGATGATACTGCAGGAATTACAAGGGTGAAAGAAAAACTTGGAGTGGCATTTGATGTCAAAGACTTGGGGCCTCTCAGGTATTTCCTTGGTATTAAGATTGCCCGGTCTTGTCAAGGGATTTCAATGAATCAAAGGAAATATATCTTGGATCTCCTCAGTGATACTGGCATGATGGGTTGTCGCAAAACTTCCACACCTATGGATCTGAGTATCAAAATATCTTCTGAGTCAGGAGAGTTATTATCTGATCCGACTTCCTACCTATGTCTTGTTGGTCGTCTCATTTATTTGACCAATACTAGACCTGATCTTGCTTTCGCTGTAAGTGTCGTGAGCTAGTTCATGCATAAACCCCGTACCTCTCATATGGACGATGTTCATCATATTCTGAGGTATCTTAAAACTTGCCCAGGTCTGGGTCTTTTCTTTGTTGCAGGAACACAATCTGGGGTCACGTGTTTCATAGATGCAGACTATGCTGGTTCCAAGAGTGATAGGCTTTCTACTTTGGGATTTTGTACATTCTATGGTAAACACCTTATTTCTTGGAAAAGCAAGAAACAAGCAGTTGTTTCAAGATCATCGGTTGAAGCCGAATATCGTGCTATGGCACAAGGTACCCGTGATCTTCTTTGGCTTCGGTCTCTTCTACGGGAATTGGGATTTCCAGTTTCTGAGCCCTCTACATTGTTCTGTGATAATAAGTCTGCTATAATGCTGGCTTCTGACTCTGTTCTCCGTGAGTGTACCAAGCATATTGATCCACTTTATTCATGAGAAAGTTCGTTCTGGTATTATCTCTCCATGCTTCGTTCCTTCTTCAGATCGGACTGTAGATGTACTCACAAAATATGTTGGATCATCTTTCTTGAAGTCATCCATTGTCAAGCTTGGACTCATGAATGCCTTAGCTCCAACTTGAGGGGGAGTGTTGGAATATTTTATATTTTCGTGATAGTATGGATATATTTTAGGAGTAGATTACTTGATTTGATCCTATGTATTTTTGGATAGATACGATCTTATCCTCTCTTTCCTTTTTCTCTTCTCTCTTTTCTTGTATATACACTGTAATGATTTTGAGAAATAAACAATTGGATTCCTCCATCTTTCCTTTCTTCTATAACTCAATTGCAGCCTGGTTATAGCTATGGTTCAAGTATTCAACTCAAGTGCAACACATGTCTGAGAAGTTCAACTTAATTGGGTTGTAGTGGATTTAATCCTATGCTAATCCAGTCAACATATATAAGCATTAATATTTAGTTAACTAAACTACTGTCTCCCATTAATTACTAATCATTGTTACTAACATGCAGCATAGCGTCTGGCTAGAAGATGCGTTTGATAGAGCAAGACAATTATATTTGTCATATTACCGCTCCATTCCCAAAAGCTTGGAACGTTCAACTGCTCACAAGCTCATGCTAGCTATGTTGAATGGAGATGAGCGGTTTGTTGAGCCTACGCCACAGTCGTTACAAAATTTAACTTTGCAACGTGTAAAAGATGCAGTAATGAATCAGTTTGTTGGCGATAACATGGAGGTGTGTAATTTTCTGCTATTAAATTTTTTTGACATGAAAATTACATTTGAATGAAACATTCCTATTGATACTAAATGTTGCATTTTTCCATCCAATAGGTAAGTATTGTTGGAGACTTCTCAGAGGAGGAGATCGAGTCTTGTATTCTTGATTACCTGGGCACAGTTAAACCAAGAACTGGTTTAGAGAGAGCACAAGCTTATAGCCCAATAATCTTTCGACCCTCTACCTCGGATTTGCAGTTTCAACAAGTGAGAAAGAAATTCACTTTCTAGAATTGATACATTATATTAAAGGGTTGCGATGTTCACAATGCGTATAAACTAGTCATTAATTCCTTTAAAGCGAACTCGCATTGGTTTTTCTTCAAACGCATCATACAACCATCTTAGGTGCCATTATTTATTTGCTACTTGACAGGTCTTCCTGAAAGATACCGATGAGAGAGCATGTGCATATATTGCTGGGCCAGCACCAAATCGTTGGGGCTTTAGCGTTGAAGGAGAAGATCTTTTTGAGTCGATCAGTAAAATTTCAGCCAATGACGGTGAGTACATTGTCTACATCAATTATTGTCATACTTGTGTCTTAGTTTTTTGTTGCTTTTTAACTTGTTGGAACCAGGGGATGCAGGGGGCCATTGCCTACACAAAATTGTCGGTAATTTGATTAGTTTTCCTTTATAATAGTATAAAATTGGAGGTTTTGATGTATTATGTATTGGTAACCGCTAAAGTTTCTTTAGCATGTTCTACTTTATACTTATGGACTAGTTTATCGTGACCTTTAACTTCAAATTCCCCTTGATATTCAAAAGCACAGATGCAGCGTTGACCCTCATTTTCTCTTTAAGAACGTACCTGCTTATTTAAAGATTCTCGTCTTTTGATGCTAGGGTACTAGCTTGTCGGGATGAGGAAAATTTAGAAAAGTATAATGAAGTCGCATTTTAACTTAAAAAATAAAGAAGAGAATGCATGCAAATGATTTGTTTGAAAGTTCTATTTGGTTCTTTAAAAAAAGGGTAAAAAATGGTGTTATGTTTCGATGAAGATAAGGAACATTTCAGCATCCGTTTTGCCTGTACCCACCACTCTCACGTAAATAACATATATAGGTCTATATATTTTACATATATTGGAGGGCTTTGGATGCAGCCGGACGGACTGTAGAAATAGCATTTTCCTTCCATAAAATGACTAAAAGCTTGTGATGAGTTTGAAATTGCTATTTGATTTTTCCATTAAGGGAGAAAAATGCTGGATAAATTGATTTTTTGGGCATGTTTAAGGCCTAATAGAAGTGGGACCCACTTAGAGTTTGAGTGGGGTCCTTGTGATTTTGTATTATCCTCCATGAGGAGGTGAAGTTTGGATATTCACATGTCCAAAAACATTGTTGGGTGAATAAGAAATTAATGCTCAAAGGTTGCCCCTTACAAGGAGGAGTTGAAATGAAAAGAGGTTCACAATTTATCTTGTCCCACATAGGATATTTACAAGGAGTTTCAAGTGTATTTATAAAGCTACTTCAAGCTGTGGGTTTGGGCCCCAAGGGGTACCCAGTTTTGTGGAAGGAGGAGGACCTAAGGCCCATTGGGTTTACTCCATACATGCGCGCGTGCGCGCCACCGTCCGGCCGGCGGGCTGGGCCGGGTCGTGGGTGTGGGTGCGACGTACTATTTCTTTTTGGACCCCTCAATTTCCAAATTTTCAATTTCTGTATATACAGAATTGAGTGACTCTTGGAATTTCTACACTTGTTTTGCATTGCAGAAACTTTTGAGATTTCTAAACTGTTGCAGAAATTGAACAGTTTATGGTTGCAGAAATTGAAAGGACTATGGATTTATTTCACTGGAAAATGTTCATCCTATAAATCCCCCTATCTCTCCCTCAGTATATATATGTTTTACAAACTGTTCTTCAGTAGTTCCTTCTTCCAGTTCTCTATTTTTCAGAGAGAGAATTACGGATATAGTTGGTTCGCTGGAGCAGTCGAACACCGTGCTTGTCGACTGCTAATTGCCGTTGTATCCTGGGAGATAGACGCCGGGGATATCCTCGAGCACTACTGGTGAGGCGGCGAATCTGTCTTAAGGAAACTGTGTATATATCACAGGCCTCGGTTTGATATTTTGCTTCCAGATTTATGCTTTCTTATAGTTACTGTAATTTTTTATTTCTATTGGCAGTTTCAATTTGTATTATCAGATTAATTTTTGTACTGCTTCTGTTTTCATCACCTGTATTCGAAGTATCTATCTGTTGAAAATCAATACAGTTTTCTAACAGAGAATGGTTAGAACGTTATACAAATTTTAGCATTTCAGAATTCGCTAGAAGCGCCACTCTAATATCCTTTACAGTGTCCAACTACCCCCCACCAACAAACAAATTTTTGGTTCACTCTTTTTCATGAATCTTAGTTTTTTTATGGTAGCTTCTCACGCTCCATCTTCTGAAGAAATACTGGTTTGAACCTTGTATGAGCTTGTTAGTTGACAGTAGCTTCTCAAGCTCTACTACCTTCATGAAGACTATTGATGTGTTATTGGTTTCATACAACACTTATTCCATGTGACGAATTTTGTATAAATGTGGATAAATTAGATCCTACTGAGTTTGAAAGGGTGTGGGGTTGTCCTCTGGTGCATACATGTGATGTCTTTCCCTCTGGGCATCTTACATGTTTATTTCACTTGGGGCTTTTAAGTAGTATTATCTCTTCCACGTTTATTTTTATTTTTTCTTCATTTATTTCTCCTTTTATTTTCATTTTATTTAGGGTAAATTACATTTCGCACCCTTATAGTTTGGGTGTGATTTCACTTTGTTCCCTGTAATTTTAATTGTCATTTTAGTCCTTACAATTTCATTTTTTAGGTTCAATATAGTCTATTCATCAAATTTTCTTACAATTTTTTTACAGACTTAGGTTCATTATAGGTGTGTGAAGTGTAATTTCTTTAAATAAATTTACTATTATGCCCCTAATGATACCTCACGTGTGCATCATATGACCTATTTCTGTCAAAAATTGGAGGAAATTTTCATTAATGGACTACATTGAACCTAAATTGAAACTGTAAGGACCAAAGTGATATCACAACCAAACTACAAGGGTGTAAAGTGTAATTTACCCTTTTATTTAAAATACTTATCTTGTGAGAAAGAAAGGGCAGAGGCACAATGAGCAACTCCGCCTACCAATATTGAACTTCAGAATGCACTTCTGAGGCTGTGATTTTTTTCGAAGACAAAATTTGACACAAACTCTTCAAGTATGTGGGATTTATATTCTTGCTTAGTCAAGCTGTAACCAAGACCTTATTCTTCCTTATTAATGAGGAATGGAATCGGAAAATACAGGATTCATAAAATGAATCTGTATTTACGAAATAGTTCTTTGATATGCAGAATGAATGAAAATTTAGAAATTTCTTTGCAGATGAACAATCAAAATCTGAGGAACCACTTGGGGAGAAGGATGGAATTCAACAGGACCTACAGAGAAGATTGCGCAGCCATCCACTATTCTTTGCCATTACAATGGGCCTGCTGGCTGAGATAATAAATTCTAGGTACCTCTCTCTGAACAAATGCATTAGTGTAAATCTACTTTAAAGCAATGGTATTTGGCCATATATTATCTTATAAATGTATATATTCATGTTGGTTGGTGGTTGTCATGTACATAGTTTGATCACTTGTACAAAAATATGCAAGAAATCAACCCTTGAAGTGACTCATCCATGCAATTAGTCTTCCTTAACAACCTGATTTAAGATAAAGATCCCAGTTTGTCCCCATGCTCTTTGTCCCTCAATCAGATTACTCTACCCAAATTAACCTTCAAACTAGAAACTACTCAAGGGCAAATAAGGATGCATTGCAAGTGCTTCAGCTGTTATTTTGACGATGAGAAATTCGCTTTACTGGGTGATTAATAGAATTGTGGAGGGTATTCTTGAAAGTAACAATGAATATGCCAGTGAGGAAGAGTGATGTGTTGCACATTAAGGGTAATGTTAGAAGGCAAGCAAAACTAGCATGGATTAGGATATTAAGGAAGGATTTCGTAACATGTGGTTTAACTGATGTTATTGCACTAGGTAGAGAAAAATGTGGAACAACATTTATGGATCAGATCCCAAATATTTGTAATAGGATATGAAGAAATTATAACTCAGAGAAAGCACCAAGCTGCTTTATAATAGGATATAAAGAAATTGGATTTATTGGAGAATTTATCAGTGGAAGATATAATATACTTTGTTTTGATTCTTCGTGGAATGAAAGTGTTGATATTGGTAAGTGATCTCATTTAGTTGATCTATTTTCACTTCATAGGTAGGAAATGTTTGTAGCAGTTGCTACTAAATCTTTGACATGTTTTATGGTCTTCACACAGGCTATTTACAACAGTGAGGGATTCTCTTGGATTGACATATGATGTATCATTCGAATTAAATCTGTTTGATAGGCTAAATCTTGGGTGGTATGTGATCTCAGTGACATCAACTCCCGGCAAGGTGCGTCTTTTCAGGTTTCATGCATTCCCATAAGTTATCTTGTGCATTTAGAGATTGCTCACTAGTTTCAAATTTAATATACATTCAGGTGTATAAAGCTGTTGATGCTTGCAAGAATGTCCTCAGAGGTTTGCATGGTAACAAGATTGCCCAAAGGGAGTTGGACCGGGTTAGTTACTTTCCAAAATAATAACTCCTTGGTGAAATAGGGTTTTTATTTTATTTTTTGTTATTTAGATAACGAAAATGGCGTTCGTTATTTACAGTTGAGAGCATCAGTGCATCAAAATATAGCTAGGAATTTTTACTTAAAAGTACATTAATATATATTTATATATTTTTTGCATAGAGGAATGGGTATTCAGTTGGTATAAATCTATTTTTTTCTCGTTGGACAGGCAAGACGAACCCTGATGATGAGACATGAAGCTGAAATCAAGTCAAATGCTTATTGGCTTGGGTTGTTAGCTCACTTACAAGCTGCTTCTGTTCCACGGAAGGTTTGATCCGTCTATTTTTTTAAAAACAAATTACAGTTTAATCAATCTGTCATATAATAGTCTCTTTATCCTACTTTGGTACTTTGTCTTTTTAATCAATAACTTCGAATAACATATGTTTTTTTTTTTTGTATGGTTTAGGATATATCATGTATAAAAGATCTTACTTCGCTGTACGAGGCTGCCACCATTGAGGACGTATACCTTGCATATGAACAGTTGAAGGTAGATGAAAATTCCTTGTACTCCTGCATTGGAGTTGCTGGGGCTCAGGCTGGAGAGGAAATTTCAGGTAAAACATGCCTGGTTTAATCCATCGTTCTATCTAGTTTTGCCTTTTGATTTTCTTGTTTAGTATATCACCACAAGGATTTCACAATATAATTGGAAAAGTAATCTGCTACCATCAATCCAAGTTTGAAATACCAGGGAATTGCCGAGTTGGGGGTAATGCTCCGTTTGGTATGGAAGTAACTTCTTTTTTGTAGCACGTATATAATTTTTATTTTATGTACATTATATATATAGAGAGAGAAAAAGATGAAAGAAGGGTAGAGATGAAGATGAAAATATTATAGAGTGAGAGTTCTTTGTGACAAAAGTGAAGGAGTATGGGGTTCCATCAACCCCCAACCCTTGTCCCTATTTACGAAACACCTCCTCCAACTTAAAAGCAGAAGCAAGTAAGACTTGCTTTTTAAAAGAAGCAAAAACTTTATTAGAATGCATCTTGTAAAAAAGTTGAAAATGAAGATGATGATGTACTTTTAATTGGCGAGAATGCATTTGGCAAATGTCATTCCAAACGGACCATAACTTGACGGAACCCTATGCTCTTCTACTTCTATAACAAATAACACTCAGGAGTATAATGCTTCTGTCTCCATCTCCACCCTTTTTTTCCCTTTATATATGAAATGTACTGCAAAAAAGAAAAGAAAAAGAAGTCGCTTCTATAGTCAGCTAAGCTAGGTGAAGGTTTGAATGTTTTTAGCTATAGTCCTCCTAACTCTGACTAAATTTTGGGCCATGAATATTGGCTCCAGTAAATTTGTTACTATTTATTTTCCCTTAACTTTTGGTTAGGATCTTTAGTACCCTTGCAATTGTCTGACTAAATATCTGATGGTCCACCCACATCAATCTGTTTTAAGCATCTATATCGTTTCATTACCTTAACCAAAGTTTTTGTGGTCCAGTTTCTTTAGAAGAGGAAGAATCAGTTGAAGGTCTTCCTGGTGTTATTCCTATGGGGCGCGGTTCATCTACAATGACACGGCCAACTACGTAACCTTCCCAAATCTCATTTCCAGTCTTGTTCTACGAAAATGGATTGAGCATGACGGGGTATGTTTCTTTGACATTTGCAGATGCCAGAGCATAATAAAACATTTCCAAATTCTAAATCTTAGAAGGCAAATAAAAGGGTGTTTATGCTAGAAATTTGTAATTGCAGAAGTCATTTGGAGCTACCAAGTATATGGACTTGTCATGGTCCAATGGGCTAATCTGGTGGTTATATTGAGTTATTTGATGTGAGCTGAATTATTCTTCCTTCATGTATAGTAGCATCACACAAGGTTCGGGTCGATTTAAAAGCAAAAGTTTGTATTACATTTTCCATTCCCGGTTGATACGAGCAGTCGTATAGGTTGTAGTCGCGAATAATGGAAGCCTAATTGATTTTTCCTTATTTTACTACACCACCACGTGTTTATTATAGTTGATTATGACACGAAAGCTAAGTTCATAGTGAAGTTGATCTTATGTACTTGTAATTTCCTGGAATGGCATTGTAACTATTTTCTGCCTTCCTGATTTTACCCCACAGAAATATATTATTGTTGGTTGCACAACCAAACTTCTTTGTATTCCATATTTAACACTTGATTTCAATTGTTGATCTCTCTCTGTATCGTTAGGAATAAAAATAACACATTCAGTGCATCATATTTCAACAGTGGTGCTCTCCGTTATATATATATATATATAAGTATATATGTATATGTTTATGTTTAGTACAAGTAGATAGAAAATTGGGAGGAAATGTAGGAGGGAAATAAAGAGGTAAACCTAGGAAAGGAATGGATCTTTTTCTGGGAGGTTGGAAAAGGGAAAGAGGAAGACAAGATTTACTTGTTTAACATAAAAAGGTTAAATGCCATGTTTAGCTTTATTTTATTTTTTATTTTGATTTTTTGGAATTTTAAACTGCCATATTCTCTTTCTGAATAGTCTGTATCATGGTAATTGGTCACTGGATTTTTTTATCTGCAAAATTTTATGTTCTCTTTTACAAGCTCTGCCACTGTTAGATGGCGTGACTGAATTAAATGAGATGATAGATTCATGGTTTGATGGTAAAGTCTATTTATCAGTGGTTATAAACAATCATCCTTTGAATCTCAAAGGGGGATAAATTTGAGTGCTGATTGTTTTAGATTTAGAAAACCACCAAGATGTAGGGTTTATTGTTGGATGGGTCTTATTGTATTTTTTTAAATCAAATTTCTATATATTTTAAGCTAGGAATCCCGTATGCAGATGTAGATTAGGAATGGAAAAAGAAAACTATTTCTCGTGTTTTTCTTCGTGCTTAAAAAAATATTAAACATTTTCAAAATATGATTGGAAAATAAGAGAAATGACTCCCAAAATGTAAAATGTTAAATTTATTTTTTTTCTCAATTTATTTCCTTTTTTCTTACCACCTTCCGTGTCATTTTCCATATTAACCAAATAAAATCTAAACATTTTATTTTTATTTTTTTTTATTTTTTGAAAGCTAATTAAAGCCTAAAGTTCTCTCATACCTAACACACACACACACACACACACACACAAAAAGAAAGTCTAAAGATCTATTATGAGTAAGATTGGGACACACCCAAATATAATTTTTGGGACACATTTCAAAAGATGTGTCTATATCTCTCCTGTGATGTGACTGAATCCTATAGTGACACAGAATAGAGATAAACACGTCTATTACCCATATATTATTATGAGCTCCACCCCACCGAAGGTTAAACGTTAGAGCCGAAGTCTATCAGACCCTGTTTGAGATATATTTTCTTCTCCTTCCAGAAGCTCTGTAGGTGAAAGAATCTACTCTTAGAATATTCCTAGCCAGGAAAATAATTATTATTTAGAAAAATATCTTAAGAACTTCATTAACCGGTTCCTTATGTTTCCATTCTCAGTCATGGACTAGACTATACAGGCTATACAGCTCAACATTTGATACGGCTTCAGTGGTCTTTATGAGTTTGTAACGTTTGTTCCACAAAGCCACATAGACTTCACTATTGTTATTAACTTTTTAAGGATTAAGGGCACCCCAGTTACTGCCAGCAATTTGAACAGTTGCTGTGGCCTTAAATTTGTATTTATAACTGCTATAAAAAAAAAATTTAAAATTTGTATTTATAAAATTTTTTTTGAACGGTAACAAAACATTATTTCATTAATAGAATGTCCCATAAAGGGACCTTGGATACACCCAAGAAGTTCCAGAAAACCACCCCAAACAACCCTGAAGAAGACCCCAAAATTTGTATTTATAATTTGGTTCCGAATAATTGTGGTCAGAATATTACTGATCTACTTATAGAACAAAACATCCCGGGACCATAACAACAAATAAAAGACAGGCCAAAGGCACAGGCCGTCCATGAAAATTGGTAATTAATTTTAGAGCAAAACCATCACTTACACACCAGTGAGTATAATTATATATATATATATATATATATGTGTGTGTGTGTGTCTGTCACATAAATTGAGGATTACAGATATTAAAAGTATATGGAAAAAGAAGATGGTATTTATATATGTACAAAAAAAGTAAAAGCTACAAAAAAGGACACATAAAAATAACGCTGGCCTTTAATTTGTTATATATACATACACACATATACTACTAAATATATATATATATATATAGATATATGTGTGTGTGTGTGTGTCTAGAGACGACTTTGATCATCATCGTCTTCATTGGACGGCTAGCTATGATAATTAATATAATTAGAATCACCCACAGAGATGGGTCAGCCGCCGTTGCCGTTTTGCCCCAAGCGTGAAGGAGAGAGCTGGCGGTTAAACTCCCGGAGAACCGGTCTCATCTCCGGCTGTCCCGGCGACCAGTCCACGGTTGTCTCGGACTCTTTCTTAATCTTTCTCACTTGACTATGAACTAGAAGCAGACCCATATCATGATCATGATCATGATCATGACCATCAATCCTATGATATTGATCTTCTCTCTTCTTGTTGCTGTTGTTGCAGTTGTTTTTTGTCTCCTCCATGATCATCACAAGCTAGGTAGCTTAGCTAACACAGAATACAAAGTTTTTTCTTTTCTTTTCTTTTCTTTTTTTCCTCTCTAAATAAGTAGAGTGAGGAGAAACAGACCCAAATATGAGGGATATATAATATATATATAATATATATATATGTTAGGGGAAGGAGAGATATGTTCTAGGATGGTGGGGTGAGAATAAATCTCTTAAAATGTTTTTAAGATTGGGTTGGGTTGAGAGTTGAGACGACTGGCTTGGACCTTCTTTATACAAATTTTGACACCGCCACAGTCACGCGCTAAGGCTGCGCGTTCCCACCTGCTAGTGGAGGGCTGGTATTAATATTCCATATCCGTAATATTGCTTTCTTCAAATTCTATTTTATTTTTAATCATAACAATATTTTACTACTCTCTGTAATTATTCAGTGGCATTGGACTATTGTCATGTGATAATCTCACAAAAATAGGGACCTGACAGTCTCCTACTAGCCAGACCACCACATAATGTATGGTCTAGGATCATATAATAATTTCTCCTATTATTACATTAAATAGTGATATAAAATGTGAATAAAATGCAGCAAGTAGTTGTCAAGAGCGATCGATTAACAGGGTGCTTTTAGAAATTTTTTCTACTCTAATACTATCACTTAAATGAGATGACATAGTATTTCGTGTGATAAAAAAAATGCATGCTTTTAAATTGTAGTCCGTCGGCATTCCTCACTCTTATATTAGAGAGTTCAAATTATCCTTAAAAAAGAGAGTATTATGAAAAACACACAATTCATCTATTTTCTTTCTTACCTTGCTCCTATTTGTACTTTGTAGGACTATTAATCTAACTAAACTGATTTATAAGCAGTAAGTTGGATTCCATAAAATGGAACTTGGTAGTCAAATTTGAGTTCAAACCTACTAATCTTAACTTATGTCACAATTGGCTATATATATATATATATATATATACAAAGATTTTCTAAAGAGGGTCACCTCTCTTTATTAAAGAGAGGACCTCTGTTTTGGCCGTTGGATTGTGTTTAAAAACTGTGAAATGACAAAACTGCCATTAATGAAAACACGATCCGACGGCCAAAACAGATGTCTTCTCTTTAATAAAGAGAGAACGCCCACTTTATAGCCTGACTGTGTATATATAAACCTTATGTCACTATTAGATATTAATTAAGTCAGGTACGTCTTAATTCATAGTAATTTTATGGGGCAATTAGTGATAAATCTAAAATACATAAAATATGGTGGTTTAAGTATAACTAGGAAAAGTTTTTAGAATTAGGTCCACTCCTTAGTCTTTTGACAAAACTACCCTCAATATTGCTCTACACAAACAGTGTCAAAGTTTCTGCACCTCCGGCGACCTCGCCTGAGCTCCGGCGACCACTACCATGGCATCGCCTGAGCTCCGGCGACCTCGCCTGAGCTCGTCTGACCTCCGGCGAGCACCACCACCACCATACCAAACCCCCAGCGACCACCACCACCACCACACGGACCTCTGCAGTTCACCACCAACGCCACACTAGACCTCTCTCAATCTCTTCACAACCAAACCACCATAGCAACATAAAAATGATCATAAAACAAGTTTCTGGAAGTTAATTCATCATATCACTGAAAAAGTTGTGAAATTTATGAAAAAAGTTGTGAAATTTATCAACAAAAAGTTGTAAAATTTCACAGAGTTCGTGAAATTTCACGAAACCACCACTACCACATCAGACCTCTGCCGATCATCACAACGACCTCACCTGATCGATCTCTTCACAACCAAACCACCACATCAACATGAAATGATAAAAAAAAAAATGTTTTTGAAATTTAATTTCTCATACCAATACCGAAAAAATTGTAAAATTTTCAAAAAAAAAAAAGTTGTGAAATTTCACAAAGTTTGTGAAATTTCACAAAAAAAAAAAAGTGTTCTAACAAACATTGCATAAACTTTTTACAAATTCGAGCATTCGTATCGATCTGCGCATAAAATCTATGTTTTTACAATCTACTCAACGAGATCTATCAAACAAGTATAATAGTTGATATCCAAATCTGGAAAAAAATGTTAAGTAACTTCACTGACTTTTTTTGATAAATTTCTCAAAAAAATGTGTTAAAAAAAAAAAAAAAAAAAAAAAAAAAAAAAAAAAAAAACATGATCCAATCAAGCTGTCAGGATCTATAGAGAGAGAGAGAGAGAGAAGGTGTTCGTGCCCTAGAGGAAGTCCTCGGACAACGAATTGAGTAGATCTTGGACGTCACGCGACTCATCTCCAACGCGCAAAGCTTCGAGTACTCGTTCGAAGACGAGGACATGGCAGGGAATGTGAAGTACGCCTTTTTGCTCGTAACCGTACTCTTGAGCCGATTTGTTTAATAGCTTGATGAAGATCGGGTGGTTGAGAAGTTCGGCGCTCACGACGAACCTTTCCATCTCCTCGCCGACGAACACCACTACCACATCAGACCTCTGCGATCGCCTCTCTCTCTCTCTCTCTAACTGGAAATGAATGATAGGGGTATATTGGTCAACACTAGAAGTAGTTGAGTTTATCTCCAACAACTTCCACCAAACATATCCTTGTCCCCAAATATTTTTTCCTTATGTCTTATAACCAAATATTTCTCCTAATTTGGTATTTAGTACCAAATTTCTATAATTTTATTATTAAATGAAAAGATTTTTGCCGCATGTGACGCGTTTAAGTTGTGTGGCGTGGCACTTGTGTCTTCTCCAAATTTCCAATGCAAAAAATATACTGTAATTAAAATGTGTCATTATTACCATATGGTCCATATACAATAGCTAGGCAGGTGAATGACCAAGATCTTTCAAACCATTTGACTGACCAATTCCAAAATTTGGATGGTGGAAACATGATATACATAAGTAACAACTTTTTGTTTCTTTAACGGTAAGACTTGAGAGTTAAACAAACAAGAAATCACCTTTATAAGAGATTAGTCTTTATCTTCCCAAAACTCTAGCTTATTTAAAGATTAAAGATATAATTCCTATCAGTTAATCAACATAAAGGTAATGTTATGTGCACATAAAATATGTACATAAAGTGTGCACATAAAGATTTGAGTCATTCATTTTGGTGGAGTTCGTGTCTGTATATATAGGACCCACTGAAATTAATGGCCAAAATCTTTAGGTGCACATTTTATGTACACTAATCATTACTCTCAAAAGAAAAGAAAATATACAATCAAATATCATCTTTTAGTTATTGCATAATTTGCATGGAGCTTGGTTATTACAAGATCGAATCTGATTAAATGGCTTCGTGTAACGTTGTGGTGGAATAACTTGGATGGGAGAGAAAGGAAATTGAGATCAACATTAGTCATGAAAGAAAAAGGAGCCAAAGAAATTGAATGTTGTAACAACTCTTCTGTTGCTTATAAGATAATCCTAAAGAGGAACCCTCATCTTATTTGGGGAAAAAAAATTGGGTGAGAAAGGAAGCTTATTATTGTGTGAATATTAAATACCAGAATAAGAATTCACTTGTTTGAAAGGAAAAGATTTGTGTATTATTTCTTAGATACTTTACATGTTGTTTTGAAGTGTGATTGATTCTCCATGGAGCGCTCCACTGATCCAAGTCCCATCCCGTCGTCCCGCTGACCCGTGAATTTTTTAGACTTAAAAGTCCAGTGCGCTTATCCAGTGCGCACTAGAGCCTAACTATATATATATATATATAAGTGTTTCAACAATGCAAGCACTAACAAATCTCACTAACACTCACACCCATACTCTATCTCTCTCCTAGTGGTACTGTGGGGCCCGCAGTCGACCCCACAGTGCCACTATAAGAGAGATAGAGTGTGGGTGTGAGTGTTAATGTTAGTGAAATTTATTGGAGCCCTTAATATTACTCTAAAGTGTTTTTATGTGGAACACAAGCAGACTAATAGCTAACATGTTAGACCAAGATAAAAAGTACCTAATTAAAAGTATATATGCTTATTTTGGAGAATATACAGAAATGGGTTTCTACATTAGGGAGGTTACATTGGAGAAATTATTCCATGAGCCCGTCACATATATAAAAAGTACCTAATTAAAAGTATTTATACTTATTTTGTAGAATATAAAAAAATGAGTTTCTCAGTAGAGAGGTTACATAAGAGAAGTTATCCCATGAGCTTGTTACATGGTGTGATGGGATATAACAGACTCATGGGATAATTTCTTGCGAAGACTACTTTTTCCTCCCTTTCCTTTTATTTCCTCTCTTTTTCTATTCTCGCTGATCATCAACAAGAATATTATAAACAAATAAATAAATAAACTCCCAACTAAATTCTTTGGGTAAAAAGCATTTAGCCCCCTTAAATTATACATGCTTTTGCAATTTACATCCCAAATTTTAAAAAGTTGCAATGTCCCACTGAACTATTTTTAGGGTTGCAATGTCCCGCCTGAACTTCAAAAACTTGAAATGTCCCCCCTGAACTATCATCTATGTTACAATGTTCCCCTTGAACTATCTTTCGTGTTGCAATGACAACCCTGCCATCTTATTCCATTAAGAAACACGAAAGATAGTTCAGGGGGAATATTGCAACACGAAAGATAGTTTAGGAGGGACATTGCAAAACAGATGATAGTTTAGGAGGGACATTTCAAATGTTTGAAGTTCAGGGGGACATTACAACCCTAAAGATAGTTCAGGAAGAATATTACAACTTTTTAAAGTTCATGATGTAAATTACAAAAACGTGTATAATTTAAGGCGGCAAAATGTTTTTTACCCAAATTCTTTCCTTTCTATTTTGGACAAGGCTTGGATGGTTTTCTTTTGGATACTGTTTGGGACATGATAGGTCCGCGTATTTAAGTGTTATAGCCTGTATAAAGCACATGTAAATTAATCATGTTGTGGTACAACATCATGTGCAGTGTACACAGGGAAAATCACTAATACACTTTTTTTTTTCCTCATTCAAATCCTTTAAATTTTAATCAAAGTGGGGTGTAAGTGTGTAACATACACATACGGCCTATAACTATTATAACCTTCCACGTGTATATATATATAGAGTTAGGTTCCAGTGCGCACTGAATAAGCGTATTAGAGCAACGCATTAAGTTTTTAAGTCTAAAAATATTGTAGGATGCCCCACTGACCCGCACCACATCCCGCCGCCCCGTTGATTTGTGATTTTTTTAAACTTAAAAACTCAATACACACTAAAACCAGACTCTATAAAAATATATTATATATATAAGCTTCCACGTACCTGCTCATAGAGCATGTGTTATTCATTTCAGGTATTGACACTAAAAAATGAAAAATGGGGGTGTAAGTTGACTAGTAATAATATCATACAGTCCTTATAACCATTTTTTTTAATGGAACCTTGTTACCAATTCCATTACAATTGAGGGTCAAAATTGATGATGTCCATTTTAGACCATAAAGTTTTAACAATTAAATGTGAACACTGCATTTCTTTCTTAACAATTATCTGGTCAAAATGCAAATAAACCAAAATTCCTCTGTTTGACCAGAGGTTTACCAATTACCATCTATTGTTTGACCGGTCTTTTCATTGTTTTTTCTCTTTCTTCTAAAACAAAATAATAGTATGGCTGTCAAAATTTATTTATTTATTTTATTTATTTTTTTTTTTTTTTATGGCAAAGCACCCCCACATGCGCCACGCGCACACACAGAGGGGGTCACAGGCTCACAACCTCACAGGGCAAACTCCCCAAAGGGAGTGACTCCCATGGGAGTCATGGGAGTCGAACCCTGACCTTCCCCCTTGGGAGAAGCCAGTCCCCAAAGGGAGTGACTCCCATGGGAGTCATGGGAGTCGAACCCTGGCCTCCCCCCTTGGGAGAAGCCAGTCCCCAAAGGGAGTGACTCCCATGGGAGTCATGGGAGTCGAACCCTGGCCTCCCCCTTGGGAGAAGCCAGTCATACCACAAGAGACACAATGTCTGGTGTGTATGGCTGTCAAACTTGGATACAAGAGAATAACATGGTATCACTCCCCTAATATTTTGAATATCCTAATTTGGAGAACCAGAGAACTACTGATTTTATATTATCAAAGAACCACTAGGTTTGCAAAAATCTTAGTTGTGAATTTTTTATGATCCGTTTTAGGAGGAAGTAAGAGAGACATAAAATCATTTTCTCATATTCTATTTCGTGCTTCAATAATATTTGAATATTTCTAAAATATAGTAGACTGATAGAAAAAAAAAATTTAAGAAATGCGGTGACTCGGATTCAAATCACTTTTTAAAGTAATTTAACCAAGGGGAAAAAAAAAAATTCTCAATGTTTTATTTTTTGCTTTTCCCCTCTCATTAAAGCATTAATCCCACACTAAGCATTACTAAAAAGATTATAAAAAAATTGTGTAGCAGTGTTCTTACTGCTAGCGATGTGAAACTTCAAATTGTAGCCCCCTGCAGATATGTCAAATTAACTGGTTATATCTTACCTACTACTCCGTATTTTACTAATATTAAATGGTTGGTTTAAATTAAACTGATTCAGTGAAAAGAAAAAGAAAAAAGAAGAAGAAGAAGAAGAAGAAGAAGAAGAAGAAGAAGAAGAAGAGAGAATTGTTTGGATAACACATTTGAAAATGCAATTAAAGTTGTCATATTCTTGTCAGTAAGATACCAATTGTTTTGAAGATCATAAATAAACAAACTCATATTTCGTCTTCATAATCAATCATAAGATAGTCACTTTCATTCGGTTATATATCCAAACTAGAATTTTTGGATTAAACTTTGATTTGATCATTATCAGTAAATAAATAGAGTAGTACTACTAGAATATCTGAACTAATTGATTCCAATATCCATCTATGTCAAAATGTAGCTGCCTCACCGATTGATCTGAATTGGGCTTCAAAAAATAAATGGTTTGGTCCAAAATTTGGCATGTCTTTCTTTTCTTTTCTTTTCTTTTCTTTTCCCTCCAACTACTTCATTGTCCGACAAATTCTTAAGGTTAAAAATATATTCTTTCGTCTACTTTTCTATAAACCACACGCTTACTCCCAGATAGTTCCATGGACGATAGATTATACTGTTAACTTTGAAATGGACAACACCTAGAATTCTTGTTGTGCCACCCATTTGGTTTTCACTAGTGTTTGGTGAGATTAAGGGTGTACGTGCTTGATAACCCAATTAAGTGGTGAAAATGAAAATTTTCAACACTTAATTTTTTTTCAGTGCGTTTGATAATATACCACTTAATTGAAAAAGTAGCTAAACATCCACTAAAAACGTTAAGTGAAAATTTTCTACTGAAAAATAATCAGTCTATTTTAATTTTTGAAACACTGTTTTCAGGATTTGCTAATACAAATTATTTAAAATTTTCAGTGCTTAAATTCAATACTTAATTTTCAGTTTTATCAAACGCACCCTAAGTGTGGCTATGACTCAATCGACTTGAGGGAGTGCTTGAAATCCTTTGCTTTGCAGCCAGTTTAGACCTGCACTATTGTTGCATCCAACTATCCTAACATATAGGATTGCTACTTTTAGTCGAGTTCAAACAAGTAAAATCACTTTTAATTGTCCCCTCACGCTATCTTGTTCAGGCGGAAAAAAAATATATATATATATCTATTGGCATCAATGGTAAATTCAAAGTAAATATGTCTCCATTCTGCCCGAACAAAACTAAAATCTCACCCAATTCACATATTATCAACTCTTTCTTTACTACTTTACCAATGTCAATTTCATTATTTTCCTGTCTCTAGCATTGCACCCTCAGTGTAGATAATATCAATTGTATGAATCAGTAAAATTGTTTTTTTTTTCTTTTTTTTCTTTTTCGAAAAATGATTAATCAAATAAAAGAAAGGCCAAACCATCAGCACGTACAAAAATTAACCGGTAAAATTGTTCTTCTCCTTTGCTCTACAATTTTCGGAAAAATATACAATCATTGTAATATATAATTAGAAAAAATGGGTAATTAACCTTGTGTCTACATTGTTTAACACAAGTCCCCACCACACTATGCTGAGGAGAATCCATGAGATGTATATATAGTTTACTTTACTATATTAGTATTCCTCTGGAATATCTTATTCGTTATAGGTCTATCTCTATTAGTGTGCCCATGGCTTTGAGCCGAGCTAAGTGGGCTCATCACGATAACAGTACAACCTTAGAAAGTTGGGGCTCATTGCGCAAACTTTGCACAATGACATCCCATTGATGGTCCTAGCTCAGTAGCTCCATACTATTCAATTTGATTAGCTTATAATCCAACAATTCAACAAAAAAATAAAAAATAAAAAATTAAACTAAAGAATATAAATTAGAAAAGAAGAAGAAGCATTAGGCCTTGTTTGACAGGTTGGATAAAACTGTCGGATTTGACAGAAAAAGGTAGGATTTGACTGGATTAGTAATCCTGTCGGATAAGCTGCTATGTTGTCCTGTATTTGGAACGTGCTAGATAAAACTATCAGATAAGCTGTTTTATCTTAATTCTGTGTTTGCTCGTACCTGGATATAAGTTTCGGATAATAACGAAATTATTGCTTTTTAACACACACACACACACACCCCCCCAAAAAAAAAGAGTGCTGATTTTATTATTATTTTCTTAAAAAGTGAATCTTTAAAATTTATAAAAAAAAAAAAAGGAGAGAAAAAAAAAGAGTTATGAAAAAAAGGCAAATCTGGAAAATAATAATAAATAAATAAATAAATAAAATTCTGAAAAAAAAATTTAAAAAAAAAAAAAAAAAAATCTCCCAATAGTTATCCCAAACTCGCTTATCCCACGTAATACCATCTCCTTCTTGATATAGATTTATCCCAAACACTATGGGATAAAAAAACCTCTTTGGGACTATTTAATCATATCCTATAACACTACCAAACACAAGCTTTTATCCAGTACTCCAAACATGGCCTTAAAAGTTTACGATCTGAAATAGTAAAATGATGCAACTAAAATGGTGGGGTATAGGGCTAGGGGCTTAATTATGTCTTGATCACAATACAGTTGTTTATTTCATAATCGTATTTTGTGATTTGCAATTCTTAAAACTTGATTATCTTTGAGGTATATCTACCGTGGTTAGATTTAGGATAATTCCTAATTTCCTTAATTAAAGATCAATAATTTACTGTAAAACTGAATTATTTTGTTAATTTATAGAGTTAAAAGTTATATTAAACTACATATACAGTAAAAAACAAAAAACAAAAAAAATACTAAAGTATTATCCAAAACATGCTTCATGACAAACCAATCCACTGGTCGCGGAAAAATGAAAACCATGAGCTGGTGAGTTTGGTAACACATCGATTTTTTTGGTTTTCAGTTTTGTTACTTGTTTTGTTTAAAAACGAAAGCGGACAATGTGTTTGGTTTTTAAAAATAAAATTCAAGATAATCGTTGTCTTTTCATTTATAATCTATTTTTTTCCTTGAAAATATCAATAAAATTGGGCCAAATTTTTTTAAAAAACAAAAAAGTAAAAAAATATAGTTTTTAAATTAGTTTCCATTTTTAGAATTCAAAAAACTAAATACCAAGCACGGCGAACCCTTAAAGAGAAGGGGGGGCTCAAATCCCCTCTAAGTTTAAATAGCTATCCTCAAAAAATTAATTATATAGACTAAAATAGTCCACCTAAAAATTTATAATAATAAAAACCACAATATTTTTTAATAATATTTGAGTTTTTGTGTTAGTTTTATTGCATCAGGGTACGAAAAAAATAGATAAATAGATTAAAAAAAATTCGTCTTGTGGCCACTACTTCCAAATTCCCGTAAATTCTATCATCCGATGTATAACTTTTTGATTCTACCCTACCAAGCCTCCAGCTTAAAATTTCTACAACCTTTTTCTTTTTTTGGATGAAAGTTAATTTTTATGACTTTCTGATTCTATCCTACCAAGCCCCAACTTAAAATTTCTATATCGCCCTGGATAGTAGGTACTAAGAATAGCAAATAGACAAATTAATTATCTAGAATGTTTCGTTGCCAAAATGGCAATCACCAGATCAAGCAAATATATACAGATATTGTGATGAAAGAGTGTGACAGATTCATCGTGTTGACTGAGTTGTAATATCTGCAGTCTTAGGTTGGCGCATTCTACAAGTAGACCACTTGTTGTGAGAATTGGCAAAAAAGGAAGTTGAACAAACTACACAGTGGCCTTTCCAAGTCATTTCCATCTCTACAACTTTTACTGTTTTACATACAGATTGAACCAACTAATTACCAATAGACGATCAAAGTGAAAAGTTGACTTAGATTATCCCAATCCTCTTTCCTAGTTGTTACTTTATACATAGAGTATAGATAGAATTGCTTTTGGTAGGGTCCAGCTGGAGTTTTCCTGTCCACCATGATGAATCTATAGATATATACAATTCACAATTGCTCTTTCTTTGTCCTTCCTCTCCCATCACAAGTGAAGTCTACAGGGCTAATTACACTTTATCTTCTGTGGTTTGATCCGATAATATATTATGTCATGTGGTTTAAAAATGATCACTTAATTTTTTGTATTCTCAGATAAAATGTTATCATTTATAGAATCTAATGAAGAGTGTTAAGTCCCTAAACTTAGTGACCACTTTACTCCCTTGTGATTTGGTCCGATAACACTTTACCTCCCTATAGTTTGACCCAATGGCACTTTAACTCCCCTGTGCTTTCGGGGTAAAGTGTCAACTTAACACTCTCTGTTAGATTTTGTTACAATGACACTTTACTCGAAAGCACAGGGGGGGAGGATGGGTATGTCACGCCCCGGAATAGCAAAAATAGAGAAAAATAAAATTCTTTTTTGGGGCCATAAGGAATGATGGGTGAATTTCACTAATGGCCCACACTACATAGTACTAGTCAACTAGAAGCAACTAGAGCAATAATAATACTCAAATTGAATACATTACAAAAGTTCTAGCTATTACAAATCATCAGAGTGCGCTACAGGAAATATAACAGGTCTAAAAGCAACATATGTCCAAGTACCCGTTTAACAAAGTTCAACAGAAATAAAAACTTAACTATTTAGTTTTTCAGCTGGCGTAAATGTCGTCAGTGTAGTAGTCTTGTCTATCCTTGCCTCTCTCCCCCGACACGTCCTCAGTAGAGCCTTCCTCCACGTAATAACCATCCTGGTAGTGACCGTCACCTGCAAGGTTAGGGATATGGTAGTCTGGACAGGGAATGTCCAGGCAATAACGGTTGTCAGCTTACTAAGAGCTGAGTGAATATAAACTGACAGGATACCAGTTATATGAAGTATAAATAAGTTATGAAGACACGATTTAAGTTAAGTTCTGCTAAATAGTATATTCTCTTTATTACATCTCGTCGTAACCAACCATTATCATCTCGTTATCATAAGACCGATAAAACAACATACTCTTGACTGGATGAACAGACTCAATCGTTTAACTCTATGGATATACCATTATTCTGTCCACCGCTCGTTAAGGATATATACCATCTACCGCATGTCATGGGCTCCACGTCAATCCATCCCCATACTCGTTAAGGACATATCAACGTCAACTGCATGTCGGGGATATAACGTTTCAAACAATGGCATATCAAATCTATTGCCACAACTTGTCGATGTCTACCAGTGATCCCCCATCCACCGCTCGTTAAGGATATAATCCAATCACCGCTCGTTAAAGATATAACATGGATCATCTGGCTATCTCAGGACTATTTGGTCCTGCCCACGTACCATTCCCAGAACTCATCAAATCTACTTATGTTCCGTACTAACATTGACACAAGTCTTTCCCATTGTGGCTTGACTACTTCAATTAAAACGAACCGGATATCGAACTCAAACACGAAAATGTCATAACGTTAATCCACTGTTCAGAATCGTACTTATCTTTAGTATCACATTATCCCTAATTATCCTCATAGTCGCATAATGAAAGTTTGAATCGAGAATCGAACAATCGAACCCCTTATATAATAAACAAAAGGAACAATCCATGTTCTGTGATTGCTAATCGATTGGGACAAGGGTCCAATCCATTGGAATAAAAAATATAACAATCGATTGAGGAAAATGGCAATCGATTGAATCCAATACAATTTCAATCGATTGCTAACTTTGGTAATTGATTGGTCTACAAATAATGGCAATCGATTAGAAAACGATCCAATCGCTTAGGTCCAGACTGATGGCAATCGATTAGGAAAAGTCTAATCGATTGAGACTTAATCTTCTCCAGCAAAATTATAAAATAGCATATATACACGTCTTAAGGACGTGTTTGTTACGTCTAATCTTCATATAAGCTTGTAAAACATCATTTAAACGAGACCAAGTGAGTTAGAACTCACCAAAGGGTGTGTTTGGTGTGTGTTTGTGTCACACCGCAACCCTCTTCAGGCAGATAGGACATGTGTAACACGGCCAAGACACCAAATCAACCTCAAATTACTAGAAAAGCATGAATTAGACGATATAAAAGAACTTTCTTGACACAAAATAACCCCAAGGGCAAAGTGATCATTAATAAAGTATAGCCAAATTTTAAATCAAAAGATAGATCTTTGACTCTCGGTTCCAACACAAAAAACGCCACGCAAATTCGAGTTTTCTATAAAAAGTTATGTCCGTTTCCGTTAAAGCTGTCGAGCAGAAAATAGACCTGCGAATCAATCTGCACGAAAACTGGATCGATTCGGTTTTGACATAATCAAATTTTCTATTCCTTCAGATGCCCCGGATTGATCCGCACAAGACCTGGATCGATCCAGATTCTGTAGATTAAATTTTTAGCAGTTTTTCCCTTCTTTGTAAGACCAAAATCATACCAAAATCAAATCAACCCACATGGAAACATCCAAAACCATTTCAAAAGTGTTCCCAATTGTCTCCAAACATTAACCAAACACCATGAGAGTTTTCAAAAGCATTCGAGAATCATTTGATCAATCAAAATACATTGATCTTTCACTAGAAACATGAACTTGCATCAACCTCCTCATTTCTCCCAAAATATACATAAACATTGAAGGATAATGAAAACTAGGTTAATTAACACCCACAGTTAGCTAATTCTCAAGTCCCTTCCCAATATACACAACTTGTGGTTTACAAGTTCAACCCACATTACAAAACTCATAACCAACATCAACTTAGACTTGACATATTACAAGATTTCCCAAAACATTAGCTGTTCAACTTTTCCACACAAAAGTTACGTCAGGAAACTAAAACATCTAAGCTTATGAACATATCAACATCTATTCACAACTCCCATGCCTAACCCGTTGTGCTTGTCATTTTTTCTCTTCTTCCCGTTCCATACTTGCGATGGTTATTCAATAACCACAACAGAAAATACATTCTTTTAAGCTTTTGCCTAGTGAGAAAACTAACCATGCTATTGAAATGCTCGACATGTAAATGCAACAATCATTATAAACATCAACAAAATGATCTGCGTAAAGTCAAGTAACTCCAGCCACCACCCCTTGGGTCCTTCTCACCTCGGATCTTTCTCACTTTTGGACGCATATAGCGTAACACATACTGTTGTGACCCTGAAGGTGTCACCGTCATTTCTTTATGGTCATTACCATGCCCTTTCTCTTGAGGGCTTCCTATCCCTTATATATGAGACCAATAAATGGTGACCACTACTTGACTTCCCTTTGATCCACATAAGCATATAAACAACTTCGCATATAAGCATAACAATTTTCACAACTTTGACATGGTTTTACTCAAATTCATTATAATCATAGCTACACAACCATGAATTAAGCATTCTAGAATAACAATTATCACATTAACATATCTAAACATCCAATTTTGGGATTAGAACATTCACATATTCGATTCGTAAACCAATAAACTTAGAAGACCTCCAATCCTTGTGATTCCCAGCTCAATTTTCTCTCTAGAACCAATCCTATATGAATTTGGTAAACCCCGTGCCACCGATTATAACGTATTACCAAAATTTGATAATTAAAATAGAAATGAAGGGTATAGAAACAATCGTCTCACCTCCACTAGTCCGAATACGGCTTCAGTTTGCGAAACGGAGACCAGACGGCGAAGAAACGGCGTCGACAAGTTGTCGGAAGCTCCAAACTCTCTTCTTCTCTCTCGCCCGATTCTTTCTCTCTCTCTCTCTCTCTCTCTCTCTCTCTCTCTCTCCTTGCATGTGTTGTCCAGAATTTAGAAAAAGGAAAAGACAGTTGTCTTTCCTTAGTTTAAATGAGTTATGACTCATGACCCCAAATTACACTTGCCTCCCCTAACTTTTTTATAAGTTTTATTATGAAACCCCCAACATAACTATATTAAATACCCACTTCCTAAATGGGTTTATTCCATGTCTCGCGGGGGTCCCTGATATGGTCCCACGTATTTCATGAAGTTATTATTAAACTTACTAATTATACAAGTTATGAAACATATTCAAACACGCCCTCATATGGGTACCCAAACTAGTCCCCATTACCCGACATATGACATAGTAATACCTTTAAGCATTTAAACAAGTAAGAATTTAAACATATACTGACATTAATATGCAATTCACATCAATTAATCCTTCGTCAGGTCCCACTTGTCACAGGACTTTCATCTGTGTCCGCATTTGAACACCTTATTACTTGTGGGTTCATATCCTCGCCTTAAATCATCTTATGGATTGATTATCATTAATTAACACATATTAATACTACATTAACCTTCTTTTCCGGGTACGGGTGTTATAGTTTGGCTTGTGGAGCTTGAAGCTTTCTCTCTCCTCCTTCTCTTTCTTTTTCTCTGTCTTAGTCTTTCTTCTCTTTCTTTCTTCTTCTATTTTTCCTTCTCCTTCTCTTCTTTGTCCAGCAGAGTGTGTGTTTGTGTGGTGTATATATATATATGTAAATGTGTATGGAGGTGTATATATGTATATACCACAAGGTCTCTCTCTCTCTCTCTCTCTCTCTCTCTCTCTCTCTCTCTCTCCCTCTCTCTTTCTCTCTCTCTCAAATGGACGAAATGAATGCATATATATATAAAGGGTGAGAGTGGCACACGTTAAAACACGAAGCAAAGTTGAAAACTTATCTCTATAGGTGGCAATCAATTGGTACTGATGGCAATCAATTGGTATCAACTATTTGAAGGCAATCGATTAGGAAGGAAGGCAATCGATAATGCCACGCAATGAATACAGGTCGGTAGCATGACAATTGATTGGGAAAGGTGGCAATCGATTGGTAACCAAAATTTACTAGATGAAAGGTAAGGGTTATACATGTATGCAGAATAATATCGAATCTTATGTATCAATACAGTAAAAAATACAGGGTATTATAGGTTAAGTGGTCACTTTTAAACCAAAGTGGATAAAGTGTCATCGGGTCAAACCATAGGGAGTAAAGTGTAATTAACCCTGCAATATATGTGCCTAAAACTATGTCATCTTTTGGTAATGTTGGGGTTTCAAATTTTATTGTATTTTTTTTAAGTAATGTTATCATTCCTAAATTTTGAATCTCAGATGTTTCTAAAAAATATATGGCAGTTGGACTACCTTCAATAATCATGATTCTGCATACTACGATCAAAATTCAGTTGGCTCACTGCCACATGTATTTGAGATATATTAGAGATTCCAAATTTGGAAAGCATATCATTACTCATTGTTTTTAGGATAAATATCACCTACCTCCCCTCACGTTTCAACAATCTCACTTACCTCCCTTATTTTGAATTTTAGTATTACATTGTGTTTGGTTGTTTATCCTTCAAAGGATATATATTTGTGTAATTTGTGTGGGTGAGTGTGTCAGGCAAGTAAGTTGCCAATGTGATTGTGTGAGTGTATAAGTCATATGTGCCTCACCAGGCCAATTGTGACCATTCGAATGCCTTAATTAAAAGGACATTTTTTCGTGTCAGGTGAAATAGAGTATGAAAATAGATGAAAGTTGTTAGGAAGAGTTTATAGTTTTTGAAAAGAACTTCTAATAATGATTAAACTACACAAACAAAAGTAAGAAGTATAGGATAGACTAAAATTGGAGCATAAAGGAATATAAGGTAAAAGATAACACTACAGATTCTAACCTTCGAAACTACTTCGAATATATTCTACTCCTTAGGCATAAGGAAAGAAATTAAAATAAAGCCATGGTAACTATTTAGAATTACTTCTACATAATGACTAAGAAAGAGAAATCCAAATTGGACTTTGTATTGATCCGTTGGAGACCCCTTCTACAATGGATGACTTTGTGTTTATACAGGCACACAAACTAACCAACTCCATAACCACCAATTTGAATTGATTTACACATGTGACTATTAATTTGAACAACTATTAATAACTACAAATTTGAATTTGAATTATATTTCTCTCCTATTACAATTACTAACAATTCAAATTCCTACAACTTCCAAGTAGTTTAGAAAAAACTACTAATTGGTGGGAGCAACTCCTACGATACCTAGTGTCCATCTTCTTGTCCATTCTTGTGCCGCCACTTGTCATTGATACATGCCTTCCAAGTGAGTTGATTGATCATTAAAGGTAGTCTTGAAGATAATATAATTATGGTAAACTAATCAATCAAATGGTCATTTTCCATATTATATTTTACTATAACATAAAATAATATATTTTTGGTACAACCACGTTGCCTTAAAATTTCTCACTTACAAGCTCTATAGTGGTTTTTGGTTTATGCGCGCATAACGTTATCCAAATATTTCTCCTATTTGATAGTGGAAATTGATGTTGAGGTGATATGTAACTTGATCAAGAAAAAGGAGGATACAAACCCTTTTAGAGCATTAATAGAAGATTGACAGTTGTTGCTTGAGCGTTGCAATGGTGTTGTCACTAACATCAAGAGGTAGGGAAACTAATGTACGGATAACCTAAATGATGTAGCGGGTTGGTCAAGGGGCCTTTCTCGAGCCATTCTTGTGGACAAATCACAAATGTAGTGATAATTTCCTCTAGCTTGGGTTCCATTTTGTTGGTACCAAAAACAAAGGATTTAAAAAAAAAAAAAAATAAAAAAATAAAAATTTGCCAGTGTATTTATTTATATTGTATATTTTTAATATCAGGGGAATGTGTGTAATATTGATGAAATTTGGGGACAGAGAATGTAAATTTGGAAACCTAAAGCGTTTAGAAAGCGTGTCTGGAGTCGTTTCATTACCAAACTGTTTAGAGATGAGACCAAGCAGACACAAAACCGAGTTCGACCCAATTAAAAAAAGCACGTTCGAAAGCGACAAAACGCGTCAACACACACGTGCACGTTCTCCAACAAGTCTCACATCCCCATCATTAACAACTCATCTCTCTATCTCAATCTCTATTTAAGGAGTGGACACACACACTTTTGGATTCACAGCTCTGAGATTGTTGTTTTAATTTAACACACAAATATATTACTACTAGTAATAACAACAAACAATCCCAAGTATAGTAAATACACTGTTTGATGATTACTAGAGTTGGATCATTTCAAGATTCCAACGAACTAGTTCTGTTTTAGGCTTAACCGGCGGCGTTTATAAAGATCTCTCTTTTTCTCTCTGGAATTTTTTTTTTTTTTTTTTTTTTTCTCTCGGAAAATCGAAATCTTACCCTCTACTGCTCAATGGAGAGAATGGTGTCTTTTGCTTCTCGTACGGGGAGACAATTTCAACGCTACGATGACGGCTGTCGTCAAGTTGTAGGGTGGGTTACTCTTCTCTCTCTCTCTCTCTCTCTTTTTTCTCCTCTTTCTTCTCAATTGAATGAATTGAAGTTTTCTTGAGAAAATTGAGATTGGATTTTTTCTTTTCAAAATTGGGTATTTTTCTCATCCACAAAAAAATCTATGGTAATTGCCCATTTTCGTGTTGATTGTTTTGCGGGCTTTAGTTTTCCTCTGTTTGTTTGGTTCCTGTGAAAAATTAGGGGAAGGCAAAGAGAAATTTGTAATCTGATTGTGTTTTTTTAATTTCCCCAAATTCTGCAGATGTATTCCGTACAGATATAGAAAACCCAATCAAATATTAGTATCTACAATTGGTGGGACCCACATGGAAGAAATAGAAGTTCTTCTTATCAGCTCACAGAAAGGTCAAAGGATGATGTTCCCAAAGGTATATATATATATATACACTTATATCACCATGTAATTGTACAACAACAAATAGGTTCATTTTTTTTTTCTTTCCCTTTTCTGTCATTTTAACATGAAACCATTTACTAACAATTGTATATAATTCAATGTGTTAATCAGGGCGGTTGGGAAATTGACGAGTCCATTGAAGAAGCGGCTTTACGAGAGACGATCGAGGAAGCTGGTGTACTTGGCATTGTAGAAGTAAGTATCTGTAAAATATACACACACATGTACATATAGTTTTTTTTTTTTTTTTTTTTTTTTTTTTTGGGAGTCACATTGTACATGTAGTTGAACTTTGTTTTTGGACACACATTTTGTATACTCTGTAATGCGTATATTGAAATCCATTTCATTGAACGTCTATTGCAGCGTAAATTAGGTAGTTGGTGTTTTAAGAGCAAAAGTCAAGCGAAATTTCACGAGGGACACATGTTTCCTATGCTTGTAAAGGAACAACTAGAAGATCTTTGGCCCGAGAGAGATATCCGTTCGCGAAGATGGGTAAGTATTAATAGCATGTTTGGTTTTCAGTTACGTCGTATAAATTGAAAATATACCCAAATGACAATCATTATAATTTTCTAAATGACAATCATTATATTGAAGAACGTCCAAACAAGTCCTAAATGTGTAATTCTTTATTTGATACAGATGACTATTGGTGAAGCTCGAGAAATATGTGAGTGTTCATGGATGAAGGAAGCTCTCGATGAATTTGTTTGGCGGCTCATGAATGTGAGACACAAGGAAGAAGAGACCTTAAGACCTTGTTCCTTAGAATTTTTAAGAACAGAGGAACATAGACTGGGCATTAATGTAGCTCAAAGTGGAGAAGAAATTGATCAAATTTTGCTCTAGAAATAAACCATCCATGCCCCCTTTGTTAATTGCCAAATTTCAGGCAAGTGCTCAAGGAGTTGTTTGGAAAGGGCAAATGTTGTTGGTCCAAGATTAGAATTAGAAACTAGTGAATGTAGGTGGTGAATGTTATTCCACTTGATTCTTTCATTCATTTGAAATAAAATTTTTATTAATTCTTTTTTTTTTATCTTTTTCGTTTATTAATATGACATGACTAGTTCCACAAAATTCCAAAGGCTCCAATTCTACATTGATGAATTTATAGTTAGTTGCTTTAGGCTATACTGTATTTGGTTTGTGCATTTAGTGAGGGCAATTGAAAAGAAAATACGGAGTGAATCATTGGTTAACGAATAAATCAAAGAGAAAATTTGGGGAAAAATTTTTATAAAAAAAAAAACTGAATTTTGTTGTGAGTCAACTTCATTCTTTGGAAACTCAAATCAAACAAAGCCTCACTATCTTGATAATATTAAATAATTTTTCGACCAACTAAGAGTAAATTATTTAGTCTCATTGAAAAATTATTGCGGTATTGTATTCCCAGTTTAACAAGGTAGCAAAATTTTTTTTAATCTATTTAAAATTGAAATTAGTAGCATAGTAAGCCTCCAAAAAGAATGGTGGGTGAGGATTAGGGGTGTATTTCGGCCGGAACGGATCGGAAACACCCCTTTCGGAAAAAATTCTGAAATTTTCGGAAGTCAAAAATGCATTTCGAATTCCGTTCCGAAATTTCGAAAATTCCAAAATTATTTCCGATTCCGAAATTTCGGAATTTTCGGAATTTTCGGAATTTCATCAGATTCAGATTTTTTGGAATATTCGGAATATTTTCAGAATATTTCGAAATATTCGGAATTCAAGCTTAATGGGATTTCACTTGAGACTTGTAGGTCTTTTATAGTAGCACATCACATCCCATTTTTTGTGATTTTTTAATGTGGGATAAACACAATTTTCGGAATATTTTTGGAAAATGCAATTTCGGAATATATTCGGAAATATTTCGAAATATTTCGGCATATTTTCGGAAAAGTTTCGGAAAATACAATGTCGGAATTTTTTCGGAATTTTCGGAATTCTAAAAACAATTCCTTCGATTCGATTTTTTTCAGAATTTTTGGAATTCGGAATGCATATTTAGTTGCCAAAATCGGAATTTTTCGGATCGGAATCGGTCGAAATCAGAATTTCCGTTCCAAATGACACCCCTAATGAGGATATTAAGGGTTTAGGCGCCATATGATGTAATTTTCTTTCAAATAATGCTCTCTTGGATTTATACTTTAGTGTCTCTATTATGTTCCAATTTGAATATCAAATCGGTTCTCAAACATTTTAACTGTATGAACAAAATGATAAATCACTGTTACAACATACGGTACAAATCGGTAAATTATTTGAAAATATGTTAGTAGCATTAAATTCCAGGAAAACCACTAATCACTTGTATTTTTCTAGAGCATATACTAGCCGTTAGACTACCAGCATATGGGAAAGTAAAACTCACGGCCCAAATGAAAAAAGCACAAAGAACAGCTCGAAATCAGTGAGCATAGAAAATCAAAATAGAGAAACATGCTTCTGCTTCCCTACAGTACTAGGATCAATTTACTCGTCCGTCCTATCTGAAAGTGACAGGCAGTCACTATAATTTGGCTCTACGCAGTCGCACCACTGGCACTGGAGGTTAAAAACCTTAAACCCAACCCCCCAGTAGAAGAGAGGTTTTGTTGATTCCATTTTCGAACAAATGGGAAGGCTTCGAGCAAAGAGCGACTACGAAAATCTCAGAAATGCTCGAATCTTAAAGAACCAGGTCCCCGTCTCTCTCTCTCTCTCTCTCTCTCTCTCTCTCTCTCTCTCTCTCTCTCTTGAATTGTGCTTCTTCTTCTTGTTCTATCTGCATTTTGCTTATGCGATGTGGTTTGATTTGAACTAGAACAGGCTCGATTGGAGTCTCTGGGAGTGCATAAAACAATCTCTGAACTTCGATCCATCACTTCCTCGGCGAAGAGAAAGTACTGTAAAGTAGATTACCGATGCACTCCTTTGCGCCGTTCCAATCGGTTGATGCGCATAAGCGTCGGCTCAAATTCTCAGCACATTTCACCCAAAGCACCACCGAAAGGTTCGATTTTTGAATTCAATGTTTATTTTATTTTTTGGGTTCGTATTATTTTCAAATGACGTGTGCATATTGGTATGAATTTGTGTCTATATGTGTGTGTGCACTGTGAATGAATAAACTGAGATTCTGGTTAGGTTTCTTTTACACTTTGTTGTTTGGATAGAGAGAAATGGAGAGAACATAAGAGAAAGTGGACCACATTCTCTCCATTTCTCTCACTTTTGTTTCTCTCCAAATAGGAGAGATTTCGGTGAGAAAAGTAAACAAATCAAAATAAGACATTGTCTAAAAGAGCAATTTGTCATCCGTAATATTTATGTGTTTATTCCAACGTACATCTCTAATGGAGGATAAATAGTAAATTGGTTATAAATACTTTTATTTTCCCTTTCTTGTATGGAAGCTAACCAAAGTAGAGAAAGTTGTGCTTCTCTTCTATTCTATTCCCTATTGCCTATCCATATCCAAACATGATGGAGAAAACTCCGACTTCCTATTCTATTCTCTTCTCTTAATGAGTTTCTCTTTTATTCTCTCCACTTCTCTCAGTCCAAACGGATTGTTGGGCTCAGGTTGGTTAATGATTTTAGTGACGGAAATGAAAATAAACTACTAAGGGGAAAAAAATACTAAGAAGAAAACACGAGAAAAGAATAGGAACTAGGAAGTACAAGAAAATTGTATGAAAATAAATTAAAAAGTTGTGAATATTGTGAATGACTCCCCTACGTGTTTTCTTTGGTTACTATTATATGTTGAATATATATATATATATATATATAACTTTTTAAGTTATTTGAAGAATGAGGGAAAAGACTAGAACATTAGTTTTCCATCTCGTTTTTCTTTTGCTTCTCTAACTCCGTAAACCAAATCGAGACTTAGTCACAGTTCTAATGTTTTCTTGCCTACATTGGATTAGGGAAAGGAGGCGTTTTGAAAGAGGAAGAGAATGAAGTGAGTTTGTTTAGTAAGGGGGAAGAGAAGAGGCCTGCAAATTCACCATTGGTGACACTAAAGGGAACAAAGCCAGAGCTTTCACCGGATGATTCAGCTAGGCATTGCCCAAGCAAGGGCAGGGGCAGTGTTTACGACCCTGTTTTTGGAATTTGCTGCCATTTCTGCAGGTTTTCTTCCTTCCACTTTTACACATTTCCGTAATTAAATCAGTTTGATAGAGAGAGTGCAGACATTATGATTTTACTTTTGTCTAATTGATAGAATTTATAGTTGAAGGAGCAGCTATTTTCATAATTATTTGCCTTAATTTTCATTTGATTGCTAGAACTTGATAGTGAAATGAGCACTTTTCAATTGTTTGCTTTCTTGGTCCAAAAAATATATATATATATATATTTGTTTTCATCTATGGCTAGTTTACTAGACTTTTGGTGAGACTTGGAAGACGATATGACTATTCTCTGTTGGATGATGTTTTTTGTTGTTTGTGATTGATCATTTTTCATTGGACAGAAAATGGACAAGAAAGAAGAAATTCCCCACTCTGTATTTCTGTTGTTTCATATATCGCATCCTTTTTATTTGCAATGGTGGGAGCTGATGTGGGAGAAAATAAGAATGGGAGTACTATGAGCGTTTTTGGTAGAATTATTGTTTTTCCACAAAAGACCCTTTGATGGGCTTATATCTAAATCACCACATAAAACATATGGGGAAGTACTTATTTAATAAATATCTAAGACCCTTTCAGAATTAAATATTTAGTTTCTTATTTAAATAATGCATATTTTCCACATGCCAAATTCTCTTTATGTTGAAGTACACCAATATTGATTTTGTGTTGTCACATTAGTAATTTAGTACAATTCTGGTATTGCTATTCACCTAGAGACAATGTGCCTTTTTCAGAAAACAAGAAAAGGTAGAATTGTGAAATAATTTGGAAACTACCTTGGTCTAAGTATAGAGACTGTTTGATGGCTTGGGGTATTTCTGAAGGCCAGTCTTATTGAGGCTTATCCTTTAGTTGGTTTACTTAGCTTTTTATATTTTCTGTATTTCTTTTCTTTTATTTTGTTTGCTTATGTTGGTGTATCTTGTTTTCTTTTTGCTGAGATCCTTTTCATGGGGTATGCCCTTGTAGGTTGTAATCCCTTTTTTTTTTCCACGGAATAATACTTACCTTTTCCCGAAAAAGAATTGTGAAATTACAAAAAAAAAAAAAAACATTCTGTAGTGGAAACCTTCTATCTGTTCAATCAGAGGGAGGGTTCAACTACTTTTTTTTTTTTGTTAAATCAACAGCAGGTTTTTAATTAAGAACATTATGTCTACTGTGTGGATAGTAAATCTATCTATATGACAAGGAGTACTAAACATAAGACCTTTTTAGTGAAGCAGATTGTTGGCAATGTTGCAACATATAGAAGATTACAATTACAATTCAAGAATATTTAAAGATGTTATATTTTGTAGTAGTTCTCCACAAAATTTGGCCAATGGTGATATGGATGCCCGCCAGAGTCCACATGGTCACTAATGGATAAAGTAAAATGGGGTGCACTTTAAACAAAATCTGACAGATCAGGCAATTGGGAGAAGGCAAGCTTGCGTTGCATTTCCCTTTACTGCAGAGGACTTAAAATTTTAACCCGAAAATTGATTTAATTAGTGTTATTTGCTGGCTGGCTTTACTTGACCACGCAGTGGGATTTTTTTTTAATTATTTTTTATGGATTAGAACGTAACATGATTGGTTTTATTTTGGTAGTTATTATTTGAACTTGACATCTCTCTTGTAGAAAGATGATAAGGAACTGTAGGTGATGTTATTGTCATTTGGCACAACAAATGCAGGCAAAAGAAAGATGATTGGTTTTATTTTGGTAGTTATTATTTGAACTTGACATCTCTCTTGTAGAAAGATGATAAGGAACTGTAGGTGATGTTATTGTCATTTGGCACAACAAATGCAGGCAAAAGAAACTGTGTGGTGAAGATGATTGCAATCATTGCGGAAATCCAGATATGGATCAATCATGCTTAGGTTAGTGGCACAATGGACATACCTTTTTATGTGTATAAACGTATTGAAGTTGTTTGTATACTATTCTTCACATTTTTTTTAGATATAATTTGTAGCTTAGCAATACTGATTGTTTGGTGTGTCGTTCTAGCAACTGTGTGCTTTGTCGAGCGTGTTGAGGTATGGTGAAGGTAAGGATTTAAGAATCGGATGATGATTCAATCGATTGATAGATGATGACTAAAACTGCATCACAAAGAGTTAAAACATATGCTCAGAGCCACATTCAGAGCACAATCCATTTTCTTGGTCTTTATTGATAACAAATGTGGGAAATTATCGGATAAGTTCTTACATATGGAAGACAGGCTCAAGATTGTTCTAACCCTTTTTTTTTTTTTTTGCGTTATTTTGCTGCTAGAAATGGAAGTAAGCCTTCGAGCAAAGACCGACTATGAAAATCTCAGAAATGCTCGAATCTTAGAGAACCAGGTACCCCCCCCCCCCCCCCCCCCTCTCTCTCTCCCCCCCCTCTCTCTCTCTCTCTCATTCTTCACTGTTGTTCTATCTGTATTTGCTTATGCGATGTGGTTGATTTGAAGAACAGGCTCGATTGGAGTCTCTGGGAGTGCATAAAACAATCTCGGAACTTCGATCAATCACTTCACCGGCAAAGAAAGTATACTGTAAAGTAGATTACCGATGCGCTCCTTTGCGCCGCTCCAATCGGTTGATGCGCATAAGCGCCAACTCAACATCTCAGTCCACAGATTCGAAATCGCCGTCAAGAGGTTTCATTTTTAATCTTTCTGGTTTCTGTTGTGTACAATTGACAAGTACATATTGGTATGAATTTATGTCTATATGTGTGTGAGGACTGTGAATGGATAAAGGGAGAGAGATGCTAGGTTTCTTTTAGGCTCTGTTTGGTTAACGAATTTAGAGACGGAAATGAAAAGAAAATATGAAGGGAGAAAAATACTTAATTAGAAAACACAAAGAAAAGAATAGGAAGGAAACAAAAAAAAGTTAAGATTTTGAATTTGTGAATCACTTCCCTTCCTGTTTTCTGGGGTTACTATTATATGTTAAAAATTGTTTCATTTTAAAGTTATTTAAGAATGAGGGAAAACACTAGGAATTAGAAGATTAGTTTTACTTGTCGTTTTCCTTTTGCTTCTCTGAATCCGTAAATCAAATGGACATGTACTAATGTTTTATGGCATTTATTGGAATAGAGAAAGGGGGTATTTTCAAAGAGGAAGAGAATGACGTGAGTTTGTTTAGTAACGGGGGAGAGAAGAGGCCTGCAAATTCACCATTAGTGAGACTAAAGGGTACAAAGCCAGAGCTTTCACCGGATGATTCAGCTAGGCGCTGCTCAAGCAAGGGCAGGGGCAGTGTCTACGACCCTGTTTTTGGAATTTGCTGCCACTTCTGCAGGTTCTCCTCCTTTTACTTCTGCACACTTACGCAATTTAATCAGATAGGTGTAGAGAGTGCAAACATTATGATTTTACTTTTGTCTAACTGATAGAATTTTATTGTGGAAGGGGCTATTTTCAGAATTATTTGCCTTGATTTGATGGATTCTTTGTTAGACTAGGTGTTGGGGGGGGGCAAACAATTTGATCCATTTTTATCTGTTGCTAGAACTTGATAGTGAAATGATTTTGCTTTCTAGGTCCACTCCCCCCCCCCATCAAAAAAAAAAAAAAAAAAACTGTTGCTTTCACCTGTGGCTAGTTTACTGGACTTTGGGTGAGATTTAGTAGGTATCACCATTCTATATGGGATATAATGGGTATCAGTGTTTGTTGTTTGTGGTACATAGATTATTTTTCATTGGACAGTACATGGACAAGAAAGAAGAAAATTTCCTCTCTATTTTTCTCTTTTTTCATAAGTCGCATCCTTTTTATTGCAGTGGTAGGAGGAGATTTCAGAGAAAAATAAGAATGGGGGTAATGGATTATATCTAAATCATCACATAAAATATATGGAACTAAACAATTGAATTTCCTATGTTTTGGAATTAAATATATTTTTTTTGCTAAGCCGGAATTAAATATTTTTAGTTTCTTTTTTAAATGATGCATATTTTGCTCATGTCAAATTCTCTTGATGGTGAAGTACACCAATATTGATTATGTGTTTCCCACTCACATTAGTACAATTATAGTATTGCTATTCACCTAGAGTCGTTTGCCTTTTTAAGAAAAAACAAAATAAGAAAGGTAGAATTGTGAAATAAAAAAAGCATTTGGGTGTTGGGAGTCCTCTTGCAGTCCTGCCTGTTTAGAAAAAGCTTCCAATCGTAACAAAACAAACACTCAGCTTACTTTTTTTCTTTTTATATAACCAAGTTGGCAGTGTTGCAACATACAGACGATTACAATCAATTATTCTGATAAGAATATTTCAAGATGTTAAAATTTGTAGCAGTTCTCCACAAAACTTTGCCAATGGTGATAGTCAACATGGTCACTAGTGGATAAAACAAAATGGGGGTGCGCGTTACATAAGATCTGACAGATCATACAATTGGGAGAAGGCAAAAGAGTGCCCTTCTTGTTTGGGTTGCATTTCCCTTCACTGCAAATGGCTTAAAAGTTTTATCATGAAAAATGATATTTTTGTGTTATTTGCTGGCAGACTTACTTGAGCAAGCAGTTTTTTTTCTTCCTTTTTGATGGATTAGAATGCTACATGATTGGTTCTATTTACAGTAGTTATTATTTGTATTTGACATCTCTTATTGTAGAAAGATAGTAAGGAACTGTAGGTGATGTTATTGTCATTTAACAACAAATGCAGGCAAAAGAAACTGTGTGGTGAAGATGATTGCAAGCGTTGCGGAAATCTAGATATGAATCAACCATGCTTAGGTTAGTGGCACAACAATGGACATACCTTTCTATATGTATAATAAATGTATTTGAGGTTTTTTGTATACTATTCTTAACTTATTTGTATATATTTTGTAACTAGGCAAGACTGATTGTTCGGTGTGTCATTCTAGCAACGGTGTGCTTTGTCGAGCGTGTCTCAAGGTTAGGTACGGTGAAGGTAAGGAGTTAATAATTGGAGGATGATTCAATTAATTGATAGATGGAGACTAAAACTGCACAACCAAGAGTTAAACATATGCTCAGAGCCACATTCAGAGCACAATCCATATCCATCGAAGTTTGGGAAATTAATAAAATTATCACATGGTCTTGCAACATAATTCGTTCTTATATAATTTGGAAGAAAAACTCCAGATTCTTCTTACCATTTTCTGTGTTATTTTGCTGCTAGAACTGGAGGTGGTAAGAGAAAACAATCAATGGATGTGCCCTCATTGCATAGAAGATAAAGGAATTAAGCCACATTGGATATGTAACAGGTAATGCTCATCAATTATAAACATCATTGATGCTCTTAATTGGGGTTTGTCACAAATTTCCATAATTTCTTACAAAATTTTCCATAAATTTTTTTCCCCCTTTCTTTTTGGGACAGTTCATTGTGCTTAAAGAAGCGAAAGATGGCTCCAACAGGAATAGCCATATACAGAGGTGGTTTGAACTATAAAAAGTTTTAAGCTTTCGCAAAGTTATTATTATTATTATTGAATTAAGTATTCATGGGTATACTTTGTTAAACAAATTGTGTTAACTTTTTCTTTGGTTGGATTGAATATACAGCTCGGGAGATGGGATACAAATCAGTGGCACATCTACTAATGGATGAGCTTGGGCAATCGAAGATGAAACAATTATGCATGTTATGAACACGCATTCAAGGATCAAAATGTAACGACTTTGTAACCCCATCAGAAATTAATTGTATTTATTATTCAGAGTGAATGATGTTTCGACATTCAAATCAATTCGACATTCAAATCAATGCAACGAACTGATGCTCTGGACAGGAGCCTATTTCCAATTTGAGTAGAAAGGAATTTCGTTGGACTTTTGTGTCCTTGCGCCGTATGGCTTGAAAATTCATTGCTTAAAAGTTCCTTAAGATCATTCTGACCTTTCTAGTTTCTTCCAAGGAAAGTGAATTTAACTAGTCTACAAATTGAGCTTGTCTTAGAAAATTCATTGCTTAAGGATCTTTCTGATCATTTTGAATTTTCTTTGTTAGTGAAATCTGAAATTCAACTAGTCTGCTTTGTTTTTGCATGCACTCACATTATTGTTTTCAATGTAAAGTTTGGACTTTAGCCAAACAAAAACAAAAAAAAAAAATCCCAACTTTGAAACGAGGCACAACCGAAGTTAAATTAGTCCATTGCTCGACTTGCATGGCTTCTTTTTTTTTTTTTTTTCCTAATGATATTTCAGAGTGCTACAAACAAGAGGGATTTTCAGATGCCATGATTTTCAAATACTCGGAATTTGTACTCCCTTGGTGCCAATGCCATCTACGCTACAAGCGCTTGACTACCTAGTGTCTGTTTTATTTTAAGCGCGGCTTAGTTGTTCAAAAAATCACAATTTGAAGGGTGACCATACAGAAAGAGTTTGAGTTTGATAATAGAAGATAAAAATGATATCTAAAGCAAAATATCAATACAGTAAATAGAAAGCTATACTATTTAGAAAATACCTCCATTAAAAATTTTTGTAACTTACCAAAAAAAATTTCCCTCCCTTCATCTCGTCATTTTACTTCCTACTTTCAGTTGTTTGCTCATTTCATAATGACAATCAATTATTTTGTGTGTGTTAATTTAATCCAATCTTCACATTTGTCTAACAAATGAAAGATTTTTTTTATTTATTAAATTTTTTTGGGTTAATTAGTGATAAATCCCTAGATAGTGCACTTACATAACTTTAGGTTCTTGAGTTAAAACATGTTTATGATTAAGTCCCTGATATTTTTTAGGGACTAAAATACCCCTCCCTCATTAAGTTTGGTAATCTTTAAAATGGTAACCCCTCCATTAATGTTTTCTACCAAAATTTAATTCTCCCTAAAAATTAAAGGAATAAAAAATTAAGGAAATCAAAATTTGAAAGTCATCATCATTAATAACGACCGTCATTTTCATCCACAATCATGTCCAACATGATTTATGAAACGTGATTTGAAGAGAAAGACATAACATGTTTTGGAAAAATGGGAATTGAAAAGAGAATCCCAACATGGTTTGTGAATTTCACAACATATTCTAGAAAAATGGTAATGGAAGATAGAGTCCCAACATGATTTGTGAATTTCATAACATGTGTCTGAAAAAATGATAATGGAAGAGAGAGCCCCAACATGATTTGTGAATTTCACAACATGCTTTGAAAAATGAAAATGAAAGAGAGAGAGGGAGAGTCACAACATGATTTGTGAATTTCACAAAATGTTCTAAAAATTGAAAATGACAAAAAGAGAGTCACAATATGATTTGTGAATTTCACAACATGTTTTAGAAAACAAAAATGAAAGAGATAGAGTCATAACATGATTTGTGAATTTCACAAGATGTTTTGAAAAACGAAAATGACAAAAAGAGAGTCACAACATGATTTGTGAATTTCACAACATGTTTTAGAAAACGAAAATGAAAGAGATAGAGTCATAACATGATTTGTGAATTTCACAAATAACATGATTTGTGAATCTCACAACATGTTTTGGAAAATGGGAATGAGAGAGAGAGAGAGAGAGAGAGAGAGAGAGAGAGAGAGAGAAGGGCAAGAAAAATAGATTGTGAATTTCACAACTCAAACCGTGACACTAACAATAATCATGGCAGCAATCGTCAGTTCCACTTATGAAATTCATAAAGTGAAAAAATCATCTCAAGAATGCCATCAGTTTCACTTGTGATATTCTCAAAAGGATACATCCCGATAATTGACTCCGTCAATTGCCAAACGCATATGGGAATGCATTTGGGCTGCCCAAACAAGGCCTTAGTCATCTTCAATCTACTAGACAAGAAGGTAGAGTATATGAATATATTAATAATATATTAATAGCAGTGAGACTGTGAGAGGAGTTATATTTGAGAAGCAGATCCAATTTCTTCTTATTTCGGTACCTTGCAGACGCTGAAGTTGAAAGATCAGGAATTTCTAGGTGAAGCCAGTTGTGTTTTGTCTGAGGTATATCTAGGATGCACTAGAGTCTGCTGGAGTTAAATTACATGCTTCTTTTTCTTTTTTTGTATGGAAAGAACACAATTAAATAGGATTGATGGAGAATATATAGTAGACTGCACTTAATGAGCATTTAATCTAATTTACCTTTATGGAAGTTGCACAAAAATTAGGAGCCATTAAATTGAAATGTTTACTGCATACATAAAGACTTAGATGGGTATTTTAGACATAAAAAAACTATTAACCATGATTAGGGATACTAACTCAAATTTTAGGGATCTTGAACCAAAATAGTATTCTGGGTGTCCTTAATCCATGAATGTAGATAAATAAGGGATTTATTGCTAATTTTCTAAATTTTTTTTTTGTAACCAATCATTTTTTTAGACAAAATGTAAAGATTGGGTTGAAATTGAAAATATAAGAATCAAAGAGTCACAAATCCCAAACTACATGGGTGAGAAGAGAAGTGCAATTTACCATCCCAAAATAAAAACTAAAATATAGATGTAGTGAAATTTATCTCCCATGCATATAAAAACGTCCACTCAAAGTGTTCAGTTTTACTTTTTTGGGTCACGCACCGTTATGCTACTTAGAATTTTATTCTCTCACAGATTTCAAATTTTCGCTGAGTTGGAGAAGGAATCCTGCAGAATAGGGAGCCTGATGGATTCATACAAACCCTTTATTGGCTTGTTTATTATGTGTAGAATTATGTAAGTGTTGTAATAAATATTTTTTAATAAATTATATAAACACCCCCTCATCATGTATTCCCCCTTTTCACTAACACCCCCTTGAACAAAAAATTCAACAAACTGACCTCCTCAACTATAATTTTCTTCTTTAATTGGTCCCCTCAAATACCACCTATGAAGCACAGACGCAGACATACCGACATGATACGACATGACACGGACACACCGACACGACAAAATTCTAAAAAAATTATATGTCGGCACTAAGAAAAGTGTCTGTAAAGTGTCGTGTTTGTGTGTCGGACACGATACGACTAGGGGTGTTCGGGATGGGTTTTTGCAGTTTTTTAGTGATTTTAAAACCGACCATTCGGTTTCGTTATGTCGGTTTAGGCAGTTTTGGTTGGTTTTCGGTCAATTTTAGTTTGTGCACTGCTTTGAAAAAACAACCAATCGGTGTTTGGTCGGTTTGATTTCGGTCGATTTTTTTTTTCTTCTCATTTTTCTTGAATACCCCTAGATACGACACACGACACGTTACCCTCTTAAAGTATTGGTGCTTCCTAGAATACCACCCTCTCACGTAGTTGAAGGGGTTATGGTTTTTTTTTTATTTTTAACTTAGGGGGTATTAGTGAAAAATTATATTACACAATGGAGTGTCTATATAATTTGTCCAATTGATTTTCCACCCAGTAGTGTTCTGTTTGTGGCGTTTTGGGGGTATTTAGGGTATGTTTAATAATCCAATTAAGTGGTGAAAATGATTTTTAGTATTTATTTTATTTCAGTGCTTTTAATAATGTATCACTTAATTGAAAAATCAGTCAAAAAATCACTAAAAATTTTAAATAAAAAATTTCTACTAAAAATAATCGCTAAATATAATCTATAGAGAATTAGCAATAAATCCTTCATACATGAACATTCATGGATTTAGGACAAACCAAATTCATATTAAATGTAAGATCCCTAAGATCTCTTAACCATGGTTAAATAGTTTTTCTTTGACTGAAATACCCCTTGAAAATCTTAATGAGATGTAGATATATAATATAAAAGAGCCACATTTAATTGAGTGGTCATAAATATGGTCAATATATAGTTTAAATTAACATTAAATGATACTCATAATTATTAGCATATGTATTTTTTTTTTCTTATTTAAAACTCTTGGTGACCTTTCCCTCTCCTAAATCAACACCATCATCACAAAATCTGCATCATCACCATTCAACACTATCACCCCCATCGCCACATCAAGCCCAACCTCATCAACTTTACCATACCAACACACCACCACCACGTTAGTATTATGCATACAAAGTGCACGTGACAAAAACAACTCAACCACCCTATCATCCGTCTTATGGGCCCATGAAAACATCTTTTCTCCTTAAGGGAACACAAGAAATTATTCAGTGAACCACTACCACCGTCATCAAACCATCGCCACTACCACCATCATCACAATAACCACCTCACCATCGCCATATCCACGCCGTCACCACTCTCATCAAACCCAACATACTGTGAGATTCACAAATCATGTTGTGACTATCTTCTTTTCTTTTTTTTTTTTTTTTTTCAGAACATGTTGTGAAATTCACAAATCATGTTCGGTTTTATTTTTTTTCCCACAATATGTGAAATTCACAAATCATGTTCTTTTTTTTTTTTCCATAACATGTGAAATTCACAAATTATGTTCTTTTTTTTTTTGTTTTCCACAACATGTGAAATTCACAGAACATGTTCCGTGATTTGTGTTTTCTAGAACATGTGAAATTCACAAAACATATCCCGTGATTTGTTTTTCTAGAACATGTGAAATTCACAAATCATGTTGTGATTCTCTCTTCCATTCATGTTTTTCAGAATATGTTGTGAAATTCACAACTATGATTTGTGAATTTCAATTGGCAAAATTCACAGAAATTACTATGAATTTTTCAGACCTATGTGCGTCTGCAGTGTTGTGGTGTTGGTTGACAGAGGTGATGAAGATGATTATGGTTAATGGTGGTAAGGTAATGACTTTCAAATTTGATTCCCTTAATTTTTGATTCCTTTAATTGTATGGGGAGATATTTTGGGAGAAAACATTAATGGAGGGGTAACTATTTTGAAGTTTATTAAACTTGATGAGGGAGGGGTATTTTAGGCCCTAAAAAAATTCCAAAAGTTTAATAATAAATATGTTTTAATCAAGGGACCTATTACCAACTAAGTACATACAAGAGGAATATAATACCAATTCACCCTATAATCTATTTCGCTACTTAAAAAAACTGTTTTGAGTAGTGTAAATTCGATGGGTTAAAATTTTCAATACTTATTTAGTACTCTGAAACTTTGGTTACCCAACTGAATAGCATTATAGCACTTCGGATATGCAAATGAGGTAGAAAGATACGACACACACACACACACAGAGTATCTCCGACGATGCCAATTATCCAAAGTCACTGTTGCACCAACAACAATCTAAGTTCCGCCGCCATCTTCGTCTCTAAGCTTCCTCTGGTTTCCAACTCAGCAGCCACTCGTTTACAATCATCTCCAACTCTCAAGTGTTTCTACGGCTTCAGTTTTGGCGGAAGCTTGGGTAATCTTCGTCGACTCGATCGAAATTTAAACCCTAATTTTCCTTTCAAATGCGGTAAACCTCGTCCTGGATCTGCAATTTTTGCCGCCGCTGGTTCTGATTACTACTCCACTCTCAATGTTACCCGAAAAGCAACTTTGCATGAGATCAAGACCTCTTACCGAAAACTTGCTCGCAAGGTTTGTTGGTCGATATGTGTATATATATATATATATGTATATATATTTACATATATCGTGTTTTCTTTCTTTCTGTGCAATACGAATCATACGATTGTGTTTGCTGAAATGGCATAATACTATTTGAAATTTAATGCTGTGTGACTGTTATGCAATCAGTAGAGATTTACACTTGCAGGGCCGGCCCTGAGATTTGGAGTGCCCTACTCGAACTCTAAAAAAAGGGCCCTCTTTATATTTGCACAAATTAACCGCAATGAAGAATCTAACTACCACACAGTATAAAAATAAACACGAACCAAGATGTATCTCACAAATTGGGCCCTATTCTGAGGGGGGCCCTACTCGACCGCGTGTGTCGAGTACCCTCAGGGCCGGCCCTGTACACTTGATTAACACACGTCTTCGAATATTTAGGTTTGTGTAGTGTTTTGAAACATGCTTCTTCGAATATTTGAGTTTGTATATTGTTTGCTGTTGGGCGATGAATCGAATCGAATCGAATACCTCTATGATTGCATAACAGTCGCCACCTGAACATTCGAATTGGGCAATGAATTCATCCCTCACCTAGAAACTTTGCTGTATATGAAAATAGTAGTTTGTTGTGTTTTGAGTGGACATTGGAAAAGTAAAATTCGATTTGAGCTGTAGTTCTACCCCCAGCTAGTAAGGTTATGAAGCATTGGAGGTTTGAGTTTTGAGTTGTCCAATCCCTCTAGTATTGAATACTGCACTAGAGACTAGCATCCAATTTTCCCACAGCCAAGATTTGGACGTATCAGCTTAATCTAAATGAATAGATGATTGTTTTTCTAATTGGTTCCAGTAAATATTATATGATGGAAATGGAAATAAGTGTTCTCTTGCTGTTAGTTTACATTAAATTTTATTTTTCTTCGGAAAACGGGTTAATTAAAAGGAAAAAAAGGCCAAACGGCATCTACAAAAAATACAAGGGGCATACCCCAGGATACACAATAGCTCAAAGCATAGAGAACTATGCTATCATGGGAAGGGAGACTATCTAAACCAAAAGTAAAGAGAGAAATCCATCCCAACCTACCAAAAGAGCAACATAGCCCAAACGCAAAATAAGGCAAAACAGGACAAGGAAAAAGAGCTATCAGAAACTAAACAAGGCCCAACAGAAACATGGCAAAAAAGAACAGCGGAGGCCGAACAAGTAACACCACCTGAAAATAATGTCTGCTTACATTATGAAGAGACCTTATGCTATTTTCTATTTGCAGCATAAGCTCTTACCTGCACGCTTGAGGATTTCACATCCTCTTCTTTTCTAATTGTTGTTCTTATTATTTTATAAATTTTTGGGATTTTGTAATGAGATTGGCAAGGATTCGTTTCGGCCTATTGTTTCGGTCTGCTCAGAAACGGTGGAAACATGTGGCAACACTAGAAAATATTGAGAAACATGGTGAAACATAACTTCAATCTTAATTATATGCATGTATTAAGCTAATAATTGGTTAATTGAACCTTTGAGAGGTCTATATATGTAATTATATTGAAAATATGTAGTTCAAGTTGAAAATATATGAGGATTAAGTTGCAAATCTACTGTCAAACACTTAATAGAATACAAAACTTACATATTAGCACATAAGCTAATAACCAATTCCGAAATAAAATGATTGTTCATATGACAAACGCATCCACTGGAGTATTTTGATGGAAACAATCATGTTTCGGTGGAAGCAAATAAACCGGTGTGGAATCTTAGGATTGTTTTGATGGAAACAATCATGTTTCGATGGAAACAAAAATAACAAAGTCGTTTCGATGGAATCCATGGAATTTCGAGATTCCATGGCTGTTTTGTTTCCAAGACCCAAGAAACGGAAACGTTTCGGCCGTTTCGATGAAAACAAAAAGAAATTTTGATCCTTGAAGATCGGCCTTATTTACAATCGTGATATCGTACATTTGTCATTTACATTTTTAAGTTCACTTTAGCTAAAATTGCTATATTGATTGCAACAGTATCATCCTGATATGAACAAGAGCCCTGGGGCAGAAGAAAAGTTTAAAGAAATAAGTGCTGCATATGAGGTACCTCTTTCACAGTTTCCCTCAATACACATGCACAGAAAAAATGCTCATCCTAAAGTCTGCTTATAGTGCGCCCTTGGTTGCCCTTTAGGCTGGACTGTGTGTGTTTGCTGGACAAATTTTTGGAGTCCATTTTAAACTTCAATTCATTATCGTATGTTTGGTGTGTCTCCACATTGCAGAATGGAGTGAGCCCATTTTTTTTTCTTCCCAATCCAGTGTTTGTTATTGTGCCAACATTGTGATTCAGGGGTGCTTTTGCCCAAATTCCCAATGGCCACTTATCTGGGCTTCAGCCCCAATTCCCATGTTCCTGTTCTTTTTCTAAAGATGTTATGGGCGGGTGTGTGGGGGACTTGTGTCAAACATTCCTCCCCTTGTCCAACAAATATACAGTGCCGTATTGAAATACCTCTCTTGAACTAGTTTGTGTATCAGGGACATTGCTTCCCATTCCGTCTCATTTGTGGCTTTGAGTTTGGTTGAGTTTTATTATGCAGCTTTAAAATCATAATAAGAGCCAACTTATCCGTATTTACTACACAGTACACATATTGCACTTTCATTCTGGCTGTTCTTCCTTCTTCTTTTGCATGGTAATGAAGCATCTGTGTAGGTCCTATCAGATGATGAGAAAAGATCTTTATATGACAGCTTTGGCGAACAAGGCTTACGAGGAGAGTATGATGGATCAGGTGGTGCTCCACAAGGGGTAAGATCAAACAGGCTCTAGTGCTTTCGCAGCATCCAAACTGAGCCTTTTTAATTTTTCCCAGTTAATGTAAATTATAGAATACTTTATCTATGTTGTTTAGTAGCTCCATGCGTACTATTTCAAGTGATTCTCCACCGTGCATACTAATTATGCTTTCTTATTAGGTGGACCCTTTCGAAGTATTTGATGCATTTTTTGGTGGATCAAATGGACTTTTTGGAGGAAGGGGCGAACCGGGAGGCATTAACTTCAATTTTGGAAATAAGGACAGCCAGAGTCTTGACATTCGGTAGTCATTTACCACTGCAAATACCGTTATTTTCTTTTGAACCTACTATTTCCATGGGTTTTTTTGGGAATTGTTATTGCAACTCCATCGTTAAACCGAGACACTCCATGGTACCACTCTCAGAGCATGTGGTACCATGTATACATTGCATAACATGCATTATACCACATGCTTTAAGAGTGGTACCATGGAGTGCCTTAGTTCAATGATGGAGTGGCAATAGCATCACCCTTTTTTTTTCCTTACATATTTGTGTGTAATCATATATAAATATATATACTAGTGGGGTAGCACGTGCCTGTCAAATGTATGAGTTTTTTTTCTTAAAAATAGGGCACCACCTAATATTAGAGAATTTGATTACTGTAGTTTATTTGTGGAGTGTTTGTGCCCAATTAACCATTAAAAAAAGCATATAACTATGTGTGTGCGCTCGTGTGTAATCACAATATTAAATTAACCATTAAAAAAAAAAACTGTTCTCCCAAAAGATGACCATTCTATAAATTTTCTTATAAAAATTGACCTATATGTTAATATTATGTAAGTAGCCATTTTGTTGACTCTTTTTGAAGCCAATTGTAATTATGGTTGCAACAGTGTATTTTTTTTCTTACAAAAATTGACCTATTTGTAAATATTATATAAGTAGCCATTTTTAAACGTAGGGCAACTTCGGCAATCCATATTATTTGACACCGCTTGCTTGGTAGAGAGTTGTTTTTATAAAAAATGACCTATATGTAAATATTATGTAAGTAGCCATTTTTGTAGGCTTTTTTTGAAGCCAATTATAATTATGGTTGCAAAAGTTGATTTTTTCTTACAAAAAATAACCTATATGTAAATATTATGTAAGTAGCCATTTTTGTTGACCCTTTTTGAAGCCAATTGTAATTATGGTTGTAAAAGTTAATTTTTTTCTTACAAAAATTGACCTACATGTAAATATTATTAAGTAGCCATTTTTGTTGACTCTTTTTGAAACCAATTGTAATTATGGTTGCAAATGGTAATTTGGGAATTTAGAAAAATAAAATTGACCTATATGTAACTATTATATAAGTAGTCATTTTTGTTGATTCTTTTTTAAGTCAATTGTAATTATGGTTGCAAAGGGCAGTTTGCGAATTTAGAAAAATTCGTAGAGAAATACATTTGACCTATATGTAAATATTATATAAATAGCCATTTTTGTTGACTCTTTTTTAAGCCAATTATAATTATGGTTGTAAAGGACAGTTTGGGAATTTTGAAAATTTCGAGGCGCTTGGTTAATCACCTTCTCTGTTTTTATACTATAGTAGATATATAAGGAAAACTGCACAATGATCAGAATACTAGGGAATAAGCACTTCTAGTTTACACTAGGAATCGGATAACCTGATACGTGTTAAGTCACCAATTGCTCCAAAAGCTTAATTTGTTAGAAAATGGGCCCAACAATGTATATCAGGCTAAATATCTTTTGAAAGTAGAAGCTTAACAAATCATAAGCTTTGATGTAACATTCTTCATCGAAATGGTTCTTTGTCAACTACATAAAAGGTAGTTGTAGTTCCCTTTGTGGCCTTAGGTATATAAGATGGATCCTTTCTGAGTCAAAGAAAAGCCACCATATGATTAACACCTCAAACTTCATTAACTCCAATTACTGTTGGAATATTCAGATTAATATTCCCGTGATTTATGGATCGCATTGGTTTAGGAATAAATTGATTCAGTCTTATCTGTATTTTCCTTTCCCTCTTTATTTATTTATTTATTTATATTTTAAATTTCCTTTTATTTGTTTCTCCTCATATATATATATATATATACCGTGTATATTGACAGAAAATAATAAGAAAATACAGTTTCTTCTTGGTATCAGAGCCATAAAGAGATCAAACCCTAGCACCACCAAACCACCTCACGCCGCAACACCACCACCTCACCCACCAGCGCCGCACACCAGCCCCCTCGGCCGAACCTTTCCAGCCTCTTGAATCTATTTTTGGTTAGCCTAGGCTAACCCTTGCGCAGCTCTAGGCTGCGTCTTACCCTGTTCGTGGGTCTTCTAATGGTGTGTAGAGCCCTTTTTGTGCTCTCTTTCTCTTCTCTTGGGTTACCTGGGGTGTTCCGGTAGCCTCTGATTGTTGTTGTTTTTCACTTTTTCCTCTGCCTAGCAGCCTTTGCATCCTCTACTCCTTGTTGATCATTCATTGGGTTTCTTGATTCCGCTACAATGACCGAAACTGGAAAGGATATGGATAAGGGTACTAATCAACCTCTTACCGGTTCACATTTGCGTCTGGATCTCTCTATGTCCCTGACTCCACTTTCGCTTGCACAAAGGGTTACCACTGTTCCCATAGATGGGCAAAATTTTGCCACATGGTCTCATTCCATTCTCATTTTCCTTGGTGCCAGAGGCAAGTGTAGTTGGCTTCTTGGCACTACACCTAAGCTTGCTCCCACCGATTCCACCCTTGATCAGTGGAATATGGACAACTGTACTATCCTGGGTTGGTTTTTCAATTTAATGGAGCCTCGTATTTATTATATGTTCATGTATCACACTTCTGTTCATGGCTTATGGAATGCTTTGACCCAAATGTATGTGCATAAGTGCAATGAGTCCCGGATTTATCAACTTCAACGCGAAATTTCTCAGTCGTCTCAGGATTCTCTCCGGCTAAGTGTTTCCGATTATTTTGGTTACCTTCAGTCCCGTTGGGAGGAGTTGGCTCAGTACGAGCCCCTTGGTGATAGTCCTGCTGAAGCCGCTACTGTTATTGTCTAGCGCCTTGACCGTCTGCACACTTATCAGTTCTTGATGGGTTTGAAATCTGAGTTTGAATCTCTTCGCATTCAGATGTTGAACACGTCTCCTATGCCCTCTCTCTACGAGACCTTTGCTATTGTTGATGGTGATGAGCATCGTCGACAATTAATTCAGACTTCTATTACTTCAGTTCTAGATTTTCCTACTCTTCCTGATGGCCTTTGCAGCTCATACCGGCCCTCGCCCCAGCGGTCGGAAACCTCCAATCTGTAAGCATTGTAATGTTGTTGGTCATACCAAAGATCGTTGTTTCCAGCTCCATCCCGAGTTGAAGAAACAGTATGCCACCCGGAGTCGCAACCCAGGTCCAACCCCCTTCGCTGCTATTGCTGAGACCGGCCCTGAACCCATTACTCCTGATCTTGGCCAGCTTCATCAGAATCAGAGTATGCTTCAATCTCAGCTTGTACAGATTCAGAGTCAGCTTGGCTCCATTCTTCAGCAGCAGCAGCAGTCAGGCACTTCTTCCACAGCTGCGATAGGTACTTCCACTGCTTTACATGTTAAGAAAGAACGCCAAGGTGGGTTTTGAACTCAGGAGCCAATGATCACATGACTGGTGAGTTATCCTTTTTTTCGTCCCCTCTTACACCTGTTAACCAAACTGTGAGTATTGCTGATGGTTCCACCACTCGTGTCCAGAGTAAGGGTGATGCTTGTTTGTCCTCTCAGCTTACTCTGTCTTCTGTCCCTCAGCTGTCATTTAATCTTTTATCAGTTAGTCACCTTGCAAAGAGTTTTAATTGTGCTGTCATTTTCTTACTTGACCATTGTCTCTTGCAGGACCTGACTTCGAAGAAGATTTTTGGTACGGGTCATGAGCATGATGGACTCTACTTCTTTGGGGAACCTCCATCACCACTTGTGTCCTCTAGTTTACAGGCGGCTGTTTTACCTAGTTCTAGTTCTAGTTCTAGTTCTAGTTCTTTTTGTAATAAAACTATAGAGTTGTGGCATGCCCAACTAGGACATGCTAATTTTCAATATCTTTGTTTACTTTTTCCGAAATTAATAAAAGCTTGTAAGACTCATAAATTTCAATGTGTGGTGTGTGAACTTTCTAAGCATACTCGTTCGTCTTATATTCTTTGCATGTCTCGTGCTCCTTGTGCTTTTGATATTATACATTCGGATGTGTGGGGACCTTCCCCTGTTACTCCTTTATATGGGTATCGGTATTATGTTACATTTATTGATGATTATTCACGGTGCACATGGGTTTATCTACTTAAAAAGAAATCTGAGGTTTTTCCATTATTTATTCAATTTTTACAAATGGTTAAAACTCAGTATTAAACTGTTGTTCGCACTCTTCGATCTGATAATGGCTGTGAATATATTTCTAATGATTTCTGTTATGAACTTAACAAAAAAGGTATCCTCCAACAACTCACTTGTACTTATACCCTGGAACATAATGGTGTGGCAGAACGAAAGAATCGTTACATTATGTCTGTTGTCCAGTGTCTTCTTCGCGGCATGGAGGTACCTAAATATTTGTGGCACTTAATTGTTCTCACAACTACGTATCTTATTAACCGTACCTCAAGTCGTGTCTTAGATAGGAAAGCTCCTCTACATGTTCTTCAGCCCAATTGTACTCTCTTTCCTGTTTTACCTCGAGTTTTTGGTTGCACTTGTTTTGTTCAGAACCGCAGCCCTCGTCGTATTAAGCTTTGATGATAAAACTATACGTTGTGTTTTTCTTGGTTACTCTTCCCTCTCTAAAGGATATAGGTGCTATGATCCAGTTGGTCGTCGTTTTTATATTCTATGGATGTTACTTTTCTGGAAGATGTTCCTTACGTTGCAGGTTCAAATACCTCCTCTGCTTCCGATCCTTAGGAGACTCTCATTGTACCCGACGAGTTACCTCGTCCGGTTGTTGTTTTTGATTCCTCTCCTTCTGAGGTGACCCTACCACCTATAATTACATCTTCGCCCGAATTTCATTACTCCCGGCGTTCGCAGACTCATGCTTATGCTCCGCAACCAACTCGTTCTCCGGATCTAGCCTACTTTTCCTGCACCGGTAAGACGTTCTACCCGGATTTCTCGCGCGGTAAATAGTTATGGTCATACGTGCTCTACTCATCATCCTATTTCCCAAAATATCTCTTATTCAGCCCTTTCACAGCCCTATCAAGCTTTCCTTGGTCAGGTTGATTATGTTTCCATTTCCTGGTCTGTATCTGAGGCTCTCCAAAATCCGCATTGGGTCCAAGTCATGCAAGGAGAAATGGATGCCCTTCAGCATAACCATACTTGGGATCTTGTTTCTCTTCCCCCCGGGGAAAGACAATTGGTTGCAAATGGGTCTTTACAGTTAATTACCTTCCAGATGGTTCTATTGATCGTTACAAGGCTCATCTGGTTGCTAAAGGTTTTACTCAGATTCCAGTGCAACCTTTGCACCTGTGGCCAAGGTTAATACTGTTTGTCTTATTGTTTCTTTGGCTGCTTCTCAGTCTTGGCATCTTCATCAGCTTGACGTAAAAAATACGTTTCTGAATTGGGATCTGCAGGAAATCATTTATATGGATCCCCCTCCGGGTTTTCGGTCTGAGGGGGAGTATTATGGGAAAGTTTGTCGGTTACGTAAATCACTTTATGGATTGAAACAATCTCCTTGAGCATGGTTCAGTCGCTTTAGTGATGTTATTCTATCAATTGGGTTCACTAGGAGTCATTCTGATCTCACTTGCTTTATTAGACGACGTCCAGATGGTCGATGTATTAACTGTCTGTTTATGTTGATGGCATCATTATTACAGGTAATGATGCTGCAGGGATTACAAAAGGGTAAAAGAGAAACTTGGAACGACATTTGATGTCAAAGACTTGGGTCTTCTCCGGTATTTTCTTGGTATTGAGAATGCCCGATCTCGTTATGGGATCTCAATGAACCAGAGGAATATATCTTGGATCTTCTTAGTGATACATGCATGATGGGTTGTCGTCATGCTTCTACATCTATGGACCCAAATATCAAATATCATCTGAGTCAGGAGAATTGTTGTCTGATCCAGCTTCGTACCTGCCACTTGTTGGTCGTCTAATTTATCTGACCAATACCAAACCTGACCTCGCTTTTGCTGTAAGCGTAGTTAGCCAATTTATGCATGCTCCGCGTACCTCTCATATGGAAGCTGTTCATCACATTCTTCGTTACCTGAAAACTTGCCCAGGACTAGGTCTCTTCTTTGCTGCAGGAACACAATCTGGGGTCACATGTTATACAAATGCTAACTATGCTGGTTCCAAGAGTGATAGGCGTTCAACTTCAGGTTTAAACATCTTATCTCTTGGAAAAGCAAGAAACAAGCAGTCGTTTCTCGATCATCTGCCGAAGCTGAATATCGTGCTATGGCACAAGGTACCTGTGAGCTTCTGTGGTTTCAATCTATTTTACAAGAATTGGGGTTTCCAGTGGCTGAGCCCTCTACATTGTTTTGCGACAATAAGTCTGCTATAATGCTTGTGTCTGACTTCGTTCTGCACGAGCGTACCAAGCATGTTGAGGTTGATATCCATTTTATCCGTGAGAAAGTTTGTTCTGGAGTTATTTTTCTGTTCTTTGTTCCCTCTTCAGATCAAACTGCCGATGTATTTACGAAGTCCGTTGGGCCCTCTCTATTGAAGTTGTCTATTGTCAAGCTGGGACTCGTGAATGCCTTCGCTCCTGCTTGAAGGGGAGTGTTGGAATATTCGGATTATTATTCCCGTGATTTATGGATCGCGTTGGTTTAGGAATAAATTGATTCAGTCTTATCTGTATTTTCCTTTCTTTTTCTTTTATTTCCTTTTATTTGTTTCTCCTCATAGATGTGTATATACAATGTATATTGACAGAAAATAATAAGAAAATACAGTTTCTTCTATTACAGGTCAGCAGTACTTTGCAATGACAAATGATGGTGTGAAAATTAGTATTTAAAAAAATGGGTCATTCTGTAAAAGTAAATTTGTTATCACTTTTCATATATTCGAGTGAAAGATAAATGCATTCCCAGAAAGAGGAAGCTCTTTTCAATTTATTTTGTTTTGGTCTATCCAGAGGTTATTTGAAAACTATGTGATTCTGCTATTGTTAAACATATACTTTCAAATACTCTGGAAATCTCATTTCAAATATTCAAGAATGTTTGGAGGCTGTTTGTCTAACGCGCTGCCGACGCGGTTTCCAAAAGCAGCTGAAGAACTGCTTCACAAAATTCACGATATATGCACTTACAGTCCACTAATGGACAAAAGAATTCCTTTCTGTTTGTGGCAACCGCATCGCGATGCAGTTGCCAAGCAGGTCTTTTTTTCTTTTTATGTTTTTCCTTCATCTATCTAATTGCTATTTGTTGAAATGTTTATTTCGTAGATATGACCTGTTTTTGAGCTTTGAAGAATCAATTTTTGGAGAGAAACGGGACATTGAAATTCCTTGTTCTGAGACTTGTGATAATTGCGGCGGAACGGGCGCCAAATCTAGCAGCTGCATAAAATCATGTGTGGACTGTGGTGGTAGAGGAGTGATGATGAGGACTCAGAAAACACCTTTCGGAATGGTGTCTCAGGTAGTTAGAGAAATGTAATGGATGATTGGTGATTACTGATTGGATAAGATTTACTTATCCAATTTTCTCTGTTATCTGACTCAACTATTCTACCTAGAATGTGGGAATTGCTGTTGTCTGTCAGATGATTTGCTAATTCTTTCTGATGGGCGACGGGCAGATGGCACTAATCAGAAAAATGTCTTGTGCTTTTTCGTTGACACGTTTATGGCACTTTATGTTTCTGTAATTTCCGTGTCAATTCTAAAGTTTCCAAGTGAGTCAATAGAAGCTGCATTTCTCAAAGATATGGAGGTTTTTCTTTGCTATTTTTCTTTGCTTTCTATTGCGAATTTAGAACTGTGATACAGCTAACTTGGCCTTCCATAATACTGCGCTGTCTGGCACAGGTACATGTAGAATTTGATAGTTTAATTTTAATCCTGGAGTGATTAATTTGATCGGGTAGAAATTTTTTCAAGATGAGAGCAATATGCTTAAATTTTATTTGATCTAAATTTTAAGCCATCATGTGTAAAGTTCAAATTTTCACTTATGTTTTTATGGTTTTGACACATGCTGTATGGTGGATCTTTATGATTTTTAGGTATCTACTTGCTCAAAATGTGGTGGTGTTGGAAAAATAATCAGCGATCACTGCCGAATATGTGGTGGTCACGGTACAGTACGGTCAAAGCGAATTATCAAAGTGGTCATCCCAGCTGGTGTTAGTGAAGGGGCCACGATGCAAGTTCGAGGAGAGGGAAACATAGATAAGAAAAGGTTGTGCTACTGAAATGAGGTTTTTTCTCGTAAAAGACATTATATGCTTATGCTTGTAAGATAGTTGGATTTTAAAGCTTAGGTTTTTCTTTCTGTTGTACTAGCAAAATTCGTCCTTTGATCTGATTTTTCATTTTTCAGACGATGAAGTGCGGACTTTATCAGATTCCTTTTTCTACTGTATGTTCCAAAACAAGCTTGTGATGCTAGGTTGTTAATGCAGGGGCAAAGCTGGGGACCTGTATTTAGTCATCCATGTCGAAGAAAAACATGGGATTTGGAGAGATGGTCTGAACCTTTACTCAAAGATTAATGTTTCTTATACGGATGCAATATTAGGTACTGTTGTTAAGGTAATTACGATTTTGTGTTTTTTATTAAACTTGGAAATAAATTATTGGCAGACTTCCTGCTGGGCCTCCCCTTTTTGGAGAGTCCTCTTAAGAAACCTTTTTTTTTTTTTCACTAGTATCCATCTTCAGAAACCTTTATTGTAATTGGATGTAAAATTTTCTTCTCTGTATTTTCTCTCTCTCGAGAGGAATATATCACCACTTACGAACATTTTGCTTCTACTTTCTCTGTACTTCTTTTGATTATTGTTTTAATTGGGTATTTATTCAGTTATTTATTTCTACTTTAATGGTTCAACTCTCACCTAATGCAATGTCAACAGTTAATTAGGATTATTTACTGACTTACGGGCCTTTAGACTGGTCAACAACTATTTCTTGCGGGTAATTCGTGGGACACAACTTTCATACAACTTTCACACAACCTTCAAAAACTTGTGTCTATCTCTCTCCTGTGTCACTGTGGGGTCCAGTGACATCACAGGAGAGAGATAGACACATGTTTTAGGAAGGTTGTATGAAATTTGTATGAAAGTTGTGTCCCAAGAATTACTCATTTCTTGCTGTACTTTCAGTTGGGTTACTTGCTGAGTCGAGCCTATGAGGCTCTACCCCTATAGACAGCTAATAATTTTGAATGCAAGATGAGCTTCTTATAAATATCTTGAAATATCAGGGGCATTGGTTGTATTGGTAACATCAGTTCATTTTTCCAATTTGTTGTTGGAATTCTTATGTCCTTAAGAATAGTTTATCATATGTTGTTTATTGTGTCACTACTCCTTTAGAATATGTTCATTTCATTGATTGCACCTTTCCTTATCATTTTTTCATGATCACTTTGGATGATATGCTTTACTTCATTGTTTCCATATGAAGCTTTATTATCTTTTTGCCTTGCCTTTTTATTAGCAAATGTGTTGTGGATAATGAATCGAACAACTTTTTCCAATGGAACCACAACTGGTTGCATACTTGTTACTTTGGAGTTACTTTTAAGCTATTTGACTTGTAAAATACTGTCTATTTCAGGTGGAAACCGCTGAAGGGTTTAGAGATCTTCACATTCCTTCTGGAATACAACCTGGAGATACAGTGAAAATATCATACATGGGCGTCCCAGACATGAATAAACCTTCCTTACGAGGGGATCATCACTTTATTGTGAACGTTCACATCCCAAAAGACTTAAGGTCTGAGTCTAATAACAGAATTCTACAGATCTTTTTTCTCCTAAACTTGTGTGAAGGTCTACCTGCCATTGAAGGACTATTGATCTAATTTCTCCAGTGAGATTTATGATCACTGTCTATGAGCATGCTATATGGTTGATATTGTTTTCCTCCAATTTAACTGTCAATAATTTGTAAATTTGTTCTCCTTGGACATAACTTTCTACAGTGTGTAAAATCGTTCTCCTTGGACATAACTTTCTTCAGTGTTTATGAGCATGCTATATGGTTGATATTGATTAATGTCATGGTAATGGCAGTGATGCTGAACATGCACTAGTTGAAAAGTTGGCTTCACTCAGGGAGGGCCATTCTGTTCCATCCACTGGTATTATTTCCCTGTCACATTAGCTATAATTGTACTAAGAAGGAAAGATCTCTTTTTTTAGATAAGTAAGAAGGAAAGATCTCTTGAAGTTGTATTTCATTGTTTGAAGCAAATATTTATGTTTTTGTACCTTTCATTTTTCTAAACGTTCTCTTATCCTTTGACATTGTCAGGGACACTTAAAGGTGAGTATGATGAGCTTAAGAGAAAACATGCTTCAAGCATTCGGAGAAAACATATTGCGTCGTTGTGGAGCTCAATCAAGGATTTCTTGAGGTTAATAGAATGTTGTAGTTTTTCTGTTGTTCTTTCACTTATTATCTTTTTCCGGTTTTGTACACATTCATTCTTCCGGCTGAAAGAGTATCATACGTGTGTATTCTGCATTTTCTTACTTCCTTGGCATGCATAGCTTTCATGATTCTTAGCTTGATTTCTGAATTGGGTGAAGTGGTGTATATATAGCAAACAAAAATTATGGAGATAGTTTTGAGTTACGAAGCAAATTAGGAAACTTAGTTTATTTTGAGTAGAGCTTAGCTTAATATGCTAAGTCAGTAATAAGAGTTGTAGTAGTCATTGGGGGTACCTATTGGTCCTATGTGGAATGTCAAATTTACACACTAATGGTGAACTTTTACAGTTGCGGTGTTATATATCATTGTTGTGTTATTCTTCTGTGTGAAGTGAAGGCATCACCTTCTTCTAACTGGTATCCAATTTGCAGGGGAAGGCAATCTGGGGAGCGATTTGCATCGATTAGCGTGGGCAAATCAGTGTTGTGGAGATATAACAGGCCAAATGCAGCACTCATGTTTTCCATTTCAATTGTGTTTATTATGACATGTATCTATGGCTTGGTCAGTAAAGCGGGTTACTGTACATTATTACCACAGAGACAACAGATAAAACATAAACCAGTAAAAGAACAGCGTTGAAACAGCTTTATGTTGGTGTATTTATATCATTTAATACATGTGTAAGACAGGTTTGAAATGGATATACATGCGTTAGCACTTTGTCTGCCATCTCTCCCGACTCCCTTCAAGTATGAGGAAAGAATATATAATATTTGTTACATTTAATTTAGCTTTCGAGTTTTTCATGGCATTTTGAGATTAAGACAAGTACCAAATGGCAGATACCATAGAGAACATTTCTACTTGGTGGTTTTATACTTCATGCTTAGGCTTTATTTGGGTTACAGTGTTAAGAGAGAAAAGATTTGAAAAGAAACACAAAAAGAAAACAATTTTCTTAGAAATTAAATCTTTGAAAACTCAAAGAAAAGGGGGAAAAAATGACTCCCGAAATTTGAGTCTTAATTTTATTTTTGATTATTTTTATATTTATTGTTTTACTCGCTACTTTCTTTGTTGTACAAGAAACATAGTACGAGTAATTGTTGTCTTCTCTTCTTTCTCTAAAAAAAAATCCATGAACAAAAACCTAGTTTTAAATTTTCCAAAACAAAAACAAAGAATTAGTAACGTTGTGGTTTTTGATTTTTAGTTTTTGTTTTCATTTTTGTATTAGTTGTCGACTGTGATCAATTCAAGAAATGAAAACAACCGAAAATCAAATCACAATGTTTTATATAGGACTCAGGCTGCTTAGCTAAAAGGTGTAGTACTATATTTTTCGATTCCACTTATTGTCCAACACATTCCCGAAAAAAAACCAGAAAATCACGGTAAAAAAGAATTCACTTGAGATCATTTGCATTTCTTAGTCCCTGAATCGCCAAACCGTCCCTTATGAGGAGTTTCGAACCTGAAATTGTCTCTCTCAAATTGCCCAAATTGCAGCCCTTGAGAGGAGAGAGAGTTCAGTGAAGTTGAGGAGAGAGAAAGGCATAAGCATCTGTTGGGCTTTTTTTAATTCAAAGGAAATGGGTTATATGGGGATCCGACCCAATCTCTTCTCAAACAATAACCAAACTGAAGAATGTGGGGATCATTGATTTTCGGTGCAAATTTTCGATCAACTTTGGTGCCTATTATCATTATTGGTGGCCGAATGACAAGGTCATTGAGTGTGTTATACCCAGATGTTTTGTTTTCGGATCCCAAGGAAGTGGTCACTTACCACATTTGTGATTTATCTGGCTTGTTGGGCTTATAAGGTGTTTAGTAGGCCCTTCAAATTAGTTGAGTTAAGAAAAGAAAAGAAAAAAAAAAAAAAAAAAAAAAAAGAGGAAGGCGACTTTGCCTCATGATGCCTTCCTTAACCAAGTCTTACTCCCTATAATATATTCTCTACTTCTTTTACTTCAGTGGTAAGAAATTCGCGACTTAATTGATAAACATTGTTTGAATATAAATAGAAGCTCTCCCCTCCCCTCCCCTCCCCTCTCCCCCTCCTTTCAAACTCAAACCTCATTTCATCTCTCTGTCTCTTCCGAAAACATGGCATTAGAATGGGTGGTGATCGGGTACGCAGCAGGTGCAGAGGCAATCATGGTCCTCCTCCTCACTCTACCAGGTCTCGACCGCCTCCGCGGCGGCCTGTTGGCGGTGACTCGCAACCTCCTGAAACCGTTCCTGTCCGTCGTCCCTTTCTCTCTCTTCCTGCTCATAGACATTTACTGGAAGTACGAGACCATGCCTTCCTGCGAATCGCGCGTGGCCTGCACGCTCTCCGAGCAGCTCCGACACCAGAAATCCATCATGAAGAGCCAACGCAACGCGCTCCTCATCGCCGCCGCTCTGCTCTTCTACTGGCTTCTGTACTCAATCACCAATCTAGTCCTCCGTCTCCATCAGATCAATCAACGCCTCGATAAATTGAAGAACCGGGACTACGACTAGTAGTATGAATTCCAATTTTATTTTGAAAATTGATTGCCAATTTGTTCTTCACTTCCCCCCTACTTGTTTGTTTGCTGTGTATTTGGATGAAGTAATGAGTAATAGTTAATACGAATTATGTTATACTATAGTGTGGCTTTTTGAAATCTTTGATGTGTTTTTTTTTTTCCTTCCTTTTTTCACCTGGAACATATTTAGTTGATTTTTGGGAACATTTCGGATTTTTTTTTTCTTTTTTCCCCCTTCTGGAAAATGGTTGTATACCCTAGTTTGTGTATTGGCTTGTTTATATTTTATTAAAAGAGCCCTGGAATTTAAGTTTGATATTGACTCGTATAAATTATATAGCTGGTTCAATAACTCTTTATCAAGGCTTCATCTCGACTCGTTTGTAAATGAGTCAAATTCATGTATCTTCTTAAACTACGTCATTTATAATCGATGTATATATACAAGTTATTAAACAAGCCATTTATCAAGTTTATTCACAAGCCTACTAAGGAGCCTTATTCATACATATTCACTGTTGAGCTGAGCTAGAGCTCATATGTGTTTGAGCTTGGCTCGTTTATTAAATGAGCTTGAAATCTAGGCATGAGCTTGGCTCGTTTATTAAACGAATCGGAGCCAAGCTTTTATAGAATATGTTCGCGAGCGCTTGTTAAGCTGCTCGGCATGTATACCCAGTTGTCACCCAAATATATATATATATATATATATATTTTTTCTTTTCTAGTGGAGGATTTACAAGAGTAGAAATCAGATTGATTATTCATAGAATCATATTAAACTTAAAAGTGGAAATTGATTATGGAAACTGATCATGTCTCGTCCTGGTTTATCCGGTTTGTTGCAGAGATGATAATTCCTATTTCTCTCCATGGCCCTCATTGTAGATTATTTGTGTGAACAATTGAATGCTATCTAAATGGAGCATTTCTTTCTTTCTTTTCATTTCCTTAATTTTTTTTTTAAATTTTTTTATATCCTAAATGGAGCATATTCAAGATTGTAAAATTTTCCAGGAATACCACACTGATTGAATTTAAAAGTCCCAGATATCTAATATGGGATGAGCAGTGATGCTATTACCAATCTTAATGATATATTCATGAGAGAGTTTTTGAATTGGGTGTTTTAATATGTTTGTATTCTTTAATGGACCTCTCAGATGAATTCAAGATTTGGGAAGGAGATTGAAGTTGTCCTTGATGATTTAATATTTTTTGAACTCTTACAGTGACAGACCTCGGAGTTTTTGACAGTTAAAACTTTGACAGTTGAAACTTCCTCTTGACAATCCAAAACTATATTAGATTGTGAATGTAATTGGTGGTCAATCTCAATTCATCCTCCATGTCCATCATCTACCAGTTTGTGTTTCTAGTTGTTTGAACCCTCAAACTTGCACTTCAATAGGTTGATGTTGGGATAAGTTGATATTACAGTGCAGAGCTATGTCTCAAATTCTTCCGAAAACATAGTTTCATTTGCCTGATGATTGATAGAACAGTGGATATGAACTTTGTTTGCAAGGCATATTACCCAATTTCTTTTACTCCCATCATTTATTCATCAGAACATATATCGGCTTTATCTGATTCTGGTTTACAGATTTGTATCACGTCTATGTTCCTCTTGCTTCAATCTTTTGCTTCCCCTTCCTTTTGATGGCCATATATTATATATGTTAGAATAAAGAGTAATTTTGAGTGTTGGTTAAGAGTAAGCCTCTGCCTAACTTGTGAGTGTTTTGTAAGAGTAATTTTGCACATCATTACTCAACGACATCAACGTCCTCGGAGAGGATATGCCAAGTCTCTTTCCAAGTTCTTACTACTTTTCACACTTCACTTGTTTGCCAATAATGAGATGTGGGCGGGGGTGACTAGTTTTATTGTGTGAGCTACCTGGTAGGCGTAGGCGACCAAAATTAATGAGGCAAAGCATATCCATGGACTTGTCCCTGTCCCAAATGGCATGGGAGGGAAATATGAATGTGCCTATGAATCTCCATTGTACATGGCAAAGCATATCCACTGCCACATGTATTGTAACCACATTTGTGATGCAAATTTGGGAAGCATAGCATTACTCTTTCATTTTTTTTTTATCACACTTGGTTAGTGATAATTCTTTATCCCCATATTAGTAGGGTTGTCAACAAAAACTGACTAGACCGAACCCACAACACCCCTAAATACGGGGGATTTTAGTTATTTCTCTTCATTTATTTGGGCAAATGGGGACACGCTGGTTGGGTAGTATGGTATTTAAGCCCAAGTGTTTAGCTCAGACACCTTACCACCAACTGAGAGTCATCTAAAAGAGAGAGCTTAGCTTAATTCCTTGGCAGTACATTTTGTGTGAGTTCTTTTTCCGATGTGGATAGTGTATGAAGGATGGTATAACACGTAAGCTGGTTAGTGCCAAGTGGAGCAACAAGTGATACTACGTGGTAGGTAAATGAGAGTAAGAGTTTGGTACGATGACAACGATAATAATATTAAATAATAATAATATAAATATATGTAAATAACTAAAAGATGGTGGGACTTGGAGAGTGTATGGCTCGAGTGAGAACCAGGGTAGTGCCAAATAAGAGAGAGAGAAAGCAGTGAAGGGTTGGTTACCGTTGAGGACTGCTGTTTGGAAGGGAGTTATTCTATAAGGCTAAAGGAGAGGTAGTGGAAGATTGAGTAATGGCTGAGAGTTTGGTGAGTGTCTTAAGTGCTTGGGTTCGCAGCTTAAGACTGGGCTAAAGCTTAAACTCTAGGTTGAGCTCGGGTTGTTGGATGTATTGAATGAGGTTTGTATTTATACAGGGTTTGTGAGGTTTTTGGCACAGCTGGGGTGGCTGAGTTGGCATCTTCGGAGTGGTTGCCCTGTTTGAGGTAGGTAGGGACTTAAATGCGTATGTTTAAGGTAGTTGGCCTTATTAAATGGGGATGCGGACAAGTCGCTGTATTGGGGGAGGTGAGACGAGGTATTGTCGTATTGTCGTTGTGAGGGTGAGCCGATGTCATTGGTTGGTCAAAGGGAGGGAGACAAAGTGAAGGAGTTCTATAGGTGCAGAAGATGCAGCGAAGGGGCAAGGTGTCAAGGCTTTTCTTATTGGTTCGTCGAAATGTATTGTCACTGGGAACGAAATGGTTTTATTGGTGCAGAAGGTTAAGCATGGAGGCTCTCGAGATCATACTGTTGTGGCTTCCAGAGGGCTAAGCAAGGGTGAGTACCGAAGCTAAAGCCATTGGTGCAGACCCTTAAGCAGAGAGGATATCGAGACCCTGCTATTGGTTCGCAGGGTACTCAGCGAGGTTGGGGTGACTGGGCAGGGTGAGAGTCAAAGGTTACAGCTGGTTGCTAGGATATGGGCTTTTCTAATTGGTTGGGGGGTTAAAAGGGGTAGGGCACGTGATTGGTGGTCACGTGTCTCTCTTTCTCTTTGGGACCAACCCTATCCAGCCTGTGAGGCGTTGAGATAGGGAGGTATCCCTGGTTCTAGCCTCCGAACCATGAACTCTCAAGTTCCCAGTGGTCATGGCCACCCTTGGTACTGCTTCCTGACCAAGGGTGAGAAATCCACCAGTGAATGTGTGTTTGTGTTGTAATGGAGTGTTCATTAGGTGCAGAGGAGAGATTCCTTGTAAGCTGGCTTGAGAGCGAGTGGTGACTACAAGCAATGGTTGATTTGTGGTGAGTGGTCATTCGACGCCATGGCTTAATTGATGACACGGATGGTCATTCGACGCCGTGGCTTTGACTAGCGATCGATGGATTTAAACATCCACGTGTCTAATGGTGTAACGCCCTGTATTTTATTATCATTAATAAATAAATACTACATTTCATTTCCATGAGCATTTGATTTTATTTCTGTTTATAATAATATCATCTGGGGTCAAACTGTAATTTCCAAAATATTTTTCTATGGTTTTAAAAATAGTATCTATACTTTTTGTACAACTGAGAATTTATCCCTACGTTAATATAATTTTCTGTATTTTTATTTCAACTGTAAAATACCAGTTTATGTTTTAATCTGCATCTATGCCGCGTCTTGGGTGTGGGAGCACGTGAGCTCAACCACACCGTGCAATTTCTGGGAATTGCTTGGTGCCCAATTTTGAGCACAGTATATATGTATATACGTTGCCTTCTCTCCCTCACAACTCTCTCTCAGTATCTCAATTTCTCTCTCAATTCTCTCAATCTCTCAAAGAAACACACACATCCAGATTATATATATACATACTTAGTCACATACATAGATATATACATATATCACAAGAACTCAAGAACGGGGGAGTGAATTTCATAGACGACGGATTATTCGGCGGAATTCTCGTTCTCAAAATTCTCTGTATAATTAGCCTCTGTGAGTATTATAAACTCACTCGCCATGTTTATATATGTGTATTTCTGTATGTATATGTGTATATATGTGTATATATATATGATACACCATTAGAGCTTAAAAATGGAGCTTTGAAAAAGTTAATCAAAATCGAATCCGCGAATTGTAATTGAAAGATATTGATCCCAATAGGCTACGGTTCGAATCCTACGGAGTAATTCATCCGTATGGCGACGTATTGATGATTTTAAGTTTTGTCACTCTAACTTTAATCACGAAAATCAAGAGATATAATCCGTATTAGTTAAAATTGATCGCGTATTCTTAATCTACGCGGAAAACCGAGGAGAACCATATATCACTTGTCTTGGTACGAACAGAATCTGAAACTGGGTAATTTCAGTCCAGAAACTGAAAACAGGGGAGAAGACGAAGAAGATGGCATTCTGCAAGAACTCGCGCGCGCGACCCGCTCGCGCGAGGTTCGCTCGCGCGGCCCGTTCGCGCGGACCTTTCCCCCTCCTCGCGCGCGCGATCCGCTCGCGCGACCTGTCCAGCCCCTCCGCGCGCGCGATCCGCTCGCGCGATTTTCCCTCCCCCTCGCTCGCGCGAGGTGGCAGTTTTGGCAGTTTGTGTGATTTTTGGTAAGGGACTGTTTGGAAAATGTTTTGGGAGATTTCAAAGAACTGTTTGACAAAATACACTGTTTTAAAGGCTCACTGTTAGAAATTGGACTTGTAAGAATGTTTAAGATCGAAATTTATGCTCGTACGATTATCCGGTTTTGTGAGTAAGTAATGGTGTTATTTATGGAACATTGATATACATATTAAGGTCAAGGTTGTGTCAACATGCAAGCGTGGAATAAAGCGTGAAAAGAGTAAAGGGTGGCAGTTTGGTGTGTGACCTCAATATCGATCGGATAGTATTCCTGGTATTGGAGGTGATAGTGTTGTGTACGACTTAGATATCGATCGGATAGTATTCCTGGTATTTAAGGCGCGTGTTTCGGATATTGATCGGATAGTATTCCTGATATCCGAAGCGATGGTGATAGTGTTGTGTACGACTTAGATATCGATTGGATAGTATTCCTGGTATCTAAGGCGCGCGTTTCGGATATTGATCGGATAGTATTCCTGATATCCGGAGCGATGGTTGGTTGTGTTTGGTCTAGATATCGATCGGATAGTATTCCTGGTATCTGAGGCAGTAGTATGGTGTACGACTCCAATATCGATCGGATAGTATTCCTGGTATTGGAGGCGATAGTGTAGCGTATGAATTGGATGACTGAATACTTATTACTTCTGGTAGCTGAAATGATGTGTTGATTTAATTGGATTGTTCTAAAGGAAAGAATTGGCAAAATAAGATGTTTCACAATTCATGTACAATTCCGTTTTTATTTATTACTATATTCCCCCGTGATTATGTTGGAATTGGAACCTTGAATATATTACTGTTAAAGTTAAATAGTACCGTTGTTTATTTACTTATATATACATTGCGAGCACTTGTTTATTTTACTCACCAGCTTTCATAAGCTGACGGCGTTGATGCGTCCTGGACTGTATGTCCAGATTTTCAGGGGCAGGAGCAGCCAGGGTACTTCGACTACGCTAGTTAGAGGCAGGGAACTTTCCAGGAGGCTGCTTATTATTTCCTATGTCTTTTTCTGAAGTTGTAATAGACTGGAGAATAGTTTTTGAATAAGGGCGTTTTGTGCCTAAGACATTGACCTATGTAATAGTTTAGTAAGTTTTAAATTTCGGAGCTTATGTTTATTAGTATCCTTTGCTCTAGAAATGTTTGTTAAGTTATTTGTTGCAGGGACAATTGGTCATACTCACTTGTCACGACCTACGAGTCCATAAAGGAAATTAAATGCTTTCCTGAATTATGCTACGTCGGGGCGTGACAGGCTTTTTGGTATCAGAGCCAGGTTATGGCTCGACCGATTGTCCAGACACATAGGATCTCCCGTTAAGATAGAATTAAGATAAGATAGTTCGACTTCGTTCCGTGTTTAGTCGCTGTCTATCGTTTAGAATTTTCTTTCTTCTCGAGAGGTTGACCGAATTCTGTTGATTGATGGATAGGTACCGTTCTCTCGATCAGATGGCTGGAAGAAATCTCAGGAATCGTCCCGCTATTGAAGATGCACCCCCGGTAATAGATCCAACCGGAATGTTTGAGGCCTTTGTTAGAAGATTGGAGAGGGTTAGTGATCAGAACGCAAGGAACAATAATCAGAATGGGAATTACAACGGGAATGGAAGGCAAGCCCACCAGACTGGAGACAAGCTTCTCAAAGAGTTTCGCGCCCTGCGACCTGAGTATTTTGCGGGGACTGATGAACCCTGGCAAGCGGAACAGTGGCTACGTCAGATGGAGCGTATCTTTGAGACCATAGAGTGCACTGATCTGGAGAAGAAGCGTCTGGCTATCTTTCAGCTGTCTTATGCAGCGGCTGATTGGTGGGATGCTGAAAAGGCGACAATTGGGGAAGAAGCTGCAAGGAGAATGCCGTGGGTGGTGTTTAAGGAAAGATTTCTTGAGAAGTATTTCCCCGAAGAAGAGAAGGACAAGAGGGAGAAAGAGTTTATGGAGTTGACTCAAGGGAATCTGACTGTCCGAGAGTACACTACTCGATTTGAGCGTCTGTCTCGCTTTGCTCCACATATGGTGGACACACCCCAGAAGAAAATCAAGAAGTATCACCGAGGTCTCAACCTGTCTCTTCGACATCTGACTATGGGGCATTTGGGCCAGTCATTTGAAGCTCTGGTAAGATTGGCTACGGGGTTGGAAAATGATGGGTGTCAGAATTCGAAGCCGCTTGGAAATCGACCTCCGCAGAAAGGTTATTCAGGACAGAAACCTGGGTACCCTCAAGGACAGAAAAGGACCTGGGATGGAGGAAAGAAACCACAGCAGACACAAGCAGTTCAGCAGTATCAGCCTCTAGCAATAGAAGGGGCCAAAAACAATAACTGCTTCAATTGTGGAGTTCCCGGTCATCGAGCTAAAGATTGCAGAGCACCTAGGCGTGCGGATCGTCCAGGAGTTGTGTGCTATAATTGTGGCATGCCAGGTCACATAAGTCCAGAATGCAAGGCTCCTAGGAAAGGTGACTATGGTCAGCAAGGACAGGCCCGCCTGAATGCTGTTATTCCCGAGGCTGCTGGTTATGAAGAAACAGGGTATGAAGGAGGTGCTTATGAGGAGAGAGTGCCCGAGCAACAGACAGTGGAAGGTACTCTAACTTTGTTTAACTCTCATGTTAAAGTTTTATTCGACACGGGTGCTATACATTCTTTTATATCTGTTAAGATTGTTCAGAAGTTGGGTATCGTACCGCAACGTTTAGAGGAAGCTTTGAGTGTTGTCTCACCCTTAGGGACCACCGTCAAGTTATTACATGTGTGTAAGGATTGTCCTCTACGGTTGGGAGACCGTGAACGTTTGGCAAGTTTGGTGGTTCTGTCGATGAAGGAGTTTGATATAATCCTGGGAATGGATTGGCTCGAGAAGAATCATGCGAAGTTGGATTGTGCAAAGAAGAAGATCACATTTGCAGACAAGGGGAATCAACTCTTCGATTTCCAATGTAACCCTTCGGGTGATATGTTCCTCACTAGATGCCTAGCAAACATTGAGGTTGTCAGTGCAGAGGCGACAGAATCATCAATACCGGTAATCAAAGAGTTCGAGGAAGTATTCCGAGATATTTCAGGATTACCGCCTGAAAGGGACATAGAATTCTGTGTGGAATTGGTGCCAGGTACTCGACCTATAACCAAGGTTCCCTACAGGATGGCCCCTACAGAGTTGTTGGAGCTGAAGGAACAAGTTCAAGAACTTGAGAAGTTGGGTTTTGTTCGTCCAAGTACTTGACCCTGGGGAGCACCAGTGTTGTTTGTGAAGAAGAAGGATGGGTCGATGCGGCTGTGTATTGACTACCGAGAACTGAATAAGGTTACTATCAAGAATAAGTATCCTTTACCTCGGATAGACGATCTGTTTGATCAGTTGCAAGGAGCCACGACCTTTTCTAAGATTGATCTACGGTCAGGGTATCACCAGTTGAGGGTGCGGAAGGAAGACATACCTAAGACTGCTTTCAGGACGAGATACGGACACTACGAGTTCTTAGTGATGCCGTTTGGGATGACGAATGCTCCAGCTGTATTTATGGACTTGATGAACAGAGTATTCAAGCCATACTTAGATCAATTCGTTATTGTCTTTATTGATGATATTTTGATCTATTCCAAGTCAGAGGAAGAGCATGAACAACACCTGAGGATCGCGTTGCAGACTCTCAAGGATCACCGCCTGTATGCTAAATTCAGCAAGTGTGAATTCTGGCTTCAGGAAGTTAAGTTTCTCGGGCATGTGATCTCTCAACAAGGAATCGCGGTTGACTCATCAAAGACCGATGCAGTGGCGAATTGGACTCGGCCGACCAATGCTACAGAAGTCAGAAGTTTTCTGGGACTAGCTGGTTACTATCGGAGATTTGTAGAAGGTTTCTCCAAGATAGCAGCCCCGTTAACTGGGTTGACTAAGAAAGATTTGAAGTTTGAATGGACTGATAAGCATGAACGCGCTTTTCTGGAATTGAAAGAGAGATTGACAACAGCGCCAGTGCTTGCGATACCAAGGGATGGTGAGAAGTTCACTATTTTTAGTGACGCCTCGTATCAAGGATTGGGATGTGTCCTTATGCAAGACGGAAAGGTTATCGCCTATGGTTCACGACAGTTGAAGCCGAATGAATTGAATTACCCAACTCATGATTTGGAGCTAGCAGCAGTAGTGTTCGCGCTCAAGATCTGGAGACACTACCTCTACGGGGAGAAGTTTGATTTGTTCTCGGACCACAAGAGCCTTAAGTATTTGTTTACTCAGAAGGAGTTGAACATGAGGCAACGTAGGTGGATGGAGCTGATTAAGGATTACGACTTCACATTAGAGTACCACCCCGGTAAGGCTAACGTAGTCGCTGACGCCCTAAGCCGGAAACCTCGAGGAATGATTGCTTCATTGATGTTGAGGGAATGGAAAGCTTTAGAGGCAATCGCAGAATTTGATATGCAGATTTCTGAAGGAAGTGACGGACATCACTTTGGATGCCTCGTGGTACAACCAACACTTGTGAGTCGAATCATCGAAGCCCAGAAGGAAGATGAGAAGTTTCAAGCATGGTTCGCCAAGATGTTAGAGAAGGACCCGACAGAATGGAAGGTTGGGGCCGATGGAGGATACCGATGTCGAGACAGATTGTGTGTGCCAGATTCCGGAGATTTGAGAAAAGATATTCTCGAAGAAGCACATAAATCGAGACTGACAGTACACCCAGGAGGAACGAAGATGTATAAGGACCTGAAGAGAAACTTCTGGTGGGAAGGGATGAAGCGAGAAGTAGCCGAGTTTGTGTCTAAATGTTTGACTTGTCAACAAGTGAAGGCCGAACATCAGAGACCCTCGGGATTGTTGCAACCCTTACCTGTTCCAGGATGGAAGTGGGAACACATAACTATGGATTTCGTGGTTGGATTGCCCCGGTCACAACAGAATCATGACGCGATTTGGGTAATTGTGGATCGTTTGACGAAGTCTGCACACTTTATCGCGTACAATATGACTTACCTAGTAGAAAGGATGAGTCGAATGTACCTACAGCAAGTGGTGCGACTGCACGGTGCGCCTGTGTCGATTGTATCAGACCGCGATGCACGTTTTACCTCGGGATTTTGGGAAAGTTTGCAAAAGGCTATGGGAACTTCGCTCAAGATGAGTACTGCTTTCCATCCTCAGACCGATGGACAGACCGAGCGTGTTAATCAGATTATGGAAGATATGCTCAGAGCTTGTGCAATTGACTTTGAAGAGTCTTGGGAGACGCACTTACCTTTGGTTGAATTTGCGTATAACAACAGTTATCACTCAAGTATTGGAATGGCGCCGTTCGAAGCTTTGTACGGACGGCCATGTCGATCTCCGTTGTGTTGGGCTGAAGTGGGAGACACAGAACTTTTGGGACCAGATTTGGTGAGAGAAACCAATGAGAAGATTTCACTGGTCAAGGAAAGGATGACAACTGCACAGAGTAGGCATAAGAGTTATGCGGATCGGCGACGAAAGGACTTGGAGTTCAGTATCGGTGATCACGTACTCCTAAAGGTTTCACCTGTTCGGGGAGTAGTGCGTTTTGGTCAGAAGAGAGGTAAGTTGGCACCTCGTTTCATCGGGCCATTTGAGATATTGGAGCGTGTTGGGAAAGTGGCTTATCGGCTCGCGTTGCCACCAAAGATGTCTGGTGTTCATAATGTGTTCCATGTCAGTATGTTAAGGAAATACATACGGGACCCTTCACATGTGGTTAATTTTGATGATATTGAGACGAGTCAGAATGTTGTCTACAAGGATAGACCTGTGAGGATTCTCGACCAGAGTATCAAGAGGCTGAGAAGAAGAGACGTTCCTTTAGTTAAAGTTCAGTGGAGGCATCATGACGAATGAGAGGCGTCGTGGGAGTTAGAGTCAGACATGAGGATTAGATACCCCGAGTTGTTTCAGGATTAGCTAGCTCAGATTTCGGGGCGAAATCTCTGTTAAGGTGGGTAGGGTGTAACGCCCTGTATTTTATTATCATTAATAAATAAATACTGCATTTCATTTCCATGAGCATTTGATTTTATTTCTGTTTATAATAATATCATCTGGGGTCAAACTGTAATTTCCAAAATATTTTTCTATGGTTTTAAAAATAGTATCTATACTTTTTGTACAACTGAGAATTTATCCCTACGTTAATATAATTTTCTGTATTTTTATTTCAACTGTAAAATACCAGTTTATGTTTTAATCTGCGTCTATGCCGCGTCTTGGGTGTGGGAGCACGTGAGCTCAACCACACCGTGCAATTTCTGGGAATTGCTTGGTGCCCAATTTTGAGCACAGTATATATGTATATACGTTGCCTTCTCTCCCTCACAACTCTCTCTCAGTATCTCAATTTCTCTCTCAATTCTCTCAATCTCTCAAAGAAACACACACATCCAGATTATATATATACATACTTAGTCACATACATAGATATATACATATATCACAAGAACTCAAGAACGGGGGAGTGAATTTCATAGACGACGGATTATTCGGCGGAATTCTCGTTCTCAAAATTCTCTGTATAATTAGCCTCTGTGAGTATTATAAACTCACTCGCCATGTTTATATATGTGTATTTCTGTATGTATATGTGTATATATGTGTATATATATATGATACACCATTAGAGCTTAAAAATGGAGCTTTGAAAAAGTTAATCAAAATCGAATCCGCGAATTGTAATTGAAAGATATTGATCCCAATAGGCTACGGTTCGAATCCTACGGAGTAATTCATCCGTATGGCGACGTATTGATGATTTTAAGTTTTGTCACTCTAACTTTAATCACGAAAATCAAGAGATATAATCCGTATTAGTTAAAATTGATCGCGTATTCTTAATCTACGCGGAAAACCGAGGAGAACCATATATCACTTGTCTTGGTACGAACAGAATCTGAAACTGGGTAATTTCAGTCCAGAAACTGAAAACAGGGGAGAAGACGAAGAAGATGGCATTCTGCAAGAACTCGCGCGCGCGACCCGCTCGCGCGAGGTTCGCTCGCGCGGCCCGCTCGCGCGGACCTTTCCCCCTCCTCGCGCGCGCGATCCGCTCGCGCGACCTGTCCAGCCCCTCCGCGCGCGCGATCCGCTCGCGCGACCTGTCCAGCCCCTCCGCGCGCGCGATCCGCTCGCGCGATTTTCCCTCCCCCTCGCTCGCGCGAGGTGGCAGTTTTGGCAGTTTGTGTGATTTTTGGTAAGGGACTGTTTGGAAAATGTTTTGGGAGATTTCAAAGAACTGTTTGACAAAATACACTGTTTTAAAGGCTCACTGTTAGAAATTGGACTTGTAAGAATGTTTAAGATCGAAATTTATGCTCGTACGATTATCCGGTTTTGTGAGTAAGTAATGGTGTTATTTATGGAACATTGATATACATATTAAGGTCAAGGTTGTGTCAACATGCAAGCGTGGAATAAAGCGTGAAAAGAGTAAAGGGTGGCAGTTTGGTGTGTGACCTCAATATCGATCGGATAGTATTCCTGGTATTGGAGGTGATAGTGTTGTGTACGACTTAGATATCGATCGGATAGTATTCCTGGTATTTAAGGCGCGTGTTTCGGATATTGATCGGATAGTATTCCTGATATCCGAAGCGATGGTGATAGTGTTGTGTACGACTTAGATATCGATTGGATAGTATTCCTGGTATCTAAGGCGCGCGTTTCGGATATTGATCGGATAGTATTCCTGATATCCGGAGCGATGGTTGGTTGTGTTTGGTCTAGATATCGATCGGATAGTATTCCTGGTATCTGAGGCAGTAGTATGGTGTACGACTCCAATATCGATCGGATAGTATTCCTGGTATTGGAGGCGATAGTGTAGCGTATGAATTGGATGACTGAATACTTATTACTTCTGGTAGCTGAAATGATGTGTTGATTTAATTGGATTGTTCTAAAGGAAAGAATTGGCAAAATAAGATGTTTCACAATTCATGTACAATTCCGTTTTTATTTATTACTATATTCCCCCGTGATTATGTTGGAATTGGAACCTTGAATATATTACTGTTAAAGTTAAATAGTACCGTTGTTTATTTACTTATATATACATTGCGAGCACTTGTTTATTTTACTCACCAGCTTTCATAAGCTGACGGCGTTGATGCGTCCTGGACTGTATGTCCAGATTTTCAGGGGCAGGAGCAGCCAGGGTACTTCGACTACGCTAGTTAGAGGCAGGGAACTTTCCAGGAGGCTGCTTATTATTTCCTATGTCTTTTTCTGAAGTTGTAATAGACTGGAGAATAGTTTTTGAATAAGGGCGTTTTGTGCCTAAGACATTGACCTATGTAATAGTTTAGTAAGTTTTAAATTTCGGAGCTTATGTTTATTAGTATCCTTTGCTCTAGAAATGTTTGTTAAGTTATTTGTTGCAGGGACAATTGGTCATACTCACTTGTCACGACCTACGAGTCCATAAAGGAAATTAAATGCTTTCCTGAATTATGCTACGTCGGGGCGTGACAAATGGGTGTTGGTGTAACGAGTGGAGAGGGCAGTAGGTGGACTGGGTCCATTTTGCTTTTCTTCACTTTGTTTGGGTGGGCTCAGTCGTAATTGGGCCTCAGGTGACTGTTGTGGATGGGCTTTGGAGGGGGCTGCTCGAGGCTGTCCTTTTCAATCGTGGAGCTTCCTAGTGGGCTCTGCGGAGGTGGGCTTTGGGATATAGTTACTCTGGGTGGGTTCGGGTAGATATGTGGGTTGGGTATAGCGGGGCCCATTACTTGGTGATGATATTGGATACATTTGGAGTCGTCGTTAACATGTGTTGGTCAAACTTAGTGAGTTGTTAACCAGTACCTACATTAGCCCCCCTGTCCGTATCGTAGGCGTAGAGCGGCTAGGATGCGGGCATGAACCTTTGCGTGTCTTTCTGAGATTGTTTTTCTGGTAGTGAATGGACATCTCTTCTTTTGCGGGTGGTACTGGTGTTCTGGTCGCTCTTTTGTCAGTTCGATAGACGTCTCAACTTTTTGTAGATAGTACTATCGCCGTATTTGGTGAATAGCTTGGTCCAGCAAATATTAGTGTTGCCTGCTGTGCATATCCATCGTACATTCGTTCCTGTACTCTATACATAAGTGTAGTGAACCTGTGTGATCCTTTGTAATAGACATACTTATGGCTGACTCCATTTCGTCCCATGCTGTGAGAGTACGTCGCTCTTTGCCCGACTTATTTGGTAACTCCGGAGATGGTTGGAGAGGTGTGAAGGTGCATCACTGGTATGTTGAGTGTTTAGAGCGTGTTTATAATCGTAGGCCTGGTACTTTTGATAATTTTGGTGATCGCGATCCGGGGCAACAATCTATCTTGCTAAATCATTTGGGGTATGTTTTGGATTATCTGTCGATGGCCACTTTATCCACTAGTGATGAAGATTTGTATTGTGTTTGTTTCCCAAGAGTTTGCATCATGATGGAAGCTGGGCTGCCGGTGCAGTGGTTGCTTCATCATTTGGAAGACATGCAGCAGAAATACTTCGTTTTTAAGATTGTGCTTCACAGGAAGAGTCTCGCCGTTCGTCGCAAGGAGATTTTGCAAGAGATGGAGAAATGTAAGGATATGTTGTTATGGCGTGGAAGACTTTTGAGGCCGGATAGCAGCCAAATAGCTCTCTTTGAGGGTTATGAGGGAGACTTGGTGGGTTTGGAGAGGGATCTGTCCTTGATTCAACGAGAGCTTGCGGACGTTGTTGCCAAAGAGCTTCCTCTTCGTCCGTTTGTAAACGAGAACGGCCTCCATGAAGATTACGAGCTGGACACCGGGCTTTTTTAACGGAGGGCCCCACTCTGTCCTTCTTGATAAATATAAACAGTAACATAAGATCCTGCGTGGTGTAGTGTCCTTTCTTTTGTCGCCATGTGGTTAATGTAATATGGCACATGTTGCCTTTTGTCCTTATGTAGAATCGCTGTCTTTATATATCTTCCTTTCCTTTCTTGTTTGTTGTGTGTTTCTTCGGTCTCTCCTTTCTATTGTCTTCATCGTGCATTATTCTCTTGTTGTTTTTGTTTTTTTTTTTTTTGGGTTTGTTTGTTGAAATGTCTGGAGCTGGATCTTCTGGTGGTTCTTCGTGGGGTTTACCCCTGCCGGAGGCGTTTGGGGATGTTGAGGATGGTTGGAGGGGCGTGAAGATGGATCAAAAGTTCCGGGATAGTCTAGAGCAAGTCTATCAACGCTATCCCGAAACTTTCATTCGTTTTGGTCGGATTGGTGCCCGATCCCAGTCCGATTTGCTTAGTCGTCTTTGCCGAATTTTACGTCGCTTGCGTAAGACGACGTTAGAGGAGGCGGATGGTGATCTTTTTGCTGAGTTGTCGGAACAGGTTCGGAATCTGGTACAGGACAGATTGTCGGTCCACTGGCTGTATTCCCATGTAGAGGAGATGGAACGTAGGTTTGACCTGTTTGAGCCGATGTTGGAACGACAAGCTGCTTTCGATACTTACTTGGAGTTGGAGAATTCTGTCACAGAGTGTGCGCGGACCCTGGGACGTTATGAAAGTATAGTGTGTGGCGGCAAGCGGGTCGGCTCCCTAGATCCGAACACGGTGGAATTTATCGAAGTGTATGAAGCGGAGAACAGGCGTTTTTTGGAGTTGAAGCAAGAATACGCGGATGCTAATGTTCGTTTTGAAACTGCCAGAGCTGAGGTGTCTGTTGTTGAACAGCAGATTCGTGAACTGGGTTTGCATATTAACTATAGGTTGGATACTGGTCTGTTTGGCTAGTTGACTCTTGGGTTTCTGTGTGCTAGTCAGAGTTGGTGTAGTTGCATCTTGTGTGTATATTAAGCATGTATTTGTAACTTGGTGTTTGTTTTGGTAAATTTGTAACGGGTGATCCGTTGCTCTCGTGTCTCTCTCTTTTTTTTAGGTGCAAGCTATATATTATTTTTTTTGAAAAGCGTGAATGTACTATGCTGAATTGGTCGTATGCTGCTCTTTTTGAATCTCAGTCACGAGAAATTTGAAGGTAAGGTAAGTTGTAGTACGTGCATGTGAGGTTGCAGTAAGATTCTAAGGATCTCTGTGTATGGAATAAGAATCCAAAATAAAATAAAATAAAAATTTAAGGTCGGGAAAGAGGGCAAACTATGAGTCTTAAGGAAGGACATGTGAGACTGCGAGAAGTGAAACGGTCCTCTTCGTGAATGTATTTGGTTTATTGTGGGACCGGTTTGGTATTTAGAATAAAAAGTCTCAGTATTGAGGAGGTGGTAGGGATTTGGGTTATACTAAACAACAAACCAGAGGAGAGAGGGAGAGATGGCGACGGCAAGACTCGCCGACAAGGGATAGCGGCAGTTTTGGTATTGCGTTGGCGATTGGTGTAGAGGCAGCTCCAATGCTTTAGGTATGTGCTTGTTCTATTTTGTTTTGTTAGATTTGGAGTTGTTTTAAGGTTTTAGGGCTTTGATTAGTTAATTGGGGGGGAGTATCGATGGTGCGGGTGGAGACGGGGTCATCGATGGGGTTTGGTTAAGTGGCTGCCGATGTTTGCGACGGGAGGGGTTAGTCTATGGCGTCGAAGATAAGGCTGGTGGGGCCCTTATAGGCTAGTGATGGTAGTGCTGTCCAATGGGGTTGTCTGTGGAAAGTGTGGGTGTCGTCGAATGGGGTGGGTGTCGTCGAATGGAGGTGCCGTCGAATGGAAGTGTCGTCGAATGTGTGGGTGTCGTCGAATGTGGGTGTAGGCGAATGTGTGGGTGTCGTCGAATGGAGTTGTCGTCGAATGGGGGTGTTGTCGAATGGCGTTGTCGGCGAATGTGTGGGCGTCGTCGAATGTGGGTGTCGGCGAATGTGTGGGTGTCGTCGAATGGAGTTGTCGTCGAATGGCGTTGTCGGCGAATGTGTGGGCGTCGTCGAATGTGGGTGTTGTCGATGGGTATTGGGTGCGATGGGGATACGGTGGGGTTCCATCGCGGGCTAGGGGATCTGGGCAATGGTTGGGGGTAGGCTTGTCATTGACGGGTTTGAACACTTTGGTTAGCAGTATGTTTATCGACGAGGGTAGTGTGGGTGGTGCTATGAGTTGGGACATAGTGGGACCGGGCATAGCCTTTCCTCCCCTTTTTTTTGCTAAACGACGGATTAGTTCAGGGTGTGACCTGTGACGGTTGGCCCGAGTGGGTTATCGTCAAGAAGGATTGAAAGACTTCTCAATCAGTAAGTCAGTAGTACTGTAGATGTGATAGCATCACGTGGCTTTAAGGCAGCAGTTTTGGTGTGGCTTTTTGCATCGTCAGTCTAAACAGTGTACTTTGGTGTGTCGTGTAGTGAATATATTGTGCTTTTGAACGAGCTTCCAGTGATTTAGATTTCTGTCCAAAGGGTACTTTGATATCTGTATATAAGTTCATTTGTATGTATGTGATACATTTGCTGGGTTTGTGAATTTACTGTTATCTTTTAAGCCAAGATGTTGGTGCCGGTGTTGGCCTTTGTGGTAAATGTCCCACTATGTTTGTTTTAACATTTGACGTTGGTGTTGTGTAGCTAAAAAAAAAAGAAAAAAAAAAAAAAACGAGGAAGCATTTGTACTTATCTGTTGTTTGTCCAGGTGGAGAGGAGGTTCGTTGCTTGTGCGATTGCATTGTGGCGGTTGTGTGCTCGTATAACTCGTTTGGTGTTTCTATTTACCCATTGATCTCGGTTGTTGTGGCAGGCTGCATGTGTGAAGTAGGGACTGTTATCTTTTACTGTGGGCGTGTTCTTCCTCCGTGGTGAACTTTGGTATGTACTGCTATACGTGCTTATGTGTGTGTTTGTGTGGTGAGTATATTTGCATTGATATTTGCGATTTGAAAATGTAGGTGTTATGGCTCCTCGTCTTGGTAAACCTTTGAAGGGCAACTCCCAAGTTGCGCCTTCGGTTCCTTCTTTATCTCGGTGGTTTAGGGCGCCGTTCCTTGGTGCTGCAGATGAGTTTTGGGTGCAGGTTGATCATGTGATTGCGGATTTGGGTGTGGCTTCTCCTTTACCTGTCTTGGGTTCGGATGCTGACTTGGTTGATTCCGCCAAGGTCCTGCGATTTCAGGTTGAACGTGGGGATTGTCCCTACTCGAATTTGAAGTTTGCTAACAGGCTTTTTCTGAAGGAGGATTGGCAGGAATGGACCGACGCCATTATCCGAGAGTTTGAGGGACCCCTTAGGCAAGCTCAGATTTATGACTCAGTTATGTGCTGGCGTGATCTTGCTAATGTATCTCGGGTGGAGTCGGATATGGTGACATTGATATCTCGGTGGTGCACTTCTACACATACGTTTATCACTGCTTGGGGTGAATTTACGCCTACATTAGAGGACGTGTCAGTCTTACTGAAGCTCAGCATTTTGGGGGATATCAATGTAATGACTTATGAGTTAGATACGGAGGAGCAACATATTGTGAAAGTGCTTGAGGAGGGGCTACGACATTGTCAAAGGGCTTCGGTATTTGATGCTAATACGGGTGCTCGTATTCCTGGACCGGTGAAGGGGAATGGTAAGAAGGCGTATTTCCAAGCATTTATGAGGTATTTTTGGGAGGACCGCCAGCCTGAGAGATTCGTCTCGGAAGGTGGTACTCGCGATGTCGAGATTGGCTTGATGAATGACTATAGATTGGCTGCCTATCTAGCATGTTGGCTTTCTCGGTGTATTTTTGAGGGCTCTCCCGAGCATGGGCCGAGCTTTCGTTGGTTTGGGGTAGCTGCTATTTTATCTAGAGGCAAAGTTGTTCCCCTGGCTGGGCTTTTTTTGGGTTCATTATATTTACGCCTTGATATGGCAGTGTTGGATATGTCTCGCTCTTTTGGTAGATATGATGTTGCCACGTTTGTATCTATTCCATTTTTGCAGTCGTTCATTTATGAGCGTTATCATCGCGCGTTGGAGATTTCGAGTCATCATCGTACGACACCAGAGTATAGAGTATGCCGATGGATCAGTTGTGGGCCGCCTGAGCGTTCTCTATCAGCGGTGATAGATGATGTTGATTCGTTTGATTGGCGCCCTTATGGTCGGGCAGGTCCGGGCTACCGGGCAGGGGTTTCTCCATGGAGCGAGACCGCTGGTAGTCAGGTTTCGGCCGATGATTTTAGTGGAGCTTCTGTTACTGTGGCCGCGGCGGTGACCATGTTAGCGTGCCGTTATCTGCCGGCAGTTTGGGAGGTGGGTGGTAGTGTAATGGTGTATCGCCCTGATCGTGTTAGGCGGCAGTTGGGTTTGGATCAAGGCACTCCCTTGGCACGTACTGCTCTATCTCCCGACAGCTTTGCTCGGTGTTGTGCTGGTTTCAGCGATGGGTACTTACGGTTTGGGTGTAATATGGTATTACCACCACTGGGGAGGCGGGGGCGGTGTTTTCCTGATTATGACACTTTCTGGCGGAGTTCTTTGTTAGCTTTTCGCGGATATTGTGAGGGCTCCCCTCCTGCCATGGTCATTGGGCAAATTCGCTGTGGCGACGTATCTCTTCGTGCCCGTGCCTCTACTCCTAGGCGTATCGATGATTGGGGTTTGTCGTGTTTCAGGGCTAAAGATATTTCATGGACCGTAACCTCGGATGGCTGGGTTGGCGGGGTGTATGCCGACCCTTTTGGTTCGTCTGCTCAGAAAGCTTTCAAGAAGAAGGCGAATTATGTTGTAGGAAGGGACACTTTGGAAGAGGTAAAAAAAAAAAAAGTTATGCCATTGTTTTGTGTAATGTTTTATCAAAAGAAGAAAAAAAAAAAATTTAATATTATTATTATTATTTTTTTTTTAGGTGACAGTGCCAGTGCCATCAGTATCTAGTTCGAAAAGGAAGCGATTGCGTAAAGGTGGGGGGTCCAAAGGACCTGCTAGTGCTGATAATGCTGGTGTTGCTAGTGGGGGTGGGGAGGCTTTGGCGGGTCTGGCTATTCCTTGCGATGACTTGGGTGATATAGAGTTTATTGGTGGTGCTCAAGTGGATCTGTTGATGGAGGAAGTGGTTAGTGCCTCGGATGGCTTATTTCAAGGTAGAGAAATGGTGTTTATGTGTGACTTTAGAGGGGATGATGCTGAGGATGTGGAGGAGGAGGAAGAGGATGGCATTGGTGGCGTTGAAAGCTATGGTGAGGACGAGGGAGATGAGGAGGTAGCGGGTAGCGGCGTATACCCTTCTGACTTGGTTTCGTCGTCGGCGCCTTCTGCTTCTACTTCTAAGGTTTCTTTATCGGCGCCTTCTGCTTCTGGGGTTTCTTCATCGGCGCCTACTGCTTCTTGTTCTGTAATGGCGTCGGCGCCTACTGGTTTTGTTGTTTATGGTCCGTCTGCGTCGTCCTCTATTACTTGTCCGTTCGAGCGGTAGGGGTTGTTGGCACGGGGTTTTTCTGCTGCAGTTGTGCCTACGCCGCGTGTCTATGGGGAGTCTGTGCTAACTTCGGCTTTTACTGCTTTTCGGGGTGAGGTCAGTTCGGTTGTGACTACATATATTGGTGTCTCGGAGGGTGGCTTTAGTGATTCTCAGTCCGGTGCGCGGCTTTCGAGTGTTGCCCCTCTTATTTCGCCGGCTATTTTTGCCCCGAGGGTTTCCGTGTCTGGGCCCTCTTTTTCGGAGGTTTCGATAATGGATAGCACCGTTGTTTCGGTCTCGGTGCCTTTGCCGGTGGCGGTTCCCGTTGGTGATGTTGGTGATATGGCCTCTGATATTATGTGGCGCGGCGTTAGCTGTTCTGTTGGTGATGCAGCCATTTTGGAGATGGTTTATGGGCGGTATCCCGGGACATTCGGGTCCATGCTTAACGAGGATACCGCTCCTCGCTTCAAGTCTTTCTTCTGTGGTGTCCTTTCGTCGGTGATGCGATCTTTATGTGGCGTTCGTCTAGGCGACATGGATATGGTGGCCTTTGATGGTATTCTTAAGGAGATTAAGTCGCTTGGTGACTTTTGCGGTTCCGACATAAGGTGGTTAGAGCAGCGTCTTGCTCTGGTTAAATCGTGCTTATTTGTTCGGGGTGCTCAAGTGACGGTGGGACTGTGTGATGGGAAACTTGCAGAGTTAGAAGGAGAAGAGCGGCGATGCGTTGATAGTATACGGGCGATAGAGGCGGAGATGTCGTCGTTGAGGGCCAAGCTGTTAGTACACCAATCACAAGGAGAGGCCATCAAGTTGTCGATGGCTGAGTTTAGTGAAAAGAGGGAGAGAGTGCTGAAATTGTGTGAGGATGAGCAGTTGCGGTCAACTGCGTCTTTCGACTTGTCCACCGAGGGTTATGTGGTTGGTGATTTGTTCTCAGATGAGGAGATGGCGTTTCTTCATCGACAGTCTTGATGTGGCTCTATTTTATATATATTTTTGTATAGTGACTTTGGTGCTAGTAGGTGGTAAGTGGTTATTACTGAGTCGGTTGTATGAGATATTTGATACCCTTCTTTTTTTTTTTTAAAACGGCGGCTCCATCTATGGCCTCTTTATGGTTTTGTTTTTTTTTTTTAAAAAAAAAAAAAGAAAATGCTATACACGTGCGTTAGAGAAAATGACTTATCTTGTCGTTGGCGATACTCTTTTGTCTTTTAGTCCTAGTATGGGCATCAATTATAATGTATAAAGTATGACTAGTGAACCCGTGATGATTTTGTAAAATAATGTAGAAAGTAAATCACGGGATTTGTACAAATAGGTTAGGGTGTAAACACGTGTTTATGCAACATGGGCAGCTATGTGAGTACTTGACATGTGTCTGTATTGTGTAAGGATATGTGTTTAGCTTTTTTTGTAATAAAAAAAAAGATTAGTCTATCTAAGGCGTGCATAAATATCAATAAGGTAGAGGGCTAAACCATGGCTGGCTCTTCACGAGCGTCGAACGTAGGGCCGAGGCTGTCGCGTTTACCGGCGAGATTTGGTGATGCGCCAGGGGGTTGGCGAGGCATCCTTGTACGAGAAGAACTGATCCCTCATTTGGAGAGAGTATATGTGAACTATCCACAGACTTTTATAGGGTTAGCCTATATGGATCAACAAGAACGGTTGCTGGCCTGCGGAATGTTAGGTAACGTAATCTTAGATCTGTATAGAACTAACCTTGGTGCCGCCACTTATGACTACATGCAAAATGTGAGAGGAAGTGTTCATGACATGATCACGCAGGGACTTCGACTGTTGTGGTTGACGGAGCATCTTGATATGGTAGTATTACTTCGACAATTTGTAGAGGCACGGCGGAGGAGGCAGTTTGAAGAGAGGCAACTTGCCTCGGCTAGTGAGAATTATCGGAGAGCTCGGGTGGAGTTGGTGACAACAGCAGGGCAATGGAGGAGAACAGGCGTACCTCGTACAGTGCAACAAGAAGCTCGAGCGCTGCGGCTTCAAGCGGCTGTAGATCATGGTGAGGGGGAATGTAAGATGTATGAGGATAGATTGGCGAGGTCAAGGATTGTTGAGCAGCGTTCGAGGGCCGGTATTATTACCGATGATGTTGATAATGAAACATTGGTGGTTGTAGGTTTGTTTGTGGAGTAAGGGGATGTTTGAGCATAGGGTTGTAATCTAAGCTGTTTTTTTTTTTTAGTGATGGTTCTGGTTTGCATGTGTTTCCCCCTCTCTTTTTGTGGATATAGTGATAATGTGGCGAACATTTTAAATAAAAGGAAAATTTTCCATAGAACAGTGTAGTACATGTATGGAAACAACCTTTTCTTAGAAAAATGTAACAAAAACTAAAAAAAAAAAGGGCTCAGGCTCGAAACCAAGGTCAAGCTCAAAACAAAGGTCAAAATAATTGAGCCACAGAAAGGGGAAAACATAAAGAGTTGAGGGCCTAAGCATGGAATAGCTTCGGCCATTGGGTGTTGATAGGTTCAGAAATGGAGGTCTCATCAATTTTCCGGATCCTATAATAGCCGCTAGGGTTGGCTTCTTTGACTTCGTAGGGTCCTTCCCACTGGGGCGTGAATTTGGGCGCCGAGAGACCCCTCATGACGTGTGTAGCTGCCTTTAGGACCAAATCTCCCTCCTTAAAGACCCTCGGTCGAACCATAGCATCGTAGGCACGCGCGATTTGCTTCTGATATTTGTGGAGGTTTGATCGTGCTGTGTCTCTATGTTCGTCCAATTGTTCCAACATCATTGGGCGTGGGTCATGCAGAACCTCGCTTTTCATAGCTATCCGTGCGGAGGCCACCACCAATTCTGTAGGTAAAACGGATTCAGCTCCATAGACCAATGAAAAGGGGGTTGCTTGAGTTGGTCGCCTTTTCGAGGTCCTGTAGGCCCACAGGGCTAGGGGGAGTTGGTCAGCCCATATCTTTGGACAATCTTTCATCGTTCTGCTCAGGATCTTCAGTAGTGTTTTATTAGTGGCTTCTGCTTGACCGTTGCATTTTGGATAATAGGGCGTGGACTTGTGGTGGGTGATGTCGTAGGACAGGAGAAGTTGTCCTACGTGCTTGTTGACGAACGGGGTCCCGTTGTCGGATAAGATCACCTTGGGGATTCCGAAGCGGCATACGATGTATTCTCGGATGAAGGCTGCCACTGCGGGTCCCACTGCTCTCCTCATCGGAATGGCCTCTACCCATTTGGTGTAAAGCTCTGTCGCTGCAAGAATCCAGGTATTGCCTTTTGATGCAGGGGAGATCGGTCCTATGAGGTCGAGGGCCCAAGTATGGAAAGGCCATGGTGTCGATAGTGCTCGTAGATCGACGGCAGGAGCGTGGATTCGATTCCCGTGGATTTGGCAAGGGTAACACCGCTTGACATGGTTCCTCGAATCTTTCTCCATTGTTGGCCAATAGTATCCGAGATCCAAAAGGTGGCGATATAATTTTGTGCCTCCTTGATGTTCAAATTCATGTGCCTCGCTTAGGACCTGGTGAGTTTCCCCTCCGGCTAAGCACCGTAACGGTTCTCCGCTGAAGCTGCGTCGAAAGAGCATATCTTCGCGTATGAAGAACTTGGGAGCCTGCTTTCTGATGATTGATGCATCAGCTTTATCGATTGGGAGTGAACTCTCTTTCAAGTAGTTGATGTATGGGATTCGCCAGTCCGTGATTTGGGTAGTGAAGTTGCATTCTTCCTTATTCGGGGCTTCTTGACACTTCATACATGCTTGTTGGATCATCGAAGCTTCTTTGGACATTTCTGGCCAGTAGTATCCTTTTCTTTGCACCATTCTGTACAAACTGATGTCCTTTTCCCCGCAAAAGTGAAGGTGGACCTGGCGGAGGCGGAGTTTACCCTCTTCCTCCCCTATGCATCGCGCCAAGACCCCTGTTGGTGCGCGAAAGTAGAGGTTGTTTCCGAGGAGGGTGAAATTCCTTAGGTCGGATACTGCCAATTTTCCTTCGCGGCTCCGAAGCTGGGCGACAATGGGGGCTCTCCAATCATTAGTTTCTTCGAGTGGTAGCAATTCCAGTACCGTACATGGGAGAGTTCTTTTGATGATCTCGATGTGTGTGGAACCCTCAGGCACATCTATTTTGGAGGCCAGAGTTGCCAGGGCGTCTGGGAAGCGGTTGCCTGATCGCGGCGCATGTTCCACTCGGACCGTTTCAAATTTGTCGAGCAATCTCTGTACGATAGTCCTGTACTCTGCTAATGCTGGCTCTCGTATTGCAAACTCTCCCGAGGTTTGCTTGATAACCAAATTGGAGTCTCCCCTTATGCATAGCTGGTTGACACCCATCTTAGTGGCTGCGAGCAACCCCAAGACCAATGCCTCGTATTCCGACTCATTGTTGGAGCATTTGAAGTCAAGCTTATAAGACAAATGGAGTTTAGAACCGTCGATTCGGGACGTCAAGTTGATCCCAGCTCCTCCTCCAAGTGATGTGGAGGAGCCGTCGAAGCTGAGAGTCCACTCACCTAGATCTTCAATGGTCATGGCAGTCTCTAATTCTTCTCCTGGGAGCGCTTCCGAAGGTGGTTCGAAGCTGCCACTCGGGAAATGAGCCAAAAGGTCAGCCAGTGCTTGGCTCTTTATCGCCCTCGGAGTTATACAGGCGATGTCAAATTCTGCCAAGAGAAGGAGCCATCTCGCCATTCGTCCCGAGAGAGCTGGCTTAGATAGGAGATATCGCAGCGGATCACACCTTGTCACCAAATGTATTACATGGCTGAGGAAGTAGTGTCTGAATTTTTGAGCTGCAAAAGTGAGAGCGAGGCAATGGCGCTCAATGGGTGTGTACCTCACCTCAGCGTCTCGGATTACTCGACTGATGTAGTAAACTGGTTTTTCTTGTCCTTCCACTTCCTGAGCAAGCAATGCTCCTATTGATTTGTGTGTCGACGTGAGGTAGAGGAGAAGTGGTTTCCCTTGTATCGGCGCTACCATAGTGGCTGGTGCTGCGAGTGTCCTTTTGACGGCATCGAAAGATTCCTGGTGAACTTGCTCCCATCTGAACTTGACATTTCCTTTTAGTAGATCTCCCAAGGGGTGAGAGGTTTCTGCTAATGCTGGGATGAATCTGCGAAGATAGGACACCCTTCCCATGAATTGTTTCAGTTGCTTTTGGGTGGTTGGTGCAGGCATGTCCATTATTGATTTGGCCTTTGTTGGGTCTAGGTCAATGCCGTGGCGGTGGACTATGAACCCCAGGAATTTTCCAGCCGTGACTCCGAAGGCACATTTGAGGGGGTTCATTCGGAGCTTGAATTTTCTGCATCGTTCAAAGACGGCACGGAGGTCGTTTTCATGACCCTTTTCTTGTTTGGATTTTACCACAATGTCGTCCACATAATCTTCCAAGTTATGATGGAGCATGTCGTGGAAGATGGCCGTCATAGCCCTTTGGTAAGTGGCACCTGCGTTTTTCAACCCAAAGGGCATGACAGTGTAGTAGAAGTTGCCAAATGGGGTACGAAAGGCCGTCTTCTCTGCATCTTCTGGGTCCATCTTAATCTGATTGTATCCGCTGAATCCATCCATGAAGGAAAAATCTTGATGTCCAGATGTGGCGTCGATTAAAGTATCGACATTAGGAAGGGGAAACTCATCTTTTGGACATGCTTTGTTGAGATCCCTAAAGTCGACACATACCCTGATTTGCCCATTCTTCTTTTTCACAGGTACCACGTTCGCCAACCATGTGGGATGCTTGATGGGCTTAATGAACTCTGCTTGAAGGAGTTTCTCCACTTCGACCTTGATCTGGAGCTCGAGTTCGTGACGGAACACTCGGGGAGCCTGTTTTACCGGCCGATGGCCTGGATCAACGTTGAGCTTGTGGGTTACAAGAGTCGTATCCAACCCAGGCATCTGATCATATGTCCAGGCAAACACGTCGATGTATTCTTGAAGGAGAGAAATCAACTTTTCTCGCTCTTCCGGAATCATGATTTTGGAGATGAAGGTGGTACGGGGTGTCTCTCCCTTGGACGCAAGGTTCACTTCTTCTACTTCTGGTCCCGCAGTACGTGGTCCATCTTGGAGTGTTTCTGGGGCTGGCTTGAGCTCGGTGGATTCTTGAGCTTTAATGACATTGCACGCAGGGGGCTCAGGGTCACGTGGAGGGGTCTCTGACCCCGAACCCTCACACCGTCATAAGCAGCGATACGCAAAGCGTCCATCGGGGAGTTTGATTCGAATACATTCGGGAGAGGTATCACGGCGACCTCTGGTGTTTTTCTTTGGGAAAAAATCCTCTTTTTGAGCGTCTTCCCACCTTGGAATGGTAAGGCCGAGTGGTGATGCAAACGGCGTGGTTTCCTCTTCGGAGTCAAGGCTATCGAAGAAATCTGCTTCTGCCATGTGGGCCTCATGAATGCCGAATGGTCGCAAGGTGCCCGCGACGGTGAACACCTTCCTCCCTTCGCTCGTGTTAACCTTCCCTTTCATGCACTGATGGTAGGTGGAGGGTACGATGCCGAACTTGTGCATCCATTTACGTCCCACGAGTAGGTGGTAGGAGGTGTCGGCATCAATCACGTGGAATCTGGCCGGTGCTTGGAACTTTTCAAGGCGGAGTGATGTGGTGACGAACCCAACGGTCTGTCGGACGTCATTACCGAAGCCTGCAATATCGATGGCCTGTGGGACAAGCTTTTCTCTGGGGATACCGGTAGCTTTGAAGGTAGCTAGTGGCATTATGTTGAGCGAGGCTCCTCCATCGAGCAGGGCCCTTTTGAATTCCACCTCATGGACAGTTGCCGCCACATACAATGGACGATTATGTGGATGTGGGACTTGTATATCTGCATCTGTGAAGGTGATCATCGATTCTGCTTCTCGGGCAGCACGTCGTACAGACCCCCCAGAGGCCACGCATGCTTGCTGGTAGGTTTCTGCGACCCGTAATATAGCTTTGGTGGCTTCGAGTCGTGCTTCCTCGCAGAATCCAACTTGGTCGAAGAAACATCTGAATTTGGTGAGGTCCTTAACCTTTGATGCGGTGAACTCCTCAGTGCTGGCGCATAGATTGGTTATGGACGGGCTTTTGACAGTCGGGTGTATTTCTTCTCCTTCCTCTTCTTCCTCAATGAACTCAATGAGGGGGGCAGTTACTTCCACTGGTGCAGGCATCTTTTCCTTGATGAACTGGATAATGGGGGTCGAGGCATGGGGAACCATGTGGAAAGAAACCATGTTAACGACCCCTTCATTGTTCCCTCGAGGCTGGCGGGGTGCCTCTTCGGTGGCATCGGGTTGAGTGGTCGTTACTAATTCTCCATTTGTAATTTTCCTATGGAAGATGCCACGGAGAGCCCAACAGTCTTTGGTAGCATGTTTCACCATCTGATGATAGGAACAATAGTTGTATTTGGCCTTGTCGGTCTCGGTGGGAGGTCTGTTTGGTGGACGGAGGATGATCACATCATCCCTTATCCACTTTTTGAGCACGGCCAATACTTCCCTCATGCTGCAAGGAAAAGGGGGTGGCGCATCCGTCTCGTCTCTTCTGCGCTTGTTGTCGTTGTATTCCTTATCCCGTCCGCTCCTTCGTTCTTCGGTTACGGCCGCGGTCGGATATCGTCGTGGGGCCGGAGGGTGAGAATCTCTGCTTGTTCTTGACGACGATACCCTCACATCCTTAGCTAAATTACGGGCTGCAACCATTAATTCCGAAAATGTTGGGAAGGAGTGGTTGATGAGGTGGATTCTATAATCTCGGAGCATACCATGAACGCAAAGTTGGACTAAGCTTTCTTCCGTGGTGTTGTCATGGCATTCCATAGCCCGATCGCGGAATCTGTCCACGTATTTGACCAGGTTCTCGCTGTCGCCTTGGGCTTCTCTGGACAAGGAGACGGTAGTCACCCTCTCGGTTACGCTAAAGAACTTAGCATGAAACATGGAGGCTAATTGGGCCCAGGACGTAACAGAACCTGGCTCTAAGTTGGCGTACCAGGTGTATGCTCGGTCAGTCAAAGACTTAGAGAATTCTCGGAGACGGAGATTTTCATCCTCACGGAAAGTTCCAAGGCTGTCGAGAAACCTAGCCACATGTTCCTTTGAGTTTCCTCGTCTTCCATCATATCGTGCAAAGTGCACGTTACCATACCCTTCTGGGTAAGGGAGGCTAGCCAGCCTGAGTGGATAAGGAGGACGAGTATCGAGTGACGGAGCTGTCAGCGCCTTTTCTCTTAGGAGTGATTCGACTTCTGCCAAGGTAACGAAAGTTGCGGATGTTGGCTTTTCTGTTTGTGCGGTGGGTGTCGGTTCTTTTACTGGTGTGTGCTGCTGATCGCTGACGTAGGATGTCCTGACGATGTTATCTAACCCGGAGGTCCCGTTTGGGGTTGGCGTTGATCCTTTCTGAGCGATGGTTGCTAAAGTCTCAATGATGAGACGGTTTTGCTCCTCAAGCTTTTGTAGATGCTTTTGTTGTCCCTCCATCTGCTCAAGCCGTCGCAGAATATCGAGTTCGACATCTGCAGCGACGGATCCATGCGAATCATGAGTTTGAGACTGAGCAGGCTCCTCCCTACTGGGGTTAATGCTTAGTGGGTTGACATTCGACCCTGTAGGTTGGGCCTTGGACTTTTTGGGACGTCCAACCCTAGTCTTAGGGGGTTGCTGCTCTCGTTCGCTAACCATGTTTTCGAGTATACCTCCCACTGTGGTCGCCAAAATGTGTGAGTTCTTTTTCCGATGTGGATAGTGTATGAAGGATGGTATAACACGTAAGCTGGTTAGTGCCAAGTGGAGCAACAAGTGATACTACGTGGTAGGTAAATGAGAGTAAGAGTTTGGTACGATGACAACGATAATAATTTTAAATAATAATAATATAAATATATGTAAATAACTAAAAGATGGTGGGACTTGGAGAGTGTATGGCTCGAGTGAGAACCAGGGTAGTGCCAAATAAGAGAGAGAGAAAGCAGTGAAGGGTTGGTTACCGTTGAGGACTGCTGTTTGGAAGGGAGTTATTCTATAAGGCTAAAGGAGAGGTAGTGGAAGATTAAGTAATGGCTGAGAGTTTGGTGAGTGTCTTAAGTGCTTGGGTTCGCAGCTTAAGACTGTGCTAAAGCTTAAACTCTAGGTTGAGCTCGGGTTGTTGGATGTATTGAATGAGGTTTGTATTTATACAGGGTTTGTGAGGTTTTTGGCACAGCTGGGGTGGCTGAGTTGGCATCTTCGGAGTGGTTGCCCTGTTTGAGGTAGGTAGGGACTTAAATGCGTATGTTTAAGGTAGTTGGCCTTATTAAATGGGGATGCGGACAAGTCGCTGTATTGGGGGAGGTGAGACGAGGTATTGTCGTATTGTCGTTGTGAGGGTGAGCCGATGTCATTGGTTGGTCAAAGGGAGGGAGACAAAGTGAAGGAGTTCTATAGGTGCAGAAGATGCAGCGAAGGGGCAAGGTGTCAAGGCTTTTCTTATTGGTTCGTCGAAATGTATTGTCACTGGGAACGAAATGGTTTTATTGGTGCAGAAGGTTAAGCATGGAGGCTCTCGAGATCATACTGCTGTGGCTTCCAGAGGGCTAAGCAAGGGTGAGTACCGAAGCTAAAGCCATTGGTGCAGACCCTTAAGCAGAGAGGATATCGAGACCCTGCTATTGGTTCGCAGGGTACTCAGCGAGGTTGGGGTGACTGGGCAGGGTGAGAGTCAAAGGTTACAGCTGGTTGCTAGGATATGGGCTTTTCTAATTGGTTGGGGGGTTAAAAGGGGTAGGGCACGTGATTGGTGGTCACGTGTCTCTCTTTCTCTTTGGGACCAACCCTATCCAGCCTGTGAGGCGTTGAGATAGGGAGGTACCCCTGGTTCTAGCCTCCGAACCATGAACTCTCAAGTTCCCAGTGGTCATGGCCACCCTTGGTACTGCTTCCTGACCAAGGGTGAGAAATCCACCAGTGAATGTGTGTTTGTGTTGTAATGGAGTGTTCATTAGGTGCAGAGGAGAGATTCCTTGTAAGCTGGCTTGAGAGCGAGTGGTGACTACAAGCAATGGTTGATTTGTGGTGAGTGGTCATTCGACGCCATGGCTTAATTGATGACACGGATGGTCATTCGACGCCGTGGCTTTGACTAGCGATCGATGGATTTAAACATCCACGTGTCTAATGGGTGTTGGTGTAACGAGTGGAGAGGGCAGTAGGTGGACTGGGTCCATTTTGCTTTTCTTCACTTTGTTTGGGTGGGCTCAGTCGTAATTGGGCCTCAGGTGACTGTTGTGGATGGGCTTTGGAGGGGGCTGCTCGAGGCTGTCCTTTTCAATCGTGGAGCTTCCTAGTGGGCTCTGCGGAGGTGGGCTTTGGGATATAGTTACTCTGGGTGGGTTCGGGTAGATATGTGGGTTGGGTATAGCGGGGCCCATTACTTGGTGATGATATTGGATACATTTGGAGTCGTCGTTAACATGTGTTGGTCAAACTTAGTGAGTTGTTAACCAGTACCTACACATTTCAACTTCAGGTGCTTTGAATGTGTGGCTACAGCGCAAACACTTCGTAGCCTATGAACCATGGTTCGAGGTCGCGGTATCGGTCGCGGTATCGGCGACCGGTGTGACTATGCGGGCGTCGCATCGCAGCCTGGTATCGAGCGATACGCAACGATACGCTAGATTTAAGGCTAAAAAAATATGAAAAAAATAACCGAAAATTCTAAAATCATCAGAATAGCAAAATTGGCCTCATAGATTATCACAATACACAATGTACCAATCATATAATCACAAATTATTCAATTGACATGCTGCCAATGTAGTGTTTGATAGCTTTACACACATAACTGGATAAAAGATGTTCAATATTACTACATAATACACACATTATAATAACATGATAATAAAAACACAACTTTGTAACATACAATAGAAAAATCAGTGCCAGAAGGAGTGTCGTGGGGGCTCGAAATCATCATCATTATTCCCTTGATTGTTGAAGGCATTATATAGATATAGAAACTGAAGGCCTCCAAATAAAATTGAACCATACTTTGAAGGTGCAGGTTGAGACGACTAGCTTGATGATCCATAATATGGGTTTTGGAGTTGAGAATGATGGACAGGATTTGTATCATAATAAAATCCAAATCCTCGATACTCAATGCTACTACTGGATGATCCATCATAATTACGACCCAAATCATAGCCACTATAACCTCCTCCATCACCTGTGGCAGTGCTAGCTGATGTATACCGATACCTCCTACGAGCAGGGGCGGACTCAGGATTTTTGGTCAGGAGGGGCCTAAATTATACGGGGATTCGGGGGCAGCGCCCCCGAGGCGATTTTTTTTAGGTCTTCTTATACACAATTATGTGTAAAACTGTAAAATTTTTACCCGTGAAGTTTTTAGTATGAACTGCGTTTGGTCCCTATACTTCAAAACAAATTGCATATACTTTCATATATTTCAATTTGATCCATTGTCACTTCCCACCGTTAATTATTTCTGGCCATGTTAGCAGTTAGAATTGAATTAGGACCAAAACTGAACCATCTGTGAAATTACAAGAATCAGTTTGTTCGAATTGAAAGTATAAGGCCAAAGTAGTGACGTAGTTAAAGCCATGAAAACAACATTTTCTACCAATGTTAAAATGATTAAGATTTGACTGTTATACCTCATCATCGTACTGACATGGTGCAAAGTCTCAATCACATGGAATCATATAGTAGCTACTCCCTCCGTCCTTTTTTTTGAGTCCATCTTTGGGAACTCAACTTACTAAGGGGGCAAAAAGAATCTACACCTACTTTTCACAATTACCCCTAATCATTACAATAACTCTTTTAGTTTTGTCTTGGTGTAGATTTCAAAAAAGGGTAGTTTTAAAAATTAAGTAAAATTTGTATACCAATTTAGAAAAATGAACACTAATTTTGGGACAAACCAAATTAAGATATAGGACTCAAAAAAGGGACGGAGTGAGTATTTTTTAACTCAAGGATGGATTATGAGGGGACTGAGGGGACACTAAACTTGAGGAAAAATGTCTATATATACTAGTATTATTTATATAAGTGATTGAAGGAAGGGGCTGTTATCCTACAACTTTCATGTTGTAGGATAGCATTGTACACCAATATTTATAGCCAACAAAAATATTTGTAGTAATAAAAAAAAAAAACATTTTTGCGACAAATCTTTTTAAAATGTTTCATCGCTAAAGGTGAAAAAAAAAATTTGTCACTAAAGGTGAAAAATTTTATAGCTAAAAGAATTTTTTTTTTTGTCACTAAAAGAGCGCTGTATTGTAAGTTAGCATTCCCCTTAAAGAAAATAGAATTGCCCTCCTTAAATTCATTGAAAATTATTTAACTCGCCGCAAATGAAATTCCTAGGTCCATGGCTGACAGGTTTAACTATTGACATATTTTTTTTACAGTTAGGAATTACTTGGCTAAGTGTAGGCCAAGTAGAGCACAAACAACAATGCAACACACTTTCAAAAGTACACCAAAATGCACAATCTTATTTAAAAAAGTTGGACTTTGTGCTGAAAAGCCTGCACACACTAAACACCCACTTTTGCGTGTGTAGACTTTTCAACACAAGATCCAACCTTTTAAAGCAAGGTTTGCACATTTTAGTGTACTTTTCAGAATACGTGTAGCATTACTCAGAGCACAAATTAGACGTCTTTTTCTCAAGTGCCTACCTAGGCTCTCTCTTTCTCTCTAGAAAATGATTTCAAAGAAACAATTGTGGTCGTTAATTTTGGTGGGATCTGTGTGACACTCATGTGGAACCCACAAGAGTTCCACCAAAATCAACGGCCACGATTGTCATGTATGGATTTCAATGTGAATTTTGGAGTGTGCTTAACATTATTGATTTTCTTTTGGTCATTTAGTATTCCAATATATGTTGAAGAAGTAAATGAAATTTAGAAGCAGCTGTACAGTGGTCTATTTCAGCAATGCAAGAAAGTCTTGGTAATCCATAATTATATAGTTGATCATTAGTATAATTGGAAGCTGTTCTTGCAGTGTATAGTAAGCAAAAAGTTAACTTAGGAGTCTGGTTAAAGACTAACCACCTTCATATCTCTCACTAACTTTCAATTCCTTCAATGCATTTATGTCTGACAAAAAGTAGTCACTTGGGTATTTCCCACAAAAGAAAAAAGATGAAGAAGAAACACATGGGATAGTGACTTTATTCATGCTTACAAGTTTTAATATCAATTTCAAAGTTAATTTTAGAGACTATGGATTGGCGCTGTTGAGGAGAGATTTAGGACCCATCTCCATATCAATAGATGTGGGGAATAAAGTTATTTTTAAATTTTTATTCCAAAAATGATTCTCAATAAAAATTCAATTGCTTCTACCCTTAAATCATTTGAAAATCGTAGCATTAGTCTTAACAGATTTATCTTTTAAAATTGGTGGATAAGAGTAAGTGGAACTATTGCCTCTCAAGTAAAAGAGAAAACCACAAGCGTTACTTGAATGGATAGTCCCATGATGCACTATTTTTTATATTCAAGTTTGACTCATATTGTGAAATTAGTATCAACTTAGGAAACCCGAATTTGAGCATGGGTCGTTCGGCACAAGTTTCCCGATTCAATGAAATAAAATAAAAATCTGCATTTGATCTAATGTTGTCCGTACGTGGTAGCTTTTAGTCATCATAAAATCTACTTTACCAAATAATTTAATTTAGTTTTTGAAGTTGTATAATCACCATAAGTTTAAAATATGTTGCCAAACACCCTCAATGTACTACTAATACTTATATATGTAGAGAGAGAGAGAGAGAGAGAGAGAGAGAGCCGACAAAGAGAAAAGGAACAGGAGTGGCTTTCTCCAACACAATCACTAGGGAGTAACAGCTAATGAGTTCAATTATACAAGTGACTGAGTAGTAGAGTATTTCTCTCTCTCTCTTTTTTTTTTTTTTGCTAAGAGCAAACTTATTCTTTCATGCACTTTAAGAAACTCTCTTTCATTTTCTCACCTAATACATTATACATGTGTCCCTCCTCATCACATTATTGTCTCCTTATAATATATATATATATATAATCACCTCTCATATGGTTGGTAACTAAGATACTCCATCTCCTAATCAATTTGTTGTTGGATTCCCTTTGTAATTTTCTCTCCAAAATTTTACTACTAATTAATTACTATGCTATCACACCTTCTAATCTTGAGGATTACACTTTTCTTATTCTCAAATCTGTCGTTTTTATTAATTTTCCCAACCACCAGTTCGTTGGATGGGTCCCACTTTTACTGTCCTATTGGGTGATTGTAACAGCTTGACTTCCCCCAATTATAGGGCTTTAAAATTTGTATACTTATGGCCACATTTGTTATTCTCAAGACACCCAACAAAGCGATCCCCCCTCGCTCTCTCTCTCACACACACACAAGAGAATGCAGGGCTCGTTTTGAGAAAAATTTTCATTCTCCCGGCTAGCTATTGGGATGACATGGTATCCATTGGCCGGGGGCTCAGGTCCTTATGACATTTTGAAAATTGAAATTTTATTTTAAATTTTATTTAGTATTTTATATTTAAGCCCCCTCAACTTATGTTTAAGCACTTCAAAGGGATTTAAGGTCTAATTTAGTATCATCAACTATAAATATATTGATATATAAGTATATACAACTCAAAAGAAAAGTTGCTTATGATTTTAAATTACACTTTTAGTATGAGAATTTTATGCATTTTAGAAATAGGCCCCCTAGAATTTTGAAAGACACTACAATATTTATCTGTTACCAAATAGACTCATATTATAAGCATATCCTAAAAAAATCACAATTATACACAAATAGACCTTAAAAAAACCGCTAATTATGTATAAATAGACACCAAAAAAATTGCCTCGGGGACAGCGCCCCCGAACTTCCGTATAGCCTAGGCCCTCCTGACCAAAATTCCGAGATCCTTCCTTGATGGTATCCCAAACTAATATAAACTTTTTGTTTGTACATATATCTCCATTATTAATTTTGAGATAAAATCTTTCTTATATTAGTAAAAATTCTAAATCTATTATTAACGTTATAGATATGACGTGGTATGCCTGTCATACCCAATGACGCAGTTCCCAACGTGATACTAAAAGCAGATTGAGATTTTAATGAACTTTTCATAACTCCCATCATGCCTTTGTGATTAGGTTAATTTCTACTCATACTTCTACTTCTGCATATAGCTGTAAACAATGCAAACGGTCCCATAACCTATCAGTCCTTTTCGGAAAGCTTTTGTAAGATTTAAGGAAATAAGCCTTCTTTGGTCAAAATTTAAATGAACAATTGTAATTCTTCATTGCACGCTAAGCATTAATTCCTTATTAATTTCCTCAAATACTTAAAGAAAATTAAACCAAACGGTTTGCTTGGTTTATGATAGTTGAGCAAATAAAGAACTGAAGCCTTTTCATATGTGAAGTTAAGCATTTTCAATAACATCTTAGTTTAGTTGGTAAAAAGGTTTTCCATGTCACAATCGTACTAGAATTCGAACTTTGCTCCCTCCCTCGAACCCTGGCACTTATGTCGTCGTACGAGACCACTACATTAAATGATAATTAAAAAATAAAAAAAAACAAACAAACAAACAAAATTTGAATTGCAAATCCTTTGTCGATGTAATGATACGTAATATCATTGGCCACTGCTATAGTATGTGACACAACTCTTAAAACATTTGGAATCAAATTTAAAATTCAAATTTAGAAAGCATATTTTTTTTCCTCTGTATTTTTCTTCATTCATTAGTTGTAGAAAGAAATGCATCACATATTTTTTTGGGTTAATTAAACTTTACCCCCCCCTGTGGTTTAAAATTGACCACTTAACCCCCTTGTGCTTTGGGGTAGAGTGCTACTGCTAAAAAAAGTGTAAACTTGACACTTTACTCCAAAAGCACATGGGGGTTAAAGTGTCATCAGGCTAAACCATAGGGGGTAAAGTGTCATCAGACCAAACCACAGGGGGTAAAATGGTCACTAATTTTAGCGGTGACACTTTACCCGAAAGTACAGGAGGGGGTTAAGTGGTCAATTTTAAACCATAGGGGGTAAAGTGGCATCGAGTCAAACCACTGGGGGTAAAGTGTAATTAACCGTATTTTTCTTTTATATGAGAGATGGGATAAGGTTCGAACATCAAACCTCTGCATTGGAGGAGACCTATATTGCCAAATTCTTTGTCACTTGGGGTATACCAATCTATGCAAAATTTTAAATGTATAGTAGACAACAATTACTTTATGAACGTGGATAGATTATATTTTCAGCTAAAATATTTTCTACTATACCATATATGACTGAAAATAGAAATAATGGAGGCATACCAACATACCTGGTATACTAATATACTATATGACAAATGACTCATATGCTTTGTTGGAAATGCATATGCATTCCTTTATTTTGTGACCTGAGTTGTTCACCTATCTTGTTTAGATCCGAGGATGAATTTCTCAAAATGTTCAACTTGAAAATTAAAGGTTCTCTCTCTGTCAAATAGGCTTTTTGTATTTATTGTCACAGGAAAAGATTTAGGTGTTTTTTCATACTTTTATCAATCGTTTTGAAGTATAATTAGTCTACCAATCGTTTTGAAATATAATTAGTCTACTCGCGTGTTGTTTGTGTGGCTCATATATCGTACTCATGTGGACTAATATTATTGGTGTAATATTCTACTTCTCAAATAAGTCTTAAATACATGTGGGAGTGAGAACATCTTCAATAATAGTGAAATCTTTTCAACATCCTCCAATCAAAATCAAATGAGTAATATTTGGGACACAACCTTCATACAACCTCTCCAAAAGATGTGTCTATCTCTCTCCTGTGATGTCACTGGACCCCACAGTCACACAGGAAAGAGATAGACACATCTTTTGGGGAGGTTATATGAAAGTTGTATGAATGTTGTGTCCCAAGTATTACCCAAATCAAATAGATCTACTGCAAAATGTGTTTAGGAACCAGTGGATATACAAAATTTAAAAAAGATAGCATTACTCGTAATGTTTTAGAACATAACAAAACGTACCAAAGAAAAAACAATGAAGTGTTATTCATTTTCAAATTCTTTTCACCCTTACCCTAGCTATAAGGGATGGGAATATATATATATATATATATATTTAGTACAAGAGCCTGAAGAAAAGCTTACCAACGTACCCCTTTTCCACAATTGTTTATTTTTGAACCCTTAACCTGATAAGGATTGTAACCATAGATTTTTATTAAAAAATGTTTTAGATGATTTTATTGTTACATGTGTTCAGAAACAATTTAATATGTATACAAATTTGAGAACCTTATAGAGGAAGATCACTTGACTTTCACTGAAATTTGTTTTAAATGGTCCAACTATTATATGTGTTGGAAAACCAATTTTCAAATATCAATTTGAGAACCATGATATATTTTTTTTATAAGGAGAACCATAATATTACTCAAACATAAATATACATCACTAGAACTGTAGTACATTTACATGCGTTTTATGACTATTTCATTCTGCTCAACATAGACTATCCTAAACTTATATCAACATGAATGTAACTTCAATAAAAATAAAATAAAATAAATTGCAATAACTACATATAAATAGACACATACATTCATCCACACATATATATATATATAGTCAAGCTCTAGTGTGCACTGGGTGAACGCAATGAATTTTTAAGCTTAAAAAAATTACAAGGCGCCCCAATGACCTGCGCCCGGTCCTGCCGCCCCGCTGACTCGCAATTTTTTTAGACTTGCGTTTACCAGTGCACTTACCTAGTGCGCACTGGAGCTAGACTCTATATATATATATATATATATATAGAGAGAGAGAGAGAGAGAGAGAGAGAGAGAGGGGTGTTGACTCTTGAGTTCATATAATTGTGGATGCTTCTTAAATCAAATCCTCCAGTATCATTCAAGTTTAACAAAAGCCAGTCATGCCCTTAATCCCCAAGTTATTAGAACGAATTAAAGGATTTTTGAGTCTTTTGACTCCTTCACCGACAGTATCACAGAATATGTATCACAGAAATGGTCATGTCAGCAACCAACCATGTTTCCATTTCATTTGCATACAGAAAGCCATTTCACATTCTATTATTCATCACATGTGACAAAACAGAAACTTTAATTGTAGTTTTGGTTCATACATACCAATTAATTAACCTTGAAAAACGTTCAAGTGCCTGTTTTTTTTTTTTAAAATATTTTTTTACACAGTTTTGAACAGTAATTGATATCAACGTATATGAGTACGACTATGCCTATGCCTATGTGACGCATAGATAGACCAATCAATTTAACACTTTGAAATGAATGCGTTTGTTCAAATAAATTCATTTAAATTTTTTCTGTTTCTAGATGTATTTGGGAGAATCATTCTATGAAAGGGCTACACAAACACATACTCTCATTACTTTACTTGCATATGGAACTATCATATGTTTTTCCAAGTTTTGTCTTCCATGCATATATAGTAATCTCATGGAGGATCTTTATATATGTCCACATCAGGGACTTCAACCAATTATTTCATAGATGAACCAAATTTCAAGAAATCCAAAGGGGAAACGAAAATTCTTTAGTCTTATAAGTTTCATTGCTATATCATTCTCATTTTTTTATTTTTATGTTAAGCCAAATTGGACCAAGGAGCTTACCCAAAAGAGGGGGGAAAAAACTGGACCCGAGTAGTAATTAGATGTTAAAGTTGGACCAACTTGAAAGGTGTTTGAGGTTGGTCGAATAATACACAACTAGAATCAGGGCAAACTAGAACATTTGCATTTGGAAAATAGTTAGAGATTTTTCTTAGATGTTATTACATTATATTAAAATTGAAGCACTATTTTTTATTATTATATTTTTTTATGCTTAATTAGTATCGTTGAAGACTTTTGGCACCTATATTATATAAGAAATATTGATAGAAAATTAAGAAATTCAAGGCTTCGATTTATAACTTAGAAAAAGTAATAAGATAACAAACTAATTTGTTACCAAAAAATAAACCCCTATCACATGTGAATTTTGAACTTTTTAATTTTCATGTTTCCAATAGCTCATTTGGCAACGTTTTGCCTTTACAGTATGTGGCCATTGTGACAGAGCGCTAATGTAGTGTTGCCAAACAGGATCTCACTCAAGTACTACTAAGCAATGTTTGGTAACCCACTTTTTATCTAAAGTTCTAACTTAAATTTTAAACTCTCAATAAGTTAAATGTAGTTTTACTACTAATTAATTGATGTTGTGTTATAAACACACTTGATAAACTTAGCGTTAAAATGTTCAACTCTAAATACTTACTCGACTACTCTAGTAACATTTTGATTAGAAAAACCTAATGCATTTTTATACCACATAATTTATAGACAGGAAAAAAAAAAAGAAGAGGGAAATAGCAAATTAGCAAATGGGAAAAAAAAAAAAAAAACCAAAGAAATTACAACCTCACTTGAATATATCAATAGAGTACGTAATGCTATGCTTTTCAAAAAAAAATTTCTCCAAAAAGTATTTATCAGCACATGTAATAGTGGGATTCTCATCAATAATAGTGGGATAATTTCAACATCAACAAATTAAAATCAACTGGGCCCATTACTACATATGTTGGGAAACACTTTTGAGAAAAAAAAATTTGGGAAGCATGGCATTACTAATTTACTCATATCAATATAAGATCATTTTTTTCATTTGAATGTTGTGTCCTAAAGTCTCATTTGTTTCGTAGGATTAAGGGTTGGATAGAAGGAGAGTCCATTTTAATTGAATAGTCCGACGTTTGGCACGACTATTCTGCTCGAGACTAATTGTCTATTTTAAAAAGAATAATCATCTACATGGGGACGAAATTATACCATATGAAAAATGTTATTATTAGACTCGAGACTATCAATTAAAAGAGACTAATTGTCACATCCCTTCTCAGTCGTCCAATTGGGGCCTAAAGGCACATGTTAGGAAGAAAAAGAAAAGAAAAGAAAAAGGAGAGTAATAATTTATTAAAAAAATATATATATTGAAAGAAAAAGAAAAAGAAAAAGAAAAAGAAACTAGCAGTTGACTATACAGTAAAATGGGAAATTATTCAATGAGATCGTCACATCAAATCATTATAATGACATGGTGTGATATTTTAATTGTATGATGATATATGATATTTAAAAGATGGGTATTGCTAGGGGCACAAACAACTTCTACTAACACTTACTAATACACTCTATCTCTCTCCTAGTAGTACTGCGGGGTCCACTGCGGACCCCACAATGCCACTAGGAGAGAGATAGAGTGTGTTAGTAAGTGTTAGTGGAAGTTGTTAGTGCCTCAAATATTACTCTTAAAAGATTAGGAACATGACAAGTATTCTTACAAAATTTTAAAATAATCATGTCTCTTATTTTCAGAAGTACTGCAACTTCCATAAATTTCATTTCTATCTTTTTAAAAAAATTCACAATTAAACCGTACCACCACAGTTGTTAACATAATAATGTGGTGTGACGCGCTTACGGAATAATTTCTCAGAACAAAACAGATAGGTTTCATTTAATTTTGGTTACAATATTGACATCACCCAGCCTGGATTTCTTCCTACTCTCCACTCTTCTTTTCTCTCTCTCTCTCTCTCTCTCTCTCCCAAACCTTATGAACAGTACAGAAGCAACTGAGAGAGAGGGAGAGGGAGAGAGAGAGAGAGAATCAATGCAGCCTTAAAAATCGACTTCTCTCAAAGCCATTTCAACAGAAACAACCAAGAACTGAAGAATGAGAATGACGTTTGATTTTCTCTCTCATCAAACCATGCTTCTACTCCTCTTTCTCGTCTTTCTCTCTCTACCCACTGTACATTCAGATCTGAACTCCGACAGGGCGGCCCTCTTGGCCCTCCGCTCAGCCGTCGGCGGCCGTACCCTCTTCTGGAACACGACGGAGCAGAGCCCATGTCGGTGGGCCGGTGTTGAGTGCGAGAACAATAGGGTGACCGCACTCCGCCTCCCCGGCGTCTCACTCATCGGCGATGTTCCGACTGGCACCGTCGGAAACCTAACCAAGCTACGCACTCTCAGCCTTCGCTTCAACTCTCTCTCCGGCTCTCTTCCCTCCGATCTCGCCTCCTGCGCCGACCTCCGCAACCTCTACTTGCAGGGTAACCACTTTTCCGGCGACCTGCCGGACTTTTTCTTCGGTCTTCACGACCTCGTTCGCTTGAATCTCGCCGGAAACAACTTTACCGGCGAGATCTCAACTGGATTCAACAATTTTACCCGTTTGAGAACACTGTATCTCGAAAACAACCAGTTTAGCGGCCCGATTCCGGATCTCAATAAGGTCCCAAGTCTCGATCAGTTCAACGTTTCTTTCAACAGATTGAATGGGTCTGTGCCGGAGAGTCTTCAGAAAATGCCGGCGGCCGCTTTCACTGGAAACTTATTACTCTGCGGCCGCCCCCTCGATTCATGTGCTACCAATGGAACTTCTCCGGCAACTGGAATTGACGGCATTACAAATAACAACGTAAACAACAACAACAAGAAGAAGAGTGGCTTGTCTGGTGGTGCCATTGCAGGCATTGTGATTGGATCTGTATTGGGTTTTGTTCTATTGTTGATGATTTTGATGTTCTTGTGCCGTAAGAGAAGTAGTAAGAAGACTAGGTCTGTAGATGTTGCAGCGATTAAGCACTCGGAAATGGAGATTCCGGGCGAAAAGCCAATTGGGGAAGTAGAAAATGGCGGTTTGGGTAATGGGTATTCGGCGGCTTCAGCTGCCGCCGCAGCGGCAATGCCAGCGAATGGGAAGGGAGAGGTGGGCAATGGTGGTGGTGGTGGTGGGGGGGCAAAGAAGCTAATGTTCTTTGGAAATGCCAGTAGGGTTTTTGATTTGGAGGATTTGTTGAAAGCTTCGGCTGAGGTTTTGGGTAAGGGCACGTTTGGGACGGCGTACAAGGCGGTTCTGGAGGCTGGGACTGTGGTGGCTGTGAAGAGGTTGAAGGATGTGACAATTTCAGAGAGAGAATTTAGAGAGAAGATTGAATCAGTGGGAGCTATGGATCATGAGAATTTGGTCCCCCTCAGGGCTTATTACTACAGTAGGGAGGAAAAGCTTCTTGTCTATGATTACATGCCCATGGGAAGCTTATCTGCACTTTTGCATGGTCAGCCTTTTTTCTTTTTTCCCTCTGCTATGATGTTTTTTTTTTTTTTTTTTTATTTGCAGCTATAATTTACTTATTCAAGCCTTTTGTTTTGATGATGAATTGTGTCTTGATTTATACAGCTCTTGAATATGGTAATTTGTCTAGCTATTTCTTTCTATATAAATTGTTGCATTGACCATTAATTTTGGGTCTATCATTTATGCTTTAGTCCTTTGTAAGAATAATTTTGTAGATGAATTGTTCAAAGGTGGTGGTTTCTTTATTTGAATTGATTATATGGGTCTCTTATGCTGTGTACCTCCATTGTTTTGCATCTGCAAGAAGGATATGAGACAGTTTGCCTATTTTTTTTTTATATCTGCTCTTAGCATTTGCTAGGGATAAGCTTCATTCAAGTTAATTTTGTTGCTTATAAGTTAATCACTTCAGAAATGTGATGGGCATAACTAGAAAAGTTTGTTTTTATTATTTACTATTTATTTTGGATGAGACTGGCCTTCTTAACCTGACTATTTGGGCATTTTGTTTGCATTTTCTTGGTTTTAATGGTGTGCAAATTTAGTCCTTTTCTTTAGTACTAGTGTTTCTTCAAATCCTATATATGCTAAAAAAAAAGTTGCAGAGTTGCTGTAGTTTTGATTTCATTGTTGCCTTTTTCACCTCTAGTTTTAATTGTATAACTTGTGGATATGCTTTGGTTTACCTTACCAATTACCATCTTCAATTGTCTCATGTCATCACTAAGAGGAACGAAGTTAATATTTTCCAGCTAATTTACAGTAACAAAGTTGAACTTGAACTTTAACCAAATTGTGGGAAAGAGTAGCCCAACTATTTTGTTAATTGGTTTACTCTTCACTGCCACAGGAAACAGAGGATCTGGTAGAACTCCATTGAACTGGGAAATCAGGTCTGGAATTGCCCTTGGAGCTGCTCGTGGAATTGAATACTTGCACTCTCGAAACCCCAATGTTTCCCACGGAAACATAAAATCATCCAATATCCTTCTCACGAAAACCTACGAGGGCAAAGTCTCAGACTTTGGTCTAGCCCACCTTGTCGGACTATCTTCGACACCCAACAGAGTCGCCGGCTATCGTGCACCGGAGGTAACCGACCCTCGCAAAGTTTCCCAAAAAGCTGATGTCTATAGCTTCGGCGTGTTGCTCTTGGAGATTCTAACGGGAAAGGCCCCCACTCATGCCCTTCTTAACGAAGAAGGTGTGGACCTCCCGAGATGGGTTCAATCCATAGTCAGGGAGGAGTGGACGTCTGAGGTTTTTGATCTCGAGCTTCTTAGGTACCAGAATGTCGAGGATGAGATGGTTCAGCTCTTGCAGCTTGCAATAGACTGTGCTGCTCAGTACCCCGACAATCGCCCTTCAATGTCCGAGGTCATAAGACGGATCGAGGAGCTTCGTCGCTCTAGCTTGCAAGATGATCAAGAAACACATCCTCATATTGTTAACGAGGTCAATGACGACGGACCTACTCTGTTCGAGTAAAAGCATCATCTACGTAATTCTATCTCTTATCTCCATCTTAATTAGCGCTTCTGTTGTTTGTTGATCTGAGCCTCATTTTCTTTGATTAAGATATGCTCTTTCTTTCTCATTAACCATTGTATTGGTGTCATTTGATAACTTTTCTGAGGCCAAAGTCTGTTCCATTTGTTGTGGTTGGTTGGTTCATGGTTGCTGTAATTATGTTACTACTTTAGCTTTTACTTTTGCCTTTTCTTTTGAACCAGCTTTTTGTTTGTTGAGAGTGTGATGTGTTATTACTAGTTGCTTTGGGAGGTGGGTAGTCTGTTGTAATGTTTCTTCATTTGATCCACAAGTTTAGATCTAGATATTAAATCTGGATTAATACTATGCTTTCCAAATTTTTATTCCAAAATTATTTTCCAAATGATGTGGCAGTGGAGTCGGGTAAATAACTTCAAAACAAAATTCAACTGTTCCCACGATATTAGGTCTAGTCTCGCTATCATATCATTTGGGAAGTATTTTTGGGATAGAAATTTGGGAAGCATAACATTATCCTTAAATGTGCCTTGGTAAAGATGGTCTATCTTTAAATATTAAAGATCAACTTCAAACTAGTAATTTACTTAATTGTCTTGGAAGTTGGTTATAGACATTGAAGGTGTGTTTATTTGGAGTTCTTTAAGTGGTGGGACTTTTTTTTTTTTTTTTTTTTTTTTTTTTTTTTTTTGTGGTTACAAAAACACCACCATTTTGGAGTAATTGTTTATGAATGCTTTTGTGATCCCTTGAAATCTTTTGGATTAGAAACAAGGAAAATAGCTATGTAGGCAAACAACACCTAATTTGAAAATTCATGTCACAACCACCACAGTACACACTACACACCATAGACAACTCTAAAAAAATTTCAAATTTTAGGCAGTAATGATGGCAGGTAGTACTTGTGACTTGTGAGGATTTTTACAAGATGGTGATTTGAGTTCTGAATTCAAAAAGTGAGACATTGTGTGATGATGAAAGCCAAAGTAAAGGGCTGTGGTGGTCCTAAACCTGTTGCACATGAATGGGTGGTTGGGTCAGTTGTGTAAAGTGAAGAAACATACTGATTTTTATGGTGGTGGTCCTCTTGGGCTATGGCTAAAGTTTTGTTGGCATCCAAAGCTGAAGGAATTTTGCAACTTTTTTTTTTCCTGTGTTTTGGCTGACAGCTTTTGGAGTTAATGTGTAATATTGGAACTCCAAAAACTCCAAAAGCTAAGATGGAATTGTTTGGCAAACCAGATTCTGCGATTCAATTATAAAATGCTACGAGTCAATTGCAGAAAGTTGCGATTGGGCTAAAAAAAATTTTGCAATTGAAATGTTGAAGCAGAACTTTTGCAAAACGGCCCTTAGTAAGAATTGGGCAAGAAAATGAAAGCAAAAGGAAAAAACTGGCTCTTCATATAGATATGGGCTCCAAGCAAAAAATATGTATATATATACATATAGATATGGGTTTTTGTTTGTGTGATGGGTTGTCTTGTTCTGTCCTATTCTCCAACTTACTCAAGATTTCACTGAGCTCTTTTTTTCAAGGATAGATACAGACAAGAGTTTGCTCATATAAATACAAAGATTAGACGCCTCTTTGTCGAAAATGGACCACGAATCACAACTGCATGTGCCTTGCTAGAGATAATTTCGCTGTAGCATAAAATGAAAAGTCCATTATAATTACACATTTAATGTGTATATATGTAAATGCAAATTGTATGCTGTTTTTGTTTTTTTTTTTTTTTTTTTGTTGTTCTGTGAACCTCGGAGAATCTTAGGGAAATTTTAGTTGGGCGAGAAGTAAAAAGGAACAAACTTGAACCATATTGATTTTAACCTCATTTATTTGGAGGTTGATTTAATTAGTCAAAAACCACCCCTATAAGAGCATTTCCAAGCATGCTTTCCAAATTTTACCTACAATGGCTATCTAAAGTAATTTAGCTGGTCACATTATACTCTTTTTCTTTCTTTCTTTCTTTCTTTCTTTCTTTCCCCTTTTTTTTTTTTTTGAACAGGTCACATTCGACTTGAGTACTTCCATTTTAAACTGATTTCTTGCGTTGTTTATGACAAATCATACAGCAAGTGTGACCCCCATGTCATTATACTGACGTGGTGTGCCCCTAGAGGATTCCATGTGCTTCTTATTCTATAGTCACCATGACAAATAGTTGTCCCCTATGATACCATGGATACCATTGTTGTATTTAATGACGTGGTATCACAAGCCAATAGGAAGTCTCTATGGATCCATCTGTCCTTCACACTTCCCCCTACCCCCCCTATTTCCAGGGACTCCATTCTCCAATTCAGCAAAAAAAAATTTTGAAATGTGTGAGGTTAAATAGTGACGTTGTATCCCCATTTCATTCATTTTTTTTGCTCCCCATGGTGGGCATGTGAGAGGTTAAATAGTGACGTTGTGTCCCCGTTTCATTCAATATTTTTGCTCCCCATGGTAGGCATGCCTCCACTGCTTGTCATGTTCTGATGAGAACAATTTTGCTCTATGTTACTGACTCAAGCACCCCATTGGTGAGCAAGTGAAACTCACCACTTTCTATCATGATTCATTCCTGTTTTACCCATAAAATTGGTCAATCCTATTTGCTCACCCAATGAGGTGTATGGGTGAACAAGTTTGTTTCTCAGAAAAAAAAAAGGGGGGGGGGGGGGGGGGGGGGGGGGGGGTGAACAAGTTTGTTCTCTTTTTAGAAGGCACATGACTCAAATGTGAGTAAAGCGGCACACTATGTCAACATAATGACGTAGTGTGACGGTCTCATGGAAAACTTCTCATTTTTTTAAAGAGTAATGCTACCCAAACACATGTGGCCGTAGGACCATTTCAACATCCATACTACCACATGTGTTTGCAAACCATTTGTAATACAAAATTGGAAAAACAAGCATTACTTTTCTTTGCAACCAGCTTGGCCAGGGCATCTAAAGAAGCAGGAATCAAAGTATCAAACCGAAACCTTTTTCTTCTTTTCTTCTTTAACCACTCCCTGAGTCGGACACTAGACATTCGGAGAGCACTCCCAAAGCCACTGAGGAAGTGCTTACACCGAAACCCAATTTACAATTAAAGAGGAATAATAACTATTTGGGCCAAACCTATTTAATTTTTAAAAAAGCCCAATACCTAATTAAACCCACCATATGGCCCAGACCTTACATTTAAGCCCAACAATAAGCCCACCACGACCCAGACCGAAACCCATTCTCATGAAACGAGAGAGTGACTTCCTCTGGATTCAACGGACACACAAACACAAGACACAAACACAGAGAGGGTGAAAACATTCAACATGACTTCAACTTCAACCCCAAGGTGCGTTTCAAAACAAAATGACTTTGTCGGGCCCCTCCATATAAATTAAATTGATTGATAAACTTGAATAATAGACGAGATAAAAAAAAAAAAAAAAAAAAAAAGAGAGAGAGAGACAAGATCAACAGGCTGCAAGAGTGAGAAATTTGAATGGGATGTGTTCTGATTGCCACGGAGAAGAAATCAAAAGCGTACACCTTAAGGCCAATAACTGTTAAGCCACACACGGGGGATATGTAATTAAGATAACACAACAACATATCCTCAAAACAAAATTAAAACAACTCTCAAATCATAAAAATGGAACCCCACAGTGTGAAGCTATTTGCCTGTACTGAGGAAGTAGAGCACATCCCAAGGCCTTTTTCAGTCTCAACTCTCAACTCCTCCCTATCTCTGCAAGTGCAATAATAACCAAAAAAATAAAAATAAAAACCAAAGTTAGTAAAAACGATCATATGAAAAAGATAATAATAGCGAAGGATAAGAAATTTTGAGGATCTTACATTTACAAGGTATACAAACATCCAGCTGATTGGTCCTCCGTTGTGCTCAAATTGAGATAGTGTCAGAAACCCAATCCAGCATTGTGATGGCAAAGATTTGTCGTTAAGCATTGAGATTCGAGGGTGGATCATCTTTCCAACCTTTAGTAAGCAAATCATAATTGATCGATGCAAGTTGTGAGAGATTCTGAAATGCCACCCAAAAAAAAAAAAAAATTAGAGAACACCCATATCAATGTGCCCACAAAGAATGAACGAATAAACAATAAACGACAATAAAAATGTTAAATGCAAATCTACCAATCAATTCCAAATAACAGAATCGCCAATCTGCTTTATTGTTGCCAAGTTTATATGGAGCGTATAAATGAAAAGCAACAAGGACAACAATAACAACACAAAATTACTGGTTCAGTTGTCTTTCAGAGTTCATTAAAAAAGGCAAGAGACAAGAAAATGCTAGCCGTTCAGGGAAGGCTACAATTTTGACACCAATCAAGAATAAAAAGAGCTCTTTGCCCGTACAGCAAGCAATGGCAAAACAGGACAAACTATCTGTGTATATAAGCCGCTAGTTATGCACAGAAATACCTTAAATGAGAAATTACTGAAGGAGTAGTTTATGTCGGAGCCTGACTCAAACTCTGCAAGACCCCCACATTCATCTCCCTGTTCATCATTGTTACCCAAAGCAATTCAACTGTTATTATTTCTACACAAACACACATGCGCACATATATGTAAGTACATGTATGTGGCATATCTCTTCTAGTTATTTTGCTGCTGTGACAAGTTTCGAACAACATTACCACTTCATCGTGCCGATTACTCAGGCAACTGCTGCTACCACTTATGCTGCCATTGTCACTAGAATCCTCAAAATCGCTGGCTGCATAAATGAGCTCATCTGCAGTATTCCATGAAAAGCGACTTGTGAAGTAACTGGTGTCAAGAGCACTCTCGGAGGCAGGAACAAATGCAGCCTGAAAAATTTATAAACCTTCAACAGCATCAATCTCAGGCCTTTAAATGCCAACTTTATGTCTAAATGTTATGATTAATGGAAGAGACAGCACCTTTTGCCTAGCAAGAGTGTCCCAATTGATATCTCGGAAAAATGGGTGCTGCTTCACCTGGATAAAAGATTGGTTCCACTTATTTCTCCATCAAACGAGATCATACTATGTACGCAAAGATATTAAAACCAAGATCACCTCGGATGCTCCTCCAGCTCCAAGTCTCTGATCAGGATCTTCTGTCAATAACCTGGAAATTGGAAATTCAATGCATCAGCAGCTCTAAAAGCTATGAAAAAACAGACCTAAATCACTGAAACTGTGACCCTCTACTTATATGACCAGGAAGTGCTAAGAACTCAAATGGAAAACTACTAAACAACTCAATTATAAGTAAGGATTTACAAGATTACTAAAAATTGCACAAAACAAGGATTGCTATGTGGTCAACCTGAGATACTTTAATAATAAACCGAAGGTTTTTGTTATTCAATCTCTTGTCTCGCACAATAGCACATGGCTATTTACAATTAGAAAATCATACAGCACCATGTTAGACTCAGAATGAGACTTTTTTAGGAATGACATAGATAAGTAATCCATAACATGAATCTGCAAACAAAAATCTTTTCAAAGCAATCAGAACCATAACAGAAATAAGAGCTTCTCTTACCCGTCAATTAGATCCTGTGCTTCATGGCTCATTTCTTCAGGTACCCCAGGCCAAGGTATTTTACGATTGAGAATATTATCAAATATCGTCTAAAGCAAAACAAACAAACAAACAAACAAAAAATGAATCAATAATAGAACCATTTAAGGTGAGCGTGGTCAAGCAAAATACAAGGGTACCAACCATATGATATGCTGACAATCCAAAAGTCTCTTAAAGATAAATGGCTTCATAACCAACCAAAAAAAAAAGGAGTTTTTTTTACCCGAAAATCCCTAATCATCAATCAATAGTGGTAAAAGCCCCTCTATATTTCTGTCGGTTAAAAGTCCCTTGTGACATTTTCTTAGATTGGTTTACCCTTTAGTGATATAAGGGAAGATATTATATCAATCCTTTAAATGTAGCAATCAATCTTTCAGTAATGGAATGTGGGATAAATGCAATTTGAATGGTAATCGAATTTTGAAATTTATTATCAAAGTAAATGACACTACATATATATATAAATACGTACACGCACATATATTTATTATCACTTTCTCTTTCCTCATTCCTCACTATAAATGACCACTTTTACCCTCTTATCTATATGATACACATGCATATGTATATATGTGATATGTATGTATATATATCCACATATATATAAAGAGAGAGAGTGTGTGTGTTTGTAATTAGGGGTGGAAACGGTTCGGTGCGGTGCGGTGCGATTTCTAGTCAAACGGATCGGTTTCGGTTCGATTTAGTTTAGTGTAAATTTTCGGTTCGAATCGTTTTTTACACTGCATAAAGTTTTTGAAAACCGACCGAACCGAACTGATTGGTTCGGTCGGCCCGGTTGGTTTTGTTACACCCCTAGTTGTAATGCTCAACCACCATTGTTGTCGCCTCAAGCCACCTTCGACCACCATTCTTGCCGCAAGTTTGATTTTTATGCTTTGTTAAGCACCATCGTCGCCTCCTCAAGCCACCTTCGACCACAATTACTGGCCGTGGCCACCATTTGCCACCGCTAGTTTGGTTTGTAAGTTAATAGTTTTTTGAATTCTCTCAAAACTTTGTTTAAGAAATTCTCAAAAGAAGATATTCTCAAAATGTGTTTTGTGAAATTTTAACTTTATGAGAAAAAAAAAGGGGCATTTTGAACACTATGAAATTTCTTAAAATTTTTCTAACAGTTGAACACCTTGGGAAATTTCTCAAACAGTATCTTGAAAAATCAACATTTTGAACACTTTGTGAGATTTCTCAAACAATTTTCAGTAATAATCAACATTTTGAAATCTTTGTGAAATTTCTCAAACAATTTTATGGAAAAAATCAATATTTCAACACTTTGTGAAATTTCTCAAACAGTTTTATGGAAAAATCAACATTTTCAACACTCTCAAACAATTTTCTAGAAAAATCAACATTTTCAATACTTAATGAAATTTCTCAAACTGTTTTATGGAAAAATCAACATTTTCAACACGACGTTTCATCGACATTTTTTTTCCTCTAGGATGAAGGTAAAATAGGTATGGAGGGTTACGAATTTGAAAAAAAGTGAGGAAGAAGATGGAGAAACAAGCCCTTTCATTTGGCATAACATCTAGGACAAATATTCATTTTTGGTTTTTGATTTTAATGAAGAGATATTTACAGAATATGTTTCTTGATATCCATTTTAATTTGAGGGGCATTTTGGACCAAAAAAGTACAAGAACGACATTTTAATAGAATTGTTTAAGACAGGGACCTCCAGCCATACAAGTTCTCAAATTTGGACTTAAAACCAAAGAACCCAAAAAAAAAAAAATGGGTGGAGTACTCCAGCATAAAATTCATAGGGTTATTAAATAGTAACAGATTTAGATGTACAGGAATTCTTTATAGGTACATGGGGATTTGTAGAGCATTCAAGAAAAGATGCAAGTTATATGATTAATAATTACTGATCGTGATCTAAGATCGTTCTTACTCATCATCTCAATAATCAATTCTCTGAAAAATGATAAAGATACTTCTTTATCCAAAGTGGAATAACTAGTACCAAAGAGAAAAGGCATACGAAAAATATGACAGCATAATTATTTATCGCTTCCAGAAATAAAAACTGTGGTACTTAAAATCACCTTTTACCCTAACACACCATGTATAGAAACCAAAATCATTAAAGACAATTTAGGAGTAAAATGAGCAAGAGGTCCGGAAAGCGGACCAGAACACAAGTTAAGAAACAAGATAGTGACCTGAGGATGCTCTGCATTGAAAGGCGGAATGCCAACAATTAGTTCAAATAAAATAACCCCAACGGACCACCAATCCGCAGTTGTGCCTGAGAAAAATGGTACATTAGGACATGGTGAGGTCTAATACCCAAAAAAATTATCAATTAAAGAGAAAATCCACAACCGTACCAAGCAATATATAATTGGTCACTATAATGGTTTGATTTCACGACACATAGAATGTCATCTACTCATACCTATTTACGATAGTGATGATGACAATTCATCACAAACACAATTCATACTTTGGATAAAGCTAACTTATGCTTAAAGAACAAATTTCCATTCTAGGAGGACCAAACCTTTAAAGATCATAAAGTTAATCCAATTAAATGACTATTATGGCACCATGATAAGATAATAAAGTAAATACAAACCGTGTCCTGTTCCTAAAAGAATCTCAGGTGCCAAATAGTCAGGTGTACCCACAGCAGAACGCTTCTTCCGCCTTTCTCGCTGATGCTCAGATGCAGATAACTGCGGTTCAGTTTCTCCCAACAGGGATGTCCCACTAACAGCTGGACCAGATAAATCATCTGTGCTGTTGATAAGGCCAACCTTTGAAAGCCCAAAGTCTGTCAACTGTTCAAAGAAATAATGATGTTAAGTTCAACATCGAAACAAAAATTAAATAGGAAGAATCCATAAATACTGTTCCATTAAGATCAATTTCATAAGAGCATAAGATGTGTGATGGACGACACTCAAATTAAGGCTAACAGGAAAAAAAGAAAAAGACAAAAAAAAGCCCTGTATCAATGGGTGTGTATATAATATAGGAGGTATGACTTAGATGACCAGGACACTTTGGGCATATCTAAGGGTCCAAAATTGTCCCCACTCTTCATCACTTTCTTAAATTTAAATTTTAAAATATTTAAAACTCTCCCCACATTTTACTCTAGAATTTTCCTCCGCTCTCTCAGTACAACATTCCCCATCTCTCAACACTCTCTTTCTCTATAAGTTAAATATGTAATCTAAAAATTAATACAATTACAAATTTTTTTTATAAAAATACAAGCACGTTAGGTTATAAACATATATATATATATATATATTTGGATAGTGGCCATGGGCACAGGCAATTTCATGATGTGATAATAAGACAAGCCCTGTTCAGACATAGCTCTTTATTATTATTATTATTATTATTCTCTTTATTATTATGATTATTATTCAATATTCTCTTTATTATTATTATTATTATTATTATTATTATTATTATCTTTATTATTATTATTACTATTATTATTATTATTATTATGTTGTTGTTGTTGTTGTTGTTGTTCTTATTATTATTATTATCTTTATTATTATGATTATGATTATTATTATTATTATTATTATGATTATGTTGTTGTTGTTGTTGTGATTATTATTATTATTATTATTATGATTATGTTGTTATTATTATTATTATTATGATTATGTTGTTGTTGTTGTTGTTGTTGTTGTTATTATTATTAAAAAAATATAATCATCGAACTAATTTAATTAGCATAGAAAATGTTTGTGCATCTTGGCAGCCCAGGTCTTACTGAAAATGGAATCTCCCATTACCGCATTAAATTTAGCATTCCACTGAACAGGGTTCACCTTCCAAATTGCATTATGGGATGGGAAAGGAGAGAAGAAAAAAAAAAAAGAATAAAAAAACTACTGTTGTTTCATCTAGAATTGATAACTCTTAAAACCAAAAACAGATGGAGTAAACAGGAAAAGTACTTACCTTGATATGACCATCATGTGCAATCAATAAATTATCAGGCTTTAAATCACGATGAACAATACGGAGAGAGTGTAAATATTCCAAAGCAAGTACCTGCAAACAGCACGGTCATAGTCTGTAACAATGTGAGAAGTACAACTGTAATCTGAAGAAAGTAGAACTTACAACTTCTGCTATGTAAACACGAGCAACATCTTCATTCAGGCAGCCTAGATTTCTCAGCATCGAATACAAGTCTCCTCCATTCAAGTACTCCATTACAAGATACAAGTTTTCACGACAAGTAAATGAATAGAAAAATCGAACCTGGTATATGGAAAGTTCAAGTTAGAATGAGATAACTCTTTCATAAGGTAAGATAATATGCTTTGCCAGCTAGACCTGCTCACCACGAAAGGATTGCGAACTGATATCAAAATGTCCCGCTCTGCCAAAATACTCTCTACAGCATTTTTACGAATCATATCTGCCTTTTTAAGAACCTGTGTAAAATTTCACGGACATGCAGCATGGTTATAATATTACCTTCAAGTCATTGCTTCCAACAAACAATTGTGTAGGGTAATGTAATTAATTAAAACAGAAAAAAGGGAAATTTTTTATAGCCCTGAAATGATAAATACAATAGGAACGAGAAAAGGTGGCAATAAAGGGTCCCATAAAACTATGATGCGGTGAAGGCTCTAGACAAAATGAATGGAGAGGTTTGTTAAACACTAGAATTTATGACTTCGCTAGCTTCAGTAAGACTATTACATAGGCTGTGGCAGTTGTTCTTCCAAATTAGAATCCATCAAAATAGACATGATTCCAGACCTAGATGACTCCAGTCCAATAACTCTAGCTGTCCTACATCAGTGTTCACAGCTTGGTTGGACCCCAAAATAATAATAATAATAAATAAATAAACATATAAAAACTTCTGCAAACTGGTTAGACCTTCGCATAGAAACATGAGGTCCACGGACCAGTTACTTTGAGAGTGACTGTTGAAAGTTTATAGATTCTTGAAACCCAAAAAGAGAAATTAACGACATTTCAAACAAAATTTTGAGATTTTGAGTAACTACTCATCCATACATATGAAGATATGTGTGTGTGTACACTTGTGTGTTTATGTGGGTGTTGTGAGTGTGTGGGTGTCTGTGATTTGACTACAATCAAAGAGGGCAAAATGAATAAAAGTGAAATGATGTAGTGGTCTAACACTTGAATACGTAAAACGATAAAACATTCATGAAAAAAGAAATCGCAAAGCTAAAATTGAAGGAAAAACAAAAAGCAAAATAAAGGTACCTTTATCGCAAACAGATCCCCTGTTGTTCTCTTCTTTGCTAAGAAAACCCGACCGAATGCCCCCCGGCTGATTGGTTTTATAATCTCAAAGTCATCTATAGAGGTTCGGTCCTTACCAGAATGGATAGGACTGGTTCTCAAGCTACGTACAACATCATCTTCCATAGGAGCATCTTCGTCGATTACAGTATTGGTTATATCAACCTTTTCATCATCAACTAGCTCACAAAGCTGCAAATATTTCTCCCTGGGGGAAAAAATTTACTTGTTAACAAAGGAGGGAAAAACTGTAGCACAGAACGGAAAACGCCTTCGAGTCTTCGACCAATCATAGAAGCTTTAGAGAAAATCTTTGGTGGTATATTTGGTTCAAATCAGGGTTTGTAGGGATCATAAAAAAGGAAAGAAATAAATGAAAGGAAAATTTCAAAAAAAAACCTTCAGGCTCCATTTGATTGCCCAAGAATAAAGGGAAAAAAATTATGGTTATCGAAGAAAGTGTGGGTCCCAAGATGTACTTTCCTCAAATCAGGGCATGCAATTTATACATGGTTCTATAACGCATTTATACATGGTTCTATAACGCAATAAACGCAAAGTTCTATTTTCCAGCAAACTTTACTGCACACCAAATACATGTGGGAACATTAACTATATTCCTCTGAAGAATCACTTTACTAAACCAAATGGAGCATCAGATGGGAAGCAAGTTTTTGCTATACTCCTCTTTCTCCTAGCTCTATCCGAGACCAAACTGGAGCTTCAGCAAGCATAGGGCTTGTCTTTCTCTTTCGGTTGTTTCTCTTCTCGATTGATCTCAATTTTCTGTGAGGCCATTCCTTCTTATTTGGTGTTGGGACTGGACAGAGGGGGAAGCAATCTTATCAAGCAACTTGCTTGCCAAGAGAAGAAAAATTAACAAATTAAGTAAATTAGCAGCAAGGAACTCACCGAATTAGCTTCTCAATGCGTGCTCCAAATGTCTCCACCGTAAGGGCATCCAATTTTCTGCGCTCGATTACAACCCTCAAGTCTTCAAGACAAGAGAGCAAATAGGTAAGAGAACGATCGTCATCTAAGGGTGTATTTGACACACATCGAGCAATATCAGCAAGTTCATTCATCTGCATCAACAATGACTGTTAATAGCTTGAAACTGTCAATGTGAGATGTGACTAATTAATTCATACTTGTACCGATTCTACCAATTTCAGAACATATAATCTATGTTATATATCATCCAACATCATGTACTCAATATAAATTCTCTAGTAGTATTATGCACGTTTCCTTTGGCAGAAATAGACCAGTTGTACATATAACACAAAATCCAAGCATTTAAACACTCAAGATGTCCTGGCAATATTTCCTGGATGCGAAAAACATTAGATGTTAATGGTGGAAGGGAGTCAAAGAGCAACATATAAACCAGTACATGGAAGCACACATATTCAAAGATCTGACTAGTATAGAGTTGTGCAGGTTGTTCCTGGAACTAAGTTTTAACCAAAACCATTGTTGTCAAATCCTGAATCAAATCCTGAATCGGTTTGCCAAAACTATGAATAGTGAATAGTAAGATATATTTTTCTTCAGATAACATGTACAGATAGATACTATATGCTTAAAAAAAACATGCATTGTGCTCAAAATGAACAAAAAAAATAACACAAGTATCATGCAATATCAAGTCTCAAAATGTTGAAAAGGCAACAAGTCTATTATTATATATATAAAGGCTGAAGCAAACAAAGCTCCTAAATTCAGCCACATCAGCAACTATTATTTGCACTAAAAATCCTACGTGTCAATATCTTCTCTCAATTCCTTTCTTTTCTTCTCTTTCTAACGCACACTTTTATTTCCAATCCATTTCTATTCCCAAGACAGTCAACAGACCCCTCATCTGCCAAACTCTTAGCCTCTCTTTTATGTTTCTCTCTCTCCACTTCACTGCCCCATGTTTCCTGGTCCCCTTATCTTCTCTCTCTCTTTCATGTTGCAGTTCAAACAAATTTGAACCATCTCACTCTCTGTTTCTCTCACATCTTTCTCACGTCCGTTCTCTTTCCTCCTCTCTCTCTTACCGCTACGACGACAAGCCACCACCGCCGCTACCATCGCCAACACCTCACCGTCACCACCTCTGCCATTACAGTCACCACCTATTTCCGCTAACACCACTACCATCACCACTGAAACCAAACACTTCTGCTGAACCTCACTCTTATCAACCCTCTGTCTATATCTCTCTCTAAATTGTTGGATCAGGTCTTTCTTCTTCTTTTTTTTTTTTTTCCTTTATTCTTCTATTAAGGGCTTTTGTCTTCTTATTGTTGTTTGGATTTGCAAAGGTTGTAACTTTGGTCCTCCAAGTTTACATAATACATATATGTCTTCCTCAACCCTTAACTATTCGCTTTAGCTGATTTATTTTTATTTTCTTGCACATCAGAAGACTGTTCTACGAGATTCTTGAGGTCTCTGTTGAAGTTTTCCCCCAAATTTCCAGATTTTTTTTTTAAATTATTAAAGCATCTAAGTATTAATTAGGGCTTCTAAGAATTTGATTTACTATTATTTATTTAGTTATTACTATTATTATTTTTTTTTTTTCCTTTTGTGCGTGTGTGTGCATATTTTTAAGACTACATTCAAATTTCTTCATGTTTGATTCTCAGAGGACAACTCTCAGTGATTTCTTTAAATTTTTTACATTTGCAGCTGAACCGTAGTTGATTACAGGTATGAATTCCTTCAGACTATTCTTCCTCTCTCCATTGAATGACTCCTCAACCCCCTCAAACGGCCAGCTCCTCTTCTTTTCATAATGGCAATTAAGAGCCCTAAATGCATGTCTCTTCCTTTGTGCATGGAGATATATTCAACCAACCATCTCTACCCGACCTACCGATTCCTTCAATTTCTCCTATCTCTAAGGCAACATTCAGGTATTCTACTAACCATTAACCAGTTAATCTCTCAATTTGTTTGTGGTTCTCTGCTTTTGATTGTTCATTTGGTATTTTGTTGTGGTTCTCTACTTGTGATTTTCATTTGGTTGCTTTAGGAAACCTAAATGAGAATACTTGAGATTTGAAAATACAAGTTGTTTGGAAAATGAGGGAAAGTATGGGCATATTTTGTTTCCCAAATAGATTACCCAATTTTTAGATCAACCCTTTCGATCGAAGACAATACGAACTTTTATTTTTTAGTTAATGGAATATCTGGGACGGCTGGGTATAAAAAGGTATGGTCCCTGTATCTACTTTCAGTTAGAGGTTTTGGGTGATGATCTTTTTGTTTATATTGGCAGTTTTCAGTTGGCTTTGTTTGGGCTTTAGAATGTACTGTGGAAAGGTAGTTTTGGTGGGTACTAATTAGGAGTTTGTTGAAAGGAGTGAGAAATTTCTTCTATGGGTTTGACTGCTGGGTTTGTTCTTTGCCCGTTTATTGAGTTTTCATTTATTTATTTTTGATTTTTCTATGTTGTTGTTTAAATAAAACCTTATATAGCATCATGATGAGTGTATTGAATGACATACATGTATTCAAACAAGTTAGGAACAAAAAAAAAAAAAAAAAACTACTACCTCAATCCCATTTTATGTGTCCATCTTGGGAAATCCAACTATTTAAGGGGACAAAAAGAATCTACACCAACTTTCCACAATTGCCCATAATCATTGCACTTTCTTTTTTTGTTTTGTTTTGGTGTTGATTGTAAAGAAGGGTAGTTTGGAAAACTAAATAAAATTTACATACTAATTTAGGAAAGTGGACAACAATTTTGGGACTTCCCAAAAAGGAAAGATGGACACATAAAATGGGACGGAGGGAGTAATACGTATAGGGTGCAAAGTTTATATATAGTGTACTGAGTACAATACAATGTTTGGTAATCAGAACTCAACTTGGAGAAGCCAAAACCAATGCTCCTAATATATTATTTGAAAGTTAAAAGCAATTAAATAAATCTTTGAAAACTCAAAAGAACCAAATCAGATTTTGTCCAATTTTTTTTTAGATACATGATGGGGGAGGGAGGATTCAAACACTCACCACTTGGGTGGGGATGGTGGGCTTTTGCCACCAGGGTAGTACCGTAGTCCAATTTCCAAATTTAATTTTAAACTCCCCTCAATTGTTTGATTTTGGAAGTTTGTTTTTCATAATTGTTGAGGGTTGAACTTCCTTCATAATTGTTCAAAAAAAAAACCCTTCAATAGATGCCACTGCTCATGTATCAATTTGCATAAACTGATAATTAAGAATTATCTTCCCCTTTTTACACTAGATAGAGATTTAGTTAAATTTGTGGATGTAGTATGGCTGATTTATGGAGGCTATTGTAAAGTGAAAGCTAAATGGAAGATGTAATGCTGAATAAGACTGAATTCCAGTAAGAAGTTTTATTCGGTACCTGTAAATGGTAAGCTTCTAACACTTTGTGGAGTTAGTTATATGAAACACAATAAGATAGTTGGCATACCTAAAATTTGACGTAACCATATGCTTTGTTTAGTTCATGAAGGAAAAGAAAAGAGAGTAATAAGAATTCCATTCCTTCGCTCACCAAGGGAAACAATGAGTAAGATAGCAAGGAAAAGAAAACATGTTTTTATTTTACTATGTTCAATTCTTTCTTCTTCTTCTTCTTCTTCTTTTTTATTTTTTTATTTATATATATATTTATTTTGAGATTTTTAAATTTTATAATATTGTTGTGTAGTGGGTAGAACTGTAGGGATTTTACTTCCTTTCCCTATTTCTTTATCTTTTTCTTTCCCTCACTAATCACATATCAGACGAACAAGGTTTCTTTCAGGATTGAGGTTAATTGCCGGGTTTCATTAGTGCGTGCACAGCAAACTATTTTTTCTATGATAGTGTTGATGCAAGGCTCTGGTTGTTTGTTGTTGTATATTCATGTGCAAAGAAAAATGGGTGCTACTTTGTCCACTTGCTTGACATATGATGTGGCTCGGTTGGTGACTGACAGTTGGCTGGTTTATATGTTATTCATGGCTGGTCTTTATGTTATCATAGCTACTGCAATACATGAACATGGTATGAAAATTGGCTTCATGGTGTTGTCTTTTGGGTATTCACCAACGAAGGAGTGTTTTTTTTTTTGAAACATCCAACAAAGTAGTTAATGATTCCTTGGAGTAGTGTTATTTGGTATTAATCTGTGATTGACTTGGTCATTGGTAGTTTGGTTATGTTTGTGTGTTCTTTTTGGTCTGTGCAATTGTTATGCATGGAAAAAGGCTTGTGTGAAATGCCTTTGAGTCAGTAGCATATTTTTGGCTAATTTGGATTGGGAGCTGTGTGGTGGTGTCGAGGTTGAAATGTTGGCTGTAATCTTAATGCTGCTTGGACAGTTTATAAATGATATAAGGTTTAATGATTTTCAACCAAAATAAAAAACGAAAATTAGATGGGGGAGCTTGTTTTGCTCTGTTGGGGAGCACCGATGAGTATTTGATTATTGGTTTTATTTGCTTTGATGTGTATTTCTGTTGTTAAAAAGTTCCCGTGCATTTGCATGGGTTGTCGACTAGTTAAAGTTCAACTTATCAATCGTGAAATGAGTAGGGTTGTATGAGACTCAAATCAAGTCATATGAATCGACAAGCGATTCTAACAACCCTGCACAAAACTACCTGTGGAAGATCGTCATGTTCAGAGTATGCACCCTTTCCTGCCAGCAACAAGTCTATCTGGCTTGTCCTTGGCGTCAGCAATGGAGATCTAGGAGTCACACTACCAGCAGATGATGTTGTCATCCCTTGATCAGACTTTGGACCAAAACGAGTTCTACATGACATTGATGGCAGACCCTTGAGGTCATCAATGAAAACAGAATTATCAGCCTCAGGTAAACAATCAAGCATATCCTCTGAACCTCTACGAGACCAATCACTGAGTTTGGGAGAGATAAGATCATATTCTTCCGTAACACTCGAATTTGACACTTTTGCCACATCCGGACTTTCTACTGCATGTTGAAAATCCTTCTGTGAAAAGGACTCCATCAGTTTCTCGAGAGTTTCAGCAATTCTGACAAGACGCTCATTTACATTTACACCTTTCTGATCACATCGGTCAGCAATTGCACAAATCCTAGAGTGTTCTTCCACATGCAAAGTTGGAACTTCCTCCTCACAAATACGACAAATTATAGAACTGTCATCAGATATATTTGGCTGATCCCCCCAGTAACCCCAAGAAACTTTGTGCTGGTGCTTGGAATGAATTGAAGATTGTCCTTGAGAGTCTTTTGCAGTAAGAGGAAGAAGCTCAGGAGGCTTAGAAGCAGTCATATCAATATCAGAAGTTCCTCTCCTGTGATTTACAATGTTAGAAGCTTCCACCTTACTTTCATCTGGCTCCTCCTTCACCATAGCAGCTTCTTTTGTGCTTTTCAGAGCAGGAGAAGGGAGTTTTTTCCAAGAAGCCATCCGATCCCTGCTTGCAGGAGAGTCCAAGTTCTTTGTTAATTCAGCAGCAGGAGGAGGGAAAAGATTTCCCGGAGGCATAACATTGCCACTCTTCCAATCCAAGCCATGCTGCTCTTGGCTGTAAAACTTCCTTGTCGATGCTGCTTTTGAGGCCGCCTTTGCAGCGCTATAACTTTTCCCATCCCTTCCCACATCAGGAATAATTCGCTGATCGGCAGAGTGCAGAGATTGACGAAGGTCAATAACATGTTCATCCCCAGCCAACCCACTTTCCTTGTGGAACTGCAACAATCTCGTACACCTCGTGAGAATAAAAAGCATCCGAGTATGAAGCTGCTTCATTATACCCATGGGGAGTTCTTGGCGCCTATCATCCAAGTCTTGAACTATGCCTTCACACTGCAGCCAAAACTCCCCAGGTGACATCATAGCACAGCTACGAGCCAAAACCAACAAGTCCTCGATAGTTTCCTGCCATTCAGGATGACTTTCTGCATTCTTTTCCAGAATTCCAACCAAATCTGCTGCAAAAATATGCAAGTCTGAGTCAACTTCTTCCTTGGCCTTGTCAAATTTTGCACGTATCATGACCAAAACCTCCTGTATCGTGTAGTAAGGTAATTAGGAACAAATGAATTGGTACTAGTAACATCTATGATCTATCAGCCGCAATAAACAACATTGCAAAGGGGTTTTACATACCTCCAAGTTATTTAAGCCTCGAGGCTTCCAAAATGGAAAAGGACGTACACCTTTGGAATTCAACTCATGAGAGAAACTTTTGATGTCACCAGGAAACCTCTTTCTGGGTGCACTTGTGACACGGAGAATGGCTTGAAAGCGGGGAGATTCAGACTCCTTTGGGTTTTCACAATCGTATGATGTCTACAAAAGCAAATATTCAGATTTTAAACTGTACTAGAAAGAGTAATAAACTGCACCAATTCAGTTGGATATTATTAAAATTCATGACAGAATCAGGGGAAAAAGAAAAAAGGTTTTTACTTTTACCTCTGGAGTACAAACATCTGAGCTTCTTAAGCCACCAGAATGGCCCAGCGATGAAGTGTATCGTCCTGTAGCAAAAATTCAAAGTGAATGAACATTCACACCGAATCACTTAAATCGTAAGTTGGAAGCACGGACTCTTCTAAAAGGTCGACGTGACCACACTCGATGCGCACCCGCACCCGCATTGGTGTGGATTCTTCTCGAATGCGGCAAGGTGTTTCTTTTAGTTATTTATGGGGACTCTTAACATAATTTTAAATTTTGGAAGTCAATTTAAGAATGTTGGGAGGTGGATTACACGTCAAAAGGCTAATATGACTTATTTATACTTGTTATTTGTCTTAATTGCATAAAAAATCAAGATAATGTGTAGTTTATACAATTGATTAATTGTTTATCTTTGAATAATTTATAAAAGTACCCCGCTCCCGCACCCTTGAATTTTGAAAATTTGATGAATCCTAAGCCCCCGTGTACGTATCCATGCACCTGCACTAGTGCTTCCTAATCATACCACAACATTGGTACCGTAACACGATGAATAAACATACACAGTGAATTGCTTAAGTCGTAACCAAGGATCAAAATTCTGTTTCGGTCTGCCGAGAACAGTGTTACCAGAAAACTATAAGACCCTAGCGATCCCCATGTTGTTATGATCGTTCCAAAACAAGGTACACTAGCGAATTAGAATGCCGATTTGGCCGTTACGGCTTAAAATCACCTAATATTGTAATAAGACCACCAAAATCTAGTGAACTTTTGACACTACAAAATTCTCATGGATTATATTTTCTCATTTAGAACTTTACTTGACAATAAAATGATTAAAAAATTGTTTCACGCTTTAATATATCATACTACTTTCACTCTTAAGATCGGAAGAAGTATACCCCCACCGTACCACATTTTATAGCATGTGGTGATCCACGTTCCCGATCCCGTTCTTCGTACCGAATCGATCCACGATCCAAGTAACCTTGGCCCAGAAATGGAAACATTTCGAAAACATTTGGAAACACCAGAAAAAATTCAAAACATTTAGAAACATTGGGAGACATAACTTCAATCTTAACTACATGCACGTATAACGCTAATAATTGATTAATTGAACCTTTGAGAGGTCTATGTTTGTAATTACATTAACAATATGTAGTTCAAACTGAAAATACATGAGAATTAAGTTGTCAATCTACTGTCAAAAACTTCATAGAATACAAAGGTTACTGATAAGCACATATTAAGCTAATAAGCCATCTCCAAAGTACAATGATTGTTCATATGACAAATACACATCCATAAGATTATTTTGACGGAAATAATCATGTTTCGGTGGAAACAAATGAAACGATGTGGAATCATAGATTTGTTTTGATGGAAACAATCATGTTCGAGGGAAACAAAAGAAATAAAGTCATTTCGAAGGAATCCATGGAATTTTCGAGATTCCATGACTGTTTCATTTCCATGATTGTTTCATTTCCATGACCCAAACGTTTAGGCCGTTTCGATGGAAACAAAATGAAATTTTGATCCATGGTCGTAACATGACCATGCAATATTAGATGGTTGGAGAAGAAGCAAGACTTGGTGTACAAAGATTTGGAGGTGCAAAGTACTCATATTAAGAGTTTGAACTTTTAAAGCGCAACAAACCAGTGAAATCTAATTGACATTGTAGGGCTAGCAAGACAACTTCTCAAGTCGCAGAGGTATTGCAAGACGTCTCTCAAGACCAACTTGCGATATGGCATCAATCTTGGACAAGACAATTGAGTCATTTCGCAGTACAAGGCAACACTACATTATCCCCAAATATTTGTACCACGTCATTTCTCATCTCGAACCCCAATGCTGGTAAGACGACTCATCCTAAATGTCACAAAATTGGGCCGACTATGTCACGTGGATTCCATATTGCCCCCAAAGTACCCGTGTCAAACATGACATGTTAATGGATATGGATTAAGGTATGTAAGTGACACCATACAAAATCACAGGGCAGATCCTTCCCACTAGAAGATAAACGTTAAACTTGATAACTAAAAGTGGCTTCCAACTTCCAACATGAAGAGATGGATAGCACACTCTAAACTTAAACCCCAATAAAGAAAATGATAAATAAGATAACATCACACATTACAAACACTTCAGATAAGATATTATAACTGTTTAGGACGTGCCGCGTACACGTACCAAACGTTTGGATGTATTTCAAGCTTAGCCCTTATAACCTATGACTTGGAGTTAGGAGAGATCTGAACTGAAACACACGCCCACGCCCACGCCCACGCCCGATATGCATATCTAAGGTTGTGTAATACAATTGGTTGTTACTTAGAAGTTAAGAGAATATTTTTTTTTGGCTGAAAACCATATATGATACTAACCTTAGTAGCAAGCCAGCAAACATGGCACTGTGGCAATACATTGGACCTTCTAAGACTAAACGCCACGACGACCCAAATTGTAGATCCATTCACGTGAACGAAAGTTTTAAAATTGGAGAACTGCTATAGCTTTTTGCATAGCACAGACACTTCATATTGGGTGCATTTTCCACGCCGTACACGCGCTGGCACATGCTGGACACATGTCAGTCACAGCCCATACAACAGAATACAGGAGTGGCAATGCATGGTGTCTATTTTCCGTGTCAAACATGCGCTGACACATGTTGGACACATGTAGTCACAGTCCATACCAAAGTTACAGGGATGGTGGTACCCCCCATGGAACCACAATCCGGATCTTGCAATCCCAATTGTGGTTTCCAGGGGATCCAAATCCTCAATTTCACGAACCAAACGAGAAGAAGAAGATAATTATTTTTTTCATTTGAGGCTTAATTTTCATTGAAGTAATTAGCAAATAATTACTTCATTTAAGAGTTTCTATGATATTTACATTTGAGGCTTAATTTGATCTTATTTTCCTCTGTTTTTTTTTTGTTTGAAATTTCATTATGTGAAGTCATGGACTGATTTAGTACTATATATCATATATAATTATTCACATAAGTGCTAGTCGAACCTAAGCGAACCACAAACCAAAAAAGTGAACCAAGTTAGACTAACCCCGTGTATCGCGAACCGGCCGGAGTGTCGTACCACGCACCGAACCCATACCATGTAACGGGGTGAACCACGATCCACGTAACATTGGTCCATATAAACCGAATACGATAGTGGACGATGCATTGTGTATTCTTCGAAAATGCGAGTGTTTGAATTTCGAGAGATCAATGGGTTTAATTAAAAAATTAAGAAACAGAAGTGAACATTGCACCGTATATTGTGCTATTGGCCAAAAAAGTACAAAAAAAAAAAAGCTATTCGTCATGTCCCAGTTGTGTTTGAATCCTAAATTTTTAGATTTTTCGTTTTGTCATGTCCGTATTGTGTCCTCCGTCTCCGTGCTAGATAGATAGCTTTTGTAGCTTGGAGTTGAAGAACATGATCCTCTTCGTTGAACCAAATAGAACACAGCATCATTATTCATTCCTTTCCACTCGCAACTTCTACTAAGTTGTGGTTGTTATAAACATACATAAACCAAATTTCTATTCCCTAAAGTATAATTAAACTCTGTCGGAGGTAACACAACCCCATATGGTTATTAAAAAAACCATCCTTATGGTCCCTAACTTGCCCAACACGTAAATTTGATTGGTTGTACTTTGGTTAATTTCAAGATATAACACATTCGGACAGTCCACAAGCCAAGGGGCAGATGAGATTTAGATGGCAAAACAAAGACTACTTAAGTTCATTTCAAACATCTCACACAAGGTCTCCCCAAAAAAAGCTCAATAATCTCTACCGAGCATAATGCAAATGCAAGTCCTCTAAACGTTGTCCCAACCAATCATGTATTATTTTCTGTATATTTTATCACTGTTGTTGTGGGTCCTGCTCTCCACCTCAACGTCATATGGCCGCCTGGCAATCTCTAATTGACATCCCACTACCGCAGTACACTCGAGATCTCATGTGAGACCTCCTTATGAAGTATACTTCGAGGAGGACCTGAGGTTTGGTTCTCTTCTACAAGTTGAGTTGCATTGTACTAATAGCAGTGGAACTTGGTTCACATCATCTCTAGTGATAATACAGAATAAGGGGCAGAGAGGCTACGAGAACCTATTCGATGTGGTGATTGATCATGGCAGCATCCTTGGGCTCTATGCTTCTCCTCTTAATGGGTTAATCATTGTAAGTGTATGGTCTCCATCAGTGAGCTACCCAAGGTTGGTAGTGGAGGTCTTGCGGTAAACCGTAAACCTCGTTGGTTCTTCTAGAGGATGTTACAGTGTTTTCTATGACACGTGGAGTCACCACCATGATCGTTACTCCTTAGTTGTGCCCAAGTACATGTTTGTAGGTGGATCACATGCACCACTGAGATAAATAAGGCTGTACCGCAACCCCGCCCATAAATAGAATTCATAGATTTTGTGCCCGGGCTAATAGAATCTCTCTTCTGTCTTATAGTTCACAATCAATTGTAGGGGTTTGTTTCGCGGTACTTACTTCACCTTTCTCATAGTCTCATCTTTTCACCTGAGACATACCTCCATGAGAATCTTGTGTGTGTGACAAAGCATATACAACTTCTACAGTATCTGCCACTTACAGTTGCTATTCACTATATGTTTCTATTTCTCAAAAAAAAATCATTCAACTCAACATAAATGAATCCATTAAATGTACTATGAACTTTTAATTAATTATACTTGTCCTCCTCACAGTTCAATATCCTAAAACACACTAACCAAATGGTAATATTTAAATGAACTACAATCACAAATTACATTATAGGTAAACAAAATCTCACGAGTCAATATCTACACTTTCATTTTCACACACATATGCCGTTCACAATATCGAAATTGATAAAAGTACACCATACCAGCTTCAGAGGAGGTTTCACCATTCTGGAGTCGAGACGGTGCCTGAACATGAGGACTCCGATCTCTTGACTGCCCACTCCCAGTAGACATACTATCAGAATTGCTTCCATTATCAACCCAACCCCCAAAGCTGACATTTTCCTGAGTAGTCACCCTCTTTTGACTAACCGCTTCCTTCTTTCCCCTGGTTTTCACCACACCCACTGAACCAGAAGATGAACACCCATCACCACCACCAATACCACCACCACCAGGCTTCGATAGATTACTAGCACCAAGAGCACCGGACCCCTTATCGCCCCGAAACCCGAAGAAGCTCTCCTGCGGCAGGGGGCCCGATCTCGTCTTGATCCGATTCAACCCCAGAGACGATGCCATAATTGGCGACACCGACGACGGCGCTTCCCTAACATCGGCAGCTTTAGACGACTTGAAGCTCGAATTGACCCCCCCAGAACTCGCCGCCGCCGTCGAGCTTGGCTTAGCCGGAGTTGGCGTTTGAGTCTCCTTCCCCTTCACATCCTTCTTCTTCGGCTGCTGTGATTGTAGTTGTTGTTGCTGCTGCTTTAAGGATTTGACTTGCGTTTGACGAGACGCAGCACCTAAGGTACTGACAGTGCCACCATTCTGCTGATCGTCTTTGGTGGCGGAAACGGAGGATTTGACCTTCTTCTTCTCAGATCTGATCGGCGAATTGGAATTGGAGCCACCGAAGGATCGAGGACTGTTCGATCCATCAGGGCTGGAAGTGTCCGATTTCTTCGAAGAGAAAAATCGGCCTTTGAACACCATTGAATTGGGATTCCTAGGGTTTCGAATATGTTGGCAGTTTCTAGCATAGATGCAAAGGCTGCCCAGCCCCCAACCCCCCAACTACAGTGTGAATGGAAAAGGAGAAAGAAAAGCTGAATTTTTTAGAGAGAGAAAGTGAGTGTGGTCATAGAAATGGAAGAAAGCCATACAGGGCCGGTGGCTTCTTTTGAAACTTGAATGTTTTTGGACTAGAGATAGAGATTGGTTAGAAATAAATGAATGAGAGTGTGTGTGTGTGTCAGTGTGTGTGAGAGAGAGAGAGAGAGTTGAATTGAATTGTCAAAGCAAAGACATAATATAGTAGTATCACAATTCACACACTTTTGGTTTTTTTTTTTTTTTTTTTTAAAGTAACTTTTTAACCCTCTCGAGTCTCAATTTGTTGCAAATTTCAATTCAATCTCTATGCTTTTTTAGTTTGGTTTGAATAAACGATGATATCTAACCTAACCGTTTTCTTTTCAGGAAATTAAAAAAATTAAAAAATTAAAAAAAAATCTAATCAACTTGGCCTCAGCCTAAGTTAGTCAGAGTCTACAATTTTCCGTGGAAGGTAAGGACTCAAAAGGTTTAAAATTCTTAAGCATTGAACTGAGATAGCTGAGACAAATTGAATTCAAGATGAACAAAAGGCTTTCAGAGTATGAATTACCACTAGCTTGCCTTTGTGTTGTGGGGTGAGTTCACATCCAAAGTTTATTACTTATTCTACTCTGATCAAACAACAATAAGTAAATTATCTTAAATACTGGCAGAAATTCGAAAGTTATGGTTGGGTTTTGTCACGAAAAACAAAAATGAATTGATAGAAAGAAGATGATATATCAAAAGCAAGTTTTTATTATATGACCCCATTCACTTATTACTCTAATTTTTATAACTAACACAAATTGACCCCTAATTAGCAAGAGTCAAATTTTGTTAGATGTCATTAACCAGAAATAGTGTTCTAAAACATTTAAGTTGTTGACTTTAACTAAAGAAGGACCCTCTTACTCTTTACATATATATATATATATATATATTTGGTAAATTATTTAAAACATTTAATGGTTGACTTGGGACTAATGAGAACCCTTATTATGTAAACTAGATGGTGTGCTAGTTCATTTTGTGAATGGGGAGAAAAAAAAAATTAAAAGTGAATACAGAGTGAAAGAGATGAGAGAAGTGATAAATATAAGACAGTTACTTTGCATTTATGAACGACAGTTTTAAGTCTAATATTTGTACTTTAGAGAGGAAAAAAAAAAGATATTGCACTACAAAAAAATAGGCCTTTTGTGACGAACTTTTTTGTGACGGATACAAAACCGTCACAAAAAAGGTTTTTGTGACGGATTCTGTGACGGAAATATATCCGTCACCAATAATATTTTATTCGTGACAGACATGAACCTATCCGACACAAATAAAATTTCATTTGTGACGGAAATGAACCTATCCGACACAAAAATATTATTGGTGACGGATGAATTAACCTATCCGACACAAAAAAATTGTGGCAATGTTGTAAATACTTTTCACCCTAATATTTCCCCCCAACATTTCCTACCCTAATACTCTCGTCAATTGGGGAAAGTGAATCAGTCACTCTCTCTTTCTCAATGACTCCATCATCTACTCCCTCTCTCGGTCAGATTATCAAAAATCTCAAGAAGACATAGGCATCATCTTCTCCTTCCATCATATACTCCTTCCATCGAGCATCACTCCACCACCAAGCACCACTCCACCACCGAGAAGCATCACTCCACCACCGAGCACCACTCCACCACCGAGCACAACTCCACCACCGAGCAGCACCACTCCACTACCGAGCACCACTCCCTCTCTCGGTCAGATTCTCTCTCTCTCTCTCTCTCTCTCTCTCTCTCTCTCTCTCTCTGTCTCTCTGAATCTGTGATGTATCTATATATATGTATGTATATCATATTCTCTACAATTTAGTGTATGTCAAAATGTGAATTATTAAGATGAGTACACAAACCCTAAATTGGACAGTGGATTTAGATTAAAGGTACATGATGCTCAATTGGGGAAGGGTTGAAAGTGAAGTTCATTGTTTAATTAGTTTGGGGATTCCATATGTTGGGTTCCCTTCGTATTAATCTAGTTAAAAGAAGAAGAAACCTATAGGTCTCTCCTTTCCTTTGTTAAATCAGTCAGTCTTAGGGTCCTGGAGATTATATAATGAACTATTCCTATGTTGTGGCTTGGAAAAAGAAAAAAAGAAACTGTGGTGCTCTTTGCAATAGGACCCCATTCTGCGTAGTGGCGTCAATGGTCGAAAGGTGATAAGTCTCCACAACTTAACAACACACTGGTATATCTATATGTATTTACAACATCAAATAGGAAACTTGATTTACATGTTCAGTTGGTTGCTTTAACAAGTGAAAACAATACTTTTGTTTCAATTAGGAAAATTACATTGATTTTTTAGTTTATATTGACATCTTTTTTATCACTTGTGTTTGCAAATATTTTCATAAGAGGAAAACACATTAGGAATTATGTTGTGATGTTCAAAATCACTTAGTTTTTTCAATATGATATGAATTAGCAGTTGCTCCTTTCAGAGTGACGGTACACTTGTTTTAAATTCTCTGTCTTGATCCATATGATATTTGGCATATTAGATTAAAAAAGATTTTGATTTTGATGTAAATACAAGTGACAGTCCATTTTTTTTCCACCATACCCATCTCTTTCCTCATATGTGGTAGTATAGGTATACGAAGACAAAAGTTGTTATTTTCGTTCCCTCGATTAAAATCTATCTATGCTTGTCAAATTTTTTTTTTTTTAACATCTTTTTCTTTCTCTATACAATCACAAATGTTTAGTGCACAATAGGTTTTTTTTTTTTTTTTCTAAGTTTTATACGTTTTAACTTTTTTAAGTAATCTAATCTTTGGAGGGCCTGATCTGAACCATAATGGACCTAGGGTTTAATGGGCCCCAAAATGTAACCCAAGAGAAGGGGCATTGGTGTCAAAAGATTAGAATACCTGTATAATAAGGCCACCACAACACATAAGACACTTGTGGTTGTGGGCCTTCTTCAGAATCAAAATAATCATACTGGGTCATTGCCCCATTCTTGAGTTCATAGAATTTTTTTGTGCCTACTAACTGCGCTTGGAATCTGGAATTAATTGGAGCCGGAGGAAGCTTCTTAAGTCAAGAGGTGTTGCTACATGTTTATTTATACAGAAGTAAGAGGGTCACTGTGGAATTTGAAAAACTTTTAGACATATACATCTTCATTCCTGTTAGAAATTTTTTTTTTTGAAAAAGCCGATTGATTAGGTTTGCTTTCATCAAGAGAGTGCTATGGAAAAATCGACCGAACCGAAAATACCCTAAAACCGACTGAACTGAATGCATTTGATCGGTTTTGAAACCACCCCAAAATCGAACTGATACAGAGACTATTTTCATATCTGTGTCACTTTGTCTTCTTTATGATTTGTCCGCTAACTGCATTTAGAATTAGACGACCCTTAAGTTAGGAGATGTTGCCTTGAGCATATATATATATATATATATAACTCTGCGCTGACTCCAGCCTTAAGCTGAGTCTTAATTGACAAGTTCAAAGAAAAGATATGTCTATATGGGCTAGCTGAGAGAAATCTCAAGCCTATTCACCCCACTCACAAATCACAAATCGCTAGTGGAAATTGCCTATTTCATCAATTTTTGTGGCTGATATGTATCATGGATTAAACTATCTACAAAGGACAAGCTGTTTGGGTCCTTTTGCTACAACTAGTTGAAGAAAGATTTGCCTATGGGCTTTGTTCAGATAACTGAGTTGTTGGGCCTGGACATGGATTGGGCTTTGAACAGCTAGGGTCTTTTTTATTCTTTGGCATGTTCTTTTGCTACAGCCTACAACTAATTGAAAGACTTGCCTATGGGCTTTCTTCAGAAAACTGAGGTGTTGGGCTATTCTTAGTTTGGAAACGTAAGATGTTTAAAAGGAAAACGATGGGAGGTTATTAAGCCACACAACATACAACCCAACCCCCCACTCCCCACCCCCTAATCAAAAAAAAAAAAAATAATAATAATAAGAAGAAAAGACAAACTCCACACACACACAGAAAAAAAAAAAAAAGAAGGAGAACTTGATTTTTATTTACTGTTTGGTTATATCATTGGGCCACTGGTCCTTGGTGGAGAATATGTGTATATTTATGGACTCAATTAAGAAGCAAATTCCCCACGTGAATCACCCCCACCACCCCAACCCAAAAAATATATATATATATATATATATTGATTCTTTATTTTTTTTGGTTATAACACTGGGTCACTAGTCCTTGGTGGAGAATATGTGATATTTATGGACCCAATTAAGAAGAAAATTCTCCAAGTGAATCACAACCCAGATGAGAGCAATTCCAATCTTAAGTGCGCCATAGACCAATAACTATATCAAATTATTGGCTCTTACAAATTCTATATTAGATTCATTGATACGCAAAATGGGAAAGAAAAAAAGAAAAAAGAAAAAAAAAGGAGTGGATTGATGATATTGGATCGCTAATATTGATTCGATTGATGATGAAGAACACTTGAGTTTTTTCAAAAATAAAAGGTCAAAATAAGTGTAAACTCACAACTGAAAAGGGAAAAAAAAAACTAAAAAAAATGGACATGTACAGAATAATAGGTAGAAGTTAGAGTCCTTTGGATACATTCATCATTTGACCAACCACACTGAAGCAACTTGACTGAAGTTTTTTTCTTTTTGTGGACAACATTTTGGTCAAGTTGCTTCAGTGTGGTTGGTCAGGTTCTCCTCACATGAACCGTAAAAGCAGTGTAAAATTACAGTTTTGTCCACACTGTTTTTACTGTTCATGTGAGAGGAACCTGACCAATCACACTGAAGCAACTTGACTGAAATTTTTTTCATGTATATATATATATATATTTATTTATATGTGTGTGTATGTACACATGTCTATGTGAATGTGTCTGTACGCTATAAGGGCAGAACCATAGGTAGACTGGGGATGGCTTAGCCCACAAATTTTATAAACTTTCTGTTCAATATGTAATGTAGTGCCCAATTATAATTTAGCCGACGGATTTTCATCTTCTTTTTTTTTTTTTTTTCAATTTGGCCCTCCAATATAAATTTTTGGGTTTCATACTCTTCCCACCAAACCCTGCCTTCAAATGCACGAGAGGCTATCACCCACCAAATACTTTTTACAACTAATTTAGCAATTTTAAAACTTTTGAATTATATTATTAATAAAGCGTGCAGAACGTGCACTTTGTCCTGTATGCCTCGTTGGTTGAGAAGAGGTAATATTAAGTTTTCAATAATGATACACACTTTTTATACCATATAATCTTGATTATTCATTTCAGTGGACTTCATGAATTTCTGTGTGAACTCATGTAAAATCTACTTCGAGTCCACTAAAATCAATGATCATGATTATGTGGTATAGAAAAGGAATTATGAAAAATCAGTTACTTTTATTTGAAATATTAAAAGACAGTCAGTTGTTTTTTCAAAATAAAAAAGAAATCAAGTTAAGATTAAATTTAAATGCACATCAACTTTTTAATTTTTTTAAAATAAAAAATAAATAAATTACATTTACCCCACCATCTCTTCCTCACCACCACCTCCACCAACTGCCACCACCGTGGCTGGCCACCACACCACTGCCACCACACCACGACCACCAGCCACCCCCACCACAACCTCTCTCTCTCTCTAGCTCTCTCTCTCTCTCTCTCTATATATATATATATACACATGAGTATATCTATATATATATCTTATATATGGCCACCACCACCCCCAACCTCCCTCTATCTCTTCTCTATTCTCACCATCACTACCACGGCCATCCTCCTTCATCCACCCCTGCCACTGTAAAAAATAAAAATAAAACAATAAAAAAAAAAAGTTGCAGGTTGGAGCAACTGTCCAAACGGCAAGAGCAACTCACCAAACGTAGGGAGCAACTCACCAAACGGAAAGAGTAAAGTTGCTCCATACGTTTGCTGAGTTGCTCCTGATACGTTTATTGAGTTGCTCCTTCTGTTTGAACAATTGCTCCAAAATCTACATCTTAGTACCCCCCCACCCTCACCCCCACCCCCACCCCCACCCCAACCTCTCTATCTCTTCTCTTTCTTCGATCTCTTCTCTCACTCTTCTCACTCTATCTCTTCTCTTTCTTCGATCTCTTCTCTCACTCTTCTCATAGTCACCACTACCACGGGCCACCTCACTCATCCACCATCGCCACTACACCAAAAAAAAAGTTGTAGGTTTTTGAAGCAATTGTCTAAACAGAAGGAGCAGCTCAATAAACATATCGGGAGCAACTTAGCAAACGTATGGAGCAACTTTACTCTTTCCGTTTGGTGAGCAACTTTACTCTTTCCGTTTGGTGAGTTGCTCCTAACGTTTGGTAACTTGCTCCCGATAAGTTTGGTGAGTTGCTCCTGCTGTTTGGACAGTTGCTCCAACCTGCAACTTTTTATTTTTTTTTTTTTTGCAGTGGCAGGGGTGGATGAGGGATGAGGGTCGTGGTGGTGATGGTGAGAAGAGAGAAGAGAGAGAGAGAGGTTGGGGATGGTGGTGGCCATATGTAAGATATATATATATATATATATAATTATGTGTGTATATATATATAGAGAGAGAGAGAGAGGTTGCGGTGGGGGTGACTGGTGGTGGTGGTGGTTGGGGTGCGGTGTGGTGGCCAGCCATGGTGGTGGCAGTTGATGGAGTGGTGGTGGGAAGAAGATGTGGAGGTAAATGTAATTAATTTATTTTTTATTTTTACAAAAAATAAAAAGTTGACGTGTTTTTAAATTTTTAGTTTTAACTTGATATCCTTTTTATTTTGAAAAAATATGTAACTGTCCTTTAATATTTTAACTAAAAGTAAACTGATTTTTAATAATTTCTATAAAAAATATGTACAAAGTGCATCATTACTCTTAATTTTTAAACTATTTATAGTCAAATGACAATAAAGTAAGAAAAAAAAATAGTAATTAACGACAACTAACATGTTGCTATACAATGTGCCCAAAAAAAAAATGTAACTTTAAACAAATGTGGGGACATTAATTTCCAAACTTTATCATTTGTTATGCACCAAGCATGTAACTTTGAATTTGTGCCTCCCTCATGTCTATTTATTTATTGTAAAATATAAAGTGCAGCTATTTAATTAAGTCGATGGGTGTGACAAGTCCATAGAATCTAGTGCTCTGTCAAACTTAGGACCAAATTTTTGTTTATAGAAAAAGGGGTGACTATATATTCATCCATTATTATTTTTCAATGGATGGCGTGTCATGTATATGTATATATATATATATATATATATTTAAATATTAGTTCAAAACTTCAAGTGCAAGAATTTGAGATGTGACCATATTAATATATTATATAGGCATGGACGGTGTGGTATACCGTATACCGTGGATGAGCAAAACAATGTGCTGAAACGAAAGTGTTCTCTCTCAAGCCGGCACTTTCTCATTTTCTCTACCGCGTATTCAACAATAAATAAACTCCCTTCTAAGCTCCATGATAGTAGGCAGCAGGCACCATAAATATGCATTCCCTTCCAAATCCAACTACTTTACCAAGAAAATGTAGCGTGTGTATATAAATATACATATATATTTTAGGTATCATGAGGGTATCAGGTGACATACCGACATAGTAAATAAGAGTGAATTATTTGAATAAGACGCACGTCCCTACATATATGGGATATTTGTGGTTCATGAGACATGGGTATTTTTTTTTTTTTTTTTGATAACATGAGGCATGGGTTTCAATTAAATAATTCTGAGATCCCATTATTTGTTGTGGGTCATAACCTGGGACGAAACCAAGAATCTGCACTTGGGGGGCCAAATTCGCTAGAAAATAAGGTTCAATTGATGGTTCAGGCAGGGGCAGTGCCCCCAAGGAATTTTTTTTTTTTTTTTTTTATCTATTTTTCAGGTAGATTTTCTATATTAAAAAATTATAGTGATGCTCTATTAGACTTTTTTGCCGTTGTGAGAGTTAAGAGGGTGTGGTGCTTCTAGTCTTCTTTACATATAATAGATCTTAATTTTATGCGTTGAAATACATGACTAAATTAACGATTTAGGACGGGTTGGATTACGATTAGTGGTTTAATATGCATATTTACCTAGACCATTGTGAAAATATAAAATTTGTGACGGTAATTTGTAAATTAATTAAATTTTCACGAGCCAGTATATGTACTACCAATAATGTTTTAAAATTTCACAGATAAAATTAATAGAAACATATAGTTTAGTCCCTTATAGTACAGGAATAGTATACTATATCCTATTAAATATGGTAGTGTTGAAATTAATCCCAAATTTGGTTGGTAGATCAGGAATTAGTCATTTCTCTAATTTTTAGTTTTTTTATTACCATTATACCCTTATTGTTTTGTATATAGAAATGAATTTGAATCTGGTTTATACTTAATATATAGTCCATTATAGTCATATTTTCTAGAAATTGGTCCCTAGTATAACCCAACTTAAGAATTAGTCTCTTACTTATTTTGAGGACCAAAGTACCCTCACCCATATAAATCAGGGTTTTGAAATTCAAAACTCATATTTGTTATGTATATATATATAGAAAGAGAGAGAATTAACAGAGAAAATTTAATAAATACCCCCACTCATATAAATCAGGGTTTTGAAATTCAAAACCCAGATTTGTTATATATATATATATATAGAGAGAGAGAGAGAGAGAGAGAGATAGAGGGAGAGAGAATTAATAGAGAAAATTATGCGATGAGAAATTTCTTACTTCAAGTTCTAACCATACTGCAAAATTTCTCACTTTAAAAGGCATCACTGACCATATGTGAGAAATTTTATCTATTATAGTGAGAAATTTCTCACCTTTTTTAACGGATTTGATGAGAAATTTCTCACCAAATAAAAACAAATTTCTCACCTTCAAAACTCAAAAGTAAAACTCTACACTTTCTGAGAAATTTCTCTCACTAACAAAAAATCATACACATACTGTCAAATCACTAAAATGCAGCAACAATACACACGGATATACGTACACATATAGATATAGACGTATGAGTGTCTTCACAATCACCGTCGTCCCCTCCTCAAGCACCGTCTTGTACGATGTTCTGAGACTCCATTTTCCCAAAATACTAATTTAGAACGTTGAAACCCATAAACCACTGGGCATCAATTTCATGCTCACTTGATCAAAACAGGGTTCCATGAGATTGATTGATTTGTATTCGAAGTGACAATGTGGTATATCGAATTGTAGAAAAGTGACAATGTGAGCCGGACTTGGTACTTTGGAACACAATGGTTTCCGGGTATTCCAAAAATGATGAGTACTTTGAGGAGGCACTTGATTGTTTTAGACAATTGCAACGTGCTAGTCACCGCCCTAGAGATTGCATCTTTGTGTGTGTGATTAGTGCGTGTTCTAACTTTTGTGTGTGTGTGTGTGTGTGTGTGTGTGTGTGTGTGTATGAGAGAGAGAGAGAGAGAGAGAGAGAGAGAGACTGAGATATAACCAATTATTTGGGGTCAAATTGAAATCCCTAAATTCATGCCTTGATGTGGTGATAATATATATATATATATATATGTATATACATATGTAATGGTAAGGGCAATTTTGTCCATAAAAAGATGCAAATTTGGGGGAAGGGTCTATTCTCTAGTTTATAATCGTAATTAGGAAGAAATTACTGTACATAAATTTGGGAATGAATCAATGTTTAAAAGAGTGGGGTATCAGAGACTAAACATTATATTTATATTATTTTTAGTTATTGTCTATATATAGATTATACTTGAGGATTTGTGGATTTATGGACTCCTAAAATCAAGGAAGTTGATTGTTGGTGCTTTAAATGAGAGTTTTAATTGAAATATATGGACATTAGGATAGGGATGTAATCAGAATTCAAAAAATTTTGTATTCTTTAAATAGTGATTATCTAAAAATTTATGCGATTGCTTTTTCGTTATCAGTCGTAGGAACTTTGTGCTGAAGGTATGAAAATGTCACAGCCCGGTCCCAAAATAGCGGAACTGGAGCCCGTGGCACGCCACTGAGGCTAAACCAATTCATTAACGTTCCCAAAAATTAGTTTGAAGAACACACGCAGCGGAATAAACAAGTCATTTTGAAAACTATTCGTCCAATCGACTGATTCTCAGACCCAGTCGACTGATCCTGGTCCAACAGAAAGTTGGGTTTTAAAACACCATCCAGTCAACTGCTTTCTACACCTAGTCGACTGGGGCTTCAAATTTTCAGTCGACTGATACGGTCCCGTCGACTGAAGTCCAGCCTGGTACAAAAATCTAAATTGAAACTATTATCCAGTCGACTGTGTCGAGGACCCAATCGACTGATCCTCAAATAAAAGGTGCAGTGAGTTGCTGAAAACAGAGGCTCCATTCGACTGTTTTCTCAACCAGTCGACTGATTTATGGCAGCTTCTCATTCTGCAGAGTTTTCTAAGTTTAAAAGCTTTTGAATGCGAACGGCGATCAAACACACACTTCCAAAAGTACTCCAAAGCAATTTTAACTGTATTAACATATTACTGAAGCACAGTTACAACATGTTACTAACTATTACAACGTTTCAGATTCATTCTAACATACCAAGTTAAACATAACTAAAAACCATAAAAATTCTTATTACAACATTTCTAGGATCCCAAAACTACAAGATTAACATTTCAAGTTGCCTTCTAAAAGAACTCCAAACCCACGTGCTCACTTCTGCGATTCCTCGCCAGCATTTACACCTGAAATGGTTATTTGAATAACCACACATATTTCGATTTGTTTAAGCTAAAGCTTAGTGAATAAAACAACATATGCACATGAATGATAAACATGTCCACATTCACATCTCTACATTTCATACTAGTCGCCAGAGACTCACGTGCCCGTCCATATTCCCAATCCGCGACTCCTCGCCAATAAGTCCACGCGAAAGGGTAAGACCCACGATTCTTCTCTTCAATCGTGCGACCTTAATGCCTATATCGGCTCCACAAAATGGCACGGTGACCACGTGCTCCTTCTGACCCAAATAAGCAACTTAACATGCTCAAATACATATCACCATGCTCGCGGAAATCAAAACATTTCATCGTGCTATTGGGCCTACTTATCAATATAAATGCCCAATATGAACTACACAAGATATCTCTAAGTATTAATACATGCTATTCAAACATAACATGAATACATGTCAAGAAACCATCCTAAAAACATAGTTGAATCACTCACCTCCGATTTATGCTCTTAAACTACGATCCAAAGAAAACCCGTGCACAAAGAACGTGCAGAAGTCCGTCTAGTACAATTCCTATGAATCAAAATTCCATTCATCAACTTTTATGAAAAATTCTAGAAAATAACTTTTCGGAAAACTTAGCCAAACAAGCCCTAACATATATCAAAACGAAGCTCTTACCTCGAGGAGCTCGAATATGAAATATAGGAGAAAACAGACTGACAGAAGATCGTCGTTTGGCGTCGCAAAGCTCTAAACTCCAAAATCTCCCTTGGCCTCCTTCTTGAACTTAGGTTAAGAGTTTTATAAAATATCTCACCCATCTCTATCTATATATAGGCAAAACTCTCGAAAATTACGTTTACCTCCCCACGAGTTTCCGAAACTCCTAATCAGTCTCTAAAACTTTCTACACAACTTATTCACAGCTTTATAAGTGAAACCTCAAAATTATAAAAGTTTTCGACTAAGTTTCGTTTGGTCGCTAAAACGCGAATTTCTACATGACGTTTCCGAAGTTGCTAATTAGCCTTCCAATTTAATAGCGTGTTAATTCGTTCTCACCAGGATACTAAAACTAACAACAGAAATAAATTCTAAAATAGAAAATAATACAGATATTGAAATACACAGGTAAATATTTATTTCCAGATAAACATTTAAAGTATTCCTCAGTGACCGCCTCATACTCGGAGAGACGTCACAACAACAAATCCTCAATCACCACAGTTTCAAAGGGTTCTCTAATACAGACACCCAAATCAACTCGTGAGTCAAAACTCACCCAAACATGTGTCCTAAGACACGCCACATCACATTATCATGCATGACAATGTAATGCAAAAGCAATAACACAAATGTGGGTGTTATAGAAAACGTACTAAGTTGGGACAAATTTATCACGTATTGTGAGAGTTTTGTTACTAGGTTCATATGTGTGGATCTGAAATGTGACACACTACCACATGTGTTTGAAAACCATTTTGAGACACAAAATTTTAAGAATCAGATCAATACTTGTTTCATTTTTTATATTTTTTGGGAGTAGTTGCCTAAATTTGTGGCCTCCTAATTAATCAAAATTCTTTTAAAAAGTGACAAATTTCTCACTTCATCTGTATTATATTATGAAATTTCTCAAACAAATAGTGAGAATTTTTTTCACCTTGATAGATTTTAACAATCATAAAGGAAAGTGTGAGAAATTTCTCACTTTGACTATAGTAGAAGCTTCTCAATTTTATGTTTTTTTCATGTTCATAGCCTGAGTAAGAATCAGGTTCTTTTTTTTATTCACAATTTCTCACAATTGTGTTGTGTGGGTTCAGTTGTTTTCTGTCCATTTGATATGTTATGTGATGAACTTCTCTTCATATATGCATAGTGATGAGAGCTTATAATTAAGAAGAAATCGCTCACTAATTTTTTGAGAATTTTTCACATTTTTTTAGTACATTGGTGTTTTACATTAATAGATTGCAAAGATAAAATCAAAAAAGGCCTAATATTATAGCTCTACTCAAATTTACCCTCATTTTAACACTAACATCGTAGCACATTCAATCTACATCTGAGGAGATGCTGGAGCAAAGGAGCTATAATTGCAATGACAATGCGTAACTACATACTGACAAACCACAAAAATTCAATTGTTCACAGTTTTAGAATCTCTGACAAGCTTAGCATCAACAGTTTCCAACTACAGAATTTGTGCAGAAGGAAAAAAAACCCTCAGAAACTTTATAAAGATACAATTAGAAGAGAAATTTTATGGTGTGTTCTGGAAAGCTCTAATGTGATCCGGTCGTAGTTTCCATCCATTCAATGTCTTCTCGAATGCTAGCAGGCTGCATCGAATTTTTTTTTCCATATTGAAGCTTTTTATTCTGGTTGTTTTCCCCCTTGTTTGAACAAACTGCTGGTAAAGCCCATGTGTTATGATTATGTGGAGTTTAGCAATGATTCAAAATAATTCTATTTCTTGTTTATTAACTTCAGTGAGAAATTCCATACACCCAAAATTCAGTGAGAAATTTCACACTCCCAAATTTCAGTTTAATGTCATAATAAATTACTCTCAATTGGAGTGTGGAATTGCACATTCAAAAAATTAACGTTTATATTGTTGTGAGAAATTCCTTACATGAGTGAGAAATTTTACACTCCTAAAAAAATCTGTGTAAAGTGAGAAAGATTGTTGTTTAACATAAGTGAGAAATTTTACACTCCCAAATTATCACACCTGTTCCAAATTCCATAGTTTTATCATGCATATTTAGTTTTGAGGATTATCAATGTTATTTGATAATTGGATTGAGGTTGATTGTGAGTCATCGGTAAGGTGTCAGTAAGGACACGGGAATTCGGTAATCGAGATTTCATTGACATGAGTAACTGACATTTATGTGATTTAAATGTTATTTAACTTATCTGGTACTTTATGAATAGTAAATTATACCTATATAGGATAATTTCTGGTATTTTTGGTGTTATTGATATCATTTTGAGAACTGTGGTTAAAACGTGAGTGTCACGCTATATAAAAGGTAGGTTGTGTAGATATTCCACAGAATTTAATTTTCGGACGTAATTTTGGACCCAAACGAGACTTAGTCGAAAACTTTTGTAGATTATAGTTTTCGCTCGTAAAGTTATAAAATAGATGTGCGCGACGTTTTAGGAGTTAATTAGAAGTTTTGGAAACTCGCGGGGAGGTAAACGTGATTTCAAGAGAGTTTGTCTATAAATATAGGAGGGGTGAAATTTTATTTTAGCAAAACCTTATATAATATAACACCCACATTTGTGTTATTGCATTTGTATCATATTGTCATGCATGATAATGTGATGTGGTGTGTCCTATGACACATGGTTGAGTGAGTTTTGACTCACGAGTTGATTTGGGTGTCTGTATTAGAGAACCCTCTGAGACTGTGGTGATTTAGAATTTTTGTTGTTGGGACATCTCTCCGAGTATGAGACGGTCACTGTGGAACACTTTAAATGTTTATCTGACAATAAATGTTTACCTGTGTATTTCAATATCTGTATTATTTTCTGTTTTAGAATTTATTTCTGTTGTTAGATTTAGTATCCTGGTGAGGACGAATGAACACGCTATTAAATTGGTAGGCTAATTAGCAACTTCGGAAACGTCATATAGAAATTCGCGTTTTAGCGACCAAACGAAACTTAGTCGAAAACTTTTATAATTTTGAGGTTTCACTCGTAAAGCTATGAATAAGCCGTATAGAAAGTTTCAGAGACTGATTAGGAGTTTGGAAAACTTGTGGGGAGGTAAACGTAATTCCCCGAGAATGTTGCCTATATATAGATAGAGATGAACTTAGATTTTTATAACTCTTAACCTAAATTTCAAGAGGAGGCCAAAAAGGGGGCTAGAGGGAGATTTAGGAGCTTAGAGCTTTGCGACGCCAAACGACGACCCTCCGTCAGTCTGGTTTCTCCCAGATTTCATATTCGAGCTCCTTGAGGTAAGAGCTTCGTTTTGATATATGTTAGGGCCTGTTTGGCTAAGTTTTTCGAAAAGTTATTTTCTAGAATTTTTCATAAAAGTTGATAAATGGAATTCTGATCCATAGGAATTGTACTAGGCGGACTTCTGCACGTTCTTTGTGCACGGTTTTTCTTCAGATTGAATTATAGGAGCGTTATTTAGAGGTGAGTGATTCAACTATGTTTTGGAATGATTTCTTGGCATGTATTCATGTTATGTTTGAATAGCATGTATAAATTCTTAGAGATATATTGTGTAGTTCATATTGGGCATTTATATTGATAAGTAGGCTCAATAGCACGGTGATATGTTTTAATTACCGCGAGCATGGTGATATGTATTTGAGCATGTTAAGTTGCTTATTTGGGTCAGAAGGAGCACGTGGTCACCGTGCCATTTTGTGGAGCCAATAGAGTGGCATTAAGGTCGCACGATTATTTGTAGAATCGTGGGTCTTACCCTTTCGCGTGGACTTATTGGCGAGGAGTCGCGGATTGGGAATATGGACGGGCACGTGAGTCTCCGGCGACTAGTATGAAATGTAGAGATGTGAATGTGGACATGTTTATCATTCATGTGCATATGTTGTTTTATTCACTAAGCTTTAGCTTAAACAAATCGAAATATGTGTGGTTATTCAAATAACCATTTCAGGTGTAAATGCTGGCGAGGAATCGCAGAAGTGAGCACGTGGGTTTGGAGTTCTTTTAGAAGGCAACTTGAAATGTTAATCTTGTAGTTTTGGGATCCTAGAAATGTTGTAATAAGAATTTGGTTGTTTTAACCCATGTTTATTTTAGTATGATAGAATGAATCTTGAACGTTGTATTAGACTATAACATGTTGTAATTATGTTTGGTAATGCTTTAATACAGTTAAGATTACTTTAGACTGAGTTTGATTTGAGTGGTTGATCATTGGAGGGAAGTTAGGAAGCTTTAAAACTTGTTTTCTGCAGTTTGGGCTGCTGCCAGGGGAGCAGTCGACTGAGCAGTCGACTGAACCCCTGAGCCTATTAGCTACTGCTTCTTATATAGCAGAAGCAGTCGACTGGACCCCTCGGCAGTCGACTGGACCCCTCAGCAGTCGACTGGACCCCCAGTCTCAGTCGACTAGAATTTGATATTAAAATCCCTGCCCGCCTCCGTCGACTGAGCAGTCGACTGAACCTCTGGTTTTAAAATGTGTTTTGTTTTCCGCTGCGTGTGTTCTTCAAACCTAATTTTTGGGAACGTTAATGAATTGGACGGGCTCCGGTTCCGCTATTGTGGGACCGGGCTGTGACATTTAGTGGTATCAGAGCATAAGTTTACAGCCTTGGGAACGAGTGACGTTATATATGCTGAGTGACGTCGAGTGGAGTGTGTAATTGTAAAGATAATGGTTATCATTGTATAAATGCTTCATGCATTAGCATTTGTTGATTGTGATGAACTGTGCACATATATCTATATTGTGGCATAGCATGCATGGTCATTATGCATTGGACTCAACAGGAGAAATATTTGAAACGTTATGGCTAATCCACCAAGAGAATTGTCACCGCATTCGCGGATGGACCAAATAGTGAACATGGTGGGAAATTTCATACAAGCGGTAAGTGAAAGAGAACAGATGAACGTTCAGCCTCCACAAGTAGAAATTCGTTATGTCAATGCACCATCGGCACCGCGACCTCAACACACAATCGTGGAACAGTTTCATAAGCAAAAACCAACATTGTATCATGGGCAAGTTGACATAGATTTGGCCGATCATTGGATGATGGACATGGAAAGACATTTCCGTCAGGTAATATGTACCGATGAGGAGAAAATTTTATGCGCATCCGATACGTTGATGGGCGAAGCATTGGATTGGTGGAACAACGTGATTGAACAAGGGAAGCCGACCACGTGGGAAGCATTTAAAGAAGAATTCAACAAACGTTTCTTCCCGCAATCTTTTTATACTCAGAAACGTCAAGAGTTTGCGAGTTTGGTCCAGGGAGATATGACCGTGGGTGAGTATGTTTCTCGTTTCAATGCCTTGTTACGATTTGGGAAAACTACCGTTCCGACTGATAGGGATAAAGCTTGTAAGTTTGAGGAAGGGCTTAGAGAGAATATCCGTGGCCGTGTGGACATGTTGCAACACCCGACCGTTTCTCTCGTTGAGGAAGCTGCCCGTATTGCTGAGAAAAGTGTCAACAGATATCGACAGGGACAACAAGGGAAGAGAGCAAATGACAGTCGGGGTAAGAGTCAAGGGAATGCGAAGAAACCGTTCACGCAAGGTTCAGGATTGAATATGAGTAGCCAAGGAGGGAGTACGTTCATGGGAGACCCGAGACCGTTGTGTCCGACATGTAACCTGCGACACAGAGGAACATGCTATCAATTGACCACTTGCTATTTTTGCAAACAATTGGGGCATGTGTCTAGGAATTGTCCTTTGAACGCAAATTCGACTACACCAAACATAACCTCGAATGCCAAGAGCTACAACCCAGAGACGAGAGGAAAATGTTTTGAGTGTGGACAACCGGGACACATAGCAAAGAACTGTCCAAGTAAGAGACAACCGGGAATGAGTACCGGGGCATCGAGTGTGCCAAGCGGATCAAGGGTAGAACCTCGAGTGGATAAAGGGAAAGGAGTCGCGCAACAACAAGGACGATACTTCCAGCTCAGGCCGGGGAATACGGATGATACCGTCGTATCAGGTATTCTTCCTATTTGTTCGTATCCTGCACGTATACTTATGGATTCTGGTTCAACGCATTCATTTGTATCACGTGATTTTGTTAAGCATTTAACTGTTAAGTCAGAACCGCTAGGATATGACTTGTGTGTATCATTGCCTAGTAGTGAACCACTAGTTACTTCTTCGATATTCAAGTCATGTGAGATCAAGATAGGTGATAAAGTCTTGAGCGTTGATTTGATTCCGTTGACAGTGAATTACTTTGATGTTATCTTGGGTATGGATTGGTTGTCGGTTAATCAAGCCAAAATCGATTGTGAACAGAAACGGGTTAGTTTTTATCCGTCAGGACGAGAAGAGTTTACTTTTCAGGGTAAAGGAGTGATCGTACCGCCGTACTTGATATCGGCGATTCAAGCAAGTAAGATGTTGAAGAAAGGTTGTTCGGGTTTCTTATGTTCAATTATCGACACGAGAGTTCTTGGACCACTAATAGAAGACATTTCAGTAGTTCAAGAATTTTCTGATGTTTTTCCCGATGAGTTACCCGACGTATTGATTGAAAGAGAGCTTGAGTTCACAATAGAAGTAGTACCAGGGTCACAACCGGTATCTAAAGCACCGTACCGAATGGCACCGATAGAGTTGAAAGAACTGAAAGTTCAGTTAGAAGAACTGTTGGAGAAGGGTTTTATCCGACCGAGTGTTTCGCCGTGGGGAGCTCCAGTCTTGTTTGTGAAGAAGAAAGATGGAACAATGCGCATGTGCATCGACTACCGGGAATTGAACAAGTTGACCGTCAAGAACAAATATCCGTTGCCGCGAATAGACGATTTGTTTGATCAGTTACAAGGGGCTCAGGTATTTTCGAAGATCGACTTGAGATCCGGTTACCATCAGTTGAAAGTTAAGGAGGAAGATGTTGAGAAGACAGCTTTCAGGACTCGATATGGTCACTTTGAATTTTTGGTTATGCCATTTGGAGTGACTAATGCACCAGCTGCTTTCATGGACTTGATGAACCGTGTTTTCAAAGATTATTTAGATGAGTTCGTTATCGTGTTCATAGATGACATCCTAATCTACTCCAAAAGCGTTGAAGATCACGAGCATCATTTGCGATTAGCTTTACAACGATTGCGTGAAAAGAGATTATTCGGCAAATTGAAGAAGTGTGAGTTTTGGTTGACCGAGATAGCTTTTCTTGGACATATAGTGTCGGCAAAGGGAATTTCTGTAGACCCTCAGAAGATAGAAGCAGTTACTAACTGGGCGAGACCAACGAATGTGACAGACATCAGAAGTTTCCTAGGATTAGCTGGGTATTATCGGAGATTTATAAAAGACTTTTCGCGTATAGCAATGCCGATGACACAGTTAATGAGGAAAGATGTTGCTTTTGTTTGGAGTCCAGAATGTGAAGAAAGTTTCCAAGAGTTGAAGGGTCGACTAGTGAAAGCACCAATTTTAGCCGTTCCGTCAGGGACTGAAGGATTTATCATTTACAGTGATGCTTCATATAGAGGTTTAGGTTGCGTTCTTATGCAAGGTGATAAAGTCATTGCGTATGCGTCGAAACAACTTAGACCGCACGAGAGGAATTTTCCAACACATGATCTAGAATTGGCCGTCGTGATTTTTGCATTGAAGATTTGGCGTCATTATCTATATGGAGAGAAATGTGAGATCTATACGGATCACAAGAGTTTGAAGTACTTGTTTACACAACGAGATTTGAACATGAGGCAGAGGAGATGGTTAGAGTTGATGAAGGACTATAACTTGTCAATTCAGTATCATCCGGGCAAGGCAAATGTAGTCGCCGATGCTCTTAGTCGCAAAGTACCAACCAATACCGCAGCAGATTTGACTTCTCAGAAGGAATTGATAAGAGATATGGAGAACTTAGAACTTGAAGTGATTCCGAGGATTGAAAGTGGTTTTATGTCGACGATGGTGGCACAACCACTCTTGATTCACGAGATCACGGAGAAACAACTTCAAGATGTGGCTTTGAAGAAGATTTGTGATGAGATTCCGATCGGCAAACAACCGGGATTTACTTTTGAGAATGATGTTTTGAGATTGAGAGGTAGAATTTGTGTGCCCAATGAGAAAGAGTTAAAATGGAACATTCTAGAGGAAGCACACAACACGAAGTATACCGTTCATCCGGGAAGCACCAAGATGTATAAAGATTTGAGACATGTTTATTGGTGGCCAGGAATGAAGAGAGAAATAGCACGATATGTTTCGCGTTGTACTAGTTGTCAACAAGTAAAGGCCGAACGCCAAGTACCTTCAGGATTGCTACAACCGTTACCAATAGCCGAGTGGAAATGGGAGCACATAACAATGGATTTTGTTAGTGGATTTCCGAGGTCGAAGAGATCAAACACTATTATTTGGGTGATTGTTGATCGTTTGACGAATTCGTCGCACTTCCTACCGCTTCGAACAACTAAGCCAATGACGTTAGCTAAGTTGTATATTCGCGAAATTGTGAGACTACATGGTATCCCAGTTTCTATCATTTCGGACAGGGATAGTAGTTTTACATCGAAGTTTTGGAGAGCCTTGCAAGAAGCAATGGGTACCAAATTGCACTTTAGTACAGCTTTTCATCCTCAGACCGATGGTCAATCAGAGAGAGTAATCCAGATTTTGGAAGACATGCTTAGGCTATGTGTACTTGATTTTCAGGGTGACTGGGAAGACCATTTGTCGTTGATTGAGTTTGCATATAACAACAGTTTTCAGTCGAGTATTGGAATGGCTCCTTATGAAGCTTTATATGGTCGTGAATGTCGTTCACCGATTAGTTGGACAGAGGTGGGAGAAAGAAAGATTGAAGGACCGAAAATTGTACAAGAGACGACGGATAAGATAAAGGTAATTAGACAACGGTTACTGACAGCCCAGAGTAGGTATAAGAGTTATGCCGACAAGCGCAGACGACCGTTGGAATTTGATGTAGGAGACTTAGTGTATTTGAAGGTGTCACCTTCAAAGGGAATAACCAGATTTGGTAGATACGGGAAACTCAATCCGAGATTTGTAGGACCTTTTGAAATCATTGGGAAGGTTGGACCCGTAGCTTATCGTTTGAGCTTGCCAAGCGAGTATGCTCAAGTTCATAACGTGTTTCATGTATCGTTGTTACGCAAACAGTTAGTGGAAGAGAGAGATCAAGTGATGACTCCGACGCCGAATGAGATTCAGAGTGATTTAACGTATGTTGCGTATCCTGTAGAGATCTTAGATCGGAAGGATCAAGTCTTACGAAATAAAGTAATGTCGAAAGTGAAAGTGTTATGGCGTAGTCAAACTACGGAAGAGATGACGTGGGAGATAGAAGATGAGATGCGTACTCAGTATCCACACCTTTTCGAGACTTGAGGTATAAGTTTGGGGACAAACTTCTTTTAAGGGGGAGAGTATTATAACACCCACATTTGTGTTATTGCATTTGTATCATATTGTCATGCATGATAATGTGATGTGGTGTGTCCTATGACACATGGTTGAGTGAGTTTTGACTCACGAGTTGATTTGGGTGTCTGTATTAGAGAACCCTCTGAGACTGTGGTGATTTAGAATTTTTGTTGTTGGGACATCTCTCCGAGTATGAGACGGTCACTGTGGAACACTTTAAATGTTTATCTGACAATAAATGTTTACCTGTGTATTTCAATATCTGTATTATTTTCTGTTTTAGAATTTATTTCTGTTGTTAGATTTAGTATCCTGGTGAGGACGAATGAACACGCTATTAAATTGGTAGGCTAATTAGCAACTTCGGAAACATCATATAGAAATTCGTGTTTTAGCGACCAAACGAAACTTAGTCGAAAACTTTTATAATTTTGAGGTTTCACTCGTAAAGCTATGAATAAGCCGTATAGAAAGTTTCAGAGACTGATTAGGAGTTTGGAAAACTCGTGGGGAGGTAAACGTAATTCCCCGAGAATGTTGCCTATATATAGATAGAGATGAACTTAGATTTTTATAACTCTTAACCTAAATTTCAAGAGGAGGCCAAAAAGGGGGCTAGAGGGAGATTTAGGAGCTTAGAGCTTTGCGACGCCAAACGACGACCCTCCGTCAGTCTGATTTCTCCCAGATTTTATATTTGAGCTCCTTGAGGTAAGAGCTTCGTTTTGATATATGTTAGGGCCTGTTTGGCTAAGTTTTTCGAAAAGTTATTTTCTAGAATTTTTCATAAAAGTTGATAAATGGAATTCTGATCCATAGGAATTGTACTAGGCGGACTTCTGCACGTTCTTTGTGCACGGTTTTTCTTCAGATTGAATTATAGGAGTGTTATTTAGAGGTGAGTGATTCAACTATGTTTTGGAATGATTTCTTGGCATGTATTCATGTTATGTTTGAATAGCATGTATAAATTCTTAGAGATATATTGTGTAGTTCATATTGGGCATTTATATTGATAAGTAGGCTCAATAGCACGGTGATATGTTTTAATTACCGCGAGCATGGTGATATGTATTTGAGCATGTTAAGTTGCTTATTTGGGTCAGAAGGAGCACGTGGTCACCGTGCCATTTTGTGGAGCAGATAGAGTGGCATTAAGGTCGCACGATTGTTTGTAGAATCGTGGGTCTTACCCTTTCGCGTGGACTTATTGGCGAGGAGTCGCGGATTGGGAATATGGACGGGCACGTGAGTCTCCGGCGACTAGTATGAAATGTAGAGATGTGAATGCGGACATGTTTATCATTCATGTGCATATGTTGTTTTATTCACTAAGCTTTAGCTTAAACAAATCGAAATATGTGTGGTTATTCAAATAACCATTTCAGGTGTAAATGCTGGCGAGGAATCGCAGAAGTGAGCACGTGGGTTGGGAGTTCTTTTAGAAGGCAACTTGAAATGTTAATCTTGTAGTTTTGGGATCCTAGAAATGTTGTAATAAGAATTTGGTTGTTTTAACCCATGTTTATTTTAGTATGATAGAATGAATCTTGAACGTTGTATTAGACTATAACATGTTGTAATTATGTTTGGTAATGCTTTAATACAGTTAAGATTACTTTAGACTGAGTTTGATTTGAGTGGTTGATCATTGGAGGGAAGTTAGGAAGCTTTAAAACTTGTTTTCTGCAGTTTGGGCTGCTGCCAGGGGAGCAGTCGACTGAGCAGTCGATTGAACCCCTGAGCCTATTAGCTACTGCTTCTTATATAGCAGAAGCAGTCGACTGGACCCCTCGGCAGTCGACTGGACCCCTCAGCAGTCGACTGGACCCCCAGTCTCAGTCGACTGGAATTTGATATTAAAATCCCTGCCCGCCTCCGTCGACTGAGCAGTCGACTGAACCTCTGGTTTTAAAATGTGTTTTGTTTTCCGCTGCGTGTGTTCTTCAAACCTAATTTTTGGGAACGTTAATGAATTGGTTTAGCTTCGGTGGCGTGCCACGGGCTCCGGTTCCGCTATTGTGGGACCGGGCTGTGACATATAATATCTTGGGAGAGGAGAGAGAAAATGAGATTTGATCCTACAGGTTTTGCGACGACGATCGGCGACCTTTCGTTCGTCTGAATTGCATCAAATTTTATATTTGAACTCCCCAAGGTAAGGGCTACGTTTTGATAGTCTTTTGGCCACATTTGGCTAAGTTGTTATAAATTTCTAAATCTAGGAATTTGGGAAAAACACGTGTAAACTTATAGGTTTCGCGTAGGATCGGAGATTTGGCGTTTACTCGAGCTTCTAGTCGTTCCCTCAAAGTTATACGACGATAGCTCGAGGTATGAATTTCTAGCCTATGAGATATAGAAAAATTGCATGTTTTATATTTCGATGACGAAATTGTGATCCGGGCAAAATCCATGTGTTAATCTTAGGTCCATTAGTTATGCACGCGCTTGAATGTGAAAAGCATGTCTACTTTTCGCGAGCACGTTGAGTTGTTTATGTGGGTCAAAGGGGAGTTGATACAAATTCATGCCAGGGTAAGCTTCTCAATGTTGGTGAATTGTAGTAGCGACGGCTACTGTGCATGGTTTAAGGCGTAGACTTACCATGGCACTTGGGGAATACAATGGTTGCAGGCTTGGACTAGCCATTGGCATCGCGGTTTAAGGCTTGGACTTGCCGCTACCGAATAAACGCGTATTTCCTCCCTAGAGACTATTTTGATAAGAATTATGAGGATAAATAATGATTTATCATATATGCATATGTTAGAAAGTGTGCACTCAATATATAGCTAAACAGTGGTGATTTACTCCATTACAGGTAAAAAGAAGAAAGGAAGGAAGACGTGTGAGGAGTGAGACCGCGGGAGCGACGGGGATCCTTCTCTTGTATATATTTTTGTTTTCAATTCCAAATGTTGTAAAAATGAAATTTTGAGAAGTTAAATCGATTAACTTCAACTTGGGAGATTTGGAATGACTTGGAATGTTGTACTATGTCATAAAAACTACTTTTGGTTATGTTGGAATGTATCCGAACTCATGGATGCGTGTTTTGAATACTTAACTTGTCGAACTCGGATATTGGAGGATTGTAATAGTTCTTTTGTGTTTTTAATCCAAACAAACCTTAAGTTGTTTTGTTATCGTTTCTTTCAATGATTAGTAAGTTGTTTATATGTTCTTGCAACCTCGTTTGAGTTGGGGAGTTTTGGATTGAAGAGGGGGAGTAGTGAAAGGGTTTTAAGTGATGGTTGTTTGATGCCTTAGCCAAATTCTGCAGCATTGTGCAGGATTCTGTTAAAGGGTCATTCGACCGGTTGAGATGCCCCCTGTCAGAATTCTTTTTCTATATTTTTCAGAAATTTTTAAAATGTTTTGATTGGTTCTTAGGGTACCTTTGGGACCCCTTTCAACATAAAATCATTCGTTTCGAAATATAATAACGTTTTCAATTTTATACAGATTTTATAACTCGGAGGGTAATGTTTCCAAAAGTTTTATACACTCAAGGTTGTTTTAAAGCCTTTTTCCGTTGCATTTAGTTATTTGATGGTTGGATGAACCTTGGTGGCGTACCACGTGTCCTATTTTCGCACGTTAGCTGGATGGGTCGTGACACAAATTTTGTCTGATGTGTAATTTCAGACTACAAATTTTTAACCTGCATCTTGTTGTGAGAAATTTTTTAGATGAGTGAGAAATTTCACACTGCTAAAAAATTGTCATGACAAAGATCGAAAATATCTTTTTATTCCCTTGTTTGTATACATCATTGAAGCAATTTCTCACCCTTTTTAACCATTGACGGGCTTTTTAGGTTTTATATTGAAAAATTGTAGATTGAATATTGAAACAGAACCAAATCAGAAAATGCCTCAGATGGAACAAGATTTGTTGATTTATATACATTCTGAATCAAATTTCTCACTTTAGTTCAAGTTTCTCACCTTTTTTCCCCATTGATGATATGAAATTGCAGAAACTCCAAGTTCTTCAATAGCCGCTACAAATCCTCCAAGAAATCCCCATGAGCTTGATTTATCGGATTGGAGTGCTTGGAACGAATTGCCCAATCCCTCCAAACTCAAACTGGACATACCATATGCAAGCTAAAGATCAGATTGGAACCTTCACGTACTTCGCATCAACTTTGATGCAAAGAGCTGCTGGTTGTTTTGGGAGGTTTAATGTAGTAGCGAGGGTCGTGAACTTTTATGGTGTGTTCTGGAGAGTTCTAATGTGATAAATTTGGTTTGTATTTTGAATTCCTAGATTGTAGTGTAGATTTAATGTGATATAATTTGGATGACAGTTATCACATATAATATATATTTTTTTATACGTATTTTTACGAGAGTATTTTTGCTCACCCAAAAAATGGTTCGCCAATGCTCATTCAAGCATCTCGTTAGCCGATGTAGTGGGACCCAGGATTAAACAAATGAGATGTTTATTCATGGGTCCCACTGCATTGGCCAATGAGACGCTTGGATGAGCAAAAGTATTTTCTATTTCTATAATATGAGGGTATTTTGGTCCTCCGAATAAGTAAATGACTAATTCTTAAGTTGTGTTATACTAGAGACCAATTTCTAGAAAGGGTAGTTATAAGAACTATATATGAAGTATCCATAAAATTCAAATTTTTAAAAAAATTTGAGGGAGCCATGGCTAAATGTTCCACCCCTAGTCATGATGCATGGATACCACATGCGACATGGTACTCTTATAATAGCTAAAAACTTCTCCAAATTTAATAATAGTATTTTCTTCAACTTCTTTTTAGGAGAAACTTTTAATTAAAGTGGGCTATGACATTTATACATTTGCTTGCCAATTTCCAAAAAAAAAAAAAAATATCAAAAAAGACTTACAAAAAAATTCACTATTTTGGCTTGAGAATTTTTATTCCAAAGTTTGGTTTCCAGCTAATGTCACTGTGAGATGACACGGATCAGCTGAATTTTATGTAGTTATTTGATGTTGTTTGTTAATTAGTTCATTGTCACGTTAGCAAAGTAGAACGGAATTTCCGATAAAGAACAATATATATTGTTTTAGGTTGTCGCATATTTGCATTCCTTATCCAACCGTATAGTACATATGGACTGCTATTTCTAAAAAAGTAAAATTTAATTCTTATTTCTCATTTCCTTGTCAATGTATCATCTCGAATTTAAAACAACTAATTGATAATCTATGTAAATGCACGGACTAAAATACAATTCATAATCTGTAGATGATTACTATATATAGAAGGGCACACAATTAAACTTTTGAAGGGAAAAAAAAACCCTAATAGAAACCATGAAAACAAAGTTATGGACACGACTTTACTTAAGTGTATATTCAGTGAATAGCGATGTTGGGGTGATGCAAATTGAATTCAAATACGAAATTAGTAAGTTTATTTATACATTGTATGTATAAAATGTTGATGAGAGTGTGTCATAAATGTGTGATAAGAAAAGGAAAATTGGAGTCCAAATATAAAGCACAAGTCACAGTTACGAACTTAAATGTTATGTCAGATAGGTATATATAACTAGAGTAAAGATTGAGACACACTTAAAGACACAACCTAAGAGATGTGTCTAATGTCTATCTCTCTCTTGTGTCATTGTGGGGGTCCAGTATAAAAGATACAACTTTTGGGACATAACCTAAGAGATGTGTCTATCTCAATGTGTCATTGAGATAGACACATCTCTTAGGTTATGTCCCAAAAGTTGTGTCTTTTATACTAGACCCCACAATGACACAGGAGAGATAGACACATCTCTTAAGTTATGTCCCAAAAGTTGTCTTTTATACTGGACCCCATAATGACACAGAAGAGAGATAAACACATCTCTTAAGTTGTATCCCAAAAATTATATATTTGAATGTGCCTCAAAAATTATCTTTGAGTATGTCCCAACATTACCCATATAACATATAGGCGGTAGGCTCAAAGATTATGTTAAAACTTGTCCAAAGAGGAAGCTCTCCGTAATGTCTCTCAATCTAGGTAGAACTAAAAAATGCATAAGTAAAAAAAGAAAAGGGGAAGCAATCTAGGGTTGACAACAAATGAAAGTGTAACTCAAAGTTTTTGGTTACTCAAAAGTCATTAAAATTCAATACAAAGTATTAATTATAGAAGTATTTAGCATACATATTATTATGTCAAACACAAATAACAATGTATAATAGATTGATGAGGGTGAAGAGAGAGTTATTAGGAGAGAGAAAGCGGAGAAAAAATAAAAAGAAATGAAAAAAAAAAGTATGAAATGCCATGTAAACAAATAAAAAACCAAAGAAAAACCACTTGGCACAATATTGGAAAACTTTTGGCTTTGATCCTTTTATATATATATATATATACATATATAATAGATTATATGTAATAGATTATATACCAATAGGGTAAAGACAGCCCTGCTTTTTGAAAAATTAAAAAGAAAAGAAAAGGATAATATTAGTAAAATTAAAAAGAAAACAAAGTAACGTAAGCAATGACGTCAAAATTGCAAAAGACTCAAAACGTGGGCCACATATCGATGGGTCATGTTGTCCAAAGCACAAATCAATAGCAGGCAAACTTTTTTTCTTTTTTATTTTATATAACTCTTGAAATTTCTTCATTCACATGGCTTATCCCAAAGGCACATGCCCTCTCACCTCTGCCACTCATTTTCCCTATTCAAATTTCAATACGTATAATATTCATCTGTCTTTTTGATTATATGTTGTTTAGTACAATGACTTCTTTGTAGTTGTTGGATAATTTAAAAATATAGAATTAAATTTTTTTAATAAATACATAGAAATATACAAATAGTACTCCCTCTGTCCCATTTTGAGAGTCCATCTTTGGGAACTCAATTTATTAAGGGGACAAAAAGAATCTACACCTACTTTCCATAATTGCCCCTAATCATTACAACAACTTTTTTAGTTTTGTCTTGGTGTAGATTTCAAGGAGGGATAATTTTGGAAAGTAAGTAAAAATTGTACATCAATTTCAGGAAAGTGGACACTATTTTGGGACATCCCAAAATGGAATAATGAACTCTCAAAATGGGACGGAGGGAGTAATAAATAAGCACATTAAAAAAAAACAAATTTTTACGTGGTTCGACAAATTCACATACGTCCACACTCGAGAGACTGATTCTTTCACTATTGAGAATAAACAATTGGTACAAGACACTTTGAATTAAATCCCATAATCTAACCCTCACACCCTTTGTATATCCACTCTCAATACCCCAAAGAACTCACACTCTCTCACCCCAGACCATGCACCCCTCAACTTGGTACACCAAGGGCTCTCTAAATTTCTATACAACATCCCTATAGATAGAGTTTGCTCTATCACAACTTGGTACACCAATATTACTTATTGGACAAGTAATATTACTCTATCACAAAGGAAACTAAACCACAATAGGAATCTAGCCAAATCATAATTCCTAAATTAATGGGATTATCCCACATATGATATAATCCCAACAATTACCTCCTCTATCACTTGTGGGAAAACGGCCCAATCATTCTATCACACGTGACCAGCATTCCCTCAACCAGAACACTCACAAAGTCAACCACTTTGCAACCTTTTACCATTGATAGTATTCCATACCAGACTACCAGTATGCACACCCCGAATCAATATTGCCTCAGCATCTCCGATTCGTCAAACTGCAGCCAATACATGTGCAGCTGCACAAAGTTAATTATACACATTAACATCAGAAAAGAGCCTCGGTACCTTTTTTCCCTCAACAAGATTTTCCCTCACCATCGTCTGAACCGTGAAATAAACCATTCACCGACTTGTAAGAATTTTTCCATCGAGGACCAACCAGACGACACAAAAAATCCACATTTCTCTCAACCGCTATGTGTGATTTCAGTAATAATATTAGATTTCTCTGCAACTTTGGGATCAATATCACACCACCCAAATAGCGAACATGCTCCAAAAATATTTGATCAATGTTCCTATGTGCAATATCCTAACAATTACCTTTGTCGGGTGATTGTGCCTGTGTCTGCTCCCATCTTCTTGGAACCCATTCAATTATTTTCTCTAGAAGCACATACTTACCGTACGCGGAATATAACAAACTAAGAGAAATGCCTATATGAGTAGAATGTGAAAACCTCTCCACCAATCGCAACCTGCTACAATCACAGTAGCATCAAATTTATTTTTCGGCCCTAAATCCCAACCAACTGCAATATATAGGATCTATCACAAGAAAAATAAATTCCAAATCATGCAGAATCTCACAAAACTGCACCCACTAATGAATCCGCAGCGCTTGACCAATCACAATTTTTATTTCATTACTGTCACGCCCCGGATCCATACATATGAATCTAGGTTACGTGGCACGCCATCAAGGCTTACCAACGATGATTAAAGTTCCCAAAATAACCTTAATAAAAGTTTTTGCTCCAAAATAACCAACTTCCAATTAGTTTTTCAAAGGTTATATTAAACACGTGTCCAAACACGCCTTAACGAGTTTCGTTTTCAAAAGTAACATTTTCATAGGTCAAAGGGTCCCCAAAGGTACCCCCATGCCTAGTTAGAAGTTGTTCCGAACATTGGGAGAAGGAGTTAAAGAATTCTTGCAGGGGGTATTTCGACCGGTCGAACGACCCCCTTCCACCGGTCGAATGAGCCTTTAGCAGAATCCTGGCCAAAGCTGCAGAATTTTACTAAGGCATCACCCAACCTTCACCCGATGCAACCCTTCAAACATGATCCAATTCTTAGCAAACTTTACCAATGTTATAAGGACAAGTATAACAACTTTCCTAAGTTTGGAAAACGTTAACTAATTAAGTTGAGGGTTCGTTGGATCAAAATCTCATAAGTGCTTCAACAATTTATAAAACATGAAATTCAACCTGTTAAACATCAAGACGCGAACTCAAGATTCCGAGTCGCTTCCAACCAACTTAAAAAGGTTTTCAAAAGAATATTACATCAATCCAAAAATAATACAGAGCTTCTATAATTCGGTTGCAAAAATGTTCTATACACCAATTCCTCCGATTGATCCCCAACGGCCTCATTCCTCGCATCCCATCTTTCCTTTCTTCATACCTGCAATGGAGTAAATCTCCATTGCTCAGCTATATGCTGAGTGCACAATTTCTAACATATGCATATATGACAAATCATGCTTTATTCTCATCATAACACATAACTATTGGTCTCTAGGGAATAAGTGCACCTTCACCGATCCAAAGTCTTTCGACTCAACCATGACCCATGCCCCTTCGACATGTCACGTAATGCCTTTCTCGGCCAAGTGACCGTCGTCACTGCTAATCCTCCCCCTTCGAGAGGACGCCTCACGGTGAATTAGCACAAATCCCCCTTTAACCCACATAGGCACATAAACATACTCATTTAACACATATACGTGCTCGCGTAAAACTTAACATGCTTTTCACATTTAAGCGCGTGCATAATTAACGGGCCTAAGATTAACACATGGATTTTGCCCGGATCACAATTTCGTCATCGAAATATAAAACATGTATTTCACCTATATAACATAGGCTAGAAATTCATACCTCGAGCTATCGTCGTATAACTTTGAGGGAACGACTAGAAGCCCGATTAAACACCAAATCTCCGATCCTACGCGAAACCTACAAGTTTACACGTGTTTTCCCCAAATTCCTAGATTTAGAAATTTATAAAAACTTAGCCAAACATGGCCTAAAGACTATCAAAACGTAGCCCTTACCTTGGGGAGTTCAAATACGAATTTTGGTTGAATACAAACGGGCAGAAGTCCATCGATTTGCGTCTGCAAGCTCTAAGCTCCCAAAACCCCCAAATCTCCCTTTTGATTTTGAAATTAGAAAAGTTGTAATGAAGAAATATCTTGGAACTTCTATATATAGACAAAATTCTCGAAAATTACGTTTACCTCCCCGTGAGTTCTCAAAACTTCTAATTATTCCTCGAAACGTTGCACACGTCCATTTTATGCCTTTACGAGTGAAAATTATACATCACAAAAGTTTTCGATTTAAGTCTTGTTTGGATCCAAAATTATGTCCAAAAACCAAATTCTGTAGAATCTCTACACATCCTACCTTTTTATACAACGGTCGCTCACGTTCTCACCACAGTTCTCAAACGATCTAAAACTAGATCAAAACTATCAGAAATTATACTACACAGGTATAATTACTATTCATGAAAATACCAAATAAGTCAATAACATTTAAATCACATAAATGTCATTTAGCTATGCCAATGCAACATGCCTTTCCATGTTCCCGTGTCCTCTCTTGACACCTTCTGAACTGCCTTTAAGGCCAATACTGGGTTCTCAAAAGACACCTTCCAACAACTAGTGAGTCATCACTCACTTTACACACGTTAATTAACATAACCGTAAACATGCTAAAATGATATAAATAAATACCGCAGGAGCGGGTATGACAATTACACCTTGCCATACTATATCACTCCTTATCCAATGTTGAAAACAACAAGGAATGTATTACAGCAAGTCATTAATCATGGCCGAAGATCACGTCTCCATACACTGCTCCATCGATTCTTCTACCTTTTTTTTATCTGTTATTCTTTGTACCACTGTGTTGCTATTCCATTGCCACCCTGTGATTTGTCCACTATGATCTCACCATCATGGCTCTGATATCACTTGGGAATTTAAAAACGTAGAACTAAATCCCCCCAATAAACACATAGAAAACACACAAACAGTAATAAACAAGCACACCAAAGAAAACACAGAGTTCTACGTGGTTCGGCAAACCCGCATATGTCCACACCCGAGAGACCAGTTCTTTCACTACTAAGTATAAACAATTGGTACAAGACACTTTGGATTAAATCTCATAATCCAACCTTCACACCCTTTTGTTTGGTTGGAAAATTTATAAGTGTGCGAGCGTGCCAGGCAAGCAAGTTGCCAATGTGTGTGATCCAAACTGCGCCTCACCAAGCAAATTGTGGTGACGTTCGATGCCTTAACAAGGACTTTAATTGTGTGTGATGAAATTAAGTGTAAAATGTAAGAAAATGTGAATGCAAAGTTAGAAAATGAAATGCAGAAAGTACTTCGAACCATGTACTGCTTCGAACAGGACATAAGGCATAGATTATCTAACACTAAAAAGAACAACTAAAAATCTTAACTATCCTAGACTACTCCTACGATTTGCATTTAAAGGAGAAGAGTAAAGAAAACAAAAAGTAAATAAAGCATTAAGGAAATAACAGTAGATTTTAAAGGATGTAAAAGCAAAGCCATGGTGGCCGAATAGTAAAAGGAAGAAATACTACATAATGTATTGATGTGTTTGTTGTGGTCAAGGACCCATTACAAGGAGTACATAACATCTATTTATAGATGAATTACATAACTACTTACTTGAATTTGAACATTTCCCTCCTATTACATTAACGAACAATTCAAATTCCTACAACTTCCAAGTAGTTAACTACCAATTAGTGGGAGATGCTCCTACAATGACAAGTGTCTTCAAGTGACTTCCATATATCTCCATCGTCACCATTGATATTGACTTCCACCTTTTCATCACTATTGATCTTTAAGTAGCCTCCTTGGCTTCAATCGTACGATGACAAGTGTCCTGCAAGAAACTTCCAATGGCTTCCATGGCAAGCCAAAAGAGCTTATAATAATAATAACAATATAATAATTATTATTATTATATAGTAATATAATAACACATTAAAATTATATTTTATGGTACAAACATAAGCCCCCCCTGGTTCTTTGAAAATGAAGCATACGTAATTTTTGAAGAACCAATTTCTTGATTTCCATAAAATAATGTGACTTACTTCGAAGCCAATACAACAACTTCGAACATGAAAAATGATTTTAAAAAAATAGTATTTGTGGCAAAAATAGCAACTTCAATCACAAAGTAAATGGCTTTAAAATTGCCTCGAAGCCAATCTAATAATTTCGAACATTAAATAAATGAATTTATGCTTGCTTCGAAGCCAATGTAATAGCTTCGAACATAAAATAAATGGCTTTAAAATTGATTCGAAGCCAATACAATAGCATCGAATACAAAAATAATGACTTTTAACTTGCTTCGAAGCCAATAAAAAGATTTGAACACAAAACAATGGCTTCAAAGTTGCTTCGAAGCCAATGAAAAGGATTTGATCATAAAATGATGGCTTAACATTGTATTCGAAATAAATATAGGGGGTTTGAACACAAATAAAGGACTTTAATTTTGCTTCGAAGCCAAAATAAAAGCCTTGAACACAATATAAATTGTTTTTAAATTGGTTCGAAACCAATAAACTAACTTTGAACACAAAAAAATGGCTTTAAAGTTAATTCGAAACCAATATAGTTGCTTCGAACACTAGATAATGATTTTAAACTCGCATCGAAGCCTACATAATTGCTTCGAACACGAAATTAATGGCTTAAGACTTGCTTCGAAGCCGATGTAATGGTCTCGTGCACAAAATTATGGCTTTAATCTTGCTTTGAAACCAATATAGTAACCTTGAACATAAAACTAATAACTTTAATCTTGCTTCGAAGCCCACATATGTATCACAAAATACCATCATTTTACCAATCACTTTTGGTATATATATTACTAATAAAAAAACAAATTTGGTACATGCAGTGCTCTATGGATCTTTAAAAATGATATAACTTGAAATTATTATTATTATTATTATTATTTTTTGAAAAGATCCAAAATGTGAACCAATTTCATATAGACCGATTTCGATCATATTTCTATCGAATAGATACCCAGTTTGGTTTGGCCGAATTCACATGGCCAAACTTCTTGTACTAAAAAATTATGGAATCAACACCTCCCAAACTGGGCAGTGAAATGGATTTGCCATTGGGGAGCTTTAAAACTACTAAACACAATTCTAGAAATGCGGCCCATCGATTTGGTCTTGGTAACTTCATATAAGAGGATTTCACAATACCAATTACCAAGTTAGTCTCATTTATCCATGGGCCACCAGTGCATTACGTGATACATTCCAACTTCCAAGCACTAAGCAAGAATCAACAAATAGATCACTTGTCTCTATCGGTCTAGTGTAACCGATTGCTATAGCAACTGATTTGAACTTTTGATTTCAATCAATAAAGTTCTTCTTTCTTTTGTTATAATAAAATAATTGCCATACTAATAATATCCACATGGTCATATCCCAATTTTGATGAGCACCACAAAGCCAAAGTGGATATTGACCAATCAAGGCCAAAGTATAAAGTGGCTTAAATAATTCATAAATTTCAATACTTCGTGTAATGTCGAAAAACTCAAACGTATGAACAAAAACATGTTCATGATCTTCAACCATATTTGGTTGTAAAATGGACCCCTCGAGTGTATTTTCACCACAATCATTTGGTTGATTAACCAACAGGGGTGATGGTGGCATTAGTGATTTTTTTGTTTCCACCATTAAAGGATCATGTAGATTCTTCATAATTAATTTATTTTCATTCATTGGCTCGTAATTTTGAAGAATAGTTGACACTTTCCGAGCCATTTCATACATTTTAGTTTTTAAACTAAATGCTTGATCCTTTAATTCTTCTAATAATGGAACAAAATCATTTAACCAATGTCCATCACCAAAATTTGGTGATGATGGTGGTAAAACATACAACCAATCGAAATTATTATCACCAAAATATGGTGTTGAAAAGGGTAAAACATTCACCCGTTCAAAATTCATCTTGACACTTGAGTCCCACCGGGCGTGCAAAAAATATTTGGTTGGAAAATTTATGAGTGTGCTAGCGTGCCAGGCAAGCAAGTTGCCAATGTGTGTAATCCAAATTGCGCCTCACCAAGCAAATTGTGGTGACGTTCGATGCCTTAACAAGGACTTTAATTGTGTGAGATGAAATCAAGTGTAAAATGTAAGAAAATGTGAATGCAAAGTTAGGAAATTAAATGCAGAAAGTACTTCGAACCATGTACTGCTTCGAACAGGACATAAGGCATAGATTATCTAACACTAAAAAGAACAACTAAAAATCTTAACTATCCTAGACTACTCCTACGATTTGCATGTAAAGGAGAAAAGTAAAAAACAAAAACAAAAACAAAAACAAAAAGTAACTAAAGCATTAAGGAAATAACAGTAGATTTTAAAGGATGTAAAAGCAAAGCCATGGTGGCCGAATAGTAAAAGGAGGAAATACTACATAATGTATTGATGTGTTTGTTGTGGTCAAGGACCCATTACAAGGAGTACACAACATCTATTTATAGATGAATTACATAACTACTTATTTGAATTTGAACATTTCCCTCCTATTACATTAACTAACAATTCAAATTCCTACAACTTCCAAGCAGTTAACTTTCAATTAGTGGGAGATGCTCCTACAATGACAAGTGTCTTCAAGTGACTTCCATATATCTCCATCATCACCATTGATATTGACTTCCACCTTTTCATCACTATTGATCTTCAAGTAGCCTCCTTTGCTTCAATCGTACGATGACAAGTGTCCTGCAAGAAACTTCCAATGGCTTCCATGGCAAGCCAAAAGAGCTTATAATAATAATAACAATATAATAATAATAATTATTATTATTATATAGTAATATAATAACACATTAAAATTATATTTTATGGTACAAACACCTTTGTATACCCCCAAATAACTCACACTCTCTCACCCTAAACCATGCACCCCCATGAGGGGAGACCCCTCAACTTGGTACACCAAAGGGTCCCTAAATTCCTATACAACATCTCTATATATAGAGTTTGCAACCCATTACTTACTGAACAAGTTCTACAACTTTATCACAAAGGAAACTAAACCACAATAGGAATCTAGCCTATCATAATCTCTAAATTAAAGGGATTATCCCACATGGATATAATCCCAACACACCGTTGGTGGGTATTATTTTTTTTAGCGTGTTTAATAAATATATAGGTATTTACCACTTAATTGAACAAGTAGTTAAAAAACTATTAAAATCTTTAAGTAAAAATATTTTAGTTAAAAAAAAATGAATGTGATACGCTTTTCATTTGGAATAATCTAATTGTTGACTATTGCATCATATTTGGTATCAAGTTTTAAGTTTTATCAAGTAATGTCCCTTTTGTTACTTAATGAGGGTTGCCTATTTCATCAAATATGTTTGAGTTTAAAGGTAACAAATGAACATTCTAAATTAGATGCATAAATATTTGCATACGTGTGGGCGCAGTGTGACAATATTTGTTTATTTGATTGTCATTTGGCTAGGGGTGCTTCACTACTTAATATTTCTATGATTTAATATTTCTCCACCTTCTTGCAATAAATTTTTTTTTCGCAACAAAAGAAAATCATTATATTTAAAACATACTGCCAAGGAATCCCATCACCCTAAAAACAAATGGAGGAATGTCATAAACGGGAATTGGGCCCAAAACATTACAACGAGTCATCTAATGGACGAGGTTGTGAACTACAAAATTAACAAATTTGAAAATTTTATAAACATTTCAAAAGAAAAAGAACTAATCAAATGATCTTTAGAGAGCTTGATAGAAGAATCAATGACCCATTCCAGGGTGCTGCTCCGGTCCAACAAAGGTTTGCAAACCAATAATCAAATATGCACACAATGTATGTACACTTTATATGTAGATATGTATGTATATCTGTCCACATCTCATTAATCTCCATCGTCACGTTCATGTTATTTAATTTGTGGGCCCTTTATGTGCTATATTTTCCTCTCACGTTTTTATATTATATTTTTATTTGTATTTTTTTGGTGAATGGAGATGAGTTAGGGGGGGGGGGGGGGGGGGGGGGGGGTGGGAGGGTTATTTGTATTTTTTGGTGAATGAAGATGAGTTAAGAGGGGGGGATCTTAAACAATAAGAACTCAGAAACTATTGAATTAAAGAAAAATCCAAAATTGAAATTGATATTATATTTCCTAAATCCGAGATGTGTGAATATATACACCTATAAGTTGTTTTGAATTTTTGTTTTAAGGTTCGGCCAATGTTACAAAAAGTGACCGTGTTTTTTTTTTTTTTAAAGATGTGTTGCAGAAAAAAAAAATATATGTGTTGTTGTTCAAAACTGCTCTGAACGGTACTAAACAAAGGAATTGAAAAATAAACCAATAAAAAAGTAAACAATTACAAGCAATTAAAAAAAGGCAGAACAACATAAAGTGGTACGCCCAATTGATGCTTACGTTCACAACTAGGGGAGTAAGTGGGTCGGTTTCGGTTGATTTTTTTTTTCGATTTTCTCATGAAAAAAAAAGTTAGATCAACACTGGCGGTCTGTCGGTTGGTTTTCGAAGCACTCAGTCGGTTTTGGATTGACCATACATTTAAAAAAATCGATCAATCAATTTTTTGGTCGGTCGATTTTGATCGGTTTTTTGATTATTTACTTACACCGCTATCCACAACCAAGAAGATATCAAGGTTCTGTTAGGAAACTGCGTTCCCAGAATCCGTTGACAGTGGGTATAAGTTGGTACTGCAAAAAATTTCATGAAATCTATAATAACCCTACAAGGGCGGAACTAGGGTTACCTTGAACTGCAAAATTGGATTGCTGTAGTAGACGAATCGAGAACACGGGCTCGATAACAGCTCACGATCTTCTACCGTATTCCTTTGCTGCCAGAATATCGAACTGAGTGTGGGCTCTTTCGAAATCCTTTTAGTTTTTTGCTCTTCCCTCTTTACGTTCTATTTTCTATTCCCAGTTATAACACTCTCTTTGATTGCTGTGACGATTCAATCCTGATCACATTGATCCGACAAAGATGTGTTCGTTAGGAGGATCAAACGATCTCCGGTTTACTTGAATTTTTAACAGCAGCTCCGTCTCGACGTTAGGAACGTTGTGTAAAAAATTCAGCAACTTTCGATCAGTATCGAGCAGTCCGAAGCTCTTTTAGTGAGCGTTGTCCGACGTTAGCGATCTACACTCCTATGTCTCTTGAATGCTCACAGAGACTAGGGTTTGGTGGAAACCCTTCTAGAAGAAAGCTAGGACGTCAAGGGAAGCTTAGAATATGAAATCATGCAACCTGAGAGAAGAGTCAAGGCAGCATATATATATAGGCTACGATAGGGACCATAAGAAGTCAATAAAGAATAGGCTTCCTTATGGAATTAGGAAACCCTAATTCGAACTGAATCAGATTCCTATTTTCATAAATTATAATTCATACCACTAAAGAATTATAATTGCACTCCTACCCTTATCTCAAAAATATATTTCGAACTCCATGTTATTAAATGCTTATTATCTCCCCATGTTAAGATTACAGATATCCATTAATTAAATATAATTACTAACAATCATATTTAATTAATTGCTTAAAATTCCTTGAGATCCTCTGCTTAACTTATCTGATATGTCGGATACAAAATCCACCTGCAGGGTTTGACATAATCAAAACTTATAAGCTTTCTCAAGGGGATATCATCAATCCCAAAATTGAGACATGGATTCCATCATTAATTAATATCCACCACACAATTAATATTGCCACCCAATCCAATGAGATATTGACCCATTTAAGGATCTCACCCTTTTAGGGATCAAAGTATAAATATCAAATGTACGTGTCTATAAATTAAATTAGGATTTAGAGCATAAGCACTCATAATAGCCATGAGATATTAATTATCTTATAAGTCAGTATAAAGATAATTACCCCAAGTCGGTCCTGTTTAATACACAAAATGTACCAGCATGGTGAGTTGAAACTATACCGTTTCCCGCAGTCAAGACAAACCTACTACAACACCATGCTGCAGTCCTACCGATGGTGTGTCCAATCCCATCTAAGACTGTAAACCAAAATCTTACATTCTATAATATCTGATGGCCTGATCTTCCGTGTGTAAGCCGAACTCTACACACCAAACCACCTACTATATAGAATGAGAGACACACATTAAATAAATAATATAATACAAACATTGCCCACACAGATTCTCATAAAAAATGGATTAACTGATTTTATTAAATGAATAATAAATCAACTACATAAAGCATGGCTTTTAGTATATATCCCTAACAATCTCCCACTTAGACTCAAAGCCATGAAGTGACACACCTCACTCCAACTAATGGCTCTACCTCCTAGGGTAAACACATATCCTGAGGTAGACTTTCTGGAATCCCTATCTGACATGAAATCAGAATCTGTGTACCCAATGGGTACAAGACTGTCTGCTTGGTAAACTAACATATAGTCTCGAGTCCTTTTCAGGTACTTGAGAATATTTTTCACCGCAGTCCAATGTTCTTGCCCTGGATTAGACTGATATCTACTAACCATGCCAACAGCAAAGCAGATGTCAGGTCTAGTACATAGCATAGCATACATTAGGCTTCCTACTGCCGAGGCATAAGGAACTGCCTTCATCTTCTCTATCTTATCAGGTGTCTTAGGACACTGATCCTTAGATAGAGTAATTCCGTGTCTGAAGGGAAGGAATCCCTTCTTGGAATCTTGCATGCCAAACCTTGCAAGAATATTGTCAATATAAGTACCTTGTGACAAGCCCAACATCCTATTCTTGCGATCTCGCATAAGCTTGATCCCTAGGATATGACCGGCTTCTCCCAAGTCCTTCATATCGAATTGACTGGATAACCATACCCTTACAGAAGATAATACCCCCACATCGTTTCCGATTAGCAAGATATCATCCACATATAGTACTAAGAACACCACCACTCTTCCATCATGTTTCTTGTACACACAAGATTCATCCGCACATTGATCAAAACCAAACGACTTGATTGCTTGATCAAAGCAGATATTCCAAGACCTAGATGCCTGCTTAAGTCCATAAATGGACTTCTTAAGCTTGCACAACATGTGTTCTTGGCCCTTCGCAATGAACCCGTCTGGTTGCATCATATAGATGCACTCGTCAAATTTCCATTTAGAAATGCTGTATTGACATCCATTTGCCAAATTTCATAATCGAAATGTGCAGCAATGGATAAGAGAATCTGGATAGACTTCAGCATTGCCACCGGCGAAAAAGTTTTATCATAATCGATTCCTTCTTTTTGAGTGAACCCTTTTGCAAAAAGCTTTGCTTTAAAGGTTTCCACCTTACCATCTGCGCCTCTCTTCTTCTTATAGATCCACTTACATCCAATGGGTTTTATTTCATTGGGTGGTTCTACAAGATCCCAGACTTGATTGGAGTACATGGACTCCATTTCAGACTTCATAGCCTTTTGCCAAAGATCTGCATCTTTATCTTGGAGTGCTTCATTGTAGCTACAGGGGTCGGTACCTTGTTCATCAGGGACCCGGTCATAAGACTGTCCTAAGAACATATACCGGTCAGGTCGAATAATAACCCTCCCGCTACGATGAGGCACAACCCGTGTCTGTGCATCACTGATATTTCATTGTCAAGATTCTGAACCTAATACACCATTATCTACACGTTGTACTGGTTCAGGAACCTGCGTGTTAATGGTTGGTTCGGGATCTACACGAGTTTCGATAATCCTCCCACTACGACGTGGTAATGGAATATCGATAACTCTTTCTTGTGGTGTTTCTTCTCGTACCGTTGGTATCGAAGAAGTATGTCTCGGTGTCTTTCCTCTCATTTTCTCTAGAACAATACGACTTCTGGGCTTGTGGTCCATAACATAGTCCTCTTCTAAGAATATGGCATTGGTGCTAACAATAACCTTCTGATCCTTAGGACTATAAAACAGACCACATTTAGTTCCTCTTGGATACCCAACAAAGAAACATACTTCTGTTTTTGATTCCAACTTTTCTGCGTTCCCTTTCAGCACATGCGCTGGACTACCCCAGATCCGAACATGCCGCAGACTAGGCTTTCGCCCAGTCCACAATTCCGTGATAGTAGTAGGTACTGACTTAGAAGGTACCAAGTTTAGAATGTATGCGGCTGTCTCTAACGCGTGTCCCCAAAAGGAAATTGGTAAATCCGAATAACTCATCATAGATCTTACCATGTCCATAAGAGTCTTGTTCCTTCTTTCTGCCACACCGTTCTGCTGAGGCATACGGGGTACAGACAATTGGGATGTAATCCCTTGCTCCAATAAGTATTCCCTAAACTATCCCAAGAGGTACTCTCCACCACGATCAGATCATAGTGTCTTGATACATTTACCTAGACGCTTCTCCGTTTCAGCCTTGAAGTCTTTGAATTTCTCAAAGCATTCAGACTTACGCCGCATCAAATAAATGTACCCATACCTTGAGTAATCATCGATGAAAGTGACAAAGTACTCAAATCCCCCTCTTGCTTGGACAGTCATAGGACCACACAAATCAGAGTGAACCAGTTCCAACGGCTCTTTTGTTCTATAGCCCTTGGCCGAGAATGGCCTCTTGGTCATTTTACCTTCCAAGCAGGATTCGCAAACTGGAAGTGCCTCCACTTCCAATGAGCCTAATGGCCCATTTTGAACCAGTCTTTGAATCCTTTTCAAATTAATATGACCAAGGCGTAAGTGCCAAAGATGCGTTTGGTTCATCCTCGAAGGTTCTTTTCTCTTAAATGACAAACTATTTGTGTTATTCAATTCATTAAGTTGCAGTATAGGAGAGATAGGATTTATAATATAAAGATCATCCACCAATTGACCAGAACAAATAAAACGTTTATTTTCTTTAATAACTATTACTTTATTAAAATGAACTGAATATCCATTCTTTACTAAACTAGAAACTGAAACTAAATTCCTTCTAATAGAAGGTACATAAAAGCAATTTCTTAATATTAAATTCCTATCTCTACCAAAACTAAGATGTAGATCTCCTACTGCAACTACTGCTACTCTCGTAGCATTTCCCATATATAGATAAATCTCTCCATCACTGAGCTGCCTGGTTCCCTGGAACCCCTGCAAAGAATTGCATACATGATCAGTGGCTCCCGTATCTACACACCAGTTACCGGTAGATTGGACCGCTAAACACGATTCAACAACTCGTAAATGAGATTTACCTTGATTGTTCTGTCTGGCGAGATAAACTGGACATTGCTTCTTCCAGTGTCCTGGCTGCTTGCAAACAAAATATTTGCCTTTAGGCTTTCCCGGGTTCATTTTGCCTCTAATTAACCTAATCTAACCTATAACCCATGTATACCTTCACAATATAGGTGGTATGAAGAATAGAAAGGATGGAAGGAGAGAATATGGTAGAATATATGAAAAAAATCTTTGTTTCGTAGTGGAAGAGATTAATGGGGGGAAAGGAATGTAGAAGCTAGGACCGTTATAGAAAAAGGGTAATACTTGGGGCACACCCAAAGACACAACTTTTGGGACACAACCCAAGAGATGTGTCTATCTCTCTGTTGTGATGACACAACTTTTGGGACACAACACAATAGATGTGTCTATCTCTCTCCTGTACAGTGATATCACAGGAGAGATATAAACACATCTCTTAGGTTGTGTCCCAAAAGTTTTTTCATCACAAGAGAGAGATAGATACATCTCTTGGGTTGTGTCCCAAAAGTTGTGTCATCACAGTGATATCACAGGAGAGATATAAAACACATCTCTTATGTTGTGTCCCAAAAGTTGTGTCATCACATGAGAGAGATAGACACATCTCTTGGGTTGTGTCCCAAAAGTTGTGTCATCACATGCAACACAAAGATAGACACATCTATTGGATTGTATCCCAAAAGTTGTGTCTTTAGGTGTGTCACAATCTATACTCATAGAAAAAAAACATTATTTCTCACATTTTCAAAAGTGGAGCATTGGCCTCTCAAAAAACAATATGAATAAATAAATAAATAATGTGGAGCATTGGGAGAGAACAAAAACTACTCTTTTTCTATTTTTTCAGTTTTTCTTTTTTTTTATTGATAAAGTTCTTTCATTATAGTAACATACATTACCCTATACATGTTTCATGCTTTCCAATGCATTTCTCTATAAATAGGGTGGGGCTAAATACACCACATTCATTCAGGTCTCTTCCCTTCTGGTATCTCCTTAGAAATCTTGTTTAGGTAGTCGTCTTGCATTTGAGCTTCTTTCACTTCATCGATGACTGTTGGTTGTGCAACAAGAGCTGCTAATATACCGTCGTAATGACGAGAGGTAATTTCTATTTCTAATCTTTCAAAGTCTTTGATCAATTATTGTTGTGTAGTGAGAAAGTAAGCCAAATTTCTTGAAGATTTTTGACTTAAAGCATCAGCTACGACATTAGCCTTGCCGGGATGATATTGGATATCAAGATCGTAGTCTTTCATCAACTAAAGCCATCTTCGTTGCCTCATATTCAGTTCCTTCTGAGAGAATAGATACTTTAAACTCTTGTGATCGGTGAAAATCTCACATCTTTCACTATGTAGGTAATGACGCCAAATCTTTAAGGCGAACACTACTGCGGCTAGTTCTAAGTCGTGAGTAGGGCAGTTCTTTTTATGAATTTTGAGCTGTTGGGATGCATATGCAATAACTTTACTATGATGCATTAGAACACATCCCAACCTCGATGGGAAGCATCACTATAGATCACGAACCCACCTTGTCCAGTAGGTATGCTTAAAATTGGTGCAGAAACCAATCTGTTCTTCAACTCTTGAAAACATTGCTCACGATCATCAGTCCATTCAAAAGGTATGCACTTCTGCGTCAATTGAGTCATTAGCCCAGCTATCTTGGAGAAGTCTTTGACAAATCTCCAGTAATATCCCACCAAACCTAGGAAACTACGTACTTCTATCACAGTTGTTGGTATCGGCCAAGACATAATCGTCGCCACCTTCTATGGGTCAACTGATACGCCTTGTTTTGAGATCACATGCCTCAAGAAAGAAATCTTTGGAAGCCAGAACTCACATTTCTTGAATTTGGCAAATAGTTGACGATCTCTCAATGTCTGTAGTACCGTCCTCAAATGACGTTCATGCTCCTCAAGACTCTTAGAATAGATAAGGATATCATCGATGAATACTATTACAAAATCATCGAGATGGGGTTTAAACACTCGATTCATCAAATCCATGAATGCAGCAGGAGCATTGGTAATACCAAAAGGCATTACTAGGAATTCGTAATGACCATATCAAGTTCAAAAGCCATCTTTTCTACATCTTCTACTTTAATCTTCAATTGATGGTAACCTGATCTCAAGTCAATCTTTGAGAACACTTGTGCTCTTTGTAATTGATCGAATAGATCATCAATCCTTGGAAGAGGTTATCGATTCTTTATCGTTACCTTGTTCAACTCGCGGTAATCAACACATAATCTCATAGTGACATCTTTCTTCTTCACAAATAGAACAAGTGCACCCCAGAGAGAAGTGCTAGGTCTAATAAAACCTTTATCCAACAATTCTTGTAATTGCGTCTTTAACTCTGTCAGTTCCATTGGAGCCATACGATAAGGGGTCTTCGATATTGGTTGGGTATTTAGAATGAGATCAATAGTGAATTCAATCTCTCTATCGATCAGAATGTTAGGCAAGTCATCTGGAAAGACGTCTGGAAATTCCCTTACCACTTGGATATCTTCCAAAGTTACTTCTACAGGCGAATCTTCTAGAATGGAACAGAGATAACATTGACATCCTTTCCTAAGTAATTCATTGGCTTTCATGGAAGAGATAAGACACGTGGGAGGTAACATTGCACCCTTTCCTTCAAAAGAGAAGTCTGGTCGATAAGGAATTTGGAAAATGACTCTCTTTGTAACGCAATTGATAGTAGCATATACCGAAGATAACCAATCCATACCTAAGATGACATCAAAACCTTGAATCTCTAAAGGTATCAGATCTACAAGTAATGGTACATTACTTAATATGATGTTGCAAGATCGATACACTAAGGTACCAATCATTGAATTTCCAGAGGGAGTAACGACGGATAGGTCATAACCTAAATGCTCTGGTGACTTACTGAATTTTGAGGCAAAGTATGGTGATACAAATGAATGAGTAGATCTTGAGTCCATAAGCGTACGAGCATCAATACTACAAATAGAAATAGTACCTGCCAATACAGTATCAGTTATAGCCTCGCCACTTGGGACTAAGGCAAATACACGTCCATGGCATTGTTGATTCTTCCCTTGGTTCCCCTATTTTGAGCCAGACGTTGGTTGGTTGGAGTGGCAACTGGGACAACTTCCTTCCCAGTCTTCCACGTTGGGCATTCTTGGATCATATGACCCATTTCCCCAGACTTGTTGCATGCTCCTGTACTCAATCGACAGATACCCCAATGCATCTTCCCATATGTTTTACATGGAGATATGGTTCCACTCTGTGGTCTACTCTTGTTCTGAGAGTTAGAACCAGCACTAGTCGTTCCAGTGAACTGTCTCTTGGTATTTCCTTGTCATTTTCCCTGGTTACTTGATTGTCGTTTAAAATTATCTCGATTTTTCTGAAGTTCTAAGCTTGTTCTTTCAGTCACGAGAGCACGGTCCAACACCTCCTTGTATAACTTGAGTTTGAACATCTCTACCTTGCTGCGTATGTGGATTTGCAGACCATCTTCAAATTTCTTTGCATTTTTCTCTTCTGTAGGGATTAGATACGTGGCAAAATGGGATAGGGTAGAGAACTCCGTAGCGTATTGGAGCACCATCATGTTTCCCTGCTTCAGGTTCATGAAATCCTTAGCCTTTTGTTCCTTCATAGAGTATGGGAAGTACATGCCATAAAATACCTCCAAGAATCGCTGCCAGCTCATCTCGGGCTCACTTTCCTCCATTGCAATCCACCAATGATCTGCCTCCCCTACAAAGGTAAATGTGGCATACTTCACTTTTTCTTCCTCGGGACAGGAAAAGACTTTAAAAATCTTTTCCATCCGACGGACCCATGATTCAGCCTTAGCAGGGTCTGCACTGCCATCAAAAGTTGGAGGTCGTAGTTTCTGAAATTGTTCCACTGTTATCTGCATTCCCCGCTGTCCATTATTTTTACTTCCATTACCACTATCCTCAGAATTAGCTATTCTATCTTGGGCAGCGTAAGCCAATCCTTTAATGATTTGTTCGACACGTTCAAAATCTAGCATTCGCTGCTTCATCCATGTTGGTTAAGAGTTTCCTTGTTAGTACTTCTCTGACTACATAATAATAATGTAATTAGTAGAATTTCTTACCTTACATTTATATCCAAATCGAATTTATCATACCTAAGTATAGGTATCTAGCGTACGGTCCTATTAAGTAGTTGAGGCTTTCTAATGGCCCTAGAACTATTGCTCTGATACCAAGCTTGTCTGGCCCCAAAATCCAAATTGGTGGATTTAAGGCACGTGACCGGCCACCAAGGCCTCATAACTTGTTCAGAGACTAGCGGAAGCAACATAATTAAATTTTATTACAAATACAGGTCATGAAGACCATAATATTACAAGTCATTCCATATTTGTTACATGATATTCTGATGGGCTAACTTGAGCCTTTAAATATTGCCTTTGAGAATTCCATTGGAATTGCTCATGTTATTTAACTAGGTAGCTAGTATTTTAAGTCCTTCTTCCTCTATAGGTCTTCCTCAACCAGGTTATCTCCCACATTCTTATACTTTTCATCACCTGAAAGGGGTTAGAAAGATTTGGAGAGTGTGAGTAGAAGACTCAGTGAAATAATTGTAATCCTGGATGATGAACATAAAGAGAAATCTGTATATCAATGGTAAATAAGATAAACATAACAATCGATATATCAAGAGAGTAGAATATCATCAGGACAGGTATAACGAATACATTTTTAGAAGGTCAGATTACCAACCACCCATTCACGTACTCATACATATACATATACTGCAATAGCTAACAGATCAGAAGCACTCGTAGATCCAATAAGGAGGGTCGGCCAACGTTGGGCCACTCGTAGATCCAATATGGATCATCCCACATAGGGGCTCGTAGATTCTTAATATAACCAATATATAATCACGTAGAATGGTGGTAATTGACATTGGAATCAATGAAATATGGAACTTACAATAATTTCAAATACGATAACCTCTTTCAGTGGAACGAATCGAAGTATTCCAGAACAAATGTAAGAACAACGATTTCATAATTAAACAAAACTTGTTCAAATAATAGGACAAGATTCACCCATGAGGAGTTGAATCAGTAAAAAGGAAATACGATCACTCACCTTGGTAGTTTGTGTGATTATAGTACTTCTTTTGTAGATAAGTTAACCCTCAAATCCTATACAATGTATTTGATAATACTTGTCATTTAGTCTAACTTTAAAGCATAGGGGTAAAACTGTAATTATGGCTTTTTAGGGGTATTTTTGTAATCCTACCAAAATCAAATTTTCCCTTACTAAAATAATCTTTATATTATTACAAAACGCCATTGGCTACAGTGGATTCAGAGTTCGTTAAAATAGTATATGAAAAATTATATAGCTTTTCTATATCAACTTTGCTTCAAAATAAGTGATACAATTTTTTTATCCCCAAACTTTAGGAAAATAGTGTATAAATATTCTAAATATTATTCTGGTCACAACGATATTGACCATTTATTTTTTGGAGTTTTACAAAATTTTAAAAGTAATTTTAATGTTAAAAATTCATATTCTATAGCCATGTTACAAACTGAAAATTCAGATAAATACCAGTTGTTATCCGGAACTCACCAAATTTTGGAAAAATTCTTTAAAATGATTTGCGATGAATTGAAAATTTTAAAATGACCAAAATACCCTTAGTGTTGTTAATGAATGATTGAAAATATGAACAAGGGTATAAGATATCAAAAGGAGTAAAAGATATAATTTACTCACTAATTGACGATAGAGTTTGAAGCTTGTAGTTTTGGTTCAACTTCATTCACCACTGGAATCACCACCACTAGTCTAGTATATATATATTTCAAACGACCCCCTTTATGAGTTTACAAGAATTTCGCTTCCCTCTTTCTTTCTCCTAAGATTCCCCCTCTCTATCTCTCTCTCTCTCTCTCTCTCTCTCTCTCACACACACACACACACACACACACACACACACACACACACACCCTTAATTTCTTCCTTAGCTCTCTAACTCTCTTGTACTAAATTCTCTCAAGATGAGTGAATTAAACCATATGGAAGCCTCCATATTTATACTGTGAATTGAGAGATGAGGTTTACTTATATTAATTATGTATATTAAATGAAGCATTGCATTGGAGAATACAACATGAAACAAAACACATGCATTAACAGGGGAGAGTAAATAAGCATACTTCATTAATTGAAGTTTGAGTTTTAACTCTTTGTATGATAAAAGTTTTCGTAACATTTGTGTTAGGTAGAAGTTTTCCACTTAGGCTATTTTCTGAAGTCACATGTAGGTTAGTTGGTTAGGTGAAAGACCACTGAGTCTTTGACACATGTCAAAGGTTAATTGGGTGGTTAAAATATAAAAAAAAAAATATGAAAAAATTTAACGAATTTTAATAATGAAAATTTGGGTCTTGACAATAGGTACCCATATCTTGAGTAGGTCTGTGAATGTAATGAAATATTGTTTTCCATTCAAAGAGGCTGTAGGGAATGGACCGCATATATCAGTGTGAATGAGTTCTAATAAGTCTGTACACCTGTTGGCACCTATTTTTCTTATATTTGTCTGTTTATCCTTAATGCACTCAATGCAGACTTACAAGTCTGCCAAATCTAAGGGGCCAAGAATCCCGTCACGCACAAGTCTCTCAATTCTCTGTTTAGAGATATGGCCTAATCGCTTGTACCATAAGGTAGCGGAATTCTCATTTAATTTTCGCTTTCGTACCACGTGAATTAGTATGCAGAATTTTATTATAAGAAGTAACATCGTCAAACATATAAAGATTATCAATCAAAGAACCGGTACCAATAAGCTTTGAATCTTGAAATAGACTAACTTTATTATTTCCAAAAGAACAAGCATTATTAGATTTGTTCAAATTAGAAATAGAAATTAAATTTCGTCTAAAAGATGGTGCAACAAAAGTCTCAATCAAATCCAAATAAAAACTAGTCTTTAATAATAATATAAAATTTCATATAGCTTCCACTGAAACTTTCTTGCCATCGCCCATAAAGATGAATCTTTCAGCATCAGTTGGCGATCGACTCCACAGGCAACCCTACATAGACATGCTTATGTGAGTAGTAGTAGTACTAGAATCTACCCACCAAATATCCTTAGGTACAAACGCTAAATTAACTTCAAAACAAACCAAAGCGAGAAGCTTACCCCTCTTTGCACACCAAGCAGCGTATTTGGGACCGTCTCTTTTCATGTGACCTCTCTTCTTGCAGAATTGGCAAATGAATTCCTCAATGTGCTTCTTTACTTTATTTTGCTGAGGCATTTCATTTGCAGCATCCTTAGCTCTATTCCTTTTATTATTCTGAGAGGTTGATGCGTGAGCACTTTCAGTCTTGTCTTTCTGAATTCTTTCCTCTTCTTGTACATAGTGAGATATGACCTCATTAAGAGTCCATTTGTCCTTTTGGGTGCTATAACTCACTTTAAATTGACTGAATTGTACAAGAAGGGATATGAGAACCAAGTGCACGAGCAAGTCCTCAAACAGCTCTAACTTTAGTACCTTTAGTATCCCACTAAGATGAGACATTTCCATAATGTACTACCTTATGTTCCCCTTTCCTTTATACCTTATGGAAATTAGAGTAGCCAAAATGGTACTCGTTTTCGACTTTTCATTTTTAGCAAAATATTGTTGTAATTCAGAGAGGAACTTCTTAGCATTTGTGCTCTCAGTAATTGAACCCCGAAACGCTTCCGGAATAGAACGTTTCATACTCATCAGACTCATGCGATTCGAGCGATCCCACTTCTCAATTTTACCCTCATTTGGGTTTTCCTTAGTCGAATGTCCTTAGCGCAATGTCCAAATAAATACATCCGAGAACGATTTCCACGTTCTTTTTGCAGACCTTAAAGTTTCCCCCATCCAGCATTATGGTAGCGCTAACTTGAGCAGAAACATTTGTAGCAGTAGCAGAAACTGAATAGAGAATAAAAATAAAATAAAATAATATGCTCACTATGAATGACATGTCATAACATAAACATATCAGAAATACTTCATATACGCATGTATGACACATTAAGTAATTTACGTAATGGTGGGCCCATCACAGGATACCTAGAACAACATTGACATTTGATCTTTGGACATAAATATCAACTGTAAGTGGTATTTTCCGTATAGTGATCAAATACTGACAATAAGTCATGTCATACAGTAGCCTTCCTTTGACCCGACTCACTGCCCACATGGATAATTATCTTGATAATTGTCACATATTTACTACCACGTGTTTTGAAAGTAAGACTCCTTGCATATTCTAAGGGACTGTAACAAAGCTCATAGTCTTTGGAACCTTGTCCTTCCTAGAGCTACTGATAACTCAAATCTAAACATGAATATTGCTCAATGGATTTATGTAAGGATGTCTGATGATGCTCATAATGTTCATATTGATCTTCCTAATGATATTATCTTTATTGCAGAATACTGGCATCTATGGAAAGACATACTTCGTAAATAATGTTGTGTTTAAAGAGAAATCAACTGATGAGAGGCAACTCGCAAAAATGTTGAAAGAGCTGGAAATTGATTTCCTAAAAGCTTTTTCCCAAAAATAAGAATATGAGAAATTAGAATCATGAGGTGGTTTCCTCCTATTGCAAGGTCCTTTAAACTCAACACCAATGGGAGCTGTAGAGGCAATCCAGGAAGGGGAGGAATTGGGGGTCTTATCAGGGATGACCAAGGAAGATGGAGAGCTAGATACTATGGGAGCATCGAGCATTGCACAAGTCTGCTTGCAGAAATAGAAAACATCCGAAAGGGATTGTCCCTAGCTTATCACAAAGGTTTGATGAACATCACAGTGGAAACCGACTTTATAATGGCTTGCAATTTGATCCAGATTCAAGAAGCTAATCACCCTCTTAGAGTGATTATAGATGACTGTAGATTTTTAATTAATGCTTGTAAGCTTAATATTAACCGTATATTGAGAGAATGAAATAGGTGTGTAGACAGTCTTGTAAATATTGGGGCTGATCAACTGAATTCGTTCGTTTTGTTAGATGCCCCAATTAAAGAACTTTGTTAGCCTTTATTGACGGACGCTTGTGGCACTAGCTTCTCCGTAGAAACTATTTTTTTTGTTTGTTGTTTTTCAATTTTACCAAAAAAAAAAATATATATATATACATATTATATTCGTGTGAGTTTACAAAATTTAAGAGGGGGCGTGAGAGGCGTGAACGTGATGGTCGAGTAATAGGATGCCACATAAGAGCAAAGCATGTGGAAAATAAAATGAAATGACACGTGATTTGTAACTTCACTATTCTTCCGCCAAGTGTTTGTCAGGGTTGGGCACTGGGCAGCCCTATCTTTTCCTTTTCCTTGTAGTGTGTGCAATTTTTGCTTTAGCATTTGATTTTGGGCAAGTGAGCAGCTTTTTGTATCAGGAGGTGAGTTTTAATCGAGCATATAATTACACGATTTTTAAGAATTTAGAAGTAAATTTATTATAAAATATTTATTCAATGGTTAAAATTTGTCTTTTTTTTTTTTATATTAAAAACTTCTCACAATAAATTTATCCTTTCATTTTTAGAATAATGATAATTCAATCAATTTCACATATTTTTCTACATTATACAATCTTAGTCATTGATTTTAATAGATTTCATGTGCTCCCCCGTACGAGATTCATGTGAAATTTATTGTATAGTTCACTAGATTTAATGATTAAAATTGTGTAGTATAAAAAAATGTGTAAAATTGAATGTGTATATCATTATTGCTACTTTGATAGTAGTATATTAAAAACAGTCACGCATCAGATTTCAAGAAGTTAGAGAAAATGGTGAAGCACGTGCTGGTCACCGGGAATACCCAGCTGAGAAACTGATGCAGCTTGTAAAAAGTTGACATATTAATAAATAAAGAGTTTTGTTAATATGTGTTCTCAGGGCATATGTTAAAGTTCTAAAAATGAAAATAATCAAGAGAGACAAACACTGAACCCCACACCGGACACCGAAATCCATACAGTACCACTTGTTTATTTCTACTTCTAGAATATTAACATATGTCCTAGGGGCACATTAACCCAAGGTTCTAAAAGTAAAAATAAACAAGGGATACAATGTGGTTTTCAATGTCCGGTGTGTGATTCAATGTTTGTCTTCCTTGTTTCTTTCTAATATTAAAACTTTATATACGGAGTATGTCCTAAGGGCACATGTTAACAAAACCCTTTTTTTATTAACAGCTCATAACAGCTAAGCTAGCAGCTTGTAAAAACATTTAAAAGGTAATTAATAACACTGATCTCCGGTAGGATCAAAATACAATTATCTTCCTTCTTGTATGAAAAATTACAATAGTAGTCTCCATCAAGAGATAGGCTTAGTTTGGTTCCTATTTTGGTATTTTTTTTTTAAAACATAATTTTATGTTAATTCATTTGGTAATTAGTTTATTAGCTTTGCAAAAATTGAACTTGAGATTTTTTTCAGGGGATTTTTAAAAAAAATTTTGAGAGATTTTTCAGGGGATTAAAAGCTCTAAAATGGAGTTTTTAAAAGCTCAAAGTTACTTTTTGGTTTCATGATATTTTTTTGAAGCGTAACGTGTCTTTTGTATAAAATTATTAAGCAACTTAATATTTAATTTCATAAGCTAATTTTAAAAAGCCACATAGAGGCCAAACTAAACCTTAAGATGAAATACTCCGAACAATTTTTTCCCTGCTGGTAGTCGATTGTCTGTTGACCATTAATTTTATATACTCCCTCCGTCCCATATTAAGAGTCTCTTTTGGGAATTCCAACTTATTAAGGGGACAACCTTGATTTTGGTGAGATTTTCAACTTTCAATATTACCCTTTTTGAAATTCAAAATTATAGTGTCACATCAAAAAAAAAAGAGGGAAGAGTTGGATATAATAAAGGGCAAATTTGTAAAGTATGTATTAAAGTTCTTTTGACTTTTCAAAGAAGACTCTTAAAATAGGATATCAAAAAATAGCATCAAAAACTCTTAATATGGGACAAAAGGAGTAATTTTTTTTGGGAAATTTGGTGATAAACCCCTTAGAATCAGTCGTTACTGTGCAAAACCCAGTTAAACTCTTGTTTGATCTAAAGCCCACGCGCGTTTTAAATTTGCAATCAAAAACCCATTTTTCTTTTTTTTATTTAGTTGAATGACGACGTTGCCCCCGACATCGACGAAATCGTCCGACGCCGGTGACTGCAACTACCACCATCGCCACCATTGCAGTGAGACCACCATCACCATCACCAGCACCACCATCACCAGCACCATCATTGTGAGATTGTCATCACCACCACCATCACACCGCAACCACCACCACTTTCGTAGCGAGACCACCCCCATCGCCACCACCATCTCACCACGACCACCACCATTGCCACTGAATAAGATGATATATATAGATATATATACATATACACAGATAAAATCGTTGCCACTACCACCATCACCATCACCATCGCACCGCTACTGCCACCATCACCACTACCATTGTACCGCCACCACCACAATCGTCACTGAAGAAGATGATATGTATATATATATACAAACACGGAGAGATAATATTACATGTTTAACAAACAGATAACATTTGTTTGTCAAACAGATAACATTATCTGTTTGTCTCCATCACTGCACCACCACCACAACCACTGCACTACCACCACCACCACATCCCCCTTAACAGCACAGTTCATAACCACATCCATTACATCACCACCATGACCACCACTAGAGCACCACAATATTATCAGTTTTTGCAAACAGATAATATTATCTGTTTGCAAACAGATAATATTATCTGTTTTCAAGAACTTAGAAATTTTCACAACATACACCACTGCACCACCACCACCACCACCAATGCACCACCACCATCTCCTCCCCCTTAACTACACAGTTCATAACCACAGCCATCACAACACCACCATGACCACCACTAGAGCACGACAATATTATCAGTTTTTGCAAACAGATAATATTATCTGTTTGCAAACAGATAATATTATCTGTTTGCAAAAACTGAGAATTTTTCACAATCTACACCACTGCACCACCACCACCACCACTAGTGCACCACCACCGCCACCACCACCTCCTCCCCCTTAACATCACAGTTCATAATCACAGCCATCACAGCACCACCATGACCACCACTAGAGCACCACAATATTATCTGTTTTTGTAAACAGATAATATTATCTATTTTCTACAACAGAATTTTGCACCACCACCACCACCACCATCAGAGCACCACCACCACCACCACCACCACACCACCACCACCACCACCACTACTACCACCACCACCACCACTACCGCACCGCGCCACCATCACCATTTGTATCATCGTTGTCACTGCTGCCGTTGTCATCGCGGTTGTCATCGCCGTCGACATCACCCCAACCTCACCTCCATTACCACCGTCATCACCACCACCATCGAAGCACCACCACTACCACCATCGAAGCACCACCACCACCATCGTCACCTCCATCTATAATTGGAGCACCTCCACCACCACGTCACCTCCATCACTATCGCATCAACACCACCCGCCATCGCCACCACCCGCCATCGTCACCACCATCACTATCAGCACCACCATCACCATCGTTGTCGTCACTTCTGCTGTGTAGGAGTAGAGGAAATTTTCAGTTTCTTAGAAAATTAGGTCATTTTGGTCTTTTTGTTTGGGGAAGGGGTTTTTGAGTTAAATATTTGGATATTGGACTTTATGTAGCATTGTATTGATTTTAGGGTGCTATGTGAGTGGCCCATTTTTTTTTACCCTTACCAAGTTATGCACAGTTAAATGGGCAATGCTAGGGGCACTAACAACTTTTACTAACACTTACTAACACACTCTATCTCTCTCCTAGTGGTACTGCGGGGCCCACTGCGGACCCCACAGTACCACTAGGAGAGAGATAGAGTGTGTTAGTAAGTGTTAGTGAAAGTTGTTAGTGCCCCAAATATTACTCCAGTTAAATCTAGTCATTGATTTTTAGAAAGTTAGTGTTGTTTTGGTCATTAAAGAGCATTGACGAGACTGATGCACCACAACTTATTGTATAACCCACAAACCAAGCATAACTTGGAAAGAGTAATACTTGGGACACAACTTTCATACAACTTTCATATAACCTCTTCAAAAGATGTGTCTATCTCTTTCCTGTGTCACTGTGGGGTCCAGTGACATCACATGAGAGAGATAGACTCATCTTTTGGGGAAGTTGTATGAAAGTTGTATGAAAGTTGTGTCCCAAATATTACTCACTTGAAAATTCTTTGTGAGCTTTGGCCATAAAAGTGGATACTAGTATACTAGGCTTATAATATATGAACTTATTTATTTATTATTTTTTTTTGAGAGATTATAATATACGAACTTATAATACAACCTACGAACACAGAATCCCAAATTCTTTTGTGAGCTGAAACGGTCAAACAAAATTATTAGGAGTATATGTAATAAAGGAAACACTGCATGTGGACAATTGAGATTTGAGTGAGAGAGGTGCGAGAATTGTTCAATGTGATCCTCGTGACGTAGGTCAGTTTGATAGCTTCAATACTACATAACACATTGAAGTACAAGATACATTTGGGGTGGGGCCAAATACGTACATCCTTTTTTACTTTTTTTTTTTGGTTAAATACACCTTTTTTCACAAATTTTGCATTTTTAACACTAGTGGTGGTGTGTTTAACAGAAAATATAGTATATTTAATTTCACCCTACATTTGCTCATTTAAAATACTTGTAAAGTCAAAATAAAGGGGTAAGTCTATTATAAAAAACTTCTTATATGAGTAACCGTTAGATGTGAATCTAATTAACTACTAATATAAGATTCTCAAGAATCTATAAATGTATTTATTGCTAAAATTATCATCCAACAATTAACACCCGCTTTCTCATATGAGAAACTGTTCACGATAAACTTGCTCAAAATAAAATCTCAAAGATATATTTCCTAGGTCACAATTGATCTTCCCTTTACAGTTAGTACAAAAGTAAAGAAGAAATCTATTAATTTGTCATAAGAGTAATATTTGGGGCACTAACAACTTCCACTAACACTTACTAACACACTCTATCTCTCTCCTAGTGGCACTGTGGGCTCCGCAGTGGACCCCGCAGTACCACTAGGAGAGAGATAGAGTGTGTTAGTAAGTGTTAGTGAAAGTTGTTAGTGCCCCTAGCATTGCCTTTTGTCATATATATATGAGTTCACATTTACTCACAAGCACTCTATTGGTCAATGTACTGGGACTCACAATTAAATAACATTTGTTTAATCGTACATCCCAGTGCATTGGCCAGTGGAGTGTTTGGGTTATGCTCACCCAACCCTTAAATGGGTGAGCAAAAATGCACTCTCTATATTTATATATAACAATTTTTGTGTAATTTTTTTATTTATTTTTATTTTTTTATATATGCAAAATGAGAGGAAATTTTATGCAATAGTAAAAGAGGTACAATTTGCAATCATCAAACTATGACATTGGGGAGGTAATGATGAATCCACTCACAACTTACAACTTTTAATATTTCTAGTAAACTCAATTAGCAAGGAAGTGAGTAACTTCACAAAAAGTAGTTCGAAAAAAATAGAGTTTTGTGAAATTTCACAAAATTAATTTTGTGAAATTTATAGTTATACAAAGTATGTAAGATTTTAATTTTTTTTTGCTCAAAATATATCAACAATGGTACTAGTTTTCTAACTATCGTCGACACGATTCCAACGGTATAAAATTTGAGAAAAATAGAATTTTATATCAAAAGTTATGGAGATTTAAAGTTGCAAAATATTTTTTGAATTTAGAATATTATACGGTATAATACCCATATCGTATGAGCGGCTGCAAAAGCATTGTGCGTGAAAAGTTGGAGGGAAGTGGGAAAATGTGGGAAATATTTGGGTGCATGTCAATTTTGTCCTTTTGTCAAAGAGCAGAGACTTTTGATTAAATGCAAATATTGAAGGTATTTTTTATTAAATTTTTAGCTGACAAGGAATATATCTCTAAGTGTCCCTTTATTTACTGTATTTATTTATTATGGGAATTGTTATTGCCACTCTATCATCGAACTTAAGCACTCCATGACACAACTCTCAGAGCATGTGGTACCATGTATGTAATGCATAACATGCACGGTACAACATGCTTTAAGAGTGGTACTATGGAGTGCCTTAGTTCAATGATGGAGTGGCAATAGCATCACCCTTTATTATTTATTATTTTTTTGGAAAACTACTACTCAAGTGACCAACGCGCACGTGGAGAGTGACCGGAAATAACCGGTTGAGAATTGGGAGACCACATCACAAGAAAAGGAATCTATTTCATCGGACGGTGAAGATTTCATCTGATGATAAACAAAAGTCTTGAACTTGAAGCACTCTCTCTCTCTCTCTCTCTCTCTCATTCACATTAAAAAAAAAACCTCAACCTTTCTCTCTCCAAAATTTCCTTCTCTCTCTCTCTCTCTCTCTCTCTCTCTCAGCAAAGCAAGCAAACCATTTCGCTCGGCAAGTTGTGATTCTTGTGATTAATCTCTCTTTCCTCTCTAACAAATACAATCTTTCTACAATTTGTGTTATTAATCAGTATCATCTTGAGCTTTGAGCCAAAAACACTTTCTGAGTGGAGTCGAAGTTCAAATTTTGTGGTGTTCAATTGTTCGGAGTTTTTGAGGTTGCGTGAGATGGAGAGAGACTTCTTGGGTTTGTGTTCGAAAAATGTATCGATGACTGTGAAACAAGAGACCACTGACGACTGCAAAGACTCAGGTATTTTTTTTTCCCTGTTTCTATTCTAATTTTCTGTTTGGTTACCGAGAAAACAAGTACAGTAAGAAAATCACAGCTATGAATCTCAATCCATGCTTGTACCTTTATTGAGAGATTGTATTTAACAAATAAGTACTTCCCATAAATTAATTTTTGATGATGAAAGTTAGGCGGCTATACGGAGAAGATTTCATTTTTTTTAATTTTATTATTATTATTATTTTTGGTTAATCTAAAAAAAAACCATCAAGAAAGGAATTTGTAAAATGGAAAATTTGGATTAACATTTTTTTATAGGGTAAATTACCTTTTGCCCCCTGTGTTTTGCCTCTATGGCGCGTTGCCCCTGTTGTTTGAAATGTAACACATAACCCCCTTACCGCTGTAGTTTGGAATGTAATACATAACCCCTGTGGACCTGTGGTTTTTCTTCGTGACACTTTACCCCTGTAATAGTTGGTCATTTAAGTAATTTGTTTTGACTATAGGGGTAAAGTGCCACAAAGAAAAACCACAGGGGTTATGTGTTACATTCCAAATTACAGGGTAAAGTGTCACAGAGGCAAACCACATCGGTTAATTATGTGTTACATTTCAAACTATAGGGGGGCAAAGTGCTATACAGGCAAACCACAGGGGTAAAAGGTAATTTACCCTTTTTTTATTATAGAAATTCATGGAAAAATAAATATATGTGGGAACAAACTCCATAATTGAAAATTTTACTTAAATTTTGAGAAAGTATATGACCATATTTTGAAGTCAGAGCCAAACAGGCCTTAATAGATTCTAAATCTAGTCGGAACATCAATAAACCAGAGAAAATTATGAAATATAGTTTCATATTTTCAGTATTGTCAGCTGCCAAACAGTAGACGAGTGCGCTTATTACTTAATGTACCTTTAAATTTTTAACTACTTGTATTATACAAGTTTATGTTTGTTCGTGCTGAAAATATTGCTAATGTGCACCTGGGGTGTTCACACGTTTATTGAGAAACAGTCAATATTTATAATGTTTCTCAATTTTATTCTTTTTGTTGGAGAGATGGGTTTGGTATATCTCACGCCTTAATTGTCAACCGAGCAATGATAGATGCACAACAAAAATCCACAATCAATTGCACAACCTGTTTAAAATTGTTGGACTTCGTGCTGAAAAAACTGTACACACAAAAAGACAAAAAAAAGGGTGTACAGCTTTTTCAGCACGAAGTCCAATATTTTTAAGCAGGTTGTGCAATTAGTTGTGGGTTTTTGTTGTACATCTATCATTTCTCTTGTCAACCGGCTCACATTAGAAATTTAGAATCAACTCTTGAGAGTTTTATATTTTGTTGTGTTAGTTGGATAATGCTTTACTAATATGCGCCATTGGGGCTCACGATTATTACTTTATTAAACTCGAACATTTGACTTGGAGTGCGCCTTGCCAGATGTCACCAACGTTTACAATATCAAATACACCATATTATAACATGTTGTGTATAATATATATTATTATATTTCTATATTGGGAAACCCAAATGATCTAATTCTAAATATTTTATTGTTTGTGGCCTAGATGGTTCTCCATATGCTTCACATAAAAAAATTGTAGCTTACCAGTTACCATTAATGCCTACAATATTAATATATGACAATGTGCATGAGATTCTCGATACTTATTTTTATAAAGTTGATTAACATGTTCAACAGCTACACTGATGGAGCACTTATATTATTATATTGATATCTAATCAATGTAATTGGTCCGTGAAGAATATATATATATATATGTATGTATTGATTAAATGTATATGTTTGAGTAAAAGGTTTAGAGTTTCTCAACTACACTTCACCTGATTACTTTTTAATTCTTTGTCTTGAGATGTGTAAGTGATTTATGATCTATATGATCAATATGAAAATGGGTTTTGTTTTATATAAGTTAGATCTTATGCTATTAATGGAAATCATAGGTGTGAAGGTCAACTAAGCTTCCTGGTCTCTCTTTTTTTACTCTTGGGTTTTTGATTTTGCAGCACCAGCTATGCAGTGGTCATTCACAAACAAGGTTTCTGCTATTCCTCAGCTCTTATCTTTTAAGGCTGGTCAAGAAGATGGGATAAGAAAGACTGGTTATGATTCACTCTCTGGTTTGATGACTATATCGAGTGCCGAACCTTTTGATTCAAGTCACAAACCTTACTCGAACGGCCTTTTGCAGGTTTGTATTGATATTTTCGAATCATTGTTTTACGCTTCCATGAATAGATTTATCATCCAAAGTGAGAACTAATGAACTTGTAAGACAAATCTTGATATACCTATGTTGGTAACTTTAGTTTTCATGTAAATTACCAAATCTTAAGCTTATTCAAGGTTTTGAACCTTGTCACTTCAAGTCCAAATTAAAATCTTTCTATAGCCATGTTGGGTAACTCATTAATTTTCTTGGAAATTACAAAAGCTTAAAATCTTAAGCTCGTAAAGTTTTGAGCCTTCTCTAGCCATGTTGGCTAACTTTAGGTTCATGGAAATTACGAATTTTTAAGCCATTAAAAACTCTTTTAATCTTGTGACTTGATCTACAAAGCTTTTTATAGCACGATTGGGTACCTTTGTTTTCATGGATATTAGCAAAACTCATTCAAAGTTGTGGACCTTGTTTTAAATGGAAAATTTTCCCTCTAGTGTGGTTTGGTTGGGTCTCTTGTGATCTAAGGCCTTTTCCACTTGTTCTTTTTTTTTTTTTTTTCCCCTTTCAATTTATAGAAATTAGCAAAACTCATAAAAAGTTTTGAACCTTGTCTTTAGATGAAAGTTTGTCTCTAGTATGAGTTGGTTTGGTTTCTTCCGATCTAAGCCCCCCTTTTCCCCCCCTTTCAATTTATAGAAGAATGCGAGTTTTGATAAGAAAGTCGGGACCCATCACACAGTAACAACCTATTCTCAACAACACTTTGATGCAAATCAAGTTCATCGTTCTCACGAAGTGAAGAAATTGCCATATTCCAACCAAACTATTTCTGTTACTATGAGCACTCCTATACATCAGTCATTCCTTGCTTCTGTTGGACAGAATGTGATTAATAGTTCTCCTGTGAGCCCACAACCTCTTGGAGTGGTTCCAGTAATATCCCCTGTTTCAGTTATTCCCGCAACCGGTCCTGTTGTTGGTACCACCGAATTAAGGTAATTTCACATCGACAGTTCCTGTCTTTCTATTTGGTTCCTGGATTTTGAGAAGGAAAGGAAAACAAGAAGGAAAACTAGTTCCGTTGTGTTTTCCTCCATGTTTTCATATACATATATATATATATATATTTTTTTGGTTAGCCAAACAAAGGAAAAGGTTTTCCTCTATTTCTTCTTTTCTTCTCCCTTACTGAATCCAAGAACCAAACAAAGCCCGAGTCTCAAATTCTGAATTTGCTTCTTCAAGGTAGCTGAAATTCTAAGTAGTGAAAAATCTGTTCTGCAGGAATGCTTCCAAGACTTCTAGTGGTCCTACTCAATTAACCATCTTTTATGGTGGTTCAGTGTGCGTTTACGATGACGTATCTCTGGAGAAGGTGCTTCCTTACCTTCAATTTCCTGTTATGTAGAAGCTGTTTTTTGTCCCTTATGCTGCGTTTGGTATGAGATTGACCTTTTTTTTTGGTCCTCGTGGTCCATGCATCAACATTAACTGCTTGTTGAAAAGAACAACTGAAATAGGGGTGCGAATAGTGGATATAAACATAACAGATTGAGATCTATTTGCTGTAAAAGTCGAGGAAATCTCATCTACGAAACACAGTCTCCAATTTAAAAGCACAAGTAAAACTTGCTTTTTTGAAAAATAAAAAATTGTATTAGAAATCTAGAATGCATCCTTTAAATAATTTGAAATTGAAATTGAAAATAAAGATGATAATGGAATGACAATTGGTGAGAATGCATTCTGCAAATGTCATTCCAAACGGACCATTAACATTTTTGGAATGCAATCTCCCAAATTGCAATTTATTCTCTTGATTTTCAACTTATCTTAGAGATACGTTCTGATAAAGTTAGAGATACCTTCTGATAAAGAAAAGCAAGTCTTACTTGCTTCTGCTTTTAAGTTGAGAAAGTGTCTCGCATATAGAGACATGGGCATATAGAGACAGGGGTTGGAGGTTGATGGAATCCCATACTCCTTAACCTTTATAACAAAGAACTCTCACACTCTATCATGTTCCATCTTCATCCCTTCTTTCATCTATTCCTCTCTCTCTATATCTAAAGTACATAAAAAATTATACATGTGCTGCGGAAATAAAGTTACTTCCATACCAAACAGAGACACACCCGTTCACTTTTCTTCTTCTATGTTTGATTTTCTCTACTTACTTTTTGCTGTTTCATCAATTCCAGGCTCAAGCGATCATGTTATTGGCTGGAAATGGGCATTCTACGACTCCAAATACAACACCTACAATACCTCATGTGCAGCCCCAGATGATGCCAAGACCTTCTGGAGGTGATGGTTTTAATGGGATTCAGTCCCATAAAACAACAATTTGCGGGGGTCTTCCAAGCCCTATTTCCATGACCTCCCATGTGGGTCCTCAGTCTGCAGCTGGATCCAGTTGCACCAACGGAAAACCGGAAGTGAAAATAATAGGAGCCTTCGGATCTTCTCCGACCAAACCAGAACCTTCTAAAGTTGTTGTCACCTCACTAGGATCTGCTCCTACTACCCTTATTCCATCAGGTATATTCTTTTGTTTGTTTAAATTGATTTTTTTTTTTTTCATTGTCTTGTAAGTTATAACTTCGTTCACTGAATTCACCAATTTGAAATTTGCATTTGTTTTTTTTTTTTTTCTGCAGCTGTGCCCCAGGCTCGTAAAGCATCATTGGCCCGGTTTTTGGAGAAGCGTAAAGAAAGGTAATTAACAGCTGCCATTTTTCTCGTGGATTTAGTATTTGCTTTCTAGTGATAGCTATGGGAATCTTTGGAAGAGAGTATGTCCTAGTTGAGTTTTTTTTTTCCACTTAGGCTATGTTTGATGTGTGGATTGAAGGAAAAGGGAAAGGGAAACGAGAAGTAAAGCTATTTACCAAGTGTTTTTCTTATTACTTTCCTTCATACTTATATAACATTAAAAAGATACGATAGAAACACAAGAAAAGAGGAAGGGAAGTAACTTTCAAGATTCAAAATTTTCACTTTATTTTTCTTCCTATTTTCTTGTGTTTCCTAATTCCTCACTTTATTTGCTTATTAGCCAAACAAAGATTAGTTTTTTGGTTGTTAAATAAACAAGAAAAGTGTTTTCCTCATATTTGCTTTTCCTATCCTCACTATCCATGGACCAAACAAATTTGAGTCAACTGCAACCCGTTTTGCGGTTAAAAGTATCGAACCTTAACCAAGACAACTGGGAACATACTATGATTACGTGTTTTGACCTCCCGAGGAAAGGAAATCATTCTATCGTGTTGACACAACCTAGAAGAATGCTAGTTACTCCCTCCATCCCAAATTAATGGGGACCCTTTTGGGAATTCCAACTATTTAAGGAAGCTTATATTATTGGGGTAAAAAAATTTCACTTTCCATTATGGTCCTCGTTTAAGTTTACCATTTCAGTGTTAACTTTTTAAAGAGAACTCTCAAATTGGGGCAGGGGAGTGTATGCTTTTGTCTACCATGTTGGGGATTTAACATCTCAGCTTACCTTGTGAACGCTTCATTTGTGCAATTCAGGGCAATGAGCGCATCCCCGTATCCCCAACAATCTCCAGATTACAACGCTACTGGATCTGAAGGTCGGAGCATCTCTAAGAGTGCTGCTGGCTCTTTTCCTCTCCCGGCCATCCATTAGCAGTCAAGTGGGGGGTCTGACCGAGACATAGCATATTCAAGTTGCAAAATAAATTAGACGTAACTAAGCCGAAGAGCCAACTTCAAACTTCAATGGATTATTTACATATTTCATTGTATTCTTTTGACTTACAATCTAAGTTGGGCTCTTAGCTATGTTCTTTTTTTCTTTTTTTTTAGATCTTTTTTATTTTTGCTTTCATTATGACCGGAGCATTTTCATCCGGTAACACTTGTAACCTATGAGTTTTTATTAGGTTGTAAAAAATGCTATTTTCATTTTATTAATATAATTTTGTTATTTCTCTTGTTCTAATTAAAATCAGTTTGGCTTTGTAAATCTGATTTCTGATCCTGTAAGCATGATCTTGCTGCTGCTTGTCTTTTTTTCCCTCGCAAAAGAGAGAGTTGGTTTAATTTACATCTGGGGTTTGTGTCGAGAGATGTTGAATTTTGTAGACTAGCGGCAGCGGTACACGCTCTGCTTGTGCAGTGCGTGTATTTGTATTGTGTTTCTAAATTTTGTAAATAAAATTAATTTTTTGAGATTCATTTTATGTACTATTACACTTTTTTTTATTTTTTTTTTAGCACTGTTTCACTTTCTAAAAGAAACTATAAGTCAATGTTTTCCAAGAAAATTGTTTAGATATTCCTTTGGATAAATTACAGTAACACTCCCTGAACTATGACCATTTTTCACTAACACCCCCTAACAGTAAAACTGAACAAGCTCACCCCCTAAATTATCCTTTGTTGACACGTACTAAAACCCCTTTTTCTGGGGTGAGTTTGTTCACTTTGGATAGTTCAGGGGGTGAGTCTGTTCAATTTTAAAATTTAGGGGATGTTAGTTAAAAATAATCATAGTTCAAGAGATGGTGCTATAATTTACCCTTTTTTCCCTTCGAAGAAAAAGAGATTTTGGTTACCATAAAGAATGGATGATGCGAGAAATGTTCACTTGGCCAACAAAAAATAAAAGAAAAATTATGGACCAATCAAGAGGATTCTATGGCAATATGGAAGATTCAAGTGCATGCAAATGGTCAATTGCATAGTAATAGCATTGCATTAAAGACATGCATATATATATATATATACACACACACTAGCGGTTGAGGTACACGTGTTGCATGTGCAACTTGTATTTGTTTCCTAAATCTGCCCAAAAAAAAAAAACTTTCTTAATAGTTAGATGCAAAGTAATGTTGACATCGAAAAATAAATACGAACGCAACTCTCACTCAAGTAAGTGATAAAAAAAAAGTGTTGTATGACAACACACACAAAACATACGGACAACAATTCGTCAACTGCAACCGATAAATCAAATTAAATAATTTTTTTTTATTTTTTATTTGGGATACATATAAATTGTTTGGATAACATGAGAACTATAATAAATAATTCTACAAACTCTATGACTTTTCATCACGTTTGATTCATTAATCAGACACAGAAAAGTTGTATATCTTTTACACTAAAACACATGACTATTCTTTCCACAAATTGACATTTGATTCTAGTCAAATGCACACAATCTCTCCGACCCAAAAAAAAAAAAAAAAGTGCACACAATTTTCACAGCTCCACTATACAATTCCATAGATTGAAACATGCTTCTGTTTAAAAAACACACAGAGATTTTAGAGTACATGCAACATATCAGTCCAATTTCTCTATCTCCAGAGATGCACACAAAGAGATTTTAGTGCACATGCTATATACAGTACAATTTCTCTATCTAAAGAGGCATCTCTATTTATTTCTGTTCAAGCAGCCAAGACTATTAACAATGAACATAAAGATAGTTTAAAAAAAAAAAACTTGAGAGGTGACGATTTGTGGAAGTTTCGCCATGGGGTGGGAACGGTTTTTGAAACTTTAAAATTGCGTGGGCTTTATAATGACCATCTAGGACTTCTATATCATGCATATTTTTGATAGGTAAGTTGGTTGGTTTAATTGTAAATATGAGTAGTATTAAAAAAGAAATGGGTACCCCTCCCTTTCTTTTTACTAGTGGTGCCACTCACTTTGTGAGTGCAAGTTTTAAATTTTTTTTAAAAAAACTTTTTTTTCCCCTTCTTTGAATCACTTTTTGGGCAGTTTTTTCTGGAGCAGTTTTTTCAAATTCTAAATAGTTTTTTTTGTAATAATTACTTTGTTTTACCCCTACTATTATATTTTGTTAGTATAAAGTTTTATGGTATAATTGTAATTATGAGTGATAAATTTCTTTTTTTTGGTACCCTTGTTTCTCTCTATAGTAGTATAGATATATTAGTATAGATATGTAAGATTCTATATTTAACATATATAGATTTACATATGCACGGAGTAAAAAAAAAAAAATAAAGAGTCACTTTTTGAAGTTTTTACATTGTTTTTTTTTTCTCTCTCTGCAATAGCTGGTCTCAACTTATCTCCCCAAATTCACTCTCTCTCTCTCTTACTATTCTTTGGGTAACTGGGCTCTCTCTCTCTCTTTCTCTCTCTCTCTCTCTATGTTACTATCCTTTGGGTAACTGGGTTCTTCATGTTCCCGTATCCATCTCTATCTCTTTTGATGTTGGATTTCTTAATTTCTCTGTAAATTCTGTCTTTTTATTTATATATATCATTTGGAAGTTGTTTAAGACATAAGTACATTCAGATAAATTGTCAATTTTATGTAGATAGTAGGCGAATTATAGGGGACAATTTTTTTTTCTTTGTAATTTGAAATTCAAATTGACAGTTAATGACTTAAGGGTTTTTTTTTTGCCTTGAGAAAGTTATTGTAATATTTGTAATTTTCTTTTCTTTAAATAATATCAGTTTTATTTCGAATTTCTATATTGAACCGACTATATTATTATTATATTATTTAATCGCGTGACGGTTTTGACATATTATAGTATTATTAATTAGACTATAATAACCGTACCGGCTCGACCGTAATAAGACTCAGCTTAGTCACGTACTCGGATCCGGACATTAGAAATAATAACAGTTTGCACATAAATCGAGACTGATAGTATATCGAGGAGCTTATGCACGTAATCGAGAAAGTAGCACACAAATCCGAGGTGGGCCCCACATGGCCGGCTACATGGCAGTTCATGTCACCTCTTGTGACACTTGTCCACATGTTGGACATGTGTCCTAGCATGCAAGCATGCATGGAGACACATGTCTTTCCACCATTTTTATATAAACACACCCACATGCAAGCATTTTACTCTCTTGGTCTCCATAATCAGCACATATAGAGTTAGAGAGAGTTATGAGATAAATTTCATAGAGAGAGAGAAGAAATATAAGAAGAAGAAGAAGAAGCTTCCACCATAGAAGCTTAAGCTCAAGCTCCTTAAGCTCAAATCCTACATTCAAACCAAATTTCAAGTATTGGTGAGTTTACTAACTTACTTTAGAACATATATAGTATGTAGTGATGTTTAGTAAGAGCTTGATGTTGCTATTTTGAGGATTCCATGCCATGCAAGACAAATCCTTAAATCTGAGAAACTGAAATTTTCAGCAGAACATAGTTTAATAAAATGAACGTTTGGAGTAGCTCAAAAATCTGAATTAGGCTAGGTTTTTTTTTATGGAGAAAGGTAACTCATTTATCTACAAATAAATATTTTATAGCCCAGTCTAGAAATCACTCCTTCATAAGTAAAATGCATGTACAACACAATGTTATAAATCTGGGAAACAGAAACTTTCAACAGAATATAGTTTAGTAAAATGAACGTTTGGAGTAGCTCAAAAGTCTGAATTAGGCTAGGTTTTTTTGTGGAGAAAGGTAACTCATTTATCTACATATTACTCTTCTATAGCTCAATCTAGAAATCATTCCTTCATAGGTGAAATGCATGTACTACGCAGTGTTATAAATCGGGGAAACTGAAACTTTCAGCAGAACATAGTTTAGTAAAATGAACGCTTGGAGTAGTTCAAAAATATGAATTAGGCTAGGTTTTTTTGTGGAGAAAGCTAACTCATTTATTTACAAATAACTCTTCCATAGTCTGGTCTAAAAATGAATCCTTTATAGGTGAAAGTCACATACAATGCAGTACTATAAATCTGGGACAGAGCAGTCCAAAAATATAGAAATATCTAAGTAAAATAAATATTTTGAGCAGCTCAAAAATGTAATTGAAGCTAGATTGTTCTGTACATGAAGATGATCCAAATACCTATAATGTTCTATTTTTGAGTTTAATCTACAAAGCAATTTATCATGCCCAAATAAATCATATTGTTTCAGTCAACACAGTGAAAATGTATCCTGGCAGATTGTGTAGCTTTTTGTATGATGTTTTGTTTATGCATGGTGTTGATTGTTGATGCTAGTTTTCCGGTGCCTGTGTTGTTATGAAAATCTTGTGCTATGGTAGTGCTATCGCATAGATGAGTATGTTAAGGGTTTCATCTATATGTTTATTGGTATTAAATCCATGTTATAAATCCATGAGCTACGTGCTATGTTTTCCATTGTTATGAATATAGTTTAATGACCGTTGAAAGTTCATACCCAAGCTTTAAGTATGTTATACAACACGATTATTGCGTTGATGGTGATTGGGTAAGTTCTCATCGTAAGTATATTATGATATAAAACAGAATGAGGGATGTATAAACGTAACTTCGAAAGTATAAATGGATGTTATTATTGAACTAAACTATAAAACGTACGAACGCGTAAAATAACGATAAAACCTTCAATAACAGATTTTATGCGAATAAGGGACGTGAAGCTTCGTTTCTCGTTGTGTGACTTCCGGTCAAAGTTGATTCATAAACTTTCGTGTCATGTTCGGATATTCCTTGCAGAGTTAGTCCTTCGGTAATTCCATAGAGTCGATTGGGGAGTTGTGAAATGTTTTGTACCTTGGTCTGAGGATCGGCATGACGTGTTCGGTCAAGTGCGGATGACCTGAGGATCTTCATGACGTGTTCGATCACGTGATTGACTATATTCTGCACCCTTGGTCTGAGGATCGACATGACATGTTCGGTTAAGTGCGGGTGACCTGAGGATTGTCATGATGTGTTCGATCAAGTGACTGTTAATAGCCCGCATTCTTGATCTGAGGATCGTCATGACGTGTTCGGTCTTATGGGTGACCTGAGGATCATCAGTGACGTGTTCGGTCAAGCGATTCATTGTCAAGTGTTGTTCTTTCTTGACCCGTAAATGCGTTTGGAGTTGAGTCTTCTTTCAGTCAATGTCGTTGGCCAGTTTAGTTCTGGGCTAAGCTTCGAAGGGTATTGTGGGGTTTGAACGAGAAATGGTTCTGAGAATAAGAGATGATGAATAACTTACCTTAGTTGTGGTAACCTTAAGGATACCCTCACTTAGCTTAACTGCTAACGGCGTTTCATGTCGCTGGACCATCCACGTCCAGCCTTTGCAGGTCCTGTTGGAGCTAGCTACTGTCAAGATGCCGATTTTACTACTGAAGACTATGCTGGTGAAGATTACTACGAGGAAGGCTACGGTTTCGCCAGCTGAAGATCTTGGAGCTTTTCTTTTGATATAGTTCTATTGTTAATATGATTAATGATGTAATAGCTTAGTTGAACATATAATATGAATCTTTTGGATATCCTTGGGTCTGTAATATATTAATCATGTAAGACTTGAATGTTTTGGATTCTTGCTTCTGCTGAACTTAGTCACTTTTTCGGATTATATTATTGTTTTAAACATGTTTGGACAATCAGGTGACATTCACAACCAGTCACATGTCTACAAACCCATAAAAAAAATTATTTTTCCCTATTTTTGGTAGTTCGGGGCGTGACATGGATTTTTGGTATCAGAGCTTTAGGTTTAGACGCGCTCACTGATTGTCCTACACCTTAAGTTATGAGCATAAGATTTACCTTGTATTAGTACCGACACTAAGTTAGCTCCTCTTGCAGGACTATGGAGTCGATCTTCATTCACGACGATTTCGGAGGGCACTATATTCTCGACGGCCGTATCCAGCCTGCCGACCCCGTACTATATCGACAGCGGATCTGCTAGAGGGCGAGGCATATATTGGAGGAGGACATGCGGAGAGCTGTACTTACCGATGCATTGCAGTATCCGGATCGGCTTCAGCTTGAGTCGATGCATGCTTCAGAGACTACCATACTTATTCACCAGGAGATTATCAGCATGGCTCAGGACAAGGCTTTATACGATGACATACTTTTCCCAATTATCATGGCAGCACCGGCACCGCCATTCTCTCCCGAGCCCATACCAGAGCCAGATGCAGATTCAGATCCCATGGACATAGATAGCGATGACGACATAGCAAGTGGAGAGGATTCTGCAGGCAGTGACCACTTAGCTGACGACCCATCTGATGGTGATGACACAGATGACGACGATGACCTGATGATTGATGACGATCCGGCGAGTAGTGATGACGAGCCGATCGAGGAGGTTGACCCAATAGATGATGTTTAGGGACCAGGAAATGATGTACACAATCATCCAGTACTGCCAGTCGATGGGGACGTGATGGTATCGATACCCGAGCAGGACCACGGAGCAGATCCAGCCGATATCGAGGAAGATCCAGAGGAAGAGTTCTTAGAGGACCTAGCAGATGATCCAGTTATGGAGAAGATCCAGGATGATCTCGATGCACAGCCTGACCTGCACGACGACGTGGATCCAGATGATAATGATGAGCCTGACGAGTTAGCTATCGAGTTGGACGATGCGCCACCTGAGGTCGTAGAGCAAGACGATGAGGACGACATCGACTTGGATGGAGTTGGCGAAGATGACGTAGCACCGGGGTGGATGTTACCAGATGACTTTGACCCGTGGCTGGACTTTATGCCAGCAGATGTAGTTACCGCTCCAGGAGATGAGATACCACCTACGGTTACCGATGATGAGGCAGACTTTTATGCCCCGACTCGTTGATATGATCTACTGGGAGCTCCTGTTACTTCTATATAAACGATGTACATCTTAGTTTTGTTTGGCGTAACTCGTATTATAGATCTTTCTGATGTAAGTTACGTTGTATATGTATTTTGTAAGCACACCTAGTAAATGCTTAAACTCTTACATGTATAGTATGTACTGGCCTTGGACGCAGCACTTGGATGTAAATCTTTTTGGTTTAATATAATGGTTTCAATTATTTATGTAAAGTGTGTATATCGCTTTATTTAATCCAGTATTATATGCATGATTATTATATTTTAACTTTGGTACACATCAAGACCACCTATAGAGATTTGGTATGGAGTCAAAGGATATTAGCAATAAAACTTGTGCATTGATTTCAGATGGCAGGAGGACGTAGGGGGAATCGCAACAACGAAGAAGAACCGGAGATACCTAATGAGATAGACCCTACAAGACTGCTCACAACTTTGGTCAGAAGGATTAAGAGAGCTTTGAACAATGTAGGGAATAACAACAACAATAACCGCCCAACACCACCCCCAAAGCATACATGGGATAAGTTACTTGAACGTTTTCGCGCATTAAGACCGAAAAAGTTCGATGGGATGATGGAACCATGGAGAGCTGAGCAATGGCTACGTGAGATGGATCTCATCTTCAAAGCCATAGATTACATTGAAGCCGAAAAGCGCCATTTGGGCGTATTTCAATTAACATATGCCGCCGCAGACTGGTGGGAAGCGGAAGAGGCTACTTTGGGAGAAAGAGCCATAAGAGAAACGACATGGACCGTGTTCAAGGAACGGTTCCTAACCAAGTATTTCTCGTTAGTGAAACGAAATCTGAAAAAGAAGGAATTCATGGAGTTGGTTCAAGGGAACAAATCTGTTCAGGAATATATAACGCAATTTGAGCGCCTGTCTTGTTTTGCGTATCACATGGTGGACACACCTGTTAAGAAGAACGAATAATATCACTAAGGGTTATCTTTGTCACTCCAAGAGATGACTGCAGTATACGTGAGTCAATCCTTTGAATCTCTGGTAGGGTTGGCTACACAGATGGAGAACATACAGAAACAGAAGCAGAAGAGGTTTACTAGTAGGTTTCCGTCATGATATGTCCAAGGATCGGGGCCGCCCATGCATTATCAGGATAATAAGCGCACTTAGAATGGAGAAAGGAAGCCGCAGCAGGCAAGGAGACAACCACAGCAAGCTAGAACTACAGTACCACAAGCACCAGTCCCTGTTGGATATCAAGGAGGTTATGCCGCCCCAAGTAAAAGGCCCAGGGAGTTGCTTCAACTGTGGCATACTCGGCCACCATGCCAAGGATTGCAGAGCCTCCAAGAACCACAATCGTGGTGGAGTCATATGCTTTAATTATAGAGATAAAGGCCACTGGAGTCGAGACTGCACGGCACTGCGCCGAGGATACAATGGACCCAATGCTCCAGGACAAGCTGTCAAGACTCGTCTGAATGCCAGTATTCCGGAAGCAGCAGGCTTTGATGCCGAAGCACATCAGAATTTGGAAGGTACGCTCATTCTTTTTTAGCAACAGGGTTAAAACGTTATTTGATACTGGAGCATCAAATTCGTTTATTGCTAGTAGAGTCATACAAGATTTGGGTTTAGTACCTCAAAACCTTACCATAGCATTGAATGTCGTGTCTCTGATGGGTACATCTGTTAAGTTGAATAGAGTATTGTAGACACCCCGATTTTGACCAAACATCGAGTTAAGGGGAGTACTACCTCTAAGATCCGATGATGACAACCGTCCAACTAATCCAATACTTCCAAAGATGATTCAAGCTCTTCCAAAGGCTCTTTCAATTTAAAAAAAAAAAAAAAAAAAAAAGAGGAAAAGAGAAAACAGAAGAAAACGGCATAGGATAAGTTCTGCGGCAGTCACGGGATGCCGTACGGCACTCTGAGAAGTGCCGGAACGACACTCTGTGAATGTCGCAAATTTCACCCAGTGCCGCACAATTTGAAGTTTCATAAAAAAAAGGCAGTCCAAGGAGTTGTCTGCGGCATTCTGTGAGTGCCGCATCGGCTTTTATTGAGTGCCGCTCCGGCTACCAGTAAGTGCCGCGACGACATTCAGTGAGTGCCGCTTCCATCTCCAGCGAGTGCCGCATTTTTGTGATAGTCTATCCAAAAGTAGGTCGGTTTATACCATCAAAAGGCGGCGGGAATCAGGGTTTTGGCTGCGAATTTCCTAAATGACCCCCTAATGATTGCCTATATATAGAAGGTGTATATCCCATTATTAAGGATGGAATATTAGAATGTTAGCATCCCAATTTTGATTCTCCTTCAAAATTTTCTAAATAGAGAAAAAGTAGTAGAGTTGGAAGAAGAGTTTGATCATCACTTGGAAGGTCTTAAAGAAGCCAAGAATTTGAGGATACTTAGAGGTAAAACTCTAAACTAATTAGTTTATTAATAGCTCAATCACAATATTTAGATACCTAGGACCTTTTACACATTTTCAAAACCTCTCTTCCCACCTCATTTCATCACATACCACACACATATATATATATATATATATATTGTGATTGAGCTTTCATCTCATTAGTTTGGATCAAAATGGTTTAGTGTCTAAAGCTTAAGTAAATCTTGAAATAAAACCTTGGTCCCTTTTCTTTGATTATGTTTATTTCCTAGATTTATGAGACTTTCAATGCCTTACTTGAATCTTTGTGTTTAGAATCCCTCAATATTCTCATGAATTTATGATCCATGAAGGGATTGAGGTTGATTTTAGTATGTTGAGTCAATGAGTCCAAACTTCATCCATAGTTTGAGCTTATTATTCTTAGGTTTTCTGAAGCTCTTCATACTTCATTAAAATCTACATGTGTGTATCTTTAGCCTCCAATGACCATCAAGTGGTAGGAGTAATAATATGAATCCAAGCTTTTGTCCATAAGTTTGAGTTAATTGTTTTGGGATTTTGTGAAGTTCATTTCATACTTTATCAAAATCTACAAACATGTATGTCTATAATCTCCAATGACCATCAAATGGTAGGAGAAGTAGTTTGAATTAAGCCCAACTTCATGGTTTAGTAGTTGGAATTAACCAACTAAGTTGAACTTGAACAAACGGTGCAGTGAATTCAATGACCACCTTCGATCAAGGATTTTTAGTTCAATATCAGACCGTTGGAATTGAATGAAACCAACGGGAAAGTGTTTATAACTCAAAGTTCTACCACTCTAATTTTTGTTTTAAGGAAGTTTCATGTTTAGGGTGGTTTGGTCAAGGGTTTTGTGGAACACCTATAATCTATCCAAAGTTTCAGAACAGTAATACTCTTTTAAAATAAGCAGATTAGAACCTTAATCAAGTGTTCTTGGTCCAAAATAAATATTTCTAGATAGTTTAATCTGTTAGGAAGCTAACCTAAAAATACCAAAGCATTTATGATTTTATTACTATTTTTAGAAAATCATACAAAAACTCTGAACAGAGAGTTATAAATCCCTGAGTGATGTCTAGTGTTTGTCTAATTCCTAGAGATCTAACCGTCAAAACTTTGATTTTCTTTTTGAGATGGAAACTAGACACACAGAGGCATCTTGTGTCCAAAAATTATCAAGATCAAACCACATGAAGCATGCTTTTTATTTCTTTAAAGTTCTGATCTGCTCTCAGCAATTTTTAGAATTCTGTCATGATTTTGATATATCTTGCAAAAAATGGTCCCAATGATCTTTCCATGACCTAAGGCTTAAACTATGTGTTAATAGTGATTAGTTAAGCTTAAAACCAGAGGCTAAATGATCCAAATCAATGAAATGTTCATAACTTTATTTCATTCATACTCATGTGTTCATGTGCATTCATGTATGTGGATTGATACTTGCAAATAGAATTCACCTTGTGTTAGGATTTGTTACTTAGGGGTTCAATGATGTGTTTTGTTTAAAATATGTCGACTAACCCTTTGTTTTGTAGCGCTATCGAGGTATGATTTCTTGAACTCCTCTTTAGTTTATTTTAATTTCTTGATTTTCATTGATTTTTCGACCCCATGAATGACACCTTAGAAATAAGTCTTGCTTTATTTGTATATTTGAATTAGAGACTCTTTTCTAGGATTTTCTTTCATTTGTATGCATTGCACGTTTAATACCGCGGCTGGATCCCGGGTAAGTTCCTTAGTTCCCTATTTACATATCATATTGCTTGCTATTTGAATTACGTGGCTTATAAATGATATTTTATCGTTAGCTATTTTGCACCCTTTTCAACATGCTTGTGTAGTGTATTATTTATATATATATGTATTAGTTGAAGGCATACTTAGATTAATAATTCGATTAAAAAGGATGATGAGTAGAGGCCTATCACGAGATAGGATGAAAAGGGGTATTTTAGTCCGCCGGGCTCCTTCCCCTTTCATTCCATAATCCCCAGACCTAGAAAATCTCTGGTTTCTTTAAAGATTAGTCTACTTTAAATTGGTTTCTTAATTTTCCTTTTAAAATTAAGTGGCGACTCTTGGTATGAAATTTGGAAAATGTTTTAGAATTAAAAAGCTGTGTGTAAAGGAAAAATGCGATATCCATAATCTGGCGACTCCACTGGGGATCAAACCCAGAATCTCTGGTTTCGCAGACCAGAAATTTGATTTTAGGTTCACTCGAGGATTAGACTTGAAAGCATCCTTTTAATCGAATTAATTAATATTTGTGTGCCCGTTGCATTGCACTTGTATGTCTAGCCAGTCAGTCGATTGCGCGAAACTATGACCTTGAAGGCTCGGGGTAACCCGGTCGGTCAAGTAATCATGGGACCTTATGATCACCCTTGATCTCGTACCATGTGTTGGTATATGAAGCATCCTATCGGGTGTGTTTCAAGGGTCCCTTATTTGACCAAAACCCAGCTTTTGCATAGTAGCTTCCATAGAACCTTTTAAATCTTAGGAAATCAATTCTTGATTAGGATTTATGTGCTAGGGAGCTTTGTATGCCCAAAAGGGATTACTTGAGATGATGACGATACTTGCTTGATGAAATATGTATAATCTTTTAATCGCCCTTTAGCAATTTCTCCTCATGTTCCACGACATTTGGAAAACATGCCGAACCTTGATTATAAGATCATACTTCTTTTATCATGGTAGCTAAGCATCATTGACCTTGTATGCATTCGAATTCAAGAAAAGTACGGTGACAATCCGATCGTGTGATCCTTCTACCAAAAAGTTCTAAAATTTCACTTTTGGGAGTAAACAAGATTTTGATAAACCACCATTCTTTATCCCAAAATATTTTTTCGGTCAAGCAAAGCTCCAAACTAACCTCTGTTAAGGTATATTTTCACATGATCATCTTCTAAGAAAAAAATCCAAAAATTTTGGGAATTGTTTTTGGAAGAAATGCTCTTCAAATGAATTTCAAAGCAAAATTTCAACCCAATCATCTTTATCAAGAAATATTTTCACATCCTCATTTTCCTTGAATCATTTTTGAAAAATCTCATCATTTAAAGAAATGCTTTTCAAATGAATTTCGAATTTTTTTTGAATAACCAACCTTTGAGAGGGTAGTGAAGATCACAATGAAAGGAGAAATTGGCACACTTGACATGGGTGAGGATCTTATGTGCTTATGTGTTTATGTGTTAGGATTAGGATTTTTCTTTTCTTTGGCATATAAAGATAGGCACACGCACACACACACATGCATTGCATCCGTATGACATATAAAAGAGAGTTTTTACCAAGGGTCTTTTAAAAACAATATATATATATATATATATGTGTGACAAAAGGAAGTGAATAAAAGTTTTTTAAAGGGAAAATTTAAACCTTTTTGTAGGGGCAAAAATAGCATCAAGTTCAAATCAAAACCTGGTTTAGGGATCCCACAGCAAGGTTAGTAAGAAGAGAAGGCGCTGAAATGGCAGAAGAAAGGAACAACGAGGAAGTAGCCAGGTTGAGAACACTGGTAGAACAAGCAGAGCAAATGAGGTGGGAAGCCAAAGATATGAACCGTATAATGGGAATGATAGAAGCACTGAATTACCAACCACCGCCTGTAATTCCGCCGGTTATGGACCCACCTTTAGGGGGGAAAGAAGATTGGTTTGATATTCAGGAGGCACAGTGGACTGATGCGCTGCAGGCTAACAGGGAAAGGGAGAAAGCTGAGAAAGAGGGGCTATTGATCGAGAAGATAGATAAGCTGGAAAGGGTAATGCGCAAGGCTCAGGGAGTTGACACTTATTTGCTGGAGCTAGAAGGTTTATATGATGGGGTTTGTGAGGTACTACCTGCCAGATTCAAAATGCCGGTCTTTGACAAGTTTGATGGAATCGGAAACCCTTGAAGTCATATTCGAATGTGCATAGGCGCCTTTCAGCCAAGTGGTTTGAGCGCAACCATGATGACTGTCTTGTTCCAGCAAACATTAATCGGAGCCGCACTGTCGTGGTACCTTACATTAGAGCCGAGCAAAACCCGGGTCTGGGAATAGGTGATTAAAGCATTCGTGGCACAGTATGAATACAATCAGGACCTGGATGTCATAGTCCGAGATTTGGAGATCACTAGGCAGGGAAACAAAGAATCATTCGCTGAGTATTTGAGTAGGTGGAGAGGAAAAACAGCTAAGATGGTACAGAGGCCATCCGAGAAAGACCAGATCCGAATGTTGATGAATAACCTTCAACCTGTCTATCAAGAGAAAATGAGATTCCAGTCGATCAACACTTTTGCTGAAGTATTTGATGTAGGGACTCGGATCGAAGATGCAATCCAAGAGGGAGTGATAAAAAAAAGGAGGAACAACCAAACCGGTACAGAAGGCCGAACTATGGATCCAATGGAGGACAGTCGGGAGGGCATTCTGGCCCCACCGATGTCAACGCACTGACCGGGCCAGAGAGGAAATTTGACATAACACCAAGGAGAGGGGAGGACAAAGCACCGAGAAAATTCTTAGATCTGGGAGTATCACTATCACCGCTCTCGAAAGGCTGTTAGCGAAAGGGCACCTTCGTCAGTTGGAACCTCGATCTCTACCAAATCCGCCTCTGCCAAATTTTCAAGGGGATCTCTTTTGCAAATTCCACCAACAGAAGGGCCACTCAATGGATCATTGCATGAGGCTAAGGCACGAAATCCAAGATCTTATTGATAATAAGGTAATATCGAAACTGCCCGCCAGAGCTCTAAATGTCACAAGAAATCCACTACCAAACCACCATGTTGTACCACTACTGCAAGGCCTCTATTTCTTGGGGATAGAAGAAGCCATCTTCGATCCGTCTAGGCTAATCACTAGGGCTAGGACACCAAGAAGGCCTTATCAGCTGATGGAGAATCTGACAATCTGTTCCTTGGAGGGTGCTTCGAAGGGATGTGAAGAAAAAGCAGAACAGATGGATTCGTGGGTTCAGGAAACGGGCAATATAGATCAGATAGAAGATGATTTGTGGTACAAGAGTGATGAAGAGGTGGGAACCAAAAACAAGAGTTTGGGAAGTGTTTCGGAGGCCGACAATTTGTGGATGAGAGAAGAAGTCAGTCATCTGACCCTGTCAGACAGACACTTCAAGCCGCACGAACTGGAGGAAGATCACGCGGGGAGGGATTTAGAAAAAGGAAAAGGAAAAATAAATGAAGAAGCAGAGGAAGACAAGGTCCTGAAACAATTGAAGAAAACTCAGGCTAACATCACTATTTGGGGCTTACTAATCACTTCAAAACGTCACAGGCAGGCAATCTTGGATGCTTTGAACCAATTTGACGTTTCCATCAACGCAACACCAGAAGACCTTATGGGAATGATCAGTAGAATTTTGACTCTGGGTATTTTCTTCTCGTCAGACGACCTACCTCCGGGAGGGTCTGTTCACAATAAACCGCTATATGTCACTGTTATATGCTTGGGGAACACTGTACCTGCATCTTTTGTTGACAATGGATCTGCTCTAAACGTATGTCCGTTCCGAACAGCTAAGCGCATGGGTTTGGATGAAACAACGTTCACACCATCTGAGCAGAAGGCAAGGGCATACGACAACACTCAGAGAACAGTCATGGGAATAATTCTCCTTCATCTAGCTGTCGGGCCTGTGGAAAAGGAAGCCAAATTCCAGGTCATCGACATACCTGCTTCTTTCAATTTACTGCTGGGAAGGCCGTGGCTAGACAGCTTGGGCGCCATACCATCTAGGGTTCACCAGAAAGTCAAGTGTGTCTGGAAGAGTAAGGTCTGTGATATTCTCGGGGATAGTTGGGTCCGTCTGTCTGAAGCTTCATCAAGTGCACCGGTTTTGGAGGTACAATTCCAAGAAGAAGAAACAGGCCTGGGAGGGTTCAAATTTATTAATATGTTGGAAGGAGAGAAGCCGAGAGAGTTCCTACCATTTTATTTTGATCAGTACGCAAGTCCGTTGGTCGCTGGTATCATGAAGAAGGTGGGTTTCTTCCCAGGCATGGGATTGGGTAAGAATCATCAAGGTCTGCCGGAATTTCCAAAGATCGCCACTCAGACTCACACTCATGGTCTGGGCTATCAACCATCCAAGAAGGAGCTGAGAGATAAGAAGAAGGCAATTGATGCACCATTGGATCCATACCTGAAGACGCTCAACAGATACTTTGTGAAAGAGGGAGAGGATTTCTCCTTTTGTGGATTCCCAGAACCATGGGTAGATCAGAAGGACAAATGTATTAAGCCTGGATTTGAGATCTTCTTCTCCCATGAATTCTCTGAGTATCAGGATCCATACCTACAGGTACCCGTGAAGTCAGCTACTATAAAAGATTGGATTGGTGCGCTGGATGACCCAGTCATAAAGAACCTGTTAGGAGAGGAAAACACAGAAGCTAAGAGAACGGGCCAATAAGGGGTCATGGGAGACAAGGCCGGAAAAGAACACGCTGAGGGATTAGTGGAAGAAATGCAAGGCAAGGAGAACGGCATGGGAAGACCCGAGAAACCAGAAATAGGAGAGATTACCAAGACAGGGGAACTAGAAGAGTGCTTCATCACCGATCTGGGAGGTAAAAGCAAGAAAGAGTAGGTTTTTGAGTCTAGTGATAGTTATCCCCCACACCCAAAGTCTGTAATGGCCCAAATGAGGCGTCTTTCAATTTCTATGTCTGTTGTAATTGCTCCAAAGAAAATCAATGAAAACATGACCAATTCTGCCTACTCGAATATGCTTAATGAATGTGATGAATGTGATGATCATGAAATACCAGATGAATTGCAAAAGTTAATCGAAAAAGAAAAAGAATCTGCATGCAAAATCATTGAGAACACTCTAACGATCAATCTAGGAAATGAAAATAATCCTCAAAATGTTTTTATTAGCTCTACACTTAGCAAAGAAGAAAGCAAAGAATTAATCAAACTATTAAGTGAATTCAAAGATGTTTTTGCATGGTCTTATAATGATATGCTAGGCATTGATCCAAAAATAGTCTAACACCACATCCCCATCTTTCCCAATTCCAAAGCTGTAAAACAAAAATTGAGGCGAATGAGGCCTGAATGGGCACTCAAAGTCAAAGAAGAAGTTGAAAAGCAGTTGAGAGCCGGATTCTTAATGGTCACCAAGTATCCAGAATGGATCGCCAATATAGTACCTGTCCCAAAAAAGGACGGTCGTGTTAGGATCTGTGTCGACTTCCGGGATCTAAATAAAGCCAGCCCTAACGACGATTTCCCTTTACCTCACATTGATATGTTAGTGGACAATACGGTGGGGCATAAACTCCTATCTTTTATGGATGGATTCTCAGGGTACAACCAAATTTTAATGGCGCCCAAAGATAGGGAGAAAACCACTTTCATCACACCATGGGGGACATACTGCTATAGGGTGATGCCATTTGGGCTCAAAAATGCATGAGCAACTTATCAGCGAGCCGCTACTATGCTATTGCACGACATGATCCATAAGGAGGTAGAGGTGTATGTGGACGATATGATTATAAGATCTAAGGAAAGGAGAGGTCACTTGGAGGCATTAAGAAAATTCTTCGGGAGGTTGAAGGAATTCAGAATGAGGTTAAACCCGCAGAAGTGCACCTTCGGGGTCACTACCGAAAAGTTGTTGGGGTTTCTCATCACTCAGAGAGGGATAGAGGTGGACCCGACCAAGATAAAGGCCATAGTCAAAATGCAGCCGCCCAAGAATTAAAAAGAGTTAAAGGGATTTCTGGGTAGAATACAGTTCATAAGCCGTTTCATCTCGAAGCTTACCTTAACATGTGACCCGTTATTTAGGTTACTCAGGAAAGGAGAAAAGTTTGAATGGGATACCCTGTGTCAACATGCCTTTGATAAGATCAAGACCTACCTCCAAAACCCACATGTCTTGTCACCACCCTCACCTGGGAGACCTTTATTGATGTACCTTTCTATGTCTGAGGATTCAATGGGGTGTATGTTGGCCCAAGAAGGAGAAGAGGGGCATGCGGAAAAAGCTATTTATTATTTGAGCAAGAGGATGACCGGATACGAGCTGAAACACTCACCTTTAGAAAAAGCCTATTGGGCCCTAGTCTGGTGTACCTGTCGTCTTAGGCATTTGTTAGCCTTTCCCGTTGTCCTAATCTCCCAATGGACCCACTCAAATACCTGTTGGAAAAGCCTGTCTTGAGGAGTAGAATTTCCTGTTGGACCATGATGTTGGTCGAATTCGATATCAGATATGTCAATTCTAAATCTGTTAAAGGAAGAGCCTTTGCTGAATACTTAGCCGACCTCGTCGTAGAATTTGAGGAGAAAGGGAAGTTCAAGTTTCCCGACGAAGGGGTAATGGAGTTGAAAGAGGATCTGTGGAATATGTATTTCGATGGAGCCGCCGACCAACTAGGCTATGGGGTTGGAATCATCCTCATGGCACCTGATGGGACACCTACCCCGTTAGCCGTCAAGCTTAAGTATAATTTAACCAACAACACGGCCGAATACGAGGCTTGCATAATTGGGATGGAAGCAGCCTTAGCCCTAAAAGTTGGAAGATCGACGTTTTTGGAGACTCTAACCTGATCATATCCCAAGTGCGAGGTGATTGGAGGATGAAGCATAAGAAGTTAAGGCCTTACCATGACTACCTAGAGAGCCTAAAAGTACAGTTCAAAAAGATCTCATTCTATTACCTTCCCCGTGAAGAGAACCAGTTAGCCGATTCCCTAGCAACCTTGGCCTCAATGATACAAATTCCTTCGGGAGTCACCATGATACCGTTATCCATAGAAATCAGGGACCAACCTTCATTCGAGATGATCGCAACGATAGAGGAAGGGGGTGAGTTGCCTAGGTACGTGGATGTTTGGAATTTTATTAAGAAAGGAGAATACCCCAAGGGAGCTTCAGAGAAGGACAGAAAGGCGATCCGAAGGTTCTCCGCCCAATTTGTGATCTATGCGGATAAGTTGTGGAAGAAATCGTATACCGGATTCAATCTGGAGTGTTTATATGGAAGAGAGGCTAGGAGGATGATGGAAGAAATACACGAAGGAGTCTGTGGGCCCCACATAAATGGACATATGCTGGCCAAAAAGATAATTCAACAGGGGTATTACTGGATCACTTTAGACAAAAACTGTAGTCAGTACGTCTGAAGATGCCATAAGTGTCAGATCCATGAAAATCTAATGCATACCCCACCTTCCCAGCTCTATAGCATGACCACGCCGTGACCTTTCTCTGTTTGGGGCATTGATATCATCGGTGAGATAGTTCCAAAGGCATCCAATAGACACCGATACATAATTGTGGCAATTGATTATTTCACCAAATGGGTAGAGGCAGCGTCATACGCCACTTTGAAGGCCAAGGATGTGGTGAGCTTCATAGAAAAGAACATAATTTGTAGATATGGAGTCCCAAATGAGTTCATTTCAGACCATGGTAGCCATTTCCAAGGAGAAGTTATTCCACTCTTAAAAAAGTACAAGTTCACCCGCCACCAGTCTTCCCCCTATAGGCCTCAAACGAACGGAGCAGTGGAGGCGACAAATAAGAATATTAAATCAATCTAGGAGAAAATGACAGATAGAAGTTACCTTTTGCATTATGGGGATACCGCACCTCTGTAAGAACTTCCACGGGAGCTACGCCGTACTCATTAGTTTACGGGATGGAAGCCATTATTCTAATTGAAGTAGAAATACCTTCTTTGAGAATCTTGGCGGTGTGTGAAATGACTAAGTTGGAATGGATGCGAGGGAGGTATGATGAGTTAATGTTGCTTGATGAGAAAAGGTTGGTTGCAATAAACCATACTCGGGGGTACCAAAAGAGGATAGCTCGTACTTTCAACAAAAAGGTCCGCCCAAGGAAGCTTGCTGAGGGTGACCTGGTCCTCAAAGAACTGAAATTGCCCATTTATGACCCCAGAGGAAAATTCAAACCCAACTGGGTCAGGCTGTACATTATTAAGACTCTCCTCTTTGGAGGAGCGGCCTATCTCATGGACCTAGACAGGGTTGAATTCAAACAACCAATCAACCTCGATCGCCTCAAAAAATACTTTGCTTGAAACCACTTCTTTCAAAACTTCCTACCTAGATGAACTACGCTTGACCTGATTCCCACTAGGGGGATACGTAGGCAACCAGCTTGGTTCGGTCATTAATAATTTGTCCGAGCGGCGCCTTCTGTCAAGTCTTAAACCGAACTACTGCGGATTTGATACCCACTTGGGGATAAGTAGGTGGGCTCTCAAAAGCCTTTGGTCCATAAATAAAAAAAACTAGGGGCAAACTCCCGTTTGCCCGGAATCACTTCAGAGCCCCATAACTAGGGGCAAACTTTGTTTGCTATCCGAAGAACCCAGATATTTACCTTGAACCCATCTCTGGATCTCCTGACTATCGTAATGAGTACTATAAAGAAGCAAACGTGAATTCGTGGCATAGAATGAGTAAAGCTTTAAGAAAGATACAAAGCAAGATAAAGAGCTAAGAAAAGACTTTAAAAAAGAAAATTTTCATAAAGGATTAATCGAAGGAGTGAACACTTTGATTAAACATGTTGGAACTGTTCCTAAAAGCATGAAAAGCACTTTTTGAAAAGGGAAAACCATATTCAAAAGTGTAAAAAGATGGGCAGGACTTGTCTAAAATTTTACAAAATAAAGTTTTGTCTGGTTGTTTTATTTCCATCCATGAATGTCTACAAAGTCTGCCCCTGGACCAGAGTCTGGATCTGAAGAAGGTACTCAGTAGTAGGCACAATCGAAGCAGGAATCCCCTAGAAAGGAGCTGACACTCTGTCATGCCAAGCTTCAAATAAATCCTTCACGATAGAAGGACACATGATCGAACCTCTAGTAAAATCAACAACAAGAGCCTCAGTAATATCCTGGAGAAGCCCGTACTGACGAACCACTCGGCTGGGAATGTAGAAAGTAGTAGTATGTAAGCCAGGCAACTAGATACCGGGCTTCCCAGGAAGCCGCACTACAACAGAGTAATAAGACCAATTCGGGCAAAACCAGTGAATATCACCAGTAGAGGGGTTTTTCAGCCAATTAAGCCATGCGTCATCTGAGCGGAACAAATGGTGAACCTCAATACGATCATAGGGAAGTGATCTACGAAGGTACGAAGGATGTACGAAGAGATCCAAGCGCTCCATGAGCCAAAGTTGTAGGACGAAAGGGGCTCCCACAGATAACATTGCCCCGGTGGCATGAGCCCGATCCAAACTTATCAAGGTTTCGCCAAGAACTAGCATGACGGCACTCTTCATCTCTCGTAGATCACAGGCAATGGGTATGAGAATATCAAAAGACGACTGGAGGAGGAAGAGAGCATGGCAATTGATAGTGCGCTATGCCGGATAATCTGATACCCACCGTCATAGGGATCTCCCACCGGGGGCATAAACTGAGGAAAGTCACTCGAAGTCAATCTGCCTGTCACAAATAAAAGAGCCCGCAGTGTTATGGGATATGTGGAGTAGGGTGGCCAAATCTTGAACATAGCCCGACTGCACCAGTGGAACCACCAGATCCGCAAAAGGGTCGGTATGAAGTATGGCACTAAACTCTTCAAATAAAGGACAAACCTCATGGAAATCGAAGCGGAATACATGAAGGGAGGGATACCAACACTGAATCGCAGATTGAAGCAAGCCTTCGTTCAAAAACATTCGTCGAAAAGAGAAGAGGTTGTTCAGCCTGAAACACTTGAAATTTAGCCTATCAATGCCCGAGAGAGAATCCATCCATGGGAAGAGGATTTCAAAGCTGATGGGGGCCATTATGGGAAGAAGTGAAGAAGAGAAAAGGATGTTTTGCGGAGTATTGGGGGAAGAAAGTGGTATAAATAGGAGAATAAAGCTGTCTATCTATCCGCGGCAGTCGATAAAGCTAGACGGCACTCAACGAAGTGCCGCGCAGTAGTCCGTGAATGCCATTGCGGCATTCAGTGTTTGTGGTTGCAGCATTCACTGAGTGCCGCAAAGGCCAAACCGAGTGCCATTTGGGGTTTAATTTTGGCCAGAGTCTGTTTATAGTATTTTCAGCCCACCTGCAAACAAGAAAACATAATAAAAATGCACATCATGCAGCACGTACAAACAAGACCAAGCCATGGTCGCATACATCCATTTGTGCATTCATTCATTCATTCATTTTAAACAAATAAAAAGGATAGAAGCATTCAAGGCTAAAATAAAATGACTAAGTTATGGTCACGCATACGGGGAGCAATAATAAAAATAGAAAAGACAAAAGCAGCCATGAAGCATGTAAAGGCAATAAATAAAAGGTGTACGGACACCTATCCTACCAGCAATCCTAGAGCTATCATCAAAATAGGTGTGTATGTGTGTGTATATACAGTCATCCCAGTGTATGTGTATCCTCATTAAAGCTCAAAAATATAAAATAAAAGATGGAGAAGAACGCTGTCAGCCCCGGTCGCGGCCCCGAGCCTGACGTGTGATGCGTCGAAAAGGCTCCTCCTCTGACTCTGTTCCGCTCGTTATGCCTCTGCCTCCGCCTCCGCCTCCGCCACCGCCAGTACTGCTCGCTCCATCTCCGCCTCTACCATCGCTGGTACCTCCACCTCCACCTCGTCCGGCGCCGCTACCTCCAGGAGCTCCTCCGTAATCTCCATCAGGATCTATCCCAAACTGCCATAGCCGCTGCTCAAGCTCCCTTACTCGCATAATCAGTCTCTTGACCTCATCATCCTGGAAAAAAAAAAAGAAAAGTGAGTGACACAGTCTGTTTTAAATAAATTCAAAAAAGAGAGAGAAAAAGAAAGAAGTGCAAGCAAAAAGAGTCAATTCGACTTACCCTAGCTCTCGCCTAAGCCTCGGCGGTCACTCACGCCCCGTCAGCCTGAATAAGGATCAAATCAATCAATAAAAGAAAGGGGAAGAAGAAGAGAAGGAAAATTAATCAGAACAAGTTTACAAGAATCGAGAATGGATATTCTAGAAGCTTACCCTCCACTCCCGGCCGTGGATCCAGTGTCTAACACTATGAGCGTAGAGTTGGCCCTAGTCCACATAGTCCCGCGGGACATGATCGTACTGGATTAGAATGACGGGAGCGCCCACGGGGTACTGGGGGACCTCAATCATGACCTGCTCGCCATAAGAAATGGTCCGGGTACTCCAATCCCGAGGAGGCAAAGCTGGGGCCCGAGTCGCATCAGGAACAGGCTACAAGTAGAAGAAATGTAATCAATAACGAAACATTTGGAAGCTCAAATATAGAAGAAAAAGTGCAGAAGCAAAGAGGACTCACCCGAGTCACTTCCATCAAGGGGAAGTTCCTCATCAGCTTCGCAGCACAGAAAGCTGAGTATCCATTGGAAGACTCCAAGAGTGTCTGAATCGAGACTCCCTCAAAAGCGGCCGTGAACTGGGAGCCCTGGAGCGTATCCATGGCCCTCATAGAAGCAGTAAGGGGATGTGGCACAAAATAGTCAGGCGCCATTAGCGACTGCCTAGTCACTCTCTCGCCTAGGTACCACTCCCTAGCCTCAGGACCGTCCAGTAGGACCCTCATCGAATCGTACCCACCCGACTGCCGTATCCCGACAGGAACCTCGGGAAGCACGTCCCTCCAGGGCTGCCACTCCACATGCTGTACTCGCAAAGTCGTCAGGAAGTTCCTGAACAAGATAAAGCCATGGGCCCTAGTCTTTTGCCCCACCCGGTCCTTCGCCCACTTCAGCCCTTGAGGCATGATGAGTGCGTTTGTTGGTCGAGTCCTGGGCGACATCATGTGGAGATACTCGTGGGACCGACCCAATCATACTGGTAGATCTGGTCCATGCCCTCCAAGGACCCCACCAGCGTCACGGAGATCCGATCTTCCTTGGTGCTCAACAAGGAGCAACCCAGCACGTACATCAAAAAGCCCCGAGCCATTTGCTCGTCGGTAAAGCCCGGCTGGCCTCTGAAGGTGTCAAGGAACCACTTGGCCATAACCAAGGGCTCTGATCGGGAGAGAACAAATCCCAATTATACGCCTTAATTCACATTTATTAGCCGTTTTTATCCTATTTTTGTGTAGTTTTACTTTATTTTCTATTTTCTGTAAGGTTTTAGAAGAAAGCAGGGATTCTAGGTTAAATAAGGAAAAAAAGCAAGAAGAAAGAAGCTGAAAAAAGCCCTTCGCTCGCGCAGAGCGATCCGCGCGTGACCTTCCAATTACGCGCTCGCGCGACCCGCTCGCGCGATCCGTACAAACCGAAGTTGCATATTTTGTTATACTGAAGAGCCTTATGTGAACGAAACTTCTTAATGACGTCCAGATTGAAAATAACAGCTGTTTTAGTTAGTTTTGGGATAGATAAGCTTCCAAAAACTTCTTGTAAACTCTATATATACTTAGTTTTTATAATTTTTAGGGTGACACACACACCTAGAGATCAATATACACATCTTTACATACATTCATGCTTTCATCCATTGGAGGCAAAGAGAAGAAGAAGATCTAGTCTGAAGGTTCTGATGGCTTCATCCAATTCCATCTCACTGTTTTCCAAAATTATGAGCAACTAAACCACTCCTCTAGGGTTTCAATGAAACCCTAGCTATGTAAAGGGGGATTTTCTATGCTTTCTTACTTTATGATTCTATGTAGTGGATAGTAATTGTATGTTGGTGGATTATTTTTATATAATCAGTTTTTAATGATAATAATCAAGAGTGTTTGGATTTATTCTTGTCTTAGATTTTTCCTTATGCTTGTTGAACTCAATCTTCCTTGATTTCTATGATTGATAGAAAGATTTACATACAATAGTGCTTATGTGATTGTGATGTTTACATCTTTTACTTCATGCCTAGGAAAGATGAATTATGCTACACCCTAGTTATGGGTAGATAGTTCATGTGAACCTAAGATGAATTATGCTTAGATCAAACTAACGATATCCTCTTGTTGATACTATTGAGCTTGTAGCTACAATAGATCGTAACTATCCATGCATAGAACCTAAAGTAGAAAGTCTAGACCTCCAATGCATAGTTAATGGTGGATTTGTAACCCTAGATCTCATCTACTCATATTTAAACCGATTTTCAATTTAGCATACAAGTTTACTTAGATTTAATTCTAGACTTTATTTCCATAATTTCATCGTTTAATTAGTAGTAATAATCAAATTATAAATCAATTAAACTTTCGATTTTCTTATAACTAAATATATTAGATTTTATTAATTAAAGGATAAAGATTAACAATCTCCGTGGGTTCGACCTTTACTTTCACTACTACAAATCTTTAGAAAAGTAAAGTACACTTTTCATAAATTGATTTTGACAGGATCAGGCTCCTCCGGGACCGCTCCAAGTAGCTCCTGCACCCTGTCCCACTCGGTGACAACATCCAAATATCGTAGGAGCTCTCCTCCGAATGGGATCCCGGTGATCATGCTGAAGTCCAAGGGAGTCATCGTCATCTCCCCGAAGTCGAAGTGGAAGGTGTTGGTGGTATCCCACCACATCTCTGCCAGCGCGTGGATCTGTCGCAGGTCATTGGAGCTCTTCGTCAAGAGTTTGACGAAGTCCCCAAAACCTACGGCCCTGACAAAACCCTGTACGGTCTCGCTCAGCTCCCCGTACCACTCAAAGCCATGTGCCAGGCTGCCATGCCCCTTTAGCACCTTGGGCTACAACTGCAAGAAAGAATCACAAGATTTGATGTCAGTAAATAAGGAAGGAATGGGAAACAACGAAATTAGAAGAGAAAAGTAAAAGAAAAGAAAACATATATGTGAAATAAAAAAAATGATGAATGATGACAAGGAAACAATATCCGCGTTTTCAAGATATAAGGTTTTGAGAATGGTGTAGCCATGAGGTATAGGTGAATAAAAGGTAGCTTTTGGGGGAACTTCACGAGCATGGATTTCACATTTATGAAAAGTTTGGTCGTCGTGGGCAGAATAACAAAAAGCAATGATAAAGAATGAATGAATATATAATCAAAGCGTCTAGAGCACTGGTTCACTATTTATTAAAGGACGTGTAAGGTTTTAATTAGCATACATCGCAGTTAGAATTCTTTGAGAAAAGTTAACGAAACTGAATGTGCGCATATACCGATGGGACACCCAAGCATTCATAAGCATAGCATTCATTTTTTCTTGTCCCCGCATTCATGAAAGTTCGTAAGAAATAGGATAAACGAATACAAAAATTGAATGAGCATCGGTTAAAGCATTCTAGATGCTCGAGAGTGCTACAAGCATAGCATTTGCGTTTAAAATGAGGCATTTGAAGTTGCATTGATTACACGTTGCTTGCGGCGTATGAATCGCAAAAAGAGAAAAGAGAGGGGCACATTTACCTCGTGCTTGAACGCGCGGGCGGATAAATGCTCGTCGGGATCTCGGAGTAAGAGTGTAGCGTCGGTGTTGGGAGTGGCGCGGTACTTCGCTTTCTTCCTACTGCCAAAACGCTCGCCATGATCTGTCAAAGAGAAAAGGAACTTATGGTTAGATTCATGAAAAAATTCAAAAAAATAATAAAAATAATGAGAATAATCCAAGTTTTGATCGGACAGAACTAACCTGTGAGTACCGTAGATCAATACAAGAGAAAAGAGGGAATGGGGAAAAATTTCTCTAGAGAGGTTTCAGTTTGAGAGAGGTTGAGAGAATGAATGAAAATAAAAATGAACTCTCGGTATAAACTGTCGCCCGCCAAACGCGGCACTCGATTTTTGTGCACGGCAGTCATTGAAGTGCCATGCAGCACTCTCTAAATGCCGCAGCAGCATTCCGTGAGCGCCGCACGGCAGTCACGGACTGCCGTAAAAATCAGCGTGTGCCGCATTTGAGGCAGTTACCAGACCCTTCATTTTTCCCCCAAAATTCAAATTGGGTCTTGAAAATTGAATTGCAACCCCTAACATTTTGCCCTCATTATGCTTTTGATCCCCGGGGATGGTTTTTAGGACCAAACTAATTCCTAATTTTGAAAATTGAAATAAATTTGAGTCTGTGGACTCCAATTTTGAAATTTGAAGTAAATTTGAGTCTATGGGCTCCAAATTTTGAAATCGAAACGAATTTGAGTCTGTGGACTCCAAATTTTGGAAATTGAAATGAATTTGATTTTGAAAATGAAATAAATTTGAGTCTGTGGACTCCAAATTTTGAAAATTGAAATAAATTTGAGTTTGTAGACTCCAAATTTTGAAAGAGAAACAAATTTGAGTCTGTGGACTCCAAATTTTGGAATTGAAATAAATTTGATTTTGAAAATTGAAATAAATTTTAGTCTGTGGACTCCAAATTTTGAAAATTGAAATAAATTTGAGTCTGTGTGCTCCAAATTTTGAAAATGAAATAAATTTGAGTCTGTGGACTCCAAATTTTGAAAGTGAAACGAATTTTAGTCTATTCGACTCCTGATTCATCCAAATATTGTTGCCCCATTTTTTGAGAATGTAAGAGACTTGCGTTCTCAGTTCTCGCAACAGATTTGCGTTAACCCTCGTTTTGGGAATATAACCGATTTATATTCTTAATCCTCATAATAGATCGATTTACGTTGATCAAAGTTTGAGAATGTAACAGATTTGTGTTCTCGGTTCTCGCAACAGATTTGCGTTAACCCTCATTTTGGGAATATAACGGATTTATATTCTCGATCCTCATAACATATTTACATTTATCAAAGTATGAGAATGTAAGAGATTTGCGTTCTCGATTCTTACAACAGATTTGCGTTAACCCTCATTTTGAGAATATAACGGATTTATATTCTCAATCCTCGTAACAGATTTACGTTGATCAAAGTTTAAGAATGTAACAGATTTGCGTTCTCGGTTTTTGCAACGGATTTGCATTGACCCTTGTTTTGGGAATATAACATATTTATATTCTCGATCCTCGTAACGGATTTACGTTAATCAAAATTTGAGAATGTAACAGATTTACATTCTCGGTTATTGTATTGTGCAGCGTGCATCATGAAGAAAGAACATGAGATAGAGCAAACATATCCGATGAGGCCGAGCGGCTGCCGATTTTTAGAGCAAACCCGCATTGACACTGGGGTCTAGGTCGCGAAGCACCGCCCAGTCATTTGTGTTTGTCCTTTCAGTAGAAATGACCGCGTATCTGGAAGAGAATTAACACGAGCATTAAGTAGCATAGGGCATGTATTACATCTAAAGATGCCAGGATTGCACGTTTTGGAATCACATCATTTGAAGAACACATAGTTGCACTAACGGTTAGTGTTTGAATGAACACTTGCATCACGATAAGATAGGTGCATTCATACGTATGACTACTTGTGCTTGTGTGTGTTTGTCCTTATTCGAACTATGTCTTGGTCTGATTCCTGAATGGATACGTAGGCAGCTCATCATTGAGTACGACTAGCGTGAACCATGACCGTACGCCTGTTCTCTTTTGCGACGCATTTTGTTTTTACCTAAATTTGACAGTTTGGTCAAAGACTTGTCTTCACACAGGCTTCAACACTCACTTGTGACACGTGTTACTCCACAAGCTCTGTCGAAGAGGGGCAAACTGTAGACACCCCGATTTTGACCAAACGTCGAGTTAAGGGGAGTACTACCTTTAAGATCCGATGATGACAAGCGTCCAACTAATCCAAGACTTCCAAAGATGATTCAAGCTATTCTAAAGGCTCTTTCAATTTAAAAACAAAACGAAAAAGAGAGAAAAAGAGAAAACAGAAGAAAATGGCATAGTATAAGTTCTGTGGCAGTCACGGATGCCGTACGACACTTTGCGAAGTGCCGGAACGGCACTCTGTAAATGCCGCGAATTTCACCCAGTGCCGCACAATTTGAAGTTTCATAAAAAAAGGCAGTCCAAGGAGTTGTCTGCGGCATTCTGTGAGTGTCGCATCGACTTTCATTGAGTGCCGCATCGACTTTCATTGAGTGCCGCATCGGCATTTAGTGAGTGTTAATAGTGATTAGTTAAGCTTAAAACCAGAGGCTAAATGATCCAAATCAATGAAATGTTCATAACTTTATTTCATTCATACTCACGTGTTCATGTGCATTCATTTATGTGGATTGATACTTGCAAATAGAATTCACCTTGTGTTAGGATTTGTTACTTAGGAGTTCAATGATGTGTTTTGTTTAAAATATGTTGACTAACCCTTTGTTTTGTAGCGCTATCGAGGTATGATTTCTTGAACTCCTCTTTAGTTTATTTTAATTTCTTGATTTTCATTGATTTTTTGACCCCATGAATGACACCTTAGAAATAAGTCTTGCTTTATTTGTATATTTGAATTAGAGACTCTTTTTTAGGATTTTCTTTCATTTGTATGCATTGCACGTTTAATACCGCGGCTGGATCCCGGGTAAGTTCCTTAGTTCCCTATTTACATATCATATTGCTTGCTATTTGAATTACGTGGCTTATGAATGATATTGTATCGTTAGCTATTTTGCACTCTTTTCAACATGCTTGTGTGATGTATTATTTATATATATGTATTAGTTGAGGATATGCTTAGATTAATAATTCGATTAAAAAGGATGATGAGTAGATGTCACAGCCCGATCCCACTATAGCGGAATCGAAGCCCGTGGCACGCCACCGAGGCTCTTCCTACTCATTTCAAAGTCGTAGCAGCGGAAAATAAACTTTAAATATAACAATTAGTAGTCGTTCTTTTGAAACAATATACCCGGAGTTGGTAAAATCCATATAAATTTGAAAACGTAATTATATTTTGAAACGAATGAATTTATATTCAAAGGGATCCCAAAGGTGCCTTAACAACCAATCAAAACATTTAAATAAGTTGCGGAAGGGGTATAAAAAGTTTTCATGCAGGGGTCATTTCGACCGGTCGAGATGCCCCGTTCGATCGGTCGGATGACCCCTCGGCAATAATCCTTCACAGCAGAGGGCACTTCGAACGGTCGAGCTGTCCCTTTCGACCGGTCGAATGACCCTCTGACAGCAATCCTTCTTGCACTAGGAAATTGTCTAAGGTCAAATGACCCTTGCGGCCACAAACTATCTCAACATTAATTCAAGACATGAATTCGACAAGTAAAACATTTCAAACCGTGAACTCTGGGTTCATTTACATAATAACTTAAACAACCTAAACCATGTTTTTAAAGTCAAAACAAAACGTAGTAATTCCTTATAGGATTTGGAACCAAAATAAACCGTTTACAAGACTATTATCCATTCTATTACAAGTTCCTTAACAACACAAATGAAATAGACTATCTGATTACAAAACTACAAGATTAACGCATTGAGTCGCCTTCTAAGTAAACTCCCAAAATCCACGTGCTCACTTTTGCGATTCCTCGCCAGCATTTACACCTGTAATGGTTATTTAAATAACCACACATATTCGATTTGTTTAAGCTAACGCTTAGTGAATAAAACAACATATGCACATGAATGATCAACATGTCCACATTCACATCTCTACATTTCATACTAGTCGCGGGAGACTCACGTGCCTGTCCATACTCCTAATCCGCGACTCCTCGCCAATAAGTCCACGCGAAAGGGTAAGACACACGATTCTTCTCTTCAATCGTGCGACCTTAATGCCTATATTGGCTCCACAAAATCGCACGGTGACCACGTTCTCCTTCAGACCCACATAAGCAACTTAACATGCTCAAATACATATCACCATGCTCGCGGAAATCAAACATTTCATCGTGCTATTGGGCCTACTTATCAATACAAATGCCCAATATGAACTACACAATATATATCTATGAATTAGTATATACTATTCAAACATAACATGAACACACGTCAAGAAATCATTCCAAAACATAGTTGGATCACTCACCTCCGATTTACGCTCTTAAACTTCGATCCAAAGAAAACCCGTGTACAAAGAACGTGTAGAAGTCCGTCTAGTACAATTCCTATGGATCAAAATTCCATTTATCAACTTTTATGAAAAATTCTAGAAAACAACTTTTCAAAAAACTTGGCCAAATAAGCCATAACATATATCAAAATGAAGCTCTTACCTCGAGGAGCTCGAATATGAAATATGGGAGAAAACAGACTGGCGGAAGGTCGTCGTTTGGCGTCGCAAAGCTCGAAGCAAACAAAATCTCCCTTTGGCCTCTTTTTGAAACTTAGGTTGTAAGCTTTATGAAATATCTCAACTCATCTCTATCTATATATAGGCAACACTTCTGGAAATTGTGTTTACCTTCCCGCAAGTTTTCAAAACTCTTAAACAGTCTCTGAAACTTTCTACACAGCTAATTCATAGCTTTACAAGTGAAACCTCAAAATTATAAAAGTTTTCGACTAAGTTCGTTTGGTTGCTAAAACGCGAATTTCTACATGACGTTTCCGAAGTTGCTAATTAGCCTACCAAATTAATAGCGTGTTAATTCATTCTCACCAGGATACTAAAACTAACAACAGAAATATATTCTAAGTCAGAAAATAATACAGATATTGAAATACACAGGTAAACATTTATTTTCAGATAAACATTTAAAATGTTCCACAGTGACTGTCTCATACTCGGAGAGACTTCACAACCACAAAATACTCACCAAAAAATTCTCAGAGGGTCCTCTAACACAGACACCCCAAAATGACTCGTGAGTCAAAACTCACTCAACCATGTGCCTAAAGACATGCCACATCACATTATCATGCATGAGCAATGGAATAACACAAATGCGGGTATTATAGTAGAGGTCTATCACGAGATAGGATGAAAGGGGGTGTTTTAGTTCGTCAGGCTCCTTCCCCTTTTATTCAATAATCTCCGGACCTAGAAAATCTATGGTTTCTTTAAAGATCAGTCTGCTTTAAAATGGTTTCTTAATTTTCCTTTTAAAATTAAGTGGCGACTCTTGGTATGAAATTCGAAAAACATTTTAGAATTAAAAAGTTGTGGGTAAAGAAAAAATGCGATATCCACAAGTATGCAGAAACTGTCCCATCAACATAGAAGATAGAAACCTATTCGCAGATTTGGTGATTTTGTCGATAAAGGAGTTTGATGTTATCTTAGGAATTAACTGGCTTACCAAGTACCATGCTATTTTGGATTGTACTAGCAAGTCGATTACCTTCACGATACTTGGAAGTAAACCCTTTTTCTTTCAATGTAACCCATTGAGTGACGGTTTTCTCACTAGTCGCTTAGCTGCCATCGAGGGCACAAGCTCAGAGATCACGATCGTAGAAATACCAATAGTGAACAAATTTGAGGACGTATTTAAGGATCTATCAGGATTGCCACCAAGGCGAGAGATCGACTTTTGCATTGAACTGGCACTGGGAGCCATGCCTGTCTCCAAGACTCTGTACATAATGGCACCGACAGAAATGCAAAAATTGAAGAAGCAAGTACAGGAGTTAGAAGATTTGGGATTTATGCGGCCAAGCACATCACCATGGGTAGCACTGGTACTGTTCGTAAAGAAGAAAGACGGAGCGTTTTGACTCTGCATAGACTACAGAGAGTTGAATAAGGTAACCATCAAGAATAAGTACCCGCTGATGATGCCAAAAATTGGTAAAAGAAATTCAGAGAGAGAGAGGTATTGGGACACAAGAGTTTGTATGTGGTTCGGTCCCATTAACGAGGTGACCTACGTCCACAGGTGCGTCAGTGCGCTTCATTAGCAGATCACCGGTGGGCCTAGAGAGCCAACAAGTTAAGCGACCATACCAGTAACACTGACCAGATATATGCGTATGAGTGTGTAAAACTGTTATTCTCTAGGTTCAGAAAGCGATCCCTTAATGGTGGGTAGGCGGTCTCTTTTATAGATACAAGAGACCCCCTATAGTAAGTTCTGTAGGTTAGGAAGCCTAATCTGATTACAGTTATCTTACATAACTTTGGGGAAGTTTCCTAAGTGGTTTAGGAAACTACTATATTCATTCCGCCAATCTTCTAACCAGATTAGGAGATTAATCAAAAACTTATTGGTCAAGCTGGATTCGCGGAACGCCACCCAATTCGCCCAGGCTGTGCGCCCCATATCGAGCGGTTGAAGCGAGCAACTTCGGGATCACGGAATTGTAGGCACCTTCGACGGAGTGATCGGGGATCCTCTGATGATGTGGCAACTTGACTCCATGACTGGATAATTTGGACATATCAGCTGCCCCTCATTTTTGAAACTGAGGCGAGGCCTAGTCGGATAAGATTTGAAAATTAGTATCGCCCCAGGGGACTGTCCGGTAGAGAGGTCGGGTAATTTTCCCGGGTCAGACCAGATGTGTTGGTCAGCCGAGGTTTATACCGAGCGGTGACCCTGCGGACCATGGTTGGTGATCGGGAGAGAACTAATCCTAATTATACGCCTTAACGCGCATTTGTTAGTACTTTTTATCCTGTTTTTGTATATTTTTACTCTGTTTTCTAGTTGCTGACAGGTTTTGGAAGAAATCAACTAAACCAGGCTAAACAGGGTGAAAAAGCAGAAGTAAAGAAGCTGAAAAATCCAAGTCGCGCGCGCGACCCGCGCCCGCGAAAACCAGAAATCGCTCGCGCGAGAACCCCAGAATCGCTCGCGCGATCCGCGCGCGCGAAGGTCCAAACGTCGCGCTCGCGCGACCCGCTCGCGCGATATGCCCAAAAACCAATGTTGCGTATTTCAGTATACTGAAGACTCCTGTGCAAACGAGACTGCTAAACGACGTCCAGACTGTAAATTACATGCGTTTCAGTTCGTTTCGGGTTAGGAAGCCTTCCAAAGCTTGTACAAACTCTATATAAACTCCAAATTTACTCAATTATGGGGTTGGCAATTATTATACACACATTCTACAACCATACTTCCAGCCATTGAAGGGAGGGAAGCAAGGAGAAGAAGAAGAAGACCAAGGGTTTCCATGGCCTCCTCCATCAACTACTTGCCGATCTCTACTCCTATGGCAGCTTAGATCATCGATCTAGGGTTTCAATGAAGCCCTAGATGAGTAATAGGGTGTTATTTATGCTTTTATTTTAGTTTTATTGTGTATGGATGACAGTCACATGTTTAGAGGATTTTTATAAATAAATCGTACTTACATTGATTAAATCATTGCTTTCAGAATTTATTCTTGTCTTAGATCTATTTTGACTGTGATGTGCTCAACGATCTATTCTTGCTGTGCTTGTTTAGATTGTTTACATGTGATGGTGCTTTATTGATTCGTGCTATCAAGTATCCGAATAGTCCATGCCTAGGTTAGACGGATTAGATCACAACCCTAGTTTAGTGTGAGATAATTCGTGCTACCCGAAGATGGATTATGTTGGTGCTTGAACCATGATTATCTTCTTGTCGGAGGAATTGGGCTTGTAGCTACAATTCCCCATATTCATCCAACGTAATAAGCTAAAGTAATTCATAAATATTCCTATTATGAAGCTAGTGGTGGATTTGCAATCCTAGGTTCCCTTAAACATTATTTAAAACAACTTTATTTGCTTTCATAGTTTAGATTCACTTTTATTGTTATTAGTTTAATTAAATCCAAATCAAAATCCGTTTTTCCTAATTAATTAGACTTAGGTTTTAAAATTAAGTTGCTGTAGTAATCAATCTCTGTGGGTTCGACCTTTACTTCCACACTGCAAATCCTTTGAAAAGTAAAGAATATTTTTACATCTTGATTCTGACAACATCAATTTTTGGCGCCGTTGCCGGGGACTGCATTACTACTCTTAGTTTTATAATCTTAGTTTAGTTAATTCGTAAATATTAGATTAGTGTTTATTTTTCTTATTTTCTGTTTTTGTTTGTAGTTACTAACTTTTTCTTTTATTTTGTAGTCAACGTTTCCGAGTGGAGCAGCTAATTACATCAAAGGAGCTTACGCAAATAAAATAATTAAAAATTAAATAAATTGCTTCCTTTGGAATTCGCTTTAAACCGTTGTAAGTCAGGACGCTGTGACGCACTATTTGCATTAGTTTAGGGTTAATTGCACTGCATTAGCTAGGAAACCCGGGGCGCTGGGCTTGACGCGGTCATTGCATTACAGGATAATATTCATGCATCACAGTAGTTGAGTGCTTGTTATCTTATTTGCGTGATTGTATTTGTTTATTTTGTTTAGTTAGTCTTTGTTTTTAGTTTCTTTTCTTTTGTTTTAGTTTATGTTGGGTACACGTTCAAATAAACCAGATTTAAAATCTTTCGATCTTGAACTTGAACGTACCTTAAGAACTAGTAAGTCCACAACCCAAGCTTCTAGAGCTAGGTTGCAAGACGACGAATCAACTCCGATTCCATCGTCGTTGTTTGAGGCCGAAATTCAGAGTACCCGTGAACGGTTAAGGAAAACTCGAACTTTTAACATCGAACCGATTAAAATGGCTGACGGTGGAAATAACAATAACAATCAAAACGAAGGTGCGAATATGAACAATCTTAATATACCGCCACCACCTCCACTTATAAATTATTTTATTCCTACTACTTACACGCCACAAGCTGGTATCGAATTACCGGAGGCGACGGCATCTCACTTTGAGATAAAGTCGTCTACGATCTCGCTACTACCTTCCTTCCATGGCCGTCTAAATGAAGACCCTTACCAACACTTAGGGGATTTTCAGGGTATATGCTCTACTTTGAAAATACAAAACCTAAATAATGATGAATTAAAATTGCGGCTCTTCCCATTCTCTTTAAAAGACAAAGCGAAGTATTGGCTTCAATCTTTGGAGCCAAACACAATAAAAACATGGGAAGCCTTACACACCGCCTTTTTACAAAAGTTTTTCCCTATTATGCGTACAAATAAGATAAGAAAAGATATAACTAATTTTGTGATGCAAGATGGGGAGACTCTTTATGACACGTGGGAAAAATTTAAAGAATTATTACGTTCGTGTCCACATCATCAGGTTCCCAAGTGGCAATTGGTTCAAGTCTTCTACGAGGGGCTTATTCCCTCCATTAGGAATACCGTCGATGCCGTTTGTGCGGGAACTTTCCTACACAAAAGCGCCGACGAGGCTTGGAAAATATTTGAAATGTTAAGCGAGAACTCGATGCATTAGGCTGTGTCGGTACGTTCTGAGGGATACCTTCAACCTAAGCGAGAGGTGACAGTTGAGTCGAGTCAATCAATTCAAATACAAGAATTAAATAGAAAACTTGACCGACTTATGCAAATGAACAAACCGTCTAATCCGTCCTCTTTAGAAGTATGTGCATTATGTTCCGAACCGTCACATAATATCTTTGCATGTCCTTCTGCATCTCAATTTCCGGAATTCGTGGAGCAACACGTTAATTCTATGCAACAATTCCCACAAAATAATTATAATCCTAGGTCGAATAATTTTCCAAATACGTACCGACCCCAATACCAACAAGGTCAATACCAACCACCTCCTCCACCTCCACGCAATAATGCATTTGAGGAGAAGGTGTTGGCCTCACTTGAAAACTTTGGTTCGGTGGTTCAGTTAGTACACTCTCACACACAATCCATCGCAAAACTGGAGTCCCAAGTAGGGCAAATTGTTAATACATTAAACCGGTTAACTGAGAGTAAGTTGCCGAGTCAACCTACTCAGCAACCTAAGGGGCAATACGCAGTGGGTAGTACGAGTGAGAGTGTGAACGCTGTTTCGACTAGGACGACTGCTCGAGATGAGGAAGTTGTTGTAATTCCGGATGAGAGTGAGAAAGATGGGAAAATTAACTTAAATTTGAATAAAGAAAAAGGTGAGGATGTGAATCAAAGTAGAAAAGAAAATAAACCGGCCCCAACGAACTATATTCCAAGAATGCCATATCCACCAAACGTTGAGGGACCGTCACATTTGCCTAAGAAAGGGTCTAAGGTTGAGGATATACTCGAGGTGTTCAAACAAGTTAAAATTAATATTCCTTTCCTCGACGCAATTAAGCAAATTCCCGCTTATGCTAAATGTCTAAAAGATCTTTGTACTCAAAAGCGCAAAATACGGAGTCATACTCCTAAAAAGGTCTTTCTCACTGAAAAAGTAAGCTCTATATTCCAACACGCTCCTCCAAAATATAAAGATCCAGGTACGCCTACGATTTCATGTGTCATAGGTGACCCTATCATTCATAGGGCTCTCCTTGACTTAGGAGCGAGTGTTAACCTTTTACCCTATCACGTCTATAAACAATTAGGTCTAGGTGAACTGAAACCTACGGCCGCTACAATACAATTAGCGGATCGTTCTGTTAAAATACCTAGAGGAATCGTCGAGGACGTCTTGGTTAAAGTTGATCAATGTTACTATCCTGTAGATTTTATGGTCCTTGACACCGAACCGGTGCTAGATGTTAGGAAACATACTCCTGTCATCTAAGGCCGTCCATTCTTAGCAACTGCTAATGCACGTGTTAACTGTCGGACGGGGGTAATGAAAGTGTCATTTGGGAACATGAATTTAAAATTAAACGTTTTTAATGCTATGGATCAACCTCCTAAAAACGACGATTCCCTATGTGAGGTGGAAGGTGAGGTAACACGGAATATTGAGCCTACTAAAGAAATAAAGGTGAGTGGGAAAAATAATATAGCGGACGATGATGAGTGGATGAATCCTAATCTCGTGGACCTTAATGCGGAATCTACTCGAAAAGTAAGAAATCGATTCGAACATAATGACAAACCGTCGGTTGAATTAATTCGAAGCGACGTAATTTCTGCTTACCATCGAGCTCTACCTGACATCCTTCGGGGTACACAGTCCGATTTACGGCCTCCATAAATTCTTGAGCTAGAACGGTCTAGCTGAAGACGTAAAAGTTAGCGCTTCTTGGGAGGCAACCCAAGCTTTATTTCATTCGTTTTTCTTATTTTTGGACGTTTTTGGGTCTGTTTGTGTCTGTTTTGGACATTCTGGATAGGGTTGGGGGTTGGAATTAAGTTATTTTAATAGTATATACCAAATTTTAGCCAAAAAATGGAAAACACCAAACTCGCGCGCGCGGCCCGCTCGCGCGAGACGTCGCTCGCGCGGCCCGCTGGCGCGAGATTGCCCCTTAGTGTTTTTCTTTGTTTTTCTTTATTATGAGGCCTCAGCAGTTACTCGCGCCTGGAATCGCGGGCGCGAGGTACCTTGCTGGCGCGACTTTCAGAAAAAAAAAAAAAAAAAAAAAAAAAAAAAAAAAAAAAAAAAAAAAAAAAATTCAAGGATTCGCGCGCGCGATTTCCCCTTTTTCTGATATTTTCTTTTGACTTCCCTATCAGTCCCCCACACGTGTTCTGATAGTTTTTACTTTTCTGTTTTTCTTTCATACACACTTTTAGATCTAGTCCTTTGTTGGTTTCGTAGTTTTAGTTCTGTTTAACTTTCTTTTATAGTTTACTATCTTTTTGTTTTCGTTTTATAGTTTAGTTTAGCTTAGTTATAATTCTTTTAGCTATTTTTATTATTTTGTTTGTTTAATTTTCTTTTGTGAAGAAGTAACAGGTAATATTGTACTGTATTGACATATTCCTTTGTGTTCACCTGTTCTATGCTTGTCAAGATCGAGGTACTATCGTTCCTTTATTACCTACTCTCCGTTCTTTCGTTTTGTTGTTTCATTGGGGACAATGAAAGGTTTGGGTTTGGGGGTATGCTACACACATGCACATTATTTTATGCAAAATATTTTATGCAAAATTTTAAAATTTTTCAATAAGTGTGTTGAAATAAACGATGTTACCTACGGTTTTGCAATCGCTAGTCGATACTTCTTGTTATGTAATTATGATTGTTATAGAAGGATAAACAAGGGAAGATGTGATTAAATATTTACTGAAGTCATGTTGAAATGTTTTAGGTTATGTATTGTTTGAATCGTAGTTTTATATCATAGATTTGCACATAAACTTATGTACTGCACGTAGTCACTTGAATACATGTTGGTTGTGAACTATAATATAATTCGGATTTCTAGATAACACATGGTGGAGACTAAACCCAGTGAGCTTTTGAGCCTATCTTTTCTTTTTAAGAGGGTTATAAATACATTGTGTTTGTCGAATTTCATTGAAATAGCGCATTAACTTGTTGTTTAGTCTCATTATTCTTGTTTTGGTTGATAGTCAAGTTAAAATATTTGTTACCATGCTAAATAATCTTCCGTCGTAAACATTGAAGAACCATATAACCCTAGGAAATGATTCTAGGCCTTCTTTGTTTACTACCGACTGATAAAAGATAAAAATTTCCTTAGTTCGCCCTTTTGAGCCATTAAAATGTCATTTCTTTCTTAAATTACCATTATCCTTGTTTTTGCTCCAATTTGGCCAACTTGGAGTTCACTTCTGAAAGATTGATCACCTTTTAGTGGTGTTAAGGCGATGTGTGATTGAGAAGAAGAAGAAAATAAGATGATGTTTGGGGTGGTTGCCTTGTTATTTATTGAATATTCGTTTCAAAAGCAACGAGGAGGAAAAGAATAAAGAAAAAAATAAAGAAGAGGAAGGTTGAAAATAAAAAAAAAAATTGAAAATAATGAAAAGAAGAGAATGAGAAGATGAAAGTTGGTGGAAGAGAAGAATGAAAGAAATTGAACATGCCTTACAATGCCATTCTGAAACTACTTGATATATCCATTCTATCCTTTTTCATTATCTGAGCCACATTACAACCTTTAAAAAGTCCTATTTGATCCTAGGAAAACATGGTTTTGATATGTAATTGATGGGAGAGGGATTAAAACATGGTAATGATTAATTTCTTTTGATTATTGGCATCTTATCCATGAGACTACTATTCTTTCGTGTCATGCGTCTTTTTAGAGTCATATGTGAGCATTTCTCGTTTTGAAAACATATTTCATTTACTCACGTATACTAGAGAAATTACACATGTTTCTGAGTGTTTCATTTGAGAGTGTAATTAGCATTGTGAGATTCGTAGTCGAAGCATAGTTAGATGGTCATCCGAGTTATATTCCAAGTTCATGACATGCGCGTGTTTATTTGACTACCATATCACACACGTGCAATTGTATGAGGAACTCTATTGATTTATACGATGCATGTGCTTGAGATTGTTTTTCATGATTTAGGTGGATGTTTCATTATGTTTTTTTTTATGTTCGTTATTCTATTTCAAATCTTTGTTTTATAATAAGGAGTATTGAATATTATGTTCTTTGTTTTAAATAAAAGTTTTTTTTACAAGTTAATAAAGATGGTTGTGGGAAGCTTGTTGACGAGAACCCTCACGAGATTTCACTCGTCCGACTAGGGACATCTAGGGGTTTAAAAGGCTTGTTGCATATGCTAAATGCAATCGTGATTCATACGAAAATGGAATAGATTTTTATTAGTAGTTTTTATTTTAGTTTTGCTCGAGGACTAGCAAAATGTAGGTTTGGGGGTGTGATCGGGAGAGAACTAATCCTAATTATACGCCTTAACGCGCATTTGTTTATACTTTTTATCCTGTTTTTGTATATTTTTACTCTGTTTTCTAGTTGCTGACAGGTTTTGGAAGAAGTCAACTAAACCAGGCTAAACAGGGTGAAAAAGCAGAAGTAAAGAAGCTGAAAAATCCAAGTCGCGCCCGCGAAAACCAGAAATCGCTCGCGCGATCCGCTCGCGCGAGAACCCCAGAATCGCTCGCGCGATCCGCGCGCGCGAAGGTCCAAACGTCGCGCTCGCGCGACCCGCTCGCGCGATATGCCCAAAAACCAATGTTGCGTATTTCAGTATACTGAAGACTCCTGTGCAAACGAGACTGCTAAACGACGTCCAGACCGTAAATTACATGCGTTTCAGTTCGTTTCGGGTTAGGAAGCCTTCCAAAGCTTGTACAAACTCTATATAAACTCCAAATTTACTCAATTATGGGGTTGGCAATTATTATACACACATTCTACAACCATACTTCCAGCCATTGAAGGGAGGGAAGCAAGGAGAAGAAGAAGAAGACCAAGGGTTTCCATGGCCTCCTCCATCAACTACTTGCCGATCTCTACTCCTATGGCAGCTTAGATCATCGATCTAGGGTTTCAATGAAACCCTAGATGAGTAATAGGGTGTTATTTATGCTTTTATTTTAGTTTTATTGTGTATGGATGACAGTCACATGTTTAGAGGATTTTTATAAATAAATCGTACTTACATTGATTAAATCATTGCTTTCAGAATTTATTCTTGTCTTAGATCTATTTTGACTGTGATGTGCTCAACGATCTATTCTTGCTGTGCTTGTTTAGATTGTTTACATGTGATGGTGCTTTATTGATTCGTGCTATCAAGTATCCGAATAGTCCATGCCTAGGTTAGACGGATTAGATCACAACCCTAGTTTAGTGTGAGATAATTCGTGCTACCCGAAGATGGATTATGTTGGTGCTTGAACCATGATTATCTTCTTGTCGGAGGAATTGGGCTTGTAGCTACAATTCCCCATATTCATCCAACGTAATAAGCTAAAGTAATTCATAAATATTCCTATTATGAAGCTAGTGGTGGATTTGCAATCCTAGGTTCCCTTAAACATTATTTAAAACAACTTTAATTGCTTTCATAGTTTAGATTCACTTTTATTGTTATTAGTTTAATTAAATCCAAATCAAAATCCGTTTTTCCTAATTAATTAGACTTAGGTTTTAAAATTAAGTTGCTGTAGTAATCAATCTCTGTGGGTTCGACCTTTACTTCCACACTGCAAATCCTTTGAAAAGTAAAGAATATTTTTACATCTTGATTCTGACAACATCAGTTGGCCTCTACCACGTGTCAATTGGTGGTTGACCTGGTTAGGATCCAGCGAGGCCGATCTAAAAGTAACTGAGCAGTTGTGTGGTAATTGGACCGTCTCATCAGGCATTTAATGCGCGCACCTTTTGAGGCGATGCTTCACGTGCCGAGATGATAGTTGTCATGCAGTTTAGGCGGGAACGTGTTTGAACCATTGGATCTTCTTTGATCTTAGCCGTCCGTGCTCCTTATATAAGGAACACTTGTTCATTTCTTGAATTCCTGCTGCCAAGACGTATATTCCCGAGCGGTTTGAGAGCAAAAAGTCCCGGTCAGGATTTCTGAGCCCTTTCTTGCGTTGATTTTTGTAAGTTTCTTTTCCCTCCAAGTTCTTTCTTCCCCCTTCTCTTTTTCTTTCCGAAACAAGGCTGGAGGGAGCGAACCCCATAGGATTCGAGCGGGAATGGGATTTTTTCCTTCTTAGGTTCTGCTCTTTTTTAGGTTAGGAGCTACCTTAGGCCACTTGAACCGAGCGGGCATCCTTGGAGTAGTCTTGAGAGAGTGCCACCTAGTGTTGAGGACCCTTTACTCTTTGCCATTTCGATTAGTGACCCTTCCCCCTTTGTATATCATGCTCAGGGTCTCTGACCCATACTTAGGCTGTAACCTACTTCTTCACCCTACCATAGGAGTACTAGAGATGGTGCATTCTGACTTCGATTCCACTTCCCGATCAGAGGGCGAGATGTCCCGGTCGGGAATGCATTATACCAGCTTGGATCCACCTTCCGCTTCCCCATCTGACCACCAGAGTGAGGGCAGGATTCCCGTTCGTGAATCCCACAGTGAGTCTGACTAGGAGGCCCCCGTTGCCTCCGTTTCCCGGGACGTGGGTGACGAGACACCGGTGAGACATGACCTCGAGGTGGTGTTCGCCTACGAGTCTACTTCCTCTATTCTGTGCTCCCAAGATCTCGTGCACATTAGGGAGAGGTATTTTCTTCCTTATGATTGTTCTTTAGCTGTTAACCCCGGAGGAGCGCACCTCTACCAGCCAGACTTTGTCACCCTGTTTGAGGATGCACTGATGGTTGGCCTCCGCCTTCCGCTTTACCCTGTCGCCCGGGACGTCCTGATTTACCTTGGGATTGCTTCCGAACAGTTAGCTCCCAATGGGTGGAGGTTCTTGATGGGGTCAATCTGCCTTTGGCCCCAAACCTTCGGGTATGAACTCACCATTCAAGAGTTCTTATGGGTGCACCGTCCGTTCCCAGTACACCGGGAAATCGGGTTCTTCTCTTTTACAGCCCGGTAGGGCAGAAAAATCATTATCAACTGCCCGAGCAATAACAAGGGGTGGAAGAGAAAGTTCTTCCAGGTGTCCACCCTTGGTCTTTCCGACCTGGCCCCGAGAACCCAGCTAAGGACTTCCTGGGCGGGTGAATTGAGGGGTAAGACCGGCCGGTATTCCTCTTTTTGCTTTCTTTTATCTTAGAAGGATGTAAATCTGCTAACTATTTTCATGTTTTTGGTTGCACCTGGGTTGACCAACCCTCCAGAAATCCCCGAGGAGTGCCAAGCCAAGGTGTTAGGTTTGGCGGACCTGCCTACCAACATCTGGAACGTGCTGTCCCGGACGGGCAATTTGGTCCAATCCTACTCTCCAGAGGAACCCATCCAAGCTCCCACCTTCTCTCCAATCATTCCTGGTGAGTGTCTGGGTTTGCTGTATTTCTGTTCCACATTTCCCTTTTGATGCCTCCTTCGTTATCTGACCAGGTAGTTTTCTTTTCTGCAGAAATGGCCCCCAAGAGGGATGTGGAGCAGTTGAGGGCTAGACAGGTCACTGTCGTTGCTGCCGCCTCCCGATTGGTGGTGGCACAGGGAAAAAGGCCCACCGCTGAGGCCTCAGGTAGCGAGCATCCCCTCAGGCGGATCCTGCACGGGACTGCAAACCGTCCAGAACCCGTGGGGGCGTCATCTCCTCGAGTGGTGGTGGTAGAGGAGACAGGACCCCGGACGGACGCGCCCTTCGCCTTGCCAATAGGGGGACCTGCTGAGGTAAGGGAGAGGGTGAAGTCTACCCTAATCCCTAGCCAGGTGGAGACATGTGCAGGCCTGTCTCCCAAAGAGTTTCAGGGATGGTTTACTGCCTTTTTCATCTAGTGAGCTTCTTCGCCTCCCGCACGGTTGCTATCTCTTTTTTTTTTTTGTTATTTACCTTATTGACTGACCAGTCTTCTTCCTTTCGTCGCAGGATGGCTGCATGGCCACCGGGTCCGAGTCTCTCCTGTCTTTTTTGGCCGGGAGCGCTAGCGCCTCCGAAGCTACCTTGTCAAAGGAGCGGACAGAGTTGGAGGCTGGGAAGACTGCCCTGGCCATCGAGAAGGACAAGACCAAGGCCTTGGCCTTGAGCTTGGGTGCATCCCAGACAGATTTGGCGGCTGCTCAGGCCGATTTAGAAGCTTCCCGAGCCCTCACAGCGGCGGCTGAGGCCCGAGCAATGGCCGCAGCTGAGGTGACGGCCGTCGGGGCTACAGAAGAGGCATTTGATGATGACTTCTTCCAGGGCTACGAGCATCTGAAATGGCGGGTTGCCCGGGATCATCTCAAGTGGGACATCTCGTCCAACGAGGGGATTGATTCAGACTACTGGGACGTCGGTCCCGCAGTTAGTGAGGATCCTATTGCTGGTGCTGGAGCTGCTGAGCCTACCCCGGGCGGGGGCTTGGGAATTGGAGATGGAGTTGCCCCAGAAGAAAGGGCAGGGGAGACTGAGGATGTGGTCGAGGTGGATGACTAATGTCCCTGACCTATTTTCTTTTTGGCTGTAGTTTTTTTTTTGGGAGGCTACTACAACTGCCCCTTGGGCCCTGTACAAATCGTTTTTAATTAATGAAAAGGTCCTTGAGACCAACTTTTCCATTAATTGTTTACTGTTTCTGCACTTGTGCCTGTGTTTGCTAATTCTCGATCGCTTTTGACCGATCTAACTCCCTGCCTTAGCAAATGGTTTAAGATCGTAACCGGTAGAATTCTTGGTCTTCTTGACACGTTTTAAGGTCCTGCCCGGTGTACTTTAGGAGCTTGCCCTGTTTAACTATCCGGACGATTTTCCTCTGATCACTGTAGGTACTTAGAACGTTAGGATTCCTAGCCCTGTTAATGACTGGTGTGGTTTCCTATTTTGGTCTGGTATCCCTCTGCCCCCCAAACATTTTGCTAAGGCGGGAGTGTAGAAGTGAGGGATCGTAGGAAACCGACCTGAAACATGGGTGGTTGCAGGGTCTTTTGAGGCTTGTCATCATTAGCCATCTAGGGGGTTTGCCCCCATCGTCGGTTGGACCTAGGCAAAGCCTTGCCTCGGGGTTAGGCTCGAGGTCTTTTTGTGCCTTGGTTTTGGGCCAAGGTCTTTTATGCCTCGGGTATAATCCCGAGGTTTTTAGAGGAGCCTCAGGGTTAGTCTCGAGGTCCATCAATTTTGCACGGAACACTATTAGGAATAATTTCACGAAGTAAAATAGAAAACCTTCATTTTATTTAGAAATTGATAGTGATTGCTCGAGTAGAGCTACAAACAATCCTAGCCAATGCTAACCCGCTCGTCCCCGAGCACTACTGAAAGTATTTAAGGAGGCGTTGTATGTTCCATGGGTGAGATAGCTCATGCCCGTCCAAAGTTTGTAACCAGTAGGTGCCCGGTCGGTTGACCCTTGTGACTATATACAGTCCTTCCCAATTTAGCCCCAGCTTCCCGTGGCTCAGGACTTTGGTAGACTGGTTTACCGCCTTCATGACGAGGTCTCCTACTTAGAAACCCTGATGTTTGACCTTGCTGTTATAGTACTGGCAGACTCTTTGTTTGTACGCTGCCACCTTTAGATAGGCCCGGTATGGACACGCGGAATTCCACCTCTTTTTCGTTTGAGATTGTTTTAAAAAGGAAAAAGAAAAGAAAGGTCTGTTGAAAATAGATACAGAGTCGCCACTTGGTCTTTAAGGAACCAAGAAACCTAAATTTGACTCACCCAAACAGATAAAGGGCACCGGCCTTTCATAACCAAAGAACTTGGCTCGGGGTTTTGGTACGAGAGAGGAAGGAGCCTTTATCGCGACTAAAACACCCTCAACTCGCCCCGTCTCTCGACGGGTCTCAATTGGCATCCAAATAATCATCTTTTACAATATATGCTTCGAAAATTAATACTATGATAGTATATTACATCACACAAGGATTTTGAAATGGAAGATCAAAAGATAAGATATCATTCATAAGATCTAAGCCAAATATCACACAATGTAAAGTGAAAGATCACACAAACAAACCTAGGAAAAATCGTCTAATCATATATAAAATAGTCAAGACTTCCTAATCTAAAGGGGGACATGAACTGTTATTGAAATAAATAATCAAAGAAATCAAAATATGCTTAGCAAGCTAGTATGATGCATGTTAATCTTTGAGAAAAGAAGACCTCTCGATCCCTGGGACGAATGAGAAAGGATGATTAGACCGAGGGAAAACATGAACATGTGATCATGATCATTCCTTATAATCTTCTTAGATTAGGAGTTACAAAAACCCCAATTCTTGCATGAATGCAATGTATGTATCTAGAATGTGCTAAGGTTGTAGTGTGTTTTGTGTTCATGGCTTCCTAGAATGACTTAGAAGTCTAGAATGTGTATGAATGAATGAAGGATATCATCATGGGATATGTACAAATGTATTATGAACTACTTCCTAAGACATGAGCTAATTTGGAATGCATGTATGCACCAAATCAAAGGATGGAAGTAAAAGTGTGTTTACTGTGAATAGTGGACAGAACAGTAACATGATATTTTGGAAATTAAAAAGAGGGGTTAGAAATGTTTTCAATGCATGATTTTTTATGGAGATCTTCACTATTGTGTGTAGAACATAACCCAAAAGCCAATCTTTAATAGCTATCACAGATTGAGAGAAATCATATAAACAATAGAGATTATTTAGAAACAGAGTCCGTACTGTCGACTGAAATGTAAGAAAATCTTAGAAAATGAAAACACAAGATCTAGAGGCCCATATTATACAGAAAGTTCCCTAAGACATTGAAGTTCAAGGAAAAAATTATTTGGGACCACTCCCTTTGGAAACGTTTTCTGTAAAAACAAGTTGAAAGTCAACCAAGCTGCTGTGACAGCAAAAATAGAATATCTGGAGAGAATGTTTGGGTCCAAATGGACCACTTTCAAGTATTTCCAAGTCAAACCAAAAATCATGGGTGTTCTATAATGAGTTAGGAAGACTTTCCAAGTGGTCTTACATCCATACATTGAGTATTGAGTTCTAGAAAGATCTTTGAGCTCAGATCATTCACTATTTTGACTCACTGTTTTAAAGATTTTGGGAAAAACTTGAGTTTTCTTTCTTGAGATCAAAATGAGAGGGTTTGAGAGGAGTTTTGAAATAGAGGTTTTGAAAGTATATTTTCAACATCAAATAGAGATTATAACCTCTTGAAATATCAACATCAAACTCATCATCAAGAACCCCCAATATTATTGGAGAGATTCATTTTTATTTTGAATATAACTTCAAGGATACCTTGGAGGTATTGAAGTTATAATCATCATCTATTAAACATGTTTTTGAGGTCAAGAGCTACTATCCATAAGGATTCACTCACCTCAAACTTCATGTCATCATTTAGATGATGATGAACTATAAGTAAAACAAAGAAAATAAAAAAGAAATGAGGTAAGAGGAGATGAACATTGTATATAAGCAAGAAAATAAACAATCAATAGATGATATTCAATGGTGGAACCACAAGCATTCAACCTCTCATATATGTGTGTATATGGGTGTAGATTGCTCTCTAACTCATTGGAAACTCAAAGAAGATGAAGAAAATGAATTGAAATCTTGTAAATACTAGTTTAGTTTTGAGAAAACTAAATAAAAACTCACATTTGGCTTGGATTTGAAGAAGAAAATCTTTATTTCTCTCTCTATTTCTTCCTAACTCTCTATATCTCTCTCTAATGGTTTCCAAGCTCTCTTCAAATGGAAGCAAATGGGTCTCATTTATAGGCCAAGATGGGAGTGTATTTTGGATTTTTCAAAGTCTCTAATTGGTCCAAAAAGTTCAGATTATCAAAACTATGTCGTTTTATTTGTTGAAAATTTGAATTAAAACCCAAAAATTAACAAAAAATTACAAAAAAAAAAATGAAAAATCACTCAGAGTGCCGCCGCAGCACATGGCCACTGCCGCTGCGGTAGTGGGCCAGTGCCGTCGTGGCAGTCAACCCCCCCCCCCCCAGTTGACCAAAAATTGCATTTTGGCCCCCCGAAACTCCCAAAATTTATGAAACGGCCCTATTTCGTCCGAAATTCACAGAAAATTCATATAAAATCCAAATTGAGATTGTGATATACTGTTGGAAAGGTATTGAGGTCTACTTTCCATAAAAAAAAATAGTTTGGAGTTGGGTCACTTTGGAAAGTTTTGCGGTATTTGCGGTAACAGCCGAATTGATCGCATATTTCACCTTCAAAAATTCATAACAAATTCGTTTTAGATCCAGAAATTATGTGAGATATACCGTTGGAAAGCTATTGACCTCTAGTAGTTGATAAAAATATTTCATTAGCGAAAAGGAGACTTTGATTTTTGGTCAAACTTACAATCAAATCAGTCAAACCACTGCACTTCCAGAAAATTCTGAGAAGTTCTGGGAGCCTCCAAAGACTGACGTTTCCGTCCGATTTTCATTTAAAATATATTTTAAGACTTTTCACATGATCTAAGATTATCTCGGAACTTTTGAGTGAATTCGAATGATTTTGGTCAAATCCTGGTCAAACTTGGTCAAACTTTGGTCAACGGAGACTTTCTGGAAACTTCCTGGACTTCCGGAGGTCTCTGGGAGCTAACGATTTCAAATATTTCTCTTTTAAAATAATTTTTTTTTATTTTGAATGACATCGAATGATTTTTGGGATTCTGGGCCAATCTGGAGAGTTTTGGGCTTTTAGGGGCATTTTGGTCATTTCTACAAATTCTTTGACTTCTTAAGAGTTAGAGACAATCTCTGAAAATCCGATCTTTCTAATCATCGAGGTTTGACATGCTTGTGACCTCCTAAATCTGTTAGCCGACAAAATGGGGTGTCCACAGTTTGCCCCTCTTTGGCATGAACTTGCGAAGCAACCCATGTCGCAAGCGAGTGCCAAAGCTTTGAAGAGACAAGTCTTTTTGGAGGCTACAGATTTAGGATAAAAGCGTTGCAAAAGATGCATGGATGATGCTAAGGCTAGTGCTGGTCGTGCTCTTTGTGAGCTGCCTATGTATCCCAAGGGGAATCAGACCAGGACGTAGTTCGGGGCACAAAGAACCAAACACATGCAAATTCACAACAATCAGGTGGATGCTATGCGGGGATGATGCTATGTTATAATGAGCTAAAATGATACGTGCCATGCTTGATGTTGTGTTCTAAAGTGCTTGTGGTCCTAGTACATGTGTTCTGTGTATTCACCACTCTCAGTGGGCTTGGTGATCTATGCTTCGCTACGACTAATAGACTTATGAAGGATCTCAACCCGGGGGTCTTACCCAAGGAAGAGCGTAGGTGCTCAAAGTGATACTACGGTGCTCAAAAGAATGCTTATGGTGTGTTTGCCACTCCTAGTGGGCTTTGTGATTTGTGTGTGTCGCGACCGATGTGTTATGTGTCATGTCACGCCCAATTTGTTGTGTTGGGTGAAGTGACCCTCTTGACTTGACTCGTGCTCCCCTTAATCATGATGCTATGGACTCGGTGGCTCTCAGATTTTCAACAATGCTTCTCAAATTTCAATGATGATCCTCAATTCTCAACGGTGCTTATGTTGTTCCTCAATTCTTTGACGGTGTTTCTCAATGCTTCTTGATTCTCAACGGTGTTCTTCAAATCTTAACGATGCTCCTCAAATCATCAACGATGTTCATCGACTTTTTAATGATGCTTTTCAACTCTTCTGATGCTCCTCAACACATTTGATGTTCTTTCATTCTTCAATAATGCTCCTCAACACACCTGATGCTCCTCTTCAACAATACTCCTCAACACTTTCGATGTTCCTTGATGTTACTCCACTTTTCAACGATGCTTCTCAACTCTTCTGATGTTCCTCTATGCTCCAACAATGCTTCGCAACTCTTCTGATGTTCCTCGACGCTCCAACAATGCTTATCAACTCTCTTGATGTTCCTCGATGCTCCTCTAATCTCTGGGTTCTAAAACATCCTCACAAAAACATCTCATCAGCAAACCTGGACTCTGAGCCCTAAAACACCTCGACAATACATCTTATCAACACATCTAGACTCCAGGCCATAAAACACCTCAACAACACATCTTATCGACACTCCTCATCAATATATCAGCAATAGTTTCTTGGTGTTGGCGATATTTCCTCTGATCTGCCGCCTTGAGAAACAACTATCGGTTTGTAGTTTGCAACCACTTTCGAGTTTTTGCCACTCGTACCTGGGACACTTCTCATGCTGCAACCTTGACTGGTGTAGTAATAATGTTTAGTACTTCTGCTGATATCCAAAGTTTTTTTATAATTGGGAATCACCTTTAACCCACACATTTGAGACCATCAGGACAAATGGACTTAACAAGAACGACAAGGAAAGTTGGGTTAGTTTGTATGAAACCTCGATCTCTAACACACTTGTGATCAGATTACTATTGACTCAAACAAAGAAGGATTGACTTAGACATGAAATTCTCAAATTGCCACGATCCAATGTGCCTTCATCATGAATGATGTACCACTCATCTTTTATGTTCACTCATTATCTTAATATGACAACACTTGCTGATAAATCTGGTTTTTGAAAATTCCTCCCTATTAATCTAATCAATTCTCTACTTTTCCCCGAAAGTACTTTGAATTAATGCCTTAGCTTTTAGAATAAAAGATGCTCCATTTCAAAAAATTTCAAAACAACTTGGTGACTTGAAAACTCGCCCTTGGTGTGAAGGGATCGTGTTAGGCAAACGGAGTTTGCCCCTAGTTTGAGGTGTACGAAGTGGAATTCATAGGCAAACAAGGTGGGTGACCGAAGTTTGCCCCTAGTTTGGAATGATGGTTTATTGGAGGTTTTGGGCAAACGAGGTAGGTGATCGAAGTTTTCCCCTTGTATGAAGGGTAGATAGTAAAATTCAGGCAAACGAGGACAGTAGCCGAAGTTTGCCCTAGTGTGGAAGGTGATTTTCTGGCTTGAGGCAAGGACCGTGACTTTAATCTCTCAAATGCTCATAACTTTTGCCTAGGCACTAGTGAGGTAACCTAAGGAGCTCTTTTTTCTCTTTTGTTATTGCTCACTTTGGATTTAGCTCTAATTTTTGCCTAGGCATCCTTTCAAATTTGTGACCTAGCGAGCCATCCTTATTTTCTTTTTGAAAGTCTGCCTACGTACCCCCGAGCAGGGATCAGGTCCAACATAGTTCGGGCTAGGACCTTTAAAGAAGAGGGGTTAATATTGATGGTGTCGACCGAACCGATGCAGTTGCCTACGTATCCCCGAGTGGGAATTAGGTCGAGCGTAGTTCATGGCAAGGCTTTGAAACAAATAGGTTGAGGGTTTTTTCAAACCAGTCGTTAAAGAAGTTCAAACTTAGGTCACTTATGGTAGCATTGAATAAAAAGATTCAGTTTCAATCTCCCTTTCTTTTCTTTTCTTTTCTTTGCTTTCATTTTTTTTTTTTTGTATTTTTCTTGTTTTGAGGATTGATCCTTTTCACTTTTGCCTAGCCAGTAAATTTTTCTTTTCACATAGTTGATTCACGTGAGATCTTTCGATCGCAATCTCAAAATTTTACAATGTGCATGTCAGCTCCATAATTTGTTTGTGGTCGTTCAGAGCCTTTTGAAACATGATCCAGACACATTCTCATGATGTACCTTGAAGTGTACAATTCTCTCATTTGTGAAATCATTTTGACTGGCTAGGGTCAGATCTTGGAAATCAACACCTTTCAGCTCTAAATTTTGCCTAGGTGCCCTTTCGGGTTTTCAACCTAGCGAGCTTTTCTCTTCTTTTTTTTTTCTTTTCTTTTCTTTTTTTTTGTTTTTTTTAAAGTGGAGACGAAACTCACTGAAATGTTTGGCTACTATCAAGGACCAAGTCTGCACAGATTCGCATGGCTATCAATTGGGTTGGGCCCAAGGCTTTGAAATGGTGAAAAAAGGGTGTTGGGTAAGCCCCAAGTCAGTTCCAAGTATGTCTTTTTGAGATTTGAGCAAAAGCATCTTTAAATTCTTAAAGTAAGACTATTCAATTCTCAGCTCTTCTTTGGGGTCAGCGCGAAATTGACTTTGGCCTTTTTGGGATTCTCTTTTTTTTTGTTTGATGCAAAAATTTATTAGCAGAGTAATGTCCATGGTAATTTGAAAAGTGACATTTTCAGTTTAGCGATTCATGCAAGAACTGAGAATTGAATAGTTCTTGCATGAATGACATTTCTCATGGTACAGCGGCAGTAGATTCTTGATCAACATCCAGACTTGTTCCTTTTCGACTGGTCGGTGGGTCATTTGGGCCACTTTGTTCCTCCATCTACTTAAGAACGCAGCGAAGGACTCATTGAAGTTCTGCCAGGTAGTCTCCAGATCTCGGATGGTGACATCAAACTCTTGGTTGTAGGAGTAATGATCAACGAAGACCTGGACTATATCTTCCCAAGTCGGCATCTTAAAAACCTCCAAGGTCATAAACCAGGATAGAGCATCCTTGGCGAGGGTTTGAGGGAACAACATTGCAATGTGCTCATGGGTGCAGCCCATTGATTAGAAAACACTCATGCAGAACTTTACATGGCTCTTTGGATTCCCAGTTCCATCAAAACGATCAATTTCAAGCATCTTGAATTTCTCAAGTAGCTTTAATTTTTTGGGCTCAAACAATCCTTCTAGATCTAACATGTAATCGTCGACCCCCTGACTCTTTTTCAGTATGTTCTCAAGCTTGTCGACCTTATCCAAATTTTCTTGAATTTTCTTATTAAGTGTAGGTGGTGGGGCCCCATTGAACCAATCATCATCTATATTATTCTCGGGAGGTGGTGCAAACCCAGGCGGTGGTGGTGGTATAAACCCCGGTGGCGGTAGGAACCCAGGTGGGTATTGTGGTTGTTGCTATTTTAGTTCTTCCATAAAGGCTAAAACTTGGGCCAACCGGTCAGACTGTTGGTTGATCATTTATGTCACTCTGGCTTCCAAACCTTCTAGATCCATAAAGCTGACTTTCGGCTGAGTGATTCTGACAAGGTGACTCCCTAATCCTTTAACTCACAAATGCAGATCCTAAGTGCTCAAAACTTGTACTGACATATAGGTGTGAAAAGACTGTGTCGGACTTTTAACAGTGATGATTAAGATGACAACTATAGTGACAGGTGAGGATTGACTTGTGTACATGCCGACTATCATAGTGCATGTAGACTGATGAAGCAAACATGCGGATGCAAGCCCAAATCTATATGATGCCCGTACTTCTAACAGATAGCAGTTAAGCAAGTAAGGTCCTAGCCATACAGAGTGTGCTAACTTTACTTTCCAGGATGATCGCCGTCGCGGAGAAGGTGAGGAAGACAGGTTTGCTTTTTGAGGAATGAGAATCTAAGAAATTTTATATGTAGAGATTTTTGGAAATTTTGGATGAATTTCAGCAGGATTTCTGGGAAATAGGGATTTCTAGGAAATCTAGGTGATTTGGACAAAGTTTTGAAAAAAAAAAACAGGTATTTCTGGGTGAGTTGGACAGAGTTTTTGGGAGAAATTGGAGAATCAGAGTTTCTGGGAAAAGCATGGATTTCAAGATTTCTGGGAGAAATGGAGATTTTTTTGGAAATCTAAGCAGATTGGCTAGAGTTTCTAGGAGAAACAGGCATATCTAGGCATTCCTGGGAAATTGAGGAAGAGTTTCTGGGAGAAGCTGGTATATCTGGGAATTTCTGGGAAATTTAGACAAATTTTTGGAGAAACTGAGAAATCAGAGTTTTTGGAAGAATTGGTACATCTGGGCATTTTTGAGAAGTTTGGACGGAGTTGCTGGGATTTTTGAAAAATCTGGAAGATTTGGACAGAACTTCTGGAAAACAGGAATATATGGGGGTAAGTCGGATAGAGTTTTTGGGATAAACAAGTATATCGGAGTTTTGGGGAGAAACTGAGATTTCTGGGTAATCTAGGAGATTTGGACAGAGTTTCTGGGAGAAACTGGTCGTATCTGGATGTTTCTTGGATATATGGACAGAGTTTCCGGGAGAAACTGGTTATAAGGGTGAGATGGACAGAGTTTTTTGGGATAAATAAGTATATCAGAGTTTCTGGGAGAAACTAAGATTTCTGGGTAATATGGGGGATTTGGACGGAGTTTCTGGGAGAAACTGGTATATATGGAAAATCTGGGAGATTTGGACGGGGTTTCTGGGAGAAACTGATATATCTGGGAAATCTGGGAGATTTGGACAGAGTTTCTGGGAGCAACTGGTAAATATGACGAGAGCAAGTGATGACGGTGATCATACTATCTAGCAAGTTTCATACTCCTATGTCTTAAGACCGACAAACAAGGTTTGCTGTGTATATCTTTGTGAGCATGGAGCAGACATCCTTGTCATGGTGCCTAGGCAGGTCAACTCAATGTGATCACATGTGAGTGATTGTCTTGGGAATCATAAGAAAAAGGTACTGCCTCATGCCACACAAGCGTCTACACCGCTCAGGTAATCCCGTCAGGGCATATAGCAGTTATATCACATTGTCCTATCTGAAAAGATAAATGAATAGTCCTATGAAAGGTTCTACAGGAATCTATATGCAAATGCTAGGTTTAGTCAAAAAGGGTCCGTTGACGAGAGTTCCAATATACCGTCAGATAGACAGTACGGAAGTTTTTACTCTTTTTGATATACCTTGGAAGGTACAGTATCAACGGTGACTTATGCCCTGGTACAGCAAGACCTGAACAATGTCAGCGCCGCTAGCTGAAGATCTTGGAGCTTTTCTTTTGATATAGTTCTGTTGTTAATATGATTAATGATGCAATAGCTTAGTTGAACATGTAATATGTATCTTTTGGATATCCTTGGGTTTGTAATATATTAATCATGTAAGACTTGAATGTTTTGGATTCTTGCTTCTGCCGAACTTAGTCACTTTTCCGCATTATATCATTGTTTTAAACATGTTTGGACAATCAGGTGACATTCACAACCAGTCACGTGTCTATGAACCCATAAAGGAAATTTATTTTTCCCTATTTTTGGTACTTTGGGGCGTGACAGTTATTGACATTTTTGTACCCTTGCATATGTTTGTTAGAGGAGTATTATGTTCGTTGGTTTTAATGTAAACTAGTCGTTGAGGCACACGTGTTGCGTATGCAATGTATTGTATTCGTTATAGATTAGTCAATGTTACCAATTAAAAAATATATGTTATGTGAGCATTTTTTAAATCTATGTTATCAAAGCTCCAAGGATATCAGACTAACCTTCTTGTTATGCAATCAATAGTTAAGTCCAACTCGCAAATTTTAAAATAAAGTAACGCTATGCTTCCCAAATTGCATTCCAAATGTAGTTTTCAAGACATGTGACTGTTGGATAGGGTAGTAAATTTTTATTAGAAGATATTGAAGTGGTCACATTATCACATGTGCTGAGAACAAAATTTAGGAAGCTTAACATTAATTAATCTGTAAAATATTGTTGCTCAAATAATGTCTATAATGAGAATACCTTACATGAACAAAACCTAAAGGCTCAAAACAATATGCACCCAATTGCTGTCAATTCAACTTCTTCTTCTTCTTTTTTTACTTCACTTTTTATCTAGCGTCCGGGGCACACATTAGATGAGCTTGTGAACTGATTCAATGTTGTTGGTTTGCACACATATGAATTGATCTTTGCAGCTAGGTTGACAAAACATACTTTGTTCCTTTTATTCAAATTCAAAGGAAACGGAAGGGTTTTGTTCAATGGACCTGTTTATTAAATTTTAGACCCAACTCAAAAAAATAAAAAAAAATAAAAAAAACCACAAACCCGGTTATATTGAAAAATTGCCAACCACATATAGAAACCGGTTAAGAAGAAAAGAAAAGAGATGAATGAAAAGATATATATATATATATATGCATACTGCATACGTATACTAACACTACTTTAATAAATACAAAATAACATCTACTTTAATTCAGACCAATGATTAATTCAGAAGATAAGAAGCAGAGAAACGATTAATTCAGGCCAACGACGAATGTTGCCGCCTCAGTTCTATCCAATCTTCTCGCGCGTCCACTCACATTGAAAACTTCTTATCCTTTTACAGACATGAAATCAAACTTTAGTAGACGCCGCCTCAGTGCTATAAAATATTCTCGTCCACTCGCATCGAAAACTTCTATCCTTTCGCAGACACGAAATCAAACTCCAGTTGCGCAAACCTTCAACATTAGAAGGAGAATTTGTACTTTTTCTTTTCTTTTCTTTCTTTTTTTTTTTTAAAAAAGAGGGCATCATAATGAGGACAATTGCCTGAAAAACTATTTAAAAGAATTGGAAGATTCAGGAGATCGGATTGTCTTTGCAAGGTTGATGAGAATCAAAGGCATATGAGTGATGGATGTATTTTTTTTTTTTAAGAGTGTGAATGATACACAACCCATTGATTTGTGGGAACTTCTCATTGCGGTTGTGTTTAGTAGTGGAAAAGTGTTGGTAACTGTCAGTTTGAAATTCAAAGATTTTAAAGAATTATCAATAGAGAATGAAGGAGATCGTGGGAGAGGTTTTATTTTGCGTGTAGTTAATGGTGTTTTTTTTTAAGAGGATGAAATGTAATGGTTTTCATGTAATAATGAATGTTTATAAAAAAAAATGCATCAAATTCACATGATTTTGATGCACACATAATAATAAAATAAAATAAAATTGAAATTGAAACAATTGCATCAGATATGCAGAGTACAAATTCACAAAAACATAATTGAGCCAAAGTGTGAAATTATTTTTATTAGTCGCTATTTTAGTTTGTTACGTATATGGTGGTGGTCATGCTACCACATACCACTGCATGTAGTACATCTGCCCATAGTAGCATCACTCCCATGTCTTTACAACCCATCAAAAGCAAATCAGAAACATAAATACAACAAACCTTATGCAACCTATCAATATAGTAGAAAACATACAACACTAAAGTAAGTATCAATACATCTTGCCTAATTAAAACTCGTCACACACTGCTTGTAATTCCACCACCATAAAGCAAAATGCTTAGATGTGCCTAATGTACATGTCACTATGTTGTTTTTACAACCCATTGGTACAATTAATGATGGAGTTTTAGCACTTCTGTGAATATTTATTTACAAAATAAAGAACTTTGATCCATCTAGACAAATAGAGTATGTACCTACATCTATATCTCGTGAATGCACATGTATGTATGTGAAATATGCACCAATGGATTGTAAATCAAATCATTAAAACCATAACGTACGTACATTAAGAAACTACCTTCAACCCATAATTTTAATATTTTCAGTACTCAAATCCCAACTTGTAGTATCTGTCTCACTCTTCTTTCTCCTACTTCTTTTTTCTCCTTACTTTGGTTGTATTTGATGGGAAGAGAGAGAATAAGCATGGGGTGGTTTTTTTTATTTTGAATCTAAAAGGTGGAAGGGTGGTTACTTTTTAGATGTTTTCAGTTATTGGATTTTGTCTTGAAAATGTTAAATGACTCTTTTGTACTCTGCAAATTATTTTTTTAGAATAAAAATATATTAGTTTGTATGTAATTATGGATTGTAATAAAAGAAAGGTAATTACCCATGCCTTTCTCTTTATATATTAGTATAGATATGGGTGGTGGTGATACATATTTGGGTACCCCTAGATTTGGCTTTCTATAGTAGTATAGATATAAATTATTCTTCAAATAAACTGGGCACAATGCTGCTATAATATGGTACTTTTTATCATATAATTATTAATTCCCATCTGCATGATAAAATCCCTTTTATTGTGATACATAGGAATGACAAAATTCTCTGTCCCGTTGGGTCCCAACCCTCCCCACTCTTGATGGGAACGGGTTTGGGGAGGAATTATAAGACTAGAGACGAGTTTGGTACTATAGAATTAAAATCCTCTAGGCTTTAGAGTTGGGGCCGGAGTAGGACTGTCAATGGACCGAATCTAAACCCAGATCCGGCACTTTTTAACGGATTTGGTCACTTTTATAGATCCATATCCAGATCCGGATCCATATATTATGCTAAAGAAACGGGCCGGATACGATTTTTTAATATCTGATCCACCTAAAACCCGGATCCGAATAGCACCTAAATTATGTGTATATATATATTTATATTATGTATATATATAATACTTAAAATGTGTACATATCTATATATTATATATAAACAAAACTATATGTACATTATATATTATGCATATATATAATACTTAAAATGTGTACATCTATATTATACGGAGTATATAAACAAAACTAGATATATATTACATATTATGTATATATATAATACTTAAAATGTGTACATATATATTATATATAAACAAAACTAGTATGTATATACATTTATTCAATATTTTAGACTAGATCCGGATAAACGGACCGAATTATCGGATCCGACCAAATCCAGATATGGATTAACCTATAGCAAATCCGTCGGATTTGGATCCGAATATGGACTGATCTATAGTTTGGCGGATCCGGATCTAACCGATTTGGTCTAGATTCGGCCCATTTACAGGCCTAGGCCGGAGTTGGTAAGGTCCTCTAACACTTTGTTTGAATTAAGAGAACCGAAGAAAAGAGAAAAGGAAGAGAACCACTTTCTCTCTAGTTCTCTCGTTTGGATAGTTAAGTTTGGAGAGAAGAGAACGTCAATGGAGAGAATTGGAGAGAACATGAGGAGAAAAAGAACCAAAATTTAGTTCTCTCCAAATCGGAGAGACTGAGGAGAGAAGAGAAGAGAACCATAATAAAATGTCAATGAAATGACCAATATATCCTCAATGTTTACTCTTATTCCAAATTATTACCATTTTTGAATAGAGGGTAAAAGATAAATTGATTTTAAATTATTTCTCTTTTCTTCTCTGATGAAAGCTAAACAAACAAGAGAACCTTATGTTTCTCTTCTCTTCTCTTATCTCCATCCAAACAAGCAAGCTTTCTCTTCTTTTCTTCTTCTCCTCTCTTCTCTTAATGAGGTTCTCTTCTCTTTTCTCTGATTCTTTTAATCCAAACTGAGTGTAAACTTGATTGTCTCCACTTATAAGGTTAATTTACTAGAATAAGCTAGGGGTGAAATCGGTTTGGTTCAGTCAGTTTTGTCAGTTCTACTACCTTTTACCGGTTCGGTTCAATTTTTCCACTGCACATATTTTATGAAAACCAACCGAACCGTTCGGTTTGGTCCGTCGATCCTCCTTTGTTATATAAATATATTACATATTTTCTGAAATACTCTTGTTATTTATGTAACAATGGTTTTAAAAATTGGACCGGATCGGCCGCTTGGACCGTCGACCGGTCAGTTTTTCGGTCTGATTTGACTCGGTAACTGTTTGGTACCAAAACCGCCCAGAACCGGTGGGAACCGTTGTGTTTTTTTATATATAAATTTTTTAATTTTATTTCCCCTACATTATTTTGATACTATGAATCTCTTAATAATTTATACTTGTGATAAGAAAGTGTGAAAATAAAATTTGAATTTTTGTGTATTTTTTTATATGTTTACTTATTAAAACTGATGTATAAATATAAATAATTAAATATTACATAATTATGACATCACGGGTTGATTACGGTTCACTCGACGGTTGAACCTCTAACCCGTGACCCGGTCAATATTTCAGTTCGACGAACGGTCCAGTTTTCAAAACATTGTGTGTAACTTATGATCTTCCAAGTTCCAACCTTTCATTCTGCAAATGGTATGTTCAATCGTTCTAAAAGCTAAGTTGTGGGTATGGTTATGGCAAGCAACATGTTTTTTGTCAGAAACATTGGAAACTCTTATCCAGTGATGATATAGAAAGGAGAAAAATAATTTAAACGGAGGAGGGGTAGAGTGGTATCAGAGTGACTATATACTACAAGAAAATAGGGTTTTTGTGATGGATTTGTGCTCGAAACAAGTTAAAGGCGTCACAAAAAGTCTGTGTCGGTCAAATTCCGTCACAAAAGAGTTTTTGTGACGGATTTTGTGTCGGATTTTCGTGTGACACAAAAAAAAGTGTCACATATACTTATTATTTGTGACAGTTTATTTGTGTCGACCCGAACCGTCACAAATAATATTTGTGACGGATTTGTGTGCGATACAAATAGTGGTGTCACATTTAATTTGAAGCACTTTATTTGTGTCGACCCCAAACCGTCACAAATACTATTTGTGACGGATTTGTGTGTGACACAAATAGTGGTTTCACATTTAATTTGAAGCACTTTATTTGTGTCGACCCCAAACCGTCACAAATACTATTTGTAACGGTTTTGGACAAATCATATTTGTGACGGAATAAATAGTATTTGTGACAAAATTTTAATATTGTGACCACAACAATTATTACCAAAACCGTCACAAATATTTTTTGTGATGGAATTTATATATTGTCACCCAAAATCATTAATTCTACATCACAATAAATTATGCTATACTTATTTTTAACGACAAGAACCACATAAAATTTAAAAGCATATTAATTAAAGATAAAATAAGAGACAATAAAGTATATGTTCATACATAATTGTTTCATGGCTGACATTAGTAGAAATAAAAATAAAATGATGATCTAAATAAAGTCTTTACGCTCAAAAGATTCAATTAAAACAACAAATCATGCTCTAATCCTCTAATCCCTCACCACGGCCTGAAACAAAAAATGAAACTTGAATTAAAATATATAATGCAACCACCTAGCACCCAAAGAGCAAAACAAGACCAACTATACAAATAAAAAACAAGAACCAAAAAAAAAACGGCAAAGATTCCTAAAAAAAATCGACAGAGTTTCCTCTGTTTCTACAACATCCGAAAATTTTCATTAACCTGTGTAAATAAATTTATCAAGCCCTTTAAAAAATGCCGCTGAATTCCTAGGTAAACCAATCCAACTTCTATCATCCATGTATACTTTATTGAACTGTTATCACATAACAAGAATCACAATCACAAAGGGTGCAACCAAGTCAATAGTGAGAAAAGGAAGATTTACACCTTTAAACTAAGACAAATATATATATATATATGTATATATATATATAAATCTTGATTCTTATCCAACGTCAAGTCAAACAATAATGAGAGAAATATAGTAATATGCATTAAGATTCTTCTTGAACAAGACAGTAAGCAACATATCAATGCAAGGATGTCAGTGATGGCACCTAATAGCACAACTCATTATCAATGGTCACGCAAATAAAAGAAGACCTATCATTTTCAAGACTCCATAATGGCTTAATGTTGTACAACATCAGGATTCCAATTGAAACCCATTATAAAATAGTATCATGAAGTCTTAGCATTGAAGCAATAAAGACATCTCTGAGAAAGTGCATATAAATTGACGTAGGACACCCAAAACAATTTCTCTTTTCTTTTTTTTTTATTTATTTAGTGAAGTTCATACATGAAATGTGTACCACTCAATTAAGGAAAATGCGTTGTGTAACTTACGAATTGTAAACCATGTTTCGAAAAGTAATGATGATAGATCAGGGAAATCAAGAATGGCATAGAACGCACCATGATGAATATTTTCCTCCAACAAATGGAATATACAGAGTCAAATATAAACCACCAATTCCAATCAAATATGGTATAGGCTAGTGTGAACAATATGGATGAAATATATTTCGAATCTACAGCAAATAATCATGAAGACGATAGTAATATCCAAAGTATCTAAAACAACAATAGAGAGCCGGGTTGAGTTAAAATTTTTGACATACCTGTTATGGAGTCAAGAGCTAACAAGTCGTAATCTGAAACCAAACCAACCTGCAGCAACAAATAATCATTAATGATGCCTTCTTGGTCCGAACTGTAATTCCTTCTAAAAGCCAGAGTAACACAGGTTTTAAGCATAAAAATGATTAATTTTCCCCTTAGTGTGTATCCTTGTCATACCCACGTCGACATTAACACGGCAACATTTATGCCAAGTCCGAGTAATATAGGTTACTATTAAAGCTTTGGTGTTTGTTTTGCGAAGTCTTTGGTGAAATTTGGACTGTGCGATTCCGGTACCGATTTATAGATACATTTTTTAAAAAAAAAACATTGACATCATAATTATGTCGTCTACCTCCATAAGATCTTCGTACATTTGAAAACATTTACAGAATAAATTCTATGGATTCCATATATCTCTTATGCCCATCGGGACAAAACGGGTTCATGGAATTCTCATTTTCATGGAAATTCTCATAATCAAAAGGAAATAGAAATAATGAAATTATAAAATCAAAGAGAGTTTTGGATAATACTAAAAATGGTTGTTGATTCACTGTTCACTAACATAGGGGCTGAAGTAGCTTGAAAATGCCACATTGCATTAACTTCTTGAACATGTAGTAGCTAGAAGAAGTATACAGTGAATTAATGTCAGTTTAAAGTGAAAAGATCAAGATCCTTGTTTCCTAATAACTACTAACTACTTTAAAATGAGACGTGAAGGCCATTTATTTCTTCTTTATATCAATTGCATTATCCAACTTAAAGATACAAAGTTAAAGATCAAATGACTAAAAAGACAAACAAAAAACACTATTCATTTCATTCTCAAACCATGATTCTATTATCCAAAACTGAAATGCATGGAAAAAAAAACCCAACAAATCTACACTTGGGTGGGTGAATCTTGTTAGTAGTTAGTTAGAGAGAGAGATAGAGAGAGAGAGAGAGAGGAATCATTCATGTGGGTGCTGGGGCGGAAGCCGCGGAACTAGGAGAGGTATGTTTTGGGGATGTTTTAACTTGTTTGTCCCTAGAAGTAATAATTGTTCAAATTGAAACATCGGGACTATAAATTGACACAAGGGTCAAACTTCAAGGGTAAAAAATGTAATTAAGCAGAGTGCGTGAGAGGGCTTTTGAATTTTTTTTTTAAAGAGGAATCATCAGCATTTTCATGATCTCTGTTAAGAGATCATCAAGTAGACAAAGAGGGGCAACCACCCTCAGAAACACCCCCATCTCTCTGTTTCGTTTGCCTCATACTCTTAGTTTCGAGGGTATTTTGGTCATTCAACATCGTGGTCACACAAAAATGGGACAGGCTCACTAAATAATTTCTCTACGAAAGGGCATCAATAGAAGCAAAAGTTGTTGCCAAACAAAGCCTTCAACTGAACCAAACAAAGCCTAAAATGGGTGAACAAAAAAATTGCATTCGAAACTAAGCCAGATTTACAAATCTTTTGAAGCAATTTCACAAATATAAACTGTATGGATGTACTTCAAGATCCAACAGCCCTACATATATATATATATAAACTGATAGATCTACATATATAAAATATAAACTAAGCCAGGTACAAAGAAGCAATTTCACAAAGTAAAAACTGATAAATCTACATATATATATATATATCTAAGGAGGGGGGGCCTGTATAATATGGCCGATTGAGAGAGAGAGAGAGAGAGAGATTTACCAGAGAGAGATGTGATCCGTTAGAGATTAGAGAGTAGAAAGCCGCCGGAGAATAGAGAGTAAGAGCCGCCGGAGATTAGAGAGATGAGAGCCGCCAAAGATTAGAGAGAGAGAGCCGCCGGAGATTAGAGAGAGAGAGAGCCGCCGGATAGTATGGAGAGAGAGAGAGAGACAGAGAAATGAATTGGGGGGAAATGGTGGGACTCTGTACTCTTTTTATGTGGCAAAACGAATTGGGGGGGGGGGGAATGGTCGTATGTACCCTTTGGTTATTTTGTATGTACCCTTTGGTTTTTTTTTAGAAATAACATATTATTTGTGACGGATAGGTATATTTTCGTCACGAATAAAAATTTATTTGTGTCGGATGGGTATATTTCCGTCACGAATAAAATTTATTTGTGACGGATATGTACATATCCGTCACAAATAAAATAGTATTTGTGACGGATACATTTCCGTTACAGAATCCGTCACAAAAACATTTTTTGTGACGGATTTGTATCCGTCACAAATGGCCTATTTTCTTGTAGTATCCCTAAACGGAGTGGGGGTCAATATAACTCATTAGAGGGAAAGGGTGAAGTTGGAGTAACAATCTATTTGGATTGAGAGAATCGAAGAGAAGAGAATGCGGATCACTTTGTGTCAACTTCTCTAGTTTGGAAAGTTAATGGAGAGAACCATAGGGAAAATGATGAGAACAAGAGTCCAATTCTGGTTCTCTCCAAATCTGAGAGAAGTGAAGATAATCATCATAAAATCTGAAGAAAAATTCCTGTATATCTTTGAATATTTCTTATCATTTCAACATCTTACACTTCTAAATTGTCATTATTTAATAGATGGTGAAAGAGTAGATTCGTTCAAAATACTTACTTTCTCTTATCTATACTCCTATAGACAACCAAAGACAAGGGCACCCACTTTAGCTTTAATATAACTCATATTTACCTTGTAACCAATAAACCTTTTCCTCCTAGAAAGAAATATTTAAGGGTAAATCTGTCATAAACCAATCGTAACAAAACCTATCCTCACTAGTCTCTCTACCGTGTTGTTTCTTAGATTCAAAAAAACAAAAAATTGATATAAAGAACCACCAACCACGTCTTCTCAATCGCCACATCAAACCTCACGGTTTCCAATCCATCTATCTCACATTCTCACTCAAATATCTCTCTCTCTCTCTCTCTCTCTCTCTCTCTCTCTCAAATCATAGCCAGTAGTATTAGGGGTAGCAATGGGGCGGGTTTCACGGGTTCCCCGCCCCGCCCCGTCCGGCCCCGCCCCTAATAGGTAGGGTATGGGGTGGCTAATTCGGGGTAGGGGCGGGTATGGGGGAAAACTCTTCAACCCGGGTCGGGGTAGCGAAAAAATCCCTCGAACCCGCCCCGATTATACATCATATTTACTAAACTACCCTTTTTAGTTATAAGTATTACATAAAATACTAGTACTCCCTCCGTCCATTTTTTAGAGTCCTATATTCCATTTTGGGATGTCCCAAAATTAGTGTCCACTTTCCTAAATTGGTAGACAATTTTTACTTACTTTCCAATACTACCCTTCCTTGAAATCTACACCAAGACAAAACTAAAAAGGATATTGTAATGATTAGGGGCAATTGTGGAAGTAGGTGTTGATTCTTTTTGTCCCCTTAATAAGTTGAGATCCCAAAGATGGACTCAAAAAAAGGGACGGAGGGAGTAGTATAAATAATTAAATATCTAGTCTCTCTCTCTCTAACTCCCAGCATAATAACTCCTCTCTCTCTCTCTCTCTCTCTCTCTCTCTCTCCATGGAGGAAGCTTCAACAACTTCGAGCTTCTTCAACAACTTCGAGCTTCAACAGTCCAAGAAAGAAGGTCAATCCTTTTGTTAAATACCTAGTCCAAGAAGGTCGCAAAGTCGAGATCTTCAACAAAGCTTCAACAGCTTCGTGTTTCTTCAATAGCTTCGAGCTTCAACAGTCCAAGGTTGATCCTTTTGTTAAATACCCAATCCAAGAAGGTCGCAAAGTCGAGATCTTCAACAGCTTTGAGCTTCTATACAATCCCTCAACCCATTCCCTCGATCCATCGATCTCTGCGTGTGTATATATATAGATCTGTGTATATATAGATCTGTGTGTATACATATATAAAGATCTGTGTAAATAGATATAGATCTATGTATATATACATATATAAAGATCAATTCAAGCAATTTTTGTGTGTGAGTGATTCGTATATATGGGGTGTGTCACTCTGTATAGATTGGGATATAGATCTATGTTTAATTTTTTTTTTTTTTTTGCGTGTGTTAAGTGTATATGGATATAGATCTATTTTTGTTCTTTAAATTTTTTTGCTAATGTGGGAATGTGGATTTTTGCTGAAGGAAAAAAAATACTAATAATAAAAATCGGGGCGGGGCGGGACGGGGCGGGGACGTTCTGTTTACGGGGCGGGATCGGGGTAGGGACACACATCCCCTCAGGGCGGGGCGGGGTCGAGGGAAGGGTTCATTCAACCGGGGCGGGAAAAGGGAGAAAGGGACCCCCCGTTCCATACCCGCTCCGTTGCCATCCCTAAGAGCATTTCCAGCAGAGTAGCTATTTTAACTTTCAGACAAAATAGCTAGTCAGATGTAGTTTTTTGTGCTCCAGCAGGCTAGCCATATGGCTAACTATTATAACATTTATCCTTTTTACTAGACAAATTTGTCTAGTTAAGAATGACTCTCTATATTCTCTCTCCAAATTTCAACCTTTAAATCTTCCATTAAAGTTAAATGGCACAAATCTCAACCATAGAAAATATAGTAAATTAAAATAACTAGATAAAATAAAAAGAACTGCTGAAATTGAAAGCTGAATATTGAATAGCTAAAATAAATTTTGGTTAAAATAACATGTTATGTAATATTTCACTGCTGGAGATGCTCTAAGTAGTATATCTATTCTTGCCCAAATAAAGGTTACATCCGCTGAATCATCTACAACAAAACAAAGCTACCAACCAAATTTCTGAAGTAACCTTCATTTTCAACAGTCCTGATTTCAAATCAACTACTTTCCAAAACACTTTACCCAAACTTTGCCAAAATGAATATCTAGTGAGAAGTGGACAAAAAACTAAAGACGTAAATTTGACATTTGATCTAAGGTACGTACAGAACAGATAATTGGGGCACTAACAAATTTCACTTAATATTTATATTCACATTTTATCTTTCTTTTAGTGGCACTTTGAGTTCGCAATGAACCCAAAGTGCTACTAAGAGAGAGATAGAGTGTGAGTATAAGTGTTAGTAGAATTAGTTATCTATTGAGATGAAAGTATATAAGTTTTATCATTTGTGCTCAGGTTACTTTCATATGGGCTCTCTCTCCCTATATATACTAGAATATAGGCAGTATATAAGTTTTATTTGTTTTTAAGATAGATTTTTTTTTTTTTGGGCTAATTGTTTTGGGCAATTTTTTTCGTTTGTTGAAGTAGTTTTTTTTTTTAATTGATTGGACATTTTAATACCCTTCTAATGTTTTTTAAAAAGATAAAGTGTAATGGTTTAACTATAATTATAGAGAACTTAGAAAATAATATTGGTACCCCTCTCTTTCCCTTTATAATAGTATAGATATATTGATTGAAAATATTTGGCTATATTTTATAAGAATTTATTTTAAATACCATGAAGATTTTGTGTAATACAAGTTTAGTCATTCCGTAATTAATGGGAGTTTATTCATTTTAAAACTCCAACATCTAAATTCGGGAAAACAAAAAATACAAAATGCCAGCACAAATTTTTAGTTGTATAGTTTACTCTGTACGTAGTCTGTAGTAGCATCAATAGTAAAAAAATAATAATAATAAATTTTTAAAAAAAAGTTACTCTGTTTTAAGTTTTTTCTTAATGTCAAACATTTTTCTCCCAACTATCAAATCATTTTTTATTGGTTAAGTTTAGTATGTATACCCTTCACACATACTAGGCGTTGCCGCAAGTGCTAGTCTTTTGAAAGCTAAACATATACAAGAGAAAGTTATGATTCTCTTTTTTTTATTCAAGCAGGTCAAGATTGAGTAAATCATATTTTCTCTTCTCTTAATGAGTATCTCTTTCTTTTTTCTTTTTTCTTTTTTCTTTTTTCTCCGATTCTCTTAATCCAAATAGAGAAGTAAACATTTAGAAGGGTGGAATTGATTGATCGAGGTCGAGAGAACCAAATCTGCCCTATCACCAATTCTCTTCCTAGAGAGTAATATTTGGGACACAACCTTCATACAACTTTCATACAATTTCCCCAAAAGATGTGTCTATCTCTCTCCTGTGATGTCACTGGACCCCATAGTGACACAGGAAAGAGATAGACACATCTTTTGGGGAGGTTGTATGAAAATTGTATGAAGGTTGTGCCCCAAGTATTACCCCTTTCTAGAAGTGGGAAAAACATTAGTTATCACAGTTGTATGGATGATGTGGTAATATATCCAATCCAACAAAATATCCTTGATTTATCAATTTGTACCTCCAATATAAAGGAAGTCTTATTCGCATAAGTACAAACTTCAAATGTACCGTTGCATGGATATTTACTCCAGAAGAGATGAAACTATTCTTTTTATTATTTTATTTTTTTGCTGAATAGAGATGGAACTATTCACCCAAAAGATCCCCCGGGAAGAAATTACCATACAATTAACCCCAAATAAGAACACCCAACGTCAACCCCACAAACTAATAAATCCCCAAAACCTCAACAAATTCACAACTCACGGCCAGTGAATAAAATCACTCTATTCCACACAAAAAAAAAAAAAAAAAAGCCCCAAACCATAAACCAAAAGACCCAAGAGCCCACGAAAGCCAGCCACTGCCAACCCAGCAAAAAAGACTTTTCTCCCTTTCCCACTTGTTTTATACGAAAAAGCTGAAGCCATAACAGAAGAACTTTGGTCATCCCATGGGTCTAATGTGCTTGGCAAAGTCCAGCTTCCACACCCAATAAGCAAAAAGTTCTGTTTGTATGAGCTGGTTTTCACTTGTTCTGGGCCTTTCTGGCCATAAACTAAAGTCTTAGAGCATCTCCAAGGGATATGTCAAATTTTGGTATGTTAAAAAAATTTGAGGGCTTATGTGGTAATTTGGCATATTAGAATTTGGCATTTCAGTTGGAGTAAATTATACCCAATATGTCAAATTTATTATTTTATAATTTTATATATTTTTTAATCATTTAACAAATTAAGTGATTGGTTTGACAAATAAATGTAATAATTTTTTAATGAAAAAGTGGAAATGGCATGCCTACTTTTGGATGCCATTTTTGACATATGAGCAAGCATGTCAATTGCCACATGGCTTTTGGCATTTTGGTTGGAGAAGAACTAAGATGTCAATATTGCCATTTGGCATGTCCTTTGAAGATGCTCTTAGGGCCTTGTTTTGGAGCGTCTAAATCTAGACCAAGTTCAGTCTATCTGGTTTTTGTGATAACCAAAGTAATATTCTTTTAACAAGAAACCTATTTTAACATAATTAATATAAGACTGGGCACAGACTCTGTAACCAAAGTAATATTCTTTTAACAAGAAACTTGTTTTAACAGAATTAATATAAGACTGGGCACAGACTCTGTTAAAAAATTTACACTGATCAAACACTTAATTTTTTGAACTGTTTCATTTATTAACCACATATATAACCAGTTTTTTGCTTCTCCAAACGGCTTCTGGCTAAACAAAGAATTGGCCTTGAGGCTTGAGGTAATCAACTTATATTCAATGTATATACTATTTGTGTTATTGCCAATTTAAAATGGAATCTAGGTTCGAAGAAGAAATCATGAGGACTTATAATAGGTTTAGAACCCTTAATTTCCAAAGCAAATCAAAACCCACTTCTTAAAACATCCTTGGAAGATATCCCAATGGGCTGAGTTGATATTTTCACCTTGTAAATCATCCCCATGCCTATTTTTCCTAACACAACTTCACCTCTTAAGTCATATTGATATATGTTTTCCTAGAAAAAATAAATGCCATTTTATACTTTTAGAAAATTATAATGTATTATTTTCAAATTTGTTAATTTTTTCCTCCTATGACATCACCCACATTACGGTGTACGTTATACTTTTAGAAAATCATAATGTATTACGTTCAAATTTTTATTTTTTCCTCCTATGACGTCACCTACATTAAGGTGTTATAATCCTATTGTTAGAAGCTAGTCACTTTTTTCATCTTAGAAGGCATCCTAAAGCCCAAGATTGTTCTTGTCCTCAACACTTCCATCAGTTCCATGGCGATGGCTCTCATGTCTGGAAGTGGCATCACAATGGAGAAATTATTTAATTTAAGATTCCTTTGATGACGTAGTATAACAAACTAATAAGATATTATTTATTTAAACATTAGTCTATCTTAAATTCGAGAAAAACATGCCTACACATCTGTACAGAGCCTAATACAATGTGTACTAGTAAAGTGATACAAATAGAATCACCGTTACATTTAATACTCACTCATTAGGCCAGAAAAAATTCTAGAAAAGTTTCACTTTGGCGAGAAAGTATCCCATGAGCCCGTCACATGTGTGACGGATTCATGGGAACCGTTAGATCATGGTAGGGCCCACGTGGGATCCACACATCCAACGGTTCCAATTAATCCGTCACACATGTGACGGGCTCATGAGATACTTTCTCCACTTTGGCATCTTAATGCCTAGTTTGATTTAATGCATTACTTAATATAATTCAACCCAAAATATTTTACGTTATTCTTTTGGGGTACAATGTATTCGATACATGTGCGCAACTATTATCTGGAGTACATAAATAAATTGATCGATTCGGGAAAATGTAGCATATGCACTAAACTCGTGTTATAAGGCTTCGTTTAGGATCACTTCTCAAATGCATATATATATATATATATAGGTTCAATCATATGCATTTGGAAACCAAAAGTCATTTCCTCAACAAAAAAGAAAGTCGTAGATATTTTAAAAAGTAATTTTCGGACTCAAAAGCACATTTTAGTTGAAGCAATTAAAAAAAAATCAGGGTTGCTTTAACCCAAACGTGACTAATGAACCAAATTTGAGTTTTCAAGATTTTTTTTATTATTATTATTTTCATATTGCCCTTGTGATTAGCTCTTCTCTTCTACTTATGCCCTTGTTTAAAGCTAAATTCGTCACAAGACTCACAACCAATCTAAACACTCCTATGTTTCTTCACTCTAGTATTCTATACATGTGTGAAAGAAATAATTTGTCAACGCTAGAAACGGCCGGCCATGCCCTGGAAAGTCTCGCAATCTCGCTACATTCCTAGAAGAGCAAGTACAAAAATATCACGAATTTTGTTGTAGTATTGGGCATGTCTTTTATTCGCCAAGAAATCCCACCTCGGTCCTTTGTTTTCTCACCAAATGGAACTCCTAGAACAAGAAGTTTCAGAATATATAGAAGGCTATAAAAGGGCAGCCTTTGTATGAACTAGTACTCCAATTCATCAATTACACCTTCACTTCCACCTATATATATATATATATATATAATGAGTCCCGCTAGCTCCAGTGCGCACTAGGTAAGCGCACTGGTGAACGCAAGTATTTGACTTTAAGCCTAAAAAACCGGCTCCAGTGCGCACTAGGTCAGCGGGGCGGCTCGCAAGTTTTTTTTTTTTTTTAAAGCCCAGTGCGTTCACCCAGTGCTCACTGGAGCCTGACTCGTTATATTATTTATTGATTCATATTTGTTGATTTAAGTAAATACAAAAACAACATAGCTCGGGATGTTGGTGCAGTTCAAACTGACCGTAACTGTCGATGAATAATCCCACCCACACACTCGACTGTATGGTTGGTTTGAGCCGCGCCAATATCGCGTGCCTCTTCTTCTTCATGCATGGAATTTTATAGTGTTCTTCAATATTAGACATACAAACTGGTGTTTTTCTTCTTCTCTTTTTCCTTGGGTTTTTGGAATCTTTCCTTTGATCAGATGCAATGATCATCTTGAATTTTCTTCAACTTTTATTCTGATTTAAGCATTATTTTCGATGCCATCCATGCCTAGGTGGATTTTAGTGAAAATATTCGTTATCGCCGTTGTTTGGGTACAGATTTGGACTCATCAATTCATACATTTACCTCCTTGTATTTAGAAAAATTTATTCGGCATAAAGCACTATATCTATGTGTATTAGTACGTGCTATCCGAGTAATAGATATATATATATATATCTTCTCTTGGTTTTAACCTCTCCCATTGTCTATCATATGCTTATTTCTTAATTCTTATCAGGATTTCTGTCAATTTCCTTCGATGGAATGGAATTCCCTTTTTCAATTTATTCAGTTATTTTATTACATACAAAAAACATTTCCAATTTAGAATATATCTTTCAGGTCTATGATTTCTCCATAACTAGGCTCTCAAATTCATAAATTCAACTTCCATTTTAAAAAAAAGGTTGAAAATTAAGTAGGATTTCCATTCCAGGCCTACACTAATTCCAATGAGACATAGCAGAGAATTAAAATAGAAAAGGTAACTCTATAGTGAGCAGCTTCTCATATGAGAATACGAGTTTTAACCGTCAAATGAGTATCTGACAATAAATGCATCTCCAAATTTTTGGGAATCTTATGGTCAGATGCTCGTCCAACGGTTAAACTCGTCGTCTTCTCATATGAGAAGCTTCTCACAATAGACTTACCCAACAAGAAGGAAAAAAAAAACAAAAAAGAAAGAAAGAAAGAAAAAAGTAGAAGAAGAAGAAAGGATTTTCAAATTCTTTTGGCAGTTGGCTATAACTTATTTTTAGTATTATCCACGTTGTCCATATAAATAGGGCCACATCATTTTCATGCGACGATGACAATACGAAATTTCTTGAAACTTCTTTCACAACAGCTTTCTTCTGAAATTCAAAAAGATGATAAGAATAAAGAGCCGAGTAATACACACACAATTCCACCCCCAATAATTATGGCCGTTGATTCCAGTGGATCCCATGTAGATTATACATGAGTCTCACACAGAAGCTTATGGAGTCCACTGAAATCAAGGGTCAGGATATTGTTGGGTGTGGAAAAGTGTGTGAAATTGTGTGTGTGTATCATTAGTGATAAAGACCGCGCCTGTTATATATGAAAAAAAAAAAAAAAAACAATGCTAGACCCACACAAATGATCCTTGATTCTAGTGAGCCTCATGTGGGGACTACATGGATCCCACATCCCACACAGGTGTGGTTAGTTATTGTAATTGATTTTATATATATAGTCTAGCATTTGTATAAATATTTTTCAAATTACGATCATGTAAGAGCTTAAAAATAGTAGCCCAATAACAAATTCTTTTGCAAATCAATGTATACTTGATTTTTATAAGAACCGAATCAATATAACAATGAAGCGTCATGTTTAAGACAATTACAAACATAAGTAATTAAACAGAAGTAAACACAAGTATTTTGGACTCCCGTCTCTTGTAGGATGTAATAAGAAGAGCATCTTTCAATCTATTGTAACAAGGGTGGAGAAGAAGTTCATGGTTGGAAAGAAAAATTTTATCTTGAGGAAGGAGAGAGGTTCTTATTAAGGCTGTAGCACAAGCCATTCCAGCATATGCTATGTCATGTTTTAAGCTTCCTGCCACGGTGTACTCGAATGTTACCCGGGCAGTGTCTAGTTTCTAGTGGGGAAAGCGGGGGAATAGTCAGAAAATTCACTAGACCAAATGGAACCATTTATGTCGAGCTAAGAAGGATGGGGTCGTTGACTTTCGTGACTTTGAGGTGTTCAATGATGCTATGCTTGCCAAGCAGGCATGGCGAATTTTGAATAATTCTGACTCTCTTGTACATCGTGTTTATAAAGCTAAATATTTTCCTAGTGGGAATTTTTTGGATGCATCATTGGGTCATTATTCGTCTTACACGTGGCATAGTATTTGGAGCTCAATCAAGCTGCTAAAATTGGGCATTCAGTGGAGAGTTGGCAATGGAACAAATATTCGAATTGCGGGAGACCCCTGGTTGCCCTGCCCATCTACATTCAAACCATTACCCCATTAGAATCGCATGTTCGCGATTATCGGGTGAGTGACCTTATTGATCCAGAGTCAGGTACATGGAATAGGGAGTATGTTCGGCAACCTTTTTGGCCGAAGAATGATGAGGCTATCCTTAGTATTCCCCTAGCCGGTGGGCGATGCACGGATCGTGTAATTTGGCACTGGAATTCTCGCGGGATGTTTTCGATTCGATCAGCTTATTATCTTGCTTTGGCCCAAATGGATTACTATAGTGATTCTGGTTCATCAAACTCAAATTCTTTCCCGTGGTGTAAACTTTGGAAGAGTTGTGTTCCTAGTAAGGTGAAACATTTTGGTTGGCATGTGGTAATAGAATTTTTTTCCTTGTGGGGAGGTTCTTATGCGTTATCGGGTTACAGATCTGGCTCAATGTAATTGGTGTGGGGTTGAGGTTGAATTGGTAACTCATGCACTGACAAGCTGCTATATGGCCAAGAACTTACGGTGTAGCGTGTTCTCTCCGGCTTTCTAATCTCGTGGGGTTCGGTTGTGATTTTGTGATTGGTTGGTGTTGATCCTCGAGATGGGTGATGTTATTATGGCCCAAAAATTCTCATTTGTACATGGGTTATTTGGAATGATCGTAATAAATGGGTCATAGAGGGAGTGCGTAGGGGAACTACAGCGGCGGCCAATTGGGTCCTTTCTTACATTGGCGAATTCAACAGCACCAATGATAGAGGCTTGGAGACGGCGCAGGGAGGTCAGGTTGTTAATGAGCTGCAAAGTGTCAGGTGGACTCCTTGATTCGTGTCCAATATTTCATTTTTAACTTTATGGTTTTACCCTTATTGGACACAAAATATCACTAATATTGGGAGATTTAATGGATAAATTGTACTTTTGTTATTCTTGTTGTTGTTCACTTGTTGCTAATAAAAATCTCTTTCTTATAGATTTTGGGAGCTTGAATGATGTTGGAACCATTTTCCTTGGTTCCTATCTAAAAAGGGCAAGGAACACATTTCTTCAGGGCCGGATCGATTCGCTGCTACGCAAGGACCTGGAGAAGTCTTTTTAGGAAGTCGGATCGATCTGACTTTTACACGCGGATCGATCCGCAAGTTCCGCTGAGCATTCTGCTTCCCAATTGAAGAACCGGATCGATCCAACTCTTTGCCTTGGATCGATCCGCCGCTACAGTTTTTCCCCTCTTGTATTTACAAGTTTGTCATTCTCATGTTTTGGTATAAATAGAAAGAGATAGGGTTTTTGTAAGGGGGATTGATTTTATCTTGTGTTTTTCTGCCAACATTCTTCTTCTTCTCTCATTTTTGGGAACCCACTTGGGTTCCCTTCCATTTCTTCTTCATTTGTATAAACTTGAAGCTTGGATTGAAGTTTTAATGGCTAGGTATATTTTCTATCTCTTCTCTTTTGATGATATTGCTATGATTTCTATCATTAGTTAGATTACTTAGGTTGTGGATCATGAGCTCTTGAATTTAATGTTGTAGCATTTCTAGGGTTCATTTGTGTACGATTCAAAACTAAGGACTTCATCTTTTTTGTATTGCATCTTTGATTGTCAAAACTTAGACTTTGAATTCTACCCTATGTATTTCATATGGAATATTGTTTAACCTTGTGTTTTGCACTCCATGTGTTTGATAAATGTTGTGTGTGGGATTTATAACTTGGGGTCTTCATATTTGATGTCAAGCATCTTTGATTGTTCAAACTCTTGGGTTTTAAATACTACCTTTTGAAGGCTTCATAGATGATTTGTCCACCAAGTAGATTAGTTAGTGTAGGGTGGACAAATCATTCAAATTAGAAGTCATAGAGGCTTCATCTTGTATGTCATGCATCCTTGATAGTCAAACGTTAGCTTCAAATTCGTGTCTATGGAAATCTTAAAGCTCATTTCATCTAACACATAGGTGCACTCTAAGTGTTTGATAATACGCCACATTGAGATGTTACCTTAGCATGTGCTTAAAACATTAGTCCATTTCATCTTGTTGTGACCCAAGATGAGGGGGAATGATCCCAACCTATTGCTTTTTAGATTAGTATTTATTTATCTTGTATCCTCCAAAAATCAAACAAAAAGCCGCAAGACGCAAAGTCATTTTTATCCATTTCCATCATCTTTTCTTATTTCTTTCTTTTGAGCATTATAATTAGTTACTAAACTTTTCAAACGTTGTTCTTGTATCAATCCCTGTGGACTCGACACCCTACTTCCAACATACTACATTTTTAATAGGGGTTAAATAAGAACTTGATTTTGACAACATCACTCCTCCTAGATGGGATGCTTGAAGCTGAACGTGGATGGGGCAGTCTTCAGTGATATGGGGGGTGTAACAAGTGTTGGATTGGGCGGGGTTCTTCCCGATCATGAAGGGAGTGTCCTTCTTGCTTTTTTCTGATTTTATTATTGGGAATTTCAATGCTATGATGGTGGAGTGTTGGCATTGTGGACAATTACTACTCTCACTATTGAAGCTGGATTTGGGGACTTTTCTGCGGAGTCGGACTCTTTATCTCTGGTTCAGCATATTAAAAATGACGACTACCATTTGGCTCCCTACGGTCACATTACTGGTGATATTGTTTGTCTTTTTATGGTTTTGTAACTTTGTTGATTACCAATTCTTACATGTTAGGCGGGATGGTAATATGGTTGCTTATGAACTAGTTAAGTTTTTCAAATGTTTCAGAGTTTGGGTTGAGGAGTATCCATCACAAGTTTATTCTTTTGTAATATTTGATTCTAGTTCCTCGTAATAAAATTTGTCGTTCTCGATAAAAAATATATATATATATATATCTATATTATATTGTAGGACTTTATCCTACTAGGACATACAAAATATGACTGGACTATGAATTGTGTGACTGAGATGCTGACTGGGTACTAAATGTGAGTGTAACATGTTTCCCCCCAAACCACACTATCTCTACCCACACCACTGCCCCCCTTCTCTGTCATTACCCTCTCTACCTTTCTCTCTCTGACTCTCTCTCAATCCCTTCTCTGCGTCTCTCACTCTCTCTCTCTTCCACCACCGACGGCCCCCCCATGCCTCCCCATCTCTCACTGCCACCACCGCCCCCACCCGCTGCCTCCCCACCAACCGTCCCTCTTCTCCACACGGCCAGATCCAAGGGTCACCTTCTTCTCCATATCCAACGATGAAGAAATCGGGTTTTCCGACGGTCATGGAGGATCAGAGCTTAACATCGCCGGCATTGACGGCGACGGTGGCACCTTTGTCATTGTCCTACGTACTCCTCTCTCTCTCTCTCTCTCTCTCTCTCTCTCTCTAATGCCTACCCAATTTCACATATGACTTTTGGTTGCTTATTATGTGACTTTTGAAGTTTGAAGGTTGATTTTGATCTTGGTCTGAGCTTGATTTTGGTTTTGGTTTTGGTTTTTGTTTGATCTATTTCTCTCTCTCTCTCTCTCTCTCTCTCTCTCTCTCTCTCTGCACAACTTAAATCTTGAATTAGAGGGATTTTGTAATTTTTAATCCATTAGTGTATAAGCTGACTGCATTTTCTTCATGAACTGACTTTTTTTTCCTGTCTTTCATGTGATGGGTTGTAAATATGACTACATTCATTAGTATTTATTTGCAGCCACTGTTAGATGCCCGTAGTGCTGGTTAGGAGGAAATCTACAAAATTTTGGAGGCTCCCGCCGGAATCAATCTGGTATTTCACTTCATTTGTCGAATTTTTTTGTTGCCAAAATGGCCCCATATAGTGTTAGTTTTTCAGTTCATAAAGAAGCAACTACATTTGTTTTTTATTGGTTTCTTGAATTGAGTATTTTGCATATTTTGTTTGGTTTCTCTTTTATTTTTGGTTGATTTCTAATGGTCCAGTCACTCCGACCAATATGCTTCATGTTAAGTTTTGGGCTTCTATAATATCTCTTTTTTGGTTTTTCAGATCTGCTTGGGAAAAATATTAACTTTCAGAATCTCAAAAGGTTTTGAAAATTTTTATTGCATTTCACCTATTTCGTAAATTATTTCCAACTACCACTTAATTTGCCTTACTGCATTTGCTAAATTAATTTTTATTTTTATTTTCATTTTTTGTTCCTTCCAATTTTTATTCATCCTTCCATTTTTTTCTATTACTACTCTACCTCTTGGACATTTGCATGTATCTATTTTCTCAGATCTATATGTTTATTACTGTCATCCTCAACAAAAAGGTCTTATTTCCCTTTTGTTTGGCAATTATAATATGTTAGCCAAGGGTTTCAAAGTTTTGAGGCACTAACTTTGATTTCCTACTTTGCAATTGGAACGAAAGGCCTCAATTACTTTGGCCCATTTCCTTCTTTGAAGAAAGTTCTTGGGATAATGATTTTGTAATTGCTTTAAGTTGCATTAGTAGATTTTTTTTAAAATGTTCCATTAGAAGTATCGAGGTGTCATTTGGTCCTAACACTCTACTATCACTCATCTCTTCTCTCTTCTTTTGCAGTGCCTTGATGTCTACTCAACTCGATAGCAGGTTGCTTATGAGCAAGATCGATGAAAGGTATGTCTTAACCTTCATCACTCAAGAACTTGAGATATAAGACCCCAAGTGTAATCTTTGTATCCCTCAAAAAAAAAAAAAAAAGAAGAGGTGTGATCTTTGCATTATTATATTCTGTGACATACTTGACATGTCTGCTATTCTATTCTTCTTTTTTTACCTATCCTTCATGTCTCTCTCCATGCCCATCACACTCCTTATATCAGTATTACTATTGTAGACACCCCATTTTTACCGTCCTTTAAAAAAATATATACAAAAAAAAAAAGAAGAAAATAAAAAATAGAAAGAAAAAGAGAACTGACTGTTACAGGGGGCCCACCAGGCACTCTAATCGAGGTAAGAGCTCCAGACTCCAAAACAGGGATCCCAGATGTCAAAATCAAAGTCAATACAGAGCCCACAGCTCATCAATCAGGAGTCCCAGAACCCAGGATCGTCCGACGACGTTTTCAGCCAGAATCGAAGTTCAGTACAAATTCAAGACCGGAATCAAGTCCGGGACAACCAAAAGTTGAATCCGATTACATCAAAGCTGAACATGAATCAACACCGGGCCACGGAACTTCAAAATCATCAAATTCTGATAACCGACGAAGAATCGGTCTCCGATCGAAGCTTCGGCGCACCGAAATCGAGAAAAAAGGACACGATCGTCAATCCGGAGACACCAGAAGTCCGACTGGACATGATTGACTGAAATACAGAGAAAAACAGAGATTCTGTGACTTGAATCAGTCCAATCGGACAATCGGAGAAGAAACAGTGTTCGATTCAAGTTTTTACGGCTCGATCAACATCGACAATGACATACACGTCAATATCCGGGCTCAAGATCTCTGATCCAACCGTACGGATATAAAGAGGACGACATTACGAGTCCGTAACTTCTTGAATCAGAAAGATCGGACGGTCGGTTCAAAAATATATAACAATCGAAGTTCCGGAACAATCGGACGATCAAGATCAGAATTGCACCGATCAACCGGTGTCTCACCTACATGGGATCGGAGCCCATGTAGGTTTTGCTTATAAAAGCAAACGATTTGCTTCATCATTTCGGAGACAAAGAAGGAGAGGAGAGAGCTGCGCATACTTTCCTCTCATCTCCTCAACGCCCTGTTTGGCTGGTTTCTTCCCCCAAGGTTTGTTTGGTTTATTTGATCAACAAACCTCACCAAGCACAACCACATCACCACCACCACAACACCATTGTCTCCACCACTCAAAAACCCACCATCAACACCTCATTACCCAGTCCCCCTAAAAAAACCAGCTTCGAAACACACCCAGAAAGCCCAGAAAAACTGTCTGAACCAAACAGGGCCTTGAACCTTCCCAGAATCTGAAAACTCAACCAAACAGGTCCTTACAGAGCTCTCTGCATCTCACCTCCCCATCCAGTGGGTCCGCCAGGCCAAGACGAAGCCAACGACGCTGGTCCCACCACTAAACCACCTCAACTGAAGGCACACGCGCCGCCGGAATCCCCCACGCGCCGCCGCTGCACAAATCACACTCCGGCGGCTTTTCCAGCGATCCACGCCGTAAAGCACCACCACCATCCCAATCGTCTAGCACAGACGATCCAGATCCCGGCGGACACACCTCCAACGGCCACCGTACGCCGCCGCACGCGCTGCACGCGTCACCCGTGCACCGTTCCGCCTCCCCACGCGCAGCCACAGTCAGCGCTGAGTCATCGCTGACTCAGCAGTTGACCAGCAAATCATAGGCCGCCACGTGGCAAGGCTGCTGAGTCAGCAGTCCAGTCAACAAGCCACGTCAATACATTTGGTTCAATCACAAACTGACACGTGGCATCACCTGCCGCGTGTCACTACCACGTGTCATGCCACGTCATCCGCCATATCATCGCCACGTCAGCATTGATGGACCAATCACAGACTGCCACGTGCCATCACCTGCCACGTGGCATTGCCACGTGTCATGCCACATGTCTGCCACGTCACCTACACGTCAGAGTTCGTTGACCAATCACAGCTTGCCACGTGGCAACCCATGCCACGTGTCAATTCCACGTGTCTACCATGTCACTGCCGCGTCAGCACCAGCCAACCAGTAAGAGGCTGCCACGTGTCCATAGTCTACCCAGTCAGCGCGTCCAGTCTGCGCCAAGTCAGCTTTGACCGGCCAATCAGAAGGCGCCACGTGTCTTTGACTGACACGTGGCATGCTGACGTGGCACTTGGGCCCCACTTTAAGTTTTTCCCAATTTTCTCCATTCCGGGTCCAGATTTCAACGAACGGACACTTGTTCCCAGCTAATTTGGCCGTTCCGGACGCACCAGTCACCTCAGAATTGGCTGAATCTAAATTTAAAGGGGCTGTTTGGCATTCTATAAGTCCATTTCAGGCTCTCCCGGCCAGTTCTAACCCCAGCGGGTCCCGCTCAACTCAGCCCGGACCCATTCCGGCCCGCCTTATGGCTATTCTGACTCTTTCGGCCCTTCTGGATCCAACCATGACGTCCATTCAAGTCGATTTCGCGTCGAAGTACGACTTTGGTCTCATCGGGCTATTTCTGCTACGTTTCTCGGTTTTCTTTCTCAACAATCACCGATTGGGCTTCAATAGCCCCCCCCCCCCTTCTTCACAGGTAACATCATTCATCGGGCACCGACCCTTACTTCCGGTATTCAAATCCTTTCTAAAACCGAACATTCCGATTAGTTACGTTGTTCAATAATGTTAACGACTTGAATGTTCGAGACTCAAACGGGCACCGACCCTTACTTCCGGCAACCTTTTCAAAACCGAACATTTCGATTAGTTACGTTGACGACTTGAATGTTCGAGACTCAAATGGGCACCGACCCTTACTTCCGGCACATAATCAAGGTTAAAGTCTAGGACTCGATTACGGCGATCAACGTCCTGGTTACACCGACTTTTCAAAAACACTATAACACACGAGCACGGTCAAACGTGACCAAAAATTTCAAAAAAAAAATAATAAATAACAAGTTAGAGCTACGTTTGGCCTGATTCTCAACCCGAGATACGTATGCAACCCCAAAAGGGTGCGGCCATAACTTTTCATCCTTTTTTTCTTTTTGTAAATTCTTATTCTTTTATCTTTATGCCCCGTTATCATGAAAATCGCCAATTTGGCAACCATGCTTCGTCATGGATGTTCGAGGATGCTTAATACCTTCCCTCGACATAACCGAGTCCCCGAACCCCTTTCTAAATCTCTGGTTTACTTGTCAAAAACATAGGCCCATTTTCCCAAACTGTAAAAATATAAAGATATATTTCCGTATCTTTATCGGGATCCTAACACCCGTACAAAGTTAGGTGGCGACTCTGAAAAATCTACTTGGCCTATTTTTCAAAATAAAAAAATACTTCCCCCACATTCCTCTTTTTCCATTTTTAAAAAAAAAAAAAGAACACTCTTATATATATTTAAAAAACCTATTTTTCCCGTCGCGGTGCGACAGCTGGCGACTCTGCTGGGGATTAATTTAAGAGGACTCAAGCCATTACTTTGGCGATCTTCATACTAACGGGGCATTTTCTTTTACTAATTCTTTTTTTCTTTCTTTTTTAGTCTTGTAAGTATTTTGCTTGCACAGGATTTGCGGCCAATGACAAAAAATAAATTGCAAGGCCAATGCCAACTTTATTTTGCTCAAGCATTATCACGCACACTACACATTGAGCATGTTCATAACCCGGTTCCGAGGAACCACCCTTAAGATTAGATAGGAAGTTGAGTAGGTGGCGTGGCCGTTGCGGTGTTACCGTCGGTACCAGCACTGAAATTCTCCCGCTCGAACCACCAACCTGAGAAGGTGCTCCGGCACTGGAGGTTTGAAGGTTTGGGGACCGGACCCGATTTAAGTCTACATTAGACGTCAACCTCTCCACATAGTCACATTTTTTACACGTGCATTCAAAACCTTTCAAAATACGAAACGGCGCCGAAGGGATGCCCATTCTCACTTATCCTCTCCTTACATTTTAACAAGGATGGATTCACTTTTTCAAAAACTCAAAAAACGGCGCCGGAAGGCTGCCAGACTTTTTCCCAACTCGTTCTCACCTTTTAAAGCAAGAATAAAACTTCCCAAGGACAAATCCACTTTTCAAAGACATTTGGTGACGCCGAAAGGCTATCCAGATTCACCTCATACCTTGGGAACACACATCACACTGGGGCACTACTCTCCCATCTCTAACGAGTCACTGGGAGAAGAATCCCCATTTCTTTCCTTTGAAGCGACTTACTAACTATACTTCTTCCAACCTTCGCTGCAAGGTACACTTCTGACAGAGGTCAACATGGGAAGCCTCTACACGCTCAGCCTACTCCCTGCATCACCAGCTTCTCCACGGATCGAAAAAAAACTTTGAATGGACAACCAGTCCAAACAATTCCGAATTCCGACTCCAAACATGTTCAAGCGTCAAACCTGAGCAGAATCGGGTGACAAAACCGAGGAGATCAAATCCGAGCAGTACCAGTGCATTTGTGATTGTTCAAACCCTCAAGCTGCTGAACCAATAGGCATACTTCTACCCATATACATCCACAAGCTCTGGCCATTACTTCTCATCATATGCCACACAGGGGCAGTTTGTCCATACTATAGAATTTATGCTTTGTCTGCTTTGTATAAGTGTACATACTTTTAAATGAAAAAAAAAAAAACAAAAAACAAAACTCATTCTTTGCGTCATTCAATAAATGTCATCTGCTCTCATTCCTTAAATCTCACGAGTATGTTGGATATGACTGTCTTATTGCTTGTTGAATACGAATTAGACATTGTACGAGGCTTTCGGACATAACAAAGCTTTGTTCGATTCTACCTGAAAGTACGATCAACACAAGGTCATGCCGAGAAAAGACTCAAGTTCATAAATTGGCCATTTCATCCGTTGACAATGCTCACTATCTCAACCCGAATCAGATGACAAAAACGCACTCAGTGCATATTCACAACCGCTTAATGTCATCCAAGTACATAAGGACAGAGCAAACAGACGACGGGCATGTAGGGACCAGGACACCTCAGTCCATTCTCATGATCATGACATACATCGACTGGGGCAGTTTTCGTCCCCACATCTCAGCAAAAGAGGTCATCACGATCACTGCTGGCCCACATGAGGCCCCTCAATCCTGGCCAGGAAAGTAAATACTCATTCTCAGGATCTCTAACTTCAATGATGCATATATGTGATCTCTGAACCCGACTCGACTTGTGTCAAAATGATTAGAGGCAATCATTTCAGCTATCTATACACTACTTTCCCTCGTTAGCCTACCTGAGCCATACGATGATTTCTTTTCAAACTTAAACCCCTGAGGATCACCCCCTAAACTGGGGCAATGCCAACAAAAAGAAAAAAAGAAAGAGAAAGCAAACAAAAAAAGAACTCAATGCAAAGCCGGAGCAAATCCACAAAAGATACGATCCGACTTGGATATATACTTCAAACTGGGGCAATTCTCCCCAGTACATACTTTACTCAGCAATGACATACCCCACACTAGATTGGGATGAAAAAAAAAAAAAAACAAAAAAAAGAGAAAAATCAAAAGAAGGAAAGACGCAAGGCATAAGGTGATCTCAGGAATCTCAACCGACTTTTCAAAACAAACTTTGAGCCTTCATGCGATCCTTTCATTTCTCAACCCATGACCCTGGCCTACGTTACAACCCAGTAAAGTCCACTTTGATTGACATAAGCCTTGTTGGGTTCACTAAATCACATACTTGCATCATTCGAAACGACGAGGGTGCCACATACTTTCAAATCACAAGATACACTGAAGCGCAACAATCACATAACTGGATTCGGTGAAAACCCGTGAGGGCGCCGAAGGTAAAAATGGTTTCAGAGAGAAAGAGAGCTCGAGAGAAATCAAATACTAAAAAACTGAGTCCTTCTGAAGGACAATCACTGGGGCACTGAGCCTATACAGTCAAATACTTTGTCTTCTAGTGCTTAACATGCGATAAGACAGTCAATATCCATTAACTCATGAGCATTCTTTCACAGATGATAGATTCATGCATCATACTCTTGTAAATACGTTTACTTAGCATCCATTCATATCTTTCAGCATAGCAGACAATGCATACTTTCTATAGCAGGGATAACTGGTTCCGACACTACTCTCAACTTCCAAAAGCCCAACCACTGGCCCAACTTCACAAGCCCAAATTCCAAAAGCCTAACCACTGGCCCAACATACTTCCAAAGCCCAGCCACTGGCCCAACTTTCAAAAGCATCACCACCAACTGAGCCATGATATCAACCTTTGCTCAGACTCACCAACTTTACACTGATCCATCTGCTCGGATCCACATATCAAATCGATCTTCTCCTCGGTAGATTGTCAAGAAATCTATCTCTCGCTCAGGTCTAACCGTTCATGCTCAAATCAGGAATCAGGTATGAGACCCTCCAGCGGCATCCTATTCACTACTCGGCATCAAAATCCATCATCAGAATTAGGAGTGAGACCTTCAAAACGGCGTCCTATTCCATCACAAGCACCAGGTATAAGACCCTCCAGCGGCATCCTATTCACTACTCGGCGTCAGAATTCATCATCAGAATTGGGAGTGAGTCCGTCAAGGGGCATCCTGTTCACAAATCTCACTATTGGGAATGAGTCCGTCAAGTGGCGTCCCAATCACATCTCAAGTTCAGGAGTGAGTCCGTCAAGGGGCATCCTATTCACAATTGGGAATGAGTCCGTCAAGTGGCGTCCCGTCTACAGCTTCAGCTCAGGAGTGAGTCCGTCAAGAGGTATCCTGTTCACAAATCTTACTATTGGGAATGAGTCCGTCAAGTGGCGTCCCGTCTACAGCTTCAGCACAGGAGTGAGTCCGTCAAGGGGCATCCTGTTCACAAATCTTACTATTGGGAATGAGTCCGTCAAGTGGCATTCCGTTTACATCTTCAGCACAGGAGTGAGTCCGTCAAGGGGCATCCTGTTCACAAATCTCACTATTGGGAATGAGTCCGTCAAGTGGCGTCCCAATCACATCTCAAGTTCAGGAGTGAGTCCGTCAAGGGGCATCCTATTCACAATTGGGAATGAGTCCGTCAAGTGGCGTCCCGTCTACAGCTTCAGCTCAGGAGTGAGTCCGTCAAGAGGTATCCTGTTCACAAATCTTACTATTGGGAATGAGTCCGTCAAGTGGCGTCCCGTCTACAGCTTCAGCACAGGAGTGAGTCCGTCAAGGGGCATCCTGTTCACAAATCTTACTATTGGGAATGAGTCCGTCAAGTGGCATTCCGTTTACATCTTCAGCACAGGAGTGAGTCCGTCAAGGGGCATCCTGTTCACAAATCTTACTATTGGGAATGAGTCCGTCAAGTGGCATTCCGTTTACATCTTCAGCACAGGAGTGAGTCCGTCAAGGGGCATCCTGTTCACAAATCTCACTATTGGGAATGAGTCCGTCAAGTGGCGTCCCAATCACATCTCAAGCTCAGGAGTGAGTCCGTCAAGGGGCATCTTATTCACAATTGGGAATGAGTCCGTCAAGTGGCGTCCCGTCTACAGCTTCAGCACAGGAGTGAGTCCGTCAAGGGGCATCCTATTCGCAAATCTTACTATTGGGAATGAGTCCGTCAAGTGGCGTCCCGTCTACAGCTTCAGCACAGGAGTGAGTCCGTCAAGGGGCATCCTGTTCACAAATCTCACTATTGGGAATGAGTCCGTCAAGTGGCATCCCGTTTACATCTTCAGTACAGGAGTGAGTCCGTCAAGGGGCATCCTATTCACATCATCGTCTATCAATCATCAGAATCAGGAGTGAGTCCGTCAAGTGGCATTCTGTTCATATCACCTACCATCAGGTATAAGTCCTTCAAACGGCATCCAACTTATATTGGCATCAAGTGTCAGGTATCTCTCTTACCCTCCCGCACTCTATAGCAATCACGCGCATCGCATTTTGCTATCCTCTTATTTCACAGCGATCACGCCTCACGTGGCATTTCGCTATCTCACACACAGCAATCACGCCCCAACGCGGCATTTTGCTCTCTTACTTCACAGCGATCACGCCCCACGTGGCATTTCGCTATCTCATCCACAGCGATCACGCCTCACATGGCATTTCGCTATCTCACACACAGCAATCACGCCCCAACGCGGCATTTTGCTCTCTTACTTCACAGCGATCACGCCCCACGTGGCATTTCGCTATCTCATCCACAGCAATCACGCCTCACATGGCATTTTGCTCTCTCATACTCCCAGCAGTCACACGTATCGCATTCTGTTGGACCTTATCTCCACGGCAATTACCCGTATCGGACTTTGCTATTCACGTCTCTTATATTCAAGGCAATCACGCGAATCGCATTTTGCCACTCAAACATTCACAGCAATCACGCCCCACGTGGCATTTTGCTCCCCTATCCCACAGCAATCTCGCCCAACGTGGCATCTCTCACATTTGCTTCAAAACGGCAAATTTTTGTTCACCGAACGTGGTGTTCCCTATCTCGCCCAACGTGGCATTTCTCGTTTGCTTCAAAACGGCAAACTTCTGTTCACCAAACGTGGTGTTCCCCCTCTCTCGCCCAACGTGGCATCCCTCATTTTGCTTCAAAATGGCAAAACACTCAAATTCTAAGTTCGTTACGAACTACGCCCGGTCTGATTCTCCCGACAGGAGATACGTAGGCAGCTTTTACGAAGCCCGACCACACCATCCGATCATTTTTCATCCACCAAGGTACGTTCTCTTCTTGCCCTACGGCACTTGCACTCGAACTACGTCCGACCTGATTCTTCCTAACGGAGGATACGTAGGCATCTTGAACACTTTTCGAGATCGGTCACACCATTGTACATATTTTCTCATGTTTTCAAAAGGATTCGGCAAAAATGGGTCGTCTCTCGAAATCTTTGTCCTGATTTGCTCCGCGAAACATGACAAAGAGGGGCAGCTGTAGACACCCCATTTTTACCGTCCTTTAAAAAAATATATACAAAAAAAAAAAGAAGAAAATAAAAAATAGAAAGAAAAAGAGAACTGACTGTTACAGGGGGCCCACCAGGCACTCTAATCGAGGTAAGAGCTCCAGACTCCAAAACAGGGATCCCAGATGTCAAAATCAAAGTCAATACAGAGCCCACAGCTCATCAATCAGGAGTCCCAGAACCCAGGATCGTCCGACGACGTTTTCAGCCAGAATCGAAGTTCAGTACAAATTCAAGACCGGAATCAAGTCCGGGACAACCAAAAGTTGAATCCGATTACATCAAAGCTGAACATGAATCAACACCGGGCCACGGAACTTCAAAATCATCAAATTCTGATAACCGACGAAGAATCGGTCTCCGATCGAAGCTTCGGCGCACCGAAATCGAGAAAAAAGGACACGATCGTCAATCCGGAGACACCAGAAGTCCGACTGGACATGATTGACTGAAATACAGAGAAAAACAGAGATTCTGTGACTTGAATCAGTCCAATCGGACAATCGGAGAAGAAACAGTGTTCGATTCAAGTTTTTACGGCTCGATCAACATCGACAATGACATACACGTCAATATCCGGGCTCAAGATCTCTGATCCAACCGTACGGATATAAAGAGGACGACATTACGAGTCCGTAACTTCTTGAATCAGAAAGATCGGACGGTCGGTTCAAAAATATATAACAATCGAAGTTCCGGAACAATCGGACGATCAAGATCAGAATTGCACCGATCAACCGGTGTCTCACCTACATGGGATCGGAGCCCATGTAGGTTTTGCTTATAAAAGCAAACGATTTGCTTCATCATTTCGGAGACAAAGAAGGAGAGGAGAGAGCTGCGCATACTTTCCTCTCATCTCCTCAACGCCCTGTTTGGCTGGTTTCTTCCCCCAAGGTTTGTTTGGTTTATTTGATCAACAAACCTCACCAAGCACAACCACATCACCACCACCACAACACCATTGTCTCCACCACTCAAAAACCCACCATCAACACCTCATTACCCAGTCCCCCTAAAAAAACCAGCTTCGAAACACACCCAGAAAGCCCAGAAAAACTGTCTGAACCAAACAGGGCCTTGAACCTTCCCAGAATCTGAAAACTCAACCAAACAGGTCCTTACAGAGCTCTCTGCATCTCACCTCCCCATCCAGTGGGTCCGCCAGGCCAAGACGAAGCCAACGACGCTGGTCCCACCACTAAACCACCTCAACTGAAGGCACACGCGCCGCCGGAATCCCCCACGCGCCGCCGCTGCACAAATCACACTCCGGCGGCTTTTCCAGCGATCCACGCCGTAAAGCACCACCACCATCCCAATCGTCTAGCACAGACGATCCAGATCCCGGCGGACACACCTCCAACGGCCACCGTACGCCGCCGCACGCGCTGCACGCGTCACCCGTGCACCGTTCCGCCTCCCCACGCGCAGCCACAGTCAGCGCTGAGTCATCGCTGACTCAGCAGTTGACCAGCAAATCATAGGCCGCCACGTGGCAAGGCTGCTGAGTCAGCAGTCCAGTCAACAAGCCACGTCAATACATTTGGTTCAATCACAAACTGACACGTGGCATCACCTGCCGCGTGTCACTACCACGTGTCATGCCACGTCATCCGCCATATCATCGCCACGTCAGCATTGATGGACCAATCACAGACTGCCACGTGCCATCACCTGCCACGTGGCATTGCCACGTGTCATGCCACATGTCTGCCACGTCACCTACACGTCAGAGTTCGTTGACCAATCACAGCTTGCCACGTGGCAACCCATGCCACGTGTCAATTCCACGTGTCTACCATGTCACTGCCGCGTCAGCACCAGCCAACCAGTAAGAGGCTGCCACGTGTCCATAGTCTACCCAGTCAGCGCGTCCAGTCTGCGCCAAGTCAGCTTTGACCGGCCAATCAGAAGGCGCCACGTGTCTTTGACTGACACGTGGCATGCTGACGTGGCACTTGGGCCCCACTTTAAGTTTTTCCCAATTTTCTCCATTCCGGGTCCAGATTTCAACGAACGGACACTTGTTCCCAGCTAATTTGGCCGTTCCGGACGCACCAGTCACCTCAGAATTGGCTGAATCTAAATTTAAAGGGGCTGTTTGGCATTCTATAAGTCCATTTCAGGCTCTCCCGGCCAGTTCTAACCCCAGCGGGTCCCGCTCAACTCAGCCCGGACCCATTCCGGCCCGCCTTATGGCTATTCTGACTCTTTCGGCCCTTCTGGATCCAACCATGACGTCCATTCAAGTCGATTTCGCGTCGAAGTACGACTTTGGTCTCATCGGGCTATTTCTGCTACGTTTCTCGGTTTTCTTTCTCAACAATCACCGATTGGGCTTCAATAGCCCCCCCCCCCCTTCTTCACAGGTAACATCATTCATCGGGCACCGACCCTTACTTCCGGTATTCAAATCCTTTCTAAAACCGAACATTCCGATTAGTTACGTTGTTCAATAATGTTAACGACTTGAATGTTCGAGACTCAAACGGGCACCGACCCTTACTTCCGGCAACCTTTTCAAAACCGAACATTTCGATTAGTTACGTTGACGACTTGAATGTTCGAGACTCAAATGGGCACCGACCCTTACTTCCGGCACATAATCAAGGTTAAAGTCTAGGACTCGATTACGGCGATCAACGTCCTGGTTACACCGACTTTTCAAAAACACTATAACACACGAGCACGGTCAAACGTGACCAAAAATTTCAAAAAAAAAATAATAAATAACAAGTTAGAGCTACGTTTGGCCTGATTCTCAACCCGAGATACGTATGCAACCCCAAAAGGGTGCGGCCATAACTTTTCATCCTTTTTTTCTTTTTGTAAATTCTTATTCTTTTATCTTTATGCCCCGTTATCATGAAAATCGCCAATTTGGCAACCATGCTTCGTCATGGATGTTCGAGGATGCTTAATACCTTCCCTCGACATAACCGAGTCCCCGAACCCCTTTCTAAATCTCTGGTTTACTTGTCAAAAACATAGGCCCATTTTCCCAAACTGTAAAAATATAAAGATATATTTCCGTATCTTTATCGGGATCCTAACACCCGTACAAAGTTAGGTGGCGACTCTGAAAAATCTACTTGGCCTATTTTTCAAAATAAAAAAATACTTCCCCCACATTCCTCTTTTTCCATTTTTAAAAAAAAAAAAAGAACACTCTTATATATATTTAAAAAACCTATTTTTCCCGTCGCGGTGCGACAACTATAATGTATTTTTTTCTGTCCTTCCTATCTCTCAGAATTACTATATTATGTGACATATGTATGATGGGTATTAATCTTATTAATCATTTTTTTTTCTTCGATTTGTATGTTTGTTCTTTGAATGTCCTTCATTTAAAATTTTGTTTTCACTTACAAAAATTTCAAATAAAATATGTATGATGGGTATTATTTTTTTCTTCGATTTGTTTGTTTATTCTTTGAATTTTCTTCATTTAAAAATTTGTTTTTACTTACAAAAATTTTGAAAAAAAATATTTATGATGGGTATTAATGTTATTAATCTTATTCTTTTTCATATTTTGATGGGAACGAAATTTTGGGGTTTTCTTATCAAACATCTCCCCCCAAATTGAGTTGTTTTCTTATCAAACACTCCTTTGAGTTTTCTCACTATAATTGCAGTCAACATCTCTCACTATAATTACAGGCATTTACTGATTTTCCTTCTTCTTTTTCCCATTCCAAAATGATAATATTTTCCTTGATTTCCCATCTTTTTTTTCCCTTGCTTTCCATTTAATATCTTTCCATTTTAATTTTAGTCAATCATCTATATCATATTAATGCACACTATCTCTTCTGAGATGATGAATATGTTGATTTTCAAAATTATCCTTTCCAAAATATCCTTTACAAATCTCCTCTCGTATTTTATGTTGTCTTTCCTTTAAGTAAGTTCCTCTCAAAGTTGCATTTTGATTTCTTCATAAGCCTTGATTTGCTTAATTGGTATTCCATTTGGAGAGTGAGACATGGAAAGTGAGAATACCATTACTTATATTGCTGCAACTTCTAAGTTCTTCTGTATGGTATTATCATTTTTCGTAACTGAAGCATAAGTGTAATTTTAAGGATAAATTGTAAGTACTTCTAAAATATGCCCTTAATTTAGGTTTCTTGAATAACTTTTGTAACTCATTTTTAATCCCTTTTTGATTTGTATTTTAGCTCACTAAAGCTCAAGTGGGACATTTCTTGACTAAGGTAACTTAACTTTTTTCCCAATTTTATACATCACTTAAATTATCTATCTAATCATGTATATTTCATTAAGTTGGGTAATCTTATTAACAAAGTAATAGTACTGTTCAGTGAGTTTAAGAACCATAATATCTTTAACCACTGGCTTTAATTTATGTTTGATTGTGAAGCTATGATGGGACTAATTGGAGGAGCTATGAAGTAACTTTTATCATAATGATTGTGCAGTGAGCTATGAAGTGATTAATACCTGAACCTTATGGCTAGTGTGTCAATCAAAACAAAATACGTGTCCAATTTATTTTCACAGAGAAAGGGAATGCCTTTTCTAGGAATCCTTTCAATATTTGTGAGCCCTGTGAAGGACTTCTTTAAGTTCTCTGAATATGGCAATTAGAGGATGCCTCTTCTAGGAATTATTTCAATAGCAATTTAAGGGCAAATAATTTACAATACTATGGTGTCCATTAAACAAATTTCTTCTGAATCATGGGGTCTTTTTGTTTTTTTATTCCAAGCTTTCAAACATAGTTTTTTTTTTTTTTTTTGGTACTAACCAATCAAAATAAGTCTATTTTGCAAAGTTGATGTGTTTAAACCTGCAGAAGCATATCCAGTAAACAGTCAGCATATATTGTTTTTGGTGGGGTTACCCAAAATGAGAAAGAATGCCATACTAGCACAATGGGTAACTTTTTTTGTAAATTCTAGACCTATCTATTTTTTGGTTTTTACTTGGGAGCGATTGGAAGTACATTCACTATGGTTGAATGTTTAGTTTAACCAGTTACATACGCAAATTTTTTTTTAGAATCTGATTTTTGGTTTGTTGAGGATCCCTCAATTTGCTATAGTTTTTTTTCTTGCCTCTATTTGATTCGTAGAGCCTCTCTTTGATCCCTGACAAATACAACTACAACTACAATGAACTGCATTTGTGCTTATTTTAGAGCGAAGGCTAGAGCCACTAATCAACTTTCCACCTTATTGCAGGTTAGAGCCAGTAATTATTGAGCTTGAACGACACCGAGCTCCTGTTGGGTGATATATCTCCAGGTTACATATAGTGTCAAAATTGTGCTCTGTCTTGAGATTTAGTGAAGGGCTAATGCTTGGTAGCATGGTTGAAATATGAATATGAAGTAGAAAATACTAACAATTATACGTGTGCGTGTCTAAAGAGCATTTAGCTATCTTTGGGAATATAGTGCTTGCAATTATACAATATATGGACACCATAGCTATCTTTGGCACATACCACATGGATGTTGGGTTCAAGGTGGACCAATAGTACGGTTTTCAATTATTATTTTTTTAATATTTATGTTTGTAAAGGGACTGTATCTGCCTGCATAGAATTACATGGCTGAAATTTATCGTGGTTTGTAATTTCAGGACTGAACTTCGGGTTTGAGCGAGCACGCTTGCAAATACGTTAAGAATCAACTAGCCAAGTAAACCAACCCCAAATTTTGTGAGATTTAGTTTATGGTATTCAGGTTTGGAGTTTGTTGTTTCTTAGATCGCTCTTATTACATTGTAATTGTAATTATTTTTTGAGTTAGTAATTGTAATCTGAAATCAAATGTGTTCATGTCACAAGTGTTTGCAGCGAGTTTTCCATTGTTCCTGAAGGCTGGAAATGCATGTTATATGTATTGTAGAATATGTTCGTATGTACTGCTCGGTAGTGGCTTTAGCCACGGACAATATCTAGTATATATATTGGATGCAACGGAAATTTCACGACATTTGATATTACACACTAATACGTATGAAGATTGTACGTAGATTTTTTTATTTTTATTTTTATATCATTTGGTGTACGTGTAGTACCAACCTGGCCAAAGGAAGGGTAATGTTCGAATCTGGGCCAAAGGAAAGGGTAATGTTCGAATCTTGGTATGAACGTAATTTGAAGAGATTTATTACCAATTAGACTAAATCATTGCTCAAGATTGTGTTAAATGGATATTTCCTATAAATGGGGGAATAAATTAAAGGGAGATATTTCATCATGAAATGTATGGTAACTTTTTCCACAAAGGGCCCTAAAGAATTTAACAATTACTCACTCCGTTCCATATTTAGAGTCTTTGATGTCATTTTTTAATGTCCCATTTTAAGAGTCCTCTTTGAAAAGTCAAAGAACTTTAATACACACTTTCTAAATTTGTCCTTTATTATATCCAACTATTCCCTCTTTTTTTTTTTTGATGTGACACTATAATTTTGAATTTTAAAAAGGGCAATATTGGAAAGTTGAAAATATCACCAAAATCAAGATTGTACTCTTAATAAGTTGAAATTCCCAAAAGAGACTCTTAATATGGGACGGAGGGAGTATTTATTTATTCATCTACGTGCCATATTTTTAGAAAAAATCTCATCTACATAAGCACAAATCTCAAATATGTGAGTACATACTGACGTGCTATCACGTTGCATTGAATATTTACTCCTAAAGAATTATATATATATATATATATATTTAAAAAATAAAAAAAAAATCTTTAACCGCCAATCTAAGCGGTTTCGATCCTGATGAAGTGGCGATGAAAAGTCTCATTGTGATCACTCTATATATAGAAGAACCCTAACCCCACCATATCACATTCTCTCTCATCGATCATTAAAAAAAAAAAAAAAAAACCCTTTTATTTGCATCTCTCTCTTTGTTCATTTTCTGATCCAAAAAAACATGGGTTCCAAGTTGTTTGTGTCATTGTTTCTCTTTCTATCATCATGGGTGTTTGTGGGTTTTTCGATTGATGAAATACTAGGAATAATTAGTACTGGCGGTGTTGTTCTTGATGATTCAAATGACATTGGCACGTGCGTTCAAAAGCTCCTCCCATGTCAGCCCTATTTGAAGTCATCATCGGCGCCCCCATCGACTTGCTGTGTACCCTTGAAGCAGATGATTGCAGATGATACAAAGTGTCTGTGTGACATATTTAACAATGCTCAGCTTTTGAAGAATTTTAATGTGACTCAGGATGAGGCTATGAAACTTCCTGAGGCCTGTGGCAGCAAAGTCGATGTATCAGTCTGCCAAAAGGGTAATATATACACATATATATATATATATATTTTGTATCTATATCTTCAGCATTATACATTGATCCTTAGTTAATTGAAATGGGTTGAATCTAGGTTTTATTTTTTTTTTCTGATATTCCGTCATACATGGGTATTAGTTTTATTAATAGATGATTGAATATTGATGGATTTGGGTTTTGGATGTTTAGGTTTTTCAATTGAGTGCTTTATGTTTGAAGTTTGGGTATGTGATTTTGTTAACTTCTTTTATGTATATAATAATACTCGACAAAATGCATTTAATTTTTTATTTATGCTCTTCAATTGGGTGCTTTATATATATGTTCGAAGTTTGAAATCCAATGCTGTGAGAATGTTACTTCAATGATCCCACATGTAGCTATAAGTTGTACAGTATTTGAAAACTTATAAGTTTGAGAAACATATCATTATTGTACAGTCGTTGTGGATTAATCCTTATCTGAAATTCTATTTGACTCGTGAACTATTTGGATCTATAGTTCAACTTTGACTTAGAAATGACTAGAGTTCATTGCTACGCACGGACCATAAAAGGGGATTTAAACTTAAAATCCAACAGCAAAACTTTGGGTTATGATCTTCCCAATTTAATCATTGCTTCTTTTAAGTTTTAAGTAATTTTTCAATGAATGGAGACAATGATATTAATGACGTGACTGAAAGATCAATTGATTGCGAAATTTGCGATGGAAGCTTGGGAACTTTTTTAGGTTGCTCTATTGTGGAATTGATTTAGAGTTTTAAAAAAAATTTATTTAATAAATAATAGTAGTAAAAATGGAAAATAGATAGAAAATCATACAAATATGATTGTTCTATTACAATAATGCTAGACACACAGTATCAATCACAACACATGTATTTTATGTTGTGTGAATTTTTTTTATATAGGGTCCACACTTTTTTGGGAAGCACAAGGTATATGTATTTAAAGCATGGTTGTAGTTTGTATTATAGTTGGTGTTGTGTGCCTAACATTATTCATGGTAGTAGTTTGTATTGTAGTTGATGTTGTGTGCCTAACATTATTTAATACTAGTAGGGGGGACACTCACTCCGTGAGTGGAGAGAAAAAAAAAATGGAAGAATATAGAAATTTGGGACATTTTTTTTTTTTTTGGTGTGTGTGTAGCACTTTTTGGTAGTTTTTAATTGATTTTGTTTGATAATTTCTATGACAAAATAATACCCTTTTATTTATATTTTCTTAGTAAAATATACTTGGTTTTATTGTAAATATAGGGTATAGGAAAGATGCAATTGGTACCCCTCCCTTTCTCTTTATAATAATAATAGATGTTATCATAGTAATTTTTATGCTTAATAGGTATTCTCTCCGTCCCATTTATTAAAATAGATATTAATTTTGAGACATTCAAAAAAGAAAAAATAAACACATAAATTGGGACGATGGGTGATTTTTTTTAAGAAGCTTATTAATTAATTGTTTGCTTCCTATCACATGCAGCTGCTACCCCATCTGGTTCACCATCAACTCCATCTACACCTTCCAACAGTGAGTTTGTACATCTTGTTGTATATTCTATATTTTAATAATTTCGTGGGCTCAGTTCAAAATGGAAAAAACTTAAGTGTGGTTAGTGATGTTCCTAGATCTCAAATGAAAAGTAAAAGACTAAAAGAGTAATACGACAGACACAATACATGTATTACACAATGCAAAGTACAACAGGGGTTTAAATGACTTGTATTCTATGTTGTTTGAATTTTTCACATTTTTTTATGCACTACTTATACAGCACAGGATACAGGCATTTAAAACATTATTGTGCTTTGTGTTGTGCAATGTATTGTGTCTATAACATTATTCAAAGTAAAAATAGTTTGGACAAAATTGTATTTTTTTTTTTTTTACACTATTTTTACTGTTCAAGTGAAGGGAATAGTACCAACCACACTGACGGAAATATGATGAAGTTGTGTCCGTTCAAAATTACCCCATCTCTCGAGTTTCTAATAATTGCAGATAATACTGTTCATGGTTTAAATTACACTTGAATGCAAAATTTAAATAAAAGAAATTACAAATATATATTTATATATATATGTTTTTTTAATTCATGTGAAGTGTATTTGTGAGATTATAAGTTGATTTTATTTTTATTTTTTCCAGATTAAATCTCACTTTTTATTTTGTCGATGGTGATTTTAGGTTCCTCTCCAAACAACTCTACCACGAATCGGGCTGCAGCTCATGGGATCTCTAACTTGGGAGGACCTGCCTTCATTGTTTTGCTTGGCGTTTCTTCTATTATTTCAGTGTTCTAGACACTGTTTTGTTATTAGTTTCAAACATGAAACATGACTTTGGATGTTCTCTCATAAATAGTACGGAGTATTATATAATTAGCTTAAAATTTGCTATTATTAGAGTTGTTCTGCATTTCTGTGATCCTATTTTTATTATCATTTGGCAATCAAAATTGAGAGATTTGAAATAGCTAATATTAGGGGTAATTACACTGACCTCTCTCGAGATTAGGTCTAATTACACTGATTTTCTTTGTGGTTTTCAAAATTATAAAGACTTCCCCTGAGTTTTGTATATAGATAACAATTTGCCTCCTCCGTTATTCTCTGTTAGTAAACCGTTAAATATAATTATACGGACTTCCCTTGAGGTTTTCAAAAGTACACATACCTAAAGTATTTTGGCAACAATTACCCCATTTGCTAATAAAAGACTGTAACAAGACATGCTTAGGTTAGAAAATATTTGTGTTAATTTTTTCAAAATACCCTTATAAGCTTTCCAAAATGAGTAAAGATTGGGACACACCCAAAGACACAACTTTTGGGACACAACCCAAAAGATGTGTCTATATCTCTCTTATGATGCCATTGGACACCACAGTGACACAGGAGAGAAATAGACACGTCTCTTAGGTTATGTCCCAAAAGTTGTGTCTTTGAGTGTGTCCCAAGTATTACCCTTCCAAAATACACTTACACTCATTTTACGGTTTTTTTTTCCTGCCAACCAACAAAAAAAAAACTGTCATCCACATGTCATGATCCCATGCAAATATGGGGTAAATGTATGGTTGAGATTATAGGGTCACACCACATCAGCATGCTAATATGGTGTGACGGACTCACTAAATTTGAAATTTTACAAATTAGTCATGACCCCTTTGGAAATAGGAGATATATGTATTGCTTAGATTAGAGGGTCACACCACATCAACATACTAATGTGGTGTGACAAGCCTACCAATTAATTTCTCCAAACAAAAGTTCCATCTTAACGTGAATTCTGTTTAAAAATTGATGATGTGACAGAATTAAATTGGAGGTGGTAAATCCTTATGTTTACGGCTCATCTGTTTTAACTTTAAAGTCAAACCAAAATCGAATCACCACTAATGTATGCATATATATATATATATATATAACAATCAAATCTTTTATTGTAGGTGTAATAAGCATAAGCATCGGCGGTAAAACAAAAGTCTGAAAAATAAGAACAATTTTAAAATTTAACTGGATTAAGTGTAATTCAAAAAAAAAAAACACTAAAGAGGTGTGTGTTGTTTGACATAACCTCAAGGGAGATAAAGGTAATTTGGAAAGCTTATAAGGGTATTTTGGAAAAACCAACACAAATATTTATTGGTCTTGTTATGGCCTTTTTTTGGGGTAAATTGTTACCTAAATACTAAAGTCAGGGGAGGTTTGTGTACTTTTGAAAACCTCAAAACCTCAAGGGAGGTCCGTGTAATTATATTTAACGGTTTACTAACGGAGGATAACGGAAGGGGCAAATTATTACCTACATACTAAACTCAGAAGAGGTTTGTGTAATTTTGAAAACTACAAAAAAAGTCAGTATAATTAGACCTAATCTCCTAACCTCAAAGGAGATCAGTGTAATTACCCTATTTTGTTATTGACTGACTTGTAGTGGATTTTCATATGGCACCTTTTTCGTAATGATCATCTAATTGAATAGGCCATTGAGGTGAAATCAGAAAGAAAAAAAGTACACACAAAGGGTAATTTATTTAGAGGCAATTTTTTTGTTTTTGTTTTTTGCTAAGAATTTAGAGGCTAATTGGACATGCAGAAATTTGAATGAAACCATTGTGGAGATCAATCCCGTTTAATAGCTCATTTTGAAAAACAACAGCTACTAGAAAATATACAAATTCTAATTATATCAGTGTAAGGAAATTTAGAACTTAACACATGCAGGGTTAGGGATGAAAACAGTTCAGTGGAATTTTCATGAAATCCGGTCAATGGAGAAATTTTTGAAAATTGACCGAACTGATTGATTCGATCAATATGATCAAGATTTTCTTTCACTCCAGGATTTTTTATCAGGGTGCTACACATTAGACTTACTAGGATGCTTGGTTGAGCATCCAAAAAGCATCTCATTGTTTAATCTTTGCATTGACAAATGGGATGCTTGGATGAACCTTTTCATATAATTATATCTAAAAAAGTAGAATTGTTTAACATCCTTAATTTAAATTAAATCATATAAATTTAAGAGCATATTTCTAAATTTGTAAAAGCCAAGGGACATGTGTGAATTTTTAGAAAATCTATAAAATACTACATGTGATTTTTGAGTGTTTTTTTTTTTTTTTTTGCTGTGTCTCAAACATCTAACCGTTTCTGTGACATTAACGGGATTAATATCCTAATTGTTAGTGACTCACCCACACGCAAGGGAGGGGCCATATCCCACTTTAAAGCAATTAATTTCCTTAATCATCTCCGAATTAGAGAGACTTGAACCCACAACCTCCCTTAATTTCTGAGTGTTTCACAAGTTATGAATGGCTATCATTCAAATTCACAGTGGAACAAACGGCCCATTTGGTAAGAATACCCAAAAAAAAAAAAAATTAAAATTAAATACATATTCGGAACAAAGAATTTCCCTATAAAGTTTATATTGCAAGAGCAACTCCAAAGAAAGATTCAAATGGATTTTTAAAACCAAAAAATACTAAAATGGATAGCTCTTTATCCCAAAAATTGCACTTCAATGGAAAGATTCAAAAGGGAATCCATTATAAACTCATGGTTTGGATTTTCAAACTTACAACTTTGAATATAGAAAATGAGAAAATCCATATTTGATAAAAAGATCCTAACCATTGCTCTGCCTCTGTGATTGAAATAATATTTTTATTATATCTATGTGTTGAGATTTACAGTATCAAAATACATGAGATTTATCTAGTATGCAAAATACTATTCAAATAACCAAATATTATTTTAAATACCCAAATTTAATTACTACCCTAAGTTGCTCCAACAAAACTATCATAATATCAAGAAGACAGTCAAATCTCAATCTAATGAAACATCAAAATCCAAGTAAAATATAGAGAAATTAGTTTGATTTTCCTCACTTGTTTGTATGAAAACCGGCCCAAGAGAGGGGGAAAAGAGAGAGAGAGAGAGAAAGAAAATGTAAAATAAAAAAAAAATCAAAGTGATGTACGAGCATACTAGTGCACAAGCCGTACAGATAGATATATAGTGGTATATCTAACGGCAAATGCAAGCATAAGACGCTCGGAGTCGGGTCGACCTGTTATCGGCAATGAAAAGGGCTGACTGCGCTATCCCATTCATTTGGCTCAGCGCCTCAGTGACGCATACTTATTGCCCTTCTTCTCCCACCTCAACACTTAATCACACACCCACACATAAATACACATATCACATACATACATCACATACTTGGAAAAGGAAAGAGAAAAGAGACGCCATTGAAGAAAATGGGTTGCAGAGGCCGCCCCCTTCGCTGATGGGAGTGTAATAGATGTTGTAGATACAACACATACATATATATTACATATAGAAGTGAAAAGTGAACCCTAGTTTGGAATTCTGTTTGGACCAGCCCAAAGTTTGATTTTAAGGGGGCTTAGGCCTTTTGGACCTTCCCCATACAAGCTCATAAAAGCCGGAAAGTAGGGGTTTATTTGGAAAAGTCTAAAAAAATACAGATTCAATCTGTGTTTGATATTCTAATTAAGTGCTGAAAATGAAAAGTTTTAGTTTTTATTCCTTTTTAGTGCTTTTGATAACGTACCACTTAATTGAAAAAACTGTTAAAAATCCATTGAAAATTTTCCATCACTGAATATAGTCTATTACAGTATTTGGAACACTGGTTCTAGTACAACAAGTTCAATTGATTAAAATTTTCAGTACTTAAAATTCAGCACTTCATTTTCAATATTTAATTTTTAGTCTTATCAAACTGGCACTTACTTTCTATCTAATTTTTTAGATCAAGGTTGTGTTAGTTTGACAAGAAAACTAGTTTTGAGAGAGTTGGAGCAGCTGGCAAAGGGGCTGCTCTAGGTTAACCAAGGTCTCAAATTCGAGTCTTGGGTATTCAGCTGCGATTAAATTCTTGTTGGGAGAGCTTTGTCGCCCTAACGGGTCCTACCCGCCTCGATCTGAATTAGTCGGAGCCCAATGTGGTTTCGAATACCAGAGGTCTAGACCCAAAAAAATAAAAATAAAAATCAAGAGCATCTCCAAGAGATATGCCAAATAAATTTAAGGGCTTATATGGTGATTTGACATATTAGAATTTGACATTTTCGGTTGGAGTAAATAATACCAAATATGTCAAATTTATTATTTTACAATTTTTAAATATTTTTAAATCATTTAAGAAATTAAGTGATTGGTTTAACAAATAAATGTAATATTTTTTTAATGAAAAAAGTGAAAATGACATGCCAACTTTTGGTATACCATTTTTGACATATGAACGAGCATGTCATTTGTCACATGGGCTTTTGGCATTTGTTTAGAGGAGAACAAGATGTCAAATTTTATCATTTGACATATCACATTGGAAATAACATGTCCTTCGTCTTTGGAGATGTTCTTACCCCCTCCACCTACTTTAATGTATCCTTCTTTTCCTTTTTGGTCATCCTAAAATCATTATCAAGTAAGAACATATAATGTTGAACTTTTCAAGATTACCATTGTTGATTGATAAGATCCCACAACAAATAAAAAACAACAAATGGTAATTTAGAGAGAATGATATTGTTTTTCATGTATGAGAATGCAATCATTAGTTGTCACGACCCACCCCGCTAACATACGGACACAGGACAAGTGGCACGCCATCAAGGCTTATCCCAGTCCATTCAACAAGCGTACGCAACAGAAAAGAACATTTAAAACAACCTTGAGTATTAAAACTTTAGGAAACATTACCCTTCGAGTTATAAAATCCGTATAAAATTGAAAACGTAATTTTATTTCGAATTGGACGAACATATGTTAAAAGGCGTTCCAAATGTACCCTAAGAACCAACCAAAACCTTTTGAAAACTTTCGGAAGGTATAGAAAAAGGATTTTGGCAAGGGGCATCTCGACCAGTCGAACGACCCATTTTGAACGGTCAAATGACAATTTAGAAGAATCCTGCACAATGCTGCAGAATTTTGCTAAGGCATCAAACAACCATCATATCCAACATCACTCCAAACATGTATACGATTCCAAACTTCACAAGCTAATACATGCTATCAAAAATCAAAGTTTAAACATTACTAATCCATGAATAGAAACAATAGCGGAACAAGCTAAGGTTTGTTTGGATTGAACATAGGAAATACTAATCCACCTTCCAAAATTCAAATTAGACAAGTAAAACGTGCAAAACACGAATCCACGAGTTCGGACTCATCACAACATAACCAAAAGGAGACTTGAAAACTATTACAACCTTACAAATCCATTCCAGAGTTCAAAAGCGAAGTTCAAGTCTTAACTTCTACAAATTACATTTTGCCTTAAAGGAATGAAGGAAACAAAAACATATACAGGAGAAGGATCCCCATCGCTCCCGCGGTCTCACTCCTTACGTTTCTTCTTTCCTTTCTTCTTATCACCTGCAATGGAATAAATCTCCACTGCTCAGCTATATGTTGAGTGCACAATTTCTAACATATGCATATATGACAAAATATGCTTTAATCTTATAATTACATAAATAGTCGCTAGGGAGACAAATACGCCTTCATCCAGTAGCGGCAAGTCCAAGCCTTAAACCACGATGTCAATGGCTAGTCCAAGCCTACAACCATTACATCCCCAAGTGCCCTGGCAAATCCAAGCCTTAAACCATGCACAGTAGCCATCGCTACTAGAATTCTAAAACATCGAGAAACTTACTCCGGCATGAATTTGTATAGGACCCCCGTTTAACCCACATAGACTACTCAACGTGCTCGCGTAAATTTATACATGTTTTTCACATTTAGTCGCGTACATAATTAACGGGCCTACGATTAACACATGAATTTTGCCCGGATCATAATTTCGTCGTCGAAATATAAAATATGTAATTCACCTATATAACATAGGCTAGAAATTCAAACTCGAGCTATTGTCGTATAACTTTGAGGGAACGACTAGAAACTCGAGTAAGCGCCAAATCTCCGATCCTACGCGAAACCTACAAGTTTACACGTGTTTTTTCCAAATTCCTAGATTTAGAAATTTATTAATTAAAAAAAAAAACTTAGCCAAACGTGGCCTAAAGACTATCAAAACGTAGCCCTTACCTTGGGGAGTTCAAATACGAATTTTGGTGAAATTCAGACGGACGAAAGGTCGCCGATCGTCGTCACAAAGCCCGTAGAATCAATCTCCCTTTTCTCTCTCCTCTTTCAAGTTATTATATGAAGTTTGTAAGTAATGACAACTTCATCCATTACTATTTATAGACGAACTCTTCAGAAATCGCGTTTACTTCCCCGCGAGTTTCTCAAACACCTAGTTAACTCTTGAAACTTCGCACACGTCCATTTTATAACTTTACGAGTGAAACCACCAATTACAAAAGTTTTCGATTAAGTCTTGTTTGGATTCAAAATTACGTCCGAAAACTAAATTCTGTGGAACCTCTACACAACCTATATAACGTGACACTCACGTTCTCACCACGGTTCTCAAAATGATACTCTCTTCATCCCATATTAAGAGTCTCTTTTGGGAATTCCAACTTATTAAGGGGACAACCTTGATTTTGGTGAGATTTTCAACTTTCCAATATTGCCCTTTTTGAAATTCAAGATTATAGTGTCACGTCAAAAAAAAAAAAGAAGAGGAAATAGTTGGAATATAATAAAGGGCAAATTTGGAAAGTGTGTATTAAAGTACTTTGACTTTTCAAAGAGAGCTCTTAAAATGGGACATCAAAAAATGGCATCAAGGACTCTCAATATGGGACAGAGGGAGTATATAATAATATCAAAATTACCAGAAATCATACTACACAGGTATAATTCACTATTCATAAAAATACCAGATAAGTCAAATAACATTTAAATCTCATAAATGTCATTTACTCATGCCAATGAAATCTCGATTATCAATTACCCATGTCCTTACTAAAAACTTTCCGTTAACTCACAGTCAACCTCAAACCAATTAAATAACATTGATAAACTCACAAATTCAATTATGCATGATAAAACTTATGAAATTTTGGTACGGGTATGACATTAGTATTTCCTTAAAACTTAAATTTAAAAAAAATGACACAAAATGAAACCATTAGAGAATTAAATGGGACACAGGCACAGCCCCCTACTAGAAATTAACCCTCACCAACACTCAAATTTGCAAAAAAATGTGTTTTCATTTATTTTTAAGACAATTAAAAAAAAACATTATAAACCACATAAATGACATCAACCATGCTTCAACCCCGGATCATTAGTGAAGAACATTATAAAATTACGCAAAGAGATAAGCAAACTTTACAATGTTACAAAGAACTTTAGGACATTATAGCTATCCTCGGTGTCACGCCCCGACGTAGCATAAATAAGGAAAGCGTTTAATTTCCTTTATGGACCCGTAGGTCGCGACAGTTTGAAGGATCGATTCCGTCCCAAACGTCGAACAACAAAACATAATAATCAGAGTAGAGCAATCAAAGCTTACAACTTATTCTAACTTAATGAGTATTACAGCACGGGTCATCTAAAGGCACAGACCGCCTTGAAATAAAACAATAGCTTAATGTATGTTACAGTCATCCTTATAACACAAACAGTTAAAACTTAAAAACATATAATAAATAAATAGTTTCCTCATTCCGAAAGCAGCCATTCTCAATTAGCATAGTCGTACGATTCCTCCTGATTATAACCTGAAAAGCCTGGACACGAATGTCCAGGACGCATCAACGTCGTCAGCTTCAAGAAGCTGGTGAGTATTAAAAACATAACTTTGAATGTAAAACATACCCATTTACCTTTTTCCATTTTTCAATATGTAAAATCAATCGTTAAACCGCAGAAAGAATTCATTTTATAAAAACAACAAGGGATATTTTAAAAGTCGATAATTCATGAAACATATAATTGTGTATGAGACAATGCACCACACTCATCTTGCTGACTCTTTTCTCTCAACAGACACAACAACCCACTACTTACTCCTGGTATCTTTGAAACACTCAGATAGCCACACTTTAGCAACGGGGCGCCAGGGAGTGTCCAGTTTGCCTCACACTTTGGTCCGGGGTACCAGGGAGTGTCCATTGCCTCACACTTTGAATACCTAAACCGCCATGCAAATACCGGAGCAACCTCACGCAGTATCCAGACTCGGGTATCAGGGAGTGTCCGTAGGCCACACTTTAGCACTACCATGGGTGCCAGTGAGTGTCCAAGTTCGGCGTCACACACTTTAACGCTTCCATGGGCGTCAGGGAGTGTCCATATTTGCCACCGTCGCATTTCAAAGATACCCTCACCGCAATCTCAACCACAACCACAACCGCAATCTCAACCACAACCACAACCACAATCTCACTCTCAATCTCATACTCTTTTCCACACTGACTACCACACCCCATGCATGTACAACTGACTCCACATGTATGTCATGAACCCTTAATAAATATAAAGTACTGGGAATGATAACCATGGATATACGAGAAGAAATCAAATCTTATGTGAAACAACCAGTGAATTCATCAAAGAATGCTTTAATCTACTTTTATCGCTATTAGAACACAAGTGAGTCTACTTTGAAGCAATGCCCTCAAAAATGAGTTATAATTTTTGTGCATGAATTACATACCAAAAGAAAGGTCTTTGAGTCTAGTTTCCAACGCTTCAAACCGTGCGCGATTCCAAGTTTTCTAGAGGAAGTTATGGCCGTTTTACTAAAAGTCGTCAGTGCTGAAAAATGTCAATCGATTGACAAAAGTGTCAATCGATTGGAACATATGTCAATCGATTGGAACTCATATCAATCGATTGGAACCCATACCAATCAATTGGCATCAGCAGTTTCTCCCCTGTTACGAATTTAGAGCCTATTTTTGACCCATTTTCAAATCTGAATACAAACATGACTTGTAATATATGGATTTCTTCGTTTTTCCGCAAGGATTATGAATACGCGATCGGTTTTAACTAATTTCAATCGTAGCTCTCGGATTTCACGTAAAACCGAGAGGTGACAAAACTTTAAATCAACGGTACGTCGCGATACGGATGAATTAAGCCGTAGTATTCGAACCACAGCTTAATGGGACTAAGATCTTTCATTCCCAATTCACAGAATTGATTTTGGTTAAGTTTGAAAAATTACCATTTTTGAGCTTCAAGCTTTCATACGAAAATTAACAATGGTGTTCTTCAAATTAGACTAAACTAACAGTAAATAAATATGAGATTACATTCCAAGTGAGTTTAGAATACTCACTGAGGGATTGTGACAGAAAATTAGAGACCAAGAACTTCCGCCGTTAATACCGTCGTTAGATGTTTCCACTCCTCCATTTCTTGAATTATATATGTATCTATGAATGTGTCACTGTGTATATGTATATAACATTCATAATCTCTGTGTGTGTGTGTATTATTCTTGAGAGAGTAAGAGAGAGCTGAGAGAATTTGAGAGTGATAGAGAGAGACAGTGAGTTGGAGAGAATGAGAGACTGTGAGATTTAAGAGATACGCACACACACATATATATATATATATACTGTATTGCTAAAATTGGGCTCCAAGCAAAGCCATAAGAAATGCACGGTGTGGTTGAGCTCACGTGCTCCCACACCTAAGTCGCGGTATAACGCAGTTTTAAAACATAAACTGGTATTTTCGGGCGGTGGTCACTACAAAAATACAGAAAATTTATTTTAACGTGGGAAGTGATTTTTCGGTTTCATAAAAATACTGATTGAGTTAAAAAAAAATGCTCCCACCGTTTTGAAATACAGTTTTGAAATCTAACACACGTGTTGCTAAATTTACAGAAATTACAGTTTGACCCCAAAAGAATTTTAATTATGAAATAAAACAAGAAATTAGATTTAACAAATAAGAATTGGAAATTAAAATGAGATCAGCAATACAGATTAATCATGGAAATTCAAATTGAATTTAAATATGTCAAATGCAAGTACAAATTAAATATGAATATGCTAAACTTAAAACTAAATGAAATGCAGGTTATTACACTCAGGTTGGACGAATTATTTGAAGAGGATCGTTTAACCGTAGCAAGAGCATGAAAAATTGAGCGTTTCTTATCACAACCTTTTTTCTTTGTGGTAGAAGTATTTTTGCTTTGGCTTTTCAAATAGCTTCTTAACCTTTAAAATTGGACTATGTTTTAAGGAGAAATTATTGCATGTGATCGTCATATTCCTGTAACTTTCTCTTTGAATCGAGTTCTTGTAGATCATTGGATCCTATGTGGATTTCAAACAGTGATGAAGTGATTGTAGTAGGAATAATATTTCACCCACAACTTTTACATAACTTATCATTCACAATTCGTAAAAGTGTGTCTATATCTCTCTTGTGTCGCTATAGAGTCCATCACAAGATGACAAATAGACACACTTTTGTGAATTATAAACAAAAAAATTGTGGATAAAATATTACAATAATGCTAGACTGACTTTGAATTCCACACCGAAATTGACATTAAGGACTAAATAGCAAATATGTAAAATATATAAAGTCCACTCCCCCACACAAAACCCTCTCTGAAAAAAAAAATGGAGCCAAAATTCCCAAATTATGCCCTAGACCTTCACAGACCACCCATGGCCTCCCCTCCACCCACTGGCCCTTCATAGACCACCCATGGCCTCCCCTCCACCCACCGGCGGCTACCTTCTCTCTCTCTATCTACCTGTTTGGGTTTGGGTATGTATGTATATATATATATATACATATGCAACTTGATTAAGATTTTGTGATGGAGGGTTGGAACTCCACAGTCTCCACCCTAAGACTGTGGAGACTTTGTGTTAATTTGGTTTGTTGAAGGGCCTGGATGTTCATCAATTGGCTATGGTGCAGCTGTGGAGTTGGGTCCTTTTAAAGTTAATAGAAACAGAGTTGGACTTGACTTTAATGAGCACTCTTGGAATCAAGGTTAATTAGGTTTCCTTTTAGTATTTTCTAACTTGTTCTTTTTTAATGTCTCTCACTGCATTTTGACTATACTAATTAACACTGTAATTGAGAACTTATGAGCCACTCACAAATCTTAAAAATAAGGACTAAGTTAAGTTATACTCATACATTTTGAAAATAATAATTGTAATTAATCATGTTTTATTGATCTTCAAGATATTAGTCAATTTGCTGTTTGTGGAATCTCTTATTGGAGTTGGTTTTCTCATACAAACACATCCTCTGATCTCACCAAATTGGATGATGGGTTTGTGGGTAATGTACCATTAATTATTTTTCTGAGGAAGAGTTGTGTTTTTTTTTTTTACGGTTGGGTTTGCGTATATGTGTGTGTGTATATATATATATATATATATGTATACAAAGATTCTCTAAAGAGGACCACCTCTTTTTATTAAAGAGAGGACCTCTGTTTTGACCGTTGGATTGTGTTTAAAAACTGTGAAATGACAAAACTGTCATTAATGAAAACACGATCCGACGGCCAAAATAGAAGTCCTCTCTTTAATAAAGAGAAGGCGCCCTCTTTATAGCCTGACTGTATATGTATATGTATATACATATATACCCAAACTAAGAGAGAGAGAGAGAGGGAGAGAGAGAATACCTATATTTGAGTGACGCCGGCGAGAGAGAAGGTCGCCGCCGGTGGGTGGAGCAAGGCCGTGGGTGGAGGGGAGGTCGTGGGTGGTCTGTGAAGGTCTAGGCTCAATTTGGGGATTTTAGCTCTTTTTTTATTCACAGAGAGAGAGAGAGAGAGAGATATTTGTGCTTTGTGGGAGTGGGAGTAGGGCTCACATATTTTATATATTTGCTACTTAATCCTTAATGTCAATTTCGGTGTGAAATTCGGAGTCAGCCTAGCATTATTGAAATTATTACTCTTATACAGTAGGAGTAGTGCTACGCACACTCCAAAATCCACACTGAAATCCACACAGGACAATCGTGTCCGTTGATTTTTGTGGGATTCACGTGGGACTCATGTGGAACCCACAAGAGCTCCACCAAAATTAACGGCCACGATTGTCTCATGTGAATTTCAGTGTGGATTTTAGAGTGTGCCTAACATTATTGTATACAGTAGCTGAACACGGTGATAGTGACATGAAATAATTTCTCGGTTTTAAAGTAATCTGTGAAAATGCAATTTTATTTATTTATTTATTTTTTTTTTTTTTTGAAGTCCGAAAACCCAAGAAATTGGTGTGCTAAAAAGCCCTCCTCTACCTTCGCAAGCAGTCACAGACTTGTGTATGAAAACAATAATAATACATGGCAGCGTCAAAAACAGCTTCCATTTCTAAAACCCTAACAACACTCCATCGCAGTGGGCCCATCAGTCCTTCAGTTTCAGGGAAGTGGGTCTCACCCCAATCGTCTTCCTTCTCCACTTCTGCCCCTGCCGCCTCCTCTCTTCCAGAACCTCCATCAACCTTTCATTCCCACCCTCAAGGTCTCTCTCTCTCTCTCTCTCTCTCTCTCTCTATATATATATATATGTATATCGGTCCGCTTCTCGTGCGGACGTCCGCAAGTTAATAACTTGCGGACTTCTTTCTCGGCCGTTGGATCCTGATTTCATTAAGGGTATATCGGTTATTTCACACCGATTCACGCCGATCCAACGGCCGATAAAGAAGTCCGCAAGTTATTAACTAATAACTTGCGGACGGTCCGCACAAGAAGTGCTCTGTATATATATATATATGTATATATAACTCATATATGTTTGTGTCTCTCATTGTTGAATGATCTCAAATTGGACAATTCTGAATATTTACTTGGAATAGATCTAATTTGAGTTGTAGTTAATACTCCACATTTTACCAGATCAACAGAAGACGTCAAGATGGTCAAAATTGTTTCTTTTTGTTCCTGGAGCTATCACTTTTGGACTTGGAACTTGGCAGATCTTCAGGAGGCAAGACAAGGTCTGAGTTCTATCTTTAACACTCATCCTTCTTCTATACACATATACATATATATTACTATATGTACATATATATATATATATAGCTTCAGTCGGGCTCTGCGGCGACGCACTAGGCTTAAAAAGTCAGGAACCCGCCCAGAGTGTGTATGGGGATGACCCTCCCCATTTGGCTTTTTAAGCCTAGTGTGGAGTGCACTTGCTCAGTGCGCACTAGAGCCTGAGTGTATATAGGTATGCTTTTGTATGTATCTATTGCCATTAATTTTGTCATTATGCTCTGTATCCCTTCCCAGATCAATACTTTTGGTGTTGTTGGTGCTCCTTTCCCTAGTACACACACTACAACGAACCAGCTATAGTTGCCTAATTTTGTCAATTGCAATATAACCAATATATAAACGACTGTGTGTATCTATACAGATAAAAATGCTGGAATATAGGCAGGAAAGACTGGGACTGGAACCAATATTGTGCAACAACATAGCTCCTTCTCGTGAAAACTTGGACTCTCTGGAGTTCAGAAGGGTAAAATGTAAAGGGCTTTTTGACGAGAAGAAGTCGGTTTATGTGGGACCACGTTCAAGAAGTATTTCGGGAGTGACTGAGAATGGCTACTATGTAATTACTCCCCTAATGCCGATTCCAAACAACCCTGATAGGTAAGCATGACTGAAATATTCTGGGGTTGTTTCCTTATGAGTAAAAGTCATATAACCTGATTTTTTTATTCATGCTTCCTTTTTCTTTGTTCAAATCATCTTAACTGTGGCTTTATAATTTTATTTGCTGGTCACGGTCTAGTGTCATTAGGCTTTGGTACAACTTAGTATTGGTGATATGATTTGCTGTTTGTTTATATGGTTTGTGGTGTAAAATGAATTTGTAAAATGTAAAACAACCACAAACGATGTGACAAACAAAACTTAGATTCAATAATTGTAATGGTTACGGTTTAACATGAAGAGTGACTATTACAGAAATAAAAAAAATGATGACTAATACAATAATGCCCGTCAATTGTGAGTTTTATATTTCAGATATTATGTTGTTATTTATCAAATAGCTGAAGCGCTATCATGTTCTGACTATCTGTGGCTTTTGTGGGTTTAATGGGGATTCATGGGGGCAGAATCACGTAGTTTCGTTTTCACTTTCTCAAGACTTTCAATTGCATATTAGTTCTTTTTTGGAAGAGATCGAAATATTCCATTTTGTTATATTTTGGTGAAAGTAAAGTATCCCAGATTATCAAGAATGTAAAAGAAGCTAAAATATTCGGATGGGTGATATGGTACTCTCTCTCTCTCTCTCTCTCTCTCTCTCTCTCTCTCTCTCTCTCTCTCTCTCTCTCTCTCTCTCGCTCGCCAAAAAATTGCATTTATATGTACAGAACTTCATTGGATAGTCTTCTTGTGCTTTTCTCAACTAACAATATACTGAAAGTTCTTTCAGTGCGCAGCCGCCAATTCTGGTCAATAGAGGATGGGTTCCGCGCAGTTGGAGAGACAAGTTTTTAAAAGCTTCTCAGGATGATAAACAACAATCAAATATAGCGTCTGCCTCTGTTCAAGGTATTGAAAGAAGCTCTTGGTGGATGTTTTGGTCAAAGAAGCCTAAGACTATTGAGGTGGTTTCTTGTTATTCCATCTTCCTTTGTATATAGTGTAAACATATGTACTATTTGTCTTTAGAAAGTAAATCTTATGATTTGTGGTTCGATACAAATCACGATTCTTAATTTTGGCAACCTGATTCACAATTTGACGACAAGGCTTGTAACCTTCAGGATCAATCTTCTCCAATTTCACCCGTTGAAGTAGTTGGAGTAGTTCGTGGAAGTGAGAAGCCAAGCATATTTGTTCCAGCAAATGACCCGATCTCCTCTCAATGGTTCTTTGTTGATGTTCCTGGAATTGCTCGTGCATGTGAACTTCCCGAAAATACTATCTACATTGAAGACATCAATGAAAAATTCAATCCCAGTAGCCCATACCCAGTTCCTAAGGATACCAATACATTGATTCGCAGTTCGGTGATGCCGCAAGACCATCTCAACTATACATTTACATGGTATGCCATTAACTCATTTGCGTTAAACAAGTGCATGCACATTAAGCCTTGTATATTTGTTTTTTCTCTAGCTCAATCTATGGTTGTTGTCTTATTCTTTATTCTGTTAATGGTTGCTCCAAGATGGAAGGAGACGACTCTTCCAAAATTGTCTTCACATACTGTTTATTGTTAAGTAGGTTTATGATCAGTCAATAGTTACACGACTCACACCAGCCAAATTTTCCGGACAAATTCACATTAAGTGGAGTGATTCAGTTAGATTTAGTTTAAGGTCACTAGCTTACGGTTGCCAAACAAAAAAAGAAAAAAGAGAGAAGGAAACAGAAAGTACAGCATGGTCGCAGGTCCAATACATATATGTTGCATAACTTGGATATTTTATTAGTTTAGCACCATAAGAGAAGCTTTTCCTTTTTTTTCTCTTTGAACAGTCTTTGGTAGAGATTAAACATGTTTTTGTCATCCGTGTGCTCTGGTCTGCGTCGTTATTTATTGGGTCATCATTCACAGTAGTTCAGGGCTTTGTGCCTTCTATTCACGAGATGTTTGAAGAACAGAATAGCTACCATGTTTTCATGTAGTTTCCATCTCTAATTATCAATGATTTATGGAAGTTATTGTATATCAAGATTTTGTTGAAATATTGTCACTCCTATATTGATCGCAAAAATGAGATGCTTTTGATCCGCGAGTTGGTGATGTGCCTTTTCAAACTCTAGATAGAAGCTCTATTGGTGGAGATTCTTTTGGTCAAAATGGCTTACTTTATTGATATCAATTGCTTATATTCTTACTTCAACTGTAAGTGAGAATTCATTGTTCTAGTTTTTGCGAGTAAAGCTAGTTTCAAATTTTTGGTTTCTCAATTTGGAAAACAAAGGGAAATGTTTTGTTTGGCCAAGAGAGGAGTACTTACTTTCAATACACTAGTTGAGTGTGTTAACTTAAGTACTATATTTTTTCTAAAATGAGTTGATTGTTTTGCATTTGATGTATACACACGTCAGGGTTGGGTTGAGAATTTTGACACTGGCTAGTTATCACATGCTGTATATGGGTTAAAAACCCATGTAGCCGACGACATGTCCTGATTACCACCCCTAGTTTAGGCAGTGAGGTGGAAAGTTTTCCTTGTGAGTTGTGACAAGTGTGCGGGGCGTAGATTTGTGGATTTGGTGCATGAAGACAGATGTTAATTTAGTAAACGCCTATTAAAATCAATTAATGCTTTCCTTCTGATATCAATTTGCTTTTCTCCCCAGGTATTCCTTATCAGCTGCAGTGACCTTTATGGCTTTCAAAAGACTAATGCCGAAGAAGAGTCGGAGATAGCAAGTTTTTGGTTGTCAGAGACTATATTTCCATCAATTCATATTCTTGTTTTGGGTCACGTGTGCGAATTTGATAAGTGCAATAACAAGTTTCCAAGTCCATGGACCTTGCTGTTTCCGTTACCAAGACGAGAAATTCTCTATTTGTTATCACAAGTTGTGTTGGTATGGCTTCAAACCACAGAGTTTGTACGGGATTTTTTTGGCTTGTTACATGTGAGGCTATTTAAATTTATAGGTGATTGTTGACAGAAGAGTTTCATAGGGATATTTTTTCCTACAAAATTATGTTGAGGATGTTATTTCCAATCTATTGTCCATGCTTGAAGATCAAGTTGATTTTGTCTATGTAGATATTGCTGTTTTTAACTATGATGTATCATATACCGTGACAGAAATGATTTTTTGTTTAACAAATGAGATCCATGTTCATTATTTGTTGTGGGATGGTCCTAATTCCCCCCTTCCCCAACCCCAAAAGTTGTGAGTGGTTGCACATTCAGTCCTTTGCGATTGACTCATATATTTTTATTTTATTTTTTACAGAGCAATGTTATGTTCCCAAATTTGAATCCAAATTTGGTTCCCACCTTCTTTACTTTGTCATGTGCACTACATGCATTGGCATGTGATACTACAGGTCATTGCCATTGCACATGGTACAAATGTGAAGCTATTTTGGAAACAGTTCGGGATTCAAACTCAAGAAAGCATAGCATTGTTCTCTTTGGCAATTGATTGCAGAAAACAGTTCAATTTTTCGCTTTTGGAGTTTCACAATCACTTATGGGCTCCAAAAGCTGATGCCAAACGGAGCCTTAGTCTCATTGTAATGGCGTGAAAACTTTTCTCATAAAATCTGTGAGCGAAAACTTCACAAAGTCCTCTTTGGCAACAAGGGCAGCTTTACATGGTTAGACTCTTAACAGTACTCTCAACTCGTTGTCTGAATCCAAGTGGAACGTCAGTTATTGTGTTCAGCAAACTTGATATTCCCAAGTGTTATCGATTCATTAACTAGAATAGATACGAGAAGAAGAGTATCCCCAGAAAGAAAGTGTGAAAAAAATGTAGTAGAAATCCAGTTCCAGCAAGCAAATTAATATGGTACAATAACTGACAATAACCAATACATCCTTATGATTATTCAATGAAAAACATGAAAGTAAAAGGAAAACTAATGAATATGTGATTTGATCGTCTTTCTACACTGTACACTTTATACAAGACAAAACTTCTGAAAGACTACAAATCAAGGAATACAAACCAAAATCTATTTCAGTCACCACACTAAACCTAAACAGGAACTGGAAGGGAAGCCCAGATCAAAAGAATGAAATGAATATGAAACAAACAAAAGCGCAAAAACAGAAATCACCCGTTTTCATGATATACATCTTACACGTAAAGTAGAGCCAGAGGTGGTCTTCCCCAAATGGATTGCCCTCAATAACGCCACAAACTTGAATAGGCTATCTTCAGCAAACCACTTGAGCTTCCATGTCAGAGGACCTGAAGCTGGCCTTTCCACGGTGAATGTTGCAGCCTCCTTTCCCTTATCAGCTTTGTCCGAAGCACAGTACGGCCTAGTATATTCAATGGCCAAGGTCACACAACTCTCCCCGACCTCAATGACCTGAAATTGAACAATGTTATGCTCCATCAGAATTCACCAAATGGACTGCAGAATCCCATGAGATGCACCAACAACAAAAAGGACAAACAAAAGAAAATAGCAATTAGCCACTACAAGGAGGAAAAGATCAGAACTATGTGCTAATAAGAATTGCAAAATCATATTCACAAATTAGGGAAAAGCTTAGAACCAACAGCACCCAAATGTTACAAGAGTTTTCGAACTAATAACAACTAGGTGAGCTGTTTAGGTAACTAAGCCAGGACCCACATGATCAAAAGATATTATGACCTATTTATCCTAGCACTTTATCTGGTCGGAGGGATGGGGAAATTGAGGGTGGTGAGACGCATTGAAGAGTTATCCCTATGAAAGGAGAGATGTCTTTCCCAACTCGTGTTGATTGACTACGAGGAAGGAAGGAATCTGTAAAGGAAGAGGGGTAATAGTCAAAGTTCTCTCCTTCCTCCACTAATTCCTTTTGGACGGATTAAAATTGATGGGTCAATCCTTCCCTCCTCTCCTATAATCTACACAAACAAGAGATCGCCTCCTCATCCCTCCCCCCGTCCTTCCTCTTCCCCACATAACAAAGCGGGTTGTTGGAGTCGGCATAAGATGTCTTTTGAATTTTTGTTTCTTTCGTTTTTCCTTCAAATGCAGGAGGTTGTTTGTGTATATAAATTATTATTGCAAGTTAAGGACAATATAACAACACTTGCTCTTATGTAATTAAAATATTTTGTCTTCCGTATTATTTATTTGAGTATCGACTGTACTTTCTTCACATTCCAAATCCCGTAGCATAATTCACAACTATGTTACCATGACTACAAAATCTACCTACAATATCTCATCCCCTGTCGCAGTCGTCTTCTTCTCTTTTTCTTTTTCTTTTTCTCTTTCTTTCCTTTTTTTTTTTTGGTTAGTCAATACAAACAAACAAGCTTATGATAGGGTGCCCAGAGATTTAATTTGGTGGGTGCTTGAGAAGAACGGAGTGACCAAAGGTTATATTGACGTGGTGACGGGTATGTATGATGCAGCCGTTACTACAATTAGATCATCGGCCGGAGAAACAAGCGAATTCTCAATTACCCTAGTCCTACACCAAGGGTCAGCCTTGAGCCCTTATTTATTCGCCCTTTTTATGGATGAATTGACTAGACACATTCAAGATGAGGTCCCATGATGTATGTTGTTCGCAGATGATATTGTCCTGGTTGATGAGACTAAAGAGGGACTCATCACTAAACTTGACACTTGGAGAGAAGCTGTAAGGGAGGCTTTGGATTAATTAATATTAATTAGTGTATATAGTGGATTAAAGGGAGGCTTTGGACTCACCCGTGAAAAAGTCCCCAGTAAGGAGGGACATGTTTGGAAGTGGACCCAGTGAAGGGCCCGGATAAAATAATAAAATAAATTACATTTACATGATTAGATGCATTTTATATGACTACTTGGTATATGTTTAGTTGCTTTCATATCACATGGTTCATATGTTAGCTTTTGATATCTACTTATTAACCCAATAAGGGCAGTTTTGCAAAAAGGTGTATAATTAGTAGGGGCGATAGCAACTTCACAAAATGTTTGGGACCACGTGTGGGACCCATACAAGACTTAGTCAAACACCCATTTAGATAATTGGGTAATTAATAGAATGTTTGGGGAGTTTAAAATAGAGATCGGGAACTTTAAGGGTACTAAACGGAAATTGGGAGCATGAGTCATTCATGCAAGGTTTGGGAGAGTGACACCTATTGTCTTCTCCATTGAATTAAAACAAATTACAGAAATTAAACTAAGGAAAGAGAGACATCAAAGAGAAGAGAAAGAATACGTCTCCGTTGCCGTCAATTCGCCGTTCCGTCGCTTCGCCGTTCCGTCGCCGTTCGTCGTCCAATTCGCGAACCTCGGACTCGTGGAGGTGAGACGATCGTTTCTCTGTCTTTTATTTACATTTTCATCATTGGATTTTGGTAGCTTACTCTAAACGGTAACAAGCGGTTGCCAAAAACTTGTAGGAATCACTCCGGAGTAGGATTTGGGCAACAATTGTTAAGAAATTCACTTGTTTGGGGTAAAATCTATAAGAGGTGAATGACTCTAATCCATGAGTTGAATGTATAGTGGTGTTTAAAGTTATCATTTATGATGTATTATGTGATTATGATGTTAGTATATTCAAATATGTTGGTTAAAGCATGATAGTGTAAATTGGAATCTTAACATGTTTAATTTTGCAAGAATTGTCATACTTGGAATGGTTATGTGATTATGTGCTTATGTGGGTTGAAGAAAGCCTTATATTAATTCATCGTGGATTTACTCCATAATAAGGAGACGTGGAAAAACCCAACGGTGTAAGGGTACTCACCACACTAACTGTGTAAAGGTGTGTGGGTGACGACCCAGCTTTGGAAGGGTATGCGAGATGGTGTGAATTAGAAGTGCTATATGCACATAAGGGCAAAAGGCAAGAGCGACGTCACGGTGAATCGATATTTGGTCTTTTGGAAACTAAATAATATGTTGATTGTTGAATAGCTTGTGCGTTGAACATGATACATACATTCATACACGTGATTAGCTTTACTCACTAAGTGAAAGCTTAAGCAAATATTATTTTCTGTTGTGGTTATTGTATAACCACCGCAGGTACAACACGAGAGGAGGAAACGAAATGATCCGCACGAAGGGTTAGGCATGGGAGTGGTGGATGTGTTGATATGTTCATATGTATAGAAGTTTTAGTTTAGTTGTAACCTTTGTACTCCAAAACAGTAGAAACAACTTGTGTATTGAGAAGCTCTTGTAATAAGTCAAGTTGTTTGGGTGTTAATTATGTGTCTTGTGATGTGAGTGGTATTTGCACCTCACAAGTTATGAGCAGTGGGGGAATGACTGGGGAGAATTGAGTAGTTTTGTTGTAAATTTTACATAACTTCTCCTTGTGTGGTTGTTTATGCATAGAATGAGTTGACAAGAGAGGTTGATGCAAGCTTGTGTTTTTAGTAATAATCAATGTGGGAATGAGTGTCAAAATACTTCTTAAATGATTTAAAATGTTTTGAAAACTCTTCTGATGCTTGGTTGAAGCTTTGAGACACTTGGGAGTGCTTTCCAAATGATTTTGGATGTGACTATAAGGATTAGTATGTTTTAGCAAGTTTTGACAGAATATTTACTCATGTTTAACTAAATGTTGAGGTAAGATGCAAGTTTGTATTTAATCCCTTGAGTTTAATGGTTTCCTAGTGTTTGAATGGACTTATAAATGATTTTGGGATAGTTTTTGAAGTGCCCATGGGGGTTTGATGGGGTTTTGGTTATGTTTGGAACTTTTTAAACAGGAAAAATCTGCTAAAAACTGAGTTCTGCAGAAACCGGATCGATCCGGGTCTGGTGCGGATCGATACGGGACATTTGGAGGAGCAGAAAATTGCATTCTAATAAAACCGGATCGATCCGGTTTTGGGGCGGATCGATCCGCTGGTCTGTTTATAGCCAGACGGCTTTTACGGAAACGGACATAACTCACTCTAAAAAATTCGGATTCGCGCGCCATTTTTTGCGTTGGAACCGAGACTCAAAGACCTATCTTTTGGTATAAAATTTGCTATACTTTATTAATGACCATTTTGCCCTTGGGGTTGTTTTTGTCACCAAAAAGTTATTTTATGTCGTTTAACACGTGTTTCGTAGTAATTCGCGTGTTTCTTTGTTAATTCGTATAGTTGAGCATTTGTAGCATTGTTACACGTGTCCTAATCCGCACGAGGCGGGTTGGGGTATGACAGAAGCACTGGAGACAAAAAGGCTAAAGATAAGTAGGACGAAAACAGAATACATGGAATGTTGTTTTAGTAACAGTAGAAGTAGAGATAACGAAGCAACGAAGATCGAAAATCAGGAGATCCCAAAGAGGGAATACTTTCGCTATCTAGATTCGATGATCAGTACAGATGGAGAGATTGGTGATGACGTGACCTACAGAATTAAAGTAGGCTGGCTTAAGTGGAGGAGCGCTTCTAGCGTATCATGTGACCGGAGAATACCATCAAAATTGAAAGGAAAATTTTATAGGACAACTATTAGGCCAGCTATGCTTTACAGAACCGAATGTTGGGCAACTAAGGAACACCACATTAGCAAAATGAGCATAGCTGAGATGAGGATGCTAAGATGGATGTGTGGTAAGACTAGGAAAGATAGAATTAGAAATGAGTACATTCGAGAGACTATAGGAGAGTCACAGATTGAGGATAAGTTAAGGGAGAATAGACTTTAGATAGTTCGGCCATGTGCAACGAAGACCTGTAAACGTACCTATGCGAAAGAGTGATAAGATCATAGTGCCTGGAATGGTTAGAGAGAGGGCAGACCTAGACTAACCTGGGAGTATATAGTGCAACAGGATATGAATATATATAATTTAAATGAGCATATAGCTCTTAATCGTGCAAAATGGAGAAAATTGATTCATACATCCGACCCAATTGATTGGGACACAAGGCTTGATTTGGTTTGGTTAGTCAATACAAACAAACACCCATGTTTAAACACTGGACTGCACCTCCCAATAAATATGATACCACAATCGCCATACCAACCTGTATTTCCCAGCGTCTTTGTTTTTGATGTATCTGTCATTTATATTTGCATAGACACGCATATTTTCAAGTCATTAAATAATGAAAAACATCTCAAGCTCAATTTCTCCAAGCACATCTGCACATGTACTTATAATTTTTCATGAAGTAATATTTTTGTTGATGGAATAAAGCAACAAAATAATGAAACAAATTGACCTCCGGAGGATTAAGCATTCAAAAGCATCTTTGTGCTAAAGAAAAGAATGTCATGTCACTGATTGGCAAAGCAGACAAGAAAATTTTGTAATTATCCAATTAAGACAATTCATTACACTGGAAAATAAATAGTAGTTGGATTGAGCTAATAATGCAGAGTGGGCTAGAGATGATCACTATTATATTTTGAAATCCCAGTCAACAAAGAACATATATCACAACACACACAGGTAGGAGGAACTCAAACAAAAGAAACAGAGGTAATTACCATCTCACATGTCAAACATAAATACCAAACAAATACTCCCTCCATCCCTTAAAAATAGTCTTGGGAACTCAACTTTTAAGGGGACAAAAATAATCTACACCTACTTTCCACAATTGCCCCTAATCATTACAACAATTTTTTTAGTTTTGTCTTGGTGTAGATTTCAAGGAAGGGTAGTTTTAGAAAGTAAGTAAAAATTGTTAACCAATTTAAGAAAGTGGATAATAATTTTGGGACATCCCAAAAAGGAAATGTGGACTATTTTTAAGGGACGGAGGGGAGTACAAAATTTTAAAGAAAAAGTTTTCTAAAGAAAGATAATTACCATCTCACATACGTCAAAGATGCAGCACCATGAATCAGTAGAGAAATAAGGAGATGAGGATGCATCTTCAGAAGGAAGGCCGAACTGCATGAAATCTTCATCGCACACAAGCAACTGTCCTTCAAGGACAAATAGCGACCTTGACAGCCATGATTCCTCTAGCCAATTTAAACTCGTAAGTCGTAAGTTTGAAGATTACAAAAAAGGAAAGATAGAAAGTTTGAAAATATATATATATATATATATATATGACATGCAAAGGAGATCGCATTCACTTTTCAAAAAAAAAAAACCACCAGAAAACACTAATCCAAAGCATACAATGCACAACTAGAGAGAGTAGTCTCAAACAGCACATGCAAACAGGAATCATCAACGCTACCCATCTCTCAAATGAGCACATTTTGAACAAGTTAACAGAAGTTAAGAACAGTGATAATACTTCAGCTGGAAAAGATGCGTAAAAAAAAAACTATATATTAAAATCAACAGAACTCTGTGATAATACATTCTTTATCCGACTCACATTAATTAATTAGAGCCTAACAATAATCCTGGGTACCGTAGGCAAATTCTGATCACTGATTTCCTTTTCTCAGTTGTTTTCATCTTTCTTCTGGAAAAGTGTGTGAAACTGGAAAATCTTGCACAAATCAAAATTGGCATAGAGGAAGTGCTCTATACCAAGAACTAAGAAACTGATGGAACAAAATAATTGGAAGAAAAACCAGAATTTCCAGCCACATCAAGCTAGCCCCTAACTTTTTCTTTTTCCCTTTGATATAAAAAAACTGATAGCACCCATACAGCGAGCTCTGAGGTCAAAAATTACTTGACACGAACTTGGTTTTAAAGGATCAAATTAAAGAGTAAATGCTGTATCAGAATCATAGATCAGGATAAGTAAATATAAAGGATTACACATGGACAATGAGTTTAAAAAAAAAAAAAAAAAAAAGAATTTCAGCCACATCAAGCTAGCCCCTAACTTTTTCTTTTTCCTCTTGATATAAAAAAACTGATAGCACCCATACAGCGAGTTCTGATGTCAAAAATTACACGAACTTGGTTTTAAAAGATCAAATTAAAGAGTAAATGCTGTATCAGAATCACAGGTCAGGATAAGTAAATATAAAGGATTACACATGAACAATGAGTTTAAAAAAAAACATTAAGTTCAATGCAACATTGTAACCTTGCTATTAAGAACACTAAATCTACGCCTGTTCTTTACGGCATAGAAAACTCTTTCACATAAAAGTTGCATTTGACTTACATGTCCAAATGGTTTGTTTCACAGTCTCAACAGAATATATAAGTCCAAATGGTTAATTCACAGTTTCAAGCAATTGTGCTCATCCAGAATGTATGTAGTAATCATTATTCTTCTCCCGATAATTGTAAGCATTTCTTGACGTTTCAACTTTCGATCAAGTTTTTATCCAAATTATTATGCCTTTAAAAAATTCTCTTCTCTGCTGAGTAGGAAAGAAATTGTCACCCACCTCCCTCCCAAAACAAAAAACATCACCAATTAATATGAATGAAATGGAATTTTTTCCCTATTGTTCTCCCTTACTTGGATATACGAAATAGTAACTTTCTATACACATACCTTCCATATTGTTGCGCCAAAAATGCACCATTGAATATTGAAAAATATTTGTTTTTGAACCTCCACATATATGTCTCTCAAAGGAATCAACCTGAACCTGCTCCAGACTGCCATATAAATTTCCAAAACCCCATTCCATCACCAAAAGAATTCAAATGTATAATATATTATACTTTCTGAAAAAATTAGTATTTCCAAATTCAATGGGAGAAGACAGACTGGATAGATCACCTTCTTAGTGAAGAGTAATCCTTTCTCGACTTAGAATCATTGAAATGCAATATACACAGTAATTGCCTTGATTTCTCCATATTCCTTGTTATGAATAGATATGTTGATCCCTTCTCAATTAACAACCTAACACGTCCAAAACGGAAGAGATGCACTTTAAAAAAAGTAATAATAATAAAGTAATAATAATGCAAGCTTGAAGATTGTCAATAGTGGTTGGCAGGATGCAGTCACTAACCTCAGAACCTGAAGTCCCAAACCAACTACGACTTCTCTAACATCTTCAATTCTGTGGCAGCCTATTAGTCTTAAACTATTTTCTGCGAAAACCAAAGAGAAATAGCATACGTAAAGCTGACGGCATATTCTCTCCGAGTAAACAATAAACAGTTGGAATGAAAAGTATGCCCTCTGCAAAGAGTTCATACCCAAGCAAATCTAACCTGACCCATCGTATGTCCCATTAATCAGTAGTACATACAACTTGTGTTCGCTGCTCAGCAATAAAGCAACTTCACTGTACATGGCCAAAAGAGAAATTAGGATACCACAATGTAGCAAAAACGTAATGAACTACTAATTGCTAGAAACTGCATTACTTCTATAGAGAACCCAATTTAAATAACCAATTCCAGGAATGGTCATAAGAATGTCCAGGAAGAAAATATATTGGAGGACTTAATTTAACTAGAAAGAAAAGAACACAAGATACCAATGATTAGAAGATATAATTCACAGAATCATTCAGATGTAAATGAGCTTGTATGCTCATTGATCATTACAACTTGGAACAGTTATTTGGCAGGGTGGAGAAGAGAGGAAAGGAGCATTGTAGAATTGAATCAGCACCAAAGCCACATCAGTGCATGCATAGAAGGACTGGATTCGTCCAATTAAATGCAAAATGTTAGTAATATACAGAATTAGACAATAAACAGACTCATCAAATAATCACTAATTGTCACGACCCATCCTGCTAATGTGCGGAAACAGGACACGTGGCACGCCATCAAGGCTTATCCAATCCATACAATAACTATACGCAGCGGAAAAAGACTTTAAAACAACCCTGAGAGTTTAAAAGTTTAGGAAACGATTCGAGTTGTAAAATTCGTATAAATTAGAAAACGTAATCATATTTCGAAACGAGTGAATTTATGCTGAAAGGGGTCCCAAAGGTACCCTAAGAACCAATCAAAACCTTTTGAAAATTTTCGAAAGTAGTAGAAAAAGATTTCCGGCAGGGAGTATTTAGACCGGTCGAACGACGCCCTTCGATCGGTCGAATGACTCTTTAGCAGAATCCTGCTCAAAGCTGCAGAATTTGCTTAAAGCATCAAACAACCTCCACCAATTCTACTACTCCAATTACACTTACATTAATCCAAATGTCACAAGCTATAACAAGGTTTCAAAAACAAGGTTTAATCTTACTAATCTATGAAAAGAAACAATAGCGGAACAAGCTAAGGCTTGTTTGGCTCTATTCACAAAACTCTAGCCAAAGTCCTTCAAATTCCGAATTTAACAAGTTAAGTTTACAAAACACGAACTTACGAGTTCGGACGAATTCAAAACTAACTACAAGAGTTTAATTACATATTACAATATTTCCAAAATCCTTCCAACGTTTCCAATTCAAACAAAAATGTGGTTCTAGCTCCACAATTTTAGTGTTACAACATATGGAAAGGAAACTAAACCATGAACGAAGGTAATCCCCGGCATTCCCACGGTCTCACTCTTCACGCTTCCTCTTGCCTTTCTTCATACCTGCAATGGAGTAAATCTCCATTGCTCAGCTATATGCTGCGTGCACAATTTCTAACATATGCATATATGGCAAATCATGCTTTAATCTCATAAAACACATCAAATAGTCTCTAGGGAGAGAGACACGCATTCATCCGGTATATCGGCAAGCCCAAAGTCTATCAACCGCGATGCCAATGGCAAGCCCAGAGTCTATCAACCATTGCACCCAACTGCTCTGGCAGGGCCGGTTCCCAAACCAAGCAAGTAGTCGTCACTACTATAACTCTCAAACATCAAGAGGCGTACCCCGACATGAATTTGTATCAAACTCCCCTTTGACCCACATAGACAACTCAACGTACTCACGTAAAAGTAGACATACTTTTCACATTTAAGCGCGTGCATAATTAACGGACCTAAGATTAACACATGGATTTTGCCCGGATCACAATTTCGTCGTAAAAATATAAAACATGTATTTCACCTATGTAACATAGGTTAGAAATTCGTACCTCGAGCTATCGTCGTATAACTTTGAGGGAACGACTAGAAGCCCGATTAAACGACGAATCTCCGATTCTACGCAAAACCTACGAGTTTACATGCGCTTTCCCCAAATTTCTAGAATTAGAATTTTATAAAAAGTTAACCAAACATGGCCTAATAGGTATCAAAACGTAGCCCTTACCTTGGGGGAGTTCAAATATGAAGTTTGGTTGAAAACAGACAGACGAAAGGTCGCCGATTGTCGTCACAAAGCCCGTGGCAACAATCTCCTTTTTCTCTCTCCTCTCTAACGATGTTTTGTAAAGTTTATGACAAATGAAATTCTCACCCTTGCTAATTATAGACAAACTTTCCAGAAATCGCGTTTACTTCCCTGCAAGTTTCTCAAACTTCTAATTAATTCCTGAAACGTCGCACACGTCCATTTTATAACTTTACGGGTGAAAACTATCATTTACAAAAGTTTTCGACTAAGTCTCGTTTGGGTCTAAAATTACGTCCGAAAACCAAATTCTGTGGAATCTCTACACAACCTACCTTTTATTTAACGTGTCACTCACGTTCTCACCACAGTGTTCAAAATGATATCTACCAAAGTCAAAATTACCAGAAATTATACTACACAGGTATAATTTACTATTTATAAAATACCAGATAAGTCAAATAACATTTAAATCACATAAATATCATTTAGCTATGCCAATGCAACATGATTTTCCATGTTCCCGTGTCCTCGCTTGACACCTTCCGTTGACTCACGGTCAACCTCATCCACAATTATTAAACTACGTTAATAATTCCATTTAAAACATTTATGCCTTTAAAATGATTTTCCGGGACAGATGTGACACTGATATAAGTAACAAGGAAAATAACATTAAAAAGCACCAAAAGAGGGTGCACATATTGGCTCCATAAAAGAGAAAGAGACAAAACATATATTTCTATGTAACCAAACTAGACTAGCAAGCATATATATATATACGCGAACACCGATATGATATTTAGCAAACTTCAGAACAAAAACCTTTGTCTTATTTTGACTAAAAATCGATTCTAAAACCATGTTTTCTAGCAGGTCTGACAAACCCCTAACACATAATTTCATTTTTACTAATATGATAACGAGGACTGGAAACATTTACCTTTCTCTGTATCCTGGTTTCTTCTCAAATATACAATTGCAGAGCACATACTGTCTACAAGTTTCATGAACTCCAACTCCTGCAACATTTGAATTGAAATAATCCACTATGAAATCATCTGTACCCATGGATGAGGATTTTGCTCCAGAAAGGATTCTGCCACCATCATTGGTAAGTGGGAGTTCAATTGCACTTCCCAACCTGTGTTTCTCATCAATGCACTTCTGGAATTCACAACCACAATAAACTTGCTCTCCTTGCTCATCTTCCGCATATCTATGAATATCTAGATTACCCTTAAACCTATTTAAAGGTTCTGTATTGTCGTTCATGTTAGTCTCCAACACTGAAACTGCTCTTCTTTTGGATTTCCTTCTGCATTTTTTCTTTTCCAATAAATCATCCACTTGCTTGACAGGACGTATGGTTTCACCATTATAAGCACCAGCAGGAAAATCATTACCATCCAACTTCAGAGAGCAATCTGGTTCTATAAGTTTTGAAGTAAAAGAGGTATGCTCAGCCAATGAGCCATTTTGTGTCACTTGCGAACACTCCTGCCTTCGTTCAAGGTACATATCCTCAATCATTGACCGATCAACTTGAGGTCCTAATTCAGTGATATCATCATTACTGTAGCTCGTATTACTATCAGAGGATGCCACTGAATAGGATTCAGCGGATAGCTGCAGAAACTCTTCCACTAAGTCGTGGCGCCGATGCAAAATGTCCTCCTGATAGTGGGGAGGTGATCCTGGGCAAGCTGACGATGAATGAGACTCCATAATATCATCGATGGCAGTTAATTGTGTGACTAAAAGTTTAGCATCTGTCCTATCATCACCTGTGACTGCAAAGGCGTTGAGATTTGAGATCCTAACCTTAACAGACTGGCACTCTTCGTTGTGAGATTTCAGAAGCTCCTTCTTTGAGTCCATTCTTTCAATTACAGGTACAGAATCACCACCAATATACCCCGTGAAAGATTTTAATCCTGCTTCCCCAATCCGATCAAAGTATTGATGGACACTCAAACCGAAAGATGTATCTGCAAAGGAATTATCAGATTCTAATATGTTCGTGCTAGTCTCATCTCCAGAAGCTTGAACTGAGTCAGAGACATATCTTGAGCTCTCGCCAAGATTCTTGAGTCCGTTCTTGTTTCTCAAATAATTTTCTCTACTGCGATTCAGCATAGCACTACTGTATTTACTAGTGTCTTCCAAATCTCCAGACGCTTGATTCATCCATTCCTTAAACTCCTGCAACCATAGGACAGAATGTTCTTTTTTCATGAATTCAACTCTATTCATCAAATCTACTATTTCAGCTTCATTGTCCGAAAAAACATCCTCCTCTTTGTTTGGAATGTCATTGTCACATGAGACTGTCTCTTGGTCCGAACATATATATGTGCTCCTCTGCTCTTCATTCTCAATGCAAGCAAGCCGAGATAGCTTCTTCTGCAAAATATATTAACACATTGTTTACTAATGTAGTAATTCCAAGCATAAGTGTAAGTGATGGCTAAGGAGACAAGGTGATAAAAGTTGGAACTACATGTAGAACCAGCTAATTACCCTCAATATTACATACCCTTTTTGTGTTGATTGTCCACTCCAACTCAGCACCATCTTTTGCGGGTGAATAAAATCCATAACTAGCAGGTCGTACATGCCTGCTGGCAATAATAATTTGTCGTTTCCAAAATTCTCTTCTACAAATATTCTTCTCATCTAATTTCAACTTGAACAGCCAAACAACAAAAAGGAGGGAATATATTAATTTACCAAGAGTGTAAAACTGGAGATAAAGCTATGGTCTTGTTTGATAAAACTGAAAATTTTAAGCTTTTGAATTCGCAATTCCGAAAAAATGTTTCAAATAGTAAAATAGACTATTTTTGGTGGTTTATTTCAGTAGAACTTTTTTACTTAAAGTTTTCAGTAGGTTTTAGCGTGCTTTTCAGTGCAGTGTTATATTATCAAACGCACTGAAAAAAAAACTAAAAAGCGCTTAATCTTTTCATTTTCAGCACTTAATTGGGTTATCAAACACACCCTATGTAATGACTCCCTCATAGAATCTACCATATAAGTCAGCAACTTGTAGAACAAATTAAAAGACGAGAGATTATTATATACTAGAACATACTTTATCAGGATAGGGGAAAAAGCTGAATACTTGTGGTCTATACCATCGCGCACAGCATAATGGATTTCCTTCCAACCACAAACTATGTAGAGATAGAAGGTTCCCCAGAACCTCTAGCTCTGAAAAGTTGGAAATAATGTTGTAGGACAGATCAAGCCCTTCAAGCGACTTCAAATTCTCAATCCCACGCAATGTAGTTAGAGCATTGTTCTTCAAAACTAGTTTAACAATTTGAGAGGTGACCTGCATAGACCAACAACTTCAACACATAGATCCAAAGCTAATACCTAAATAAAAATTAAACCAGATACCAAAATTTTCAAGGAACATATGAATATGTCACTTCATTTATCTCTTCTTTAATAACTAGACCAGAATTCAGCTTCTACAATTTGTAAAATCAGTTAACCCAGCACGAAACTAGTAAAGTTTGTCAGACTATGAAGGTAATCCGTAATCCCCATACTTAGTAGCATATCTTCCTGATATTTAAAATTGACTATTTGGAAGAGGCTAAGTACATAGCTTATAGGAAAATTTAATCTTTAGGTCTAATGTTGGGGCTAAAGTACCCAATCATTTGCTTCTCTTCGCATATTTTTAGGAGTCTCCGGTCTCCACGCGTTGTTCATCCATCCTATTCTCATAAATACAGTGCTTTCCAAAAGAATCAAATTTTATATTATCAGACCACCAAAAGATCCTTTTATTATATTTGTTTGATAAGTCACTCACCATCAGATGCTATGAGTAGAGAACCCACTTGAACACAAGTTACAAGCAGCTTAATATCGTAATATGGTAGCACAAATCTCCATCAAAAGACACTACCTTAGAGTAACTAACTAGGAATTCCACCGACAATAAGCAACAAAAAGAAAGAAAATGTATTTTCAGACCATATATAATTTACCATCTAACAAAAAATTTGCGTCGATTTAATCAATATATTATTATTACGAAGTAACGAATAAAGTTGAAGTCCAATTTGCTTCTACCTCTCCAAATGATGCAATCGTTCTTAGATGATTGAACCCAAGGTCAAGGTGCTTCAATTTGGTACACTTTCGGAGATTATCCACCTTTGTAAACTTGTTTCTACTTAAATCAAGGGTTTCAACAGCAGGAAGAAGTTGCAATGATTCATCCATGAGAAGTGCGCCATTACAAGCGCAAGAAACAAATGCCAACCGGTTCCATTGAGGAGAGTGCTTTATCTCAGCAATTCTACTTGCAAACACATGTCGAAGTGCATCCTACACCATTCATGACAAAAAGAAAAATACAATAAAATAAAAGAAATATGTTGATCAACAGTTCATATTTAGATACTGACCACAAGCTTGTATATACTATAAATTGCATGTATGGCCATGTACACAAAAGTCATAAACTTTTATCCAAGTGATATGCAAGACACACATAATCCAAATATATATATATATATAAACACACATATCAGAGAGAGGAATTGGTTAGTTTCAATTGCAATACATAGTAAAGCATAATCAAAATTATTTGCATTTATAAAATTTGGAACAGAGAAAAACACGTACAGTTGAATTATGACATATGATCTTCTCCAAGGTATGCCTCAATTCAAGAAGCCCTCTGGCAGCCGAAGTTGAAAGATCACATCCGCGAAGCTCGAGAACCTTCAAGCGGCCGAACGGCAACAATGAGAGCGGTGTCGGGTCTCTAGCAGGAAGCGGCAAGACCGAGACAACCTTCAGCGAGGTCAGGAGTCTCAAAATTCGGCGGAGCTGTTCAAGAGCGCGGTGATCGCCGAGGTCAGAGACGTAAGCGCGAAGGTAATCGACGGGAGCTCCGGCGAGGAGGCCCTCTAGCTCGTTGAGTGCTTCGAGCCTGGATTGAACGTAGTGGAGTCCCACAGGGTTAAGCTTCAGAACTAGGGTTCCTTCGATCAAAGGCCCTGCTTGGTTCTCCACAAACTTCACCAGAGATTCGAGGTACAGATCTCCAGTCACAGCCGCCATTTCAATGGCAATATAATTTAGGATTCAGACAGAGGAAATCATGTCTTTTGAGAGAGAAAACCAAAAATCAGGGCGGGGCGTTTCAGAGTAAAATTGAGAAAGAAAGAGGAAAAGTTATAGGCTGAGACTAATAAGGGTTTATTGCAGAAGACAAATAGTATATATATATATATAGTAATAGATACATATATGCATGTGCGTTTAGAGAGCGAGGGGGGGGGGGGGGGGGGGGGGGGGGGGAATTCAAAGGGGGAAAGGGGGTTTGGGGGGAATTGAGGAGAGAGAAACGGCCATGGCTACCTGGAAACGAAGAGAGAGAGGCGTTTAAAGGAGGAGAGTGCGTTAATGATTAAAATGAGAGGTATAACTGCGTAAGCTTCTCTCTAATGATTGGGTTACACACTAGCGTTTTAGTATTTTTTTTTCTTTTTTTTTTTTTGTAAGATTTGGTCTATTTCGACTAAATAACAAGTCATTAAAAAAAATAAAACAAATTATATAAGGACATACTCTAAAAAAAAAACTCTCTCCTAAAGTCCCTTAAAATTTTAACTCTCTCATAAAGTCTTCTAAAATTTTAAGCTTTTCTTTAAATGACAAAATTGCACATGGAATCTTGGAGACCACCTCCGCCATCTCTATTCCCTCTCTCTAACTTTCTCTCTCCTCCTCACTCCATAACCACCACCACCATCTCTCTTCTTTCTCTCTCCTCATCCCTCCTCCATAGCCACCACCATCGGAGTTGTCGGCTATGCCGCCACTACCACTAGAGTTGTCGCCCCCACCACCATCTCTCTTTTCTCTTTAACTTTCTCTCTCCTCCCCTTCCATAGTCACCACCATCATGACCACCATTGCCGGAGTCGTCGTCGTTGCACCCCCTCACCAGTCAAGATCTAGATCTAAATCTAAACGTCATCGCCATCGCCGTTAACTCACCATCTCCGTCGACTACCATGTAAGGCGGTTTCATGATCATCGCACATGCATATTACCAAGTATGCAAAGTAGTTGCAAAATTTTCAAGAATCAAGTTAAATTTCACATTAACAATGTTAAAGTGAAATTTAACTCTTATTATTTTGCTAAGCAAAAATGTAATCTTCAGTCGAGATATTAGTGGTTGTCGAAGCTCAGTCGAGTGGTGGGAGGTGGTTAGGAGTGGTGAGGATGGTGGTGGGATGTTGAAAAGATGGTGGTCAAGACATAAAACGATGGTGGTCACGTGGAGATGGCTGTGATCGCCGGAGATGGCAAGGGTGGTGGTCGAAGGTGATGTGGGTGGTGATAATGGTGGTTAGGGTTTGATTATGGTTAGAGAATGAAGATAAGGGTATTTTGATTTATGGACATTGGAAGGATTTATCTCTAATGTTTACTTTAAGCTATCCTTAATCCCATAAAGCTTCTCTTAGACCATCTTCAAAGAAGATGTCAAACCATGGCAGCAACTTATTTTGCCATGCCATGTCAGCAAAACAAGCTCCAATGAAAGCATCAAACACCCGCAGTAAAGTTGATGTACCTCTCATCCAAGTTAATGTTGATGCATTTGATAGTTGCATCAAATCAATATTTTCATAATAAAAGGGAATTGTTATTGTCACTCTATCATTGAACTAATGCATTTCATGATACTACTCTCGGACCATGTGGTACCATGTATACAATGCATGATATGCATAGTACCACATGTTTTAAGAGTAGTACCATAGAGTTCCTTATTTCAATGATGGAGTAGCAATAACATCACCCATAAAAAAAATATTTATTATCACACAATTAAAACCCAATTTCAATTCCACAATTCACAAATTATTTTCACAAAAACACCAATTAATCAAGGAAATGTAAAGATTACACAAAGAAAATCCACCACCACCAACCCAGTCGCCACCCCTACCAGCCCCACCACCACAGTCGCCGCTCCTTCCAACTCTTGACCCTTTTTGTTTTGTTACTGTTTATTGCAACGGTCATAAATTTCGACAAGCAATGCTACTGCAACTGTTTTTTTTTTTAAGAGTAATATTTGGGGCACAAACAAGTTTCACAAACACTTACAAACGCACTCTATCTCTCTTCTGTGTGGTATTGTGGGGTCCGGATAATTTCAGTGGATCCCATAATGCCACCTATGAGAGAAATATAGCGTGTTTGTAAGTGTTTGTGAAACTTGTTTGTGCCCCTAGTATTGTTGTTTTTTTATTAGTATTTTTGCTCACCCAACTCTTTCATTGGCTAATGCAGTAGGACCTAGGATTTTCACCATTAATTAATTCTCATTTAATCGTAGGTCCTATTACATTGGCCAATGAGAAAGTTGGGTAAGCATTGGATGAATAATTTTGGGGTGAGCAAAAATGCATTTTTTTCCACCAGCAAATAACCATAAGTACAAGGCATAAAAGTGATTAAAAAAAGTTTAAATATAAAAACAAACAAAAGTAAAAATATATTAAAATAATCACCATTTGATGCCTCATTTGGAGTGCATAAACTTTATTGGTACAACTAATGTGTTTTTGTGCATCAAATAAGTCATTTGAAGTGGGAGTTTTGACATTTTCTTTGGAGATGATCTTAATGACATTTTCATCAATTTTAGAGTAAATTAAATAGACACCACTCATGTATTGTTATTTTTTACTAACACCTATAAAGTTCAAAGTTTAACAAAAGTATTATTTTTCCTCTCAAATTGACCATTCACAAATAGTTGAGGGTTTTTTTAAAAAATAAAATTAAGGGGAATTAGTTAAAAAGTGTAATACTTGCATGTTATGAGAGGTGATTATATAATTTTTAACCCATTTTCTGTTTATTTTATTTTTTTGGGAACAAAACATCAGGTGTGAATGCCCTGAAGGGGTTCTTATGGCGTGTGACACTTGGTCCATATGCAAATGCAACGCCTGAAGTGGGACCCAAGAAGTTTGGTCCAGTCCATTTTGGGTACACAATTTGAATAGTGATGGAAGTTAACCAACCAGATAAGCTACACGTTCGTCCAGCCCATTTGATTGGGACCCAGTGACCCAGGACTAAACATTACAAAGTGTCTAGTTGTTGTTGCACACGACACAGGCAATTTGACTCCCGGGTTACTACTGTTGCAGACTGGTGAATTTTTGTGCCACAATATCTGTTAAATCAAAAAAAAAAATATTTGTGTGTAACATATGTGTCATGTCGACAAAATGGTAGTTGTGAATTTATGCGTCTTAGACAAAATTATATAGGAGCCTAAACAGTAAAAAATGTATCCGTGTTTGAAAGAATAAAAAATATATATATATATTAAAAAAAAGAGAGACAAAAATAAAGAATTTTCCCAAAATTAATTTGTGTGGTCAATAGCTTTAGCAAGGGAGAGTTGGAGATTAACATGGACTTTTCCGAACTTAGTTATTAATGATTTGCTCGGAATGGGAATTTAGTGAAAAATAAACGAACAAAAGAAAAACTAAGAGAAACTTGGACAAAGAATAAATTTATATTTTTTAAAGTTTTTATGTATAAAATGTAGTTCAAGAGTATAAAACTTTCAAATACATTAGATAGTGAAGGAAACTAATATGTTATATCATTTCTTCATTGTTTCTCGTAAAAACAAACAAAGAAAATGATTAGTTTTAAACTGCGATTGATTTTTATCTCGGTTAGAAAAAGAAAAAGGAAAAACTTTGTTCAATTTAAGAATCTTGTACAAGAAAAGTAAACACAAAGTAATAACATTTTCTCGTCTAGTTTTCAAAAGAGATTAAATATATAGGAAGGGAAAGAAAATGAAGCAACCAAAAAATAAAAATAAAAATTCATGTATTTGGATTTTACCATTTCTTGGTTTTCAACTATTCTTGACAATCTTTTAGTTTTTAATGCAACTTTTTTTTTTTTTTTTTTTGGTTCGAAAAATTTGACTTGAGTATACTATAAAATACTAAGGATTTTTATTTTTTCTTCCATTTTTATATTGTTTTTGTTTTTCTTCAGTAAATCTCGAAAAGGAAAAAAAAAAAAAAGCATTAAGTTTCTTTTCCTTTACTAAATCTACAAAATAAAAGGTACAAGAAACAATGAAAAAAATAAGAACTACGAGGAAAGCTTCTTCTTTTTCATGTCTTCATTTTTCCTCTCTATTTACCATGGTAACCAGACAAACAATAAGGTTTTCTTTACCTTAATCAATTCAAAAATCAAAATGGACCGTGAAACTAAAATGTTAAAAACACTTAAGTATTTTGCGTTTCAGTCGTGTGACAATGCAAGACTTTAAATGTACTGTACATGATGGCGCCTAGAAAACAAAATGCATTTAAAGTGAATGAGACAACAATTTTAAAGGATATGAACAATCTTGGACTTATAGCATAAATGCACATGTAGAAGAGAAAGTGGGATTGGGGGGTGGTCAAATTGTCAATAACCTTAAATGGCTAGCTATTGAATGTATCATGTATCTAATAACTTTTCTTTATAGGAGTATAATATTTTGGCCAAGTTTCCAAATGTGGCAAGCAAAGCATCACAGTAAGTTGTATAATAACTACACTGTACATACATATTTCTGCTTCAGAACTTCAGATTACTGTGTAAATTCTGGAATGGAATATTAAGGACATGGTTGAAAGAGCTTTAGCTGATTTTCTCACCACTGGCCACGCGTCTCTTCTCTTCCTCTACCTGTTCGAACAATACTTCTAATTCTGCTTCTGTTAAGCCCTCCAATCGCTTCTGCAAGATCGAAGATTTCTTTGATGACATTTAGGCTCTGTTTGGTTCGTGGATTTTTTGAGGGAAAAGAAAAGGGAAAGTAAAACTAACTCCTCGTGTATTCCCTTGTGTTTTCCTTCATGCTTAAATAGCATCAAAAATTAAGAATTTCTAGAATATAATTGTAATATATCAATAAAGGAAGGGAAATGACTCACAACATTCAAAATATTTTAATTTATTTATGAACTTATTCTCTTTTCCTTCTTTTTGCCTCTTCGTTTTCCTTATTAACCAATCAAAGGAAAACGTTTTCCTCTATGTTTTCTTTTCCTTTCCCTCACTAAATCCAAGAACCAAACAAAGCCTTAGGCTTCATATGGTCTTTGGATGTAGAGAAGGAAAACTATTTCCCTGTGTTTTACTCAGCGCTTAAATATTCCTAGAAATGAGAATTTCCAAACTACAATAGGACTCAAGAAAAGAGGAAGGAAGTGACTCGCAAGTCGCAACATTCAGAACTTTTTATTTATTTTTCATCCTACTTTCTTTTCCGTTCTATGTTCCTCACAGTTTACCTTACTAACCAAACATAGATAAGTGTTGCCATCGGTGTTTTATTTTCCTTTCTGGCACTAAATTCATGAACCAAATAGAGCCTTAGTGCCAATTCTTCTGGAAAACCACATTTCAGGGGTTCTAAAAAAAATTGCTTTGTAGTTGGGAGGTGAGCGACTAATACATTTACATATATTTCAATTACACAACATAGCAAAGCTCAAAGTCTCAAACTAATGAGTAATGATACACTATCTAGCACCACCAAACTGGTCTTTAGAATGTATTCATTTCCAACCAAACCGAGCCTTTGTAATTAAAACAACAAGATACAAAATAGTTGATATTTTCAAATGTATCAGATTATTTATAATCAATTTCCTTCCCGGTGATTATACAAAAAAATTAAAATAAAATCTGAGTCCTTAGGAACCACTGCGTCGTTCAAATTGAAAAGAAATATAATTAAGCGCTAATTAGTGTTAAGTCCCCCGACCCCCGTTAGGAAAAGAAATTGGTAGAAGGACACAATGAAATATTTTTTAGTGAAAAGTCCCTCAACTTAACCCAGGGCCAAAAAAATCCCGACAAGTTTGTGAAATTTCACAAACTTTTCTTTTTGTGAAATTTCACAAACTCGCCGGGATTTTTTGCCCAGGTTTGTATTGATGGACTTTTCACTAAAAAAAAATTCCTTGTTGGACCTAATGCTTAAAAAGTACTCTAAAATAAATAGACTAAACCCTAACTACCCCTATAATTAAAAATCTAGCATTGGGGCAGAAAAGATGGCTTTTTTCCTTATTTTGTGCACTAAAATTTTCAAGATGGGTCATGAGTGTGGTTTTCAATATAAAAGTACCTTACGATCCATTATATATAGAAAGGATAGTGACACCTATAGCATTTCAATGCTCACAATTTTCTTCTTCTTCTTCTTCTTATTTTTCTTTCTATATGTGTATGTCGTAAACATCAGTATGATATGCATCCAATATTCAGAAAAGGAGAGAGAACCAACTATTAAATGAGGTTTATGTTAAATTACTATACCTGCATGACTTTGCCTTCATAGTCGCGTAATTGTTGAGCATATGTCATTTCCTTGTTTGAAACTCTAAAGATGTATGTAGAAATCCAGCCAATGGTTAGCCCCAAGACCATGACCAACTGAACAACGTTTCCGGCTTTTAAGGGATCAACACCCACAAACTGCAGGAAAAGCCAAACGCGAACAACAAAAAATTATCACCTAAAAAAACTCAATGAATGATTCGTCAAAGTAAACTCGACTATTTAATGAATATATAGTACTGAGCTAGAAGCGAAAATATTAAGAACTCTTTAAGGGCATAGTGAATTTACAACAAATGAAGAAGAGAACGTCTTTGGTACCTCTAATCCACTTTTCAAGCCAAAGCCAGCAAGAGTAACACCAACTCCAATCAATAAAACGTCCTTCCTTGAATATCCAAACGGTGTCTGTAGTAAGAATAAGTTTCAGATAAGTCTACTCACATCCATATCGCTAAATATTGGAACACAGAATTAATAATCATAATCTTCAAATGACTTGCGAATATGAACTTAAATAGATTGTTCATGTGGGCCTGCCATAATACAATGAATTGTTGATTCAGACAACTGAAATTTTAATTTTAACAAGATTTCGAGCAAATATGCATTGTCCTTTTCCCTCAAACTTGTTCTTTTCCTTCATTGAATCCTCAAACCAAACAAAGCTTATGCTACAAATAAAGCTTTGGTACTTCTTGCGTAAACTTGCTTACTAAATGAGAACCAAAGAATTGCCAATTGGTAGTTAATATTGTAACTATTTCCACCAAAACTAAGAGAGAACTATCATTCCTCTCTATCATTTTATTAAAACAGACTGAGAAGGAGAAAAATAAAATATTACAATGTAGTCCTCTAAACCATACCCAACTATACAAAACACCCAATAATAAAATAATAAAACAAAATACTCAACACCTCCCCTCAAGCTGGTGCGAAGATATCCCTCATGCCCAACTTGCTGAGAATAAAATGAAAAGATCTACTAGGAAGACTCTTAGTGAGAACATCATCTAACTATTCTCCGGATTTCACAAAGGGAGTGCAGATATTCCCACTACATAACTTCTCGTTGATGAAATGACGATCAATTTCCACATGTTTAGTCCTGTCATGCTGAACAGGATTGTTAATAGCAGCTTTGTTGTCACAGTCAACTTCATTGAGTCTTCAGGCTTAAAACCCAAATTAGTTAGGATAATCTGAATCCATAATAACTCACACACTCCTTGTGCCATAGCTCTAAACTCTACTTCAGCACTAGATCGAGCCACTACGGGTTGCTTTTTGCTTCTCCACGTAACCAGATCCCCCCAACAAAGGAACAATAACCCGTGGTTGACCTTCTGTCTGTCACTGACCCTGCCCAATCTGCATCCGTAAAGGCTTCAACTTGAGTGTGTCTATGCTTACCAAAGAACAAACCTTTCCCTGGAGCTGACTTGAGATACCTCATAATACGAAAGACAGCATCAAGATGAATCTATCTAGTGGAATGCATAAATTGACTTACCACACTCACTGCAAAGGCAATATCTGGCCCTGTGTGAGACAAATAAATCAATTTACCAACCATTCTCTAATATCCTCCCTTATCAACTGGTTCGCCACTTGAATCATCCCCAAGTTTCAGATTCGTATCCATGGGTGTATCAGCTGCTTTACTATCTAGCATACCTGTTTCTTGTAGCAAATCTAACATATACTGTCTCTGTGATATAAATATTCCATCACTGGATCTTGCTACCTCTATTCCCAAGAAATACTTTAAAAGTTTCCCAAATCCTTAATCTCAAATTCCTTAGCTAGGTAATTTTTTAGCTTCCCCATCTCTTCCAGATCATCTCCAGTGAGAACAATGTCATCAACATAAACGATCAAAGTAGTGACTTTACCTTCTCACGAATGCTTAAAGAAGAGGGTATGGTCACATTGGCTTTGTCTAAACCCATACCTGAGCATCGCCTGTGAAAAAAGATCAAACCACGCTCTAGGTGATTGCTTGATATGTACAACGACTTCCGGAGACGACACACTTTTCCTCTTGTCTTTGAATCTTTCAAAGCCTGGAGGTACATCTATGTAAACCTCTTCTTCTAAGTCACCATGTAGGAATGCATTCTTTACATCAAACGGATGCAATGGCCACTCTAAATTCGCTACAAGGGACAACAAAATTCTGATAGAATTCATCTTGGCCACCGGAGCAAATGTCTTTTGGTAATCCATCCCATAAGTCTGAGTAAATCCCTTAACCACCAATCTGGCTTTGTACCTCTCAATTGTCCCATCGGCCTTGTGTTTCACAGTAAACACCCACTTGCACCCTACCGTCTTCTTCTCTTGAGGTAGTTCTACTAATTCCCAAGTGCCATTTTTCGAGACCGCTTTCATCTCTTCAATTATGGCGGACTTCCATTTAGGATCAGACATAGCTTCCTGGACATAGTTAGGAATAGAGACAAAGGAAAGTTTGGACACAAAAGCTCTATAGGATGGAGACAAACGAGAGTATGAAACAAAATTAGCAAGAGGATATTTAGTACATGCCCTAGTGCCCTTGCGATGAGCAATAGAAATGTCTAAATCATCACTAGAATCAGGAACAAGAGTTGGAGAATTTGAAATACGTAATTGGCTCTAATGAAGGGAAAGGAACAACCTCCATATCATATGCCCCAAACAGCTTCCTCTCCTTGTTTTTTGAGTAAGTTAGCAACTCCTTCTCTTTCCCCCTTTTTCCAGTTTTTTCAGTTGGTACGCGCTCTCCCTTTTCTCCCTCATTTTCCTCTTTGTTTTATTCCTTACTGTCTCTCCCTTCTCCCTCATTCTCCCTTACTTTTGCTACTTCCTCATTTTCAACTCCCTCCTCCTCCTCGTTACATATAATAGCAATCGACATCTCTTCTTCACACTCTCCCTCCCCCTGAAGAGGTGACTGTAGAGACTGTGACGACTAAAATAGAGGTGAGTCTCATGGAATGTGACATCCATAGAGACATACCACTTACGAGTAGGAGGGTGATAATACTTGTACCCCTTTTGAGTAGGAGAATAATCAAGGAAGACACACTTAAGGGCACGAGGATCTAACTTTTTCTGGGACGGAGAATGATTGTGAATAAAATAGACACACCCAAATACTTTAGGAGGAATGACAAACATGGAGGACGGATTAAGGAGAATTTGGATAGGGGATTTCTTATCTAGTACACGAGTGGGTAGTCTGTTGATGAGGTAAGCAGCCGTTAAAACTGCCTCCCCCCAATACGACTTTGGAACCTGCATCGAAAATATCATTGACCTAGCAGTTTCTAACAAATGACGATTCTTTCGCTCTGCAACTCCGTTCTGTTGAGGAGTGTTAGTGCATGAAGTTTGGTGAATCATGCCATGCTCTGAAAAATAGGCTTGAAGACCACCATAAATATATTCTCCTCCTTTGTCAGAACGGATAATTTTGACTGTAGTACTAAATTGAGTGTAAATAATTTTGTGAAAGGTCTTAAAATAGAAAATACCTCATTTTTGTCTTTCATCAAATACACCCAAGTAGTACGTGAAAAATCGTCAATAAAAGTAACAAACCACTTGTAACCATTCAAAGCAGAAATAGGAGATGGACCCCACACATCAGTATGAATAATCTGAAAAGGACTAGAACTTTTATTCAAAGTTAACTTAAAAGTGGCACGATGGTGTTTGCCAAGTACACATCAAAAACAGTCTGATTGTTTATTAAAGAAGGAAATAAATGACTAAGAAGTGAAAAAGGTGGATGTCCTAGTCTCTGGTGCCACAGCCAAGCCTCTTTAGGAAGAGTCTCCCTCAATGAATGATGAGCACTCCTGGTCAAACTTCCACTCTCAGGTTCATTGGGCATCAGATAATAGAGTCCATTAGTTTCCCTACCACTGCCAATCTTCTTCTTTGTGGAGAGGTCCTGAAAAACACAGTGAGATGGGAAAAAAGTTACACAGCAATTAAAATCGCGAGTGATTTTACTAGTTGAAAGAAGGTTTGTTGAAAAATTAGGAACATGAAGGACGGTAAAGACATTGAGTTAGAGGCATGAATGACACCTTTACCAGAAATAGAAGAAAAATTACCATCTGCGGTTCTAACTTTATCTTTACCTGAACATGGAGTATAAGTAGAAAAAACAAAGGACAGACCAGTCAAATGATCAGAAGCCACATAATCAATAATCCATGGTTGTTGAGAATGAGAATGTAAGGCACTTGTAAAATTAGCAAAATTACTTGCTTGGGCAAAAGAGGTCGAAGAGCTTGTAGGAGTATCCAACTGGGCCATAATACGCCTCAGTGTCTCCAAATCAGAACCATTAATACTCCCAATGGTATGAGAAGGTAATGGTGGCTCCTCTGGATAACTAGGATCAGGTTCAGTGGACAAATTAGCCCGAGGTCCACTTCTCCTACCACCATTTCGACCACCAACCCGGCCACCCCCCCTTCCTTTCGCCAAGGAAGGACGGCCATGAAGCTTCTAGCATGTTTGACGAGTATGATAAGGCCTATTGCAGTAATCACAGAACTACTTACTCTTATCTTCCACAGTCTCATCATTTTGGTTCTTTGGAGGATACGGACCCTTACCCCCTCGCTGGTTGAAGGAAATCAAGGTTGACCTATTAGTAGTGGTGGAGGGAAGCATAGCTGACCGGCGACTCTCCTCATTCTGAATGTAAGCAAACGCCCCGAAGATTAGGTAATGGTTCCATTCCAAGAACCCGACTCCTCACCTGATCAAACTCGGAGTTGAGACCAGCTAAAAATTTGAAAATTCTCTCACTCTCAACATTATCCTTAAAGCTAGCTGCATCGGTAGGGCAAACTGGACGGTAATTATTTAAATGATCAAGACATTTCCACATCGTGGAAAGTGAGGTATAATATTAGCTGCATCGGTAGGGCAAACTGGACAGTAATTCTTTAAATGATCAAGACGTTTCCACATCGTGGAAAGTGAGGTATAATATTGAAGTGTAGTACGCTCCCCCTGAATTTCAGCCTCAATACTTCTACGAAGTTCAAAAACTTGAGCAACGTTACCTTTTCGAGTGTACGTCTGAGCGAGAGTATCCCAGATATCTTGTGCAGTTTCCATCTCCAGAAAGAATTCGGCAATTGTAGGTTCCATTGAGTGAACAAGCCAATCATTAACAAGATAATTATCGGTCTCCCACTTGGCATAAATGGGATCCTCACGACTAGGTGCCTTGAGCGTGCCATCAATGTAGCCAAACTTTGCCCTACTCCGGAGCCAAAAAGTGGCAGACTGAGACCAAGAGATATAGTTTTCACCATTGAATAGGACAGTTGTGATTTTTGAACCTGGGTTCTCGGTGTTGAGGGAATGCCTCTCATTACCTATAGGAGAACTCACAACCCCAGTAGTGGTTGTTGGGGACTTTCCGATCTCCAAATCTTCTTTCGACATGTTGAGAACAACTCTAGGTCTAAATAGAAACACACGGCTGAGAAGGTAAACCTAGTCGTCAAATATCTAATCTATGGACAGATCAATTGTCCGATTACGGACTTAAATACAAACTCGGGAAAGGTCGATCAGCACAGTAGACTGGGCAGCTTATAGTTAATCCGAAGAAACAGATTTTATAGAGTGAAGATGTAAGAGAAAATCAGTCCAGGGCTGTCGGGTGAAGATTTATTGGGCTGAGTGAAGTTGGTCCAGCCTGGGAGGCTTGGTAAGGGCTCGGCGCAAATGGGGATGGCTGGGTAGAAGGTTGGCGCAAGCTGGAGGATGGCCTGGTGGGGTTCGGCGCAGCCTGGTGTGGGTCTTCGGCACAGGTTGTGGTGGGTCTGGTAGGGTTCGGCGCTGGTTGTGGTAGGGCTGGAGGTGGTTGTGGTGGTATGTGGTGGTGATAGTCGTGTTTGGTGGTGAGAACCCTAGTTAGGGTGGCTCTAATACCATGTTGGACAATATTTCCACCAAAACTTAGAGAGAACTATCGTTCCTCTCTATCATTTTATTAAAACAGACTGAGAAGGAGAAAAATAAAATATTACAATGTAGTCCTCTAAATCATACCCAACTATACAAAACACCCAATAATAAAATAATAAAACAAAACACTCAACAGTAACGCCCCAAGTAGTCCACTAGCCCAACAACTTGATGGGTCTGCCACATTGGCCCTTAAAATGCTTAAGCCCAAGTTGTTAGCAGTAGTCCCCTTGGTTCTATATATATCAGACTAACTTTTTATATTTTTCCGATGTGGGACGGGATCTCACAATCTCCCCCACTCAAAGACGCGGCGTCCTCATCGCGTTGGCCCAGTTCTCCCCCTGGCTAGTTGATGTGGAAGCAGATCATTAGTGACCATAGAGCAGCCCATTAGCGTGCACAAGGTATAGTACCTCGGGCCTCTACTCCTCTGCCACACTGCCCACAGAGCCCTTACGGGACCAGGGTTGGCTCTGATACCATTTGTAACGCCCCTAGTAGTCCACTAGCCCAACAACTTGACGGGCCTGCCACATTGGCCCTTAAAATGCTTAAGCCCAAGTTGTTAGAAGCAATCCCCTTGGTTCTACATATATTAGACTAACTTTTTATATTTATCCAATGTGGGACGGGATCTCACAAATATATTGGCTAGAGAGGAAAAAAAATTATTCACCCCTCAACATAAAAAAATATAGAAAATATTTAATAAGCCCAAAAGTTGTGCATAGACACATGTTTACAGGAAAACTTCCAATCTTAACAACGGTACGTTCTATTTTAATTGAGAGACGGAACATTCTAGAATATCTAGAAGAGATGGAACATTCTAGAACCATCCAAAATGTGATATTGGACGTTGGAACACTACCCAATTCTAACTCCTCGTCCAACATTTATAGCTTGTAGCCTACTCCCTCCATCCCATTTTATGTATCCATCTTTCCTTTTTGGGATGTCCCAAAATTGTCGTCCACTTTCCTAAATTAGTATGTAAATTTTGCTAAGTTTCCCAAACTACCCTTCCTTGCAGTCAACACCAAAAAAAAAAAAAGTGCAATGATTATGGGCAATTGTGGAAAGTAGGTGTAGATTCTATTTGTCCCCTTAGATAGTTGGATTCCCCAAGATTGACACATAAAATGGGACGGAGGGAGTAGTATACATGAATCAAGATATCGTATATAAAACAGTTTAATATTTCGTATTAGAGTAACACAACACTTCTGCACCAAAAACATTACAGAAACGACTTTATTTTGCATGGTGAAGAAGAAAGCAGCAAATGCTAATTTCATTCATCTGGAGTAGTATCAAGTATGTACATGCCTTGTTCTGGCCAGAGGATTCATCAGAGTTTGATGAATTGCTGCTTCGGGGGATTGTAGAAATCAGTCTCTTTGATTTAATATTACAACATCCTTTCCTCAAGAATGGAGAAATTTCCTTTCTGCATAAGCTCTGAGAGGTATCTTTTTCTGTTAACAAAGTCAGGTGAAAAGACAAAATGGTTTAAGAAAGGCCACGTCTTATAATCAAAGAAATCAGAGTTACATTTTTTATGCATCAAAATTGACACTTGGAGGGTTTCCCAAAATCATTCCCACGTTTCCTTGGCTTATTGGCATTATAAATGGGATTAACAGTGTGTAACTGTGTATGCAGTATGCACTAATGCCCATATGAATGTAAAGTATATCTTATAAAGTAATCCGAAAAACAGATCAATATAATGTGCTCATTAAGAATTTTTGAAAACATCTGTGATGCAATTTGTAAATGTATTTATCTTACTATAAGACAAACTATTAATCAGCAGGCTTAGTGGTGCTCTGTTTTGTTTAAATTATTCCACCATTTCTAGGATCCGAGCTTCTAGGCTAACAGACCCAACAACTCCATTTCTGTATGAAACTGAGATATACGTATATTTTTGGTGCTTATAGCTTGCTCAACCAACAACCAACTTCACTGTGCTGTTGGAAGAAGTTATCCTACAGAACGCCAAATATCAACAAGGAGTGATACTTGAAAGGAGAAATTCAGAAACTTATCTCCAAAGCTAAATTTTGGCATTGCTACAGTGCAATAGGCATGCTAAACCTCATTCTATTGTCAAATTATAGCATGACCCTCCACAAACTTCTCTCCAATGGTGTGCCAAAGTCCATGCCAAATTATAGCAATGCTATATTCTACGCCAAATTTTGCATGACCTTAGGCATTACTATAATTTGGCATGACCTTTAATACTCTATCGGAGACGTATTTTGGAGGGTCATTCTATAATTTGGCATGCCCACTGGGCAATACCTCAACTTTTATCAATACAGACAAAGGAATAGCATTTCTTTTGGCATGTACCATTTGGAGCACATATACAAAAATATCACCTTTTAGCACAGTAGAAATGCCAAAATATAGGTTTGACATGAAGAAAAAAGCAATTAGCTTTGGAGATACTCTATAACGCTATATTTCAGCATGTGTTCCAACGGTACATTCCAATGCTGAAGTTTATTTTGTTAGCTCTCCACCTACTAGACGAGGGTCACAAGTGAGGGAGGTTTTTGAACCTTGATATACATTGTTGAGTCCATTCTCTAACAGATTAAGCTTTTGGAGTAGCTGATAACATGATACCGGAGCCTTGTTTGTGGGAGGTTTGAGGTTCAAGTCTCCATCCCTGCTTTGGTGTGCATATTTGCACTTGAGACTCACCGTTTAAGAAGTAACCATGGAAATGATGGAACCCACTATTTCTATTTCTTTATCCATTTAAATTTTAGACTTTTGGTAGATAATTTACAATGTTTTTGATACATAGTAGACTACAATTTCTTATTCCCAGATTGTTATTTGTCTCCACTATGTGGAGTTAAGTTTGTTTCCTCTCTCCACATGTGAGACGGGATAGCACGAGAGCGAGGTTACTGTTTAAGGTCGATATATACATTGTTGGGTCTATTCTCTAACAGCTTAAACTTTTGGAGTAACGGGTAACTTAGTAGACATGTTGGCATGCCAAATTATAGTATGATCCTCCAAAAACACCTCTCCATTTTTGCATGACCATTGGCACAGCATTGGGGAGGAGTTTTTGGAGGACCATGCTATAATTTGGGAATAACATTGAGATTTAACGTGCCCATTGGAGATGCTTCTAGGCAATATGATGGGACTCTGGATGGACTGTTACCTGATCGTTTCGGTTGATAATCCTTAATACTCCCTTCTAAACAACAATCAAACTCAATGAAGTGCAGCCCCAATTAATGGCAAGAAATTAAAATAACGTGAAACACCAACAAGTGTAAATAAATAAAATTGGGTTGCTCCCAAAAACAAAATACTAATAATCTCAAATGGGTAAGAAAATAGATAAATCCCCAACTGACCTTTCACGAAATCCTCAAAAACTCTGGCCCTCGGTTGCAGAAAAGAAATAGCTGAAAAACCCACCAAAGAAAACGCTTCTTTTTTGCATAACAAGCTGCTATTTATATGTAATCCAAGTGTTGTAACCATTGCTACTTAACTCTCTGCAACAAAACAGAGTGAAGACAAAGAATTGTCATGACTCAAATCAAAGTTAATAAATAGAGATTTAAACCAATAGAGTAAAGGAGGAGATTGAAGAAGAAGAACAAATACCTGTTAGGAGTATCTGACGAAGATAGAATCCTGAGCCTGATGGGGTTTTGGAATGGGGTTTACTTATTGTGGCCAGTGAATGAATGGTTGGTGTGTCCTCTCAAGCTCCAGAATAAATTGCTTATTATCTGTTTTTTTTCTTCTTTTTCTTTAAATTGCTCTTTAGAGGCAATTTTTTGGCCCCCAGATAGAGATAATTAATAAGGTTAGGAGCCAAATAAATTTTGTTGCATTCAAAATAGTTGAGTATTTTCATACCAGCTTCTTTTTTCTATTCTTTTTTTTGTTGAGAAAATTCATTGCAGCTTTTTTGGAACAAAAGATCTATATCTAGTTTTAAAAGGATAATATTTGAGGTAAAAATACTTTACACAAATAGTTATAAACACACTTTATTTTTCTTCTAGATAGTACTGTAGGGTTCACTAAAACGGGTAATTTTGTAGGCATAAACACTTTACACAAATACTTACAAATACACTTTTTCAGTGAACCCAAGAGAAAGATATAGTGTGTTTGTACCCCTAATATTATTGTTTTAAAAATGGGAAAATGTTACTCCCACAATCAATCTCACACCTTATTCCACAACTAGGGACTTATTAGCAAATTTTAAAAAATTTATGAGACCCACAAAACACATTTGCTCTCCTTCCCTCTCATATTTGTCTCTCTCTCAAATCAGAGATACAAAATCCCCAATTCTGAAACCAAAATGCTAGATGCACAACAAAAATGCACAACCAAATGTACAACTAGCTTAAAATTATTGGACTTCGTGCTGAAAAGTCTGTACACACAAAAAGACAAAAAAAAAAAAAAGGGTGTACAGTTTTTTCAGCACGAGGTCCAACATTTTTAAGCAGATTGTGCATTTGGTTGTGCATTTTTGTTGTGCATCTAGCATTACTCATTCTGAAAACCTAGCCCGCCAATACCCCCCCAACCCCACATCGGACCGGACCGACGGCTTCGGCAATCGACTCCGACGCGCAGCGCACTCCTCTCTCTCTCTCTCTCTCTCTCTCTCTCTCTCTCTCTCTCTCTTCGGCGGTATTCTCTCTCTCTCTCTCTGCCAAACCAGTCCCATATCTACATATGTGTGTGTGTATATATATTTATAGAGTTTTTGACTTCTTCACATGTGTTTTGATTTTCTTCTTTTCTTAATTTCACTTGATTCCCCGGCCATAAAAAAAAAGTAAATAAATTGTTAGCCCCAGAAATCTACAATTTCATGGACTGGTTTATGATTTTCCTCTCTTTTCATGAAGGCTTGGTTGGTTGTGGTTTTACAAGAGACCCTTCCCTTCCATACTTTTTTTTTTAAGAAAAAAGAAGAGAAAAATGATATAATTTTTATATGGTGGTGAAACCATATTATTTATAGAACTCTTTGTATTTGTGTTAGAAGTTATATTTAGATTGTACTAGAACATCTTATGACAACCAAATTTAGGAGTAATAGTTTAGTACAAAAACTTGTTTCGTACCCATAGTAATGTGAATTTGTAGTTTCTTCCAACCTTCACTTTTGAGTTTGTTCTTTTGTATTTTTTATTTCTGATATGAGAATTTGGAGTAAGAAGAACCAATTGATGAGAAGGTGGAAGCTTTAATCTAGTTTGTGCATTATTTGTTCTGCTTTATGAAGGATGCCTCTATTGTTATTTTCCTTTATCAATTTGTTATTGTATTGGATTGAAGTTTTCGAAAGATTTTTAATTTGTTCTCTCTTTTTTTCAGAACTAAATAGAGAGTGCAAGGTCAAGTCACTACTTATCTAATTGGCGCAAATATGTTAAGGAGATTGATGGAAATACAGTCGAGGAAAGATGAGCTAGAAAGAATTGCAGAAGATCTACAACTTGTACTTGAGTAAATAATGAATTTGGCGCAAATATGGTTGTAAAGAATGCTAGGAACTTGTACTTCAGTAATATTTGATAGTGGAAATTGCATGACTACTCACTATTTTCTTGTCTTGTTTATATCCTCTGGTCATCTTCCCATTTGAATTACTTTGACAAAATTTACCATCATCAAACTGAACAATGAAAATTGTAACAACAAAAACTAAATTAAAAAGGATAAGGAAAAGAGCATATTTTAAACTCCTTCTGATACAACATACATGTTTTAAACAATGTTTTAAACTCCTTGTGGTTACAACATACATATTTTAACCAAAGTAACTAACAAAGCAACATCTTATACATCTAAACTCCTATATCACCACCATGTTTTGGAGGTTCTATTCCATCATTCTTTTCAAGGCCTCATCCTCTATCTGAAGTTGATGGATACACATTTGTGGAATCATACCCCGGCCTCCAAAATAGATTATGATAACCCTACACAAAGTAAGAATTAAACATTTATTCTAAGTAGGAAAGTAGCACTACATGAAAAGAAGCAAAGTTTATACCTGAACTTGTCTATTGTCCATCTCTTCAAGTCTGAAATTTGGTCGTAATGCAAAGTTCCCGAAATGTGGTTGCAATGCAAAGTTTCCCCCAACTCCAACATTTTGAAATGCAAAGTTTCCCCCAATTCCCATCTCTACAGGTTGCGGTATAAATGGTGTGTGTAGGTTTGGCCACACGAGTGACGAATTCAAGTCAATACTTCCTTGTGTTATGTCCTCGCCATACCCCTACAAAATTGGACCCCCCCCCAAAAGGGTCAAAAAAATAATAATAACAATGAACTTACCCCAATCATCTTCAAATTCTTCTATTGTCAATGAATCATAAACCACATTTTGCAAACTGTATTTGACCGATTCATATTGGTTGTACCCTTTCAACTTTTCAGAAAGCTTCTTCATGATATGCCATAAACACCATCGGTGTCGTGCATTAGTAAAAACATGCTTTATTGCCTTTTGCATGGCTCTATCTTGATCTGTAATTATTGCATTCGGCGAACATCCAGACATACATTTAAGCCAAGACTGAAATAACCAAGTAAAGGTAGCAGTGTCTTCACTCGATATCAATCCACACCCTAGCAATACCGACTGTCCATGATGGTTCACTCCTACGAAAGGCGCAAATGACATATCGTATCTATTCACCAAGTATGTTGTGTCAAATGTAACCACGTCACCAAATTCTCTGAATGCTGCCTGACAAATACTGAATATTGCACATTTATGTGCCAATATAATAGACATTGTGCTCATTTAATTCCCCAAATTCCTAGTTTTACATGCATATTTGAATTAATATAATTTAACAGTGATGTCACTCAAATGCGTGTAAAAATGTGTTTTTACATATTTTATATCTTTAAGTAAAAATGAAGTGAAATAAAGGGAAGGAAAGAAGTAGCAACCACACTGAAGCATTCCTTATATAAAGTTAGTCAAACTTGCATAATGCAAGTTCTATAAAATCAGACAAAAAAATAAATAAATAAACAAATGAATTGAAAGAAAATCAAAGCATTCACTGTTCATGACAGTGATGCTTTTACAAAGATTAGTTTTTTTTTAAGAGTAATATTTGGGGCACTAACAAATTCCACTAACACTCACACCCACATTCTATCTCTCTCCTAGTGGCACTGTGGGGTCCGCAGTAGACCAAAAGTGCCACTAGGTGAGAGATAGAGTGTGGGTGTAAGTGTTAGTGGAATTTGTTAGTGCCCCTAGCATTGTTGTTTTTTTTTTCTCAATCTCTTTCTCTCTGTGTGTGTATGTGTATAGTTAAAATCAAACCTGTCAGAGAAACAAGGAAAATGAGACCGCGAAGAAGACAATCTTCCAATCTCGTGCAAATGCTGATCGAAGCAATGACGAGTTTGTATCTCAATTCGTCTATAAAATGAAGGCAGGGGAGAGCCAAGAAAAGCAAGCAGCTCCAGAATCACAAAACACACTGTTAAGGAGAGAATAGTTTAGGGGAGGTTATTATGTGAGCACTTTATATTGTCCCTAGAAATAAGAAACTTTAATTTTTCTTTGCCTTTTCTAGTTCTAGTAGTTGTAAAATTTTACTTTTATGTAATTGATGATTTTATGTTCAAAAATATGTAGCAAAACTTTGTGTACTGTATTTCTTAAATTTAAAATATTTGTTTTCTTGTATGACCTTTGTCAATTTGTAGTAGTAAAAATAGTCCTATTTAAAATTAGATTTAATATTTCTAGTCTAGTAGTACTTATAGTTGTCCCCTAAAATAGTTTAAAACTCCAAATTTCCAATTTTTATAGCAATATTTTCATTCACTAAAAGACAGATTTTGCGATTAAATGTCAGATTTCTTAGCCACGTAGTTGTTGTAATCACCTACCAAAGCCCCAAGCACACCATACCCATATCTTACTCCCAAAGTATATTTGGATTTGGTTTGGCCTTATTTGTATTCTTGGAGTGCAATCACTGTGACCCCACAAGAATCCAAAGTCAAAGGTTTAGTATTTTATTATTAATTCAGTATTTCCATTTATGTATATTTTATTAGCCTAGTTGTACTAAACTTTGCTATTTTGCAGATTCCACAAATTCAACCCCAGCTCATGTTAAGTAAAGAAAATAATATATAATATTAGTTTTCACTCTTACCTTGGTTTTACAACTTTAATTTTAATTGAACGGTGATTGCGTGCATCTATTTAATTTATCATTTAAATTTTATTTGGAAGACAGTTTCAATTCCAAAATGGTAGGCTAAAACTTTAATTGGGGATATGTAATAAAAACTTAGAAACCACAGCTTCTGTGCACTAATCTTAAATGGGCAAATTTATCTAGATGAGTTGTTTTTCCATTTATGGCTAAAAATATCTATGTATCTATAGTTTATGACCATTTAACATGTTTATATACTATGGCTATATTGGGCTCAAAAGAGTACATATTTGAAATAAAAAGCCTAATTATGTGGATTGTCAAACTATGCCTTTTGTCATAAAAAACACCTAGCATACTCAAACAACTCATATGACAAAGTTAATATTTCAAATATGTGTTTATATATATTTCTATCCAATAATGGATAGGCAATTGTGTAGTGGCAGAGTGGTGGGGACTGGACGCCGAATAACCCACGTCCGCGGCGGGGCACGGTTCGAACCTGGCTACTGCCCAATTGCCTCTTTATTTTTCTTTAAATCAAACGACGTCGTTTCATATCAAACCTGACACACTTGATATGACCCTGACTAGTGAAAGTTTATTTTTAAATAAAGAATGACTCTGCGGTCTTAAATGCCAAATGCTTTTCAAATGCACAAAAGTTGTGGGATCTAGTGTTGGTTTGCATATTCCCAATTCCTTAAAATCATTTCCCCCTAGTTAATTAATATTTTCTGTTTTATAATAGTTTTGCTTAAATATCTGTATTATTTTCATCTTTTGCTATTATTACATCTAAAAAGTTTATCTCACAAAAATTTAGCTTTTATTTATTTTTTTTTTCCTTTTCTTAACTAGTATGTTAGTTAATTTATTCCGCACTGTTAAAATCTTTACCATAAACTGTTAAGAAAAAAATAGCTTTAATTACTCTTATTGCAAAAAATATAAAAATTAGTAGTTTAGTAAAACCCCACAAAAATCCATCATCTTTTATTTTCTTTTTAGTGACAAAATAGTTATATGCCTAACTTTATAAAATTTTATTCCGTTCCCTGTGGGTTCGACCTGAACTTCCAGAACTTTATTACTTGTACGATCACCTACACTTGGGTGTGATAAGAAAACGCGTCAATAGGATATCGTCACTGCCCTACTCCTTGCATCTGCCCAAAAAACATTTTTCAGGCGCCCCTCTTCATCTAAATCCATAAGGTAGAAGAAGTTAGAATTGTCAGATTGCATTTTCGAAAAATAGTTGTACATTGCATTTGCATCACCTTCACCAAGTTGTAATCTCCTAACTTTATGGATATAGTTTCTGACATCTTTCTCTACAAATGATAGATTCTTATGCCCCCCGACCTCAACCACTAATGCATTGAAATTCTTATTCACTCTGATTCCAGCTTTGTCGTTCATCATAAGTCTCTTTTTCACATGTGGTTCCAAGAACCTATTGCATTTGAAATATCGAGACTTTCCTGGACTCATTACATGGTTATGGGCAAATTCAACTGTTTTCACACACCACTTTTCATTTCGGGCAAAAAATGTCGTAAGCTTAGCTTGGCAATTAATTTTGGAGTTTGGGCGCATTTTCAACGAATTGTTTGATGTAATATTTGTCTTGCCAACACGAGTACACTCAATAATCACGTATGTCAAGATCCCTCCCACTTTTTTAGAGGTTCTTTTAGCCACCGCGAAACCTTTTTCTTTGGCATAGCTTGTATAAAATGCCATTAGCTCATTAAAAGAATCAAACTTCATCCCCTCCTTTGGCTCATCTATTTTGTTTGCTACATCTATTACTTTATCCTTCTCATGCTCAATCTCAATAGTATCATCATTTACACCTACATAAGCACTTGATACTTCTTCTTTCATTTATCTACAATATAAGATGTAACAAATAATTAATCCATGTAAAAGCAATGCATTTATCAAGGAAAAGGAAATAGCAGGGAGATAAAAAATAATAATAATAATAATAAATAAACAAAAACCTTAGTATATAGAAGCAATGCATTTCTCAACTACACATCACCAGACTACTTTTTAATATCTATATAGTGATGCATTTATCAGTATTCTGCATATAACTACTGCTTTATGTGGTAATGGACAAGTGTATATTTGCAAGGAAACTATCCAAGAAAACAAGGTCAATTAAGAGCTTTGATTAAAACTGGATGATCTAATGCACACAAAAATTAGGATATTTTCATCTATGGTTTTACTCAAAATGTTGCTGACCATTCAATGAAATGTCACAATGATTGGTTGAATCAATTGCCTTTCGGCCACACTTCAACAGTTAACTATAGCACTTTGATTCCAAAATGTCAAAAAATGCATGCATATATATATATATATATTTACATATGATGATATGTACAAATGTATATAAAAGACAGGACTGGATTGGCATATGATAGCTAGATATCAAAATAATAACAATGTTTTGTTAAAAATAGATCTTCACTGACTATGCAAGACAAGCCATATGATAGCTAGAGAGAGAGGGAGAGAGAGAGAGAGAGAATACCGCCAGAGAGAGAGAGAGAGAGAGGAGTGCACTGTGCTCCGGATCAATCGCCGGAGTCGATTGCCGGAGCCGTCAGTCCGGTCCGGTGTGGGGTTGGGGGGGTATTGGCGGGCTAGGTTTTCAGAATTGGGATTTTGCATCTCTGATTTGAGAGAGAGACAGATTTGAGAGGGAAGAAGAGCAAATGTGTTTTGTGGGTCCCACAAATTTTTTAAAATTTGCTAATAAGCCCTTAGTTGTGGAATAAGGTGTGAAATTGATTGTGGGAGTAGCATTTCCCTATAAAAATACTTCAAATTGAGTAGTTGTGACGACCAAGAGCCAGTACTCCTGAGGCAGGATGGCCAAGATGGATGAGGTGAGGTTGAGTGTAGGGCTTGTCCCACATCGCCTGGGGTGAAGTTCCTGGACTAGTTTATAAAGATTAATCGTCCCTCTATATGCAACAAGGCCTTTTAAAACCGTGAGGGAGCTAAACACGAAAGAACTCCATAGTTAAGCGTGCTGCTGCCAGAGCAGTACCAGGGATAGGTGACCCCCTGGGAAGTTCTTTGTGTTTAGGCCCAAAGCGGACAATATTATTGCTAGACGGGGAGGTGGGTCGTTACAAATGGTATCAGAGTGGAAACCCAGTCGGAAGTGTGGGACGGGTCCCACACGAGGACGTGTGGCACTTAAAGAGGGTGGATTGTGACGACCAAGAGCCAATATTCATGAGACAGGATGGCCAAGATGGATGAGGTGAGGTTGAGTGTGGGGCTTGTTTCACATCGCCTGGGGTGAAGTTCCTGGACTAGTTTATAAAGATTAATCGCCCCTCTATATGCAACAAGGCCTTTTAAAACTGTGAGGGAGCTAAACACGAAAGAACTCCACAGTTAAGCGTGCTGCTGCCAGAGCAGTACCAGGGATGAGTGACCCCCTGAGAAGTTCTTTGTGTTTAGGCCCAAAGCGGACAACATTGTTGCTAGACAGGGAGGTGGGTCGTTACAAATGGTATCAGAGCGGAAACCCAGCCGGAAGTGTGGGGCGGGTCCCACACGAGGACGTGTGGCACTTAAGGAGGGTGGATTGTGACGACCAAGAGCCAATACTCCTGAGCCAGGATGGCCAAGATGGATGAGGTGAGGTTGAGTATGGGGGGGCTTGTCCCACATTGCCTGGCGGTGAAGTTCCTGGACTAGTCTATAAAAATTAATCGCCCCTCTGTATGCAACAAGGCCTTTTAAAACCATGAGGGAGCTAAACACAAAAGAACTACACAGTTAAGCGTGCTGCTGCCAGAGCAGTACCAGGGATGGGTGACCCCCTGGGAAGTTCTTTGTGTTTAGGCCCAAAGCGGACAATATTGTTGCTAGACGGGGAGGTGGGTCGTTACAGTAGTATTCTTGCACAGTTATTTATACTTGATTTTCGTAAAAATAAGAAAAAATAATAGGTGTAAATTTGAAATTCTGGCATCGTCCATGTGCAAAGGTGATAAATATTTTATTAATTAAATACACTAAATTTGATATTTATTTTTGAACTTCTTGTCGTGCAATCACTGATCAATGTTATCAGTTTGTACTGATTTTCTAAAGAGATTCGTAACTCCAAATATCTCAATCTTTTGATGGAGATTGCACTCACACATTCTCTATTGTTTTTAGTAAATTTTTTTTGAGCACTTTTCATCCTATTTTGAGAAACTATTTGGTTCACAAGTGTTTCATGTAATAACAATTATACATGTAAGACCTATCACACCTACAAAATAGTGGCCGAAACTTAAATATTGTATTGTTAATTTTCTATGCAGATTCTTGATAAGTGTTACTTGTTTTCTTTCTTCTTTTATATCATTTGGTGTAGTGGTTTCGGTTTGATGGCATCAGTGTCGAAGTCCAGGAGAGGGAGACGTGACTATAATGACCTAATATGAAGTGTCTTTTTAATAACTTCACTAAGTTGTTACTGATCTGAAGTGCATGTTACTTTAATCCTACTTGCATTCTTAAACTTGGTTTAGTTAAACGTCTACCAAAATGATTGGAAATGTTTCAAAAAGTAGGCATACGACGTAAACAGAGTTTGCACCCATTTTTTTTCTCTCTCTAAAGATTGGGTTTTCTAACCATCCAACCAGTTTTCATCCATGTTATCCATTGAGCGTGCCTAAGTCCTAGCCAAATCCCCATTTTGCCACATTATTAGTGACTTTCTTTAATTTTTATTGAATTAGTTGATATAAGAGATTTCAGATACAACTCATGAGTTGCCTCTTAGGGTCTGTTTGGAAAAGTGTAATATAATATATTGTTTAGTTTTGTGTTTAGCAAAGCAAAGAATCCATTATGTGGTTAATAAGTGAACTGTTGAGGGAAGAGGGGAAGAAAGGAGAGGGGTGGAGGAAGAGGCTAGAATTACTTATTTGATAAGGTGGAAGAGATGAGGGAGGGAAAGAAGGGAGGGATGCTACTTCCCTTTAGACCCACAAATTTCAATCCGTCAAAAAATGGACGGATTAGGAGAGAAAAAAAACCTATCTTATCTTTTGACTTCTTTGCCCTTAAAAATATATATATATATTATTGTTGACGGATTGAAAATAATGGTATAATAATGGATCCTTCTTTTACTCCTCACTTTCCTTCTTATTTAACCAAACAAGAGGAGAAAATACTTCCTTCTTTTCTCTAAAGATATCTCTTTCATCTCTCATCTCTTCATTTCCTTCTACTTTTTCATCCTTCCTACCAAATATAATATAAGTATTTGATAAGTGCTCATTGTTGCAGAGTAGTGTATGCTCTTGTTTATAAATGATTTTTTTTGTCAAACAAATATAACACTCGTTATTACAAAAATTAGCTAGATAGTGACATTCCTAAGGAATCAATGATATATGGCATCTTAACATTATATTTTGATGGACAATGCTATGTGCACAGAAAAGCTGCACAGAAAAATCCGGGCCACAGGATCAATGGGATCCACTGCCAAAATTAGTGGGACCTGTGACCAGGATCTTTCTGTGCAGTTTTTCTGTCAACATATCATTTCTCTATTTTGATTGCATATCAAATGGAGGTGAAAATGACAATGAACCCGAAAACTACAAACCAAACAATCATTCTCAAAGAGGCTGCTTGGCGTGGCGATTTGGCTGCGTTTTAGCAGCTTAAGGAGTCAAACGTGGTTTGCGGACTGTTTGGCTAGCACCCAATCCAAAAGCTATCGTAGTTCTGAAGCAGATTTCCATGATTTGGGCTAAGCTGGAGGAGCCCAGCTTCTCTTGCCAACGCGGTCAATGCTTGGTCAGCGCGTTGGTCAAAAGACCAGCGTGCCCATCATTTTCCCACAATTTTACCACCTTGTCCCAGCATTAAAGCTCTACAGTTCTCTCTCCTCATCACTCTCCATTACGCTTAAAATCAAAGACAATTCTTTGCCGCCAACTATAAAATAACTAAAATATAACTTTTAAAGTATAACTTTTTTAAAATATAACTTTTTTTATAACTTTTTAACAAATTAATATATTTACTTATTTGATTAAATAACTAAATAATTATTTAATAACAATTACTAATGCGTATCAATGAAACTATATTTTACTATGTACACAGTAATAATATAATTATTAGTCTTACAATATAAGGACACAATTGTCTTTTGGACATTAAAATCACTTTTACATTTATGTAACCAAACACTTACATAATTCATCATACCACCATAACCACTTTTATAATACTTTACCCAAACACCACAACTACCATAATCTATTATGACCATAATGTATTATCACAAAAGCAATCGCTAAGTTATCGCAATCGCAAAGATATCGCTGTGCCAAACAGACTCAAAAAATAAGAGTAGAACTACTTAAATTTTGCCAAACCCTATAGGAGTTGATCAATTATGGCAACTTTAATTCTGGATTGGAGTATTCAAACTTCGTACCAACACAATATATAACAACCACTGGACTTCCACTCTTTCCATTTTCTAATCAAAGTTAACAGACAAAACAACCAACCATCTTCTAAGTTAAAATCATTAGTTTGGCCAAAGATTTGTCATTGACAAGTAAATGCATATTTATAAGACATAACAACCACTTTTTAATAAAGATGTCTTATTCAGAACACATAACCACCACAACAATTATATGTCAATTTGTATTGAATCCTATATCATTAGATTGGTTGATCCTTATTGAGCTACTGCCGACATTTTCTTTAGAAAGCCGAATGATTTTCTAATATTTCTATCTTAATGTGACTGCTATTGTTTATCCAAGTAATGTGTTTCAAAATTTGTGAAAAGAAGTAAAAAAGTGCATTTTGCATCATTGAACTACACATTGGTTCGATTTTTGGTCTTCATCTATCTGTTGTAGTAATTTGGTCCTTTAACATATAGGTTAATGACAACTTTCTATCAGCTTTCGTCTGAAAAAGCGAAGGAAACACATTCCGTTGAAGGTTTGCATTGCACAATGCAACAACTTCTTTCAGCAACATGTTCAAATAAAAGTTGACCGAAGGTTGACATTGCAAGTAAACTGAAACTTAAAGAACATTCCGTTGAAGGTTTGCATTGCACAATGCAACAACTTCTTTCAGCAACATGTTCAAATAAAAGTTGACCGAAGGTTGACATTGCAAGTAAACTGAAACTTAAAGAACCAAAGATGAGGGACCAAATTACAAAATTATGTATAGCTCAAGTGTGTAGAATACCAACTGACTCTATAAGCTTATTAACAACCTTGGGGGGGGGGGGGGGGTATAGATGGTCTAGAATCACACGAGGGTTCGAGGGCAGCGCTCCTGAGGCAAAAAAAAAAAAAATTGGGTTTATTTGTAATTCCACGATGCTTGTAGATTATCACTATATATATATTTTTTAAATAAATAATGTTAATTAAGTGCTAATTTGTAAAATTTGCGATGATGATAAAACAATTTGGATTGGGTTCATTAATGGTACATGAGAAGGAAGAGAGTAATATGGTAAAATAACTTGAGTTGGGTTCAAATAGTAAGTGCTGAGAAAGAGTATTGGTCTAAATATTTAGGATATGTTAGATTACAATTAGGCCAATATAGCATATTATATATTTTATTTTAATTTTTTGGTGATTCGATTACAATTAGGCCAATATATACTAAAAACAAAATTCTTTTTTTAAGCCTAGTCAATATTTTTTATAGTTATATAATAATTATATCAATTTGAGGAGAGGGGGGTGAAATGGGGGGGATCTATATAAAAATTTCAAAATTTCAAAACTATATATACTAAAGTGTAATTTTAAAAAAATCTTGCTCCCTCGCCCCCCCTCCCCCCTTCTTCTCAGCCACGCCTCTAGGTGAGAGAGCCAGAGCCAGGTTTCACTCCTCTTTTTGTTCTCTCTGTGTCTCTTTAGGAGAGTTTGTTCCCCATTGTGGGGGATTTGTCCCTCTTTTGTGGTGGCTTGTTTGTGTTTTTTTTTTCTTGGTTTTCTTGGATTTTTTTAGCGGATCGGAATCCTTTGATTTCTTTGTTGTTGTGCCTAGATAGCTAGATTTGGCATCCCTCTGTCCAGATCTAACGTTTTTTTTGTCAGATCTAGTGCATGGATGGGCTCTTGGTGCAGTCGTGATGCTCTTGGGGTGATCATTGTCGGTGGATGTTGGTTGGCAGCTTTTTCTCAGTCCCAACTTTTAGTAGTGCCACAGTCTGAGATATCTTTGAAAATGGGAAATGCAGTTCGACTTCAGATATTTTTCTGTGTTGTTTTTGTTTTGTGTTTGTTCTTATTATTTTTTTGTGTTTGTTGTTGTTCGAAGTCTCATGTATTTTTCTTTTTATGATATACTCCGTATATACTAGGTTTACTTGGAATTTGATTTCTTCTGATGCAATGAATTGATGTTTATGATTTTAAAAAAAAAGTGTGCAGAATACAATATTAGGTGGTTTGTAACCACTGGTTTTACAAAGTGACTGATGATTCAAAATCTGCACTGATAGTGTAATTTATACACTGAATCATTGGACTATGTATATTATTTTACAATATATGAATTATGGAATATATTGCAAGCTAGCATGAGAGAGTGACCCCATACCTAGCAAAGATTTGACATTTGCCAATAATACCTGTACATATACTCCTGTTCCGCATCCTATCTAAATTAACATATTCCCAATTAAGTTGTTTCTTTTTCTCCCTTCTTCACAAGCTCTCGATCCCTGTACCTCTTCACACACACACACACACACATATATATATATATATATATATTAGTTATATGTGTGGTATGGTAGAGTGGGAGAATCAAGAACAGGATGTCAGTGGACCCTATATGTAGAATAATATACTACAGTATATGGTAAGAAATTGCATGTAACCATGTCCTATCATTAGTTTGGTGGTGTCCTTTAGTGGTCTCTGCTACATTGCCCCAACCCCTTCTACCATCCTTCACCATGTGCTCACCTCAATAAACAAATGGGGAAGGTAGGTACTCGACTACCCTACATGTGTATTGGTTTTTCATGCACTGGACCTTATACTGGACAATTTCAATTTCTTGTAGTCTTTGTTAGATAGGTATATATATTGCTTTTTGTATTGTTTGTATATGTAAGCTTTTTGTATTTTATTTAAGAATGAGCACAAATGTGTGCATATTCTCAAAATTGAAGACTTTTCTCTTCAAGGAAACAAAAAGTTACCAAAAAAAAAAAAGCTGGAGAATTATACTTCAAATATGCATGCTTTTGAAACTTACAATGCGCAGGCTTTCAAGTTCAGGATGTGACACCGATTGAGAAGAAGTTATTGGTTGATTCGGGCCACTACGTCATTCGATCAATAGAAAAGTTTTCTGTGGAAAAAACAAAAGGGGTTAATTACTCTTTAATTTTCCGTGGTTTAGTTCAATGATATTTTATCCCCTGTGATTTAAAAGTGACTACTTGCTTTTGGGTAAGGTGTCAACGCTACATAATATAACGAAGAGTGTTAAGTCCCTAAAATTAGTGACCACTTTACCTCTCTATGTTTTAGTTCGATGACACTTTAACCCCCCTTATACTTTCAAGGTAAAGTGTCAATTTAACACTTTCTGTAAAAGTTATTCGAACGCACGTGGATGATAAGTGATCACTTTTAAAACACATGGGGTAAAGTGTCAATCGAACCAAAGCACATGGAGTAAAGTGTAATTAACCAAAAAAAAAAACAAAAATGTCAACTTTATAATCTCATTTATGATGTGCTAATTTTTTGAAAACTAATTAATCAACTTTTAAACATATGTGGAACTCACTTATTGACAAATTGACAGGCATCGGACTAGTAAATAATGTTTGCATACTGAGAGGTTCATTGGTGGTGGTTGCATAAAAGTTATATGCTCCTTCCGACAAATAAATGTGTATTTAATCGCACCAAGTATATATAATGTCCCTATAACAAAGTCTATAGATTGATCATTTACTTTACCTAAAAAAAAAATGGAGTACTAAAATTTCATTTGAAAAAAGAACAGATTACCAAATATTGTCCAAACTCTCAGACTGTCTCTCTCATTAAATTAATTAATATCATTGCCCAAACAATAAGTAAATTAATTAATTTAATATAACTAATAAACAGATCATCTATCTCTCCCTCTCATCCAACTTAATTCCCAAACTGAAACAAAGGAAAGCGACCATTATAGTTCTTATATATAAATGATGACAAAAGGCTTGGACCTCTCTCTCTCTCTCTCTCTCTCTCTCTCTTGCATGGATAAATTTATATTCTTCATCTTAATTGGCAGAATTATATAAACCCATCAGTTCCTCACCGAACCCCACTATTTCTTCCATACTACAGAGAAAAATAGGCACCCAATTTCTCTCTCTCTCTCTCTCTCTCTCTCTCTCTCACACACACACACACACACACATCATGGGTAATGTGGCATCCTGTGCTCCTTCAATAATCTGTAATGGCGTAATAAAGGTATTATCATCCGATGGAAGATTAGAAATCTACACAGGGCCATTAAAAGCAGCAGAGCTCATGCTAGAGAACCAAAATCAATTCGTCTGTGATTCTAATCAACTCCAAGTGGGTCATCGAGTTCAGGGACTTTCGGCCGACGAAGAACTCGAGCGTCGCCAAATCTATTTTCTTCTTCCCATGGAAATGCTCTTCTCTGTGTTAACAAATGAGGAATTGGGCTCTCTCACTGACAGGGCTTCAAAAGCACTGAAACAGGGGAGTTTGAATTTTTCGAAGATTTTTCCGGTGATCGGAGATTTTTGCTTATTCCCCACGGAATTAAAGACGGTGGATGCTCCGGCGAGAAACCCAGAGCCGGTGGAGAGGTACTCGAGACAGAGATCGTGGACGCCGGCGTTGGAGACAATTCTCGAAATTCCAACTCATAAGCTCCGGTGAAGAACATTTAGTGTTATGTATATCCTAATTCATGTGAATTTTTTGTATGAATTCACGTTGTCAAATTTCCATATTATAATGACAATCATTTGAATATATAAATTTGCCAACGTATTAGGTAGAGCACAATCATAATCATGTCAAGATTGTACTAAAGAATTCCTGGTTTTCGGCTCCCTATTGTTTAATTAGTAGTAAGTGATTCTGGATTTCTTTTTATTTTTTATAAAATATAAGGTTGGCGAATCAATCTACAATAATTTGTGTCTATGTAATTACTTATTGACTAGTACTAATGTCAGAGCAACTTTGATTAATACCAGAGCAGTCACAATTTTTTTAACGGATGTTTGATGTTTCTAACGGATTTTATCCCTTACAAATTAAAAGACGTTAGAATCTACTCTAACATTATTGCTAGCCTTATTTATAAGATATATTTATGTATAAGAGTGAAATGTGCAAAAAATCCCTACATTAGATGAAGCTGGGCAATGAGTTAAATTGTTTTTTCGGATGACGAGAACAAATCCGTCAGTTTGTTCTTCGCAACTTCAGGATCAGTACCTATTATCATTATATCGGAGTAGAACAGGGCAGGCAAATCCCGGACACGTGCACCGACCCCACAACACACGCACCAGATAAATCAGTAAGGTGAGTGAGATTTGTTTACCAACCCACTCACACAATCCCAGGGTGTTTCGAACCTTTAAACTCCCTTTGGGAGACCAAGAAATTCTAGCCACAATTACTATGTTGTTGTGGAGTTTTAAACCCTCAATCAAAGGAGTATAACACCCTCTATTGAGACTCGCTAGGCCGAGTGGTCGTGGTTGATGAGTTAAATTGTTAATGTTTTAACAATTTAGATGCATGCTTTGAGTTGTTTAAAGAGGGAAGCAATTATAAACACTCTGTTTATACACATTCATTTGAGTTGTATGTTCGAAAATATGAGTTGACAAGTTAAGGGAGATAAGTGGTTAATGAAGCAATAATTAATGAAGCAATAAGTTGGTAGTGAATTTGGCTTTGGGATAAAGGCTCTGAAATGGACAATATTTTGGTGCAATTCATTGGGTATGGACCCTATGGTGTCACCATTGGTATGGATGTTTTATTCTTCAATCCAATATACCATTGTGAGATAATTCATTGGGGGTTATGGACCCTATGGTGTGGATGTTGTATTCTTCAACCCAATATAGTATTGTGATATCTCACATTGCTAGTGTAATAATAACGTGATTGTCTTATAAGACTAAATCACATGTCTTGTGGTTGAATGGTAAGTTTTTTAAATGTACTACTTAAGAGGTTTAGTGTTCGAGTTATGTTCACAAGGGATTTCATCCGGTGACTCCAGGACATCAGAAAATTAATCGAGGTGCGCGCAAGCTGGCCCGAACTCCCCCATTTCCCCCCCAAAAAAAGTATATCTAATAGATTCTTCAAATTATTATGCACTTTAAAGTTGAACTCTTTTGCATCAATATTTAAGTTTCTAATCCACTTCAACAGACTCTTCATGTGTAAGAAGAACAAAAAAAGGTCACCTTCTTTCTCTTTAAATTTGTAATGCCTTTGACTCTTCTAACTTATTATTGGGTAAATTATAGTAACATTCCCTCAATTATGAATCTTTTTCAATTCTCCCCTAAACTTTAAAATTTGACAAACTGAATTCTCAACTATTGTGTTTTTTCACTAACACTCATTCTTTAAAATTCAGTCCCAAAAACTAACATTTTTTAAATCACGTGAATAACATATGATACAAAATATTAACAATATAATATTTATCTATCCCTTTTTTGAGCCGTTAAAATTTTTAGGGCAAAATTGTCTTTTGTTGTACACATTTTTTTTTTTTTTTTAGTAATTTGCTCTAGTATTTTCAACAACTCAAAGGAGAGGCAAAAAAATATCATGTTATTAACACTTTCGTATCATGTGTTGGTAATATGATACATAAGTGTTCTTTTTATGAACCACCACCAAACCGAAGGGGTGTTAGTGAAAAAATATAATAATTAAAGAGGTCAATTTATTTAGAACAACATTTGAAAAAAAGATCATAATTGAGGGGGCATTAGCGTGCTTTAAACTTTTGAACAAAAACTGACACTTCAAACTTCAAAGCTTCACATATGGTTACTATCAAGTTTGAAGAAATTTTTTAAAGAGCACATTGGAAGAAACAAGCTTGCTACTACCGTGAACTCAAACATTTTGAGTCATGTTGCTAAGCTCCTCCTTTAAATTGCTAGCAGGGAATATAATGGAGAAGTTGGTGCTATCATTAAAAATGCAATTTATCAACAAAAAAATATACATACAAATATACAAGCATTTTTTGAAGAGAAGAATAAGATGACATTTGGCTATAGAACCATACCAAACAATCTCAATTATTGGCAAATGAAATTTCAAAAGGCAATTGCGAGGCAAACCCAAAATGTAAAGCTTTTTTCCCACAATAATTTAACTAGTGTTAGTCATGTTTAAACCTTACCCAACATATCTAATCATAATCATAACAAGAATAAAGTGAAAAAAAAAAAAAAAAAAGGTACACACTTTATCCTACACCTCCGCTACAGATCCCGGTGAAATAAACCGGAAATCTACAGAGAGAACCGGCATTTGATGACCCATCTTCATCTTGGGCCGGTGGTAGGACCCTCCCATCGGCGAACAAGAACCGTCCGTTCCTCTGATCAGCAGTATCAACCCCTTCAAGCTCCGCCGTAGCATCGAAGAATACCCCGTCTCCGAACCTCCGTTCGACCTCGAGAAACTCACCCAGCGACGACGGCTTACACGCGTCGTCTCTGCAGATACTCCACCACCTCCGCCGCCGCTCCGCCACCACCACAAACGCCGCCTTCTTGCGCATCCGCCTCCCGTCTCCACCGACAACGTTTTCGGCAGACGCGCCGCCGTTAACAGCGGCGACGGCGTTGATCTCTCGGCGCTGGGATGGAGCCCTAAATGTGATCGCCTGGAAGGTTACGCCCATCAAAGTCCCCAAAGTTGTGCTCCGATCATGGAAAAACGAACCTGTTGACTGTACACCCAAAAAAAAAAAATCAAAATAAAAAAATAAATTGAAGAAATATTTACAATTATGAATGAAAAGGGCTTTGAGTTATTGAAAAGGATCGATGAAAATGGACCTCGGTGTCGAGATCGGAGGAGGAAACGGAGGAGTTGGTGGGAGAAGATGGCGGTGGGAGCAAATCGTTTGCTGGATCTAACATTGCTCTCTATACAACCCTGATCTCTCTCTCTCTCTATATATATACACACACACATATATATATATATGTATATCTCTCTCACTGCATTGAGAGTCTGAGGCCTTGGAGAGAGGAAAAATCAGAACTGTTTTGTAAAGTAAATCTCTGGAACAGCGTTTCTAATGATTCGCGTACAAGGGAGGATGGGGAAAATATGATAATCCATTTGCATTTGATTTTGGGAATGGGTACGGCTATTGATGTTATAAATCCCATTATACCACCCTCATTTTTTGCTTTACACTCAATTGTACAACAAAGTATGCAGGATGTACTACTCTAAAACAGTGAGTGTAGAGAGAGATTGTGGAGTGCATATAGAGTTCCTCTTTTTGAAAATTTTAATCTTTAGTTTTATGAATGAGAAATGCTACACACACATTCTAAACCACACCCCAAACCACATCCTTTGCTTTAAATGTATGTACTTTGTGCTGTTTGAATTTTTCACACTTTTCTGTGCACCACTTACACAGTACAGGGTACATGCATTTAAAGCAGGGGTGTGATTTGGGGTGTGGTTTAAAATGTGTGTGTAGCATTTCTCTTTATGAATTCACTACACAAGTTGGGATTAGGGTTGCGTTTCGACCGGAACGGATCGAAATACTTTTGGAAAAAAATTCAAAAATTTTGGAAATTAAATAAGTCTTTCGTTTTCCGTTTCGATTTTTTTGAAATTTTATTTTCCTTTCCAGTTTTGGAATTTTCGGAAATTTTCATAATGGAATTCTTTTGAAATTTTCGGAATTAGAATAGGAAATTTTTATACGAGTAATTTTTAGAATGCAAATACTATTGAAATGGTAAGTCGTACTTTTATAGAGAGTCCTATACTCTTCCCTTTCTCTTCTTATCCGATGTGGGACAAACAAGTCCACATTCTTTCAAATTTTTAAAAAATATTCGGATTTTTTCGAAAAACATATTTTCGGATTATTTTCGGAAATTCAGGAATTTTTGGAATTCTAAAAATAATTTCGATTCCGTTCCGATTTTTTTTAGAATTTTCAGAATTCAATTTTTTGTGCCAAAATCAGAATTTTTCGAATCGGAATCGGAATCGGTCAGAATCGAAATTTCGATTTCAAATGACACCCCTAGTTTGGATGGAAGCCCATACCATTGAATCAGTCATTGGTCTCTTCTCTTTTGAAATTTTAGGTGAATGAGATAATTCAACAATATAATTTTGGTTGCATTATTCTTCGTCTTGTTACTTGTATCACCTATAGTCACATATGCTTAATGTCCATTGCTATAAGTGTATATGGTGCAACTATTAAGGACTTTGAGAAACAAATTTAGAAAGCATATCATAATTCTTTGCTATGTCCAGTGAATGGTAAAAGTGCCATTTTTAAGATACTTTTAGAGCAACTTCAATGGTAGTATCCAAAATACCCTTTTGAATCCTTGAATAATGTTGGAGGTGACCTCAGTGGGCTTTTTTGTTCATAGACACTCCAATCATAGTATCCATAAGGGTAATACTTGGGACACACTCAAAGGCAACTTTTGAGACGCAACTCAAGAAATGCGCCTATTTCTCTCTTGTGTCACTGTAGGGTCCAGTGACATCACATGAGAGATATAGACACATCTTTTGAGTTGTATCCCAAAAATTATGTCTTTAAGAGTGTTCCAATCTTTATTCCATCCAAAATGAGTATCCATTTTTTTTTTTTGGGTAATCGGGGGTGTCCGGGCCAGCTTGCGCGCACCTCGACTAATCCCCCAAGGCCTAGAGGCGCCGTGTGAATACTCCAGTGACCACGCTCCTCATGACTCGAACACTAAACCTCTTAGGTAGTACACCCAAGAAGTTTACCACTCGACCACAAGGAACTTGGTTCAGTATCCATTTTATTAGTTAACATGTTTTAATACACTAGGTCCATCATTGCTCTATTCTAATTATTATTTTAATTATCAAATCAAAGATTAGGATGTAAACACAATTTTTTGGTCCACTCACTCTCATTATCCAAAGATTGCAAGTTTGGATCCCAAACTATGAGTTTTAAAATGAATCCCTTGAGTGCAGTTTTTAGGATTATGGAGTTGTTTTTAGTAGTCACATTTCTATTTCATCATTTTTTTAGTAACTTTTTTTTATAGTGATAACGTCACATTGGATAATAACCAAGTGTCATTATTTGAACATACAACTGGTTGTTTCATTGAAAGATTCCTCAAGTTAAATTGACTTTTTGTACGGGTGTAAAGTATTTTTTGAAAAATATTTTTACCTTAAATGTTTTTTTATTTATTTTAATGTAAAATATACAGAAGATAAAAGGAATTTATTTGGTATCAGAGCCATGTGTGGCTAATTCTCTGAGGCTACCATGGTATATACTATGCTTATTATGATAATATAATATCAATTATTATGATATTCCTTTGATAAGTTGGATACTCCGTTAGTTGCAGAATGAATGGCCTGTGAAATGCCAAAAGGAGTGGCTGTCTTGGTCGATTTCCTGTTAACTGGAGTAGACTTTATAAGGAAAATTATAAGAATTTATTGATATGTTTCATAATAAGATTATACTGTATATACCAAGGTTGCCTCATCTTGGTCATGTTCAAACGAACAACCAAGTCTGAGACTGGATCTACATCGATATCCAGATCTAATATAATTAATACAGAACTTGTTGCGTTTGACCAAACGGAACAACTTAATCAATGGACAATTCCGTCCATCTCTAAAAAACAAATTTATAAAAGTGGTAATTTCACTTTTTACTCTCAAGATCATATCAAAACTGTTGAGCAGGATATTGTTCTTGAAAATAATGAGCAAACTCTTAGACTTCTATGTCTTAAGGACATTGAGAAAAGTTTAGAAAAATATAATTACATTCACATAGGATGTATTCAAGTTGCATTTAAACCTCTTACACTTCTGGGTCTTAATGCATCTATATTAGCGTATTTAAGGGATGCTAGATGTACAGATTTTGTACCATCTCTTATGGGTATTATACAGACAAGTTTGTGTCATGGTCCGGTATACTTTGATGTTTATCCAAATCTGACACTTTCTTTAAAAGATAAAAACCTGTTTGAAGCCTCTACTTTAAAGATTCAAACAGATGGATACAATTATCTTCCTGGTACTAGTACTGTTAATACTACATACAGGATATATTACAAAGTTATGAATACTTTATGTCCTAATGCTATATTAAAAAGTATTCCAGGAAAAACAGTTGCAATAGATAGTAATTGTCTTACTACTAATATTGCTACTCCCAGATTAATTAAATGGGATGAAATAAATTTTCCAACTGACTGGAACTTACCTAATGCTGTTCCACCAGCACCAGTTCCACCTTCTCAATTAGATCAGATCACCCAATCTAAAGATGGTGATATTGAAGTTTCTTTTACTTCACAAAGATTTAGTAGACTTTCTCTTTCAAGAAGTAACTCTGTAAGAAGTTTTAATACTGCACAGTCAAAACTTCCTTATACAGTGTCTTATCCTTCTTCTTCTAGACAATCCATGTCTGATCAACCCAGACCAAACATGGACCTGGAACATCTTAAAAATCTAGAAAAAGAAAACATACTAAAAGGTTTTGTCCATTCTGAACAAAACATTCCTCAGGCAGTTTATGGTCCTGAAGAACAACAAGAAAATAGAGAGAAAAGAGATCCTTTTGATCTCTCTTATTCTCATGATGATTCTGCTTCTATATATGTTTAAATGGATTTTACACCAGATTCATTTTTAAGACATGCTATTAATAAAGATTTCATGCTGGAAAAAAATAAAGAATTCCGACAAGAATATTTCAAAATTTTTAATAAAAAAGATTTAGATCTTATAAAAATTTTATATTATAAGGATCTAGATAAAAAACAAACTATCATATGGTTTGTTGACTGGTTTAACCAATGGTTTCCTTCTCAAAAAATTTTAAATACCATTAGTTCAACCAAATGGAGGTTACATGGGGATAAAAGCTTCTTTGAGAGTCTACATCCTCCTCCTATCCACATAGACTTCAGATCAAATGATAGAGATCTTGAAGCAGTTGCTTATATAAGTAAATCTGGAACTGGTGGAGCTGCTGACACAATTTTCAACAGTCATCTAGCTCATCAGAATAATTGGACAAATCGATCCATAGAATCTATGGAGACCCAATTATCCAGAATTGAAGATAAAATAGAAGAACAGGAAAAGATCCTAAAAAATTTGAATCTTCCTGAAAAAACAGAAAGTAGCAAAAGTATTTCAAAATTTGAAGCAGCTACTTTTAAACCTGCTCTTAAACCAGAAAAATTCCGTACTTCCACTAAAAAGGAAGAAGAATAATTTTTAGATCTTCTAACAAAGAAAATACAAGGTATTTCTTTAAATGTTTTATCAACAACTCCTGGTAATACTCAGGAAAACATTGTTGAAGAAGAAATATCAGGGGAAGAAGATTTACTTGAAAACTTTCATGTTATGGAAAATAATTTCAAGGAGAACCCCCCTTCTCAGATAAATAAAATAAATTATAATCATGAGAGTCTACCTCATTATTATAATAGACCTTCTCCTCAAGATCTTCTATTTGAAGAATTTTCTAGATACCAGACTTCTTATACTGGTAAAGAAGTGGTAGAATGGAATATTGATGGTCTCACATAATATCAAATTTTTGAAACCATCCATAGAATGCTCATGTGGGCAGGAATGAGTAAACATTGTGATAATTCTGAAAAAGACACTGCAATAATTATCACAAATGGTTTCTCTGGATATCTTAAAGGTTGGTGGGATAATGTTTTAACAACACCACAAAAAAGTGAAATATTAGATAAACTTAAAGTTGAAACAGTAAATGGAGCACCAACTATGGTTCCAGATGCTGTTATTACTCTTGTACAAACTATTATCGATCATTTTATCGGTAGTAATCCACAGAGAATGGAAAGGAGTAGAGAACTCCTTATGAATCTTAGATGTCCCTCTTTGACCCATTACAGATGGTATAAAGATATATTTATCTGTAGAGTTATGCAAAGAGTGGATGCAAATAATGAATTTTGGAAGGCAAGATTTATTGATGGTCTTCCACCATTATTTGAAGAAAAAGTTAGGCAAAGGCTTAGAGATCTTAATGATGGATATAATATTCCATATGATAGCCTAAATTATGGGCAGATCCTAGGTGTTTGTACCCAAGTTGGTTTAAGTATTTGTAATGACATGAAATTACAATACCAAATGCGTAAACAAAATCTCACTGGTAAAAAAGAACTAGGAGATTTTTGTGGTCAATGGGGTATTGATATGCCAGTTATGCCTACAAAGACAAGGCAAAATAGCAGGCAGAACAACCAAAGACCACCACCCCCTAATAGGAGAAGGAATATTAATCCCAATCCTAGAAATACTAGACCACCTCCTAGAAAGAACAACCCTTCTGGTAAAAAAACCAGCAACTAATGCTGATAAAAGGGTTTGTTGGAAATGCGGTAAAGTAGGGCATTTGGCTAATAAATGCACTACTCAAAAGAAATTAACAGAGTTAAATATGGATGAAGGCCTAAAGGCTCAACTCTATAAAATCTTATTAAATACTTCTCCAGAAATATCTGAGGAAGAGGATATTCCTGAGGATGATGGTTTTTATTCCCAAGAAGAAGAGGAACAAATTCCATCTTCATCTTGTGCTAATGGATGCCCTGATGCAGATTATTGGAAGTCCATTGCTACTATGAATGGACTCACCCTGAATGTTCTTACTTCAGATCAAAGTGAAATGATAAATATAATTGACAATATTACTGATCCTGAACTCAAGGTGAAAGTAATACAATTATGTATCAATCATGCGAAGAAGACTCCTGAAAAGAAAGAATATAAATTTAAACAATACAGTTTACAGGAAGTCTTTAATAGAATGGAAAAAGTTGAAAAACCCATTTCTATACAAGATCTTAAACAGGAAATAAATTTGGTTAAGTCTGACATACGAGACCTCCAAATTGCTTTTTCAAAAATGGAAGACAAAATTGACAATTTAAATATTAATTCTTCCATTAGTATAGGAGAAAATATTCCTGAAACAGGAGATATTATTACTCCAGAAGATATTCATACACCTATAGGTATGACAGGCGATCAATACCTACATATCCTTAATAAAATTACTTTTCAAAAATGGTATATCAAGATAAATCTTGTTATACAAGAAGAGTATCCAATAAGTGCTATAGCACTAGTTGATAGTGGAGCAGATTTAAACTGCATACAGGAAGGCATAGTTCCTACTAAGTATTTTGAAAAAACTATGCAGTCCTTAACATCAGCAAGTGGAAGCAGAATGAAAATTCAGTTTAAACTGTCTGATGTTTTTGTTTGTAATGAAGGAGTTTGTATTTCTTCTACTTTTTTACTTGTTAAAGATTTACAACAACAAGTAATTCTAGGAACTCCTTTTTTAAAGCTTATTATGCCTATACAAGTTGACCAGACTGGCATATATGCAAAATTTAATGATTGATCTGGTCTTTCCTTTCATTAAAGAACCAGAAACAAGAATTGTCAATGAATTAAATCTTTTAGATTTAAAAGAAAGACATCTTGATTTTTTATTAGATGATGTTAGAATCATGAATATTGAGCATCAACTCAAAATGCCAAAAATTTCTAACAAGATTATAAAGTTAAAAGAGGAATTTCAAAACAAAGTTTGTAGTGAGATTCCTAATGCTTTTTGGATAAGAAAGAAACATATGGTTTCTCTTCCTTACAAACAAGGATTTGATGAAAGATCACAGATTCATACCAAGGCTAGACCTAGTCAAATGAATTCTGAATTATTGGAACTCTGTAAAAAAGAAATACAGAATCTTTTAGATAAAAAGCTCATAAGGAAAAGTTATTCACCTTGGAGCTGCACAGCTTTTTATGTTAATAAAAATGCTGAAAAAGAAAGAGGCAGACCAAGACTAGTGGTTAACTACAAACCACTAAACGATGCTTTACAATGGATTAGATATCCTATCCCAAATAAAAAAGATTTGCTGGATAGATTATATAATGCTTCTATTTTCTCAAAATTCGACTTAAAATCTGGATATTGGCAAATCCAGATTAGAGAAGAAGATAGGTACAAGACAGCATTCACACTTCCCTTTGGACACTTTGAATGGAATGTCATGCCCTTTGGTTTAAAAAATGCTCCATCAGAATTCCAAAATATTATGAACGATATTTTTGTTCCTTTTTCTGAATTCTGTTTGGTTTACATAGATGATATTCTTGTTTTTTCATCATCTATTGATCAGCATTTTAAACATCTTAAAACTTTACAAGACATTATTATCCATAATGGACTTGTTCTTTCAGCCCAAAAAATGGAACTCTTTAAATTACAGATAAGGTTCCTTGGGTTTAATATACATAAAGGAAAGGTCCTTCATTAAATTATTCTACAATTAAAAAAGAAATGTTTTCTATTGTTAAGTGTGTCACTAAATTCCAAGATGACTTACTTAACCAATCATTTCTTCTTCGAATAGATTGCAGTGCTGCCAAACATATCTTAAAACAAGATGTTAAGAATTTAGTTTCTAAACAAATTTTTGCTAGATGGCAGTCTGATTTATCTGCTTTTGATTTCCAGATAGAATATATTAAAGGAAATCAAAATTCTTTACCTGATTTTCTAACTAGAGAATTCTTGCAGGAAAAACAGGATGCAACCTCCGGATAAAGGAGGATTTCAATTTCCTCAGAGGCGTCCCAACAAGGGGAAAAGCCATCAGCAAAACCCACAAAAGGGTTTTCAACCCAATAAAGGGTCTAATCAGCCAAACAAGGCTGGTCCTCCACAGAAACCCTCTGTTAAGGACATTCTAATCCAAGATGTTGTTTTCCATCAAAAACAATTTTTGGAAACTTTTCTTGTTTTAGAAGATATTTCAAATGAAGAAATAGAAATTCCAGATCCCTGGGGTCTCAAAGAAAGGTTTTTAAACATGCACAATTGGATGACCCAGGAATCTAAACCTAGATTTGCATTTGAAGCAATGCTTTCGGAAACAGGTTCTGTCCAAATCGAACATTTCCATTTGGTTCCGAATGATAAGAAGTCTCCTATAACACATTCTAAGTGTTTATCATAAAGGTTCTTTTTGCTCATCAATGGGGTCTCAACCCTGCTCAGGCAAGAACTTTAAAAATAAATGGAGCAACATATAATTATTGGGATTATGTTGAAGCTTGGCATAAAGCATTCTTATACAAAAATCCCACCAAGAGTCATACTTGGCTCTTTGTTATAAATGATCAAATTCTTAAAGCTGGCCTTAAAACTTTTCCCAACTGGTTTTATCACTGGTGTGAAAAAATGGGTCCAGAAATTGGTATAGTTCCTCAAGATATTTTGGATTATTTCCAAATTTGGTATTTAAACCATCCCATTCTTAGGGGAAAATCTCTTAACAACATTCCTTTTGGAAGAAATACATTGTTTTTCTTTTCCGAATTCAGACTTGTTTGGATTTGGAAATGGGATATAATTCTTTCTGAAGATTCTCTTAAACTTCCCATTCTCCAGAGAACTTTCTGGGTAAAATGGTGGTCTGGATTCAATATTGAAAATGCCCTTTCAAAAATCCAACCAGCTGTAAAAGAATATATTAGAAATTTTGAGGCAGAAGAAAAGAAGAAGGCGGATGAATTTATGGCAAAAGCTTCTTCTGTTGCCACACATTTAAACATGTTCGAGCTCTTATTTGCTTCCATTAGGGGGAATAATCCACTCCTTTCTCATGAAGAAGTTTATGTTAAAGTAATGGAAACCCTTAAAGAGCAGTTTTTAGCATCCCAGGTTCCTAGAGGAATTAGTCAGCATATCCAGAGCCAGACTAAAGAAGACCTGGGCCAATCTTCCCAAGCAACTCAGGAGAATACTTTTAGTTGCTTAGCAGGGGAAGCACAAGATCCTTACAATGATGAAGAAGATATGGAGACTGCATCCATATCTAGCCAGACTCCATTAATGGAGGATTTATTTGATGCTATGATTGCAAAAGCATCTCAGACTTATCCCAGCAAGTTTAATAACAAACAGGAATAATGTGACGCATGCAATGACATATTTCCTATTCTGACGCAGGCATTGACGTTTTTTCTGCCCACAGGTTTACACCCACCGTTTTGGAAAACCAGTGGATTTGCTACAGTGTTAAGATAAGAGCAATCGAATCGACTCCACCATTACAGGACACGTGTATTGCTTTTTTATCTTTTTACTATTTATCTACAGTAACCTGTCTTCAGAACTGTAGACTTTTTATTTTTTATTTAAGATGACCCTCAGGATTGTTGAAGGGCATCTCGCAGTGTTCTCTCTCTCTCTCTCTCTTACCTACTCTGATATTCTCCCTCCTCTTTTGTAATAGTGGTTTCTATAAGCAAGTAAGTAATAAATTCCTTTTATCTTCTGTATTATTTTATCCTGGTGTAAAGTATTTTTTGAAAAATATTTTTACCTTAAATGTTTTTTTATTTATTTTAATGTAAAATATTTTTTAAAATATACTTTTATCATATATATGGATAAAGTATTTTTTTAGAAAATATTTTACATCATAACAAACAGAGATTATCAAACATTCTAATAATTTTGGTTTTAAAATATGACAAATTGGTGCTAGAATATACTACCATTCGAAAGAAATAGTTTTCAACATAAAGAGGTTTTTTCAAATGTGGCAACTAAGTACTTGTTCATACAACAATACAAGTCATTCATTTTCTCTGAATTTGTAAATTCTTTTTAAGTATCAAATGAAAAAAAATAAATGACTATATGTGAACGAGTAATGCTAGCTATGCTTCTCAAAATTTTCATTTCACATGCTTCCCAAATGTGTATGGAAGTGGGATCACTGTAGGATTATTTCAGTATTCCCTAATCAAAAATTAATGAGACCACTGTCACATGTATTTAAAAAATATTTTAAATAAAAATTTTAAAAATATAACATTACTCCTGAGTCTGTGTGAACAAGTACTATTTTCCTCTCTTACTCTTCTATCATAGTACTAGGATTTTACTTCTAACTAGATTTTATTACTTTCTCAGCAAAAAAAAAAAAACTAGATTTTATTACTCCGTATATTTTTTTCTTTCTCGTTCAAATCTAACTAGATAGACATACGCGTGGAAAGGAGTACTAAGGTACTAAGCACAAGAACTCATGATAGTCACCACTCTTGTTGGTTAAGCTACTTCTCTGTGGTTCCAAATTAAGATAAGCATTTATGATGCATGTGAGTCTCTTTCTAGCTTCCTCAGAATATTCATGAGTACCCTTTGTTGGATTGCTCTTTAGCATTCTACCTTTATGTTCCGGTCCCCATGAAGGCATATACTATGAACATGGGGATTGAGTAAAGTACATGCATTTTTTTTTATAACAGATTTAAGTTATCTGCAAGTTCAGTTTGGTTCATAGATTTCATAATTAAATTAAAAAAAAAAAAAAAGAAGAAGAAGGAAGTCTGAAGACTAGCTATAGTTCTGTCGTATTTTTCCATTAATATGAAATTAGAACTTATAAATTATAATTGTAATATGTGAATATAGTAAGGGAAACGACTTATAACATTTAAAGTGTTTAATTTATTTATCAACTTATTCTCTTTTTTCTCCTATTTTTCTCATCATTTTTTTTATTATCTAAACAAATTAAGAAAAATATTTTCTTCTATACTTTTTAGATCTTTTGCCTCACTAAATTCAATAACCAAATAAAGTATAAATTAAGAAAAAACATTTTCTTCTATGTTTTTTTAGTTCTCTTGTTGCCTCACTAGCTAAATCCATTAACCAAACAAAATATATACAAGAGTACGTTGCTTTGAACTATCATAGTTTCTAGTATGCTCGTGATTATCATCAAAATCTATTATGATAAGTGTTAGGCGTTATACTTTGTAACCTGAAGTTTAAACTCGATTTCACTCTATTCGGTAGTTTAAAAGTTGATATTTTAGACCATATAGTTTTTAATTAGTGTTATTTGCACCTTCTGTCAAAATCCGTTAGAATTGTAATGAATTTAATTATATGCAAGTTTCGATGCTCTTGACAGAATTGTTGACGAAACTCTAACGATATATTTTGGCGGGTACAAAAAATTGACACAAATTAGAAACTCTATAGTCTAACGTATCAAGTACTTCTAAACTACGGGGCAAAGTGACATTAATTTCATATATTAAATTTGAGGGTGCATAACTTCATGTTAAATATTTTTGTTCTCCACTTTTCTTGTAAGGTTGGAATGAAAACTACATATGAAGTTTCGTGGGCCCTATATTTTAGTTTTCGCATCCATGAAGTTTCTTTGCAGCTGCTCGTGTTTCAGACCTATTATAAGCTCTCCATTATTAATTGTCTCATGCAATATTGTATATCTTAATAATTGTTGTTCATCGTACTTGCTACTATGTATGTGTTGCATGTGACATTTCTTTCTCCAGAATTTGGCCAAGGTTCAACATTATCTTTAATTTTATAATGCTACTCATTTTAAATCTTCTTGTGCTAAGGCGTTGCTTTGTTTGCACCAAATGAGGTTATTCTTTCAAAAATTAAAATTACTCTCAACCTCTAGAAACCAAATTAGTTGAGACTGAGAGTAATCAAGTGAAATGAGAATCTGGCATATATAATAACAAAATGAAAAATGCTACATCTGTTATGCAAGTGGGGGAATGTCCACTTCAAGCATGTGTTGCAAATAGCGGATGAAATGTTAGTTACAAATGTAAAATATCAAAAAGGCTATAAAGTATATAGCGTGTTTGGTCATATTTTTCATGCACATTTAGTGATCATGTCGGGGTTAATCTGTATAAATTGTTGGGCTCGTCAATAGAACCAACACACTGAAAAACACAAATAAGAGCTAGAGAGCCAGAGAAGAGAAAGAGGGAAAGTGAGGAAAATATTAGTGTGTTGTAATACGCTGATAGTTCAAGTGCCTGGGATATACTATTTCTTCATGTAATAATGCAACTCCTCTCCGCAGTGGACATAGGCAAATTGCCCAACCATCTGTAATATCTCTGTTCCTTTGTGTGATTGCATATTTGCGTGCTTACTTTATTATTAATTTTATTACTAGTTTTATAACTAACATCCATATAATGTATTTTTATCTCAAATAGTTGACAAATTTTAATATTCAATGTTAAACTATATCGTTAAAAACAATTTGAAGAAAAAATTTAAACTTTTACAACAGCGCTTTAATTTTGAACAATATTGCTTTGTTTCTTTCTTTTGTTTTCTTTTCCTATAACTTTTTGTTGGGTAATTTCATAATCAAGAAGAGTAATTTTGAAAAGTAACTACAATTTTGTCATGGAATATTCTTAGTGGACAATAATTTTTGGACAGCAAAAAAAAAAAAAAAGAATTACGTACACATAAAATGAGACGAATGGATCGAGTAAAAAAAAGCAGATAATAAGGTGGGTGCGCAGGACTACATAGTGTAAACGCTACACAAATTATTCGAACATCAAATATAGTATTACATAAGGGGTACTAACTAATATTAGGTTTGATAAAATAAGGGATACAAATAGGGATGTACTCGAGTCGAGCTTTTTGAATTTGAGCCGAACTTTAAGAGTTAGCATGCTGTTCAAGCTTGAGCTTACCTCGTTTATTATCGAGCCGAGCCAAGCCTAACTGTTATCGAGCCGAGCCTCGATCCCTTGTTGAACGGCTCAACTCGTGTATATCCCTAGTAACAACTAACAAGTTTAAGTTGCCAACCAAAATACACAGACCAAACTCAATGCTTGACAGTTGGCATATACATATATATATATATATACCTAAAATAATTGTTTGTCACGTGAATTTAGGACTATGCATAATATAATATTCAATTTTAAATACTTTGCATTATAAATATATTATATTTTTATAATTATCATATATATATATATATATGTATATATAATATTCTTTCAATTTTAAATACTTTGCATTATATATATATATATATATATTCTATTTTTATAATTATCTCATATATATATAATTAAACAAGTCCTAATCAAACCTTTTAAATATATTTTTCACGAGCTTACTATACGAGCCTTAATCGAACTGTTCACGAGCCTTATTGAGCTGAGCCCATGTGTGGTCAACAGGTCAAGCTTGACTTGTTTATTAAACGAGCTTTGTATTCAAACTCGAGCTTGACTCGTTTATTATACGAGCCGGGACGAGCAAGTTGTGAGTCTATATTATATTGAGCGACTCAGCTCGTGTACACCCTAGGTACAAACTAATAGACTAGTAGTATAAGACTATATATATATATATATATATATTTTTTTTTTTCATAAATACCGGGATCAAGGGTCACTGTGTGGGGTAAGATAATTATTAATTATTATTTTTTCATAAATACCACCCCTCAGTTAATATTAACCACCCCAACACCACCCCCACACCACCCCCATATCTCTCTCCTATACCTGTCTAGGATGGCATTTTGGTCATATGACTGTTGTCAAGTGTGCCATGTTAGTTCAACTAAATATAATATCATGAGATTAGATGCATGATATATATAATACTGCTTTGATTATTGCATGCCCAAACATAACATTAAAAAAACAAATGAATAAGTGGCAGTAGGGATCCCTGTTGCCCTATGATTTAATTAGGATGCCTAATATCAGAACTCAGTGTTCGTTTGGCAAATGCGGTGGCAATCGAAAGAAAAATTGCGATTATCACCAAAAAATTCTCCCACATTTTAAGGTTCCCAAACAGTCTTATATTGCAACCAATCACACCCAAACGCGCCCAACAAATATTAGGGCCTGTTTGGGAATATCCAAAATAGGATATGATTCAGTCTAAGTTCTCTTTTGAGTAAAGATTGGGACACACCCATTCACTTTTTCTCTGTTTCTTGTGAGAACTAAGTGAATATTAGTTTAACAGAAAATTTGTTTTAAAAAATTTATTAGACTGAGCACAGACTCATATGTAAGAAATAAACACTTAATAAGACTAGGTTGTCACTAAAAACCAAATAAAAAGTAAATTATGACTGAACTAGATACAATTTTAAAAATTTCCAAACAGGCCCTTAAATTATGCGAACCTCGTATGATTAATGGAAGAGCCAATCCAAGTCATTGCCACGTTGGGATGAGAAGGAAGCAAAGACCCATTTCATTTGTACACGCGCACGTGAAAATTGAGATGCAATTACGTACCCTAGGGTGAAGTAATAAGAACTTAGGGTGCGTTTGATAAAACTGAAAATTAAGTACTGAAAATTAAGTGCTGAATTTAAGTATTGAAAATTTTAAGTGATTTGTATCAGCAAAACTATAAATTGTGTTTCAAGAACTAAAATAGATTGCATTCAGTGATTATTTTCAGTAGAAAATTTTCACTTAACGCTTTCAGTGGATTTTTTGCTGCTTTTTCAATTAAGTGGTACATTATCAAATGCACTGAAAATAATTAAGTGCTGAAAATTTTCATTTTCACCACTAAATTGGATTATCAAACACACCCTTAGCTAACTAGTTTTTTTTATTTTTATTATACATATCAAAGATTCTCTAAAGATGGTCACCTCTATTTATTAAAGGGAGGACCTTTGTTTTGACCGTCAGATTGTATTTAAAAACTGTGAAATGACAAAACTGCCATTAATGAAAACACAATCCGACGGCTAAAACAGAAGTCCTCTCTTTATTAAAGAGAGGGCGCCCTATTTAGAGCCTGATATATATATATTTTATTTAAAAATATACAATTTAATACTTGAGTATAGGGTCAACATATATTTAGTACCTTTGACTTTCCTAAGTTATAAATTGACCCTTAATTTGTGTTCTAACTTAAAAATTGATCATTTTCCCCAATTTGATAAATTTATTTATGCAGAATATACCCTTAACAGAATATATATAAAGATATTTATATATACATACATATATATATATATATAGTAATCAATTTACATTAATTAGGAGAGATATGATTTCCTAAAATGTAGTTGTGCAAACAGTGCAATTCCTAAATCATGGCAATCTTTTTATCTCTCTCTCTAGAGTTTGTTTACTGTAAATTTAATACCCATTTCCCCCTAGCGAGGCAACTATGAGGGTAATGGCGAGGCAACTATAAGGGTCTGTGATTGGGGGATTGGGTCTTGTTTGGCCTTTTCTGTCTCACTGGGCAACTGGTGTTGCAGCCATGGCGACGCTCCGGTGGGTATTCCGGCGAAGATGAAGAAGTCGGCTAGCGAGAAGTTTGTGACTGCCAAATTCGAGGATGTTGATCGGCAGCGACTGACGACGGTGAGGGAGAGGAATGGGAAGGGGAGAAAATGATGTCGTTTGGGGAGGATGAAGAGGTGGATGCAAAAGCTGATGATTTTATAAACAGGTTTAAGCAGCAGTTGAAGATACTGAGACTTGATTCCATTATAAGGTACATAGAATTGTTGAACAGAGGCTCTGGGAAGTAATGAATTTTTTGTTGCCACTTGCCTAAAATGCCCTTCTCTTTCCTTATTTTTCATTCAAGTTTTTATGGCTTTTTTGGTCATTTTTTCTTTGTGAATGAGATGCAGAAATAGTCTCATTTGTTGTCAATTGATGATGTTATTGAGACTCTTGACTATTGAGAAGAAATCTGAAGGTGTAGTAGGCATAGAAGAAAAAAAAGGTGAGAAATTTCTCACCAAATCCATGTGTATTGTTGCTGCATTTTAGTGTTTAGACAGTTTGTGAGTGAATTTTTAACTGTATGAGAAATTGCTCACAAAGTGTGGATTTTTACTTTTGAATTTTGAAGGTGAGAAATTGGTTTTAGTGAAATTTCTCTCTCTCTCTCTCTCTCTCTCTCTCTCTCTCTCTCTCTCTCTCTCTCTCTCTCTATCTCTATATATATATACATGTTGTTTGCACTAAATCTCTGGTGTGGGTGTGCGTTGGGCGTGCCAGAGTCCGTGTGGACTCAAAAGTGGTGGTGATTACCTAATCTGACTTCTAATTTAAGTGATTTGTTATTTAACAATAAAACAACAATGTGGGCTTTCTCTACTCTGATGCAAGTAAGAAATTACAAATGGAAACTGGAAAAGGACGAACTAAATGCAACAATTCAAAATACCTCCATAGACATCATCTTCTCCATTGATCAAAAGTAGTGATTACAAACGTTCAAAGTAGAAGAATAAAAACGAGCACTCAGGAACCAGAACTCACAGATCACTCAAAATCACTCAAGAACAAGAAAGAATTGTTATAAGGAGATACTAAAAGCCTGCTGAGAGCAGAAGTGGCGTGTGTGTTAGCCCCTTTCCAATGTTGCACCACCTGCCCTATTTATAGACTTGTTTGCACAACTGCTCATGTTAGTGGGGATCATGGGGTAGTGGGGTACGTGGCTCCTAGTTTCTAGGCATGCATTTGTTTCTGCTCCCACTATGTCCCATGATCAACTTCCATGACTTGTGTGATGGTCCCACTTCTGCCATGTCCCTTTTTCAAGCAACTGCTTTCCATTCCAGCTCAGCATATTCTGAAGACCACGTTTTCATTCCCCATTCCTGCTTTAACTTCCAGCTATCTGAGTAGATCCATAACCGATTACGTTTCTCCCTGAGTATCTTAATCTTTGCTGGTGATAGAAATCGGTCCTCTTTTTAGTAGAAAGCCTATTTGCGTCCCTAGGTCTCTTTACACCGATGTTTGTCTTTATCCTTTACTGATTCCATGGACTGCTTTCACTTTCCAAGCCCGATATCATCTTTCCTTGCATGGCTGCTGTTAGTTATCCCATAGACTTAGCCCCGCAGGATCTATAGAGGAGGTTATCGGCCTTATCTGTTAATGCCAAGGTGTGTCCTTGATCTTTTCTGATATCGGCCTTGTTTATTGAGACCGATATCTTTATTAGAGTCGTGTTGCTATCGCCGACATTAGGGCTCAATTGTTATAAATATGTTTGTGGTCGGTCAAATATGACCGATGTTAAGGCTATTGCCGATGCTACTCTGCCACTAGCCACTTGTTAAACTGGGGTACTTGTCTTTTATCATCTTTTCCTCGGTATTGACACCGATGTCCATCGTGTTCTCGGTCTGGATACCGATATCCTCATTTAAAAGATACCATTATTACTAGTAGCTAGATTAGATACCGGTCTTTCCTGCATCATCGTCCTTATCCCCTGTTCATCTGCCTACATGGTCCCATGATGACGTCCTCAATTTATATGACCGTCACGTGCTTTGGGGAACCCTAATTTAGGGTGTAAACACATGTATAACAAATCAGAGTTTTGAATTTAAAAACCTTGATTTATGGGAGTTGGGGTATTTATTAAAATTTCTCTTTTAATTCTCTCTCTTTATATCTATATATATAACAAATTTGGATTTTGAAATTCAAAATCTGATTTATGGGAGTAGGGGTATTTTGGTCCTCAAAATAAGTGAGGGACAAATTTTTAAGTTGACTTATAGAATAGATCAATTTCTAGATACGGATACAATATATGACTAAAATATAAAGGACCTTTTTTTTTTGGTCATTAGCTAACTAGTTCAATATTGACATTTTTTTTTAATGTCCAACTTTATCATTAAAGTAATAAACTAGTTTTAAATAGAGCAACGATTAGCTTAATTGATAAAAATGTGCTTTATGCCACGCTCATCTTCGGACCTTGGCAATTATGTTCTCACATGAGACCACTACGTACACACAAAAAAAAAAAGTTCTAAATAAGTTAATAACAAACTATTTAAACAATTAAAATTAATAAGTTCGTACTTTATGTGAAAAAAAGTATGGAAGTACTTTGTTAATTCTTTAAGTTGCAAAAGTTTTCTCATCCTTTTAATTTGAATTGTAAATTAGCAAAGGTTAAATTATTGAAAATGCGCATATCATTACTCTAAAAGAAAAATCTTTAATACATTTTGTACTTTTAATTGTATGATGCAACCAACTTTTAGTCTTTTAGGCCCCAAATGTAGTAATAGTGTGTCATTAATTGTAACTTAGTGATAGTGAATAGTGACTTTCGTATGATATTACTTTGAAGTAAAGTTAATAATGTGTAATTTGATACTAGTAAATTTTTAAAGTGCCATTGCCATTGGTAACTAAGGAGTACCAGTTTAGCTATAATATGCACGGAAGTAGGACTCTTCTCTGTTTTTTTTCCTCTTCGAATAGAAGTGGGCCATTAGGCGCCACCCACCACGCTCTGGGTAGCGTTTACCATTGTTCCCTCCTCCACCGGTTTCCTCCTGTTAGGCGCCACCTCTTCCGTCCCCCATCCTTCTTTGACCAGTTTTTCCTCCTTTTCTTCTTTCTTTGTCCTTCTTGCGATTGTCTTATTCTTATTAATCACCCTCAACCCCCCCTTGTCCTCAGCCCCCGCACATTCACTGACCCCCATCCCTTGTCTGTGGTCCCCTCTCCCCACTTGTGGCTGATTGTGGTCCCCCCTCTGTCCCCATGGAAGACTTTAATATGGAAATCTCACAGCTTATCTCACAAACCACGAATCTTTCTTGCTTTGAAGACGCTCTCTCTCTAGAAGAAGATCCTGAATCAGCACAAGACTCGGTCAAACCCTTGGTGGGAAAACTCATCGCAGACCGTCCCCTAAATTTTTAGGCCTCCAAGAACATTATTCTTAAGGCATGGAACCCTATGGGGAAATTGGTTATTACGGAGCTGGAAACGAACACCCTTTTGTTCGCTTTCGAAAAGGCAACAGATCTCCACAGAATCCTCCAGTGAGCACCATGGTCGGTCATGGGCCACCATTTGGCTCTCAAAGCATGGAGTCCAAGTCTCCTCCTAGAAGAACTCAGACTCAATTTCTCCTCATTCTGGGTCCAAGTTCATGGATTGCCGCCCAATCAAGTTTTGGAGAGGAACGCTCTGATTATTGGGAAAACTTTTAGCGCCGTCGAAGAAATTGATCTCGCAGGTGGGGAAGTTCCTATCTGGGCCAGAGCCATGAGACTGAAGGTGGAAGTGGACACATCCCTACCCCTGAAGACAGGCTTTCTCTGGAAGAGAAGCAAACCGCCCGATGCTTGGATCCAATTCAGATATGAACGACTCTCTGAATTTTGTTACAACTGTGGGAGAATCAGCCACACCGAGAGAGCTTGTAGATCTGCCCTCAACCCAAAACTTGCAGCCCCGAATAACCCCAGGCATGGTTCGCTGGCTTATGGACCTTGGATGAGAGTGGAAGGACAGGGCATTAAAACGAACTTTTTCAAGGAATCAATAGCAACCAAGGTAGCACACAGAACCCAAATGCCAAAACCGATTGCGAGAGCGGTTCCGGCTGCCTCGGCTGACCGGAAAATCCTTACACCGTTGAGAAGCAATCAAACTCTGCCTTCTTCGTCGAGTAACCAGATCTCGAATTTTGTGCAAACCATAGTTCCGATGGAGTCCGTAGAGAGTCAAGGGCTCGCAGCTCGAGAGTCTGACAACGCTACGCCTTGTAACGTCTTCATCACAGCGGCTGCTAGCTGGACTGAGAAGACAGTGGAGTTTCAATCCCTCTTTACCCAACATGACCCCCACATGAATAACCCCGCCCCTGTAAACCCACACCTTAATTTACTATTCCAAGCCCACTCTACCTTGAACCAAACCAACCCATCCATACCCACATGCCCCCAAAATAACTCCCTGGCCCATCCGGTGAACCAACTCCCATCTACTCCCACCTTGATCCAAAATAACCTCTTATCCCATCAAGTTAACAAACTAAGCCCAAACCTCTTTGCTCTTACCTCGACCCAGAAGACCTTCACAACCCATCATCTGAACCAAACTACCCCATTACATTCCACTCTACCCCAAACCTATATCATACCTCAACTCCGCATTCACACTACCAAACCCCCCCTTGATGGACAGTCCAAACGTTTTCCCTTTGGGCTGGGCCCCAAGCCCATAGAACCAACCCAATCCCCCAAGGCCATCCAAATTCAAGAATTGGACTATGTGCAAAGCCCTCCTAAACTCCACCACCAAGCTGTTAAGAAACGTGAACATGGCCACTCCCACCATCTGCAACCCCAATGCAAAAAAGCTAGACCAAACGTCTCCTTCTCTAACACCTTACGTTTCCAACTATCCGAAGGCCACCTATTCCTTGAGTCAGAACCAATATCCAACCCCCTACCCAGTGAGAACTCCAGGACGAATTCACCTCTAGCTGCAGTATTTCCACCCAGGAGAAGAATAAATCTGAAGAACCTAGCAAGATCCCGATTTCAACACGATGCTGAGAGCATAAGCAACTCTTTACAAGGTACAGCAAACGGTAGCAATACCGAGGCGACACCAACTGTTACCCCTGCTTTTTATTCTGCCGATGAGGAGGGCAAGAAGCCCCCTCTCGGCCAATGATTATTATCGTTTGGAACTGTCGTGGTCTGGCCCTTGCTGCGGCAGTTAGAGCTCTGAGGGTGTTGATAAGTGAGCACAAACCTGAGTGCATTATCTTATCAGAAACAAAAGTTACTTCTCAATGGATGACGTCTGTATTTACTAGACTTGGTTTTCCCAACTTCACTCTTATTCCAGCGATCAATAAAGCTGGGGGTTTCTGCCTGGCTTGGCAAAAATGGGGTTGACATTGTTATCACAAAGGCCCACAAGAACATGATCAATGCTACTTTCTGCTCCGCTTCCCCCTCCCAACAATGGAACATGTCCGCTGTTTACGGTCCCCCCTATTTTAAGGAAAAGCCTAGTTTTTGGAATGAACTGGAGGTGACGGCTCAAGACTCTCTGGGGCCTTGGATGGCTATTGGAGACTTCAATTGTATTGTGAAGCAATCTGAGAAGAGTGGAGGTAGGCCTTTCGCTTGCTCTTCCACAGGTGGTTTTCAGGGGTTCCTTGATTCCAATGGGCTGGTGGATTTGGGCTTCATTGGGAACACTTTTCACTTGGGATAATGGTAGACTGAGCTGGTCTAAAATCTGTCAAAGACTCGACCGGGGCATTGCCAATTTGGATTGGTGTGAACTTTTTCCGAGAGCGACTGTTCGGCATCTTCCTATCATTGAATCAGACTCCGATCATGCCCCTATCATTTTGAATACCGCCGGAGAGAGAACAGGGAAGCCGAGACAATTCAAGTTTGAAGCAATGTGGACTCGAGACCATAGTTGTGCTCTGGTGGTGGAGAGCACTTGGCGTAGCACCCCCAACCGGGGCAATCCGGAACAACGTCTCATCCAGAAATTAAATGCTACTACAACTGCCCTACGCCACTGGAATAAGTTCCATTTTGGTAAAGTTTAAGGCAATATTAGGAGGGCCAAGCAGACCATTGAATCCCTCCAGCGCCTCAACGCCTCCCAGGTTAACCTGGACCGTATTGCAGCAGCCAATTTGGTTCTTGACGAGAACCTTAGAAGAGAAGAGATAATGTGGAGACAAAAATCCAGAGTTAGTTGGCTTTTGGATGGGGATCGAAGCACACGCTTCTTCCACCTCTCTACTATCATCAGACGTCGCAAGAATGCTATTGATCTGATCAGGATGGATGATGGCTCTTGGAACGATGATCCGGTGGCTATTTGCCAAACCTTCATTGATAAATTTCAGACTATTTTCAGCACCTCCCATCCCTGCTTCCCTCATGATCTGGAGGGCCTTGTTCAACCAATCATCTCCCTTGAAGACAACACCCGCTTATGTCACATCCCTGATGATGAGGAGATTAGGACCGCTTTCTTTCAGATCGGCTCTACAAAGGCCCCTGGCCCGGATGGGATGTCAGCTGTTTTTTACAAGTCTGTCTGGAATATTGTCAAGGTTGAGGTGATGGCTACGGTTCGTTGCTTCTTTCTTGGTGGTTGTATGCTGGACGACCTGAATCATACCAACATTGCTCTTATCCCAAAAGTTGACAATCCTTCTAATGCCAACCACTTCCGTCCTATTAGCTTATGTAATGTGATTTATAAAGCAATCTCCAAAATTCTTTGCAACCGCCTCCGACCTCTCTTGGATAAGCTGGTCTCTCCGATGCAGGCTGCTTTTGTTCCCGGAAGGATCATTCACGATAATACTATCATTGCCTAAGAAATCATTCACTCCATGAAGAAGAAAAAGGGTAAAGGTGGCCTTATAGAGATTAAATTCGACATGGAGAAAGCCTACGATCGGATCGAGTGGTCCTTTCTCAGTTGTGTTTTGAAATCCTTTGGCTTCAATGAATTATGGTGCAAGTGGATCAGTCACTGTGTTTCATCGGTCTCCTTCTCCATTCTTATCAACGGCCATCCCAATGGTTACTTCAAGCCGGAAAGAGGTCTTCGTCAAGGGGACCCCCTGTCCCCCTTTCTGTTCATTATTTGTTCGGAGGTCCTCTCACGTCTTATTCAAAGGGATGCGGCTCATGGACTCATCTCGGGTATTAAGGCAGGCAGGAATTGTCCTTCTTTTAACCACCTTCTCTTTGCTGACAACCTCATCATTTTTGGTAATGCTATTTCGGAGGAAGCAACCAACATTCTGGACTGTATGACGAAGTTTGGTAAATGGACGGGTCAGCAAGTGAATCAATCTAAGTCCAAGATTCTATTCAGTCCAAACCTCTGCCCCGATGTTGCTCAGTCAATCATGCGTGAATCCGGTTTAAAGAAGGCTCCTTTAGATGCCAAGTACTTGGGCCTTCACCTCTCGGTTAATGGGTCCAAACGTCTTCTCTTCTCTGAGGTTCTTGATAGGGTACAACGGAGAATCATAGGATGGAAGACGTCTCTTCTCTCTCAAGCGGCTAGGGGTACCCTTATCCGTACGGTTACTCAAGCTATCCCTATTTATACTATGTCTGTCTTTCCCATTCCGAAGGCCATCTGCTCCAGCTTGGATTCCCTCTTTCGCAATTTTTGGTGGGGACATCGGGAGGATAATCGGAAAGCTATGTGCCTTAAGGCGTGGGACACAATCTATAGACCTAAGAGCTGCGGGGGTTTGGGGTTCAGACGAATGAAAGACTACAATGTAGCACTGTTAGCAAAGCTTGGTTGGCAGGTGTTGAATCAAGAACCTAAACCATGGGTCCGCCTCATTACGGGTAAGTACTTTCATTGGAACTTGTCGCATTCTGGATCTGGGTTTCTCTCTCCTTCTTGGGTGTGGCAAGGGATTTCTAGTTATACACCGCTCCTTACCAAAGGCGCATGTATGGTTATTGGGAAAGGGGATTCCATTGATATTTTGGAGGACCCTTGGGTACCCTCCATCCCTAACTTCAAACCTTCCTTAAAACTGGGGACTCGACCAGCTCTGTCGAAGGTGTCGGATCTGACGGTAAACGACGGAGGTAGTTGGAATGTCGATTTGGTTCGGAATACCTTTACTGAGGCCTCTGCGAAGGAAATTTTGCGTATTGATATGCCAACGGGTAGGCTCGCTGATAGGCTCATTTGGATCCCTGATAAAATGGGCAAATTTTCTGTTAAATCGGCCTACCTCACGGATCAAAAACAATGCTTTACTCCTCCTACTAGTCTGACTGCTGCCTTCTGGAATCAATTATGGAACTCTAACATGCACGAAAGACACAAAGTCTTCATGTGGAAAGTTATCTCCAAAGCCATTCCCTCGAAGGATCTGTTAGCCTCGCGCGGTATCTTGTTGGATGTTTCGTGCTCCTTTTGTGGCCACCCTTTGGAAACGCTAACACATATGTTCTTGGATTGCTACGTCTCAAGATTTCTTTGGAGGGAGTCACGGTGGCCCATTGACCTTTCTGCCATTTCCAGTTTTGGGTTAAACCAGTGGGTCAAGATCCTCCTCTCTCCGGTTAAGTTCCTTGGCATTGACCCTGCTGATGCAAAGGACTTTACTATTTTTGCTGCCCTTCTTATGGAGCAAACTTGGATCCTTAGAAATAAGGTCCTCCACGATGGTCTTTGTTTCTCTCTGACCAATTGGAAATCCCGCATTGACGGCCTAGCCCGTGACCACTGGAAGGCCCACAGAAGCCGATCTCTCCCAATGCATCTGTGGGAGTCTGTTTGGTCCCCCCACCTTTGGGTTGGCTCAAGGCCAATTTCGATGTGGCTATCAACGGTTCTTCATCAACGCTGGCTATGATTATCAGGAATGACCAAGCACATGTGATTTTTGCTCGGACTTGGAAGGATTCTGTTCTTGCTCCCATTCAAGTGGAGGCGAGGGCTGCTCTTCTTACTATCACTAAAGCTGCCCACCTTTGCCTTGACAAGATTATTTTTGAAGGTGATGCCCTTTTGGTCTGCACCCCTTTGATGGATTGGCATTCCAACCCTGAATGGGTTATTGACTCATCTATCACGTTGTGTCAGGACTGCTTAACTAGATCTTTCTCTTTTTTGAACGTTTGTAAAATTCCTAGATCCGCTAATTTTGTAGCTCACAATCTCGCCCATTGGGCGGCTCGTTGTAATGTGTGGGGCCAAGTCCTTGTTGATGCCATTCCTCCCTTTGTCTTTGAGGAGGGTCATCAAGGAGGTTCCTTGGCTATTCCTTTTCCTTAATCTATGGGTTCTTTTTCAGCAAAAAAAAAAAAAAAAAATGCACGGGAGTAGGTCTCTTTTTAACACCCCCAAAAAAAAAAAAAAAAGAAAAAAGAAAGAAAAATAAAGTTGGTCCCCACTCTAAATTATAAATATGGGCAAAAGGGAAAGGGTTTTAGGTGTACTTGATAAATGCATTGATTCAGTGTACTGTTTTTTTTTTTTTTTTTTAAAGTTTAAAAATTCCGCGAGCTGCTCCGCCGACTCGTGTTCTATCCTACTAATCTATGAATTTTTTAGACTTAAAAGTTCAATGTATTGGATCAATGCTCCTAAGAGCCTCTTCCATGGTCAAAAATATTATTATTTTATTAAAATCGGGTGCGAAAATATGGGAATCTTTTATGAACATGGTGCAAAAATATTATAATTTGAGTAATTGTTTGGTGACAACTTTCATACAACTTTTATACAACCTCTTAAAAAAATGTGTCTATTTTTTTCCTGTGATGTCACTGGACCCCACAGTGACACAGGAGAGATAGACACATCTTATAAAAGATTGTATGAAAGTTGTCACAAAAAAATTATCCTTATAATTTTGATCCTAAAATATTGCAAGTAGGCTAAACAATGATGTAACATTGAAAATCACAAAAAGTAAAATGGTTTTTGAAATAAAAAATATATAAATATAACACGTTTGGGATCAAAACTAATTAAATGTATGGTACATTACAAAACACTAAAATGTATCAAATAACTTCCCAGAATATGAATCATTACCTGTAATAACTTTATTGGCGACTAGTGCGCGTGTATATCCGAAGTTCCCGCGATTGAACGTGGGGTATATAAATTATACTCGTAAATTATACGAGTATATGGTGTAGTGAAGTCACGATCGGTGATTTGATTCCGATCTTCAAACAACGTGATCTCAGTTCTGAGAAAAAGAAGCAAAACTGTAAGAAGACGACTCATCTGAGGTCGCTACAATGGCGTCTCAAAGCAAGTGTGGGTTCGTTGGGTTGGACGACTTGAGCTTGGAGTTGGCAGCTTCACTCCTTCGCTCTGGGTATGCCGTTCAAGCCTTCGAGGTATTATTATTACCTTCGCAGTTCAATCTCTTCATTGATTCTTCTTTCTCAGTGGTCTCAATTCGAAGTAAAATTTGATTTGAAAAACCAATCCAATATATTCTACTGCAATAATTCCAACAGACTGACCAAAAAATATACTATTGTAGAAGTCCGTACTAGTATTAAGCTTGGTAATACTTTAATATGAATGGTTTTTCTTCTAATTGGGGCTTATGAGACTCGTACCTATGGTTCTTAATTGCATAATTGATTTTTACTGATGGTGATCGGCTATTGGATGAACCAGAGTTTGCAGAAACATGTAAATTGATGCCCAAAAATCCTCGCTCTACATGTGTGTGTGTGTGTGTGGGTGAGGTTTTTTTTTTTTTTTTGGCTTTATGTGGGTAAATTGATGCAAAATGCTAGATGTTTTCAGATCATAAGATTTGAATGAGGTGGATAATGCTCCTATGAATTTGAAGTTGAATGATACAGTGTATTAATATTTTTACTAGCAATATAATCAGATCAGATGCTCTGGATACATAGCACTGATTAGGAAGAGTATTTGTATGCACACAAATCATCTTACCAATGTCTGGAAGATGGTTGTTTAGGGAAATAGTAGCAGATATTGAATCAAAAGCTGCAAGGATGGTGAGAGCATACAAATTATAGTGCATTTTACAAAAACCAAAGATGCAAAGTATTGGAAATGAGTAATGCGTTCTCACTTCGGAATGCTAATGCTAGAGAAAATTTGAAAGTGAAAACGTTATGAATAGTAGATTTTATAAGGTCCAATTACTTTATGTAATCAAGGTTTACTTCTTTTTTGAAGTCTTCAAGGATATTGATGTTAAGAATGCAGTGTTACATTTCAAGCGATCCTTTTCATATATATATTTTTTATTACTTTTTTACTATTATGATACTCATTTCATTGAATGCCGTTGGAAAAAGCAGGAAAATACTCCCATAATGCTAAATCATATAGTATCCTTAACTCCTAATTTCTCCGTCTTTTTCTCCTACAGTTCATGTCTTATTCCTAGAATCTGGAGATGAGAGGATATACACTTGGTCCGTTGTTAGTGATCATTAAGAAATATATATTTTATGAAATTACATCTGAGGCGGTTGTTTGTTCCATAGAGTGGTAAACCTATGGAATATGGATAGATTCAAAGTGTTATCATTTATTGTTTATTTGTGATTAGTGAATGTTTCACTTACAAATCAATAACTTACATAATGCAACCATTTCACAGACATATCTGGAGTCATTTTTGTTCACATTGTGCACTGATTTTATTGGGTAATTTGTCGACAGGTTACAATAGCTTTTTATGTATGTATATATTTTAATTTTTTTTTATTGGCTGTAATTATATTCTTTGAATGCAATTGTTTCATCTGCAGACATTTGGACCTTTGATGGATAGATTTATGACGCTAGGGGGAATAAAATGTAGCAGCCCTCTTGAGGCAGGGAGAGGTGACATATAATGTTGGCTTTTATTTAAAATTTCCTTTATTTAGTTGCTTTTATGTTCTTATTTATTATCACTTTAAAGCCATTGGTTTTCGGAAGAGCAAGTTATTTCTTGGTCCATGCATTGAAATCCAACTAAACGTGCTCCATACATAGTCTTTCTTAACATAGAAGATTTAACACTTGCACGTGCATATATATATATATATATATACTTGTCATCTTGTTCATCACATTCTGTAGTTTCCTCGTCTATTATGTCTACTAGACTTGTCTTCTATAATCTGATGTCCTAGCAGGTTTTATACATCAAATTCAGGAATCTAACAGACAATGCTAAACCAAATGGAATCTGAACTCTTGTAAAAATATTTATATACCCTAATATAATTTTTATTGATCTGGTTGACTATGTTTGGTGCCCATCTTTAGGGGAGAAAATTTAGGATGTATGCAATCAAGTTCTTTACTCTAGGGGAGAAGAATATCGTGTCCAATCCAACGTAATTCTGCCACTTGTTACTAAGTTGTCTTATCTTGTTTCTTGTTTCTATTTTTTTAAACTAATAAAAAAGTAAGAAACTAGTGTGCCGATTCGCAATCCTATTTAATGTTTTTGTCATTTATGGTGAATGAAGAGAAATCGTCATCGTGTGTGGGGGGGGGGATGTTTTTGTCATTTATGGTGAATGAAGAGAAATCGTCATCGTGTGGGGGGGGGGGGGGGGTATCATCGTGGGTGTGTCGGCTAATTCTTTCTTCTTATTTTTCTTATTTTAAAAGAGTTGGAAGTGGGCCTGTTTCCATACGGGACATTTTTTGTAACATAACCTAGTATAGAAGTCTATTTCACTGTGAAATTTTAATCAGAAGCTAATTTAAAATCCAATTTTATCTAATTGAACTAAAATAAATTTCTAAATGCTTTCTGGAATACTATTTCAAATACACTAGTACAAAACTATGAACATCTTTCCTAGATCACTAACCATCACACAATAGATTCCAAATCTGATGTACTTTATGATGATTCACATAAATGGTTTCTTTTAAATAAGTTGTATATGTTTGTACGTGCTTGATATGAAATGAAATATATCTTTATAACATTTATCTGGCATCTGCATTATCAAACCATTAATGAGTGGAGAGGATATTCGATGCTAGAGCCGTTAATTCGAACTTAATTAGCTTCCATTTATTATTGAGATTTGTATAAAGTTCAACTGATTCAGTTTATCAGTATCAATAATCGGCTGGACAAATCTCTTCTTGCAATTTCCCTTTGTTTTCATTGTTACCAAGAGTGTGTCCTTCTCTAAAGTATGTTAGATACCTTATACTAAACCCTCTTAACCATTTTTCTTCATTTCTTTGCAAGTCAGATGCTGCAGCTGTGATTATTTTGATGTCTCATGCGGATCAAGTAAATGACATGATATTTGGTCACGTGGGTGCTTTAAAAGGTATTTTTAAAGCTTTTTACCACAGCTTGTAAATTAAACAATGGTCCACATGACATACAATCTCTTTTAATTTTTCTGGACTTGCAGGGTTGCACAAAGATGCAGTCATCATTCTCCATTCAACTTTATTGCCCGCGTATATTCAGAAGTTGGAGAAGCGTCTCACAGGCAAGTTATTCCTTGATAGTATTGCTGAATACGAAGATATGTTCTCTAGATTGAAGTAATTTCAACAAATGATTTGACCATACTCAGTTAAGGGCGCTTTTGGTTTGGTTGACTTTTGCTTTTACGCAGAAGCAGAAGGTGTAATCACAAGGGCACCATGGGAATTAAGAAAAATTCAATAAAACCCAAATGATCACCTTCTGGCACAACGTGAAGCACCTCTAAATATACATCAGCCAAAACGTGCTTTTAGGACTCAAAAGTGCTTCTTAAAAATCATCCAAACATGCTAAAATCACGTTTGTTCCAAAACGTATGTTTGAGACGTGATCCAAACATTGCCTATGCCTTTTTACAACTATTTGAAATTCCTTATATCAATTTTGCTTCTCTATTTTGTCATGTCAAGGCCATTGCTTCTATCAAACCACTTGAAACCGTGTTTTTCCTAATCATCTCAACTCATGCTAATTTTGGTTTTTTCCTCTTCAGTGCATTACCCTCACTGTGAGCATGTCACTCTTCATCTTTGATGCATTTAGGCTTAGTTTGGCCCCCACGTGGCTTTTTAAAAGTTGCTTGTGAAATTTATTATTAAGTTGTTTGATAATTTTGTACAAGTGGCGCATTACTCTTCAAATAAAATGATGAAACCAAAAATCAACCTTGAGCTTTTAAAAGCTCCATTCTAGAGCTTTTAAAAGCTCCCCCAAAAAAGCCCTAAGTTCAATTTTTACAAAGCTCATAGACTAGTTACCAAATGAATACATGAAATTGTGCTTTAAAAAAGGAGAAGCACAGTCTAAGTTGCAAGTGGCTGAACTGTCTTAGTAGCGTTCTTTCATTTGATCTACAACTTGTGTGTTGCTATGTTCTTTATTCGTTTTTGTTTTACAAGCATCCATTTCAATTTTCTCATTTTTCTTACACTTATTCTATCTGCATATATTTTATTAGTCACCCTATATTGCCTGTTAAAGCATGACTTGTTTAAAAGTTTGATTTATAGACGTTCCATTAAAGCATGACTAGTTTAATAGTTTGATTTATCAGTTATGTAATGTTATAGCATATTTGCAACTTGCGAAACTGTCTGTACGACTGCGGCCGATACCACGACCTTGAACCATGGTTGTAGCTGACTGATCTCTCTTCATTTTTTTTTATGCTAGTTTAGTTTCATGCTTGTTTCCAACCATATGCTCCCTCACATTTTATAGAGAAACTAACCTAGAATATACAATTCTAATATATTACACGTACCGATTCTGTCTATAGGAGTGTAATGGTTACTACAATCTTCTGCAAATTATGTGTTGAACTATGTGCATTATCACAAGTCTCTCAAACATGGGTATGGTTATACTCTTGCAGAGGATTATGGTAGAGCTTTTGTAATTGATGTACATGTCTCTAGAGGAATGTCAGAGATTTTGAATGGAAAAATCATGGTAAGATGATATTCTTATTAGTAGGGAATCGTCTTTTTAGATGTTCGTTTTTCGTCTTTTCTGTAGTTGCTAATATTTTCGGTTATGTTTAGATTGTTTCCTCTGGAAGGTCAGATTCCATTGCTAGGTCACAGCCTGTTCTTTCAGGTAAAACTAGACCATCTTTACTTGAACATCTGTGAATGTTTTCTTAAAAGTATGCATATCATTTCTCAGTCAAACTTTTCTACTTTGGAGACAGCTATGTGCGATAAACTTTATGTTTTTGAGGGTGAGCTTGGTGCTGGAAGGTGCGACTTCTTCCTTGACTTATACACCATTCTGAAATGATAACGTATTGAATTTTCTTGGTGCAAGGGTTAATATAGCTATATTGACAAGTGATAAAAATAGGTAACAGAAAGAGTTATTTAGCTTTGAATACGAATTAAGATTATAGATTAATTAACTCTTTTGCTCTTAGAGATAATTTGAATCAAAGGTGATGAAGGATACAGAGAATGATATGGAGGGGTATTTGTGTGGAAGAAAAGAATGATAACTCAGGAGAGGGGTGGGTGTCTTGGCTTCCTATAGCTATAAAGATAATGTTCCGTTCCTTGTTTCATCACTTAAAAGCAAAGTTACTTCCATTGGTATTGCGGTTATGATCTGGCATCTGATGTTCAAGCTTTTATGCTATTAACTTCTGCTTTCCTTCTCTTGCAGTAAAATTAAAATGGTAAATGACTTGCTTGAAGGCATTCATTTTATTGCTTCAGTGGAGGCCATATCTCTTGGTTCTCAAGCTGGAATTCATCCATGGATACTTTATGACATCATTTCAAATGCTGCTGGAAATTCATGGTGATTAAATTCAATTCTTTGGCTTGCTCTTCCTCCCCCCCTTCCCTTATAGGCTCTTTTTTGGTTCACGGATTAAGTGAGGGAAAAGAAGAGAAAACATTGAAGAAAATACTTTTCTTTCTCAGGTTAAGAGGAAATAGGAAGGATAATAGAAAGGTGAAAAGTGAAAAAAATTTGTACTTTGGAAGTTACTTCCCTTCCTCTTGGTAAAAAAACAATTTCTAATGTTGTTAAGTGTGGGGTAATACTGTAATACACTGGGGAGATAGTGTTCCTTTCCCTTCCCCAAATCCACATACCAAACAGAGCCTTAGTGACTTTGTTTTCTGTCCAGATTACTGGATCTTGGACACTCCCCAATATGCATTGTGACTGATTTTCGCAATTAGGTGTTTTACATTCTTTTTGCTGACTCAAATGGTTGGGATATGCAATCACTTGAGAGTTTTTTTCCTTCATGTTAGATGTTGAAAAGCCTGGAAGGTAATGTATAGTTGCTAAAAGTGGGTATATCACGCTTAGGATCATGTGACCTGAGGGTGAGGCTAATTGCGACATTACTAATCAAAATTAAAACCATTTTCCAACTCTATACTTTGAATAAAACCAAGCGCGTCAGTACATGGAGTTCAAAAATTGTCCAAGCCTTCAAGGTCTTGTTACTGACCAAAATGAATCAATCTGGTCAAACAATTACAAGGGTCAAAACAGCAATTAAATGTCAATTGCTGAAAACAAGATTCAATCTGCACTTGTTAATTAATTAAGTTGGTAGGCTTTGTTAAGTTGTGCATTTGTATAATGGCTCTAGCTGCTACAAGTAGCTCCTACTTTTGGAATTCATAACCAGATTATTTGTTCGTTCTTTCTTCCCTGAATGAATGACCTACACTTTACCCCTTCCCAATGGACAGCCAAATTTCCTGGCTAATTCTTATTTTAACTTCGATTTTTAGGGTTTACAAGAATCATGTTCCGCAATTGTTGAGGGGTAACCTGACTAAACATCATTTCCTGAACACTTTTATTCAGAATGTGGTAAGGTCTACTTGGGTGATATCTGTTTGTTAGAATATTTGCTATGCTTTCTGATACTAATTTCAAAAATTGGTGTAGGGTGATTTTGTGTTGTAACCATCTTTTATCTTTGTGGTTTGAACTATATTTTTGTGCTTTGTTGATGATTTAACATATTAGTTGTTTACTTAAAAACATTTTTGTGTTATGCATCATATTACGCTGAAATTCTTGATAAGAGCACCACAGGTTGGTGACCTTTTAGACATGATTTTGTATAAATTAATGCTCTTGTCAAGATGTTCAGAACCTTCTGGAATTTTTAACATTTATAGCATATTTTTTTGGATAACCTGTTAAAATAAGTAACTCATTCGCCTACATCTTATCACCTATGGTCCATGACCTTTCTAGTGACGTCAGCTAATTCAGTAATTCTGTCAGCATTGTTCAGTTGTAGATTACTGACTCCATTTTTTTTTGTGTGTAAAAACGTAGTTTGTACAGCTGTATTCTGGAAAATGAATCTTTTTTTAGCCCTTCTTAGTTACATTGTGTAGCTTATATGTAGTTATTTACCATTGGAAGCAATCCAGGTTGTCTAGGAGAACAAAGGAAAACTATATGATAAGAGTTAACTGGAAAAAGATTGTAAGTGGCTGAACTTCAGAAATAGAGGGGACTGGTTGTGTTTCTATTATAACCTAGGTCAAGTAATTGAAGGGGAAGGCTAGGGCTTGGGAGGTAGGAATTTCAAGTGGAGGTTTTAAGGCCTAAATTTGAGAATAATTGAAGAAAAGAACGGGATTTAAGAACCGGATACCAATCAAACAAAGATAAGATAACAATTATTATTAAGACATAATTTTATGTTGTTATGCTGTGATATGTTCTAGAGAAGGGTGCGGAAAAGTCCAAGCTGTCCGTTATCCAAATTTTAATCCAATTCAATGAAGTGGCGAAATCCCAATTGTTCTTATTCTTATGTGACGAAACAGATTAGTTCAAGTAATTAAAGCATAAACAATTGCATAACTAATACAAGGATTTTGACGGAAAAACCACAGGATCTAGTCCAGCCAAACAACCCACAAATAAGATAAAGAGTTTACAGCCTCGACTTGACTTGCAGACAAACATAGCTCTACAAAGCCTAAACAAGGGGGATGGCTACTTAGTCATCTTATAAAACTCATCTTCTTAACATGAAAGATGCAGGCGGAAAAGGAGGATGATGTTTAGTCTCGATATACATTGGAACCAATGGAGCCTTAATTATTACTGGATGCCAACTCAAACTTTGGGTAATAGTTAAGCAAAGTTGCTAGAAGTTATTGTTATTCACCTAGCCTAGGGATCACCGCTTGGTACAGTACTGAAACCAAACCGAGCTTATGCCGTAGGAAGTTGGTTTATGTAGGTCTATCGGCTAATTTTTTTTTTCCTTTGTATTCATCAATCAGTGTTCTCTTATTGGTACCACTTAGCATGTATATCTGATGTTACACGAGTGATTAGCCTAATGGGTTTTCTTTGAATTTAAGGGGAACGTTTTGGATATGGCTAAATCAGTTATATTTCCTCTTCCACTTTTGGCAGTTGCTCATCAACAACTCATAGCAGGTATGGATTACGTATGCTAATAGTTTCTCAAATTTATAAGTAGCAGGTGACAATTGTTCATGCTTGGAAGCCACCTAGTTCTTGCTATTTCTTTGACAGGATTTTCACATGGTCATGGAATTGGTGATGATAATGATGCTACATTGGTCAAGGTTAACTTACATACAATTTACTATATATGCATATAGATTATATATCCAACCAAGATATACAAATTCCTAATAGATTAGATGAAACTCAAAGAATCCCATGATTTAGTGTATTGTTCATTACAACTATTCTTGCTCAGGTTTGGGAAAAATTATCTGGAGTGAGTATCACAAGTGCAGCCAATGCTGAAACTTACCGCCCTGAGGAACTCGCAAATCAGATTACCGCGAAGTCAAGTTCGGTGAACCGAATTGGTTTCATTGGTCTTGGAGCAATGGGATTTGGCATGGCAACTCACTTGCTGAAATCAAATTACTGCGTTCTTGGTTTTGATGTAATACCTCATCACCACTGGTTTCTTAAGGCTTTGTTTGCTTTGTGGAATTATAAAGAAAGAACTGCAAAAGGAAAGGAAAATGACAAGGAAAACCCTTTCTCTATTATTTTCCCTTGTGATTTCCTTCATGCTTAAATAACAATAAAAATTTAAAAAATTGCAAAATGTAATAGGAATACAAGAAAATAGGAAGGAAATGAGTCACTATTTAAATTTATTAATTTATTTCGCCATGAATTTTATTTTCCTTCCTATATTCCATACCGTTTTCCTTGTTAACTAAAAAAAAAGGAATTTGTATTCCTCTATGTTTTCTCACTAATCCATAAACCAAACGGAGCCTAATTGTGTTAGATTTCAGTTTCTTGCATAAAATTCAAATCTGGATTTACCAAGGGGTGATGATTCTGTTCCATGTTTATGTGCAATTTTCTCCAATTGTCATAATTTTTCGCATTATCTGCTAAAAGCATTCTTTTACTGAATTTAGATGATAATCTAGTTTTCTTATGATACCAGTGTCTCTGGAGGAAGAAAAAAAATAGAATTGTTATTCAGAAATTCGTGCAAACTATCTGAGTTGGAGTTCATTGCTAAGTAGATAATTCTAATTGAATCATCTTAATTCATGAAAAGTACAATTTGTTCAGGCCTTTCCCACCATCGAAAAAGGTAAAACTTTTGCAGACAAAACCAATGAGTAATAGATAATAAAATGTCAAATTTTTATGTCATTTGTCTCTAAGAAACCCTTGCTTATATAAGGGGATCAAATTTGAAACTCACGCAAAGAAAGATATTGGGTATGTTTAGAAAGTGTTATTTAAAGGAGTAAATATCATCTACACAGCTAGACCCCTTGAGGTTTTCCCCGATCACAGCGTCCTCCCCCCCCGGCGTCTGACATATCACGCCTACCACCCTTCACATATACGGTATGTATCATACCTATCCCCTCCGTTAAACCGACGTTAGTGAGTCTAATAGATTTGTGCTAATGTCAGTAATTTATTAGACTGCCTCTCCATCACTTCATCTTCTCTCTCACCCCAATATGGATATATAGATACGATATATATACATATTGATCATACTAGTTTACCCTTTCTCTTCATCATATATTAGACTGATTTTGATGTCAAAGAACCCAAAACCAGAGCCATCGGCATGTGCACAGTGAGCATGAATTGACCAAAATTTTATCCATTGACCTACAACTTCATTATCTAACTCAACATCATCCACCATCTCATCCATAATTTCAACATCATTCACCATCTCACCCGCTGACAATGATTTGGGAATTTTATGATTCACATGTTCAATTTGGAATTTTTTGTGGGGCTGCAACAGATTAATTGTTAGAGGGAAGATAAAGAAGTCATGATTGTGCTATGCTTTGCAATTCTATGCCATAAATCAACATAGATGTTCCCTCTTTGCCTCAATTTCATGATTTGGCAAATTTAGAGAGAGAAAACAAAATTGGATTTGAGCCCTAACTTTCAACCCTAAACATGATTTTTGAAGTGACGTCACAAAAATGATTTTTGAACTGAATTTAGCCCTACCTTTCTCTATATTCTCGGTTTCTCTCTCTAAAGTCATGGTTAGAGGAGGAAGAAGAACAGTGGAAAAGGGGAAGAAGAAGATGAACAGTGATAATATTTGGGAGTAAGGTTATGTTGGTCATTTGGCATTTTCCGTTAGCTCCGTTTAAGTCTGCTAAACGACAAGGGTGGTAGGTGTGGTATGTCGAACGCGAGAGGTGGCGTCTATGATCGGGGCAAACCTCAGGGGGTCTAGCCTTCTAGGTGATATTTACCCTATTTAAAGCTAAATTGTGATTGCAAAAGTTTTGTATCCCTCTTTATTTCATTATTGGTATTATAATTTTTCAGTAGTCTTTTTCCTTTCAAGAGTAAGATTTTACTAAATGAGAAAATGAACTTATTAATCTACTTGTATTTTTCGTGAAAACATGAACTCTAAGTATGGCCATTCCTTTGTCCAATGTGTGTATCAGCTTATACATATATACTGAAGGAACAGCTTTCTACCACAATAATTTAAATATTTGTTATTAAAATATATTATATTGATGCTGGTTTTGGGTTCATTTCCATATTTTAGATTAGATCTGATTTGAAATTTGGGAAGCTAAAAATTGATGATATCTGCAAATTCTTTGGATGTAGGTCTATAAGCCAACACTATCTCGATTTGCAAATGCAGGTGGGTTGATTGGGAATTCTCCAGCTGAAGTTTCAAAAGGTACGTCAAGATGTATTCATATGGTCTTAAGTCTTTAGAAAGTTTTGTGCAAGTGGCATAATATATGGCTGTCTCTACCTATGAAGCACCGACACTCTATTTTGGCTCCCGTATCAGTGTTGACATTGAATTTGACACTGACCCGACCCGACACGAGTCCTATTATTTTATTCCATTTTCTTGGTCCGACACGTTACCGACACGATCGCGACACGCGCGGGACACAAAATGGGTATTTTTATACACTTTGAAATATTGGGGGCAAAACTCTAATTTTTCTAAAGTTTTTATAAATTTTGAATGTATATGAAAGTTTTTAAAAATAAAATGTGTGGTAAACAAAAATAAAAGAACTTCACACACTTTAAAAGATTAAAAAATAAATAAAAGACCTTTTTTTGATCTTTCTCATTACGAGAGAGAGAGAGAGAGAGAGAGAGAGAGAGAGAGAGAGAGAGAGAGAGAGAGAGAGAGAGAGAGAGAGAGAGAAATCTTACACTTTTGTGGAGAGAGAAATCTTACACTTTTGTGGAACTCAACCATGATAAGAGATTAGGGGTTTTTAAATTAGGATTTTTCAATCTAGGGTTTTTGTATATGCTTCAGTTTAGGGTTTTAAACTTTTAACTTCAAACTATGGTTGGATATGTGATGTATGTGATGTATATGTTTTATATTGTTTTTCGTTAGGGTTTTATGTGGTATATGTTTTTATTCATTGGCTTTGTTATTGATAATGTCATAATATTGTTTTGTTTTATGTGCTTTTATGCCAATTTTGATTAGACATGGTAAATATATATATTTTTAAAAAATATTTTAGAGAAATCGTGTCCCTGACGTATCGTATCATGATTTTTTGAGAAATGTCGTCTCGACGTATTCCAGTCGTGTCGTATCCATGTCGCGTGTCCGTGTCGGTGCTTCATAGGTTTCTATTGTGGCTGTTCATTTATTGTCTTAATTCTGTACTCCCATGCCTCAAAACTCTGTTAGTTAAATTACCTTGCTGAATTAGAATGTAACACTTACTGCGGTACTTGACATCATACCTTTAGTCAGAGTTATAAGAAAGTTACACGCAGTCACTTTCTTTCTCCATTCAATTGGGATCAACATGTAAAATACCAGATTGGAACTTTTCAAGATAGTCGTAAGCATCTTCTTCTATTATTGCGATTTTTGAAGGCTAAATTTGTGATACCGCGTAGTAATCTGACACAGTCTTCCATCATTCAAGTCCTCAGAGATACGGTTCAATTTGAACTTGTATCTGAGCAAGTCTATGTAGCATTGCCTATCAAAGACAAAAGATGTCTGTGAAGTGTGGAACCATATTTTTGATCTGCAAATGGTCCGGTTGCAGAGAACCTTTTCTCTGACTCTTCTATTTTTCCAGATGTGGATGTGCTGGTAATCATGGTCACGAATGAAGCTCAAGCCGAAAGTGTTTTATATGGAGAGGGTGGAGCTGTTGCAGGTACAATTCAGTATACTATGAACATTTCCTTAGCAGTGCTGACTTTATTTATCTGTGTTTTGTAGCCCTTCCATCTGGAGCATCTATCATCCTTTCATCCACTGTTTCTCCTGCATTCATCATCCGACTGGAGCAACGCCTGCAAAGTAGGTTTTTCAATTAGTGATACAGTTGCCCCTTCTTTGGTAATGCAGATAGTAGTTCTTATTCAGATTGTGCATTAGACATTGGCATTCTACTTTTTCATTTTGTTCTTTACTATTAATTCTTCTGTCAGTTTAGTTTCAAATTTATTGCGTTTGATTGTAGTGGTATTAAGACTAAGTAAACTCTTATCACGTAAGCTCTAAAGACAAGGCCTTGGAGTCATCTTTTTCATCCTTCATGTACTTTATAAGGTTGCAGCCCCTTGTCTCCTGAAATAATTTCTCAGTTAACACTTATAATAGTGCAATAGCATACCACTTACCACTAGGGGTGGGTTGCCCTGTTACTATTTCTCTCCCACCAATTCTCTGTGAGAGAGAGACAAACAGACCGAGAGAGAGAGAGAGAGAGAGAGAGAGAGTTTTCCCTGTTTAGTTGAGAAGAAACTATATTTTTCTTATTCCACAATGTTAAAGTACAAGGTATATATACATCCATGAGAAACTAATAAAAGGAAATAAAAGAAAAGGAAGGAAAATACAGATAAGATCAAACCAATCTATTCCTAAAACATCGTGATCCATAAATCACGGGAATAATGATATTTTGAATATTCCAACACTCCCCCTCAAGCTGGAGCGAAGGTATTCACTAATCCCAGCTTGGCAATCGACAACTTTAACAGTGAGGGCCCAATGGACTTTGTAAACACATCAGCAGTCTGGTCTGAAGAGGGAACAAAGGACGGAGAAATAATACCAGAACGAACTTTCTCTTGGATAAAATGGATATCAACCTCAACATGTTTGGTACGCTCATGCAGAATGGAGTCAGACACAAGCATTATAGCAGACTTATTGTCGCAAAACAATGTAAAGGGTTCAGACACTGGAAACCCCAATTCTTGTAAAATAGATCGAAGCCACAGAAGCTCACAGGTACCTTGTGCTATAGTACGATATTTAGCTTTAGCAGATGATCTTGAAACGACTGCTTGTTTCTTGCTTTCCAAGAGATAAGATGTTTACCATAAAACGTGCAAAAACCTGAAGTTGAACGCCTATCACTCTTGGACCCAGCATAGTCAGCTTTTGTATAACATGTGACCCCAGATTGTGTTCCTGCAGCAAAGAAGAGACCCAGTCCTGGGCAAGTTTTTAGGTAACGAAGAATATGATGAACAACATCCATATGAGATGTACGCGGAGCATGCATAAACTGGCTAACTACTACGCTAACAACAAAAGCAAGGTCAGGTCTAGTATTGGTTAGATAAATTAGACATCCAACAAGACGCTGATACGAAGCTGGATCAGATAACAATTCTCCTGACTCAGATGATATTTTAATATTTGGATCCATAGGTGTGGAAGCAGGACGACAACCCATCATACCTGTATCGCTAAGAAGATCCAAGATATATTTCCTCTGGTTCATTAAATTCCCATGACGAGATCGGGCAATTTCAATACTAAGGAAATACCGGAGAGGACCCAAGTCTTTGACATCAAATGTCGTTCCAAGTTTCTCTTTTACCCTTTGTAATCCCTGCAATATCATTACCAATAATAATGATATCATCAACATAAACAGATAGAATAATACATCGACCATCAGAACGTCGTCGAATAAAGCAGGTGTGATCAGAATGACACCTAGTGAACCCAATAGATAGAATAACATCACTCAAGCGACTGAACCATGCCTGAGGGGATTGTTGCAATCCATAAAGTGATTTACGTAGCCGACAGACTTTCCCAGAATACTCACCCTCAGTCTGAAAACCCGGAGGGGGATCTATATAAATGATTTCCTATAGATCCCCATTCAAAAATGCATTCTTGACGCCAAGTTGGTGAAGAGGCCAAGACTGAGATGCAGCCAGAGAAACAAGAAGGCGAATAGTATTAAGCTTGGCCACAGGAGCAAAAGTTGCACTGAAGTTTTTGCCTGGAATCTGAGTAAAGCCTTTAGCAACCAGGCGAGCCCTATAACGATCAATAGAACCATCTGGAAGGTACTTAATTGTAAAGACCCATTTGCATCCGACTGTCTTTTCATCGGGGGGAAGAGAAACAAGATCCCAAGTATGGTTATGCTGAAGGGCATCCATCTTTGCTTGCATGGCTTGGACCCAATGCGTATTTTGGAGAGCTTCAGACACAGACTAGGGAATGGAAACTGAATCAACCTGACCAATGAAAGCTCGATAGGATTGTGAAAGGGTTGAATAAGAGATATACTGTGAAATAGGATGATGAGTAGAGCAAGCATGACCATACCGATTTACCGGGCGAGAAATTCGGGTAGAACGTCTTACGGGTATAGGAGAAGCTGGACCTAGATTCGGAGTAAGATTTGGTGGCTGAGCATGAGCATGAGTCAGTGAACGCCGTGAGTAACGAAATTCAGTCGAAGATGTAATTATAGGTGGTAGGGTCACCTCAGAAGGAGAGGAATCAAAGACAGCAACCGGACGAGGTAACTCTTCGGGTACAATGAGAGGCTCCTGAGGAACAGAAGCGGAGGATGTATTTGGACCTGCAAAGTAAGGAACATCTTCCAGAAAAGTAACATCCATAGAATTATAGAAACGACGACCAAGGGGATCATAGCACCTATATCCTTTAAAGAGAGAAGAGTAACCAAGAAAAACACAACGTATAGCTTTATCATCAAGCTTAGTATGAAGAGGGTTGCGGTTCTTAACAAAACAAGTGCAACCAAATACACGAGGTAAAATATGAAAGAGTGTACAATTGGGCTGAAGGACATGTAGAGGGGCTTTTCCATTTAAGACACGACTTGGGGTACGGTTAATAAGATATGTAGCTGTGAGAACAGCTAAGTGCCAAAATATTTAGGTACCTCCATACCGCGAAGAAGGCACCGTACAACAGACATAATGTGGCGCTTCTTTCGTTTTGCCACACCATTCTGTTCCGGGGTATAAGTGCAAGTGAGTTGTTGGAGGATACCCTTTTTATTAAGTTCAGAACAGAAGTCATTAGAAACGTATTCACGGCCATTATCAAATCGGAGAGTGCGAACAACAGTTTGATACTGAGTTTTAACCATTTGTAAAAATTGAATAAATAATGAAAAAACTTCAGATTTCTTTTTAAGTAGATATACCCATGTGCACCGTGAATAATCATCAATAAACGTAACATAATACCGATGCCCATATAAAGCAGTAACAGGGGAAGGTCCCCACACATCCGAATGTATAACATCAAAAGCACAAGGTGCTCGAGACATGCGAGGAATATAAGACGAACGAGTATGCTTAAAAAGCTCACACACCACACATTGAAATTTATGAGTCTTACAGGCTTTTATTAATTCTGGAAAAAGTAAACAAAGATATTGAAAATTAGCATGTCCTAGCTGGGCATGCCACAACTCTATAGTTTTATTAGACACAAAACTAGAACTAGAACTAGAACTAGAATTAGGTAAAACAAACGCCTGTAAACTAGAGGACACAAGTGGTGGTGGAGGTTCCCCAAAGAACTAGAGTCTGTCATGCTCATGGCCCGTACCAAAAATCCGCTTCGAAGTCAGGTCCTGCAAGAGACAACGGTTAGGTAAGAAAATGACAGCACAATTATAACTCTTTGCAAGGCGACTCACTGATAAAAGATTAAATGATAACTAAGGGACATGAAGGACAGAAGACAGAGTAAGATGTGGGACAAACAAACATCACCCTTACTCTGGACACGAGTGGTGGAACCATCAGCAATACTCACAGTTTGGTTATCAGGTGTAAAAGGAGACGAAAAAAGGGATAACTCACTAGTCAGTTGATCATTGGCTCCTGAGTCTAAAACCCACCTTGGAGTTCCAGTCTTAGCATGTAAAGCAGTGGAAGTACCTGTAGTAATGGCCGGTGTGGAAGAAGAGACGAACTGATGCTGCTGAAGGAGGGAGCCAAGCTGACACTGAATCTGTCCAATCTGAGATTGAAGCATACTCTGATTCTGAAGAAGCTGGCCAAGATCAGGAATAATAGGTTCAGGGCTGGTCTCAGCAATAGCAGCAAAGCGGTTTGGACCTGGATTGCGACTTCAGGCGGCATACTGTTTTTCAACTCGGGATGGAGTTTGAAACAGCGATCTTTGGTATGACCAACAACATTGCAATGCTTACAGACTGGAGGTTTCCGACCACTGGGGCGAGAGCCAGTATGAGCTGCAAAGGCCATCTGATAAAAAACAGCAGGAGAATCTGAGACTGGAGCAATAGAAGTCTGAATTAATAGGCGACGATGCTCATCACCATCAACAATAGCAAAGGCCTCGTAGAGAGAGGGTATAGGAGACGTGTTCAAAATCTGAGTACGAAGATATTCGAACTCAAATTTCAAACCCATCAAGAACTGGTAAATGTGCAGATGATCCAGGCGTTGGACAATAACAGTAGCGGTTTCAGCAGGAATATCACTAAGGGGCTAGTATTGAGCCAACTCCTCCCAACGGGACTGTAAATAACCAAAATAACCAGAGACACTCATCCAGAGAGAATCCTGAGACGACTGAGAAACTTCGCGATGAAGCTGATAAATCCGTGACTCATTGCGCTTATGCACATACATCTAGGTCAAAGCATTCCATAAGCCGTGAACAGAAGTGTGATACATGAACATATGATAACTACGAGGCTCCATTGAATTGAACAACCAACCCAGGATAGTACAGTTGTCCATATTCCACTGATCGAAGTTCGAATCGGTTGGAGGAGGCTTAGGTGTAGTGCCAAGAAGCCAACTGGATTTGCCTCTGGACTCGCCTAAGCCAACTGGCTTAGGCGAATAGAATGAGACCATGCGGCGAAATTTTACTCATCCATGAGAACAGTAGTCACCCTCTGCGCAGGAGAATGCGGAGTCAGAGACATAGAGAGATCCTGACGCAAATGTGGACCGGTGGAAGACTGATCAGTACCCTTATCGTTATCTTTTCCAGTGTTGGTCATTGTATCAGAATCAAGAAACCCAATAAATAATCAATCAGGCACAGAGGAGAAACTGATGATGAAAAGGCTGCTGGACAGAGACAACAACAGTAATCAGAGGCTACCGGAACACCCCAGGTAGCCCAAGAGAAGAGAAAGAGAGCACAAAAGGGCTCTAAACCATCACAAGACCCAGGAACAGGGCAAGACGCAGCCTAGTGGCTGCGCAAGGGTCAGCCGAGGCTAACCAAAAAGAGGGCCGAGAGCCTGTGGAGGTTCGGCTGAGAGTGGGGAGGTGACTGGGATTCCGGCGCAGGTGGGTGAGGTGGCTGGTGGTCGGCGTAGGAGGCTGGTGGCGGCAGAGGTGGTGCGGCGCAAGTGGAGGTGGTGCGGCTGGAAGAAAAAGAGGCTAGGGTTTTAGTCTCTTTGGCTCTGATACCAAGAAGAAACTATATTTTTCTTATTCCACAATGTTAAAGTACAAGGTATATATACATCTATGAGAAACTAATAAAAGGAAATAAAAGAAAAGAAAGGAAATACAGGTAAGATCAAATCAATCTATTCTTAAAACATCGTGATCCATAAATCACGGGAATAATGATATTCTGAATATTCCAACAAGTTGGAATACTTCCAAACGTATAAAACTTCCCACAGAGGAAGGTTTCACTATTTAAACCCCTACAAGGAATGTCTTGAAAAGAGATTGACCTCACCAACGTTTGTTGTGATCCTTCACTTACATGATGTTCAACTATGGGAGAAATATTACCTAACTTGGACTCCAGAACATATCAGGAAATCTTTTTTTTTTTTTGATAAAATACATTAAGATCAAATCTTAATATTTTTTTGTCATCGGAACCTATTTTACAATATGATAAAATTCCTTGTAATTTCTTCTACCCGTGATTTACATCCTGGCTATTGAAAGGTATCACTATACCAAATTAGTTTAGGAATGTGGTTTCATCCTGGTTATTGAATGGTTAGCCATTTAATTACTAGTTCTTGTCACCTTGACCAAGTAAGGGAAACAATCTCAAGTTTTGGAATTGCTTGATATTTTGCAGCATTTGCAGCTTTTGATCGGTTTTATGTAATTGCTTTTATGGAAACTTAGTATTGCTGCATCATCATTAATGGTTTAAACTTATGATGTGCTAAACTTGGGACATTAATATTGTTAATTAATGATACCTTCATGGTTTTTAATTTATAGTAGTATCTTAGACTTTTTTTTTTTTTGCTTCCTCTCTCCTGCACCATGTCCCTATTCTTCATTTGCGTAGTGGTCATCACAGAATAATTCACTTGTGATGTTGTAGATGAACACAAGGCTTTGAAATTGGTGGACGCCCCCGTCTCTGGTGGTGTTATAAGAGCCTCCAACGGAACACTTACGGTGTGTTTGGGTGGTAGTTATCTTTGTTTTTACCAAAAACGCTATTCTCGGTGTTTGTTGAGTTAAAATTTAACTGAAGTTAGATATTATTGTTAGATAATGGCCTCGGGTACAGACGAAGCTCTTAAGCATACTGGTGCCGTTCTTTCAGGTTGGATGAGTTCAATGAATAATTTATATGTTACATTGTATGTATTGAAATTTATTTCATTTATTGATCAAGTGATCCTTGGCTGTTTTGTGATGGCTTATGAATAGCATTAAGTGAGAAGCTCTATGTTATCAGAGGAGGTTGTGGTGCTGGAAGGTACTTAAGTTATCTTTGCTTCTTCGTGCATTTAAATGTCTTTTACTGAGTCATGAGGCCTGTACATGCAGGCTTAAATTACCATCTCTGAAATATATTCATCTATAGATTTGTCAGAAAGATACTAGTTACAACATTGTTCTATATTTACTCTCCAGTGGTGTAAAGATGGTTAATCAACTGCTTGCTGGAGTTCACATAGCATCAGCAGCCGAGGCAATGGCATTTGGGGCTCGACTGGGTCTTAATACAAGATTATTGTTTGATGTCATGACAAATTGTGGGGGAACATCTTGGTATGATACTTCCATGTTGCTGTTCTTTGGATAAAAGTGATATTGGTTTAATTTAATTTAGGTCCCTGAGTTTGAATTTCATTCTTTGTTTGAACTGATGCCCCACATCAGTTGGTCCTTTAATATCGATTGCCCTTTGAACCTTGGAGTTAAGAGTCTGATCTGGAGCAAGCAAAGTGAATATCTAGCACGTTACAAACAGAGAGCGGATTGTGTTTTGCATGTGAGTGTGGTGTCAGTGAAGGCAAAGCTCAAGTTATACACATCATGTGCTTAGTACAGTATTTTCAGTAATTATTTTTCAAAGTTTATCTACTCAATTAACACAATATCCTGAAACTCCCAGTTGATATACCTGAAGTTTATCATGGAGAAATTATCCTTTTTTTGAGACATTAGGTTAGGAAATATGAAAAGCTTAAGGCACCGTTTGAACAAGGATATCCCACTTCTGGCATAAAAACAATAGTTTACTTGAAATGCATGAAAAACATCAAACACTATGAATACATAGCTGTGTTCCATGACCTTGGGTTTCATATATTCGGGAAGTCCAATACTTAGACACCTACTACTCTCGACCCTCATTCTGAAGTCCATGGAATGTAGAATGAAATATTCCAACAAGACAATAGTGATGGACAAAAATCGTAAGAAAAAAACCACTTCCCTTGTGGCCGGATGGCAAGGCCTCTGGGTGTTTTACCCAGAGGTCTCAAGTTCGAATCTCAAGGGGGTGGCCACAAGTGGTTCACCCGGACGCCCTGGTCTCGTGGGATTAGTCGAGGTGCACGCAAGCTAGCCCGGACACCCACGGTTACCAAAAAAAAAAAAAAATCGTAAGAAAATAAGCTTCTAACTTGTATTGCATACTGAATTTCTGCATGATCAAAAAATGTTAAATTTTTTAACTTTGCTGCTTTGATTTAATTATGTTGGTTTACCCACGGGCAATGAAGCTTACTGTACTTCTTATTTGTTAGAGATTCACATTAATATCTGCTTTTTCCAATTTTATGCATTAATGATGTTACTTCTAATGCAGGATGTTTGAGAACCGTGTTCCGCATATGGTGGACAATGATTACACACCATTATCCGCTCTAGATATCTTTGTGAAGGATCTGGTCAGACTAACTTCCACCACATGCACTGGTTTTAACGGAAAGACTTATTCTACTATCCAGTTTAATAATATTTAATCGTAAATGGTTCGCAGGGCATCGTTTCTCGTGAATGCTCATATCGTAGAGTTCCTCTTCATATTGCTACTGTTGCACACCAGCTATTCTTGTCAGGTGTGGTTCAATTGGTGAAGATCTCTCTCTCTCTCTCTCTCTCTCTCTCTCACACACACACACACACACACACACACACTCTGTCTTACTCACTCACTCAGTATTCACTCTCTCACTGTCAATTGCTTCGTCTGATCCAATTGAGAATGCCTTCCAGTAGAACATGTACTTGTTAAATAAGCAGTTTCTCCAAAAGATTAAGTTGCTGGAGAGTGGACCCAACAATGTATATCAAGCTCTACACCATCCTTCACATGTCACCCCGTCTCGCACGTGGAGAGGCAACAAGAATGAAGCAATTAAATGCACTCCATCATAACGGAGACAAAAAACGTAAACACTAGAATGACGGACAGAGACTTGAACACAAGGCCTCTCAGAACCAAAGCCCGCTAGACAGTTTTCAAACATGAGTGTTTGAACATGAAGGTAGTTGAAGTATGATTTGTGTGAAGAACAATGAAAAAGGAAGAAGAGGGAAAGAGAGCAGGAACAAGAATATCGTAAAAATTATGGTCTTCTAAGGATAGTGAACAATTTCTTTTCCATACGGCTGCCAGCCTGCCATGATGCAAGTTAGTAGCTGATAATCCACACTTACATGGAATTTCCCAATATTCTCAGCAAAGGTTACTTGAACATAATTAGCTATGTTCTCTTGCCCTTTTACCTGAAATCATTTGCATGATAGCCGACCTAAGTTCCTTGTTTGCCAACAAAATTAGCTTTTAGATGATTTTTGTAAGGTGATTTTAGCACGCTGCCTCATGGGAGCATCAAAGATGAACAAATCTCTTGTCTTCTTAACATTAAGAAATAGGAAAATTTGGGTTGAATATTCTTATGGAAGAAAGATTTTATTCCAAAAACTGGTGTGGGTAAGTGTGTGCATTGGCTATTGTTTGGGTTTATCTATCAACTGTAACTCACCAGAGAAACCTTCGTAACATCCCCTCTATATGTTTGGAGTTGTTAGCTGACATACTGAGTAATAGTTCGGAATGTTACCCGTGGTTGTCCAATAGTGAATTTTATTTTGAAATGGTTTGCCAAAACTATGAATCATGAATCGTATGATTCAGTTTTTCAGATAATAACTAATAATATGTATTTGTATAAGCACCTGTACAAAGTTCAGAATTATGAATCATGAATCATTTTATTGTCTTGGGTTGTATGAAACTCCAACTGACTCGCACGGATCAACTCATGAATCTACAGATTCTAACAACGATGATGTTACCGTTGATCAGGTTCTGCTGCTGGATGGGGTCGATTGGATGATTCTGCTGTAGTTAAGGTATAAACTTTTGATGTCCGTATAACTATGTTTGACGTGCGTGCAAACTGTAACTACTAATTCAAACATTTCATTTGCAGTTTAAGATTTCTACAGTTGTTTAGGATATGAATGTTTGGCCTACAAAGTACATCAGCAACACATGTCAATAGTCAAGATCTTGACTGAAACAGTGAAACTGAATGATTACTTATTTATTTGCAATCTGTTTGTACTCCCACAGGTCTATGAGACACTCACAGGTGTCAAAGTTGAAGGGAAACTTCCCATTGCTAGGAAAGAAGAAGTCTTGAAATCTCTTCCATCTGAGTGGCCACTAGATCCCGTTGAGGATATACATATCATGAATCAAGGAAGTTCAAAAATTCTTATTGTTTTAGATGATGACCCAACTGGGACTCAAACTGTTCATGATATTGAAGTATTAACAGAATGGTTAGTATCATGTCAATGATTTCAATTTTTTTGTTTGCAAGTTTGGTAGCGAAGGCATTATTATCTATTCTTGGATAGTCATATACTTGCAAAGCCAAGCTGCTGTATTTTCTTTTGGTGACTAGTGTACTTTCTCCTCCAAGATCCTCATTTTGTTATCTAAACAGAGGCCCTGAAACATCTTTTGTTGAAAGAGAAAGAGAACCCCTAGACCTCTCAAATACTTTACTAGCTATTTGGCTAATGTTTGCACATTACTGTTTCCAGGAATATTGACTCACTTGTTGAACAGTTTAGAAAAATGCCCAAATGCTTTTTCATTTTGACCAACTCTCGGTCACTCAGTTCTGAGAAGGTAAAGAGCTTCCTCCGAAACATATTATCTTCAATATTAATTGTATTTTCTTCTTAAAATGAAAAGAAATGTTTGTATATATATATATATATATATATATATCTGCCGAGAATAAATTACTGAGTTCAAATTTGGGATTCCTACAGGCCACCGAACTGATAAAAGAGATATGCCGTAACATATTCACTGCAGCTAAGTCAGTGGAAAATATTGATTATACAGTAGTTTTGAGAGGTGATTCAACATTACGAGGTCACTTCCCAGAGGCAAGAACTAGGACTCTCCAGTGCATAATAAAATTAAGACAATAAGGTAATTCTTTGAACCCGTCTTATGACTTAATGCCTACTTTAATTTGTGTAGGAAGCAGATGCAGCCGTTTCAGTTTTGGGTGAAATGGATGCATGGATCATTTGCCCCTTTTTTCTTCAAGGAGGGCGTTACACCATTGAAGATGTTCACTATGTTGCAGAATCCGATGGGTACTAAGCTATATTTTATGTTGTGTTTGGAGCGGAAGTAGCTTTTTTTAGTACATCAATGTCCATATAATTTAACATAGAGAAAGAACAAAAAAATAAAATAGGGGTTAAGATGAAGATAGAAACATGACATAGTGAGAGTTACATGCTATAGAAGTTGTGGAGCATGGGGTTCCATCAATCCCAACGCATGTCCTTATATGCAAACCACCATCTCCAACTTAAAAGAGGAAGCAAGCAACCGCCCGTTTGTGTTAGCTTTTAAAATAGTAACTTTTTGGAATGAGAAATTTTTTTAAAGCTTGGAGCTTTTTTTTTATTAATTATTTTTTTTATTAATATAACTGTTATTTAGTAGCTTTTAAGAGGAATCAGCCAGATTTTTTAAAATGCTGTGACAAAGCTAATCCAAATGGTCATAGCTTTTTAAACAATCACTTCCAAATGGGCTCTAAGACTTGCTTTTTTGGAAAGGTAGAAATTATATTAGAATGCATCGTTAAAGGTAAGTTGAATATGAAGAGAGTAATGTAGTCACAATTGGTGAGAATACATTCCGTAGATGTCATTCCAAATGCACCCTTATTTTTTTCAACATGCTGAACACCGACACAGTAAGAATGTTGGTGTCTGTAGGCTTGTCCCTGCAGGAGGCACGGAATTTGCAAAAGATGCTGCTTTTGGCTATAAATCTTCAAACCTCCGTGAGGTATAGTTTGTTCATTGTATATACATATAACACATGGCTATTCGGTAATATTCGAGTAGAGGGTTGAGATTCAATGTTTTCTTAATTTGAATTCAGTGGGTAGAGGAGAAAACTAGAGGCTGCGTACCAGCCAGCAGCGTTGCATCTATCTCTATCCAACTGCTAAGGAAAGGTGGACCAAATGCTGTGTGTGAGCATCTTTGCAGTTTGCAGAAGGTCAAGACCACACTTGAAAAAGACTCAGTCAATTTTGTGTACCTGTTTATGTATATTACTGTATTTGATGGTTTTTTGTGGTTATTTTCCTTGTTATCCTGACATTTAATACTTGCCCAATCAAACAACACATGCAAATCACAGAGTCACACAGACACACATAGACACCTGTATTTAGTTGAACCCAACTCCTTGGAATTAAGGGCCTTTTCTATATACATAAGTTGTGGATGTATATTTCACTGGGTTAATTTCTCTGCCTTGCTCAGGTGAATTGCATGACTCAATTTATTCATAGACATAAGTAGTTTATTTTCTACTTTAGTTCAGAACATTATGTGTTCACATCCTATGGCTTTAATTTTCTGGTGAAACAGGGGTCAACATGTATAGTTAATGCAGCTAGTGAAAGAGACATGGCTGTGTTTGCAGCCGGAATGATCCAGGTAAGATCTCTAGTTGTATTGTGTTTCACTTAGGATCTGTTGGTTCATGAATTCATCGAGGGAAAGGAAATGAAATCACTAAGGAAAACACTTCTCTTTGTTTGGTTAGTAAGGGTAGTGACTAGTTAGGAGAAGGAAAACAAAGCAGAGTGAGAATTTTTATTATGAATTTATGAGTCACTTTTCTCCCTTTTTTCCTCAAGTTATAACTATATTTTGTATTTCTTTTAATTGCTATTTAAGCATGGAGGGAAACAAAAGGAAAGACACGGAACTAGTTTTCATTGTTGTTTTCCTTTCTTTTTTTCTTTTCCTTCTCTGAATCCTCAAACCATACAAAGCCACAGCGTACCTCGTTAAAGAATGAAACCAACTAGGTAAATCAAATTCTCAACATTAGTGTTACAGTTTTGTACTCTTTGTTATGTCTCTGACAAAATCGTATAGTCTTTTTTTGACCCATCATTTCATTGGCAGGCAGAAATAAAGGGAAAGCGCTTCTTGTGCCGCACTGCTGCTAGTTTTGTTTCTGCACGGCTTGGAATTATCTCAAAAGCTCCAATTTTGCCTATTGATCTAGGAATTAATAAAGAAAGTAGTGGTGGTGGTCTCATAGTTGTGGGTTCATATGTTCCGAAAACAACTAAACAGGTCAAAATGACTCCTGAAATTGGAATTTTCTATCTTCTGACCATTAGTTATGATATTTTGTATAGTTTGTAAAACAATTTCTGTAATCCTCAGGTTGAAGAACTCAAAGTACAATGTGGCCATATCTTAAGAGTTATTGAGGTGAATGAGATTCTAAATCTCTATGTTATGTTGTGGTTATAAATGTTGATGATGGATCTTTTAGTGAAAGAATATAAGAAATTGTGGGATACTAGTTTAAACTTTGCAACACTGTGTTTATTATTTACCAATTTGGTTGCTGCATAAGGGTCTTAATGTACCCTCTCTCTCTTTTAGATTTCTGTTGATAAACTTGCCATGAAGTCACTAAAAGAGAGGAAGGAGGAAATCGATCGAACATCTGAAATGGCAGATCTTTACCTTGGGGCCTCAAAAGACACTCTAATAATGACCAGTCGAGAGCTCATCACGGGAAAAAGTGAGCCTCCTCTTGTTCTCTGCTTTGATAGTTTTCATACGGTGCCAGTTTTATAAACATTTCAGCATAAAGAGTTCATTATTTTCTGTACAAGATTTCCCTCAACGTGATGGATAGCTATTGACCCCACGTGGGGTGTGTTTGGAATCACTTCTCAAACATACTTTCGCCACCTCTGTTTATGGGACCCTAAACGCATATTTTAGCCTTTTTAGATTAATCTTAGGAAGCACTTTAGAATACCAAAAGCAAGTATTGGCTGAAACATGTCCAGAGGTGCTTTGCCCAAAAGTGATGCAGGAAGCAGAGGGGGTTTTAGTTTTTCTTGATTCTCATATACCCTTGTGTGTAGGGCTTTTGCTTCTGCCTAACCCAAAAGCCCCGGCAAATCCTAAGTGGCCATTCATGTGAAAAAAGCAGATACAGGAAATAGTGTGTACAGTTAATTGCTTCTAAAATGGCATCTCATTTTTCCTCGGACAGCTCCCTCTGAGAGTTTGGAGATCAACTTTAAGGTGAGCTCTGCACTGGTGGAAATACTTAAGCGGATAACTACAAGACCCCGTTATATTCTTGCAAAGGTACTTTGTTGTATTGCTCGAATTACCTGAGGATATAATTTTCTTTTCTTCTAACTGTAATACTGTTGGCTTTAGAGACCTCTATTTTGTTCATTTGCTTTTACTTTTGCTCGCTGTTCCTTTTGTTTTATAACTTTGTCAAATACTAATCTTACATTCAAGTACAAGTTTAATTTTTGCCTTTCTTCAGTGTGTTCATTACATTTGAATCATTTTTATGTAACCTCCTCCAAAGAAAATGCAAATTTATTTCTTGGCCATCATAAAATTGTTTTTTCAACCTTAGGGTGGAATTACGTCATCAGACCTTGCTACAAAAGCTCTAGAAGCAAAACGTGCTAAAGTAGTTGGACAAGCATCAGCTGGTGTGCCCCTGTGGCAGCTTGGTCCCGAAAGTAGACATCCAGGAGTACCATACATTGTTTTCCCAGGTACATTCAAGCTCTAATCTCATTTCACACCTTTAGGGGCTGTTTGGGATAGTGAAGAATCGGTTTCGTGGTTCATGAATAAATTGGCTCTATTAATTCAAATGTTTGGTTAATATCCATTTCTTACACTGGAGTCCATGCATATCTCTCAAAACTGGTTCTTTGTCAAACCAACATAACATTGGTTCAAATAAAACCCAGATAGAAAGTGAGACCGGGATTGAACCAAATCCTGTTTTAAGAATTCTCAAACATGCCCTCAAGTTTTAGATGATATGTACCTTATAAAATGCACTTTTTTTTTTATAGGGAATGTCGGCGACAGTAAAGCTCTGGCAGAAGTTGTGAAATCTTGGGCCCGTCCTGTCAAACTTTCATCCACTAAGGAACTTCTTCTAGTAAGTTCCATTTCACTAACTTTTTTTTTTTTTTTTTTTATCATTTACTCCTTCAGATTTTGACTATCATATTACGTAAAGAACGCAGAAAAAGGCGGATATGCTGTTGGAGCATTCAATGTTTACAATTTGGAAGGAGTTCAGGCAGTTGTAGCTGCAGCAGAAGAAGAACAGAGTCCTGCTATTTTACAGGTTCAAAGCAATCATTTCAGAATTTATATCTTGAGTTTAAACATGGGTGATACCCACAACATACATTTCATGTTAATACATCAATGAAATGCTTAGGCTCTGATTAGTTGTTTCCGGAATTAGAGACTGAAAAGAAGAACTACAAGGAAAACCATCTCCCTAGTAATTTCGTTTGTTTTTTCCTCCATGCCTAGATAAGATTAGAAATTAGATTTTTTTTTTCAAATGCAATAAGAATTAAACAAAAGAGGAAGGTAAGTTACTCACAATATTTAGAAATATTGATTTATTTTTTCCATAATTTCTTTTCCATCCTAATTTCCTCATCATTTTCCTTATTAACCAAACAAAGAAAAGCACTTCAAAAGTCCATTACAAACAATACCAATGATTGGTTTAAGTAAATAAATCAATAAGACAGAACATGGAAGAACACTATAGCAAAAATGGAGAAACAAGGATCTCCATAGTTCTTGGATGGGCTCTCACCAGCAGGATGAATCTCCTTCCAAGCTCACAAATGCGAGTAAACAAAACAAGGTTTTTTACTTAAGTCAAACAAGGGATTAAAGCTTCAAATAATTTGAATCATTCAAACTGGTTTATGATGACATTAGTGCGAGTTCCGAATCATGCTTTTACCATATTCATGCCCTATGAAGCACCGACACTATATTTTGGATCTCGTATCAGTGTCGACTATGAAGCACCGACACGGACACGCGACACGGATACGACACGACTCAAATACGGTGACACGCTATTTGTCAAAAAAGCATGATACGATACGTCGGGGACACGAATTTTTTTAAATATTTTTAAAAATATACATTTACCATGTCTAATCAAAATTGGCATAAAAGCACATAAATCACAACAATATTATGAGATTATCAATAATAAAGCCAATGAATAAAATTCAAAAACATCTTCATTAATAGGCCAATAGCATTCATCAACATTCATCAACCAAGTTGAAGTACATTTGCTAACTACTAAATAATACAAGAACTTGTCCCCTAAAATATGTCTATTTACATCAACCAAGCTCCAAAAGATGTTGCTAACTACTAAATAATATATGAACTTGTCCTAAAAAATATGTCCATCTACATCAACCAAGCTCCAAAAGATATTTTCTAACCACTAGTATTAGTATATAGCCCAAAACGTAAGTTTGTGATCATGAACCAAGTTCCAAAAGATATTTGCAAATTACTATTTACTAAATAGTAAATACTACATATGTCCCAAAAAAGATTTCCATAAACTCATTCTTCAATTGTCTCATCACCATCATCAGTAAATATCATTGCCCTCCATCTCCGGTTCATCAAGGGAGAGTTATGCAATCTCAAGCTCCCCAACATCTTCAAATGAATCAAAGGCATCTCCGGCAATATCCCACATTTTGGTTTCTTCTCGAAGGTATTGTGGAGTTCTTCTAGATAAAAGGCGGAGATTACTATGAATGAAAACCAAGTCTTCAGCACGTTTAGGTGTCACCTTATTCCTTCTCATCGAGTGCACAAAAGAGTATGTACTCCAATTCCTCTCAGCACATGATGAAGAAGAAGGATGCACAAGTAGCTTCAAAGCAAAGGTTTGAAGCAAAGGTGCGCATGCACCATAGGTTACCCACCAGCTTTTAGGATCCATTTCATAGCGATGGTGAATGGAATCAACATCCCCAAACTCTTCCGACCTACATGAGAAATCAACATACTCTGCAAACAACTTTGCTTGATCCTCTGAATTTGAAAAATATTTTTTCATGCACTTTAATCTTTCTCGAGCAACTTCCACATCTTTGTGTGGAGGAACTTGATGAGGATCCTCATTAAGCCATTGCTCGCTATAGTACCTTAAATAGAAGAAAAAAGAATTAAAGTAAGTCTATGACTAAGAGTCTAAGACCCTCATCAAATTATCATAGACTCACTCTTAGAATTTAGAAATTACAAGTCACCTTGGATTTAGTGCATGAGCTAAGCAATGGAGGGGACTGTTGTTCTTGTTCCAACGGTCCACGAGAATTTGATGCACCACTTCAAAGAAGGTAGATGACTCTTCAAGCCACTTTCCTTCATGCCTATGAATTGCAACCTTCACCTTTTCAATCATTGTGTCCCACATGTCGTAAACCAAGTGAAGACAAGGCTTGTCCGTATCACAAGCCCTAAACATATCATATATAGGCGACGTGAAGGAAAGTATGTAATCTATTTTGTCCCACCAAACATCATCTAACACCTTCTCTTTCATAGTTCTAGCTTTTCCCGCATCATCCTCTCTATAGGACTCCACTTTTCACTAATTACCATGGTTTGGAGACTACCTTTTATGAGCTTAAATCTCCTAAGCATAACAATCACCGAGGCAAAACGAGTAGTTGCAACTGAAAGTAATTTCAAAGGAGCAAACTCGTTAAACATAGCCAATCTCATGGAGTGGTTCATGATAAAATTCTTGATGAACATCACTTCATCCGCAATGTCCGTGATCCAACTACACTCTTCGTAGGTCACTCAATTTTTTTCAAGATTCTTTGCCATACAAATATTTTGCAAGGCAAGATTGAGTGTGTGAACCACACATGGTGTCCAAACAATATTAGGATATAAACCTTCAATAAGAAGTCCCGCACCCGCGCAATTCTTGGCATTATCGGTGATCACTTGAATAACATTATCGGGACCAACCTCATCAATCACTTCTTTCAACAAACCAAAAATAAAAGCCTTATCTTTGGTTTCACCCGAACAATCCACCGCTTTAAGAAACATAGGCCCACTTTCCGTTACCGCCATGAAGTTAATCAAGGGCCTCCTTTGTGAATCACTCCATCCATCACTCACGATGCTTACACCTTTTTCCCTCCACGTGCTTTTGATAGGTTGTAGTAATCTCTCAACATTTGCCTTTTCTTGTTGGAGTAAACTTGTCCTCAACAAGTTATACCCTGGTGGCAAATATCCCGAAAGAGCATTGTTTGCGGCAAATGAAAAACAACTCACGTAGTACGGGCTCTTTGATAGATGAAATGGTAAGCCCAAGGCATAGAACATCATAGCAATCTCCACGTGCATTTGGTCATGGGTCTTCAAGTTAAATGCCTTCCCAATAGCCATACTTCCGCTTTCACTAGTCTTTCTCTTTTTCAAATCATAACCTCCTTGCACAAAACTATTCAAACCACCCGATGCCACACTAAAAGGGGGCAACGGTACTTTCTTTGGTGCATTTCTTCGAGCTCGCTCATTGACTTCCTCCTCTAATTTTTGCATGTCCGTTATATCTTCTTGTTTCACTTTTTTACAAGCAGCAATACCACACCCACTCAATTTTAACAAATGAGCTCTAACCCTTGTATATGAACTTTGTTTAGTCTCATGGCAAAAATTGCCATGATATATTTCCCCCTCCAGTATTATGTTTATCATCATATCTCGTAACATATTTCCAAAGAGGTTTTTTCATGTCTTCTTCATTGGTTGATGCCACCTCATTATTAGAATCCCTAGAAGACATGTATTGTAATCTAGGAAGGCACAAAATGATGGACAAAAAATTATAATCAGAACCTAGGTAAACACATACCCACATAAAACCCTAATGGACAACATATTCAACCATAGTTTGAAGTTAAAAGTTTAAAACCTTAAACTAATGCATATACAAAAACCATAGATTAAAACCCCTAAATCTCTTTTTAGTTTTTATAGTTGAGAACCATCAACAAAAGGGAGATTTTCAGCCACAAGAAAAAAATAAAATAAAATAAAATAAATAAAAAAATAAAAACCAAAAAAAAAAAAGGAGAAAATGAAGGAGAAGAATACTTGTGCTTCAGCGAATGCAGTCGGCTTCGGCAGTTGGCGTCGGAGTCGCAGTCACAGGCAGCAGTCGGCCTCGGCGTCTCTTCTTCTCTTCGTTTCTCTCTCTCTCTCTCTCTCTCTCTCTCTCTCTCTCTCTCTCTCTCCCTCTATGTAATAGCGTGATATGATTCTAAAAAATATCTTCTTCTTTTTATATGTTGTTAAGATTGTGAAGTTGTTTTATTTTTGTTTACAACCCATATATTATTTTAAAACTTTCATTTACATCCAAAATTTATAAAAACTTTCAAAAAATTAGAGTTTTACCCCCAAAATTTCAAAGTAGGGTATGAAACTGCCCATTTTGTGTCCCGCGCATGTCACGAATATGTCGGCAGCGTGTCAGATCAAGAAAATGAAATAAAATAATAGGACTCGTGTCGGGAGCGTGTCGGGTTGTGTCAGTGTCAGATTCGATGTCGACACTAATACGGGAGCCAAAATAGAGTGTCGGTGCTTCATACAGTGTCGACATCGAATCTGACACTGACACGACACGCTCCGCTCCCGACACAAGTCCTATTATTTTATTCCATTTCCTTGCTCCGACACGATCGCGACACGCGCGGGACACAAAATGGGTATTTTTATACACTTACTTTGAAATATTGGGGGTAAAACTCTAATTTTTCTGAAGTTTTTATAAATTTTGGATGTATATGAAAGTTTTTTAAAATACAATATGGGTCGTAAACAAAAATAAAAGAACTTCGCACTCTTTAAAGATAAAATTAAATAATAATATTAAATAAAATAAAATAACATATCTTTTTTTTTATCTTTCCCGTTGAGAGAGAGAGAGAGAGAGAGAGAGAGAGAGAATCATACACTTTTGTGGAACTCAACCATAATAAGAGATTAGGGGTTTTTAAATCAGGATTTTTCAATCTAGGTTTTTATATATGCTTCAGATTAGGGTTTTAAACTTTTAACTTCAAACTATGGTTGGATATGTGATGTATAAGTTTTATATTGTTGTCCATTAGGGTTTTATGTGGTATATGTTTTATTCAATGACTTTGTTATTGATAATGTCATAATATTGTTGTGATTTGTGTGCTTTTATGCCAATTTTGTTTAGACATGGTAAATATATATTTTTAAAAAATATTTTAGAGAAATCGTGTCCCCGATGTAGTATCTTATCATGCTTTTTTGAGAAATGTTGTGTCGACGTATTCGAGTCGTGTCGCATATCCGTGTCGGTGCTTCATACTTCATGCCTCTACGGTGATCAAATTCTTTCCTGTTGAGACAAAGATGATTAATGGTATGTTTCGAAGTTTCCACCACATCTCCATACTTTCTATGCTTGTTGATAACTTCTTCAGCTTTGTAGGCCTAAACCAGAAAGATCTGACGATATTCTTCGAATTGATGTAATTTTCTTCAAAGATTTTAATTATTGCAATTCAAACAATGTGATGATATGAAAAGAAGTTATGATGTTAATTTTGAACCTTCTTTGAAACTCAACCCTAGTAAAAAAATTCATTAATTAGGAAAGTAAAGGTTAGCAAACCAGACGATAATTATTCATTTTATATCTGAGAGATATTAAAATTCGTTCTCTTAATTTATGGAATTGATGCAACTTGGTCCTGATATTAAATCCTTAATATTCATGTCACATATTTTAGCAAATTTCTGAATCACTATTTGCTTTCCAGATACATCCAAGTGCCTTAAAGCAAGGAGGAATTCCTTTGGTTTCGTGTTGTGTATCTGCTGCAGAACAAGCAAGTGTAAGTTCCATTGAATACTTTTTAACAGACCAGGAAAAAAAAATTGGGTACCTTTTTTTTAACAAGTTTACTACCATTTTTTTCTGTTGTTATTTATGGTTTAGATATTTCAACGTTATAATACTATTTGCATCTCATTTGATGTTTGAGGTCTTAATTGCAATCAGATATGCTTTGAAACAGTAATTTTTATACTATTTTTGTTCAACTTTATCAGAGGCAAAATAAATTTCTTCATTTGGGGGATAGAATGTAATTTAAAATATAGATTGATTCTCTGACATCTTTCATTGCTAGGTTTTCGTGCGAGTAAAAAAATTGAGAAAGTTAACATATATTCATGCATAACAGGTCCCCATCACTGTTCACTTTGATCATGGAAATTCCAAGCAAGAGTTGGTGGAAGTCCTTGAGTTAGTAAGTTTGTTAATATGTGCAAAAGGCATCTCTATGTTCATCACAAATTGTGGATACATATAGTAGCGCATAATATTTAATGTATTAGCACATTATAATGTTGAACATGGCAGGGATTTCACTCGATCATGGTGGACGGTTCGCACCTTCCCTTCGAGGAAAATATATTATACACAAAAGTCATTTCATCCTTGGCACGCTCAAAAGATATGTTGGTGGAAGCTGAATTAGGGCGATTGTCCGGGACAGAAGATGACTTAACCGTAGAAGATTACGAAGCAAGGCTAACTGATGTTAATCAGGTTGCTTTTTTTTTAACCCCCTTCAGTTTTGTTTGGTTTAGGGAGTTAGAGAAGAAAAAGAAAAGGAAAGGAAAACAAGAATAAAAACTGGTTCCCTTGTTTTCCTCCATGCTTAAATGACATTAGAAAGCAAAAAACTTCAAACATATACTTGTAACTTGAGGGAAAAGGGAGGGAAATGACTCACAATTCAAAATTTCGTAATTTTCTAGCTATATATTCTTTTCCGCCAATTCTCCTCACTGTTTTCCTTATTAACCAAACAAAGAAAGTGTCATTATTGGTGTTGTCCTTTCTTTTCCCTCACTAAATCCATGAACCAAACAAAGCCTTTGTTTTAATCAGCAATTTGTTCATGTTTTTGTTGTTGCCAACATCATGATATTTGGAACCAAATGAATTTCAGGCCACAGAATTCATTGATCGGACTGGGATCGATGCTTTGGCGGTGTGTATTGGAAATGTCCACGGAAAATACCCGGCAACTGGCCCGAATCTTAGGCTTGATTTGCTTAAGGTCAATTATAGACTGTCATACTTTAAATTCCTCATTTTTTTTTTCTTTCAACATTGCCTTGGGTTGATATTAGTAATTTAGTACCAACTAAAATCACTTTGTTAATTAATGACTTTCATATTGAATTAAACCACTATGGTCTCAAATTGCTTGAATACTTCCATCTTCCATACTGTTGGGGGGTATTTGGAAAGGGAACGAACTGGTTTTGTGGTTCACAAGTTACCGGTTCTACATATTCAAGTATCTGTCAATAGCTCTTTTCTTACACAAGAGTCCGTGTCTGACCTAAAATCATTCTTTACACAGATTCTTTGTCAAACCAAAATAAGATATAAAAAAAAAAAAAATTAAAATAAAAAAGTATGAGGGTGTGACTGATGTCAAACGGGCCCTTGGTTAAACTCTAACTTCTATTTAATGTGTAGACTGAATATTTTTTGAAGAAACATTCCAAAATATGCTGGTCCTGCAAAACGGGGGTTCTCTTCTAGTATCAGCATTAATTTCTTGAAGTTGCTAGTATGCAAGTATAACAAACACTCCTGGAACTATGTACCTGAATTTGATACACAGGCCCCATGGTACACTGATGACGACCTCGTGCATGAGGTTGTTAAAAAATACTCAGGCACTAGCATGATATTGGAAAAAACCATCTGGTCTCGCCCATAACCTATGCAGTCCACAATAGTCATTTCTCTGATGGAAATCCCTTGAAGGTTACCAATCCTGAAGGCTGCTAATATATCTCATACTAGTCAAAACTTAAAACATAAAGTTCGAGTCCATTTGAGTTTTTTCATTGTTTGGAATTCGCTGGAAAAGTTGAAGTCAGGCCTGCGATATTTTATTAGGGATCTGTAGTTGGATGAGTATAGAGTTGTCAGATCATTCCCAGGTTTAACTAATGTTTTTGAATAGTCTTTAATTACTGCTCTATTGTCTATATATCGATATGTTCACAATAGAGAACATAAATAGTGGAAGAATATTCACGAACTCAGTGAATGAAGCTCCTTGACCAGATTTAGCGCTTCTGTCCTCTACTGGAACTTGTCTTTTTCTTGAAAAAAATTTGCCTGGGATAAAATCATTTTGACTTCTAGATGCATCTCTCTATCGGCTATGTTGCATAATCGAACCTTTGCTCTATGTCCAGGATCTGCATGCCTTGTGTTCACAGAAAGGAGTTTATCTTGTTCTTCATGGGGCTTCTGGATTGTCCGAGGGACTTATCAAGGTAGGTCAATTCATATCATATGCTACTGAGTTTTTCAAATGCCATGAATTATCTTTAAGTCTCTGTTCATAAGCACCCTGGATAGAGTACATTTATAATATTGCCATATTCAAATATTACAGTTTCACCCAGTCAAGCCTCCAGCAATACTGGGTGAAGGCCATTTGATTGCGCTACTAGTTTTATGTAAACCCTCGACTCTTTGAACAGGAATGCATAGAGAGGGGTGTGAGAAAGTTCAATGTAAACACTGAGGTGCGAAAAGCTTACATGGACACACTGAGCAGCCCCAAGAAAGATCTTGTCCATGTTATGGAGTCTGCAAAGGAAGCCATGAAAGCCATTGTTGCAGAGAAGATGCATCTTTTTGGCTCGGCAGGAAAAGCATGGTAAAAGTTACACAATCTACATGTTTCATGGTTTAAAACTAATTTCCCCATGTAATTCCGTGCCAGAACCTTCTGTTTGCGGCTATTGACAGAAATATTTTTATTGGTGGGGATTTGGGCTTGTATTGTATTTGCATATGCAGCTATAAAATCAGAGTGATCATTCTTTGCACACCCTAGAAACAATTTTCCATGCATGATTGATCGATGCATTTTTTTTTTTTTTGGGTGGGTTTTTAGGATTGTGGGAAATGAAAAAAGAGAAAGAAAAGACACACAACAATATATTTACATGGTTCTACCAGACTAGGGTTGCGTCCACAGAGTTGCTCGAAGGCAGAAAGAGAGACCTAAATAACATACAATTTGGGTTACAGGTTTACCCGAGTTGGATCTGCGAGAGTGGGTCTAAGTTTACTGTACTGTTAGACTCCACGCTACCTATTATTTTATTATGTGTTGGTAGGTATGATCTTTTCGTGTTACAGGGCAATAGCTGCAACGACAATGACCCCAGGGTGCATAAAAAATGAGATCAAACTTGTTCAAACTAGGGAAGTAAAATGCATAGATTAGGTAGCATTACAATTTACAACTTAACAAACTACTTTCTGAATCACCCGCATCACAAAAATGCATGAAACACCTATCATATTATTATCGGATAAACCTATCACCAAATCTCTCTATAATGGCTTTTTGCTCTTGGCTTTCTTGGCCTCTAATTGATCGAAAAGTGCCTTCTCTCTCATTTTTTCTATCTTCATCTTGTGAATACTCTCGACTAGTATCCGCTTGTTCTTGAATACATTTCCTTTCACCTTCGTGTACATTTCATGGTACGTGTGCCTGTCAATCTTGTCAAATTCGCGGTACTTGTGTAGTAAGCGCCGCAACACTCTCATCCTCCTCATCCACAGTACCTTTGTTGGTAATCTAGCTTCTCTTGTTCCTCTGCGCTTCCCATACCCCGAATGTCTCCCTTTGATTCTTTCTTCTTTGGCTTGCATACCATGAGATTGAGAGTTGGTTTTTGTAGGCTTCTTGATGATTAATCCATCTTTTACTAGCTTTCTTATGTTCATTCCTACAAATACAACATGCAGCATTATACACACGAAGAAACAAACACAACAAAGAAAAATTAGTGTAACTTAGCCAACCCTTTTTTCCGTGATTTCCATATCAAACCAAGGAAGCTGGTATATAATCACAACAGAAACATCAGCCATCAAATGGCTTAATTGATGTGAGTTTTTAAGAATGAGTTCTATGGCCCTATTTGATAACAACTTTTGGAGACTTTTAAGTGATTTTGGAACTCCAAAAGCAAAAATGGAGTTGTTTGGCTAATCAGCTTGTGCAATTCAATCACAAAAAACTTGAGTCAATTGCAGAAATTTGTGGTTGGACAAAAAAGCTACAATCGAACAGCTTTTAAACAAAAGCAGTTTTCTCTGATTGAATCGCAGAAACAAAAGCTATTGTCACATGGCTCCTACGTATAGGAATTTAACTAGTGGCAATGCAAAAACACAGACTAGAATTAGCCATTGAGATGTCATTGATCTCGTTGGAGTCCAGCCAAACGCGCTTCTTCCCACAGTTGAATATGCTGGCCGCAAGCCGCTTCTGCATCCTCAAAGACACCATTGTTAATGTTATGTTCTTGTTTGCTGTCAATGGCAAGTATATGTATATATGTGTATCAGTGGATGTATGTATATATACTGAAGCAGTGTTATTAATGTTCCATTTCTTTCTTGGAAGCCAAGTCATGATTTTCATAACGTTCAACTAAAGTTAGTTGAAGATTTCTTACCCTCTTGTTTTCTTGGGGCCAAAGATAGACATGGGCTGTTCTGGTTTCGCCCGCTTGACATGACTTCAGCTAAAAACTAAGGGCCCAATCCAGGCTTTGGGGGATTTAAAGCCCAAGTCTGGAATTTAATTGTTATAGTGCTTGTTAATACACCAAAGCTTGTGTGCATTTGCCATTTGAGCCAGTGGACTACAATAGGTAACCAAAGACCTGTTTGGCAATAACATCTGTTTCTGCGATTCGATCTCAAAATACTGCTTTTGGCCATCATATTATATATATATATATATACGGCCACTCTAGAGTGAACAGGGTAGAGTGAACATACCCAGTGAACAAATTTTTTTTTTGCTTGAAAAAACCCGCAGGCTGCCCCGTTGACCCACGTGCGCCCCACTGACCCGCAGATTTTTTCAAGCAAAAAAAAAATTGTTCACTGGATATGTTCATTCTACCATGTTCACTCTAGAGTCAGACCGTGTATATATACATATATAGGGAGAGGGCGCGGGTTCTTTTAGGCTTATAAGCCAGTTTATTCAACCCAATTCACTTTAAACCCTCTCCCTATATATATATATATATATATATTAATTATTGCGAATGACATTTTCAGTGATTGAATGGAACGGGAAAGCATCAAAGAAGCCCATATGATACTTGTGAGTAGTTATAGGTGAGACGTCAACTATTGAATCGCAGAATAGGTGAGCCATTTGTGGTTGAATCAGAGAAGTTGATTTATGAAACAGTTTGATTTTAACTTTTGAAGTTTCATAATTATAACCTCCAAAAACCGACCTAATTCTTAGCCATGACAATCCTTTACAAAGGGGAGAAAAAAGGTAGAAAAATTGATTTTGAATATGTGCTTTCTGCTTTTTAATCTCATTGGCTTTATGATATAAGATATGGATCTCAAGTATCAGAAGATGGAAGAAAAGCATTTCAATATGGTATTGCATGTATTTGGTCATTAAACAACATTCATCAACTTGAGCTGGTGCCTAAAGGATGTTTGCAAAACCTATATGTATCTAACAATTTTTTTTCGTTCTGTTTAGGGTTCGCATGATAACATTGTAGTTTTGATTTTCAGTCTCTGTTTTCATTTTTTTTGTATTCATGATTGACTCTAATATGAGAGAATTCACTCCAAAAATAAATAATAAATAATAAATAAATAAAATTGATATGCTACCATGTGAACCCTTAGTTATTTGTATTCTCCAAGTTAAATTGAATTAACTTGGGTTAATTACATTAGGAGGATGGTTTTGGCTCGGTTAAATTACCAAGACAAGGCCGCATTTCAACTAACTGAAAATTGCATGCAAATCTTAACTACAATACAATATTTTTAGTTCTTATACAACAAAGCCGTGGTTTCAAAATCTACTAGTCACGTGCCCAACGGCACTAAGTGAAAAAAAAAATATAAATAAATTAATTAATTAAAAAAAAAAAAAAAAAAAGCTTTTTGTAAGATTTTGGAAAGAAACAGAAAAAGAAAGCAAAACTTTTGTGATTATTTAGCCCATATTTGGGAAGCAGTATTACTCATTTCGCTAATTGGCCCTATGGACTATATCAAATTGATAGAACTAATCAAATGACCTATAAAAAGGGTGAAACTAATCAAACTGATAGCAAACTTTACAACCATAGTAATGGAAAAATCCTTTTTCTAGATATGCAATAGAATCTAACAAATACGATTCCTAGATTTTAAAAAAGTACACGTGAGAATACATTTTTTGAGACTTGAATTATGAAATCCGTTGTTGAAATCCACTTCTTAAACTTCAACTTTCTGTGATTTTCCACTCATATTATATCAGTTTGATTAGTTCTATGAAAGTCATTTGATCGGAGTCAAGAAAAACCTATAAAAAAAAAATAATAAACTCTATCCTAAATAGGCCTGGCAATGCAGCCCGCCCAAAACAGCCCGAAAGTTAATGAATTCGGGCCGCATAAAGTTCTATAGCAGGCTTGTTGGCCCAAATGTGGAAACCTTATTCACCCCCCTCTAAGGTTTCCACATTTGGGCCAACAATTGGTATCAGAGCTTCGACTCTTCTATTTTCAAAAAGTTTTTGAAAAATTTGAGTTAAGATCCAAATGGAAACCAACACTTCCCGCATTCATTATAATGAGGGTCACTCAGCAAATAGACCACCGTGTTTTAATGGATCAAATTATGCTTATTGGAAAAATAGAATGAGAATCTATATGATTTCTCAAGATTTTGATTTATGGCAAATAGTGGTCAAAGGGCCTCATCTTCCTACAAAAATTTCAAATGGTATTACTATTTCAAAAACGGAAGATGAATATAATGATGCCGATAAGAAACTCATAAAATTGAATGCTATGGCAATGAGTTTATTATATTGCGGTTTAGACCCAAATGAATACAATAGAATTTCATCTTGCGAATCCGCAAAAGAAATTTGGGATAAACTTGAAGTGACTCATGAGGGAACAAGCCAAGTCAAAAAGTCAAAAATTAATTTACTTGTTCAATCTTATGAAATGTTCAAAATGTTGCCTTTTGAGTCTATTGGTGATATGTCTACCCGTTTTACAACTATCATCAATAGCTTAAAAAATCTTGGTAAAGTTTATGCTAATGAAGAAATTGTTGAGAAAATTCTTAGGGCTTTACCAAAGCAATGGCAACCGAAGGTCACGGCTATCCGAGAAGCAAAAGATTTGACAAACTTGTCAATTGAACAACTCATGGGATCACTCATTACCCATGAAATGGAGTTAGCCGTGCTTGTCGAAGAAGACAAGAAAAAGGAGATCAAAAAAGGAGATATGGCCTTGAAGTCCTCAAGCTCAAAGAAAAACGGAAAAGATCATGAGAGTGATGAGGATGAAGAAATGGCTTTGATCACCCAAAAATTCGCAAAGTTTCTAAAGAAAGAAAAATTGGGAAAGAAGCTTACTAAAGATGAACAACGCAAGAAGAAGGCAATGAAGGCCACTCAAAGTAGCTCCGAGAGTGAATCATCGGGCGACGACTCAAATGAAGATGAGATCGTCAATCTTTGCCTCATGGCAATTGAAAATGGGGTAACCTCTACTTCTTGCTCTTTAAATAACTCCAATGATTTTCAAAATGTTAAGTCAAGTTCTATGGAAACAAAATTTCAAGAAGGTTATTGCATTACAACTCCTCCATCGTTGAAAGATCATAAGTATGATCATTGGAAGAGGAGAATAGAAATTTATTTTATATCACTTGACATAAATCTTTGGAACATTATCAAAAATGGATTTTCTTCTAAACCAAAGATTGAATGGAATGAAAGTGATCAAAATAACTTTCTATTGAATCTTAGAGCTATGAAAATTCTATATAATTCTTTGGATGATAATTCATATAATAGAATTCGTTCATGCTCTAGTGCAAATGAAATTTGGTTATGTTTAGAAAATTTCCACATTACTACTAACCAAATTTGTGAAGAAGAAAGAGTGTGCCTATTTGCCAATGAAGAAGATGATAAGGATGAGAAAATGGCAAAAGATGCCACTTGGGATGATGATGACTCATTCGATGACGACTCATGTGACCAAGTAGATGCACAAGAGAATTTGGTAAACTCTAATCCTCCCTCTATTGTTGAATCTCCTAACTATAATGAGCTTCAATGTGCTTTTGAGGAGTTACATGAGGAATTGGAGAATTTGGGATCTAAATATATAAGTCTTAAAAAGAACTTTTCCAAACTTTCAAATGAGTTAAATATTTTGAAATCCCAAAATGAATCTTTGAAGATTGAAAATGAAAAACATGTTTTAAGAGCACAATCTTCAAATGAGCTTGAAAAAGAAAATTTGGAGTTGAAAAAGCAATTAGATGAGTTAAAATCTCAAAATGAAATTTTGAGAAAAGAAAAGCTTGTTTCAACCAATCAACCTTCAAGTGAACTTATTGAAAAAGAAAAGGTTGAGTTGAGAAAGGAGGTGGATGATTTGACAAAAACTTTGGCAAAATTCACACAAGGTGAACAAAATTTGAATATGCTTTTGGGAAAGCAAAAATGTGTTTTTGACAAAGCCGGTTTGGGATTTAATCCCACATACAAAGAAAAGAAGTATAACAATTTCTTTGCAAAATCTACTCCTTCAAGTTCAAACAATTCTCATAATAGCTTCTTTATTAAAGCTTCAAACTCACATGATACCCTCCCCCATGTAACTTGTCATTATTGCATGAAAAAGGGGCATGTTAATTATCAATGTTCATTTCGAAAGAAAATTAACATGGTTTGGGTTGTGAAGGGATCATCTCCTTTCTCCTTAGCAAATGTTGCATCCAAGAGGCGCTTGGACAATGGTTAAATCTCTTCCTTAAGCCTAGTATGAGTAGGTTAGATTAATTTGTGTTAATATTTTCCTTGATTTTGGTAGCATGCTAATCATGTTTGTTTTCATCACATTAACTTGTTTTGATTGTGAAATCATGCTTGCTTTTCGAATAATATCTTGTTTTGATGTTCATAAGTAAATTCATCCTCCTAAGGAGATAATGCATAATGTTGATCCTATAATTGGTATTCATTCGTATATGCATATGTTGAGGGGGAACATATTACTATGTTCATTTTAGTTTGCTTGATTTCTTGGTATCATGATATTATGTTTACTTTAGTTATTTTGGTATCATATTTGGTATTTGGCAATTTGGTATCTTATTGCTTCCATGATTTGTTAACTTGAGTTTTCCTTTGTATCATTCTATTGCATATCTTGAGGGGGAACTTTTAGTTCCAATCCCCAATCTTTTTGTTGTTGTCAAAAAGGGGGAAAATGAATAGAGAAGATCTTTAAAAGCGGGAAAATGCTAGAGAGAATATGAAAATGATAGAACTTTTGAAAGGGAGAATGTTTTTAGAAAGTTATCATTCTTGGACTCATACTTTGGAATTCTTGTTACTTTGAATGATAACATGAAAATGACACTTATTGTGCTTTAATTGCTATATATCTATTGCATATTTTGACATCATCAAAAAGGGGAAATTGTTAGCCTTGAATTTATTTAAGGCATTATTTTTGTTTTGTTTTGATGATGACAAATCTAGTGATAATTGCATACTTTCATTGGTTCTATTTCAATCAATTATCATGTCATTTTCGTTACGCTAATATCTTGATTCATGTATTTAAATGTTCTAACTTTGTTTGAGAGCATGAGATATCATGTGGTGAAGTCCAAGAGTGAGGGAGCTCAACAAGGATCAAGCTTGAAGACTTGAAGATTTTTTCATCCTTGGTTGAAGATTAGGATTTACGTGTAAGCATTTTGATCAATCACTCATAGGGGCTCAAGTAACTTTAATTGGACTCTAGGATCCTTGCACTTACACTTTAAATTACTTTCAAGGACCTAAACATACTTAGACCACTCAATTAAATTCATTTCACAAAAGCTTTCAAGTGGCTAAGTCAAAAGAAAGTACCTTTGCACAGATAGGTCAACTTTAAATGCAAACCTGATCCAATTGGTAAGGAATTAGATCTTGACTTTTATATGGTTGGAAAGGTATTTGAATCTAGTTTCCGAATCTTCAAACGGATCGCAAATACGAGTTTTTTAGAGGGAGTTATGACCGTTTTAGTAAAGAGGTGTCAGTCTGCCGAAATCTGCTTAAAATCAGTCGACTGATTTTTTGAGGGTCCAGTCGACTGGTTTATAGAATCAGTCGACTGGGTGAACTTTTCAGTCGACTGGACAGCCCTGAAATGGTCTCTTCACTGCTATAAACTTCCCAGTCGACTGAACCCTCGATCCAGTCGACTGGACTGCGCTGAAAGGCATAACGACTAGTTTTTAAAGGGGGTTTTATTTACCAAACTTGCCACCAACGGCTATAATCTTTCTTAGGCTATAAATACATGTTTTCCCACACCATTTCATGTTGATCAATCCATTGGAAAACATCTATTTAAATCACACAACTTGTTGATTTCTTGTTATTCATATTTGAGCCCTATTTGTGTGATTTAAATAGATATTTTCCAATGGATTGATCAACATGAAATGGTGTGGAAAAATATGTATTTATAGCCCAAGAAAGATTATAGCCGTTGGTGGCAAGTTTGGTAAATAAAAACCCCTTTAAAAACTAGCCGTTATGCCTTTCAGCGCAGTCCAGTCGACTGGATCGAGGGTTCAGTCGACTGGGAAGTTTATAGCAGTGAAGAGGCCATTTCAGGGCTGTCCAGTCGACTGAAAAGTTCACCCAGTCGACTGATTCTATAAACCAGTCAACTGGACCCTCAAAAAATCAGTCGACTGATTTTAAGCAGATTTTGGCAGACTGACACCTCTTTACTAAAACGGCCATAACTCCCTCTACAAAACTCATATTTGCGATCCGTTTGAAGATTCGGAAACTAGATTCAAATACCTTTCCAACCATATAAAACTAAAGATCTAATTCTTTACCAACTGGATCAAGTTTTCATTTAAAGTTGACCTATCTGCGCAAAGGTACTTTCTTTTGACTTAGCCACTTGAAAGCTTTTGTGAAATGAATTTAATTGAGTGGTCTAAGTATGTTTAGGTCCTTGAAAGTAATTTAAAGTGTAAGTGCAAGGATACTAAAGTCCAATTAAAGTTACTTGAGCCCCTATGAGTGATTGATCAAAATGCTTACACGTAAATCCTAATCTTCAACCAAGGATGAAAAAATCTTCAAGTCTTCAAGCTTGATCCTTGTTGAGCTCCCTCACTCTTGGACTTCACCACATGCTATCTCATGATCTCAAACAAAGTTAGAACATTTAAGTACATGAATCAAGAGATTAGCATAACGAAAATGACATGATAATTGATTGAAATAGAACCAATGAAAGTATGCAATTATCACTAGATTTGTCATCATCAAAACAAAACAAAAATAATGCCTTAAATAAATTCAAGGCTAACAAGGCTTTTTTCGGGTTTACTTTAACAGTTATGAAAAGAATGCGGGCTTTGACGGGCCCGAAGTGAAAACCTAAATGGCCTGCAAACAAGCAACCTAACGTTTTAAGAACAGTTCACATATCTGATATCACTACAGACAGTGCAGAGCAAAAGCTTGCTTTCAAGCCGCTAGCAACCTCTCTCTCTCTCTCTCTCTCTCTCTCTCTCTCTCTCTCTCTGTGGCAAATCTTCATGCCAGAGGTCGAGAGGTGATGAACACTCAAAGATCACAAGCACCCACAATCAAGATCATAAAGACATGCAAGCTCTCTTTTCTGGATTATATATGTATTATGTACATATGCAATCTCTCTTTTCTAGATTATTCTAGATTTGGGTTTTCTTCCATTTTCCCTGATCTGCTACAACTCTCTCTCTATATATATACATGCATTTTTGTAGAAGGAATTTCCCCCATTTCTAAAAGGGCTCAGTGTTTGGAAAGTGAGAGATATAGTTTTGATCTAAGTTATTTGTTGAAAATTTGCATTTTTTTTATGATAGTGTTTTGGGACTTGGGTTTGAAATTTCTTGATTTTCTTTCTTGCCATGGGAAACGACCCAAAAAAAAAAAAAATCAACACACACAGTGTCTCCCCCCCGCCGCTTTCAATGAAAAAAAAAAAAACGAGTTCTGATTCCTGACCGGTCCGACCCGGCAATCACCGAGCCTGGCCACAAATAGACCCGACACAGGCCTTGTTTGAACCCGGCCCGACCCGAACCCCCCATCTGTCAGGCCTAATCCTAAATAATCTAACGCAAATATATCTTCATAGTTAATGTTTTGAGAGAGAGAGAGAAGAATTGGAAGGTAGAAGCAAATTCAAAATTGATTTGGTGTGTGGGATATGTGATAGAGGAGAGAGAGATAGAGAGACGTGAGGGATATGGTGTGAGGACCTGCCCAGCGGACAATATTGTGCAGTGTGGGATGGGCTGTGACATATGGAAATTTTTTTCCGGTGATACGATATGAGTAATGCTAATGTGAGACGTGAGGAAAAGAGAGATTTAATTATCAAATTACAATTAATTTGGAGGATTTAATTTCCCTACTTAAATTTATTTTATTTTGGTAGCAATTTTCCTACTTAATTTGATATTACTTCATATATAAGGCAAAATATATATACATGCAAATGCGTGATATATGTATGCACTTTTGATCCGACAGTTTAAAATATCCAACTCTGTCTCAATGATTAAAATTAAAAATTGCAAATTAGGAAGGGACTCACATCACTCTATTTTATTATATAAATAGGGAATTGCTATGTACACCCGTGCATTTGTTATGTACACCTAAATTCTTTTCTTCTAATTCTTTTTCTTCTAAAAAAAATCTTCTTTTTGTAAAGTTGTTTGCACCTAAAAACCGCCGAAGGTTTTCCAGCCCGATTGATATGGGGATATGGGCCTATGGGCCTAGAAATAGTCGTGCATGGGTACATCAGAGGCCGGTTGGTCCGGAGTGGGTGATGACATTGGGCTAAGGGGAAGCGTCACCAGAAGTTTAGAGAAGGCAACCCGGATGTTCCATGGGATGGAGCCCGATAGGCAGCATCAGACCCGCATTGGTCTATCGGGCATCAATGGTGGAAGTAATGGAGCAATGACACACGTTGGAGACCGATTGAGACGCCGGGAATGGAGGACTTCATCGGGCATTTGTCAGAACGGGAGCCCGATGGGGAGCTAGGGAACATGAATGTACCAACGATCGGACACTATACCTACGAAAAGTGATAAAGGTGGGTGGGATGAGCCCGATCGGATGTGAGCACCTAGAAAGATGTTATCGGGCATAAAGACATGACAGGACGTCACATGAGTCCGATGAGTCTTCAGTCACAGTCATGAGGCCGATGGGAGTGGAGGTAAGGCGGTTCTGGTGACAGCTGCCATTTGTAACGTCACCCCAGATTTGGGAAAATCCGAGTCCGTTTGGGAAAGAATCTTATCACTAACAGCTGGATTTAGACGAGATGATCCCTGAGATGGTGGGATTGTTTCAATCAAGATAATGATAAGGCAAGGGTGGGAGATAAGGAAGGTTTCTGCTAACTAACCAATCAATTACATAGCTTAAGGCGCAAGCTAAGGAGTCCTTTCCTAATCAGAATTCAATCATGGCCGCTATAAATATGGAGGCAGGCCAAGCTGCAAGGGCACTCCGCGTCACTCTCGAAAACAGCATTCAACAAAGCATTCAACAGCATTCAGACTTTTATGTTCTTTCTGCATTCATAACAAATAGGTCTACCCTCTTTTTGTTATTTTTCTTTTACTGTTTTCATTCTCACGAACGATCAGAGCCTGTTCTGAATCTGTTCTTTGGTTATATTTTCCAAACATTTAATAAAATCTGTATTTTATTAATCGTTTGTGATTGGTTACTTGGTAAACTCATACACTATTTGGCTTGTGCGCTTCAGTACTGCCAAGGGATTTCTGGTGAGGGTACTTTCCTACTCGCCGTACACAATCGTTTAGTTTAGAAGTCAGATCTGAAAGCCTTGAGTATCACTGACTCAAGCATATAGGAAATTAGTTTGCACACACCGAACCACTTTTGGTTCTGGCACGCCCACGCATAACTACTAGCAAACATTTTGGCACGCCCGGTGGGACCCATAGTGTCAAGTCATGCCGCCAAAGAGGGATAAGCAGACGGGCAAAAATGGCCAAGACGAGTCTGCCGTTGATCCACCTATGGAGGAAAGCACTGGTCATTCTCCGGACGATGGTGGCGTTACTATCGAAGCAATCTCGGAAACCATGAGAGCCACCGTTGATCCCTTGAGGCAGGACTATAATACCTTGATAGGGTCAATGGCAGACCTCAACAATGTGGTCAGGCAAACTACCGATATACGCCGGGAACAGTCTAATTTGGTCATGGAGACTAGGGTTACCCACGTGAAGCTGGACGCCCTGGCTGCTCAGTTACGACAGCTTTGCGCTATTCTTGAGGCCAATAACAACCAAAAGGCCTCGGGATCAGCCTCAGGCTCGGGATCGGGCTCTGGCACGCCGCTTGAGTCCGACAAACCAAAAGACCCACTCTATGTATGTCCAAACCTAAGGGAGGGTAACGTCTCGGGCAAGAAGCCCGAATCACATAACGAAACGGCTAGTGGCGTGATGGTCACCGATCCTAGTGGATCGGCGACGCCGAGCTTTGTCCAGACAGGAGGCCGTGTTGAAACCCAGTTCGACCGTACACCACCTCTAGTTCGCGCTGCTGGGGGGCAAAGAAACAATGGCGGGTTTTGGACCCACCAGATCAATAATAATCAACAGTTGCCGCCTCCACTAATAACCCCGGTAACAGGAGCTCAGCCTGAAGTAATTGCAACGATTGGCCGTAACCCAGAGGTAATCAGCCAACAAATGCCCCCAGGTAACGCTGCTGGGGGGCAAAGGAATAATGATGATTTTTGGCTTCGTCAGGCCAATATCAACCAACAGCAACCACCACCCCCTTTGGTGAATGCCCGACCCGTTGCGCAGCCTATTAACAGGGAAGAGTTGGTGGCGGCCATACACGAAGAGTATGGCCCGTTCATGAGAAGGATGGAGAGACCGACATACCGACGGCCTTACCCGCCTGAAATTGACCAAGTTAATTTCCCACAAGGGTATAAAGTTCCGAATTTTACCCTATTTTCTGGGGAAAGTGAGCATACCACGGTAGAGCACATAGGCCGATTCATTGTGCAGTGCGGCCATGCAGGCAATAGCGACCCTTTAAAACTAAGGTTGTTCCCAAACTCGCTCACGGGCATAGCGTTTTTGTGGTATGTCAATCTCCCGGCCAATTCAGTACGAAACTGGCCAGCAATGGAGGAATTGTTTCATGGGCAATTTTATAGGACTGAGCCCGAGATATCGTTGGCAGATCTGTCTAGGATGCTCCAACTAGTGGGAGAGACCGTTGAAACATATATAGCCCGATTCAGGAAGGCTAAGTACAGATGTAAGACAATGTTGCCCGAAGAAGAATACGCAAAGATGGCTATGGGCGGAATGTCTTTCGAGCTTCGCAAAAAGTTCGAAGGGACTGATTTCCGTGATTTATTCGTGCTGGCTTCAAGGGCCGCCCGTTACGAGCGTATCCTACTTGATGAACAGGAAAAGAAGAATTCTTCTAAAGGAACATATTACAAAGATCCCAACTACGAGGTCCATCTAGCAGATTGTGACCTCGAGGCAGAAATCGACATGGCCGAACTAATCTCTAAGCGGCCTATTGTGTGTAATGCCTTGAACAAACCTGTCAATAATAACGCCGCTGCTAAAAAAATGGCATTCGAGGCAGGAAAAAATTACACATTTGACATAACAATGGTCGATCAGATTTTTGACGCCCTTTTGGCTGAAAAAGTGATTAGGCTAGGTGAAGGTCATCGGATCCCCAAGGCCGATGACATAAAAAATAAGGAATATTGTAAGTGGCATAATTCCTGGAAACACTCCACTAATAACTGTGTTGTTTTTCGTAATGTGATACAGGAGAACGTGGAGAAATGAGTGTTCAAATTTTCGGACAAAGCTATGGGAGTTGATGCGAATCCGTTCCCACAGATCACTGGAACCAATATGGTAGTGCCCGATTTGACCAAGCTGACACGGCCAAGGGCCAAGGTAGACTTGACCAACAGCGAGAAGGTCCCAAAGCAAAGGGAAGGGAAACAAATTGCCGTTTCGGAAACTGATAGGCCGAAGGTGACTATTCGCGAGCTTCAGAGGACATACCAGGAACGCAAGGAAGCAGAACTAAAGGCTGAGGTTGAGGTAGCTCGATCAACCACAGATAGTTTGATCGCAGATTTACGACACCAACTAGAGCTGATAGAACAAGGCCTGTGTCCAAGGTGCAAGGCCGATATTAAGAAAGGGGCCTCCAGCCCAAGCAAAAGGCCTAGAGTTGAGGAACGACGAGAATACAGCCCGAGAAGATCCGTGCATGAGAGGCTTTCCTTGCCCAAACAGGGACGCGTAAAGCCCGAGTAGAAGCCGAAGCCACCCCCAGCAAGCGGTATGCCTAGCTCGAGTCATATGGAAGGAAGGCAATATCGATCACGACCCACAATGAGTGCCTCACAAAGGGTTGAAGCATCGGACATTCGCTCCCGAATGATACTCCCACCAAGAGTGAGTGATGGGAGGTGGTATAGAGCTGAGCATCCAAAATTTCAAGTGATGCCTCAATACAGCAAGTCTCAGAAGAGGAGGTATCAGAGGGTGAGACAGGCCGAGAGGGAACGGCAGCACTCGAAGGGTCGCGTCCAGAATCCTCCAAGGTCCCCTCAGCGTAAGGCCGACAAACAGATAACGGCCATGGAAGAAGATGAGCTCGTTTTCGACAAGAAAGCGGGAAAAGGGGCGATGCATGCCACAGAGCGCTTAAGAAACTTTTTGAACAAGAAAAGAAGTGTGAGCCATTGGTCCATCCAATGGAGGAGGTCGATGATTATGAAGATGAGGATGATACACCAATTCAATTCGGAACAATCCCGAAAAGTCTATCCTCAAACATGGTGTTTACTCTTCCCATGTCATTCATGGCCAAACCGGATCAGCCAACGGCCATAGAAGGTGACGTAATGGAAGGCCAGACCAAGGAGTCGGCAGTAATAGAAAGTTTATGTTGGGGTGGTGGAGAAACCGTCAGACCCAAGGTGGTAGAGGCTACGAGCAAGAACGTGGATGCTACCGATATACAAACCGATCGGCCTAAGATAACCATTTTGAGGCCGAAAGGAATCCAAACTGAAGAAGGGTTGAAACCAGCGGGACCAGTCAAGGTGGTTTTCAAAAAACCTACCTATCAAATGTCTCAACACCTGAAGCCGTTGTACGTAAAGGGTCACATTGAGGGGATCCCCGTGAATAGAATATTGATCGATGGGGGATCTACCATCAACATCATGCCCCAAATAATGCTGAGGATTCTTCAAAAATCTGAGTCGGAACTGATTCCGACCGAGATGAATGTTCAGAGCTTCACGGGCACACCATCTAAGACAAAGGGCATCTTGCCTCTTGAGCTGACTGTTGGAACCCAAACGGCCATGACATCCTTTTTCGTCGTTGAGACATCGGCCGCGTACAACGCGTTGCTTGGCCATGATTGGATCCATCCCAATTACTGCATCCCTTCCACTCTCCATCAATTGTTGATCTTTTGGAGAGATGACGAAGTGGAAGTGGTTGGGGCCGATACAAAGCCATTCGTTGCCCGGGTGCAGACAGCCGATGCAGTATTATACGAAGATGATATCGGACCTATCAAATTACTAGGATGCGGCAAACTGGGTAGACCAAATGCAGCCACATTCCGTAAAGAAATTCTACCAAACTTGAAGTTTGGTTATCACAATCTCAGTCGGACAGAAGAATCAAGGCCGATAGAGATTAATGAACAAGAAGACTTCGATGGATCCACGACCAATTGAAGTTAAAAGACAGCTGGCCCTCAAGGCCAGCATGGCCAGATGGTGCGCATATCTGGCCGATAGGAGATTAGAGATCGGCCCTGTGGACGGAATGATTAATCTGGCCGATTGTATCTATAAAGAAGAAACGCCAATAGAGGAAGAGATTCAAATGGATGAACTCGAAACGGCCACAGCCAACCTTGATGACTTGAAGGCCGACGTGCAGGATCCACTATTGGAGATCAACCTGGGCAATGAAGGAGAGCACAAACCCACATATGTGAGTCAGGTGCTTGAACCGCGGTTCCAGGCCGAGATCATTGCTCTCTTATACAAATACAAGGATTGCTTTGCTTAGGATTACGATGAGATGCCCGGACTATCCAGAGAATTGGTGGAGCACCGATTGCCAATTAAGCCGGGTTTTAGGCCGTTCAAACAGCTCCCACGGCGCATGTCACCTGAAGTCACGATGAAGGTGAAAGACAAAATTGAAGAGAGAAAAAGGGTGTGAAAAGGTTGATAGCCCGAGGGGAGTACCTTTGATAGAAAAATATAAAACATTCCTCAAAAGAATGGGAGGAAGGTGTCACGTCCACAAATTTTGTGGCGGAAATTGGGGTATCGGCCCGTTGAGGGATGGTTGGCTGGAACTCTGGGAAGTAAGAATAGAGCCAGACCTGGAGAATCCAAATCGGGCTTCCCCCAGCCCCAAAGCCCGAGTGCACAAAGTCCGTTATGCCACGGACAAGATGGGCCCAGACTAAACTGGCCAAGGCCAGTGGCTTCCCAGAAGCAAGAGCCAAGGCTAGTGTTGTGTACTCCTTGGTGATGGCTTGGCTGGCTGAACAGAAAAGGTATCGGTTCAACCAGTAGATTAGAAAGGCCGTATGCTCGGCGTCTGAGACTTCGGTGCCATCAGCGCCCATGCAGGCTGTTAAGAAGTTACCAAAGGCCGTAATCGGTCTGTAAGACACGGCCCCATCCCTCACGGATTCTTGTTGAGGATAGGAAAAGCTGGCAGTGCCCACATCTAGAAAGCCTGGCATGACTTCTTGACCGTGAGGGTGAAGCCCGAGCAAGTAGCTGATGTCCTTGATGGTGGGAGCCATCGGGCCACAGCGGAAGAGGAACCCATTGCACGAGGCCGACCAGAACAGGAGCGCTGCAAAAAAAGAGTGGACGGTTTATCTCCAGCTTCGCCCGACTGAGCATAATAGCTTCATATATGCCCGTACGCTTCCAGGTATCGGCCTTTGAGGCCGATACTCTTGCTACCCATCAGTCCCAATCCGTTGCTGGGGCAGGCCATCCCCTGATGGGGTGTGCTACAGTCCATGCCTTGTTCCAGTGGGCCGGAAGCTGGAGGAACATTTCGTTGTCTACCGGCGGGAAGAAAGGGAGGAAGTCCGCTGGAATGTCACCTTGAAACGCTGCGCCAAGCCCTGGTGCTACCGGAGCACCGTCAGAAGAGCAGTAAGGGGTGAGGTACTCGGTGGAGATATTAGCGGCGTGGGTTTTTGCGAGGGTCCTGATCTCTCTGCAGCGGTTCCGTGGTGGGGAAGCGTCTACGAACGTCTTCTTACCCTTGGAGGCGGCTGCTGGAGCTATTTTGGGAGCCATTTCTGTGACAGGATGGAGCTTGGTGTCGCCGGAAGAGATGAAGTTTAGAAAGAGAGAGCAGAAAGACGCGATTGAGAAGGTGAAGAGATTTTCGAAAATCTTTGCTTTATACGCGTTGCATTTAATGAGGAATGATTAGTGGGATTCTCGATGATCTGACATTTTCTGCATGGGTGACACGTGGCACAAGTTTTAAAATTTAAAATGTCACATCAACCAAGGGCGGGACGTTTGATATGACCTTTTGGGGGGCAATTGTCTGCACCTAAAAACCGCCGAAGGTTTTCCAGCCCGATTGATATGGGGATATGGGCCTAGAAATAGTCGTGCATGGGTATATCAGAGGCCGGTTGGTCCGGAGTGGGTGATGACATCGGGCTAAGGGGAAGCGTCACCAGAAGTTTAGAGAAGGCAACCCGGATGTTCCATGGGATGGAGCCCGATAGGCAGCATCAGACCCGCATTGGTCTATCGGGCATCAATGGTGGAAGTAATGGAGCAATGACACACGTTGGAGACCGATTGAGACGCCGGGAATGGAGGACTTCATCGGGCATTTGTCAGAACGGGAGCCCGATGGGGAGCTAGGGAACATGAATGTACCAACGATCGGACACCATACCTACGGAAAGTGATAAAGGTGGGTGGGATGAGCCCGATCGGATGTGAGCACCTGGAAAGATGTTATCGGGCATAAAGACATGACAGGACGTCACATGAGTCCGATGAGTTTTCAGTCACAGTCATGAGGCCGATGGGAGTGGAGGTAAGGCGGTTCTGGTGACAGCTGCCATTTGTGACGTCACCCCAGATTTGGGGAAATCCGAGCCCGTTTGGGAAAGAATCTTATCACTAACAGCTGGATTTAGACGAGATGATCCCTGAGATGGTGGGATTGTTTCAATCAAGATAATGATAAGGCAAGGGTGGGAGATAAGGAAGGTTTCTGCTAACTAACCAATCAATTACATAGCTTAAGGCGCAAGCTAAGGAGTCCTTTCCTAATCAGAATTCAATCATGGCCGCTATAAATATGGAGGCAGGCCAAGCTGCAAGGGCACTCCGCGTCACTCTCAAAAACAGCATTCAACAAAGCATTCAACAGCATTCAAAAGCATTCAAACTTTTATGTTCTTTCTGCATTCATAACAAATAGGTCTACCCTCTTTTTGTTATTTTTCTTTTACTATTTTCATTCTCACGAACGATCAGAGCTTGTTCTGAATCTGTTCTTTGGTTATATTTTCCAAACATTTAATAAAATCTGTATTTTATTAATCGTTTGTGATTGGTTACTTGGTAAACTCATACACTATTTGGCTTGTGCGCTTCAGTACTGCCAAGGGATTTCTGGTAAGGGTACTTTCCTACTCGCCGTACACAATCGTTTAGTTTAGAAGTCAGATCTGAAAGCCTTGAGTATCACTGACTCAAGCATATAGGAAATTAGTTTGCACACACCGAACCACTTTTGGTTCTGGCACGCCCGCGCAAAACTACTAGCAAACATTTTGGCACGCCCGGTGGGACCCATAGTGTCAAGTCATGCCGCCAAAGAGGGATAAGCAGACGGGCAAAAACGGCCAAGACGAGTCTGCCGTTGATCCACCTATGGAGGAAAGCACTGGTCATTCTCCGGACTATGGTGGCGTTACTATCAAAGCAATCTCGGAAACCATGAGAGCCACCGTTGATCCCTTGAGGCAGGACTATAATACCTTGATAGGGTCAATGGCAGACCTCAACAATGTGGTCAGGCAAACTGCCGATATACGCCGGGAACAGTCTGATTTGGTCATGGAGACTAGGGTTACCCACGTGAAGCTGGACGCCCTGGCTGCTCAGTTACGACAGCTTTGCGCTATTCTTGAGGCCAATAACAACCAAAAGGCCTCGGGATCAGCCTCAGGCTCGGGATCGGGCTCTGGAACGCCGCTTGAGTCCGACAAACCAAAAGACCCACTCTATGTCTATCCAAACCTAAGGGAGGGTAACGTCTCGGGCAAGAAGCCCGAATCACATAACGAAACGGCTAGTGGCGTGATGGTCACCGATCCTAGTGGATCGGCGACGCCGAGCTTTGTCCAGACAGGAGGCCGTGTTGAAACCCAGTTCGACCGTACACCACCTCTAGTTCGCGCTGCTGGGGGGCAAAGAAACAATGGCGGGTTTTGGACCCACCAGATCAATAATAATCAACAGTTGCCGCCTCCACTAATAACCCCGGTAACAGGGGCTCAGCCTGAAGTAATTGCAACGATTGGCCGTAACCCAGAGGTAATCGGCCAACAAATGCCCCCAGGTAACGCTGCTGGGGGGCAAAGGAATAATGATGATTTTTGGCTTCGTCAGGCCAATATCAACCAACAGCAACCACCACCCCTTTGGTGAATGCCCGACTCGCTGCGCAGCCTATTAACAGGGAAGAGTTGGTGGCGGCCATACACGAAGAGTATGGCCCCTTCATGAGAAGGATGGAGAGGCCGACATACCGACGGCCTTACCCGCCTGAAATTGACCAAGTTAATTTCCCACAAGGGTATAAAGTTTTGAATTTTACCCTATTTTCTGGGAAAAGTGAGCATACCACGGTAGAGCACATAGGCCGATTCATTGTGCAGTGCGGCCATGCAGGCAATAGCGACCCTTTAAATCTAAGGTTGTTCCCAAACTCGCTCACGGGCATAGCGTTTTTGTGGTATGTCAATCTCCCGGCCAATTCAGTACGAAACTGGCCAGCAATGGAGGAATTGTTTCATGGGCAATTTTATAGGACTGAGCCCGAGATATCGTTGGCAGATCTGTCTAGGATGCTCCAACTAGTGGGAGAGACCGTTGAAACATATATAGCCCGATTCAGGAAGGCTAAGTACAGATGTAAGACAATATTGCCCGAAGAAGAATACGCAAAGATGGCTATGGGCGGAATGTCTTTCGAGCTTCGCAAAAAGTTCGAAGGGACTGATTTCCGTGATTTATTCGAGCTGGCTTCAAGGGCCGCCCGTTACGAGCGTATCCTACTTGATGAACAGGAAAAGAAGAATTCTTCTAAAGGAACATATTACAAAGATCCCAACTACGAGGTCCATCTAGCAGATTGTGACCTCGAGGCAGAAATCGACATAGCCGAACTAATCTCTAAGCGGCCTATTGTGTGTAATGCCTTGAACAAACCTGTCAATAATAACGCCGCTGCTAAAAAAATGGCGTTCGAGGCAGGAAAAAATTACACATTTGACATAACAATGGCCGATCAGATTTTTGACGCCCTTTTGGCTGAAAAAGTGATTAGGCTAGGTGAAGGTCATCGGATCCCCAAGGCCGATGACATAAAAAATAAGGAATATTGTAAGTGGCATAATTCCTGGAAACACTCCACTAATAACTGCGTTGTTTTTCGTAATGTGATACAGGAGAACGTGGAGAAAGGAGTGTTCAAATTTTCGGACAAAGCTATGGGAGTTGATACGAATCCGTTCCCACAGATCACTGGAACCAATATGGTAGTGCCCGATTTGACCAAGCTGACACGGCCAAGGGCCAAGGTAGACTTGACCGACAGCGAGAAGGTCCCAAAGCAAAGGGAAGGGAAACAAATTGCCGTTTCAGAAACTGATAGGCCGAAGGTGACTATTCGCGAGCTTCAGAGGACATACCAGGAACGCAAGGAAGCAGAACTAAAGGCTGAGGTCGAGGTAGCCCGATCAACCACAGATAGTTTGATCGCAGATCTACGACACCAACTAGAGCTGATAAAACAAGGCCTGTGTCCAAGGTGCAAGGCCGATATTAAGAAAGGGGCCTCCAGCCCAAGCAAAAGGCCTAGAGTTGAGGAACGACGAGAATACAGCCCGAGAAGATCCGTGCATGAGAGGCTTTCCTTGCCCAAATAGGGACGCGTAAAGCCCGAGTGGAAGCCGAAGCCGCCGCCAGCAAGCGGTATGCCTAGCTCGAGTCATATGGAAGGAAGGCAATATCGATCACGACCCACAATGAGTGCCTCACAAAGGGTTGAAGCATCGGACATTCGCTCCCGAATGATACTCCCACCAAGAGTGAGTGATGGGAGGTGGTATAGAGCTGAGCATCCAAAATTTCCAGTGATGCCTCAATACAGCAAGTCTCAGAAGAGGAGGTATCAGAGGGTGAGACAGGCCGAGAGGGAACGGCAGCACTCGAAGGGTCGCGTCCAGAATCCTCCAAGGTCCCCTCAGCGTAAGGCCGACAAACAGATAACGGCCATGGAAGAAGATGAGCTCGTTTTCGACAAGAAAGCGGGAAAAGGGGCGATGCATGCCACAGAGCGCTTAAAGAAACTTTTTGAACAAGAAAAGAAGTGTGAGCCATTGGTCCATCCAATGGAGGAGGTCGATGATTATGAAGATGAGGATGATACACCAATTCAATTCGGAACAATCCCGAAAAGTCTATCCTCAAACATGGTGTTTACTCTTCCCATGTCATTCATGGCCAAACCGGATCAGCCAACGGCCATAGAAGGTGACGTAATGGAAGGCCAGACCAAGGAGTCGGCAGTAATAGAAAGTTTATGTTGGGGTGGTGGAGAAACCGTCAGACCCAAAGTGGTAGAGGCTACGAGCAAGAACGTGGATGCTACCGATATACAAACCGATCGGCCTAAGATAACCATTTTGAGGCCGAAAGGAATCCAAACTGAAGAAGGGTTGAAACCAGCGGGACCAGTCAAGGTGGTTTTCGAAAAACCTACCTATCAAATGTCTCAGCACCTGAAGCCGTTGTACGTAAAGGGTCACATTGAGGGGATCCCCGTGAATAGAATATTGATCGATGGGGGATCTACCATCAACATCATGCCCCAAATAATGCTGAGGATTTTTCAAAAATCTGAGTCGGAACTGATTCCGACCGAGATGAATGTTCAGAGCTTCACGGGCACACCATCTAAGACAAAGGGCATCTTGCCTCTTGAGCTGACTGTTGGAACCCAAACGGCCATGACAGCCTTTTTCATCGTTGAGACATCGGCCGCGTACAACGCGTTGCTTGGCCGTGATTGGATCCATCCCAATTACTGCATCCCTTCCACTCTCCATCAATTGTTGATCTTTTGGAGAGATGACGAAGTGGAAGTGGTTGGGGCCGATACAAAGCCATTCGTTGCCCGGGTGCAGACAGCCGATGCAGTATTATACGAAGATGATATCGGACCTATCAAATTACTAGGATGCGGCAAACTGGGTAGACCAAATGCAGCCACATTCCGTAAAGAAATTCTACCAAACTTGAAGTTTGGTTATCACAATCTCAGTCGGACAGAAGAATCAAGGCCGATAGAGATTAATGAACAAGAAGACTTCGATGGATCCACGACCAATTGAAGTTAAAAGACAGCTGGCCCTCAAGGCCAGCATGGCCAGATGGTGCGCATATCTGGCCGATAGGAGATTAGAGATCGGCCCTGTGGACGGAATGATTAATCTGGTCGATTGTATCTATAAAGAAGAAACGCCAATAGAGGAAGAGATTCAAATGGATGAACTCGAAACGGCCACAGCCAACCTTGATGACTTGAAGGCCGACGTGCAGGATCCACTATTGGAGATCAACCTGGGCAATGAAGGAGAGCACAAACCCACATATGTGAGTCAGGTGCTTGAACCGCGGTTCCAGGCCGAGATCATTGCTCTCTTATACAAATACAAGGATTGTTTTGCTTGGGATTACGATGAGATGCCCGGACTATCCAGAGAATTGGTGGAGCACCGATTGCCAATTAAGCCGGGTTTTAGGCCGTTCAAACAGCTCCCACGGCGCATGTCACCTGAAGTCACGATGAAGGTGAAAGACGAAATTGAAGAGAGAAAAAGGGTGTGAAAAGGTTGATAGCCCGAGGGGAGCACCTTTGATAGAAAAATATAAAACATTCCTCAAAAGAATGGGAGGAAGGTGTCACGTCCACAAATTTTGTGGCGGAAATTGGGGTATCGGCCCGTTGAGGGATGGTTGGCTGGAACTCTGGGAAGTAAGAATAGAGCCAGACCTGGAGAATCCAAATCGGGCTTCCCCCAGCCCCAAAGCCCGAGTGCACAAAGTCCGTTATGCCATGGACAAGATGGGCCCAGACTAAACTGGCCAAGGCCAGTGGCTTCCCAGAAGCAAGAGCCAAGGCTAGTGTTGTGTACTCCTTGGTGATGGCTTGGCTGGCTGAACAGAAAAGGTATCGGTTCAACCAGTAGATTAGAAAGGCCGTATGCTCGGCGTCTGAGACTTCGGTGCCATCAGCGCCCATGCAGGCTGTTAAGAAGTTACCAAAGGCCGTAATCGGTCTGTAAGACACGGCCTCATCCCTCACGGATTCTTGTTGAGGATAGGAAAAGCTGGCAGTGCCCACATCCAGAAAGCCTGGCATGACTTCTTGACCGTAAGGGTGAAGCCCGAGCAAGTAACTGATGTCCTTAATGGTGGGAGCCATCGGGCCACAGCGGAAGAGGAACCCATTGCACGAGGCCGACCAGAACAGGAGCGCTGCAAAAAGAGTGGACGGTTTATCTCCAGCTTCGCCCGACTGAGCATAATAGCTTCATATATGCCCGTGCGCTTCCAGGTATCGGCCTTTGAGGCCGATACTCTTGCTACCCATCTGTCCCAATCCGTTGCTGGGGCAGGCCATCCCCTGATGGGGTGTGCTGCAGTCCATGCCTTGTTCCAGTGGGCCGAAAGCTGGAGGAACATTTCGTTGTCTATCGGCGGGAAGAAAGGGAGGAAGTCCGCTGGAATGTCACCTTGAAACGCTGCGCCAAGCCCTGGTGCTACCGGAGCACCGTCAGAAGAGCAGTAAGGGGTGAGGTACTCGGTGGAGATGTTAGCGGCGTGGGTTTTTGCGAGGGTCCTGATCTCTCTGCAGCGGTTCCGTGGTGGGGGAGCGTCTACGAACGTCTTCTTACCCTTGGAGGCGGCTGTTGGAGCTGTTTTGGGAGCCATTTCTGTGACAGGATGGAGCTTGGTGTCGCCGAAAGAGATGAAGTTTAGAAAGAGAGAGCAGAAAGACGCGATTGAGAAGGTGAAGAGATTTTCGAAAATCTTTGCTTTATACGCGTTGCATTTAATGAGGAATGATTAGTGGGATTCTCGATGATCTGACATTTTCTGCATGGGTGACACGTGGCACAAGTTTTAAAATTTAAAATGTCACATCAACCAAGGGCGGGACGTTTGATATGACCTTTTGGGGGGCAATTGTTTGCACCTAAAAACCGCCGAAGGTTTTCCAGCCCGATTGATATGGGGATATGGGCCTATGGGCCTAGAAATAGTCGTGCATGGGTATATCAGAGGCCGGTTGGTCCGGAGTGGGTGATGACATCGGGCTAAGGGGAAGCGTCACCAGAAGTTTAGAGAAGGCAACCCGGATGTTCCATGGGATGGAGCCCGATAGGCAGCATCAGACCCGCATTGGTCTATCGGGCATCAATGGTGGAAGTAATGGAGCAATGACACACGTTGGAGACCGATTGAGACGCCGGGAATGGAGGACTTCATCGGGCATTTGTCAGAACGGGAGCCCGATGGGGAGCTAGGGAACATGAATGTACCAACGATCGGACACCATACCTACGGAAAGTGATAAAGGTGGGTGGGATGAGCCCGATCGGATGTGAGCACCTGGAAAGATGTTATCGGGCATAAAGACATGACAGGACGTCACATGAGTCCGATGAGTCTTCAGTCACAGTCATGAGGCCGATGGGAGTGGAGGTAAGGCGGTTCTGGTGACAGCTGCCATTTGTGACGTCACCCCAGATTTGGGGAAATCCGAGTCCATTTGGGAAAGAATCTTATCACTAACAGCTGGATTTAGACGAGATGATCCCTGAGATGGTGGGATTGTTTCAATCAAGATAATGATAAGGCAAGGGTGGGAGATAAGGAAGGTTTCTGTTAACTAACCAATCAATTACATAGCTTAAGGCGCAAGCTAAGGAGTCCTTTCCTAATCAGAATTCAATCATGGCTGCTATAAATATGGAGGCAGGCCAAGCTGCAAGGGCACTCCGCGTCACTCTCGAAAACAGCATTCAACAAAGCATTCAACAGCATTCAAAAGCATTCAAACTTTTATGTTCTTTCTGCATTCATAACAAATAGGTCTACCCTCTTTTTGTTATTTTTCTTTTACTGTTTTCATTCTCACGAACGATCAGAGCCTGTTCTGAATATGTTCTTTGGTTACATTTTCCAAACATTTAATAAAATCTGTATTTTATTAATCGTTTGTGATTGGTTACTTGGTAAACTCATACACTATTTGGCTTGTGCGCTTCAGTACTGCCAAGGGATTTCTGGTGAGGGTACTTTCCTACTCGCCGTACACAATCGTTTAGTTTAGAAGTCAGATCTGAAAGCCTTGAGTATCACTGACTCAAGCATATAGGAAATTAGTTTGCACACACCGAACCACTTTTGGTTCTGGCACGCCCGCGCATAACTACTAGCAAACAAAAGTTGAATGGTGTACATAGCAAAACTAGCAGTGTACATAGCAATTCCCTATAAATATTCTAATTTTGGTTTTAAATCCACGTGAAAACAGTTCCACAAATTAATTATATTATCACCAGAATTTTTTTATATTTTAAATAAACAGAGTGAGATATCCATACATGTGCTTATCGACACAATGGAGTTTTTGCTTTTTACTTTTTCTTTTCGTAGAGAAGATAAGTTTACTCAATTCAGTATTTTTTGTTTTTTGATTCACTGACTCAATTCAGTATTATTTCAAGTTGATTCCAAGTTTTGAGTTTTCAAACTTAGACAATTTTTTTAAAGTAGGGTTTGGTCACCTTATGTGTGTTACTAATATTTAGACTACTAATTATGTCCACGTTACAAAATCGGTTAGAGTTACGTGACACTAAAACAAAAAAAAACACTTGAAAATATTAGAAAACCTCACATCTCTCTCACATGTGAACACTAAATATTTTGTAATTTATACCATATCAAGCAAAAAGATATGTGGTATCACAAACTACTATAATAATATTTGGTACAATAGACTTTTTCTTAGGTTTAGTTTGGTTTCTATTTTGGTGCTCATTTTTTAAAGCACAATTTTATGTTAATTCATTTGGTAACTAGTTTATGAGCTTTGCAAAAATTAAACTTAATGCTTTTTTTGGGGTGGTTTTATTTATTTTTTATTTTTTTTAATTTTTTAAACAGTAATGTGTCATTTGTATAAACTTATCAAATAACTTAATAATAAATTTCATAACCTAATTTTAGAGTGGCCTAGTTTGCTACTTTTTAGTGCTAGATGGCAATAACTTAGGTCGCTCGCTCCATTGTTTCGTGTACAACAGTTACACGTAAATCACTCTCTCCTCTCCGCATGCGTCACTACTACACCAGAATACGATTCCCCTACGGCCTACCGCCTACCACATCTCTCTCTCTCTCTCTGCTACTCGTACAATCTCCGCGATTGATCGATCCTTCACATAAGATAAATCGATTCCATGGAAGATCATCAAGGGAAGAGAGCAGAGCTCTTTGAACTCAACAATGGGATCATGCAGGTCAAGGTCTCAAACTATGGTTGCACCATCACCTCCTTGTCCGTACCCGGCAAAGATGGTACCCATTGTCTTATTTTATTCCCTTTTTTTTTTCTTCATTTTGATCAGTATTTGTCAGTGTAGAATTGTTCCTGATGCATTGATTCTCTGATTTTGAAGGAAAATTAGCTGATGTTGTTCTTGGGTTCGACTCTCTCGAACCATATCTGGTAAAGTTTTACTACTTTTACTTGAAACCCAATTGATTTGATGCGACAATCGATCGTGGGTTTGCTCATTTTTGCAATTTTTTTTTGGGGGGGGGGGGGGGGGGGGGGGGGGGGGGGGGGGTGGGGGGGAAATCAAATGACCCATTTGATAATTTGGTGAATATTTTGAGTTTGAACTCTCTATTGTGTTGATGATGAATTTGATTATGATTTTATTTTACATACCTATAGATTTTGAATGATCTAATGTGTTTGATCAGAAAGGTGCTGCGCCTTTTTTTGGCTGCATTGTGGGTCGGGTGGCGAATAGGATCAAAGATGGGAAATTTAAGCTTGATGGAATAGAGTACTCTTTGCCCATCAACAAGCCCCCAAACAGTCTTCATGGTAGGGAATAGTTATTAGAGTGATAAGTTGTTCTTTTTTCTTGATCAATCGCATTTCATCCCTATATTATGAGAATTATGTGCAGCCTTTTTAATACTTCATGTGTGCCCACCAATTTACCAGGGTCACAAGTGTGATTATGGATTGGAAAATCCATTCTAAAATGAAAATTATACCTTTCAATATGAAGAAGACAGAACCAGGACAAATGTTAAATGGTGGAAGAAAAACTCTTTTAAAAGAGTTACCGTTGACTTATGACTGGTCTTGTGGTGTTGCTCCGTTGTACAAATTTTCCTCCTGAAGCATTAGCAAACACACATACTCTTTGTTTTTCACTCGGATGTATAGTTGACCGTGCAGTATTCTTCTTGTATTTATTTTTTGCCTTGTCTTTATAGCCAATGTGATATTCATCATTGGTGTTCCATTCAAACCGAATGAGTTATTCCATCATATGAAGGAAAAACAAAAAGAAGAAGTAGAAGAGAAAATTATAGAAAATTTAATGAACTCACAAAGGGATCACTTGAGATGTGGAAGCTCTCAAGTTCAACCTATCTTCCTTCGGATCAAGATTTTATTATGGTGATTGTATTAACTTGAGATGCTAAAGGTAAAAATAATCAAGAGTTACCTCACTGACGAAATTAAAACTCAACCTCTTTTAGCAGTGGCGGAAGCCGCGGAGCCAAGAATGTGCATTTGGGAGGGCCAAGGTTATTGACTTGGGTCCATCGGGAAATAGGCTCACTCGGGGGTTCGAGGGACCAAATATTTTTTGGCTTTATTTACCCATATTTTTTTGTAAGATTTTTTATATCAGAAAAATTACTTTTTGTTCTGTGAGATTTTCTTGTCGTTTTGAGAGTTGAGAGGTTTGGTGCTTGTAACTCCTATCGTGTATAAGTGGTTTTGATCTTCCTGTCACTTGGCCCTTTTAATGATTACACCCCAGCGTGCATGTTATCACTTTTTTATTCAATAAAAAGTGACGATCATTGATTTTAATTTGTGAAGGTTAGGTTGATGGTAAAACGATTTGGGATGTGCTAAACTTATAATTGAAAAGAAAAGTCTTTGGCCAAATATTTATGTGATTGATTACATATGCGCCAATATATTTCAACTTCACATGTGCGCCAATATATTTCAACTTCTTTTTATTTAGTATCATGACTCAATTGTATGGTATACGATGGGTTTGATTACAATTAGTGTTGCATATGCACAAGTTAAAAGATAAAATTTAGAGGAGCCAATACGTAGATTAATTTTTATTTTGTACAATTACATATGCATACCCAATGTTCTCAAATTTTTGCAGGGGCCAATGTATATAATATCTATAAAATTTAAAATTTTGTGGGCTAAATCAGAAACTTTAAAAAAAATGGTGTGTGTGTGTGTGTGTGTGTGTGTGGGGGGGTGGGGGGGGGGGGGGGGGGGGGGTGGTGAGGATGCTGTTGGGCGCGGGCTCCTCTTATGGTCCGCGCGCCTTTTAGAATAGGTTTCATCTTACAAGTGACCTTTAGGCTTGAGCTTTTAGTGTTTGGGTTAACTGCCGCTTTGAGCTTCAAATATCTTGTCTTTCCCCAGCAGATAGTTGAGAATTCCGACAATGGAGCTACCCATCGGTTAACATGTTTTGTGAAGACTGGACTGGTAACAGCGTCACCTGTATAACCTCTATGGGCCAAGTAGGTTAATAGTTGTCGGTGGAATCTTTTTCCTCTAGCAATGTTGACAGAATGTTCGTGAAAAATGAATCTGGTGGGTGGTTAACTTACAAGTTTGGTTTCTCAAATTTTCATTTGGTGACAACATTAATTTGGTTATAGATTTGGTATTTGCCTTGGTCTCCTCAGTTGTTGGTCTAGAGAAAGCTTGTTAAATTCGTGTTGTGCACTTCAATTAAAAGAGCTGTTTCATGAACAATTACCGTTTCTCAATCGTATCTAGCTACAGAGAATTCACCACTTTGATTACCATTCACTTTGAACTCTTATTCCTCTTATTTATATAGGTGGCTTCAAGGGTTTTGACAAGGCAGTTTGGGAAGTAGTTGAACATAAAGAGGGCGAGAATCCATCTATTACCTTCAAATATCACAGTTGCGATGGAGAGGAAGGTACTGAACCTCTCTCTCTTCCCTCCTCCCACATGTCTCTCTCCCTCCTCGGTTTCCCTCCATACATCCATCCACCCATCTCTCTCTCTCTCTCTCTCTCTCTCTCTCTCTCTCTCTCTCTCTCTCTCTCTCTCTCTCTCTCTCTCTCTCATTTTTGTGTTTCTTGCAAGCAGGCTACCCTGGAGATATCTCTGTGACTGCAACTTACACGCTTACATCAGGCACGACATTGAGACTTGACATGGAAGCTGTGCCTGAAAATAAGGCCACTCCGGTCAGTTTAGCTCAGCACACTTACTGGAACTTAGCCGGCCACAACTCAGGGAATATTCTTGATCATTCTATTCAGATATCGGCAATGCACGTAACCCCCGTCGATCATAACACAATCCCCACCGGTGAAATCATACCTGTCAAAGACACCCCTTTTGATTTCACCTCTGAGAAGAGAATTGGTACCTCGATCCACGAGGTTGGCCTAGGTTATGACCACAACTATGTGCTTGATTGTGGGGAAGAGAAGTCGGGATTGAAACACGCTGCAAAAGTGAAAGACCCTTCTAGCTCAAGGGTGCTTCACTTATGGACAAATGCCCCAGGCATGCAGTTTTACACCGCAAACTATGTGAATGGAGTCGTGGGTAAAGGTGAGTCCACCTACGGAAAGCACTCAGGGCTCTGTTTGGAGACGCAGGGATTCCCAAATGCCATTAACCAACCAAACTTCCCATCTATTGTTGTTCAACCGGGTGAGGTGTATCAACACAGCATGTTGTATGAATTTTCAGTTGAGTAAAGAACGAGTCTTTAGAGGATCAAATACATGAATAAAGTTTACCTTTTGGTTTATTCACTGTGTGAGCTTGGATGACAATACAAAAACAATAAGAAAAATGTGAGAGTTCTGTTGGAATATGTACTCTGGAGCTCCTTGTTTGATTTGTCTCTAAGTTGAAAATTAATTGTTCTGTTTGATTATACTAATGCCTAATGTGAGGTTTGAAAAAGAAGTGAAGTGATTTTCATCCTGAACAGTTCAGTATCTGATCCCCTTTGTGATTAATTGGCCTCTCCTTCAGATTTAGTTGAAAACAATGGTCACTATGGTCTTATAGGCTCTACTACTTTTGGCGCCTGGAAATGTACGTTAGGTATGTATTGTACAAGAGAACAGCTTGGTGGTAATGACCAAGAAAATTCCTCACAAAAACCAGAACAAAAAAGGTAATGACCAAGAAAAGGCTAGCTGAGTCAATAATTGCACAATATGCTGTCTCAGAAAGTGCTGCACTCTGGACCAACTATTTTATCATTACATGTGCTGCAATCTGAACCGTGTGACAGTCACATGTGATCTCTTGGCCCGTGTGACCCACAAAATACCCAACTTTCAGTGAAAGTCACACGGGTATGATGGTCACAGGAGATAATGTCTCCTCCTGAAGGACTTGTACATCTAAGGTCGTTGATCCAAACATGCAAAATTTGTAATTTCACATATTAACCCAAGATGGTTCCATACTTCTATATACTCCGGTTCTATCGGCTAGGTAGAACCAGGAGAAATGGCAGTTTCTAAAAAGCAAGGCCATAAATAGTTCTGCTTACTTTGTCGATAACTACCAATCTCTTCAAATCAAACCATTACACGCACACACACAAAAGAAGAAAAGAAAAATAGAAGTGTTCCATCTAATCTTCCCAGTGCGGAGCACCTTGATTCTAGAATGGAAATGGAACAAATTTAACCATCAAGCAGAATAATCAGTCCACTGCAACATACATAATAAAGACTATCTGCATATAGGCATATATAAGCTGAAACAAATATAATCCTTGTATGCAACTATTCATTTTTCTTCGCGCAAATGCATTTAGAAGAAACTATGTTTCAAGTCATTTAATTTGCAACTCGCAGTTGCTAGTTGTTTTGTTTCAAATACAGTCCTTCTAATCAGTACACACTTGGAACAAAAGTGTTGCAAACTTTACAACAACAGGCACTTAAACAAATCCATTGAATATTATGCTCTCACAATCGAAAATTTATTCACAACAGTCCATATGCAAGTTGATGCCTTGACTTGTTTTCACAAAGAGGGAGTCCTCTCTCTTCTTCATCATTGAAATACTCAATTGACTATGGGTAAGTGGACTTGCCAGACAACGGAAGTGCAGGCTTCAACTCATTCACTTTTCGTCTCGAAGTCTTCACGGTGACTGAGCTACTTATTGGAACACTAAAACAACACATTGCAAATATAATTACATAACACACTTCATTCTGATATGATTCCCTAATCAAGGGTGTCCTGCATAAATTTGATTGACAGGCATTCTGGTCCTAATTTGTTTGTATTGCTGGTAGGACAATCTTGATCTGAACTTACCTACATCACAGACAATCACTTTGTTCGAACCAGTTCTAGTGGTACACTTTCCATTGCCATCTGAAATTTGAAAACAAACACTTCAAATATAATTGACTGATTTCATTTGTAGCGACTACCCAAACTGATGCTTACCCATTGTCTAGGAGTTCTAGGATCAGATTTTGGATGCAATTTGGATAGCTCTGACTGAAAGGTAATGACTATCGAAAGTTTAAACTCTATGGAAAATGGACTGCATAGTAAAAGTAAACAAGACGTGCACAATTAGTATTGTATTCATGGCATATATATGACACCAAATTAAAGGAGAAAAAAAATTTACTGTAAATTAAAGTGCACGCGCATTGAATCTTTTGGAAGGTAGAACAGTAGTGGTTATTTTATATAGCAAGATTTTTTATGAGAAAAACACCAAGTGAGAGGTAAAGCAGCAAACCAGTGAAGTAACAGCTGACCATATAAGATAAAGAATGGACCAACTGACTAAGAGCCTGTTTGGGATAGATTTTTCAGGAAATATATACTTATAACTTATAAGGGATTGTTTAAAAACTATGACCTTTTGGATTAGCCATTTAGGTGACAAAGCCGGAGCTAGGTAAAGGAAGAGAGAGAGGATCAAAGTTGTATACAATTTAACACCAACCCACCCCCTCTTCCATCTTTTGAGAGTGAGAGCACGAGATGTGTGTATAATGCTCGCGTATTCATCCCCCTGTTCATGTGAGTTCTTCAGAAATCAAGTGTGTTGCATGTAGGAGCACTCATGGTAGCAAAAACTGGATTTTTGCTTTTGTCAAATTTAAAATAGCAGCCTTTGGAGGAATGCTCATATGAAACAAAAAAATAATAATTAAATAAATAAAAGAAGAAAAACGGCAGTTGAACGCCTTACCCAGCAAAAACCGTGGGACCCGTCAAAAGACGGGGAAGTATGATGTAGATAGGCAGAGTCAAGCTACGGCAGACATCTCCATCTGCAATCTAAAAATAAAGAGAGAAACCATAGAGTAAATTACGTTATATGCAGTAAACCTAAAATGTTGGAAATGAAGTGAAAAATGCGGGCATGCCTGAGTGGTCTGTATTGAAGAGGTTTCAGTTGAAATTCTCTCTCCGACCAGAATTGACTCCACACGAAGCAAGTGGATGTCAATGGAGTGAATGGGAACAGCAGATGCTTCAACGGTTAACTCTCCATTAATAGGATCTAACAGTGAGCATTGCGTGCAGATTTTACCGGTTACCCGGAAACCACCTATTCAACAAGAAGTATTGTGAATGACCGTAGCACTTTGTAGCCGTGACTAATAATAAAGCTCACCACTAAATATATAATAACAGTGATCTGTGTCTTTCTAAATGTTTACAATGCCTTTCACTTCCCTTTATTAATAGTTGAAAAAATGGAAGTACTAAGGGAGGACGGTACATGCAGAAATGAAATGAAGGAAGAAAGATCTTAAGATACTACTCGAACAAAGAGAAAACTAGAAAAGAGAGGGGAAAGGAGAATCAGAAAAACCTGTTTTTAATTCAGGAAGAAGTAGATGTCTTTGTGTGTCTTGAGTAATATAAAATATTATCATTTCAGGAGAAACTGGTCGCTCAGGAAGATTAGCTGAAGACAACAGAGAAAAGGAAGCTGAGTCAGTGCATAGATAGATGGATATAGAAGATAACAAGGGACACACACACAAAGAACTCCTACCCTTTTGACTTTCAAGTATGAATTCCATAGTAGTAGATAGTGACTTGTGCAGGTATCCTCTCAGTATATCTACAGTTACCAAATACTATGATGGGATTTATTAGACATTAAGCATGTGGGCAATATAGGAAGGAAATATAGCACTCCATTAAAGGGCTGAAACCAGATTAAGCAAAGATGATAATTTGTTTTGGAAGAGAAAAAAATATATACACCTGGATGCTGATATTTGCTCCATGAAAGGTTTCGTAAAATCTCTCCAAATTTTCATCGCCTGGATCTCTCAGATTCACAGAGAATGGTGTCTGTCATATTAAGAAAACATTTTATCAAACAGCAAAAGAAACATTCAAATCCTTGCGGTAGACTAACAAGAAACAGTTTTACAAATTAGAAAAGAAAAAAAGAATGATGAAAGGCTCAAAGATTTGAGTATGAAAACATGGGAGCTTTTGTCAGTTCTAATACATTTAAGTTATAAACTATTCTATTCCGACATCATACCTCTGTTGTACCTGAAGCTATCCTTCCAGAAGATGTGATCATAACACTCTTATTCCTAGTATCAATTGAAAAGAATAATCAAATGAGGAGGAAGAACAAAAATAGTATTTTTTTTTTTACAAAAAAATATGTCGGACATAATTGAAGATCGTAAAAGAAATGGAATACAGATAATCATCACAAAGACCCAAACTACAGATGAAAAATTGTTGGCTTTTAATTTGCAAAAAAACAAAAAAAAAACAAAAAAACAAAAACAAAAAACAAGGCCCCTATGCACAAACCTTAGTAACTATACTACTAAAGTTCATTCTTTTAAGCTATCAATAGTAAACTTTTACAAAAGCAATAATATGCTTTAAGCAACATATACTAAAAGATAGCTTATTCTTTATCAAGTTTAGGCCATCAAATATTTATATAACTAAGAGTGAACATCAGCAAAACTCTGATTCAGATATGGATTTGAGGGGACATTTTATGTTGATTTAATTGTGAATTATAAGAAATTAACCAAAACACTTGTAGAGCTAGTGAGGGGAGAGGATATGCTTACACAATAGGGATAGGCTTGACAACACCATAAAAAGACTCGATCACTCCAGCTGATCCTCCGCGGACCTAAATACCCCAAAAAATAAAATTTAAAAAATAAAAAAAATAAAAAAAAAATTCTCAGCTAAAAAACCAACAAACATAAATTGAATTGAATACGAATCAGCTTAAGCTATTATGTCATGTGTTTGTTTGGTTCATGAGAAAATGTAACAAAATCATCATTAAAAAAAAAAATCATATAAGATGGTGGAATTATAACCTGCAAACTGACTGATCCATTGACAGTGATGCGAATTCCAAGGTGGGAGATCGAAGAAGAAAGCTTTGTGATGATTTTCCCTTCAAGAGGTTCCTGAAATCAGTAATCGAAATTAATAAGAGGGGTATCTTCTATATATATATATATATATATAGAGAGAGAGAGAGAGAGAGAGAGAGAGAGAGAGAGAAATATATATATTACATTAGGGCGATAGATACGGTTAGATGGGGTAAGCTTGAGCTCTATAGACATTGCCGAAGAGTCGAGGAGGATGCAGAAGAAAGCCCGACTAATGAACTCTACTACGCTCGGCCGATTTCGTCACTCACGCCCCAAATTGCAACACATTGTGCATTGCCAACTTATACCACTGGCAGCTTCTTGGGTGTACTATTAAGAGGTTTAATTTTCGAGTCAGGGGAGCGTGGGCACTATTTATCCGGCAATAAAAAAAAACTTATACCACTGGCCCTCAATAGAAACAAAGGAATAATAAGAGGATCTCTAATGCAAAAATTTATTTCTGCATCTTTCAAACACGGTCAAAATTTAACAATTATGTTCAAAAATACAAAAAGTCATCCAAAAGATCAAATTTTTTTTGGCACAAAAAGCTATTAATCTTGTATATTGGTCATTGCATTTTGTACACTAATTTTGCCACAACTTATAAAAAATAACATTTTTTTTTATACAAAAGCAATTAATATTGTACATTCAATCGTTGTTGTGCACTGTGAACGAAAAATAAGAAAAAAGTACAACGGTCAAAATTTGCTAAAACCCAAATCCTCGGCTTTTTTGGAGAAAGTAAATGACTTTATCAAATTTTGATAACACGAAATGGCCTTACAGTGTAGCACACATTTTGTGCAACTTTCTCAGAAAGTAAATGACTTTATCAAACTTTGACAACACAAAATAGCCTTGCATTGGAGCACATATTTTGTGCAACTTTCTCAGATTTTAGCTTTGATAATAGATTTGACTCTAGCATTGGAGATACTCTAACATTTCTTTTGGCATGTACCATTGGAGTACACATGCTAAAATATACTAGCATTTAACATTGTAGTAATGTCAAAACATAGGGAGGGGGTGGGGTTTCGATACTTACTTGGATCCGGATTCCAGACTGCAGACACACACACCCCAGCCCAAACTCAACCCCCAGCCCCATACTAGCCCTTGGCAAAGCCCAATAAGGGCCACTCATTTCGACTGAAAATTAATTGGGAGCAAGTAACTAAAATCCCCTATGGGGATTAGAACCCTCTCTCCTCCCCAGTAGAAAGATGTCAATTGGGCTAGAGCCCGCTCGACAGTCAAAACATATGTTTAACATGAAGAAAATAACATTTTAGCATTTGCAAATTATAGCACCTCCTTTAACACTATACTGAGAAAATTTTAACACTTTTGTATTTTCAGTATTCAATTGTGATATCAAACACTATCCTCGCTTCGTAAAATTTAAAACCAAAGCAAAGCCAAATTGTTATTTACCACGGGGAATACTATACTCCCAAATTTTAAATCTCAAATGGGGTCCCAAACACACGAGGCATGAGATCACTTTTAATACTAGCGAGACATTTGTAACATACTCTGATTAAAATCAATTGTGCCTATTAGTACATGTATTTGGGAACATTTACAATTTAAAATTTAGAAAATATAGCATTAATACTATTTTACCACTCACTCCCTTTTTTTTTTCTCTCTTTGGTGGTTGTTGTCACAGCCCGGTCCCACAATAGCGGAACCGGAGTCCGTGGCACGCCACCGAGGCTAAACCAATTCATTAACGTTCCCAAAAATTAGGTTTGAAGAACACACGCAGCGGAAAACAAAACACATTTTAAAACCAGAGGTTCAGTCGACTGCTCAGTCGACTGCTAAGTCGACTGCTCAGTCGACGGAGGCGGGCAGGGATTTTAATATCAAATTTCAGTCGACTGCAATTGGAGGTCCAGTCGACTGCCGAGGGGTCCAGTCGACTGCTTTCGCAAAAAAAGAAGCAGTATCTAACAGGCTCAGGGGTTCAGTCGACTGCTCAGTCGACTGCTCCCCTGGCAGCAGCCCAAACTGCAGAAAACAAGTTTAAAAAGCTTCCTAACTTCCATCCAATGATCAACCACTCAAATCAAACTCAGTCCAAAGTAATTCCAACTGTATTAAAGCATTTCTAAAGTAAGATTACAACATGTTATAGTCTAATACAACGTTCAAGATTCATTCTATCATACCAAATTAAACATGGGTTAAAACAACCAAATTCTTATTACAACATTTCTAGGATTCCAAAACTACAAGATTAACATTCAAGTTGCCTTCTAAAAGAACTCCCAACCCACGTGCTCACTTCTGCGATTCCTCGCCAGCATTTACACCTGAAATGGTTATTTGAATAACCACACATATTTTGATTTGTTTAAGCTAAAGCTTAGTGAATAAATCAACATATGTACATGAATGATAAACATGTCCGCATTCACATCTCTACATTTCATACTAGTCGCCGGAGACTCACGTGCCCGTCCATACTCCCAATCCGCGACTCCTCGCCAATAAGTCCACGCGAAAGGGTAAGACCCACGATTCTACAAACAATCGTGCGACCTTAATGCCTATATCGGCTCCACAAAATGGCACGGTGACCACGTGCTCCTTCTGACCCAAATAAGCAACTTAACATGCTCAAATACATATCACCATGCTCGCGGTAATTAAAACATATCACCGTGCTATTGAGCCTACTTATCAATATAAATGCCCAATATGAACTACACAATATATCTCTAGGAATTAATACATGCTATTCAAACATAACATGAATACATGCCAAGAAATCATTCCAAAACATAGTTGAATCACTCACCTCCGAATAACGCTCCTATAATTCAATCTGAAGAAAACCAGTGCACAAAGAACGTGCAGAAGTCCGTCTAGTACAATTCCTATGGATCAGAATTCCATTTATCAACTTTTATGAAAAATTCTAGAAAATAACTTTTCGGAAAACTTAGCCAAACAGGCCCTAACAGGTATCAAAACGAAGCTATTACCTCGAGGAGTTCGAATACGAAATCTGGGAGAAAACAGACTGACGGAAGGTCGTCGTTTGGCGTCGCAAAGCTCTAAGCAATCAAATCTCCCTCTAGCCCCCTTTTTGGCCTCCTCTTGGAATTTAGGTTAAGAGTTGTGAAATATCTCAACTCATCTCTATCTATATATAGGCAACATTCTCGGGGAATTACGTTTACCTCCCCACGAGTTTTCCAAACTCCTAATCAGTCTCTGAAACTTTCTATACAGCTTATTCATAGCTTTACGAGTGAATCTTCAAAATTATAAAAGTTTTCGACTAAGTTTCGTTTGGTCGCTAAAACGCGAATTTCTATATGACGTTTCCGAAGTTGCTAATTAGCCTACCAAATTAATAGCGTGTTCATTCGTCCTCACCAGGATACTAAATCTAACAACAGAAATAAATTCTATAACAGAAAATAATACAGATATTGAAATACACAGGTAAACATTTATTTTCAGATAAACATTTAAAGTGTTCTACAGTGACCGTCTCATACTCGGAGAGATGTCACAACAACAAATTCTAAATCACCACAGTCTCAGAGGGTTCTCTAATACAGACACCCAAATCAACTCGTGAGTCAAAACTCACTCAATCATGTGTCATAGGACACGCCACATCACATTATCATGCATGACAATATGATACAAATGCAATAATACAAATGTGGGTGTTATAGTTGTTAACATTCAAACGGACACCACCTAGAATTGTTGTGCCACTAGCTTAGTTTTCATAGTATTAGGTGAGGCTCTACTAAAGATGGTTTAATTTTTGGTTGCAGACCCACTTCAGTCATTTAAGTACAAGAATATATAGGTTCAATGATAAGTAGAGATGGAGTGAAGATCGAAGAACAGGAGATCCCAAAAAGGGAACACTTTAGCTATTTAAGTTCATTGATTAGTAGAGATGGATTAGTGATGACGTAACCCATAAAATTAAAGTAGGTTGGCTTAAGTAGAGGAGCGCTTTCGAAGTATTATGTGACCGGAGAATACTAACAAAATTAAAAAGAAAATTTTATAGGCCAGTTATGCTCTACGGGATAGAGTGTTGGGCAACTAAGAAACAACACATTAGCAAAGTGAGCGTAGCTGAGATGAGAATGCTAAAATGGATGTGTGGTAAGACTAGGAAATATAGAATTAGAAATGAGTACATTCGAGAGACTGTCACACCCGTTCCAGAATTTCATGGTTTTAGCATGCATGTTTGGAATTTTCATGAATTATCAATGTTATTTGATAACGGTGGGAGAAGTTGACGGTGGGTCAACGGTGAGGTGTCAGTGAAGACACGAGAACATGGTACTTCATGTAACATTGGCATAGTTAAATGGCATTTATGTGATTTGAATGTTATTTGACTTTTTTGGTATTTTATGAATAGTGAATTATACATGTGTAGTGTAATTTCTGGTAATGTCGATGTTGTTAAATATCATTTAGAGAACTGTGGTGAGAACGTGAGTGTCACATTATATAAAAGGTAGGTTGTGTAGAAATTCCACAGAATTTAGTTTCCGAACGTAATTTTGGACCCAAACGAGATTTAGTCGAAAACTTCTGAAATTTATAATTTTCACTCGTAAAGTCATAAAATGGACGTGTGCGACGTTTCAGAAGTTAATTAAAAGTTTTGAGAACTCGCGGGGAGGTAAACTCTATTTCCGAGAAGTTTTCCTATAAATAGAGAAGGGTGAGAATTCATTTATTATAAACTCCCTAAAATATCTTGAGAGATGAGAGAGAAAAGGAGATTTGATCCTACGGGCTTTGCGACGACGATCGGTGACCTTTCGTCCGTCAGATTTTCTCCAAATTTGAGATTTGAACTCGTGAAGGTAAGACCTACGTATTGATACCACTTAGGCCATGTTTAGGGATGGCAATTTTCCCCGCCCTGCTGGACCTCCACCCCACTCCGCTCCTAATGGAACGAGTTTGGAGGAGTTATAATAGAAGTAGGAGTGGATTTGGTATGGAAAAACAAAAGCCCTATAGGAGTTGAGGTGGAGTTAGTATCCATGAAATACTACCATTTAAAATCCGTCTCACCCCGATTAAATCATTAAGTTACTAAACCACCCTCATACTTACAGATATTTACAACAAATCAGGACATATATATACATCTCTTTCTCTTCAGTATTAATATTTAATTTCTGAATTGTGATTAACAAATTTAGAATCATTTGTGTGAGTGATTTTTAGAAAATCAAGCTAAAATATAAGTGGGTTTTGAATTATAAAGAACATTTAATTTTGGAATGGTGATTAACAAATGGAGTGAGAGTGTAATAGGAGTTCCCGATAGTAAACGGAGTACGAGTGAAGTAGGAGTTGGTATTTTACTTAAATGGGACGGGCGGAGTCGGAGTAGGAGGAAAATAACGGAGTAGGAGTTGGTATAGGGGGACTGCGTACCAACTCCGACCCGTTGCCATCCCTAGCCATGTTTGGCAAACTTTTGTAAAAAACTTATTTCTAGACTTTTGGGGAAAACCCCTATAAACTTGTAGGAATCACCTCAAATATGAGATCCGATGTTTAATTGGCCCTCTAGTCGATCCTTCAAAATTTGAGAGGAATCGCACGAGATATGAATTTCTAGCCTATGAAATATAGAGAAATACATGTTTTAGATTTCGACGACGAAATTGTGATCCGGGCAAAATTCATAGGTTAATCTTAGGCCCGTTAATTATGCACGCGATTAAATATGAAAAGTATGTCTAAATTTACGCGAGCATGTTGAGTTGTCTATGTTGGTCAAAGGGGGGACCTATACAAATTCATGCCGGAGTAAGCTTCTCGAAGTTTGAGAATTTTAGTAGCGACGACTACTGTGCATGGTTTAAGGCTTGGACTTTCCAGGGTACTTGGGGGATGTAATGGTTGTAGGCTTGGACTAGCCATTGACATCGTGGTTTAAGACTTGGACTTGTCGCTACCGGATGAATGCATATTTTTCTCCCTAAAGACTATTGTTGTGATTTCTGAGATTAAAGCATGTTTTGTCATATATGCATATGTTAAAAATTGTGCACTCAGCATATAGTTGAGCAGTGGAGATTTATTCCATTGCAGGTAAGAAGAAAGATAAGAAGATGCGGGAAGAGTGAGGCCGATGAGACGACGGGAACCACTCTTGTTTATATTTTTGTTCCTTCCTAAACTTGTATAAGGATTTGGGAAGTTGTAATAGATTGTAATAGAATCATGGTTTCGTTTCGTAGTATTGAAATCTTGTTTTCAGACACCTGTAATTATGTTTTAATCGTTAGTGTATCGCTGTGTTTGTGTTGGTTTTGAATCGGAAGAGTGTAGCTTGGAATGGTGCAGAGAATTAGTGTGTTGATGCCGATCAGTCGATTATTTTTTGATACAGTCGACTAGATCGCTAGCTTGAACTAAGCACTTCTTGATATGTTTGGGGATCAGTCGACTGGATCATGTCCCAGAACACCACTTTCTGCTAGAATAGAGTACCAGTCGACCGGATAACTTTAGTCGACTGATAAATTTAGGCACCAGTCAACTGGGTCCCCGACATAGTCGACTGGGGGTTGTTGATCTTTTAAACTTGCTGCTTTTGATGGTCAGTCGATTGGGTCCTCGATCAGTCGACTAGACCTCTATTTTCAAAATTGAATTCATTGTGGAAGTGTTTCATTTGGGAAAAACTTTTTCTACCTCTGATTTTGAAGGGTTAGACTTATGTGCCGCTGCTATTCACACTTTGGTGAAACTGGATAAGCCATGGTGGCATGCCACGTGTCCTATTTACGCGCGTAGCGGGACGGGTCGTGACATTTATTGGTATCAGCACTAGAGGTAACAAAATTTTGGGAACGTTCAACGACGAGTGGAGTGCTGAGTGAATTGCCACATGTTCTAGATTGCATCCATACATTGTAGAGATGTTTGATGCACATGTATATTGTTTAACATACATGATATTGTTCTTGTCATACATGCATAGCGTTTATGCATCGAGATTAACAGGTTAAACAATCATGGGTGACCGAGAATCATCACCCCATACCCGACGTATGAATGAAATGGCAGAAATGATGGGGAATATGGGAGATATGATCCGGAACATAGCAGATTACCTCCAATGCCTTCAATTAAAGTAGAACCAATAACTGTAATGCATGCACTTGAGAATAGAGGTATGAGATCAGTATCTGAACAATGTTCTCAAAAGAAACCAATGGAATTCCATGGAACACCCGACCCAACGCTCGCAGAACATTAGATAATGGACATAGAACGAATCTTCCGATCTATCCTGATGACCGATAGGGAAAAATGGAAAATGCAAGTAATGTGCTGAAGGGTGAAGCCCAAAACTGGTGGGTAAATGTTCTAGATCAAGGGGCACCTATTACTTGGGAGGGGTTCAAGGTGGAATTCAATCGCCGGTTCTTTCCGCGAGCCGCCTACAATGCAAAAAAGCGAGAGTTTGATAACCTCAAGCAAGGGGACTTGACCGTAACTGAGTATACTTCCAAGTACAACGCTTTGTTGAGATTTGGAAAGGGTTCAGTGCCAGAGGAGGAAGATAGGGCAAGGAAATTCGAAGAGGGTTTAAGGGAAAATATCCTATTGAGGGTAGAAACCTATGAACATTCAACTGTGGCAGCAGTGCAACAGACAACGCTTATGGCCGAGAGTAGAATGGAAAGATCGAGGCAGAATCAGCACGGTAAATGGGAAAATGAGGGTGGTGATAGGAACCGAGGCGGATCTTTCAAGTGGCCATTTTCAAGAGGCTTTGGTTCTAGTTTCAGTGATTTCAGGAGGACGCTAAGTAACATACCGTTGTGTTCACTTTGCAACCGACCACACTCAGGCCGATGTTTTATAACCAAACCCCAGAACAGGAACCAAGAAAGGGTAGTGCTAATTCGACTCCTAACATGCTGGGTAAGTGTTATGATTGTGAAGTATTTGGGCACCAAGCCAAGGATTGCCCGAGGAAGCATTCCTAGCAAGGAGCTAGTTCTATGGCTTCTAGTGGGTCGAAGCCTAGACAGTCTAATGATGGGGGACAAAGGGCATATCAACTTCAAGGGAGAGCATACCAGATGAACCCAGGAGACATGGTTGCTTCAGAGACAGTGGTCTCAGGTATGGTGCTTGTATGTTCACACTTAGCATACATACTTGTTGACTCAGGATCTATGCATTCATTTATATCGCATGACTTTGTTGGACATTTGAATGTTAAGTCAGTACCTTTGGGATATGAATTATCTGTTGATGTACCTCTTAGTAAGCCGATTTTGACGTCTACGATATATAAAAACTGTGAGATCAAACTAGGTGAACAATTGATGACCGTGGACCTTATACCAATCATGGTGAACCACTTTGACGTAATACTTGGAATGGATTGGTTAGCCCTTAACCAAACCACAATAGACTGTGAACGGAAAGAGGTTAACTTTCGATCACCGGTGCACAGGAATTTCTGTTTCCAAGGAAGTGGGGTTACACCACCACCATATTTGATTTTGGTTATCCGAGTAGGTAGATTGTTGAGAAAGGGATGTCAGGGATTTTTGTGTTCAGTAATCAATGTTTCAACGACTGAATTGAAAGTAGAAGACATTTCAATAGTGCGGGAATATCCCGAGGTATTTCCTGATGAATCGCCAGATGTTTTGATTGATAGGGAAATTGAGTTCACCATTGAAATAATGCCAGACTTGAGACCCATATCGAAGGCACAGTATAGAATGACACCTAAAGAGTTAAAAGAATTGAAAGTACAACTACAGGAACTACTTGACAAAGGTTTCATTCGACCAAGTATATCAGTGTGGGGAGCTCCAGTGTTATTTGTGAAGAAGAAAGACGGTTCAATGCGTATGTGTGTAGATTATCGAGAGTTAAACAAGTTGACAATCAAGAACAAGTACCCATTACCGAGGATTGATGATCTATTTGACTAACTTCAGGGAGCACAGGTGTTTTCAAAGATAGATCTGAAATCAGGCTATCACCAGTTGAAGGTAAAGGTCGAAGACGTTGAGAAAACTGCTTTCAGAACGCGCTACGGACACCACGAGTTCTTAGTCATGCCATTTGGAGTTACCAATGCACGAGCCGCGTTCATGGATCTTATGAACCGAGTCTTTAAGGACTTTTTGGATGATTTTGTGATAGTATTTATCGACAACATTCTGATCTATTCGCCGAGTGAGATTGAACATGAGAACCACTTGAGGTCGATACTTCAAAGATTACGGGAGAAGCAACTATTCAGGAAATTCAAGAAATGTGAATTCTGGATACCTAGCATTACGTTTATTGGTCATGTGATTGACAAGAATGGAGTTTCAGTTGATCCTCTCAATATAGAAGATGTATCTAATTGGTAGAGGCCAACATCAGTATCAGAAATCCAAAGTTTCTTGGGATTAGCAGGATACTACCGCCGTTTTATCGAGAATTTCTCGAAGATATCATTGCCAATGACGAAACTAATGAGAAAGGGCATTACATTTTAATGGAGTTCAGAATGTGAAGACAATTTTCAAGAGTTGAAGTCACGGTTGACAAGAGCGCCTATTTTGACAATACCATCCGGGACTGAAGGATTTATGATTTATAGCGATGCATCACATCAGGGGTTGGGATGTGTACTTATACAAGAGGGTAAAGTAATTGCCTATGCTTCTAGACAGTTGAAGACACACGAAGTTAACTATCCGACTCGCGACCTTGAATTAGCTGCAGTAATCTATGCTTTGAAGATTTGGCGATACTATTTGTACGGAGAAAAGTGTGAGATATTCACGAATCACAAGAGTTTGAAATACATCTTCACCCAATGGGACTTAAAAATGAGACAGAGAAGGTGGTTGGAACTGATGAAGGATTACGGTCTTTCGATAGAATATCATTCGAGAAAGGCTAATGTAGTAGCTAATGCATTAAGCCGAAAAATGCCAAGGAACTTAGTTGACGAGCTAACAAAATAAAAAGAATTGGTCAAGGAAATGGAACGTTTTGAGTTGGATGTGATTCTAGAGACTAGTGGTGGCTTAATGATGGCGATCATAGCACACCCAGATATTATTGATGAGATCAAGAGAGAACGTTGTGCAAAATGAGAGACGAGATACCTTTGGGAAAGTGACCTAATTTTGTATTGGAACAAGGAATGTTGAAACTTGAAAATCGGTTGTGTGTACCGAATATAAAAGACTTGAAAGGGAGGATCCTAGAGGAAGCGCATAGTACTAGATATTCAGTACACCCAGGAAGTAATAAAATGTATCAGAACTTGCGAGAAAACTTTTGGTGGAAAGGTATGAGGCGGGAAGTTGCTAAGTATGTTTCAGAGTGTTCAGCATGTCAGCAAGTTAAAGCAGAAAGACAAGTATCTGCGGGAATACTACAACCATAATCAGTGTCTGAATGGAAGTGGTATGAGATCACTATGGGTTTTGTTTCGGGATTTTCGCGATCTTTTAACAAGAATGACAAGATTTGGGTTATAGTTAACCGCTTGACAAAATCAGCGCATTTCTACCGATCAAGACAACTAAACCTTCGAAGTTAGCTGAGTTGTATGTGAAAGAGATTGTAAGACTAAACGGGGTTCCAGCTATGATAGTAGCTGATCGCGACAGTAGTTTTACGTCGAGGTTTTGGGGAAGTTTACAAGAAGCTATGGGTACGAAGTTGAGTTTCAGTACTGCATTTCATCCTCAGACCGACGGTCAGTCAGAGCGCATGATACAGACGCTGGAGGATATGCTTAGATTATGTGTACTCGATCTTGGAAATGATTGGGAGAAGCATCTACCATTAATTGAATTTGCTTACAACAACGGGTTTCAGTCAAGTATCGGAATGGCACTGTATGAAGGTTTGTATGGGCGTAAGTGTCGATCACCAGTTTGTTGGACCGAGGTTGGGGAAAGGAAGTTACTAGGACCTGAGTTAATACAGGTGACTATTGAGAAGGTAAAGCTGATCCAAGAGTGGCTCAAGACAGCTCAGAGCCAATATAAGAGCTATGCGGACTCTAAACGACAACCACTAGTATTTGAAGTTAGAGATTTTGTATACTTTAAAGTATCGCCTTCGAAAGGCATTGTTCGATTCGGAAAGAGGGGAAAACTAAATCCAAGATTCGTAGGACCTTTTGAGATCCTGGAAAGGATAGGTCCAGTAGCTTACCGATTGGCGTTATCATCCGAATTGGAACACATGCACAATGTATTTCATGTGTCGATATTGAGACGATGTATGTCGGATACGAGCAAGATCGTTGTACCTGAGCCGTTATAGATTCAGGTAGACTTGATTTATGTAGAACAACTGATAGAAGTTCTAGATCGAAAAGAGCAAGTCTTAAGAACTAAGACAATTCCAATGGTGAAAGCACTATGGCATAGTCATACGGTTGAAGAGGCTACATGGGAAAGTGAGGAAGAAATGAAGAAGGTGTATCCGTACTTATTCGACGTGTGAGGTATAAGTTAGGGGACAAACTTCCTTTTTGGAGGGGAGAGTTGACACACCCGTTCCAGAATTTCATGGTTTTAGCATGCATGTTTGGAATTTTCATGAATTATCAATGTTATTTTGATAATGGTGGGATAAGTTGATGGTGGGTCAGCGGTGAGGTGTCAGTGAAGACACGGGAACATGGTACTTCATGTTGCATTGGCATGGTTAAATGGCATTTATGTGATTTGAATGTTATTTGACTTTTTTTGGTATTTCATGAATAGTGAATTATGCTTGTGTAGTGTAATTTATGGTAATGTCGATGTTGTTAAATATCATTTAGAGAACTGTGGTAAGAACGTGAGTGTCACGTTATATAAAAGGTAGGTTGTGTAGAAATTCCACAGAATTTAATTTCCGAACGTAATTTTGGACCCAAACGAGACTTAGTCGAAAACTTCTTAAATTTATAATTTTCACTCGTAAAGTCATAAAATGGATGTGTGAGACGTTTCAGAAGTTAATTAGAAGTTTTGAGAACTCGCGGGGAGGTAAATTCTATTTCCGAGAAGTTTTTCTATAAATAGAGGAGGGTGAGAATTCATTTGTTATAAACTCTCTAAAATATCTTGAGAGAGGACAGAGAAAAGGAGATTTGATCATACGGGCTTTGCGACGACGATCGACGACCTTTTGTCTGTCAAATTTTCTCCAGATTCAAGATTTGAACTCGTGAAGGTAAAACCTGCGTTTTGATACCACTTAGGCCATGTTTGGCAAACTTTTGTAAAATCTGATTTCTAGACTTTTGCGGAAAACCCCTGTAAACTTGTAGGAATTACCTCAAATCTGAGATCCGATGTTTAATTGGCCCTCTAGTCGATCCTTCAAAGTTTGAGAGGAATCGCACGAGGTATGAATTTCTAGTCTATGAAATATAGAGAAATGCATGTTTTAGATTTCGACGACGAAATTGTGATTCGAGAAAAATTCATGTGTTAAATCTTAGGCCCGTTGATCATGCACGCGATTAAATGTGAAAAGCATGTCTAAATTTACGCGAGCACGTTGAGTTGTCTATGTGGGTCAAATGGGGGACTTATACAAATTTATGCCGGAGTAAGCTTCTCGATGTTTGAGAATTTTAGTAGCGATGGTTACTGTGCATGGTTTAAGGCTTGGACTTGCCAGGGCACTTGGGGGATGTAATGGTTGTAGGCTTGGGCTAGCAATTGACATCGCGGTTTAAGACTTGGACTTGCCGCTACCGGATGAATGCGTATTTTTTTCCCTAGAGACTATTGTTGTGATTTCTGAGATTAATGCATGTTTTGTCATATATGCATATGTTAGAAATTGTGCACTCAGCATATAACTGAGCAGTGGAGATTTACTCCATTGCAGGTAAGAAGAAAGATAAGAAGAAGCAGGATGAGTGAGGCCGATGAGACAACGGGAACCACTCTTGTTTATATTTTTGTTCCTTCCTAACTTGTATAAAGATTTGGGAAGTTGTAATAGATTGTAATAGAATCATGGTTTCGTTTCATAGTATTGAAATCTTGTTTTCAAACACCTGTAATTATGTTTTAATCATTAGTGTATCGTTGTGTGTGTGTTGGTTTTGAATCGGAAGAGTGTAGCTTGGAATGGTGCAGAGAATTAGTGTGCTAAAGCCGATCAGTCAACTATTTTTTGATACAGTCAATTGGATTGCTGGTTTGAACTGAGCACTGCTTGATATGTTTGGGGATCAGTCGACTGGGTTGAAAAAATAGTCGACTGGATCATGTCCCAGAACACCACTTTTTGCTAGAATAGAGTACCTGTCAACCGGATAACTTCAGTCGACTGATAAATTTAGGCACCAGTCGACTGGTTCCCCGACACAGTCGACTGGACCAGGCTGTTGATCTTTTAAACTTACTGCTTTTGATGGTCAGTCGACTGGGTCCCCGATCAGTCAACTGGACCTCTATTTCAAAATTGAATTCGTTGTGGAAGTGTTTCATTTGGGCAAAACTTTTTCTACCTCTGATTTTAAAGGGTTAGACTTATGTGCCTCTGCTATTCACACTTTGGTGGAACTGGATAAGCCGTGGTGGCGTGCCATGTGTCCTATTTCCGCGCATAGCGGGATGGGTCGTGACAAAGACTATAGGAGTGGCACAGATTGAGGATAAGTTGAGAGAGAATAGACTTACATGACTCGGCCACTGACGACATCCTATTGACACGTTTTCTTATCACACCTAAGTGTAGGTGATCGTACAAGTAATAAAGTTCTGGAAGTCTAGGTCGAACCCACAGGGAACGGGAAACAAAGATAGGCAATAATTATTTTGTCACTTAAAAAGAGAATAAAAGATGATGAATTTTTGTGGGGTTTTACTAAACTATTAATTTTATATTTTTGCAATAAAACTAATTAAAAGCTATTCTTTCCTAAGTAGTTTACACTAAAGATTTTAACAGTGCAAAATAAATTAACTAAGATACTAGTAAGAAAATGAAGAGAAAGAAATAAAAAACTAAATTTTTGTGAGATAAACTTTTTGGATTTAATAATAGCGAAAGATAGAAATAATACAGAAATTTAAGCAAAGTTATTGAAAAAAATGAAATATTAATTAACTAGGGGAAATGATTTAAAGAATTGGAAATATGCAAAAACAACACTAGATTCCACAACTTTTGTGCATTTGAAAAGATTTGGCATTTAAGACCGCAGAGTCATTCTTTATTTAAAAATAAACTTTCACTAGTTAGGGTCATATCAAGTGTGTCAGGTTTGATATGAAACGATGTCGTTTGATTTAAAGAAAATTAAAAAGGCAGTTGGGCAGTAGCCAGGTTCGAACCGTGCCCCGCCGCAGACGTGGGATATTCAACGTCCAGTCTCCACCACTCTGCCACTACACAATTGCCTGTCCATTACTGGATAGAAATATATATAAACACATATTTGAAATATAAATTTTGTCATATGAGTTGTTTGTGTATGCTAGGTGTTTTTTATGACAAAAGGCATTTGACAATCCCCATAATTAGATTTTTATTTTAAATATGTAATCTTTTGAGCCCAATATAGTCATCGTCTATACACATGTTAAATGACATAAACTATAGATACATAGATACTTTTGGTCATAAATGAAAAAAACAACCTATCTAGATATATTTGCCCATTTAGGATTAGTGCACAGAAGCTGTGGTTTCTAAGTTTTTATTGCATTTCCCCAATTAAAGTTTTAGTCTACCATTTTAGAATTAAAACTGTCTTCCAAATAAAATTTAAAGATAAATTAAATAGATGCACGCAATCACCGTTCAATTAAAATTAAAGTTGTAAAACCAAGGTAAGGGTAAAAACTAATATTATTATATTATTTTCTCCACTTAACATGAGTTGGGGTTGAATTTGTGGAATCTGCAAAATAACAAAGTTTAGTACAATTAGACTAATAGAACATAAACAAATGGAAATATTGAATTAATAATAAAATACTAAATCTTTGACTTTGGATTCTTGTAGGGTCACAGTGGTTGAACTCTAAGAACACAAATAAGGTCAAACCAAATCCTAATTTAATTTTGGAGTGAGATATGGGTATAGTGTCCTTTGGACTTTAGTAGGTGATTATAACAACTACGTGGCTAAGAAATATGTCATTTACTTGTAAAATCTGTCTTCTAGTGAATAGAAATATTGCTATAAATACTTAAAATTTGGGGATTCAAACTATTTTAGGGGACAACTATAAGTACTACTAGACTAAAAATATTAAATCTAAATTTTAATAATAATATTTTACTACTACTACAAATTGACAAAGGTTGTACAAAAAAACAAATATTTTATTTTAAGAAATACAGTACACAAAGTTTTGCTACATACTTTTTGAACATGAAATCATCAATTACATAAAAGTAAAATTTTAAAGCAACTACTAGAACTAGAAAAGACAAAGAAAAAACTAAAGTTTCCTATTTCTAGGGACAATATGAAGTGCTCACATGATAACTTCTCCTAAACTATTCTCTCCCTAACAGTGTGTGTGAAGCTTGTGATACTTGTTGTTCTTGTGTTGTAGGCTCCTCCCTTTCCTTTGGCTTATGCTCAATTTATAGACGAATTTTTGTGATAGATTCGTCACTTCTTTCATCACTATTGGCACGCGATTTGCAAATTGTCTTCGCTGCGCCTTGATTTTCTTCGCCCCAATTTCTTCAGCTCTTCTGACACCTGTGTTGAAAAGAGAGAGAGAGAGAAAGAGGAAGAAGAAGGAATAAAAAAAATAATAATAAACAAAACATAACATATTTAACATCCAAGCTCAACCTTGGATGCTTTCTCCCGTTTTTTTTTTTTTTTTTTTGGCCTACCAAACAGTAATTGTTACTGTTTGATTACTACTCACTACTATTCATCTTTGACTAATAAATGAATATACTATGGTGTGGTTGCTACTTCTTTCCTTTCCTTTATTTCACTTCATTTTTACCTAAACATATAAAATATGTAAAAATACATTCTTACACGCATTTGAGTGACATCACTATTAAATTATATTAATTCAATTATGCATGTAAAACTAAGAATTTGAGAGATTAAATAAGCACAATGTCTATTATATTGGCACATAAATGTGTAATATTCAGTGTTTGTTGGCACGAGAATTTTCTTGTGTGCTCTTGTGCAGTACCCAAGTGTAGGTAGACGTGCAAGTAATATCTGGTAAGACCAGGTCGATCCCACAGGGAAGGTGTTGACCTATCGAATTAGACTAACCTCTACAGAAAACAAAATAAAATAACTAAGTTTGAATGATGGTGCAGAACACGAAGTTCCACAAACTAAGATTACTAATGAAAGTGATTAAAATTAACTAAACAATCTAACTAGCTAATTAAAACAGTACTTAGAATTAAGGAGTTTAACTTTAAAAAGAAAGTGTTGGGATTACACGAATCCGCAGTAACCTAGCCATCTACCATGCATTTACCTTGAAGCACAACGGAGCATATTACCTACAGTTTTCCGTATTCTTCAAAAGAAATAAAGATTCTATGGCCCTTTCATGACCGGGACCATATCATCACAGTTAAATTAAAATACACAAAAGCGGTTTAATTCAATAGTTAAGACTCGCATCCTCAATGGTGTTAGCATTGAAGATGGTTTGCAAAATGTATTGAAAGAAAATGCCTTAGGGCCTTAGTTTTAAAACTGTTTTGACAGACTGAGCATTTATTTGGGACAGAATGATAACAAGTCCTAAAACAAAAAGTCCTGGAATACTGCAGGTAACATCCTCAAGAATCCGAGAGTTCGATCGATCGACGCGCCTTCGATCGATCGAAGACCTTCATCCCTCAATCGATCGAACTAACTTCGATCGCTTGACTGTCTCTGGTTCGATCGATCGAACTGACTTCGATCGATCGAACACAGCGATTATTCTGCTGCATGGCAGAGGCTGGAGATCACTGTTTCATCGTGATCTCCCAACCTGGGACTACTCAGACATCGTCTGGAGTGTCGAGGATTGATTTTTAACGTAAGAAAACTTTAATACCATGTTTGGTTGCAAGTTATTCATGAAAACTATAAAATCTATGGTTATATCAATATTTAGCATGCCACACTGTAAAACAAGCAATCTAACTACGTCTAACACGTGCAGAATATGAAAATAACAATATATAAATAACCTGGAACAGAAGATACTTGTATAAACTTTGAGAAATCCAATCCACAATATGAAAAACCTACAAAAAACCAAACAAACTCTCTATCTCTCCTTCTAAACTGCTAAAATGTAAAAAATGGGCGTCCTTATGGACGTCTACAAAACGCATATAAATAGAAAAACCTAAAGCACTAGGGTTAAACCCGCATTCTGCTGCGCACGCAAATGTTTCTGGAAATACCCCGTTCGATCGATCGAACGGATCTCGATCGATCGAACCCTTGATCTTTAAGCGCTTCTACTCTCTTCGAGCGATCTAACGCTCGATCGATCGAACCGTCTTAAAGCGATCGAACTCCGCTTTTCAGCTTTGACTTCTTTTGTTTGCATTCCAGCATTCCATTTATTCTGATGTTCCTCTATTCAGTCCGCACAGCAATGATCTGCATAAACAACAGCTAAAACAATACAACTTATCATAGATTAATCATACTGTATAAAAATTAGCCATGTAATGCAAATTGCGGATAACATGGGAAATTGTGATAAAAACTAATACAATTTTTCCTTTTAGCGCGGTTATATTTTACAAATACCCCCACTTTGCACAACCCCCAACTAGCTTATTGCTAGTCCCTAGCGATAAAGCGAAAATAAAAATAAGCTAAAAACTCCTAAACTAATACTACCACGACTAAGAAACAAAGAAAAACTAAAAAACAACCTAAACTAAGATAGAGAGAAAAAAAATCCTAACTCACTTTCGCAGGAATCGCGGTTGCATTTAGCGAATGCAACAAGCCGTTAAACCCCTAGGTTCCCCCTAGTGGACGAGTGTTGTCTCGTGAGGGTTTGCAGTGAATATACCCACAAAATTCCAATTTTTAGCTCAAAAAGAATTAGAATAACTTTGTAGAATTCCCCCTTCCATTAAACTGTTAATTCAACTCTACAAGAATATAATATCCTCTATCAACCCATGAAAGAGATCCACATGCTCTCCTATATCACCAAGTAAAATATACAAATGTATTACCATCATGCACCCGTGTGTGTGTGGAATTAACAACCATGCGTCCAACCCTTATTAGGAGTTATCTAAATTATTGTACTTTGGAAACTTGCAGTTTTAGCTCAATTCTCACATTGGTCACACTCAAAACGAACGTCTCTCAGAAACTTGCTTTACAATGATCGCACATAGTATGAAAGCTTTGAGAAGAATGATATTCTAAGTGCTAATGCTTTCATACTTTACTCTATGAAAAACGGACATTTAAGAGTGTAAAGTCTCATGAATGGAATACTACTTACTAGAGGAGCGAAATACCGTGGATAACTCAACTCACACTTTCATGTTCAAACCAATTGTTGAGAATCTTCAAGACTTTGAATTATGGCTTTTATTTAGTAGGTGGGGGTGTTGTAGAGAAGAGTGTGCTTTTTAGTATGTGATGGAATCTCCACTTCTCTTTTTATTCTTTATTCTTTTCTCCACCCAATCTCCCATTCATTTCTTCTCTCTTTTTTTTTTTTTTTTTTTTTTTATATATATATATATAACTCCTTCATTCATCATCATATTTTTTTTTTTTTTTTTTTTTTTTAAACCAAAAAAAACCTGGAATATCCCACAACAACTTCCTTCCATTTCACATACTTTGATGACTCATTCTCAATAAATTTATCCAACAGTTCGATGAGGTCAAGGTATAAATCAAGGATTTGGATTCTTGTGATTTTTATTGGAAATATTTATCTGAGGTGGGATCAGGGGTGAAACGATTCAATGAATGTAAGTAGGCTATGTTAGGTAAAGGAATGGGTAATACGATGGCTTGAATCATTTTCTCAACTTTCAATTTTTAGCACTTAAGTGTTCATTGAGTTTAATTGGTAAATCCTGAACATTCTCCTCTAACAAGCAGTCAAAACTTTTAAAGAAAACTGAGACTTAACAACGAATTCACAAATATACGCAAGAAAAAACCATTCGACAATGTATGAGAATCCCCTCAGAAATGAAGATTGGCTCAAAAGCTCACAAAGGGTTATTAGCTTCCACTACTTGTTCTTTTCGTACAATATTCATTTTAACTCAATTTTCAGGTTTTCTACATGGCTGCCAATTAGTGCACAAAAGTGTTGGGTACATAACAGCTTTACAGATGCAATTCATTTCAATGATACAGAAAAACCGCGTGGATTTAATCCATAAAAAGATAAGAATACTACAAATGTATCATTGTCTAATTAACAAGCAGAAAAGGTTATTTATTCTATCAATACTATTCAATAAATTTTTTTTTTTTTTTCAAATTTTAACAGACTGTGTTCTCATTAAATTTAAAACATATCTAAGTGCAAAACCTGATTATTACGGGTGTATACCTATCTATTGTCTCCTACCCCCAACTGAAAACAACAAAGTCCTCAGAAGTTGATTTTCAATAAATAAAAGAGATGGGTATCACCTGTATAGCGCAAATGATGATCGCAAGCAAAGCAACCTAGCATAAAAAAATAGAACACAATCTCCAAAACAGACAGGATCAAAAGATAACAATAATACAATAAAACCATGATCCAATCAATCGAAACCACTGGAATATGAACAAAATAAAATAAAATACAAGCAGTGATAAATACTGTCCATACAATACCATCTAACCAAATAAAACACCCAAAAACCACCAGCATATACAACCAACCAAAAATATAAAAATGCCACCTCCCCGACTAAAACTAATCGACCCCAGATGGCGTATCATCGGCTATATCAGAAGGGATGTCGATAGGAGCAGGCGGCAATACAGTAGTAGTAGGAGTAGTAGATGGCTCGGAAGCAGCGGTCGAAACCGGATCAGTAGCCTCAGCAGCTGGGGTAGCAGATGGTGGATCAGTAAGTGGTGGATCCGTAGGAGTAGCAACATGTGACGGATCAGCAGCAAGCGGAGCAGATGGGGTGGCCGTGGGATGGTGAGCAGAGTGAACAGCCTGATCAACCCCTATCTGAATCAAAATGGACTCCAGTAGAGTCTGGATCTGATCCATCCGGCCCTCGAGTCTAATCCTGGCCTCTCTCTCCTCCAATAATAGCTCGCGAACTGTCGGGAGAGGCACAGAAGAAGAAGACTCTCCCTGGGCACGAGACTGCGACCGCTGTCGCAGCTCAAACTGCTGAACCGCAGCAACTGGATCATCCTCATCATCCGAATCAAGCTCCTCCACCTCGGTGGGTGTCCCTGAAGCTCCGGCCTCCGTGTTTGTACCGCCACGCCTCTTCTTCCTCCCCCGCACCCTCGCTGTCCCTTTCCCTTTGCGCTTCCTCTTCTGAGCGTCGGAGCGGCGAGCAGCCGCCTCGCTAAATCGGCGGGGAGAAGGGCGGATATCATCGCCAGGGAGCTCGAGGAACCCGGCATCGGCCATGACCCTCTGAATAGCCCAAGCACCCTTCAGGTGCTTCCTGGACGAGATATAACGGGTGGGGTGGACCATAAAATCAATATATAGTCGTGGTATACAAACAGGCTGACCCGTCCCCACAGCATATAAGACTCGCGCATACCAAGCCGCGATCTTCTCTCTATAGGACGTCACTAGGAGGCAATTGCTGAGGACCAAATGAAGCATGTGGTAGTCATCGGTGAGAGAGTGGTCCTCGATCAAAGCATCGCCATCCCAAGACGGAACGGCGCCTCCAGTGAGCTCCCTGATAATAGCGGATGGTGGGGTCACGGGTGCATCAGGCCGGTGGGGGCAAACATAATTAGGTACCTCTGGTACCCCCAATGCGGCGGAAACGGTCGCGGGACTGATGATGAATGAGCGACTCCGAAAGAAGGCATGATAGGTGAATGGTGTAAACGGGTCGCTGATCATAGTCGCACACGCACCTCTGATCCAGGATAAGTTGACCCTCTTGGCCAACGACAGGAGATTGAACCAGTGCGGCATCGCGCGGATCCGTGTGAGGAACCACGGGCTCTCAGTCCAGATATGCTCAATGGGGCGCTCAATCATAACCATCCGAGTCTGGAAGTACCGCTCGAACCAAACCCTATCCTCGTTATTCCGGAACCCGTGAGCGGGTACCGGATCTGGTATAGTACGATCGAGGGGCTTGGACTTATGATAGCCCGTCACTGGATTCATCGTGCAGTCCTGAAAATAAGACCACACAAGATACAGATAAGAATAGGAAGAAAAAGAAACAAAACAAACACTGCTGGAGTTCGATCGATTGAACTGAGTTCGATCGATCGAACTGGAGTAGACTTCGATCGCTTGAAAATTGTTCGATCGATCGAACATCATCCCTTCGATCGCTCGAAACCAGTTCGAGCGATCGAACACAGCGGTGTTCGGAAATCGTAGAAACGAAAAGAAGAACAAAGTTATGCTAAGAAAAGAATAACCTAAGACCAAGGGGACACCCCCTTGGGATTTCCTAACACGAACAAAGAACAGGAACCGAGTGGGGCCTACCTCGGTGAATAACCGGTAGGAGGGGATGGACAGATGATGAGATGAAGATGACGACGATCCGAGGATTGATCAAGGCTCCCTTCTCGCTGCCAGAAACGAAAATGTTCCGAGTCGCCTACTCCTCTGTCTTCGAGCGATTGAGAGTGAGGGTGAGGAAATGAAGAAATGTCCTGAAGACGCCTCGTTTAAATGCCTCGTTCGATCGATCGAACTATGTTCGATCGATCGAACATAAATCCTTCAATCGATTGAACATAAACTACAAGCGCTTGAACATTCAGGTTTCGATCGATCGAACTGAGTTCGATCGATCGAACACAAAAATTCCAGAATTCAATGGGATATGAACTACATCACCCCCAACTATCATAAACAAATCTGGACATACAGATAGACTGAAATAACAGGTGAAGAACAAGCATGTAAGACAGAATTTCATCCCCAGAATAGTAAATTGCAATTTATAGCGAAATAAAACTTTATTATTGCATCCAAATTGCACCATTATCATCCCCAACTGTGGTTAAAACCTTATTGACTAAAGAAAACCCAAAAATAAAACTAAAACTAAAACTGAAAACAAATTGTCAAGGATTACATTCCAGTTGCTAAACAAGAATTGAAATTGAACAGAAACAACTGAAATGTAGCACTAGTCTTCGAGTATAAAAATTTCCTCTTCCACGATCTTTTCATAATCCGCCGAATCTTCAGAAGTGAAGTCCAAACTCGATGATTCCCTTTCCCAGAACAATCGAAAAGCAGCAAGGACATCATCAAACAAGTCTGGAGTCTCCAAGGAATTAAAAGCCCACGCAAGAGGTGATCCGGATGGAGACAAGGATAACGGAGTGTGAATGCGCAACGGACTGTCCTCTCGCGGCGGAGTGAGTGGGGGCCTTATGTATGGCCCAAGACCATGAATCAGTTGATGTGGAAGGAATACCGGGATGCCATTTAGGAACATAGTGACAATCCTGGACAAAAGACAACACACTGAAATTAAAACAACAGAACACAAGAAACACAAATTATCACAAAAAGAAAATCAAAGAAAAGAAACAAGAATTACAAAGAAATGTGACACGTTCCAACCTCACTATTGGCATTGGTTCCCAAAGTGCACTAGCTGGTAAGGGGCATTGGAGCCTGAATAGCAAGTAGCTCAGGTGCACGTAGCGGTATGGGACCAACTCAAGTATGAGGAAATCGTCCACGAAAACAAAAACAACATTGTGGCGTTCTGGGACGACATCCTGAAGGACATGATCCTCCCATGGCTCCCACATGTCATCGTTTTCCCACTGCGCCATGAGTGCGTCATCCACCATGCGTCCCATGTACAGGTCATCATCCTCCTCCACATCATCATCATCCTGAAATCCCATATTTTCGTATGGGTTGATATCCAGGAGGGCTGGTGGATATGGAATGTACCCTTGAGCAGCATCAATAAGAGAATGAGCTTCAGGGTCCTGATGAAGCAAGGGGCAGGGTATGAGTTCACCCTCAATCCAGGTACCACAGCGACATTCTGAATCCGCCCAAGAACCGACGGAGTGAACATCATCACCTCGCATCTACGCACCTGCAACAGAGTGGTTTAAGGAATAATGGATTAGAACTAAATCACAAACACGAAATAAAGAACGAGAACCAAAAAGAAACAAAAGAGAGAAAAACTAAAATGCAAGGAAAGAAAAGGAATACAACAACAATTTGAAATTCCACTTCTGATTTTTAAGCGTGAGAATAGCTGGGCTCATCCAGCTGGATGTGCTCGACTTCAGAGTGGAAATTCTCCAAGAACGGCTTTAATCTTTGGCCATTGACCTTGAAACAATCATCGTTCTTGGGATTAACAATCTCAACCGCCCCATGTGGAAAAACAGTTTTTACGATGAACGGGCCTGTCCACCGGGAACGGAGTTTTCCTGGGAAAAGATGGAGGCGAGAGTCATACAGCAACACTTTCTGCCCCGGCTCAAATGATTTACGAAAAATCGTACGATCGTGTCGAGCCTTCAACTTTTCCTTATGCAACTTTGCAGAGTCATACGCATCCCGTCGTATTTCCTCTAGCTCTGCAAGTTGGAGCTTGCGTAGCTGACCTCCCTCTTGAATATCAAAGTTCAATGAGCGTGTCGCCCAATAAGCTTTATGTTCAATTTCAACAGGAAGGTGGCAAGCTTTCCCGTAAACCAATCTGTACGGGGACATACCAAGATTCGTCTTATAGGCAGTACGGTATGCCCATAACGCGTCAGTTAATTTGTATGCCCAGTCTTTTCGATTGGAACTAACCGTCTTCTCGAGAATATGCTTGATTTCTCGGTTAGCCAATTCTGCTTGCCCATTAGACTGTGGATGATAGGCAAGAGCGATTTTATGATGAACTCCGTATTTCTTGAGAAGTGACTCCAAAGGCCTATTGCAGAAATGCTTGCCTTGGTCACTTAGTAAAGCTTTCGGAGTACCAAAACGAGACAAAATATGCTCTCTTAGAAATGACATGACCGTTCTGTGGTCATTTCGTCTCGTTGGTATCGCTTCTACCCATTTGGATACATACTCCACAGCAAGGAGTATGTACTCACAGTTATTCGACTTGGGAAATGGGCCCATAAAATCTATGCCCCAACAATCGAATATCTCAATTGTGATGATAGGGGTTAAAGGCATAGAATTCCTTTTAGAAATGGTTCCAAGCTTTTGACAGCGTTGGCATGTCTTGCAAAAGGAAAAAGCATCTTTGAAGACTGTAGGCCAGTAAAAACCGCTTTGCAACACTTTTTGTGCGGTCTTTTGTGACGCAAAATGGCCACCGCATGCCTCAGAATGGCATGACGCTAATATGACGGTTATATTCTCGTTGGGTACGCAACGCCTGATGACCTAATCAGCACAGTATTTGAAAAGGTATGGGTCATCGAAGAAAAAATGGCGTGCGAACGAGAGGAACCGTTTTCTGTCCTGGCTCGACCAATGAGTCGGTGTCTCACCCGTGACGAGGTAGTTTACCACATCAGCATACCAAGGCAGACTACTTACTGCCAGTAGCTGTTCATCTGGGAACTCATCTTTAATGGATTGGGATTCAGTGTTATCGGTAAAAGTCAACCGGGATAAATGATCCGCAACCACATTCTCTACTCCTTTCTTATCTTTGATTGTTAAATCAAACTCTTGGAGTAAGAGTATCCAGCGAATAAGCCGTTGTTTAGCGTCTTTCTTTGACAAAAGATACTTGAGGGCCGAATGATCTGTAAAACAGACGATTGGCGACCCTATCAGGTAAGACCTAAACTTGTCCAGAGCGAATACTACAGCCAGCAGCTCCTTCTCGGTGGTAGTGTAATTCATTTGAGCGTCATTTAAGGTTCGGCTGGCGTAGTATATCACATGTGGCTTATTGTCCTTTCTCTGGCCTAGGACTGCGCCAATGGCGTAATCACTAGCATCGCACATTAATTCAAAAGGCAAACTCCAGTCGGGTGCCTGTATTATAGGTGCGGAGGTGAGGAGATCTTTTAGCTCCTCAAAGGACTTTTGGCAACTCTCTGACCACTCGAAAGGTGTATCTTTGACAAGAAGTTGACAAAGGGGTCGAGAGATTGCACTGAAATTCTGGATAAATCGACGATAAAAACCTGCGTGCCCTAGGAATGAACGAATGTCTCGCACTGTACGGGGGACAGGTAGATTTGAGATTATGTCGATCTTAGCCTTATCCACTTGGATTCCTTCATCGGATATTATGTGGCCTAGAACTATACCCTTGGTCACCATAAAGTGACACTTCTCCCAATTCAAGACTAGGTGTTTGTCCTCACACCTCATTAAAACCTGTTCGAGATTGCTGAGGCAATCCTCGAAGCTATGGCCGAATACTGAAAAGTCATCCATGAAAACTTCAAGGATGTTTTCGACCATGTCACTAAAGATGCTTAGCATGCACCGCTGAAAGGTAGCCGGTGCATTACATAAGCCAAATGGCATTCGTCGGTAGGCGAAAGTACCGAATGGACACGTGAACGTGGTTTTCTCCTGATCTTCAGGAGCAATCTCAATTTGATTATACCCACTGTATCCATCCAAGAAGCAGTAATACTTATGACCCGCCACCCGTTCTAGCATTTGATCCATAAATGGCAAAGGAAAATGGTCCTTTCGGGTCACAGTATTTAGCTTCCTGTAGTCAATGCACATCCTCCATCCAGTGGGGACACGTGTCGGTACTAATTCACCCTCTTTGTTTGGAATGACTGTTATGCCCGCTTTCTTTGGAACTACTTGGGTAGGACTAACCCAAGTACTGTCAGATATCGGATATATCATCCCAACATCAAGTAGTTTAAGCACTTCCTTTTTAACTACTTCTTGCATGTTGGGGTTCAGACGCCTTTGCATTTGCCTTGAGGGTTTGGCGTCTTCCTCCAGATATATCTTATGTGTGCATATGGATGGGCTTATGCCTTTGAGGTCAGCAATTGTCCATCCCATAGCGTCCTTATGCTTGGTAAGCATTTCCACTAGCTTACTTTCCTGTTCATGAGTTAAAACAGATGAAATGATCACAGGATAAGTTTTTCCAGTCCCTAGGAATGCGTATTTTAGCTCTTTGGGGAGCTCCTTCAATTCTAATTCCGGGAACTGGAAACTAGAGGGCATTACCAACTTGGTTTTCGGAGGCAGTTGTTCATAAGGCTGTATCCACATGCAATCAGCTCTATCCTCCTCTTTCGTATCCATCATAAGACACGTCTGATTCAAGTCAGCATTCAATGGGGTGGACTCTGCAGGCTGATAAATATCGCCAAATTGAGTCATCACAACTTCCAAAGGATCTTTATAGTCGACCAAGTCAACTTCATCTTCAATGACTGTGTCTATATAATGGATTTCTTCCTCATCATCGTATTCTTCAGGTCGGGGATTAGAGAAGATCTTGATATTGAACGTCATGTTCCCGAATACGATAGTCATGATACCAGTTCTAATCTTGATTGTGGCATCAATGGTGTTGAGGAATGGACGTCCAAAAATAACCGGGATATGTGCACCAGGATTAGACACAGGTTCTGTGTCCAATATCACGAAATCAACCGGAAATACGAAAGTGTCTATTTGGACAAGGACGTCCTCCAATACCCCTCTAGGGTACTTTACAGATCTGTCTGCCAATTGCAAAGCAACTCGGGTGGGTTTGAGTTCACCCAACCCTAGCTGTTTATAGACTGAGTATGGCAGCAGGTTCACGCTTGCTCCTAAATCGAGGAGTGCGTTGTCTATCTTTTGATTCCCAATTCTACATGAGACCGTAGGTGTACCGGGATCTTTGAGTTTTGGGGGCAACTCATTTTGAATGATCGCACTGGCTTGACATGCGACATAAGCATGTTTCTTCACGCTTTGCCTCCTCTTGACCGTGCATAGATCTTTAAGATACTTAGCATAGGCCGGCACTTGCTTGATAGCATCTAGGAGTGGAAGGTTAATCTTAACTTGCTTAAACAGTTCCAAAAACTCCTGATTCTTCGTCTCATTCTTGGGTTTCTTCAACCGTTGAGGATAAGGTGCAGGGAAGGGGCATTTTGGTGATTCCTCCTTAACAGACTCTTTCCCAGGCCTTCGCTCAACTTCTTCTTCTACTCTAGGAGCTTCAAGGTTTTCCTTTATTGGTTCGTCATTAGTAGACGGCTCCTCCTCTCGAGTAGATGGTAGCTCAACTTCTTCATCCAACAATTCCCCTTCCTTGTGCACTTCGGGAGTGGACAGAGGTATGCCTTTTTCTATGATTTTTCCACTTCTCAGTGTGGTCACAGCTTTAGCATGTTCTTGATTATTAGGACCATTGTTATGTCCCTTGGGGTTCTGAAGTGGTTGGGCAGGGAATGTTCCTCCTGAGCTCTCTTGCCGTGCATCTATCCTCTCTAGTGTAGCAGACATTCTACTCATCATTTGGATGAGTTGCTGCGTTAGATTGGCATTAGCAAGTGGTTCCTCCTCTTGTACCTTCTTGTGCGGGGGCACATAGGCATTGGTTTGGGGCGCATTAGAGGGTTGAGCTTGATTGTAATTGTTAGTTCTGTTTTGATTGTAATGCTGGGCTGGCCTATTGTTTTGCCCTTGATATTGATTATTGTTGTAGGGCTGCTGTTGATATTGATTTTGGGCCCCAGCATTATTTCTCCAATCAAAACCGGGGTGATTCCATCTATTGTTATTTTGAAAATTATTATTGGAATTCCCCGCCCCTCGAAAACCTTGCATGGCATTCATCTCTATAGGGGCTTGCTCTTGAAAATGTGGCACATTAGGACAATATTGAGTTGGATGTCCCAACATGTTGCATGTGCCACATGGTTCTTCAGGCAAGACTTGCCTAGAGCTCTCTCCTTTCATACTTAACTCCTCTACCTTCTTTGCCAGCTCTGCATACTTAGTCATGAGGTGATCTTCATTGGTTAGCTGGTATAAGCTTTTTTCCTCTACACAGGAGATCTGTGAGCGTGAGATATTGTCAGCATTTGACCATTCATGAGCGTATTCAGCTAACCATTCGAAATGGGCTTCGGCCTCTTCAGTGTTTTTACGCAGAAATGGTCCCGAGCTCATCGTTTCCACCAACTTCTTTGTTTCACCATTCAATCCCCGATAAAAGAAGCTGATTGTTCGCCATTTCTCAAACCCATGATGTGGGCATGAGAGAAGCAAATCTTTGAACCGCTCCCACGCTTCTGTGAAGGTTTCATTGCTCTTTTGTTTATAGGAATTGATTTGACGCTGAAGGTCTGTGGTCATGCGAGTAGGATAGAATTTCTTCAAAAATGCGGTGCGCATCGCATGCCAGGTGAAAATTGAATTAGGTTTTAGGGAGTGGAGCCACGCCTTCGCTTTATCTTTCAACGTGAAGGGGAATAGCATTAAATGCGCCACCTCCCTGGGACAAGTTTGCGAGAATGTTTTGCAAACATCCTCGAAATCGGTGACATGTAAATACGCCTTCTCGCTTTCCATCCCATGAAAAGTGGGAAGCAGTTGAATCATCCCATTGCGAAACTGGAATTCGCCATTGTGCGGTGGGATTTGAATGCAAGAGGGCGTAGGTGCATGTTCTGGTTGCATGAGATCGCAAAGAGGACGGAGTGCCTCATCGATTGGTACCAAAACATTGTCACCGTTTTCACTCTGATGATCATCCATTGATGCAGTTGGAGTGGCTATGGGGTTGATGGAGCTTTCAGAGTCAGACAGATAGAAAGGATTTCCAAAAATTCCTTCAATGGAATTCTCGGACATGAACTGAGAGGGTCCCTAGGGTGAGAACTTACCCAAAAGAACTGAAAAGAAGAGAAAAATAAAAATAGAAAGAGATGAAGAGAGACTGAGGTAATCTAAGGAATTGATCGTCGCCTTCCCCGGCAACGGCGCCAAAAACTTGGCACGAGAATTTTCTTGTGTGCTCTTGTGCAGTACCCAAGTGTAGGTAGACGTGCAAGTAATATCTGGTAAGACCAGGTCGATCCCACAGGGAAGGTGTTGACCTATCGAATTAGACTAACCTCTACAGAAAACAAAATAAAATAACTAAGTTTGAATGATGGTGCAGAACACGAAGTTCCACAAACTAAGATTACTAATGAAAGTGATTAAAATTAACTAAACAATCTAACTAGCTAATTAAAACAGTACTTAGAATTAAGGAGTTTAACTTTAAAAAGAAAGTGTTGGGATTACACGAATCCGCAGTAACCTAGCCATCTACCATGCATTTACCTTGAAGCACAACGGAGCATATTACCTACAGTTTTCCGTATTCCTCAAAAGAAATAAAGATTCTATGGCCCTTTCATGACCGGGACCATATCATCACAGTTAAATTAAAATACACAAAAGCGGTTTAATTCAATAGTTAAGACTCGCATCCTCAATGGTGTTAGCATTGAAGATGGTTTGCAAAATGTATTGAAAGAAAATGCCTTAGGGCCTTAGTTTTAAAACTGTTTTGACAGACTGAGCATTTATTTGGGACAGAATGATAACAAGTCCTAAAACAAAAAGTCCTGGAATACTGCAGGTAACATCCTCAAGAATCCGAGAGTTCGATCGATCGACGCGCCTTCGATCGATCGAAGACCTTCATCCCTCAATCGATCGAACTAACTTCGATCGCTTGACTGTCTCTGGTTCGATCGATCGAACTGACTTCGATCGATCGAACACAGCGATTATTCTGCTGCATGGCAGAGGCTGGAGATCACTGTTTCATCGTGATCTCCCAACCTGGGACTACTCAGACATCGTCTGGAGTGTCGAGGATTGATTTTTAACGTAAGAAAACTTTAATACCATGTTTGGTTGCAAGTTATTCATGAAAACTATAAAATCTATGGTTATATCAATATTTAGCATGCCACACTGTAAAACAAGCAATCTAACTACGTCTAACACGTGCAGAATATGAAAATAACAATATATAAATAACCTGGAACAGAAGATACTTGTATAAACTTTGAGAAATCCAATCCACAATATGAAAAACCTACAAAAAACCAAACAAACTCTCTATCTCTCCTTCTAAACTGCTAAAATGTAAAAAATGGGCGTCCTTATGGACGTCTACAAAACGCATATAAATAGAAAAACCTAAAGCACTAGGGTTAAACCCGCATTCTGCTGCGCACGCAAATGTTTCTGGAAATACCCCGTTCGATCGATCGAACGGATCTCGATCGATCGAACCCTTGATCTTTAAGCGCTTCTACTCTCTTCGAGCGATCTAACGCTCGATCGATCGAACCGTCTTAAAGCGATCGAACTCCGCTTTTCAGCTTTGACTTCTTTTGTTTGCATTCCAGCATTCCATTTATTCTGATGTTCCTCTATTCAGTCCGCACAGCAATGATCTGCATAAACAACAGCTAAAACAATACAACTTATCATAGATTAATCATACTGTATAAAAATTAGCCATGTAATGCAAATTGCGGATAACATGGGAAATTGTGATAAAAACTAATACAATTTTTCCTTTTAGCGCGGTTGTATTTTACAAATACCCCCACTTTGCATTTGTCACACCCCTCAACTAACTTATTGCTAGTCCCTAGCAATGAAGTGAAAAGAGAAATTGTTCTAGAAGTTTTATTAAAAAGTTGAAATAAACTAAGGAAAACAAAATTACCTAACTCACTGTCGCAGGAATTGTGATTGCATTTAGCGTATGCAACAAGCCGTTAAACCCCTAGGTTACCCCTAGTGGACGAGTGTTGTCTCGTGAGGGTTTGCAGTGAATATACCCACAAAATTCAATTTTTTTTTTTATAAATAAAGTAAAATAAAAATAAAGGTAGATTTTCTCCTTTTACAACAGATAAGATTAAATTTGGCAATAAAATGAAATTTCCAAGTATGTAATAGTAATGCAACATATATACTCACAGTTTGTCAATGACAGCATTTTTTATATTCTTTAAATTTACAGTGTGTACTTGAAAAGTCAAGCAACTGATCTTAATTTCAAAGCTTATAACTATTAACAGTCATAAAATTTGTAGTTTTAACTCAAATTTCACAAGGATTTCACTCTTTTAAGAAGAAACTTTCAGAAACCGGTGTAGAGAACATCTCACTTGGTATGGAAGCAAAGATAGAGAAATATAGGCATTTGGATTACAATAAGTCTCATGAAAGAATACATAGCATTAGAAGAGCGATCTACCGTGGATAACATCATTATTACTTAAATTTAAAAATCAATTTCTTTTAAATCATTAGGACTTTGACTGGTAGGTTAGAAGTTAAGATGAGTAGGAGATTTGTGGTGTATTTGTTCTAAGCATGTGATTGGAGTGTTTACGCAATTCATTCCAACCTCTTCTTTTTCTTCTCATTTTTATCATATGTACATTTTTTTTAGTTTCTTTTTTTTTTCTCATTTATTTATTTATTTATTTGAAATCAACTCATTTCTTTCTTTACCGCTTCTTGCAATATCATTACAGTCCAATCACATTCCGGAATATAAAAGTGAGGTTTGTACTCCCAGGTGGAGCAAGGCATGATTTAGAGAGAATTGAGAATAAGACAATATAAGGTGAAGGGGGTGCATTTGAAAGAAAAGATGTCCTAAATCATTTTTAAAATAGATTGACTTTGTTCATTCAAGCAATTTAGATGTTCTAATGCTAATCCTGAACGTTCTCTTCTAATGATCAGTCAAAGAAAAATAATGAGACTTTCAACGAGTGATATGATAAAGAGAATAAAATGAGACTGAAAAGAATAGTAACCCTCATGAAGGAAGATTTGCACAAAAGCTCACATGGGTTAATTAGTTTCCACTACTTGTCTTTAAACTACATAGTTTATGCTTACTCATCCATTTAGATTCAGTAATGTCACGACCCATCCCACTACGCGTGGAAATAGGACACGTGGCACGCCACCAAGGCTCATCCAATCATCCTCTAACGATACGCAGCGGAAAGAACTTTAAAATAACCCTAGGTATTTTAAAACTTAGGAAACATTGCCCTCTGAGTTGACAAATCCATTGAAAATTTGAGTTATAAAAAGTTTTGGCCAATTGGAAACACATTCAAAAGAATCAGTTCTGAAAACAGAGATTCAGTCGGCTGTGCCTAGGGCCCAGTCAACTGTGCCTAGCAGAAACTAAATCCCAAAATTCTCAACAGAGGTCCAGTCGACTGCTCAGGGAACCCAGTCGACTGCACTAGTTACTATTTGGATCAGTAGCTAAAATCTACAGTGGTTCAGTCGACTGCTCACTCCCCCAGTCGACTGTGTTATGCAGAATCAAAAATGCAACATATTAACAAGGGGTCCAGTCGACTGATCAATGGTACAGTCGACTGGTTCTGCCATTAATGGAAGCAGTAGCCAAAAATCAACAGTGACTCAGTCGACTGATCAAGGGTCCAGTCGACTGTTTCCATTACTATTCACTTTAAGTGTCTAAACCCCACGGCATTCAGTCGACTGACCTAGGGTCCAGTCGACTGCTCCCCTGCTGGGGCAGCCCTGTGATGATAATACTAACACATGCTTCTCTATACTAACAACAACCACGACCAACACCAAATACAACATTTAAAACATTACTACAGACGTTCAATTACAAGACTTCGATACTACGAAACTAATCCATGGTTCTATTACAACATATTACAATTTCCCAATCCTTACACAAGTTTTAGGATTAAAACAAAAACATATACAATGTGGTTCCCCGGTGTTCCTCAACGGCCTCACTCCTCACGGTTCTTCTTGTCTTTCTTCTTACCTGCAATGGAGTACATCTCCACTGCTCAGCTATATGCTGAGCGTACAAGTCTAACATATGCAATATAGGATAAAACATGCTTTAATCTCGTAAATCATATCAATAGTCTCTAGGGAGAAAAATACGCATTCATCCGGTAGCGGCAAGTCCAAGCCTTAAACCGCGATGTCAATGGCAAGTCCAAGCCTACAACCATTACATCCCCACAAGTTCCATGGCAAGTCCAAGCCTACAACCATGCACAGTAGCCGTCGTGTAGCGCCCCGATTTTTCCAACAACACAAAATCGGAACACGACCCAAACAGAAACACTATAAAGCTAAAACAATAATAGTCCAATAAAAACTAAAATAAATATAACTCCAAATTCATGATAAATTTAAACCAAATTTCCAACGCTGTCAACTCTCAAATCTCAAATGTAAAAGAAACAATTGGCTCATATGCCAAAAATCATAAATGGACATAACCATTCTAAAATCCAAAGTCTCTAATCAAAATAAACTCCAAGCTTGCTAGCCAACTTGATCCACGCTGTTATTTGAGTCAATGTTCATTTTCCTGTAAATATTCCCCGGCTACGTTCATAAATTGAACGCACCCGAGATGCATGGAGACATCCGGGTCAGTATAAACTGGTATGAGTAAAACTTGAAACCCGAACAATCCATGAACAACCACAAAAATATACAATATCGTAACAAGACAATAGTTCCATCACATCTTCTCAAAAGAGGCTCCGGCAGTTAGTTTCTTGTTCACGATAAACAGCATATAAAGTAAATCACTATGTAGTAGGCCTGTTCTGCAAAAGTGTTAATGTGGCCTACCACCCTGTTCATAGATTTATAAAGAAACACATTATAACATTACACCGTAAAAGCGCATACAATTTTTAGTTTGTACCAAATCCACACTTACTACCACAATTGCACTTCACATCGTGCCAAAACCTATATACCCATAGGTCCCCCCTCACACCCTAGCCACTTCTCCGAGTTTGACACTTACTCCAATCGGGCGTATCGAGTATCGAGGGTGCCCCATTCTCGGATAGCTATGACGTATGAGAAAATAAGGAGCCACTATTCGGCTAAATGCGCATAAGATCCTACGTCACATATTGAGACGGGATAACTAAAACACCACTATTCGGTGATAACAAAAGGGTATCAACCCAAACCCCATTCCTCAAGATATGCTCTAATTGGACATGGGTACCACTTGCCGCAAGACAGTCACGTTAGTTTCTCTGTAAGCAGTGGATTTAAATAACAAAGGGTTGTGGCGGTGACTTTGGATTTTTCCTTTAGATTCATTATGACATAATTGAAATACTGATAATATGAGTATATTCATATCACATATTCATGCCAATTCCATATTCAATGCTGGGATAAGCCAAGTCATGGAAGTTCTATATATCATCTCAACAAATTCAAAATCCTCATCTATTTGGGATTAACACAACAATTATCATATAGTAAGACACAATTTTTCTCCAATATCCATATAATTACCAAGGAATTAATACTTCTCAACTAATGAGAACAATCACCACATTTAATAATGACAAAGGGTGAAGCCTTTACTCACGTTTCTATAAAAATTTCAAGGTATAAAAGTGACACCACTCTTTAACAATCATTAGGGAAATGTTTTACTCACCTCGGTATCTTAACAGAATAAGGATTCTTTTCAGAAAAGCAAATAGGTCTTGGTCCCTACAATTCATGATGATAGAATAACAATTAAATCTAAATTCTCCATATACGAGCAAAACAGTAATTTCAACGAAAACTGTGTCCTAACCTCAATACGATGATCCCTATATTATTCTAAGGCTAATGGTACTGACTAAACTCAATACGGAGTCTGCAGTAATTTCTAACCAATTGCGAGTCTTACAATTAGGATGTAATTTTATTGGTGCTGAAACGTCTCCAAACTTAGGAAAAGTAGTCTCATCATTACTCTAAGATTTTAGGCGCTGACGGCGTATTTTTCGGATTTACGAAGTATTTAATACGCATTTTTGAAGTTAAAATACTATTTTTTTTTAAATAGTCACCAAAGAATAGAATTTCCAAAAATATACCAAAACATAAAAATTTCTACAAGAAACTATTTTTAATAAGTTTAAGAGATCATAGGCATATTTCCGTATTTTTCCCAAATATTTAGAAATATTCTAGATATTTAAAGTGATGAAATCTCTATTTAACTCATTTACTAAGTAGTAACAAAATTCTAAACAATGGTTTTATAATGTAATGAATTATCAAATAGTCTACAGTTAACCGTAAAATATTTTAGAAATTATTCCGTAATTGGTTAACATCCATACGCATTTTATACTATTTTTACATAACTAATAACAAGACTTTAAAATAACGTTAATTAAATTAAATTTTTATTCCATCATAATATTATGAAAATAATAATTGGAAAATAGGAAATTTTCTTTTTATGATTTTACAGAAATTAAAAGTCTAAAGTTATATTTTAGAATTACTGTTGAGAATTACTCCAATTTAACAAGTTAAAAAAAATAATGGCTACTAGCATATTCATATCGTACAAACCATCTACAAAGCTATACCATAGAAGATCTCTAAAGAAGCTCTCCTTCTTCCCTACGCAGACTTAGTCTGAGACATATGTATATCGATACATATATATATATATACACATATACATAAATATAGAAATGGCTATAACTCTCTCGATTCTCAACGGAATAGGGCGAGTCCTATATGAAAATTGATCCTCTCGATGAGCCCTATCCATATAAATTGGTTTGAAAGCACAAATCTAACTAATATGCACAGATTTTGGATAAAATCGAAAGTGGGTCTAATGAGAAAAATCCAAAATTCGTGGCCATTGACTAAGGCTCTCGAAAAACTGCTCTTAGGGCAATATTAAGGATTTAATAAGGGATATTTAGAGACTGATTTGGGGTGCTTTGGTGATGGTTGAAAAATGAAGTTCCAAATAAAGCTTTAATGGTGATCGCTCCTAACTGTGCCTAAGGCTATGATTTAGGCATATCTAGCATGTGTGTGATGGTGTATAACTTCTACAATAATTGACATGGGCAAGAACATACCTTGAATCCTCAGCCCCCTTCTCTCTCTCTCTCTCTCTCTCTCTCTCTCTCTCTCTCTCTCTCTCTTTACTTCTTCTCCTCAATGACTTACTCTCACTCTCTCCCAATCTGTCTATATAGATATTAAATATATATATATATATTTATATATAATACCCACTATACATATATATATATATTAATACACCACTAACATATATTTATATATATATATATAATATCCACTAACATATATATATATTTATAATACCCACTACACACCCACGGCATACACACTCACACACTGCACAATTTGGAGATTACCCTATGTGGTTGAGCTCATGCTCCCTCACACACACTGGTAAACATTATACTGTCAATTCTCCAAAATTGGTATTTTTCTTTGACGAAAATAAACGTTTTTTTTTTTTTTTTTTTTTTTTTTTGTTAAAAGACGTTCTAATTTTCGGGTCATTACATTCTCCCCTACTTAAAGAAGTTTGGTCCCCAAACTTATCTTATTACGTGCTTGGAAAGGCAATTATAATTTTAGGATAATTTCCAAATTTACAACTCGAAATACGTTAAAATAGTAAAATATTAAAATATTCTAACAGTTAGAAATGAAATTATTACACTAACTAAATAATCAGAATAATCAATTATTGTCACTGTTTTGTAAAGTTATTGTAAGTTGCTCCATTGTCCTAAAATTTAATGGTTCAAAGCTTTAGGATTATAATTTTATAATAGTCTGAATACTTATCAGAATACTATATATATATATATATATATAAATTCTAAGAGTTTCCTTACACAATCCTTGACATTCTCTTTTTATTGATGATATTTTTTGATACATATAAGAGCGAAAAGAGAACAACAAGAAAACCCTTACATTTCAGAAAGTGCACTTATGTTATTAACAAGGGATAGTATTTCCACAGCTGATTCTTGAACTGATAGTCCAACGTGAGAGTACATTACATAAGAAACGAAGGTAGTGCGAAGGAGGATTTTTTTTTTTTTTTTTTTTTTTTTTTTTTTTTTTTTTTTTGGAATATGAAAAGTTACAATGATACAAATGTACATTTGGATTTTGATGAGTGGGAACAGAGTTCTGCCAACGTGAGGTTTCCTTTCAGATGTTGAATGCTAACGACATCCTACGCGCTTTTCAGCAACCATATAGATCCTATAGTCCGTTCCACAGAACCCTGGGTTAACGTTCTTCAGGACTTACTTCTGAGGACAATACCGTCCTGGGATGCTTACCCTCCCAGTTGCCCTATAAAACAATACCCAAAGGTCCAAACTACATTAAGCTGGTGGAGGGACACGCGTAGTAAGACATGTGGGCTCAATCCCACGCACACTCAACGTACAGGGACTACCTCGAAATCGGACCATGATGTTCATTCCATTTTTTTTTTTTTTTTTTTATTTTATTTATTTTTTTTTTTTTTTTTTTTTTTTTTTTTTTTAGAGCCTTAGTTCTCAGGCTCAAGCCACCTCGCGACCCTTTTTCCTTTTCTTTTAGAGACACGTTGACTCTCCACCATGTCAATTAAACCCAAGAAGGAGCTTTGAGCTAAGTTATTAACAGTGAAGAAAGAGTAAGGATCAGTGGATGGAGTAGGTGCTTTTGATGAACTTGCTTGAAGATTTGGGAGGAGATTTGGATATCTTGGGACCTCTGGTTTTTTCGTTTGCTCCAAGGGAATCCGGGACTTGTTAGATTGTGAGTGTTTAGACCAGCAGGAGCAAGTTGGAGTAACAGAGGTGGTGGGGGCAGGACGAGAGACTAGAGAAATTGCGTCGGGAGTAGCGAGATCCAGTGGTGTTGGAGAGGTTTGGTGGTTGGTGCTAGATTGTAAGGACTGGACTGGAGAAATTGTGTTGGGAATAGCGAGATCCAACAGACTTGGAGAGGTTTGTTGGTTGTTACTAGACAGTAAGGACTGGATCAGATTAGACCAAGGAGAGGTTGTACGAATTTGAGGGACAGGGGAAATACAGGTAGGGCTAGAGATTTCAGAAGAGATTGGAGTAGTTGTGGTGTGAGAAATGAGATTGGAACACTTTCGAGGGTTTTCTATGTCGTGATCTAGATCTACCATGGCATAGTTGAGCCAAGGATCTGGATCAGGCTCTTTGGATTGTTTGGGTGACTCTTCTTTTGATTGAGCTTGAAGTTGTGAGACTTGTTCTTTCGTTTCAAGAACTTGTTGTTCGAGAAAAAGGATGTAAGAAACACAACCCAAAGTGGGATCCTGAAGCCTAGCTGTGGCTTCAAACACAAGGGATTTGATAGTTTGTAGATGATCTTCCTCAGGTACCCTTTCAATAAGGCGTAGAAAATTCCTATATCCGAAAAGGCCGTGAATTGCCTCATAATCCTTCACACTCCCAGCATATTGAAAATAGGGAGCCAAGGAACAGTCACTTCTGCACCGTCTTCTGTTATACTCGCATGCACCACAACGACTTGTGTTAAAAACCTTCTTAGAAACCATTTTTGGCTTGTTTTAGCTTCCTCTTATTAAGATCTGGGTTGGGTGAGGGTTTTTTTTTTTTTTTTTTTTTTTTTTTTTAGGGGGGGGGGATATGAGTTTCTGCCAAGAGGCAGAAGGAAGAAGAAGAGAAGAAGAAAGAGAGGGGAAGAGGAGAGGAGAGTGAGACAGAGAGATGTTCGTCAAAGAGAGAGAGAGAGAGAAGGGTGAGAGGGATAGAGAGAAGGGGTCATGGAGGGTTTTTAAAAAGGGGAGGAAGAGAGAGGGGGAGTAGATCCACGCGGGGGAACAGGGAAAAGGAGGGGACAGGTGAGAAAATATAAAGAAAAAGAGAAAGAGAGAGAGGGGGTCATTGAGAGTGACAGAAAGGGAGTGTGCGTCGGTGAGAAAGTCAAAAAGGAGGGAGCAGATGGGAAAGAAATAAGAGAAAGAGAGAGAGAGCACGTGAAGAGAGAGAGAAAGGCGTCGGTGAGAGTGACAGGAAGAGAGAGAGAGAGAAGCGTCGGTAACGTCGCAGTACACGTGGCATGACACGTGTCAGTTGACGTGGCTTGTATGCCACGTGTCAGATGATGATAGGTCAGTCAACTGCTGAGTCAGCGCTGACTGTTACTTGCGCGTGGGGAGAGTGATACACGTGTAGAGAGTGAGAGCATGTGGAGAGACTGGTGTCTAATGCAAACCTAAATCAGGTCTGGTCCCCTACTCTTCCTATTACTCCGTGTATGTGTGTTTCAACTATTACCATATTTTTACTAATATTTCATGGTTGTGTTCTCCAATCTCTTTTTTTTTATTTAAATTTATATATTTAAGACACTAGTTTGTACCACACCTAGTAGTTGTGGTTATCAAACACTCTATAACTCTTGATAGATTTACAATGAGTTATGAAACGTCACCTTGGAGTTATTAGTAAAATAGAGTTCATTATCATTGTGTCGTTACGTGTTAATACTATTTCTATTGGTAAATAGAGTTAACATTTCATATAATATTTTTAGTAATGTAAGACTTCTAGCTACATTTAAATTCTAGACTCACGGATAATAAAATTAGATATTTTAGACTAAAAATTCTATATAGGTTCTAGCTGGATATCTTATCTCACTTCCTTTTGTTCTTTCTATACAAAATGAGTCCTATTTCTAGACTTCTGAGCAAGATGATATATAGTCCTAAGCTGTAACTTAAGCTTTCTAACGAAATTTTATGTATCCATATCTTAACCTTAGACTTCCTAATCAAAATTGCACTATGCTCTTCTAGCGGTCCGGAAACCTGGCTCTGATACCAAACTGTAGCGCCCCGATTTTTCCAACAACACAAAATCGGAACACGACCCAAACAGAAACACTATAAAGCTAAAACAATAATAGTCCAATAAAAACTAAAATAAATATAACTCCAAATTCATGATAAATTTAAACCAAATTTCCAACGCTGTCAACTCTCAAATCTCAAATGTAAAAGAAACAATTGGCTCATATGCCAAAAATCATAAATGGACATAACCATTCTAAAATCCAAAGTCTCTAATCAAAATAAACTCCAAGCTTGCTAGCCAACTTGATCCACGCTGTTATTTGAGTCAATGTTCATTTTCCTGTAAATATTCCCCGGCTACGTTCATAAATTGAACGCACCCGAGATGCATGGAGACATCCGGGTCAGTATAAACTGGTATGAGTAAAACTTGAAACCCGAACAATCCATGAACAACCACAAAAATATACAATATCGTAACAAGACAATAGTTCCATCACATCTTCTCAAAAGAGGCTCCGGCAGTTAGTTTCTTGTTCACGATAAACAGCATATAAAGTAAATCACTATGTAGTAGGCCTGTTCTGCAAAAGTGTTAATGTGGCCTACCACCCTGTTCATAGATTTATAAAGAAACACATTATAACATTACACCGTAAAAGCGCATACAATTTTTAGTTTGTACCAAATCCACACTTACTACCACAATTGCACTTCACATCGTGCCAAAACCTATATACCCATAGGTCCCCCCTCACACCCTAGCCACTTCTCCGAGTTTGACACTTACTCCAATCGGGCGTATCGAGTATCGAGGGTGCCCCATTCTCGGATAGCTATGACGTATGAGAAAATAAGGAGCCACTATTCGGCTAAATGCGCATAAGATCCTACGTCACATATTGAGACGGGATAACTAAAACACCACTATTCGGTGATAACAAAAGGGTATCAACCCAAACCCCATTCCTCAAGATATGCTCTAATTGGACATGGGTACCACTTGCCGCAAGACAGTCACGTTAGTTTCTCTGTAAGCAGTGGATTTAAATAACAAAGGGTTGTGGCGGTGACTTTGGATTTTTCCTTTAGATTCATTATGACATAATTGAAATACTGATAATATGAGTATATTCATATCACATATTCATGCCAATTCCATATTCAATGCTGGGATAAGCCAAGTCATGGAAGTTCTATATATCATCTCAACAAATTCAAAATCCTCATCTATTTGGGATTAACACAACAATTATCATATAGTAAGACACAATTTTTCTCCAATATCCATATAATTACCAAGGAATTAATACTTCTCAACTAATGAGAACAATCACCACATTTAATAATGACAAAGGGTGAAGCCTTTACTCACGTTTCTATAAAAATTTCAAGGTATAAAAGTGACACCACTCTTTAACAATCATTAGGGAAATGTTTTACTCACCTCGGTATCTTAACAGAATAAGGATTCTTTTCAGAAAAGCAAATAGGTCTTGGTCCCTACAATTCATGATGATAGAATAACAATTAAATCTAAATTCTCCATATACGAGCAAAACAGTAATTTCAACGAAAACTGTGTCCTAACCTCAATACGATGATCCCTATATTATTCTAAGGCTAATGGTACTGACTAAACTCAATACGGAGTCTGCAGTAATTTCTAACCAATTGCGAGTCTTACAATTAGGATGTAATTTTATTGGTGCTGAAACGTCTCCAAACTTAGGAAAAGTAGTCTCATCATTACTCTAAGATTTTAGGCGCTGACGGCGTATTTTTCGGATTTACGAAGTATTTAATACGCATTTTTGAAGTTAAAATACTATTTTTTTTTAAATAGTCACCAAAGAATAGAATTTCCAAAAATATACCAAAACATAAAAATTTCTACAAGAAACTATTTTTAATAAGTTTAAGAGATCATAGGCATATTTCCGTATTTTTCCCAAATATTTAGAAATATTCTAGATATTTAAAGTGATGAAATCTCTATTTAACTCATTTACTAAGTAGTAACAAAATTCTAAACAATGGTTTTATAATGTAATGAATTATCAAATAGTCTACAGTTAACCGTAAAATATTTTAGAAATTATTCCGTAATTGGTTAACATCCATACGCATTTTATACTATTTTTACATAACTAATAACAAGACTTTAAAATAACGTTAATTAAATTAAATTTTTATTCCATCATAATATTATGAAAATAATAATTGGAAAATAGGAAATTTTCTTTTTATGATTTTACAGAAATTAAAAGTCTAAAGTTATATTTTAGAATTACTGTTGAGAATTACTCCAATTTAACAAGTTAAAAAAAATAATGGCTACTAGCATATTCATATCGTACAAACCATCTACAAAGCTATACCATAGAAGATCTCTAAAGAAGCTCTCCTTCTTCCCTACGCAGACTTAGTCTGAGACATATGTATATCGATACATATATATATATACACATATACATAAATATAGAAATGGCTATAACTCTCTCGATTCTCAACGGAATAGGGCGAGTCCTATATGAAAATTGATCCTCTCGATGAGCCCTATCCATATAAATTGGTTTGAAAGCACAAATCTAACTAATATGCACAGATTTTGGATAAAATCGAAAGTGGGTCTAATGAGAAAAATCCAAAATTCGTGGCCATTGACTAAGGCTCTCGAAAAACTGCTCTTAGGGCAATATTAAGGATTTAATAAGGGATATTTAGAGACTGATTTGGGGTGCTTTGGTGATGGTTGAAAAATGAAGTTCCAAATAAAGCTTTAATGGTGATCGCTCCTAACTGTGCCTAAGGCTATGATTTAGGCATATCTAGCATGTGTGTGATGGTGTATAACTTCTACAATAATTGACATGGGCAAGAACATACCTTGAATCCTCAGCCCCCTTCTCTCTCTCTCTCTCTCTCTCTCTCTCTCTCTCTCTCTCTCTCTCTCTCTTTACTTCTTCTCCTCAATGACTTACTCTCACTCTCTCCCAATCTGTCTATATAGATATTAAATATATATATATATTTATATATAATACCCACTATACATATATATATATATTAATACACCACTAACATATATTTATATATATATATAATATCCACTAACATATATATATATTTATAATACCCACTACACACCCACGGCATACACACTCACACACTGCACAATTTGGAGATTACCCTATGTGGTTGAGCTCATGCTCCCTCACACACACTGGTAAACATTATACTGTCAATTCTCCAAAATTGGTATTTTTCTTTGACGAAAATAAACGTTTTTTTTTTTTTTTTTTTTTTTTTTGTTAAAAGACGTTCTAATTTTCGGGTCATTACACGTCGCTACTAAAATTCTCAAACAACGAGAAGCTTACTCCGGCATGAATTTGTATAAGACTCCCCTTTGACCCACATAAACAACTCAACGTGCTCGCGTAAATTTAGACATGCTTTTCACAATTTAGCGCGTGCATAATTAACGGGCCTACAATTAACACATGGATTTTGCCCGGATCTCAATTTCGTCGTCGAAATATAAAACATGTATTTCTCTATATTTCACAAGTTAGAACTTCATACCTCGTGCGATTTCCCCCAAACTTTGAAGGATCGACTAGGAGGCTAATTAATCGTCAGATTTCGAATTTGAGAAAATTCCTACAAGTTTATACCTGTTTTTCCTAAAAGTCTAGAATTAAGATTTTTACAAAAATTGGCCAAACACGGCCTAAGTAGTATCAAAACGTAGATCTTACCTCTACGAGTTCAAATCTAAAATCTGGAGAAAATCTTACGGACGAAAGGTCGTCGAACGGCGTCGCAAAGCCCGTTGGCTCAATCTCCCTTCTCTCTCCTTTCTCTAGATATTTTTGGAAGTTTGGATGAGAATGGAATCTCATCCACTTCTATATATAGACAAACGTTCTGGAAATTACGTTTACCTCCCCACAAGTTTTTCAAACTTCTAATTAGCTCTCGAAACTTTGCACACGTTCATTTTATGCCTTTACGAGTGAAAACTGTAAATTCCAAAAGTTTCCAACTAAGTCTCGTTTGGGTCCAAAAACTACGTCCGAAAACTAAGTTATGTGAAATCTCTACACAACCTACCTTTTTATTTAACGTGGCACTCACGTTCTCACACAGTTTTCCAAATGATATAACAATATCAAAGATTACCAGAATTTATACTACACACGTATAATTCACTATTCACGAAATACCATATATATCAAATAACATTTAAACCATATAAATGTCATTTAATCGTGCCAATGCAATATGAACTGCCATGTTCTCGTGTCCTCACTGACACCTTATCGTTTACTCACAGTCAACTCCACCTCAGATTATGCATAAACATTAATAAGCGACAAAATCTCAAATATGAAATGATAAACCATGGAATTCTGGAACGGGTGTGACAAGTAAATATTTTCACACTGTTTCAAAAAGATTTAAAGTTTAAAGAGTTTCTAGCATTTGAAATAGTTAAACATATGACAATGTGTTGTATGCTATTAACATACCCAAAATAACATTAACGTGTCGAATTTAACTTATAAAGAGTAAAAGAAAAAAATTCTGAAAAATCCCTAAGCGCATCCACTAAGTTGGATACATATATGGTGTGACTAGTATCCACTGCACCTATACAAAAGAGGCTACGCAATCCAGAGCGTCCAAGATGTCATGATAGTCCATCCACCTCTAGTAAAAGAGATGGGTCTAGAATCACTAGCAAGCTAAAAATGTCAGTAAGAGGCTAGGAGATAACTGTCACAGCCCGGTCCCACAATAGCGGAACCGGAGCCCGTGGCACGCCACCGAGGCTAACCCAATCCATTAACGTTCCCAAAATTTAGTTTGAAGAACACATGCAGCGGAAAAACAAAACACATTTTCAAAACTAGGGGTTCAGTCGACTGGGTCAAGACCTCAGTCGACTGAAGAAAGCAGAGAGTTTTCAAAACAGTTTAACAGACCATTCAGTCGACTGAGACTGGGGTCCAGTCGACTAGGTCTTCAACTTTCAGTCGATTGAATCCCCCTCTTCAGTCGACTGAAGTAAGCAGAACCAAAATGAACACATAACCTTCAGAGGTCCAGTCGACTGAGGCAGGGCCCAGTCGACTGCTTTTGCCATAATAAGAAGCAGTAGCTAGCAGGCAAGGGATTCAGTCGACTAAACACTGGATCAGTCGACTGCTCCCCTGACAGCAGCCCAAAATCTGCAGAAAACAAGTTTAAAAGCTTTTTAAATTCAAACGGGGATCAAACACTCACTTCCAAAAGTACTCCAAAGCAATCCTAACTGTATTAACATATTACCGAAGCACAGTTACAACATGTTACTAACTATTACAACCTTTTAGATTCGTTCTAACATACCAAGTTAAACATAACTAAAAACCATAAGAATTCTTATTACAACATTCCTATTGTCCCAAAACTACAAGATTAACGTTCAAGTTGCCTTCTAAAAGAAATCCCAACCCACGTGCTCGCTTCTGCGATTCCTCGCCAGCATTTACACATGAAATGGTTATTTGAATAACCACACATATTCGATTTGTTTAAGCTAACACTTAGTGAATAAAACAACATATGCACATGAATGATAAACATGTCCGCATTCACATCTCTACAATTCATACTAGTCTCGAGAGACTCACGTGCCCGTCCATACTCCCAATTCGCGACTCCTTGCCAATAAGTCCACGCGAAAGGGTAAGACCCACGATTCTTCTCTTCAATCGTGCGACCTTAATGCCTATATCGGCTCCACAAAATGGCACGGTGACCACGTGCTCCTTCTGACCGAAATAAGCAACTTAACATGCTCAAATACATATCACCATGCTCGCGGTAATCAAAACATTTCATCGTGCTATTGGGCCTACTTATCAATATAAATGCCCAATATGAACTACACAAGATATCTCTAAGTATTAATACATGCTATTCAAACATAACATGAATACATGTCAAGAAACCATTCCAAAAATATAGTTGAATCACTCACCTCAGATTTACGCTCTTAAACTTCGATTCAAAGAAAACCCATGTACAAAGAACGTGTAGAAGTCCGTCTAGTACAATTCCTATGGATCAAAATTCTATTTATCAACTTTTATGAAAAATTCTAGGAAACAACTTTTTCGAAAACTTGGCTAAACAAGCCCTAACATATATCAAAAGCTCTTACCTCGAGGAGCTCGAATATGAAATCTGGGAGAAAACAAACTGACGGAAGGTCGTCGTTTGGCGTCGCAAAGCTCGAAGCAACAAAATCTCCCTTGGCCTCTTTTTGGAAACTTAGGTTGTAAGTTTTGTAAAATATCTCACTCATCTCTATCTATATATAGGCAAAACTCTCGAGAATTACGTTTACCTCCCCACAAGTTTCCAAAACTCCTAATCAGTCTCTGAAACTTTCTATACAGCTTATTCATAGCTTTATAGGTGAAACCTCAAAATTATAAAAGTTTTCGACTAAGTTTCGTTTGGTCGCTAAAACGCGAATTTCTACATGACGTTTCCGAAGTTGCTAATTAGCCTACCAAATTAATAGCGTGTTAATTCGTTCTCACCAGGATACTAAAACTAGCAACAGATATAAATTCTAAAACAGAAATTAATACAGATATTGAAATACACAGGTAAACATTTATTTTCAGATAAACATTTAAAGTATTCCACAGTAACCGTCTCACATTCGGAGAGACGTCACAACAACAAATCCTCAATCACTACAGTTTCAAAGGGTTCTCTAATACAGACACCCAAATCAACTCGTGAGTCAAAACTCACCCAAACATGTGTCAAAAGACACGCCACATCACATTATCATGCATGACAATGTAATGCAAAAGCAATAACACAAATGCGGGTGTTATAATACTCTCCCCCTTAAAAGAAGTTTGTCCTCAAACTTGTACCTCATGTCTCAAAAAGGTGCGGATACTGGGTATGCATCTCATCTTCTATTTCTCACGTCATCTCTTCCGTAGTTTGGCTACGCCATAACACTTTCACTTTCGATATTACTTTGTTCCGTAAGGCTTGATCCTTCCGATCCAAGATCTCTACCGGATACGCAACATATTTCAAATCACTATGAATCTCATTCGTTATCGGAGTCATAACTTGATCTCTATCCTCCACTAAGTGTTTATGTAGCAATGATACATGAAACACGTTATGCACTTGAGCATACTCACTCGACAATTTCAAACGATAAGCTATGGGTCCAACTCTCCCAATAATCTCAAAAGGTCCTACATACCTCGGGTTGAGTTTCCCGTATCTACCAAATATGGTTATTCCCTTTGAAGGTGACACCTTCAAATACACCAAGTCTCCTACATCGAATTCCAACGGCCGTCTGCGCTTGTCGGCATAACTCTTATACCTACTCTGGGCTGTCAGTAACCGTTGTCTAATTACCTTTATCTTATCCGTCGTTTCTTATACAATTTTCGGCCCTTCAATCTTTCTTTCTCCCACCTCTGTCCAACTAATTGGTGAACGACATACACGACCATTTAAAGCTTTATAAGGAGCCATTCCAATACTCAACTGAAAATTGTTGTTATATGCGAACCCAATTAACGGCAGGTGATCTTCCCAATCACCCTGGAAATCAAGTACACATAACCGAAGCATGTCTTCCTAAATCTGAATTACTCTCTCTGATTGGCCATCAGTCTGAGGATGAAAAGCGGTACTAAAGTGCAATTTGGTACCCATTGCTTCTTGCAAGGCTCTCAAAAACTTCGATGAAAAACTACTATCCCTATCTGAAATGATAGAAACTGGGATACCATGTAGTCTCACAATTTCGCGAATATACAACTTAGCTAACGTCATTGGCTTAGTTGTTCGGATTGGTAGGAAATGCGACGACTTCGTCAAACGATCAACGATCACCCAAATAATAGTGTTCGATCTCTTCGACCTCGGAAATCCGCTAACAAAATCCATTGTTATGTGCTCCCATTTCCACTCGGCTATCGGTAACGGTTGTAACAATCCCGAGGGTACTTGGCGTTCGGCCATTACTTGTTGACAACTAGTACAACGCGAAACATAACGTGCTATTTCTCTCTTCATTCCCGGCCACCAATAAACATGTCTCAAATCTCTATACATCTTGATACTTCCTAGATGAACGGTATACTTTGTATTGTGTGCTTCCTCTAGGATGTTCCATTTCAACTCCTTCTCGTTAGGCACACAAATTCTACCCCTCAATCTCAAAACATCATTCTCAAAAGTAAATCCCGGTTGTTTGTCCATCGAAATCTCATCACAAATCTTCTTCAAAGCCACATCTTGAAGTTATTTCTCTACGATCTCGTGAATTAAGAGTGGTTGTGCCACCATCGTCGACATCAAGCCACTTTCAATCCTCGGTATCACTTCAAGCTCCAAATTCTCCATATCTCGTATCAGTTCTTTCTGAGAAGTCAAATCTGATGTGGTATTGGTTGTTACCTTGCGACTAAGAGCATCGGCGAAGATGTTCGCCTTGCCCGGATGATACTGAATTGACAAGTCATAGTCCTTCATCAACTCTAACCATCTCCTTTGCCTCATGTTCAAATCTCGTTGTGTAAACAAGTACTTCAAACTCTTATGATCCGTGTATATCTCACATTTCTCCCCATATAGATAATGACGCCAAATCTTCAATGCAAAAATCACGGCGGCCAATTCTAGATCATGTGCTGGATAATTCTTCTCGTGCGGTCTAAGTTGTCTCGATGCATACGCAATGACTTTATCACATTACATAAGAACGCAACCTAAACCTCTATATGAAGCATCACTGTAAATAATAAATCCTTCGGTCCCTGACGGAACGGCTAATATTGGTGCTTTCACTAGTCGACCCTTCAACTCTTGGAAACTTTCTTCACATTCTGGACTCCAAACAAAAACAATATCTTTCCTCATTAACTGTGTCATCGGCATTGCTATACGCGAAAAGTCTTTTACAAATCTTCGATAATACCCAGCTAATCCTAGGAAACTTCTGATGTCTGTCACATTCGTTGGTCTCACCCAGTTGGTAACTGCTTCTATCTTCTGAGGGTCTACAGAAATTCCCTTTGCCGACACTATATTCCAAGGAAAGCTATCTCGGTCAACCAAAACTCACACTTCTTCAATTTACCGAATAATCTCTTTTTACGCAATCGTTGTAAAGCTAATCTTAAATGATGCTCGTGATCTTCTACGATTTTGGAGTAGATTAGGATGTCATCTATGAACACGATAACGAACTCATCTAAATAATCCTTGAAAACACGGTTCATCAAGTCCATGAAAGCAGCTGGTGCATTAGTCACTCCAAATGGCATAACAAAAAATTCAAAGTGACCATATCGAGTCCTGAAAGCTGTCTTCTCAACATCTCCCTCTTTGACTTTCAACTGATGGTAACCGGATCTCAAGTCGATCTTCGAAAATACCTGAGCCCCTTGTAGCTGATCAAACAAGTCATCTATTCGCGGCAACGGATACTTGTTCTTGACGGTCAACTTATTCAACTCTCGGTAGTCGATGCACATACGCATCGTTCCATCTTTCTTCTTCACAAACAAGACTGGAGCTCCCCACGGCGAAACACTCGGTCGGATAAAACCCTTCTCAAGTAGTTCTTGTAATTGAACCTTCAATTCTTTCAACTCTATCGGTGCCATTCGATACGGCGCTTTAGATATCGGTTGTGACCCTGGTTCTATTTCTATTGTGAACTCAAGTTCTCTTTCAATCAATACGTCGGGGAGTTCATCGGGAAAAACATCTGGGAATTCTTGAACTACTGAAATGTCTTCTATTAGTGGTCCAAGAACTCGTGTGTCGACAATTGAACATAAGAAACCCGAACAACCCTTCTTCAACATCTTACTTGCTTGAATCGCCGATATCAAGTACGGCGGTACGGTCACTCCCTTACCCTGAAAAGTAAACTTTTCTCGCCCTGACGGATAGAAACTAACCCGTTTCTGTTCACAATCAATTCTGGCTTGATTAACTGACAACTAATCCATACCCAAGATAACATCAAAGTAATTCACCGTCAACGGAATCAAATCAACACTCAAGACTTTATCACCTATCTTGATCTCACATGACTTGAATATCGAAGAAGTAACTAGCGGTTCACTACTAGGTAATGATACACACAAGTCATATCCTAGCGGTTCTGACTTAATAATTAAATGCTTAACAAAATCACGTGATACGAATGAATGCGTTGAACCAGAATCCATAAGTATACGTGCAGGATACGAACAAATAGGAAGAATACCTTATACGACAGTATCATCCGTATTCCCCGGCCTAAGCTGGAAGTATCGTTCTTGCTGTTGCGCGACTCCTTTCCCTTTATCCACTCGAGGTTCTACCCTTGATCCGCTTGGCACACTTGATGCCCTGGTACTCATTCCCGTTTGTCTCTTACTCAGACAGTTCTTTGCTATGTATCCCGGTTGTCCACACTCAAAACATTTTTCTCTCATTTCTGGGTTGTAGCTCTTCGTATTCGGAAAGGTATTTGGTGCGGTCGAGTTTGCATTCAAAGGATAATTGCGGGATATGTGTCCTAACTGCTTGCAAAAGTAACAGGTGCTCAATTGGTAGCAAGTTCCTCTGTGTCGCAGGTTACATGTTGGACACAACGGTCTCGAGTCCCCCATGAACGTACTCCCTCCTTGGCTACTCACATATGATCCCGAACCTTGCGTGAACGGTTTCTTCGCATTCCCTTGACTCTTACCCCAACTGTCATTTGCTCTCTTCCCTTGTTGTCCCTGTCGATATATGTCGACACTTTTCTCAGCAATACGAGCACCTTCCTCAACGAGAGAAACGGTCGGGTGTTGTAACATATCCACACGGCCACGGATATTCTCCCTAAGTCCTTCCTCAAACTTACGAGCTTTATCCCTGTCAGTCGGAATGGTAGTTTTCCCAAATCGTAACAAGGCATTGTAATGGGATACATACTCACTCACAGTCATGTCTCCCTGAACCAGACTTCCAAACTCTTGGCGTTTCTGAGTATAAGTAGATTGCGGAAAGAAACGTTTGTTGAATTCTTCTTTAAATGCTTCTCACGTGGTCGGCTTCCCTTGTTCAAGTATGTTGTTCCACCAATCCAATGCTTCGCCCATCAATGTATCGGATGCGCATAAAATTTTCTCCTCATCGGTACATTTTATCTGACGGAAATGTCTTTCCATGTCCATCATCCAATGATCGGCCAAGTCTATGTCAACCTGTCCATGATACAAGGTCGGTTTCCGCTTATGAAACTGTTCCACGATTGTGTGTTGAGGTCGCGGTGCCGGTGGTGCATTGATATAACGAATTTCCACTTGTGGAGGCTGAACGTTCATCTGTTCTCTTTCACTTACCGCTTGTATGAAATTTCCCACCATATTCACTATTTGGTCCATCCGCGAATGCGGTGACAATTCTCTCGGCAGATCCGCCATAATGTTTCAAATATTCCCCTGTTGAGTTCAATGCATAATGACCATGCATGCTATGCCACAATATAGATATATGCGCACAGTTCATCACAATCAATAAATGCTAACACATGAAGCATTTCTACAATGATAACAATTATCTTCATAATTACACAATCCACTCGACGTCACTCAGCATATATGATGTCACTCGCTCCCAAGGCTCTAAACTTATGCTCTGATACCAATTGTCACAGCCCACCCCCACTAGCATGATATTGTCCGCTTTGCAGTACCCAGGCTCGCACATACGGCCCAGGCCCACTCACGGCTTTGCTCTGGCACTGGCCCAACAGACCAGCCCAAAAGGCCTCATGCTAGGAAGGTGCACAAGCTCTACATATAAGCACATCACCCTCCTCTTCCCCAGGCGATGTGGGACGCAATTCCCTGTCCACACAGTCGACTGGCGCACAGCCCGGTCGACTGAGACAGAGTCTCACAATAACTCTGGCTTCACCTAGTTTTTTGCTACCTCTAGAGTCATTCACTGCACTAGACATATCTGGTGATGTTGGGATCATGCAAATTACTCCTATCGAACCAGCTAATGAAAGCCAGATGTACACGTAGGATCATTTTAAAGTCTGACCTGACTGAAAATTATTGAAATGTACTGAATATAAATTTAAAAACAATTAATAAAAATAAAAAGAAATGAGAGATGGGAAAACAAAATTTATTTGGGTATCAAAGGATTCAGTCCTCTTTCTTAACCAAAATTTTCTTTTGTTTTGATTTGAATTGTCTTTTGTAGCAGTAGTAAACTTTAAAAGATGTGTCATTGTGAGCAATTAAACCAGGACATTCTTCTCTATAACAATTCAAACACCATCCTAACATTTTAGCTTTCCTTTTGATGGCATAAAGGCTAGTGCCAGCAAAGGGTTTCTTCTGCTCAGAAACAAGTGAGCAACCCATTAACGTCTGGTCATCGACTATTGGATCCATTTTATATACTCTCAGCCAACAAGAGAGGCTAGACTCAACCCTCCACTCCTTTCAACTATCAACTAAGATCTTATTAAAGAGAGCTTAGAGGCGGAGCATGAGAATTTTATCTAAAAACTAAAAATATTTATATTAAAAAATATATATACATTCAGAAAGTAAGAATTTTTTTTTTTCATTTTTTAGAACAGAAAACTTAGAAAGAAGAACTACACACATATATATATATATATATATATTTTTAACAAAAAACTAGAACACACAAAAAGAAAAACTACATTTTTCTCACTATTAGTATAGTGAGAAAACGTATTAGTATAATAATAATAAGGAAAATTATGGTATAAAGTTCAAAAATCAAAAGTGCAGTGACGTATTCGTCATTCATTTAAAAAAAAAAACAGAAAACTTGGAATAAAAAAAACTAGATTTTTTTTAACAAGGGCAACGCAGCATTATCATAACAGCAATTAAGAAAATGACAAGGTAAAGTTCAAAATACATAAGACCAATAGCTAGCCCGTTGTCCGTTTTTGTAGTTTAAAAGCTGAAATGGAGAAACATCACCTGTTTCTTGGAAATTTGAGAACCTGCTAGGGCCGTAGATCGAGTGATATTTCCAAGCTTTTTTGATGAGCGGGTACCTACAACTTATGTATTTATATTTTTGTTAAATAATGGAAAAGTGATAAAATAGAAAATCAAAAATAAAAACTAAAGCTGAATCGGAGAAATAGAGAATAAAATTAAAATCAAGCTTTTCTCTGGACCATATATCTTACCTTTAGTGATTGATAGAGTGAATCTTGATTTTAGATCGAGAAAATTAAAGAAAATGAAAAGAAAATGAGAGAGAATAAGAGATCGGGGGAGAGAGTTGTAGAGAGTAGAGAGAGATCACGGCGAGAGGGAAGAAGAAAAGAAAGGAAAAAGAAAGAAAAAAGAGATATGGGAAAGTTTTTAGGGTTCAAAGCCCTATTTAAAGCCATTTTCTCTTTTTTAGTGTATCTTTCTCAAGAGAAGCTAAATTTTTTTTTTTTTTTAGAAATAAAGATAAAACAAATAAACAGGTGTTAATTGTGAAACCGTCCCCCCAACTGAGTCTGACATTGTCCTCAATGAGTGAGATGAGAAAAAGAAGTCAAGGTTAACACCTGTAATAAAAAGAAATATACAAAGAAAAGATAGAATCATAGTGAAAATAAATAAATAAATAAATAAATATACAATCACTGTGTTGAGATAAAGTTATCAAGAATTACTGTACAATTGATCTTTTGAACTGCAGTTTCAAAGGATCGATCTTATATCCAAATTTTGCAATCTGGCAGTTTTAGCAACATGGTTTTCAAACCAGCAGTACTTCTGGTGTGCCTTTTTTTTTTTTTTTTTTTTTAATTTTGGACTGTAACGGGATAGTTTAAACATACAATTTAGTACATTTATGAGATAGCATTATTTGAAATTTGTAAGACTTGATAAAAATCAGAACTCATAAAATAATAAGTGCAAGTGGTTCTAATACTTAAAACACAATGATGATTTTTATTATATATATATATATAACAAATAAAAAAAATACAATTACAATAAAGACAGGAATTTTATTTTAACATATCTAGACGTTGACTGGGATTATTGCTCATGAAAGGTGATCATTTCGAGGTCTAGGACAGTAGACTCGAAACCTTAGGTGGGTGTCATAGTCACATATGTCGGAATCATCATACACTGTTATTTCAATGAATATACTGTATTCGACAGTGACTCTTTGAGGCATGAATTGTTCAATGAAGACATGAGCTAGAGATGTCCCCCATTCGAGTAGGAAAAAGAACCAATCCCTCTGAAAGGCGTACCTTAACATTTCCCCGTTAACAACTCTAGTTAACAAACGCCCCCATCCAAAAATAATGTCATTATCATCATAAATGGGGAATTGTACTAAGGATGTTAAGTATCGCTCCATTCTTTTTCTTCATATTCATGATATAGTTCTTGAAACACCTCATATTGAGCTTGTTCCCATTCATTGTAGTTTGTGCTAATATTCCGCCAGTCATCTAATCCATCAAATATTGGCTCACCATCCCACTCCATAGGTTGGTCAGGTTCCACTAAATAATCAATTTCTTCATCAGTGTCACCATAAATTTTTTCGACACACCTAGCGTAGAACATCTCATCCTCGTCAGAGTCCATGAGATATTCAAAATGTGGGCGTGTATCATCATCTGACGAAGTTCTATCCTCTGAAGGATATTTGTCATTGTTAGACGAACTGGCATGGTTTATACTCATTCTTGCACCTCTACGATGATGAGATGGATTCATATCTCTTTGTTACATGTGACATCAGATAATATGTTATAATTCCTAAAAAATATTAAATAGTAAGAAAAATAAAATAAAAAGAAAATTCCTACTATGTACAATTCTAATCATGATTTATGAATTTAAGAGATATCATAGTTGAGGTCCTCCAAAGGAAAGGACTCTAACTCGGTTTCAAAATCTCCTAAGAATTGCTTTAATTTATGCCTACTAACTTTTAATGTATTCCATCTTTAGGGTCTTCAATCACGATAGTTCCATAAGGATAAACATTTTTTTACAATATATGGACCAGTCCATCGAGATTTTATTTTTATTTTAAGAAGATGTAGTTTTGAATTATATAATAGAACTTTTTGCGCAGGGGTAAATCTTTGATAAACAGGAGTATTAAGATATTTTTCTGTAGAGTACCCCATCATATGACATGTACTGCAAAGTTCTAATTTCTTTTTAGATAGAGGAGGATTAGCTTTCTCTAATTTAAAAGCTTCTAGCTTACGAGTTAATTCTTCAATTTTTTTGACTAATTCATGTTCTGATTGTGATTGTTGTGATTTTTTAGCCTTTTCTTTCTTGGTATTTTTTTCTTTTTCCCTTTGTGGAGCGTCTTTGCTAAGCCAATCAAAATATGATTCAGCTTCGTCAGCATTTTTTAAAAATTCCCCTTGATACATGGCTTCAATTATTTCCTTTGATTCTAGATCTAATGTTTCATAAAAGAAATGAATTATACGCCATTTTTAAATCCATGATGTGGACAGGTTTGTAGGAGATCTATAAAAAATTCACAGTCTTCAATGCATGGTTCCTTCTCTTTTTGAGTGAAAAGTTTATATTTTTGCATCAAGCTATAAGTTAAATTTTTCTGATATAATTTATTTAGAAAAGCTTCATTCATATCATGCCATGAAGTTATAGATCCAAGATGTAGAGATAAAAGCCAAGAGTCAGCTTCATCTTTTAAAGAAAAAAGGGAAAAGTTTGAGATAGATTATCTCAATAGGACAAGTTTGATCAGCAAATGTATCACAAATTTCTTCAAATTCACGAATATGAACATAAGCATATTTTTTTTTTATTACGTGATAAGTAGGTAAGCATGGTAGCATGTTATGTCTAAAATGAAAATTTCTTGTATGTCTAGGTATAGTGATGCAAGAAGGAGTGATGATTATTTCTGGGCTAAATAGATTACGTAAAGACCATCGTTCACGCTCTGATAAGACAGGTTGTGGTATATTATCCCCATATTTATTATGAGTATCATCAGTTATTCCTTCCATGCCTTCAATTTCTGCCATTATTCTAGGAAATTGTAAACTAGATGAATTACTAGAAATATTAGAATTATGCGGTACTTGATATCAAGCTTCAGTAATATCTAAGGACATATGAAGTAAAAGAAAAACTAAGTTTTAAATATATTATTATTATTATTATTATTATAGCTAAGTAAAAATAAAACTCTTTTTTTTTATTAATAATAATAGGTTTTTTTAGAAGATAAAACACTTACATACTTATAAATATATATATATATATATATATATATTTAACAAGAAAAAAAATTATATATAGTTTTTTTTAATTATTATTATTATTTAAAAAAAAACTAGATTTATTTATAGAAAAATTTAGTGGAAAATCACATTCTACCAATGTTTGTTGTAATAGACCCACCAATTGGTACTTCCCAATGATAAACCCTATAATTGTAAATGTTTTTAGAGATTCTCTATAATCCCCAATTATAGATAGTTTCAGTGACCTTTTTACCCTCAAACATATGCACATGCATATATATATATATATATATATATAAGGAAATAAATTTGCTTTAAAGATTCCATTGATTTGCATATCAAATATATGGAAATAAAATCCCATAACTTTAGCCTTGTACATTATGACTCTTTTGAATATTTCTAACGCCATTTTTATGTGGGTATCCCACTTTTGTATATTCCACCAATAATCATTGATCACATAACATATGAAGTTGTTACTATGCACCATACTTTTATGTGAGTATTACACTGCAACCAGTTCATTTTTACACTGCATCAGTTTATTAGTGTGAATTTTTACACTCTAACTGGTTCGTTTTTGCTTTGCAACTGGTCCACAATCCCACATCATGTGAACGAAAATCATGAGTGTTAAATTTTACACTATAACCTTTTGAACCACAACCTTTGAAATACAACATAGTATACAATTTCATATCACAACCTTTAAAGCAAGAATATGAGTGTTAAATTTTACGCTACAACCTTTTGAACCACAATATTGTATACAATTTCACTCCACAACCTTTGAAACATGAACATTAGTGTTAAATTTAACATTGCTATACTAGGAATACATTTTAACACTGTCTTATCACTAAAAACAAGTCTACAAATGAATTCATCTGACAGTAGCTTTTCATTTCATGCCTCCGCCTCCGCCGCCGCCGCCACCAACAATCGCCGCCACCAACAGCCACCGCCCTTCCTACGGAGGACAACACCTCCACAAGAAACCCACAACATCACTTCTCGATTTCATCAACAATATGGCCGAAAATCTGCCAAAGACAAAAAGTTATGTTAACGAGATTAGAGTATATAAGAACAAATCAAACAAAACGAAATCATCAACAAGCCATTCCATGGATTTGAGTATATAAGAACAAATCAATAAACCTGCGATTAAGCCCTAATTTGTCAAGTTTTTGAGATTTGGATCTGCGATCTTTGAATCGTCTTCACATCGTTCTAAGAGCCATACTTCGTCGGAAGTGGTGGTTGCGTTGGTTTGAGAAGATTGTGAGAGGGGGCGGTGGTGAGAAGATGACGTTAGAAGTGGTGGTGGCCAAGAGAGAGTCACGACCGGTGTGTGTGTGTGTGTGTGTGTGTGTGTGTGTGTGTGTGTGTGTGCGAGAGAGAGAGAGAGAGAGAGAGAGAGAGAGAGTAAATGGATATAGAATGTGATTCATTCTTATTTGGGTATTTGAGTTTTGAATTTTGAAAACTCCAAAATCTTGGGGTTATTTATTGCAGTGTTGAATGGGAAATGGTAAGGGTAGTTTGGTCCAAATTTGTAGAATGGACTTCATAGTAAAATGTTTCATGGGTTGAACCTATTGAAAGAAACTTAGAGTAAAATGGACATTATACTAATTAACTCTTATTTATAAGGTATAATAGGTATATATATATAGAGATATAGATATAGATATAGTAGGAAAAATAGTTTTAAACCCAACTTTTTTTGTTTAATATTTTTATTAATCGTTTCCCGGCAACGATGCCAAAAACTTGACGACATCCTATTGACGCGTTTTCTTATCACACCCAAGTGTAGGTGATCGTACAAGTAATAAAGTTCTGGAAGTCCAGGTCGAACCCACAGGGAACGGGAAACAAAGATAGACAATAACTATTTTGTCACTTAAAAAGAGAATAAAAGATGATGGATTTTTGTGGGGTTTTACTAAACTACTAATTTTATATTTTTGCAATAAAACTAATCAAAAGCTATTTTTTCCTAAGTAGTTTACGGTAAAGATTTTAACAGTGCAAAATAAATTAACTAAGATACTAGTAAGGAAAGGAAGAAAAAGAAATAAAAGCTAAATTTTTGTGAGATAAACTTTTTGGATTTAATAATAGCGAAAGATAGAAATAATACAGATATTTAAGCAAAGTTATTAAAAATAAGAAATATTAATTAACTAGGGGGAAATGATTTAAAGAATTAGGAATATGCAAAACCAACACTGGATTCCACAACTTTTGTGCATTTGAAAAGATTTGGCAATTAAGACCTCAGAGTCATTCTTTATTTAAAAATAAACTTTCACTAGTCAAGGTCATATCAAGTGTGTCAGGTTTGATATGAAACGACGTCGTTTGGTTTAAAGAAAAATAAAAAGGCAATTGGGCAGTAGCCAGGTTCGAACCGTGCCCCGCCGCGGACGTGGGTTATTCGGCGTCTAGTCCCCACCACTCTGCCACAACACAATTGCATGTCCATTAGTGGATAAGAATATATATAAACACATACTTGAAATATCAATTTTGTCATATGAGTTGTTTGAGTATGCTAGGTGTTTTTTATGACAAAAGACATAGTTTGACAATCCGCATAATTAGATTCTTATTTTAAATATGTAATCTTTTGAGCCCAATATAGCCATAGTCTATAAACATGTTAAATGGTCATAAACTATAGATACATAGATACTTTTGGTCATAAATGGAAAAACAACCCATCTAGATATATTTTCCCATTTAAGATTAGTGCACAGAAGCTGTGATATCTAAGTTTTTATTGCATATCCCCAATTAAAGTTTTAGCCTACCATTTTAGAATTGAAACTGTCTTCCAAATTAAATTTAAAGATAAATTAAATAGATGCACGCAATCACCGTCTAATTAAAATTAAAGTTGTAAAACCAAGATAAGGGTAAAAACTAATATTATTATTTTATTTTCTCCACTTAACATGAGTTGGGGTTGAATTTGTGTAATCTGCAAAATAACAAAGTTTAGTACAACTAGGCTAAAAAGGCCATAATCAATTCATAAGGATCTCAAGCAATGGTATAATAAGAAATGTAAGGTGCATATTGACTGGCTTAAGGGAAAAAAAATGGATGAATGCCAAAGATGCTTTCGCTGCCCGCGGTAAAAGGAGTACATCTAGGAAAGACAGTAACAGAGAGTTGAAGAATGCGATCAATCACTTGAAGAAGGAAGGAGGAATCTACCTCCTTCATCTTCGGGTTGACGTTCGATTTCTTAGCCGATATGAGTTCGTCAAATATGTGAAGAATACAGGGTTTACTGATGAATTACAAAAATTACTGATTAAGGTAATTATTTTGTTTTATTATTCATAATATATTTGTGGCTTAAATACATTTTAGTCCCTTATAGTTTGGTGTTCTTGTCGCTTTGTTCCCTCAAGTTTCAATTTGGTCAAATTCATCCCTGAACTTCTTTAGTTAAACCAATTTGATCCCTCCGTCTAATTCAGCTCATAAAGCTCACGGAATCTCCTCCAGTGAGGTGTTTGTCATCACTCCCACCCATTATACCATCAGAACTCTCATTCACTCAACCCGAAAAATCGTAAATCACGACTAAGCAAAATTCACAAAATGGGCTAGGCTTTGAGTGGAAGAACAAACATCGATTTGTGGGATTTTCAATTATAGAAGGAAGGACTACAGTGAGTTTTCAGAGAAGATGGATGAATTTCGTGTGAGCTAATGCACCTCACTATGGACTGTTGGAACCTTTTCTCTAGAGAACAAACTAATAATTAAGCTATGGAGATAATTTCTTTCCTGCTTTTATTTCCATATGATTACATCCTTTTAAAGACTCTTTCCAAAGCTTACTGCTAGAATTAGGGATTGACTAAGAATTGTGTGTGGATTTAGATATGGTTGTAGCTAGGGGTGCCATTTGGAACGGAAATTCCGATATCGATTTGAAAAATTCCGTTTTTTGGCACAAAAAATTAAATTCCAAAAAAAAGAAAAAAGAAAAAAGAAAAAAGAAAAAAAAGGGATCAGAATCGGAATTGTTTTGAGAATCCCAAAAATTTTGCAATTTTTGAAAATATATTTTTCGAAAATATTTTCAAATTTTTTTGAATATTTTCCAAAAATTTGGAAGAATGTGGATTTGTTTGTCCACTTTGGATAAGAAGATAAAGGAGAGAGTACGGGACTCTCTATAAAAACATGACTTACCCTTCAATAGTATTTGTATTCCGAAAATTCCAGAAATTATGAAAATTTTCAATTCCAATTCCAAAAATTCCGAAAAAAAATTCTAAAAAATTCCGAAGAATTCCGATTCTGAAAATTTCCGAAAATTCTGAAATCGGAAAGGAAAATGAAATTCCAAAAAAAATGTTGCCCCAATAAGTATGGTCTCCATTTGGATACATCAATGACAATGACCATCATTTCCTTGTCATACACAGATAAACTAATATGCTTGTCAGCTAGTGATTTGCTTAGATAAGCAATGTGTTGTCCTCCTTGTGATAGTAATACACCTATATATTCCCAATCTTGATGCATCACACTCAATGATGAATTCACGAGAAAAATCTGGTAGAGCCAAGGTGGGTGTCATAGACAAGGCATCTTTCAATGCCTTAAATGCATCTTCAGCTTGAGGTGTCAAAAAAAAAAAGAGTCTTTACGCAACATTTGATTCAGTGGATCAGCTATCTTGCCATAATCTGTAACGACTTACGATAGTACCCCGAGTGTCACACCCCAACCCGCCTCGTGCGGATTAGGACACGTGTAACAATGCTACAAGAGTCCACGTACATTAATTTGCAAAGAAACATTCGAATGACTAAGAATCACATGTGTTTAGCAACATTAAACAACTCTATTGTTACAAAATAGTCCCCAAGGGTAAAATGGTAATTAATAATATATATCAAATTTTATACCAAAAGATAGGTCTTTGAGTCTCGGTTCCAACGCAAAAAACAGCGTGCGAATCCAAGTTTTCTAGAGTGAGTTATGCCCGTTTCCGTAAAAGCCGACAGTGCTGAATCTGGACCAGCGGATCGATCTGCCCAAGACCGGATCGATCCGGATCTAGCAGATTGCCATCTTTGGCTCCTCCTGTCACGTCCCATCCCACTACGCGTGGAAATAGGACACGTGGCACGCCACCAAGGCACATCCAAACATCATCTAATAATACGCAGCGGAAAGAACTTCTATAAAACAACCCTGGTAGTTTAAAACTTGGGAAACGCTCCCTTCTGTGTTTGTAAAATCTATTGAAATCAGAGTTATAAAAAGTTTCGGCCATGGAAAACACATTCAAAGAAATTAGTTTTGAAAACAGAGGCTCAGTCGACTGCCCCGTCGACTGTGCTAGGGTCCAGTCGACTGCTCCGTCGACTGTGTTAAGCAGAACCAAAAATACAACATACTGCAAAGAGGTCCAGTCGACTGATCTGGGAATCCGGTCGACTGCTTTTCAATCAAAGGAAGCAGTAGCTAAAGTCAACAGTGTTCAGTCGACTGCCCAAGGGGTTCAGTCGACTGCTTCTCTGATATACACTTACAGTATCCCAAATACACGAGATTCAGTCGACTGATCAGGGGGTTCAGTCGACTGCTCCTCTGCTGGCAGCCCTGTGCTGGAATTTAACAAGTCCTACTACTCAAAACCCACAACAATCACAACCACAACTGATTTCAACATACTAAAACACAGTTACAGGCGTTCAATTACAAGATTACAATACTGCGAAACTAATCTATGTTTCTATTACAACATACTACAATATTCAAATCCTTATACGAGTTTTAGGATTAAAACAAAACATTTACAAAGGTGATCCCCCGGCGTTCATCGGCCTCACTCCACACACTTCTTCTTGTCTTTCTTCTTACCTGCAATGGAGTACATCTCCACTGCTCAGCTATATGCTGAGCGTACAATTCTAAATGTATGTTTATATGACAATTCATGGTTTAAGCATCTAAAACACATAGAAATAGTCTCTGGGGTGAGTGGTACGCATTCATCCGGTTGATGCCGTAGGAGGCCCACCTCTCCCACGCATCTCGTACACTGGTTGGGCCTTCCTCCATACCAGGTACCGTGTACTGGTTGGGCCCACCTCCAATCCAGACACAACCACAATTTCCAATTCCAACAAGATCACAATCCTCAAGGTTCGAGGAGCTTACTCCGAATGAATTTGCACCAAACTCCCCTTTGACCCAAGTAGACACATAACATGCTCACATAAACAGTTATACGTGCTTTTATCATAATTTCACGTGCATAATTAACGGGCCTAACTAACACATGAATTTCGCCCGGATCCAAGAATATCAAAAGGGATGTCCAAAACATGAAAATCCATACATTTCATAAATCTAGAATTCATACCTCGTACGAATCTCTTCAAACTTTGAAGGATCGTCTAGGGAAATAAATAATCGTCGGATTTCGAATTTGGTATGATTCCTATAAGTTTTACCTGATTTTTCCCAAAAGTCTAGAATTAAGATTTTTACAAAAAGTTGTCAAACATGGCCTAAGTAGTATCAAAACGTAGGTCTTACCTCCACGAGTTCAAATCTGAAATCTGGAGAAAATCTGACGGACGAACGGTCGTCGATCGGCGTCGCAAAGCCCGAGGCAACAAAATCTCCTTTCTCTCTCCTCTCTCCTCTCTCTAGATATTTAGGAGTTGTGGATGAGATTTCAAATCTCATACTCATCTATATATAGGCAAGTTTTCGGGAAATTACGTTTACCTCCCCACAAGTTCTCAAAACTTCTAATTAGCTCTCGAAACTTCGCACACGTTCATTTTATAACTTTACAAGTGAAAACTATAAATTTCAAAAGTCTTCGACTAGGTTTCGTTTGGGTCCAAAATAACGTCCGAAAACTATATTTTGTGGAAATCTCTACACAACCTACCTTTTTAGTTAACGTGACACTCACATTCTCACCACAGTTCTCAAATCGATATATAACAATATCAAAGATTACCACAATTTACCAATACAGGTAAAATTACTATTCACAAAATACCAGATAAAGTCCGATAACATTTAAGTCATATAAATGTCATTTAATCATGTCAATGCAATATGAACTTCCATGTTCCCGTGTCCTCACTGACACCTTACCGTTGACTCACAGTAAACCTCAATCCACCATTATCAATTAACATTGATAACTTCTCAATTTACAATTATGCATGATAAAACTATAAATTTTTGGAACGGGTGTGACAACTCTTCCCTCCAAAAAGGAAGTTTGTCCCCAAACTTTACCTCAAGCGTCGAACAAGTACGGATACTCATTCTGCATGTCTTCCTCACTTTCCCATGTAGCCTCTTCCAACGTATGACTACGCCATAACACTTTCACCATTGGAATAGTCTTGGTCCTCAAAACTTGTTCTTTGCGGTCTAGAATCTCCACTGGTTGTTCCACGTAAGTCAAGTCCCCCTGAATTTGCAACGGTTCAGGTACAATGATCTTACTCGTGTCAGTCATACAACGTCTCAACATAGACACGTGAAACACATTGTGCACATATTCCAACTCTGATGACAAGGCCAAACGATAAGCTACTGGACCAACCCTCTCTAGGATTTCAAAAGGTCCTATGAATCTCGGATTGAGCTTTCCCCTCTTCCCAAATCGTACAATGCCTTTTGAAGGCGATACCCGCAAGTATACAAAATTTCCAACTTCAAATGTCATCGGTCGTCGCTTAGAGTCCGCATAACTCTTATAACGACTCTGAGCTACCTTAAGTCGCTCTTGAATCAACTTCACTTTCTCAGTAGTCACCTGTATTAACTCAGGTCCTAACAACTTCCTTTCTCCAACCTCGGTCCAACAAACTGGTGATCGACATTTACGCCCATACAAAGCTTCATACGGTGCCATACTGATACTTGACTGAAATCCGTTATTATAAGCAAATTCAATCAACGGCAAGTGGTGCTCCCAATCGTTCCCAAAATCTAATACACAAAGTCTCAACATATCCTCTAGCGTCTGAATCATACATTCTGACTGTCCATCGGTCTGAGGATGAAATGCAGTACTGAAACTCAATTTCGTACCCATAGCTTCTTGCAAACTTCCCCAAAACCTTGACGTAAAACTACTATCACGATCTGATACAATCACAGCTGGAACTCCATGTAGCCTTACAATCTCTTTCACATACATTTCCGCTAACTTGGACGGTTTAGTTGTCTTGATCGGTAGAAAATGAGCTGACTTTGTTAATCGGTCAACTATAACCCAAATCTTATCATTTTTATTGATTGATCGTAGAAATCCTGAAACAAAGTCCATGGTAATCTCATCCCATTTCCATTCCGACACTGACAAAGGTTGTAGTAACCCCGCGGGTACTTGTCTCTCTGCCTTGACCTGTTGACATGCCGAACATTCGGATACAAACTTAGGGACTTCACGCTTCATACCCTTCCACCAGAAGTTTTCTCTCAAGTTTCGGTACATCTTATTACTCCCCGGGTGCACTGAATATTTTGTACTATGAGCTTCTTCTAAGAGTCGTTCCTTTATGTCTTTCACATTCGGTACACATAACCGATTTCCCAGTTTCAACGTTCCTTGTTCTAATACAAAACCAGGTCGTTTTTCCAAAGATATCTCATCTCTCATTTTACACAAATAAACATCGTTAAATTGTTCCTTCTTGATCTCATCAATAATATCTGGGTGTGCTACAATCGCCATCATCAAGTCATCGTTGGTCCCTGGAATCACATCCAAGTCCAAACGTTCCATTTCCTTTACCAATTCTTTTTGTTGTGTTAGCTCATCGGCTAAATTCCTCGGCGTCTTTCGGCTTAATGCATCGGCTACTACATTCGCCTTCCCCGGATGGTACTCAATCGAAAGATCATAATCCTTCATCAACTCCAACCATCTTCGTTGTCTCATGTTCAAGTCCCGTTGGGTGAAAATATATTTCAAACTCTTGTGGTCTGTGAATATTTCACACTTTTCTCCGTACAAATAATGTCTCCAAATCTTCAAGGCATGAATTACTGCAGCTAATTCCAGATCATGAGTCGGATAATTAATCTCATGTGTCTTCAACTGTCTAGATGCATAAGCGATCACTTTACCCCCTTGCATCAACACGCATCCCAACCCTTTGTGTGAAGCATCACTGTAGATCACAAACCCCTCGGTTCCGGATGGTATTGTCAAAATCGGTGCTCTCGTCAACCGTGACTTCAATTCTTGAAAACTGTCCTCGCATTCCTGACTCCATTCAAATGTAACTCCCTTCCTCATTAACTTTGTCATAGGAAATGAAATCTTCGAGAAATTTTCAATAAAACGGCGGTAGTATCCCGCTAATCCCAAGAAACTTCGAATTTCGGATACGGAAGTTGGTCTTTGCCAATTTAATACAGCTTCTATTTTGTGAGGATCAAATGATACTCCATTCTTATCAATCACGTGACCAAGAAAAGTAATGCTAGGCAACCAAAATTCACATTTCTTGAATTTCCCAAACAATTGTTTCTCTCGTAACCTCTGGAGTATCAACCTCAAGTGGTTCTCGTGTTCTATCTCACTAGGTGAATAGATAAGGATATCGTCAATGAATACAATCACAAAGTCGTCCAAATAATCTTTGAATACTCGATTCATAAGGTCCATGAACGCAGCTGGTGCATTAGTAACCCCAAATGGCATAACTAAGAACTCATAGTGTCCATAACGCGTTCTGAAAGCTGTTTTCTCAACATCTTCGGCCTTCACTTTCAACTGATAATAACCCGATCTTAGGTCTATCTTGGAGAATACTTGTGCCCCACGAAGTTGATCAAATAAATCATCAATTCTAGGTAGTGGATACTTGTTCTTGATTGTCAACTTGTTCAATTCCCGGTAATCAACACACATACGCATGGAGCCATCTTTCTTCTTCACAAACAATACTGGAGCTCCCCACGGCGATACACTTGGTCGAATGAAACCCTTGTCAAGTAATTCTTGCAATTGAACCTTCAGTTCCTTCAATTCTACTGGTGCCATTCTATACGGTGCTTTGGATACCGGCCTTGAGTCTGGTATAACCTCAATAGTGAACTCCACTTCTCTCTCAATAAGAACATCTGGTAGATCATCGGGAAATACATCTGAATATTCTCGTACTATGGGAATGTCTTCTACTTTTAATTCGGTCGCTGAGACATCAGTCACTGAACATAGGAATCCTTGACATCCCTTTTTTAATAACTTTCCCGCTCGAATAGCTGAAATCAAATATGGCGGCGGTATAACCCCACTTCCTTGAAAACAAAAGTTCCCATGTACCGGTGATCGAAAATTAACTTCTTTCCGTTCACAATCTATCGTAGCTTGGTTAAGGGCTAACCAATCCATTCCCAGTATTACATCGAAATGATTTACCCCAATCGGTATAAGGTCTACAGTCATCAACTTCTCGCCTAGTTTGATCTCACAGTTCTTATATATAGTAGATGTCACTACTGACTTACTAAGTGGCACAGCGATAGACAATTCATATCCCAGTGGCGCGGACTCAACATTCAAATGTTCAACAAAGTTATGAGATACAAACGAATGCGTAGATCCCGAATCAACAAGTATGCGTGCTAAGTGCGAACATACAAGCACCATACCTGAGACCACTGTATCAGTAGCAGTCACGTCTCCAGGGTTCATCTGGAATGATCTTCCCTGACGTTGCTCTGTCCTTTGTCCCCCGTCACTAGACTGCTTAGGCTTCGAACCACTAGAAGCCATAGAACTTGCCCCTTGTTGAGATCGCTTCCTTGGGCAATCCTTCGCTCGGTGTCCCAAGGTACCACAGTCAAAACACTTGAGTTGCGGATGAGTCGCAGAACTTACACTGTTTTCCCCTGTAGATCTGTTCTGAAAGTTGGTCAGAAAACATCGACCGGTGTGTGGTCGGTTGCAAAGTGAACACAACGGTATGTTACTGGGTATTCTCTTGGAATCATTAAAACCAGAACTAGAGCCTTGTGAAAACGGCCTCTTAAAAGATCCACCCTGACTTCGGTCACCACCCTCATGACTTCGCTTTCCTTGGTGATTTTGTCTCGATCTCTCTATTCCACTTTCGGCTACAAGCGCCGTCTGCTGTACTGCTGCAACAGTCGAATGCTCGTAAGTTTCTACCCTCAAACGGATATTTTCCCTTAAGCCTTCTTCAAATTTCCTGGCCCTTTCTTCCTCTCCTGGCACTGAACCTTTACCAAATCTCAACAACGCATTATACTTGGAAGTATATTCGGTTACAGTCATATCTCCCTGCCTCAAGTTATCAAATTCTCGCTTCTTTGCATTGTAGGCGGCTCGCGGAAAGAACCGGCGATTGAATTCCGCCTTGAACCCTTCCCAAGTAATCGGTGCTCCCTGATCTAAAACGTTTACCCACCAGTTCTGGGCTTCACCCTTCAGGACATCGCTTGCGTTCTCAATCTTCTCCTTATTGGTCATCGGAATCGATCGGAAAATTCTCTCCATATCCATGATCCAATGTTCTGCAAGCGTTGGGTCGGGTGTCCCATGAAATTCCATCGGTTTCTTCCGAGCAAACTATTCTGATATTGACCTCATACCCCTATTTTCAGGCGCATGTACTACAACTATCGGTTCTGGCTCCAATGGAGGTGTTGGAGGTAATCTGTCCGCTATATTTCGTATCATCTCTCCCATGTTCCCCATCATTTCAGCCATTTCATTCATTCGGCGAGTATGTGGCGATAATTCTCGCTCTTCGTCACTCATGATTTCAATCCTGTAGTTCTCAATGCATAAACACTATGCATGTACAACAATAACAATAGTATGTATGTAAAACAACATCCATATGCATCAAACATCTCTAAGATGCATGAATGCAATTGGAAACATGTGGCAATTCACTCAACACTCCACTCGTCGTCGAACATTCCCAAAGTTTTGTTACCTCTAGCTCTGATACCAATAAATGTCACGACCCATCCCACTACGCGTGGAAATAGGACACGTGGCACGCCACCAAGGCACATCCAAACATCATCTAATAATACGCAGCGGAAAGAACTTCTATAAAACAACCCTGGTAGTTTAAAACTTGGGAAACGCTCCCTTCTGTGTTTGTAAAATCTATTGAAATCAGAGTTATAAAAAGTTTCGGCCATGGAAAACACATTCAAAGAAATTAGTTTTGAAAACAGAGGCTCAGTCGACTGCCCCGTCGACTGTGCTAGGGTCCAGTCGACTGCTCCGTCGACTGTGTTAAGCAGAACCAAAAATACAACATACTGCAAAGAGGTCCAGTCGACTGATCTGGGAATCCGGTCGACTGCTTTTCAATCAAAGGAAGCAGTAGCTAAAGTCAACAGTGTTCAGTCGACTGCCCAAGGGGTTCAGTCGACTGCTTCTCTGATATACACTTACAGTATCCCAAATACACGAGATTCAGTCGACTGATCAGGGGGTTCAGTCGACTGCTCCTCTGCTGGCAGCCCTGTGCTGGAATTTAACAAGTCCTACTACTCAAAACCCACAACAATCACAACCACAACTGATTTCAACATACTAAAACACAGTTACAGGCGTTCAATTACAAGATTACAATACTGCGAAACTAATCTATGTTTCTATTACAACATACTACAATATTCAAATCCTTATACGAGTTTTAGGATTAAAACAAAACATTTACAAAGGTGATCCCCCGGCGTTCATCGGCCTCACTCCACACACTTCTTCTTGTCTTTCTTCTTACCTGCAATGGAGTACATCTCCACTGCTCAGCTATATGCTGAGCGTACAATTCTAAATGTATGTTTATATGACAATTCATGGTTTAAGCATCTAAAACACATAGAAATAGTCTCTGGGGTGAGTGGTACGCATTCATCCGGTCGATGCCGTAGGAGGCCCACCTCTCCCACGCATCTCGTACACTGGTTGGGCCTTCCTCCATACCAGGTACCGTGTACTGGTTGGGCCCACCTCCAATCCAGACACAACCACAATTTCCAATTCCAACAAGATCACAATCCTCAAGGTTCGAGGAGCTTACTCCGAATGAATTTGCACCAAACTCCCCTTTGACCCAAGTAGACACATAACATGCTCACATAAACAGTTATACGTGCTTTTATCATAATTTCACGTGCATAATTAACGGGCCTAACTAACACATGAATTTCGCCCGGATCCAAGAATATCAAAAGTGATGTCCAAAACATGAAAATCCATACATTTCATAAATCTAGAATTCATACCTCGTACGAATCTCTTCAAACTTTGAAGATCGTCTAGGGAAATAAATAATCGCCGGATTTCGAATTTGGTATGATTCCTATAAGTTTTACCTGATTTTTCCCAAAAGTCTAGAATTAAGATTTTTACAAAAAGTTGCCAAACATGGCCTAAGTAGTATCAAAACGTAGGTCTTACCTCCACGAGTTCAAATCTGAAATCTGGAGAAAATCTGACGGACGAACGGTCGTCGATCGGCGTCGCAAAGCCCGAGGCAACAAAATCTCCTTTCTCTCTCCTCTCTCCTCTCTCTAGATATTTAGGAGTTGTGGATGAGATTTCAAATCTCATACTCATCTATATATAGGCAAGTTTTCGGGAAATTACGTTTACCTCCCCACAAGTTCTCAAAACTTCTAATTAGCTCTCGAAACTTCGCACACGTTCATTTTATAACTTTACAAGTGAAAACTATAAATTTCAAAAGTCTTCGACTAGGTTTCGTTTGGGTCCAAAATAACGTCCGAAAACTATATTTTGTGGAAATCTCTACACAACCTACCTTTTTAGTTAACGTGACACTCACGTTCTCACCACAGTTCTCAAATCGATATATAACAATATCAAAGATTACCACAATTTACCAATACAGGTAAAATTACTATTCACAAAATACCAGATAAAGTCCTATAACATTTAAGTCATATAAATGTCATTTAATCATGTCAATGCAATATGAACTTCCATGTTCCCGTGTCCTCACTGACACCTTACCGTTGACTCACAGTCAACCTCAATCCACCATTATCAATTAACATTGATAACTTCTCAATTTACAATTATGCATGATAAAACTATAAATTTTTGGAACGGGTGTGACACCTCCAGAAGCTCCGGATCGATCCGCTCAAGGCCCGGATCGATCTGGTTCCTGCAGAACCCATTTTTGACAGCAAAACCTCTGCTAAATCAGCCCAAACTCACCCAAATCATCATCAAACCTCATGGAATCCTCAAGAAAACATTTCCAAAACCATTTATAAATACGTTTAAACATTTCCAACCACAAATCCAAGTTCTTTCAAACATCCAAAACACTATCATGACCTCATTTAGATCAAAACAAGTGATTACAACCAAATTCTTTCAAGAACAACCATAAGCATGAACCTTTCCAAATAGCATTTCCAAAACCAATCAAATCATATAGTTACAAAAAGGAACTTACACAAAAGAGTTGCTATGCATATTCGGATTTGCCGGAAAGGTTCATTTCCAATCCATCTCACACATATTCATAGTTGAAACTTAAGGACATATGTAGAATTTACAAGGCAACTTCAAATCCTCCAAATTCTTACTCAAACTAACTATCAACATAGAGAATAACATAAGTCACCATCTGAGTCATGGGACTCCAAAACTCACTCCATGGATACAACCACAAGTCAAGTCTTAAATTCACAAGTCAAGGATACTAACCCACAAGTTACATTATATTACAGTTATAAACATAATTACAAGTCCCGCATCTCTCCCCCACTCCCGAGCACGCTATTTCCTCTCCGGATATTGCTCCGTACCTGCGGTGGTTGTTATTTACCACAACAGAAATAGAAAACGGTTATCTTAAGCATTACGCTTAGTGAGTAATCTAAACATGGCTGAATGTTTAACATGTGCAATGCAACAATAACACATACATCATATCTTTGTAATCGCCGAGTCACCGATTCAATGATTTATTCAGACCCGGGACCTCCCTTGGTCCCGTGGCCACTTCTATTCCTTGGACTTCCGTATTTCTCGGATTCTTCCTCTTCACCACCCTTATTACTCCCAATTAATGAATCATTTTTTTCCGGTGCTCATTGAATACCACATAAACGTATAAGCACATAAACATGTAGGCACATAAATTCTTCATAAAGCTAACATGCAATTCATAATTGAGTAACTACAATCTTTCTAAACATGAATAACCAATACAATGAGATCATTCTCTACATCTCTACATCATTGATGCCTTGAACATAGTTAAACACAACCATTCTTTAGGCTAGAAAACTCACCTTAGCAAGATCTACCCAAATTCAAGCTAGAAATGAAGAATTCCTTCACAAATCTTGCTCAATTCTTACCCAAAGTAAATCCTACATGGTTTTGGTTCAACAAATATCATTTATCAAGAACGGTTGCCGGAAAAACATTGCCGAAAATGAAAACAAATTACGTGCATGTGATTCTCTTACCTCCACGAGTCCAAAAGTGGTCTCGGATCGTGAATCCGGCGAACGGCGGCGACGATACGGCGAAAGATGTCGTCGGTGACAGTCCGTCTTCTCTCTCGAAGCTCTCTTCTTCTTTTCTTCTTTTAATTCAGCAAATATGAGACTCTTCCTATGTCATGACACACACATGCAAGATGTGTTGATGTGTCAAAGCCTAAATTCAGCCATTTTTCGGTTACACCCCCAGAACTTATTAAGTTCTTATTATGAAATCCCCCAAACATTCCATTAACTACCCAATTATCCATTGAGTGTTTGTCTAAGTTTCGCATGGGTTCCAACGTGGGTCCCATATATTTTGTGAAGTTGTTATTGCACCTACTAATTATCAATTTTTTTCAATTATACCCTTATTTGGGTGTCCAAACTAATACCAAATGCTAAACATATATATCATCATATAATATGAAAGCATTTAAACAAATAATCATGTAATCATAGAAATGCATTTAATTACATAAAATGCACATATTTTTATTCGGGCCCTTTACTGGGTCTCACTCCCAAACCTGTCCCTCCTCACTGGGGACTTTTCCAACTAGTGTCCCTCTTCTGAACACTTTGTATGGGCGAGTCCAAAGCCTCCCCTTAATCCGTTTTATACACTAATTATATTAATTAATGCATATAACATGATAATTAACCCGTTCTCCGGGTACGGGTGTTACACCGAGAGACCTAAAAAACCCCGCAAGATTTGAGAGATGAAGGTTTTGGCCACTAATTCATGGCTTTCAATCTTTGATAGATCAACTTGAACCCCTTTAGATGAAATAATATGACCAAGATATTCAACCGACTCCTGGGTAAAACAACATTTGCTCCTCTTAACGTATAATTGATGCTTCCGAAGTGTTTGTACTACCATAGTGAGATGAGAGAGATAGGTCTTCAAATCAAGGCTATAGACGAGTATATCGTCAAAAAATACCAAGACAAACTGCCGAAGGAAGGGCCTAAATGTCACAGCCCGGTCCCACAATAGCGGAACCGAAGCCCGTGGCATGCCACCGAGGCTACTCCAATTCATTAACGTTCCCAAAAGAATTAGTTTTAGAACACGCAACGGAAAAGAAACACAACTCTCAATTCAGTACATAACGGAGCCAACCAAAAAATAAACTTTTTGCTCGTAGGCTTCAAAATTTAATCCAACTAATTTACCCTTAAAAGGGTCCAGAAGAAGCTTAAGTTTGTAACTATAACATTTGAAGAGGTTTGGAAGTAGGAGAACCGACCAGGCTGGCAAGGGGTATTTTGACCGGTCGAACGTCCCTCTCGACCGGTCGAAAGTCCCATCGACCAAGTGCCTTTGCTGAAAATTCAAATAGAGGGGCATTCGACTGGTCGAATGGGTCTCTTTGATCGGTCAAAGTCCTTTGACATCAAAACCACTGATTTTAGTCTAACTTTCGACACGACAGAAAGTAACCTATCCAAATCCGTTTCTTCTGAAACTTTATGGAAGGTAATTAAACATATATATGTCAACATGTCCTTTTATGGAAAACGTTTACAAAACTCTTTAAAGACATGTTTGGCATAATTCTCATTAGTGCCACAAGTCTTGAATAAACATGAACTATCGACTCCTTCACGTATTTAAATCCAAGCTCATGAGTTCTTTCACAACTCTAACATATCAAAAAATATACACGATATATTACAACCGTTTAGAACATGTCTGGAGCTTCTAGTCTCCGAATTCTATTACAGGACTATCATTCATTCCTATTACAAGTTCCCCGGAAACAAATTTAACAAACATCCAATTACAAAACTAAGAGATAAACAAGATGAGTCGCCTTCTAAGTGAACTCCCAATTCCCCGCAATCACTTCTCCAATTCCTCGCTGACATTTACACCTGCAATGGTTATTTAAATAACCACACATATTTTGATTCGTTTAAGCTAACGCGTAGTGAATAAAACAACAATGCACATGAATGACAAACATGCCATCATTCACATCTCTACATTTCATACTAGTCTCCGGAGTCCCACGTGTACGTTCCATACTCCTAATCCACAATTCCTTGCCAATAAGTCCACACGAAAAGGTAAGACCCACGTTTTTTTTGCTTCAAACGTGCGACCTTATGCTTATAACGGCTCCATAACGATGGCTTGATACATGTACTCATTACCCAAATAGCAACTAAACATGCTCAAATACATTTCACTGTGCTATCGACATATTCAAAATATTTCACCGTACAATTGGGCCGACTTATTAATATAGACGCCCAATACGAACAATATTCATCTATAAACTAACACATGTTTTTCATACAAAAATATGAATACATGTCAAGAATCATTCCAAAACATATAGTTGTATCACTTACCTCCGATTAACGTTCTTATAATTCGATCCAAAGAAAACCCGAGCACAAAGAATGTGCAGAAGTTCGTCTAGCGAAATTCTAATCGATTTAAAAATCCGTTTATCAACGTTTTAGGAAAATTCTAGAAAAATAGTTTTCGAAAAACTTATCCAAATGTGTCCTAATAGATATCAAAACGAAGCCCTTACCTGAAGGAGTTAGAATATGAAATCTGGGAATAAACAAACGGACAGAAGGTGGTCAATTTGTGCCGGAAAACTCTAAGCAACCAAATCCCCAAATCTCCTCTCTAGAATTTCTAATTTAGGGTTTGAACTAATGAAAATATCTCATGAGTTTCTATATATAGGCACGACTCTCGGGAATTACGTTTATCTCCCCGTGAGTTCTCAAAACTCCTATTCAGTCTGCGAAACTTTCTACACAGCTAATTCATAGCTTCACAAGTGAAAACTAAAAATTACAAAAGATTTCGCCTAAGTTCCGTTTGGGTACTAAAATGCAAATTTCTACATGATTTTACGAAATTTCTAATTAGCCTACCAATTCCGAAGCGTGTTAATTCGTCCTCACCAGGATACTAAAATTAACAACAGAAATATAATCTAAACCTAATAATAATACAGATAGTGAAATACATAGGCAAACATTTATTTTCAGATAAACATTTAAGGTATTCCACAATGAATGTCTCATAAACGTTTCATACTCGGAGATACTTCACAACATCATAACACTCATCTACATCATCTCAGAGGGTTCTCTTACACAGACACCCAAATCGACTCGTGAGTCCAAACTCACTCACACATGTGCCATAAATGCACAACACATCACATTATCATGCATGACAATGTAATAAAATGCAATAACACAAATACAGGTGTTATACGAAAGACTTCATTTTTAAGACTTTGAGAAGTTGTTGGTGCACTGGATAAACCAAATGACATAACAAGGAACTCATAATGACCTTTATGTGTGTGAAAGGCCGTCTTTGGAATGTCACCCTCGGTAACTCTTATTTGATGATATGCGGAACGAAGGTCCAATTTTGAGAAGATAGAGCATGTAACTCATCCAAAAGGTCATCCATAACTGAAATTGGATATCTGTCCTTTACTGTTATATTGTTAAGGGCATGATAATTGACGCACATGCGACAAGTTCCGTCTTTCTTTTTCACTAAAAGGACTGGTGAAGAAAATGGGCTTGTACTAGGTCTGATGATACCAGAATCATGCATTTCCCTAACCAACTCCTCAGTTTCATTTTTCTGGAAATTTGGGAAGAAAATATAGCATTTAGCACTATAGTAATACCGAAACACAGGTTTAACATGAATAAAATAGCATTTTAGCATTGACAAATTATAGCACCTCCTTTAACACTATAATTAGTCGACAACCCGTGCAAATGCACGGGGATTTGTCAAAATATATAAATATATGCCAAATTAAATACTAACATAAACTTCCAAGTTTTTGTGTAGATGCAATAATAATTTTTCTTAAAGTACCTTCTACTAACGCATCAAACCATATTATAGAACCTATAAATATTAGGCTATTATTTACATCAACCTCTATGACCCATACTTACAAGATACAATTAAGAACTCTAACATCTGTTTTTTTTTTCCTTTGCGATAATAATGTGACACTCGCTCCCGCGGTTTATATTTAATATTACTTTAGCATGCATATTAATGAGTTAATGTTAATTAATGCGTTATGTGACACTTATTGGAGGTGGGATTAACCCACCAAGTTGTTTTGGGTGTCCAGTTGGGAACCCAATTGTGGCTAGTATGGCAATCCCAAGTTGGGATATGTGTTGATGGTCCCAGTTAAGATGGGACAGTAATATGTGGAATACCTTATGTACTTAACTATTTATTAAGGCTTGAATGATTTATTATTTTATTGTTGATAATATCATGTTATTAGGTAGTGACCACTTTTGGGGTCAATTAGGGGTACCTTGTGAGCACGAATTGAACACGTTACATAATTAGTAGGCTAATAGCAACTTCATATAATTATATGGGACCACTTATGGGACTCATGCGAGACATAGATAAATACCCATTTAGGTTTGGGATAATTTTAATAAGGTTTATAGTTAATAAAGGTATAATTATAATTATCAAAACATGAGGGGTTGTTATAATAAAATTGGAAAAACATATAAACAAGCCACCTAAAGGGGATGACTAATCATCCCCAATACTTCTATATTGGTTAGGAGGCAATACGTACAGAGAATTAGGTACGAGAATTACAACGGAAGATGGCGAGGTTTTCGACGCCGGTTGACGCGCCAAACAACGTCGGTTTTTAAAACAGGCTATATATTCGGACTCCTGGGGGTGAGTCTAACCTATTGGTATTAATTTTATTGAATTTTGTGATAGTTTTCCGCGACCCATTTTGGGGTTTAAGCTCATAGCTTGTAATTTATGTATAGGATTTGTACCTGGTTCATAATAGGACTTTAATCTTGTAATTAGGAGCGAAACCCAAGAGGTGAGTGATGTTAATTTTGATATTTGGATGATTTTCATGTTAGGTTCAATTGTGATGCCAAAGCATGCCTAATTAGCGTAATTTAATTTATTTAGATTATTATTGGGCAAAATTCATGTGGTTAAATTAGGCCCAATTTGATTGTGAAAGCACGGTGTAATGATTAAATGAGCATGTTGAGTTGCCTATTTGGGTCAATGGAAATTGCTAGTTATATACCACCATGAGGTAATCTTTGTGGTGACGACCACGGCCGCCAGAGGCCTATGGGACCGCACGTGTGAGGGCGTGGGTCATGACTAGTCACGTGGGCTTGGGGAGTGGAGCCGCGGGCTAGCCGGTAGTGGTGGGAGTGAACTAGTAATTGCCAGAGACTATAGTTATTTGTAATATGTTGAATTGAGCATGTTTATTACCCACGATCATGATTAGCATTATTCACTAAGCATATAGCTTATATATTGTAGTGATTATTGAATAACCATCGTAGGTGATCGCGGCGAGGAATCGGGGAAGTGAGCTGAGAAGTGGCTGGCTAGTGTATGGGTTTTGGGGGTTGTTGTAACCTTGTTAATAGTTACTTGCTTTTTAGTTTAAAGCTTGCAATGTAGTTATAATTAATCGATTTTAATCTAGACTGTGATACAAGCCATATATTGGTTGGTTTAAGACTTATGTAATATTTCTAGTTAAACTTTATACTTTAGTTGGATTCTAACTTAACTCCTGTAATATAAGGTTGGACTGTGTTAGTTGGGATTATCTGATCATAGTGTTACTATGACTAATGTTATTAGATTGGGACGTTTGAACTTGAAGATTTATTTATTGGGATGGTTGTAAATGGTTATATTTAGTATTTTTCTTAAATTATTTAAAAACTCTTGCTTGTACTTGGAAGCTCATGTTTGTGACTTTGGTTTTATTCTAAATGGTTTAAAGCACTAGTGTTGATTTTAACTGGTGATCTGGTATTATTATATGAAAATTTACTACTTGCTAAAACAGGGTTTTTGACTAATTGCAAAGACAAGATTTTGTTTTTGTTTTTTTATTATTATTATTCTTATTGTTGAGCTTCTTTGGTTTAAGTTATTTTAAACTTATTTTGGAACCTTAATGACTGGGGTTAAGCCTTGGTGGCGTGCCACGTGTCCTAGGATCATTTGAGTGGTTCCGGGGCGTGACAAATAAGAACACCCTATTGTGCAGAACTACAAGAAAAATTAGAAATTAATTTTTTTTTCTATACAAATGGGGCAATTGCGGAAGCTTTCCCAAACAGGGCTATAGTCACAAAGATTTTGAGTAATGCAAATAATTTTTAAAGCAGAAATTCAATTTTATATATGTATAAGAGATTTTGCTTTGACTCTTATATATGTATAATAGATGGACTCCGTAGTAGATATATTAGATAGAGAAAATGCCATTATGAGGAAGTTTTTTTTATTGGGACAGTTAGCGGAAAGGACTAATGCATAAGATTTTTTAATAGTAAGGATAACTTAAATCTATCATTAATAATAAGTCCTTCCCCTATTTCATAGACTAAAATGACTTTATCTTTATCATCTAAGTCTAACCACAATTACCACCACCCCTACTACCTCCAACCACCACCACCATCTCCGGTGACTGAAAAAAAACAAGTGAAATTTCACTTGATATAGAAAAAAAAAGTGAATTTTCACTTGATATATATAGAAAAAACAAGAAGTGAAATTTCACTTAACTTTTTCTATAATAAGTGAAATTTCACTTAACTTTTTCTATAACAAGTAAAATTTCACTTTTTTTTTGAGTAATATTTGGGTGACAAATACTTTTTACAAACACTTACAAACACACTCTATCTCTCTCCTAGGTGGTACTGTGGGGTCCGGATAATTTCAATGGACCCCATTGTGCCACTCGGGAGAGAGATAGTGTGTGTTTGTAAGTGTTTGTAAAAAGTGTTTGTCACCCTAGTATTGTTGTTTTTTTTTTGGTCGCCGGAGATGGTGGGGGTGGTGGTCGGAGGTGGTAGGAGTGGTAGTAATGGTGGTTAGAGTCAGAGAGAGAGAGAGAGAGAGAGAGGGAGAGAGAGATAAAATATTTAGCCTAGGGATGCTTATCAAATATAAGTTTCAACTAGAGAAACTTTTTACCAAACTAAGAAATCTTTTGGACCTTAAACTCCTGAGAGTCACTTTGAGAGATTTTTCACTAATTTTTTCTCTTTTATTTCTCTTTTATATGTTGTCAAAATATATACATATATGTTATCTAAAAATATATATATATGTAAAAATTTATGTTTATATGTTTATGTGTGTGTGTATATATATAGAGAGAGAGGGAGGGAGAGAAGAAATGGAGAAGCATTGGGAATAGAGAGGAACACATTCAATTGATGATTAATAAATACAATTGCAAAAATTAAAAAAGGGAAAAAAAGAAAAGAAAAGAAAATATAGAAAATATATAGAAAATCCTAAGTGGCAAAAAGAAAACAACTAAAATGCCAAGTGACACTCTAGATGAAGAGATTTGACTTTGTATTATAATAGATATGATAGATAAATAAAAAAATTTAAAAATTTTGTATTTTTGGTATTTAATTGTGTTATCAAACACTACACTCGCATCGTAAAAGTTAAAACAAAAGGAAAGGCGAAGTGTCATTTACCACAAGGAATGCTATACTCCTAAATTTTAAATCCCAAATGAGTCCAAACACACGAGCTATGAGACCATTTTTAAAAATAGAAATATACAATTTGGTCCCTAAATATGGCCATTAATAGCAATTGATCCTGACTTGATTTGGTGTATAGAAATTAATCCTTAATTTGTAATAGAAATTAATAATTAGTCTCTATTCCTAAATGGTTAGTATAAATTCGGACCATTATACTCTTGACATACATATATATATATATATACAGTTATATATATATATACAGTTATGGGAAACATGTTTTTAGGAAATAATGGATAAGGGAATTAATATCCCAAAAATCAAGGGATTTCGGTTATTAACAGTGTAATGTGAGAATTTCTCACTTTTTTTTTTCCTTTGTATATTCCGAAAACTTCCAAAATTGTGTGATATGCAGTTTTGGGAAACGTATTTTTAGGAGATCATGTATAAGAGAATTAATATCCCTAAAATTAGAGATTTTTGATTTAACAGAATAATGTGAGAATTTCTCACTTTTTTGTGCAAAATTTCTCACTAACTTCATTTACATAACATATGATCTATTGATTCCAGTCTATGCAAGTGAGAAATTTATGACTAATTTAATCTACATACGATGTGTAAAAGCATAATCGTAGTAAATCAAATTTTCTATAACAAAATATAAGAAGCATAAATCAAACTGCAAGAAACTTCTCACTAGTTTTTATTGATTTTCAATATGCTTTTGAGCAATTTCTCACTGAATTAATATCCCTAAAATCAAGAGATTTCGGATTTAACAGAGTAATGTGATAATTTCTCTCTCTCTCTCTCTCTCTCTCTCTCTCTCTCTCCCCCTCTCTCTCTCTCTCTCTCTCTCTGTTTATATTGCTTTGTATATTCAAAAAACTTCCAAAATTGTGTTATATGCAGATTTGAAAAACGTATTTTTAGAAGATCATGGATAATGGAAATAATATCCCTATAATCAAGAGATTTTCGGTTTAACAAAGTGATGTGGGAATTTCTCATTTATTTTTGTGAGAAATTTCTCACTAATTTCATTTACATAACACATTATCTATTGATTACAGTCTATACAAGTGAAAAAATAATCACTAGTTTAATCTACAGACAATGAGGAAGTAATTTCTTACAGCTTATATAAGTGAGAAATTTCTCACTAATTTCACTACATAACAAATGAGCAATTTATTACAACCTATAAAAGTGAGAAATTTCTCACTAACTTCATGTACATAACAAGTGAGGAATTTCTTACAGCCTATATAATAAGGAGATCCTCATCAATACTATATGTATGTATACAAACAGTCCGGATCTTAAGCGGACCTTAAAAATCGGACCTAAAAAAATTTCAAAAGTGAGAAATTTAAAAAAAATGATAAATTCACACATTTTTGTGAGAATTTTTCACTTTTTACACAGTTCGGATTGTGTATACAAATTCATGGAAGTGAGTAAATCGATGGCACAACCATCGATGAATGCATCAAATCCATGAGCCATTTCGGAGTGATTGTCTTCTGTATCGTCTCGCGATCGGTTGATTTTGTTGATGATGGGTTGCAAATTTGAAACCTTTCTTTTCACTCGCATTTTCGAGAACAAAGATGAAATCGAATTTTCGCGCCTAAAACGATTTAATTCCTGTGAGATATTTTGATTTTTTTTTCTCACGAACTAGTGAGTAATTTGTCCACAGAGTGGTCACTGGCGGAGAGGGGTGGCAGTAGATGGTGGTGCATGGTTGGTTTAGGTGAAGGGAGGTAGAGAGGGGAGGAGGAGGAAGGTGGTGGGTGGTCGCCGATGGCGGTGGTGGGGCTACAACCCTCTCTCTCTCTTCTGTCTCCTTCTCTGTCTTCATCTTTCTCTCTCTAGCAGATTTTCTCTCTCTCTCTTTCTCTCTCTCTCTATATATAGACAGTCAGGCTCTTAAGTTACCTTAAAAAACGGACTGTGTAAAAAGTGAGAATTTCTCACAAAAAAGTGGAAAGCGTGTTAAAAGTGAAAAATTCCTTGATTTGAATTTGAAACCCAGATTTTATGTGAACATATATATATATATATATATATACGGGGGCAGTTTTGTCCTTAAAATACTATAGGGACATATTTCTAAATTCATTTAAAAATTGAGCATATTTCTAATTAGATGCATATATTAAGACTATATATTAAATTACCCTTTTAATAATAGCGAGATTTCTCAACTGAGCACTAATACATATATTTTGGGAGGGCAATGCTCTAGGAGAGAGATATAGTGTGTTAGTAAGTGTTAGTAGATATTGTTAGTGCCCAAAATATAACTCATTTTGGGAACATCCGTGATTCAAAATTTGTGCCCACTAGTACATGTGTCTTGTCAACATTTGAGATTTAAAGTACCGGAGTATTTTACTCACACCCATTTTTTTAGCAGCACCCTCTTTCACAAAACTAGGGTTTTTTTTTATTTTGTTTTTTGAAGTGAGCCGTAAAAAAAAAAAGCGATGGCGGCAAGGGAGGATGATTACAAGTTCCTACAGATAGTGGATGGGATGGCTTCAATAAACCAGAGAGTGAACCTCATCGGAGTCGTTGTCGACACCAGCATTCCAAAGCAGTCCAAGGGCACTGGTATTATTACTTCTACTTCTACTTCTACTTCTACTCTCTCCCTCCACTTCTTTCAATCTATACTTCTACATCTACTTATTACTTATTATACTTATGTGAGAGAGAGAGAGAGAGAGAGAGAGAGAGAGAGAGAGAGAGTTTAGTATGTGTGTTTGTTTACATAACGGACGTTATGGTGGCGTTATGGCCGTTACTTAACGGAGACGGCGGCTTCCGATACATAACGGCCGTTAGGTATATTGTCTGCAGCCATAGAAGGAGAAGCATTGAGTTGTTTATGGAGGAGGAGGCTTGGTTGGAATAGCTTTGAGTAGATCTATACTGTGTATAGATCTCAGACCAAAAAAAAAAAAATAGAGTAAAACTTGTAATATGTAAAGTTGGGGTTTTTGAAAATCTAAAATGCATACCAATTAGTCCACTAAATACATAATAAATATTTTAAATACTCACTATATATATATATATATATATATATGCACACGTCTTGTTAGAAAATTGTACGAATAAATTTAGGTGGTATATGCGAAGCTGCAAAAAATTCATGCCCATGACGACTGCATCCATTATGTTACACTCCGCATCTGCGACACCACGGCAGTTACTGACTTACTTTTCTTAAAACCTGAGAGAGAGAGAGAGAGAGAGAGAGAGAGAGAGAGAGAGCGCATTTGCTTTTGAGTGCTGGTTGTAATTTCAAAATTTCAATATTCAAATATTTAGTTTAGACACTTTGACTACTAAACTCAACGTTACCTAGCTAGGGTTTGACATGAATTCGGGCTACTAATGTTAATCCACCCTCACATTCCTTTGGTTCTACTTTCCACACTCGTCTATTTTGAGTTTTTTTTTTAAATGTTATAACTGTCATTGAAATGTTTTCACTGGCTATGACGAAAAAAAGGCCGGACTTACAGCTGCTTTCAAGTGATTGGTAGTAGATTGATGAAAGTTCCTAAAGGTACTTTACCGAGCCATTCAATGTGAAACTAACTTTCATAGAAGTTCTCACTTCTCAAGAAGATTTCTTATTTAAACAATTGTGTTTGTTGGTTAATCCTATACCTGAAATTCTGGCGGGTTTACATTCCACAATCATCTAAATTTTGAGTATATTATAATGGTGTAACTGCCATTGAAATAATTTCACTGGCAATGACAAAAAAAAAAGGCTGGACATACAGCTGCTTGCAACTGGTTGGTACTTGGTAGTAGATTGATGAAAGTTCCAAAAGGTACTTTACCCAGTCAGTCGATGGGGAAATTAACTTTCCTAGAAGTTCCAATAAGGTTCATCTGTTAGACAATTGTGCTATTAATGTTAATCCAACCTCACATTCCTATGGTTCTATTTCCCACACTCAACTAAAATTTGATTTTGCTTCATGGTATATTCACTTCCCCCTTGCATTTCTATGGTGAGTAGTTGCAGCTTCTACTAATGAAGGAATATAAAAGATTGGACTACTCGAGCTGGGCTCCTGATCTGCTCAGTCAAAGGCTTGCTCCAGATTGGCCCGGAAGACAAATGAGCCAAGCTTGCTTACATTTTGAAACTCATTAGTTTTCAAACCAAGTTTGAGCAACCCATTACTCGGCTTGGCTCTGCTCGACTTGACAACCACCCTACGCTTTAGCAGTATTATCCTTGAAGGTTATTTACTAATGTTGTCTCCAGGATCAAAACTATTGCACCTGGTCCTTCGTGATACTCTCTATTTTTATTCACGCTTGGTAAACTCAGAAGTTGATGGCTTGCGCAAACTTGGTAGTGGAGTACAACTATTGACTTTAACTACCCTAATACTTCACCTTTGGTGGTGGTGGTTTTTTCTCTTTTTCCTTTCCGAATTTTAGTCATAGTTTAACTCTTCTGTTAAAGTAATCATTGTGCATCTCTGTAACTCTTGTATTTCACTTCTTAGCTTTCTACTGACCCAGATATTTTTCTAAGTTATCTATAAGGATTTATTCCTTTTTTTTTGCTTATTCTGTTTTGATGTTTTTCTTGGGCAGATTGCTTTTGTACAATAAGAATAGTAGATGAATCACATTCAACTCGTGGGATTTCTGTCAATGTTTTTGCTGAAAATATGGAAAAGCTTCCACTTGTTGAGTCAACCGGAGATATAATTCAAGTTTCTCGTGTTGTGGTAATACGATATAGCATAATTTCCCTAATTACTTGTTTTTGGGATTCTTTATACAGTTTATACTGTAATACTACTTTCCCTAGATAATGTCATTAAGTTTAAGTCTACGAAAACAACTTGTTTCTTACACTTTGTCAACAATTTCTTTGTTATTTTTGTGAAGTCTAAAAACTCTATGGTATCGTTTAAAACTCTTGATTGACAAACTGAGACCAAGGGAGAGGCTCGTGATGAGCTTGCTAATCTTATTAGATGAGCTTGAATATTACATTTACACAAATGACCAAAATTGGACGGTTCATGAACTGTGAATTTGTTTAATAGCCATGGGGTGCGAGGGCCTAAGGGGTTGCTACCCTCTAGTGAGAAAATAGATGTGAGGCCACTACTAGTTTTCTTGACGTGATTTTGTACGGTTGTGATAGGTTACATGCAGCATTTACTGAGCCTCGGGTAAAAGAGAGAAATTTTGCATGATATTTGATTAAGTAAACATTAACACATACACTTAAACCGGGCATAGTTCTTTTGCAGATGAAAACTCATGGCGGGGAGGTATATGCCCTTTTTAACAAAAAGTTCTCGTCGTTTGCTCTATTTGAAGGGAAGCATAGCTCAAACTTTGTACCTTATCAAGTTTCTCCAAATTTTCACCCTAGAAACCAGGACAAGAAGTTTATAGCTGGCCTAAGAAAGTGGTTGGTTGATAACCAGCCAGCTACAGGTATAGTCGCTAATCTTTAGTGGTACTGACCATTTCATTTTCCCATTGTTATATGAATAAGTTATTGCTTTAAATTTGTATTTGATGAAAATTCAAATGTTATGTTTTGAGTTTATTGATTAATGAAATTCTCCTTAGTATGCATCCAAAGTCCTGAATGTGCATGGTGATGACACTGAAGAGCACTTGAATTTTTTTTTGTTACTACTTCACCTATTCCTATTATGTTATCCTGTGTTCAAACTTTTTTTTTTTTCCAAAATGTTAAAAGTACAAGTATTAGAACTCTTTGAATCACTCCAAGTGAGATTTGAGACTGTATACTATGTTACAAGTGGATTTAGCACACTCACTTAGGTATGGTAGTAAACTTTCAGCCTATAATGCGGGTTTAGGTTTAGATTGCAGCATTTGCTATTTACTGATCTGGCGGTGACTTAGAATTGATAGAAGAAAGAGAGCTTTAGAATCAAGTGAGCTTGTGAAGGGTGTTTTTATGGCCCAGAGTGTGGCTTTTATCCAATAAAGTAAGCACTGTTAGGTTGAGTAAAGAGCTATTTCCATAATAAATGGGAATTTTTTTTTAATTGTTAAACCAATGTGAGTTTGAACTTAATGACAAAGGTATGGTAAATCGTTTTTAGGAAGAACAACATTACATTGTCGTTTTTAAGGAAAACGCCACTCAATTGAGTGTCGTTTTTAGGGAGAACGCCACTCTTACAGAGTGTTTTTTTTTTTTTAAAGCAAAAACGACATTAGTCTTATTATTTTTTTAGACTTTTATTTTTCGTATATATTTCTGGAAAAACAAATTATGTTTTAATTGAATGTCGTGATTACAAAAAACACCATTAAATGTCGTCTTTACTAAAAACGCCATTGAATGTCGTTTTTAGTAAAAACACCATTAATGTCGTCTTTACTAATCACGACATTGATAAAAGTTTAAATTAGTCCGTGTACCACTGCACTGCATACTGCATGGCAGTGATTTTTCAGACTGTACTAATGGCGTTTTTAGTAATAACGCCATTAAAAAAAGTAACTTTATAGTCATCAGATCAGGGACATGTTTCACGTAACTAATGATTATCTTTGCTATAAGATTCATATCAAGATTAACGTGATCTTGGCTAGTGTGCGGGTACACACATTGGTGATCGCCATTGTATTTGGTAATCTGAAAATATTCGTGCTTATTTTTTGAAGCCCGAAGCCGCTATGAGCATCCATTCTTACACTGAATTGCCCAAAGTTTTGGATTTGTTTCAACTACCATATATTCTCGATCATGCTGGAGCTGCTGCTTGTCCTGAAATATCATTCGAAGCTCTAATAACTCTATTAGCTTGCCACATTCGAGATGTTTGGTAGTTGTTGCGATTAGTTACATAGCAACTCCTATCCCCTTCAAGAGTAGTGAAGAAGGGGACCGGAATGTGAGGCTCTTGTACACGAGAGGGAGATGGAATTTTGACACCTTGTTGACCCAATTGTTCGCCTTCATTCTCAGAATCTAGATCATCCATCCTTGCATCTTCCTCCAAAGGATCTTCGTCATGGTCTTCTAGACCGACACTGTTTGCAATAATATCCTCTTCCGCCCATGTATTGGCCTTCGATTTTACCAAGTGATTGACGACATTCATATCGTCATTTCTTTCATCAGGTGAGATCGTTTCACGCATCACGCCACTACTGAAGTCATGATAAGTGCCAAAGTTTCGAGTTCTTGAGCTATGACCTCCACTCTCAAAGTTTTGAGTGCTAGAGCTAGGACTTATATTTGTATGATTTATCGATTGTGTGTTGAATAATACTCCGTAGCGCTCCGAGTAATTGTAGCGGTTCGGTGTATTACTCTCTTTGTTTCTGTGACTAGAGCTTCGATATTCATCACAGTTGCGGGAGTAATCCTCATTTAAATTCATCGGAGATAGACATGGGGATTGAACATCAAAAATTTCAGCCCCTTGTGTGAGCTTTCGAGTATACGGTCTAGGTAGGCATAATCCAGCATCTGCAGGCACCTTTTCAATGTACACCTCGACACATCTTATTGCCGAAAAAATGATGGAATATCAAGTACAGTTTCTAGTGTAGAATCATTATCTATAGAAAGGGCCACGTAATTGAAAACGGCACTAGCTTGACTTGCTGGAAATCTACATGTGAATTTAAAGTCAACAATTTCACCTTCATGAGCTACCTTATGATATACCAAATGGACCAACTCAGATAAAGTTGCTCCACGATTCACTCGTTTAATATGCTTCGCTGGAATGTTGTACTTACACCTCCTTTATTGTGGTCCATTACCATTATAACCCCCCACCTAGTGACACCCAGTGAAAAGCGATCCATGTCGACATTGAAGTAGTCTCCAAGTTGTTTAAGAAGAAGAAGAAGAAGGAGGATGAAAGAACTCCAAGAAAAGAAGCAGAAGAAGAAAGATGGAAGAAACATAAAATTTGACGTTAAAGTGATCACTATCTGATGATTAGAAAGTTGCTTTTTTTAATGGCGTTATCACTAAAAACGCCATTAGTACAGTCTGAAAAATCATTGCTACGCAGTATGCAGTGCAGTGGTGCACAGACTGATTTAAACTTTTATCAATGTCGTGGTTAGTAAAGACGACATTTAATGGTGTTTTTATTAAAAACGACATTCAATGGCGTTTTTAGTAAAAACGACATTTAATGTCGTTTTTTGTAAGCACGACATTCAATTAAAACATAATTTGTTTTTCCATAAATATATTCGAAAAATAAAAGTCTAAAAAAATTAAAAAGACTAATGTCATTTTGTTAAAAACGACACTCTGTAAGAGTGGTGTTCTCCCTGATAACGACACTCAATTGAGTGGCGTTTTTCTTAAAAACGACAATGTAATGTCGTTTTTCCTAAAAACGATTTACCCTACATTCGTCATTAAGTTCAAACTCACATTGGTTTAATAATAATAATAATTATTATTATTATTTTCCATTTATTATGGAAACAGCTCATTAAGTAAACATGAAGAGAAAAGAAGCAAAAAGTAAGTGTTAGAAGATGAGGAAAAAAAAAACAACGAAGGGGAGAAAATTAAGGTTAGAAGATGATTTTCCAAATCCATTATCATTGGATTGGAGGTTCTCGTGGTATTATTCCCCCCCCCCGATATCTAATTTGGAAATATGCACGTAAAGATATTCTTTTGTTCAGATTTTCAAATTTGCCTCTTATCTGTACTTATTATTTCTTTGTTAGGCTCAGACGAATCCTTATCTTTAAAAGATATAAGGGAAGGAGAAAGAATTAATTTGGTTTGCAAGGTAACCGATTTGTGGTTTTCGTTTTATGTATCTAGGTACTTAAGTGAACTCTGATACAGAAGAATTTGGAAACTTGTATTTTAGCTTATGCAGTTTAGAACAAGCATTTTTACCATATTATTTACTTGCTGCTGGAACATTCCAAAATATTTACCATTCTTCATTTTTTAATTTTTTTTCACCTTGATTAGGTTCTTCATATCTATGAAGTTACAAAAGATGATTGGTTGGTCTTAGTATGGGATGGAACTGACACCCCACCAGTTACTATCCTATCAAAGTGAGTGTTTTTGTAATATCAATTTTTACTTGTACTGAATTGATTAGCTGTTGACTGAATGATAATGATTACATTTTTTCCTGGTTCTATAAAGAATTTTTTTCAAGCTGCCCAGCCCTGACAAAGAATTCTGAATTTTTTTTTAATTGTGAAAATCTTTGTTTATGTTCCTGTTTGGTTATTTACCAATTTGTGTTCACAACAAAGTCTCTTTTATAACTGTTCATATTTTGCTTTGAGTTGTAATATTGTGTTATTTAGTGTTGCTATATGTGATCACAGGCTAGAAGATGAAATGGAACATCCACTTCCTTTGCAATTGGAATCATTTCCTTTGTCCAGAGATGTTTCGTGTACATTTCCAGCTGTTGGAACTGTCTTAAGGGTGATTGTTGGCCAAAGCAACGAGAAGCTTGGTCTTCACTTACTTAAAGTTGGTAGATGGGTAAAATTTGTAAATACAAGTTTTCAGTGTCATGCTGGATTGTGGCGTGGTTTGCTGCTGCCCTTCACTAGGCTTCAATATTTGCCCGATAATGATCATCTTGTATTGCAGTCCCAAAGGCATGTGTTGTATTGTCGTTGGCTTAATTTGTAAACAAAACATTGTGCAATAATGTTTCCATTAACCCACGTGATTTCAGGTTATATAATGAGCGAATACAATCAAAATGGGCTAGGATGCCATTGTTGAGCTTTCCATGGTCTTCTCATATCACAGGTTTTAGTTTGTATTTAACTTGTCTTCTGTCAGTTCTTTATGTTTTGGACCTCTTTGTAGTGGGAATGATGTATATGTCCACATCTTCTCCTCAGAAACTGATTACAAGGATGTGCCTTTTGTCACTTTGATGAACATTCACACCTATGCAGAGGTATCATTTACTTGTTTCCTGTAAATAAGTCTCATTCTGGTTTGATATATGTGCTGTTTTCTCTAATATTTTAATGGTGAATATCAAAGATCATATAAAGAAATACCTTTGAAGATTTCTTAAATATTGCTGCTCCATTTCTGCAACAAAAAGAAAAAGGCTAATGCATTTTAGATTCTTTTCATGCATAAGACCATTGACTTATTATACTTTTTACAATTTCTGTTCCCCTTCACAAACATTATTTTTTGCTCTTCTAGCATATTTCTCCAATCAAAAAAATTGTCTACACGTCTCAACCAATCAAGGAAAAAGGTTCAGGATTTCCCCTTCTAATTAGTCTGAGATAGTTCTCCCTTCTTGCCTACCTAACTTACAGCCCTTCAAATCCTTTAAACTCTGACTATTGGTTGCCAAATACCCCTTCTAGTTGTATATATTCATAAGAGTACGCTATGTGTGTACATAATTATATCTATTTTCCCAAGACAGCGCACCTAACTGTAAATGTAAAAAATAGGCTAAAACTAGTAAATTTGACTTCAAAAAAATTCTCTGTTGGGCAACCCTCCTGTTTCCATACTGTACAGTTTGAAGGAAGGTTGTGCCTCAGCTACATCTGTTCAAGGAAAGGAGACGGGTATTGGTCTGTCCATTTAATTCTTGTGAAATAGGCTAGAAAGACATTTTGCATCCTTAGATCTCTATGTTTGACTATTGGGTCAACAAAACTAAAATTGACTACAAAGGTTCAAAGTTTTAGTTTACTTCCGATCCATGTACTCTGTTCTGTACACTACTCATTTTCCTACTTGCAAACCTCTAACAACTAAGGGGCTTTGAGCGCAATATCTCCTAATTAAAAAGGAATAGGTGTTCTTTTCGCATCGTGTATTGGACTACAGTTCACAGTTATCCGAGAAAGAATTTCTCTAAGAAATGTTCTTTTGGAATTATGGCACGTTTTGCCTGAGAAACTACCAGAGAAGTGTTTTCTGCTTGAACTGCTTGCGGTCTAATGATGCTTCTAGCTCAGTGAACTTGTACCTTACAGGTAACAGCTAAATTCCGGTGTGTAGTTCGGGTTGTTGCCGCATTTCCATGGCGTGCTGAGGACTTCCGCCCTCTTAATGGGACATATAGGATAAGGCTGACCCTGGAGGATCCAACTGCTAGAATCCATGCTTATGTGTATGCTGAAGATGGGGTGAGAAACACATTTCTGCTACTATTTTTCGTACTTTAGTCCCGCATGAAAGGTTTTTTTTCTTCCCTTAACACAATTTTGGCTACCATTAATTCCTTATCCAATTTCTATTTCATTTCATGTTTTTACTTGGTAGGAGAAACTTTTTGGAGGATATCCCCCACTTGATGAGATGAATAGGATGCGGAACAAATTGCTTGGAATTTCTGGAAATGGCGGCAAAGAGATTAAGGATGCTCCCAGGAATCCACCGTGGGTGCAGTGTTGCATAAAATCGTATTATCTCGATAAAGATGACATATGGGGAAGTAGGAACTATCGGATCTTTGCCACCAAGTTTGTGATGTAGTTCCAACAGAGTGTTTTAGCTATATGTATGATTGTAAAGTTCTCTTGATTTTGTTGTATAGCTGCATAGCCTGCATTTCAGATGTGAATATAACATGTAGTGCTTCTAAACTCCGGCATTTGATTCTTGGTATCAGATGTTAAATGGACATGCTCGACTGTTTGCTTTTTTGTTTGAAATTTCTTGCCATGATTATTTTTTTGACTACTTGGGCGTGGTTGAATTTCATAGAACTTCGTGTGCAAAAGAAATTAACAAAGGCTTAGTTCGGTTCCATCCACTGCCGCATATGAACAAAAGACTTATCGAGTAGCTGACATCAGTAACCATATTTAAGAGTTTACATTACACAAGTTTTTTTATTTTTAATTTTTAAAATTTTTTTTTTAAACAAAAGCCTCATTTTGGCAACACAACTTTTGAACCCATGAATGATTCTTGAGCTCCAAAAGCTAAAATAAAATTGATGGCAAATTTCTGAACAGGTATCCATTGCAATGTAAAAGTTGATGTCATGTTCAAGTCCATAATATCTTGTTTGGGATTTCGTTCGTCTTAGGAAAAGATTTAACAAAACAGTTATCTAACTATACATAAAAAAGTTTCACAAAGCATCCTGTCACCAGTGCACAATCACCCCACAGATTTCAGTATCAAATTAGTGTGCAATCTTTGTTGCTGTGGTGTACGTAATAATAAAAACAATTAATCTCACACACTTGCACCTGTATGTTCTAAATCTGTGTTAAATACATGTTTCGGCGCAAAGGGCATTTCTTATTTCTCTTTTACCACCCTCTCTCTCTATTCTACATTGATCCCCAAAACAGACGCTGGCTCATTCAGACAGATGTCGAAGGCAAACTAACATCTAGACATCAATTTGCAAATCAAATGTAACCTTTTCACGCAAGGATATCGAAATACCAAGCTTTTTTTACCCCCTAAATCCCACTGGTTCCTCCAATTACCTGACTGGAGGGGCAACATGGTCATCAATAGGTTGATGCGGAAGGGCCACTTCCCGGGCAGCAGCAACGGCATGCCTGCGTTGCCGCTCACGAAGATAAAGGACTGTTAGGAGGCAGACAAAGAGAGTGAGTATGGTCGCATTTCCTTCTTCCATGATCACATTCTCTACCCATTCTTCCACTTTGGGATAAACTTCTGGCAGCGAATCGATTACATCAACCTAAAAATTTTAAAAAAAAAAATTTGCCCGAATAAGTTCATATTCCTGATGATGATAAAGGACGGCTAAAATGCATTTCCTATATTTGGGAAGTTAACAGAGCAAAACATAAACCACATGCAGGAAAAAGAACAGACCTATCCAAATTCATAAAATTTTGATCTTTCAGAGAATCAGAATTCTCAGTCATCCATAAATATATTGTAATGGAAAGTGCCTAATGCAGCCAAGTTACCAAAGGTATCAAAGTAACACGATATACTTGCTGCTACAACTAACGCTCAATTCTTGGAGGGTAATAAATTCCTGCAGAGAGGGGGACAGATTTCCATATACGAACCCAAAGTCCTACAACGGAATCCAATATGGTAAAAGCTTTAATGGACATTAGAAACGAACTTGGAACTGGAGTTGACGGGCATAGGTTTAGAATCTTTAGATAACGAAGGTTTCTTAACTATTATACAGTATTGCTTTAAAAAGATGGCAAACCCTCCATGCACACTTATTTGGAAATAAGAATCAGAAACCACATCTGATTATTAGAGAATACTGCAATTTATGGAGAAATATTAAACTAGTTGGGTGCATCTTCTATAAGCTTAATGTTTGGCAATGTGTCACATCTGATCTCTGCATAATTCTTGAAAGCAGGCTCATATAATAGACAAATAAACTCACCATAAAACTGTTGGCATAGTTCCTTCGTATCCACAAGCTACCAAGGGCAAGTGTTACAGGCAACTTCGCATCAGGATCAATCTCTAGGGCTTGATCATAGTAACGCTTGGCAAGGTGAAGATCAATTGGAAGTCCTTGACCATGTTCGTGCATGTATCCAAGGTTGAACATGGCTTGTGCATTTGACTGCGATTTTGCATGCATGTAAGCTTCTGCTGCGCGGTCATAGTCTCTCTCAGTACCCTGAGAAAATAAACAGAATAAGAACAGGACCAATAAAAATATGAACTTCTATGAGCCTGCTGAAAATGAAAAGATTCCGCACTTATTCTTTTTCAGTGCGTTTGATAACATACCACTTAATTGAAAAAGTAGCTCCAAAACCACTGAAAACTTTAAGTGAAAATTTTCTACTGAAAATAATCACTGAATGCATTCCACTTCAATAGTTGAAACACTGTTTTAAGGAATAAAACTTTAAGCGCTTAAAATTTTCAGTACTTAAAATTCAGCACTTAATTTTCAGTACTTAATTTTCAGTTTTATCAAACGCACTCTAACTGGGTTCATGTCTCCCAAACCAAAATCCAGGACAGCTTCATTTACGCTCCGTTTGTTTTGATGTAAAACATTTTCTTTCTTTTTTTGAGTTTCATTGACACTTCTGTAAAATATTTTGCAAATAACAAAACATCGCACCTTTAAGTACTTTGAATGGACAAATACATATTTTAGTACGAACTTCTATCACCATTAGTTTACAAAACTCAATACAAAATCATTTTCTGCATTTTAAGCTACTTTAAATTTCCTGAATGGAAAACATATTACGGAAATCCAACGACGGAAAATACTGAAACATTATTCGAAAAATGCTTTATGTTGTAAACAAATGGAGCATTAAAGACACACCCGGCCGTAGTAATATGCGTCCCCAATCAGCAAAGCAGCATGTTCATTCCCCTGCTCGGAAGCTTGCCACCACAAAGAATGTGCAAGGTTATGCCTTTCTGCATCTGTGCAAAATCCTGATTCTCCCATGCACATACTACGTTCGCCGTATTTGTCGAGTATCCACGCAGCATTACTTTGTGCCACCTCATAGCCTAACTCTGCCATCCTCAAATACAAAAAGAATGCCCTACCAACATCACCCTTCAAGTATGACTCCAGTGCCCATCTAGACAAGGAACTCCATGGACCCCGCTCTGCAACTAGTTTGTACAATCCAGTGGCCTGAACCAAGCAGGGCTCACCCATGAATAGATATATAGATGTGTATAGATATGTATTCATGTTAAAACCTTTCTGGTCAATACAAGCAACACAAAAAGAATAAAAACTTCTATGAACTGGAACCAACAAGGCTTAATTCCAAATATTTAGTAGTACTCTTTTTGTATAATATGGTATTTTTTTTTCTTCAGGATTTTATGTTTTCACAATACAATGTGTGAAATACACAATCGAAACACAACACAATTTATGATTTGACAAGTGTCCACAGGGTTACCAGTGTATTTTTTAAAAAATAATTTTCTGCTGTCGCGGGTTTGCGGAGAAGTTGCAGATTGAACAAGAAATCCACCAAAAATGTAAAAAGATGAAAAGTTTAAGCAGTTGGGATAAAAATATAAGCAAAGAGGTTGAGGAATCAAGTCCCAAGTGGGACAAATTGAGTGTGTGCATCTACTTGAAGAGAGATGGAGTGAGAAAATATATGGATAGTGAAAGAGAGATTAAAAAATGTGCAGACATTAAAAACCGTAGAGAAAAGGGAGAGAACATATCCAATGAAATTTACCATAGGGATATTCTTCTTGAGCCCCACACCGGTATGGTACATCTTCGCTAACTGGTAAAATGCCTTTGGTTGACCTGCATTAGCAGCAAGTATGAAGAATTTGCGGGCTGTCTTCACATCCCTCTTCACCCCAATCCCTTTGAGATATATTACTCCTAGGTTGTAATACCCACCCGCTTCCTTATTCTCAGCAGCTTTCTCAAAGTATTCTTTCGCCTGTAATGAAATAACAAGCTTGTATGAACCCTGAATTAAGCTACTAGGTATAACTCAAGAAATCTAAGTGCACAGAACTCAGAAATAATTAGAAACATCCTCTAACGAGAATACACAGTACTGTAAGAACAAACACTCAAGTTATTCTATGACCATATCATAACGAACGGAAGTATGTTCACACAAAATAATGTTAAAAACCAGATGCGTGACCGGGAAATTCATACATCCATATCATGGGATCAATGATCACCAATCAGCTCTAAGGAATCAATATTCGCAATTCAACAAAACCTTCATTCAAGTATTTAACACCTGCATTTGCCTGAACAAAGCAGGAACCGTATCAACAAATCTACTGTAAGTTAAAGACTACAAGCGGTAAAAAGAACAACGAGGGAACACACAAGTAGACTAACATGCAAGTAACCACTAGCAAGCAACATATAATTTACAATCTACAATGTGAAGAAACATAGGGAAAGAACAAAAATGATCTTACTTTGGTGTAGTTCTTCTTTTCCACTCCATAACCCTTCACATACAAATAACCCATCCCATTATAAGCCGAATAAAGTTGTTGTTTGGAGGCAAGTTTGAGCCACTCAAATGCCTTAGTGTAATTCCGCTCGACCCCAGCTCCTCTCGCATATATTTCGCCAAGAAGTTCCATCGACCTCGGCTCCCCTTTCTCCACGGCCTTTAGAAACCATGACAATGCCTTGGCATGATCACGCCTCACTCCTCTCAACCCAAAATAGTAGAATATCCCAATTTTGTACATGGCTCCAGCATTGCCTTTCTGAGCCTGATATTCCAAGATCAGGAAGTCCTCGTCTTCCTCCCCTTTGGATTTCCTCAGGGCCTCCTTATTCTCCTCTGCTCCATTGTGGATCCTAACTGGTTCAATCACCGGTGAGTCCTTTGAAATCAGAAAACTATTCACAGCTACTTCTGCTAATTCAGCATACAGCTTAACTGCTTTGTCATACATCTGCAAACAAGAAGTACAAACATTCACAAAACTCAAATACGCGAACAAGAATTTGACAATCACAATCTACAGATAGAAGTTTCAAATGAATTCCTTAAATTCTTGCTAAAACTAGAGTTTCCTAATGTGAGAAATTACACATCTCTTCAGTGTATGCCCAAAAGAATAAACCTCTCATTCTCTACAATGTTACAGAAGAAAGTACAATTACTTAGCCAGACTTAGAAAAATTCCCATCTTTTTGAAATAAAAGAGTACAAAATGCGAGTTAACAATTACATTTACTCTCATTTTACCCCATTTTTCTAAGAGACCATATTTCTGAGAATGTCTAAGCTGGGACTTCAATTCATAAGCATCATAAAAATTATTTCATAAATTTCCAAGACAGGGCTTCCATACATCAAAAAATTGACTACTCCTACTGCACATTTCAATTATATAGAGATTCTTTATATTGCAAAATTTTCTACTTTCCAGGAACTCTATATAATATGGTCAGTCAAAACTATCTGCGTCGAACAATTTCTGGATCTAACGTGCCTCACAGCCTCAGTATGAGTCTAACTTTAGATCTAGGGTCCTCTAATCACGAAAAAAAAAATATGTAATTTTTCAACAATTTGTAAAAAAAAAAAAAAAAATCCTTTCAGAGCTACGAATATTTTTTTTATATACACCATCTATATCTATGTGTGTATGTAATAGAGAACCAATCAAGCAAATTCTCAGAGAGAGAGAGAGAGAGAGAGGGTCACCGTACATCTTGGCGAGTGTAAGTAAAAGCAAGGGCCATCTTAGACTGCATATTGCCGCTCTCAGCCGCAAAGTAGTGATACATAAACGCCTTCGCTCTGCTTCGTTCCCTCGTGACGCCCATATTGTACAGAAACCCTAGCGCTGACTGCGCGTGAGTGTATCCGGCGGCCGCGGCGGCCTCGATCTCAGACGCCCCCTCCTCCGCCATCGACGGATCTTCCGAACTCACGGCGTTCAACATCTTCGTGACTCCGTAGTAGTACATCCCCTCCGCTTCGCTCTTTGGTTCCTCCGCGGCTGTCGAGTCAGGCTCGAAGATCGGGCGCCACGAGCCAGGGTCGAGCTCCTCCTCGGGCTTGGATTCGGAGTCTCCGAACTCGTCCCACTCGGATGAGTCATTAGCGGCACCGGTGGCTGAGTCGTCGTCGTCGGCGGCGGAGGAAACGGCCTCCTTGAGGTCGTCCTGAGAGAGGACGAGAACGACTTGGCGGGCAAGTGTGGAGAGAGGGATGAGAGAGAAGAGGAGGAGAAGGATGTGGGTTCGATGTCGCATCTCTTTTCTCTTTCTCTCTCTCTCTCTCTCTTCTTCACCACTTTCTTTCTTCGGTCTGCACTGCTCTGCTCTGCTCTGGAATTTCGCGATCGACGGTGGTGAAAAATGGAGTAGAGTATTATGTTATGCTCCGTAGCCACGTCAAGAATGATCATCTGGACCATTAAGAATCTGCCACGTCAGCAAATACATGTTTTGGCTTATTTTTGTTTGGGTAAAGTTATTGTGAAAAACTTCACGTACCATAAAGCACCTAATCACCTTGGATGAGAGTAGTCATAAATACATTTCGAGATTTTCACGAATTCAATAGTTATTTTCTCATCCAAGTGTCATAAAGTACTTTCTCATACAATAAACTTCTCACAATAACTTTACTCTTTTTTGTTTATGAGAACTACAAGGGATTGGATTTAATTAGGTAAATGTGTTTCACCAGCATGTCATAGAAAAAAAAATTTGTGTAAAAGTATTCTATTGTTATAATAAAGAGAGAATAAGAGAAATCAGAAAGTAATACTAGAATCAAGTAATTTTTTTCATTGATATGCTCCCTATTTATAGGGTAAGGTAGGGGTGTGTGAATAAATATCACTTTACAATTACATCCCTAACCTAATATAAAATGTAGACAGCCACACATAAATTTGTAATATTTACAACACTCTCCTTTGGATGTCCACCATTAAGGCTTAGTTTGGCCCCTATGTGGCTTTTTAAAAGGAGCTTATGAAATTTATTACTAAGTTTTTTGATAATTTTATACAAGTGATACACTACTCTTTAAAAAGATATCATGAAACCAAAAAACAACCTTGAGCTTTTAAAAGCTCCATTCTAGAGCTTTTAAAAAAAGCCCTGAGTTCAATTTTTACAAAGCTCATAAACTAGTTACCAAATGAATTAACATGAAATTGGGCTTTAAAAAAGGAGAAGCACCACGTGGGGGCCAAACTAAGCCTAAATGATTGTTGCCTCATTAAAATCTTGCTAAGGAAAACCCAGTGGGAAAAAATCGAAGCTAAGGAAAAAGAGTACAACGTTCTTCAAGAACTTGGTGAATGCGCATAATGTTGCCTCATTAAAACCTTGATAAGAGAAAACCCTGTGGGAAAAAACTCTAATCAAAGGAAAAAGAGTACAACGCGCCTAAAATTCAAATATTGCATACTTCAAAATGCTTCTTTTATGATCACTCCCCCTCATTTAGATAAAACTTCAGTTGGTATGATGATTGAGACGACACATGCCAATTCTGTACACCAATTTTTGAAAAGTTGACTTGGGTAATGCCTTAGTTAAGAGATCAGCAAGGTTATAGCTTGATCGAATCCGTTTGACTTCAATTTCACGATTCTCTTGAAGTTCATGTGTGAAGAAAATTTTGGGCGAAATATGCTTGATTCGATCTCCTTTGATGAAACCTCCTTGAATTTGAGCAATACACGCAGCGTTGTCTTCATAGATTGTAGTCGGTTCATCAACGACTGGAGTTAATTGACAACTACTCTGTATATGTTGGACTAATGATCTTAGCCAGACACACTCTCGGCTTGCTTCATGGAGTGCTAGAATTTCAGAATGGTTGGAAGATGTAGCTACTAAAGCTTGTTTAGTAGAGCGCCAAGAAATAGTTGCATTATTGTTCAAAAATACATAACCTATTTGTGAGCGACCCTTATGAGGGTCGAACAGATAACCTGAATCTGCATAACCAACTAAGTGGGAATGATTAGATAAATCAGATGAATAAAACAAACCCATATCAATGGCCCCACGAAGGTATCTAAAAATGTGTTTTATTCCAGTCCAATGCCTATAGGTGGGTGCAGAACTAAATCTTGCAAGCAGATTCACAGAAAATGAAATGTCTGGTCTTGTACATTGAGCCAACTACAATAGTGTACCAATCGCACTCATGTATGGTACTTTAGGACCAAGGATTTCTTCATTTTCTTCTTTTGGTCGATATGGATCTTTCTTGACATCTAGGGACCTGACGACCATGGGTGTACTTAGTGGATGAGATTTGTCCATATTAAAGCGCTTCAACATCTTTTCAGTATAACTTGATTGATGAACTAATATTCCACTAGTACTTTTCTCGAGCTGCAGGCCGAGACAAAATTTTGTTTCCCCAAGGTCTTTCATTTCAAACTCTTTCTTCAAATAGCTAGCAGTTTTCTCAAGCTCTTCTGGAGACCCAATTAGATTTAAATCATCCACATAAATTGCTACTATGGCAAATCCATTTGCAAATTTCTTTATGAAGACACATGGACAAATGAGATTATTTTTATACCCTTCCTTAGACAAATATTCACTAAGACGGTTGTACCACATTCTTCCGGATTATTTCAAACCGTACAATGCATGTCTTAGTTTGATCGAGTACATACTCTTTGGTTTTGCTTCAAGCAAAGCTAATCCTTCAGGGATCTTCATGTAAATATTTGTGTCTAAGTCCCCATATAGGTATGCAGTTACTACATCCATGAATCTCATGTCTAATTTTTCAGAAACTGCGAGACTTATTAAATATCTTAATGTGATTGCATCCATAACTGGGGAGTATGTTTCTTCATAATCAATTCCAGGTTTCTGCAGGAAACCTTGTGCTACAAGATGTGCCTTATATCTTACAATATCATTTTTCTCATTCCTTTTTCTCACAAACACCCATTTAAAACCTACCGGGTTTACATTCTTTAGTGTTTGTGCTAAAGGTCCAAATACGCCACGTTTTTCAAGAGATCTCAATTATGCTTGAATTGCTTCTTTCCATTTTGGCCAATCATTTCTTTGTCGACATTCATTTATACTATGTGGTTCAGTATCATCATTTTCATCATTGCCCTTAGATATTTCAGTAGCTACTGCATAAGTAAATATGTCATCGATGACTAATTTCTTTCGCTCCCACATTTCTCTTGAAAGTATATGGAATATTGAGATCTCACTATTATCAGGTACCTGAGTTATAGTCTCTTCAAGGACTAGTGCCTTGTCTAAGGCATTATCTTCCGAGGAGATTTAAGGGAAAGTGGGCTTTTGGTACATAACCTCTTCTAGAGTGCTATGAACATCTTCTTCTGGAGCTATATTAGGGCATGATTTCTCATTCACTTTCTGCTTCCGGGGAGCTGAATCTTTGGAACCTATAGGTTTGCCACGCTTCTGGCGTGCAACAGATTCATTTGTTGCCGTATTCGAAGTTCGTCCTATAGCGACACTAATTCGAGCAGGTGCATTCATAGCTGGCACATGTGACTTTGTCACCTTAGCTGCATCATTAAATGAATCAGGTAATTGGTTTGCAATTTCGTGTAAATGCAATATTCTCCTTACCTCATAATCACATTGAGAAGTTCTTGGATCTAGATGAGACAAAGTGGAAGTAGTCCACGATAATTCACGCCGTTCTTCAGGAATAAGTTGTTTGCTATTTATTTCATTTTCTCCCCCTAACGGCGGGAAGACTGTCTCATCAAATTGGCAATCTGCAAACCTGGCAGTAAATACATCACCTGTCAATGGTTCTAGATAATGAATAATAAAAGGTGAGTCAAAGCCAACATAAATTCCCAACCGCCGTTGGGGACCCTCTTAGTACGTTTTGGGGGTGGTATAGGAACATGTATTGCACAACCAAATTTTTGCAAGTGTGAAATGTTAGGCTGACAACCTGTCACAAGTTGTGCAGGTGAAAATTGATTATAAGAATTAAGTGGGTCTAAGTTTAAGTAACATTTCAGCATGCAAGATAGCATGTCCCCATGCACTAACAGGGAGTCTAGATTGCATAAGTAAAGGCCTTGCAACGAGTTGAAGGCGCTTGATTAGGGATTCTGCTAAACCATTTTGTGTGTATACATACGGGACAGGATGTTCAACATCAATTCCTATGGATGAGCAATAGTCATCAAAAACTTGAGAGGTGAATTCGGCTGTATTGTCAAGTCGAATAGACTTAATTAGTTGGTCCAGAAAGTGTGCGTTAAGTTTGATAATTTGATTAAGTAATCTGACAAAGGCAAGATTACGTGTAGTGAGTAGGCATACATGTGACCATCTAGTGGAAGCATCTAATAAGACCATGTAGTATCTAAATGGGCCACTAGAAGGGTGAATTGGACCACAAATGTCACCTTGTATCCTTTGTAAGAAGGATGGCGACTCAGGAGCAATTTTAAGAAATGATGGTCCAATAATAAGTTTTCCTTGTGAACGAGGAATTCAAATGTGTCCATTAGGAAAAATTAAATGTGGATTTGCTAGAGTATACCCATTTGAGTTATCCATTATCTTCTTTAACATTGTAGATCCAGGATGACCTAAACAATCATGCCAAAGAATTAAATTTCTTGGGTCTTTGAGCTTCTGGCTCCCTTTAAGCTTCTGGCTCATAATGGCATGTGATTCAACAATCTCAATTGTTGTGTAATATAATCCCAATGAGAGAATAGAGAATTTTTTTTAATGTAAGCTTATGGCTTCCAACATAAGAAATTATGCATAAAAATTCTTTGTTACCTTCATTTTTAGTTTCAATATGATACCCATTCATGCGTATATCTTTAAAACTTAGCAAGTTTCTTCGGGAACTACTTGAATATAGCACATTTTGAATGAATAGATAAGTACCATTTGGTAACAAAATATGGACTCTTCCGGAGCCTTCAATATTTGTGCAGATCCAGCTATAGTAGACACATTTTGTTTGTTAAGTTCTAGTGTAGAGAAGAACTTTTGACTTTTAAGTATGGTGTGGGTCGTCCCACTATCGACCAGGTATATATCATCCTCGCATTTTTGCATCCCAAGATCCATACCTGTGTTTTCTTTAGAGTTGATTGACCCTCTTTTCAATAACTAGGGTTTTAAGAGGCTATCGTGCTGATAACGTGTTATAATAAAGAGAGAATAAGAGAAAGCAGAAAGTAATACTAGAATCAAGTAGTTTTTCTCATTGATATGTTCCCTATTTATAGGGTAAGGTAGGGGTGTGTGAATAAATATCACTTTACAATTAGATCCCTAACCTAATATAAAATGTGGACAGCCACACATAAATATGTAATATTTACAACATCTACCATTTTATATGACAAAAATGTCCTAATTTTTAATATGCGTGATAATATTTTTTGTTTTTTTAAAGAAAATTATTAAACAATAATCAAATCACTTATTTCTAGTCGCATATTTAGGGCTTTTGAATCCAAAATATAGAAAATGACAATTTCTACTCTATTTTTACCAAATTCGATGACCTTTGTACTACTATACATAGGGGTAAGAGCATCTCCAACAGTAAAATAGTTTATAATCAGATATTTTAGTTGAAAACTATTTTAGCAATTTACTATCTAACCTTCAATTTTAGTAGTGCTCTATATTTTATGTAGTCATCTGATTTTATTATATTTTTTATGGTTGAGATTTTGTGTCAATTAAATAATGAAATATTCAAAGGTTGAGATTTGGAGAGAGAATATAGAGAGTCATTTTTGGCTAGACAAATATGTCTAATCAAAAAGTCAAATATAAAAATAACTAGTCATGTCGCTAGTCTGCTGGAGCACATCAAACTCCCTCTGACTAGCTATTTTGCTTTAAAAGTTATAATAACTAGTTTGTTGGAGATGCTCTAAGCGGTCGGTTTCTGCTAATTTTTTTTCGATTTTTTCATGAAGTAAAAAAAATACAAAAATCGACCAATAGGGTAACGCCCCAAGTGGTCCACTAGCCCAACAACTTGACGAGTCTGCCGCATTTGCCCTTAAAATGCTTAAGCCCAAGTTGTTAGTAGTAGTTCCCTTGGTTCAATGTATATATCAGACAAACTTTTTATATTTATCCGAAGTGAGATGAGACCTCACAATCTCCCCCACTCAAAGACGCGACGTCTTCGTCGCATAAGCCCAGTTCTCCCCTTGGTTGGTCGATGTGGAAGTAAATCATTGGTGAGCGTGCACAAGGTATACTACCTCGGGGCCTCTACCCTTCTTCGGAGCCTCTACTCCTCTGTCACATCGCCCACGATGCCCTTACGGGACTAGGTTGGCTCTGATACCATTTGTAACGCCCCAAGTGGTCCAATAGCCCAACAACTTGGGCTTAAGCATTTTAAGGGCCAATGCGGCAGGCTGGCCAAGTTTTGAGCTAGTGGACCACTTGTGGTCGAATGATTTTCGAAGCATTCGGTCGGTTTTTTGGTTGATTTTGGCTTAAACATACATTAAAAAATCGACTAATCAAGTTTTTGATATGTCGATTTTCAATTTTTTTGATCATCTACAAATCTTGTGTAGACGAAATTTCTCTCATCATTTGTTTCACCATTTCGAAATTGAAGACATGGGTAGAAAAGGTACATGATTCAATGATTTTAGGTAAAATTTGGTAAATTTTTTCACAATATTTTCATGATCTCAACAACTACACAGAGCCCAACGCGATCGAACAGGAGCTGAGAAGTCCTGGAAAGATCTTCAAGAGAAGCTGAAGAATTTTGAGTCGGCCTATAGGCCAACTTCCTTCTTTTGCACATGCATGTACATTATTATTAATTTTTTTAATAACTTGTAACTAAAACTATTGTACGTAAGTTGTGCGCATCACTTATTTATGAAAATCCACTTTTTAATTAATCGGGGGTCATAGTTGATGATTGGTTCATATTCTAAATTTGGATTCAGTCTACATTCTAAGTCAAGAGAAGCTGGAGGTAGATTTAGGGTATTGGGAGTTTTTGCCATTGATAGAAAAATAGAGAAGAACTGATAGATGCAGAAGGAAGAAAAGAAGAAGAAGATTGAAGAACCTAAAGCTCTAATACCATGAAGACGAGCGTGTGATGAAGAAGATAACAGAAAACTATAGAATGAATCTGGATTTCTTTGTATTGATTCAGTTAAACCAGAAATGTAAAGCATACAATCTTAAATACAAAGTCTGTAACAGAATTGAGCCAGTGTGACAGCTGTCCAAACTAACTATGAATTCAATCTTATATACAAGGCATAATAAACGATGAATACACAATAAAAGATGAAAAAGATACCACAACAAGCTAAGACACATCTGTTTCTTGGACAAATTTTGGACATTTTCCTCTTGTGAACTAATTTGCTCACCCAAGCACCTTATTGGGTGAGCAAGTGGGACCCACCACTTTCCATGGGTAGTAGGGGGATGAATTAATGATGAAAAGTGGTGGGTCCCACATACTCTCCCAAGCATGGGTGACCAATAGGTTAGCAAATTTGTTCTCTTTCTTCTTGGACATAAGACATAAATTTTCTTATCGGGAAATGAGAAAACGGAGACCTGCTAGACATCTTCACAAACATGTTAAAACACTGGATTTGATTTTAAAACAAAAAGACTAGGTGGCCTTGATTTAGGATTAAGCAATTCATCATATGAGCAGCCATTTTTTCAAGGAATCAGCTTTTGTGTTGGTGAATCTGAGAACGATATTGGTATTCACTGCAATTCAATCCTTGCTCCAAATTATTTTGGTGAGGCTACATTGGTTACATTTCTCCCAATTAATATGGCTAAGACCATATATCGTGCACAAAGCACATGCTATCATATTTTTTTTTTAATATCGTTTTAGCCAATGTGAATTTTGGTTTTCCCCTCCTAGAAATATTTTCAATATGAACACTATTACTGTATTACTCTTCTTCTTTAGTTCAGTTATAGGTATTGCCATCTTAATTGTTTTTACTTGCTCTATCTGAAACCTGTGCTACTTCTAGTCTTCTTCCATCTTACTTATTTACTAATTTTGGATATTAAATTTTAACCTTTCTTGTTTACGACACGGCGTTCATCTAACATTCGCACTTCTGCTAGACCCACTTTATCACTAAATATTTTTTTTTTCAAATAATAAGTAATAGCAAGTAACATTAAAAGGGTCCAAAGGGGTGCTCCCTTGTACACCGGCAGTATACACAAAAATTATACTCTTAGTCGTCTAAGAAACTCTCGAATGATTTGAAAATCCTTTTAAGTGCACCCTTTCGTCCTAAAAAGAAGGGAAGCCAGAAAATGTGTAAGAGAAAAAAAAAATTAATAAAAAAAAATTGTTGTCTTCTAAACTTTATTCCTCTCCATGCAACTAGATTGTCATGAACATTTCTTGCATCACCCACTATAATCCGCATAAAGAAAGCAGCATTGACCGCATGTTCCTCCCAATGCGCAATGTAAAAGGAGGTGGTTAATGTTCTCTTCATCTCCCTTGCACATGTTAATCCTATTTACGATTACTTGTATGCTTGTAGTTACGATTACGTGTCCCTTGCCCTCCTATGATTATCCACCTTTAAGATGCTTCCCAACATAACCATCCAGTTGAAAAGCAAACCTCAAAGGAGGTTCGGTCATCCAAATAGATTTCCATGGGAAGTCTCTGCTTCCACAACCTCTCAGCTTCCATTAGTATGATTCACCTCAAAGTGTCCGTTTTGGGCAAGTCCAATTCATCCTGTCCTCGTCACCAGTGTTTAGTTTTAGGTTATAAAGCAAACAGAAGAAGGATATGGCCGACTCAATTTCCTAATCCTGTAGAGCCCTATGAACTGGATATTCCACCACAAGAAGTTGTTAAGCCTCATGTAATCACTCATTATAGCTAGGGATGGCAACGGGTCGGAGTTGGTATGGAGTCCCCCTATACCAACTCCTACTCTGTTTATTTCCTCCTATTCCGACTCCTCCCCGTCCCATTTAAGTAAAATACCAACTCCTACTCCACTTCTACTCCATTTACTATCGGATACTCCTATTACACTCCCACTCCGTTTGTTAATCACTATTCCAAAATTAAATGTTTTTTTATTATTCAAAACCCACTAATATTTTAGCTTAATTTCCTAAAAATCACTAACGCAAATGATTCTAAATTTGTTAATCACAATTTAGAAATTAAGTATTAATACTGAAGAGAGAGAGAGATGTGTATATATGCCCAGATTTGTTGTAAATAACTGTAAGTATGAGGGTAGTTTAGTAACTTAATGATTTAATTGGGAGGGGGCGGGTTTTAAATGGTAGTATTTCATGGATACCAACTCCGCCCCGACTCCTATAGGATTTTTGTTTTTCCATACCAAATCCACTCCTACTCCTATTATAACTCCTCCAAACCCCTTCCATTAGGAGCGGAGCGGGGCGGAAAAAATTGCCATCCCTAATCATAGCCTGCTGGTTGATTGAGATCCGTACATATTCGGGACTAGTAGGCCATCAAAATTGAAATATGAAAATCTAAAAATGCATACCTTCCCGTTGTTGCCTTGACGTCCCATCTCTTCATCTTCTTCACTTTTAGCCTTCTCAAACAACATATTTTGGATTGATTTAATAACAATAAATATACAATGATTGAATAAAACAAGGCACAGTAAAAGATGAATACACAATAAAAGATGAAAAAAATACCATAACTATGACACATAGAAAATAATCAAAATTAGAATCTGAGAGGGGGAAGGGTTAGGGTTTGCTTGGAGAGAGAGAGAGAGAGAGAGAGAGAGAGAGAGAGAGGAGGTGGATGCGGTGATGGTGGCCAGATGGCGACGACAGTGCGGTTGTATAGGGAGAGGTGGAGTAGTGGTGTGGTTGTATAGACGGCCGGTCGTGACTGAGAGACGGAGGGGGTGAGAGGATGAGATAGAGAGAGAACTCAGAGAAAGAAGAGGGGAAGGAATGGAGGATGAGATAGACAATGAATGTTACTGTCCAAGAGTGACACTGCATCGAGAGAAGAGATGGACAAATTAAAATTAAAGTAGGATATTAAAAATATGGTAGGATTGTGAGTTCCCAGAAGAAGGGAGTCTGCCCGAGAGAGCAAAGATCAGATGTCAGGCACATGTATGAAAGTGGGGAGATGTCCATCTTAACGGACGACTGAGATCTCTTTTTGGCCAAAAAATAAAAACTGAGCAAGGATATTATATAGATATCTATAGTAGTATAATATAATATGCATTTATCTAATAATGCATTACCGACAATAACAATGACAAGAGGGGGGATTTTCAAGAGTAAAAAGAGAGAGACATGTTTGACCAAAAAAGAAGAGAAAGGGGAAGGAGTTTGCAAGACTGAAGAGAGAGAAGGTACCGAGAATATGAAAGGGTGGGAGTTTCGGTTAGGTTCAGTTCGGTCGATTTCGATTCAAAATAACTAACAATCGCCACTGAATCGAAAGCCAATTTTCTATAGAAAATAAAATCAAAACCGACCGACCCTTATTGTAAACTGACCTAAATTGACCTAAATTGTTCGGTTCGGTTTCAAATGAGTCTAATATTATGCTCTTTTATCTGAATTTTGATTGGTGTCCACTGAATATTAAGTAGTTCCACATCATTTGAGATGTAACATTATAAGCAGAATAATGTAATGCGTTATAAATTTGTGATCGTTGTCTTTATAATCTTCCTCTTTTGGCTAGTTGACCGTTGTCTCATCACTTTCAAGTACTTTAGACCCTCTTTGTTGTGACCCAATTGGTCGGCCTACTTGCATGGTGAAATGATTACTTGAGCATGTTGAGTTGCTAATATGGGTCAAAGAGAAACTTGTACTTGCCATTGAGAATGAGATCAGGTGCCAAATTAGCCATGAAGTTGCACGCCTAAAAGAAAGAGGCGTGGGACTCGGCTACTCGCGCGGACTAGTGTGAAAGGGTGGCCGGTATTTGCATTCCTGGAGACTATAGTTATGTGTAAACGATGTGATTGTGCATATTTGTTATTCACGTTCATAATTGTTGGCATTCACAAGCATATAGCTTATGTAGTGTAGTGGTTATTGAATAACCATTGCAGGTGATCATGGAGACGACTCTACGAAGAAGTGAGGAAATGGAAACGGTGAGGAAACATGAGCTTTTGGGAGAGTTTTGTAGTTAATGTTGTGAATTACATGTCCTAAACAAGAACTTGTAATATGTTAGTTCAGTTATATTTGGGAGAATTCTAGTTAACTCTTAGCTCATGTTTGTATATGCTTGTAATATGATTTCAACACTATGTTAGTTTAGTAGTAGTGGTGTAATGGGACTAATGTGAATCCTGTAACGGTTAGGAGACAAGTTTGAATCATGCAATATATAGTTTATGTAATGTTGGTTAGTTTTGGGAATGTGGCGACTTTAATCACCTTGCTTGGTTTGATTGGTGCGACGAACTCAGGAGTTATACTCAATGAGTTCGAAATGAATTGGATTTTAGTTCAATCTCTCTTAAACTTATTCTAATGGTCGGTATGAACTCAAGTTGCCCGGATTTGTTTTGCAATGGTATTTTTACATGTTTATAGATTAAACTCAGTGTTTGAAATGTTTTAAAGTTAGTTAAACTCGAAGTAGTTGAGTGATTCTAGACAAAATTCAGCAGCATGGGAAGTGATTCTGCCGAGGGGTCATTCAACCGGTCGAAGGGGGCAGTTCGACCGGTTAAAAACCCCTCTGATCTGTCTTTGTTTCATCTACTTTACGTGTTCTGTTTTACTTCTTGTAACAACCTATTTTTTCATTAATTGCTAAATGTAATTTCAGAAGTATATTCCTATTACTTGTTTTATTTATTAGAAATACCTTATTTGGGGTCAAAACGTAGTTTGTATAAATAGAGTAATATATATCATTAATATTTATAACTGTATTTTCAAGATGGTGAAAATATTTATTTTTGATTCAAACTGTATTTTTATACAACTGTGAAATTATTTCCTTCGTTAATATAATTTTTATGTATTTTCGTGGTAACCACTACGCCGCAACAATATCAGTTTATGAATGAAAACTGTCCGCGCCACGAATGGACTTCCAACGAAGATAGGTGTATGTTAATTTGTGACCATAAGTTGATTTCTCAAACACCCTAAATTGACCCCTACTAATCCTAGCAACTCCTATAATCTGTGTATATAACTTATACGTATATATACAATTATGTGTTTAGATAATTGAAAATCAACTTGAATTTGTAGATTGAGAGTGAAGGTGCTTGGCCACCAAGTTCTTCATTTATTTTCTATATATACTGTAGTGACCCAGAAATTTAAAACATATTAAAAAAAAACATATATTTATTTTCATTAGAAAATATACCAATTTGAGATTTTAATAGTGTAATTTTTATCTGTATGTGTGCGTGGTGGTGTGAGTAACCACATGGGATAATCTCCCATAGGAGACTTGGTGCCCAATTTTAGTTTGGGCAGTGTGTTTGTGCGTGTGTGTTTAGTGTGTAATGTGTGTTTATGCTTGGTGCCCAAGTATTTTTATTTCTATAAATGAAACAACAACTCTTATCAACTCTCAGTCTCTCAACTCTCTTAACTGTCTCCACTGTCTCTCTCTTTTTCAGATACTCACACACATACATTGTTTATTCACACACACATATTGATATATACACACACACATATAGTTACATATATACTCACACAACCATATATATTCAGAGAGTTTGGCAATTGCTCAACATTATTTTTAAGGTACGGGGTTGTGTACAATATGCTCTTAAATCTCCGGATTATTTTTCTTGTCATCTCTATTTGTACTCTCTTTGATTTATGTTGTATTTCTATTGGAATCTACGTCTTTTTGGTTAAATATTATTAAAATATTATTTTGGCTAAGTGCTATGAGACTAAAGGGTCATGAGTAAGGAGCACTTACCAATAGTCCAACATGCCTCAGGGACCGACATACTGGAGACGGGTGAGGTGACTCTTTGCTATATGACCAAGAGGAACCTGGTATGATGCTTTTGTGGGTGAGCGGGTAAATTGTGTGAACGTGTGGGTTGAGTGATTGTTCTATTTTATTTGATTCGTCGTGGTTGTTCATTGTACTTTTGAGCCTTTATTATTCCTATCATATTGTATACTTCCCCGTGTGTTATTTTAGATGCAGGTACCATTGGTAGCAGTCAAATTGGAGCACCTTAGAGTACCGTGTGAGTTCGAGTTATTTGGGTCCTAGCCGTGTAAAGGAATTTAATTGTAATTTTGGGCACTCAAATGTAATTCATTTTATTTTTTTTCAATAAAATACCCTTTATTTTTGCGGGGCATGACATATACACTACACAACTCACAATTCTCTGCTCTACACACTATCTGTGAAAAAAGAGAAAACACAAAGTGTTATTTACAGAAATTTTAGAGAGAGGAAGCTTGGGCCACTGACAAACATTGAATATTGTACATTTATGTGCCAATATAATAGACATAGTGCTCATTTAATTTCCCAAATCCCTAGTTTTACATTCATATTTGAATTAATATAATTTAATGGTGATGTCACTCAAATGCATGTAATTATTTGTTTTTACATATTTTATATAATTGAATTTAGAAGAAGAGATCATTTTATTATTTACATCCTAATGTTATATAGATTACAAGGATTGATAAGATAGGAAAGAGAATAAAAGAAAATAAATTATGGTCAACATGACCCATCAATACTAGAATAAAATCCCGTGAAAGACTCTTAATTCCAACACTCCCCCTCAAGCTGGAGCGAAGACATTGACAAGCCCAAGCTTGCTAAGAGAAGATTGAAGAAGCGTTGGACCCACAGACTTGGTAAACATATCAGCCGTTTGATCAGAAGACGGGACAAAGCTTGGTACTATAACACCAGAACGAACCTTCTCCCGAATAAAATGGATATCTACCTCTACATGTTTAGTTCTCTCATGAAGAACAGAATCAGAAGACAACATGATGGCCGATTTATTATCACAAAACAAGGTAGAGGATCCCGTAACTGGAAATCCTAACTCACTCAGAAGAGAACGAAGCCATAGAAGCTCACATGTGCCCTGAGCCATAGCTCTATACTCAGCCTCAGCAGAAGAACGTGAAACAACAGCTTGCTTCTTACTCTTCCAAGATATAAGATGACTACCATAGAAGGTACAAAAACCAGAGGTAGAGCGCCTGTCACCCCTAGAGCCTGCATAATCTGCATCTGTGAAGCAGGAAAGACCTGCCTGTGCTCCTGCTACAAAGAATAGCCCAAGACCTGGACAAGTCTTGAGATACCGAAGAATATGATAAACTGCATCCAAGTGTGAAGTACGCGGTGAGTGCATAAATTGGCTCACAACACTAACCGCAAAAGTAAGATCCGGTCTTGTGTTCGTCAGATAGATAAGACGACCCACAAGACGCTGATACACAGAAGGATCTGGCAGAAGCTCACCCATCTCTGAAGTTAACTTGAGGTTTGGGTCCATAGGAGAGGAAGCAGGCCGACATCCAAGCATGCCTGTGTCCTGGAGAAGGTCAAGAGAGTACTTTCTTTGAGACAAAGAGATACCCCGGCGAGACCTAGCCACCTCAATACCGAGAAAGTAACGAAGAGGACCCAAATCCTTAACATCAAAGAACATACCAAGATTACACTTCACTTTAGCAATACCAGATGCATCATTCCCAGTAATAATAATATCATCAACATACACTGAGACAATAATACACCTCCCCTGAGACTGGCGACGAATAAAACATGTGTGATCTGAATGGCACCTACTAAACCCCATACCAAGGACCACATCACTAAAGCGACTAAACCAAGCCCGAGGAGATTGTTTGAGGCCATAGAGAGACTTTCGGAGGCGACAAACCTTCCCAGAACACTCCCCCTGAGCCCGAAAACCAGGTGGGGGGTATGTAAATAGTCTCAGATAAGTCTCCGTTAAGAAAAGCATTTTTAACGTCGAGTTGATGAAGAGGCCAGGAATTAGAAGCTGCTAAAGAGACCAGAAGACGAACAGTAGTTAATTTAGCAACCGGGGCAAAAGTGGCACCAAAGTCTGATTACCCTGAAGAGCATCCATTTCTGTTTGCATAGCCGCCACCCACTTGGGATTCTGGAGAGCCTCATGAACAGAACGAGGAATATAGACCGAATCCACTTGGCTAATAAAGGACTGATAAGAAGAAGATAAACCCTGATAGGAAACATACTTGGAAATAGGATGTTTAGTACTATCAGATAAAAGAAAGCGAGCAGGGGGGCGACGAACACGAGTAGGATAACGGGGAGAAACAATTTCAGGAGTAACAACAGGAGATAAAGGAGATGGAATACCTGAATCCGGAGAAGATGTTGGCAGGGGTTCAGAGGAGCGTGGACGGCGAGAATAAACCTGCGAGGGTTCATTGGTGATAACAGGAGGCAGGTAGTCACCGGTGGAATCTAGAATAGGAACAGGGCGAGGTAAAATAGACTCATCGGACTCATTGGCCATAACAGGCTCCACCGGTGATTGCCCTGTAGAAGAAGAACCTGGAAAAAAAGGAACAGTTTCCAGAAAAGTAACATCCAAAGAATGATATACATGACGAGTAGCAGGATCATAACAACGATACCCCTTTGACAAGGACGAGTACCCCAAGAAAATACATCTAACAGCCTTATTATCGAGTTTTGTCCGAGTAGGACTCCTATTCTGAACAAAACAAGTACATCCAAACACACGTGGTACAATAGGAAAGAGAGTGACATCAGGCTTAAGACAATGAAGAGGTGTTTTCCCGTCAAGGACACGACTTGGAGTCCGATTGATAAGATAAGTGGCGGTGAGAACGGCCATATGCCAGAAATATTTCGGAACATTCATACCACACAAGAGACATCTAACCACAGACATGATGTGTCGGTTTTTACGTTCCGCCACACCATTTTGTTCAGGAGTATACGGACATGTAAGTTGTTGAAGAATCCCATCTTTGTTAAGGGCAGCCCTAAAGTCATCAGTGATATACTCTCGACCATTATCAGACCTTATATTACGGACAACAGTGTGAAATTGAGTTTTAATCATTTGCAGAAAATTTCTAAAGTGAGAAAAAACCTCAGATTTTTTCTTCATAAGGAAAACCCAAGTACAGCGTGTATAATCATCAATAAATGTGACATAATAGCGGTGCTGAGATAAGGCTGTGATAGGTGAAGGACCCCATACATCTGAGTGAATGAGATCAAAGGCACTGGGTGCCCTATGCATGCGTGGAATATAAGAAGTTCGAGTGTGCTTAGACAATTCACAAACCACACAATTAAAATGAAAATCCTTGCAAGCTTTATTCAATGGAGGAAATAACCAACACAAATATTGAAAGTTTGCATGTCCTAGACGAGCATGCCACAAATCTAAAGTTTTAAGGCTAAAAACATAGTTATTAGAATCTGGTAAGACAGAATTATTGGAAACAGGTAAACTAGTAGCTTGCAAACTAGAGGATGACAGCTTGGGAAGAAACGGAGCCCCAAAGTAATAGAGACCATCACGCTCATGTCCCCTGCCAAAAATCTTCTTCGAAGTCAGGTCCTGCAAATAGCAGCAATGTGGTAAGAACACAACAGCACAATTATGATCTTTGACCAGACGATTAACCGAAAGAAGATTATAGGCAAAGTTAGGAATATAGTAGACAGAGGAAAGGGTAATATCGGGGGACAAATAAGCATCACCCTGACTATGAACAGGAACATAAGACCCATCAGCAATACAGACCGACTGATTAATAGAGGTAAATGGAGAAACAAAAACAGAGGACTCACCAGTCATGTGATTATTGGCACCAGAATCCAGAATCCATGTAGGGTGAGTGGACTTACCATGAAGAGCAGTCGGAGTACCTGTGGCAATCGCAGCAGTGGGTCCAGAAGAGGAGACCCCAAGGCCCAAGTGAGACTGCAACTGAGCAATCTGGGACTGAAGCTGGCTAAAATCTGGTGAAGGTGAAGAGACTTCAACTATAGCACCTGTACGGGGACCACCTTTCCCACGACCAACAGGGGCCTTGTTGTTGCTGTTCCGAGCAAATTGCTGTTTCAACTCAGGGTGGAGGTCAAAGCAGCGATCAATAGTATGGCCAGGCTTACGGCAGTGCTGGCAAAAGAAACGTGAACCTGTGGAACGAGGGCCCGAAGGTGCAGCAAATGCCATCTGATCCGGAATAGGAGCAAGTGTAGATGGCCCAGTAACAGAAGAAATAGAGGTAATGCGACGTCGTCGCTCATCACCCTCGACCGTTGCAAATGCCTCAAATAAGGAGGGTAGAGGAACAATATTAAGGATCTGGGTGCGAAGAGCCTCAAACTCGGGCTTTAGACCCATCAAGAACTGATAAGTACGACGGCGATCAAGGCGTTGGGTCTCAACTGCACCATCATTAGGAAAGTCACTAATAGGTTCATACTGGGAGAGCTCCTCCCAACGGGTCTGCAGGTACCCAAAGAAATCAGCAACAGAAAGGCCCAATTTAGACTGGGAAGCATGTGAAATATCCTGATAGAGCTCAAAGACACGAGAATCGCTATGAGCATGCGCATACATTTTATTTAGGGCAGTCCAGAGATCAAAAACATTGCGGTGATACATGAACATATTGTAGACACGCTCTTCCATAGAATTAAACATCCATCCCAAGATGATACAATTATCGGTATACCATTCTTCATACTTAGGATCGGATTCCCCGGGTGACTTTTCCTTGCCAAGTAACCACCCAATCTTACGTTTACCCCCAAGAAAGAGGCGAAGAGAATTAGACCAGGCATGAAAATTCTTCCCGGTTAACAATACACTGGTAACACGTTGAGCCAGTGTAGTGTGGGAAAGAGAGGAATCATGGCGAGGAGCAACTGGATCCTTCCCGGTAGTGAGATCCTTACTGGTAGTTGTCATGATGACACACAAACAAAAGAGGAAGAGCAGTCCAAAAACTCAAACACAGCCGGACACTCGGCTGAAAAACAACGGGCTGCCGGACACTCGGCACACCCAAACAAACAACGAAGAGCACTATGGAGCTCTAATACATCACAGAGAAATAACGCCCAACAAGGGCAAAAGAAACAGAGCCGAGAGGCTCTGTGGTACTGCGGCTAAGCCGCAACAGAGGCAAGGAGGGCTCGGTAGTTGGAGGGGCTCGGTGAGGTTGGGCTAGGTTAGGGTTACGGTGAGGTTTGGGCGAAGATGATAGGGTGAAGATGGTGGTGCAGTGGCGGCGTGGCAGTGGCGCAGAGGTGGTGGTGAGGCGTGAGGATGGGTTAGGTTAGGGTTAGGATAATAGGCTCTGATACCAAATTGAATTTAGAAGAAGAGATCATTTTATTATTTACATCCTAATGTTATATAGATTACAAGGATTGATAAGATAGGAAAGAGAATAAAAGAAAATAAATTATGGTCAACATGACCCATCAATACTAGAATAAAATCCCGTGAAAGACTCTTAATTCCAACATATATGTTTAGCTAAAAATGAAGTGAAATAAGGGGAATGAAAGAAGTAGCAACCATACCATAGTATATTCCATAGTAAAATAAAAAAGAATAGTTACCTCCTATAAAATCATTCCACAAACAAAAAAAAAAAAAATGTAAAACTTGTCAAACTTCCTGACAATTGATACATATATTTGTATCAATTGTTTTGTCTTTTCCTTTCGTTTTCTTTCTTTTCTCTCTCTCCCTCTCTTTTTCTCTTTTCTTTGTTTCGCAGGGAAGTGTCAGAGACTGAAGAAAATTGGAACGAAAACGAAGAAAAAACTGCTCACCTCCTATTCAAATGACGAAGTGAATGACGAATTCTGTTGAGAATTCGTCTATAAATTAAGGATAAGCAAACCACACAAGAAGGAGAAGCTACAACACAGTTTACAATCACTGTTAGGGAGAGAATAGTTTATGGGAGGTTATTATGTGAGCACTTTATATTGTCCCTAGAAATAGGAAACTTTAATTTTTCTTTGCCTTTTCTAGTTCTAGTAGTTGTAAAATTTTACTTTTATGTAATCGATGATTTCATGTTCAAAAATATGTAGCAAAACTTTGTGTACTGTATTTCTTAAATTTAAAATATTTATTTTCTTGTATGACCTTTGTCAATTTGTAGTAGTAAAATAGTCCTATCTAAATTTAGATTTAATATTTCTAGTCTAGTAGTACTTATAGTTGTCCCCTAAAATAGTTTGAAACCCCAAATTTTTAGTTTTTATAGCAATATTTTCATTCACTAAAAGACAGATTTTGCGATTAAATGCCAGATTTCTTAGTCACGTAGTTGTTGTAATCACCTACCAAAGCCCCAAGCACACTATATTCATATCTCCCTCCAAAGTAGATTAGGATTTGGTTTGACCTTTATTTGTGTTCTTGGAGTTCAACCACTGTGACCCCACAAGAAGTTAAAGTCAAATGTTTAGTATTTTATTTTTGCTTCAGTATTTCCATTTATGTATATTTTATTAGCCTAGTTGTACTAAACTTTGCTGTTTTGCAGATTTCACAAATTCAACCCCAGCTCATGTTAAGTAAAGAAAATAATATATAATATTAGTTTTCACCCTTACCTTGATTTTACAATTTTAATTTTAATTGGACGGTGATTGCGTGCATCTATTTAATTTATCTTTTATTTTTATTTTAAAGACAGTTTCAATTCCAAAATGGTAGGCTAAAACTTTAATTGGGGATATGTAATAAAAACTTAGAAACCACAGCTTCTGTACACTAATCTTAAATGGGCAAATTTATCTGGATGGGTTGTTTTTCCATTTATGGCCAAATATATATATATATATATATATATATGTATCTATAGTTTATGACCATTTAACATGTTTATATACTATGGCTATATTGGGCTCAAAAGAGTACAAATTTGAAATAAAAAGCCTAATTATGTGGATTGTCAAACTATGCCTTTTGTCATAAAAAATACATAACATACTCAAACAACTCATATGACAAAGTTAATATTTCAAATATGTGTTTATATATATTTCTATCCAATAATGGATAGGCAATTGTGTAGTGGCAGAGTAGTGGGGACTGGACGCCGAATAACACACGTCCGCGGCGAGGCACGGTTCGAACCTGGCTACTGCCCAATTGCCTCTTTATTTTTCTTTAAACCAAACGACGTCGTTTCATATCAAACCTGACACACTTGATATGACCCTGACTAGTGAAAGTTTACTTTTAAATAAAGAATGACTCTGCGGTCTTAAATGCCAAACACTTTTCAAATGCACAAAAGTTGTGAGATTTAGTGTTGGTTTGCATATTCCCAATTCCTTTAAATCATTTCCCTCTAGTTAATTAATATTTCCTGTTTTATAATAGTTTTGCTTAAATATCTATATTATTTCCATCTTTTGCTATTATTAAATCTAAAAAGTTTATCTCACAAAAAATTAGCTTTTATTTATTTTTCTTCCTTTTCTTACTAGTATGTTAGTTAATTTATTTTGCACTGTTAAAATCTTTACCATAAACTGTTAAAAAAAATAGCTTTAATTACTTTTGTTGCAAAACTATAAAAATTAGTAGTTTAGTAAAATCGCACAAAAATCCATCATCTTTTATTTTCTTTTTAGTGACAAAATAGTTATTTGCTTAACTTTATAAAATTTTATTCCGTTCCCTGTGGATTCGACCTGGATTTCCAGAACTTTGTTACTTGTACGATCACCTACACTTGGGTGTGATAAGAAAACGCGTCAATAGGATGTCGTCAGCCACCATAACCAGAAGCTTCAATTTGGATTTCTATTTGGATTTCTTTCTCAACTAAATATACCACCTTCAATCTTTTATCTCTGTAAGTATTACTAACTCACTTAGAATGTAATTCATGTTTCATTTAATGTTTATATAGTTAGAATTGCGAGTCACCATTGTTGAGTTCATCTATGGAGTCCAAAAACTTGAAAAATAATGGTTTTGTAAAACTCAATCAAAATTCGTTTTGTAAAATGATTATGAAATATTTCAGTTCACAGAAACTATGGTTAAAGTTATAGAGCCTATTTCGTTCATATCACAAAGTATATTAGAATTGAAATTTCGTCACCTCTCAGTTTTAGGTAAATTCCAAGAGCTATGGTTCGAATTGATTTAATCCGATTGCATATTCGCGATCCTTGTGGAAACACGAAGAGAACCATATATCATAAGACATGTTTGGTTTTAGATTTCAAAATGGGTCAAAACCAGTCTTTAAGAAAAACGAAGAAGAAGATGTCTCTGTACAAGATCGCGAGCGCGACCTGGGAAATTTTCATTATTCTGGCAATTTTTAAAAAAAATAAAAAAACACGCGTATCGCGCGCGTGGCCCGCGCGAGCAACCCGTCTCGCTCGACTGGGCATTTTTATGCTTTCTGTCTGTTTTTTGCATAAGGAATTGTTTGGATGAAGTTTTAAGGGATTTTAAAGCACTGCTTGGGAGATGTGCTAATACAGAATCCTGTTCTGAAACGTTAAGTTAAAAAGAGAAGTTAAAAGCTTGATTTTCTCGTACGTTCTGCTAGTAATGATGTTTCCTATATAACGTCATGTGGCACACATGTTTGAGTCGAGTGACATGCATGGTGTGTGATGGTGAGTTGAGAAGATTCGAGAGTGTGAGTTATGTTTTGTGGTGACCTTAATTATCCCCGGCCAACTCAAATACGGCAGGTTAATTAGGAAGGATTGAGCTCAGGCTGACTCGGATATGGTAGGCCAATCAACGTTACGTTATAGCCTTAATAATCCTAGACTGACTAGAATACGACAGGTTAATTAAGAGAAATTGAGCCCAGGTCGACTCGGATACGACATGCCAGTCCGATCATGTCCAGGCCGACTCGAAGACGGTAGACCGATCAGGCTATTATAACCTTGAATGTCTAGGTACATCTAGGCCGACTCAGATTCGGTAGATATATCGATAAACATTCTAAACCTAACGGTCGTCGGCCGGTGGTTCAGGGGAACCGTTTGTGTTGGATTTCGTAGTCGAGGTAAAAGAGTCAGTGAGATGAGTTTGCTGCATCGTTTCATGCATGGTCACATGTGGTATTGATTGAATATTATTATATTGTCCTTTTGTTTTTGTTTAAATGCAAATTTACTCCAGTATTTCTAACATGTTGAATAATAAAGCTATGAAACGGTAATGGTAAGAAAGTATGTTTTACATTACAAGCATATGCTTTTAATACTCACCAGCTTCTTGAAGCTGACGGAGTTGATGCGTCCTGGACATTTATGTCTATGCTTGTCAGGTTATGATCAAGATGGACAATACGACTATGCTAATTGAGAACAACTATCTGTGAAGAGAAATTAGATATTACTGCTTGTTTACTTAACTGAACTTGTAATAATGATTCATGTAATAGATAGTAATATTTTTGCAAGGCGGGTTGTTCCTTAAGATTCCTACGTGATGCAATAATTATTATCTTTGAAAAACTGTTGCGACTTACGGATCCATAAAGGAAATTAAATGCTTTCCCTATTTATGCAACGTCGGAGCGTGACACTTCTAATTAAACATGAGGGTACCTTTGGGACCCCTTCGAGCAATAAAGGTGTTACTTTCGAAAAAAAAAACTTCGGTAGGGTGTGTTTGATTGTGTGGTTATAAAATCTCTTTGAAAATGTTTAAAATGTGTTGAGTTCATGAGTTAAAACTTTTACTAATGTGTTTTATGGAACTCTAATGACATGGGGACGTGCCTTGGTGGTGTGCCACGTGTCTTAAAATTGTATGTGCAGTTCTGGGGCGTGACATGGGTCCATTGAATTTTGATTGATATTGAAGTTACCCCACAGTGGTTAGTGGGCCTATTGAATTTTGATTAGTGCCATATCATTTGAAATTTGAATTTTGGGAAGCATAACATTACTCATAAGAAATCAAATTTCAACCTGATATTTCTTGATATTCCTATAAATTTACTCCAAATTTTCGCATATTTTCAAAGAATAAGGCTATGGTTCTCAAATTTAATCTCAAATTTGGTTTCAGATACTTCTTCTAACAGTTACACCACATTTTGTAAACTTTTGTGGTAGTGATGGGTGGTACATGTTGACCAAGCAAAATGTTTTCACCTTGCTGGGGAAATCAAGATTCCAAATTTGTTGGCGGATGAAGACTGACGACCTCTGCCCTGGCTCCTCTGCCATTATTTGAAGCGCGACATAGTATGTTTTAATGTCATGAATCAATGGGTTAACTCAGTAATTCAGGCCTCAGCTCACTGGCAATCAGGAAGGAAGAAATTCTTTACGATGTCGTTTAGTGTAAATTCGTTTTAACCTTTACAAAGTCGTTTAGCCAAGAGTTAGTTCTAACCACCTATTACGTGTCAATTGATAATTGGTGTAGAAAGGTTGTTATGGTGATTAGTTTGATTGTTGTAAATGAGAGATAAATAACTGATTGATCAGCTGATTGAGGGTGGAAAAATTGTTAATAAGAATTCTCTTTTTCTCTCTCAATTCTCTCTCTAAACACTCTCTGTCTCTCCCTATTTTCTTCTCTTTCTTTCCCTCACTTCCCTCTCTGTAATTCTTCTTTACCCTCTATCTTTTGCAATTTCTGATCTAATTTGATGAAAGTTGGGCCTGTTTCTGACAAAGTGGTATCAGAGCCTAGATCCATGAATATTGAGATGGATGAATTTCAACATGCACACTCGATAGAGGCCACATCTGAAATTAGAGTTCAAGATCATCAGAACCTCCCTAATCAAACTCAACAGAACATACTTGCTCTTCAAACACAAATGGCGGATGTGTATAACAAGATGGGAGCAATGAGTTCGAACATAGAAGCGATGATGGTGTTGATGAGGCAGAACAAGACTTCAGCTGAAAAGGAGAGTAATCATAATGGAGTTCTACCGAATCCAACATTCATGGCGGATGCTAGAAAAATTGATGGAAGAAATGGAAGTTGTAGCAATGAATTCAGAGGTGGGCATGGCTATAATGAAACAAGGGACTCAAGAAATGGTATGTATACAAACCCACATCCGAATTTTCCCAGAATTGAGTTCCCTAGGTTTAGTGGAGAAGACCCTAAAGGCTGGCTTAAGAAATGCAATAGGTATTTTTTGCTAAATCCAACACCCGAAGAACATAAGGTTCTCTTTGCTTCAATCCATCTTGAAGGCAAAGCAGATCACTGGTTTCAGGCACATTTCGAGACCTTAGAAGGATTGTATTGGACTGCTTTTATTAATGAATTGTTGGAAAGGTTTTCTGTAATAGGGGGTGATGATGTCGTGGCTCAGTTTAAGAGGTTGACTCAAACAGGATCCGTAGAGGATTATCAAACACAATTTGAGGAATTGAAACCCCTGATTTTATCACAGAATAGGGGCCTTTCTGAGGAGTATTTTGTGTCCTGCTTTGTAAGTGGTTTGAACAAGAACATTGAGCACTTAGTAAGAATGTTCAACCCTCAAACATTATCCCATGCTATCAGCTTAGCCAGATTACAAGAAGGTCATTTAACAGCCATAGGAGGAGCCAACCAGACCTCATCTCTTTCCCACCACTTCCAAAAGACACCATATCAGACTCACAAGACTAACCCAACTCCTAATTACCACCAATCTTCCAATACCAACCATATCAGCCCACCCTTTTTTTCATCAACCAGAATATCACCACCAACTCCTACCAACATTTTTCATCATCCCAAATCTTCAAACCAGTCCCAAATACAACCACCAAACCCTGCTAATCTTACCAATTCTTACACCAAACCAACTACAACCAATTCTTACCGAAGTCCAACATCCAGGGCATTACCTAACCAATTTGTGGGAATTAAGAAGGTCACCCCTGATGAGATGCAAAGCAGGAGGGAGAAAAATTTATGCTACTACTGTGATGAACCCTACTTTAGAGGCCATATTTGTGCAAAGAAGCAATTATATTTTATAATAGGGGAAAATGAATCATTGGAGAAAGATGTAAGTGAGGATATGGATGTGCAAGAGTCATTGGTACAACAATTCTGTGAAGAGAAGGAGAACCCATTGGGTGAAATTGCAATTTCCTTGAATGCTTTACATGGTAGTGAGAGCCTACAAACTTGTCACAGCCCATCCCTCACAGCCCGATATTGTCCGCTCTGCAGCACTGGGCCTGCCCAACGGTCTCACAGCCCAGCCCACTCACGGTTTTGTTTGGTCACTGGGTACTCCCCAGCCCAAAAGGCCTCGATAGCATAGAGAATACGGCTCACACATATAAAGCACATCACCCCTCCACACCCAGGCGATGTGGGACGCAAGTTCCTGCTCACCCAGTCGACTGGTCAGTCGACCGAACTGGGCAGGTCCTCACATCCACCCCCCCTAAAGAGGGCCCACGTCCCCGTGGGCTTTCCCCACGCATGGACATGGCACACTTCCGGCTGGGCAAGGCTCTGATACCAATAAATGTCACGACCCATCCCAATATAGAAGTTCTTTCCGCTGCGTATTGTTAGATGTGTTTGGATGAGCCTTGGTGGCGTGCCACGTGTCCTATTTCCACACGTAGTGGGATGGGTCGTGACATTTATGATAAAAGCACGTATAACTGTTTATGTGAGCATGTTATGTGTCTACTTGGGTCAAAGGGGAGTTTGGTGCAAATTCATCCGGGGTAAGCTCCTCGAACCTTGAGGATTGTGATTGTGATTGAAATGAAATTGGAATTGTGGTAGTGTCTGGATTGGAGGTGGGCCCAACCAGTACACGGTACCTGGTATGGAGGAAGGCCCAACCAGTGTACGAGATGCGTGGGAGAGGTGGGCCTCCTACGGCATCGACCGGATGAATGCGTACCACTCACCCCAGAGACTATTTCTATGTGTTTTAGATGCTTAAACCATGAATTGTCATATAAGCATACATTTAGAATTGTACGCTCAGCATATAGCTGAGCAGTGGAGATGTACTCCATTGCAGGTAAGAAGAAAGACAAGAAGAAGTGTGTTGAGTGAGGCCGATGAACGCCGGGGAAATCTCTTTGTAAATGTTTTTGCTTTAATCCTAAAACTTGTATAAGGATTTGAATCTTGTAGAATGTTGTAATAGAATCATGGATTAGTTTCTCAGTATTGTAATCTTGTAATTGAACGCCTGTAATTGGGTTTTAAATTGTTGAAATCAGTTATGGTTGTGTTTGTGGTTGGTGTGGAGAAGCATGAGTTGTTAATATTTCAACACAGGGCTGTTAGCAGGGGAGCAGTCGACTGAACCCCCTGATCAGTCGACTGGATCTCGTGTATTTGGGATACTGTAAGTGTATATCAGAGTAGCAGTCGACTGAACCCCTTGGGAAGTCGACTGAACACTGTAGAATTTTAGCTACTGATCCAAATAGTAACCAATGCAGTCGACTGGGTTCCCTGATCAGTCGACTGAACCCCTGATGAGCAATGTAAATTTTAGTTCTGCATAACACAGTCGACTGGGGTTTCCTGAGCAGTCGACTGGACCTCTTTGCAGTATGTTGTATTTTTGGTTCTGCTTGACTCAGTCGACGGAGCAGTCGACTGGACCCTAGTGCAGTCGACTGGGCAGTCGACTGAACCTCTGTTTTTCAAAACTATCTTCTTTGAATGTGTTTTCAATGACCAAAACTTTTTATAACTCTGATTTCAATGTATTTTACAAACACAGAAGGGAACGTTTCCTAAGTTTTAAACTACCAGGGTTGTTTTATAGAAGTTCTTTCCGCTGCGTATTGTTAGATGTGTTTGGATGAGCCTTGGTGGCGTGCCACGTGTCCTATTTCCACACGTAGTGGGATGGGTCGTGACAAAACTATTAAGATGATAGGGGTGGTAAAAAGGAATACTATATCAATCTTGGTTGATAGTGGAAGTACCCATAACTTCTTGGATCCAGTCACGGCAAAAAAGTTGGGTTGTGAGATTCAGCCCACTAATTCCATACAAGTATCTGTAGCTGATGGTAGAAAATTGGTTAGCAATGCCAAGTGTCCCCAATTGGAATGGACTGTGCAAGGTCATAAGATGAAGGCGGAGATGAGGTTACTTCCTTTAGGAGGCTGTGATGCGGTGTTAGGCGTACAATGGATGAGAGAGCAAGGACCAGTCACTTTTGATCGATTTCCACCAAATGAAGATCACCTTTCAGTTAAATGGAGAACTGGTAATATTAAGTGGGGCAAAAAGGAATCAGAACTTGCAAGTAGTGAATGAAAAAGCACTTCAGAAATATTGTGATACCAACGAGCAGACAGTGGTTTATCAATTATATTCATTAGGGGTATCAGATGCGAGAGAGCTGGTTGATATACCAGAAATTGAAGCACTCATTTGTAAATTTCCAGATGTGTTTAAGGACCCACAAGGATTACCACCCTCTAGATCTCATGATCATCAGATTGTATTGTAAGAAGGTACCAAACCAATCCACGTAAGACCATACAGATATTCCTATCTTCAGAAGACAGAAATTGAAAGGCAAGCCCATGAAATTTTGCAGAGTGGGATCATTAGACCCAGTAGAAGCTCTTTTTCCTCCCCAGTGTTATTAGTTAAAAAAAAGGATGGTGCATGGCGTATGTGTATAGATTACAGACAACTCAATGCGGCCACAATAAAGGATAAATATCCAATACCAGTTATAGAAGAACTAATGGATGAGTTGGGAGGAGCTTCAATTTTTTCTAAGTTAGATCCGAGGTCTGGTTATCACCAGGTCAGAATGAAGGAACAAGACATTTCTAAGACAGCATTCAAGACTCATGATGGGCACTTCGAGTTTAGAGTGATGCCTTTTGGGCTCACTAATGCCCCAGCTACTTTTCAGTCTCTTATGAACACCATTTTCAGACCTTTTCTCAGGAAATTCATATTGGTCTTCTTCGATGACATCTTAGTGTATAGTAAAAGTCTGGAGGATCATCTCCTGCATCTTTCTATTACACTAGAAACCTTGCAAAACCATCAGTTGTATGCTAAGTAATCAAAATGTGCCTTTGGTCAGCCAAGAATAGAATATCTTGGACACATCATCACTGGTAAAGGAGTGGCAGCTGACCCTTCTAAGATTGAATGCATGAAAAATTGGCCTAGTCCAAAAAATATTAAAACTCTCAGAGGGTTTTTGGGTTTGACAGGGTATTATAGAAAGTTCGTCAGAGGCTATGGGATTATTAGCAAACCTCTCACTGAGTTGTTAAAGAAGGGACAGTATAAATGGGGGGATCAAGCTGAACAAGCTTTCAACCAACTGAAAGAAGCTATGTGCACTACTCCTGTATTGGCATTACCGGATTTTTCCTTGCCTTTTACTTTAGAGACTGATGCATCTTATGCTGGGATTGGAGCAGTTCTGATGCAGAACATGAGACCATTGGCTTTCTTTAGTAAAAGTCTTGCTAACAAGCATTTGGGTTTGTCTACCTATGAAAAGGAGTTATTAGCCATTGTGCAGGCTGTCAAGAAGTGGAGGTCTTATCTGGAAAGTAAGCAGTTCTTCATCAAAACAGACCATCAAAGTCTAAAATTTCTTTTGGAACAAAAAATCACTACCATGCTACAACACAAGTGGGTCTCAAAGTTAATGGGCTTGGATTATGTGATTGATTATAAGCAAGGAGTGGAGAATAGAGTGGCAGATGCTTTGTCTCGAGTCAATGAAACAGAAGTTCAGTTGCAATCCATTTCTCAAGTACAACCTATGTGGCAAGAGGAAATTAAAAAAAGCTATGTTAATGATGAAGCAGCCCAACAGATGTTAGCACAATTATTGATAGCTCCTAACTCTTTACCACCAAATTCATTATCCAATGGGTTACTCAAGTACAGTGACCAGTTCTATGTGGGGTCAGGTGGGGATCTCAAGCAACGAATTTTGAAGGAAGTACATGATTCTGGCACTGGCGGGCATTCAGGAATTCTGGGAACTTTTAAAAGGGTAACTCAGTATTTTTATTGGCCTAAAATCAGAGCAGAAGTGAAGGATTGGGTCTCCTCCTGTGACATTTGCCAAAGGATGAAAAGTGAGAATATACATTACCCAGGGCTATTACAGCCTTTACCAATCCCTTTCTCAACCGTGGACAGATATCTCTATGGACTTTATTCATGGGTTACCAAATTCTGAGGGGAAGAACTGTATAATGGTAGTGGTGGATCGCTTAACTAAATATGTCCATTTCCTTCTATTTGCACATCCTTTCACTGCGGTTCAGGTGGCAACTTCCTTCTTTGACCAAGTCTATAGATTGCATGGATTACCTACTACTATTGTTTCTGACAGAGATCAGTTATTTTTGAGTGAGTTCCGGAGTACTCTTTTTAATCTTGTGGGGACTAAATTGTTGCAATCCACGGCCTACCATCCCCAAACAGACGGTCAAACTGAGAGAGTAAATCAGTGTGTAGAGAATTACTTGAGAGCCATGAGCAGCGATAGGCCAGGTCAATGGGCTAAATGGATGACTTTAGCAGAATGGTGGTTCAATACCCACTTCCACTCAGGTTTGCAAATGTGCCCTTTTGAAGCATTGTATGGGTATAAGCCCCCTCATTTCAATATTCATCAACCTTTGAGGTCTCCTATCCAACAATTGGATGAGTTCATCAAGAGTAGAGCTGCAATGACACAGTTATTAAAAGACAATCTCACTCAGGCACAATCTAGAATGAAACATTTTGCTGACAGAAACAGATCCGAGAGGGAGTTTATGGTTGGGGATTTGGTATACTTGCGACTACAACCATACAGGCAGTCAAGTGTATCGCTCCGAAGAGATTTTAAACTGGCACCCAGGTTTTATGGCCCCTTTGGAATTGTGGCCAAGATTGGAAAGGTAGCATATAAGTTGGCTTTGCCTCCAGAGTCCCTTATTCATCTAGTTTTCCATGTTTCACTCTTGAAAAAGAAGGTGGGAAGGAGGAACAAGGTAGCACCTCAGTTACCTATGACAGGATCAGATGGCCAAGTACTGGTTTGCCCAGTGACATTCTTGGACAGAAGGTTAATCAAAAGGGACAATTCACCAGTAGTTCAGGTTCTTGTGCAATGGTCAAACCAGCTTAAAGAGGATGCAACCTGGGAGGACTGGACTGTTTTGCATGCCTATTTCCCGGATTTTTGTTCTTAATTGATCCTTGTGGACAAGGATTTGCTGAAGAAGGGGGCATTTGTCATGAATCAATGGGTTAACTCAGTAATTCAGGCCTCAGCTCACTGGCAATCAGGAAGGAAGAAATTCTTTACGATGTCGTTTAGTGTAAATTCGTTTTAAGCTTTCAAAGTCGTTTAGCCAAGAGTTAGTTCTAACCACCTATTACGTGTCAATTGATAATTGGTGTAGAAAGGTTGTTATGGTGATTAGTTTGATTGTTGTAAATGAGAGATAAATAACTGATTGATCAGCTGATTGAGGGTGGAAAAATTGTTAATAAGAATTCTCTTTTTCTCTCTCAATTCTCTCTCTAAACACTCTCCGTCTCTCCCTATTTTCTTCTCTTTCTTTCCCTCACTTCCCTCTCTGTAATTCTTCTTTATCCTCTATCTTTTGCAATTTCTGATCTAATTTGATGAAAGTTGGGCCTGTTTCTGACATTTGACTTCACTATGAAGCACCCTTTTGTGTCCCAGTGTCAAATTAATTTGTCACGAGCTCTACCGGGGGCCGGGGCTTAGTGGGACGAACAAAATCTTATCATCCTTGTGCGAGAGGATTAAAGATTTAATGAGCTCAATATTCCAACCCCGATGATTTGGATCAATAATAGCCGCAAGTGTGCTTCTTGCTATGTCACCGGTAATGGTGTACACAGCTTAAACGAAATCGGCGTAGGAAGCCATGGGTTTGACGCCATCTCAATCCCTGCCCCATCACCTAGCCCCTTGTGCAAGTGCAATACACAAATGAAACTCCACTAGGTAAGTATTGGAGTCTCATGCTCTGGGTTTCAAAATCCAAAAAAAATCTCTTTTTCACACGAAAAATAAAATTACATACATCTAATCTTTCCCGTACTCCGCAACTACCAGAGCTCATGACCTAAAATTTTTAGTGTTGTATATGGTAGAGTTTGGTCATGCCAACACTCCCTTATGTGACTAGTTACGATTGTTCATGAATAGTCACTGACCATGATTATTCACCAACAGTCGCCTATTTGCCTATATATACAACTAACTTTCATTCATTTTGAATGAATTAATTAGAATATATTACATAGTTCATATATACATATAGAGTGTGTTAAGTGTCTGAAAGAGTACAACCACAAGTATGGTTCGCTGGAATCTTATTATTTGAAGTGATTCTATAGTAAAGGGGAGATCGTTGTATCCTGAGAGACAAATGCCGCAAATCTGTTAGCACCAATGCGGGGCATAATTGTCTTAAGGACATAGTGTCCAACACTAGACTCGATCTAATATTCGTATCACATCTAAACCATGTTCTGTTTTATTTACAATATTTTTATTTGTGTGTTTCAGATTTCAAATTTATACATTCCCATATAGTTTGGATAACACTAAGTGTTGGAGTTACTATCTTGTGTATTTCTTAAAACTTCTAGAGAAGATCCCTATAATTGTAAAGTACTTTGGGAGTGGTCAATATAACCGACCCTAATTTTCATAACGTGTTAATTGACCCAAATTTTTACAACCTTTTCATAATGTGTTTATCGAAATGCTTTGGGAGAGGCCAATATAATTCACCCAAATTTTTACAACCTTCTCTTCTTTGACCGGAGATGATCTAACGTCTAGTTTGTGATCTAAGTGTTTTGAGTTTGGGTAATTTTTAGGACACAATTTTCATACAACTTTCACACAACATCTTAAAAGATGTGTCTAACTGTCTATCTCTCTCCTATATCACTGTGGGGTCCAGTAACATCACAAGAGAAAGATAGACAAATCTTTTAAAGTTGTGTTAAAGTTCTAAGAAAATTGTGTCCCAAGAATTACTCTTTGAGTCTCTAACTTAGTGAACATTCATAAAACTACGAATTCCACAACTCCTTTCAGACTCCACAGCGACCAGAGCTTGTGATCTAAATGTTGAGTCTCTAACTGAGTGTAAGTTTACAATGTAGGAGTCTCTAACTCACTGTACTTTATAAAACTACGAGAGAAATCCTTGTACCTAGAAATACTTTGGGAGTGCTAATATAATTGACCCTCTTTGTACAAACTTCTCTTCTTTAACCCAGAATGATCAACACTTGATACAGAATGTTATTCCCTCCTGGCTTCCAGCATTTATTCCAAATTTCCAACTATAGAAACAACATCCATGGAACAACGACTTATCTTAGTTGGTAAAAAGGCTCTTCATGCCCCCCCGAACCCTGACACTTATGTCCTCGTACGAGACCATTACACTACATGATCAAAAAGAGAAGAAGAAAAGAAACATATATGAAACTGCAATCCATTTACATCCAATTGCATGACATGTTCATTGGTTTCCAACAACTACAACTGCTATTGATTTTTACCTCAGAGTATGTGACGCAAAAAAATGAAACAAACTATATTGAAGGCAAAATGACAGCCAAGAAAATGTCCCATGAATTCATATCAATTAACAAAACTACAACTTAGAATATGTGATAAGCTGACACCATCCTCTACTTCTGTAGAATACCAAGCAGCTTGAAGGCCCCAGGGTCATATCGTATGACTAAGTTATGACGTTCCCATTATAATCATTTCCATTTAGAAACTCAAGTGTGCTTTAACATGGTCACAGCCTCACAGGTGGCACCTAACTAGGCCGCTTCCATAGATGTTCTTCATGCTGCGCAATCACCTCTTTAGGGCGTTTACAATCGCACTTCAGGCATACCATGTTCTTTCTGTAGTTCAAAAAATCACATCTGCAGACACAAATCGTATTCCAATTAATAAGTTTTCTTCGTTAACTTCAAATCAAACCACGATACATAGTCACCCACACAACATGCACACATGAGTGCGTGCACACAAAAAGAGAGAGGGAGGGAACTCACTTGGGGCACTCCCACTCGCCAGGGTTCAGCTGTCTCTTTGGACGTGTCTCCCGGCAACGCAAACATTTCGTGTTGCTCGCAAAATTCATGAAAGCACACCTATCCACAAAACCATCAATGAGAATGAAACTGAATGATGAATAAACAAATACCGGAAAAATTAAACCATATCGAGATTGATGTTCACCAAGCTAGTCCAAAACGATTTATCCCCACAAGATATCGTCGACACTAAACTAGATTAGGATATAGTCCTCTTCAATACTTCTGGCAGCTAAATTCAGTAGAGGCCTGAGGTGTTTTTTTGTTTTTGTTTGTGTGTGTGGAAAATGGTGAATAAATAGAAAAGAAAAAGGTCTCAGAGGCATGTACAAAGTACAAGGGGCATACCCAGGGCCAGGGACAAGGGCGGATCTAGCAAGGGACAAAGGGGGGCTCAAGGTCCCCCTTGATTTTGAAATTTTTTCATATATAGCCTTAAAAAAATATAGTTTATACACTTAAGCCCCCCCAAAATCTTATAACTCCCTATTTTATTAGTATTTCAGTTTTGAAAAATTCTACAACAAAACCAAGTATGAAACATTCAATTTCTTGGTCTCAATTTGTAGTAACAATGTGTCATTTTATTGTACTTTTGGTGTCAATCAATATTAACTTTTCTAAAGTGCCATTTAAAATTAACTTTTAGAAGTCATTTGTTAGTTATAATTTTATAATAGGTAATAAAAAGTTCGAAAGTGTACTTTGATGTATGGTTCATATAATGGAGAAGATTTCTTGAGTTTTTGTACCAATTTTTATCATCTAAACGAAAAATATGTATACATACACCCCGAAAAATCATCTCGGGGGCACTGCTCCCAAATCCCCGTAAACCTTGGCTACCTTCAGGTTCAATTTACTGGTTTCACTTCTACCAAAGGCCCCCCTTGTTCAAATTTCTACATCTGGCCCTGACCAGGGATAGACAATAAGCTAAAATCAAGTATAACACTATGCAACAGCGGATGGGAAACTATCTAGAGCAAAAGCAAAGATAAGACCCCATCCCTCAAAACAACCACCACACAAAGCCAAAACCAGACACAAGGAATAATGGCTACAAACCCTAAGAAGACACAAGGAAAATTAATAGGTCTTGCCTCGGGGCCTACTTTTCTTCTTCTTGTGAATTTTCCTGCTTTTTCTGGTGGTGCAAAGTTGGTTACATATGAGACTGTTATAGAGCCTAGGACTTTACTTGAAGAATATTTTGCTCACAGCTTTGGAGAGTAGAGATTAACACTTTTTAGAAGTGATCTTTTTTTCCCTTCCCAAGAGAACATAATACCGCCAAGCATTTAGTATTCCCATTTCTATAAAGAGAGAGTTTCACCATGTCCAAGAAAACATAATACCCAATGGAATGACATGAAACATACTTAAAATTTAACTTAGTGTAGCATTCTCACATCACCACCAATCTATTCCTTTTCTCTCTTCTTTTTTGAAAATTTTAGCAGCATACATAAACCTAGGCTTCAGACATGGTTACACACAGACACATACAGGGACGAATATAAAGTGAACATAAAAACCGAAAGCATTTATCAGAACTGTTATAGTAAAATTAAAACAAAAAACGAAAAATCAGTTTAACTTCGGAGTTCTGATGGAAAATAGATTTCTATGGAGAGAAATGCTTACACGCACACAAATAGATTAATATAACGCAAACATATAAGTGGAAAGCATTTATTAGGACTGTCACTGACAGAAAATAAATACGAGAAATCAACAAAGATCCTATCCACCACCACCTCACACACTAATAAGAAAAGTACTAAGAAGAACAATAATGAAAAATGGTTTCCCACTTTTGTTGATGAGATAAATACTCTTTGCAAGGAAGAAAGTCAATAATTCCCTATTAACCAATTATAAAGCAAAGCTTGGAGCAGTGTTACTAGAAATCGGTTAAACCCTAATGATCGTTCTAGATTATGTTATGTTAGCGAACTAGATCGCATCTTTTGGCATTTTAGCTATAATATGTATGTATATATATATATATATATGCATACACATACATGAACATATATGAAAATAGTCTAGAAAATCATTTCATGTTACTATACTCCATTCCGTCTTAGCGATCCGGAGAAGTGTACCCCCACCGTACCACATTCCATAGCCGGTGGTTATCCACGTTCCTGTTCCGTTAACCTTGGCTTGGAGTATAGTTAAACAACCCAAATTGTATTATCAATAAACAACTGCCACTACTTCTCCACCAAATAGCGACGATTAAAATAAAGCATTAACCTAGAATATTGCTTAACAGCCAGTAAAATATAACAAACTCACTGTGGGCAGTTCCAATCTCCTTTCTTCATCTCAACATCATCCAAAGCAACCCTCCTAGGGCCTTCAGTTTTGCATTTCAGGCATCGTATATTTCTAGAAAAGTTGATGAAATTGCATCTGAAACAAAAACCAAAAGTGCATCATTCCAGTGAAAATATCTGATACTATTGAATTCGAAGCATTTGATAATCCAACAAAAGAAAAGTGGATAAAAGGAAAGAAATAATTAGGAAATTCCATTTCACATGCTTCACTTGTCTATCTAATCAGATATTTCACATACTGAGACTTCACCCGCTATCCAACAATAGCATACTGCATTTCTCCAGCCTTGTTTACAGGGAATACAAACACCCCTTCGACAAAAGCAAAAAAGTCCATATCATTTAGAGATTACTCATTGCTGAAACTCCAAAATGGAATTCGACAGAGAGTATATATAACTACAATGCTCAGAAATGGTAAAGAAAGCTACATTAAACAGATACACATGTGCACACACTCACAGCGAGGAAACATTCTGGTAATACAAAAAACTTTCAAATCCTAATTAAGATTATTCCCAATAATATTATAAACAACTTGGGTTGGGATTTTATGTAATCCACACACACACAGAGTAAAAATCAGCAGGCACTCTCCGCTAACAAAAACATGACATGACCAAAGCATCATCATGCAATCCATATTAGTTTTCCTTTAGCTGAGCTCTACATTTCTATTCTCAGATCCTCTTATGGACTTAGTGATAAATAATACTTCAGCAAAACTTTGAATTGGTATGTATCATTCTGTGGAGGCCCGTGACTTGAGATCTCCCATTGAAAATCAGGAAACCACAGGCAAGATTAGGTTTGTAACATGCTATAGCACAGGCTATGTTGATATACAGTACAAACTAACAATGGTTGAAATCTAAGTGGAATTCAATGGTAATAAGGAAGTAGTACGTAAAAGGTTGATGATAACTTACTCAGGGCAGGCCCAATCTCCTTTCTTCATTTCAACATCTGCACCAACTCTTTTAGGGCCGTCTTCACTGCATTTAAGGCATCGTGTGTTTCTCGCAAAGTTCATGAAATTGCACCTAAGAACCAATTTGAAAGGGCATCAGGCTGAAAGTATATACTGCTTTAGAAATCCAATCATTAAGGATTAAAAAAAAAAACTCCCAAAGGTGGGATATTCTGCTTATATTTTTGGACAGATTTTGGTAGGGCTGGCAATTCAGGCACGAAATTGAAAACCCGCCCAAATAAACCCACAAATAAGACAATTCGGGCCTAACAAAATTGAGCAGCAGGCTGTAACGGGCTTCAAACATTTAGTCACCTTATTAACTGAGCCCGATTACGGCCCGTTAGTCTAGAAATTACAAGCCTGACATGAACTTGTAATAGAATACTGCATTTAAAATTTAAATGGTCAAAGTCAAAGCCCTAATTTTAAAGACCCCATTCTCTCTCTTCACCAACCCAGCTGCAGCTCTCTCTCTCTCTCTCTCTCTCTCTCTCTCTCAAATCTTTACTGGTTTTTCTTGTTTCTTGATATTCTGATTCTTGTCTTGTATATAATAATATTCAATACAAATTCCATGTTTTATAGTTGATTTCTCATCTATATTGCAACATTTGGTTTCTCTCCGTCGTCCTTCCTTGTGCCATCAATTTCTCAACTCTCTACAAAGAATTCAAGAAACATAGATTGAAGGTTACATACTCTAGTCCATAGTATGTGAAGAATACATACCATATACAGGTGAATTTGGGTTTGCTTTGATTCCACTTGTCTTCTTCTCAGGTTCATTTTTCCATACGTAATATATATTTACATATGTGTTGGTATAAACACATTTCTCCCTTTCTTTCTCTCTCTCTCTCTCTCCCCCTTCCTGTTTGCCCAAACTGGCATATGAACTAGCGTTTGCAGAATACAAACCAATGAACCATGGCCAAAAGAAAAAAAAAAAAATTTGGCCCGGACCGAACCTGACAGCTTACCTGCGGGTGTCGGGTTTTAACCTGGTTTGGCCAGGCCCAAACCCGACACTTTACCTACGGGTTGGTGTCGGATTTTTCAGGCCGTTTTGGGCCCGACCCGAATTCAACCCGTCCGGCCCGCCCATTTGCCACTCCTAGATTTTGGTACTCCTCCAAAGAAGAAAAGTCCAGAGAAAACGATCACTTCAATGCCTTGTGAGGAATATAGCCTCAAAATTTTTCTCATAACTAAATAATAAGAAACAAAATTGCACTGCTAGTAGCTTCCCCATATGATATGCTCCATTAACCCTATGGATACTTTTTTCCAATGAAGAATCATGGAAACAAACAAAGTTGTGGTTCTTAGGAGTTAGGATCGAGTTAAACATGCTGATGAAGACATAAAACTATTAAGTGTTGTGGAATTCACACACACAACAAAATGGCAAGTAGGTTCCTGGGAGAGGAGGAATAGTGGAATACGTTGGAGAGAAATTGTTAGAGAAACATTGAACTGTTGGCAGCCTGGGTGAGAAGCCCTTGTAGTATAGAATTGCAACCAAAGGGCTTTCAAGAGAGTTATTAAGATTACGTGGCAAGATCATGAAAAAATATGTAACCTACTTGCTGAGTTAGATGCAAAACTATACCCAATGGTCCCAATTAGGATCCGTGGGACACTGGGACTTAATAATTAAATAATACCACATAGAGAGAGAAATTGTTGAAGTTGGTGATTATGGGACTTCTAAAGTTAGTCTCCTCAATTGACCAATTTCTTTGGCAGTCCAAACCACAAAAAACCGAGGTGCGAGGTCCCTCTAAATTTTCAAACAAATTGTCATTCCTTATCAGTCTACCTTACTAAGTTATATATGTGAAATTGTTCAAAACTTTTTGTTTCAATTAGAGCCTTCAATGAGATTTGTGATTTTAAAGTCATTCGCCAAAGAGCAGAGAATCAACTTAACAGTGGATGAGTGGACAAAAAAAAAAATTTCATATATATAGGTCCCTATTCGGAAGAAGAAGCTTCCAAAGTGACTTACTTGGGACACATCCAATCTCCTCTTTTCATTTCACCATCTTGATAGGATTCCCCATCCATGATATCCGGAGATTGTTTCTTTCGAGGGAGAGCCTTTGAGGCAGGTATTGAAAGTGCTGGATCAGGGGCTATCTCACTCAATATAATTAAGTCTGAAAGCAAATTTCTTGCCGATGCCTCAACAATCTCTCTGCCAGGGAGTTTTTCTCCTCCCGAAATGACAAGAGAATCTAATGCATAGAACAACAAGATGCGCACAATGTCAACTGTGCGTGCTGCCGCTTCAGATTCCTTTAATATCACATAAGCTCTGTCACATGATCCTCGAAGATTGCAAGCACTACAGACCTGCTCTTAAGCATTTAAGCCATACCAAAAGGAAGAATTATTAAGGGTTTGCCACATCTTACTTGTCTATACACGATAATATATTAGTATAGCAACTAAAGGCACACCTAGGCAACAAAAAGGCCCAGGCTCATTGTTGGTCAGCCATTCTATTGTAGGCAAGGCCACATCAGACAATCTCCATGCGTTGGAAAGCGCATCATATTCACAAATCTCCATGTGCTTAAGAAAAGTGTCTATTTTTCAGCGATATCTATTGGTTCTTTATTTGGTTTAGTGATCAATGTTTGGCATACAAATTATCATATAAGGTCTTTTGCAGTAGATGTAGAACACATTGCTTAATTACACACATATTTTAAAAGGCGGGAATAGAACTGGCAAGTGAAGCCCGAAGTCACGGGTCCGCCCGAAGCAGCCCAACTATTTTCATCTTCGGGCATGCGTCATCTTCATGCGGGCCGAGGTCGGGCAGAGATTGGGTAACAAGCGGGTTTTGTTCGGGCCCATGTTGAGACACAATAAAATCTCAAACCAGATCTGATTCATGGCCAAATGAAGTGGACTCTCTCTCTCTCTCTATATATATATATATATATATATATGACTATTTCTTGATTCATGGCCAAAGGAAGTGGACTCTATATATATATGTCTACTTTCTCGATTCATGGCCAAAGGAAGTGGACTCTCCATTGATTCAAATCAGATCCGATTTATATCAACACAAGCCCACTGTCATCAATTCATTTTCCCCATTGAAGGTTGAGCTTGAAACTTGTAAATCACACGAGTTTTCGGAATTTTTGGAAATTTGTTTTGTGTTCTCTTCTCATCTTTAATTTTTTCTTGTAGAAACATAGATTTACCAAAATTTGGTGATTTGTATGTATGTGTGTTGATCTTTTGTTTCCTCATATTTTTCTAAATCATTTATTGGTTTATGGGTTTTTTACAAATTTGATTTTCCTTTTTTATTTTTACTGGATTGCAATTTGGGTCTTACACATTACAGACTCTTCAATTTGCTACTTGGGTTTTAATATTCGATTTGGGTTTATGGGCATTTACAAATTTGATTTTCCTTCAGTACTCTTCACGTGGGAAAACGAAGGCCTCACACACACACACACACACACACACACACACAAATACATACAGAAAGAAAAAGGGGGAAAAAGGACAAACCCGGCCCGGTTACATATGGACCCGATATGATCTCGAACTGTTACCAGTCCGATCCAAGACCAGCCCGGCCCGAACCAAACCGTGCCCGCCCATTTGCTAGGCCTAGGCGGGACCAATGAACTTATCACTGCAACTTGAATCTGAATGTCAAGCATTGCATTTTAATTTTTACATAATAGGATATACGTGTAACATCTATGTGACTGGTATTTTTTTTCTACTCATTTACTGAGGTAGTGAATCTTGCTGTGAATGCAATTTGAAAGGATTTTGCTACCTACGTAATCCTCTTCATTTGGTACACTAAAAAAAAAGCACCTTTACTTTTGAATTTTTGACTCCTACCATTACCAGGCAAACTGTATAAACCCATAAATTTATAAAAGGGTAATTTGGTAATTTTGGACCAATGTAGGTCTTGAATTGGGACAATGTATTTCAATTTGATACATGTTGGTAGCACTTTTTGGTTACATGTGGGTACACATGTGTGAATATAGGCTTGTGTGTCTGTGTATATGTGTGATGAACCATACCCACCCCCTCAACTACCCACACCTAACACCATCCCATCCATCACCTTTTGGGAGACTTTCCCTACACTCAACATTCTCCCATACCTCCCCCCTCTCTTTCTCCCTATATAACCAACCCATATCTTACTCTCCCTCTCATTTTCTCTCTATATATCTCTCTCATCTATATCTTGTTTTGGAAGCTCAAAGCTTCCATGGAAACCTAAGCTTCAAAGCACCCATTTGAAAACCTTCAAGCAATTAATGGACAAAGGCTATTAGATGCTTTTTTGTCCCCCTTGTCAAAAGCTCTCAATTGGTGTTCTCATATTTCATTTTGGAGCTCCCTAGCTCAAACCAATGGCCTAGAGGAAGAAGAGGGTTTTCTTTATCACTTGTTCTTGGAAGCTCTACTATTGGGTTTTTCTATTTTCCTCTCTTGGACTCTCTATCTCTCTTGCTTTCCTACTCAAGAACAAGAGGTAGATTTCATTGACTAAGTGCACTCCTCTTTCTAACCTCATGGTTTGCTATGTGTAGGACTAGAGATATCACATACTAATCTTGTTTTATGACTTTTCCTACATGTTTAGCTTTGATGGTTAGTTGCTCATTATATGCATGTCTAGTTAATTTAAATGTTTAAACCTACATGTTAAATGAGTTGTTATGATTTAAATTACTCTTTGTTGCTAGTAATTTCTTTGATGACTTAAATGATATCTATGCCCTACTTGAGATCCTTGATTTCTTGTTTAGTCGTTATGAGTTATTATGTTCACTTCATAATATCGAAACCATAGAAATGACATTGTAGTTGCATAATCATTGTAGTCACATTTCATAATCGCCAAGTCGGCATATCATCCATGGCATTGACTTGGGAGTATGAATCTTGTTAAAATTCCCACAATGAGGAATGTCTTTTGAATCCCCGTTTGGGGTTGTAATTTGATGAAATTCCGGAAGCGAGTGTGAGGTGAGGAAGATTGTTTGTGATCCTTGAAACATTCGAAAACGCAAGGTCACATCCGGTTAGCTACCGGAGATCTTGTATGCTACACTCACGTTGGAGTGGCTCGCATCCGGTGTTGAGAGTGAATGGTTATGGAATTTGGTATCGGGAAGTTGCATGGTTTGGCCTTATGGCTATTTGCATAGCCACGGTGGCAAATCATTGCACCGCATATCTTAGCATGATATTAGAAGTAGTAGTACATTTCTTCAATGCTATCTACTGAGCCGTCGTGCTTAATGAATCTATAAAACCACTTTGTTTCAGGTGAAGTTGAAAAGGGCAAAGCCCACGAGTAGTTAACTCGGATGTATCTTTTGAAGACGTCCCTCGAGGAGTCATATTTTGATAAGGAACTTCATATATAGTAAATGGATAGAAAGGATTTGTAATAGGTGTAATCTAATGCCTAGTCATTGATAGATTACTAAGCTTACATGTTTCTTTCCATTCCTTTTGAATATTCATTCGACTCATGTAGTTTGATATCTTAGATGTTGTAGCCGGGCACATGTTTAGCCCTTGCTTTATATCGATTTCATTTGGATTGTAATGATCTTGTATATTCGAGGGTACTTGTCTTAAACTTGTTGGTTGGATCCTCTAGGATCCTTGTTAAATTTTGCTCTTGAAGCTTGGTAGTAATTTCGTAGCCTTGATACTTCAAAATTTTTGAAAACTGATTTGGCTTATACTTAGCCCGCGGTTATTCTTTTGTGGGAAAAATATTACTTTGATTTGCTAAAGGCCGTTTGGCCATTATCTTTCCCAAATCTCTATTATTATGGACATTTAAAAATCAGACTTTATAATTTGTTTCTTTTAAACTCTTGGGTTCCTTTATATCTTCTTATAACTCATTTCAAACCAAAACCATGTTGATTGACCCTATTTGACCCGTTTGGTCCTCGAAGATCAATCCTTGACTTATTGACTTTTCTTGGGAATCCACGTAGGATTCCTCTATGCTTCCGCCTTGTTGGATTGGTCCACGTAGGATTATTCCTTGCACTTCTTGGTAATGTTTGACTCGTTGACCTTGGCCATGTGGCTTGGTTTTCGGGGCATTACACAAACATTAGTTGATTCGAAGGCAATTTGAAAGGATAATACTCTTAGTTGATAGATACACTAAAGCTGAGCTGCTCATTTAAATGTTTTGACTGTTTTGTACGCACATTATGAACTTTTCAATTTTGCGTTATGTGGTTGAATTCGTATTCAAATCAAAAGGATTTATCCACTTTCATTTGTTAGCTCTCTTACTTGAATTTGAAATAGAACTCCTTTTAGAATTTTTGATCAATTTTTGTTGCACATTAAAACAGTTTCAATAGGAAGCATAATTTATTATACATGTTTATCCAACATGAAGCTTTCTTCACCCAGCCTCACACAGTCACACGTTATACCAAATGCTCTAGGACACCATGGAGCCTTAATGCACCTTGAGCCTTTAAAAACTATGGTGTTGTAAAGTAAATACACTTTTGGGTCTATTGCAGCACAAAACCTTTTTTTTTTTTTGTTCATAATGAACGAAAATTGAGATATGCTAATATATTAAAGGACGACTACTTACATCTCCTTCATCAAGTTGTAAGTACGCTCTCAACCTTTTTCCCGAATTGACGGCTTTTCGTAAAAGATTAGGGCATCCAACCTCGACCAGAGTTTGAATATCATGCTTTGACAGTGATCTGAAATTACAAAATAATTAAAGAAGTTCAGCACCTTGCAGCTACATTTGAGTGCATACAACAGTAACTTAATATAAATTGCAAGATTTCGTCTAGTTACAAAGAAAATTGGCCCAAAACGCTCAAGCCCAAGTTACAAGTAGCAAAGTTTGTGGTCTTATATAAACAAACCAACATTTTGATATCTAACTAATGTGGGATGTCACAAAAATTCTATTAAAAACTAATTCAGCTAATTTGAGTTGAGTTTGGTCATTCCTTTTGGTAAACCAAAAAAAAAATATATATATATATATCATAAGACTCGAAATTATGCCATAAAGTGATAAAGAATGCCAAATTCAACATTAAACAAAAAAATTCATGAAGGTTCCATAATAATTTAAACTTTATAGTGAGACATTCGGAAGTGATTTGTTCTTTGGAGTACACAACATAACAAAAATTTTCCAGTTCAGTTAAATTAAGATTTTTAGTTGACACAAACGCAATAACCATAAGAAAAATCTTAATTTTCCTACATTAAAATCTCCTTTTATTATTATTATTATTATTAATTTTTTTTTTCTCAGAAACCAAACAAAAATAACAGAAATGACAGAACGTGTAAAGAGTACTGACTTGAGAATGTCAAAGCGGTCACGAGCAAAGCTAAGACAAGCGTCCTTCAATACGTTCATGTCCTTGTAATCAATCAAATCACTGCTTGTACTCTCACCACCACCACCGTCGTTGCTCACCGCCACGTCCGGAAGCTCCGGCGAAGGAGTTTTAACGAAGTAGCCTTTGTATTTCAAGTGGTCGACAAAGGTGACCCATTCGGGCCACGGGTGTGGAGAAACTGAACTAGTTTCTGGTTTGTGGGCGTCGACAGCATCGACGACGGCAGAGGAAGAACTGTAGCGGCGGAACCGTATGGTTGCGGAAGGGAAGAGTTTGGTGAATCGAATTGGAGAGCTTGGAGTGAGGTTTGCGGTTTGGCGGAAGATTGAGGCTCCGAAGAGAGAGAGTAATCTTGTAGTTGTCGACATTTTCTGTAAATCTGGAGAGAGAGAGAGAGAGAGGCGTCTATGTAGTTGTAGCCATTTGACGGTAGAGTTCTGTGTAATGGTAGGGTTTAACGCACTGGGATATAAGGACTTTTGATTTTGATTTCCATTATGGGTTACGCGGGTTCAGTAAAATGCCCGATTCTGTTTGGGTTTACGGCCAGTAAATTGTGAAAAATCCGGGCTTAAATACAAAAATATACCTCTCAAGTTTGGTCCTTTTTTTACTTAAGTTCATATAATTTTAATTGCATTAATTTGATCTATTAAGTTTTTAAATAGAAAAAATGTGATCTAAGTATCCCATTTTATTAGAAAATTCAACAAAATTCACCCACTACTGCGAACAATTATGTAAATGAGAGAGTGGAGAGATTAATAGTGTTCCATACATGTTCCTAAAAAACGTGAAAATGCATAATATGTGGATAAATTCTGTCGATTTTTATCACAAAATTGGATATTTAGATTACATTACTTCTATTTAAAAAATTTAGGAACTAAAATGATGCAATTGTAACTATATGAACTAAAATGAAATAAAGAACAAACTTCAAAGTTATATTTTGTAATTAAGCCAAAAATCTGCAGAAAAGATAGTTTGATAAGTTCCCTTTTGTTCATGCAGATCTTAATCAAAACTAAACTCATTCTCAAAACAAGTTTTTAATCGCATGAACCATATAGAAATAGGAGTAGAATTGAACCCTTCTTATTTTGTGCATTTCCGAACATGACCAAAAGTGAGACCTTGCCTGAATTTGATCTAATTTTTGACTTTTCCAAACACACATCAGCCGGATCCATGCTGGTCAAACATTGTTTGGAATAGCTCGACCCGAACCCGACTAATGCACAAATACAACACAAATGTTGACCGTGGTGAGCCAACCGCTTGTGTGGAATCACGTCTCCAGGCCCTAAAACCCCATTAAACCTTTTATTTTTTGGCGATTTGTGTGGTGTGTGAGAGAGAGAGAGAGAGAGATCTGAACAATTCATTACACACACAAAACACACGCACTATGAGAAGAGCTTCGATCCTAGCCCCCTCCGGCTTCTGCCGAGCTCTCCTCCGCGCCAACGACGGTTGCGCCGCCGTCCAACATAGGCTTCTCCAGGCGGCGCTCTATGGAACCTCCACCACCAGCAGTTCTTTCGATCGGCGGCGATGGTTTTCCAAGGCCCTCGGCTCAATCTCAGGAATTGCATCTCTCGGACTAGCCGGAGCTATGGTGTCTGTTGCCGGAGCATCCACGCTCTTCCAGGAGGCATACGCGAAAGAGCCTCCATTGACAGAGCTCGTTCCTAAGGAAGTTGTTCTTTATCAGTACGAAGCTTGTCCTTTCTGTAACAAGATTAAAGGTAATCGTATTGTTCATTCGCTTGAATTATGTGTGCGCGTGTGTGTGTGTGTGTGTGTTTTTTTTTTTTGTTTGTGTTTCGTTTTAGAGATAGTGCTTAATAAATGTCTACGAATTCTCTAGGTCTTTACTTTCATATCTGTTCAATTTCTGTTAATGAATGACGTAATATCTCAGTATGATGCCATTGGATTTTTAATCTAGGCGATTGTTACAGTTCTTTTTTGGTTAGCCCTTTTAGTAAGGAAATAGTAACAAGGAAGTGCGTGTGCGTGTGCGTGTGGTGGGGGTAAGGCATTACCATTTCACAAATTTTGGTTATCTAATAATGACATGAAAAAAATGTCAGTGGAAGTTTCAGTTATTAGTTGAGAGGGAATCGGAGTACATGATCCAAGTAGAAAATGATCTCAGTTTATCTTAGAGGTTGGCTCTGAAATGGAAGTTCAATCAGATTAAGCCATGTTTGGGCATTTTTAATGCAATAACTGCATTTACCTGTTTATATAGTATTTAACCGGAAAAAAATTGACAATCTTGAATACTTCTATAGTTCTATTTAGGAAATATGTGCTAATTTAAAAGACAATGTTTAAAATCATGAATTTTGACATATCAAGAAAACGTAGAAACTGCCATATAGGAAGAAATATGGTGCTCCAGTGCTCCTGTTCGTATTTTAACTGGGCAACCTGTTCTTGCAAACAATTCCGTCGTCGCTAACACCGGTAATGCCCCATCCCTTTGGTACTCTACCTTCGAGGAATTCCTCTCGCCACCCGGGAAAGCACCAAAGGAATTAATAGATCTGAAGGAAAGCGACTCCTACCTAATAGCAGGATAGAGGTCTTAGCCCAATGAATATAGACGAAAGATACAATCAGCTAGTTAAGTCTCCTATTCATCTTAAAGGATTCATTCTGAATATTGAATTTTACTTTAAGATACTATATAATTATAAATGAAGCTCTTCATACATGCAAGTGACAACCAAACATGAAATTGTTTCTTTTTGTTGATTATTTAATTGGAGATTGTGATTGTGACATACACCTTTAGTACGATTTAGATAATTTCTTTTAGTTTAAGGAGTTTGGAATGGTGGTCTTTTGATACATAGCTTTCACTGCGAATTATTTTATTTAATTGTTATCCCCACAATGAAGAATTATTCTCATGGAGGTAAGAAAATTATTTTTTGCATGTTCTTCGAGCAAACTAAAATAGCATTGTGCTTGTTTTGTTGATAAATTGTTTTTCTCAATAAATATTTTCTGTAAATGTTTCTTTGGACATCTGTTTATTTAGATGGATGAATAGCATAGCTAGGGAAGGCTAACATTGCTCTCTAGTTTGACTTGAGAAATATCTTCCACATAAAAACCTTTCATCTGTTTGGAGTATTTCTCTTGAAATATTTTCCATCTAGTTAAACCGCACCGTAAGAGATAATGGTTGAATGGTAACTTACTCCAGAGAAAATTTTTTCTTCTGTGTGTGTGTGTGTGTGTGTGTTTCTTTGTTGTGTTTTATCACTGGATATGAACAGGATAAGTCAAGGAAAAGTGGTTGGCATAAGAGATGGGATCTTGGGGGAGTTAAAAGTTGAAGTGATTATTATGCTATATTCTTCCTCATTTTTTTTATCTGTTGTTTCTCTTGTTCAGTGGCTTAAAACTTCATTTTCTTTTGACGTCTCAGCATTTTTGGACTATTATGATATCCCGTACAAAGTTGTGGAGGTCAACCCAATTAGTAAAAAGGAAATCAAATGGTCTGATTATAAGAAGGTGCCAATATTGATGGTGGATGGCGAGCAGCTAGTTGATTCATCAGGTTCTTGCTATTTTCATTTGGATAAATTGATTTCTGAGTTGATATTATCGTGGTTCATGATGGCAACATCAAATGGCTTAATAGGTCATAAAACAATCCCTTAATGATCAGATTACTTGTGTCTCTGGGAAAATATTATCTTTAAGACTTTAATGTATAAAAGTTCTCATTGGTTTACTTGTCAGCGATGTACAGATTCCTTGATGATCTTACTTACTTCCTCATTTTCAATATGCTCATTTTCTTCTCTTTCTTGTGGCCACCAACTCGAGTCAATTGTTTCAGATAGCATACCATTTTCTTCTTCATGGCTATATATGTCAATTCAACAACTTCTCACATCTCAATATGAGCCAATATCCATCAAAAGATTCAAAACCTCAGCTCAAACTCCTTTGACACACCCTTCAGGAGTAAGTCATTGCTCAAAGAAACGCAATCCCGTGACATCGTATCTTTGCTCATTCCAAAACAATGCCAAACCTTCCTGCTTCCCTCGCTCCCGAACAAGTGTTGCCTCCAGCATACTGTGCTGTACTGTTGGTTCTATGGCCTTTCTAACTTCACATCTTTCAAAACCTCATCGTCTTCTTCTATTTACCATTCTGAAGGGTATTCTGCCATCACCTGAGCTGGTTGCATCCTCTGGGTTGCTTCACCTTCATTGGATGCCCTTTCAAGTTTCACCCAATGAATCTCCCTTATCTTTTTTTGTCTTTTTCTTTTTTCCCTATCATTACCTATGTTGTTACTTTTCATAAGCTAAAAAAAACACACACCCACACACATACCACTACACCAGTGTCCCAAGAAATTTTAAACCATGAGCCTTTTCTTTAGATTGTGGCAAGAGATACCACTCATGGCTCATGCTAACAGAACATATGATCTTCCGCAGATATTATTGATAAGCTGGGCAGTAGGATTCTTCCTGACAAATCTTTTGATTCAGTTCCAGATGACAACGAGGAGAAAAAGTGGCGAAGGTATGACATTTCCATTGTATGAATACTCTTTTCCGGAATTCTTGCATATTTGATCCTAATATTCTACTTAACCCTTTTTTTTTTTTTTTAACTTTGATTTGACCACTAAAAATGGAAACAAAAAACTAATTGATTACTTGGAATTTGGAAACTCTCTGCTTCTGAAGAATTAGTTATTAATGTGCTGGGACTTGATTTTGCACTGTTATGTGGACTAGCATTGTTTCTTTCCCAGGTACCCCCATGTTCATATATGAATTGTTTGCATGAATTTGTGTTGCTACCACTGAATGTTCATCAGTCACCTTGTTTACAGGGCTAGATAAAAAATGGTTACAAGAACTTGTGAGCTAGTTGCGGGTAGTTCTTAGGAAGATTTAATGAGTTGCGAATAATGCTATACAAGAAAAGGCACACGCTCCATACTTCTGTAAAAAAATACATATTATATGATGTTATATACCTCCGGATATATGTTTGGTCAATTTAGTATGTTGACAGTTAGAAATCAGTATAATCACACAATGAAACTCTCATTTGAGATGATCTTGTTACTGAAATAATACAAATTGATTACAGGAGGCTAAAGTTATCGCACAATACGTGAGTTGTATTTCTGCTGTGGGAGCCCCTAAAAACTGGCACGCTGCTATTTACAAATTGGTTATAGGAGCCTAAAAGGTATGGAGCATGTAGAGTTAGAATCTGGAAGGGTGAAAGAAGTAGATGAGGTATCAAATAAGCTTGGATTGGTTGTAACTATTGGATCGAAGATATTATTGCTGCATATTGGTGAGAATTACGATTTTAAGGTGTTTAGGAAAGCTTCACAGTGATATATAGACCATCCTCCAATGAGTTTTTGTGCCAAGGACAGTGTTGAAGGACTTCTTTTAACACTGATTACTGCTAGGTTTTCTGTGGCTAAAGAGATATGAACTTGTGGAGGTGTGGCACTCCTAAGGCCGTAGGAAAGAGGTAAGAGTTAAGGTTTTAAATGAGCCCAAAGGGATGATGTTTCAGTGATGGTCAATACCTGTGAAAAATAATCAGGAGTTGTTTGGGGTTCTTCTACAAACTATAGACTGCCTAAACGCATAGCACAATGCACTTCAATTACTCGAGCTGTTCCTGAGTTGCTGTACAACTAGATTTTTATACTTGTTTAAAAAACTCTCCTAGATGAGGATTGTGAATTAGCTATGTAGTAGGAGATCTTATTGCACAGAATTTAGATCCTATGAGTACTCCTAGATCGGTCTACTAAGACAGACACCATGCCACCTCGCGGCAGCCGAAGACCAAGTCCTATCCATTTTCAGAAATACACTTGCCACAACTATAATTCTAGAGAACACAAATTGATTTTGATCAACAACTCATCAAACCTATAAGAAACATCACATTGAAAATTGGATTTGCTAGGTTCAAATAGGTCTTGTGCACAAAGTGAAGAAAATTTTCATATATTATCCCGTCTCTGTGGATTTGCTCTTTCTTGAGCCTCTCAAGCATTGCATCAATGTCTTTATAGGGGCTTTGGACATTGAAGCATTTCAAAATTTAGTGATCTTGCCATCCTAACTGCATGGATTTTTTTATTTCCATTTTAACATATAAATATCTGCATTATGGCGATCAAGGTTCCAGTGCTATGTTATGCTGTTATTGGATCCTGCTTTTGACACATCTAATTCGTTGATGATATTTGGTTTCATGACATAGGTGGGTTGATAATCATTTGGTGCATGTCTTATCCCCGAACATCTACCGAAACACTTCCGAGGCTCTGGAGTCCTTTGACTATATCACTAGCAATGGTAAGACAAACGTGGATTCCACATAAGAACGTGTGTAACATTTGATGCTAGTATTACCACCCGATTTCCATCACAAGGTTTCTGTGGCTCTGAATACTTCGAATATGTTACAAGCTTATGTGGTTATTCATAAGCATTTCTATTTAAGAGTCCATCTTAATGAGTTTCTCATCTTGAATGTTGATTATGCAAGAACCAGGGAATACTCTTGCTCTTTCAACTTTTTATTATGTCATGAGATCCAAGCATGTGTTCGTTCTCATTACTTGTTGACGAATTTGATTGATGTAATTTTCATGTTTCTTGCATAATGTCCTTTCAAGTGAAAATTTGAGAAAATGTCAATATGGGATAATAACCAAAGAGAATTGTAGGTTTGTAAAATAATCATGATTTTTATGTAATCTCTTATCCTTGCAGGGAATTTCAGTTTCACGGAGAAGTACACTGTGAAATATGCTGGGGCTGCAGCTATGTATTTTGTGTCCAAAAATCTGAAGAAGAAATATAACATTACCGATGAACGTGCAGCCTTGTATGAATCTGCAGAAACGTGGGTAGATGCGCTAAATGGCCGGGAGTTTCTTGGTTTGCTCTCTTATTGTCATCTTGCCACTTTGATAATTGATAAGGAAAACATGACTAGCCAAAAAAAAAAAAGTACTTGGAAAAGAGAGCTACCATTACACATCTCTCTCACACAATATAATGACAATAAGTAAGAACCGTTCAATCCAAAAAAAAAAAATTGGTTGATGTTCAATCATAATCTTATTTATTATTGTCAAAGGAAAAGGCTTGGTATTTTTCCTATTATTCTGAAGTGTGATTGGTCTATACGTGTACACGTGTGCCTATGTGGCATACATGGCACATAAATAGACTAGTAGTATCTTAGAACATGATGAAAAGTACTGAAGTGTTGTTCATTGACAAAATTACCCCACTTTGTCCGGTGTATGTATATTATAAAAGGCCATTTTTAAAGCTTGAAGCTTGACCTTGACGAGTGATTTGGCATATTATTTTTGGCGTACGAGACTCAAGCTTATGACTTGCCTGAAAAAGCCTTTTGAGGCATAAAATCATGTATTTCTGGTATCTACATATATATATATATATATATCTGAATGTCTACTTCATTGCTGTTGTGACCCAAGTGGTTGACTTGTTCTTTTGCCTTGCTTCAGGGGGATCCAAGCCTAACTTGGCCGACCTTGCTGTTTTTGGGGTTCTAAGACCCATCCGTTGTCTGAAGTCGGGTAGAGATATGGTGGAGCACACCCGCATTGGCGAATGGTACTCAAGAATGGAGAATGTTGTGGGAGAGTCTTCAAGGATCAAGCCTTCCCCCGACGTTCCTGCTTAGTTCTGCATTGACCTCGACTTTGAAGGTTGTCAACACTCTTAACTATTTCTTTAAAGGGAGATTACGAGACTGTATGTCCAGCTTTTTGGGGTCTTTATAATATTTTGTTACAGGGGTGGTATGGTTTTAGATTTCGTTATACATATTATTGCGGTTGCAATTCATTCTTTTCTTATGAAAATCATGATACCAGATGAAGGTATGAAATATTAAAAAAAAATCCATCAATAAAGGTCTGATATTGGCATAAGAATATAATCACATTGTAGTTGGTTTTGGTTTTTTCACTTGCCTTGAGTTGTCATTTTGTCCTATTAACTAACAAGCTTCCGCCCCCCCCCCCCCCCCCCCCCCCCCCCCCCCCCCCCCCTGCAACAAGCTAGACTTCATAATTCGGTACCCGTTTTGGGTCACATTATTGGTACCATCTCTTTTCTTTGGTCAAAAGTTATTGCTACCTTCGACTTGCTTGGTTTTGGTGAGAGTCTTTTCTTAGGGCCCTTGCAACATCACAGGATATGGCACAGCGTTGCCTCTCTGGGCATATGTAGCCAGCTAGCCATGGGTGGCCCTTTCTCGGCTCCACACTCTTGGGTTTGTCGGAACATAACTACTTCTCATTCATGGATCCACGGTTACTTCTCATTCATGGATCCACAGTTATACAAACTCTCGCATTTTTTGAAATTATATGAGTTGGTGTTTGTTTTTTAATTTTTATTTTTTTTGTTTGTATTTATATATATATATATATATATGAGTAATATTTGGGGCACTAACAAATTCTACTAACACTTACACCCACACTCTATCTCTCTCCTAGTGGCACTGTGGGGTCCGCAGTGGACCCAAAGTTCCACTAAGAGAGAGATAGAGTGTGGGTGTGAGTGTTAGTGAAATTTGTTAGTGCCCATAGTATTGTTGTATATATATAGAGTCAATTTAATAGACAAAGAAGTGGGACCATTATGTTGTGTTTGGTAACATTAAATGAAACTAAGACTTTAGAGCGAGAAGTTTGCATAACTGAATAAACATTAATTGTGCGAAACTGGATGCAGGGTTAGAAATAAAATTGTGTGAAATTGAACAAAAGTCTACACAAAACTCGAATCCTATGACATTACTAAAAAATGAATGCAAAGTTGAATTCGGCATATTTTCAATTAGAAAGCCCAAATTTCACACTGCTAAACATACAAACTATAATTGTGGGATGAAATTTCTTTTTTTACTATCATGTATTGAATTCACAAAAACTAAAGTATATGAACGCAAGAAAAGTAAATAAAGGTACTAAGACATGGAAACAAAATTCAATGTTTACGTTTGACTCCAGATCTTGAAGGGGTTTTCAAATGAAAATAAATAAATAAAAAGTACTAAAATAAATGAATAAATTGATTGTAGGCTGCATTTCCGAGGTGACATGAGTCCAGTGTATACCAATCAAACTTAACTTTAATCATGTATGAGAAGGGTGAATATCCTTTCATTATTCATAGTACATGTACACATGTGCTTATAAGCAAACGAGAATTCGGTGGGTATGGACTTATTATTAGATACCATGTTCAGATATGAATAGTCATGTTGCTTTAGATGCACAGTGAGAGAGAGCTGTCATTCTTCAAAGGTTCCATCAATTTATGAATTTTATGACTTGAAGGCATCCCCGCAGAAATATATATGGAAGGTAGTGTGAATTTGGATGCAGAAAATTTCGACCTCTAATGGTGATTTTTAGGCCATGTGTGTGTTTTTTTCTTTGGTTTGTATTTTGTAGTGGGTCCTACTTGTTTGTTCTTTTCCCTTTTTTGTCTGTTACATGGCCAAGAAAAAAAGAAAAAAAAAACTTCAAGTGTCTCCACCAACATAAGTAATTCATCAATAAATTAAAAAAAGAGAAAATTCTCCATTAAATTATAACATGTTTTTAATTGGGTCCATAAACTTTTTTTTTTTTTTAATAATTGGGTTCTTGAACTTCAAAAATTCATTCAATCAGACCCAAATTGTGATACTGTTAGCTTAAACTATTAGAAATTGTCACGTACATTACGTGTAATGCTTACCTGTCACATGTTAGGTTATGACAAACATGAGAGATTGTAAATAGTGCAAAAAATCACATTCAATTATATCCGAAATCGCCTTTAATCAAATTCAAAAACACATTCGACTAGATCCAAAATTGCATTCAATCATATCCAAAATTACAATCATACCCAAAATCACATCATTTTTTAGCCATTCACAGTCTCCCGTGTTTGTCTTAACCTAACATGTGACAGGTAAGCATTACGCGCAACGTACGTGACAATATCTAATAATTTAAGCTAACAATGCCAAAATTTGGGTTTGATTTAATGAATTTTTAAAGTTCAAGGACCCAATTGCAAAAAAAAAAAAAAGTTTATGGACCTAATTGAAAATAGGTGTATAGTTTAATGGACTAAAGTGTAATTTACCCATTAAAAAAAGAAAAAAGAAAAAAGTCGCTTAATTAACTAGTGAAGAGGGTCAGGACTTGATCTTATGGACTAAATTGTGGATTTTAAATAGGAAATTTTAGTCAAAAGTTCTCTATCAAAACTTTTTTAGTATTAGGTCTAATCCATTTTATTTATTTATTATTTTATTATTATTATTATTTTTATTTTTATTTTATTTTATTGAAAAATTCACAAGCTATATAAGTTATGTAAAATTTTACATAACTTTTGTAAAAATTGTACTAGTAATGTGAAAATTCACATAACTTTTAAAGTATAGTGACTTGATCCGATTAAGTTTCATTAGTCATGGAGTTTTGACCAAAATAAAAAACGAGTTGTCCTTTAAACTTATTAAGTATAAGATGAGGGACTTTTTACTAAATTTTTATTTCAAAAATAGGGTTAATATCATCTTACCACTCCTGAGGTTTGACTCGAGAATACTTACCCCTCAGATTTGAGGAACAACACATCCCCCTAAACTTTTATTAGTCATAATAACAAATCCCCCTTCTGTTTTATTGAATAATGTTTGATTTATTAAAATACACATAAACTACTCTTACCCAATTTTTAGAAGATTGAAATGAACTTGAGATTGGCATAAAGACCCATCTTTCTTCTTCTAGTTGAAAATTACATAAATTTGAAAACTATTTAAATCATAAAACATGAAAAAAAAAATTACAATTTTTTTTTTTTTAAAAAAGAGGACATGTTTCAAGGAATAGTCATTGAAATAGAATTCACATTCGTGAAACAAATAGTGAAAATTTCAAAAAAATTTGAAGAACTCTGTAAAATTGTGCAAACAGATTTCAGAAAATTAACTTTTGCAGAATCGTGAAATTTGTAAACACCTAGCAGTTGGGCTCTTTAGACATTTTGTAAATACTTTCAATTAATTTCTTCATTAATTTTGAGAGTTAGATTGTAGTTTTACCAAAGTGGGGGATAACTGTTCTCTAGTCAAACCTTAGGAAGATAGGTGATATTAACCCTTAAAAATTATATGGTTATTCTGTGGGTTAAAACATAATTATTCTAAGACTAAGAAATCCATAGCTCTTTTCGGAAAATTTCTTTTTCATACGCTTAATTTGATTATTGTTTACTAGTTTAACCTTTAAAATAAGAATCCGTAATTATGTTCAAAAGAAATGGCTATAAGTCCTTGAGTACTTTGCACTAATTTAGTAAATTAGGTGAAAATGAAAAAAAAATTCAAGGATCTAAGTAAAGTTTTTGAGTTTAAAAGGTTAAAATTTGATGCATATTATATATATATATATATATATATAAAAGTTTTTTGCTACACAAAATCAAAATGTATTAATAAATGAGTAATACTTGGGGCACAACCAAAATACACAATCTTGGGACACAACCTCTATTTTATGTCTATCTCTTTCTTGATGGGCCCCACAGTGTCAGTAGACCCCACAGTACCCACTAGGACCACTAGGAGAGAGATACACACAAAATAAAGATTGTGTTCCCAAATTTTATCTTTTGATTGTGTCCCAAGTATTAGTTGTTAATAAAAGTTGCAGAAACCACCTAAGCTACAAAGGTAGGTCTAATACAAAAAACTCCACCAAATTGAGTCACCCCAAGCCTATGCTTAACCCTCTCAAAATTAGCCAAGGAAGAAAATCACTAGAGACTCGAGAAACCAAATACACAGACTCCACCCAAATCAAGTAGCACCACAATTACAGACTCCACCCAAATAGCTAGCAGAACCCGAAATCATGAAAATCGCGAACCAAAGATATACCAGCATGCATTTGAGAGTATATATATATATATATATATATATAAAGGAATCAAGATGCACAAACCATCCGCAAAACAGGCCGAACACATTTAGCAGCACAGAATCATTGAGAAGAAGCAAACATAATTAAGCTTCAAGAAACAACGAATTAGCCTAAGAGACCACAAATAACCTCAAGCCACCCTAGTTCATCAGGCTAGCTCCCTCACAAGACCCACTAACCACTCCTAACAATATCAAGATATATACATCCAAAATCTGCACCTACTCTTAGGGGTGGCCAAACGGCCCGTGGTCCGTCCAGTCCGGCCCTAATTTTTAAGGGCTTGGGCAAAGATATTGTCCCGTTCAAGCGGGCTTGGGCAATAATTTTAGGCCCTATCAATTTTAGGGCCGGGCTTGGACAAAGCAAATGAGGCCCGCTTTGGCCCGGCCCGGCCCGACTATTAGTAAAATATATTTATTTTTTGTATTTTGTATTATATAATATATAAATTAATATAATTTTACATAAGATATTCAATGTATATGTATTATCACAAGAGTTTTTATTGAATTTTTGTGAATAATGTGTCTTAATAACCATTCAAAATATTATTTATGGTAATTTTTTTTTAGTTCAAGTTTTTAAAAATATAAAATAAAAAATAGTAATAGGCCGGCCCGCGGGCCGGGCTTGGGATTTTAGTGGTTGGTGCTGTGCCGGGCTTGGGCAACCAATTGTAGGCCCGCCACGGGCTGGGTCGGGCTTGAACAAAGGTACTTACCCTTAGTATAGAGTGCAAGCTCGGCCTTGCCCATGGCCACCCCTACCTACTCCCAACCAGCCAAGCTAGCTTACGAAAAAGTAATACTAAAAAAAATATATATACATATTAAAAAAAAAAGACAGTAATTCAATCCATAAAAATATATGAAGCTTCCAAACATCTCCCATCGAGATTAAAACTAGTGTGATGAAAAAACGAAGCCTCAATACATGTAATGATTGATTCATTGATATGCCCCAAAACATCACCCAATCACCTACCGACAAGTGGAGCCTAGGATGGTCCAACCCCATGACCTTAGCCCATGACCGGTCATCAATGATCACAGAAGAAGAGCACGTGCACACAATCCCACGATTATAGCCCAAACAATGGATAGTTCAGCCCACTCTACCAACTAGTGGAGTAGTGGGATTAGTGCTATGACTTAGTCCAACCCATTACTATGTAGTGGAGTAGTGGGAGTAGTGCTCCTAGAAAAATGCAGTTGCAATCCCTATATATACATAGCTCCAACTCATGAAAAGGTACACAATTCCTCCCTCTCAAACTGATATATTTCATACTCCCTCAGGGACTAACTTGATCGTCGGAGGAGGCTTTGGGTATACACCCATTGCCTTGTTTTGCAGGTATTGTATGAAGCACATCAAGATGCGAGGCGCGTGCACTCTCAATCCAAAGTGCGTGCAGATTTTTGGCTTCATAAAAAAAAATCTACTACCTTATATAAAAGAGCCTTTAGCAAGATTATCAATTTTAAATTTGTCCTGATTGTCATTTCTTGATTTGTTTGAAATGACAGTTTTGCCCTTATTATTTTTTTTTTTTTTTGGGTTCCATTTTCCTTTAATCATTACTTTGAGTTTTTGTCATTTTTTGTGAGTATAGGTTGATCATTTTACTCACAAACTAACCCTTGTTATTATTAGGTCAACTATTAAAATTTAATTATTCTAGAAATGATTATTCAATCAACTTTCAATCAATAATTACAAATATTTACAATTTGGTGCAACTTTTAAATTAAATTAATCTACAAATGATGATTTCAATCAATAATTACAAATATTTATAGTTTGGTTCAAAAAACCCAAAAGTCAACCATTGTAGGTTGTGCCTTGTTTGGCACACCCTCTTTTCAGCTTTGTGGTTTGTATGTTTTGTCGTTCTTCACAAACAAGACACTTAGGGTGCGTTTGATAAAACTGAAAATTAAGTGCTGGATTTTAAGTACTGAAAATTTTAAGTGATGGAATTTTTAATACTGAAAACAGTGCTTCAACTACTGAAATAGAAAGCATTCAGTGATTATTTTCAGTAGAAAATTTTCACTTAAAGTTTTCAGTGGTTTTTTTGGCTGTTTTTTTCAATTAAGTAGTACGTTATCAAATGCACTGAAAAAGAATAAGTGCTGAAACTTTTCATTTTCAGCACTTAATTGGGTTATCAACATACCCTAACTTGTTTGGTTTTGTTTTTATTTTTTGGGTTTTACCAAACAAACCACTAACACAAATAAGGCACAACATAACCTAAATTGGGCTATGCCTTGTTTGGTTTTGTTTTGTTTTGTTTTGTTTTTTTTTTTTTTTGGTTTTCCCAACAAAGCACTAACATTTGTTTTCTATACCCTATATAAAAGAGCCTTAATAGGAATATTCTATAATTACCAAACAAACCATGAATTACTTTTGTAATTAAGGTTTGTTTGAGCCTTAACGCATTTTTTTAATAAATTTTTGAATTACCAAACAAGCCTTAAGTTAATTTTGTACATTATCATTTTCTACATATGTATATATACACACACACACATATAACAATTTATTATTATTATTATTTACTCTTTAAAGTGTGTACATTATATATTAAATTATCAAACTACCCTTTTGTTAAATTGACTTACTGAATTACCCATTTGCATTTTGTAATTGCCCTTGTGTGTGTGTGTGTGTATATATATATATATATAAATGCATATATATATTATTTTATTATATAAAATTATTATTTTGCCTTTTATAACCTTTTTTTAAAGTTCAAAGTGTGTACAATTATAAATTGAATCACCAAATTACCTTTTTTGCTTTTGTAAATTACCATTTTGTATATATGTGCGTGTGTGTATATATATATATGTTATAATTTATTATTATTGTTTATGTACATAGAGTGTGTACAATAAAAAGTTGAATTACTAAATTATCTTTCTGACTACTTTTGTAAATTACCCTTGTTTTTTTATATATATAAATATTAATTTTATTATATATATGAAAATTGAATATACTATTAAAAAAAAAAGAGCATTAAAGTTTAAAATGTGCACAATTATAATTTCATTTCATTAATGGTAATTACCAAAAATTCTTTTGCCTTTTGTAAATTATCATTGTGTGTGTATACTTGTATATTATTTTATTCTATTATGATATATATATATATATATACTCAATAATCAAATTACCCTTACCCTTATGCCTTTTGCAAATTACTTTCTTGTTACCAAAATACCCTTTTGCCTATCGTAATTAATTACACTTTTGTATATATATATATATATGCATATATATTATCTATACGTTAAAGAAAATAGCCTAAAAGTTTAAAGTGAGTACAATTATAAATTGAATAACCAAATAACCCTTATACTTTTTGCAAATTCCTCTTTTGTTAAATCGAATTATCAAATTACCTTTTTATCTTTTGTAAACTATTCTTTTTGTATATACTAGAGGAGTGACACTCACTATGTGAGTGCGAGAGAAAAAAGAGTGATGGTGGATAGTTGAGAAAAGGTCTTTTTTTTAAAAAAAAAATTTTGAAACGATATTTTAATACTTTGTGAAATTATTTTCACTACGAAATTGTGCAGGTTTTATTGTAATTATTGGTATGAGAAAAACTTTTTTGGTACCCCTTCCTCTCTTTTTGTATTAGTATAGATATTTATATATAGAATCAGGCTCCAGTGCGCACTGGGTGAACGCACTGAGTTTTTAAGCCTAAAATTTCGCAGAGTGCCCTGCTTACCATCCCGCTACCCCGCTGACCCACGATTTTTTTAGGCTTAAAAATCCAGTGCGTTCATCCAGTGCGCTTACCCAGTCAGTACTAGAGCCGGACTCTTTGTATATACTCCCTTCGTCCCATTTTCTGTGTCCATCTTGAGGAATCCAACTATTTAAGGGGACAAAAAGAATCTACACCTACTTTCCACAATTGCCCATAATTATTGCACTTTCTTTTTTTTTTGTTATGTTTTGGTGTTGATTGTAAAGAAGGGTAGTTTGGGAAACTATGTAAAATTTGCATACTAATTTTGGAAAGTGGACAACAATTTTGGGACATCCCAAAAAGGAAAGATGGACACATAAAATTGGATGGAGAGAGTATATATATATATTGTCTATGTGTTGTGTTATGTGTTAAAGAAAATAGCCTTAAATTTTAAAATGTGTACACTTATAAATTTATTACCCTTTTATCTTGTGTATAATACTCTTCTGTAAAAAGTTTAAAGTGTATACAATTATTGAATATGAAAATTACTCAAATAACTCATTTCTATTGTCAGCGATGCATGTTCAATACATTTAGGTTTAATATTTGATTTCACTTGTCTTTCAAAACATATTAATCTATAAAATTATGTCCACAATAAGTGCAGCTAAATTTTATTCCTGAGTTTCGACTCAAGATTTTTTTTCTAATGAATTCCGAACATAATTTCTAACTGATCAAAGAAATAGCAAGTAAATGTCAGCCTATAAAATATTTCACTTTAAATTTTTGAATATTTTTATTAGGACTATTAATCCTGCAAGAAATTGTAGGTTTAATGTCAGTTAATATAGATGTTGTTCAAACAAATTTTTTCTAACATCATATTAAGAATTATTAGAACTTTTTTCTCTTTCGTATACACATGAAAAAACAATACATTACATTTTTTTTAATCAAATCCAATGTCCGTGCCTCGCACGGACCGTTTTCCTAGTATTAAGAAAAAAAGTATGTAACAAATTGTTTGTGATAAAAATATCTAGCCAATGTAGAATTGACACGTAAGAGTTTATGTGGCAGGATAATTGGTGGGCCCGAATGAATACTGAAACCGTTATGAACAGCTGTTGCTGATTCACGTTGTTCAAATATTTAACCGCTAGAAGAAGACACGTGTTGATCATCAAGAAGTAATTGAAGAACATGTGTCAATTCAAGGATATAACAGGTGTCAGAGCAGTTATCAGTTTGAAAATAAGAGGGAGTATTCAAACAGAGTTGTTGGGGACCCTCGACGTCTATAAATAGAAGGATTGTGCATTCGAAAGAGATCCTTCGATCAACATCAACATATATCTCTCAATACACTTACTGTATTGTTATTTAGATACTTAAACTTAGGAATAGAACACCTTCGAAGTCATCTTCAAGGTTAGATTGTAGTTTGTTTAATTTAATCAAAGTAGTCTTTTACTTTATTGCTTTCTTTACTGTTTTATTAGGAGTAGTTATCTTAGAATCAGTTTGAAGTGTTTCAATTAAGTGCACCTTTACATGGTTAAAGTCCTGTTTAAGGCATCGAACGTCACCACAATTTGCTTGGTGAGGCGCAGTTTGGATCACACACATTGACAACTTGCTTGCCTGGCACGCTCGCACACACTTATAAATTTTCCAACCAAACATTTTTGGCACGCCCGGTGGGACCCAAGTGTCAAAAGATGACAAACAGAAACCTTCGAACCAATAGGTCTGTTGATAACGCCAATGTTGGTGTTAATATTGCTGAAACTGGTGGTTCTCCACACCAAGATCCTCAGACTAGCAATACTGGGAATCATGCAATCAGTGAAAACCCAGAAATAGGAGTTGAAAATTTAAATTCAATTCCAAATAATGGGAATGTTGGTTCAGAAAGTCAACATGATTTGGTGAGTCAATTGACACCAATATTTGATCATTTGGGAAATATGATTCAGAATGTTAATGTTCTAATCACTTCCCTTAACAACAGTCTACCGCAATTTTCACCAGCGATGGTGCCAAGTGGAAATCCCTCTATGATTCGACAGAATGAAAGAGGTCATGGTCATGGTTTGTTTCAGTCAAATCCTATGAATCATACAAATGGGCCTCCTTTTAGGCCTAATTCACAAGAAAGTTTTTATATGTCTGTCCCTAATAATACTCTTCCAGTATTCGAAGGGATGCAAGGAAACTATGTGAATGGTCAGGATTATGTTTATAGAACAGTAAATATTGAAGAACCAACGCCTAGAGAAAACATAACAGGCCAGAATAGGAGAATAAACAACAATCCTATATTCGATCCAGACCCTACTGGAATAGGAGTGGGTCGAAGGAATGTAAATCCTAGGAGGATGGATAATAATCCTCAACCACCTCCAATACCACCAATGAATCCTTCTTTCGGTCAACCAGGTCATCAACAACCATTTAATATGGTTGATAGGAATGACATGATTAATTTAATCCATGAGGTTTGTGGACCCATGGCTCGGGGGGTACAAACTCCAGTTTATAGGAAGCCTTATCCTGACTGGTTTGATAGGATCGAATTCCCCAGGGGATTTAAATTCCCTACTTTTGCCATGTTTGCAGGAGATGGAAGTCAATCCACAGTTGAACATGTAGCAAAATTCATCAGTCAGTGTGCTGATGCAGGAAATAATGAATATCTTAGGCTTCGTTTGTTTCCTAGTTCATTAACAGATACTGCATTCACTTGGTATACTAATTTAGCCCATAATTCGATCTATAATTGGTCACAAATAGAAGAATCTTTCCATACTCAGTTTTACCAAACAGAACCAGAAGTATCAATGGTTGACTTAGCCAGACTATGTCAAAAGCCTGATGAGAAGGCTACTCAATTCATAAATAGGTTCAAAAGGGCTAGAACAAAGTGTAAAATCATTCTGCCTGAACCTGAATTTGTTAAGTTGGCTCAAAATGGTCTCGAATTTAGACTAAGAAAGAAATTCGATGCTTTAGAGTTTAGAGATCTTGTTGAATTGACTGCTCAAGTCTCTAGATATGAAGCCTTGTTGGAAGAAAAAGTGAAAGAAATGCTTCTTCAATAAAAACATATTATAAAGATCCTAATTATGAGATAGATGCTGCAGAAATAATAGGAAAAGAACCTTTCACATGTAAGAGTCTTGTGAAGAAAAATGTTTCTGCTGAAGTGTATAAATCTAAAGGATCGTTTAAAAAATATTCATTTGATGTTTATAAGTTGGATGAAATTTTTGATCATCTATTAGAAGGGAAAATCATTAAATTATCTGATGGGACGAAATTGTCTTCTAATGATGAATTGAAAGGTAAGAAATACTGCAAATGGCATAGTTCTTGGATCCATTCAACTAATAATTGTACTGTTTTTCGAGACATGATTCAAGATCTGATCAAGAAAGGGAAATTGAAATTCCCTAAAAAAAACAAATGGGGGTTGATGAAGATCCATTCCCAGCAGTTCAAGAGGTGTCAATCAATGTCCATGCTATTTCCTTCGAAGCTCTGGTCAAAGAAAGAGAAAATGCAAAGTCAGAGGACCAGATGAAGAGACTCGAAGAAATAACAAGGAAAAACCCTGATTTATCAATTTTCAACCATGAATATGCAAAGAATTTATGCATTGGTTGTGGAAAAAGATATGCTGAATCTATGATGAAAGGGTTGGGGTCAAAGCAGGCAGGAAGAACAAACAGCCTTTGTTCGAACAAAAGAAAGTGAACACTTCTTATGAACCTTCTTTCCAACCAATCATGAATGTTGGGAGAGGACAGTTTAAAGGACCAATCTATCAAGCCTCAGCATATACTGGACCTATGACAGCAAGGTATGCCTCAAGACCAGTGGCTCCTTTTAAAGCCAATTTTTCAAGGAATTTCCATGTTGGTAATTATGTTCGACCATCAAGGAACATGCAATATGTGAGGCCAGGATTCTCTCATATACCAAAGAAACAATATGAGGGACAGAGAGAAAGGCAAACTCCATTCATACCATCAAAATTGGTACCAGAACATGTGGTGCAGGCTGAAATAGACATGGAGGCATTAAAAGAGTCATCAGAAGTTTGTGAGACATCACAATCATGTGAACCTATATTGGTATCAGGAGTGCCAAATTGGTTTGTTTTGCAAGATGACAGGGTAAAAAATATGATGGAACAACAAGGCCCTCAAAATAAAAATAGGATGATTAAACCTCCTCAGGTTGAAAAGAATACATGGCATGTACTTCAACATCCCAAGGGAAAGAACCAGAATATGGTCTCTATGATAAATAGAACTCAACAAAGGAGATTGCAGAGGAAGTTCACCATGTGGAAAGAATTTTCTAATATGCAGGCTCGAAGTCAGGAGTTAGGAAATGAAGTCAAAAGAGACTCCAGTGAAGTTTCAAAGCCTAATCCCAGGTTCGATCGAAATACCAAAGGATATACTGATACTATGTCTGAGGAAAGTATCATTAAAGCCAAAGTATTAGAATTGGAAAAGGCAATGAGTATTGATGATGAGAATGAAGCAATGACAGTGGTAGAATCCCAAGTTTTGGGAAATGTTGAAATAAAACCTGAAAATGAAGTGATTAAGGAAGAGAACATGCTTATTCAATTTGGCACATTTCCAGAACGAATGGAAGTTAACACTGCCACATTCATGTTACCAAAAATCTTCGAGGCAATAGAAGATCAACAAATGGATGGAGAAATGGAAGTGGAAGTATCTACTGAGGATATATCTGAGGTTAATCTTCCTGAGTTTGTTTTTAGTGATTGTAATTTTGTTTATTCATTCGAAGAACCATCAACAGAAATGACTAAGCATCTTAAACCACTATACATAAAGGCTTGTTTGAATGGTGTTCTTTTAAACAAAATACTGGTTGATAATGGTGCTGCTGTCAACATTATTCCTCAAAATACTTTGAAAAAGATCAATAAACAAAATGCAAAATTGATACAGACCCACATTATGATATCAGGATTTACTGGTGATAAGAAAAACACCAAAGGAGTAATACCAATTGAAACCATAGTAGGTTCAAGTAAATCCAAAACTGCTTTCTTTGTGGTAGATGCTAATCCTAGTTATCATGCCTTATTAGGAAGAGACTGGATTCACGCTAATAAATGTGTTCCTTCTTTAATGCATCAGAAATTGTTGCTTGTGAAGGAAAATTGTGAAGTGGAAACAGTAAAAGCTGATGTTCAGCCTTTTCATACAAGTTCCAATTGTGTCGAAGCTCAATTGTATCAAGATAACGTCCATCCAATTGAACTAAAAGAATCAGAAGATGAATCTCCAGAAAAAAATTGGGACATTTTGGCTGAAATGCCATTTGGTTCTTTGGAACCATTAAGTGATGATAAAATGATTTAATGACTCATACATCTATGGAAATAGGAGATATAGAAGAGACCATTCGACTGATCTTACACAAGTTAATGATGGCAGATTTAGAGTCAAGAATTGAAAAAGACTTGACCATAAACTGGTCAGACTATGTCTTTGAGGAAGAATCACAAGAGTTAAAGGATATTGGCAAGGAAGAATTATCTGTATTGCCAGAAAATTCAATACAAGAGGTGTCACAAGACCCTTTAGTAGAGATCAATTTAGGATCATATCAACAAAAGAGAGTTACTTACTTAAGTTCCAAACTTGGAAAGGATGACTAGTATAAATTGGTCGAGTTGTTAAAGGAATTTAAAGATTGTTTTGCTTGGGATTATGATGAATTGCCAGGACTCGAAAGGAGTTTAGTAGAACATAGGTTGCCTATCAAAGCTGGCTACAAACCGGTAAAGCAACAACCTCGAAGGATGACTCCAGAAGTCACTATGAAGATTAAAGAAAAGATTGAAAGATTGCTCAAGGCAGGATTCATTAGAACTGCCAGGTATGTTGAATGGCTTTCGAATGTTGTTCCAGTTAGGAAGAAAAATGGTAAATTAAGAGTTTGTATTGATTACAGAAATCTTAATTTAGCCACTCCTAAGGATGAATATCCTATGCCAATAGTTGATTTATTAATTGATAGATCTGCTGGGAATGTTATAATGTCCATGATGGATGGCCATTCAGGGTATAATCAAATATGTATTGCTGAGGAGTACATTCGTAAGACTGCATTTAGGTGTCCAGGTAGTATAGGTACCTTCGAGTGGGTACAAATGCCTTTTGGTTTAAAGAATGCAGGGGCTACTTATCAAAGAGCCATGAATGCTATTTTCCATGACATGATTGGAACCTTTTTTAGAATGTTATATAGATGACATAATTGTTAAATCGAAAACATTCGATGATCATCTTATTCACATGAAGTCAACATTCGAAAGAATGAGATGTTTCAAACTCAAGTTTAATCCATTAAAATGTGCCTTTGGAGTTAGTACTAGAAATTTTCTAGGATATTTGGTACATGAAAAGGGAATTCAAGTGGATAAGAATAAGGCACAAGCAATTATTCAAAGTAAACCCCCTTCGACCAAAAAAGAATTACAAAGATTTTTAGGACAAGTCAATTTTATTCGAAGGTTTATTTCCAATACTGCTGGAAGAACTCTGATTTTTTCTCCTTTGTTGAAATTAAAGGATTATGAAGAGTTGAAGTGGGAAGATAAACATCAAACTGCCTTTCAAGCCTTGAAGGATTATTTGGTAAAGCCACCAGTATTAATGCCTCCAAGAAAAGATAGGCCTATGAAGTTATATATCTCAGCAGCAGAAGCATCGATTGGGGTTTTATTAGCCCAGGATAATGATGATAAGAAAGAGCAAGCTGTGTATTACCTTAGTAGGATTTTAAATTCTGCTGAATGCAAATATTCCTTTATGGAAAAATTGTGTTTATCTTTGTACTTTGCAGTTATGAAATTAAGATATTATCTTCTTCCTACTGAAGTTTATGTGATTGCTAAATTTGATTTAATTAAATATATGTTAACTCGACCTATTCTGAGAAATCGAATTGGTAGATGGATTTTGGCATTGTCAGAATTCTGTTTGTTTTATGTGCCACAAAAGGCAGTAAAAGGTCAGGCCTTGGCAGATTTTTTGGCTGATCATCCAAATTGCCCGAAATAGAGGGGAATTATGAAATTGGACAGATAACTATTAGTCCATGGAAATTATGGTTTGATGGTTCAAAAACTGAATTTGATGCAGGCATTGGTTTTGTCATTGAGTCACCTGAAAAGATTAAAACCAAATATGGTTACAAATTAGATTCGAATAAGTGTACCAACAATCAAGTTGAGTATGAAGCTTTAATCATGGGTCTCGAAACCTTGTTGGATCTTAAAGCTACATTTGTAGATGTATTTGGAGATTCCCAGTTGGTCATAAATCATATGAATGGGACATACAAATGTATGAGTAGTTCATTGAAAGTGTATTATGAAACTACAATGGATTTATTATCCAAATTCGACAATGTGAACCTGTTGCATGTTCCTAGAAGTTTTAATGAAGAAGCCAATGATGTAGCTCAGAAGGCATCTGGATTTAAACAAATGATGAAAATATTGAAATGGAGCAAGTTACTTATAGGAAATTATTATCAATATTGGTGGATAGATTACCTTTGGTTAATATTTCAAATTTAGAAGTTCATGATGATTGGAGAAAGCCAATCATAGATTATCTTTCAGGATATAATGAAAAGCCTGATCGAGGTATAAGGTTAAAATATGTCAATTACATCTTACATAGTGGAAAGTTATTCAAAAGAGGAAGCGATGGATTATTATTGGAATGTTTAAATAATCTCGAAGGATTAGAAGCTATAGCTCAAATTCATGAGGGATTGTGTGGAGCTCATCAATCTGGAATTAAGATGAGATGGTTGCTTAGAAGTCATAACATTTATTGGCCAACTATTTTGAAAGACTGTATTGAGTTTGCCAAAAGATGTCAAGAATGTCAGAAGCATGGTCCTCTGAAGCATTTACCAACTGTTGATCTTCAATATGTGATAAACCTTGGCCTTTTAGAGGTTGGGCCATAGATGTGATAGGAAAGATCAGTCCTCCTTCTTCGAAGGGTCATGGATTCATTATTTTAGCCACAAATTATTTTACTAAATAGGTAGAAGCAGAACCCATGCAGACTGTGACTCAAACAATGGTTGTAAAATTCCTAGAAAAAATAATTTACAGATTTGGTATCCCACAAACCATTATATCTGACAATGCTTTTGTATTCGAAGGGGATGTAGTTGCATTTGCAAATAAGTTGGGAATTACAATGTCAAAATCAACCCCATATTATGCCCAATCAAATGGGCAGGCTGAAGCCACCAATAAGATCATAAAAGAAAATATGGCTAAAGTCATAAAGAATAATCCGAGAATATGGCATGAGATTTTACCAGAAGTTTTATGGGCATATAGGACTTCGAAGCGAACAAGTACAGGTGTACCTCCTTATGCTTTAACTTTTGGGCATGAGGCAGTTTTACCTGTTGAAATAAAGATTAATTCTCTTCGAGTGATGAAGCAGAATCAATTATCTTTGATGATTATCAAACATCCATGGCTATTGAATTGGAGGATATTGATGAAGAAAGGATTAGAGCTCTCAATAATATTTTGATACAGAAAAGAATAACATCAAGAAGATATAAGAAAAAAGTACAACCAAGAACCTTCGACGAGGGAGATTTGGTATGGAAAACGATATTACCTGTTGGATCTAAAGACCCAAAGTATGGAAAAATGGTCCCCTAAATGGGAAGGTCCATTCCAAATTCACAAGGTTTTCAAAGGTGGATTTTACCATCTAAAAAATTTAAATGGATTTGTTCATGTTAGAAAAATCAATAGTAAGTTTCTTAAGCAATATTATCCCACTATTTGGGAAGCAAGGAATCTAGAATAAAGGAATGCAGCATTCACAAAGTAAGAACATGTATTCCACATTTAAAATTAAGGTACAAAAACCAGATGTTGGTACATTGCAGAGTCCTATTGGTGTAAATTTTCATGCCAGTTTACTTATAAATTGGGCTTTTAATCTGAAATTGTCCCAAGACCTAGTATACAATTTTGATTGGCTAAGAATAAATTTCTGCCTTGAAATTGATTCTTGGTTCTTCAAAGGTTTCGATTCAATTTCTGTCTTCAGAGCCAACAGCTTTGTTTCAGCATTCCCTTGCTTCACCTTCAATTTGGCCAGTTCAGTTTCTGCAATCTCCAGCTTCTTTTTAAGCTTTTCAACTTTGCTTGAAAGCTTTTCAATTGCAGTGTTGTTCTCACTAAATTCTGCTAACAACTGGTCCATCTCGAGAGTCTTCTCTGTTGTGTACTCCATGTCAACCTCTAGTTTCTTTCTTTCTTCGTTGACTTTTTCTAATAAAAAGCAGTCAAAATCAAAGGTAGACATCAATGCAGAGATGGTTTCTTTGTCAGGAATAGTTATGGCTGAACTATCCAGCATGAACTGGCACAAGATTTTCATAGCTCTTTGCACTTCTTTGTCCTCGAATACTTCAAAAGAGATCTTACTAAACAGTCTCAATGTAGCAAGTGCAACTACTGGATCTATAGAGGGTACCTTTGGCTTGCTTTGACCTGTCATTTGTTGGAAAATTTCTTGGACATTGGTCACAGTAGTGTCTCCCATCTTCAAAACAAACTTTAGACCTTCTTTAAAGTCTTTAACTTCTTCAGGACTCAGATTGGGAGGAAGAGACAGGTGAAATTCCTCAGAACCTGAGACACCTGGGGCAACTTGAGGTTCGAATGAAGTTAATTTTGGAGCAGTTTTAGGATCAGAACTTGTACTTGGCTTTGAAGAGCCAGCCTCAGTTTCAGGAACAGATTCAATCTGGATAGCAAAGGATAAACATTTTCATTAAAATGTGTCTATGAAAATTTATATACCATAAGAGTTTAAATAACTTACTGTTGGTTGGTATTCAATTAATGAAGGTTGAGCACTGGGTGGAGGAGACTTATGAACCTCTGGGATGTTAAAACTTTGGGATGATGGTTCTGGAAAAGTTTGGGGTGATTCAAGTGCAGGTTCCACCTTCGAAATAGGGATTGCTGGAATGGGAACTTCCTTGGTGATTTTTATACCAGCAGATGGTTCAACTGTTGTTTTGGTTTTTTTCTTTCGAGATAAAACAGGGACAGGGCTAACTTCTTCCTCTCCTTCAGATTCAACATTTTCTGATGGAGGAGGTGAGCTCTCTGTTGGAAGGACCAATTTTCTTTTTGGCTTTAAGGGTGGAGGAACAGGAGCTGAAGTTTTAGAGGTCTTTGAAGAGATTGGAATATTTGTCTTGGCCTTCGAAGCTCTGGTTGTTGGTGAAGAGCCTTCTCCAATTGCCACTCCTGTGTTGTAAGGATCAAACAATAATAAATCAGATTTCTTTTTGTCATTTAAGAAGAAGAGAATTGAATTAGAATTATGATTTCCTGGTTGCCTCGAATCAATGTATCTCAAAAGTTGGCACTTGTCCATCTCCACTGATATCAGATTTTCCCACCAACTTGAGAAGGCAGGAGTACAAGTGGTGTAAACTGGTAGGGAAGTGAATTCCAAATTGCTGACTTTGTTCTGATAAACTGCCAGTGCTGCAGTTATCACTGATTCTGGCACCTTTGAGTGAGTCTTATAAGCCATAAGTATATTGGCTTGACTCCTGATTGGGAAAGGATTTGATTGGATAAGCCCAAATTGCCTCGAAAACTGATTGGGAAGGTAAAGTTCACCCTGAGATTTGATGCTAAGGGTATTCCCAAAGAATAGATCCCTACTAATCAAGAAACTTCCCCATGCAGCTTTTAGTTCGAGAGCACTTGCTGCTCTGTCCAAAATTTGACAAAGCCAATGGGGAGAAAGAGGAGATTTGTCTTCAGAACTATAGAGGACAGTGAATGGTTGGAACAGTTTGTTTGGCCTTATTGCAGAGAGATTGAAAAAGAAAGAGATGGATTCTTTGAAGGTCGTCTCAACATTTGGCAATAAGGCAAAAAAGATCCCATGGGCAACAGTGTAGGATAAGGGTCCTAAGTCATGAATTTCTGGAAAGTAAGCATATAGCCATGATTGTAAAATCCAGAAAGGACCACCTTGGGTAAGAACAAAGGGGTCGAAGCACAAATCAGAAAAAGACCTATAGAGAGATCCTAGAACAAAAGGTGCTAAGGTTAACCTTCGACCAGCAGCCAGAGCTTTGGCAATGTTAGAAAACTCGAGGACAACCCTCTAAGAAGAAGTGCAAAATAGATGCTTCGAAAGCCAATACAAGAGGAAGCAGTAATATTCCTTGTCTGTCACTACTCCTGATGATTTTTTATGGGTGGTCAAGAAATTAGTATACCCTAATGATTTAGAATCAGTATTGATTGGAGGACTATCAGATTCAGCCATATAGGGGTGAGCATCTTCCCCATGAGACAAAAACCCTAATAAATGACAGATGTCTAGAACAGTGGGACCTATTGGACCAAATCGAAATTGAAAATGGTTGAAAATAGGGTTCCAAAAACAGAGGGCTGCAGCTAATAAGTTAGGACTAGATTCGATGGAAAATTTTGAAAGGTAAACAGCATGGTAAATCTCCGTTGTGATTAGAATCTCTCTTTTGTTCTCTAAGATCCTATCTACCCATTCAGGCCAATCCTTTGCGGGTTTAGACCAGTGTTGAAACTTCCAGTCATACTTGGGGACTGGAAGATCTTGTTGGTAAGTCAGGCGTTGTTCTCCTAATCTAGGGTAATAGACATGGAGTCTCAGGCTTGGAGTGCTCAGGCAAGGACCTACAGCAATTGAGGATTCCTGGTTGGGAAAAGTAATGGGAACGAGAATCTCATGAATCAGGGAAGTTTCTTGCCCTTGCAAGTAACGCTCTTGTTCGTCTTTGATGATCTGTTCAAAGTCATCGCAGATTTTTTGAAGTTGAGTGTTATCACCAGATTTTGCCATCTTTAGAAGTGAAGTGGTTGGATTGCAAAGAAAATGGTAAGAAAAGAGAACAAAGTACGAAGTGAATAAATAGAAAGCAAAATGAATTTGTAGAAGTCAGAAGGTTTGTTTTTCCTTTTGTTTGTCTATTTATAGCCTTTGGTGACGTTTGGAAAGAGATGCATTTATTGAAAAATAGCTGTTAGATTCAGTTACCTTTTTTGGACCGTTGCATCAAAGGAAAAGACATACTAGTTCAGAATGAACTAATTGATAAGAACATGAATTTTTCATAATTCATTACATTGAAAAGGAAATGCGGTTACAGTTCATGAACATAATTGGTAAAAATGGGGAAACCCATAGGTAACTAAATTGTGAAACATGGCCCAGTAATAGGCAAAGTACTCTGCTTCTAGTTCTATTTCGAGGCATAGGTTCCTGGCTTGTAAAGCCAATTTATCTTCGCTTCGAAGTGTGAGATAAGCATTCTTGAGTTGTTTTTCATACTGATTAAGCCGCGAGTTGATCTTGAACAAGGCTTTGCGAAGATTTCGAAGTTCCTTGGCTAATGAAGTCTTGCCTCGAAGAGATATGCCAATAGCTTTGGCTTCTTCTTTAAGATATGCAATTCGATTTTCAAGGTCAGGTTTCGAGTAATGAGAAACACTACTTTCTTCATCGGAACTGCCACAACCATAGATGTATTTTTCCTTGAACTCTGAGACTTCATCAAGAAGTGCATTGGGTACTTCCTTAAGGCTCTCATAAAGATCCATTAGGTAATTCAAATGATGGACACTTTCTTGGTGATGAGAATACCATCTTATATGAGGAGCCAAGGTTCAAAGGGTGAAATCCATTTGGGTTCGAACAAGGGTTGAAATATTCCATTCATGGCACAAGATGTGGCAACTCCATTCGAAATTAATTCGAGCCTTTGGATTTTGTAAAATAGAGAAGGGAAGATGTGAAAAGGCAACTAGAAGCCTTTGAGCTTGGATGATCAAGCAGGGAGAAGGCAACAGAATGGGTGGAGTATGTTCGAAAATAGGACCATGCCTGCATAATTGGTCTAATTTCAAAAAAGGGTCACCAATATCGTCAGTGGGATCCACCACTCGAACTTTGGTGTCAGGAAAGCCTAGTACAGAATGGTCGAAGAGAAGTACTCTCTCTTCATAATCTTTCTCAAGTTTGCATTTAGAAAGGAAGGCTGAGGAGTAATGCTCATTAGAAAAATCCTCATGAGATGCTCTTACATATGTGTGAATGGGGGGTCTGCCTTGAGGAATTAAGATATTACCTCTTTTAAGCCTCTTACCAGGAGGACTGGTTGAGGAGATCAACCAGGCATTCAACAGATTTTGCTCTCGAGAGAGATGATTCGAAAATGGATCGTATGGTTTTATTGTCCTGCTTCGAATTATCCCTTTAGTTTCAGGATAGTCAAAGTTTGGATGAACAACTGAAGGCATTGTAACTGTGGTTTCGAGCTTCATACCTTTATGATATCCTACTCCTTCACCACGGGAAATAGGTTATTCCCAAGCAGGAGGGAATGTTTGGTTATTATAAATCGATTTGGAAGAGTTCGAAGAAGAATTTTGCCCTGTTGAAGAAGCACTTGGTCTGTTCAACATTTCATGCCACTTGCCCCACTTCGAGTAGGTGAGGGGTTCAGTAGGAATTTCAAGGAGATCCCAATTGGTTCGAGAAGAAATTTCAGGGCGTTTGGTTGATAACATCACTTCTTCGGCAAGATCTAGAGGAAAGTAGTTACTGCTATCGAAAGAAGATTGAGAAGAAGACATGAATAATAGAGCAGATTCGAAAGAACAAGGTAGAGAGAAGGTTTCAAGGATCAATCAGATATGATGCTTTGTGCAATCTATAAACATTTGAAGATCGCATAACATGTTAACTACCCGGCATGATCTGTCCATGATCACCATTATCTTTTTTGAACCAAAAGAAAAATGGCGCGGGTGGTAATGTTTGTGATAAAAATATCTAGCCAATGTAGAATTGACACGTAAGAGTTTATGTGGTAGGATAATTGGTGGACCCGAATGAATACTGAAACCGTTATGAACAGTTGTTGCTGATTCACGTTGTTCAAATATTTAACCGCTAGAAGACACGTGTTGATCATCAAGAAGTAATTGAAGAACAGGTGTCAATTCAAGGATATAACAGGTGTCAGAGCAGTTATTAGTTTGAAAATAGGAGGGAGTATTCAAACAGAGTTGTTGGGGACCCTCGACGTCTATAAATAGAAGGATTGTGCATTCGAAAGAGATCCTTCGATCAACATCAACATATCTCTCTCAATACACTTACTGTATTATTATTTAGATACTTAAACTTAGGAATAGAACACCTTCGAAGTCATCTTCAAGGTTAGATTGTAGTTTGTTTAATTTAATCAAAGTAGTCTGTTACTTTATTGCTTTCTTTACTGTTTTATTAGGAGTAGTTATCTTAGAATCAGTTTGAAGTTTTTCAATTAAGTGCATCTTTACATGGTTAAAGTCCTGTTTAAGGCATCGAACGCCACCACAATTTGCTTGGTGAGGCACAGTTTGGATCACACACATTGGCAACTTGCTTGCCTGCCACGCTCGCACACACTTATAAATTTTCCAACCAAACACAAATGAATGAAACTGTGAAAAGTTAATGTCTTAAAGATACATTTCTATATCTATACTATATTATAAAAGAGCCTAAATTCCTTAGATGCTAAATTAATTTGGCCTTTATGGACATTTTACCTAAAATAGAATATTCCCTAGATGCCAAATTAATTTGACCTTAATGGTCATTTTGCCTAAAATAGAATATTCCCTAGATGCCAAATTAATTTGGCCTTCTTGGTCATTTTGGGTTTATAATTTGATTGTTTGGTAATTTCACATTACATCTATCTACATCAACTTACTATGAATAGTAACTTGAGTCTTGTTTGGCAAAGTTTGTTTGAGCCTTAAGACATATTTGAAGGAACCTTTGCATTACCAAACAAGCCTCATATTAATTTTATAGATTTAAGGTTTGTTTGACCCTTAAGACATCTTTTAATGAATCTTAGAATTACCAAACCAGCCCTAAATTACTTTTATAAATTACCCTTTTTGTGTATATGTATAAATACATAGACATACATACATACATTCATACATATTATAATTTATTATTATTCTTAATGTATTTAAAGTGTGTACAATTATAAATTTAATTATCAAATTATCCTTTTGCCTTTTGTTATTACCCTTGTGTGCATATGTATACATATACTATTTATAACACCCACATTTGTGTTATTTCTTTTGCATTACATTGTCATGCATGATAATGTGATGTGGCGTGTCTTATGACACATGTTTGGGTGAGTTTTGACTCGCGAGTTGATTTGGGTGTCTGTATTAGAGAGCCCTTTGAAACTGTGGTGATTGAGGATTTATTGTTGCGACGTCTCTCCGAGTATGAGACGGTCACTGTGGAACATTTTAAATGTTTATCTAAAAATAAATGTTTACCTGTGTATTTCAATATCTGTATTAATTTCTGTTTTAGAATTTATATCTGTTGCTAGTTTTAGTATCCTGGTGAAAACGAATTAACACGCTATAAATTTGGTAGGCTAATTAGCAACTTTGGAAACGTCATGTAGAAATTCGCGTTTTAGCGACCAAACGAAACTTAGTCGAAAACTTTTATAATTTTGAGGTTTCACTTATAAAGCTATGAATAAGCTGTATAGAAAGTTTCAGAGACTAATTAGGAGTTTTGGAAACTCGTGGGGAGGTAAACGTAATTCCCGAGAGTTTTACCTATATATAGATAGAGATGACTTTAGATTTTTCTACAACTCTTAACCTAAGTTCAAGAAGGAGGCCAAGGGATATTTTAGGAGTTTAGAGCTTTGCAACGCCAAACGACGACCTTCCGTCAGTCTGTTTTCTCCCACATTTCATATTCAAGCTCCTCGAGGTAAGAGCTTCGTTTTGATATATGTTAGGGCTTGTTTGGCCAAGTTTTCGGAAAAGTTGTTTTCTAGAATTTTTCATAAAAGTTGATAAATGGAATTTTGATTCATAGGAATTGTACTAGACGGACTTCTGCACGTTCTTTGTACACGGGTTTTCTTTGAATCAAAGTTTAAGAGCATAAATCGGAGGTGAGTGATTCAACTATGTTTTTGGAATGGTTTCTTGACATGCATTCATGTTATGTTTGAATAGCATGTATTAATACTTAGAGATATCTTGTGTAGTTCATATTGGGCATTTATATTGATAAGTAGGCCCAATAGCACGATGAAATGTTTTGATTACCGCAACCATGGTGATATGTAATTGAGCATGTTAAGTTGCTTATTTGGGTCAGAAGGAGCACATGGTCACCGTGCCATTTTGTGGAGCCGATATAGGCATTAAGGTCGCACGATTGAAGAGAAGAATCTTGGGTCTTACCCTTTCGCGTGGACTTATTGGCGAGGAGTCGCGGATTGGGAATATGGACGGGCACGTGAGTCTCCGGCGACTAGTATGAATTGTAGAGATGTGAATGCGGACATGTTTATCATTCATGTGCATATGTTGTTTTATTCACTAAGCGTTAGCTTAAACAAATCGAATATGTGTGGTTATTCAAATAACCATTTCAGGTGTAAATCCTGGCGAGGAATCGCAGAAGTGAGCACGTGGGTTGGGAGTTCTTTTAGAAGGTAACTTGAACGTTAATCTTGTAGTTTTGAGACAATAGGAATGTTGTAATAAGAATTTTTATGGTTTTTAGTTTTGTTTAACTTGGTATGTTAGAATGAATCTAAAACGTTGTAATAGTTAGTAGCCTGTTGTAACTGTGCTTTGGTAATATGTTAATACAGTTAGGATTGTTTTTGGAGTACTTTTGGAAGAGTGTGTTTGATCCCCGTTTGAATTCAAAAGCTTTTAAAACTTGAAAATGCTGCAGAATGTGTTGCTGCCAGGGGATCAGTCGACTGGTTTGTTGAACAGTCGACTGGAGCCTCCTTTTCAGCAACTCTCTGCATTGTTTCGCGGAGGATCAGTCGACTGGGTCCCCGACACAGTCGACTGGATCATGGTTTTCAAAACTGATATTTTGGCCAGGCTGGACTTCAGTCGACCGGACTTTACCAGTCGACTGAAATTTTGAAGCCCCAGTCGACTGGGTGTAGAAAGTAGTCGACTGGATGGTGTTTTAAAACCCAACTTTCTGCTGGACCAGGATCAGTCGACTGGGTCTGAGGATCAGTCGACTGGACGAATAGTTTTCAAAATGACTTGTTTATTCCGCTGCGTGTGTTCTTCAAACTAATTTTTGGGAACGTTAATGAATTGGTTTAGCCTCGGTGGCGTGCCATGGGCTCCGGTTCCGCTATTGTGGGACCAGGCTGTGACACTATTATATTATATATACATATACATATACTATTCTATTGTATTATTAAACTTATTATTTTGCCTTTTGTAATTTGGTAAAGTTGAAATGGTGTACAATTATAATTTAAATAACCAAATTACCATTTTGTTAAATTGAATTACCAAATTACCCTTTGCCTTTTATCAATTACCCGTTTGTATATATGTATAGTAGCGTTGGCACGTGCTATGCACGGGTATCATTGAAATTTTTTTTATTTTTATTTACTTATTTATTTTTTAAATTTACTCAGGAAGTCTGGAAAAAAGAAGAAGTTTAAGTCAAAAAATGGGAAAAAAAAGACATACAGTGGGAGAGAGATGGATATAGTGAGTGTGAGGGAAGTTACTTCAAAAATGTAATTGTGTAGCATGCATTTATGTTTTTTATTTTTTGGCTTTTTATTTTTCTGTTTTGAATATTATTTATTTTCTGTAATAACCTGCATTTTCATTCATTCGCATTGTTATATTTAATATTCATTGTCCACTTTTATTTTAAATTACAATTCTTGTGTGTAGAATTTATTTCTTGCTTTATTTCATATTTGAAATTCTTATTCGGGCCAAACTGCAATTTTACAAAATTAGTGATACCTGTGTTGGATTTCAAAACTGTATTTCGAAACAGTGGAAATACTTTCTTTTAACTCAAGCTGCATTTTTATAAAACCATTTCTTACGTTAAAATGAATTTTCGGTATTTTTGTGACGGACACCGCGCCCCGAAAATACCAGTTTACTTCCAAAACTGTCCGCGCTGTGCTAAACCTCCACAGATTGTGGAAGTGATGTAAAGCAAGATTTGACATTTGCTTTATTTCTAATTATGGAAACTAATGATTGACTTAGGCCTTGTTTGGCAATGCATTGTGTGAGTGTGTTAACTTAAGACCATAAGCTTAAACTTCCAAACACCCACAAGTTGGCCCCTTATATATCTAACTTGAGCCTTGGTGAATTGTGGAGATACATATCTGTGTATATACGTATGTAACTGTGTGTGTATATTCTCCAGCTTAGTTAATTTGAAAAACAAAATCAATTTGTTGAGTAAGAGAGGTTTTTCTTGGCCTCCAAGTTCATCTACTCTCTATATACATACACTCTCACACACTCATAACTCTCACATTCTGCACATACATAACACAGAGAGAAAAGAGAGAGCTGGAGAGTTAATTTCAGAAGAATTTTGTAGAGAGAGAAGCTTAATCCCTATAACCAAAGCTTGGGTTTGAATTTCTTAGCTTGTGATTCTTTCTCAACACACACTTCATCTATATCTCAGTGAGTATTTCTAACTCACTCCAAATGTAATTCTATGCTTAGTTACTACTTGGGTGTATGTAATTGTTAATCCCCATAGATGATCATACGTTTGAATTTTAAAGCTTTGAAACATGGATTTTTCAAACTTAACCAAAATCCGTTTTTAGAGATGATTATGAAAGATTATACATCATATATGTTATGTTTAGAATTGTAGAGCTTAATTTGTTCATATGAAAAAGTATATAAGAAAATTAGTTTTGTCATCTTTTAGTCTTTCATTAAATTCTAGAGTTATAGTTTAATTCATGTAAAATTGATTATGGATTCATAATCCTTGTGAAAAACCGAAGAGATCCATATATTATATGTCCTATATGCTTCGGATTTGCAAAATGGGTCAAAATGGACCCTTAAACTGAAAACAGAGCAGTTCTGACGAAGAAGATGAAGCCTCTGCTTCATCTCGCGCGAGCGAGAGTCCCGAGAGCGGCCCACGCGAGCAACCCGCGCGCGCGAGGTTTGCGTTCCCAGGCAGATACAAAAGTTTTATAAAAGAAAAATGAAAATTTGGCAGATCGCGCGAGCGATCTTCCTGTACTCTGGCAGAAAGAAAAGTTTTAATAAAGAAAAGGAAAATTGGGCATATCGCACGAGCGGCCTGCGCGCGCGACTTTGGGCAGTTTCTAGTTTTGCTTGTTTTGTGATGAAGGACTGTTTGGGAGCGGCCCGCGCGAGCGACCCCTCGCTCGAGCGGCCCGCGCGCGCGACTTTGGGCAGTTTCTAGTTTTGCTTGTTTTTGTGATGAGGGACTGTTTGGGATAAAATCTATATACTGTTTGAGTACTGTTTGGGAAATTTATTAAATTAGAGTCTTAATTTGTTATGTTTGAGCGATTAAAACGATAAATTGAGACTTATCAATCTCCGTACGCACGTTGTTTATATAATTCAGTTATTTGCCTCATGTTTTAAAGTTTCATGACATACATGTGGAGTCAGTTGTACATGCATGGTGAGTGTGAATGTTGGTCAGTACGGAAAAGAGAAATGGTCAATGTGGTATAGTGAGTGCCGTTGAGATTGTGATGTGGACACTCCCTGGTAAGTGAGTACCAAAGTGTGTTGTGGTTGAGATTGCGGCGAGGGTGTCTTTGAAATGCGACGGTGGCAAAACTGGACACTCCCTGACGACCATGGTAGCGTCAAAGTGTGTGAAGCCGAACTTGGATATTCCCTGGCACCTATGGAAGTGCTATAGTGTGGCCTACGGACACTCCCTGATACCCGAGTCTGGATACTGCGTGAGGGTTCCTCCGGTATTTGCATGGCGGATTAGGTAGTCAAAGTGTGAGGCAATGGACACTCCCTGGTACCCCGGACCAAAGTGTGAGGCAAACTGGACATTCCCTGGCACCCCTGTGCTAAAGTGTGGCTATCTTAGTGTTTCAAAGATACCGGTGTGTGATGTTGGGTTGTTGGGTTTTGTCGAGAGAAAAAAGTCGGTAAGATGAGATGGTGCATTGTTCTCATACACGGTCACATATATGTGAATTACATCTTTTAAATAATATTGTGCTTAAAATGACCTCCATGCTTTAATGTAAACTTATTGGATTTAATGAGAATTGAAAAAGAGGTAAATGAGCATGTTTTACATTCAAAGTCATGTTTTTAATACTCACCAGCTTCTTGAAGCTGACGGCGTTGATGCGCCCTGGACATTCGTGTTCAGGCTTTTCAGGTTATGACATTGCTGGACCGTATGACTATGCAAACTGAGAATCCTTGCTGGAAAGAGAATTTACTTTTATATGTTTTAAGTTATAAACTGTTTTGTAATAAGGATGACTGTAATAGATATTAAGTTATTGTTTTGTTTTAAGGCGGTTTGTGCCTTTAGAGACCCCGTGCTGTAATATGTAATGGGTTAGAAAAATAGTTGTAAGCTTTGATTGCTCTACTCTGATTATATGTTTTTGTTGTTCGACGTTTGGGACGGAATCGATCCTTCAAACTGTCGTGACTTACGGGTCCATAAAGGAAATTAAACGCTTTCCATATTTATGCTACGTCGGGGCGTGACATTTTCAATATCTATATTCATAACAGTTATATATCTATACTACACTATTGTGTAGTAATGCCATGTGGCATCCCAATAATACGGGAGTGCTACGTGGCATCAACATTGCTAGTTATATATAAATATATAAATCTATAGATTTACATATTATAATTTACTATTAATATTTATGTATTTAAAGTGTGTGCAACTATAAATCATTTTTCCTTTTTTGTAAATTACCATTGTGTTTATAAATATACATATATATATATATTATTTCATTATATTGTTATTATACATATAAATTGAATTACCAAGTTTTAATTTATGTATTTAAAGTGTGTACAATTATAATTGAATATTTATCACCTTACCCTTTAGTCTTTTTGTAATCTACCCTCGTGTGTTTATATAAATATATATATATATATATATTATTTTATTATACCATTATTCTATATATATTGAATATGTCATTATATACATAAAATTGAATAAAAATGTGTACAATTATAATTTGAAAAATAAAATCACCCTTATGCTTTATGCAAATTACCTTTTTGTTCTATACCCTTAATGAAAAAAGCCTTGGAGTTTAAAACATTTACAATTATGAATTCCCTTTTATTAAATTGAATTGCCAAAAACTCTTTTACATTTTGTAAATTACCCTTATGTGTTTGTATATGTATACATATATATTATTTAATTATATTATAATATATGTATGTGTGTAAATTAAATAACCAAATTACCTTTGCCTTTTGCAAATGACTCTTTTATTAAATTGAATTACCAAATTAACCTTTTGTATATTTGTGTATATATATATATATATTTATATATACGTTAAAGAAAAGAGCCTAAAAGTTTAAAGTATGCACAATTGTGATTAAATTGAATAACCAAATTACCCTTGTGCTTTTTACAAATTACCCTTTTGTTAAGTTGAATTACCAAATTACCCTTTTGTATTTTGTAAATTATCCTTTTTGTAAAAGTTTAAAGTATGTACAATTGTAAATTGAATAACCAAATTACCCTTATGCTTTTTACAAATTACCCTTTTGTTAAGTTGAATTACCAAATTACCCTTTTGTATTTTGTAAATTATCTTTTTTGTATATATCTATATAATAAGTTAGAGCGGTGTGGGTCCCTCTCAAATTAGCAACTTTCAATCCGAGCCATTCAGACAAGTTTAGATATTTTAAACCGTCCGATCATTAGTTCACCAAAAATGGTAACGTGCACACACACCAAATCAGTTTTCAATTTACTCTTATACCTTCCAATTCGGTTCTCTCTCTCTCTCTCTCTCTCTCTCTCTCTCTCTCTTATACACACACACACACACACACCTCAACCCCAAATGGAGAGACCCATATATCACTCATATCTCTTAAGCCTTTTTTTTTCCCCTTTCAGAAACTTTAAAAAAGGCTAACAAAGGCTAAGTATTGATTGGTTAATTTTGTTTTTTTTTTCCTGGTTCTTTCCAAAATCTTAGAAAAAGTCTTTGTTCTTTCTTTTTCTTTTTTCTTTTTTTTTTTTTTTTCTTTTTCCCTTCTAAATGCATGGAAAGTATAGTTTTTCAAAAGTTTCTAGAAGGAAAAAAAAAAAACAAAGGCCAAGTATAGATTGGTTAAGTAGTTCAAGAGATGTATAAGTCACAGCACAACTCTGAAACTACTGAGTAATATTATACTTTTCAGATTTCTATGTTAATGGGACCACTTGATTTTTCATTGGAGAGTGTTGAAGTAATCTAATAATATTGAAGATGTTTACAACATGTTTTGGAAATAACTAAATCATTGGAATAACTAAATTTGAGAAGCCTATGAATAAAAAAAATAAAAATTGAGAAGCATAACATTACTTGAAACTAATGTTGACATGTATGTTGCTGTAAACTCAATACGCTAAATATGTTATGACCTGAAATGAAAGAGGTACGCATATGAAATTATGTTTTTTTTCCTAACAAATTTACAGCCCGTCTTTATAGTCATTATACTCCGCATTTTTTTTTCCACCCGTGCTACTATATATATACTCATTGTGTGTTCCATGCAAGGAAGAAGATAGGGTGGGTTAAGGCCTATTTGGGAAATTAGTTTATGGGCGAACTTGTATGTGTTAGGAAGTTGGATTGCCAAACAGAGCCTTAGGTCTTAAATAAAAATAAAACATATAAAAGAAACAGTCATATTAGCCTTTTTTCCAAGCTTTAGAAGGAAAAAAATGAAAAACAACAGGAAAAAAAGGATTAAAAGAGTATCATATATCTAGAACCTTCATACTCAATTATACGCAAAAGATTTGATCTTTTAAAGTATTAAATTTCTTTTTTTCTTTTTTCGCTTCGTGCCCACGGGCACGGATCATCACTAGTGTATATATATATATGTACTAGCGTTGGCCCGTGCTATGCACGGGTATTATTGAATTTTTTTTTTAAAATATCTATATATATCTACCTAAGAAACCAAACCAAACCAAACCAAACCAAGCCTTGTGTCCCAATCAATTGGGGTCGGCTATATGGATCTTTTTTCTCCATTCTGCATGATCAAGAGCTATATGCTCATTTAAATTATATATATTCATATCTTGTTGCACTACATATTCCCAAGTCAGTCTAGGTCTTCTGATGAGGGCTGATATTTGTAGAATATTGGCCCGATAAAAAGGAAAAATTGGATGAACTTAACCCCACATCTCTAGTATTACCTGCATTTGTGCCGTAACTTATCTTTTTACACAATGATGTGTTTTCGTGGTATGCTGTTGTGCTCTGCCCTTTAAATGTAGGTTCTGAAGTTGGATTGAAGTAAAAGTTCAAAGGGGATAGGTCAAGAAACAAGAGAACATCTCAAAGATGAAGTTTTAGTACCAATCGATTGATATAATGCCAATCGATTGGAACCCATTTAGAACCAATCGATTGGTATTGTTAACAATCGATTGCTATAAATACCAATCGATTGGTATTATTGTCAATCGATTGGTGAAAGCTGGAGTCAAAGTTCTTTAATGGAGCAAGATCTCAGCGATCAAGACGACAACCAGCCGTTACACTGTGAACTTGGATGACTTTAGCTCGTGATATTACTGTATAAATAGAGCTGAGTGAAAGGGGTCAAGGTTAGCTCATTTTGTTTTGTTTTGTAGGAATTTCTTGGTTCTAGTTTTTGATTTAAACAAAATTCAGCTGGAGAATTCCGCACTTTTCAATTTCTGTACTCAATCAGGTTCAACTTATTGTGTTTTGTTACATATTATTCCATTGCAGTTTGGTTTTCAATCTCCATTGTAATCTCAAGTTTTCATGTGTGAATTTATGTTTAAATTCAATTTTGATAGTAATATCCAATCTATTATTATTTTCGCAAGTTTAAATATGCTAGAGTAGAGTTTTGGTTGGGAATAATGTGAGGAAATATTGTTCCAAGCCACTGCCATGGATCTGTGAGATAGTCGATGGCAATCGATTGGACACAGAAACCAATCGATTGCTATGGATTCCAAGTCAATCGATTGGTAAAACATACCAATCGATTGGCATGATCATGACTTGGGCAGAATCCTTTTAGTATCTTGATAACTTCTATTTCATAAACTAAGCCCAAATTGATCTTCTAAAGTTCAAATTGCAAATTGATTTTGAAATAAAAGCTCTTTACACTAATTAGTTCAATGAGCGTTTATGACGAACATGTCGAATATTCTATATTCGATTTGTTTATCGTTGTTCATAGAGTTAATTAGTAATATTTCAGTCCTTCATAAATAAGTGAGGTAGTTGAACCACTAAGTATGTGAAATTCACATACTTAGTGTCTAGGATGCTTAACTTAATCATTTTTTGAAATATGGAATACTATAAGGATAAAACCCTGATTGTTCGTTATTGTTAAATCATGGTAGTGGCTGGTACTATGTGGACTCATATGTTCCCAACACTTTTTCAATTATAATTTTAAATCATATTGCTTTGTTTTGTTTAATTAAGTTGTCGCTTTACTTTAATTCATCAATTTTTAATCTCGAATTCAATAGGGCCGTTAAAACCTCCACCTTTAAAGAAATCATCTTTTCTTTTCTTTAGGATTCTATCTAGATCCTTCTGTCCTTATCCTCCGTCCTTTGGGATACGACCCGGTCTTACCGATTATAACTCGATGCGACCGTCTACACTTGGGCATACTCTTTAAGAGACCACACATTTTCAGTCGTGTCAAGTTTTTGGCGCTGTTGTCGGGGACGGTAACAAAGGCCAGGGATTTTAGATTGATCCAATCTTTCCTTATCCCATTTCTATTCTTCTTTTTGTTCTTCAGAACACAAGCTGTGTTGGTCATCACAAATTTACTTGAAGATTCCATTGATAGTGCTGATAATCCCATTTTTACTCCGTCTACTTCTAATCCAATGTTTGACACGGAGAGCCAACAAGGAGAGAATAGGCATGACCTCATCAATGACGGTCAACGACCTTTACGAAAACTCTTGGCTCCTGATCGAACAGCCACACCTTCTTATATCCGCATCCCTCCGCACACGGGTACATTCCATTTTCGTAATGGAATGATCCAACTATTACCCACATTTCACGGGATGGAGAAAGAGAAGGCGTACTTACATATTCGAGACTTCGAAGACGTTTGTGGCACTTTCACAGATCAGACCTGCCCGAGTGATATAATCCGACTAAAGCTTTTTCCCTTCACCTTGAAAGACAAAGCAAAGTCATGGTTATTATCGCTCAAACCAAACTCTATTTCGACTTGGCCAGCAATTTATGAAGCCTTTCTCAAAAAGTTCTTCCCTAATCGGTTAACGACCGACATCTTGAGACAAATCAAGTTGTACAATCAAAAAGAGGAAGAAACATTTGTCGAAGCATGGGAGCGATTCAAGGATTTGTTATTGCTCTGTCCACATTATGGTTTTGAGAAGTGGCGAACAATAAGCTTCTTCTATGACGGCCTTAGTCCAAAATCAAAGAAACTCATAGAAACTACGAGTGACGGTGAGTTTATGAGCAAAAATGCAGATCAGGCTGAAGCTCATTTTGAATGGTTGGCCGAACACTCACCAGAATGGGAAACTCAAGTGACAAGAACTCAAACTAGTTCGAGTTCAAGTCATAAGAGTATTTATCAATTGAAAACAGAAGATGGTTTAATGAAGAAATACGAGCAACTATCTCGTAAGTTGGAGGCATTGGAAGTAAAGAAGGACCCAGTAATACAATTTGCTTCTGAAGAATCATGTTCTAGTTGTCTACAAATGGGGCATACCTCTCAACATTGCCAAATATACCCTGTTTACCAAGAACATAGTCCAGTAAAGGTACACGCTGTAAATGCCCCTGGTTATTTCAACCCCAATGATAGGTGGAGTCATCCTGGTTTCGACCAAAGAAACAGTACTGCCACAGCAAACCCATCACAACAGTGGCAGCCGAACAAAGGAAACCAATACCGACCTCAGAACCAAGGGTACCAATAGAGTTACCAACCTCCTCCTACCTATCAACAAAATCAAGGGTACCACCCGAATCAATATCAACAAAATCACTCACCTCAACCCAACTACAATCAGAGGAGCAACAACCAATCTTCATCCAACACTTATATGACACCTCATAAGAAGGCACAAGGGGATCCTAATACACTCATGATGCAATAGATGATGCAGCTAATGAGTAAACTCAACACGAGTGTGGAGAGATTGGCTGCTCAACAAGGAGATAGAGAGAGAATAATGTTTCCAGCACAACCAGAGCCTAATCCTAGAGGCCAACACTCAGGTTCAGGCTCCTTAGGGTCGGAATCACATGAAGAGGCTAAGGCTGTGACTGTGTTAAGGAGTGGAAAAGTGATCGAAAAAACTTCTCCTCTCCAATCCCCTATAGTTGACAATGAAGAAGAAGTGGAGGATGAAGAAGAATTAGTGGAAGAAGAGAAAGAGTGAAACAGTTGAGCCCGAAACAATAGTTCCCGAGGATATCGAGATAAAGAGAAGACCTGGAAAAGAACCTCTTCTCGAAGAGGTTCCCAAAAATCCTTTTCCAGCACCATTTCCTCAGAGGTTAAAGAAACCTAAACAAGAAACCAAAAGTCAGGAGTTTTTGGAGTTATTCAAGCAAGTAAAAATCAATCTCCCACTCCTTAACGCGATTAAACATGTGCCTTCCTACTCCAAGTTCTTGAAAGACTTATGCACTGTCAAAAGGAAGCAAAGTGTTAAGAAGAGTGCTTATTTGGCATACCAAACAAGTGCAATTGTAAAACACGACTTGCCTCCCAAGTACAAGGATCTAGGTACACCAACGGTTTCTTGCATAATCGGTCAGAAGAAAGTGAACAATGCTCTGCTCGACTTAGGATCAAGTGTTAATCTTCTACCTTACACTGTTTACCAACAGCTAGGGTTGGGAGAACTTAAGCCCACTCGCATTACTCTATAACTCGCAGATCGATCGATCAAGTATCCGCGAGGAGTTTTAGAGGACGTTTTGGTCCAGATTGACACTTTTGTCTTTCCTGTTGACTTCGTCGTTCTAGACACTGAACCAGTCCGCAATGCCAAATCTCGGATTCCGGTAATCTTTGGACGGCCTTTTCTTGCGATGATTGATGCAACTATCAAAGTTAGGAGTGGAGTAATAACCGTTGTTTTCGGGAACATGACATTAAATATCAAGATCTTCTTAAATCCCAAAATTGAAGATTTTGATGATGATGAAGAGGAAGTAAACCGGGTAGAGTCGATAATCCAGGATTGTTTTGATTCGACTGCTCCGTCAGATCCCGTGGAGTCCATTATCACTTACTCTTGTTATGAATTAGACAAATACACTCCACAAGATGAGGAGATGCATCAATTGCGTTAAATATTGGAGGTGGGAGAAGAGGAAGTTGCAAGGGCAATGTGGACTGCCCGATATGAACAATTGCCGCCAAAGACCAAGTTGGCTGTGCCGTCGAACCTGCAATTCCCAGAGTTAGATTTGAAGGAGCTCGCAAAAGAATTAAAATATGTGTTCCTGGGAGAAGAGAAGACCTTTCCTGTGATAATTTCATCCGTTTTAAATCTAGAACAGGAAGGTAAACTGATCAAGTTGCTCAAGCAACACATGCGTGCGTTAGGATGGACCGTTGTTGATTTGAGAGAAATTAATTAGTCCATCCATATGCACCCACAGGATTTACCTAGAGGAATATGCCAAACTATGTCGGCAAATGCAAAGGCGTCTTAACCTAAAGATGCAAGAAGTAGTAAAGAAAGAAGTTTTGAAATTACTGGATGTTAGGGTGATATATCCGATCTCGGATAGTCCTTGGGTAAGTCCGACTCAAGTAGTGCCGAAGAAAGCAGGCATTACAGTAGTGAAGAGTAAGGAATGTGAACTAGTGCCAACACGTGTGACCGCAAGCTGGTGCATGTGTATCGATTATAGAAGATTGAATGCAGTGACTCGAAAGGACCACTTTCCACTACCTTTCATGGACTAAATGCTTGAAAGAGTGGCGGGTCACCAATTCTACTGCTTCCTGGACGGTTATAGTGGTTATAACCAAATTGAAATTGATCCTGATGATCAAGAAAAAACCACATTCACTTGTCCATTTGGAACATTTGCATATCGCCGGATGCCATTTGGCTTATGCAATGCACCTGCAACATTTCAGAGGTATATGCTGAGCATATTTAGCGATATGGTTGAAAAGATCATGGAAGTTTTCATGGATGATTTCTCCGTATTTGGAAGTAGCTTTGATGATTTCTTAGGAAATCTCCAAAAAGTTCTGAAAAGATGTGAGGATAAAAACTTGGTCCTCAATTGGAAAAAATGTCACTTCATGGTGACAAAAGAAATTGTATTGGGGCATATAGTTTCTGTCGAGGGAATACAGGTAGATAAGGCAAAGATTGACATAATCTCTAATCTCCCTGTTCCTACTATAGTGAATATAGACATTCTATCGTTTCTAGGTCACGCCGGTTTTTACCGGAGGTTTATTAAGAATTTCAGCGCTATATCTAGGCCTCTGTGTCAACTCCTTGTTAAGGACCAACCATTTGAATGGAACAGCGAGTGCCAGGAATCCTTTGACAAACTCAAACATCACCTCACGATAGCTCCAATAATGCAATCTCCAGATTAGAGTCTTCCTTTTGAGCTGATGTGTGATGCAAGTGACACAACGATTGGAGCTGTATTGGGACAAAGGAAGGACAAGAAGCCTACTGTGATCTACTATGCTAGCAGAACTCTTGATGGAGCTGAACGAAATTATTCCACTACCGAAAAGGAGCTGCTAGCAATTGTATTCGCATTGAATTAACATATTACGTATGAAAATTTTATTTTGTATATTAATATCTAAAGGCTTTAAGTTGGGCTATGAATTTTTTTTAGGTGATGCTTTTGAAGTTAACATGCCATAGAATTGAGCATTTTCTTAAAATCTACAAAAGTTGTGTATTATATGTGACCAAATCAAACCAAACCAAGTCAAGCCTTTTCTCCATTTCGCTCACAAAAATTATATATGATATGCAAAAAAATAAAAATAAAATAAAATTGGAGCAATATAGAATTAGAATTTTTTTTGAGTTGGAGCCCTAAAAAATTGGGGACCAAGACGGTTGCTTTGATCATATTGTCCCAGGACCGGCTCCGATGCAAATCCTCATCCCACGGGAAACAAATCAAAGCCCCCAAAACAGCCCTATATATGGTCTGCTTTTAGTTCCACGGTTGTGTACGTAGTGCACGTTACCTCAGTTTTCTCATAGTTTAATTTGTTGGACTCCACAAAAAAATATAAAGTCAATAATTAAAGTGTTCAGATAATATTAGAATTTAGATTTACCAGCACTGTTTTAAGATAATGGAAAATTTTATGAACGTATAAAAGTCTAAAAGCAGTGTCGGCCCCTAACTTCTCTGTCTATAAAAGAATAGATTGGCATTCCCATTCTTTACTCTTTATCGTTAGTTTTCCATCTCTAAATTAAATACTAATTATATAGTCGATCGATCTGATAGAGATCGACAGAGAGAAAGGGTTCAAGCTAGCAATTAGGGGATTAATTAAACACACAGGTTCTGTGTCACTCAATCTTCTCAAATTTTTTTTTTTTTTTTTTTTAATTTATGGCTAATCAAGTTTACGTTTATTATAATCATCAATATTATTTGGGATTATTATGGTGTTTCTTGAGATGCATTGAATTCAAGGTCTTACTGATCATTTATTAAAGAAATCATCGTGCATGCTTTAAAATTTAATCTTACAGCTGCCCCCACAAAATGAAGCAATCTGCGGGAAGTAAAAAAGCAGCCCTCAAAACATCTATTGTACTTTCTTTTTTTCTTTTTCTTTTTTTTCTTTTTTTTAAATGAACCAAAAGAAGCAAACCCTATAAAATGAAGCAATATGTTGGGGAGCAAATCTTCGATATCTAAATCTACATCCAATAATTTTTGGCCCTTGATTTCAGTGGATCCCATATATGGGTCTCATACGAAATTCACCGGAATCTAGGGCCATGATGTACTGAGTGTGGATTGAATATGGGTCAGGATCTTTTTAATAATATTGTTTGCCAACAAATCTGATAAGAAAGGACATCTATACTAATATATAAAGAGAAAGGGAGGGGTACCAATTTTTTTTCCTAACACTAATAATTACAGTATAACCATTATAGTTTTCTAATAAAAGTTATTTCACAAGGGTATTGAAATGTCTCTTAAAAAAGTTTTAAGAAAATAACTTCATTCAACCACCTACTTGTACTCACAAAGTGAGTGACACTCCTCTAGTATAGATTAAGACAAATTAGATAATATATCCGGTAAATATACAAACACATAGATATAGACATGTGCAGTTCTTATAATATGAGGACGTACTCTATGATTTTATAAAATGCACACCGCTCACTTCTCTCTCAAATTTTTACTGAGTTGGAAAAAGAATCTTCTGAAAAAAATAAATGACTAGAAAAGTGTGAAGAGTGCATTTTATAAAATGAATCAACGATGGAATCCCCATAAGATTAAAACCGTATATGTATTTATGTGTATATATATATATGAATATCTTGTTAGGAAAAAAAAAAGTGTATATATATATATATATATATGTAGAGAGAGAGAGAGAGAGAGAGAGAGAGAGAGAGAGAGAGAGATTAATACATGATGACCTCATAATAACAGGACTAGAGATCACATGACTTCAACCAGGAAAGGGAAAATCGTGGTTCTACTGCTTGGCTATATATGTCCAGGAGGAGCATAGTGTTGTCAATTTCTTGAGCAGGTCTTGCCCCCAACTCAATTAATTCTGTCTGTCATTACACATTCCTCTTTCCATAATATATATTTTTTGTCCCATTACATTCTGATCTGCTGCAACTCAAACCTCAATAATACCTCTCTATTTACATGTATCTACCCAAAAAGATTAGATTTCCCAAGCTTGCCAACTTGTTATTCATATTAATGTTTCAGGTATCAACAATGTTAGACCCACATAAAATTTCACACAAAATAATTCTGACTCTTGATTTCAGTGTGCCCCATGTGAGAAATACATGGATCCCACACAGGACCCAGCGGAATCAACGACCAGGATTATTTTGTGTAAAATTTTGTATGAAATTTTGTATGGATCTAACATTACTCTTCAAGTATATATATATTAATAGTTTTATAGTACTGGATCTAATCCAATATTGTTTTTACTTTTTGGCAGCAGAGCCATCCCACAAATTATATATTGTGCATATAAATATATTTGTTTTTACACAAATACATAGAATTACGTCCCGTTTGGTAACAACTTTTGGAGCCCTTAAATAACTATGTTGTGCACAGGGGCGGATTTAGAAAATTTATATAAGAAGCTTGATGGTGATTTGCATGGGGTTCAGGGGCAGCATCCCCGTAAAAAAAATTTGGACCTATTTATATATATTTTGTGTAGATAAAACTAATGCTGAAAAAAGTATTCCAAAAACATAAGAGGGAGGAGGGCTTTAATAATTAGTACAAAAACATAACAGAAAGGGGGCTTAGTATGACAATTTTAAAATGTTAGGAGGGAGGCTAATTATAATTTTCAAGAGGGACTAACTATAATATTTTTTATTTTTATTATTTTTTTTAGTGCAGGTGTACAATTTTTTGAAAACCTAGGGGACTTAAGCCCCAGCCCCCCTTGTCTTTCTTTACATCTGCCCTGGTCGCAGATGGCCCCATTTGGCTTAAATGATTATGGCCTCATTTGGTAATATTTTTTGGGGCTCATAAGTGAATGTGGAAATCATAAAACACAAAAGGAAGCTTTGTGAGGGAAGATGTGAGTTAATTGCAAAAATTAATATGTACACGATATTAAATCGCAAATACAGAAGTTGTTACCAAACACAAGTCATGAAATTCTAAAAGTTAAAATAAAATTATTTAATAAATTAACTTATGCGATTCAATTGCAAAGATATCATGAACTTGTGATCATCAAAAATATTATTATTTCAATTGAATTACAGAAGCCGTCGTTGTTACCAAACAGATGCTTAGTGCATAATTTGCTAGACCACTTTTTTTTTTTTTTTTTTGTTGAGGGGGGTTGAAAATCTAGATATTAATTTTCTGTTACTTTTTTTTTTTTTTTTGGGACAAACTATTTTCTGTTACTCACACTCGCACAGTAGCATTTGACTCACTTTAAAAGAGAAGGATCTCAAGTAAAAAGGTTTATCACAAAAAGATGTGGGAAATTGTACATATGAAATACAGATCAGGGAATCTCATGCACCAATTCTCTCTCTCTCTCTCTCTCTCTCTCTCTCTTCCTTTTTTTAAGTTTCGTCTCCTCCTATTCGCCTTTCCCAGCTGTAACCTGTAGCTTCAAAACCTGAATCGAGAGAGAGAGAGAGAGAGAGAGTAGGACGAAGCGGACGTACGTACTCTATCCCTATGGTGGCTGGCTGGCTGGCTGCAAACCCATGCTTTTTGACGCATCTGCGAGACTCTATCCCCCCTTTCCATTTTGAATTTCACATTGTCGGGTTCCTCATCTGATTCATCTCTCTCTCTCTCTCTCTCGCTCTCTCGCTCGCTCGTCTGATCTGTCTGTTCCCACCTCCTGTCCTTTGGAGAAGTACAGACAGTAACGTATCTCATATTTCCAGAAACAACACCATTCTTTGCATGCACTGGAAGCTTCATTCAGGAAGTGAAATATCACACAAATAATACAGATAGATCAATCCAGACCCGAATCAAATGAAATTTCCCGGAATCAACATCGGGAATCAGATACCAGTTTTTAATTACAACCACAAAATATATACATATATAGGATTAAATCGATCTATGAACATTTAGTACCTAGCTATATATCCAATTTGTTACTGGTCAAACATATATAATACAATTTCATTGATGTGGAGCGTTTCTGTTGCAAAATGCGGGCTTGCCACAATCTAAAAAGACTCAATTAATGTATGATTTAGTGAACATATATATATATATATATATATATCCCAATAGTAGTACTATTGTATGTGTGTACAACTCGGATTACACTCCGACTTCTAATCTAAACGATTGTGTGAGACAAGTTGGGATGGGTCATTGCCAAGGACCCAAAAGTAGTATTGAAGCGCACAAGCTTTAAGTACTAATTAACGAAAGTTAAAAGAGGTGAGCTTCTTGAATGAAAGAGATCCCATCTTTCTTAATGTAATTGCAACTACAATGCTTGAAAGAATAAATGCTAAGCCCAATCCGAATCCGAGGTTATAGCTATAAGCTTGAGAGGCTTATAACTAATTACAACTTAGATTTAAGGTAAAAACTACGCTAATGAATGCATGAGAAATGAAATTAGCAGGTCCTTTTCTGCGCCTCCCTTGGCCTATTTATGGTGGCCATAGGAGCATTGACGCCTTCCCCCATGCTTCTGGGATTCTCGGCCTCTGAAGTCCATGCATGTCCCTCAATTCACATGAGAAACTACTCCCATAACTCTGTAGCGTGCTATTGACGGTTGTAATTAATTAGCTCAATATGTATAGCTGTCTTTCTTGGTCAGATTGTTATTTGTTACCTCTGGCATGTCATTACCCTCTTCGGTCATAGCATGTCTGATGAATATTAATATGGCTAGTTTGACTAGTTTCCCCTTGTTAGGATGTAGGCTTGATATGTGATCGACCGATGTAAGACATTTCATCATTTTACTTTGGAGGAGTCTGACTGTTATCTATGCCCATCGGTCATAAGAGTACTTTAATTTGCACAAGGGTTAGACATATAGGCACCTGAAAGGCTTGTCCGAATTTGGGCGTCTTTCCACTTTAGTTCTTCATTAATTAGTAGAAGAAACAGTCCTTATTAATGGTGACCGATGGTAACAAACTCATAAGTCATCTCTCCTGCCTTAGCACAATCTCAGCTTTAGTCATCCGGTACTAGTCCAAATAAAGATGATCATACATCGATCATTTCTTTAACTTAGCTTAGCCTGAGCTTCCCAAGCTCTTGTCACGGGACGAGACTTTCACGCCTGACTTTCACGCCTGCTTACTCGCGCTCGTGCGGCGGGCAATGTCGAGAATCTTCTAGCTAGATCCGCCCAAGCTAGCTTCCACCAAAATAAACTTGCCTAGCTATTCTTTTCCAATTCACCTTGATCCCTATGTATATTCTTCATTTTACTAAGGGAGAGAAAGAAGGGGTAGCGCTAGTCTTTAAGTTCATATGATCAACACCTCATATCCATCATAATTCACAAGTATCAATTTTATGCCAATAATCGAAAGCATGGCATAAAATCGAAACCATTCTCATTCACCCACACCCACCCCCCCCCCCCCCCCCCCCCCCCAATTTGTCACACCCCAATCTGCCTTCGTGGGCTAGAACACGTATAACAAAGTCAACAAGGACCAACAATTATTTTTAACGTTCAAAAAATAACATTTTGACTTAAATATCAGGGATAGTATATCCTTTTATCACAAAATAATAAAAACAAATAATATAAGTTTTAAACCGTCGAATGGTACTTGGGCAGAGTTTCCCATATTATAGCATCATTCACCATGTTTTCATAAATTAAAACATTTCAACCCCTGTAGAATTTTCTTTCATAAAATATTCCAAAACACACAAAAACCCAACTAAAATTTCCCCAAATTAAAAAAAAAAAAAAAAAAAAAAATCTGAATCTCTATCTCTCTCCGAATCTCACCGAAGATGGATCAAGCTAGGGGGGAAGCAAGGGCACCCACCTAGATTTGGAAGGAAAAAAAAAATGTTAGTAGAATTATTGATAAATCTAGCTTATTTATGACTAGTGGCCGAGCCAGGGCCGGCCCTTGGGCCAGCGGCCCGGGCGGCTGCTTGGGGCCTCAAAAAATAAGAGTTTGTTTGGCCTTAGAATAAAGTCTTGTTTGGTCAAAATTGATGTATTATATATAAAAATAGGGACCAAATAGGGCCTAAAAAAAATAGGGCCTTAGAGATACATGCATTGTATATAAAAAAACGACAAAAAATAAGACATTGTTTGGCCAAAATACATGTATTATATATAAAAATAGGGCCTAAAAAAATAGAGTCTTATATATACATGTATTATATATAAAAATAGGACCAAAAAAGGGCTTAAAAAAATTTCTTTTCATGTTTGCTTAGGGTCTCATGTGAATTCACAATCTCAAGGCCAGCCTGGACCGAGCTCTGTTACTGTTTAACTAGGTTCTTTCTCAATTTGTCAAAGGGTACTAATTTTTCTTCCATGGTTGGTCCGATTATTTGCTTAATTAGTGTACATTAGTTTGATATGGGGTTGTGGCCACTACTGGTCTTAGCAGACAGATTTAACTAAAACGCTTGTATAATTTTTATACGGATCAATCTGGACTCTAGAATTAAGCAGACGTAACTCATTCTTTGGGATATTACTATCTACACTACTTATTCATTTGCATTTAATTGTCTCAGAGCATCCACAATGGGACACAACATACAACAAACTTAAGGATTGTTTGTTGTAGGACGCTTGCAATGGGTAGTGTGTATAACAGTGTACAACAATTGAACTTAGTGAAACATAAGTTTAGTGTGCAGTTAAGTTTTGCTAATGTACGAGGGTGACGGCACTGAGTGTGCCGTGAAAGTGTACACGGCACACACAAAGCCGTGCCACTCTCAAATGGCATACAATTATCTCCCAAACGGCACACACTGTGCCGTGCCGCTTCCAAACGGCACAGTGTGTGCCGTTGGGCTTTTTATTTTTTTTTTTGGTTTTGTCTTCTTATGGTGCAAGTACTCACACATTTTTGAGTGTGCTGTGTGAATTTTGAACGGCATTGTTTGTGCCGTGTGAGTTTTATGCGGTATTGTGTGTGCCGTGTGACTCTATACGGTATTGTGTGTGCCGTTTGGACAACTTACCCATTGTTAGTGTATTAGATCTGTACACTAAACTTACCAAATACTCTCCTTAAGTTTACTATATCTAGGGGTGTGCAAGAAAAACCGAGATCGAAACGACCGTCCAAACCGACCAAACCGAGGGCATTCGGTCGGTTTTCAAACTCATAGTCCAAGAAGAAAACCGAACAGATCGACCGAAACACCCAAAAACTCTGACCGAACCGAGGCTATTGGTCGGTTTTGTTATGTGGAAAAACCGACCGAAACCGACCGTGAACACTCCTAACTATATCCATTGTGGATGCTCTCATAGACACACTTAGGCTTAGTTTGACCCCCATGTGGGTTTTTAAAAGAAGTTTATAAAATTTATTACTCCCTCCGTCTCATTTTGTGAGTCCATCTTTGGGAACTGATCAACTTATTAAGGGGTAAAAAAGAATCTACACCTACTTTTCACAATGGCCCCTAATCATTCCAACAACTTTTTTAGTTTTGTCTTGGTGTAGATTTCAAGGAGGGATAGTTTTGGAAAGTATGTAAAAATTGTATACCAATTTAAGGAAAGTGGACATTATTTTGGGACATCCCAAAATGGAATATAGGACTCTCAAAATGTGACACGGATGGAGTACTAAGTTGTTTGATAATTTTGTACAAGTGACACACAACTCTTCAAAAAGACATTATGAAACCAAAAAGCAATCTTGAGCTTTTAAGAGCTTTTAAAAGCTCCTTCCAAAAAAGTCCTAAGTTCAATTTTTATAAAGCTCATAAACTAATTACCAAATAAATTAACATAAAATTATACTTTAAAAAATGAAAAGCACCAAAATAGAGTCAAACTAAGCCATAGTCGCCCCGTGATATGAAGAACTGCTTGGATCACTATTTCTTACTCCCCAATGTTTGTACTATTGGTCAATATCTTCAACTATTTATTTGTCCAATGGAAATTCTAGTAAAAAATCCTAGATCCAACTCCTTTTTTATTTTTCAATAAAAATAAAATACTTCAATACAAAATTTCATACAAGTACTAGTATTATGAAATTTTCAAGCATAAGGATTTGATTAACTTTCACAAATTAATAAATTTTGACCAAATTAAATCAGGTCTTTACAGGGACGGAGGTATGTAGGATTCAGCCCCACTCAAATTTTCAAATTAAATTTTTCACTCTATGTATTTCATATAATATATATTTGTGCTCCTCCTAAAGTTTTTAATTTGTCCCAACCTAAATTTAAAAATCTCACTTTGGTCCTTAAAATTTTCTTATTATCACTCAAATAAACATCTTATTACTCAATTAGCCTAAATTAGTTAAGTCCTTCAAGATGTTTCTTATAAACATATAAGAAATCTTTGTTTTATACGAGAAACAAAGAAAGATGGAAAAGAAATTAAATTACAGTAATTATGTGATAATTATCAATATCAACCCACACAAAATTTAAGTGTCTAAAAAAAATTACAGTATTTTTACCCCAAAAAAAAAAAAAAAAATCAAGGCGAGAGTGTTCCTCCGAAGCCATATAACCCTACTAAGATCAGATTCTGACTCCGCTCTTAGGTCTTTAAACTCAAATATTCCATATGAGGGACTTTTACTAAATCTGTGTATTTAAATTTGAGGGTTTTGGATCTAGAAGTTATCTTATGAGTAATATTTGAGATATTCGGAAAATGTTAAAAATATCCTTCGGAGTTTTCATTTATAGCAATAGGTAGATACAATCACAATTTGTTTTCATACAATTTATTGAATAGAATCAGGAATGCGTGATATAACATATTATATAATTCCCATATATGTACCACCAGGACATCAGAACTCATTTACCCAAATTCTAAGTCACTTCAACATCTTATTTCAGATTACATATTTCAACGTCAAACCCTCACATCTAATTCTATTTCGGTCCATCACTCTCTCTCTCTCTCTCTCTCTCTCTCTCTCTCTGATAAGCTATAAACAGACATGACACATCTGGTCACCCAAACAAGGCCTATGCCTGTCACAAATACAGCCTCTACATATACCATTACAAGTCACATTGACTCAACCCAACATGGTCCAAATGCAGTTTAAGGCAACTTTCTGTCATAAGCCCCAAAAATCCACCATTACACCACCCACCATGAAGTGTTACATCCACAACATTATAAAAATAAAATAAAAATCTCTAGCTAGTTAATTTCCAGCAAAATTACAAAATCTAAACCAAACCCATTATAGTATATAAATAGCATATTGAAAAGCCTACCCCACACGGGTCAACCCAGAAGTTAATTACATATCTTAATTCTTCAATTCTTCAGTGGAAGAAATTCAAAAAACTGGTAATTGGGTGTGAAATTACCATTCATGGCGGTGACCGATATCTCGGCCTCATTGCCAGTGAAATTATCGTTACCGTTGCCCTCACCACCGGTTCTGAGGGGGAAAAGTTGGAGTGTTTGAGACTCCACAAAGCCCGATTCGTCGGCCCGATTGCAGCCGTTGACCCTGATCAAGTGGTTCAGATGATGATCTTCTCTGTAGGGTGATATACAGATGTTCATATCTTGGGTACTCTTTATGAGCTTTGGGTCTATTGATGTTTGTGATGCTAGGGTTGTGGAAGTGGCAATAATAACTGGAGGAGTGGTAGTAGTGGTATTAATGTTGTTGTTTATGAGGTGGGTAGGAGGAGGTGAACAAGACAAATGCATAGTCTGCCAGGTGGCATTCCTTTCTACCAAGTTCCTTCTATGCTGTAATTCTCTCTCATCGAATTGTACCCATCCATCTGTTCTACATTCTGCTACTGCTTTTGCTGCCATTTGTATTGAACCACTCTTCTGAAAAAAAAAAAAAAAACCCCAAAGGCATGCAAAACATTTATGTGATGACACAGTTGGGCACTCCTTACTCTTTTACATACCACCTTCATATACATATATATATATACATATATATATATATATGTATTTGTTTTGATTTTTTACCCTTGTACATAAAAGTAGTAGGACACTAAGTATTCATTTTCAATTGAATAGTGAAAGATTTTATCAGCTCAGAAAAATGTGGACAATAATTTAATTTTACAATATATATAGATAATTTACCCAATTAGCTCCTTAGTAATGTTACTTTAATACCTCCATTTTAGTGACAACGTACACAACTTTTTTTTTTTTTTTTTTTTATGTCAAATTAAAATGTATACTTTTTAATAGAGAGGGAGTTAATTAGTATACCACTTATAGCATATGCTACATGTACTATTCTCTTACTGCATAGTGTAGGTGGAGAAAGAAATTTGAATTGGATTTAACAGCACAAAAGTTAGAAAGTAGTCAAAGGTTGATGAAAAACCAAAGTTTTTTTTTACTAGGGTTAGCGTTGTCATTTCCTTACTTGTATTGGGTGCCCCCTAGCTACTAAATGTATAAATGGGTGTCCCCTGCCCAAAATAACTGGTCTAAATGAGTTGAATAAGCACAAGACCCAAAAACCCTAGCTTTGATTCATAAACAACAGTAGAGCCGACAGAAAGGAAGGAATGCAGCTTTTAAACCCTTTTCATTTCCCAACAAACAAAGCTTTTGTGTGTGTGTGTGTGTCTCTCTCTCTCTCTCTCTCTCTCTCTGCATGTCTCCTTTTTCTCTAATGCATGCATGAAATTCTAATCATATCCAAATTATTACATGATTTATATTGGGTTTATTCTAATTGTCCTTCTAAAAAGATCCAGTGGTATATATCCAAAAGTTGAAGAAAAATAAAAGAGTTTAGTGTGTGAGTCTTATGCAGAAGGACAAAGGAAGGTAAATAGACCTCTGCTGCAAGAGTACTGCACTTTGTAGGGGGTGCCCAGTTCTTGGTCTGTTCCACTTCATAACCTGTCCTATTTGCCCCTGTACCTAATCAGAAAAAACCAAAATCTATGAATACAACTTTCACATTATTTCTCAAACAACTAACAAACCCAATGAAAAATAAAACAGAAAAATAAAAACCCATTTCGAATCAATCATCATCATAACATTTAATTTTGTACATCTCAACTAACAATTAGAACAGAAAAAATAAAAAATAATTAAAATAAAACATCCTGTACATATACACAAACAAATATATATATATATATATATATATATCACACATGACGTTGTTACCTGATTCTTTGGGCCTTTCAATGATTTCGATATCACGGTGGTACTGCTCATCTGGAGCGGATTCGAGCTGACGGCGACGTTTCTGGCGTTCTCTGGCCTTGTGGTTCTGAAACCAGTAAAAGACATTCTTGCCCTCAATCTTTCCGTATCGTCGAAGCTGTGCTGTGATATGCTGGATTTGATCGGCCGACGGTGTTCGGGTCCCCCGCCGATACAATTCTTCCAGTGTCTGTAATTGCTCAGGCGTCGGGTTCCACCTCGAGCTCACTACGACCTGTTGTGTGTTGTACTCTCTCTTATTCTGATCCCCCATAGTTGCTGAAAAACAATTAATTAATAATTTCAATGGAGCTATGTGTGTGTATATATATATATAATATGAAATTGATATGTGTAGAGAGAGAGAGAGAGAGAGAGAGAGAGAGGGAAATTAAATAGGATACCCAGATGGTGATTTAGAGCGAGAAGGTCAGTCCCGTGAATATGCCCCAAATAGTGAGGGTTTGTTGTGGCGGCGTTGGTGGTGGAATTAGCAGAAACAGGCCGCGGAACCAGTGGTCGGAGCTTTCTTCCGTTGAATGATTCCGGTAGATTGAACTCTTCAGCTTCGTTATATCCCATCATCCACATCGTCACAAGTATAGTAGTATGTATGTAGAGATAGATCGACAGACCGAGAGAGAGAGAGAGAGAGAGAGAGAGAGAGAGAGAGAGAGAGAGAGAGAGAGAGAGGTGGTTTAAATATATAGATATCACTATGCTTGCGGAAATGGTGTTTGATTTAAGAAAAAGAGGGAAAAGAGAAAGCAGAGGGTGAGAGGGGTGATTTAAATAGTAGTCTCTCTCTCTCTCTCTATCTATCAATCTGTATTAATTTCTATATGTATGTATGTATCTCACTTTGGGAGATGAAAAGGTTATTTATACGCTGATATGCTAAGAAAGAGAACTTTAGTCGAAATGGGTTATGTAATGTAAGCTGAAATCTGGGCATTTGAATTTCAGAGATAGAGATTGAACGAACACTAGAGAGAGAGACTGAGAGAGAGAGAGAGGGAAATAGAATTCTGGAGAGAGAGAGAGAGAGAGAGGGAAGGGGGTGTTGGTTTAAATTGGAACAAAGTAAGGAAGACATGAGGTTGACTGGGCTCTCATCAGGGCACAGGGGAGAGAGAAAAATGCAGAGCGAGAAAGAGAAAGCAGATCAGGGGGGCAAAAAAAGGTGCAGAAGAAGAAGAGAAGTTAGAGAGAGAGAGAGAGAGAGAGGGGGAAAGGGAATGGTGGAAGCGTGGAATTCTGGGAGTTATTGGGAGAAGCGAATGAAAAACGACGTGACGATCATGAGGGTTATCATAAGCCTCATCACACTCATTTATTGTTCCTCTACTGTCTCGTGCCTTTCACACTTATTCTCAATCCGAACTGCCCCTCCTCCCCTTCTCCATTTTCTCTCTCTCTCTCTCTCTCTCTCTCTCTCTCTCTCTCTGCATCTTGTACGGGTATTTTCTAAATTCCTTCTCTACCCTCACATACATCTGTTTCTAATTTTTCATCACCATATATATACCCCTCATTGTCCAGTCAATGTATATACATATATATATATATGTGTGACAGTGTAAGTGTATTTTCATGCCCACAACTAACATAATTATTGTCCTTTTTACGTTCACATATTATGTTGGAAGGATATATATAATACCTTTACGTGCTATGACAATAACTGTGTCTCTCCTTTGGAATCTTCTTACCATTTGCATTGCTGTGCTGCCCAACTTACTTAATTCATGAACAACCCTCTAGCTAGCTTGCTTGATGTGTCCCTATATTTCCATGTCTATTACCTCCATATATATATATATATACGTGTGTGTGTGTGAATGCTCTCGTGTGTGTGTGCGCTCTCTTATGTTACCCCTGGCCATTATGATTGAATCATTCTCCTATTTCTTTATGTTGTCTACCTATGTACCATTTCCAATGTCAATTTATCACCTAGCTACTTGTACGATATACATACATGTATAAACCTAGTTATTCTTATATCCATCTATACGTATGTGAAGTGCAGTGAGCAGAGGCGGATCTAGAAAATTAATTTGGGGGGGCTTGATATATGGGGGTTCGGGCGCAGCGCCCCTGAAAATTTTTTTTTGGACCTATTTATACAAAATTTTGACTTTTTTACACATATTTTAGACATATTTATACATTTTTTGTGTATATTTTGGACCTTTATATACATATTTTATAATTAGTACAAAAACTTAAAGATAAAGGGGACTTAGTATGATAATTTTATAATGTCGGGAGGGCTTAGTAGGTAATTTTCATAACTAGGGGGGGGGGGGGGGCTTGAATGTAAAATATTTTTGTTCATAAGGTAGTATTTGTAATTTTTGAAAATCTAGGGAGGGCTTGAGCCCCTCCTTGTCCTTTACTGCGTCCGCCCCTGGCAGTGAGAAATTTTTAAGTGCTTGGCAGTACCACATGCTAGTCCTGCTTGATAATCTACACCCAATTACAATGAGTATTTTGACTAGTAGGATATGTGTGTGATCCAATATTCGTTGTAGGTCATGGAGAATGGGTTTTACCCAAAAAAAAAGTAAAGTTAGGCACACTTTGAAATCCATACTGAATTTGACACTCAGCTTTAAATGCATGTACTCTGTGCTATATAAGTGGTGCATAGAAAAGTGTAAAAATTTCACACAGCATAAGGTACATGTATTTAAAACATAAGATGTCAAATTCAGTGTGAATTTCAATGTGTGTCTAACATTACTCAAAAAAAATTCGTGATTGGCTAAAAAGTACCACCTAGAACTGCCACGAGATCCTTTAAATACCTAAAATGTCCTCATTGTGTAGAGATTTTCAAGTCTTATGTATGCCTATGGCGATCCTTCTTCCACTGCCTTAAGGTGCAATCATCACACGCCATCATCTCCCTCTTCTTTGGTCAACCTAACATCAACACCACTCACTGTAGCACCGTATTACCACCAACACAGCCACCACAGCCGAACAAACCGTACCACACCATCAAACCTTTCATACCCACCAATTTCCTTCGCCAAACCCACTCACCACAGCTGCCAAACCCAATCGAACACCACCACTGCTAAACCCAACTCTCCATCACCGGATCTTCATCACCACTAATCTTCATCACCAACCCAAATCTCTATCATCTCCATCGCAATCCCATCACCGCAACCATCAATCACCACACCACCATTACCGCTCGCCATCACCATCCCCGACGATTGCCACCAGCGGCCACCTCAGACCACCATCGCAATCGCACAGCAGCCGCCATCAATCACCACACCACCACCACCACTCGCCACCACCATCCCCGATCAGACCATATTATATCCCAATCTCATCCACGCCCAAATTCATATACAAATTATACCCTAGACACAAACACGCCGATATTACATACAAATCTTGGACCTAACCCGACCCGGCTCCAGAAATCAAAATCAATACCACTCATTTGCTTCCGGGTCTCCCAAGCCATAGTGCAACTTCTGTAAAAAAAAAAAAAACCCGGTCACACTCTATTGGATTGTCTTGTTCATACCTACAAGTACTGTCACAACAAGGCCCTGGTCATCTTCAATATGACTACTCCCAGAATCCTGCAAAGGTGGTCCTTCCAAATCTGCTACTACTACACCGGACCATTCAACATCCACTGCCCATTTTACCGAGGGGAATTATGTCTCTCACATTGAGGATATTGTCAAACAGGTCCTTACTCACTCTGGTAATTCACCCCCCTACCGCTCTATCAGTCACTTCAGGTAACTCATCTTGGTTCTTTGACTCTGGGTGTTGTAATCATATAACACTTGACCTTACTCTTTTCCTACCAAACATTCTGTTGATCACACACCAACCATTCAAACAGCTGATGGTACTCCAATCCAATGTCTGTTAGCCATATAGGGAAGATTTCCATACCAAATACTTCACTTTCAGATACATATTACATTCCCAAGTTAACCCTAAATCTTATATCTTTTGGTCAACTATGTGACTTTGGTCTTACTGTCTTTTCTCAACTTTTGGTTGTTGTAAGTAGGACCTACAAACGGGACAGACACTTAGGATAGGCCGTAAGGTTGGACGACTCTTTGAGCTCCTCAAACTTCACATTCCATCAGAACTCGCCTCATCCATCCATCTAGACAACTGGTCCAATTGCCTCCAGTCCATCACTCAGTCTCTGGAACTCTCGTCTTGGACATGCTTCTATCGAGCATCTACAAACTTTAGTGTCTAGTGATCAGTTAGGTTCTGTTAATAAGGAACATTTTGATTGTCTTCCCAGTTATATTTCAAAGCAATCGGCATTGCTGTTCAATAAAAGTGATTCATTTTCTTCTGCTCCTTTTGATTTAGTTCACTCTGATGTTTGGGCCCCCTCACCAACTACTACTTTGGGAGGCTCCAGACATTTTGTGATTTTTATTGATGACTACTCTCGTTACACTTGGATATTTGTCATGCGTAGTCGGTCTAAATTACCTCAATTATATTTTGATTTTGCTACTATGATTAAAACTCAATTCTCATGTAGTATCAAAGTATTTCGTGTTGACAATGCAGCTGAATACACTAATTCTGGAGTCATTAGTTTCCTTTAAACAATATGGCTCTCTCCCACATCTCCTTGCCCCGGTACCTCCCAATAGAATGGACGTGCTGAGCGCAAACATCGAGATGTTCTAAACACGATTCGCAGTGATCTCTTTACATCTGCCTCCTGTCTTGAGAATTTTGGAAGAGAGGCTGCTCTTAGAGCTGTTTACACCAAGAATTGTGTTCCTAGTCCTGTCAGTGAAAATTAGTCCCCATCTGAGCATCTCTATGGTCATTCTCCTGACTATAGCACACTCAAGATCTTTCGTTGTGCCTGTTTTGTTCTCCTTCAACCATATAAGCGCATAAAATTAGAGTCTAGATCGCACATGTGCTTTTTCTTAGGATATGGTATTGAACACAAGTGATACAGATATTAGGATCCTTATTCCAGATGACTTCGAGTATCCAGACATGTTATCTTCTGGGAACAAAAATGTTCTCTTCTATGTCCAAGTTCCACCTATCTTCCGATAGTACTCCACTTCTCTTCACTGATACTTCAGCAGACTTGTTCCCAGACTATACTGATACTGACCTACCTCCTGAAATACCATCTCTATCTCCGTCTCTGTTTCCTCCATCCCCTTTCACAGATATCCTGACCAAGTTATCCACCTTGCCCTCTCCTATGCCGTCTGCTCCAACTGATGGATCCGCTCCTACACGTGATCCACCCTTTTACAAAGTAATCGAGTAAAAACTCCTTCAGTTTGCCTTCATGATTATGCTATTTCGACCATTCTTTCTCATCATGAACCTCAGTCTTATCGTGAGGCCAGTTCTAATTCTTTTTGGCAAAAAGTAATGGATGATGGATTACATGCACTAGAACAAAACCACACATGGGATTTGGTGAACTTGCCAAAAGGAAAAAATGCGATAGGATACAAGTGGGTTTACAAGATCAAAACTCACTCAGATGGATCCATTGATTGCTACAAAGACCGTCAAGTAGCCAAGGGCTTTACCCAAGAGTATATGATTTATTATGAGGAAACATTTGCCCCAGTTGCCCGACTCACTTCTATCCGTAGCCTCATTGCAGTAGCTGCAGTTCACCGTTGGGATTTATTCCAAATGGATGTCAAAAATGCCTTTCTCAATGGTGAAGTACTCACTGAGGAAGTTTATATGCATCCCCCTCCTGGAAATCATCATCAGCTGCATCAAGTTTACAAACTCCGCTGAGCTCTTTATGGTCTCAAGCAGGCTCTACGGGCCTTATTTGCAAAGTTCAGCACCATTGTTTAACGCTTTGGCTTCACAACCAGCTCATATGATTCCACTCTTTTTATCCGAAGAACTGACTGGGGCATTATCCTTTTTCTCCTCTATGTGGATGACATGATTATCACCAGAGATGATACATCTGGAATCTTGGATCTCAAAACCCATCTTAGCAAACATGTTGAAATAAAAGATCTTGGCAAACTTAACTATTTTTTAGGCCTTGAGATCACTTCCAGTTCTGACAGATATTATCTTTCTCAAGCTAAGTACGCCTCTGATTTACTTACACGGGCTAGACTTATAGACAGCAAAACTTACACCACTCTTCTTGAGCCTAACTCTAGGCTCACTCCTATGGATAGAATACCCTTGGATGATCCTACTTTATATCGTCAGATTGTTGGGAATCTAGTTTATTTGACAGTTACCAAACCAGATATCTCTTATGTTGTCCATATTGTAAGTCAGTTTCTCTCTACTCCTCGTTCTCCTCACTATGCAGCAGTTCTCTGCATTCTCAGATACTCTTCTCTTGAGCTACGTGCCTACTCCGATGCAGACTGGCAAGAGATCCTACTGACCGTCGTTCTACCACTGGATATTTTTTCTTCTTGGGTGACTCTCTCATCTCCTGGCATAGCAAGAAACAACCTATTGTTGCTAGATCTAGTACATAAGCTGAATATCGTGCTCTTGCTGATACCACTCAAGAACTTCTCTGGCTACGCTGGTTACTTGAAGATATGGGAGTCAATCATACCACTGATACAACCATCCGCTGTGACAACCAAAGTGCCATTCAAATTGTTCACAATGACATCTTCCATAAACGTACAAAACATATTGAGATTGACTACCATTTTGTACATCATCTATCTCTTGTGGGACCATTCGTCTTATTTTAGTCTCCTCTACCGATCTGACTGCTGATGTATTCACAAAAGCTCATCCACTAGTCCGTCTTCAAGATTTGGTATCCAAACTCAAGCTGGTTTCCATTCTACCACCATGAGTTTGAAGGGGGTTGTTAGAATAATAACACAAGATTTGTACTCTTGTACCTAACTGTTCACTCTCGGGATATGTATGATTCAAGTGCAAATCAATCGTAACAAGTAATAGTCGGGTAGGTACGAGATCGATTTCCACGGGGACTAGACTGGAAGATAATAATTTCAAGACTCGAATACACTACTTTCGTAAGTAAAAAGAAAGAAAAGATGGTTGATTTGAGGGTGTGTAACTCTAAGACTAAAACTAACATGCAAGTAAAACTAAGGTAAAATCAATAACTAATTTAAACAACGGCTAAAAATTAACTACAACGAGTGAGCTAGATTAACGAGTTTGATTTACTTAAGAGAAAAGGGCTAGGGGTCATGCTACCAACCTTGGATCACAAAAGGGTAAGTATTAGGGATTTAGAGGGGGCTTCTCAAGTGAGCAAAATTCCTTGGAGGCTAACAATCAAACATGTGGGTTGTCAACCCCACTATGAAAGATGAAAGCTTGAGGGGATGAAAGCTTGGTAATATAGATTCAATAACCCTCATTGCATGACAATGGAGGTAAAGAAACAAACATATTACAAACCCAATACTCTTCAATCACCTAAGAAGATCCAAACCCCTTTAGACTTTCAAGAAGCACAAAGATCCATAGGTGGGTGATTTCGTCAAAATCAAGTTCTTATTTAACCCTATTAAAACGTAGTATGTTGGCAGTAGGGTGTCGAGTCCACAAGGATTGCAATGCAACAAGGCTTGTTGGGTGCTTAATAACCAATTATAATGCGAGGAACAATTAACAAACTAAGAAATAAAATTTGAGTCTTTGCGAATTTGAGATTGGTTTGATTTGTAAAAGATTATACCACAATAACTATCTAGGAAAAAGAGAAAGTAAACTTTGAGTAAAGCTAAGTTTAATTAATAATTAGGGGTTTTGTAAAAGGAGAGATTGAGGTTGGGGAGCATTCCCCCACCTTGGACCAAAGAACACATGACTATCACACTTGTAGCACATTCTATAGTAGAAAATCCCATTGTGACAAACTATCAAACATGTGGTAGTCAACCAACATGTTAGATAGATGTTGCAATGCAATACATGGGTATAGGGTTAGAGTTTAGAGATTTAACAACTTCCAATGCTTGACATTGGAAGTGGGGCCTCAAAACATCAAACCATACACCCATGAACTCTAGAAATGCTTCAAAATGTGAGAGTCTTCCAATAACACACACATGGGTCCAATGGTGGGTTTATGATCCCCAACCTACATGATTTAGCTACTCATGATCATAATGACAACAATATTAAAGATAGGGGAGGAGAAATTATACCAATAAGAGAAAATCACCATAAATGCCATAGGAAATCCAAGAGATTCTTCAATAAATACTTCAACCATTCAATACATTCCCACCCCTTTCTCTCTAACACTAAAAATGGAAGTAAAAGTTGGTAGTTGAGGAGTAATGGGGGAGAGAGATGAGAGGATTAGAGAGAGAGAGAGCTTAACCTAAGTAAAACAACAACCACCTTATAAAAATCCATCTCTAACTATATATAGCTTATACACAAGATGGAAAACTTGTAATAAAAAGGGAGAGTCATCAGCAAAGGCGCGGATCGATCCCTTTAGATTGGCGGATCGATCCGCCTTTCATCTGGGGAAATACTATCTCTTCGAGAACCCGCGGATCGATCCACTCTTCTTGCCGGATCGATCCATTTATAGATCCTTCTCGCAAAATGCTATGGGAAGATCGCGGATCGATCCCTTCATTATGGCGGATCGATCCGCCCTTTTTGAATCAGGCAGTAAATTCCCATTGAACATACGGATCGATCCCTTCATTAGGTCGGATCGATCCGCCCTTTTTAAATTCTTATTCTTGACCTTTTTCAACTACATGAATGCTACCAAGGCTGGGTTCTCCTTCACCCAAGCTTACATACCCTACAAAAAGAGATCTTTATTAGCTAAAAGAGGGTAATAACAAGAATAATCAAAAGCACAATTTATCCATTAAGTCTCTGATTTGAGTAATAATTTGTGTCCAATAAGGGTAAAATCATGAAGTTCAGAGTACAATATTGGACACGAATCAGTGGGGTCATGACCCCAAATCTAGAAAACTAACTAGACATGGATTTTACCATAACAACAACAAAGTAAATAATGAATAAGTAGAAATACATCACCATTAATGAAAGCAACTACTTCAAGAGAGAGAGAGAGAGAGAGAGAGAGAGAGAATCCAATAAATGACTTCAATAAATGCTCTAACAAAGTAACCAAGCTTGAAAGTTGAAGAATCTCTCACAATCTTACTTACAAGCCCTAAATCTAAACTAATCTATGAGCAAATAAACAAGAAAACCTAGTGAAATACAATAGGGTTAAGAGAGAGTATCTAAGCTGCTATATGATTAGGTCAAGACCCTTTAATTCGAGTTATGACTTCAGAGTGACAAACTTGTAAAACAAAGGGTCCAGAAACAAGGTCATTCGACCGGTCAAGCGGGCCCATTTGACCGGTCAAATGCCCCTCTGCATTGAATATCAATAAGAACACATAAAGTGGACCGGTCGAATGGGGCACTTCGACCGATCGAATGCCCCTCTGTATTGAATCTTCACAGCTTCTCTTCTAGTTTGCACATTGATCACAAATATTGCCATCACTTCTCACTCTGACCTCTGATAGAGGTGAAATTTGCGGCCACGCGAAGAAGACTCGCAGGGCTAGCTTTAACAAGTTAAGAACAACCTCCAAATCATTCTTTGTAGAATTATGCCCCCAAAAGTCATTCTTTGTAGAATTATGCCCCCAAAAGTCAAAGTGCGCCAGCAAGCAAGTCATGACCAGCAGCATCAAAGTCTTCCATACTCAAACAATCCAGCAAGTCACCTGAAGGTATCCGACAAATTTGAGTTTCAACATCAGGATTCAGCCATGTGGGTAACCAAAAATTACTAGCCTAAGAAAATAAGTAGCAAATCTGGAAGCAAAAATGGAAGCACCAAGATGCATAGCATACCCTCAAAATAACAACCATGAGAATGAAAGACAACGACAAAGACCACACCACCCGAAATACACCAGCAATAAATAACTCCATCAGTAGACTGGAATGATAAGAAACCACTTAAGCCAACACACTTACTCACACATGTCGAGACACCAAAGAACTCACATAAAAGAAAAGCTTATGCAAAAATGCCACACAATTGGCTTTCACACCCAAACAGAAAAACATTTACAAACACATGCACTCTCTCTCTTTCCTGTGTGGTACTGTGGAGTCCGGATAATTTCAGTAGATCCCATAGTACTGTTGGATAAAATTACTTTTGGCCATGTTTGAGGTTAAATAAATGTGGGACCCATTTAGAGTTTGAATGGGGTCCTTGTGGATTTGTGATCTCCTGCATGACGAGATGAACTTTGGATATTTACATGTCCAAAATTATTGTGGAGTGAATGAGAAATTAAACCATTGAATACATTTAGATAATGTACATACATGAATGCATGGGAAATGTATATAATTTATTATAATGTACATGCATGGGAAATGTATATACATGAATGCATTTATTCTCATTCATGGATAATGCACATTCATAGATGAATCATGTATATACATAGATGAATCTATAGATTCATAATGGATATACATGGATGAATCCACAAATACATAATGTACATCCAATGAATCCTCTATCCCCTTAGTCCTATATATTTAGAGCTTTTTCCTCAGAAATTTCAGATTCAGAAAAACAAGAGCGATTTCTTTCCTTCCAATATTCCTTCCTGAGAGAGACACAGAACATAGTTGGTTTGCCGGAGCAGTCGAACACCGTGCTTGTCTACTGCTGGTTATTGCCGCTGTATCCTGGGAGACAGACGCTGGAGATTTCCTCAAGCACTTCTGGTGAGGCGGCGAATCTGTTTTAAGGAAACTATGAACTATCACAAGCCTCGATTTGATCTTATTTCAGTTATATATTTTAATTTCTGTGTACATATCGTAATTCTAATTTCTGTCCAATTGTTATTTTTCCTGTTTTTCTATAGTTGTAATCCAAAATCTGTTTCTGTTTATTTTCAATTATATCAATAAATTTTCCAACAATCTTAAAACAAATTTTATAAAACAAAACAGATTCGGATTTGGAAAAACATAATTATTTTTGAAAAAACAGTCTAACAAAAACTACTACTGTATTTCTTGTTTTCTGCCCAAACTGTGCAGAATCAAGGAAAATAGCATTAGACGAAAAGTGTGCAGAATCGCGTTTTGCTTAAAATTTCGTGGGCAGAATCTTAAAATTCCCTCATTTTCTAACGATTATTTGGAAAAAGAAATTCTGCTGCTATTAAAATTAAGAGGAGGAAAAGGTAAAATTATTAGTTTTAATTTCTTTTCTCCTTTGATTATTTTTTTGAAATGGCAAATGAGAATGTGAACACTGCTGTGAACCCTACTGCGACCGACAGTGCTACTGGTTGCAACACCGTGGTGATTGGTTCAATACCTGTGAAGGTTCCTTCAGTCTAGGTTCCTGTGAACCACGGGGAGAAACCCGAGAAATTCCAAGGCGTGGATTTCAAGAGGTGACAGCAAAAGATGTTGTTCTACCTTACCACCTTGAATCTTGTGAGGTTCTTGAATGAAGAGGCTCTTGTGCCTAATGAAAATGAACAAAATCAGGAGATCGCCTTGCAAGTGGCTTCTGCCATTGAGGTTTGGAAGCACTCGGACTTTCTGTGCCGAAACTATGTGATACACTATATAATGTGTATAGTGTTAAGAACATTGCTAAGGAACTGTGGGAGTCCTTAGACAGAAAGTACAAAACTGAGGATGTTGGGTCTAAAAAATTTGTAGTGGGGAGATTCCTCGACTATAAAATGGTGGACTCAAAGACTGTGATCAGTCAAGTTCAAGAGTTGCAAGTGATCTTGCATGAAATCCATGCTGAAGGGATGACCTTAAGCAAAACTTTTCAAGTTGCTGCTATAATTGAAAAGTTTCCCCCTGCTTGGAAGGACTTCAAGAATTATTTAAAGCACAAGCGAAATGAGATGAAGATTGAAGATCTCATCGTCAGGCTTCGAATTGAAGAAGACAACAAAGGGGCTGATAAGAATTTGGGGAACTTTGGGGCCAAAGCTAATATGGTTGAGCATGGTCAAAGTTCTCGTGGGAAAAAGAAAATTCCTTCTGGCAAAGGGTACAAGATGGGGCCAAAAGGTGGTATCGCCAAGAAGCCTAAATTCTAGTTTCAAGAAAAATGCTACAACTGTGGCAAAACTGGACATCGTGCTTCTGATTGTAGATTGCCACCAAAGAAGGTCAAGAATAATCAGGCTAATATGACGGAGTTAGATTCTATCTCAAGCGATGTCTCTGACATTAATCTGTCTGTTGTGGTCTCTGAAGTGAACTTGGTAGATTCAAACCCAAGGGAGTGGTGGATAGACACTGGTGCTACTCGCCACATATGCTCCGACAAAGCTATGTTCACTTCTTTCGAACCAATTACAAGTGGTGAGAAGATGTACTAGAATTCAGAAAATAAAGCCAAAGAAACTACAACTCAGAGAACCAAAAGCCCACTAAGAAATGATTCCAGCCTTTCCATATCAAACCAGCACCGAATTCCACAGATATCATAATCAAAGCCATAGCTGCCAACCGCCATCGAGCATTAGAACCAATTGCCATTCAATATTGTCCAATCTTTTGTCCATGAATCCATTTCCCACAAAAGTCAATAATTTTGCAGAAACTCACATTGAAAAAACAAATCATTCTTTGTAGAATTATGCCCCCAAAAGTCAAAGTGCGCCAGCAAGCAAGTCATGACCAGCAGCATCAAAGTCTTCCATACTCAAACAATCCAGCAAGTCACCTGAAGGTATCCGACAAATTTGAGTTTCAACATCAGGATTCAGCCATGTGGGTAACCAAAAATTACTAGCCTAAGAAAATAAGTAGCAAATCTGGAAGCAAAAATGGAAGCACCAAGATGCATAGCATACCCTCAAAATAACAACCATGAGAATGAAAGACAACGACAAAGACCACACCACCCGAAATACACTAGCAATAAATAACTCCATCAGTAGACTGAAATGATAAGAAACCACTTAAGCCAACACACTTACTCACACATGTCGAGACACCAAAGAACTCACATAAAAGAAAAGCTTATGCAAAAATGCCACACAATTGGCTTTCACACCCAAACAGAAAAACATACACAGAAAAGAACTCGATGACAGCCCAACTCATACCCAAAACAGACCCCTAAAAAGCGATTAACATTGATTGCAATTGAATCCAAAAAAATTGCTACCAGCGATATGCCCCCAAATACTGCCAATCCTTTAGGAAAACACAAAAATGCACACACAGTATTGAGTCCCAGAACGCAAACTGAAGTGACTCGTCATGACAAGAACCACACGCATGCAGAACCACACTCCCGCACCCAAAAAATAAACAAAAGACAAAAAGAGGGCACTACCACCAGGCTTTGAAAAACCCCGAGCTATTCTTTGCAAAACCATCTGCTAAACCATTGCATGCCCGATAAATATTCACCAATGAAACTTTTTGGATCTTTGAGATGTACATATCGATCTCAGAGAGCTACCCCCAAAACTTCCATAGCCTCAAACTTTTATTAGCAACCCACGCCATTGCAATTTTTGAATCTGATTCAATAATAAGTTCTTTTTTACCAACCCACTCGGCTTCAATGAAACACAAAAGTGCATAGCGAATAGCTTCAAGCTCAGCTACATTCAAGTCAAGAATTCCCAGAGGACTATAAAATAAGGCTATTACTGAGCCCGTTTCATCTCTTAACACACCCCCACAACCTACTAATCTCGGCTTTTCCCATGCTGAACCAACCACATTGAATTTCAGAGTACCCGATCCTAGGGCCTCCCATTTAACAACTAACCTGGCAGCTGTACATTTGGACATATTCTGTCTTCCAAGCTTCATTAGGTCCTTGCACCAATCATGAAAAGAGTAAGAAAAATCTCCTTCCAAAGCTTGAACCCATTGAAATGATCGAATTTTGATAATGTCAGCAAATTGTTTGACGGTCCAAACTTTAATATTAAACCACGTCATTTCTAGCCAACCATATTGACCACAAACCAGCACAGCACACTAATTTCCACCAATTTTTCAGCTCTTTTGACCAAAAAACCACTTCCCATTGTAATATAAATGCATCAACAGAGGAATCACAAACCCCCAATAAGAAACCCCCTCCCCCCCTCTCCCAATTTCAAAATCATGCTCCAAACACTCCAAATCCACTTACATTGAAGTACAAGTGATTAGAATCTTCATCAGACTATTTGCACCATGGCAAAGCATGTTCACATTTCCGACCAAGATTCCTTTCTAGGATAAAAAGACCTTAATTGGTCGCAATTCTACCTTGAGCCGCTAACCAAACGAAGCATAATACTTTTATTGGAGCTTTGCACTTCTAAAAGGATTGAGCCCAGTCACATGATTGAGCATTTTTCATCCTTTCATTTCGCAAGAAACACTAATGGACAGAGAAACACCCATTAACGGCAAAACGCCAAACCAATTTATCCTCAATGTCGTTATTTAACATAGAGGATTTCAAAATGTCATTCAGTCTCGTCTCATCTCATCTTCGCTTTCCCATTGTCATAGCCTTCTACGAAAAGATAGACTCCCCAAAGATATTGTACTTCAAAAACTATCGCATCTTTTGATAATGATAAAGAAAAAAGTCGAGAGTAAATTTCATCCAAGGGTCTGTCCGAACACCACGGGTCCTTCCAAAACCGAATGGATTTTCCATTACCTAAGAGCCATCTGTATCCGTCGAAGCCCATACACTGTTTAAAACCCTCGATCACATTTAATTTCATGATATTAGCCCAAACTTTTGAGAACTTCTGAGAGTTTGAAGATCTAGGAAACCAGTTTGTCGAATCAAGTCCATATTTTTCACAGATAAGTTTCCTCCACAGAGCATTCTTCTCTTTCCCAAACCTCCACCATCATTTTGCTAAGAAAGCCATGATCATTGAATTCAAAGGAGCTATACCCAGACCTCCAAAGTCCTTCCTATAGCAAACTCTCATCCAGTTAACCTTCTTGTCTAACTCTTTGGTTACGCTTATAGGGACTTTAAAAATTGACATAAAATAAGTTGGTAAATTCTCAAGAGCTTATTTAATAAGTGTTCCATTAATTATACCTCACCTTATTAATTAACTAAGTAGCAGCAAATTAAGCTTGTGGTGACCTACAACATTTGTACTGGGCTGGCTAAAGCCAACCTACTAAATGAGTTTATTAGTGCACATGTATGCGTGCATGATGCAAATTTTAACTGATTTTCCATTTCTTTTAACAATAATGTTAGGGGCACAACATTTACAAACACATGCACTCTCTCTCTTTCCTGTGTGGTAGTGTGGAGTCCGGATAATTTCAGTAGATCCCATAGTACTGTTGGATAAAATTACTTTTAGCCATGTTTGAGGTTAAATAAATGTGGGACCCATTTAGAGTTTGAATGGGGTCCTTGTGGATTTGTGATCTCCTGCATGACGAGATGAACTTTGGATATTTACATGTCCAAAATTATTGTGGAGTGAATGAGAAATTAATCCATTGAATACATTTAGATAATGTACATACATGAATGCATGGGAAATGTATATAATTTATTATAATGTACATGCATGGGAAATGTATATACATGAATGCATTTATTCTCATTCATGGATAATGCACATTCATAGATGAATCATGTATATACATAGATGAATCTATAGATTCATAATGGATATACATGGATGAATCCACAAATACATAATGTACATCCAATGAATCCTCTATCCCCTTAGTCCTATATATTTAGAGCTTTTTCCTCAGAAATTTCAGATTCAGAAAAACAAGAGCGATTTCTTTCCTTCCAATATTCCTTCCTGAGAGAGACACAGAACATAGTTGGTTCGCCGGAGCAGTCGAACACCGTGCTTGTCTACTGCTGGTTATTGCCGCTGTATCCTGGGAGACAGACGCCGGAGATTTCCTCAAGCACTTCTGGTGAGGCGGCGAATCTGTTTTAAGGAAACTATGAACTATCACAAGCCTCGATTTGATCTTATTTCAGTTATATATTTTAATTTCTGTGTACATATCGTAATTCTAATTTCTGTCCAATTGTTATTTTTCCTGTTTTTCTATAGTTGTAATCCAAAATCTGTTTCTGTTTATTTTCAATTATATCAATAAATTTTCCAACAATCTTAAAACAAAACAGATTCGGATTTGGAAAAACATAACTATTTTTGAAAAAACAGTCTTACAAAAACTACTACTGTATTTCTTGTTTTCTGCCCAAACGGTGCAGAATCAGGGAAAATAGCATTAGACAAAAAGTGTGCAGAATCACGTTTTGCTTAAAATTTCGTGGGCAGAATCTTAAAATTCCCTCATTTTCTAACGATTATTTGGAAAAAGAAATTCTGCTGCTATTAAAATTAAGAGGAGGAAAAGGTAAAATTATTAGTTTTAATTTCTTTTCTCCTTTGATTATTTTTCTGAAATGGAAAATGAGAATGTGAACACTGCTGTGAACCCTACTGCGACCGACAGTGCTACTGGTTGCAACACCGTGGTGATTGGTTCAATACCTGTGAAGGTTCCTTCAGTCTAGGTTCCTGTGAACCACGGGGAGAAACCCGAGAAATTCCAAGGCGTGGATTTCAAGAGGTGACAGCAAAAGATGTTGTTCTACCTTACCACCTTGAATCTTGTGAGGTTCTTGAATGAAGAGGCTCCTGTGCCTAATGAAAATGAACAAAATCAGGAGATCGCCTTGCAAGTGGCTTCTGCCATTGAGGTTTGGAAGCACTCGGACTTTCTGTGCCGAAACTATATGATACACTATATAATGTGTATAGTGTTAAGAACATTGCTAAGGAACTGTGGGAGTCCTTAGACAGAAAGTACAAAACTGAGGATGTTGGGTCTAAAAAATTTGTAGTGGGGAGATTCCTCGACTATAAAATGGTGGACTCAAAGACTGTGATCAGTCAAGTTCAAGAGTTGCAAGTGATCTTGCATGAAATCCATGCTGAAGGGATGACCTTAAGCAAAACTTTTCAAGTTGCTGCTATAATTGAAAAGTTGCCCCCTGCTTGGAAGGACTTCAAGAATTATTTAAAGCACAAGCGAAATGAGATGAAGATTGAAGATCTCATCGTCAGGCTACGAATTGAAGAAGACAACAAAGGGGCTGATAAGAATTTGGGGAACTTTGGGGCCATAGCTAATATGGTTGAGCATGGTCAAAGTTCTCGTGGAAAAAAGAAAATTCCTTCTGGCAAAGGGTACAAGATGGGGCCAAAAGGTGGTATCGCCAAGAAGCCTAAATTCCAGTTTCAAGAAAAATGCTACAACTGTGGCAAAACTGGACATCGTGCTTCTGATTGTAGATTGCCACCAAAGAAGGTCAAGAATAATCAGGCTAATATGACGGAGTTAGATTCTATCTCAAGCGATGTCTCTGACATTAATCTGTCTGCTGTGGTCTCTGAAGTGAACTTGGTAGATTCAAACCCAAGGGAGTGGTGGATAGACACTGGTGCTACTCACCACATATGCTCCGACAAAGCTATGTTCACTTCTTTCGAACCAATTACAAGTGGTGAGAAGATGTATATGGGAAATTATGCTTCCTTGGATGTTGAAGGCCAAGGAAAAATAATTCTGAAGATGACTTCAGGAAAGGAGTTGACACTTAACAATGTCCTTTATGTACCTGAAATTCGCAAGAATTTGGTATCCGGATCTGTCCTAAGCAAGCATGGCTTCCGAATGGTCTTTGAGTCAGACAAGGTGGTACTGACCAAAGCAGGAATGTATGTGGGAAAGGGGTATATGTGTAATGGGATGTTCAAACTTAATGTAACAACTGTATTCCCAATGATTAATAAAATGAGTACCTCTTCTGTTTACTTGCTTAAGTCTTCCAATTTGTGGCATGGTAGACTAGGACATGTTAATTTTAATTCTTTGCGAAGATTAATTAATTTAGACCACATACCAAACTTTCATATTGATACAAGTTATGAATGTGAAACTTGTGTTGAAACAAAGTTAACAAAGACTTCGTTTCAATCAGTTGAAAGAAGCACTGAACCATTGGAATTAATTCACTCTGATGTATGTGATTTAAAAATGGTTCAATCAAGAGGTGGTAATGAGTATTTTATTACTTTTGTTGATGATTGCACTAAATACTTTTATGTGTATTTGCTAAAAAGTAAGGATGAAGCTTTGGATAAGTTCATTTTATACAAGATAGAGGTTGAGAATCAACTTGAAAAAAAGATTAAGGTGTTAAGAAGTGATAGAGGCGGTGAATATGTAGCACCGTATGGTGACTATTGTGCACAAAATGGAATTATTCACCAAACCACTATACCTTATTCGCCTCCATCAAATGGAGTTGCTGAAAGGAAAAATCATACTTTAAAAGAAATGATGAATGCTATGTTAATCAGTTCTGGATTGCCACAGAACTTGTGGGGAGAGGCAATTCTCTCTGCAAATTACATTTGAAATAAGGTACCTCAAAAGAAAGTTGATCAAACCCCGTATGAATAGTGGAATGGTCAAAAACCTTTCTATAAATTCTTACGAATGTGGGGGTGTCTTGCTAAGGTTCTTGTACCTACTCCTAAGAAAGAAAGGATAGGTCCAAAAACTGTTGATTGTTTATTTATTGGCTATGCACATAATAGCAGTGCATATCGGTTTCTTGTACACAAGTTTGATAATCCAGATATACACAAGAATGCGATCATGGAGTCTAGAAATGCGTCGTTCTTTGAAAATATATTTCCTTGTAAAGAGGAATATAGTTCTAAAAAATGCACATTTGAGACTGTTGGGGAAACTAGTAAAACCTAAAAAGAGAATGTTGATGTTGAGCCTAGACGTGGGAAACGAGCTAGGACCTCAAAATCCTTTGGTCCAGACTTTCTAACTTATGTTATAGAGAGTGAGCCTCAAAGCTATACTAAAGCTATTAGATCACCAGATGATCCATTATGGAAAGAAGCAATCAAGAGTGAAATTGATTCTATCCTACAAAACCATACTTGGGAACTGGTAGATCTTCCTCCTGGTTGTAAGTCGTTGGGCTACAAATAGATTTTTAAAAAGAAAATGAAAACAGATGGTACTATTGATAAGTATAAGGCAAGGCTTGTCATTAAAGGGTATAGACAAAAGGAGGGTCTAGACTACTTTGATACGTATTCTCTTGTTACGAGAATAACATCCATTCACATAATTATTGCGATCGCAGCTTTGCGAGATCTCGAAATACATCAAATGGATGTTAAGACTGCCTTCCTTAATGGAGATTTGAATGAAGATATCTACATGGAACAACCTGAAGGATTTTCTGCTCCAGGGTAAGAAAATAAAGTAGTGTAAGCTTGTCAAATCGTTGTATGGCTTAAAGTAAGCTCCAAAACAATGGCATGAAAAATTTGACAAAGCTATACTCTCTAGTGGATTTAAGATCAATGAGTGTGATAAATGTGTTTATGTAAAAGACACGAATGAAGGCTATGTCATCCTATGTCTATATGTTGATGACATGCGCATAGTGGGGAGTAATGATAAGATCATTAAATCTACTAAGAAAATGTTGAATTCTACATTTGACATGAAAGATATGGGACTTGCTGATGTTATAATGGGGATCAAGTTCTCTAGAAATACTAATGGACTTATTTTGTCACAGTCACATTATGTAGACAAGATTCTAGAGAAGTTCAACAAGTCTGATACCAGTGTAGCCAGGACACCTGTGGACTTAAGTCTACACCTATCTAAGAATACTGGTGAGAGTGTTTCTCAACTAGAATATTCTCGAGTGATAGGAAGTTTGATGTACCTAATGAGTTGTACAAGGCCTGACATTGCTTATTCAGTTAGTAGACTGAGTAGATACACTAGTAATCCTAGTGCTGAACACTGGAAAGGGATAGGGTATTGCGGTACTTACGATATACACGTGACCAGGGATTGCACTACATGAGATATACAGTTGTATTGGAAGGATACAGTGATGCAAACTGGATATTCGATATGAAAGATTCAAAATCTACAAGTGGATATGTTTTCACACTTGGTGGTGCAGTTGTGTTATGGAAATCTTCAATACAAACTTGTATTGCTAGATCGACAATGGAATCTGAATTCATTGTGCTAGACAAGGCAGCTGAAGAGGCTGAATGGCTTCGCCATTTTGTAGAAGATATTTCTAGATGGTCAAAACATGTGCCTGTTAGGAAACTGCGTTCCCAGAATCCGTTGACAGTGGGTATAAGTTGGTACTGCAAAAAATTTCATGAAATCTATAATAACCCTACAAGGGCGGAACTAGGGTTACCTTGAACTGCAAAATTGGATTGATGTAGTAGACGAATCGAGAACACGGGCTCGATAACAGCTCACGATCTTCTACCGTATTCCTTTGCTGCCAGAATATCGAACTGAGTGTGGGCTCTTTCGAAATCCTTTTAGTTTTCTGCTCTTCCCTCTTTACGTTCTATGTTCTATTCCCAGTTATAACACTCTCTTTGATTGCTGTGACGATTCAATCCTGATCACATTGATCCGACAAAGATGTGTTCGTCAGAAGGATCAAACGATCTCCGATTTACTTGAATTATTAACAGCAGCTCCGTCTCGACGTCAGGAACGTTGTGTAAAAAATTCAGCAACTTTCGATCAGTATCGAGCAGTCCGAAGCTCTTTTAGTGAGCGTTGTCCGACGCTAGCGATCTACACTCCTATGTCTCTTGAATGCTCACAGAGACTAGGGTTTGGTGGAAACCCTTCTAGAAGAAAGCTAGGAGGTCAAGGGAAGCTTAGAATATGAAATCATGCAACCTGAGAGAAGAGCCAAGGCAGCATATATATAGGCTACGATAGGGACATAAGAAGTCAATAAGGAATAGGCTTCCTCATGGAATTAGGAAACCCTAATTCGAACTGAATCAGATTCCTATTTCCATAAATTATAATTCATACCACTAAAGAATTATAATTGCACTCCTACCCTTATCTCAAAAATATATTTCGAGCTCCATGTTATTAAATGCTTATTATCTCCCCATGTTAAGATTACAGATATCCATTAATTAAATATAATTACTGACAATCATATTTAATAAATTTCTTAAAATTCCTTGAGATCCTCTGCTTAACTTATCTGATATGTCGGATACAAAATCCACCTGCAGGGTTTGACATAATCAAAACTTATAAGCTTTCTCAAGGGGATATCATCAATCCCAAAATTGAGACATGGATTCCATCATTAATTAATATCCACCACACAATTAATATTGCCACCCAATCCAATGAGATATTGACCCATTTAAGGATCTCACCCTTTTAGGGATCAAAGTATAAATATCAAATGTACGTGTCTATAAATTAAATTAGGATTTAGAGCATAAGCACTCATAATAGCCATGAGGTATTAATTATCTTATAAGTCAGTATAAAGATAATTACCCCAAGTCGGTCATGTTTAATACACAAAATGTACCAGCATGGTGAGTTGAAACTATACCGTTTCCCGTAGTCAAGACAAACCTACTACAACACCATGCTGCAGTCCTACCGATGGTGTGTCCAATCCCATCTAAGACTGTAAACCAAAATCTTACATTCTATAATATCTGATGGCCTGATCTTCCGTGTGTAAGCCGAACTCTACACACCAAACCACCTACTATATAGAATGAGAGACACACATTAAATAAATAATATAATACAAACATTGCCCACACAGATTCTCATAAAAAATGGATTAACTGATTTTATTAAATGAATAATAAATCAACTACATAAAGCATGGCTTTTAGTATATATCCCTAACAATCTCCCACTTAGACTCAAAGCCATGAAGTGACACACCTCACTCTAACTAATGGCTCTACCTCCTAGGGTAAACACATATCCTGAGGTAGACTTTCTGGAATCCCTATTTGACATGAAATCAGAATCTGTGTACCCAATGGGTACAAGACTGTCTGCTTGGTAAACTAACATATAGTCTCGAGTCCTTTTCAGGTACTTGAGAATATTTTTCACCGCAGTCCAATGTTCTTGCCCTGGATTAGACTGATATCTACTAACCATGCCAACAGCAAAGCAGATGTCAGGTCTAGTACATAACATAGCATACATTAGGCTTCCTACTGCCGAGGCATAAGGAACTGCCTTCATCTTCTCTATCTCATCAGGTGTCTTAGGACACTGATCCTTAGATAGAGTAATTCCGTATCTGAAGGGAAGGAATCCCTTCTTGGAATCTTGCATGCTAAACCTTGCAAGAATATTGTCAATATAAGTGCCTTGTGACAAGCCCAACATCCTATTCTTGCGATCTCGCATAAGCTTGATCCCTAGGATATGACCGGCTTCTCCCAAGTCCTTCATATCGAATTGACTGGATAACCATACCCTTACAGAAGATAATACCCCCACATCGTTTCCGATTAGCAAGATATCATCCACATATAGTACTAAGAACACCACCACTCTTCCATCATGTTTCTTGTACACACAAGATTCATCCGCACATTGATCAAAACCAAAAGACTTGATTGCTTGATCAAAGCGGATATTCCAAGACCTAGATACCTACTTAAGTCCATAAATGGACTTCTTAAGCTTGCACAACATGTGTTCTTGGCCCTTCGCAATGAACCCGTCTGGTTGCATCATATAGATGCACTCGTCAAGATTTCCATTTAGAAATGCTGTCTTGACATCCATTTGCCAAATTTCATAATCGAAATATGCAGCAATGGATAAGAGAATCCGGATAGACTTCAGCATTGCCACCGGCGAAAAAGTTTCCTCATAATCGATTCCTTCTTTTTGAGTGAACCCTTTCGCAACAAGCCTTGCTTTAAAGGTTTCCACCTTACCATCTGCTCCTCTCTTCTTCTTATAGATCCACTTACATCCAATGGGTTTTATTTCATTGGGTGGTTCTACAAGATCCCAGACTTGATTGGAGTACATGGACTCCATTTCAGACTTCATAGCCTTTTGCCAAAGATCTGCATCTTTATCTTGGAGTGCTTCATTGTAGTTACAGGGGTCGGTACCTTGTTCATCAGGGACCCGGTCATAAGACTCTCCCAAGAACATATACCGATCAGGTCGAATAATAACCCTCCCACTACGACGAGGCACAACCCGTGTCTGTGCATCACTGATATTTTGTTGTGAAGATTCTGAACCTAATACACCATTATCTACACGTTGTACTGGTTCAGGAACCTGCGTGTTAATGGTTGGTTCGGGATCTACACGAGTTTCGATAATACTCCCACTACGACGTGGTAATGGAATAAGGATAACTCTTTCTTGTGGTGTTTCTTCTCATACCGTTGGTATCGAAGAAGTATGTCTCGGTGTCTTTCCTCTCATTTCCTCTAAAACAATACGGCTTCTGGGCTTGTGGTCCATAACATAGTCCTCTTCTAAGAATATGGCATTGGTGCTAACAATAACCTTCTGATCCTTAGGACTATAAAACAGTTTGGATACCCAACAAAGAAACATACTTCTGTTCTTGATTCCAACTTTTCTGCGTTCCCTTTCAGCACATGTGCTGGACTACCCCAGATCCAAACATGCCGCAGACTAGGCTTTCGCCTAGTCCACAATTCCGTGGGAGTAGTAGGTACTGACTTAGAAGGTACCAAGTTTAGAATGTATGCGGCTGTCTCTAACGCGTGTCCCCAAAAGGAAATTGGTAAATCCGAATAACTCATCATAGATCTTACCATGTCCATAAGAGTCCTGTTCCTTCTTTCTGCCACACCGTTCTGCTGAGGCATACGGGGTGCAAACAATTGGGATGTAATCCCTTGCTCCAATAAGTATTCCCTAAACTCTCCCAAGAGGTACTCTCCACCACGATCAGATCGTAGTGTCTTGATACATTTACCTAGACGCTTCTCCGTTTCAGCCTTGAAGTCTTTGAATTTCTGAAAGCATTCAGACTTATGCCGCATCAAATAAATGTACCCATACCTTGAGTAATCATCGATGAAAGTGACAAAGTACTCAAATCCCCCTCTTGCTTGGACAGTCATAGGACCACACAAATCAGAGTGAACCAGTTCCAACGGCTCTTTTGCTCTATAGCCCTTGGCCGAGAATGGCCTCTTGGTCATTTTACCTTCCAAGCAGGATTCACAAACTGGAAGTGCCTCCACTTCCAATGAGCCTAATGGCCCATTTTGAACCAGTCTTTGAATCCTTTTCAAATTAATATGACCAAGGCGTAAGTGCCAAAGATGCGTTTGGTTCATCCTCGAAGGTTCTTTTCTCTTAAATGGCAAACTATTTGTGTTATTCAATTCATTAAGTTGCAGTATAGGAGAGATAGGATTTATAATATAAAGATCATCCACCAATTGACCAGAACAAATAAAACTTTTATTTTTTTTAATAACTACTACTTTATTAAAATGAACTGAATATCCATTCTTTACTAAACTAGAAACTGAAACTAAATTCCTTCTAATAAAAGGTACATAAAAGCAATTTCTTAATATTAAATTCCTATCTCTACCAAAACTAAGATGTAGATCTTCTACTGCAACTACTGCTACTCTCGTAGCATTTCCCATATATAGATAAATCTCTCCATCACTGAGCTGCCTAGTTCCCTGGAACCCCTGCAAAGAATTGCATACATGATCAGTGGCTCCCGTATCTACACACCAGGTACAGGTAGATCGGACCGCTAAACACGATTCAACAACTAGTAAATGAGATTTACCTTGATTGTTCTGTCTGGCAAGATAAACTAGACATTGCTTCTTCTAGTGTCCTGGCTGCTTGCAAACAAAACATTTGCCTTTAGGCTTTTCCGGTTGTCCTCGTGGCCTTTGGATTGGCGGAGGACCCGCGGCCTTCTTTTGAGCCTTTTTCATTTTTTTCTTGCCTTTCGGCTTTGAAGTAGAACCTTTCTCAAATACAAGAGCACTCCCTGACTTTCTGTTGAGACCCTCAGCTGCCTGAAGTTCTTTAAGCAGCTCCGCCAAGGTATATTTAAATTTATTCATGTTGTAATTGAGGCAGAATTGCTTAAAAGACTCTGGCAGTGACTGGAGTACGATATCGACCTGGGTTTCCCCGTCAATTTCAGCTCCAAGGATCTCTAGTTCATTAAGAAGAGATATCATCTTAAGAACATGATCCCTTACAGGCGTCCCCTCAGCCATGGTTGTGTTCATCAAGTCTTTCATAGCAACCTGCCTAGCAGCACGACTTTGATCCCCGAACATCTCTCGGAGGCTCTCCATCATGTCATAGGCACTGATCATTGACTGATGCTGATGTTGCAGAACATTTGACATGGATGCCAAAATGTAACACCGCGCCATCTCATCAGCCTTGACCCATTTCTTGTGAGCCTGGGTTTCCTCAGCGGTTGCCCCCTCACCAGGTTGCTCAGGACATTCTTGAGTAAGCACAAACTTGTACTCTTCAGCAGTTAACACAATATCCAAATTCCTTTTCCAGTCTATATAGTTTGGTCCAGTAAGTTTGTTTTCTTTAAGTATAACAGCAAGTGGATTGAAAGTACCCATTTGAAAGCCTAAGAATCACATAACATAAATAATTACGTTTGGGCAAAATTTACTATGGATTCGAGTTGAAAATATTGGTTCCCTCTACCATATTTGAAAGGAATCCGCCAGCAACCTGATACACCGCGAATAGTATGACTCGATGGGAAGCCATATACTATCCATCATTTGTTCAGATAGACAATTGCCTTTTAATTTTACTATCCAGGCAATGTACTTTGCCTAATAAAATTAAATTGCTGACTTGCTTTGGTCCTATAAATAATAACAGTGACTCAGATGGAGAGGAAATTATTATTTATAGCTAAGTGTATACCATCACTTAATTCTAGGTCAAGAGTTCTGTGAGGAACACCTCTGATGGAGAGGTGACCCACACCAACAATCACCCAAAACATTCTTTTAAAGAAGTTTGTACTTATGATTCCATGATCAACTACATCCGATGGGGAGGATGACACTAGAGCCATCACATAAAATTAATCATATCATCTACAAACCAGTGATGGAGACCATGGGATTTACACTTGATAAATTCCCTCTCCCACTTAGAATTTTTTAAAAAAAATTGAGGGTTATAATTTTTTAGAAAAACTTTTAATTTAATTAATAAAAAATAATGGAATACTTGACAAGGATTAATTCATCCTTACTTGTGAAACCCACATGTGTAGATAATAAAATTATTCTATTCTCATGATTTTAGAAAATAAGTACTTATGTTTTCAAATTATGGAATTAGTTTTATTTCTAAATACACATGTAGTTGTCCATCATTTTAAATTAATATAAATTAAACATGCAGCTAGACATCTGAAATAGGTCTAGGAACAATTATCCATGTTGTCCTATTCATTAAACATGAAACAATAATAATCATTCAATCACACATAAATAAGGAAACCACAATAAAATAGGAATCCCACTATTATGGTCAAGCTGCAACTCTTGTGAAGAAATCTTCATGGAACCCAATTAGCTCTATGTCGCAACTACGCAACTGCCTTCCAGAACTGTTTTCTGAAATAGCCTCCAGAAATTGCCTCTAGATTGCTTTCTGAAACTGCTTGTAAACTATCTTCACGAACTGTCTTCACGGATTTACTTGAGATATATTACACAAACCCTATGCCTCCATAAAGGAGTTCACATGCTATTTCTTTGCAGTAAATTAACCACACATCAATCAAGCGTGGGATCCAATACACACAAATCCTATGCCTCCATAAAGGAGTTCACATGCTATATTAAAACAGCAAAATTAACCACGGATAAAACCATCGTGGGATCCAATCACACAAAATCAGTGACCATAATAGTGGAATAAGAACGCTGCAAAACAAGGGTTAGCACAGCTCTACGTTCTATCCATCCATCAAAACACGCATAAGATCTGTTTTATTAGACAACATGGTTGCGTCCAACCCATACGCAGAATCAACGTTGCTCTGATACCACTCTTAGGAAACTGCGTTCCCAGAATCCGTTGACAGTGGGTATAAGTTGGTACTGCAAAAAATTTCATGAAATCTATAATAACCCTACAAGGGCGGAACTAGGGTTACCTTGAACTGCAAAATTGGATTGCTGTAGTAGACGAATCGAGAACACGGGCTCGATAACAGCTCACGATCTTCTACCGTATTCCTTTGCTGCCAGAATATCGAACTGAGTGTGGGCTCTTTCGAAATCCTTTTAGTTTTCTGCTCTTCCCTCTTTACGTTCTATTTTCTATTCCTAGTTATAACACTCTCTTTGATTGCTGTGACGATTCAATCCTGATCACATTGATCCGACAAATATGTGTTCGTCAAGAGGATCAAACGATCTCCGATTTACTTGAATTTTTAACAGCAGCTCCGTCTCGACGTCAGGAACGTTGTGTAAAACATTCAGCAACTTTCGATCAGTATCGAGCAGTCCGAAGCTCTTTTAGTGAGCGTTGTCCGACGCTAGCGATCTACACTCCTATGTCTCTTGAATGCTCACAGAGACTAGGGTTTGGTGGAAACCCTTCTAGAAGAAAGCTAGGAGGTCAAGGGAAGCTTAGAATATGAAATCATGCAACCTGAGAGAAGAGCCAAGGCAGCATATATATAGGCTACGATAGGGACCATAAGAAGTCAATAAAGAATAGGCTTCCTCATGGAATTAGGAAACCCTAATTCGAACTGAATCAGATTCCTATTTCCATAAATTATAATTCATACCACTAAAGAATTATAATTGCACTCCTACCCTTTCTCAAAAATATATTTCGAGCTCCATGTTATTAAATGCTTATTATCTCCCCATGTTAAGATTACAGATATCCATTAATTAAATATAATTACTGACAATCATATTTAATAAATTTCTTAAAATTCCTTGAGATCCTCTGCTTAACTTATCTGATATGTCGGATACAAAATCCACCTGCAGGGTTTGACATAATCAAAACTTATAAGCTTTCTCAAGGGGATATCATCAATCCCAAAATTGAGACATGGATTCCATCATTAATTAATATCCACCACACAATTAATATTGCCACCCAATCCAATGAGATATTGACCCATTTAAGGATCTCACCATTTTAGGGATCAAAGTATAAATATCAAATGTACGTGTCTATAAATTAAATTAGGATTTAGAGCATAAGCACTCATAATAGCCATGAGGTATTAATTATCTTATAAGTCAGTATAAAGATAATTACCCCAAGTCGGTCATGTTTAATACACAAAATGTACCAGCATGGTGAGTTGAAACTATACCGTTTCCCGCAGTCAAGACAAACCTACTACAACACCATGCTGCAGTCCTACCGATGGTGTGTCCAATCCCATCTAAGACTGTAAACCAAAATCTTACATTCTATAATATCTGATGGTCTGATCTTCCGTGTGTAAGCCAAACTCTACACACCAAACCACCTACTATATAGAATGAGAGACACACATTAAATAAATAATATAATACAAACATTGCCCACACAGATTCTCATAAAAAATGGATTAACTGATTTTATTAAATGAATAATAAATCAACTACATAAAGCATGGCTTTTAGTATATATCCCTAACAATGCCAGCTATTTACATACACTGCGATAGCCAATCTGCTATTGGAAGGGCACAAAGTAATATGCATAATGGTAAGTCTAGACATATTCGTTGTAGACACGATACCATTAAACAACTGCTCTCAAGTGGGATTGTCTCGATTGACTATGTAAAGTCAAAGGACAATATTGCGGATCCGCTAACCAAAGGGTTAAATCGAGAGTTAGTTCATAAATCATCTAGAGGAATGAGACTAAAGCATATGACGTTACAAGGGACTGGAATGGAAACCCAACCTAGTTGACTAGAGATCCCAAGATCTAGGTTCAAAGGGACAATCTAATTTCATGTACCTTAGGAGAATCACTAAGGAGATATACTCTCCTGCCCATTTCTATGATACAACAGTGATACCTGTATGGGTTGAGGATAAGCTTAGCTTTTAATGACTAAGCAAGCAGAGTATAGCAGGATACTCTAAATAAGTCATGATCTATGTGAATGTGAAGTGGGATCGCTTCTAAAAAAATTTGAGAAAGGCAAAATTCTTTGATAAACATTCACTGAACCAGGCGAGTGTTCAAGGCCAAAATGAACACAAGTGTAAGAACTAAACTATGTTTGGAAAGCTCCTATGTGAGGTCTGTCGGTTGTTTACACTAATGGCAATCAGTTCAAGACTACACGTTCACTGGTCAGCCAGTAAATCTGATAGACTTTCACAAGGGAAGGTTCAAAGCAAAAAGCTACCTATCTCTTTGCAAAAGTGATCCGTTGTGCTCTCTCTTGTCGAGTCGTCTCACATCGTTTCGATTAATTTCATTCATGTGGAGGATTGTTGGATAAAATTAATTTTGGCCATGTTTGAGGTCAAATAAATATGGGACCCATTTAGAGTCTGAATGGGGTCCTTGTGGATTTGTGATCTCCTCCATGAGGAGATGAACTTTGGATATTTACATGTCCAAAATTATTGTTGAGTGAATGAGAAATTAATCCATTGAATACATTTAGATAATGTACATACATGAATGCATGTGAAATGTATATAATTTATATATTATAATGTACATGCATGAGAAATGTATATACATGAATGCATTTATTCTCATTCATGGATAATGCACATTCATAGATGAATCATGTATATACATGTATGAATCTATAGATTCATAATGGATATACATGGATGAATCTACAAATACATAATGTACATTCAATGAATCATCTCTCCCCTTAGTCCTATATAGTTAGAGCTTTCTCCTCAGAAATTTCAGAGTTAGAAAAACAAGAGCTATTTTCTTCCTTCCAATATTCCTTCCTGAGAGAGACACAGAACATAGTTGGTTCGCCGGAGCAGTCGAACACCGTGCTTGTCTACTGCTGGTTATTGCCGCTGTATCTTGGGAGACAGACGCCGACCGGAGATTTCCTCAAGCACTTCTGGTGAGGCAGCTAATTTGTTTTAAGGAAACTGTGAACTATCACAGGCCTCGGTTTGATCTTATTTCAGTTTTCATATTTTGATTTTTGTGTACATATCATAATTCTAATTTCTGTCCAATTGTTATTTTTCCTGTTTTTCTATAGTTGTAATCCAGAATCTGTTTCTGTTTATTTTCAATTATATTAATAAATTTTCCAACAAGTATGACCCGGGAAAGAGATAAAGTGTGTTTGTTAGTATTTATGTACGTAAAGTGTCTGTGCCCCAAATATTACCTTTCTTTTAAGGAAAATACTAGACCCACACATTTTTTCCACACACAGCTTTAAATGCTTGTACTTTGTGCTGTTTAAATTTTTTACACTTTTTTGTGCCCCACTTATACAGCACAGGATACATATATTTAAAGCTGTGTATAAAAAAAATGTGTAATTTACTGTATGAATCTAGTAGTGCTCTTCTTTTGATACGAATTAAACTTACTGCAATGCATTGCATCAGCTTATTTCTAAATTTTTAAATAACCAGTCACAAACACTATAGTAAATTTTTAAATAACCAGTCACAAACACTATGGTGTAAAAACGTGTTAATACATCTACTAGGATGCTCTTATATGCCAATAAATTGTTGATCCAACCCATATGGTAAATCACAGATGTCTACATATATGACAACATTTGTTACAACTATGATATATTGCGGATTTGGTATCAAGGCCATTAAAATCTACACACCGTATAATTGCGGATTTTGTTAGTCACGTATGAATTAAGCTTTTTGATGTTCAAAAAATTAGCTGACAAATTATTATTAGTCTGTGATATGTGACATCACTTCAACAAAATACATGGTGGCTGGTGCAACAATTGTTTTATGCATAGGTTTGCAAATGCAATGTAAACCCAACTCTCTCATTCATCTGCAAGGCCTTGGCCCATATCCAATCTTATCACAAACCTATGAACCACATTGAAGGCGTTGGCCCATTTCGGATTTGGTGGTATTAGTTTGCGCTTCTGAGACCATCAGTCCATTTCTGGAATCAGCACATCCGTATTTACTAAGTACTATTTAACATTGTCATCATTGAAGAGAACTAAAATGTTCAAATAATATTAGGTAGACCTAAATGGGATACTAAAACTATTTACTTACTGATGTGAATTTTCAACTATTCATCAGTTACCAAACAAAGTTTGAATTAATTCCAAAACTGTCGCGACTTTATAATTCTTTAGTTTATCCATCTATCCCTAATTTACAGAGAAAATCCCTTTCAACACAGCACAATGCCTATATATATATATATATATATTAGTACCGTAGTACGTTATATCAAATGACATAGTATTCCCGTTGCAATCCAATATTTACTTCCTAGGTCAGACGTACTAAAATGGTAATATTATTCATATGTCCTGGCTTTTTTAAGAAGGAAATCTGAATACACCTTGGGTTTTTGGTAACATTTGTTGAGTTCTTATTTCCGCCCAAAAAAAAAAAAAAAAGTAACTTTGAGCCATTGAATTCAGTTTTCACTACTTTTCACTTTAAAAGCAACCAATGAGAGGTGGGCTGTACTGGGTCTGGGTAAGGTTGAAAGCCTGACAATTGACATAAATCACCACCTTGGGCCTAACTCATTGGCCCAAATGCTACTTCAAAAATAACTAATACTCCTACAAAATAAAGATGCGTTTCGTACTTCGTTGCTCAAGGTAACAAACAAAACATGACAGTCCTAAGCCGGCGAGAAGGCGAGAAGCTGAATGAAACAGTAACAAATGGCAAACCATCCAAACAAGTCACAAATAGAGACACACTCGCACACACTCTTGATTCTCTCACCAGACGGACGTTCCTCCACCGTCGGATCAGAATCAGCCAACACAATCACCTCCCTCCAACACTATAGTCCCAAGGGCAATCTCGTAATTGCACCCACTCTTTCCAAGTCCAATCACAGCCGTTGGATCATTTGCAGGCCAATTTTTAGAGCTGTATAAATAACTCTCATTTTCCTTCTCCTTTAAACAGAGTCACTACTCACTAGTAGGAGTTACAAAGTGTTCTCACTCTTCCCATTTTGCCCCTGACCCTTAACTTCCAACCCAAAGCCAAAATGCGGGAAATTCTTCATATTCAGGGAGGGCAATGTGGGAATCAAATAGGATCAAAATTCTGGGAAGTTGTATGTGATGAGCATGGCATTGATCCCACCGGCCGGTACACCGGAAATTCAGATCTTCAGCTTGAGAGGGTAAATGTGTACTTTAATGAGGCTAGTAATAATCGGTACGTGCCACGGGCAGTTCTGATGGACCTTGAACCGGGCACGATGGACAGCATAAGGACTGGCCCATACGGGCAGATCTTTAGGCCTGATAACTATGTTTTCGGGCAGTCAGGGGCCGGAAACAATTGGGCCAAGGGACATTATACAGAAGGTGCTGAGCTTATTGACTCTGTTCTTGATGTTGTGAGGAAGGAAGCTGAGAACTGTGACTGCTTGCAAGGTTTGCACTTGTTAATTTTGGAAGTGTTACCATATCCATAAAATAAATGTGTGTGTGTGTGTGTGTGTGTGTGTGTGTAAGCATGTAATTTATGCCCCACTCCTCATCTAGTCAACAGTTCATGACTGATACATTAACAGTGTGAAAAGTGAAAACATATTAAATGACCAATCAGGGATAGAAATAATGGGAATATTATGAAATGGGCGCAGGATTTCAAGTGTGTCATTCACTTGGAGGAGGAACTGGGTCAGGGATGGGAACTCTGCTAATATCGAAGATAAGGGAAGAGTACCCGGATCGAATGATGCTCACTTTCTCTGTCTTCCCATCTCCCAAGGTGTCGGACACCGTGGTGGAGCCTTACAATGCAACTCTCTCTGTTCATCAGCTGGTTGAGAATGCTGATGAGTGCATGGTCCTTGACAATGAAGCTCTCTACGAAATCTGCTTCAGGACTCTCAAGCTCACCACTCCTAGCTGTAAGTTATAGTTTATATACTATTTGTATTCCCTAAGCTAGAGATAAATATTATACTGACTGTGACTGTGACTGTGACTGTGACTGTGACTGTGAGGTTAAAAATTAAGTTTAGACTTATAACATAAGCCTTAATTTTGTGTCTGTTGTAACTTAATTAAACTTGTTGTTTGATGCAGTTGGGGACTTGAATCATCTGATTTCAGCTACAATGAGTGGAGTGACTTGTTGCTTGAGATTTCCTGGTCAGTTGAATTCAGACCTTAGAAAGCTAGCAGTGAACTTGATCCCATTCCCTAGACTCCACTTCTTCATGGTTGGTTTTGCTCCCTTGACATCTCGAGGCTCACAGCAATACCGTGCACTCACTGTCCCCGAGCTGACACAACAGATGTGGGATTCCAAGAACATGATGTGTGCGGCCGATCCACGACACGGTCGGTACCTCACGGCATCTGCCGTTTTCCGAGGCAAGATGAGCACGAAAGAAGTCGATGAACAGATGATAAATGTACAGAACAAAAGCTCTTCTTACTTTGTGGAATGGATTCCAAACAATGTCAAGTCGAGTGTTTGTGACATACCACCAAAAGGGCTTCCCATGGCTTCGACTTTTATTGGGAATTCGACTTCAATTCAGGAGATGTTCAGGAGAGTGAGTGAGCAGTTCAGTGCAATGTTTAGGAGGAAGGCTTTCTTGCATTGGTACACCGGGGAAGGAATGGATGAGATGGAATTTACCGAGGCAGAGAGCAATATGAATGATCTTGTTGCAGAGTATCAGCAGTACCAAGATGCTTCGGCGGATGATGAAGATGGTGATTATGAAGAAGAAGAAGATGATGGGAGTGCTGAAAACTGATCGAAGGTGTTCTGAGTAGTTTTCTTTTACGTATGATACGCGCAGCAATGAATCATAGGCTCTTTATCTAACTACATGTTGTGGGAGGGAGTGGTGATTAAGTGATTTTAGTTAATCACTATATATATATTTTTCAGCTCAATATTTAGACTTTGGCAGAAGTGTGTTCTGCCTCTGCATTTTGGTTCACTTTTGTTTCTATCAAGAAAATGAGAAAGAAGAGTGCTTCTATGTGTTTCTTCTTAAAATTGTGTTTTTTCACTCATGCTGAACAAAAGTAAAGGAAAAGAAGAAGAAGAAGAAGAAGAAGAAGAACTTCCATCTTACTTTTGAGAAAACATTTTTACTTTAGCAAAACATGACAGTACAGTACATAGAAACATGTGTTATATGCAATGTTTTCAAAACCGGACCATCGAACCGGAAAAATGACCGGATCACGGGTTAAAGGTTCAACCGTTGGGTGAACCGTAATCCAACCGTAATATCATAATTATGTAATAAATATATTTATTCCTAAATACTATTAGTAATAATATAAATTTCAAAAATATAGGAAATCACATATGTGGATTTGGTACCAATCAATACCATAAAAAAACATTTTATTTAATTCATTTTTATCAATTAATTTCTTTCTATTCTTATAAAAAATAAATAAATAAGAAAATCAAATGAATGGATTTCCTTCCGCAATCAGACACGTATATAAATAAATATATTTAATTCTTTCACATCAATGAAATAAAAAGACTGAAAAGATAATGCTTTATAGCAGCAACTTTACCAAGCTGTCAATCATGTCATTAAGAAGCTTTGACTTACATCAGTAAAGTATTTTCTTTCTATACACAGTCTTGCAAAGAAGAAAGAGATTGTTTAACAAAAAAAAAATGAAGAAGAGAGAAAGGAACGAAAGAGAGAGAGAGGGAAAAGAGTCCAAAGGCAGTCGGCCGGCGACGAGGTCTCTGACGAGGGTATAGAAAGTTCACGATGCAATTGCAAGGAGCCAAGGACGGCGACGGCAAGGCGTGACGGCGACGGCAAGGCGTGCCGGCAGCTGAATCGCGACTGCAAAATTCTTTTTTTTTTTTTTCATATGCTTTTCACGACCGGCTCGGTTCACTAAAACAGTGAACGGTTTTTCAAATTTCCGGTTAGACCGTCCGGTTCGGACGGTTCATGCAATCCAGCGCGGTTTTGAAATCAAGAACGACTTCCGGTTCAAATCGGACCGTTTTGAAGACCGGTCGACGGTTCCACCGGTCCGACCGTCCGGTCCGGTCCGGGTTTTAAATCATTGGTTATATGTTATAAAACATGTAGTCCAACAACCGTTTTATCATTGATACTTTCGTTGGATCAGAAGAGAAAAATAGGCCCTCCTATGTGGGCTTAAGCAATTAAAGAGGGTAACTCAGAGTATTTACACTCTCACACGCCCTCTCACGCCCCTTCAGGCGTGGCCAGACTTTCTTTGATGAAAGCCAAACACATGGAAATTTTAGACACGAGGGTGACGACGATAATTGAACTCAGGACTTTTGCTCTGTGATACCGTGTTAACAGCTATTTACTCTAAAAGTTTAAGCTGAGAATGGCCCAACAATATATATCAAACTTTAATATCCTACCTCACATAAAATCATGTCTCGCACATGAAGATCAAATAAACTAAACTCCATCACATGGACCTCCCCTGAGGTTGTGCGAAATTACAAAGCTCTCCCCTCTATATTGCAAAATTACACAGGCCTCCCTTGAGTTTTGGATTCGCATTACACACCTCTCCTCTAGATTGCAAAATTTACAGAGACCACACTTCTTAATTTGATAATACCGAAAGGGATCCCCCCCCCCCCCCCCCCCCCCCCCCCCCCCCCCTCTCTCTCTCTCTCTCTCTCTCTCTCTCTCTCTCTTGTATATACATATATACATGCATACACACCATATATAGGGATCATGCATACATACATACATACACACCATATATACATACATATAGCCATTGAATACATATATATATATATATACATAAATACTTGTATACATCTCTGAGGTGAGCTTGGTATTTTAGCTTAGATCTTAGGTTTTTAGAACAAATTGATTTTGGGTTTAAATCTTATGAACAAATTTATTTTTGAAATAACTTGATTTTGGGTTTAAAATTTAGGAGCAAATTAGTTGGGAACAAATTGAGAGAGAGAGAGAGAGAGAGAGAGAGAGAGGTGTAGTTTAGTAAAATGGTAAACAAACTAAGGGTAAAATAGTCAATTCATGCTATAGGAGAGGTTTGTGTAATTTTATAATATAGAGGGGAGGTCCGTATAATTAACCCAAGATATAAATAACCAAATACAAATATGCATACCACCGCAGGGATGGAGAGTCGGACTCTAAACCTCCCATAACCAAGACTCTGATACCATATTGAGATTATAATAGGCCCTTGTATATGGTTCATAATTAATGAAAGACGTATATATATATATATATATATCGAACAGAGATCACAGTCACCTCATCATAGTGGTACACGTGAAAATTCATCAGCCATTTCTTTTTTTTTTTTTTGGTGAAAAGATCAGCCATTTTTACTCGAGAACTTATCCATAATCAACCAAATAAGAGACTTGGGTTCCATGACCACAAAATCAACCAACTGAACTAATTAATCATCCATACAATCCAAATTTAGTAACGACATACAACTACTCATGAATTGACATCACAACATACATATATCAATTCTAATTTAAGCCCCAAACAGTCTTCAAACTCCGAATTTATTCTCAATTTGTGGTTTCGTCAACCTAACACAACAGTTTAGCTCTAACACACAAAATACGATGGAAAATCATTTTTTCTCGGCAATGAACAGGCCCCACCTCTGCTCGCCTGACGAACTCCTCATCAGCTTGGCCTTCCAGCCACCAACGATGTCTTTATAGTCCTCCTGGAGGTTATTTCACAAGAAACAAACCATACGAATATTAAGTACCAGTACCTAATACAAGTGCTAATAATTAAACCCCATTAAAAAAAAAAAAAAAAAAGAGGTGCATGAAATATGACAAAGCACGCACTTCAGAGAAGTCCGTGATGAATGCTTCCTTGTCCTTCTCAACTTCATTTAGTTCCCTCTGCAGAACCTTCATGAACTAGAACCAAAAGGAAAACAAAAGAGTTAGATAAAGAAGCCCACAACAGTATGTTAACATTTTTAAGAAAGAAAGAAAAGAAGAAAAAAAAAAACCACTATAGCACACATATACAAGGAAAATAGTAAAATTAGAAAAACCTGATCAGTTCGATCCTCGGCAATGACCTCATCAAAACCAGCATCTTTGAGCATCTGAATTCATCAAACATAGATTATGGAACTTGACATGTCAGGAAAATGTACACAAGAGAGAGAGAGAGAGAGACCTAGCACAAATGTTCATGTGAATATACCTGTCCATATGCTTTGACATCATGGAGATCATATCCTCTTTGCTTAATATAGTCTTCAAATTCGGGTGATGTGGGTCCAGCTTTCTTGCAGTAATCGCTAATAAGGACCTTGCCTCCTGGCTTCAACCACTTGTAAAAAGTTTTAAATAGAGCAGGTTTGTCCTGAAAATACATCACGAAGTATTGAAGTTTCAGTAAAATCAGAAAGCTCGCCAGAATAAAGATAAAGTAAAAGAAGAAATTGAGGAAACAAAAAAGTAACCGTACAAAAACAGGAAAGACGTATTTGACCAAGTGATGAATCAACTTTTTGTGATTAGCTATGAAGTTAAAGGTAAACATAGGTTAGAGTCAAGATCTACAGCAGACTCAGATTGAAATGGTCAAAGAAAGTCATCAGCATGATTGTAATGAATCAGCAATAATCATTCATATGGCGGACACTTTCCATATGAATTGTTAATGTATACATGTGTGTTTTGCGGGCCTGTTTCCAAAAAAAGGCCAAAGGGTATATTTTTCATCCGATAATTAGAAAGCAAAATAAATATAAACCCTCTACTCTAATTCTTCCTAATAATAATTGAGGGAGAAAGAGATAAAAACTACACAAAATGATGCAATTCAAGCAATTTTTTTTTCATATCAATCTTTTAGGCCCCTTATGGTTTGTGGATATAGAATATGAAAATGAAAGGAAAGAAAACAAGAAGGAAAACTATTTTCCCTAATGTTTTCCTCAACGTTCCCCATGGCTAAATAACATTGGAAATCAAAAATCCTCAAAAAACAATATATGAACTCGAGAAAAGAGGAAAGGAAGTCACAAAAATCAAAATTCGTAATATTTTTCAATCCTATTTTCTTTTCATTCTCTTTTTTTTTTCCTTCACTGTTTTCCTTATTTAAGGAAACAAAGAAAAGCATTTTCCCTTGTGTTTTCTTTTCTTTTCCTCACTAAATCCATGAACTGAACAGAGCCTCAAGGAACTAATCTAAAGGCATTCATGTGAAACTTAAAAGCTCAGTGGAGAAAGAGGTTACTTGAATGTGGAGAATGGTGTCACGACTGTAGATCACATCGAAAGTGTTGTCAGGATATGTTTTCTTCGTGCAATCAGCAACTTCAAATTCAACTGCACAATTGAGTCCAATTGCCCGTTCAAGAGCAAAAGAAACCATATTTATGGAGAGGTCAATGCCCACGACATCAACATCAAACTTCTCAGCCATGTAAAAGTCACCTCCCCCAATTCCACATCCAACATCTAGCACTTTCTGGCCAGGCTTAAGGTCCAGCTTTGCAACAAATTCTTTTGTTGTCTCTGCTCAAAGAAAAAAACATACTCAGAAACCAGATCACAAAATAATATAAGGCATTGGAAGAATGCACTTGTCTTTCTACAGACAAAAGAAAGAAAACATCAAAACAAAAGCCCCAATACGCACAACTTGAAATCTGACAAGTTTAGCAGAGTTTTAGCAAGATAACACACACACACACACACACACAAAATGTGAAAGCTAAGCAAAAAAAGATTTTATACATGAGAAAACAGAGCAGTAATCAGGAAAGGGTAAAAGTTCAGGTGAATATATATCAGTGTTCAAATAAAAGTGTGTAAATACTGAATATACAGACGGGTTTTCTCTTTATAACTCTGTCTCAATAGAACAAGGATGAAAAAACATTCGAGCGACATGACATACCAATCCCGCCTGTGCTTACAAAACCCTGTCCAAACACGCGTTCATAACGTAATATACCACTACATTTATACTGGACATTATCCAAGAATCGCTGGAACCCTTTATCATCCTCTGACCTGACTTTCTGCCATATCCAACAAATCTGCATAATGCAAACAGTTAAACATCATTTTACCAAGACATGAAAAATGAAGTCCAGAATGAAATTAAACTTAATACCTGATTTTGATTCTTTTTGTTTCTCACATAAGCTCGAATGCATTTGCAGCCAACAAGAGCGAGTTCAAAGGAATTCCCAGAACCATCACGTGTTTGACATTCTTTGAAAACCTGCAGTTCAATAATGAGCAGATAACCATGTAAAGATTGTGTCCATCAATATTCTGCAGAAGATGAGTGCAAACTGCAAACAGATTTCTAGAGTTAATGTGGATGAGTGGAATTTCAGAAATATCAAATTTCTATGTACAGTCAGTTTGCCATTTATTTAACTACAAAAAATGACGACATTGGTATCACTAGTACTGGAAAGAATAATAAAATTTTCCAAACTTGAACCAAGATGATCAAGAATTTCACAAAAGTGAGCCATGTTAAATTAAGAAACTAAACCAATTTCACAGAGAAAGATAAACTTGAAACCCAAGTTTTCAAAATTTTAGCTTTGATCAATGCTCATTTGACTGTTCTGTGGTTATGAATATTCCACAGACAGAAACATGTGATGCTTCCGCACCCATTAAAACTAATAACCATACGACACTAATTCAATCAACAACTTACTTTCATGTAATACATTAAATAGAAGCTTTATGCAAGTTGTTACCTTCGTATAAAATCTGGGTTCACGATAGTGGGTGGGGTTGCTCTTTCGCTTACTGTCACCAGATTGGTGGAAACATGATTCTCTGAAGAAGATAAACCCTCCCACCTTTAACCATGCAACAATTCTTCCTGCAAGATTCTCAACCTACAATCCATGGAGAAGGGCAAAATCAACCAGGGGCAAAAAAAAATAGTGGTAGACTGTAAACTGCATGCAATAAGCACAAATGTTACACATACTACGTGGAAATATGCTCAATGGGATCATTAGAAACCAGTACAGTTATAATCTAACAGAGGCAGTCCTGCAGTAATAACTAAATCTCTTTATAAAAAAAAAAAAGGCCAAAGAGCAATATTTATATCATAGAATGCTCAAGCGAAAATTGGAAACTTTGCTGTTAGATTCAACAAATACTGTACAAACACCAAGAAAGTAACAACTCCACATCCAGATAAAGAGGGAAAGTTATCTTTTTCCCAGGAGGAAAACAAACAAGGTTTAGACTCCTCAATTTTCCTAGAATCCTCTGCTGCAGCATAACTCCATAATATCGCTTGAATGAATAGTCCTAATGCTCAGTATAGAACTGGACACAGATGGTAGCAATTGGAATCATAATTGCTTAAAGAAATCGGTCCGTAGTTCCCTGTGGAGGTGAAAACAATTATCAATGCGACTTTATGAGTGACCGAGACGGCATTTTGTAGCCAAAAGAAAGTGCCACATCTGTGTCAAAGGTCTACTTCTCTCTTCCTCTACGTCCCACAGCCGATTCTCAAGCAGTAGCAGCGGTAATGAAACCAAGAGCAGTTTAGTGAACACCTACCTAAAAAAGAATAGCAAGAGCAGATGATTGAAAACTTAGCCAAAGACTGCCCTAAGGCAGGTGGAGTACTTTTTGGTGGAAGGGGAAAAGGGAAAAGGGAAAAGAAAAGGGATAGAATCAAGAGAAGCATAGGCTAATCGGGGAAAAAAAACAGGTCAAGTGACGCAATGCTGTATATCGATGAGATATTAAGGAGGGGAGAATAACAAGTTTAATCTTGGACGCTTGTAGCAATAATCCTAACTGCCCATTTACTCTCTTTTTACTATAGCATGTAACAAGCTTTAACAAGTTTTTCTTTCTGTCAAGCATGCAATGCTATCAGATCTTTGAAATGCAAAAAATTGATTAAACGGATAAAAGATCACCTCTTGGTCAGACAGATACATCAATAGCCAGTTTGAGAAAATCAAATCCATTGACTCTGAAGAAAAATTCAGCTCAGGAGATGTCACGTCAGCACACATAAACTTGACATTCTTATAATGCCCATTGATGCTTTCATTCTGCAAGTTAGGACATCAAAACAAAAATATTATAGTGAACTCCGTGCTGAAGACCCTTTATTGATTTTAGTTTACAAGGTACAAGGACCAAATGATCTTCATCAAGGTAGGGGGAAACTTACCTTCTTTATTGCACTGTCAATGAAGTCCAAGGCTATAACCTGACCAGCCTTCTTTGCTAATTCACCAGTAAAACGGCCAATACCAGCTCCCAGTTCCAAAACTGATTTCCCTTCAAACGGTGGGAGCATAGAGAGTACCTGTGTATGTCACCAGTTAGAACATTTTATAATATTGTATAACCATCTACAATAAGATATCTTTCGTTTTCTAGTTGCGGTTAAAGATAAAATGTGATCAAGGGTGTCAAACTAAACTAATTGAAAATTCAGAAAGAAAAAAGAACGTCATATTCAAGGTCCAAGAAGATCCCCGCGAATGTTACTAGTGCTTTTATATGAATGTTAAAAATTAGCACCTCCAAGCAACTACAAGAGGGTGTGAGAAAAAGTTAGTTTCTAAAAGAAACCACACTGGATAACAGGCTAGTGCCAAACTATTATTACTATAGAAGCTGTTTACCAAAAAAAAAAAGGTAGAATATCCAGAGATCACCTGAATTGCATAAAACATCTACAATGGAATCAACAACATGAAGCACTACCATAGCACTTTGCCTTAGGTTCAGACAACAACTAATAAAAAGTACTTGAAAGTTGTAATATTTAAGTATTCACTTTAGTACATTCGGTTTAATAAGGCAGCAGTGACTTTATAATCCGTTTATTATATGGTTCCCAATTTAGGATCCCAAAACTATATGTAAGTGGACCATTCAAGACGTGAAGTTTAGGTTCTCCTATTGCAATTGGAGTAGATCCCAAAGCCACATAATTTGGTATGTCCAAAATTTGGGAATCACAGCATTATTCAGGCAAAGCGTTCTGTTGACTACAAAGTTAACGCTGCCCATAACACGAGGGTCAGCATTGCATTGCAATAAAAGTAAGCAATACACATCCCAACACAATTAATATCCTTATCTCCAATAAATTTCTCATGAACCCTAGGGTGACCATTGACCAACCTATATGAGAAAAGGTAGAAAAAGCTACTGAAAATATATGAATTTGAAGATACAAGCCCATATCAGAAACAAATATCAATCTTCAAATATATAGAGATAATATTGAAGATAATGTCAAAGATCAGCATTGTAATGTAACTAAATCAAATTAAGCAGTTGACATCACACACACACACGCACAAAAAAAGTATATGAAATGCCTGTCCATGCCTAGTTAAACATTAGCCAAACAATTGGAGAGAAAAAAAAAACACACATTTTTGGAGAGAGAGAGAGAGATGGTGGGTTACTTCGGGTCTCTCTTCTTTGTCGAGGTCGGAGGCTTTGGAATCGAGCATCATAGCTTCAACAGAGAGATCTACGGAATGCTCAATCCAATAGTTCTTCTGAATCTCACGTTCTTTTCCTACAAAAATTATACATATATATATATATACACAGACAATGAGTCTTTAATTCTATTGAATTGCACAAAAATATTTATGTAGAGAGACAAACAAGAGCATAGATGTGACCTTGAGCAGCCATGGTTTAGCTTGCGAGAGATCGAGAAAGCAAATAACCAATTAAGGATTGATTGATATAAGAAGAAGTGAACCTCAAAATGTATATCGAAATCGAATACAGATTGATTTGAGGAGAGAGAGAGAGAGAGAGAGAGAGAGAGAGAAATGAGGAATAGAAAGGGGGAAAGGTAATGGCTAGCAACCCTCAACGGCAACGCGAGATCTGGAGAAAGACCTGGATCTACGGTTGCAAGCTCTTCCTTTCTGCTGCATCAGATCACCCCCCCCTTCTCAATTTATAATAGGAGAAGGAGGAGGACGACTCGCTGCTCGCTGCTAGAGAGAGACAGAGAGAGAGAGAGAGAGTACGAGGACTCGTTGTTCGCTGTTAGAGAGAGAGAGAGAGAGAGAGAGAGAGAGAGAGAGTCGGGGCTTCTGGAGAGAGAAGTGGCAGATCAGGAAGAAAGGGAGATAGGTCCAAGAATCGGCTCAACGTCGGGGATGCACGGGATCTGATGTGAATCAGTGATGCATCCCATTTTCCAATGCACCATCGCCACGTGGTCACCAGATTCTCTACTATATGCTCCATACATAGATAATGAGGTTAAAAATATTTTAGTACCCAGTAATTTATCCAAATTTTATTTTGAACCCTCTATTTTCGATTACAACAATTTAAGCCCTCTAATTTCAATATTGTTTTAATCGAGGACAATCAATAACTCTGTTAATGCAATATGAGTGGAAATCATCTTGTGGGCCCCTTCGTTGCCCACGCACGTGCACAACCCCATTTCTTTCTCTCTCTGTGTACTCCTCATCTCATTCCCTTCTCTCTCTCTCTCTCTCAAACAAACCACTAAGGATCCACAGCTACTTCCATGGAATCCAAAAACCATCTTCTACAATAACGAATCAAAATCAAAATCGAAAACCCGTAATCATAATGTAACAACCTGCATTTCATTAATTAATTTTAATTTCATTTCAATTTTAAATTCTATTTGTAATATCTGCTTTTATTTAATTACAATTCTCATGTTCTAAATTTTATTCCTTGATTTGTTTCAAGTTAAAATTCTTGTTGGGGTCAAACTGCGATTTTATAAAATTTAGCAATACCTATGTGAATTTCAAAGTATGTATCTCAAAATGGTGGAAATATTTTCTTTTAACTCAAGCAGTATTTTTATAAAACCGGGAAACCATTTTTTACGTTAAAATGAATTTGTATTATAATCTTTACGGAAATGAATCGCATATGTTCTGTATTTTTGTGGTGAACACCGCGCCGCGGAAATACCAGTTTACTTCCAAAACTGTCTGCGCCGTGTTAAACTTCCACAGATTTTGGAAGTAATGTAAAGATAGATTTGACATACACTTTACTTTCCATTTATGGCAACTCATCATTAGCTTGTGCCTTGTTTGGATCTATACATCTTGTGTGTGTTATTATTATGTCAATAAGTTCCTATTGCCAAACACCCCCACTTTGGCCCCTACTGTCACGCCCCGACGTAGCATAAATATGGAAAGCGTTTAATTTCCTTTATGGACCCGTAGGTCGCGACAGTTTGAAGGATCGATTCCGTCCCAAAACGTCGAACAACATAAAACTATTAATCAGAGTAGGGCAACCAGGGCTTATAAAAATATTTTCTAACTTATTACATCCTATGGTACGGGGTTTACTAAGGCACAGACCGCCTTGGAATAAAACAATACTTAAAATCTATTACAGTAATCCTTATTACAAAACCAAATCATATCTTAAAGCACATAAACATAAAGCATATAAAATCTCTTCTCAGTAGCTGATCTCAATTAGCATAATCGTAAGGTTCATCCTGATTATAACCTGCAAAGCCTGAACACGAATGTCCAGGACGCATCAACGCCGTCAGCTTCAAGAAGCTGGTGAGTATTAAAAACATAGCTTTGAATGTAAAACATACTCATTTACTTTTTTCCCATTTCCATTTAAAAACCACGAGTTTATATTTAAGATAAAGAGCTTGTTTAGAAAACAACCACAACATTATTTAAAAGATAAATTCACACATATGTGACCGTGTATGAGAACGATGCACCATCTCATCTAACCGACTCTTTTCTCTCGACAAAACCCAACAACCCTCTATCCTACTCCTGGTATCTTTGAAACACTAAGATAGCCACACTTTAGCAACGGGGCGCCAGGGAGTGTCCAGTTTGCCTCACACTTTGGTCCGGGGTACCAGGGAGTGTCCAATGCCTCACACTTTGAATACCCTAACCGCCATGCAAATACCGGGGCAACCCCTCACACAGTATCCAGACTCGAGTTATCAGGGAGTGTCCATAGGCCACACTTTAGCACTTCCATGGGTGCCAGTGAGTGTCCAAGTTCGGCTTCACACACTTTAACGCTTCCATGGGCGTCAGGGAGTGTCCATATTTGCCACCTTCGCATTTCAAAGACACCCTCTTCCGCATTTTCAACTACAACCACAACCACAACCACAACCACAACCACAACCACGACCACAACCACAACTCAAACTCATACTCTTTCCACACTATCATTACTCTTTTCCACACTACCATTACTCTTTTCCACACATACTGATACCCACATGCATGTACCACTGACCCCATATGAATGATATGTACTTGAACTTAAGCAAGGTACTGAATTAAAAGAACAACACGCGTACGGGGATTAATAAGTCATACTGAAATGTTTTAATCATTCAAATGTAACCAAAAAAAAAGTTCTGATTAACTAAATTTCCCAAACAGAATCTTAACAGTATATAAAAGTTGAACCAAACAGTCCTTAAACATAAAACAGACAGAAACACAGACTGTCAGAACTCGCGCGCGCGGGCCGCTCGCGCGAAAGGTCGCTCGCGCGATATGCCCAATTTCCTTTATTATTATTAACTTTTCTGTCTGCCTGAGAAAACCAGGGTCGCGCGCGCGGATCGCTCGCGCGAAGGGATTATCGCGCGACCCTCGCTCGCGCGACCAGCCAAATTTTCCTTTATATAATTAAACTTTTATGTCTGCCTGTGTAACCCAAGATCGCGCGCGCGGTCCGCTCGCGCGAAAGATCGCTCGCGCGATTCTCGCGCGCGCGATTGTGGCGCGAGATGAAGCAGAGACTTCATCTTCTCCGCTGGAACTGCCCTGTTTCAGCAAAACAGGGGTCTTTTTGACCCATTTTGATTCTGCGACTAAACATGCCTTACAATGTATGAATCTCTTCCTTTTCTCACAAGGATTACGAATATGAAATCGATTTTAACTAATTTTCATCGTAGCTCTCGGATTTCACGTAAAACCGAGAGGTGACAAAACTTTAAATCAATGATACGTCGCAATACGGATGAATTAAGCCGTAGTATTCGAACTACAGCTTATTGGGACTAAGATCTTTCATTTCCAATTCACAAAATCGATTTTGGTTAAGTTTGAAAAATTACCATTTTTGAGCTTCAAGCTTTCATACGAAAATTATAAATGGTGTTCTGCAAATTAGACTAAACTAACAGCAAATAAATATGAAATTACATTCCAAGTGAGTTTAGAATACTCACTGTGATATAGATTGAAGAAATTGTTGAGAAAGAAATATAATTACGAAATTCCCAAATTCCAAGCTTTGGCTATGGAGGATTGAGCTCTTCTCTCTCTCTACAAAATTGAAGAACTCTCTGCACTCTCTAAACTCTCTGTGAATTCTGAATTGTGCTGTGATGGAAGTGCAGAATGTGTAGTGTGGTTGGGTGTATAAATAATCAAACTCCCACTTAGAAAACATTGGCCTAACCTCCCACTCATTACCCACTATCCTCCATTAATTAGAAGGAAAGTGCAGCAATGAGGTGTAAATATACACTGCACTATCTAAAGCTCCACTGATGATTGTAGGTGGTAGGTGGAGATGATGTGGGTCAAAGTGTGTTTGGGAATTCTAGCTTATGGTATAAGGACAACACACATACTACAAACATTTGCCAAACAAGGCCTTAAAGAAAAGCATCAGCAATCATAAATGGGTATAAAGAAATTTGTCCAATCAGTCACTCCCAAAATTCTGTGGAAATTTAGCACTGCGCGGACAGTTTTAAACCTAAACTGGTATTTTCGTGACACGGTGTTCATCACAAAAATACAGAAAATTCATTTTAACGTAGGAAGTGATTTTCTGGTTTCATAAAAATACTGATTGAATCCAAAGAAATTATTTTCACCGTTTTGAAATACAGATTTGAAATTTAACACAGGTATTGCCAGATTTTATGAAAATTGCATTTTGACCCCAAAAGTAATTTCAATTATGAAATTAGTCAAGAAATAGATTTTTCACATAAGAATTGAAATTAACATATAAACAGACAATATATATTAATTTTAAATATGATAATGCAAGTATGATAATGTAAATTTTAAATATGATAATGCAGGAAAATGCAGGTTATTACACCTACAAAGCCTATGTTGCCTCTTCAGATTTTTAAGAGTGTATGTACGTATGTATAAGCTGTGTTTTTCCTTCAATTAGTAATGGTTAATCAAACTTAGCTGTTGAGTGAAGATTACAACTCATAACTTGGAGCCCAAGAATGTGAGTTCTATATAACTCATACACACTACACTTTCTGCACACACATATTCCAGAGTTGAAAGAGAGAGCTTGAGAGTTCAATTTCAGATTTTTTTTAGTGAGAGAAAGCTTCACACCATAGCCAAGCTTGTGGTGGAATTTCTATATCTTATCTCTATCTCAACAATCTCTACACTCTTAATCTCAGTGAGTATTAATAGCTCACTAGGAATGTAATTTCATGTTTATTTGCTGTTTGTTTGTTTAATTTTGTAAACCACCATTGATGAATTTGTGTATGAACTCCATAGCTTGAAATTCATAATTTTTCAACTTTAACCAAAGTCTGATTTCTTAGATAAATATGAAAGATTACATATCATATATGATATGTTTAAAGTTTTAGAGCTTAATTTGTTCACAGGAGAAAGTATATAAGAAATTAAGTTTTGACATCTTTCGATTTTTCATAAAATTCGTGAACTGCGTTTGGATTCATGTAAAATTAGTTGTGGATTCTTAATCCTTGTGAAAAACCGAAAAGATTCATATATGATAAGGTAGGGTAACTTACAGAATTGAAAATGGGTCAAAAGATCCCCTGATTTCTGAAACAGAGCAGTTCTAACGAAGAAGACGAAGTCACTGCTGAAACTCGCGTGCACGATCGCGCGAGCGGACCGCGCGAGCGGCCCGCGCGCGCGAGCCGTGTGGTTTCAGGCAGATAGAAAAGTTCTCAATAAGAAAAATGAAAATTAGGCAGATCACGCGAGCGGACCCCGCGAACTCAGGCAGACAGAAAAGGTTTTAATAAGAAAACAAAAATTGGGCATGTCGCGCGAGCGGATCACGTGAGCGACCCGCGCGCGCGACTTCTGACAGTTTCTGGTTTTTGTCTGTTTTCTGCTAAGGGACTGTTTGGATGATATTTTATGAGTTTTTAAGGTTCTGTTTGGAGGTTATGTTAAAACAGATTATGGTTTGTTATGTTTTGGTTATTAAAGGACGATTATGAATTTCAATTCTTTTCAAATACACATGGTTATTGATCCCGGCATTTCATATATCCTGTTTATAGTTACACGACATGCATATGGTGTCAGTTGTACATGCATGGTAAAGTGTGAGTGTTGGTCAGTGTGGAAAATAGTGTGTGGTTGAGATTGTGTTGTGGATACTGCCTGGTAATTGTGTACCAAAGTGTGTTGTGGTTTGAGATTTGCGGCTAGAGTATCTTTGTAATGCGATGGTGGCAAAATTGGACACTCCCTGGCGCCCATGGTAGCGCTAAAGTGTGTGACGCCGAACTTAGACACTCCCTGGCACCCATGGTAGTGTTAAAGTGTGGCCTACGGACATTCCCTGGTACCCGAGTCTAGATACTGTGTGAGGTTACTTTCGGTATTTGCGAGGTGGATTAGGTACTAAAGTGTGAGGCATTGGACACTCCCTGGTACCCCGGACTAAAGTGTGAGGCAAACTGGACATTCCCTGGCACCCCTGTGCTAAAGTGTGGCTATCAGAGTATTTCAAAGATACTGGTGTGAGATAGTGGGTTGTTGTGTTTGTCGAGAGAAAAAAGTCGGTAAGATGAGATGGTGCATTATTTTCATACACGGTCACATATATGAATTATATCTTTCAAATGACATTGTGATTGTTTTCTAAAATGGACTCTTTACTTTAATATAAACTTGTTGAATTAAGTGGGAATTGGAAAATGGTAAATGAGTATGTGTTACATTTAAAGTTATGTTTTTAATACTCACCAGCTTCTTGAAGCTGACGACGTTGATGAGTCCTGGACATTCGTGTTCAGGCTTTTCAGGTTATGACTACGCGGGGCCTTATGACTACGCTAACTGAGAATGGCTGTTTTTGGAAGACAAAACTGTTATCAATGTTACATGCTTTAATTTATGAACTATTTTGTAATAAGGATGACTGTAATAGGTGATAGATATTGTTTTGTTTTAAGGCGGCTTGTGCCTTAGTAGACCCCGTATTGTAATATGTAATAAGTTAGAAAAATATTTGTAAGCTTTGATTGCTCTACTCTGATTATGGTTTTATGTTGTTCGACGTTTGGGACGGAATTGATCCTTCAAACTGTCGTGACCTACGGGTCCATAAAGGAAATTAAACGCTTTCCATATTTATGCTACGTCGGGGCGTGACACATAATCACCCATTCGCCCAAAAGCATCCATACCCAAGCTCGCGATTTCATGGCATTGGTTCAGAAATTGACAGGTCTCTCTCGGACCATCCATGAATTCACCAAAACAATATATAAATTTTTAGTAGAGATATAATCATATATATGCAGAACTTATATGTGATTTTGTAATTTTATTTCAAACTGTTGATGGCAATTTGGCTAGAATCTATTGAGCCGAGCCGAGCCGAGCCGAGCCGCGCCCGCCGTTGATTGTAACAATCACAAGCGTGGAATAAAAATTGGGAATCCTTCTACTTTTAGGTTCCAATTGCCGATTTTAAAGATTGTAATGTGGCTTCTTCGAAGAACCCAACTTCAAGCTTGCTCCGACCTATGGATTGGTTCTCTGAAAAACACAATTATGAGGTTGCGAGTTAGGGTATCCATGGCTTAGCTCTAATTTTTCTGTTTCTTTGTTCTCTTGAAAAACCTTGTTAGGCTTATTTCGGATTTTTGCAACATTTTATGAACCCCAAATCAATAACACCGTGAGAGAAACCACGAATGAAAATTGAATGAACCCAAACCAAAGTTTTTGTCTGGGCTTCTTCTTTATCTTGATAAAGTATTGGGTTATTCATGTGTTTTAGGGTTCACATGGGTCTAGTATTAAATATGTGTCACGACTCAAGCCTCGTTCAGTAAGATATTGTCCGCTTTGGGCCCAAACCCGCACGAATTTGTTCTTGGGCCACTACCCAAAAGGCCTCTTACTAGGAGACTTGAAACCACACATATATAGCACATTACTTTTCCACACCCAGGCGATGTGGGACAAACTTCCTATAGTGTGTAGCCTACCAGCACTTACTGCAGCCACAAAGGCACCTACAGCAGCCCGCCCACAACACCAGGGTCGTTACATTCCACCCCCCTTAGGGCCCAACGTCCGTGTCGGCACACTTCCGGCTGGGTCTAGCTCTGATACCATTTGTAACGCCCTAAGAGGTCCACTACATTTGTAATACCCCAAGAGGTCCACTAGCCCAATAACTTGACAGGCCTGCCACATTGGCCCTTAAAATGCTTAAGCCCAAGTTATTAGTAGTAGCCCCCTTGGTTCTTCATATATCAGACTAACTTTTTATATTTATCCGATGTGAGATGGGATCTCACAATCTCCCCCACTCAAAGACGCGGCGTCCTCATCGCGTAGGCCCAGTTCTCCCCTTGGCTGGTCGATGTGGAAGCAGATCATTAGTGACCACAGAGCAGCCCATAAGCGTGCATAAGGTATACTACCTCGGGACCTCTACCCCTCTCTGGAGCCTCTACTCCTCTGCCACATCGCCCACGGTGCCCTTACGGGACTAAGGTTGGCTCTGATACCATAACAAGACCTCCTTACCCAAGTGGTAAAGGAACAAAACCTTGAGGGCAGGCGCCAGTGTTCGAAACATGGTAGGCACCCAAAGAGGACAATATTGGAGATGGGTAGGCTGCGTAAGCTTTGATACCATTTGTAACGCCCCCAAGAGGTCCATTACATTTGTAACGCCCCAAGAGGTCCACTAGCCCAACAACTTGACAGGCCTTCCACATTGGCCCTTAAAAGGCTTAAGCCCAAGGTATTAGTAGTAGTCCCCTTGGTTCTTCATATATCATACTAACTTTTTACATTTATCCGATGTGGGACGGGATCTCTAGTTGGAATGTAATGACCCTGGTGTTGGAGGCGGACTACTGTAGGTGCCTTTGTGGCTGCAATAAGTGCCAGTAGGCTACACACTATGGGAAGTTCCTCCCACAACGCCTGGGTGTGGAAAAGTAATGTGCTATGTATGTGTGGTTTCAAGTCTCCATAGTAAGAGGCCTTTTGGGTAGTGGCCCAAGAACAAATCCGTGCGGGTTTGGGCCCAAAGCGGACAATATCTTACTAAGCGAGACTTGGCTCGTGACAGTATGTTCATGTCATATCTCTCTTCTCACTCTCTCCTCTATTATTTCTTCAAGCTCTCAGTAATGGATTTTCTCAATATCTACTTAGATCTATTAGGTTTTAAGGGAGAAAGGGGAAAAATCACATGAGGTAATGCAAAAAGAATGCACGAGGCCCCCACATGATGATTTCCGTCCATTTTAGCTAACGACGTGATCGATTGTCCTTAATTGAAACAAGACTAAAAATAGAGGGCCCAAAGTGTTGCAATCGAAAGTGCAGGGCCCAAAGTGAAATTTCGGTATAAGTGCTGGGTACTAAAGTGTTTTTAAGCCTAATAATGCTATCGTAAGAATCTTCTCATATGATAAAACACCTTATAACTCTCGAATGAGAAAGTAGTCATAAATACATCTCGAGATCCTAAGTAATCCTATAACTGTTTTCTCATCCAAGGGTTATAAGTGTCTCAGCCCGATCCCAGAATAGCGGAATCGAAGCCCGTGGCACGCCATCGAGGCTCTTCCTACCCATTTCAAAGTTGTAGCAGCGGAAAATAAACTTTAAAGATAACAACGAGTAGTCGCTCTTTTGAAATAATACATCCCAAGTCAGTAAAATCCGTATAAATTTGAAAACGTAATTATATTTTGAAACGAATGAATTTATATTCAAAGGGGTCCCAAAGGTGCCCTAAGAACCAATCAAAACATTTAAATAAGTTGCGAAAGGGGTATAAAAAGTTTTCATGCAGGAGTCATTTCGACCGATCGAGATGCCCCTTTCGACCGGTCGGATGACCCTCGGCAATGATCCTTCACAGCAGATGGCACTTTGATCTGTCGAGCTGTCCCTTTCGACCGGTCGAATGACCCTCTGATAGCAATCCTTCTTGCACTAGGATTTTGCCTAAGGTCAAGCGACCCTACGACCTCAAACGATCTCGACATTAAATCAAGGCATGAAGTTGACAAGCAACCATTTTAAAACGTGAACTCCATGTTCGTATACATAACAACTTAACCCACCCAAACCATGTTCTCCAAGTTAAAACAAAACGAAGTTCTGCTACTCGAAAGTGATCCTTACAACACTTGGAAATATAAAACATATACAAGGCTATTATCCGTTCCTATTACAAGTCTCTTGACTAAACAAATGAAATAGACGCTTCGATTACTAAACTACGAGATAAACATCTATGTGTCGCCTTCCAAGTGAACTCCCAACATCTCGCGATCACTTTCCCGATTCCTCTCCAGTATTCATACCTGCAATGGTTATTTGAATAACCACACATATTTCGATTTGTTTAAGCTAATGCTTAGTGAATAAATCAACATATGCATATGAATGATAAACATGATTGCATTCACATCTCTACATTTCATACTAGTCGCGAGAGACTCACGTGCACATTCCATACTCCCAATCCGCGACTCCTCGCCAATAAGTCCACGCGAAAGGGTAAGACCCACGATTCTTTTCTTCAATCGTACGACCTTAATATATCGGCTCCACAAAACGGCTTAGTGATCATGTGCTCCTTCTGACCCAAATAAGCAACTTAACATGCTCAAATACATATCACCGTGCTCTCGGTAATTAAAACATTTTACCATGCTATTGGGCCTACTTATCAATATAATTGCCCAATATGAACTACACAATATATCTCATGAATTAACACATGCTATTCAAACATAACATGAATGCATGTAAAGAAATCATTCCAATTTGCAAGGTTGAATCACTCACCTCTGAATAACGCTCCTATAATTCGTTCCAAAGAAAACCCGCTTACAAAGAACGTATAAAAGTCCGTCTAGTATAATTCCTATCGATCAGAAATTCAATTATCAACTTTTATGAAAAAATCTAGAAAATGACTTTTTGGAAAACTTGGCCAAACAAGTCCTAACATATATCAAAACGAAGCTCTTACCTCGAGGAGCTCAAATATGAAATATGGGAGAAAATAGACGGACAGAAGGTTGTCGTTTGGCGTCGCAAAGTTCTAAGTAATCAAATCTCCTTTTGGCCTCTTTTTGAAACTTAGGTTGTAAGCTTTGTGAAATATCTCAACTCATCTCTATCTATATATAGGCAACACTTTCGAAAATTGTGTTTACCTCCCCGCAAGTTTTCAAAACTCCTAAACAATCTTTGAAACTTTCTACACAGTCAATTCATAGCTTTACGAGCCTCAAAATTATAAAAGTTTCCGACTAAGTTCCGTTTGGTTGCTAAAAAGCGAATTCCTATATGACGTTTCCGAAGTTGCTAATTAGCTTACCAAATTAATAGCGTGTTAATTCGTCCTCACCAGGATACTAAAACTAACAACAGAAATATAATATTCTAAACCAGAAATAATACAGATATTGAAATACATAGGTAAACATTTAATTCCAGATAACCATTTAAAGTGTTCCACAGTGACCGTCCCATACTCGGAGAGACGTCATAACAACAAATCCTCAATCACCACAGTCTCAGAGAGTTCTCTAACACAGATACCCAAATCAACTCGTGAGTAAAAACTCACTCAAACATGTGTTATAAGACACGCCACACCACATTATCATGCATGACAATGTAATAAAATGCGATAACACAAATGCGGGTGTTATAATAAGGTACTTTCTCAGATGAAAAGATTCTTACAATAGCATTACCCATATACTATTAAAACTATTCAGAACATTTTGTTCAACCAATTTTGCACGCCCTTGCCCCTTGACATGTGTTCATTTAGTGTCTTGTTCAATAATTATGTTAATAAAATAGGGATAAAATGAAACACATGTCACAATAGTGGTAACATGTGAGTAAAAATGCTCTCACTACTATTACACTTTGTAGCGTCGTTTGTTGCCGATGTGCTGCGCTTTCCAAATTTTGTATATGTGTTAGTTGGACAATCCTCAATGATAGTGGCACTACTTCAACATCTTTCGATGAAATTCAAGTGGGTCAACTATCACATGTGTTAGGAACCACACATGGGAAGTGACGAACATTGAATATTGCGCATTTATGTGCCAATATAATAGACATATTGCTCATTTAATCCCCCAAATTTCTAGTTTTACATGCATATTTGAATTAATATAATTTAATAGTGATGTCACTCAAATGCGTGTAAAAATGTGTTTTTACATATTTTATATCTTTAGGTAAAAATGAAGTGAAATAAAGGGAAGGAAAGAAGTAGCAACCACACCATAGTATATTCATATGAATAGTAATGAATAGTAGATGAATAGTAATGAATAGTAGTGAATAGTAACCAAACAGTAACAAATACTGTTTGGTTGGCTAACAAAAAAAAAAAAAAAAAAAGACCACGTATAAGAACATCCAAGCTTTTGAGCTTGGATGTTGACTCAATTCTTTATATATCAGTTTTTCACTACTCAATCTCTCTTTGCAGATCGTCATCTGACAAACGATTTGAAAAATTGATAAATACTGTCAAAGAGCGAAGAAAAAAGAGAAGCTCGTGAGGAAGAAAAACGAGACGAATTGAAGAAAAAAATGGCAACTGACGATCTTAGTGACGAAATCATTCCAAAACTTCGTCTATAAAAAGAGCCAACGAGAAGCACAACACACAACCATTCAACAGCAGTTCACAATCACTGTTAGGGAGAGAATAGTTTAGGGGAGGTTATTATGTGAGCACTTTATATTGTCCCTAGAAATAGGAAACTTTAGTTTTTCTTTGTCTTTTCTAGTTCTAGTAGTTGTAAAATTTTACTTTTATGTAATTGATGATTTTATGTTCAAAAATATGTAGCAAAACTTTATGTACTGTATTTCTTAAATTTAAAATATTTGTTTTCTTGTATGACCTTTGTCACTTTGTAGTAGTAAAAATAGTCCTATTTAAATTTAGATTTAATATTTTTAGTCTAGTAGTACTTGTAGTTGTCCCTTAAAATAGTTAGAAACCCCAAATTTTCAATTTTTATAGCAATATTTTTATTCACTAAAAGACAAATTTTGCGATTAAATGCCAGATTTCTTAGCCACGTAGTTGTTGTAATCACCTACCAAAGCCCCAAGCACACCATATTCATATCTCACTCGAAAAGTATATTTGGATTTGGTTTGACCTTATTTGTGTTCTTGGAGTTCAACCACTGTGACCCCACAAGAATCCAAAGTCAAAGGTTTAGTATTTTATTTTTGGTTCAGTATTTCCATTTATGTATATTTTATTAGCTTAGTTGTACTAAACTTTGCTATTTTGCAGATTCCACAAATTCAACCCCAGCTCATGTTAAGTAGAAAAAAATAATATAATAATATTATATTTCACTCTTACCTTAGTTTCACAACTTTAGTTTTAATTGAGCAGTCACTGTTTACACCTATTTAATTTATCTTTAAATTTTATTTGGAAGACAGTTTCAATTCCAAAATGGTAGGCTAAAACTTTAATTGGGGATATGTAATAAAAAACTTAGAAACCACAACTTCTGTGCACTAAACTTAAATGGGCAAATTTATCTGGATGAGTTATTTTTCCATTTATGGCCAAAAATATCTATATATCTATAGTTTATGACCATTTAACATGTTTATATACTATGGCTATAATGGACGCAAAAGATTATATATATTTGAAATAAAAAGCCTAATTATGTGGATTGTCAAACTATGCCTTTTGTCATAAAAAAACACCTAGCATACTCAAACAACTCACATGACAAAGTTAATATTTCAAATATGTGTTTATATATATTTCTATCCAATAATGGATAGGCAATTGTGTAGTGACAGAGTGGTGGGGACTGGACGCCGAATAACCCACGTCCGCGGCGGGGCACGGTTCGAACCTGGCTACTGCCCAATTGCCTTTTTATTTTTCTTTAAACCAAACGATATCGTTTCATATCAAACCTGACACACTTGATATGACCCTGACTAGTGAAAGTTTATTTTCAAATAAAGAATGACTCTGCGGTCTTAAATGCCAAATGCTTTTCAAATGCACAAAAGTTGTGAGATCTAGTGTTGGTTTGCATATTCCCAATTCCTTTAAATCATTTTCCCTAGTTAATTAATATTTCATGTTTTATAATAGTTTTGCTTAAATATCTGTATTATTTCCATCTTTCGCTATTAATAAATCTAAAAAGTTTAGCTCATAAAAATTTAGCTTTTATTTATTTTTCTTCCTTTTCTTACTAGTATGTTAGTTAATTTATTTTGCACTGTTAAAATCTTTACCATAAACTGTTAAGAAAAAAATAGCTTTAATTACTTTTATTGCAAACATATAAAAATTAGTAGTTTAGTAAAACCCCACAAAAATCAATCATCTTTTATTTTCTTTGTAGTGACTGTTAAGTTACCAACTACTCCAAAAGCTTAAGCTGTTAGAGAATGGGCCCAACAATGTATATCAAGCTTCAACACCATCCCTCACGTGCAACCCCGACTTGCACGTGGAGAGCAAACAAACCAAACTCTATCATATTGGAGACAAATTACAAAGTGCAAATATGCACAACAAAGCGGGGATGGAGAGTCGAACCCAGGACCTCCCACAAACAAGGCTCTGATACCATGTTAAGTTACCAACTACTCCAAAAGCTTAAGCTGTTTGAGAATGGGCCCAACAATGTATATCAAGCTTCAACACCCTCCCTCACGTGCAACCCCGACTTGCACGTGGAGAGCAAACAAACCAAACTCCATCATAGTGGAGACAAATAACAAAGTGCAAATATGCACAACAAAGCGGGGATAGAGAGTCAAACCCAGGACCTCCCACAAACAAGGCTCTGATACCATGTTAAGTTACCAACTACTCCAAAAGCTTAAGCTGTTAGAGAATGGGCCCAACAATGTATATCAAGCTTCAACAGTGACAAAATAGTTATCTGCCTAAATTTATAAAATTTTATTCCGTTCCCTGTGGGTTCGACCTGGACTTCCAGAACTTTATTACTTGTACGATCACCTACACTTGGGTGTGATAAGAAAACGCGTCAATAGGATGTCGTCAGGAAGCATAACATTACATATTAGAGTAAGAAAATGTTATACTTCCCAAATGTGTTTCTCAACACATGTGGTAGTTGACTCACTTCTTCTTTTTTTGCTTAGTAGTTGGCTCACTTGATTAATATTGGACGATGATGAAGTGATGGTTTCACTGTTGCATGTGTTGAGAACCATATTTGAAATACAAATTTGAGAAGCATAATTCCAAATGTGATTATTAACACGTGACTGTAGAACTCTATTTTCATTTGTAGGATGTGGAATGTGGTCCCAACATTTTTTAAATTTGGTAACCGCATTTGAAATACAAAAACTTTGGAGCATGGAATACTCATTTGGTCTATACAATTTTTCTTAGGGCCAAAAGGAAAAAGAAAAAAAAATCTACACCATTTATGGTTATGATGGTAATTATAATTAGGGGAAATTACACTGATTTTTCTTGAGGTGAGATTGTAATACAAGGACCTTTCTTGTAGTTTGCATTATTATACTAACCTCCATTGTCAGAAATATTGCATGCAAAATTATCTAAATACCCTTAAAATAAAATATAATGTATCAAAATAAACAAAATAAAAAATCTAACACGGTAGTAATTGTCAAATTTTCCATTCGAAAAGTTACATACTTTCATACTCATATTAGAGAGAAATCATTGTATAGAATTTTGTAGTGACTTTGGTTGGGGTAAATTGATCATTATCAAAAAAGTTTAACAATCAAATTATTGGTCAACTAGTTGTTGACTACTGGAATGGAGAAAGTGCTATTCAAACCCAAACCTTATAATCCTCCAACCTAAGAATCCATGAACCAAACGGACTTTATAAGTAATCTTATATTCCCAAGTTTGAATCCTTATAAATTATACCATATGCAGTGGTACCACTGCCACAATCTGTGGTATAACAGAAAAGTATTTATAAAACAAATTTGGATTCAAATATGCAAAACATAGTATTAACATTAGGACCATTTGATTTTTGATTGATGATTCTCATTGTTTATTTTTTAATATCATTTTGTATTTACAACGTAAATGTTTATTTTTTTTAGTAATTGTTTAATCATTCTATACATAGAGTATTCGTTCTTTGATCATACTATTACTAGCTATCGTCTTCTTAAATACTAAAAATTCCATCGATTAAGTTGTATTTTTTATCCGGTTTATCACCGTATACTTGTATTTTCTTATATATTTCTTCAGCGATTTACCTGGGTTAAAAATAGAAACACCTTCAAAATAAATTTATACGAGTTCAAATTATTGACTATTTGTAAGTTCATCTCTGCATATTAAAAATAGGATAAAAAGAATAAATTATGAGTTGAAAGATCCTATAAAATAAATCTAATTCGAAACAAAAGTATCTATATAATAAGATAGAGCGGTGTGGGTCCCTCTCAAGTTAGTAACTTTTAATCTTGATCATTGAGACAAGTTTAGGTATTTCAAACCATCGGATTGATTGTCCACCAAAAATAGTTAACCCCATTAAAAAGGAATTCTCTAAATTAATTTTAATTTTAATTTGAATAAATACATGTCTATATCCAAAATTGTCAACTTCAGTTAATACAAAACACAAATCTTGGATAAACTAAATCATTGGACTGATTTTTTAGCAAAAAAGGAATTCCCTAAATTAATTTGAATTTGAATATATACATATCTATAGTAAATACAAAACACAAATCTTGGGAGATAAACTAAATCATTGGACTGATTTTTCAAAATAGAAATAATGGAATATAAACTTCCCATATCATACATATATTCATAGAGTTTATTTTTTTTTATAGGATTTTCTTTTTTCCTTTCCATGACTCTGATCAAATGACTTTCATATAACTAATCAAACTGATATAATATGAGTGAAAAATCACAGAAAGTTGAAGTTTAGGAAGTGAGTTTCAACAGTGGATTTCATAATTCAAGTCTCAAGAAATGTATTCTTACTTGTACTTTTTTAAAATCTAGGAAGCGTATTTGTTATATTTTATTGCCTATCTAGAAAATGGGTTTTTCCATCACTATGGTTGTAAATTGTGCTATCAGTTTGATTAGTTCCACCATTTTTATAGGTCATTTGGTTAGTTCTATTAGTTTGATATAGTCCATAGGGCCAATCAGTGAAATAAGTAATGATGCTTCCCAAATATGGGTTAATTATAAATAATCACAAAAGTTTCACTTTCCTTTTCTGTTTCTTTCCAAAAGCTTAAAAAAAAGCCTTTATTCATTTTTTATTTATTTTTTTTTTTTCACTTTTTGCCCTCGGGCACGGGGGAAGCTCTACGAATAAACATTAATCATACTAAAAATATTCATCAAAGATTGGACTAAAATTAGTTAATAATATATTTAATATTCAAAATTAAATGTTTAAAATATTAAAACATTTAAAAGTTTATACTATGCAGCAAAAATATGTAAATAAAATCACACATTTCAAAAAATTGCATAAATATAGTCAACAATAAATTCTTAGACTTTCCACATACGTTAAAAGTTGCCAATGAGACAAATTTAAATTGAATACTCTTTCAAATGCTCAATCCGATTGTTGCAAGAGGTAATTAGAAGGGAGAAGTCTCTACGAATAAACATTAATCATACTTAAAATATTCGTCAAATATTGGACTAAATATATTTAACTAAATTGAGTTAATAATATATTTAATATTAGAACCAATGTCTTCTTCACTTAAAAATCCAACCATATCTCAGATCTTTTAAAGTATTGAATTTTTTTTTTCCCGCTTTGTGCCCATGGGCACGTGTTATTACTAAATAACATGTGGGTTTGAATGACCGGTACAATTTTACGCCAAATATTTGAATTTTTAAAGTATATTGCAATTTTTTTTCCCTTTCTTCTTCTTCTTTCTTTTTTTTTTTTTTTTTTGCTTCGTGCCCACGGACACGGGTTATTACTAGTAATTCGAAAAATTAGAGCACAAAGATCATTAACATAGGTGAATAGTGATTTGAAAATATCTTCAAATTATTTTGTCTTCATATTTGTAGACATGAATTAAAGACGGTTCTTTATATTTCTAAATATGAAGTGGCACGAATCGTCATACTACACTTAAGGCCTTAACTTAAGGCCCGTTAAGGGTGTTGTTGATGTTGCCCTGTATACCATTCGTTGCCGTTTTTATTTTTCAAATAAAACGAATATATATGGAGAGAGAGAGGATCTTAAGTGTATAGGGTAAGTGCACTCTATTTAATGTGCTAGCTTTTTAGCTTAAAAAAATTTGTGGGTTGCCCGCCGCGTCCCGTCTTGCCATCCCGTTGACCTGCCGGTTTTTTTAAACTAAAAAAATCAGTACACTAGGTAGAGTGCATTTATTCAGTGCACTTAAGATCCTCTCCCATATATATACACATATATGTATAGTCAGGTTCCAGTGCGTACTGGGTAAGCGCACTGGGTGAACATACTGAATTTTTAAGGTTAAAAAAAATCACAGAACGCCCCACTTACCCGTGCCCTGTCTTGCCGCCTTGTTGACTCGCAATTTAAATTTAAAAGTCCAATGCTTCACCCAATCCACACTGAAACCTGACTATATATATATATATATATATTTAGGGTATGTTTGATAACTCAATTAAGTGATGAAAATGAAAAGATTCAGCACTTATTCTTTTTCAGGGCGTTTGATAACATACCACTTAATTGAAAAAGTTGCCAAAAAACCACTGAAAACTTTAAGTGAAAATTTTCTACTGAAAATAATCACTAAATGCATTCTATTTCAGTAGTTGAAGCACTGTTTTCAGTATTACAAATCCAATCACTTAAAATTTTCAGTACTTAAAATTCAGCACTTAATTTTCAATTTTATCAAACGCACCCTTAGTTTTATCAACACCAATCGATGCTGCCAAATTGCCTCAGGCAAGCAATTGGCGTTTACTAGTATTATTGATTGGCCCACTGTCTTGGCACTACTAGTATTATTGATCAATTGCCCCACCCTACGTTCACTATTTTTTTTTTCCTTCTGCTAACACCTAACGTACTAACTTCTATCATGTACTCCATGCAAACAGGACATTAAGAGCTTTGCCCAAAGCCCCAATAATTGTAGGGATATCATGTCATGGACACTTTAAAATTAAGTGTATTAGTCAATAATTCATATAATTTGGTCATTTTTTATAAAATACTTCGCTATTTTTTGAATTTAGTAAAAAACCCTTTGCTGGAATAGAAAAATGGCTAAAGTAATATTATATGTCAACTTTAATCTACCATAACTCACTCGTTTTAGCCTTTTTGAGTGATTTTTGTTTTTTGATTTCATGTATTTCTTCCAGATCTACGCAATAGAGTAAAAAAATTTACAAAAAAATTAAGTAATTTGAAACCTCATTTTTTATTTTATCTGTCAAAATATAAGATATTATCTATTTTGATAGATAATATAGATAATATTAATATTATCTGCCAACTTTAAACCACCATAACTCACTCATTTTTTTTAGCCTTTTCAAGTAAATTTTTGTTATGACTTCATGTATTCCTTCGAGATCACTCAATGGAGTTAAAAATTGTACAAAAAGAAAGTAATTTGGAATCTCATTTTTTGATTTTATCTGTATCAATTTTGACAGATAATATTATCTATTCAACAAAACACTAGTAATCTGTTAAGCGGGTGTCGGATGAGACAGATGTGTCCAGACGAGCCGAGGTAGGAGCGGCAGGTGTAATAACCTGTATTTTTACATAATTATATATTATATTCACATCACTTGTGGAAACCAGGTGTGACAGAATTCGTAAGTGATGTTGGTTCCAATAAGAGAACTTGTGATTGATGTTCAATTAGAGATGGGACAAGTATGTGAAAATACTTTGGAAAATGCTAGGGGCACTAACAACTTCCACTAACACTTACTAACAATTAGAGATAGAGTGTGTTAGTAAGTGTTAGTGGAAGTTGTTAGATAGAGTGTGTTAATAAGTGTTAGTGGAAGTTGTTAGTGCCCCAAATATTACTCAAATACTTTTATGTGCTTAAATATTTATTAAGGTATATGTGGATTGTTATTTAGTTGTTTTAATAATCTATAGTTGGATGTGACCATTTATGTGGTTAATTTGAGTACCCTTGTGAGTAAGAATTGGACACGCGGTATAAATGGTAGGTTAAATTAGTACCTTCACATATATTTGAGACCAAATTTGGGACCCAAAGTGATAAAACTGACATGTACCACCTAACTAGTAAGTGACACATGGCGGAGTGGGCCATGTGTGTTCTCTTCATATGGTTGTTGGAAAGTTTAGATGACACCTTAGTGTCTCCTATTGACATGTGTTTACTTACCTATATGACACGTAGGCATATATCTAGTGACTCACCCATGGAAGGAAGCATGAATTGATGTTAATATGAAAGACTTAAATACCGAAGTGCTGGAGAGAAAACCCAAAAAAAAAAAAACTACAACTGAATAGGAAGGCCATGTTTGGCTTGGTTTAGTGCAAGGAGATGTTTGGCTAGTAAGGCAATGTTTGATAAGGCTTTTCAACATAGTTTCAAGTGGTGTATTTAATTCAGGAGTACCGGGATGGCTTGGATTATTTGGTCCTATTTTGTACAGAAAATTAGTATATTTTTGGTGAAAGTCAGTGTATTGATTTATAGTGTATTTATTTTATCAGTGTATTTGGTCAACACTTGACTATTTAAGAAATTCCATGTAAATATCTCAACTAATTTTTGGTAGTGAAATCGAGTCGTGATAGCAGGGGTAGGAACTGACTTGAAAGGATCACCCATGGAAGCAAGATAATGAATCCACAAAGGCAAGAGAGAATCAGGCTCCAAGAATCACCGTATAACACACGGCAAATAAAGACAGAGGCAATCAGACACTTATACTCGATCGCCTGACATTAATGGAGAGCCCACGAGACATATAGGATGCAAAGGAATGACTCAAGAGTACGGAGGCCACTAATACATTGAAGAGGGATCCATGGGGACAGACACACAGCCGGACAGGATGCGGAAAGGCCTGGAGAGGCCTGGTGGTGTGGTGGAGGTGCACTGACTTGCGGCGAGAGCTAAGGTTGGTGGGTTCTGTTGCGAAGAGGGCTGGAGGGGTTGTGGCGAGACCTAGGGTGTTGGGTCTGGTGCTGGCGAGGACTGTGGTGGTGAGATGTTGGTGGTGGGTGGTGAAAGGGTTACGTTGAGTACGTTTTGATACCATGTTAAGTTACCAACTACTTCAAAAGCTTAATCTTTTAGAGAATGGTTCAACAATGTATGTCAAGCTTCAACACCCTCTCTCACATGCAACCCCGACTTACACGTGGAGAGCAAACAAATCAAACTCCATCATAGTAGAAATAAATAATAAAGTACAATTATGCACAACAAAGCGGGAATGGAGAGTCGAATCCAAGACCTCCCACAAACAAGACTTTGATACCAAAAAGAATTTTGAAAAGAAGATAATCGATTCATTCACTCTCACTGTATATATATATATACATATATACATATACATACATATATATATATACATATATATATACATATTTACAATGATAGGTAAAAAAGGAAAGAAAATAATGAGCAATCAAAAAAAGAGAATAATATCAAAAGGATACGGTCAACATGACCTTATAATGACATATTAAAATCTTTAAAACTTCCTTAATTTCAACAAAAATTAATAATATTAAATAGAAAAATTTAGTGGAAAATTCCATTCTACCAATGTTTGTTGTAATAGACCCACCAATTGGTACTTCCCAATGATAGACCCTATAATTGTAGATGTTTTTAGAGATTAGTCCACAATCCCCAATTATAGATAGTTTAAGTGACCTTTTTACCCCCTTACATATGCACATGCATATATATATATATGTATATATATGTGTATATATATATATATATTTATGGAAATAAATTTGCTTTAAAGATTCCATTGATTTGCATTTCAAATATATGGAAATAAAATCCCATAACTTTAGCCTTGTACATTATGACTCTTTTGAATATTTCTAACGCCATTTTTATGTGGGTATCCCACTTTTGTATGTTCTATCAATAATCATTGATCACATAACATATGAAGTTGTTACTATACACCATACTTTTATGCGAGTATTACACTGCAACCAGTTCATTTTTACACTGCAACAGTTCATTAGTATGAAATTTTACACTGCAATTGGTTTATTAGTGTGGATTTTTACACTGTAACTGGTTCGTTTTTGCTTTGCAACTGGTCCACAATCCCACATCATGTGAACGAAAACCATGAGTGTTAAATTTTACACTATAACCTTTTGAACCACAACCGTTTGAAATACGAGATAGTATACAATTTCATATCACAACCTTTAAACCATGAGTGTATGCACATATGTTGCCAATTTTATGAAATGAATATGTTTTTTTGTTATATTTATGCAAAAACACAAATTTTCATATTTGTTTAGTTTTAAATTTTTAGTTTTTTTTTTTCCCAGTATTTCATGGTCAATATTGATCTCGGTTGATAGATCTCATTGTACTAATTTCAAAACATCAAATTTTACGAAAAACATACCTATAGAAAAAAAATTATAGCAATTTAAAGTTGTTTAGACATAAAAATAACCTAATAAATTAAATAAAAGTAACATGAGTTTTATTTTAGAGGTACGAGCGAAGCCCCCATAATTGTACTGGTTCATGAAATCAAATTGCTGTGTGTCTCATGGCATCTTCTCTGTCCACAAATATAATTTCGTATATACTAGTATTTTTTTTTTTTTTTCAGAAATAAATGCTCTTTCTTGCCTTCAAATCTGTAAGAAATTAAACTCTCTCGAAAAAAGTGAATTGGTAGTGATGTTGGCAATTTAAAAAATATATATATATATATATATTTATTTATACATTTATAAACGTAGTGATATCGCCATTAACCATTTGTAAATCTCCTTGTTAATGAATAGCCTAATAGGCAGATAATTTTTTTTTAAAAATATATTTGTTATATTGAATCTTTAATAGTTATGAGCTACGCTATAGACAATTTTATCAATAATTGGAGAGGCTTACAGTATGGTTAAGAAGTTTGCGTTGATAATTGGTTAATGTATTTTCTTACTTCTTATGCTTTGTATTAGTTCTTTATGGGATTCACTAATAAGAAAACATTTTAAAAATTCTTTAGTAGTTGTTATTTAACGGAGTAATTAATAACATAGAGAGTGGAAACATGTTGTCACCTAGAAAAATGGTCCCAGCCCGAACAATTACAACAGTATAAGAAAATATTTTACCAAATTTTGTCACAATTTTTTGTTAAAAAAATATGCTTGCTTGTTTTCAAACTTTTCCTCTAGTAATAGATAAATTTTGAAAGTCTCTAATAGAGTACTAATTAGTATTCCCATAAAAAAGAGTACTAATTAGTGTTTCAAAAATAGTACTTGTATATCTACATGTATAGGCATATTGTTATATTATAGTGCCATATTTCCAACAAAGTTATTTATTTATTAATATATATATATATATATTTATATACTTACTTGGATTATGGCTGAACACATACACTTTTAACTCAAACCAACCCAACTCTAAAGTCCTATGGCAAAACCCAATAAGGGTCACTCATATCGACTGAAGAACAAACAGGGACAACAAGCAAAGACTCCTAAGGGGAGTCGAACCCTCAATCTCCCCACTCGAGAGAAAGAGATCACACTATTTGAGCAAAGTCTGCTTGGTATATTTCCACCAAAATTAATTGTCTATTTCTTTTCAAAAGCATGTTATGTTTAAGGTTAGATAAAAATATTTATTACTTGTATAAACATTGTAAAACTAAATCGACTTATTTTCTTTGCATTTTTCATAGAGTATGGCACATTTATGCATTTTAAGTAAGATGCACATTCAACTTGTAATAAGAAGATTTTAAGAGCATCTTCAGAAGACTAACTATTTTAATTTTTTAGATAAAATAGCTAACTACAGCAGCAAGCTAGCCACATGTTTTGCTATTCTACCATTTATCTTTTTGACTAGCTAGCCAGGTTTATCTAGCACATATGACTCTCTATATTCTCTCTCGAAATCTAAACCTCTGGATTTTTCATTATTCAGCTACCACAAATATCAACCATAGAAAATATGATAAAGCAAGATGACTAGATAAACTAAAGAGCACTGCTGTAATTAAAGGTTGAATAGTGAATAGATAAAATAATTTTTGGCTAAAATAACAGGCTAAAAACAATTTCACTGCTTGAATCTATGGAGAACAACCAATGATTTCATTATTTGATAATTAACAAATTCATTTAAAAACCCTATTGAACTTTTGAAGCTGTTGTAAGAAAAAAATAATATGTATGTAATCATGTGCATACATAACTTATTTGAGAAAGATATTCATTTATATTTGCATAAATTACAATCAAAAGGATTTCCCCTACTAATATTTCCATTCGAGCAATGATATGTTTCCCAAATTTCAAATTTGTTTCTCAAATTTTTTTTTTCTTCGGTTATACCACATGCAGTGACATGTGATACCAACAATCATTGTCACAATATATGGTACAACTTTAAATAGCATTATTCATTGAATTGAGATCTTGTTCATTTGCAAATATCCATATTCAATATTGGACAAAATATGTCATTATCATAAATTATTTCTTATTCTGGCTAAAATAAGAACCATGTGCGTTTCTAAATTGTTTTTATATTAAACGTGCTGCATGAATCAAGATTCTTGAGTTGTTTAAGTATCCATTTTGTCTTTTATTTTAACAATATCTTTGTAATAAGATAAGAGAATCTTATGTCTCTTTATGCAGAAATGATATTGTAGTCATGTGGGGTTCTGGTAACTAATAACATATTATTTAACCGATTGATTGCTGGCCAAACATAATTGTTAGATAGCAATATAAATAAATTTCTTTTGTGGTTTGGGCAGGTGATGCCTTTTCTAAATTATTCAAGACAAAATCTAATTATTTTATTTTATTCGTCGTTGAAATAAAATATTAAAAAATATTGAAAGAAAACATTTTAAAGAAATTATTTAAGGGTAAATATCACTTACCTCCCTTGAGATTTGACCTAATAACACTTACCTCCCTCCACATTTTAGAACTAATACTTACCTCCCTTATTTTTTAATTTCATTAACACTTACCTCCCTTCCGTTAACAAGCCATTAAAAAGATATGACATCACTTAATAACAATCTAAAATACCAAAATTACCCTCTACTAGTTAAGATATGAAAAATGGACTAAATATTGGTTACAACCGTTACAAGAGTGACATGGTATCACAAACCAGTTACAATCCATTATGTGTCCATTTGTCCCCCTATTTCTAGGGGAAAACTTCTCCACATAAGCATAACTTCCCAATCTATTAGAGGGGTTGTAAATAGTGACATGGTACACCCGCTATAACCAATATTTACTCTAAAAAAGGGAATACTAATATATACTTATATATAACAATGTATATATCTATATCTATTTTATTCTTTCTCTTCCTCTTCCGGTTTTCCCCCATTTTTCCCTCTCTAAAAACTAGACCCAATTGGTTCAAATTTCACTTTTTCTCTCTCTCAAAACCAGGGACTCTTTGAAGGATTAGCCGGCACCGTCAATTGGAAAGAGACTCACCAAGCTCGAGATTATAGATGGCGGAGTCTCTAGACATATTCGTCGGAACCGATGATATACATAAAGTAATCTCAAAATTAAACTTGTAAAAAAACACAAAAGTCCAAATCATTGTCACCACTTGAAGCCCCAATTGGTGCGTAGGGCTGAGATTGCTGGTTAGAGTTGTTGTGCAGGTAGGGGCGGATTTAGAAAATCAATTCCGGGAGGCTTGATGTATAGTGGTTCGGGGGTAGTGCCCCCCGAAAGAAAAAAGGACCCATTTATACATATTTTGGACTTATATTTTGGCCATATTTATACATTTTGTGTATATTTTGGACCTATTTATACATATTTTCTATGCATATTTTATAATTAGCACAAAAGCATAAGAGAGAGAAGGTTTAGTATGTGATGCTGCCTAGAATTGGTAAGAAGGGTTTAGAGAGAGAAAAAGACAAGAACAATTTGTATGTGGTTCGGTCTCGTTCACGAGGTGACCTACGTCCACGGTTACGTCTGTGCGCTCTCACTAGCAGATCACCGGCGGGCCTGGTGAGCCAACAAAGATGGGCGGCACTACTAGTAATACCGGCCGGGTATATGCGTGTTGATGATGAGTTCTCTGTTGTATGCTTGCTAGCTTAGAGAACTGTTTGCAGGATCCCCTTTGACAGGGTAGGTGGACTCTTTTATAGATGCAAGAGTCCTCTCTTACATGGTAAGTTAATAAGATTAGGAAGCCTAATCTAATCACAATTGATTTACATGATTTGGGGAGAGTTTCCTAAATGGTTTAGGAAACTGCCACCTTCCATCTTGCAGACTTGTAGCTGACTTAGGAAACTGCTGGATAGACCAGGTCCACGGGATGCCGCGGGCCCTCGTTCCCGTCCTGTTCCCAGGAACCGCGCGGTCCTGACAAAGTCCTCGGGATAGCTCGGCTATTGGCGTCTCTACCGAAATAACCGGCACCTCTTGGTGACGTGGCAGACTGACTTCATGGCTGGATAATTCTGGACATATCAGCTGCCCCCCATTTTCGGAACTGATTGGATGCTTCATCGAGTAAGGATTCGAAAATCAGTACCTTCTTGGAAACCGTCCGGATGTCCTCCGGGAATGCTGCTCGGGATGGGGCCCACCTTCCAGATCACCCGGTGGAATAACCGACTGGTACAGGTAGGGGCCTGGGTGTTGGTGTTGCCACGTGTCAGGGAATAATTGGCCTGGTCTGGATCCAGCGAAGTCGGTTCGGATGTAACCGAACAGTTGCGTGGTAATCGGACCGTCACGTCATGCATTTAATGTGCGCGTCTTTTGAGGCGACCCTTCAAGTGCCCGCAGTGGACCCCGCAGTACCACTAGGAGATAGAGTGTGTTAGTAAGTGTAAGTGGAAGTTGTTTGTGCCCCCAGCAAGACCCTTACAGATCAGCTAAAGTAATCGAAATCAAACATAATCTTATTTCATTATATTTCGTCCGATACAAGTTGGCCTCAAAGTCCATCCACTCTAATAGTCTGTTTGGGTTAGCTGCAAAATAGAAATTAAGTGATGAATTACAGATTTTGAGAAAAAAATTTGATTGTTTTGTAAAATGGAAGTGATTGGGTTGGCATAAAAATTCAGTACTTAAACAAACTAGCTGAAAAGTTAAACTAAAAATCAGTTGAAAAAAGTAGCTTGTTTTCAAACAATCAATGAATTTCACTTTTAAGTTGTTAAAAGACAAAAATGCCTAAAAACGGAAAAAAGTTGAATAATATTTACATGTCATTTTTTGTCATTTCATAGAAACAATCATTTTTTTGCAGCTAGTTTGCCAAACACTCTTATTTTTTTAAGTGATGAATATTTCAGCTAGCCCAAACACTTAACAACTTAATATTACAACTAACCCAAAATGGCTCTAAGTTGGGGGTTGACTGTTTGTGTAATGATCTAAAGAGAAACAAAGGCTCTGTTTGGTATCACTTGTCAAGCGCAGTATAAGGCCCAAGCGTGTTTGTGGACCCAAAACTAGAGGTGTAAAGTGGGATGGGCTAACCTAGTTTGGCCCGCCAAAAAGCTTAACTTAGCCCGGCATGTAAACGTGGACCAAGCTGATCCTACACTTTTCGACCACGAATCCAGTTTGGCCCAGCACCTAGCCTGTGACCTAGCTTGAACCACAAGTGTTTTTTTTTTTTTAGCATAAAATGCAATTTAGTAAAGGGAGGGATTTGAAATCATGACCTCTTGTATAAAGTAGACTCCTTCACCAATTACTCCACTTGTTCCTTAGAGAAATGCTTTCACAATAATTAATTTTATTATCTTAACTCCCCAACCCAGCTTGGCCCGGCCCAGCGCAGCCCAGGGTCGTGCCCATGTGGGTCGGTCTGGGTCTATCCATTAGTCTTCAAACCCAGCCTGGCACGGCCTGCTTGGAACATAGGCCCGACACGACCCAACCAGCAAACCGTCTCAACCCGCCATTTTGTGGATCGGGCTGGCCCAGCCCGACATGTTTACACCTCTACCTAAAACGCATATACTAGATTGTTGAAAAAGTTTTAACAAACACTATAGAACTCTAAAACTTCTTTGAATTGAGCGAAGTTAAGAGAAGAGAAGAGAAACTCATTAAAAAATAAGAATAGATAACCACGTACCTTGCTTTGGATAGAGAGAAGAAAAGAGAAACATAACTTTCTCTTGTTTGTTTAGCTTTTGTAAAAGAAGAGAAAATGAAGAATTTAGAATCAATTTTCTCTATTACCCTCTATGTACATTAGAAATGCATATTGAATAAACTTGGGACCTATTGGTCTTTCAAACTGTATTTTAGTATGATTATCTTCTCATTTCTTTTCTCTTTAATCTCTCCGATTTGGAGAGAATTAAAATTGAGCTCTTTTTCTCTTCACCTTCATTTCAGATTATTCTATTAACCTTAATTTCTCTCTCAACTTAACTATCAAAACGAAAGAAGTGGAGAGAAAGTAGTGATCTTTTCTCTTCTTTCCTCTCCGTTCTCTCAATTGTAAAAGTCCATTTTGGGTGAAGATTCATAATGGTTCTCTCAGCAAAAAAAAAAAAAAAAGAGTTCATAATGGTTCATGCAGGGGAAAGAAATTGCTATCTATTGATACTTTTCAGCGCATAAAATGATTTGGGCCTATAAAAAAGTTTACATCAATCACTAGAAAAACTTTAATCTTGAATAAGGCCCAGTTGTATTTATGGGCTAACAAAAGCTAACCCAGCCTAGCCTTTAAATGGACATACTAACTTCTTTTCTAATGCAAGACATACTAATTTCAATTGGTTCAATTTCGTACAAACTAAAGCTCAATCTTTACTGGATCTCTGGATTGCTCCAACCACATTGACAACATTTTCCAGTGGCCTTTTTTGTGTCCCTGACACATATGACCCTATTCATTATTTTCATAAGATTTCAAATAGAGGTTATTTGTGTGAGGTTTAAAACGACTCTAACAACTATTTCGTTGTCAAATCAATACATTATTAAAATCAGATAAAGCGAGAAAACGAGACCTGATCTGAATATGAAATTGTTTTCAATATTCTAAATAGGTGGTAAAAGTTTCCACTTGGAATAACGGAAAACACATTCATGATTATAAGCTAAGTTTTTTGGACTGGGTAATGATATTGTAAAAGTAAAAAGTGTTGTTAAAATTTTTAACACTTTTTACTCTAGCATTATTCATTGCTGCTCTGGCAATAGAGCTAGTCTTTTCGACTACCTCTGTAATATTTCTACTTACCAAGGCTTTCCAAAAGACGCATGTCTCAGAAAAATAAATAGTAATGCTATGTTTCTCAAAGTTTGTATCCTAAATGGTTTCCAAATACATGTAACAACCAATGAAAATCAAATGTGCCCACTACTACATGTGTTAGGAAACCATTTTGGATCCAAAATTTGAGAAGCATGACATGACTCAAAGTTAGGGGTGTGTTTTGGCCGGAACGGATCGAAAACACCCCTTTCGGAAAAAATTTCAAAATTTTCGGAAGCCAAAAATGCATTACGAATTCTATTCCGAAATTTCGGAAATTCCAAAATTATTTTCGATTCCGAAATTTCGAAAATTTTGGAATTTTCAGAATTTCATCAGATTCGGAATTTTTCGGAATATTCGGAATTTTTCGGAATATTCGGAAATTTCGGAATTCAAGCTTAATGGGATTTCACTTGAGACTTGTAGGCCTTTTATAGAAGCACATTACATCCCTTTTTTTTTTTTGATGTGGGATGAACACAATTTTCGGAATATTTCAGAATATTTTCGAAAAAGTTTCGGAAAATACAATTTCGGAATATATTCGGAAATTTTTCCGAATATTTCGGAATATTTTTGGAAAAGTTTCAGAAAATACAATTTCGGAATATTTTCGAAAATTTTTCGGAATTCTAAAAACAATTCCGATTCCGATCCGATTTTTTTCGGAATTTTCGAAATTGAGAAATTCAGAATGCATATTTAGTTGCCAAAATCGGAATTTCTCGGGTCGGAATCGGAATTTCCGTTCCAAATGACACCCCTACTCAAAGTTAAAAGAACAACTTTTTATTTATTTTTTTATTTTTATTTTAATCTTGAGTACTGCTAGTCTGCTATGTTTCCCAAATACATGTAACAGTGAGCCCACTAAATTTTAATTGAAAGATGTTGAAATTGTCCTATCATTATTGAAGGTGGTTCCCACTGTCACATGTAATTTGGAAGCATTTGCAATTCAAAATTTGAAAAGCATATTGTGTATAATTTAAGAATCCCCAGCTAGTCACCAAGCGGGCTTTGCCCAAATGGTATAACCTTTGTCTTCCTAGTAGGGAGATTGAGGGTTTTACTCTCTTAGGGTGAGTCTTTGTTTGCCCCTTGTTTATTCTTCAGTCAGAATAAGTGACCCTTATTATGGGCTTTGGGGTTGGGTTAAGTGTGTGTCCATCCATAATCCAAATATGTATAAAAAAAAAATAAAAAAATGAATCCCCATCTGATCCAATGTTCAGAAAATGAAAAGCAAAGTAGAAGTTTTATTTTCTTCTTTTATTTTCCTCTCCATTCTCACAGATAACAAAGAAAAATAATTTCCTTCTTTTCATCATATTTAAAATTTTCAATATTTTCCTTTTATATAGTCGACCCTTTATGGTTCACGGAGATATACAAAATTGCTAATCCTAAAATAACCAGTTTTAAAATTTTCTTTTGCACTGTTAATGATCCAAATCATTTTTCTTTGTCAGCTGGCTAGCATGCATGTGTGTATATTAATCAATTCAAGTATCTCTCTAGTATTTTTTTTCAAGGAATATACATACATACAATATTATAAAGAAGTCCATTGTACGGTTCAATCGGAAATTATTGGACTAAATGTTCATGCCATAAGCTATAACCCAAAGGATTCAATTGATGGGATGTTTCGAAAACTGGACAAGGGAGGGAGAACTATGATATCATTGATACAGTAATTGTTCCATTAAAGTATTCTTTTTTATTATATATATATATATAAAATATTAATAATCATTATTTATATTTCTTATTCCATTTGTACATTTAGAAAATCTACACGCGTAATTCATCTTTAAAAAAATAGAGTAACACAACGTTTATAAACTTGAATTTATTGGTAACATTCCAAAACGATTAGTTTTTGCAAATTGTTTACTATGTACGTATTTGTTTATTTTGCTATTATTTATCTGGATCATGCAAGCCATAATTGGACTTGTCACTTAGACAACCAAAGCATGTAGTTCAAAAAAAATTAAATATTTATTATTCGAAGTCAGATACAATTATCAATCTGCTAGTGTAGAAAAAAAAAATGAAAAAAAAAAAAAGGAATGAAAGAAAGAAAGATTCTGATGAGGTGCATTCATGCGTGAATATGCAAGAGTGGGCAGTGGATAGTGGAGGGCTGCAGTCCGAGAAAGTATCCCATGAGCCCGTCACATGTGTGACAGATTTATGGGAACCGTTAGATCATGGTAGGGCCCACATGGGACCCACACATCCAACGGTTCTTATTAATCCGTCACACGTGTGACGGGCTCATGGGATAGTTTCTCCTGCAGTCCCTAGTTTGGGGATTTATTTATTTATTTTTATAAAAATAAAAATTATAAGTAATATGTATGTGTAATTACAAATTTTGCACAAAAATAAATATGAGGCAGCTGCCAGCTAGCCATTGGTCTATGTATTGGACCACTAGTATTTGCGCTTTTTCTTTAGGCTGTGTTTGGATTGTGGATTTTGTGAGGGAAAAGAAAAGTGGAGGGAAAATGAATGAAAAGTGGAAGGAAATGAAGGGATACAAAATCCTTCCTCTTGTTTGGTTGTATGGAAAAGCAAAAGGGAAAAGTGGGTGGATTTCATTTCCATTGGACAGCCTGAAATATTTGAATTTATGATTGATTCATTATCATATTGGAATAAACCATAGTATCACACTCAAATAACCAAAATATGCACTAAAATATACCTCTTCTAAAAGGAAAATGATAGCATTTCTGTCTCAAATATCTGCCATACACATCCAATCCCCAATCATAGAAAATCAATGTAGTCTATAACATGTAATTCTGACCCTTTCAATCTAAAAAAAAACTGAAAAAAATTTAATGAAGCCAATCACATGAACTACACATCAAAGAAAGAAGAGCCATTTTTCACAGACAACCAAAGCCTACGGCGCTCAACAGGACAAGCAAGGAAAGCTCGAGCATCATTCACATCTCTGCTTAGAACTTGGTATAACTTCATTTGAGATATCTCGCTCATGCCACCAATGTTTGCAATCGCCTCAAATAATTTTTCTTCGGTGTAGTTGCGAACATTACCGCGATCAAGTGCTGCAGCAACGGCATCTAATCCACTCTTAATTGACATTATTTCCTCACTAACAATGTCAACAAGGCTTGTCTTCTTCTTCTTCATCTCTTTGGCTGCTTTGGAGGTGGAGTGAGGTATAAATGATGAGGTTGCTTCAGTATTTGGCTCTTCTTGTTGAGTTTCTGTTTCATTGAAATCTTCTGGTTGGTCACTATCATCATCATTCAAAGAATTTTGTTTCCTAGCCCATTGAAGTTGTCTTTCCTTTGGACCCACCGCTCGACTTCCTGTGGCTCTATCTTTTCCAAACAATTGACACAACTTGTCATAATTTCGTACTGGAGTATGCCGAAAGTGTGATGCTTTGGGCTTTGCCTATCATGTACAACACCGTAATTACCAAGTTATAGAAGTAAGTTTAGTTAGAAGCTCCAAATGAATCCAATAAAACTATACCATTTGCAACATGCACTTATATAAATATTACTTTGGCAGAGCAAGCACCTAAGCAAAATACAAACAGAATATGAATTTGCTGAGATCAACAAACAATTATTTCATTAATACAATAACTTAGAATAGCATGACAATGGAAACCATTCAATTAGCTTTCAGATGGGCATTATTATGAGGATAGTAGCCGCACCACAAGTACTACTATTATGAGGATGAAAATCTTGGTAGAGCCCTTTGACTATTTACCAAAACTTGTGCAAAAATATTAACATGAATAAGTGATTGTTTAGGCTGACAGGTAAAAGTACTAATCATGTGAAAAGCAACCAAAAAAAATCAAGGCAGTATCACTACCTAACTTACTTAGAAGCTCCAAATTAATCCAATAATAGAAATATGCTATAGTAGGGGTGTTTATACCTTCAAGTAATCTTTCCATGCACCAGCTGAAGCTTCAATCATTTCTGTTGATTGGTTGTAGCCAAATCCACTACCAAAACATAGTATGTCTTTAGCCAAACCTAGGTTCTTTTTCATGGTCTTCACACGGTTCTTCACATGGGTGGAATCACAAGTTACGCCAAATCTCCCGCTAACATTTTTAGATACCACTCTATAAGCAGTTCCAGTAAAAGTCCCTCCAATTTTCTGGCCTTTAAGCATTTGCTCCAAAAGTGAATCAACAAGGAGATCATCCATTTCATTACTCCATTTCAAGTTCTTCTTATCAGGTAAAGTTGTGTCCTCTTGGACTTCTTCCACCTAAATTTCATATGAATGATGTTCAGTAAAAGAAAAGGCAAATTAGAAAATCAAGTCATTAATAATTTGTCCAAACATTATAGAAAGTGGAATAGAAAACCCTGTACAAAATCAAGTCATAAATAATTTGTCCAAACATTATAGAAAGTGGAATAGAAAACCCAGTACAAAATCAAGTCATTAATAATTTGTCCAAACAAGATATAAAGTGAAACATATAACAAATTACAAAATCAAGTCATTAATAATTTGTCCAAACATTATATAAAGTGGAATAGAAAACCCAGTACAAAATCAAGTCATTAATAATTTGTCCAAACAAGATATAAATTGGAACAGAAAACAAATTACAAAATCAAGTCATTGATGACCCATATTATAATCTCTCCAAATATCACCAGCTATTTGTTCTCTCAATATTTCTCCAACCCTACACTCTTCAGCCAAACTTGAAACAACCACATTAGTTGACACTTCTTCAGTCATAATCTCTTGATCAACCTCTAATATAATATGTACATCAGGATCAACACCCATCAGAAAATTGTGCAAAATACAACACGCTAACACGATATCCGCTTGTGTCTCAACATCATAATATGGCTCTGTTCCACTCCCTAAAATTGGAAACCTCTTTTTCAAGACACCAAATGCTCTTTCTATGGCATTTCGTAGAGAAGCATGTCGAAGGTTGAAAATCTCTTGTGCATTTTGAGGTTGATGAACACTGTACTCCTTCAAATGGTAACGGGTGCTCCTAAATGGTGCAAGGAATCCATTTTTTAATTGGAACCCAGCGTCGACTAGATAATATTTACCTAGAGGCAATAAGCAATCAACTAGATATTAGCAACGTTTTGACGAAAAAAGAAACTAATCTTTTAAAAGTTTTGGGTCACTAGTGATCACCTTGAGGAACAATCAATTTGTCCATCTCTCTTGTCAAAGCATTGTCTAAAATTCTAGAGTCTGAAGCAGATCCTTCCCAACCAGGAAGGACATATGTGAACTGTAGATCAAAAGAGCAAGCAGCCAAAACATTTTGAGTAGGATAACATTTTCGCCCGCGATACCTTTGCACATCAGTTTTTGACACCCTCACACGAAAATCATTTTGAGTAGGGCTGTGTTTGGATTGTGGATTTTGTGAGGGAAAAGAAAAGATTTGGTGAAGGATTTAGTATCCCTTGTTTGGTTAATATGGATTTGTAGGGGGAAAAGTAAAATATGAGGAATTTGTAGGGGGGAAGTTGAATATTAAGAAATCCACACCAATATAATGGAAACACGGGAGGAAAACCCGAGGGAAAAAAAAGTCGGGCTCTAACTTCGTCTCCGTAATTTTATGTGAACAAACTGCTCACTCTCCTTTTTCTCGGCAACCACACTGCACTCTTCTCAAAAGCAGTTTTTTTTTTTTTTTTTCAAAATTTTAAAATGTCATAACTTTCAAACTATAAATCGATTTCGATAAAATTTATATATGTGTGATCTGCGAAACAAGATCTACAAAACAAGATGCATATTGAATATAAAATTCTTTTAAAAAAAATTCAATATTTTGTAGCTCAAAAACAGGTATCGAAGAATTTTTTTTTTTTTTTTTTTTTGTAAAATCGAAAATTTCACTGCGTAGATATAAAAAAATTAGCCTAAATTTGTAATACCCTATATTTTCGAATGAGTATATATACCCTCAGCACTTTTCTAGCCTTTGGTGAGTTTGTGATCCCAATCGATTGGCCATATCCCTAATCGATTGCCATTCTTTCCTAATCGATTGCCATCCTGCCGACCTGAATTCATGACGTGTACCCATCCCAATCGATTGCCTTTCATCCAATCGATTGCCCTCATAATATCTTATAACAATCGATTGCCACCTGGTCTCAATCGATTGGCAGTAGGCAGAACTTGGCCACCTCATTTTGTTTGTGTGGCTGTTATTTATCCCCTCCCCTATAAATACCCCTCCCCATATACATATGTATGTTTTGGTCTGTGGGTGTTTGAGAGAGAGAGAAAGAGAGAGAGAGAGAGAGAGAGAGATATCCATATATATACTCACACATACACACATATATATATATATCCGTATATATAGAGAGGAAGGAGAATAGGAGAACATAAAGAAAAACCAGAAAGAGGAGAAATAAAGGAAGAGAAAAAGCTCTCCATAGCCACTGCCAATCGAGTTCGGAACCATCACTGGAACACCGGGACAAGGTGAGTTCATTAACTCACTCAAGAGGGATATTTTGGGGTGTTTCTGTATGCTTGAGAATGTGCATGAGAAGAGAAATGGAACCCCGCATTTTTATATATAAAACCATACTATTTTGAGGAAGAAGACTAGGGTGTCCACAGGTCGGGTGAGTCGGGTTTTCACCCTACCCATTCATCCACTCGAATCCTATCGAGTTGGGCATCTCCCACCCGTCATCCATCCAACTGGTTAGGTGAAACCGACTCGTCAGTTTCGGATGGAGTCGGGCCGGTCTCGAGTGAAAACCAAGACATTGATAAATTCACAAATATGAAAAACAAAATATAAATCAATGATTTTTGAAAGCAAAATTGATGCTAAAATTAAACAAACCACTGAAATCAACAAGGAGAAAGAGAGATACGTCTCATAGAGGATCAAATCTACTACATATAGGATAAGATCTAAACAAATACAAAACTAAAAATGTACAAATCCAAAGTAATAGTGAGCTACCTCAACAACAAACTGATGTTGCAACTTAGATCTGGTAGCGGCGGGGTCGCATCAACAATGGTAGCGGCGACGAGATAAAAGAGAAGAGAGGTGAGTCACAGTTTTGTGTGTCACGAAGTCCTTTGCTCTGAGATGATGTAGATGACGATGGCAATTGAGAGTGGCAATGGAGGTGACAAGAAGACGATAGTAACCGTGAAGAAGTATCGGCTAAGCAGTCAAGGGCCAGCGGTAACTCAATAGGCTGCAGTGACTCTAGAGGGTTTTGAACTTAGGTTTTATGTGGGTCAGAGACTCAGAGTCGCTGGTTCTCAAAAAAACAAATGCAGATATATGATATATGTATGAGTATATATGTGGGTACAAGAGTTCTCGGGTCGGGTCGGGTCAGATCGGTTATTGTTGGGTTCTAAGTTGCAAAACCAAGAACCATCCAATAGCCTTCGGGTCTTGTCCTTTCCAAACGTGACTCATCCAATAATCCACCAAAACCATCCAATAGCCTTCAGGTCGGTTGGGTTGGTCATGTTCGGGTTTGACTTGGATAGCCCTAAAGAAGACAAAGTCCAATCGATTGGCATTAGATCCAATCGATTGCCATTGATACCAATCGATTAGATTATTTCCCAATCGATTGTTAATCCAATTGATTCCCATTGTTGACAATCGATTGACCTTTTGTCCAATAGATTTCCATGTTTGGCCAATCAATTGGGTAAGGACAGAATGTTAATCATATGTTGTTATATGTTATGAGTAAGTTATGATATACCGGAGGAATTTATAGTTGTACTATATATGACATTGGATATGTGAGTAATCAACAGGATGTATATTAGACTTATATGATGTTACATTAATGATATGAGGAGAACCATTTTATATTAGTTGTGGATTCAAGATGAACTGTTATCGTTATTAACTGCCATGTGTTACTATTGCTAAACTGTATAGTAGAACGAAACATGACTGTATGTTAATAACCAGTTAAAGAGTAGATATGATAAATACAAAACATATGGTAATTCTTGTATCTAGAGCATGAGCATTGCACGATATGTGGTCAGCATGTATGCCATAGTGGTATGAAGAGATAAGAGGATATGATGAGAATCGGGAACTGTGCCTCAATGTGGAATATGTGATATGTGTACTTTGAATCCATGGAATCAACGGCTAACGAGTCGGGTAGACATGGGACGGTTAGAGTTCCTAGTGCGCCTCTCACTGTTAAAGACGTCCAGTGATGCGTGTGCATTGTTGAAGACGTCTAGTATACCATTGATGATTACGTCCGGCTAGTGCCCTAAAGTATTCTCACCGTGTAGACGACCAATGAGGATATACACATCGTAGAAGACGTCCGATATGCCGCTTCTATCATTTATAGATAAGACACCACCGGGTAAGCGACCAGTGTGGCCTACTGGCTAGGTTATGTGATATCAAGATTGGTATTATTGTGTCGACGTATGGAAACAGATTTGTATTATTGTATCGATGTATGGATACGGATGAGAATAAAAATATGGATACAAGTATGAATATAGATATGGGTATGGATAGAATAGATGATGGTTCAGTCATAAATTCAGTGTCCCGACCTAAAGTTAGATGTATGTGATGGATGCATGGGTTGTATGCATGGATTTGGTGAATAGCGTGATGAGATGTTCTACCATTTTTATCCTGTTTTTATATGATTCTTGTTATCATTGATTTCATGTAGAGTTAATGAGACCTTTGTTATATCCATGAGAGAAGTCATTGATAAGAGATTAACAACATTTTAAGATGCTGAACAGTAACGGGTGAGGAGTGTGTTTGATGTACTCTCTCAGCTTTGTATTCAAAGCTAATGGAATTTATGCCCTAGACATTCCATTGTCTAGAGCTTTGCAGATATTAAGAATAGAAGACTGGTGTTCTACTGGACTTGGACTTGAAGGCTTAAAGACAAAGACGTGCCGCTTATAATAATTAGTATGTATATTTGATGTACTTCTGTTAATATTTATTGTAGGCTTCAAACTATAAGCCAGTTGTTGTAATAGTTTTTAGTAGACTGCGACCTGAGAGTTTTCACTGTAGCCTCTGATTATGTTAATAAGATATGTTCTATGAATAGCATCCTCCTTATCGTTGTGTTTGTTGGTTTGAGTAGATGACAATGCGATTATTCACCAGTCACGGGCCTACGGGACCAAAAGGAATTTATTTTCTTTATTTTTGCTTCTCTGGGGCGTGACAGAATTTTTGGTGTCAGAGCCTAGATTTAAGTTGTTAACCGCTTGTCTTTTGTGTTAAAACTTGAGTTCTAAGTTATTAACGATAGCATGAGGATTAGTTGAGATGAGATAGAACTGTTATCTTGTCACGTAGACGAGAAGTTAGAAGAATCCACCTTAGGATGATTTTTTGGAGGGTAGTAACTATTAGAGTCAATAAGAATCTTAGAACGGTTGATAGATGGGTTCACGGAGAACAAGGCATCGAGAGTTACTTATGGTTATGAGATCCTAAGCGTAGAGCCGTTGGATTTTAGACACTAACGAATACTTGAGCGATCTCGGAACAGTCAGTATGACCTAGAAATAGAAAGAGGCTAAAGATAAGATATTTTTACCTTGAGCCACATTTTAGTTGAGTGGTCTCACATGTTAGTTGAGCGGTACTCGTAGTTTGGAACCTGAGAATAGAAATAGAACATTTAGATTTGACATTATGCTTAGAACCTATATTTTGGTAACCTTTGTTTGAGCATAGATACCTTTAAGGATGCTTGGTAGGTAGACTGATCTTTGTGGTTAGTATTATTATTTATGACAGGTATTCATATTTTTTATGCGATCGTATTATATATAGTGGTATTGTATTTTGTTACTACATTTGTTATTTTTTTGCCTGAGATGTAAGATAGAATGCGATTGACCAAATAGATTTTCATTTGTAGGTATCAACATCGAACACTACAGTACTCGTTATGGTTAGGATAACTCGAGGAAACTTGGGTCAGCTGAATGGAGTATCTGATGTAGTACCTCCCGAGATAGATCCCACAGGAATGGTCGGAGTTTTCATTCGTCGCATGGACCAAGTTATCAATCGTGCTGATCGTGTCATCGGCAATGGAGCAGAGCACTAGTATGTCAAACAAGAGCCAAATTACTAAAGGAATTTCGTACTCTTCAACCAGGAACCTTTACTGGATTACCGGGAGCATGGCAAGCTAAGCAATGGATCTGCCATATAGAATTGATATTTAAGACACTCGAATGTACTGACATTGAGAAAAGATGTTTGGCCGTATTCAACTGACGTTCTCAGTAGCAGATTGGTGGGAAGCAGTGAAAGCTACAATAGGTGAAGAAGCTGTAGGAAGGATGACTTAGGAATCATTCAAGACTCGATTCTTAGAGACATATTTCCCAGAGTCCGAGAATAACAAAAGAGAAACGGAGTTCATACAATTAGTCTAGGATAGGTTTACAGTGCCTGAATATACAACTCAGTTTGAGAGGCTATCACGATTTATACCGCATATGATCGATACACCAAGGAGGAAGATCAAGAGATATTATCAAGGACTAGTTCCACATATCCGTCATATAACTATAGGACATTTAGATAAATCTTTCGAAGCCTTGGTAGAAATGGCAACAAAACTAGAAGACGACACTCAGAGTAGGGAAGGACCATACTTTGATCAAACATTGCTAGAAAATTATCAATTTCTGCTAACGGATTAGAGAGGAAGAGACAGTCAGGTTGTGTTGGCTGCCAACCAAGTTCAACAAGGAAACACAAAGAGAAGTTACATAGGCAACCGCTAGAAGCGTAAGAGATTAAAGAACACCAAGAAAGAATTAAAACCAGTAACGACTCTAACACAACACCAAGAACGAGATATCTGCTATAATTGTGGAATACTGGGACACCATTCCCAAAAATGAGGAGTATCAAGGAAATATAATGGACGAGGAATACAGTGTTTTAACTGCGGAAAATTTGGTCATGTCCGTAAATTTTGTCCAGAACTAGAGACGCAATACAATGTTCCGCCACAACAAGTACCACGAAGGCAAACTTGCCGAACAAATAATGGATCTTGACTTAGACAAGGATGATAGACAAAAGGTACAATACTTAGTACCTACATCATGTATTTCATATGATCTCGATATTGTAGGAAGTTTGGCATTTGTTTGATTTGATAATAATAGGATTAGACTAATCAACTCACCCTATAATTTTGAGCCTATACCATAAATTGTAGTTACACAAGCAAATCATTTGACACTGATCAATAGTTGTCTATGACAGTAGTTATCTAGGAATAGATATAACATCATTTGCATCCTTATCTGACATCAATTGTCTCCCTATACGAAAGACTACACCATCCATTGATAAGTTGGACAGAGACTAGAGATGAGAAATCTCAATTTTCTTGAGACACGGCCTTGACAGGAGAAGTGAACTAGATGATTGTGAGTATATGAGAAAAGATACGAGTAATGCAGAGACAACGCCAGAATTTCAGAGCGTACCGTAGAAGAATACTTTTCGACACCGAACGCCTGCATCTTTCCTCTAGTTGAGACATTATATAGTATATCGACTCATGAAATCAGTATAAAACCTTGCCTAACCTATTTAATTAGTACGTGGAAATAAAACGAGTATACAACCACAAAGAGGTTACTACATCAATAGTACGTGGGAATTTGGAGACCCATGAGGAAGTTTAAATCATTAACTATGATGCTTGAGTCATAATGCTTTCAAGTCAACATACTGAAGGACGACAATGACAACACTAAAGTTAACAAGGATATTATAGATGTCGTGTGCCACACGAGACTGACTAAGGATGCTGACGATCATAACAAGAGGTCTAGAAATAGAAAACAGTCAACTAATGATGTAGTGGAGATATTGTCAGCACAGTGAGAAGCATCTTCAAAGACGAGAGTAGACGGTAATGTTTCGCGATGACTTAGATGATATTTGCACACTTGATCGGTAGAACCCTCGCACTGTACAATTTGATCTGAGGAAGGAACCTTATGCGTTTAGAGACTAGTTGTTTCAGATTTGTAAGATGATTAGATTGTGCTACCTATAACCTTTTCATGAAATTTGGCATACAAATTTCATATAGATAAACCCGGAGATTGGTAAGATGTCACCCTAGTGTTCATGGATCATTGATATCTTCGTATCGCGTGTTTAGAACTTAAACTAGTTGGCCGCTGATGTAATCGTTAATGTAAAACAAGAACTTGAGCATTATAGAGTATGTTTTATGAGATGGGTTTTTTTTTAGGACTATTACTTCAGATTTCGAGGACAAAATTTTTTGATAAGTGGTGAATAATGTAATACCCTATGTTTTCGAATGTGTATAGTTACCCTTAGTACTTTTCTTGCCTTTGGTGAGTTTGTGATCCCAATCGATTGGCCATATTCCCAATCAATTGCCACTTTTGGGTTACCAATCAATTGCCATTCTTTCCCAATCGATTGCCATCCTGCCGACCTAAATTCATGACGCGTACCCATCCCAATCGATTGCCTTTCATCTAATCGATTGCCCTTATAATATCTTATACCAATCGATTGCCACCTGGTCCTAATCGATTGGCAGTAGGTAGAACTTGGCCACCACATTTTGTTTATACGGCTGTTATTTGTCCCCTCGCCTATAAATACCCTCTCCTATATACATATGTATGTTTTGGTCTGTGGGTGTGTTTGAGATATATATATATATATATATATGTTGGGTTTGTGCCCTAAAAAATAGCTGATAGGAACTCATAGCTTGTATAAGGTACGTGTTCTCAATCTTGAGACGACTGTGAACACAGACTGTGGATATGGCTGCTTTGACTTACCAATCAGTGAGGTCTATAAAAGATCAACACTTGGGTATCATGGATATGTCATGTTCATGGGGTTGTGAACATATATTGTCAAGACACTACACCAAAACAGCAAAAATATCACTATGATTTTCGCTCAGTTTGTCTCTGCCCTGTGCAGTGACAAATTTGGCACTGTTCGGGGCGGTGACAATGATGAATTGGTGACAAATTCATAAATTATCACTATTATTGACGGTGGCAAATTTTGTGGTAAGTTTGTCCCTATTGGAAACCGTGACAATTTCTCTTATAACCCCTAATTCAAACATTTCCCTAAAATCCCACCTCCAAACATTTCATCCTACCTCCAAAATCCCATCGAGCAAGAAAAGAAAGAAAAAGAGCGGCATCCCCATTACTCATTAGATCTTTCCATATCTCTGAAATCATATCCCAAACCCTAACATTAGCTGAGAGTAAGATTATCTTCTTCAACTCTCCACAATATCATCGATCACATCTTTCAGATTTAGTAATGTTTAGGGTTCCAGATCACGGGACCAATCTCAAAAAGTAAGAAAAGAAGAAAGAGAAGAGTCTGAAGCCCTAGCTTGCCGCCCACCTTCCTGTGAAGAATCTGAATCCCTAATTTGCTGCAATCATTGTGGCTGCCCACCTTCGCTCAATGTTGTCCTCTCTCACTATCGCAAGCTCTCTCCCTCCTTCTCCTTCTCACAGTTGTCATCGCTACCACCACTACCACCAGTAGCTGTCGCCATCACTTGCCAGTACTACGGTGGCCTCCTCTCCTCCGTACGACACCGGAGACCCACATAATAAGGAAGAAAAGGTAATTTGTTTTCAGGTTTCCTCTGTGTGTGTCTGTGTATGTGTGTATGTGTCTCTCTCTCTCTCTCACTCACTCACTGTCTCAAAATTTTCAACCTAATCAACCCCCAATACTTGGCTAGATCTGGGATGAGTTGATAAAAATTGCCCTTGATCTCTTATTTCTTTAGATCTGATATGTGATGGCTTGTCTATAGATCAAGAGTGCTCTAGATCTGCGATTTGGTGATTAAATTTTTAACTCTAGATAAAATGGGTTTAGTGCAGTGTTTTGATTCATTCAATTTGTCTCATATGAAATGACCTTCCAAGTATTTCTTTTGATATGTGATAGATATTTATGCAAATCTTAAATAAGTATGCTTTGATTCAATACTTGGCTGGAGTTACTTCTCTTACCAAACACATCAGTGAAAATGAGCAAATTATGACTGTGACCCTTAATTCAAACAACCTAAAAGCCTTTGATCTCACACTTGGATTGGGATTTATGTTCAACAACTTGAAAAGTCTATTGTTACGTCAAAGAGGAAAGTGTTAATTTTTTTTTCATCTCGTATGCATTTTTAATAAGAAATGCATTGGGAAACTAGAGTTCTTGTGATTGTATTATTTCTGTTGAATATGGCTCATGGTAGCGTGAAAAATAATCTGTTTACAATCATCTCTGGACCATGGAGTTGGAATTAGAGGATGAAAAAACAATTCAAACTTTACACTAATTCTTTTACTTGAATTAATCCAAAGTGATAACTAGAACAGGTTGAGAAATGGGGACTTGGATTTGGGGGCTCGAAATGAGGTTGTTGATTGGATTTCCAAGGTAGGTTCATGACTCATCTCTAATGAGTTTCTTAATTATGGATTTAAAGGTTTTCTAAAATGAGCATTCTGTTTTTCTTCTTATTTTAACTATTTTTTTTGTAACTTCGATTATATCAATGAGTTGGGGTTTGTAAATGGATTTGGGTTCACATTATTAGCTCTTTAGAGTTTGTCAATATATACTTGAAAAAACTACCCTTTTGTCATTTTTGTTGAATTATGATCATCAAGCTCTCTGATTTGTTACCTTGTCATTATAATTGCTTGCTACAAGTTTCCATAAAAAAAATGTGTTGAAATATGTTAAAATTGTTGTATGTGTCATGCATGACTTGGCTAAGTTTCAGTTTCTCACAACTATAGGACTTGGATATTTGCCTTGTAGATTGGATATTTATACGTCCATCTCGTTTGATACCGCCACTTTAGCAAACTTGTTTGGCGTGTGAAAGATGTTCAAAATCATCCCCTAACAGTTACCAAATCAACTCAAAGGGAAAGGGAAGGGGAAAGAGTTCAATGTACTTAAATGGTAAGAGTAATGCTATGCTTTTCAAATTTTTTTTCACAAAAAGTGTTTCCAACACATGTGGTAGTAGGCCCATATGAGACCGCTTTAGCATCAATCAATCAAAATCAATTTCATTTCAATTATTTTTTCACTTGCAGTCATTAGCAGATACTGTGTCTCTACTGTACAATGCATTTAATTATTGCTTCTTTATGTTTCTTTATTTATTATATCTGTTTTGGTGCAATCATTAGTTTTGAGTTCTTCTCCTTAGTTTTTATGACTTTGTTCAGCACATTGTTATATTTTATTAGGACTTAGTTGAGATATGAGGTTAGAAGAACTTAATATGTATTTGTCCTAGCTTTGGTATCCGAAATATGTTATTCTAACTATATTAATAAAAGGTTGGCGATAAAGGCACCTTCGTTTTTTTAATTAGGGCATCTAAATTTAAGTTAAAAAATTAATTTTTTACCTTTTACTTTAATTAGTAAGGGTGTAGACACCCCATTTTGACCCACCAAAAAAAGAGAGAGAGAACAACTATCGCAGGGGCCCACCAGGCATTCAAATTGAGGAAAAGAGCTCCAAAATCCAAATTGGGACCCCAGAGGCCAAATCAAAGTCTAATACGAAGACGGAAGCTCATCCACAGGAGTTCTAGAATTCGGGATCGTCCGATTACGATAATCGACGACATTTTCAACCGAAATCAAAGCTCAGCACGAAATTCAAGATCGGAATCGAGTCTGGGACAACCAAAGTTTGAATTCAATTACATTAGGGCAAAAATGGGCATCCATGTAGGGCCACAGAACTTCAAATCATCAAATTCTGATAACCGACGAAAAACTGGGCTCCGATCAAAGTTTTGGCACGCCGAAATCAAAGAAAAAGGACATAATTGTAAATTCGAAAGCACCAAATGTTAGACTGGACATGATTGACTGGAAATACAGAAGAAAACAGAGACTCTACGACTTGAATCATCCCAATCAGACAATTGGAGAAGAAACGGTATTCGATTGAAGTTTTAACGGCCCGATCAGCATCGACAACGACATACATGTCATTATCCGGACTCAAGAATTCCTGATCCAACCGTACGGATATAAAGAGGACGACATTACGAGTCCATAACTTCTTGAATCATAAGGATCGGACGGCCGGTTCAAAAATATATAACAAGCAAAGTTCCTGGAGGATCGAACGATCAAGATCAAGATTGCACCGATCAACCGGTGTCTCACCTACATGGGATCGGAGCCCATGTAGGTTTTTCCTATAAAAGGAAAGCTTTCATTCATCTGAGAGGGGGGGAGAAGCAGCCGCACATCAACCCTCCTCTCATCTCCCAAGGCTTTGTTTGGTTGGATTGTTTTCCCCCAAAGGCTTTGTTTGATCAACAAACATCACCTCAACTACAACCAAACACCACCCAAGCGCCACTACTGCCAACCACCATTCAATACCCACAAACACCACTCTATTACCCAACCCCCTGCAATACCACAGCCTTTAAAAACACCCAAAAACCTAGAAATCAAGTCTGAACCAAACAGAGCCTTAAGCTTAGCCCAGAATCTGAAAAGGCAACCAAACACGCTCTTAACCACCTCGCTGTCTCTCACCGCACACACCACTAGGTCCCTCTCATCAAGACGAAGCCAACCCAGTCGGCCAAACTCCATGATCACAACCACAGACACCCCACGTGCCTTCAGAAGACCCCACGCGCCGTCGCTGCACAAAATCACCTCTGGCGGCCTTTCCGGCAAAGAATGCCGGAAACCACCACCATCAGCCCAATCGTCTGGACAAGACGATCCATATCCCGGCGACCTGACCTCCAAATGTTACCAAAGAGGCTTCACGCACTGCACGCGCCACCAGCCCTCCGTTACGCCTCCCCACGCGCAACCAACAGTCAACGCTGACTCACCGGTTGACCCTCCAATCAAAAGCTGCCAAGTGGCAACGACTGCTGAGTCAGCAGTCCAGTCAGATACCACGTGGTTGCCACATCATTGGTGAGTAAGCATTGGCCACCCAATCAGCATCTGACACGTATCACAGACTGCCATGTGTACTACCACGTGTACTGCCACGTCATTGGCATGCCAGGTTGGCCAACCAATCAGGGATTGACACGTGGCAATGACTGCCACATCATCACGTTGACCAGCCACTTAGAGGCTGCCACATATCTTTGACTGCCCAAGCAGCACACCCAGTCAGCGGCCCCAATCAGCGCCCCATCAGCTTTGACCAACCAATCAGAAGGTGCCACGTGTCTTTGACTGACACGTGGCTTGCTGATGTGTCACTTAGGCCACACTTTTGGTACTTTCCAATTTTTTCCACTCCGAGTTCAGATTTCAACGAACGGACACTTGTTCATAGCTAATTTGGCCGTTCCGGACGCACCGGTGACCTCAGAATTGGCTGAATCTAAATCTTAAGGGTTGTTTGGCATTTTATATGTCCATTTCAGGCTATCCTGGCCTAATCTAACCCCCATGGGTCTTGCTCAACTCAGTCCGGACCCATTTTTGCCCGACATATGGCTTTTCTGACTCTTCCGACCCTTTCAGACCAGACTATGACATCCGTTCAAGTCGATTGCATGTTAAAATATGACTTCCGGCCTTCTCGGCTTAATTCTGCGACGTTTCTCGGTGACGATCTTTTCAAACCTCCGAATTCTTTCATTCTTTCTCAACAAAACACCAACTCGGCTTCAATAGCCCCTTCTGCACATGTCACTCCCTCAAACTCTTACACTTAGTGGTTTGGGGCTCCCTATAAATCCACTGGTCGGATATTCTGCCTTTTTTTTTTCTTTTCTTTTATTTACTTATATGCTTTAGTGGTCTAGGCTCCCTATAAATTCACTCATCGGATATTCCGCCTTTTTCTTTTATTTTACTTATATGCTTTAGTGGTGTGGTTTCCCTATAAATCCACTGGTCGGATATTCTGCCTTCTTTTTGCCAGTCGGAAGGAGACCCTCGAACTCCACCCGATTGGACTTTATATCCTGCGTCAGCCGGATGGAGATCTAACAACCCACCCGACTGAACTTTATCAAACTGCTATATCCTGCGCTAGTCAGAAGGAGGCCTCGAACTCCATCCGATTGGACTTTATATCCTGCGTCAGTCGGAAGGAGATCTAATGACCCACCCGGCTGAACTTTATCAAACTGCTATATCCTGCGCCAGTAGGAAGGAGACCTTCGAACTCCACCCGATTGGATTTTACATCCTACGCCAGCCGGAAGGAGATCTAATGACCCACCTGGTTGCACTTTATCTTCTGTTATAGATATTAATTGATAAATCAGGAAACGCAAAAAAAAAATGATGATGATACCACTCTTTCATTACCTGGGCACCGACCCATACTTCCGGTACACCTTTTTCATTATCTGGGCACCGACCCGTACTTCCGGTAAAACCTTTTTCAAAATTACTGGGCACCGACCCATACTTCCGGTAAAACCTTTTCAAAATTTCATGGGCACCGACCCATACTTCCGGTATACATTTTCATCACTGGGCATCGACCCGTACTTTCTGTAAAACTTTCACATCACCTTTTTTACACCACTTGGGCACCGACCCTTACTTCCGGCACTTTTTCTCAAACCATTGGGCACTGACCCATACTTCCGGTAAACCTTTTTTAAAACTACTGGGCACCGACCCGTACTTCCGGTACTTTTTCATTACTTGGGCATCGACCCATACTTCCGGTACACTCTTTTACACCACAGGGCACCGACCCGTACTTCCGGTATACTTTTTCAAATCACTGGGCACCGACCCTTACTTCAGGCACTTTTTCTCAAACCACTCGGGCGCCGACCCTTACTTCTGGTTACTTTTTCAAATCACTGGGCACCGTCCCTTTCTTCCGGTATAAAAATCAAAAATACAAAACAAGAAGACGAAAAGAAAAATACGAAAAATGGGCTTTCTCAAAATAAAACTCCAATGCCACATTTGCTTGGAATCTACAAACATCACAGGTTAGACAGGTAAGTCTTCACACTCTTCATGGGCACCGACCCTTACTTTCGACACATAAAACAAAAAGACAAAAAAAATCATAAAAACAAAAAATACAAAAAACCTCATTGCACGGTCGATCTACCCTGACTTTTTACTCAAAAACATTTTTTCACAACGCACTACTTTCTCAAAGGTTAAAGTCTAGGACTACACCGTACAGGTTAAAGTTCCTAGCTACACCGACTTTACTGAAAACATCATTTTATACACTCACAGTCTAGATTGACCGAAAAACTCACACACATACACAGCACAGAACTACGTATGGCCTGATTCGTGTCGAGATACGTATGCAACCCATACTTGGGTGCGACCATAACTATACTTTCAAACTATCTCATGTCGAGATATGTATGTACGTACTTTCAAACTATCTCGAGTCGAGATACGTATACATACTTTCAAACTAATGCATACTTTCAAAACTATCTCGTATCGAGATACGTAAATTGGCAACTGCGTGTTACGGATGCTCACGTTTAATTTATTGTATATGTATTCTACTACTTCTGACTTCCGCCCCGTTACTATGAAAACAACTAAACTGGTAACCGTGTGTCACGGAAGTTCGAGGGTGCCTACTACCTTCCCTCAACATAATCGAGTCCCCGAACCCACTTCAAGAACTCTGGTTTTCGCACGACTATCAAGAGTCACACTTTTAAAAGGGCCCACTTTTCTCAAACTGTTTCTCAAAAGTCAAAGATGATTACTCTAATCGTCTTTAAAGGGATCCTAACTCCCGATTACATTAGGTGGCGACTCTGAAAACTTTTACTGGCCCTACTCCCACTTGTACGTACTTTCATACATTTCTTTTCGCGCTTTGGTTCACTGCTTTGAGCCTTTTACCTTATTTTATTTCATTTTCTTTAAAACGATCGCGATCCCACGAGGGGACCCCCCCTACTCCCCCACCTTCTGGGCGGGCGCGATAGCTGGCGACTCTGCTGGGGACGTCACTTAAGAGGACTCAGGCCGTCACTTTGGTCATTTTTATATTCTTAAGGGGCATTTCTTTTGCTAACTACTCTATACTTCTATAATTCTTTTTAGGTTATAAACTTGTTTGCACAGGTACCTGCAACTTATAAGAATCTGCAAGGCTAATGCCATACTAAAACTATAAGGCCAATGCCGTACTTTATTGCTCTATACACTACACACTTGCATCAAGTATGACATATCCTGGTTCTAAAACTGAAACCCTTAAGATTAGATAGGAGGATCAGTAAGTGGCATGGCCGTTGCGGTAGTACCGTCGGTACCAGCACCGAAAGTTCCTCCGCTCGAAACCACCAACCTGAGAAGGTGCTATGGCACCGGAGGTTTGAAGGTTCGAGAACCGGACCTAAATAAGTCTACATCAGACATCAACCTCTCCACATAGTCACATTCTGCACGTGTGCATTCAAAACTTTTCAAAATACGAAACGGCGCCGACAGGCTACCCAATTCTTTTCTATCCTCCCCTTATATAAACTGGGGATGGAAAAACTTTTCAAAAACAATAAATGGAGCCGACGAGCTACTGGATCCTTCTCTGTCTTTCCCCTACACCTTTTACAAACCAGGGGGTGGAAAAACTTTTCAAACTCAAAATGGCGTCGAAAGGCTGCACATTCTTACTCGTCCTACCCTTACATTTTAACAAGGATGGATACACTTTTTCAAAAACTTCATAACGGCACCGAAGGGCTGCCCATTCTTACTTATCCTCTCTTTACATTTTAACAAGGATGGATATACTTTTCCAAAACTTCATAATGCCGCCGAAAGGTTGCCAGACTTTTTCCAAACTCGTTCTCACCTTTCAAAGCAAAAATAAAACTCCCCAAGGAAAAATCCACTTTTCAAAGATATTTGGTGATGCCAAAAGGCTATCCAGATTCATCTCATACCTTGGGAACACACATCACACTGGGGCAGTACTCTTTCATCTCTAATGAGTCACTGGGAGAAGAATCCCTGTTTCTCTTCTTTGAAGCGACTTACTAACTTTACGTCTACCTCTACTTCTTCTGACCTCCACTACAGGTACATTTCTGACAAAGGTCAACATGGGAAGCTTCTACACGCTCAGCCTACTCCCGGCATCACCGACTTCTCCACGGATTGAGAAAGTCTAAATGGACAACCAGTCCAAACAACTCTGATTTTTGAATCCAACTTCCAAATCCAAACATTTAGCCTGAGCAGGGCAGATGACAAAATCCGAGGAGGTCAAATCCGAACAGTACCAGCGCATTCGCGATTGTTCGAACCTTCAAGCCACTAAACCAATAGGCCTACTTCTACCCATATACATCCACAAGCTCTAGCTATGCCCAAAATGATTTTCGTAAGGACCAACGCTCAGCCCACTGTCTTGAAAAAGTACTTCTCATCATATGCCATACAGGGGCAGTTTCTCCATACTATTAAATTTATGCTTTATCTGTTTTGCATAAAGTACATGCTTTTAAATGAAAAATAAAAATTCTTTGCATCACTGAATAACTGTCATCTTGCTCTCGTTCTTTAAATCTCATGATTTACTGGATATTACTCTCTCGTTACTTGTTAAGTACGACTTAGACATCGTACTAGACTTTCAAAATATAGCAGGCTGTGTTCGGGTTTACTTTAAAGTGCGACCAACATAAAATCATGCCAAGAACAAACCCAGGTCCACAAACTAGCCATTTCACCCTCTGACGATGCTCACATCTAAACAAGAATCAGATGACAAAGGCGCACTTAATGCATATTCACAACCGCTTGATGTCATTCGAGTACACAAGGACGGAGCAGGTAGTCAACAGGCATTCAAGGATAAGAACACCTTGGTCCATTCTCAGGATCATGACATACAATGATTGGGGCAGCCCTTGTCCATCACAATTCAGCAAAAGGTCATCACGATCACTGCTGGCCCACATGGGATCCCTCAATTATCATCAGGAAAGTAATAATGCATTCCCACGATCTCTAACTTCAATGATGCATATATATGATCTCTAAATTCGACTAGACTTATGTCAAAATGATTAGAGGCAATCATTTCAGCTATCTATACACTACTTTCCCTCATTCGCCCACTTGAGCCATACAATTATTTCTTTTTAAACATAAACCCCTGAGGATTACCCCCTAAACTGAGGTAATGCCAAAAGGAAAAGAAAGAGAAATCAAACAAAAAGAGAACTCAAAGCAAAGCTGGAGCAATCCACAAAAGATACGATCCGACTCGGATACATACTTCAAAATGGGGCAATTCTCCCCAGTACATGCTTTGCCCAACACCAACGTACCCCACACTAGATTGGGATGAATACAAAAACAAGAACAAAAAGAAAAAAGAGCAAAAGTAAAAGAAGGAAAAAAAGTAGGGCATAAGGTGATCTCAGGAATCTCACCCGTCTTTTCAAAATAAACTTTGAGCCTTCATGCGATCCTTTCTTTTCTCAACCCATAACCCTGGCCTACGTTACAACCCAGTATAGTCCACTTTGATTGACACAGGCCTTATTGGGCTCACTAAATCACATACTTGCATCATTCCAAACGACGGGGGTGCCACATACTTTCAAATCATAAGATACACTGAAGTGCAACGATCACATAACCGGATTCGGTGAAAACCTGTGAGGGCGCCGAAGGTAAAAATGGTTTCAGAGAGAATAAGAGCTCGAGAGAAATTAAATACTAAAAAATTGGGTTCTTCTGAAGGACGATCACTGGGGCACTAAGCCCACACAGTCAAATACTTTGTCTTCTAGTACTCAACAGGCGATAAGACGGTCAATATCCACTAACTCATGAGCATTCTTTAACAAATGATAGATTCATGCATCATACTTTATAAATATGTATACTTAGCATGACATGACTTTAAAAATGCATTCCTATCTTTCAGCATAGCAGACAATGCATACTTTTATAGCAGGAGCAACTGGTTTTGACACTCCTCTCAAATATCCAAAAAGCTCACCACTAACTGAGCTCACGATATCAACCCATGCTCAGACTCGCCAACTTCACACTGATCCATCTGCTCGGATCCACATATCAAAACAGTCTTTTCCTCAGTAGATTATCGAGAAATCTATCCCTCGTTCAGGCCTAACAGTTCATGCTCAAATCAGGAATCAGGTATGAGACCCTCAAGCAGCATCCTGTCCACTTATCATCAGAATTCATCATCAGAATCAAGAGTAAGTCCTTTAATCGGCATCCTATTCCATCATAAGCGTAAGGTATAAGGCCCCAAGCAGCAGTCTGTTCATTGTATACTTCCGAAATCAGGTGTGAGACCCCCAGCGGCAGCCTGTTCTTACTCATATGCATCTCAAAGCATCAGGTATAAGACCCCCAGCGGCGTCCCGTCCACTATTCACTTCCAGCACCAGGTATAGCGGCATACTATTCATTATTCGGCATCAGAATTCATCATCGGAATCGGGAATGAATCTGTCAAGAGGCATCCCATTTATAATCTCACTATCGGGAATGAGTCCATCAAGAGGCATCCCGTTCACATTCTCACTACCAGGAATGAGTCTTCAAGAGGCTTCCCAATCACATCTTCAAGCTCAGGAGTGAGTCCGTCAAGTGGCATCATATTCATACTATCTATCATCGGAAGCAGGAGTAAGTCCGTCAAGTGGTGTCCTATTCACACTATCTATCATCGGAAGCAGGAGTAAGTCCGTCAAGTGGTGTCCTATTCACACTATCTATCACCAGAATCAAGAGTGAGTCCGTCAAGTGGCATCCTATTCACACTATCTATCATAGGAATCAAGAGTAAGTCTGTCAAGTGGCATCCTATTCACACTATCTATCATCGGAATCAGGAGTAAGTCCGTCAAGTGGTGTCCTATTCACATTATCTATCACCAGAATCAGGAGTGAGTCCATCAAGTGGCATCCTATTCACACTATCTATCACCAGAATTAGGAGTGAGTCCATCAAGTGGCATCCTATTCACACTATCTATCATCAGAATCAGGAGTAAGTTCGTCAAGTGGTATTCTATTCACACTATCAATCATCAGAATTAGGAGTGTGTCCATTAAGGGGCATCCTATTCACGTCATCGTCTATTTTTCAATATCAGGAGTGAGTCCGTCAAGTGACATCCTGTTCATATCACCTACCATCAGGTATAAGTCCCTCAAACGACAATCAACTTACATCGGCATTAAGCATCAGGTATTTCTCTTACCCTCCCGCACTCTATAGCAATCACGCGCATCGCATTTTGCTATCCTCACCTTTTCATGGCGATCACGCATACATCATTTCGCTAATTTCAAACTCTTTATAGCAATCACGCCTTACTCAGCATTTTGCTCTCTCATATCTTCAACACTCACGCGCATCGCATTCTGTTGATCTTGTCTCCACAGCGAACACCCGTCTCGGATTTTTCTACTCTCATCTCTCACCTTCACGGCAATCACGCGTATCGCATTTTTGCTGATTCATCTTTTATTTTACAAGCAATCACGCCCCGCCGGGCATTTTGCTTCTCTCGTCCCAAAGCATTCATGCCCCATATGGCATTTTGCTTTCCCATACCCCCCGACAGTCACGCATATCACATTCTGTTGCTCTCGAACCTCTTTTCTCACAGTAATCACGCCCCACGTGGCATTTTGCTCACAAATCTCATAGCAATCACGCCTCACGTGGCATTTTGCTCTCTCATACTCCCAGCAGTCACGCGTATCGCATTCTGTTGGACCTTATCTCCACAACAATTACCCGTATCAGACATTACTATTCTCGTCTCTTATATTCAAGGCAATCACACGAATCACATTTTGCCACTCTATAACTTCACAGCAATCACGTCCCGATGCGACATTTTGCTATCTTATTCTATCATAGTACGAACTACGCTCGGTCTGATTCTGCCGATGAGAGATACGTAGGTAGCTTTAAGAGCTCGACCATACCCTCACTTTACTACATTTTTGGTTAGAGTTTGAGATTACGCGGTTATGCACTTCTTGACTACACCATCCCTCTTCTACTAGATTCTCACGTGAATCTCCAACAGAGTCGTTCACCCTTTCTGGTAACGCTCTCAATCCCCAGCGGAGCTATTTGCCTACTCTAGTGGTACCCACAATCCCCACTTGCCTACATTGGCACCTCATACCCACTTACCTATGATGACATTTCACATTCACATGCCTACATTGGCACCTCATACCTACTTGCCTACGATGGCATTTCACATTCACTTGCCTATATTGGCACCTCATACCCACTTGCCTATGATGGCATTTGACATTCACTTGCCTACATTGGCACCTCTCACACTTGCCTACGATGGCATTTCACATTCACTTGCCTATGATGGCATATCATACTCACTTGCCTACATTGGCACCTCATACTCACTTGCCTACTATGGAATTTCACATGCACTTGCCTACGTTGGCACCTCATATTCACTTGCCTACGATGGCATCTCACACTCACTTGCCTACGATGGCATCCCACACTCATTTGCCTATGATGGCATCTCAAGCCCACTTTCCTATGTTGGCATCTCATACTCGCTTGCCTACTTTGACACGTCTTTTTACTTTTTCTTATCACATAAAAGAAAAAGGGTCAAAATGGGTTGTCTTGTTTCTTTGTCACGATTTGGTTCGCAAAACATGACAAAGAGGGGCAGCTGTAGACACCCCATTTTGACCTACCAAAAAAAGAGAGAGAATAACTGTCGCAGGGGCCCACCAGGCATGCAAATCGAGGAAAAGAGCTCCAAAATCCAAATTGGGACCCCAGAGGCCAAATCAAAGTCGAATACGAAGACGGAAGCTCATCCACCGGAGTTCTAGAATCCGGGATCGTCCGATTACGATAATCGCTGATGTTTTCAACCGAAATCGAAGCTCGGCACAAAATTCAAGATCAGAATCGAGTCCGGGACAACCAAAGTTTGAATTCAATTACAATAGGGCAAAAATGGGCATCCATGCACGGCCACAGAACTTCAAATCATCAAATTCTGATAACCGACGAAGAACCGGGCTCTGATTAAAGTTTTGGCACGCCGAAATCAAAGGAAAAGGACATAATTATAAATTCGAAAGCACCAAAGGTCCGATTGGACATGATTGACTAGAAATACAGAAGAAAACAGAGATTTTGCGACTTGAATCAGCCCAATCAGACAATTGGAGAAGAAACGGTAATCGATTGAAGTTTTAACACCCCGATCAACATCGATAACGGCATACATGTCATTATCCGGGCTTAAGAATTCCTGATCCAACCGTACGGATATAAAGAGGACGACATTACGAGTCTATAACTTCTTGAATCATAAGGATCGGACGGCCGGTTCAAAAATATATAACAAGCAAAGTTCCTGGAGGATCGAACGATCAAGATCAAGATTGCACCGATCAACCGGTGTCTCACCTACATGGGATCGGAGCCCATATAGGTTTTCCCTATAAAAGGAAAGCTTTCATTCATCTGAGAGTGAGGGAAAAGCAGCCGCACATCAACCTTCCTCTCATCTCCCAAGGCTCTGTTTGGCTGGATTGTTTTCCCCCAAAGGCTTTGTTTGATCAACAAACATCACCTCAACTACAACCAAACACCACCCAAGCAACACTACTGCCAACCACCACTCAATACCCACAAACACCACTTTATTACCCAACCCCCTGCATAACCACAGCCTTTGAAAATACCCAAAAAACCCAAAAATCAAGTCTGAACCAAACAGAACCTTAAGCTTAGCCCAGAATCTGAAAAGGCAACCAAACACGCCCTTAACCACCTCACTGTCTCTCACTGTACACACCACTGGGTCCCTCTCATCAAGACGAAGCCAACCCAGTTGGCCAAACTCCATGATCACAACCACAGACAACCCACGCGCCTTCAGAAGACCCCACGCGCCGCCGCTATACAAAATCACCTCCGGCGGCCTTTCCGGCAAAGAACGCTGGAAACCACCACCACCAGCCCAATCATCTGGACAAGACGATCCATATCCCGGCGGCCTAACCTCCAAATGTTACCAAAGAGGCTTCACGCACTGCACGCGCCACCAGCCCTCCGTTACGCCTCCCCACGCGCAGCCAACAGTCAGCGCTGACTCACCGGTTGACCCTCCAATCAAAAGCTGCCAAGTGGCAAAGACTGTTGAGTCAGCAGTCCAGTCAGATGCCACGTGTTTGCCACATCATTACTGAGTCAACATTGGCCACCCAATCAGTATTTGACATGTGTCACAGACTGCCACGTGTAGTGCCACATCATTGGCACGGCAATTTGGCTAACCAATCAGGGATTGACACGTGGCAATGACTGCCATGTCATCACGTTGACCAGCCCCTTAGAGGCTGCCACGTGTCTTTGACTGCCCACGCAGCACACCCAGTCAGCAGCCCCAATTAGCGCCCCGTCAACTTTGACCAGCCAATCAGAAGGCGCCACATGTATTTGATTGACACGTGGCTTGCTAACGTGGCAGTTGATCCCAACTTTTGGTTTTTTCCAATTTTCTCCACTCCGGGTCCAGATTTCAATGAACGGACACTTGTTTCTAGCTAATTTGGCCGTTTCGGATGCACCGGTGACCTCAGAATTGGCCGAATCTAAATCTTAAGGGCTGTTTGGCATTTTATATGTCCATTTCAGGCTATCTTGGCCTAATCTAACCCCGTGGGTCCCGCTCAACGCAGTCCGAACCCATTTTTGCCCGACTTATGGCTTTTTTTTTTTACTTTTTCGACCCTTTCAGACCCGACTATGACGTCCGTTCAAGTCGATTACGTGTCAAAATATGACTTCCGGCCTTCTCGGCTTATTTCTGCGACATTTTTCGGTGACGATCCTTTCAAACCTCTGAATTTTTTCATTCTTTCTCAACAAAACACCGACTCGGCTTCAATAGCCCCTTCTGCATAAGTAACTCCCTCAAACTCTTACACTTAGTGGTCTGGGGCTCCCTATAAATCCACTGGTCGGATAATCTGCCTTTTTTTCTTTTCTTTTATTTACTTATATGCTTTAGTGGTCTGGGATCGCTATAATTCCACTCCTCGGATATTCCGCCTTTTTCTTTTATTTTACTTATATGCTTTAGTGGTGTGGTTTCCCTATAAATCCACTAGTCGAATATTCTGCCTTCTTTTTGCCAGTCGGAAGAAGACCCTCGAACTCCACCCGATTGGACTTTATATCCTATGTCAGCCGGATGGAGATCTAATGACCCACCCGGCTGAACTTTATCAAACTGCTATATCCTGCGCTAGTCGGAAGGAAGCCTCAAACTCCACCCGATTGGACTTTATATCCTGCGTCAGCTGGAAGGTGATCTAACGACCCACCCGGCTGAACTTTATCAAATTGCTATATCCTGCGCCAGTCGGAAGGAAACCTTCGAACTCCACCCGATTGGACTTTACATCCTACGCCAGCCGGAAAGAGATCTAATGACCCACCTGGTTGCACTTTATCTCCTGTTATAGATATTAATTGATAAATCAGGAAACACAAAAAAAAAATGATGATGATACCACTCTTTCATTACCTGGGCACCGACCCATACTTCCGGTACACCTTTTCATTATCTGGGCACCGACCCGTACTTCCGGTAAAACCTTTTTCAAAACTACTGGGCACCGACCCATACTTCCGGTAAAACCTTTTCAAAATTTCATGGGCACTGACCTATACTTCCGTTATACATTTTCACCACTGGGCACCGACCCGTACTTCCGGTAAAACTTTCACATCACCTTTTTTACTCCACTTGGGCACCGACCCTTACTTCCGGCACTTTTTCTCAAACCACTGGGCACCGACCCATACTTCCGGTAAAACCTTTTTCAAAACTACTGGGCACCGACCCGTACCTCCGGTACTTTTTCATTACTTGGGCACTGACCCATACTTCTGGTACACTCTTTTACACCACTGGGCACCGACCCGTACTTCCGGCATACTTTTTCAAATCACTTGGCACCGACCCTTACTTCCGGCACTTTTTCTCAAACTACTTGGGCACCGACCCTTGCTTCCGGTTACTTTTTCAAATCACTGGGCACCGTCCCTTTCTTCCGGTATAAAAATCAAAAATACAAAACAAGAAGACGAAAAGAAAAATACAAAAAATGGGCTTTCTCAAAATAAAACTCCAATGCCACCTTTGCTTGGAATCTGCAAACAGCACAGGTTAGACAGGTAAGTCTTCACACTCTTCATGGGCACCGACCCTTACTTTCGGCACATAAAACAAAAAGACAAAAAAATCATAAAAACAAAAAAATACAAAAAAACCTCATTGCACGGTCGATCTACCCTGACTTTTTACTTAAAAACACTTTCTCACAACTCACTACTTTCTCAAAGGTTGAAGTCTAGGACTACACCGTACAGGTTAAAGTTCCTAGCTACACCGACTTTACTGAAAACATCATTTTATACACTCATAGTCTAGATCGACCGAAAAACTCACACATACACAGCACAAAACTACGTACGGCTTGATTCTCGTGTCGAGATACGTATACAACCCATACTTGGGTGCGGCCATAACTATACTTTCAAACTATCTCATGTCGAGATACGTACGTACGTACTTTCAAACTATATCGAGTCGAGATACGTATACATACTTTCAAACTAATGCATACTTTCAAAACTATCTTGTATCGAGATACGTAAATCGGCAACCGCGTGTCACGGATGCTCACGTTTAATTTCTTGTATATGTATTCTACTACTTCTGACTTCTGCCCCGTTACTATGAAAACCACTAAACTGGCAACCGTGTGTCACGGATGTTCGAGGGTGCCTAATACCTTTCCTCAACATAATCGAGTCCCCGAACCCACTTCAAGAACTCTGGTTTTTGCACGACTATCAAGAGTCACACTTTTAAAAGGGCCCACTTTTCTCAAACAGTTTCTCAAAAGTCAAAGATGATTACTCTAATCGTCTTTGCAGGGATCCTAACTCCCGATAACGTTAGGTGGTGACTCTGAAAACTTTTACTGGCCCAACTCCTACTTGTACGTACTTTCATACATTTCTTTTCGCGCTTTGGTTCACTCCTTTGAGCCTTTTACCCTATTTTATTTCATTTCCTTTAAAACGGACGCGATCCCACGAGGGGACCGCCCCCTACCTTCGGGGCGGGCGCGACAAAGGGCACCTCACTTATTTTACTATATATTATTGGTTTAACTATATTTAACACCCTTAGTTTGCCCTTTATGTTAATTTGGTCCTTGTAGTTTAGAAAGTGTCATTCTAGTCCATGTAGTTTCATAAGTGTGTCATTTTAGTCCCTCAAACACTTTTCGTGACAATTTTTTTACTTTTAGTGACAAAATTATTCATCGCTAAAGAACTTATTGGACTTATTTGACACACTTATGAACCTACAGGGACTAAAGTGACACTTTCTAAATTACAGGGACCAAACTACAGGGACAAGCACAACACACATAATTAGGAATTATATAGTTTCATAAATATTATAAAATTAAAAGATATTCAACGAATAATAATAATAAATTTGGTACTTGCAACAATGTTACTTGCAATTAAAGAGTTTTATAACAGCTAAACTTACCAGTAATCCTTCTTTCAGTGCAAGATGCTTTGCAGATTCTATGGCTTCGTCACTTGATATCTGAATATCATAAGACCATTAGATTATAAAAAAGAAAAAAAATGATGAGGCTGCTAAATTGCGACAAGTATAAATCTGGAATAAATATGACCCATGCCAAACACACACACACACACGCAAACGTAATTTCACCATAAAGTGTAATAAATTGATGATGCAAAGAATCAATCTCGAAACCTGATATGGGCAAATTCATATTATTACATAAATTGTGCTGAGGAGGATCATGTGACATCTATCGAGAAGAGAGAAGAATCATAATTAGTGAAAACAAAAAATACTTACAAGAGAAGAAGTCAAATTGAAGAAGACGCAGAATACATATTTATAGTTAATAGAGAAAAAAAATCAGAAGTAGCCAAGGATTTGGAAATAAATATGGAGAGAGATACAAAGAGATAATATATAGTAAAATAAGTGAGGTGCCCTTATTAATTAAAGTTAAAGGTAAAAAACTGATTTTTTTTAACTTAAATTTAGGTGCCCTAATTAAAAAATGAAGGAGCCTTTATCGCCATCCTAATAAAACTCAAGTTCATACATGATTCATAACTATTGACGAGTAAATAGAATGAGTACAAATTAATTATGGGTCTCCAACATATGTTTATTTTTTTTTTCTTCAGTCATTGTTTCTCTTACCCCTTGTTCAGACCAAGTCCAAGTTCCGGTACGTATAATTCATATATATACCTCTATATTAGATATAATATGAACATGTGTCTACATATGTGGTATACCTATGTATGTATGTGTCTATAGCTGATAATTTGATGAGTTGGATTGTATTGGATTTGATGTTCCATTTCAGTTTATAGTGATTCAATTTACTTTTGAAGGTAATTCTGAGGAAGCTTAAGAAGGTGAAGAAGAGCAATGGCCAGATGCTTGCAATAACTGAGGTGTGTGTGGCTCATGCATATTGTTTTAATTACAGTTTTTAGTTGCAAAATGGTCTCTTAAGGTGTTGTAATTAATCATTTTTTTCATGCTTATTGATGACATTGGGCAATGGAGCTTCATACTATGTAGAAATTGTTATCGTGTAATATGTGTTAATCATTTTATGGTTTATTTGACTGTTGGTACAGGCCACTGATGCCCAAAACACATTTGGTTATAAACCTTCTGGTACCTTGAAAGGATTGTTTTTCACAATTTTGGTTTCACAATTTCTAAATCTTTTTTGTATCCTTGCTTCCACAGTGGAACGGTTGACCTTTTGAAGAGTTTTTTAACCACCCTTTTCTTTCTCAGAGGCAACCAGATGAGTTATTGAGGTAAATAAAGCAAAGAACTATAGTTTCTTGATTTGACATACAAAACTACTCTTTCTTTGTGCTAAAATTAAGAAAATCACTGTGGTTGCAGCAATAGGAGATTACTGAGAATAATAGATGGTTTTCCTAATTCTGGGCGTAATCCTGGGCGCAATATGTACTATTTAAATTTTAGTAGTTAATGACTATGAAGTTGATGTAATTGGTTAACTACATAATTTCACCTCTTTTTTTTTAAGGGAAAATTGGCTAAAAGGTCATTAAGAAGGGTTTTATTGGAATCAAGGACAACTTAAAATACACATTGGGTATGAGTCCTCCCAATGTCCATAGACACAAATACCCTCACCTTCAACCTCTAACCCTAAACAAACCCTAGCCACCATTACCACTACTCCACACCACCTCCGACCACCACCCCTGCCACCTCCGGCCACCACCCTCGCCATCTCCGGCGACCACCACCCTCATCTCCGGCGACCACCACATGGCCATCTCCGGCGACCACCTCCATTAATGCATCTTTTGACCACCACAACGCCACTCCTAACCACTAGTGACCACTCCCTACCACTCGATTGACCTCCAGCCACCACCCTCACCATCTCCGGCGACCACCACCCTCTCAATCTCCGACGACCACTCAGTAAGTCAAATTTGACTTAGGATATATCCTAAGTGAAATTTGTCTTACAAATTTCTCTATTCAAATGGGACGGTGGTGATGGTGGTGGTGGTGGCGGTGGAGACTGGTGGTGGTGGTGGTAGATTAGGGACGGCAGCGGTAGAGACTGGTAGTGGTGGTGGTGGTGGTGGAAGTGTCGGTGGTGGAGGTTGACTGAGATCAGTCATCGTAAGAGAAATTTCTCTTAGGATGACTGAAATCAGTTTGGCCATGATTTTTGTGTGGCCGGCGGTGGTGGTGGCCGGCAGTGGTGGTGGCAATGGAGGGGGAAGACAGAGAGATGGTGGTGGTGGCTATGGAGGGGGAGGAGAGAGAAAGTTAAAGAGAGAAGAGAGTTGGGGTAGTGGTGATGGCTCCGGCGACGACTCCGGCGACGACGAGGACTGCTCCGGTAGTGGCTCCGGTGGTGGTGGTTGTGTTGGTGGTGGCTATGGAGGGAGGAGGAGAGAAAGTTAGAGAGAGAAGAGAGATGGTGGTGGTGGTGGGTATGGAGGGTGAGGAGAGAGAAAGTTAGAGAGAGAAGAGAGTTGGTGGTAGTGGCGACGGCGACGGCGACGGTTCCAGCTCCGGTGGTGGCTCCGGTGGTGGTGGTTGTGATGGTGGTGGCTATGGAGGGAGGATGAGAGAAGGTGGTGGTGGTGGCTATGGTGGGGGAGGAGAGAGAAGATGGTGGAGGGAGGAGGAGAGAAGATGGTGGCTATGGTGGTGGTGGTTGTGATGGTGGTGGCTATGGAGAGGGAGGAGAGAGAGATGTTGGTGGTGGTGGTGGCTATGGAGAGGGAGGAGAGAGAGATGTTGGTAGTGGTGGCTATGGAGGAGAGAGAAAGTTAGAGAGAGAAGAGAGATGTTGGTAGTGGTCTCTTAGGAGTCCATGGGCAATTTTGCCATTTAGAATGAAATTTAAAATTTTATAGGACTAAGAGGGATAATTTAAATTTTAGAAGACTTTAGGAGGGAAATTTTTTTTAGAGTGTGTCCTTGTATGGGTGTTTGATTATGAGTTGTCCTTTAGTCCAACTTAGCCCAACCTTATGGGCCTTACACCAAGTCTCCCTTTTTTTAAAATGTGAATGTAACAGACTGGGAATGGACTAGCAGCTGCAGTGGCTGTTCTTATTTCAAAAATGTCACGTATGTGTCTTAGATTAGGAGTTGAAAAATTAGGCAAATGCTACAAAACCAAGCCTAGTTTTATAAAGGTAATATTGGATCTTTAGCCCTTTGTAGAGCCTGTTTGGCAAAGGCGGATAGCTTTTTTAATTGTGTGCTTAAAAATCTGTGACTGCTTGGATTAGACATTTTTCTAATTGAGTGCTTAAAAATTTGCTTATACTCAACTTGCTTGCAATATGCATAATCCTCCATGGCAGCCCCCTCCCAGCTCCTTCCAAACATTTCCCCCTACTTCTAAATCCCTAAAGTAGAGAAAGGAAAAACAGACCCCCCCCCTCCCCAAGTCCACCTCCATCCACCTCCCCGCCGTCCACCTCCTGCTTTTTAGCTCTCTCTCTCTCTCTCTCTCTCTCTCTCTCTCTCTCTCTCATTCTTATGAGATTTTTGCTAAGGAGATACGAATTTTGTTTTTTATTTTTATTTTTTATTTTTTATTTTTATTTTTTACTTTGAACACAAAATCACTCTTACTCTTTACTCTCTCTCTCACTCGCATCTCACCACCGACCTCCGCCTCTGCCTCTACCTCCGCTTCCGCCATCCTCTCATTTCGGTTGCCGCCTCCATCATCGTCACCATCGCCAGCCCCAAGCTTTCTTTCAGTCTTGTTAGTTTTGTTATCCAAATTACAAGCTTTCTTTCAAATGTTGCTGCAATTGGACTTTGTCTCATCTATGGGATTGATCAATAGCTTATTTTGGATTTTCCAGGTTAAAGTGATAGATATGGAAATCAGGTGCAATGTGGAAGAGTAGAAGTAATTCATTAGCACTGGCGGACTCCTTTGCTAAATCTGGTGTGAATAAACAACCCTGACTTGGATTTAATATGCGTGTGTTTTTGGAAAATTTTGGGCAGAAGATAAATGTAAGGGTTGAATACTAAACCTCTTTGTTTCCTTTTTCTGATGGCTTTTAGCCACATTGCTTTTGGAGATAGGGATGTACATAATTGATTTACATTTATTGTTGTTACTAAAACACTTGTATAACATACATTTTTGAACATTTCTTTCAACTTTTTCTTTCTTTCAAAGACATTCTGTAATATATATATATATATATGTGAATGTTTTGTTTTTCACTTTTCCTCTAAATGGTGTTTAGGCAACTTGTGCTGTTTATCGTTAAATTGTTTTGGATTGCTATTGTACAGGTATCTGTAGACACCTTAATTTTGACCGAACTATTAAACTTAGGGGGATTTTCATTTAAAAATCAATGATGAATAATGTTCCAACGATTTTCTTCAAGTTCATCGCTTCTACTTCTGAAAAGCTGCAAGTTTTTCGAAACCTTGCTCCTAATACTCTTAGATTTGGCCAATCACTGACCATCTGTCTCGAGCTCACTGATCATGGGTTACTTTCTAAAAAAAAAGGAATATATTAAATAATAATAATAATAATGATTTTTTCTAAAAATAACTTTGTTTTCCATATTTTTAGATTAAAAAAAAAAATTTATTTGGTGACTTATATGATTAATTTGGATTTAAAATGAAAATTGTGTCTATACATACATACATACATACATATATATATATGAAAAAAAAAATAATAAAAGAAAGTATCCCATGTGATTTGGAGAGTTAGAGATTCCTTGGCATATCTATTATATCTATATAAAAGCTGAAGCAAACAAAGGCTCCACAAATTGCCACATTAGCAATCTCTAATTGCACTTAAAATCCTACATGTCCCTCTATTCGCTCAATTCCTTGCTACTCCTTTCACTGCCAGCTCTTTCTCATACTCATTAACCATTACATTGGAAGACTACCACTTCGCTCTCTCTCTCTCTCTCTCTCTCTCTCTCTCTCTCAATTACTCTGTTCTCTCTGTAAAACCCAAACCCAGAACCCCATGAGTCGAAAACCAAGAGGCAATATTTACACCAAACTCTTCAATATCTTCTCTTCTCACCTATTCTTTCTCCATCTCCTCCCCTCAGTTACTCCGACTCTTCCTCTCCACTGAAGAGTTATAAACTCACTCTCTTTCTCTTTCTCTCTCTCTCTCTCTCTACAAAATACACATTTATACAAATACATGGATATATATTCCAACTTCCATAATTTGGGTATGTTTTTTTTTTTTTTGGGATATCCATTCTTCAAGATCTGTTTTGTGATTCTCGGGTTTCTTGAATGAATTATGTCTGCACACACTTTTTTTTTCTTTGTGTGAAAGGTTTTTCTTAGGGTTTATGTAAAGATCCAACGGTTTGTAGATGGGTATGTTTTATATGTATGGAATTTACATATAATTCCATATGCTATGTGTTTGTACATGGGGTTTGTGGCATTGATCTACGTCTTATCATTTATTGTTGGAATGATCTTGATACTTATGGAGTTTTAGAGATCTCTGTATAATTTTTAGCTCTGTACTGTATACTTCACAAATCATGAATTTTGTTTTACTGATTACATAAGGGAAATTTGATGTTACCACTTACCTATGCTTCATTTTTAATTAACCCCTTTTTTCGAAAAAACTATTGCAGAACCACTTTCCTTTTTTCAATTTTTGGGTTAATCTCTTATGGGCTGGTAAGCATATAAGGGTCACAAAATCACAAACCATGGCTTTTGCGAATGGCAACCGGTAGTTACCCATCTCAGGTAAGTTAAATAATACTATTCTCTTCCCAAGTTTGATGAACATTCTTATATCATTAGTGTATGACTGGTATGTTTGGGCAAATAAGTTTCAGGAAAAAATGAAAGAATTTGAAAGGGGTTTTTCAAAATCAAGACAAAGAAATGGGGAACCACAAAATCCATATGCGAGATATAAGTGAATTCTCCGATTGGGCTCCTCACTCCAACCCATTCAGGCATAATTTTATTTTCCCCCATTTAAGTTTTTTTTTTTTTTTTTTTTTTTTTTTTTGTTATAGCTAAGTTGAGGGTATCATCTTTTTAGGCCCTTAAATCTGTATATTCTCTCTCTAAAGTTATAGATCCATAGATCTCTCTTCCATGATTGAATTAGTGTGTTCGTATATTGCCGATAATTTCTATTGACACCGACTTTACATATCTTCAAAATCCTTTGGTAGAATTTGTAATATTCATGACTTTCTACTTTGCTATTTATCCCATTTTGTACAGATGAGGTCCAAATAGGGTAGTTCTTCATTGGCATGATATGGTCTCCTTCTTTGAGATTCAAACTTAGACAGTAATCATCAATTTTATCTCTGAGGTATATGATCTCTTGCCTTCCATAGCTATAGAAGGGCTTTTTTTTTTATACAGTTGTAATAGTGGGTACATTCAATTGAATTCCCAACAAATATTTTTCTAAATAGTATTTAACACTAAGGCATTTTAATTCCTTTTGCTGAGGCAAAACAATCCCCCACATTCATCCACATCAGCACCCTCTCCTCCTACAAAAAATCCTACGTGGCATCCGTGGCTCTTCTCAAATTTTCCTTTTTTTCTCCCTCTTTTTTCATTCTTTAGCTCTTCTTCCATAATCCGTTGACCGTCCTTCCCTCTCCTCTTCTGAAGCGCCAAGTGTCCCACTACATTACCCTTTTACCCAGAGACCCTTCTTCTTCTTCCTAACTCTCCCTTTCTCTCATGGCTCTTTATTGCTGAACCACCTCCTACAAATCCCTTCGTTCCTCAACAAAGCATCCAAAAAAAACTCCAGACAATGAGATTGACTCCAACCCGATGCTGATAAATATCAAAATGTCCAAGATTAAGAAAGATCAAATGAGAAAGATCAAATGCGTCGTCGACCGAGGGTGCTTAGATTGAGCCACAACAAGTTTAGTGCAGTTTTTTTCCCTTTGGTCCTCTTGGGTGGTGCTTGGATTTCAAAATTAGCTCTTCGAGAGCAAAGCTGTCACAAGATTGCCGTGTGTGCCTATTCAGCTTGTGCGGAAAGAAAAAATGAGCCACAACGTTACAAGGTGACGATTCAGAGTTGTTTAATTGCAATTTTTTTGAAGTTCTTGTGTTCGATTAGAGTTGGGACTAACTTGTATAAGTTGTTGGGGTTCTCACTGTCAGAGAGGGGCCGCCGGAACAGGGCTCGTTCAGATGCCCAATCTGAAGACCAATAGATCCGACCAATTCCGATAGATCATTAATATTGGTATTGTAATTTTTATTCTCATTAGTTTTATATTATGACTAAAGTATCTCTAATTGTTGTATTACTTCAACATAATTGTAGCTGGATTGGATCGATTTTAATGTAAGTTGTAGATTAATCCAATAATTGATCGGTAGAATCTCTGGAAATGATTCTCTTTATGTGTGTGTGTGTGTCTCTCTCTCTCTCTCTCTCTCTCTCTCTCTCTCTCTCTCTCTCTACTATTGGGTATGAATACATTAAGGGGCCAAAAGGTTGATCTGAACAGTTTTCCAGTCTAGGTTCATTTGATCTTCACTATTTTGTAGGAGGTTCCTTTGTATTTATTGATATTTCTGTAACATTTGTGTTCATTGTGTAATTGAGGTCCAATACATTCCTGGGGTGTATTAGGCTTTGTTGTTTTATTTTTGCCCACAAGCTGTTTGATTGTATGCTTGCGTGGAAAGCTCGGTTTTTGGGATTGCTTTTATGGTTTGGTGTTGGTCAGGTATATGTATGTGCTATTTAGTGCCTTGCATTGTGAAGTTTTATGAAATTACTGAATCAAAACAGAAACTTTACTCAGCATTTCAATGGTTGTTAAATTATTGATTTTATCTGAAAACGAGGGTCGGCTCACCAATTGGTCATTTTTTCCCATTTTCTTGATTCACTTATTCGGACTTCATTTCTTATATCAGTTTTGCCCAACTACCTGCTTGGTCGGTGCACAATCTGGCTGATCCTTTCAAAGGTGTGTTGTTGTTGTTGATTGGTATTAGGTTTAGGATTATCATTGTGTTTAATACATGGTAGTATTGGGGTTGATTTTGATCTCAATTTGCTTTCTGCATTTTTTTGGGTTTGTTGATTTACTACTTCAAGTCCTGTGGTTTTTCATTTTATTTTTTATTTATATATGTGTATATATATAAACTTAATTCAAAGAAAATTCTCTCTCCCTCTCTCTTCCACTAATTTACACCTCATCATTTTCTATGTGAATCCACAAGTTGCTATGAACAAATTGTCACTTGAAATAGCTCTCCATGTATCAATAAATGCCCAAACTTATGTTCTTTGTGTTCGGCTTCTTTTTCCTACTTGCTCTCTTATATGGATAAAAAAACTATGCTCTCATTTTTCTTTGCGTCCAGTGGCTCTATAGATCTGTGGCAATGACCCATCTTTCATGTAACTCTGACCTACAAAGATTTTGCTTAACATATGGCTACATATTCATATGTAAATCCATACATCCGAATAGACAGAAAATGGTGAAATACATTTTAGGAGATACTAAATGCAAATCCCTTTAACATTCATTTTAGATGTAAAATTGTTTATCAAACACAACCAATGGCTTCATGTAGGATACAGCCCGTGCATAGCACAAGGTATCAACTAGTTCCTAATCTAAGCAAATACCCAAAGAGCCCTTTGTTGGGCACTAATATCCCATGTGCTTTGAAGAATCTCTCAAATGTTCCTTTATTCTACCCAACTTAAATGCCTTTTAAGTTTATTAGAATTGCATAGAAGTGCCATGGAGACTTAGAGATGCCATATAATATTTTTAACCCACCCCAAATTGACCTATCTACCCTTATCTTAGCCACCAAGGAAATCAAAGTCTACAAAAGCTCATTTCTCTCATTAGGGTAAAGGGTTAGACACTTGAATTATATAGAGAAATATATTGGGAGAGCTTTAGAGGAGAAAAATATAGAGAGGGACTCTATCAAATCTCATACCCAAACCCCACCAAACTCTACCCAATTCATACAAACCATCAAATCACTATTGAAGGAGCTTGAAGATTGAGGAAGAAGAAGAGGAAAAGCTTGAGGAATTCAACATCTCTACAAATTTTGAGAAGATCTAGAGGTAAAACCTTCAAATCTATCTTCATATATAATAATTCAATCACAGCTCATAGTTTAGACTAGGATTTTTACATATTTTCAAAAAGTCTCTTCCTACCTCATTTCATCACACACCACTAGAATTGTGATTAAATTTTCATTTGTTTTCTTCATTTATTTGGATCTAAAAAAAGTTTTGGATTTAAGATCAAATAAATTCTAAGGTGGAACTTAGTTTGGATCATCAACAAAATTTTGATTTCATCTCTTCTTTGTTTGTATTTTACTCATGGGATTTGTGAGATCATCAATATCTCATTTGACTCCCATGAGCTTGATCCTTTAATTCTCTATAATCTTATAATTTATATGGGGATTAAGGTTTATTATAGTTATATCCACACATGTTTGGATAGGTCCAAATCTTAGTCTATGATTTGGATCTTCCAACTAGGAATCTCATGGAATCCTCTCTATATTCCAAGAGGTATATGTGGATTAGCTATGTTTAGTCTCCAAGGACCATTAATTTGAGAGGAGAATAGGATGTAATAAATTCACATCTCTCAAAGATCACCAACTTGAGAGGGATTGGCTTAATGACTTTCATGATCCATAATGTTGATATTGGTGCAGTGAATTCATGAACCCACTGTGATCCAAGATTTTTTTTTATTTATTAAATCATGGTCCATGGGAATTGAATGAGACCAATTGGAGAATGCTCATAACACATATGTGTATCACTAAATTTTTTGTTTTGATGAGATTTTATACTTAGGATGGTTTGGCTTTAAGATTTGTGCACTAGTCACTCTCTGTCTGAAATTTCAGAACAGTGAGTCCATTTTAAATTTAGTAGATCAGAACCTTAATCAAGTTTTTTTGACTTCAAATAAATTTTTCTAGGAAGTTAAATATGTTAAAAATATCCCCTAAAAAGAATGAAGCCATTCGGATTTGTTCGCTATTTTTAGAAAATCACACAAGAATTCTGGACAGAGAGTTGTAAATTTCTGAGTGATGTCTAGTTTTTTTTCCAATTCCTAGAGATTAAACCATTGGATCTTCGATTTTCTTTTTGGATTAGAAACTAGACTCATAGAGGCACATCATATTAAAAAATAATTAAGATCCAACCGTTGGAACTATGTTTTTTTGTTTTTTTTATAGTCTGGTCTGCTCTCTATAATTCTTAAATTTGTTACAATTTTTGATAAACTTTGTAAAGGATGATCCAAATGACATTTTCATGATCTAGGGCTCAAACCATGTCTTAATAATAAATAATAGGACTTAAGCCCAGAAGCTAAATGATCCAAATCAATGATTAATTCATAGCTCATTCTTGTTCATGTCCATGCATTCATTAATATATATATATATATATTGGTGCTTGTAATTTAGGGCTAATCCTTGGTTTAAGTTGTACTCAATTGAACCTTGTTGCACATAATCATGGGTTCCTTATTACTATGTTGGAATTATATCATCTCTATATGGACATTACATTGGCTCCTAGTTGAGACTTGTATATCTATAGCGGTGCTATGTTTCCAACTAATTAAAAGGAATTCATAGTTATGTCAATTCCTTCTATACTCAATAGATTTAAGCTAGAAGTTTAGAAATGATTATTTGATATTATATCTTGTTTAAAGCATCTGGACTAACTCTTGTTTTGTAGCGCTTTTTGAGGTACAATTTCTTAACCTTTCTCTAGTTTATTATTACTTCTTGATTTCATTGATTTTCGACTTCATGCGTGACACCCTAGAATTAGGATTTGCCTTATGTGTATATATGTATTAGAGACTCTTTTCTAGATTTTTTTTTTTATTTTGCATGCATTGCATGTCTCCTTTCGCAGCTGGATCCTGGGTAAGTTCCCTTGTTCTCTATTGCACATCATATTGCTTGCTAATTGAATTACATGGTTTTGGATGCTATTTTATTGTTAGCAATTTTGCACCATTTTTGACATGTTTGTGCTATGTATATATATATATATTTATGTATTACTTGAGGGCATGCTTAGATTAACAATTCGATTAAAAATGATATTGAGTAGAGGCCTATCACGAGATAGGATGAGAGGGGATGTTTTAGTCCACCGGGCTCCTTCCCCTCTTATTCCATAATCCCCGGACCTAGAAATCTCTGGTTTCCAAAAAGATCAGTTTGCTTTTAAATGGTTTCTTAATTTTTCTTTAAAAAAAATTAAGTGGCGACTTGTGTTTGAATTTAAAATTTGAAAAGTTTTAAAAAGCGTGGGTAAAACTGCGAATATCCACAGTACAAAAAAAAAATTCAAAATTTAGCATGGTTCAAAGCAATGACATTAATAGCTGTGACAAATTTGATAAAATGTCACCACCATTTGTCACCACTTAGAGAAGTGACAAAATTGAAATTATTGTCACAAACATTGTCACCGCTTCATTGTCACTACCATTGTCACTGCAAAAAAATTTAAATTATTGTCCCAGTTCATGGCGGTGACGAAGAGAATGGAATTAACCCTCTAAGGGGGTTCTCAAATGGGCAGTGAAAAACGAAATTGTCACTTCCCTTAGCAGTGACAAATATTTTTTGTCACCCTCGGAATTGTCACGGTCTAGTGCAGTGACAAAGGCCCTTTGTCACCTCCCTGAGCAGTGACAAATTGGCCAATTTGGTGTAGTGAGATATAATCTACCCACTGATAAAGAGGAAGCATTCCTTTGAGAATGTCACCGAATTGATTTCTGAGAATTGCAGTCTTGTTGATAAATAGTTATCAACATGTTTGGTAATCATGAGAGGTGAATGAGACTCAAGGAATACACAAAGTAATCATGATTCAGGTTGACAATAATAGTTTATCCGACTACCTGAATATGATTACGAATGCTAAAGGTAGAGGAATATTAGTACGCCATACAAGTCTAGTTATCGCTTCAGATATGTTCTTGTGCGTTGAAGTTCAGTTATCGTTTTATAGTGGAGTAAACGTTAACTGATCAGTTAGTTGATTTGCTGATCAAAGAGTTTGGTCATGGAGATTAACAACTGTCTGAGCCAACAATAAAGAACCTAGGAGGTCCCACTCTTAGCTCCGCTAGGATGCTTGGAAAGGCACATGTGGATGCTTGTTGTCAAGACAAGTTCGATCGATCGATCGAAGGAGTCTCGATCGGTTGAAGTCAAGGTAAGTTCGATCGATTGAAAGTAAGGTTAGTTCTGGGAATCTATAAATAGGGCAGTTGCACCCAGAAATAAGAGTTCGTCGTTTTATTATACCAAAAGCTGCAGAAACTATTTAGAGCTTCCCAAACCTTCTCTATCCTCTCTATTAGGGTTCCCACCAACCCTAGTCTCTCCGGGAGCATCCATAGGAGTCATAAGAGTGAAGACCATCTAGTGGAGTCTGCTGGAAGTCAAATGTTTCAGAATAGGGTTCAAGACTTAAAAGTATAATTCTTGTCCCTTTTCTAGTATGCATCTATAGAGTTAACAAGAAGTAGATCCAAGCTACCATTTAGTTTTATAAAATATATTTTTCACTGTACATGATTTAAAGTTTTTCGAAACCTAAATCCTACAAGATATCCATGTATATACACTCATACATATATATATATCCGTATATATACACACACACTCTCGGGTTAGAGAGAGAAGATGAAGAGAATAAGGAGAAGAAGAAGAAGAAGAAGAAGAAGAAGAAGGAGAAGAAGAAGAAGAGAGAAAAAAGAAGAGGAGAACAGAGAGAGAAACCAGAAAGAGGAGAAAGAAAGGAAGTGAAAGAGCTCACTATAGTCGCTACCAACTGAGCTCGGAACGCTGTCATCGGAACACCGGGACAAGGTGAGTTTATTAACTTACTCAAGAAGGATATTTTGGGATGTTTCTGTATGCTTAAGAACATGTGTGAGAAGAGAAAAGAAACCCCATGTTTTTATATATAAAGCCATACTGTTTTGAGGAAGAAGACAGAGTTCAACCGATTGCCATTGATACCAATCGATTGGATTATTTCTGAATCGATTGTTAATCCAATCGATTGCCATTGTTGGCAATTGATTGCCCTTTTGTCCAATCGATTGCCATGTTTGGCCAATCAATTGGGTAAGGACAGATTGTTGATGATATGTTGTTACATGTTATGAGTTAGTTATGATATGCAAGAGTTGTTAATAGTTGTACTACATATGATATTGGATATGTGAGTAATCAACACGATGCATATTAGACTTATATGATGCTATGTTAATGATATGAGGAGAACCATTTTATGTTAGCTGTGGATTTAAGATGAACTATTATCGTTATTAACTATCATATATTGCTATTGTTAAACTGTATAGTAGAATGGAACATGAGTGCATGTTAATAACCAGTTAAAGAGTAGATATGATAAATAAAATGCATGTGATAATTCTTGTATTTAGAGCATAAGCATTGCACGACATGTGGTCAGCATGCATGGGATAGTGGTATGAAGAGATAAGAGGATATGATGAGAATCAGGAACTGTGCTTCAATGTAAAATATGTGAGATGTGTACTTTGGATCCATGGGATCAACGGTTGACGAGTCGGGTGGACGTGGGACGGTTAGAGTTCCTAGTGCGCCTCTCACTATTGAAAACGTCCACTGATGCGTGTGTACTGTTGAAGACATCCAGTGTACCGTTGACGATTTATGTTCGACTAGTGTCCTAAAGTATTCTCATAGTCTAGATGACCAGTGAGGATATACACATCGTAGAAGACGTCCGATGTGCAGCTTCCATCGTTTACAAATAGGATGTACCGTGTAGATGACCGGTAACCTATTAAGGGATCGTGTAAAGTAGGACACCACCGGGTAAGCGACTGGTGTGGCCTACTGGCTAAGTTATGTGATATCAAGATTTGTATTATTGTATCGACGTATAGAAACAGATTTGTATTGTTGTATCGACGTATGGATATGGATGAGAATAAGATTATAGATACGAGTATGAATATGGATGTGGGTATGGGTAGAATAGATGATGGTTCAATCATGGATTTAGCGTCCTAACCTAAAGATAGATGCATATGATGGATGTATGGGTTGCATGAATGAATTTGGTGAATAGCGTTATGAAATGTTCTACCATGATCTTTATCTTGTTTTTATATGATTCCTGTTATCATTGATTTCATGTATAGTTAATGAGACCTCTACTGTGTGCGTGAGAGACGTCATTGATAAGAGATTAACCACATTTTAAGATGCTAAATAGTAACGGGTGATGAGTGTATTTGATATACTCACTCAGCTTTGTATTCAAAGTTGATGGCGTTTATGCTGTGGACATTCCAATGTCTAGAGCTTTGCATGTATTAAGAATGAAAGACTGATGTTCTGCTGGACTTGGAGCTCAAGGCTTAAAGACGAAGACGTGCCTCTTTGTAATAATTAGTTAGTATATCTGATGTACTTCTATTAATATTTATTGTAGGCATCAGACTATAAGCCAGTTGTTGTAATAGTTTTTAGTAGACTGTGACCTGTGAGTTTCCGCTGTAGCCTTTGATTATGTTAATAAGATATGTTCTATGAATAACATCTTCCCTATCGTTGTGTTTGTTGGTTTGAGTAGATGACAATGCGATTATTCACCAGTCACGAGCCTATGGGACCAAAAAAGAATTTGTTTTATCTATTTTTTGCTTCTCTAGGGCGTGACAAATTCAAAACAAAAATTGTCAAAACATCCAAAGAATCGCAAAGTTGTGGTCATTTTAGCAGATAATACTATCATTATGGTGCTACCTAGGTGAAGGCATTGATATTTCTTCAAATCGACCAAATAATAATAAAATTATGGCCAATTTAAAGATGTTACTGCATTTACAATACTGTCCAGGTAAAGACAGTAACATATTATCAAATACAAAATATTTTTTTTTAAACATAGTAAATGTCACTGTCGCAAAAAAAATTACAAAATTAGGGCCATTTAGCAGATGTCACTGCTTTTACGGTATTGCTCGAGTAAAAATAGTAACATATCGTCAAATATTATTAACATTGTATTACACAAAATAAACAGTCACATTTCGTTGACATTAATATTTCTTCAAATTGACCAAAGAATCGCAAAATTATGGCCAATTTACAGATGTTAATGTCTTTACAATATTGTGCAGGTAAAAACAGTAACATATCACCAAAGACAAAACATTTTTTCACAGATAGAACCATGGAACTGTCACAAAGATAGTGACATTACGCTACATCATGTATGTTACCTTTTTTTTAGTCACTATGGATATTGTTTGATAGATCTTTTATTATAAACTACATACATATAAATTTTATTCAAAATTGTGTTGTGGTTTGAAATTTATGGCATTTAAAAGTTTTAAAAAAATAGTATTGGAACGCGTGCTGAAGCAGATGAGCATCATGTTTTTCGTGTAAAATTGGGGTATGCTCTCAATTACATTATAATCTATTCAAAATAGGACTTAATGCTAAAGAATTCAAAAACTCATGTCCTTCTCACTTTAAACTCAAATCACGTGGACTAGTGTCACACCCTACCCCACCTCGGGCGGATTAGGATACGTGTAACAAAGCCAAGACACCAAACAAGCCCAAATTACTAGAAAATCATGAATTAAACAACATAAAAGAACTTCCTTGACACAAAACAGTCCCAAGGGCAAAATGGTCATTAATAAAGTATAGTCAAATTTTACACCAAACGATAGATCTTTGAGTCCCGGTTCCAACTCACAAAAATGACGCACGAATCCGAATTTTCTAGAAAGAATTATATTCGTTTCCGTAAAAGTCGTCGGCTAAAAATTTTGTACGTGGATCGATCCGAGGCAAAAGGGCGGATTGATCTGATTTAGCAATTTTCAGCAGAATGACCCCCAAAATGGCCAGATCGATCTTCCCTTTACACCTAGATCGATCCAGTTCGGAGAACCTCATTCCCAACTGCTAATGACTATGTTTTTCAAGTGCAAAACACATCCAAATCAAATTAAACCTCATGAGAATATAAAAAATCATCCCAAAATCATTTCCAAGTGTTTCCAAACCTTAACCAAACTTCATATGTGTTTCCAAACCATTTGAGAAGTTATTTTAACACCCAAAACACATTGATTCTCACTAGAAACATAAACTTGCATCAAACTTCACTTAGCACCTCATGCTATGCATAAACATCAAAACAAGAAGAATTCAAGTTAAATTACAACAAAACTATTCAATTCTCCCAAGTCCTCTCCCACCACACACATACTTGTGACTTGCTAGAGCAATTCACGTTATGAGACATAACTAAATTAACTTGGTCTTGACATATTACAAGACTTCCCAAACTCAAGTTGTTTAAACATACCATTATACAAAAGTTACATTTGAAACTAAAACCATCTAAGCATATAGACATAACTACTCATATTTACAACTCCCAAACCCAAACCCGACATGTTGGTCATTTCCTCTCTTCTTTCGATTCCGTACCTGCGGTGGTTATTCAATAACCATACAGAAACATATATTCGTTTAAGCTTTCTCTTAGTCAGAAAACTAATCATGCTATAGGAATGCTCAATATGTAAATGCAACAATCATGATAAACATCAACAAAATGATCTTCGGAAAGTCAAGTAACTCCATCCACTACCCCCGAGTCCTTCTCACCCCGGATCTTTCTCACCTTTGGACGCATATAGCGTTTCACACACACTTTTATGACCTTGAAGACGTCACCATTTTATCATTGTGGTCGTCACCACGCTCTACTCTTGAGAGCTTCCTATCCCTTACACATGGGACGTATAAATGGTGATCACCACTACTTGACTTCCCTTTGATCCACATAAGCAATTAAGCAACTAAACATATAACATGCAAACTTCCACATAATTGGCATGTTTTCCCCAAGTTTATCAGTATATAATCATAAGAATATAAACTAAGTAATCTTTAATAACAATTATCACACTAACATATCTAAACACCCAATTTTGAGATTAGAGCACTCACCTCCTCAATTCTTAACAAATAAACCCAGAATATCCCAATCTTTTACAAGTTTTCCAACTTAAATCCTGCCGGTGATAATCCTCCATAGTTTTGGTACATCAAAAATTAATAATCAAGAACGATTGCCAGAAAAACGTTATCGAAAATGAAAACAAAGGACGTGCATGTGATTCTTTTACCTCCACGAGTCCAAAAATGGTCTCGGATCGCAAATCCAACGTCAAACGGCGAAGAAACGACAAGAAACGTCGCGTGGAACTCCGTCGTCTTTGTCGAGAGCTCTCGGTTCTTTTATTTTTCTGTATATCCTAGGGGTGAAAGAAAACCGAAGTAAACCGAAAAACCGAACCGAACCGATCGGTTCGGTCGATTTTCATAAGTGAGGTGTAGTGTACCAAATCGAACCGAACAGAAAATTAAGCCTAAAACCGAAAAAATCGAACCAAACCGTTTGGTCGGTGGAAAAACCCTCTCAAAATCGACCGAACCGAACCGATTTCACCCCTAGTATATCCAGCTGTGTCTTGAGGTTTGAGACACTTATGCTAACATGCACATGTGTTGTTACCACTTTTCCCTATTCCTATTTACCTTCCCAATCTTTCTTAAGCTTTATTATGAAAATTCCATGTTAATTGGGTTAACTACCCACATTTTCTAAATAAATTTAATCTAAGTCCCGCGTGGGTCCCAAATGTGGTCCTACATATAATATGAGGTTGCTATTAAACCGACCAATTATGAACCATTTTCAAATACGCTCTCGCATGGGTACCCAAACTGGTCCCCTTTACCTATCATAAGACATAATAATATCTTTAAACATTATTCATATAAGCATATAATGACATCTAAATGCAAATTATTTTAACTAGACCCTCATTAGGCCGCACTTTTATACCAGTCCTGCCTTTTATAGAACTTTCATCTGTGTCCGTATTTGAACACATTTTCACATGTGGGTTCATAACTCCACCTTAAACTATCTTATGAATTAATTATCTTTAATTAGCACGTACTAATACCACATTAGCCATTTTTTACGGGTACGGGTGTTATTTCTCCCTCCCTTTTAAGAAGTTTGTCATGCCCCAAAACAGCAGAAATAGAGAAAAATAAATTTTCTTTTTGGCTCCATAGGGAACGAATAGTGAAGTCAAATGATTGTTCACACCACACAGTACTAAGCAACAACAAGGAATAAAGATCACAAGAATATAAATCTAGGTACTGGTTAAAACATAACTTAATGTCAGAAGAATGTTACTTACTATTACAATCAGAGTCTCGAATCAAAATAAAACATAACGGATTACAGTGTTGAGGCAACATATGCCTAACACAAAAGGTCTAAAGATAGTAAGGATAATTAAACTACAATCTAGCCTAGTTTTCACATGTGGGTTCATAACCCCACCTTAAACTATCTTATGCATTAATTATTTTTAATTAACACGTATTAATATCACATTAACCTTCTTTTCTGAGCACGGGTGTTACAAGTAGTCTCCTAGCTAATAAATTTCTTAAGAAGGGCTATTAACTAATTCTCCCAATAAATAATGAATTGTAATTCATCCCACATTGAATATTTGTTCTATCACATTTACTATCACTTTATTAATTTTAGCTGAACACAAATTATTTTATCAATATTTAAACTTTGCAAATTACACCAAGTAATTAATTACATTTATAGTACTAAAAAACAAATGAAATATACATATATATATATATATTAAACTACAATCTAGCCTAGTTTTCACATGTGGGTTAATAACCCCACTTTAAATTATCTTATGCATTAATTATTTTTAATTAACACATATTAATATCACATTAACCTTCTTTTCTGGGTACGGGTGTTACAACTAGTCTCCTAGCTAATAAATTTCTTAAGAAGGGTTATTAACTAATTCTCCCAATAAATAATGAATTGTAATTCATCCCACATTGAATATTTGTTCTATCACATTTACTATCACTTTATCAATTTTCGCTGAACACAAATTATTTTATCAATATTTAAACTTTGCAAATTACACCAAGTAATTAATTACATTTATAGTACTCAAAAACAAATGAAAAAAAATATATATATATACAAAGATTCTCTAAAGAGGGCGCCCTCTCTTTATTAAAGAGAGGGCCTCTGTTTTGACCGTCGGATCGTGTTTAAAAACTGTGAAATGACAAAACTGCCATTAATGAAAACACGATCTGACGGCCAAAACAGAGGCCCTCTCTTTAAGAAAAAAAGGGCGCCCTCTTTAGAGCCTGACTGTATATATATATATATATATATTTTAAAATACGTACCCAAATTTTTTGGCCTCCCGCACAGCCACAGAGCTACTGTATACAAAAACTCACAATTTTCTTGTGTGTACGTGTATATAAATTTGTAAAACTTACTGAAGATACCCAGCTCGATCTACAGTTTTTCAACGGATACTAAAACAAGAGGTCCAATACATATATAGTTGACTGTCCTTTGCATTCATCAATTTAATTGGACTCAGCTCCACTATGATTCTCACATATTAAAATCCACCACTAGTCTTCTCAACAATAAAAATCAAATCCACCACTCGTGTAATTATGGTCAATTACCTGTCTCTCTCCACGTGCACAAGATAATTTTTATCGCGCGTGCCTTTCTGTCGAGAAGTTATTTAGTAAAACGATGATTATAATGATATAGTGCGACACTCTAATCATATAAGTGTTAGAATTAGTTTTATTAGCTTTAGGGTAGTTTAGTCTTTTCTTTTATATTAGGGTAATACTGTATACCTAGATATTATATTATTATTGCCTCTTCTTTTCCATTGTATTCATTCATTCAGTTTTAGTGTTATGAAAAACTCTAGCTCTCTTTTCTCTTTCCCTTTGTTGTTTTCTTGATTATTTAATATATTCACATGCTATCAGAGCCTTGTTTGTGGGAGGTCCTGGGTTCGACTCTCCATCCCCGCTTTGTTGTGCATATTTGCACTTTGTTATTTGTCTCCACTATGATGGAGTTTGGTTTGTTTGCTCTCCACGTGCAAGTCGGGGTTGCACGTGAGGGAGGGTGTTGAAGCTTAAGCTTTTGGAGTAGTTGGTAACTTAACAATAAGAACACATGTCATTTGATAATATGAGACACATGACACGTATTGGAATAGATTAAGTCTTTGGGCACAAATAAATTTCACAAACACAATCCACAAAACACCACAATGTGTCTATCTCTCTTCTCTGTGGATTCCACAATGTCAGTGGACCACACCAAAAAAGAGATAGATACATTATTGTGTTTGTGGATTGTGTTTGTGAAATTTGTTTGTGCCCAAAGACTTACAAATTGGAATATGACATGATAATGATGTTTAAAGACATCAACTACCTAAAAATAGGTCATATAGATTAATATCATTTGGACTTCACATCATTGTATAATGCCGTTGTGTGATGGTCTCATTGGATAGCATGTGACATACTTATGTACTACCCTCCAATAAATTAAAGTGGGCTATTCAAGTGTGGCCAACGTCACGTAATCACACTGATGTGGTGAGACATCGATCCTAATAACGTGGGACTACGATCATGACTTACATATTGTTAGGTTACTTCATTTTAGTGGCCACATGACCTAGTATGATGACGTGGTATGATAATTGCATTTAGAAGTGAAAACAATTCGGTTAAGTGAGATTTAGTGGAAACCGATCGCTGATTCGATCAGTTTTCTTTCACCCCTAGTCGCATTGAATAATTTCTCATACTAAGGGGCATAGATCTCATTCAATTTATTCACTCTCGTAAAAGTACTACATCAACACAGCATGTGATATCTCAGGTTACCTAAAAATCTCTCTCTCTCTAGATTGGGAGAAACAAGAGTACAAGCAACTTTATATAATGGAAAGGGCTGCATTCTCTATGGATCCTTCGCAACAGTCAAAGAGTTGGGGATGGGAATCAAGACTAGGAACAAAACAAACACACATGCACACCCACTTGTGTGTGTGTGTATATGCATGTATACCATTATGTAATGTATATGCATGATGGAGAGAGGGGAGGGTGTGTTGGGGGCAAATACCGACGGGACAAACCCACAAAGGTTTGTCTTGGGAACGGCCGACCCAACAGAAGTTAGTGGGAGACAATCAAAAACGTTAGCCACAGCACAGACTTCTCTCTCTCTCTCTCTCTCTCCTCGACTTGCATATATGTATGTATATGTGTATTATATCTATATGTGACAAAGACAACACTGACGCTGCCTGGCCTTGCCTTTTGCACATTTTGGTGCTTTGCTTGGCGCTGTGTGTCTCTATTTACTTTCACATCCCACTAAAAACTTTTAATTATTTTTGTCACGTACATATATATATATATATATATATATAGGAATGGACTCAGGTTTTTTAGTCAGGGGGTCTAGATTATACGGGGGTTGCACCGAGGTAAATTTTTTTGGGTCTAGTTATATATAATTATGTGTAAAACGTAGAATTATAAGTAGAATTGGTTTAATTAACATCCCTAATTTGGGGTAAATCATGTAATTTTAGGGAACCTATATTTAAAACTTGTAATATATTACATGTAAGTTTAGAAATTTCACAAATGCAAGGGGTCTGCGTCTAAAACTTGTAAAATATTACATGTAAATTTAGAATTTTCAGAAGTCGAGGAGAGACCTGTGTGAAATTTAGGAGGACCTATTTCTAAAATCTACAAATTATTACATATATTTAACAATTTTTAAAAATCCAGGGGGAACGTGTGCCACTCCTGGGTCAATGTAGGTCCACATATATATATATATATATATACATACACGATCAGACTCTAAAATAAATTCATGAGTTGAGTGAATTTAATTAGTGAACAGAATTTTAAACTTAAAAAGAACTCAATTCACTTTAAAACCTTGTGTTAAGAATGCTATGTGGAGTGAGAAGTACATTTGTATTTATATATTTATAGATATGCACGTACATTAAAATATATGCTTGAACATACGAGTGCGTGCAGAATTCATGCCCCCTCACAAATATATAGATGGCTCCCTAAAATATAAGAATAATATCCCTAAAGAAAAAATCTTTATGAGAGTCCCAATCATCTAATCACCCTATGTTACTAGGGCTATGCAATATTTATTGTTTGAAGAATTGTGAAGCGACATTATTATCTTGGACGAAAATAATTATGGGATTTTCAAGATATTGACTCAGGAGTCACTTCCGGGCGCACTGAGACAAATTAAAATTTCATTATACATTACTCGATCTTGATAGTCAAATTTAAATTTGGGGCACAAATTAAAAAACTCTGACACGTGTAATCCTGCATAGAAGGTTACTTGACTATAGTCTTCTCATTTTCATATTAAAACACTATTAATTAATTTGTGGAAGTTATGCAGAACAAGTAATCAAAATTGAATTGCTGCGGACGTACACATTCAAACAATTCGATCAAGTGTATTACAATAAATATTCATATCTAAGAAAAGAGTAATGCTACTCCCACATAATATTTTATACAAAATTTTATACAAAATAATTCTGTCCCTTGATTTTGATAGGTCTTACACGTTTCCCACATGGGACAACTGGAATCAAATGCCAAGATTATTTTATATAAAATTTTGTGTGAAATATTGTATGGGTCTAACATTATTGCTTGAAAATATGTTGCAAAGAATCAATCTTTTACGTGGAACCATATATGTATATACAAAGTTGGGAAAATATATTTACTTTCTAATTAAGAAAGTATAAAGGTATTTCTCCTGCCCTAATCTGGAAAAATGCAATAAAATATCTTATCTCCATCAATATTATCAACATAATAAATGTTCCCTTAAAAAGTAATAGTAGAATCTTCTAATGTAATGTTCTATCCGCACTCACCTTGTTTACTCACTACACTCACTTTTTAATGAATATTTCATCTTCTAAACATACCCCCTTATACAATGTCCAAAAAAGACAAGTTATTAAAATTGACTTTAAAATAAATACTCTTTACACCTACCTTTAATCAATATCAAAAGAATTATTAAAAAAAGCTTTATACACCAACCAATATCAACGAACCCTAGATAGTATTTTAGTTAGTTTGATTCATGTATATTCATCATGCTGCATCATTTGAATACTTTGGAGGAAAATATAGAGCAAGAGGTATGATTTGTAATCATTTTTCATGTTTGGTTGCAAATTAGAAAGGGGAAATGCCCACGATGATGTGCTTATTTGATGCTTTTCTTGGCAGCTCTCTACTGGGCAATCATAGACTTGTTTGATTTCTTGGCATCGTGGGCATGTCTCAATGTCAATTGCACGATCATCATCACAAGACAGATAAAATATAGATTTGCTTATCTGATGCAGATGATGCGGTTTTGCTTGGATGATTGCTTCTCAATGATCATTTGGGGTTTATAAAAGAAAAGTCAAAAATTCTAATATCTTAGAAAGGGAAAATGATGATGAATGTGCATGGTGGGTGTAGAGAGTAAATGAAATGGAAGATCAAAGGAGGGTGTATTAGGGTTATTTTGGCTGTTAGTATTTTTGTGGGTTATGGGTCACCCACATAATCTATGGACTGGGTCCAAGGGCTTATCTTAGGGTCCAAGAAATCCTATATGGATTATAACTTGGAGTCCTAGGGCATGTATATGTGTGTGTATATATATGTGTATAACACACACAAAAACACAACTCTGCACATAATAAGGCAGCCACCCTTTCTCCCTCTCTCTCTCTTTTAGTTACTTTCTCTCTCTAGCCAAATCACACTAGGGCTTGGGATTTAGCGCGTGGATACATAGGGGGTGTCTCTAGTAGGCATTCTCACGACCCGTTCGAAGCACAAGAGCGTACACGGAAGCACTAAAGAGCAGCAGTTCGTGGGTATTATCGTCGGGCTTGTAACAACACCGCCAAGACAATCCGTGATCGGGTATATTCCGCAAGGTATGTCCTTTACCTGACCCGTATGCATGTGTGTATACATTATTTACATTGGTATCAGAGCCTATAGGTTGTTGATTCGCCCGTATTATGCCCAAAACAAATCTACCATTAAAGCTTGGTGAAGCTTTTAACATAAACTTGATGAAATCGAATTTAAAGTGGGCCTACGTGAAAACTCCAATATAAGTCCGAATTTTTTATATGGTTGTGTCCCATATGGTCCCTAGAGTCCCCCCACAAAGTCACATGCCTTGATTATCTCAAACGAGTGAGATATAGCAAACCCTAGATTCGTTTATGGGTTAAAAACGAAATTTTTTCATAACTTTGCTCTCTGTTTTCGGAAGATTTACTTTTTTAATCGATCTGTTTTTTGGTATGATCTTGTAGTACTCCATGAGAGCTTTCCAACAGTATAAAATTTGTAAGTTTTCGACGAAAAACGAGTGAGATATGAGCTTGCAAAGTAGGAGAGTTGAGCAGCCCCCAAAACCCAGATTGGTTTTGTTTTGGGAAGATGAACCAGAGTTTGGCCACGCCCACTCTCGCTGAGGAGAGTGGGACCCACTCGCCGGCCGGCGTTGGTCCGACGACCATGGGTCCGGAGAGTGGAGGTCCGTTTCTCGACCCCGGTCCTTAATATATATTTTTCATATTTTTATTGGAAAAATATTTAATTATTTAGTAATTAAAACAATTTCTGTTAATTAAAAAAAATAAGTTTTTAATGTTTTAAATCTGTTTTAATTGCTTTAAAATTCTGAAAATTTATGAAAAATTCAAATTTTATTTTTCCTATATTAAGGACACTGTGTGGGACCAGAAATAATTTTGTGATAAGTTATTTCATAATTTTTGGTATTTTAGAGCATTAAAGATGTGTTTTGTACGTGTTTTTAATTGCTTAAAATATCCTAAACAAAATATTAATTTTTGTGATTAATATATAGTGTTTAGTACACTGTAAGGGACTCTAGGATAGCTTTTGTGTAAATTATCATGTATTTTTGTTATTTTAGAGCATATAATTTATGTTTTTTAGACATTTATTTAATTGCTTAAAATAGCAAAAATGCATTATTAATTTTTGTAATTAATAAGGGACATTAAGGACACTGATTTGAGACCATATGAAATTTAGTAGGACCCATAGATAATTTTTGGTAAATTATCCAAATCATATTAATATTTTAGAGCATATAATTATGTGTTTTTGTACACGTATTAAATTGCTTAAAATATTTTTATTGATTGTTAATTTGTGGAATTAACACAATGTGTTTTATTACACTATTTGCAATATGAGAAAATTATTTAGTAAACTTTCTCATTTTTTTGGGATATATTTTAGAGCATATATTGTGTTATGTACACAATATTAATTGCTTAAAATATAGCAAATAAAGCTGTTAATTCTTGAAATTAATAAATAGAGTTTTGTACTCTACTTGGGGACTTGAGAAAATTTTTAGTAAATTCTCTAATATTTTTTGATATTTTAGAGCATAAAATTTATGCTTGTGGGTATCATTTTAATTGCTTAAAATATCCAAAATTAATTATTAATTTTTGAAATTGATATAGGGTGTTAAGAACACCATATTAGACCACTGAAAATCCTTGGAGTACAAATTCCTCAAAAGTTTTGTATTTTTAGGAATTTAGTTGCTCATAGTTAATTTGTTTAACTAGATCAATTTATTTGTTAAATTGATTCAAAATATTTTTTGGGCTCCAGTAATATTCTGGAAACTTTTATTTATAATGAAAATTTTGTTTTTCATTTATTTAAATTTTTCCATGAGGTTTTAAAATTATTGTGTTTAATTTAAAAGCCATATTTAATTAGTTTTTAAATATTTGAGATGTTTGGAAGGGCAAATTTAATGATTAGTTTATTATTTTTGCATTAGAGGCTCGAATCATTGCACGTTTACTTAATGTTGTTTGTGATTGGATTACCATAAGACCTCTTGTCCTCATCCTTAAATGGAGAGATGGATGAGTCCATTCATTCTTGTAATAAAGACCGCATGAGTACTTGTCGTGTGTGATTAATTAATTAATCTGGATTGAATGAATGGACGACTTAATTGACAATTTATTTTGAGCTTATGTTGTCACGATGTATGTTCTAAGGTTGTTTTTGTATATATGTGAAAAACAAAGCATCCCTATTTTTTTATGGCTATAAATGTAAAGTGAGGATGAGAGTTTCTATTTTATGTTTTGGGTAAAGCCTATTTGTAAAGGGATGAATTTCTTTGTTTTCACAATATATGCATTAATTACTTTAGCGTGAGCTCTAAATTGTCAATTTGGGCCCACGCAGGGCCCATGCGCATTCATGTGTGTATGGCGCAATTACATTATTATTGTGGATGATGGTAGATAAGTTTAGTACTATCTATGCATATTTGTTTAGAAAAATCAGTTATAAAATTTTTTCTTGAGTTATAAGAGTAAAGTGATGACTACAAGCTTAGCGAATTTTCGATCTTGAAATTGTGATAAGGGAAAATATTTTAATAACTGGATTTTAAAACAAACATTTGTAGAAAGATGTGCATCATAATAATGTCAACCTCTTGTGCATATTATTGAATGTAGAAATTGGCACTAAAGTAACATACACGTTTGAATGAGCTAAGATCTCTTGGAGAACTTATTTCAATCAATGATCCAGCCAATTGATCCCATATTGGACCTAGGGTCCAATATTTCCAAAGGCCTATAGAATTTAATTCTAGTAAGACCATCACATGCACGCGCTCTATTTTGATAAAGTAGCATGTATGATGATGTAATTGGGGAGTATAAGTGCAACCCAATGACCTATGAATGTGGAACCAACTCTAATTTGTTTTTGGAGCACAACCACTACTAGATTGAAGAATCTGGTAATGAAGTTCGAAGTGAGGAAAAATCCCAAACACTTGATGACTGAGAATCTAAGGTTGAAATTCGGTATGATTCAAGATCTATTAGGGATTTTACCTGCACTGGTGAACATCAGGTTCAGGCTGTGATATGTTTTCAGTCTGACTCATGGATACACATGAAATAGGTCATAACATAGAACGAGATAATTAAGATTTGTTCTAATTATTCTCGGCATATTTACCTAGCAGCGGACCGCCATAAGGGAGGTTGTATGCATGACCAGTATTTCCATAAGTGGAAGAATGCCCGAGGTCGGTGGGCCCATGTGCATTAAGCAGGCTAAAAGGCAGGGTGGGACTACAATAGGATGGATATTATGTTACATAGTTTATTTTTATTGGACATGGTTATTTACGTAATAATTTCTTAAGAGTTAAAATGTTAACTCTACTTTCTCTATTTCTTAAGTTATTGAGTCATTTGTTGATTCTATGACTTGGCATGCTAAACTCAGATACGTAGGACAAGAAAATGATGACTCGATTAGCTCGTAGTGGCTTGTGAGCTCACTTGCTAAAGTTGACCTGCCCACGTGTGAGTCTTGCCTAAGTGGTAAAGCATACCGAAAGCTTTTTCAAGTAAAGCTATAAGAGATAATCAACCTTTAGAGCTAGTTCACTCACACCTTGGACTTATGTTTGTAAAGGCATGTTATGGTAACTCCATTTTCCTCACCTTGTCATCTCACCGCTATAAAACACTAGATTACATCAAATGTTTTACAGTTGAGAGGTTGAGAATAAGATTCGAGAAGACTTTTGAGTCATCTCGTATGCCAGTATTTCTCTGATTAGTTCATAGGAATTGTGTTAGTTTCTCTGATTAGTTCAGAGGAACTGTATTAGTTTCTTTGATTAGTTCAGAGGAATTGTGTTAGTTTCTTTGGTTAGTTCAGAAGAACTGTGTAAGGACAAAGGGGTGCATATACAACTTTCTATTCCGGGAAATTCTGCAATAACATGTTATTGTAGAAGGGAGGAATAGAATGCTTCTGGATAAGTCTGGATCATTGACGGTACAAGCTAGCTTTCCAATTTTGGAAGGATGCACTCTTAGCTACTACCCTTATACGCATAATCGTGCCTTTACAACGTGTTTTCCAAGCTTTACAGCCTGTTTGAAAATGTTTTCGCAGTATTGTTGTTGCTATAAGAATCTTGACCTCTATGAGTTTGAGAAATTGTAGACAACATACCATCTTTAAGCGAGGGTGGGGAGATATTGTGATTCCACATCCAGTACTCGCCGAAAATGGTACTAGTCTGCAGCTGAGTGGGAGTACACCGCTAGACGCTAGTGGGAGTGTGCTCAACAGTGGGAGTACACCACTGGTTACTCAAGATTCTTAGGTAGCACAGTGTAGTTGACGAGGATGAGTTCCCCGTTGGCGTTTTGAAATCTGTGGGATGCGTTTTCCTGTGTGCATTAGTAGATGATGCCGCGACAACTTCTTATGTAGAAGTGCTTTGTTCATCTACTAAAGCTGAGTGAGTAGTTGCTATGAAGGATGATATGATCTCTATAGACAAAGAATAAGGTCTGTCTGGGAGTCAGTTGATATTCCGTCTGAGTGTAAGACTATTGAAAACAAGTGAGTTTTCGAAGTTAGACACAAGGCGGATGGTTCAGTTGACAAAGATAAAGGCGCACCTCGTGGTGAGAGGTCAAACCCAAGAGTGGGTGTAGATCTTGAAGACAAAATCTCCTTAGTGGTGATATTTTGTTTTCATTCGCCTTATCTCAGTGATTGTTGCACATTTAGTTTTAGGACTCTTTTCAAATGGATTGATAGATTGACTTTATGCAGCTGAAGATGCTTATTCATGGATTGATAGATTATTTGTCAGGCCATGGATATATATATACATATATTTTGTATACTGAATGGTGTCGCGTTGTTATTGTTTAGCTGTGGTCAATACCCAATAGGTCTTCTCCCCCTACTTCACTTATATTCATGTTCTAAGTATGCTGATCTAGTAACATAAAAAAAAAAAAAAAAAAAAAAAAAACCCACCAACTTGAACTTAACAACATATTCTAAAATGCTCCAGTCAAAGTAACTACTAAAAATGTTTGTGGTGTACAATATACAAATCAACTACACTTCTATTTGGGGTTGGGTAAATAGTTCGATTAACCAAAATCCGAACAGAAGCGAACTAAAATTTCGAATTCAGTTCAGTTATTTCAATTTAAAATAAATAATATAGTTTGGTTTGGGGTAGCAAGTGTTCAAACAGGAAAAATAAATATATATATATATATATATAGAATATACTTAAACGATAAAACCCTAAAAGGCTAGAGGAGATTTATAAAAAAAAAAAAATACTTAATTGTACTTGTATTATTCATAAATACACGTTCTCACCTCCTCTAAATTTTTTTCTAAAATTATTAAGCTCGCCCACACTTAGATTTTTTTTTAAACTGATGTGTATATGTAATTTTTTTAAAAGGTTGGTGTATTTATAAATGTAAATTCTGAATTTAGTTTACCAATCGCTTCATACCTTGTTGATTCAAATAGTTTGTATTTTTCTCTTCTTATATAGTTATCTCATTATCAAAAATGCATAAGTAAACACCAAAAAAAAAATTCCGAGGGCAACCGTATGTTTTCACCCCTCCTAGACTAGATTCCTAGATTCGTCCCTGGGCCAAACCAAACTCTTCACTTCTCACTTCTCACTTCTCAGCCGACATAGACACACAGGCCCTTTGGCGAGACAGCGACTCCTGGTCCCATGGCCGGCCCAAAGGGGGGGGGGGGGGGGGGGGGCAAAAGGGGCAACCGTCCCGGGCCACCAAAGTTCTAAAAATTTTGAGGGCGTACATGAAATTTTCATAATTATATTTTTATCTTGAGATATTTTAATATTTTACATTTAGACCTCCCCGAGTCCAAAAGTGGTCTCGGATCGTGAATCCGACGCCGGACGGCGAAGAAACTACAAGAAATGTCGCGTGAATTTCCGTCGCCGACTCGAGAGCTCTCCGTTCTCTCTTTCTCCTCAATTCCCAGCTATTTTTTTGTGAAGAAATGAGTCATTAAAACTCATGCAAGAGATGTATATCTCTTTTTCCCAACTTTTCATTTATAACCCCAAAAATTTCTAATTGTTTATTATGAAACCCCCAAGTTAATTACATTAACTATCCATCTTTTCTAAAATGATTTAATCTAAGTCCCGCATGGGTCCCAAACGTGGTCCCACATTGATCGGGAGAGAACTAATCCTAATTATACGCTTTAACGCGCATTTGTTAGACCATTTTATCCTGTTTTTGTATATTTTTACTTCGTTTTCTAGTTTCTGACAGGTTTTGGAAGAAATCAACTAAACCAGGCTAAACAGGGTGAAAAAGCATCAAGAAAGAAGCTGAAAAAACCAATTCGCGCGCGCGATCCGCGGGCGCGAGAATCCAGAAGTCGCGCGCGCGATCCGCTCGCGCGAGACCCCCAATAACTCGCTCGCGCGATCCGCGCGCGCGAGGTACCAAAAGTCGCGCTCGCGCGACCCGCTCGCGTGATATGCCCAAAAACCAATGTTGCGTATTTCAGTATACTGAAGACTCCTGTGCAAACGAGACTGCTAAACGACGTCCAGACTGTAAATTACATGCATTTCAGTTCGTTTCGGGTTGGGAAGCCTTCCAAAGCTTGTACAAACTCTATATATACTCTATTTTACTTCAATTAGAGGGTTGGCAACCATTATACACATTCATATACAGCCATATACACACACTTTCAGCCCTTGAAGAGGGAGAAGCAAGGAGAAGAAGAAGAAGACCAAGGATTTCCATGGCCTCCTCCATCAACTACTTGCCGATCTCTACTCCTATGGCAGCTTAGATCATCGATCTAGGGTTTCAATGAAGCCCTAGATGAGTAATAGGGTTTTATTTATGCTTTTATTTTAGTTTTATTGTGTATGGATGACAGTCACATGTTTAGAGGATTTGTATAAATAAATCGTACTTACATTGATTAAATCATTGCTTTCAGAATTTATTCTTGTCTTAGATCTGTTTTGACTGTGATGTGCTCAACGATCTATTCTTGCTGTGCTTGTTTAGATTGTTTACATGTGATGGTGCTTTATTGATTCGTGCTATCAAGTATCTGAATAGTCCATGCCTAGGTTAGACGGATTAGATCACAACCCTAGTTTAGTGTGAGATAATTCGTGCTATCCGAAGATGGATTATGTTGGTGCTTGAACCATGATTATCTTCTTGTCGGAAGAATTGGGCTTGTAGCTGCAATTCTCCATATTCATCCAACGTAATAAGCTAAAGTAATTCATAAATATTCCTATTATGAGGCTAGTGGTGGATTTGTAATCCTAGGTTCCCTTTACATATTAATTAAAAACACTTTTAATTGCTTTCATAGTTTAGATTTACTTTTATTGTTATTAGTTTAATTAAATCCAAATCAAATCCGTTTTTCCTAATTAATTAGACTTAGGTTTTAAAATTAAGTCGCTGTAGTAATCAATCTCTGTGGGTTCGACCTTTACTTCCACACTGCAAATCCTTTGAAAAGTAAAGAATACTTTTATATCTTGATTCTGACAACATCAATTTTTGGCGCCGTTGCCGGGGATTGCATTACTACCTTTAGTTTTATAATCTTAGTTTAGTTAATTCGTAAATATTATGTTAGTTTTTATTATTTTTCTTATTTTCCGTTTTGTTTTTAGTTACTAACTTGTTCTTTTATTTTGTAGTCAACGTTTCCGAGTGGAGCAGCTAATTACATCAAAGGAGCTTACGCAAATAAAAATATCAATAAAAAAAATTCAAGTAAATTGCTTCTTGTGAAACTCGCTTTAAACCACTGTAAGTCAGGGCGCTGTGACGCACTATTTGCATTAGTTTAGGGTTAATTGCACTGCATTAGCTAGAAAACCCGGGGCGCTGGGCTTGACGCGGTCATTGCATTACAGGATAATATTCATGCATCACAGTAGTTGAGTGCTTGTTATCTTAGTTGCGTGATTGCTATTTGTTTTTTTTAGTTGAGTCAGTTTTTGTTTTTAGTTTACTTTCTTTTAGTTTATGTTAGGTACACGTTCAAATAAACCGGAATAAAACCTTTTGACTCTGAACTTGAACGTACATTAAGACTTAACAAGTCTTCAAACTTAACTTCTAGAACAAGGTTTTTAATAGACGACGATTTGACACCGAAACCAACGTCTTTATTTGAGTCCAAAATACGTAGTACTCTTACAAGACTAAAGAAACCACGCTTTAATAACATAGAACCAATTAAAATGGCAGACATTGGAAATAATAACGAAAACAACCAAAATAACAACGGAGCTAATATGAATAATCTTAATATACCGCCACCTCCTCCACTTATAAACTATTTTATTCCTACGACGTACACGCCACAAGCTGGTATCGAATTAACGGAGGCGACAGCATCTCACTTTGAGATAAAGTCGTCTACCATCTCGCTACTTCCATCATTCCATGGCCGTCTAAATGAAGACCCTTACCAACACTTAGGGGATTTTCAGGGTATATGCTCTACTTTGAAAATACAAAACCTAAATAATGATGAATTAAAATTGCGGCTCTTCCCATTCTCCTTAAGAGACAAAGCGAAGTATTGGCTTCAATCACTTGAGCCAAACACAATAAAAACATGGGAAGCCTTACACACCGCCTTTTTACAAAAGTTTTTCCCTATTATGCGTACAAATAAGATAAGAAAAGATATAACTAATTTTGTGATGCAAGATGGGGAGACTCTTTATGACACTTGGGAACAATTTAAAGAATTGTTACGCTCATGCCCACACCATCAGGTTCCCAAGTGGCAATTGGTTCAAATCTTCTACGAGGGGCTTATTCCCTCTGTTAGGAATACCGTCGATGTCGTTTGTGCGGGAACTTTCCTACACAAAAGCGCCGACGAGGCCTGGAAATTTTTTGAAACTTTGAGCGAGAATTCGATGCACCAAGCGGTGTCTGTCCGTTCTGAGGGATACCATCAACCTAAGCGAGAGGTGATAGTTGAGTCAAGTCAGTCAATGCAAATACAAGAATTAAATAGAAAACTTGACCGACTGATGCAAATGAACAAAACGTCTAATCCACCCTCTTCAGAAGTATGTGCATTATGTTCCGAACCGTCCCATAATATCTTTGCATGTCCTTCTGCATCTCAATATCCGGAATTTGTGGAGCAACACGTAAATGCTATGCAACAATTCCCACAAAGTAATTATACTCCTAGGTCGAACAATTTTCCTAATACTTATCGACCCCAATATCAACAAAATCAATACCAACACCCACCTCCTAACCCTAACCCTCAAAGGGATAACGCTTTTGAGGCTACGGTGTTGGCATCCCTTAAAAATATAGAAACTCAAGTCCAAGCACAAGCACAAATAGTGCACTCTCATACACAATCCATTGCGAAGCTTGAGTCCCAAATGGGACAAATAGCTACTGCGGTGAGTCGTAGAAATGAGGGGAAGTTGCCTGCGCAAACTGTTCAAAACCCTAAGGGCCAATACGAAAAGGGGGGGTCGAGTGAGAGCGTGAACGTTGTTTCGACTAGAACGACTATTAGAGAAGAGGAAGTTGTTGAAATTCCGGATACGAGTGAGAAAAATATAAATAATAACTCAAATAAGGAGGGTGAGGAAACGAATAAAAATAAGAAAGAAAAAGAAACGGCCCTGACTAATCATATTCCGAGAATGCCATATCCACCAAACGTTGAGGGACCGTCACATTTGCCCAAGAAAGGGTCTAAGGTTGAGGATATACTTGAGGTATTTAAACAAGTTAAAATCAATATTCCATTCCTCGATGTTATTAAACAAATTCCCGCTTACGCTAAATGTTTAAAAGACCTTTGTACTCAAAAGCGCAAATTGCGGAGTCATACTCTGAAAAAGGTCTTCCTCACAGAAAAAGTAAGTTCTATATTTCAACACTCACCTCCAAAATATAAGGATCCTGGTACGCCAACGATATCATGTGTCATAGGTGACACTGTCATTCATAGGGCTCTCCTTGACTTAGGTGCTAGTGTTAATCTCATACCTTATCACGTCTATAAACAATTAGGTCTAGGTGAACTGAAACCTACGGCCGCTACAATACAATTAGCGGATCGTTCTATTAAAATACCTAGAGGAATCGTCGAGGACGTCTTGGTTAAGGTTGATAAATGTTATTATCCTGTCGACTTCATGGTCCTTGACACTGAACCCGTGCTAGATGCTAGGAAACACACTCCTGTCATTCTAGGCCGTCCATTCTTAGCAACCGCTAACGCACGTGTTAACTGCCGGACGGGGGTAATGAAAGTGTCGTTTGGGAACATGAACTTAAAATTAAACGTTTTTAATGCTATGGATCAACCTCCTAAAGACGACGATTACCTATGTGAGGCGGAAGGTGAGGTAAGACGGAATATTGAGCCTAACAAAGCAATAAATGTGAGTAACGACAAAGATATAGCGGATGATGAGTGGATGAACCCTAATACCTCGGACCCTAATGCTGAATCTACTCGGAAGGTAAGAAATCGATTTGAACATACTGACAAACCGTCAATCGAATTAATTCAAAGCGACGTGATTTCTGCTTACCACCGAGCTCTACCTGATATTCTTAGGGGTACAAAGTCTAATTTTCAACCTCCGTGAGTCTTGAGCTAGAACGGTCTAGCTGAAGACGTAAAAGTTAGCGCTTCTTGGGAGGCAACCCAAGCTTTATTTCGTTCGTTTTTCTTATTTTTGGTCGTTTTTGAGTCTGTTTGAGTCTGTTTTGGACATTCTGGATAGGTTTGGGGGTTGGAATTAATTTATTTTAATATTACATACATAATTTTAGCCAAAAATGGAAAAAAAAAAAAAAAAAAAAAAAAAACCCAACTCGCGCGAGCGATCCGCTCGCGCGAGGCCTCGTTCGCGCGGTCCGCTGGCGCGAGTTTGTGCCTTAGGCGTTTTTCCTTGTTTTTTCTTATATGATGCCTCTGCTTCTTCTCGCGCCTGGTTTCGCGGGCGCGAGGGGGACCGCGCGCGCGATTTCCCTATTTTCCTGTTTTTCTCTTTTGTTTTCTATATCTTTCTCCCTGCCTATTTTATTTGTGTTTCTTTTCTGTTTTTGTTTATTTGTTTCAGTTTAGTTCGAGTTGGTCGTTGTTTTCCTTATTACATTTATACTTTTTCGTTTTATTTCTTTTCCATTTGCTCGTTTAGTTTAGTTTAGATTAGTTTATCGATTTGTATTTTATATTTCGGTTTATTTACTTTTGATATTCTTTTGTTAGTTTCTTTTCGTTTATCTAGTATTAACAGGTAACATTGAATTTTATTGCCATATTCCTTTGTGTTCACCTGTTCTATGCTTGTCAAGATCGAGGTACTATCGTTCCTTCCTTATGTACTCTCCTTTCTTTCGTTTTATTGTTTCATTGGGGACAATGAAAGGTTTAGGTTTGGGGGTATACAATCACACATGCACATTATTATATGCTAAAATTTTAAAATTTTTCAAAAAGTGTGCTTAAATAAACGATGTTACCGACGTCTTTGCAATCTTAATTTGATACTTCTTGTTATGTAACTTTGATTGTTATAGAATGGTAAACATGAGAAGATGTGATTAAATATTTGCTAAAGTCATGATGTAATGTTTTAGGTCATGTATCGTTTGAATCGTAGTTTTATATCATAGATTTGCACGTAAACTTATGCACTGCACGTAGTCGCTTGAATACATGTTTGATATGAACTATAATATGATTCGGATTTCTAGATAACACATGGTGGAGACTAAACCCAGTAAGCTTTTGAGCCTATCTTTTCTTTTTAGAGGGTTATAAATACATTTTGTGTTTGTCGAATTTCACTTGAAATAGCGCATCTATTTGTTGTTTAGTCTCATTATTCTTGTTTTTGGTTGATAGTCAAAGTTAAAATATTTGTTACCATGCTAAATAATCTTCCGTCGTAAATATTGAAGAACCATATAACCATAGGAAATGATTTTAGGCCTTCTTTGTTTACTGTCGGCCGATAAAAGATAAAATTTCCTTAGTTCCCCCTTTTGAGCCATTAAAATGCCATTTCTTTCTTAAATTACCATTATCCTTGTTTTTGCTCCAATTTGGCCAACTTGGAGTTCACTTCTGAAAGATTGATCACCTTTTAGTGGTGTTAAGGCGATGTGTGATTGAGAAGAAGAAGAAAATAAGATGATGTTTGGGGTGGTTGCCTTGTTATTTATTGAATATTCGTTTCAAAAGCAACGAAAGGAAATGAAAAGATTGAAAAAAATAAAGAAGAAGAAGGTTGATAAAAAAAAATGAAAAAAATAAAAAAAAAATGAAAGAAATATGGAAAAGAAGAGAATGAAAAAGATGAAAGTTGGTGGAAGAGAAGAATGAAAGAAATTGAACATGCCTTACAATGCCATTTTGAAAACTACCTAATGAATCCTTTCTATCCTTTTCCATTGTCTGAGCCACATTACAACCTTTGAAAAGTCCTATTTGATCCTAGGAAACATGGTTTGGATATATAAACGATGGGAAGTGGATTAAAACATGGTCATGATTAATTTTTCTTGATTGTTGGCATCTTATCCATGAGACTATTGTTCTTTCGTGTTATGCGTCTTTTTCGTGTCGTATGTGAGCGTTATTCGTCTTGAAAACATAATTCTTTTGCTCACATATACTAGAGAAATTACACATGTTTCTGAGTGTTTCATTTTAGAGGGTAATTAACATTGTGAGATTCGTAGTCGAGACATAGTTAGATGGTCATCCGAGTTATATTCCAAGTTCATGACATGCGCGTGTTCATTTGACTACCATATCACACACGTGCAATTTTATGAGAAATTCTATTGATTTATACGATTCATGTACTTGGGATTGTTTTTCAGGACGTAGGTGAACGTTTGATTCCGTTTCTTCTTGTTCATTATTCTATTTCGAATCATTGTTTTATAATAAGGAGTATTGATTATTTTATTTTTCGTTTTAATAAAAGTTTTTAAAATTTTAAGTTAATAAAGATGGTTGTGGGTAACTTGTTGACGAGAACCCTCACGAGACTTCACTCGTCCGACTAGGGACACCTAGGGGTTTAAAAGGCTTGTTGCATACGCTAAATGCAATCGTGATCCATACGAAAATGGAATAGATTTTTATTAGTAGTTTTTATTTTAGTTTTGCTCGAGGACTAGCAAAATGTAGGTTTGGGGGTGTGATCGGGAGAGAACTAATCCTAATTATACGCTTTAACGCGCATTTGTTAGACCATTTTATCCTGTTTTTGTATATTTTTACTTCGTTTTCTAGTTTCTGACAGGTTTTGGAAGAAATCAACTAAACCAGGCTAAACAGGGTGAAAAAGCATCAAGAAAGAAGCTGAAAAAACCAATTCGCGCGCGCGATCCGCGGGCGCGAGAATCCAGAAGTCGCGCGCGCGATCCGCTCGCGCGAGACCCCCAATAACTCGCTCGCGCGATCCGCGCGCGCGAGGTACCAAAAGTCGCGCTCGCGCGACCCGCTCGCGCGATATGCCCAAAAACCAATGTTGCGTATTTCAGTATACTGAAGACTCCTGTGCAAACGAGACTGCTAAACGACGTCCAGACTGTAAATTACATGCGTTTCAGTTCGTTTCGGGTTGGGAAGCCTTCCAAAGCTTGTACAAACTCTATATATACTCTATTTTACTTCAATTAGAGGGTTGGCAACCATTATACACATTCATATACAGCCATATACACACACTTTCAGCCCTTGAAAAGGGAGAAGCAAGGAGAAGAAGAAGAAGACCAAGGATTTCCATGGCCTCCTCCATCAACTACTTGCCGATCTCTACTCCTATGGCAGCTTAGATCATCGATCTAGGGTTTCAATGAAGCCCTAGATGAGTAATAGGGTTTTATTTATGCTTTTATTTTAGTTTTATTGTGTATGGATGACAGTCACATGTTTAGAGGATTTGTATAAATAAATCGTACTTACATTGATTAAATCATTGCTTTCAGAATTTATTCTTGTCTTAGATCTGTTTTGACTGTGATGTGCTCAACGATCTATTCTTGCTGTGCTTGTTTAGATTGTTTACATGTGATGGTGCTTTATTGATTCGTGCTATCAAGTATCCGAATAGTCCATGCCTAGGTTAGACGGATTAGATCACAACCCTAGTTTAGTGTGAGATAATTCGTGCTATCCGAAGATGGATTATGTTGGTGCTTGAACCATGATTATCTTCTTGTCGGAAGAATTGGGCTTGTAGCTGCAATTCTCCATATTCATCCAACGTAATAAGCTAAAGTAATTCATAAATATTCCTATTATGAGGCTAGTGGTGGATTTGTAATCCTAGGTTCCCTTTACATATTAATTAAAAACACTTTTAATTGCTTTCATAGTTTAGATTTACTTTTATTGTTATTAGTTTAATTAAATCCAAATCAAATCCGTTTTTCCTAATTAATTAGACTTAGGTTTTAAAATTAAGTCGCTGTAGTAATCAATCTCTGTGGGTTCGACCTTTACTTCCACACTGCAAATCCTTTGAAATAGCTTTTATTGCACAATTGAGTCTTATGCAAATTTTTTTTAATATTTAATTACAATTTTAAAGAAGAAAAAAAATCGACAAAGTCCCCTTTGTTTGTCCAATATTAAATCCAGTCTATTAATCCCATCATAACATAATAAACTAAACCAACATCACATTACATCCAGGTAAGTATAAAATAAAAGTAAGAAAAAAATTATTGTTGGGAAAAAAAGTTTCAATAAGAAATTCAGGGCAAATATTAGTTCAGTCAATAGGACAACACTATCACATCCAATTAGAAAAACTAAAAGTACCCTAAGACCAAACAAAAATAAGATCAAAACAGGAGAAGCCCCGAAATACTCTAGCATCCCAAGACAGACGATTCATCAGATCCCAAGCTTCCCAGTATATATATACTACAGATAAGAGAACACTACACAATAAAAAAACCCAAAAATAACATCAGTAAATTCATAAAGACAAATCCAAATTGCAAAGCAATCTGCTCGACACAACTGAAATACTAAAACTGGCCACCTCCATGTTTTGCAAACTTGGTAAGAAGCAAATACTTCAATATACAATAGGGGGAAAAAAGGAAACGAAAGAAAACTTGAAAAAAAATATAGATGGGAAAAAAAAATTGGTGACTTGCTGTCACGACCCATCCCGCTAACGTGCGAATATAGGACACGTGACAAGCCATCAAGGCTTACCCAGTTTATTTCATAACCATACACAGCGGAAAAGATTTTAAAACAACCTTGAGTGTATAAAACTTTTGGAAACATTACCCGCCGAGTTGTAAAATCCGTGTGAAATTGATAATGCAATTATCTTTCGAATCGAATGATTTTATATTAAAAGGGGGTCCCAAAGGTACCCTAAGAACCAATCAAAACCTTTTGAAAATTTCCAGAAGGTATAGAAAAAGATTTCTGGCAAGGGGCATCTTGACCGGTCGAATGACCCTTTAGCAGAATCCTGCACAAACTGAAGAATTTTGCCTAAGGCATCACCCAATTACCATACTCCTTTCATTCCTCTTCACAAGTTCACCTTATTATAAACTTCACAAGCTATAATATGTTTTTAAAACCAAAGTTTAGACTTAGTAATCCATGAAAAGAAATAATAACAGAACAAGCTAAGGCTTATTTGGATAAAACATAAGAAATACTAACCCACCTTTCGAAATTCGAATTTGACAAGTACAACGTGCAAAGCACGAATCCACGAGTTCGGATTCATTACAACCTAACTAAAAAGAATTTTAAGAGTTATTACAACATCACGAACACCATACTACTCCTTCCAAGCCAAATACAAAAATGCTAGCTATTCGAAACGCTCATTATTACAAGACTTGGAATAGAAGCAAAAACATATACAAAGGATCCCCCCCGACATTCGTCGGCCTCACTCCTCACGTTTCTTTTTCCCTTTCTTCCTTTCACCCACAATGGAGTAAATCTTCACTTATCAACTATATGCTGAGTGCACAATTTCTAACGTATGCATATATGACAAAACATGCTTTAACTTCATAAATCACATCAACGCCTTCATCCGGTAGCGGCAAGTCCAAGCCTTAAACCGCGACGTCAATGGCTAGTCCAAGCCTACAACCATTACGTCCCTAAGTGCCCTGGCAAGTCCAAGCCTTAAACCATGCACAGTAGACGTCGCTACTAAAATTCTTAAACATCGAGAAGCTTACTTCGGCATGAATTTGTATAAAACTCCCCTTTGACCCACATCGGCAACTCCACGTGCTCGCATAAATTTAGACATGCTTTTCACATTTAATCGCATGCATAAATAACGGGCCTAAGATTATCACATGAATTTCGCCCGGATCACAATTTCGTCGTCGAAATATAAAACATGTATTTCACCTATATAACATAGGCTAGAAATTCATACCTCGAGTTTTCGTCGTAAAACTTGGAGGAAACGACTAGAAGCCCGAATAAACGCCAAATCTCTGATCCTACACAAAACCTACAAGTCTACACGCATTTTCCTCAATTTCTTAGATTTAGAAATTTATAAAATTTTAGCCAAACATGGCCTAAAGACTATCAATACGTAGCCCTTACCTTGGGGAGTTCGAATATGCAATTTTGTGAAATTCAGACGGACGAAGGGTCGCCGTTTGTCGTCGCAAAGCCCGTAGGATCAATCTCCCTTTTCTCTCTCCTCTCTCAAGATATTATATGAAGTTTGTGAGAAATGAAATCTCACCCTCACCTATTTATAGACACACTCCTCGAAAATCGCACTTACCTCCCCGCAAGTTTCTCAAACTTCTAATTAATCCATGAAACGTCGCACACGTCCAATTTATAACTTTACGGGTGAAAATTATAAATTACAAAAGTTTTTGACTAAGTCTCGTTTGGGTCCAAAATCACGTTTGAAAACTAAATTCCGTGAAAATCTCTATACAACCTACCTTTTTATATAACATGACACTCACGTTGTCACCACAATTCTCAAAAGATATATAACATTATTGAAATTACCAGGAAATTATACTACACAGGTTTAATTCACTATTCATAAACTATCAGATAAGTCAAATAACATTTAAATCACATAAATGTCATTTACTGATGCCAATGCAAAATGAACTATCATGTTCCCGTGTCTTCACTGGCACCTTACCGCTGACTCACAGTCAACCTCAACCTCATTATCAACTAACATCGATAAATTCATTCATAAATTCAATTATGCAAGATAAAACTTATAAATTTTTGGTACGGGTGTGACACTTGCTTACTGCAAGGGACAATGTATAGCTCCCATACCAAATACATCAACCAATGACATTCGTTTAGTTATTATTACTCGATGTCACGAACTGTTTTATCTTATTTCTGCTTCCAAAGTTCTCGAATTTTCAGTCTACTCAACAGAACAATTAACTTTATATCTTCATAAACTTATTAATTGCATACCCATACATTGAAATCTTCTCTTTTTTCTCAAACTTGAAAATCCGAATCCCTAACTGAAATGGGCCTAATTAACGGTGTAAGTAAGATGAAACAAAATGTATAGAATAAATTTAGGAATCCTCAATATAGATTTGCCTTGGTTGCCCATTAATTTGATGTGTGGCGTTGAGATTTCTATATTATAATAATATAATATGATAAGATATCATGTCGGAATTAGTGTGAATCATATTTCAAATTTCAAATTCAGAACTAAGGTTGAACTTTTGAGAATTCAATTAGGTCAAGTTTCCTATAGGAACTTGAAAATATAAATACCATATAATTTGTTTGTATCTTTTATTACTTTTGATTTAGTATGGAACATAGATGTAAATTTGTCAACAACTTTACACAGTTTTTTTTTTATATATAAATTAGCATGACAAATCCTTTGAATAGCTAGAATTGTCGAATAAAGCTATGAATCCCAAATTAAGTTTCTAAATACTTTGTCATGGTGTGTGGTACCGTCAACCACTATCACTACATATTTGTGGTATAACTGTTAAATCATTTTGGAACCAAATTTGGGATTCAAATTTGAAAACTTAGTATTAAAAGGCAATGGTTTCACCACTAGCTATATTTCTGAATTGAATAGTTCTTGTGGTTTGGATACATGGCAACAGGATTCTATAACCCTTTTATTTTTCCTTTTAAAAAATTCTTAAATTTTATCCCAAATTGCATCAATTCAACATATTAGTTCTAATTTTGTCAATTATTTTCTAATGATTGATTAGTACTTATTGTAGATTAAAATTTATTTAGTATTTTTTTTAATTTATTGAGGTTTTCCTAACCGTTTTCTTTTACAAATATTGCTTTTCAAGTTCCAAACATTTTAAGACGTTTTCGTGTAAAGTTCAGGATATTCTTGTTAACTTTTCTCATGTGAAAATGTTTTAAATTTGAATTTGTAACTTTTAAGTATTTACTATCTTTATTTAACTAAAAACACTTTAACAAAGTTTTGTTTTAGTTATCAATACACCACTTATCATTTTTTGACGTATATATATTATGAGTAAGATTTAAAAGTTAAATTATAATAGTTTTAGAAAAGATACACCGTCAAATGATCAAAAAAAAAAAAAAAAGATACACGGTAGAACCTTTATGAAAAAAATTAAAATTTGACATATGAAAGATTATATAGTAACTTATTTGGATTTTTATGTAATAATGAACAACATTTAAAATTTAAATTGCATGTAGCAGCAGTAACTTACAATTTGTAAAAAAATTAAATACTAATTTGTAATTAGAGGTAAAATTCTAAATATATATAAAATTGATTCAATTCGCACATCCACACTATATATCTTATTCAACAAATATGTAAGAAAAAAAATTCACTTAAAAATTGAAAAGAAAAAAATATTCTTAGAAGTTGTCACGTGAAAACTAAAAGCTCCTACTTTCAATTAAGTAACACAATAATTCTACAGATACAATTAAAAGGGAAAGTAAAATATTGAAACAATGAACAAATAAGAGAAAATAATAGTAAATTGCATGTAACATGATCCATATCTACAAACTTGCTTACTTTTTTTGCACATTAAACAGTAGTTTGGCTTTCTTTTTATTGATTAACCATTTTCTGAAAGAAAAAAAAAATAGAAAATACAAAAAAGAACACAAACCACCATACTTAGGCGATAATGTACATCTGCTCTTTTTTATCAACTTGAGTAATGTGTGCATCCTGTATCTTTCAAACAAAAACCAGTTCTAGAGTAATTTGTGCTTGCTATCTATTCTCAAGTATTGATCAAAACTCGACAAACACTTAGACCAACTCAAGTGGGATATAAAACAAACTAAATACTCCTCCGTCCCAAAGTGAACACTTATATAGGGATAGAGGGAGTATATATACACAAATGTAAATATAGAAGAGAAATATATTTTGTCTTTAGATTCCTTTGCATACTATAAGAACCCATGTAGGATATGTACACTGTATCAATTTATCTATGTGTATATGTATCATTATTAAATACCTTAGCAAATTGATAATAGCCCAAGCGTAAAGTTGATAAAATACATGAAATGTGAGAGGAAGACATACCTGGGAAGTGTTATCCTATGAAATTCTGTAGTAGAAAGAAAGGTGGTCACAGGTGTGCGTGAGAGGGAGATGAAAAAGTGGGGAAGAAAAATATTTGGAACTGAAAGCAATAAGGAGAAATCAACTGATTAGGGGAGAGAAAGTCGCCCAGATTAATGAGATTATATATGTCTTATCTCTTTCTATGTTAGTTTTTATGAGTTGTCATGTGTGATACTTGCCATTTCAGTTTTTCTAGGAGATATAGCATATATATATACATATAGATATATATATATTTGATGGAAGGTATAGAATAGTTGTATGTGTGTATAGTTATATTTTGTATTATAAGTATAAAAAAATATGTTGCTTCCTAAGGTTTCCAATGATAGTGCTTTCTTAATTACATTCCTAAAATAATTGGAAGATTAAAATTTTTTTTTTCTAATAATTACATTCCTAAAACAATTGTACTGTTTGAAATTTAAATACTCCCTCTGTCCCAAATTAAGAGTCCTTGATGCTATTTTTTGATGTCCCATTTTAAGAGTCCTCTTTGAAAAGTCAAAATACTTTAATACACACTTTACAAATTTGCCCTTTATTACATCCAACTCTTCCCCCTCTCTTTTTTTGATGTGACACTACAATTTTGAATTTCAAAAAGGGTAATATTGGAAATATAAAAATCTCACCAAAATCAAGATTATCCTCTTAATAAGTTGGAATTCCCAAAAGAGACTCTAAATATGGGACGGAGGGAGTAACATAATTATCTATTCAATGCTTATCATTTCAAACTTATGCACAAATTTCAAATTGAACTTTTAAATTATGTCCACAGTAGATATAGATAGGTTTTATCGCATCCACTTAATATGTAAAAAGAAAAAAGAAAAAGAAAAAAATAAATAAAACACTTTAAATTCATAGGAAGACATGGTGAAACTCAATACGTCCGCTTTCATATATATATATATACATATACATATAGGGATAATTAGTGTAAAATCACAAATATTGTACTTTTTTAGTACAAGCTCCACGCGCAAAAACATTTGAGAGAAAGGACCTTTGAAATTTCTTGGGACAAAATTGCCCATCACGCGCACAGTGACGTAATCTTCATTCCAGCACATATTCTTCATTCCAAATTTCCAGCAAATTCTCATTTGTACTTTCCAAGTTAACTTTTTGACATTTTTTCAAATTTTAAAAATTTAAGGATAATTAACTTTCAGTCTATTATTTATATAGAAATTAAAAGTCAGTCCATTATTTTTTCTAAATTAAATAAATATCAACGTTTATTGTATAATAAAAAAGTCATCAAATTTTATATGACGTTGTGGAGCAACTCTTTCAAATGTTGGAAGCAACTCTGCGAAACGTTTGTGAGTAATTCTTCAAAACATAGGGAATAACTCGTTTCAAATTCGGGTGCAACTCTTCAAATATCGGGAGCAAGTCTTCCAAACATTGGGAGCAATCATCACAACATTTTGATATAAAGTCATAACGTTGAAAATGTAAAATAGACTAAAATACAAAATTACACAAAAAGTTGACTGAAATGTAAGTATCCAAAAAATTTATAACTTTTAATCTAGAAATCATTTTTTTTTTTGTAAAATTTGCTCGATGAGATCTATTAAACAAGTACCATTGTCGGTATAAAATTCTAAAAAATTTAAAAAAAAATTATTATGTGAATTATTTATTTATTTATTTTATGATACAGATTTTTTGGTATGCAGTTCATTTGTTTAATCAATTTTTATCATGTGTAGTCACTCACACCAAAGTTGCTTTATTATTTTTTTTTTCAAACCTTAAAAATTCATAACTTTCAATCCAGAAATTATTTTTTGTAAAATTTTTTATTTTCAGAATCTATTCAGCGAGTTGGATCAAACATATACCATTGACATATAAAATTTTGGACAAAAATAGTTATGTGAAATTTTACATACAAAAAAAGGTTACGTGAAATTTCACACAAGTTTTTTATGTGAAATTTCACACAACTATCTATGTGAAATTTGTGGGAAAAAAATTTTTATGTGAAATTTGACATAATGACTATGTGAAATTTCACAAACTAGCTATGTGAAATTTGTGAAAAGAAAAAGTCATATAAAATTTCACACAACTATTTTCAGTGTGAAAGTCATTCGAGGAAGATAGATAGTGTAAGATGGAGAGAGTGGTCTCATTATTTGTCCAGAAAAAGTTATGTGAAATTTCATACAACTATTTTCAGAGTAAAATTTCATTTAAGAAAGATAGAGAGTATAAGAAGGAGAGAGTTGTGTGAAATTTATATATAACAAATAAAGTGCAAAAACCTTGGCTAAACAAGCTTAAAACAAACCCACATCTGAAATTTCACATAACTATACAAAAGATGGTTGTAAATTTCACATAAGTTTACAAAGATAGTTGTGTGAAATTTCACATAACTATTTCACAAACCTTTTTTTATTTAAAATTTCACAAACTTTTTTATGTCAAATTTCGCAGATCTTCTTTTATATAAAATTTCACACTGTTTGATGTGTCGTCCTCAGTCACAGTAAGACTTAAATCACAATTTGTTTTAAAATATTTTCAAACAATTTGTCTTCACAATAAGACTTTTAATCACAATATATAAAACTTTCAAGTATATGAACAATACATAACTTTGTCCATCTAACAAGTGAACACCCAAACAAAGCATAAGGGTGATCACTTGAATAGTTGAATCATTCTCCACTCACCACGTCAGCCTCCATCAAGGTGTTCCCAGGGCATGAGTGTTCACTTGATCATACCTGAAATACCTTTTTCTCATTGGTCCACCTCAGAGTGTGGATGCTTTTTGGGTGTGTAAGGGTGTGCCCCAAACATTACTCTGGTCGATATGTATCTTAAATTTTTTTTTTTTGAGAAATTTCACATAAAGTCTATTATTTCATATTAACGAAGGCTTACGTTTGTAACTAGTTAGAATAATGCTATGCTACCCAAATTCATATCCTTAATGTGAACTTTTCACATGACTAGTTATGAGAAATTTTGTGAATTTTGGAGCAACAAATTAGCCTAGTTGATAAAAGGGTGCTCCATGACACGATTATTAACGGAGTTCGCACCTTGACCCAGAGTCTTGGCCCCTACACTTATGCCCTCACACGAGATCACTAAACCAAATTGTAAAAAAAAAAAAAAAAAAAAAAAAAAACAAAAGTTATGCAAAATTCCACATAACTTTATTAATACTGAGTTTTAGATGACTTGATATTTAGATATGTGAAATTTCAGATGCTGCAGTGAATTTCACATTACATTTTTGTTTTCTCACAAATTTCACATAATCAGTTACATGAATTTTCAAATACTGGACTGAATTTCACATGACTTTTTCTTTTCGCAAATTTCACATAACCAGTTATGTGAAATTTCAAAGGACCTTTCTTTTCACAAATTTCACATAACTTGATGAACATCTATCAAACAAGTACCATTGATATGTAATTCTCACATAAAAAAATTGTAGATATGGGATCCACTGGACGAGATCTACAGAACAAGTACCATTGTCGATATGTATTTCGTAAAAATAAAGTGGTGCGAAGTACAAAAAGTCACCGAAAATATTCCACCCAAGTGAATTTTTGTAGACATCAAGAAACAACAAAAAGAAAAGGAAAACAAGGAGGAAAACAAGGAGGAAAACTTCTATTGCTGTGTAATTTGACAGACCTTTTAATGTGAAATTTCACAGACCTTTTTATGTGATTAAATTTTTCATTAAAAAAGGTCCGTCAAAATTTTGAATTTCACATTGCTAAAATTTAACATAACTAGTTATGTGAAATTTGGACTTTACAATTATCATTGTCAAAATGAAATTCTGGTAAGAAAAAATAAAAACTGGGTTAAATTTCACACTAAAAAAAACTCTGTAAAAATTTTAAATTTCACATTGTTAAATTTTCACATAACTAAAATTCACATAGATAGTTATGTGAAATTTGAATTGTATATAAAAATGCTATGATCATCGAATTTTTATATCTCAAATGGTTCCCAAACACATGTTAATTTTAACTAAAGTATGTTGAAGTGGTTCCACCATTATTGAAAGTGGTTTGACTACCACGTGTTTGAAAAAACTATATGGGATGAATAATTTGGAAAACATATCATTAATCTTACATTTAAAAAAAAAACGGCTACACCCCGACATCTTCAAAATTTTGACATAAACAAATAGTAATAAATAAAGAGGGATCAAAATGCCCACTTTTATCAATTTTTAAACTATGATAGCTATGGTAAATATTTCATCAATTTCGTAGTGGTCGCCAGAGAAAAAAAGGAAATAGCACCTGATTGGCGGCAAATCGTTTTTTAGAAAACGATTCTCAAAGATAGTTATGTGAAATTTTAAATAATTTTTAGAAAATAATTTTTTTTTAAAAAAGATTTATAACTTCAGCACACCAAGCAAAGCACAAAAAACATTAGCCACCTCTATCAGACATTGATACAAACAACTCTAACACAAGAACACTCCAGCAACCACTACGCCTAAGAAAAATAGAAAGCCAAATACATAAATCACATGAAGCCAAATACAAAACTAGAAAGACCCAAAACAAAACCACATAAATTAAGCAAAATACACAACAAACCCTTCATATCCAACACCTAATCGATCACATGAAATATGCATAGATACACGTGTATATGTGTTTGAGTTCCTAGTTCATCCCAAATCAAAGAGATACCACGTGTATGTGTGTGGGTGTAAACCATGAAATTGAGAATGATAAAATAGTGGGAAAGTGGTGAGAGAGAGAGATTAGGGGCGTCAGTGGGAGTCATGGTGGTGTCTGGAGTGGTGGTGGCCTGGTGGGCAATTTAGTGCGAGATGAGTGCCGGAGACGAGAGTATCTATGGAAGGGGTATTTTGGTCATGATTTAGTCAGTATAATGGCTTAAAGGAGTTGATGTCCTTAAGTTTCACTCACGAAGGAGTTTAGAGGAGAATAAAAAACGGGATGAGCTTTACACTCACAAAATTCAATTTGAGGTATTTACCACTAAAATTCTAATACATATATTACATATTTGTATATTAGATTTCTTACCATTTTAACCTTATTTCCTAATCTGACCATCAAAGTATGCCCAATCAAATATTTGTATTAACATTTTCTTTTATTGTCGTATTGACCTTATTTCCAAACTGTCTAGACAAACATTTCGTTTAATACAGAGTACACAATAATACACCATAATGAATGAAGTTAAAAAAGAGAATTATTACCCAAATTGTTGCAGAACATTTTAAAGTTTAATTTGACTTTTTAATGCTATAAAAAAAACAAAAAATTTGAACTTTTAATTCACACTAATATATGTACTAAACCCCTCAAAGCATAATTTAATATCATATATTAATCATAGCAGTTTGGATAAATTCATAAATTCTGCACATGAGAAAGAGAAAATCAAAAGCGAAGATCAGCTAGGAATACAGTCTATAAAATATGAATAAAGATTGGGCCACACCTAACTTTGGGTGTGTAAAATTACATACTCTGAGGTGACGCAATGAGAAGGGAATTAAAGTTAGACTGTGGACCCCAGTAGACTCCACAATACTTTCTCTTCTCATTGCGCCATCTCAAGGTGTGCAATTTAATTACACACCCAAAGTTGGGTGTGTCCCAAACATTACTGGTAAAATATTTAATCAAACCCAAAAGAAAAGCAAAACATTAAGGATTGTTTTTTACCCCAGCATTATAGAGCCTGTAGAATATTAAACAGATAAGACAAAGTTTACACGCTTTATCATTTCAAAGGAAGAAGGAATGAAGAAACAGGAATTGTTTAGTCAAATCTAAAGAAAAAGAAAAGCAACAATCCAAGAGACGACTTCTTTCTTTTTCTTTTTCTTTTTTTCCTAATAGAAAAACTTATTAAAATCAAAATGAAAACAAAAGGATCAATAAGGATATAAAAAGTAACTATTAAAATCTTGTAAAAAGTATGTAAATAGCATTTCCAACTAAGAAGGGATTGCTTTTCATTTTCATAAATAATGTACTGCTTTTGAAGCAAATTGCAATCAATATTATTATTTTCTTTGAGACTGGTATACCCAAAAAAAATGAAAGGGCCACTGTTTTTTGAAACAAAACAGCCCTCCATGTTTGTTAACGGGAGAGGAAAAAAAATGCGTTCGATATTCCTCCAGCTCGAGCCATTACTTTTGGAGAAGAAAGAGACATGTTTACATCATGAGATATTGAATAGACATTTAGAGAGAGATTTTTGTGAGATTATGGAGAGAGAGTGAGAAAGAGATGTATTAGAATTTATGAGTGATTTGAGGCAAGAAAACTAACGTCTATATATATCATAGAGAATAATGTATTAAAGTCAATTTGTCACGCCCGTCCCAGAAAATTATTATTTTTAAATATATATTTGAATTTTGTGAATTATCAACGTTATTTGATAATTGAGAATGAGGTTGACTGGAGTTCAATGGTGAGGTGTCAATCGAAGACACGGTAATAAGATATCATATGGCATCAATACGATTTAAATGACATTTATGTGACTAAATGTTATTTGAGATATCTGGTATTTTCATGATTAGTAATTATACCTAGGTAGTATATTTTCTGGTAGTTTTGATCTGGTTTTAGACCTTGTGAATATTATGGTGAGAACGTGAGTGATACGTTGCTTAAAAAGTAGGTTATCTAGAGATTCCACGAAATTAGTTTCAGAATGTATGTTTTGGATCCAAACGAGACTTAGTCGAAAACTTCTGAATTTTATAATTTTCACTTGTGAAGGAATAAAATGGACGTGTGCGACGTTTCAGGACTTGATTAGAAGTTTCGAGAACTCGTGGGGAGTTAAGTGTAATTTTCGAGAGTTGTGCTTATAAATAGTAATGGATGAGATTTCATTATTATCCACAACTTAAATATCTAGAGAGAGGAAAGAGAGAGGAGATTTGGATCCTACGACCTTTCCGACGACAAACGGCGACCGTTTCGTACGTCAGTTTTTAGTCAGATTTCATATTTGGACTCCCAGAGGTAAGAGCTTCATTTTGATACCTTTTAGGCCTAGTTTGGCAAAGTTTTTCTGAAAAGTCAATTTTAAGAATTTGGGAAAAACCTGTGTATACTTGTAGGAATCACTTGAGATCGGAGATCCGACGTTTATTTGGTCTCCTAGTACTTCTCCTGAAGTTTGAGAGATAATGCCCGAGGTATGAATTCCGAAACTATGTAATATAGGGAATTTTGGACGTTTTAGATATTTTATATGAATTGTGATCCAGGCAAACTTATGTGTTAAATTAGGCCCGTTAATTTTAGCGAGTATGTGTAGAAAAGCATAATGACATGATTATGTAAGTATGCTAAATGTTTATGTGGGTCAAAGGGGAGTTTGATATAATTTCATGCCGGTGCATGCCTCTCGATGTTTGAGAGTTTATAATAGTGACGACTACTTGTTTGGTGTGGGATATCATGACGGTGCACGCCTCTCGATATTTGAGAGTTTATAGTAGTGACGACTACTTGTTTGGTGTGGGAAGTGGCTAACCAGAGTAGTTGGAAGCAATGATTGAGTGATCCTTGGCTAACCATTAACATCCCGATTTAAGATTTATGACTTGCCGATATACTGGGTGAATGCGTATCTCTCTCCCCGGAGACTAAATTATGTGATTTAGATGTTTAAAACATGAATTACCTAATATGCATTTGTTTAGAATTGTATGCTCAACATATCGTTGAGCAGTGGAGACTTTCTCCATTACAGGTGAAAAAGAAAAAGGGAAAGAAGAAGCGTGAGGTGTGAGGTCGAGGAACGCCGGGGAAAACACCACCTTGTTCATACTTTTGGGTTCTTTCTAAACTTGTAATAAGAACTTTAAATTCGTAACGTGTTTAGTTTGGAATCTTGGGAGAGATTTTAGTATTGTAATCGCTAGTAAAATCATGTAGTTATGTTTTGAATTGTTAGTATATCCTGTGTTTGCGTTGGTTTTAAATCGGAAGGCCCAAACTTGCAATTCTGCAGAATGCTTTGTGTGCTGATCCAGATCAGTCGACTAGTTTCTTATTCAGTCGATTGGATCACTGTTTGGAACTGAACACTGCCTTGTATGTTTGGGGATCAGTCAACTAGGTTGAAAAAACAGTCGACTGGATGATGCCCCAGGGCAGGTGATTCTGCTTGAATAGAGTATCAGTCGACCGAACAATTTCAGTCGACTGATAAATTTAGGTACCGTCGACTGGGTCCCCGACACAGTTGACCGGGCCGGGCTGTTGATCTTTTAAACTTACTACTTTTGATGGTCAGTGGACTGGACCTCTGTTCTTCAAAATGTATTCTTTTGGAAGTGTTTTGAATTGGGCAAAACTTTTCTTTCTAACTCTGATTTTAAAGGTTTTTACATATGTTTTCCACTGTGGTTTTACTTTAATGGAACTGGATAAGCCTTGATGTGTGCCACATATCCTATTTTCGCGCGTAGCGGGATGGGTCGTGACACAATTCATGTTATATTTTAAAAAATATATAAAAATGCTAAAGTTATAAAAGAATGACACGTGGTTAAACGAATATCTTCCGTTTTCATACATATATATATATATATATATTAGACGGCTTAATTGATTTCAGTCACCGAACCGAAATACTATTCGGTCGGTTATTAGTCTATCAGTTATCAAACCGAACCGAATGCCCACCCCTACTTCTAGTGTCTAAATGATGTGGTCACGCTGGAGCAGTACTCTATCTATATAGCTTATTCAGGGATGGACCTAGGATTTTTTGTCAGGAGGGGCCTAGATTGTACGAGGGTTCAGGGGCAGCGCCCCCGAGGCGAATTTTTTTGGGTCTACCTATACATAATTATGTGTAAAACGGTAGAATTAGTTTAACACCCCTAATTTGAAGTAAATCATATAATTTTAGGGGGGCCTATATCCAAAACTTGTCAAAAGAAAAAAGCTGAAGTAGGAGAAAGAAGAGTGAGACAGATTACTACAAGTTGGGATTTGAGTACCGGAAATGTCAAAATTATGGGTTGAAGGTAGTTTCTTAATGTATGTTATGGTTTTAATGATTTGATTTACAATCCATTGGTGCATATTTCACATACATACATGTGCATACATGAGACATAGATATAGGTACATACTCTATTTTGTGTAGATATATCAAAATTCTTTATTTTGTGAATAAATATTCATAAAGTGCAAGTGCTAAAACTACATCATTAATTGTCCCAATGGGCTGTGAAAACAACATAGTGACATATATATAGTAGGCACATCTGAGCATTTTACTTTATGGTAGTGGAATTACAAGCGGATTGTGATGAGTTTTAATTAGGCAAAATGTATTGATACTTACTGTAGTGTTGTGTGTTTTCTACTCTATTTATAGGTTGCATAAGGTTTGTTGTATTTATGTTTCTGATCTGTTTTTGGTGGGTTGTAAAGACATGGAAGTGAGGCTACTGTGGGCAGGGGGTACTACATGCAGTGGTATGTGATAGCATGACCACCACCATTTACGTAACAAACTAAAATAGCGACAAATAAAAACAATTTTACACTTTGGTTCAATTATGTTTCTGTGAATCTGTACTCTGCATATCTGATGCAATTGTTTTAATTTCGATTTTTTTTTTTATGATGTGTGCATCAAAATCATGTGAATTTGATGAATTTAATATTTTTAATTGGTTATCTATACTACTATTTAAAGTGAAAGGTAGGGGTACCATTTCATTTTTTATAAACATTAATTATTACATGAAAACCATTACATTTCATCCCCTAAAAAAAACATTAGAAGGCTTGATGGTAATTACACACAAAATAAAAACATCTCCCGCGATCTCCGTCATTCTCTATTAATAATTCTTTAAAATCTTTGAATTTTAAACTGACAGTACCAACACTTATCCACTACTAAACACAACGTCAATGAGAAGTTCCCACAAATCAATGGGCTGTGTATCATTCACACTCTTAAAAAAAAATACATTCATCACTCATATGCCTTTGATTCTCATCAACACTGCAAAGACAATCCGATCTCCTGAATCTTCCAATTCTTTTAAATAGTTTTTCTGGCAATTGTCCTCATTATGATGCCCTTTTTTAAAAAAAAAATATGCAAATACAAAATCTCCTTCTAATGTTGAAGATTTGCGCAACAGGAGTTTGATTTCGTGTCTGCGAAAGGTGAGAAGTTTTCGATGCTAGTGGACGAGAATATTTTATAGCACAGAGGCGACGTCTACTAGAGTTTGATTTCATGTCTGTAAAAGGATAAGAAGTTTTCAATGTGAGTGGAATCATAAGAAGATTGGATAGAACTGAGGCGGCATCATTCGTCGTTGGTCTGAATTAATTATTTCTCTACTTCTTATCTTCTGAATTATTCATTGGCATGAATTAATGAAGTAGATGTTACTTTATGTTTATTAAAGTAGTGTTAGTATACGGATGCAGTATGCATATATATCTTTTCATTCATCTCTTTTCTTTTCTTCTTAACCGATTTCTATATGTGGTTGGCAGTTCTTCAATATCACCGGATTTGGCAGTTCTTATTTTTTTTTTCTTATGTTGGGCTTAAAATTTAATAAAGAGGTCCATTGAACAAAACCCTTTCGTTTCCTTTGAATTCGACTAAAAGGAACAAAATATGTTTTGTCAACCTAGCTGCAAAAATCAATTCACATGTGTACAAACCAACTACACTTAATCAGTTCACAAACTTATCTAACGTGTGCCCTGGTCACTAGATAAAAAGGAAAGTAATAAAGAAGAAGAAGAAGAAGAAGAAGAAGAAGAAGAAGAAGTTAAATTGACAGCAATTGGTGCATTTTGTTTTGAGCCTTTAGGTTTTGCTCATGTAAGGTATTCTCATTACAGACATTATTTGAGCAATAATATTTTAAAGATTAATTAATGTTATGCTTCCTAAATTTTGTTCTAAACACATGTGATAATGAGACCATTTCAATATCTTCTAACAAAAATTTACTACCCTGTCCAACAGTCACATGACTTGAAAACTACATTTGGAATGTAGTTTGGGAAGCATTGCGTTACTTGATTTTAAAATTTGCGAGTTGGACTAAACTATTGATTGCATAACAAGAAGGTTAGTCTGGTATCCTTGGAGCTTTGATAACATAGATTTAAAAAATGCTCAAATAACATATTTTTTTAATTGGTGACATTTACTAATCTATAACGAATACAATACATTGTATACGCAACGTGCACATGTGCCTCTACGGTAACAAAAATCTAAACCCCTGCAGATCCTGACTCAAGAGTCGTCAGCATCCGATCCTGCTAGTGGGGCCTCATCCTCGATGCAATGTCCATCTCTACCAGTGGACCATCCTCGGCTAGTGCCGCTACTCCTCTTACTACCATTCCAATATCCCAGCCCTCGACAATCATGTCGTCAACCCCCTATATCCTCAACACCAAAAACTGGCTCGACGATATCGACAACCATCTTGGCAAAATCTCCAACTATAGCCATGGCCTCTCCTAGTACAGCCTCTCCTATCAGAAGTCCATCTAGATGTGCAACTATCCCTGCTACCCACTCGGTTACCATATTGGCAATGGCTGCCATATGTAATATAGGCCCTGCTAGTAACTCGAACATAACAGGTATCTCTGGTACGACTACCTCCTCAGGCCAACTGCAACATCATTCATACCCTCGTTTCCTACTACTCCAATGTCATCCTCTCTAGCTATAATATCCTCATCAACTAGCTCTGCTCCTCTAGCTCCTCGTCATCCTTGACAGGCTCGATGTCCTCTGTGGGGTCCTCCTCTGGGTCAACATCTACTATCTGCTCGGCCTCTGGTGACTCTGGCTTCTCAGGCTGCTCTTATGGCTCTAGAATGGGTACCTCGAGTACTAGTGATGGTGGTACTACTGTTGGTGCTATCTCAATAGGTCCCCCAAAAATAGCTTGTAACTCTATAGCGTCTATCTCCAGCTTAATCTGGATCAAACTTAAATTCTCCTAATAAATATCTCTGTTAATCCTCGCTGAATGGTAAGCATCCATACACATCTAGGTCGGGTGAGTCTGTCCGTCAACATAGATGGCCTTCCACGTATCTTCCTCTAAATAACGACTAGCTATCTTACGCATGCGATCGGGGTAATGCTCTGGGTCAGCTGGCTTACGGTATCCCCATGGATCATGTGTCCTCCATAAGGGTCATCCACAAATCTATGAAAATCTAGATCCATGCTAAACTGCAAGAAAAACTATCTATCGTCAGAAGGACGATCTTATCTCAAACTCATATCTCATCTCAGTGATCTTAAAATGCTTGGACCAGAAGGTGTGGAACAACGTGTGAACGAAAGTATCACAACCTGGCTCTAATACCAAAAATCCTGTCACGCCCTGGAGCAGCAAAAATATAGAAAAATAAATTTCCTTTTTGGGTCCATAGGGAATGACTGGGGAATGTCACTAATTGTGCACACCACACAGTTTTAGTTAAAAGAAAGAACCCACAATAATATAAAGAAAACCTAGTTGTAGACACCCCATTTTGTCAGCTAACAGATTTAGGAGGCCACAAGCATGTCAAACCTTGATAATTAAAAAGGTCAAATTTTCAGAGATTGCCTCTAACTCTCAAGAAGTCAAAGAAATGACCAAAATGCCCCTGAAAGCCCAAAACTCTCCGGATTGGCTCAGAATCTGAGAAATCATTCGATAACATTCAAAATAAAAAAAAAGTATTTTCAAAGATAAATATTTGAAATCGTCAGCTCCCAGAGACCCCGGAAGTCCCTGAAGTTCACGGAAAGTTCCCGTTGACCGGTTTGACCAAGGTTTGATCAAGTTTGACCAGGTTGACCAATCATCCGAATTCGCCCAAAAGTTCCGAGATCATCTTAAATCATGTGAAAAGTCTTAAAATATGTTTTAAAAGAAGATCGGTCGAAAACGTCAGTCTCTAGAGGCTGCCAGAACTTCCCGGAATTTCCTGGAAGTGCACTGATTTGACTGCAAGTTTGACCAAAAGTCAAAGTTGCCTTTTCGATGTTGAAATATTTTTTTATCAAATAATAGAGGTCAATAGCTTTCCGACGGCGTATCGCACATATTTTCGGGACTTAAAACGAATTTGTTATGAATTTCTAAAGGTGAAAAATGCGATCAAATCGGCTTTTATCGCAAATACCGCAATCTTTTCGAATTGACCTATCTCCAAACTATTTTTTATGGAAAGTATACCTCAATACCTTTCCAACGGTATATCACAATATCAATTTGGATTTCGTACAACCTTTCTATGAATTTCGGATGAAATAGGGTCGATCCGCAAATTTTGGGAGTTCTGGGGGGCCAAAATGCAAATTCCGGTCAATGGAGGAGGGTTGACTACCATGGAGGCACTGGCCCACTATTGCGGTGGCAGTGGCCGGTGCCGCGGCGGCACTCTGAGTCATTTTTTATTTTTTTTTTGTAATTTTTATTTAATTTTTGGGTTCTAAATCCAATTTCCAACAAACCAAAACGACATAGTTTTGATTACTCTGAGATTTTGGACCAATTAGAGACTTTTTAAAATCCAAATTACCTCCCCAAGTGGGCCTATATATGAGACCCATTTGCTTCCATTTGGGGAAGACTTGGAAGCCATTAGAGAGAGATATAGAGAGTTAGGGAGAAATAGAGAGAGGAATAGAGATTTTCTTCTTCAAAATCCAATCCAAATGTGAGTTTCAATTAGTTTTCTCCAAACTAAACTTGTGTTTTCAAGCTTTCAATTCATTTTATGTACATTCTTTGAGTTTCCAATGAGTTAGAGAGTATGAACACACCTATATACACATATATGAGAGGTTCAATGCTTGTGGTACCATCATTGATAAACTATTGATTTTATGCGTGTTTTTTTCTTTCCTAATCCCATTTCTTTTTGTTTTTCTTTATCATACTTGCATTCCCTTCTTAACCTCATTTCTATTTTGATTTTTTTTTTTTTTTTTTTTACATTCTTGCATAATCTCTTCTCAACCTCCATTTCTATTTTGGTTCATTTTCATTTGCATAATCTATCACTCATCCAAGGAAAACCCGTACACAAAGAACGTGCAGAAAAGCTTCTAATACAGTTCCTATGGATCAAAAGTTCAAGTATCAACTTTTATGAAAAATTCTAGAAAAAGACTTTTCGGAAACTTGGCCAAACAAGGCCTACTAGGTATCAAAATGACAGCCTTACCTCAAGGAGTTCGAATATAGAATTTGGTGAAAAACGAGCAGACGAACGGGCGTCGTCTGGCGTCGAGAAGCTCTAAGCAACTAAATCTCCTCTTGTGGCCTCCTTAGAAACTTAGGTTGTAAGTTTTGTGAAATATCTCAAGCCATCTCTATCTATATATAGGCAATACTTCTGGAAATTGTGTTTACTTCCCCGCAAGTTTTCAAAACTCCTAATTAGTTTTTGAAACTTTCTACACAACTAATTCATAGCTTTACAAGTGAAACCTCAAAATTATAGCAGTTTCCGACTAAGTGCCGTTTGGTTACTAAAACGCAAATCCTTATATGTCTTTTTCAAAGTTGCTAAATAGCCTACCAAATTAATAGTGTGTTAATTCGTCCTCACCAGGATACTAAATCTGACAACATAAAAAAAATTCTAAACTAGAAACAATGCAGATAGTGAAATACATAGATAAACATTTATTTTCAGATAAACATTTAAAGTATTCCACAATGACCGTCTCATACTCGGTGAGACGTCACAACATTATAACACTCAATCAACACCGTCTCAATAGGTTCTCTAACACAAACACCCACATCGACTCGTGAGTCAAAATTCACTCTCACGGGTGTCATAAGACACAACACATCACATTATCATGCATGACAATGTAATAAAATGCAATAACACGCATGCGGGTGTTATATTCCAAGTTCTTGAGGTTTTAAGTGTTAAGAGGATGTTCTAAGTAGTTAAATAGTCATCTCAAGTGTTTAAGTTCATGCTTTGAACATCTATTTCAAACCGCCATTCAAAAACCCAAACTCTTTTCCAAAAACTAAGTGGAGTTTTTTAACAGTGATGCAAAACAGTGAATGATCTGAGTTCAAAGATTTTTATAGAATTAAATAATTGTGTTATTGAGGCAAAACCACTTGGAAAATCTTCCTAACACATTTTTGTTTACCCCCATTTTATCTCATTAATTTAGGAAATGTGAAAATGTGTTTTCTGTATTTTAGAAGTTCATGCTCATAATCTGCCTCTGTTCTCACAGAATATTTACCTGACTTCTTGCACTTATTCTGGACATTTTCGTCACTGTACATACATCTTTTCTATATATTTTTTTTATTATAAAACTTGGCCGTCTTAGGGAAAATTTGATATATAATGGGCCATCAGGAGCTCTTCCTTTAATTTATGAAAAATCATACAAAATCAGTCAACAGTGCAGTCCATGTTTCTGAGTCATGTACATTCTGATTTATCTCTCTTAATCTGTAATAGCTATAGTAGTTTGGCTTTTTGAATGATTTAATAGACACATTAGGGGTTATCTATGATTTTTCCTACTTTTACCAAAGCTTTTTAAGTATTTTTGGTAGATTTTACAAAATTAGTTCACTATTCAGTACACTATTCACAGATTGTTGATTTTGATTCTTATGTCTTGATATGCCTCATTTGTCATGCATACAAAGAACATCTTTTTTTTTCATGATTAGTAACATCTTATACTCTCATATGTAACATGTGCATCATCCATCCTCTCATATATCATACTTCCATGGATTCTTGAGTTTGGTTTCCAAATAAAACAATGTTTTGCAAATACTTGGGAAGTTCTTGAAATGAGTTTGGAATAAATGTTCGTCGTTAGAATCTTTATCCAAGAGCTGAAAATGTTATTTTAAAACATCCATTTCAAAACTTCTATAAAACCCCTACATTTTTATTTCAAGAAATAAAAGTTTGTTTTCTCAAAATCTTCAAAACAGTGAGTTGTTTAACTTTAAAATGTCATTCTGAGTTCAATACTCAATGGATGATTACAAGACCACTTGGAAAGCTTCCTAACTCATTATAGAACACCCATGATTTTTTGTTGGATTTAAAAATACTTGGAAGGGTTCTATTTTGACCCAAACATTCCATCCAGACATTCTGTTTTCTCTGTCACAACAGCTTGGTTGAATTTCAACTTGTTTTGCAGCAAACATTTACAAAGAGAGTGGTCTCAACTCATTTTTACCTTAAACTTAAGTGTCTTAGGGAACTTTCTGTATAATATAGGCTTCCAAATGTTTTGTTTTCATTTTTGAAGATTTTTCTGTATTTCAATCGACAATACGGATTCTGTTTCTGAGCAACTTCTATTGTTTATACGATTTCTCTCAATCTGTAACTTCAATATTGATTTGGCTTTTTGATATGTGTTTTAGACACAATAAGGACGATCTCCATAAAAATCATGAATTAAAAACATTTCTAACCTCACTTTTCCTTTTACAAGATCAGTTCACTGTTCTGTCCACTATTCACAGCAAGTTTGTTTTAACTTTGACTCTTTGATTAGATGTTTACATGCATCCCAAATTAGCTCATCACTTAGGAAGCAGTTTATACTATATTTGTACACATCCTATAATAATAGTCTTCATTCATTCATGCATATTTTAGACTTCTTAGTCATTTTAGAAAGTCTATGTACACAAACGCAATACAACCTTTGCACATTCTAGGATCATGCATTGCATCCATGCAAGATTTGGAGTTTTTGTGACTCCTAATCTAAGAGGATTATAAGGAATGAACTTGATCACACATTCATTCTCCCTCGATCTAATCTTCCTTTCTCATCCGTCCCGGGGATTGAGAGATCTTCTTTTCTTAAGAATCTCATGCATACATCCTAGCTTGCTAAGCATATTTTGTTTCCTTTGATTATTTGTTTCAAGAACAATTCATGTCCCCCTTTAGTTTAAGAAAATTTGATTACTTGATATGTGGTTGGACAAATTTTCCTATGCTTGTTTGTGTGATCTTTCACTTTTTGTGTGACCTTTCACTTTTGATCTTCTATTTCAAGATTCTTATGCAATGTGTTACACCTATCAAAAATATTAATTGTCGAACCAAACATAGTACAAGATGATTATTTGGATACTAATTGAGGCCCATCGAGAGACGGGGCGAGTTGAGGGTGTTTTAGTCGTGACAAAGGCTCATTCCTCTCTCATACCAAAACCCCGAGCCAAGTTCTTTGGTTATGAACGGTCGGTACCCTTTATCTATTTGGGTGAGTCAAAATTAGGTTTTTTGGTTCCTTAAAGATCAAGTGGCGACTCTGTATAGTTTTCAACAGACCTTTCTTTTCCTTTTTTCAAATCAATTTCAAAACAAAGGAAAATCAATTCCGAAAAGGCCGCGTGTCCACACAAGTATATTACCAACATCAGAATTATTACAACAATAGAGCTACAACAGAAGTATTAAAGGTTTGGAAGCAACATATGTCCAAGTACCAAATAATAACTATTTTAGATCTTCAGCTGGCATAAACATCAGCGTAGTAATTTTCCCTGGCATAGCGTTATTAGCGGGGCCACCTTTGGCGTATTCTCCTTCCAAATATTAGTCGTCATCGTAGGCTCCGTCACCTGCAGAATAAGGTATATGATAGTCTGGACGGGGAAAGTCCCGGCAATAAAGGCCGTCAGCTTACTGAGAGCTGAGTGAATATAAACTAACAAGGTACCAGTTATCTGAAGTAATAACAAGTTTATGAAGACAGGAGAAAAATTCTACTATAATAATATCTTTCTCCTTTACTCAGTGTTGTTAACCAACCCTTGTCGTCTTGTTACTCGAACACCGATATTCAACATACTCTGACAGAATGAACAGACTCAATCGTTTAACTTTAAGGATACACCCTCATTCCATCCACCGCTTTTAAGAGCTTTTAAGAGCATATTCACAGCTCACCTATCACACCCCAACCTGTCTCGTATGGATTAGGACACGTGTAACAATGTTACAAGCGCCCAATTACATTAATTTGTAAAGGAATATGCGAATTACTAGGAAACGCATGTGTTGAACAACATAAAATAACTCTATTGTGACAAAATATCCTCCAAGGGAAAAATGGTTATTAAAAAAGTATAGCAAATTTTATACCAAAAGATAGGTCTTTGAGTCCCAGTTCTAACGCAAAAAATGGCGCACAAATTCAAATTTTCTAGAGAGAGTTATGTTCGTTTCCGTAAAAGCCATCTGGCTAAAACTAGATTTGTGGATTGATCTGCCCCAAAACCGAATCGATTTGGTTTTAGCATAATGGAATTATGGTTCCTCTAGGTGCTCCGGATTGATCTGCACAATACCCAGATCGATCTGAATTCTGTAGAACTCAGTTTTTAGCAGATTTCCCCTGTTTTACAAGTTCTAAACTTCACCAATACCAAACCAAACCTCATGGACACTTCCAAAATCATTTCAAAAGCACTTCCAAGTGTTCAAAACTCTCATAAACAGGCCTACAAACATACATAAGTTTTCCCAAACATTTTAAACCATGAATACTACCTCATTTGCATCAAAACAAGTCTTGAAACTCATCTCTTGATAAAACCTACATAGGTATTGAAAATCATCCGAAAATAGATTCAACAACCTTGTAACCAACTTGTTTACAAGCAACATTTACCCAAAATGATTGTGACACTATTCCAAACTTGCCGAAAAGGTCCAATCTCAACCAACTCACATATATCCATAGTTGTAATGTAAGGACATACATAGAATTTACAAAGACAACCTCCAACTACCTACCCAAAACTAACCACTAACATAGAGAATTACATAAGTTTATTCAAATATACATTAACCACATAAGTCATGGAATTCCAAAACTAACTCCAATTCTCTCCAACACTACAACCACAAGTCAAGGACTTCACACCCCAAGTCAAGGACTTCAAGCCACAAGTTATATTGTATTACAAGTTTAAAAACATATAAACAAGTTCCCAATCTCTCCCCCCCTTTCCCAAGCATGTTACTTCCTCTCCGGATATTGCTCCATACCTACGATGGTTGTTATTTTCCACAACAAAAACAGAAAACGGTTTTCTTAAGCATTACGCTTAGTGAGTGATCTAAATACGATTGAATGCTTAACATGTGCAATGCTAAAATTTAACACATATATCATATCCGTAATCGCTGAACCACCGGTTTAATGATTCATTCATACCCGAAGACCTTCCCTTGGTCCCGTGGCCACTTCTATTCCTTGGACTTCCGTCTTTATCGGATTCTTCTTCTTCGTCTCCCTTATTACTCCCAACTAATGAATCATTTCCCCGGCGTTCATTGATTATCACATAATCATATAAACATATAAGCACATAAACATGTAAGCACAATGATTTTCATATAATTAACATGCAACTCACAATTTCAAACATCTTCATGACTTCTAAGCATGAATAATCAATACAACAAGACACTGTCATAGCTCCTAAGCATAAATTGTTATCTCTAACATCATTGAAGCCTTGAACATAGTTAAACATAACCATTCTTTAGTGTAAAAAAACTCACCTTAGCAAGATCTACCCAAATTAAACCAAGAAGTACAAAAGTCCTCCAAATCCTAGCCTAAATTTCACTCTAGAGAAATTCCTACAAGAATTCGGTAGCCGAATGTCACCGATTAGCGTGAGCTACCAAAATTACGACAATTAAACGTAAATTAAAAGGTATTGAAATGATCGCCTCACATCCACAAGTCCGAATACGGCTTCGGTTCGCGAATTGGACGAACGGCGGCGATGGAACGGCGGAAGAACGTCATCGGAGTCATGTTCCTTGTTTATATCTCCAACTTTCTCTCTCTCTCTCTTTTCTTTATTTTATGTAAATTGGAGAGCTTTCTCTCCTATTGACACACGCATACATGCAAGAAGCATGATGTGTTAAACCCCATTTTTCCCACTTTTCATTTGCACCCACCCCCCCCCCCCCCCGCGCGGAATTTCCTAAGTTCCTATTATGAAATCCCCCAAACATTCCATTAACTACCCAATTATCTAAATGAGTGTTTGTCTAAGTTTCGTATGGGTCCCATACATGGCCACCAAATATGTTGTAAAATTGTTATCGTACCTACTAATTATGAATCTTTTTCAGTTATACCCTTATTTGGGTGTCCAAACTAATGCTAACACATAACCATATAATATGAAAGCAACTTAACAAATATCCATGTAATCATATAAAATGCATTTAATCATTTAGAATGCAAATTACTAATTTGCCTTCATTGGGTCCCATTCTAGTACCTGTCCCACCTCATTGGGGATTTTTCTAAATGGTGTCCTTCTCTGAACTCTTTTCCACGGGCTTTAGTTTGGTTTTCTCATGATAGTTACCCACTATCTAACACTGACACTCAACATAGTCCCAAGAATTTTCAAAAGATCTTAGCACATGACACGCAAATCCAAAAAGTTCTCAAACTATCAAGATTATTAGTTAAACTTCATTAAGCTCAATCTTGGATGCGTGTGTGGTGTGAAGTGCATAACTACAACTATCAAGAAGATGGCAATGCTTTCATAATCCGAATTTTGTTTAAAACGTGCTTCAACCCAATTCTCACCGGTATTACACTCAGAACATGAATCACTCAAAATGGGCAATACACTCTGGGCATGAGGGCAAAAAGAGTAATGGAAATGGATACTAAAGCCACGCACATGCCAATGATGAAAAACGTAAGCGTGAAAAACGAGTAAAAATTAATCTCATGAAAGATACTATTCACTAGAGGATGTGAAATACCTCTAACTACTTGTCATGACAGTCTCAAACTCCGAATCACAAAACTTGAGAATCAATTAGGACCTTGAGGGGGTTGTAACGTGGAAAGTTATATGAGGTGAAGGACAAGGGGAAATGAAGTGAGATGTTTGGGTACAAACTTGGGATTTATTGAAATGCATGGATACAAATGACCACAAGAGATTAATCATCCACAAATATTTCTTTGAAACTCAAAAAGAGAAGTACAATTGACTATGAAGCTCTTTTTCTTTCTTTTTCTTTTTCCTTTTTTTTTAATTCTTTTACTTTGCATCTATTTTTTTTAGATTCTTTTCTTTTCTTTTCTTTTCTTTTCTTTTCTTTGTACTCTCACAACAAGACGATTCAATCTCTTTTACAACATTACAAACACGATCTCATGCAAGGTCATCCCAAAAATGGAATTCAAACGCGGATATGGAAGATTTATGGTTAAGTGAAGGAAGGGTATATGTGGTTGAGGGTAGAAATGGTGAAAAAAAATCCTAAAATCATTTCCTCGGACAATGTGATTCTTTGTTCTCCACTATAATGACAAGCAAACAAGAATTTTACATTTCACCAAAGAATTCCTCTAATGAACAATCAAAGCAAGAAGATGAGATTATCTACGACTTTTGTATGTTTTTCAAAAAGAGAGAATTGAAGTATGTAACACTCTACAATGGAAAAAAGGATCTAGAGCTCACAAGGGTAAAGTCTCCACATATGTTTTAAACGATTTTCGGGTAATAATTGCAATAAACATCATCCTAACACAAGTAGTCATACAACGTGCTCGATAATCCAAGATTTGAAATTCATGAAATTTACTATAATCAAAATAGTTATAGAACTAATGGGATTCAACAAGTGACGCATACCAATATCGAATGAAAACTCAAGACAAGCGTCATCGCTCGGCATTAGAACGAGGCAACTATACTAAAATCATTGGAAATTATTTTTTTATTTAAATTTAAGATTTTTTTTATTAAATTTTTATTTTTATTTTTATTTTTATTTTTATTTTTTTGAATCATCTTTTCTTTTATTAACAACCAAAACATGCTTGGAGAATTAATGGCAAGAAGAAAATGGAACATCAATATGATGGGTGAATATCCCACACCCCCCAACTAGAACATTGCATTGCCCCTAATGCAAATGATTCGAAACAAGGACAAAAATGAGTAAAGATAGAGTGATATCACCAACAAAATGAGCGATCCCCGATAAGCACAAAAATGATGTTCCTGCACATGAATCACTACCAAGCACATCAAGCAAATAAAAGAAGAAAATAAAAAGAAAAACCAAAACACAAAAGAAAAGAAAATGGAATGATTAGGAAATGATACGGTGAATTTGAATGTTAGAATGTTGATTCTACCACTAGCCCAACATGCAAAAGATAAATAATATTCCTTTAAAAGATGTGTTCTAGAAAGTTTGGCAAAACAATCATACTTTGCATTACTATACTATGGCTCTACTTTGAGTGACATGATTTGCCCACCCTACAACTAAATTACATTAACTAAACTAAGTTAACTAAACTACATAGTGGAACACATCACATTCTCTTGGATATGAGTCAAGTATCTTAACACAAAGCCTAATTATCATAATAACAAATAAGTGGTAAATTACTACACTATACAACACCTTTGATTAGAATGACACATCAACCCTACATTAACTAAGCTACATGGTCGACAAATGACTTTCTCTTAGGATGACTCACGTGCAATAATACACCACTTCCATTAAGCCCAACTATGTAAGAAATTACAAAAGTCAATTGCATATGCCAAAATTTTAAAGAACAACAACCAAAGGAGATACTAGTACCTTTCCCCATATGAGACCAGTGTGTCATCAACATCCTAGATGGAGGTTTAGCTCTTCAAGAGTAGATAATCCTTCAAAACAAAGACAAAATAAAATGATCAAATGCAAAAGCGCATATAATTAGAAACTAAACAACTTAACGTTGTCGTCAATCCTCGGCAACGACACCATTTTGATGTTGTCAAAATCAAGTTCTTATTTAACCCTATTGAAAATGTAGCATTTGGAAGTAGGATGTCGAGTCCACAAGGATTGATACAAGAATAACGTTTGGGAAGTTTAGTAACTAATTATAATGCTCAAAAGAAAGAAATAAGAAAAGATGATAAAGAAAAGGATAAAAAAATGACTTTGCATCTTGCGGCTTTTTGTTTGGTTTTTTTGGAGGAGAAAAGGGGTAAATAAATATTAATCTAAAAAGCAATAGGTTGGGATCATTCCCCCCATCTTGGGTCACAACAAGATGAAATGGACTAATGTTTCAAGCACATCCTAAGGTAATATTTCATTGTGGTATATTATCAAACACAAGGAGTGCATCTATGTGATAGATAAAGGAAGCTTTGAGATTTCCATAGAAACGGATTTCAAGCTAACGTTTGACTATCAAGGATGCATGACATACAAGATGAAGCCTCTATGGCTTCTAATCCGAATGATTTGTCCACCCTATACTAACTATTCTACTTGGTGGACAAATCACCTATGAAGCCTTCAAAAGGTAGTATTTAAAACCCAAGAGTTTGAACAATCAAAGATGCTTGACATCAAAGATGAAGACCTCAAGTTTTAAATCCCACACACAATATTTATCAAACATATGGAGTGCAAAACACAAGGTTACATAATATTCCATATGAAATACATAGGGTAGGATTCAAAGTCTAAGTTTTGACAATCAAAAATGCAATACAAATTAGATGAAGCCCCTAGTTTTGAATCCTACACAAATGAACCCTAGAAATGCTACAACACTAAATCCAAGAGTTCATAATCCACAACCTAAGTAAATCTAACTAATAATATAAAGCATAGCAATATCATCAAAAGAGAAGAGATAGAAAATATACCTAGCCATCAAAACTTCAATCCAAGCTTCAAGTTTATACAAATGAAGAAGAAATAGAAGGGAACCCAAGTGGGTTCCCAAAAAATGAGATAAAAAGAAGAAGAATGTTGGGAGAAAAACACAAGAGAGAATATCTCCAAAAAACCCTTTCTCTTTCTATTTATACAAAACCCACATAATGGCAAACTTATAAATACAAGAGGGAAAAAACTGTAGCGGCGGATCGATCCAAGGCAAAAAGCCGAATCGATCTGATTCTTCAATTGGGAAGCAGAATTGCAACACCTGTACCCGGAGAAAAAGGTTAACTATCTCGTAATATGCATTAATTAATATTCATTAGTGTATATGGTGGATTAAGGGGAGGCTTGGACTCGCCCATGGAAAAAAGTCCCCAGTGAGGAGGGACAGGTACTATAGTGGGACCCAATGAAGGGTTAAGGAATAATTTGCATTTTAAAATGATTAAATGCATTTTATATGATTACATGGATATTTGCTAAGTTGCTTGCATATTATATTGTTGTATGTTAGCATTGGATATTAGTTTGGACACCCAAATAAGGGTATAAATGAAAAAAGATTCACAATTAGTAGGTGCGATAGCAACTTCACAAAATATTGGGACCACGTATGGGACCCATACGGGACTTAGAAAAACACCCATTTAGATAATTGGGTAATTAATGGAATGTTTGGGGGATTTCATAATAGAGATTGGGGAATTATGGGGAGGTAAAGAGGAATAGTGGTCATGAGTCATCACTTGGGTTGCTTTGGAAGAGACAAGTGTGTCTCTTGAGTTTAAAACTCTTAAGAAATTATAAAAATTCTAAGGACGAGAGAGAGAGCTGGAGATATAAACAAGAAAACGTCTCCATAGCCGTCTCAACGCCGTTTCGTCTCCGTTTCTTCGCCGCCGGCACACCGTTTCGCAAATCGAAGCCGTATTCGGAATCGTGGAGGTGAGAGGATCATTTATATACCTTTCTTTTTCAGTTTCGTTGATGTTTTTCTGCAACCCTCTTTGAGGTGATGATACATATACGTGATATTTATATGTAGGATTATCATCGGAGATAACTAGAGCTAGAATTTACAAGAAATTTGGGGTTTCTAGGATTTAATTGGAGATATTTTTGAGGTGAGTGACTCTAATCCATGGGCTGAATGTATTATTGTGTTTAATGTTACAAGTTATGATGTATTATGTTGAATATGATGTTCATATCTTGAATTATGTTGGTTAAAGCATGATAGTGTAAATTGGAAGCTTAACATATTTAATTTTGCAAGAATTATCGTACTTGAGATGATTATGTGATTATGTGTTATGTGGGTTGAAGGAAGCCTTATGTTGATTCACCGTGGATTTACTCTATAATAAGGAGGTGTGGAAAAACCCAACGATGTAAGGGTACTCACCGCACTAACTATGTAAAGGTGTGTGAGTGACGACCCAGCTATGGAAGGGTATGTGAGATGGTGTGAATTAGAGGTGCTATATGCACATAAGGGCAAAAAGCAAGAGCGACGTCATGGTGAATTGATATTTGGTCTTTTGGAAACTAAATGATATGTTGATTGTTGAATTGTGCATTGGATATGACATTACACTCATACATGTGATTAGTTTTACTCACTAAGAGAAAGCTTAAACAAATATTATTTTCTGTTGTGGTTATTGAATAACCACCACAGGTGCGGAAAAAGAAGAGGAGAGAAAATGACTGGCACGTCGGATTTGGGGTTGGGAGTTATAAATATATGTGTGGTCATGTTCATACGTCTAGATGTTCAATTTTCCTACTGCAACTTCCATTTTGGAGATGTATGAACAAATTATGTTTTGGAAAACTTTGTAATATATCAAGTTCAATTTAGTGTTGGTTGTGTTTGGTGATGTGAGTTGCCCTTGCAAGTCACAAGTCATATGTGCTGGAAGGGACTTTGGGAGTTAAGTAACTCTTGATGTAAATTAAACTTGGTTTCTCATGTTTGAGTGTTTATGCACATGCTGGGGTGGAAATGGGGAATAGATGTATGCTTGAGCTCCTAGTTGAAGCATTATAAGTTTTATGTATGTGAATAGCTAATCAAATGGTTAAAATGTTTTGCAAACTCTTTTGATGTTTAGTAATACTTGGGAGTGCTTTCCAAATGATTTTGGATGTTTCCATATGGGTTGGATTGATGGAAGTGGGGTGTTTTGATGGTTGTATCACATTTGAGTGTGTTTTGAAATGGTTTAAAAGTTTCCATGAAGTTTAATCTGGAGCTGGAATTAATCCATGTGACTTGGGAATATTTTTAACTTGCAAACTAGAGTGTTTTAGCAACAAGTTTTGTTTTAGCAGCAGTAAAATATAATCTGCAGAAAGTTGGACTGAGCAAACTCTTCCCTGGGTTGAGCAAACTCTGGGCAGAATGGTTTCTGCAGAAGTTGGACTAGGCGAACTCTACACTGGGTTGAGCGAACTCTGGGCAGAATGGTTTCTGCAGAAAGTTGGATTGAGCAAACTCTGCTCTGGGTTGAGCGAACTCTTGACAGAATGATCAAGTACTTGAGTGTTAGACAATCCAAGATTAAAATGAACATAACTTGGTCTAGGAAGTTCTTATTCACGCGTCGTTTTCGACGTTGAGTTCCATAATTGGAAAGCTACCTTTTGAGATGAAAACTCGACAAAATTTTAAAATGACCATTTTACCCTTGGGGTTAATTACATGCAAATGAGTTTTATTAAGAGTTTAAAAGAGAATTTTAAACTTGATTTATGTTATATTCATTGGGAATGTTCTTTAGTGGCATTGTTACACGTGTCCTAATCCGCCCGAGGCGGGTTAGGGTGTGGCAATTTTTGGTATCAAAGCAGTAGGCTAGAGCCTTTGGGACGAGTAACGTATACGACGCGTAGTGTGCACACAACGATACGTAGTTACATTATCATGCATTCACGTTTATTTAGCATGTTTTTAATGTAGATTAGCATGCCATGGAGTAATTTAAGGTAACGTGAATGTATAATATGTTGTGGGTGTCAAGAATGATGTCTGGAGGTGAGAACCCAAATCGAATGGAACGAGTTGAAAGAGCTATTGAAGGGCTAGTCCAAGTGGCAGAAACACGTGTTGTTGAGGAAAGACTGGTACAACCAAATTCGAACCCGAGGGAGGAAGTTGTTACTATTTCAAAATTTCACAAGCAAAAGCCAACTATATTTCGCGGGGAAGCCGACCCAATGAAAGCAAATTTTTGGATTTTCGACATGGAAAAGATTTTTAGAGTGTTACCATGTACGGAAGAGCAAAATGTTTTATTGCAGCTGACACGTTGAAGGATGAAGCGCAATATTGGTGGCGTACCAAGCTGGGCCCAGGGCAACCGACCATTTGGGATCAATTTCTTGATATATTCAATGCGCAATACTTTTCGGAATCCTTCAATGACCAGAAAGCACAAGAGTTCATGGAGTTGGTACAAGGGGGGATGTCATTAGAGATTACTCGGCGCAGTATACAAGTTTGGAAAGGTTTGCCGGGGATATTGTATCAACTAAAAAATTGAAAGCGAGAAAGTTTGTAGCAGGACTTAGAAGTGATATCCGGGGACGAGTAACAATATTTTGACCTCAGACTTACGCCGGGGCACTAGACATTGCTTCTATTACAGAAAGAGACCTTGGGTTCAATCCAAGCATGCCATCACCACCGAGCCAACAAAACAAGAGGTTGGGGTCAAGCCAATATAGTGAACATGAAAGTTTCAAAAGACAAAACTTTGGAAATCAATCGGTAAGTAATGGTTCAAGTGAAGAAAGACCATGGTGTTCAACATGCAATAAACAACATTGGGGGAAGTGTTATCAAACGATAACTTGTAATAGTTGTCAAGAACTCGGACATATTGCAAAGAACTATCCAAATTGAAGCAAGGTGATTAAGGGTAATTGTTATGTATGTGACCAACTGGGACATCGAGCGCGAGAATGTCCTAATAAACAACAGGGAGGTTCGGGTTCTTTTGCGTCAGGAGAAATAATTCAAGGATCTATATAGCAACTGCTGGGAAGAGAATAAAGGGGAGCTAGATATTTTCAACTCACAACCGCAGGGACAGCCACCACAGATAAAGAGGCGACAGGTATAGTTACTAGATCATCATTTAGTAGAGAAGATAATTAGAAGATGAGAAACTAGAGTTTGGGGAGAACATCTATGGGTGGTTGGAACTTGAGTGGAGTAAAGTTTGGGGACCAAACTTTTTTTTAGAGGGGGAGAAATGTAACACCCGTACCCGGGAAAAAAGGTTAACTATCTCGTAATATGCATTAATTAATATTAATTAGTGTATATGGTGGATTAAGGGGAAGCTTGGACTCGCCCATGGAAAAAAGTCCCCAGTGAGGAGGGACAGGTACTGTAGTGAGACCCAATGAAGGGTTAAGGAATAATTTGCATTTTAAAATGATTAAATGCATTTTATATGATTACATGGATATTTGTTAAGTTGCTTGCATAATATATTGTTGTATGTTAGCATTGGATATTAGTTTGGACACCCAAATAAGGGTATAAATGAAAAAGGATTCACAATTAGTAGGTACGATAGCAACTTCACAAAATATTGGGACCACGTATGGGACCCATACGGGACTTACACAAACACCCATTTAGATAATTGGGTAGTTAATGGAATGTTTGGGGGATTTCATAATAGAGATTAGGGAATTATGGGGAGGTAAAGAGGAATAGTGGTCATGAGTCATCACTTGGGTTGCTTTGGAAGAGACAAGTGTGTCTCTTGAGTTTAAAACTCTCAAGAAATTAAAGAAATTCTAAGGATGAGAGAGAGCTGGAGATATAAACAAGAAAACGTTTCCGTAGCCATCTCGACGCCGTTTCGTCGCCGTTTCTTCGTCGCCGGTAAACCGTTTCACGAACCGAAGTCGTATTTGGAATCATGGAGGTGAGAGGATTGTTTATATACCTTTCTTTTTTAGTTTCATTGACGTTTTTCCGCAACCCTCTTTGAGGTGACGATACATATACGTGATATTTATATGTAGGATTATCACCAGAGATAACTAGAGCTAGAATTTACAAGAAATTTGGGGTTTTTAGGCTTTAATTGGAGCAATTTGTGAGGTGAGTGACTCTAATCCATGGGCTGAATGTATTATTGTGTTTAATGTTACAAGTTATGATGTATTATGTTGAATATGATGTTCATATCTTGAATTATGTTGGTTAAAGCATGATAGTGTAAATTGGAAGCTTATCATGTTTAATTTTGCAAGAATTATCATACTTGAGATGATTATGTGATTATGTGTTATGTGGATTGAAGGAAGCCTTATGTTGATTCACCGTGGATTTACTCTATAATAAGGAGGTATGGAAAAATCCAACGGTGTAAGGGTATTCACCGCACTAACTGTGTAAAGGTGTGTGAGTGATGACCCAGTTATGGAAGGGTATGTGAGATGGTGTGAATTAGAAGTGCTATATGCACATAAGGACAAAAAGCAAGAGCGACGTCACGGTGAATTGATATTTGGTCTTTTGGAAACTAAATGATATGTTGATTGTTGAATTGTGCATTGGATATGACATTACACTCATACATGTGATTAGTTTTACTCACTAAGAGAAAGCTTAAACAAATATTATTTTCTGTTGTGGTTATTGAATAACCACCGCAGGTGCGGAACGAGAAGAGGAGAGGAAATGACCGGCACGTCGGGTTTGGGGTTGGGAGTTGTAAATATATGTGTGGTCATGTTCATATGTCTAGATGTTCAAGTTTCCTAATGTAACTTCCATTTTGGAGATGTATGAACAACTTATGTTTTGGAAAACTTTGTAATATGTCAAGTTCAATTTAGCGTTGATTGTGTTTAGTGATGTGAGTTTCCCTTGCAAGTCACAAGTCATGTGTGCTGGAAGGGACTTTGGGAGTTAAGTAACTCTTGATGTAAATTAAACTTGGTTTCTCATGTTTGGGTGTTTATGCACATGCTGGGGTGGAAATGGGGATTAGATGTATGCTTGAGCTCCTAGTTGGAGCATTATAAGTTTTATGTATGTGAATAGCTAATCAAATGGTTAAAATGTTTTGTAAACTCTTTTGATGTTTAGTAATACTTGGGAGTGCTTTCCAAATGATTTTGGATGTTTCCATATGGGTTGGATTGATGGAAGTGGGGTGTTTTGATGGTTGTATCACATTTGAGTGTGTTTGGAAATGGTTTAAAAGTTTCCATGAAGTTTAATGTGGAGTTGGAATTAATCCTTGTGACTTGGGAATGTTTTTCACTTGCAAACTAGAGTGTTTTAGCAGCAAGTTTTGTTTTAGCAGCAACAATATATAATCTGCGGAAAGTTGGACTGAGCAAACTCTTCCCTAGGTTGAGCAAACTCTGGGCAGAATGGTTTCTGCAGAAGTTGGACTAGGCGAACTCTTTATTGGGTTGAGCGAACTCTGGGTAGAATGGTTTCTGCAGAAAGTTGGATTGAGCAAATTTTGCTCTGGATTGAGCGAACTCTTGGCAGAATGATCAAGTACTTGAGTGTTAGACAATACAAGATTAAAATGAACATAACTTGGTCTAGGAAGTTCTTATTCATGCGTCGTTTTCAACGTTGAGTTCCATAATTGGAAAGCTACCTTTTGAGATGAAAACTCGACAAAATTTTAAAATGACCATTTTACCCTTGGGGTTAATTACATGCAAATTAGTTTTATTAAGAGTTTAAAAGAGAATTTAAACTTGATTTATGTTATATTCATTGGGAACGTTCTTTAGTGGCATTGTTACACGTGTCCTAATCCGCCCGAGGCGGGTTGGGGTGTGACAAGAATGCTCAGCGGAACTCGCGGATCGATCCACATGTAAAATCCGGATCGATCCGCATTGCATTTTCTGGGCAACAAATTCCTTTTGAACGAGCGGATCGATCCGCCTGATGTGCCTGGATCGATCCGCTTGGACAAATCCTGAAATTTCTTTTCATTTGAAGCATAATCTCCCAGTTTTGGTCCCAATCTTTTACCTAGTCTCAAACATCTACAAGAAAGAGCTTTTATTAACAAAAAGTGAACAACAACAAGAACAACAAAATACAATTTATCCATTAAATCTCCCAGTATAAGCAATAATTCGTGTCCAATACGGGTAAAATTATAAAGTTAAGAATGCAATATTGGACACGAATCACGAGTCCAAGCCTTCCCTTAATCCATAATATACACTAATTATACAAATTAATGCATATTAAGATAATAAGCAAACATTTTTCGGGTACGGGTGTTACATCACCGCAGGTCATGGACTCAACGTCAATCTATCCCCCAGCTTTTAAGAGCATATGCACAGCTCACCACTTTACAGGGACACAACATTTCCAATAAGGCATATCAATCTATTGCCACGACTCAACGTCATCTACCAGTGATCCCAGCTCACCGCTTTTAAGAGCGTATCATAGATCATCTAGTCTATCTTACGATTACTTGGTCCAGCTCACCGCTTTTAAGAGCATATGCACAAATCACCGCTTTTAAGAGTATATTATGAACAAACGTCCGTCCAGGTACCATTCCCAGAACTTACCAAACTTACCTAAGTTCTGTTCTAACATCGACACATGACAATTCCCAATATGGCCTAACTACTCTGATTAAAATAAACGGATATCAAACTCATACCAGAATCAACATGTCACCCACGTCGTCATATTTTTTCGTTTATCACATACCCATTATTCTTTGGTGTCGCATTATCCCTGCCTAACTGTGGACACACAGAATCCCACCTCTTTTTTGTTTTATATTGTTTTGAAAAGGGAAAAGAAAAGGAAAAGGTCTGTTGAAAACAGATACAGAGTCGCCACTTGGTCTTTAAGGAACCAAGAAACCTAATTTGACTCACCCAAATAGATAAAGGGCACCGGTCTTTCATAACCAAAGAACTTGGCTCGGGGTTTTGGTACGAGAGAGGAAGGAGCCTTTGTCACAACTAAAACACCCTCAACTCGCCTCGTCTTTCGACGGGCCTCAATTAGCATCCAAATAATCATCTTATACTATGTTTGGTTCGACAGTTAATATTTATGATAGGTATATTACATCACATAAGAAACTTGAAATGGAAGATCTAAAGATAAAATATCATTCATAAGATCTAAGCCAAGTATCACACAATGCAAAGTGAAAGATCACACGAACAAACCTAGGAAAAATCGTCTAATCACATATCAAGTAATTAAGTTTCCCTAATCTAGAGGGGACATGAATTCTTCTTGAAACAAATAAATAAAGAAATCAAATATGCTTAGCAAGCTAGTATGATGCATGTTAATCTATGAGAAAAGTAGACCTCTCAATCCCCGGGACGGATGAGAAAGGAAGATTAGATCGAGGGGGGAGCGTGAACGTGTGATCAAATTCATTCCTTATAATCTTCTTAGATTAGGAGTCACAAAAGCCCCAAATCTTTGCATGGATGCAATGTATGTATCTAGAATGTGCCAAGGTTATAGTGTGTTTTGTGTTCATGGATTCCTAGAATGACTTAGAAGTCTAGGATGTATATGAATGAATGAAGGAAATCATCATGGGATATGTAAAAATATGGTATGGACCACTTCCTAAGACATGAACAAATTTGGAGTACATCTAAGCATCAAATAAAAGTATGGAAGTAAAAGTGTGCTTGCTGTGAATAGTAGACAGAACAGTAGCATGATCTTTTGGAAATTGAAAAGAGGGGTTAGGAATGTTTTCAATGCATGATTTTTTATAGAGATCTTCCTTATTGTGTCTAGAACACAAGCCAAAAACCCAATCTTTAATAACTATCATAGTTTGAGAGAAATCATATAAACAATAGAGGTTATTCAGAAACAGAGTCCTTACTGTCGACTGAAATGTTAGAAAATCTTATAAAATGAAAAAAAAAAAAAAAAAAAAAAAAAGATCTAGAGGCCCATATTATACAGAAATTTCTCTAAGACATTAAAGTTCAAGGAAAAAATGAGTTGGTACCACTCATTTTGGAAAAATTTTCAATAAAACAAGTTGAAACTCAACCTAGCTGCTGTGACAGCAGAAGCAGAATGTTTGGAAGGAATGTTTGGATAAAAATGGACCCCTTTCAAGTGTTTCCAAGTCAAGCCAAAAATCATGGGTGTTCTATAAAGAGTTAGGAAGACTTTCCAAGTGATCTTGCATTCATATATTGAGTATTGAACTCAAAACAATTCTTTGAAGTTAAATGATTCACTGTTTTGAAGGTTTTGAGAAAACAAGGTTTATTTCTTGAAATCAAAATGAGGGGTTTAAGAGGGGGTTTCGAAAAGGGGGGTTTTGAAAACATATTTTCAATATTTAATGAAGATTATAACCACTTAAAATATCAACATTTGACTCACATGAAGAACCTCTAAGATTATTGGAAAGTATTGTTTCCATTTTAAAGACAACTTCAAGAATACATAGGAATGTATTGAAGTTGAAATCATCATCTATCAAACATGTTTTTGAGGTCAAGAGCTACTATCCATAAGGATTCACTCACCTCAAACTTCATGTCATCATCTAGATGATGATAGACTAGTAAGTAAATAAAGAAAAAAAAATGAGGTAAGAGGAGATGAACAAATAAAATAAGCAAACAAGTATATAAACAATCAATAGATGTTATTCAATGATGTATTGGACTTGTAGCTTGGTGTTTCACTCATATGTGGTGACTTTGGACATGGAAGTAACTTCATCTCTCTTAAATACTCACTAAAATGGTGGTTGGGTGTATTGAATATGAAGTAAATGGAAGTAATGAAGTAAAAAACAAAGTTTAGAACTCGCTATTTTGTTTGGAAATCAAAGAAGGAAGCTTCTTTTCTCTCTATTCTAACCTTATCTCTACAACTTTCTCTCTAAAACTTCTCAAAGCTTGCATTTTACACCCCCAAAATGAGAAGTCAAGGAGGGTTTATATAGGCCAATTTGGGGTGGTTTTGGGGTTTTAGAAGTACTCCCATTGGTCCCAAACATCTGTGAACATAGAACTACGTCATTTTGGTTTTTAATTAATCAAAACGAACCCCTAAAAGAAATTACAAAAAAATACCATTCTGGGGGAGAGTGCCGCAGCGGCACTGGGCCTATGCCATGGTGGCAGTGGGCCAGTGCCGCGGCAGCACTGCTCCTCATTCGTCCAGATAATCCTTTTTAGGCCCCCAGAGATTTCGATATTCGCAAAAAGGCCATATTTCGTCCGAAATTCATAGAAAATGCATACGAACTCCAAATTGAGGTTGTGATATACCATTGGAAAGGTAATGGAGTCTATTTTACATTAAAAAAAAATAGTTCAAAGATAGGTCACTTTGAAAAGTTTTGCAGTATTCACAATAAAAGCCGATTTGATCGCCTTTTTCACCTTCGGAAATTCATAATAAATTCGTTTTGAAATCCAAAAACTATGTGCGATATAACGTCGGAAAGCTATTAACCTCTAGTATCCACGAAAAATGTTTGAAAAATGATATGGTGCTCCAGTTTCAAAGTCAACTTTTGGTCAAACTGGTCAAACCTGGGATTCCCGGGAAGTTCTGGAAACCTCTAGTAGCTTCCAAGAGCTGACATTTTCGTTCGATTTTCTTTTAAAACTCATTTTAGTATTTCCCACATGATCTAGAATGATCCCGAAACTTTTCGGCGAATTTGGACGATTTCGGTCAAACTTGGTCAAAACTTGGTCAAACCGGTCAACGGAGACTTTCTCGGAACTTTCGGTACCTCCAGGGGACTCTGGGAGCCGACGATTTCATTCGGTCTCAGTTTAGAACTCATTTTATTTGTTTTTCTTATGTTGTAGCACGTTTCCAGGACATTTGGTCAGAATCCGAGAGCGTTCGGGCTTTCAGGGGTATTTTGGTCATTCTGAGCATTTTGAGAGATAGAACTAACTTCCAGAAGTCCTTTTTGAGTCTTTTTGATCATTGTGATCCACCAAGCTATGGGTCTCCTAAATCTGATAGCCGACAAAATGGGGTGTCTACACTAACCCATAGTCGTATATCGGAAGTCCGAATTGACAGTCGAATAATCGAACCTCTTATATAATACATAGGCAAAGGAATACATGCTCTGCCAATGTCAATCAATTGGGACAAGGGTCCAATCGATTGGGATAAAAGTCATAACAATTGATTATAGAAACTGGCAATCGACTGGGATATCAATCGATTGGAATTATATCCAATCTATTGGGACCAAATTGATGGCAATCGATTGGGAATAATGCCAATCGATTGGCACTTCGTCTTCTCTAGTAGATTTATAAAAACAACACATATAAACATCGTACGGATGTGTTTAATACATCTAAACTTCATGATAAATATTATAAACATCAAATAGAGGGAACAAGTGAGTTAGGACTCACTTAGGGTGTGTTTGGTTGGTGTGTAAGCTTGAAAACCTCAAGGCTCCTCTCTCTCTCTCTCTCTCTTCTCTATCCATCTCTCTCTCTCTCCCTCTTCTCCTCTCTTCTTTTTCTTCTTCTACTTCCTTCTTCTCTTCTCTTCTATTCTTCCTACTACCAAGGGCAATGTGTGTGTGTTTGTGTTGGTGTATATATATATATGTTTGAGTATATATATATATAATAATCTCTCTCTCTCAACCAAAACAAACCAAACAGACCCAAGGCCTAAAATGGGCTGGTATATATAGGAAATGAAAGTGCTAAGTGTCAATCCATGAGGCAAATAAGGAAACTTGTCCCTGCAGATGGCAATCGATTGGGATTTATGGAAATCGATTGGTTACATATGTTTGAAGGCAATCGATTGGAAAAGATGGCAATCGATTGGTATATTGCCACGTAATGAATTCAGGTCGGCAGAATAGCAATCGATTAGGAAATAAAAAAAGTGGCAATCGATTGGGAAACAGAGGCAATCGATTGGTATCTAAATTTACCAAATGAAAGGTAAGGGTTATACAAGTATATAGAAACAAATACCAGGTCTTATTTATATATCAAAATATAGGGTATTACAAGAAACAACCATCTCACCTCCACGAGTCTGAAGACGGCTTCGATTCACTAATTAGATGACAAATTAACGACGTCGGAGACGTGTTCTTTCTCTTATCTCTCTCTCTCTCTCTCTCTCTCTCTCTCTCTCTCTCTCTCTCTCTCTCTCCCCCCAATCTATTTTAACTTTGAGAGTTAACACTCTCTTGACACACATGCATCCACATGCAATATATTGGCAAGCATTTTCACCTATTTTATTTATAGCCCCGATTGTTTCTAACTTCTTATTATAAAATCCCCCCAAAATTTTATTAACTACCTAATTATTTAAAGTGAGGCTTGGCCTAGCTAAGGTCCCTAAAGTTGGACAACATTGATTTAAAGGATAGCCCATTAACAATAACCTCTTCAAGGACAAAAGCCAATCCTATTTTTTAACCCTAGTCCATAACATCGACATTTCACATTTCAAGTTCATTTCATTATTTTTATCTTACCAAACTACCCCACTTTATCTTTCCCATGAAAAAAAATAGTGACCTCTTATAACACCCACATTCGTGTTATTGCTTTTGCATTTCATTACATTTGTCATGCATGATAATGTGAGGTGTTGTGCATTTTGGCACGTGATTGGGTGAGTTTTGACTCACGAGTTGATTTGGGTGTCTGTATTAGAGAACCCTTTGAAACTGTTGTGATTGAGGATTTATTGTTTGTGAAGTCTCTCCGAGTATGAGACAGTCACTGTGGAACACTTTAAATGTTTATCTGAAAATAAATGTTTACCTGTGTATTTCAATATCTGTATTATTTTATGTTTTAGAATATATTTCTGTTGTTAGATTTAGTATCCTGGTGAGGACGAATAAACACGCTATTAATTTGGTAGGCTAATTAGCAACTTCGGAAACGTCATGTAGAAATTCGCGTTTTAGCGACCAAACGAAACTTAATCGAAAACTTTTATAATTTTGAGGTTTCACTCGTGAAGCTATAAATTAGCTGTGTAGAAAGTTTCAGAGACTGATTAGGAGTTTGGAAAAGTCGTGGGGAGGTAAACGTAAATTCCCAATAGTCTTGCCTATATATAGGAAGTGATGACTTTAGGTTTTTCATAACTTCTAACCTAATTCCAAAGAGGAGGTCAAAAGGGAGGCCAAAGGGGGATTTAGTTGCTTTAAGCTTTGCGACGCCAAACGACGACCTTCCGTCAGTTTATTTTCTCCCAGATTTCATATTTGAGCTCCTCGAGGTAAGAGCTTCGTTTTGATATATGTTAGGGCTTGTTTGGCTAAGTTTTCCGAAAAGTTATTTTCTAGAATTTTTCATAAAAGTTGATAAATGGAATTTTGATCCATAGGAATTGTACTAGACGGACTTCCGCACGTTCTTTGTACACGGGTTTTCTTTGAATCGAAGTATAAGAGCGTAAATCGGAGGTGAGTGATTCAACTATGTTTTTGGAATGGTTTCTTGACATGTATTCATGTTTTGTGTGAATAGCATGTATTAATTCTTAGAGATATATTGTGTAGTTCATATTGGGCATTTATATTGATAAGTAGGCTCAATAGCATGGTGATATGTTTTGATTACCGCGAGTATGGTGATATGTATTTGAGCATGTTAAGTTGCTTATATGGGTCAGAAGGAGCACGTGGTCACCGTGCCATTTTGTGGAGCTGATATAGGCATTAAGGTCGCACGATTGAAGAGAAGAATCGTGGGTCTTACCCTTTCGCGTGGACTTATTGGCGAGGAGTCGCGGATTGGGAGTATGGACGGGCACGTGAGTCTCCGGCGACTAGTATGAAATGTAGAGATGTGAATGCGGACATGTTTATCATTCATGTACATATGTTGTTTTATTCACTAAGCTTTAGCTTAAACAAATCGAAATATGTGTGGTTATTCAAATAACCATTTCAGGTGTAAATGCTGGCGAGGAATCGCAGAAGTGAGCACGTGGGTTGGGAGTTCTTTTGGAAGGCAACTTGAATGTTAACCTTGTAGTTTTAGGACAATAGGATGTTGTAATAAAAATTTGGTTGTTTTAACCCATGTTTATTTTGGTATGTTAGAATGGATTTTAAACCATTGTAATAGTTAGTAACATGTTGTAATCCTGCTTTAGAAGTGTTTTAATACAGCTAGGATTACTTTGGGTTGAGTTTGGATTGAGTGATTGATCATTGGTGAAAGTTAGGAAGCTTTTCAACTTGAAATTCTGCAGTTTTGGCTGCTGTCAGAGGAGCAGTCGACGGGGCAGTCGACGGGACAGTTGACGGGGCAGTCGACGGGATAGTGCAGTTAACTATTTTTCCCTTATTATGGTAAAAGCAGTCGACGGGGCAGTCGACGGGACAGTGCAGTTCAGCTATTTTTTCTTATTTTGGAAAAAGCAGTCGACTGGACCCCAGTCTCAGTCGACTGGAATTGCTATTAAACCTTTTGAAAACTCCCTGCCTTCTTCCGTCGATTGAGCAGTCGACTGAACCTCTGGTTTGAAAATGTGTTTTGTTTTCCGCTGCGTGTGTTCTTCAAATTAAACTTTTGGGAACGTTAATGAATTAGTTTAGCCTCGGTGGCGTGCCACGTGCTTCGGTTCCGCTATTATGGGACCGGGCTGTGACATTTAGTGGTATCAGAGCATAAGTTTAGAGCCTTGGGAACGTTCGACGGCGAGTGGAGTGTTGAGTGAATTGTCACATGTTCTAAATTGCATCCATACATATTAGAGATGTTTGATGCATATGGTATGTTGCTATACATACATGATTATGTTATTGCCATACATGTATAGTATTTATGCATTTGTGAATCGGTTAAATCATACGGATGTGGAGCTGTATGATGAGATTACGTTATCATGAGTTATAATAGACCGCGTGTTGTGTCAAGAGGGAAAGATGATATTTTGGTAGTGATGAACAGTGGAATTGCTAAGCTAAAAGAAAATGATTTTTGATCGAATCAGTGGATGTTTTCAACGATAGTGATGAGTGTCCTTTGGGGGATCTAATCGAGAACGGAGTTTGAGCAGTGAACGTCAGATGAGATTTCTTTATAGTTCTTCAGACATGGGTTAGATGTTGTGAAGCGAGAGAATAGAGATGTGCAGTTGGGTATTATGGTAGCAAGATAGTCCAGCACCATGTATTGCTCGTGTATGGGATAGGTGAGGAATCTCTTACCTTATCTTACGGTGTTAACCTCCGGTACAATCGTACGAGGTTATCTTATGATGTATCTTACGGTATATACAGTGTATGTCAGGTAGTTGAAGAATTTTTCAACTTATTGTACGTCATTGAGACGATTAGATGGTTGAGGAATCTCTCAACCTATCTTACGGTATGTATTGGACGGTTGAGGAATCTCTCAACCTATCTTGTGTTATGTATTGGGAATTGAGAAATATCTTAACGAGCTATGAGTATTGTGGTTATTGAGGAATCTCTCAACTGAACCTGATTTCGAATGGTCATGGCACCAAGGTAGATTTAGATGTGGTATGAGGATTAGAAGTGAATGCTACTTGATCGATTGTATGTGTGAAAATGTTGGGATTGGAGGACTGACCTAAGAGGAGGGGTTAAGAACGGGAATGATAGAGTATACTTTGACGGTTTGAAACTACAGTTGGTAGAAGTTTAATTGATGACATACTTCGGGAGTGGTTATTTAGACTTGATGATTATGTGCGTATAGATGTAACGATAAGGACGATATGGGTTGAAGGAGAAACTGTAGAATTTCTTGATGAAGGGTAAATGGACAGAAATGAAGAGTAATAAGGTTCCCTAGTGTTTTGCAGTGGTTTGTCAGAAGAGATAGAATAAAGGAAGTAGGAATAGGAGGCTGGAAGTAAAAGATAAGTGTGAATTATAGAACGTGATAAGAGATTCAGAGGAATCGAGTGGATATTTGGACAACATGGAGATGGGAGGACCTTGATAGGGAGATTGTAGCAAGGGTTGTTAGCACAGAGAGTTGTAGTACAGGTGACCTCGAACCTGGATTTTGAATGTATTTTCAAAATAAAACGAAAACCTTTTCTTCTAATGCTTTTAAAACATCTTTGGGTTTCTGAAGCAAGTGGTTGTCAATTGGAAGTTGGAGTACGATAATTATTACGATACTGAACAAGAGCAATTGTGAAAGTGGATAGAGTAAAGAGACTTTGAGTAAGTCAAGTTAGAGAAATGAAAATGTAAAATGGGAAGATGAATCTTTGATGAGAAAGTAAATAAGAACGGTAGAAGTGGAATGAAGACTTAGGAGTACGTTGAGTACCTTATCAGATATGATAGTAGGATTGTATAGCGATTAGAGGACAATGGTGGATACAATGGAATGTTGTCTCAGTGGTCCTGGATTCCAACAAGGTCGGAGAAATTTTGAAAATGTTGGAATTCATCCCAAGAAAATTTTTAAGTGTTTTAACATGTTTAAAAAAAAAACAACAAAATCAAACTGTTGTTTGAGTAAGAAAATTTTTGTTAAATACTTGTAATTAGGTATCAAGAGGACTTTGGAAGACGAGTATCGTGGTGGGACATGGTATGCTTAGTGCTTGAGACAAAACGGTGGTCGTCAAACGAATGAGTTCTACGTGAGTAGATTATCAACTTGGAAATTCTAAAGTAAAAAGGGTTAGTAAATGTTGTACACTTGGAATTAGTAAGTTGGAAGTAGTGCTGTTAAACGAGTTGACTTGAGTATTGTCACGAAAGGTATGTGAATTGAAAGTCGATAAGAAATTTATCAAACACAGTGAGACTATGGTACTTGATTGGGAAGACCAAATTATTGAATTGTCTTCAGATGGTTACGGGAATAGTATGAAATACTTAGGACAGCAAGTTCTTCGTGAACAATGAAATTGATGTCAGAATGGCGAATATAAAGGATTAGAGAATCTGAATTGGAGTTAAGTCAGGTTGACTAGAGTTATGAAATAAATCGTTAAATAAGGTATGAAACCTTGAGATGTTATACAAGGAATATATGTTCAGTTTAAAGGGCAGTCAGAAATTCAGTAAGAGTTGCGATACATGAGTACGCTTGGTATGAGCTTGTGTGAGTTGGAAGTGAAACACTAGAGACTCATGGAGTCGTATAACTACGTAAATGGTGGTGGATCTACATGGACTAATAGACCAAAGGATAGTATACGAGTGAGGTATGAGATGGGAATGGAGTACATTGTTGTTGAGATTTTTGATAGAAAAATAATTGGCTCTGGGTGTGTGTACACTACGTAAATAAGAATGGATTGTGAATGACCAAGGGTTTAAGACATGAACGAGGTATGTTATGAACATGGGAGTACATTTTATAAACTCTATGGTATGTGTATGATTGACTAAGTCAAGTTTGAGTTCACATCGTTAATTGTTGCGACGGATATTGGGGTAACTATATGTGAAAATATTATGCAAAATTTTAAAATGATTTAATTTAAAAACAAAAGGGAGAATATGTAATTGACTTTGTTACAAGTTTTAAATTGAAGGTGTAACATTTAATCTTCTACGTTAATCGACGATAGTTTGAGTACAGAATGCGAGAGATAAAGGGGCAAGTGTGTTTAACTATTCGAGACATCAGGTGGGCTCGAAGAAGTAGAGTGATATGAAATTTTCAGTTAAGAATCTGGATAGTATCTTACGAGGCATGTATGATTGGAAGTATAATACGAGGTTGGATTAAACCGAATGGAATTTGAAAAGGAATGAAAGTCCTTTGAAAACGTGTTATCGTTCTACAAGTATTCCGCGATTAGCAGGATAAGGGATTGAATCGATGGTATATGAAATAGTTGGTTGAGGCATTGACTTATCGACATAGTATATATGCATGAAAGTACTCAGTTTGGTTCACTTCGAGATGAAGAACCAGGTATGGTTGTTACCCAGTTGAGACGTGTTGGAAACGACTTTTAGTCTAAAGGGGAGATGGGTGGAAGTGAGAGGAGTTATTTCCTTTGACTTGGGTGTTGTGATGAGACTTTTGAGTTCAGAAAAGATATGTGACAAGTACAATGAAAGCATGTATGGGTTGGTGATGTGATGGGAAATGTCAGATTTGACTTTTGAGTATGTCTACTCAGGCATTGATGTCCTTACTTATCAAAGTAGTTCGATAATTACTAGAATGAGGTTTGAAGCTTTAATCGGATTGAGACAGGAACTCTGGGGATTTATTTTCCTTCAGAGCTTGAGGATTTATTTTTTTCCTCATGAGATTATAATATCTCAGTAGAGATGTGTGGGTTGTGATGAATGAACGTTGGCAGTACTTGTGAGAAAGTCTTTGTGAATTGATGAGATGGTACTTATAACACCCTCATTTGTGTTATTGCATTTGTATCATATTGTCATGCATGATAATGTGATGTGGCGTGTCCTATGACACATGGTTGAGTGAGTTTTGACTCACGAGTTGATTTGGGTGTCTGTATTAGAGAACCCTCTGAGACTGTGGTGATTTAGAATTTTGTTGTTGTGACGTCTCTCCGAGTATGAGACGGTCACTGTGGAACACTTTAAATGTTTATCTGAAAATAAATGTTTACCTGTGTATTTCAATATCTGTATTATTTTCTGTTTTAGAATTTATTTCTGTTGTTAGATTTAGTATCCTGGTAAGGACGAATGAACACGCTATTAATTTGGTAGGCTAATTAGCAACTTCGGAAACGTCATATAGAAATTCGCGTTTTAGCGACCAAACGAAACTTAGTCGAAAACTTTTATAATTTTGAGGTTTCACTCGTAAAGCTATGAATAAGCTGTATAGGAAGTTTCAGAGACTGTTTAGGAGTTTGGAAAACTCGTGGGGAGGTAAACGTAATTCCCCGAGAATGTTGCCTATATATAGATAGAGATGAGTTGAGATATTTCACAACTCTTAACCTAAAACTCAAGAAGGAGGCCAAAAGGGGGCTAGAGGGAGATTTGATTGCTTAGAGCTTTGCGACGCCAAACGACGACCTTCCGTCAGTCTGGTTTCTCCCAGATTTCATATTCGAGTTCCTTGAGGTAAGAGCTTCGTTTTGATATATGTTAGGGCCTGTTTGGCTAAGTTTTCCGAAAAGTTATTTTTTAGAATTTTTCATAAAAGTTGATAAATGGAATTCTGATCCATAGGAATTGTACTAGACGGACTTCTGCACGTTCTTTGTGCACGGGTTTTCTTCAGATTGAATTATAGGAGCGTTATTTGGAGGTGAGTGATTCAACTATGATTTGGAATGATTTCTTGGCATGTATTCATGTTATGTTTGAATAGCATGTATTAATCCTTAGAGATATATTGTGTAGTTCATATTGGGCATTTATATTGATAAGTAGGCTCAATAGCACGGTGATATGTTTTGATTACCGCGAGCATGGTGATATGTATTTGAGCATGTTAAGTTGCTTATTTGGGTCAGAAGGAGCACGTGGTCACCGTGCCATTTTGTGGAGCCGTTATAGGCATTAAGGTCGCACGATTGAAGAAAAGAATCGTGGGTCTTACCCTTTCGCGTGGACTTATTGGCGAGGAGTCGCGGATTGGGAGTATGGACGGGCACGTGAGTCTCCGGCGACTAGTATGAAATGTAGAGATGTGAATGCGGGCATGTTTATCATTCATGTACATATGTTGATTTATTCACTAAGCTTTAGCTTAAACAAATCGAAATATGTGTGGTTATTCAAATCCATTTCAGGTGTAAATGCTGGCGAGGAATCGCAGAAGTGAGTACGTGGGTTGGGAGTTCGCTTGTGAGGCAGCTTGAATGTAAATCTTGTAATTTTGGGATGATAGGAATGTTGTAATAAGAATTCTTATGGTTTTAGTTATGTTTAACTTGGTATGATAGAATGGATCTTGAACGTTGTAATATTTAGTAACATGTTGTAATCTTACTTTAGAAATGCTTTAATACAGCTAGAATTACTTGGGACTGAGTTTGAATTGAGTGGTTGATCATTGGTGATAGTTAGAGGAAGCTTTAAAACTTGTTTTCGGCAGATTGGGCTGCTGCCAGGGAAGCAGTCGACTGAGCAGTCGACTGAACCCCTGGGCCTGTTAGCCACTGCTTCCTTTTTAGCAAAAGCAGTCGACTGGACCCCAGGGCAGTCGACTGGACCCCTCAGCAGTCGACTGGATCTCCAGTTTCAGTCGACTAAAATTTGACACAAAAATCCCTGCCTGCCTCCGTCGACTGAGTAGTCGACTGAGCAGTCGACTGAACCTCTGGTTTTAAAATGTGTTTTGTTTTCCGCTGCGTGTGTTCTTCAAACCTAATTTTTTTGGGGAACATTAATGAATTGGTTTAGCCTCGGTGGCGTGCCACGGGCTCCGGTTCCGCTATTGTGGGACCGGGCTGTGACATTTTAGTGGTATCAGAGCATAAGTTTAGAGCCTTGGGAACGAGTGACGTTATATATGTTGAGTGACGTCGAGTGGAGTGTGTAATTGTGAAGATAATTGCTATCATTGTAGAAATGCTTCATGCATTAGCATTTGTTGATTGTGATGAACTGTGCACATGTATCTATATTGTGACATAGCATGCATGGTCATTATGCATTGAACTCAACAGGGGAAATATTTGAAACGTTATGGCTGATCTACCAAGAGAATTGTCACCGCATTCGCGAATGGACCAAATAGTGAATATGGTGGGAAATTTCATACAAGCGATAAGTGAAAGAGAACAGATGAACGTTCAGCCTCCACAAGTGGAAATTCGTTATGTCAATGCACCATCGGCACCGCGACCTCAACACACAATCGTGGAACAGTTTCATAAGCGAAAACCAACGTTGTATCATGGGCAAGTTGACATAGATTTGGCCGATCATTGGATGATGGACATGGAAAGACATTTCCGTCAGGTAATATGTACCGATGAGGAGAAAATTTTATGTGCATCCGATACGTTGATGGGTGAAGCATTGGATTGGTGGAACAACGTGCTTGAACAAGGGAAACCAACTACGTGGGAAGCATTTAAAGAGGAATTCAACAAACGTTTCTTCCCGCAATCTGCTTATACTCAGAAATGTCAAGTGTTTGCGAGTTTGGTTCAGGGAGATATGACCGTAGGTGAGTATGTTTCTCGTTTCAATGCCTTGTTACGATTTGGGAAAACTACCGTTCCAACTGATAGGGATAAAGCTCGTAAGTTTGAGGAAGGACTTAGAGAGAATATCCGTGGCCGTGTAGATGTGTTGCAACACCCGACCGTTTCCCTCGTTGAGGAAGCCGCTCGTATTGCTGAGAAAAGTGTCGACAGATATCGACAGGGACAACAAGGGAAGAGAGCAAATGACAGTCGGGGTAAGAGTCAAGGGAATGCGAAGAAACCATTTACGCAAGGTTCAGGATCGAATATGGGTAGTCAAGGAGGAAGTGTGTTTGTTGGAGATTCGAGACCGTTGTGCCCAACATGTAACGTGCGACACAGAGGAACCTGCCATCAATTGATCACTTGCTTTTATTGTAAACAATTGGGGCATGTGTCTAGAAATTGTCCTTTGAACGCGAATTCGACTATACCAAACACAACCTCGAACGCCAAGAGCTATAACCCAGAGATAAGAGGGAAATGTTTTGAGTGTGGACAACCGGGACACATAGCAAAGAATTGCCCAAGTAAGAGACAACCGGGAATGAGTACCGGGGCATCGAGTGTGCCAAGCGGATCAAGGGTAGAACCTCGAGTGGATAAAGGGAAAGGAGTCGCGCAACAACAAGGACGATACTTCCAGCTCAGGCCGGGGAATACGGATGATACCGTCGTATCAGGTATTCTTCCTATTTGTTCGTATCCTGCACGTATACTTATGGATTCTGGTTCGACGCATTCATTTGTATCACGTGATTTTGTTAAGCATTTAACTGTTAAGTCAGAACCGCTAGGATATGACCTGTGTGTATCATTGCCTAGTAGTGAACCGCTAGTTACTTCTTCGATATTCAAGTCATGTGAAATCAAGATAGGTGATAAAGTCTTGAGCGTTGATTTGATTCCGTTGACGGTGAATTACTTTGATGTTATCTTGGGTATGGATTGGTTGTCGGTTAATCAAGCCAAAATCGATTGTGAACAGAAACGGGTTAGTTTCTATCCGTCAGGACGAGAAGAGTTTACTTTTCAGGGTAAGGGAGTGATCGTACCTCCGTACTTGATATCGGCGATCCAAGCAAGTAAGATGCTGAAGAAGGGTTGTTCGGGTTTCTTATGTTCAATTGTCAACACGCGAGTTCTTGGACCACTAATAGAAGACATTTCAGTAGTTCGAGAATTTTCAGATGTTTTTCCCGATGAGTTACCCGACGTATTGATTGAAAGAGAACTTGAGTTCACAATAGAAGTAGTACCAGGGTCACAACCGGTATCCAAAGCACCGTACCGAATGGCACCGATAGAGTTGAAAGAACTGAAAGTTCAGTTAGAAGAACTGTTGGAGAAGGGTTTTATCCGACCGAGTGTTTTGCCGTGGGGAGCTCCAGTTTTGTTTGTGAAAAAGAAAGATGGAACAATGCGTATGTGCATCGACTACCGAGAGTTGAATAAGTTGACCGTCAAGAACAAATATCCGTTGCCGCGAATAGACGATTTGTTTGACCAGTTGCAAGGAGCGCAAGTATTTTCGAAGATCGACTTGAGATCCGGTTACCATCAGTTGAAAGTCAAAGAGGAAGATGTTGAGAAGACAGCTTTCAGGACTCGATATGGTCACTTTGAATTTTTAGTTATGCCATTTGGAGTGACTAATGCACCAGCTGCTTTCATGGACTTGATGAATCGTGTTTTCAAGGATTATTTAGATGAGTTCGTTATCGTGTTTATAGATGACATCTTAATCTACTCCAAAAGCGTTGAAGATCACGAGCATCATTTGCGATTAGCTTTACAACGATTGCGTGAAAAGAGATTATTCGGCAAATTGAAGAAGTGTGAGTTTTGGTTGACCGAGATAGCTTTTCTTGGACATATAGTGTCAGCAAAGGGAATTTCTGTAGACCCTCAGAAGATAGAAGCAGTTACCAACTGGGTGAGACCAACGAATGTGACAGACATCAGAAGTTTCCTAGGATTAGCTGGGTATTATCGGAGATTTGTAAAAGACTTTTCGCGTATAGCAATGCCGATGACACAATTAATGAGGAAAGATATTGCTTTTGTTTGGAGTCCAGAATGTGAAGAAAGTTTTCAAGAGTTGAAAGGTCGACTAGTGAAAGCACCAATTTTAGCCGTTCCATCAGGGACTGAAGGGTTTATCATTTACAGTGATGCTTCATATAGAGGTTTAGGTTGCGTTCTTATGCAAGGTGATAAAGTCATTGCGTATGCGTCGAGACAACTCAGACCGCACGAGAAGAATTATCCAACACATGATCTAGAATTGGGCGCCGTGATTTTTGCATTGAAGATTTGGCGTCATTATCTATACGGAGAAAAATGTGAGATATATACGGATCACAAGAGTTTGAAGTACCTGTTTACACAACGAGATTTGAACATGAGGCAAAGGAGATGGTTAGAGTTGATGAAGGACTATGACTTGTCAATTCAGTATCATCCGGGCAAAGCGAATGTCGTCGCCGATGCTCTTAGTCGCAAAGTACCAACCAATACCGCATCAGATTTGACTTCTCAGAAAGAATTGATACGAGATATGGAGAATATGGAGCTTGAGGTGATTCCGAGAATTGAAGGTGGATTGATGTCGACGATTGTGGCACAACCACTCTTGATTCACGAGATCACGGAGAAACAATTTCAAGACGTGGCTTTGAAGAAGATTTGTGATGAGATTCCAATGGGCAAACAACCGGGATTCACGTTTGAGAACAATGTGTTGAGATTGAGGGGTAGAATTTGTGTACCTAGTGAGAAAGAGTTGAAGCGAAACATCCTAGAGGAAGCACACAACACGAAGTATACCGTTCATCCGGGAAGCACCAAGATGTATAGAGATTTGAGACATATTTATTGGTGGCCGGGAATGAAGAGGGAAATAGCACGCTATGTTTCACGATGTACGAGTTGTCAACAAGTAAAGGCCGAACGCCAAGTACCCTCGGGATTATTACAACCGTTACCGATAGTCGAGTGGAAATGGGAGCACATAACAATGGATTTTGTTAGTGGGTTTCCGAAGTCGAAGAGATCGAACACTATTATTTGGGTGATCGTTGATCGTTTGACGAAGTCGTCGCACTTCCTACCGCTTCGAACAACTAAGCCAATGACGTTAGCTAAGTTGTATATTCGCGAAATTGTGAGACTACATGGTATCCCAGTTTCTATCGTTTCGGACAGGGATAGTAGTTTTACATCGAAGTTTTGGAGAGCCTTGCAAGAAGCAATGGGTACCAAATTGCACTTTAGTACAGCTTTTCATCCTCAGACCGATGGTCAATCAGAGAGAGTAATCCAGATTTTGGAAGACATGCTTAGGCTATGTGTACTTGATTTTCAGGGTGATTGGGAAGACCATTAGCCGTTGATTGAGTTTGCATATAACAATAGTTTTCAGTCGAGTATTGGGATGGCTCCTTATGAAGCTTTATATGGTCGTGTATGTCGTTCACCGATTAGTTGGACGGAAGTCGGAGAAAGAAAGATTGAAGGGCCGAAAATTGTACAAGAGACGACGGATAAGATAAAGGTAATTAGACAACGGTTACTGACAGCTCAGAGTAGGTATAAGAGTTATGCCGATAAGCGTAGACGACCGTTGGAATTTGACGTGGGAGACTTGGTGTATTTGAAGGTGTCGCCTTCAAAGGGAATAATCAGATTTGGTAGATACGGGAAGCTCAACCCGAGATATGTAGGACCTTTTGAAATCATTGGAAAGGTTGGACCCGTAGCTTATCGTTTGAACTTGCCGAGCGAGTATGCTCAAGTTCATAACGTGTTTCATGTATCGTTGTTACGCAAATAATTAGTGGAAGATAGAGATCAAGTGATGACTCCGACATCGGATGAGATTCAGAGTGATTTGACGTATGTCGCGTATCCGGTAGAGATCTTGGATCGGAAGGATCAAGTCTTACGGAACAAAGTAATATCGAAAGTGAAAGTGTTATGGCGTAGTCAAACTACGGAAGAGATGACGTGGGAGATAGAAGATGAGATGCGTACTCAGTATCCGCACCTTTTCGAGACATGAGGTATAAGGTTGGGGACAAACTTCTGTTAAGGGGGGGGGAGTATTATAACACCCTCATTTGTGTTATTGCATTTGTATCATATTGTCATGCATGATAATGTGATGTGGCGTGTCCTATGACACATGGTTGAGTGACTTTTAACTCACGAGTTGATTTGGGTGTCTGTATTAGAGAACCCTCTGAGACTGTGGTGATCTAGAATTTTGTTGTTGTGACGTCTCTCCGAGTATGAGACGGTCACTGTGGAACACTTTAAATGTTTATCTGAAAATAAATGTTTACCTGTGTATTTCAATATCTGTATTATTTTCTGTTTTAGAATTTATTTCTGTTGTTAGATTTAGTATCCTGGTAAGGACGAATGAACACGCTATTAATTTGGTAGGCTAATTAGCAACTTCGGAAACGTCATATAGAAATTCGCGTTTTAGCGACCAAACGAAACTTAGTCGAAAACTTTTATAATTTTGAGGTTTCACTCGTAAAGCTATGAATAAGCTGTATAGGAAGTTTCAGAGACTGTTTAGGAGTTTGGAAAACTCGTGGGGAGGTAAACGTAATTCCCCGAGAATGTTGCCTATATATAGATAGAGATGAGTTGAGATATTTCACAACTCTTAACCTAAAACTCAAGAAGGAGGCCAAAAGGGGGCTAGAGGGAGATTTGATTGCTTAGAGCTTTGCGACGCCAAACGACGACCTTCCGTCAGTCTGGTTTCTCCCAGATTTCATATTCGAGTTCCTTGAGGTAAGAGCTTCGTTTTGATATATGTTAGGGCCTGTTTGGCTAAGTTTTCCGAAAAGTTATTTTCTAGAATTTTTCATAAAAGTTGATAAATGGAATTATGATCCATAGGAATTGTACTAGACGGACTTCTGCACGTTCTTTGTGCACGGGTTTTCTTCAGATTGAATTATAGGAGCGTTATTTGGAGGTGAGTGATTCAACTATGATTTGGAATGATTTCTTGGCATGTATTCATGTTATGTTTGAATAGCATGTATTAATCCTTAGAGATATATTGTGTAGTTCATATTGGGCATTTATATTGATAAGTAGGCTCAATAGCACGGTGATATGTTTTGATTACCGCGAGCATGGTGATATGTATTTGAGCATGTTAAGTTGCTTATTTGGGTCAGAAGGAGCACGTGGTCACCGTGCCATTTTGTGGAGCCGTTATAGGCATTAAGATCGCACGATTGAAGAAAAGAATCGTGGGTCTTACCCTTTCGCGTGGACTTATTGGCGAGTAGTCGCGGATTGGGAGTATGGACGGGCACGTGAGTCTCCGGCGACTAGTATGAAATGTAGAGATGTGAATGCGGACATGTTTATCCTTCATGTTCATATGTTGATTTATTCACTAAGCTTTAGCTTAAACAAATCAAAATATGTGTGGTTATTCAAATAACCATTTCAGGTGTAAATGCTGGCGAGGAATCGCAGAAGTGAGTACGTGGGTTGGGAGTTCGCTTGTGAGGCAGCTTGAATGTAAATCTTGTAGTTTTGGGATGATAGGAATGTTGTAATAAGAATTCTTATGGTTTTAGTGATGTTTAACTTGGTATGATAGAATGGATCTTGAACGTTGTAATATTTAGTAACATGTTGTAATCTTACTTTAGAAATGCTTTAATACAGCTAGAATTACTTGGGACTGAGTTTGAATTGAGTGGTTGATCATTGGTGATAGTTAGAGGAAGCTTTAAAACTTGTTTTCTGCAGATTGGGCTGCTGCCAGGGAAGCAGTCGACTGAGCAGTCGACTGAACCCCTGGGCCTGTTAGCCACTGCTTCATTTTTAGCAAAAGCAGTCGACTGGACCCCAGGGCAGTCGACTGGACCCCTCAGCAGTCGACTGGATCTCCAGTTTCAGTCGACTGAAATTTGACACAAAAATCCCTGCCTGCCTCCGTCGACTGAGCAGTCGACTGAACCTCTGGTTTTAAAATGTGTTTTGTTTTCCGCTGCGTGTGTTCTTCAAACCTAATTTTTTTTGGGAACGTTAATGAATTGGTTTAGCCTCGGTGGCATGCCACGGGCTCCGGTTCCGCTATTATGGGACCGGGCTGTGACAGTACTGAAAGTTTGGGGACAAATTTCTTTTAAGGGGGAGAGAATTATAACACCCACATTCGTGTTATTGCTTTTGCATTTCATTACATTTGTCATGCATGATAATGTGAGATGTTGTGCATTTTGGCACGTGATTGGGTGAGTTTTGACTCACGAGTTGATTTGGGTGTCTGTATTAGAGAACCCATTGAAACTGTTGTGATTGAGGATTTATTGTTTGTGAAGTCTCTCCGAGTATGAGACAGTCACTGTGGAACACTTTAAATGTTTATCTGAAAATAAATGTTTACCTGTGTATTTCAATATCTGTATTATTTTATGTTTTAGAATATATTTCTGTTGTTAGATTTAGTATCCTGGTGAGGACGAATAAACACGCTATTAATTTGGTAGGCTAATTAGCAACTTCGGAAACGTCATGTAGAAATTCGCGTTTTAGCGACCAAACGAAACTTAGTCGAAAACTTTTATAATTTTGAGGTTTCACTCGTGAAGCTATAAATTAGATGTGTAGAAAGTTTCAGAGACTGATTAGGAGTTTGGAAAACTCGTGGGGAGGTAAACGTAAATTCCCAATAGTCTTGCCTATATATAGGATGTGATGACTTTAGGTTTTTCATAACTTCTAACCTAATTCCAAAGAGGAGGCCAAAAGGGAGGCCAAAGGGGGATTTAGTTGCTTTAAGCTTTGCGACGCCAAACGACGACCTTCCGTCAGTTTATTTTCTCCCAGATTTCATATTTGAGCTCCTCGAGGTAAGAGCTTCGTTTTGATATATGTTAGGGCTTGTTTGGCTAAGTTTTCCGAAAAGTTATTTTCTAGAATTTTTCATAAAAGTTGATAAATGGAATTTTGATCCATAGGAATTGTACTAGACGGACTTCTGCACGTTCTTTGTACACGGGTTTTCTTTGAATCGAAGTATAAGAGCGTAAATCGGAGGTGAGTGATTCAACTATGTTTTTGGAATGGTTTCATGAGATGTATTCATGTTTTGTGTGAATAGCATGTATTAATTCTTAGAGATATATTGTGTAGTTCATATCGGGCATTTATATTGATAAGTAGGCTCAATAGCATGGTGATATGTTTTGATTACCGCGAGTATGGTGATATGTATTTGAGCATGTTAAGTTGCTTATGTGGGTCAGAAGGAGCACGTGGTCACCGTGCCATTTTGTGGAGGCGATATAGGCATTAAGGTCGCACGATTGAAGAGAAGAATTGTGGGTCTTACCCTTTCGCGTGGACTTATTGGCGAGGAGTCGCGGATTGGGAGTATGGACGGGCACGTGAGTTTCTGGCGACTAGTATGAAATGTAGAGATGTGAATGCGGACATGTTTATCATTCATGTACATATGTTATTTTATTCACTAAGCTTTAGCTTAAACAAATCAAGATATGTATGGTTATTCAAATAACTATTTCAGGTGTAAATGCTGGCGAGGAATCGCAGAAGTGGGCACGTGGGTTGGGAGTTCTTTTGGAAGGCAACTTGAATGTTAACCTTGTAGTTTTAGGACAATAGGATGTTGTAATAAAAATTTGGTTGTTTTAACCCATGTTTATTTTGGTATGTTAGAATGGATTTTAAACCGTTGTAATAGTTAGTAACATGTTGTAATCCTGCTTTAGAAATGTTTTAATACAGCTAGGATTACTTTGGGTTGAGTTTGGATTGAGTGGTTGATCATTGGTGAAAGTTAGGAAGCTTTTCAACTTGAAATTCTGCAGTTTTGGCTGCTGTCAGAGGAGCAGTCGACGGGGCAGTCGACGGGTTAGTGCAGTTAACTATTTTTCCCTTATTATGGTAAAAGCAGTCGACGGGACAGTGCAGTTCAGCTATTTTTTCTTATTTTGGAAAAAGCAGTCGACTGGACCCATGTCTCAGTCGACTGGAATTGCTATTAAACCTTTTGAAAACTCCTTGCCTTCTTCCGTCGACTAAGCAGTCGACTGAACCTCTGGTTTGAAAATGTGTTTTGTTTTCCGTTGCGTGTGTTCTTCAAATTAAACTTTTGGGAACGTTAATGAATTGGTTTAGCCTCGGTGGCGTGCCACGGGCTTCGGTTCCGCTATTGTGGGACCGGGCTGTGACACCTCTTTCTCTCTCATCCCCCATGCCTACCATTACCACCACCCCAACCTGCCCTCCATCCACCAACTCTGGCGACCTCAGGCTACCACCACCGATGACTAACACCATCGCCACTGTTAGGGATATAACACCACAATTTAAAAAAAAAAAAAAAAAAGAGCTTGATAGTCAATTGTACTTCTCTTTTTAGCTTCAAAGAAATATTTGTGGATGATTCATCTCTTGTGGTCATCTGTATCAATGCATTCCAATAAATCTCAAGTTTGTACACAAACATCTCACTTTGTTTCCCCTTGTCCTTCACCTAACATCACTTTCCCACTCTATAACCCCCTCAAGGTCCTAATTGACCCTCTAGTTGTGTGATTCGGAGTTTAAAACGGATGTGACTAGTTAGAGTTATTCCACATCCTCTGGTGAATAGTATCTTTCATGAAATTAATTTGTACTCATTTTTCACGCTTACGTTGTTCATCATTGGCATGTGCGTGGCTTTGGTATCAATTTCCATTACTTTTTTTTGCCCGCATGCCTCGAGTGTATTAACCATTCCGAGTGATTCATTTTTAGAGCGTAATACCGGTGAGAATTGAGTTGAAGCGCGTTTTAAACGAAATTCAGATTATGAAAGAATTGCCATCTTCTTGATAGTTGTAGTTATGCACTTCACACTACACACGAATCTAAGATTGAGCTTAATGAAGTTTATCTAATAATCTTGATAGTTTGAGAACTTTTTGGATTTGCGTGTCATGTGCTAAAATCTTTAAAAAAAATTTGGGACTATGTTGAGTGTCAGCGTTAGATAGTGGGCAACTATCATAAGGAAACAAAATGTTTGTGGGTATCATTCCAAGAACCCTCCGGAGACAACACTCCGCCTCTACGGGTAACCTAGAGGTTTAACGGCTTGTTGCATACGCTCAATGCAATCGTGTTTCCCACGAAAATGGTTTATCTTTCATTTTAAATAAATTATTGTGTAAGGTTATTCTTAAATCTCTTCGTATTTAGCTTTGTTGCTAAAAGACTAGCAACATGCTAGTTGGGGGGTGTGATTCGTGTCCAATATTGCATTCTTAACTTCATGATTTTACCCTTATTGGACACAAATTATCACTTATATTGGGAGATTTAATGGATAAATTGTACTTTTGTTTTTCTTGTTGTTGTTCACTTGTTGCTAATAAAAATCTCTTTCATGTAGTGTTTGGGAACTTGTTCAAAGTGAGAACCAACTCCGTTTGGTTCTTATCTCATAAAAAGGGAAAGGAAAGAACTTCAGCAAAGGCAGATCGATCCAGCCCTATGAGCGGATTGATCCGTGTGTTTTAGAGGAGCTTGGTATCAGTTTCAAAAGACGCAGATCGATCCGGCCTTTTGAGCGGATCGATCCGCGATTCCGAACGAACATTCTGCCAGAAAAATCCCAAGATGGATCGATCCGCCCCAATGAAGGGATCGATCCGCGGCTTTTCGAAGAGATATCAACTGCCCAGATAAAAGGCAGATCGATCCGCCCCAATGTAGGGATCGATCCGCGGCTTTTCAAAGAGATATCAACTGCCCGGATGAAAGGCGGATCGATCCGGCCCAAAGAAGGGATCGATCCGCGACTGCAGTTTTTCTCCTTTTTTATTTACAAGTTTTCCATTCTTGTGGTTTTGTATAAATAGAAAGAGTTGTCATTTTTATTTGGGAGTTAGTTTTTTAGGGTTCTTTGCTCTCATTTTTGGAACCCACTTGGGTCCCCTTCCATTTCTTCTCCATTTTTGTAAACTTGAAGCAATCAATTGAAGTTTTAATGGTTAGGTACATCTTTTTATCTCTTTTCTTATGATGATATTGCTATGCTGTTCATTATTAGTTAGATTTACTTAGGTTGTGGATCATGAGCTCTTGGATTTAATGTTATAGCATTTCTAGGGTTCATTCGTGTAGGATTCAAAACTAAGGGCTTCATCTTCTTTGTATTGCATTTTTTATTGTCAAAACTTAGACTTTGAATCCTACCCTATGTATTTCATATGGAATATTATGTAACCTTGTGTTTTGCACTCCATGTGTTTGATAAATGTTGTGTGTGGGATTTAAAACTTGGAGTCTTCATCTTTGATTGTTCAAACTCTTGGATTTTAAATACTACCTTTTGAAAGTTTCATGAGTGATTTGTCTACCAAGTAGATTAGTTAGTGTAGGGTGGACAAATCATTCGGATTAGAAGACATGTAGGCTCCATCTTGTATGTCATGCATCCTTGATAGTCAAATGTTAGCTTCAAACTCGTTTCTATGGAAATTTCAAAGCTCTTTTTATCTATCACATTGATGCACTCCTTGTGTTTGATAATATGCCACAATGAAGTGTTACCTTATAATATACTTGAAACATTAGTCCATTTCATCTTGCTGTGACCCAAGATGGAGGGAATGATCCCAACCTATTGCTTTTTAGATTAGTATTTATTTCCCCTTTTATCCTCCAAAAACTAAACAAAAAGTCGCAAGACACAAAGTCATTTTTATTCCTTTTCATCATCTTTTCTTATTTATTTCTTTTGAGCATCATAATTAGTTATTAAACTTCCTAAACGCTGTTCTTGTATCAATCCCTGTGGACTCGACACCCTACTTCCTACATACTACGTTTTTAATAGTGTTAAATAAGAACTTGATTTTGACCACATCAGGGAGGTCATAGGAGGTGGCAGAGCTGGCCGCCGAAGGTGGTGGTCGAAGGTGGCGTGGGTGGTGGTAATGGTGGCTAGGGTTAGAAGATGAAGATGGGTGTATTTTGGTCTATGGACATTGAAAGGGCTTATCTCCAATGTCTACTTTAAGTTGTCCTTAATCCCAATAAAGCTCATCTTAATGACATTTCCACCAATTTTCCCTTAGTTAAATGAGTGTTTGTCTAAGTCACGTATAGGTCTCACACGTGGTCCCAAATATTTGTAAAGTTGCTCTAGTACGTACTAATCATGCATCTTTTTTGTAAAAATGCCCTTATTTAAACAACCAAACTGGTATTAATAACTAACACATTAGTCAATGTACTATGAAAGCTATTAAAAATATCTCCAATTAATCATATAAATGCATCTAATTATTTAAATACAATTTATTTTATCTGGGCCCTTCATTGGGTCCCACCTCATAACCTGTCCTACCTTATTGGAGACTTTTTCAACTGTGTCCTTCTCTGAACACTATTCGCGGGTGAGTCCAAAGTCTCCCCTTAATCCATTTTATATACTAATTATATGAAGTAATGCATATTAATGTAATAATTAGCCTTTTTTCGGGTATAGGTGTACAAAGCAACATAGGCTTTAGCAAGACCGGGGTCTAGAGCTTCTTTCTTCCACACTTTGGCATGAACAACTGTCCCCTGATCATCTCTAAAAATGGCATCAAGGGCTGAGGAGTGATCGCGAATGGCCAAATCAAAGTTAACTTTTACCCATTCTGAGGGAGGAGGGATCCAGTGATGGTCATGGGCTTTCGTAATAGTGGTGGCTAGTTTTACTAATTTAAATGTTTGACAGAGATCATTTTGTTTGTAGGGGAGGCCCTGTTCAATCAAAAATCTCTCTTAAAACTAATTTTTTTTTTAATCAAATTCAAATTATACTAATCTTGATAAGAATCCATAGAAGTAAGAGTACGATTGAACTAGATCCTATCAGGGAATATATAAAACAACATAGGTTTAAGTTCAAGTCTCATTCGACATTTTTTCTTAGGGTTAACTATATTTTTTTTCTCTGTGGTTAGGTCCATTTTCACTTTACCGCATGTCTCAAAAGTGGACACATAAACCTTATGGTATTGGACTAAACTGAAGCTGCTAAGATTTCTCTCAAAATAGCCCAACATGAGGATTACGTGTTAATATTAGCCTCACGTAGAAGAGATTCTTTAACAATAAAGAATTCGGTTGTCTAAGTGTCAAAATTAAATCCATATATGCAGTTAATCCCAAACTTAGCCCCACAAAGGGGTTAAGTGTTAAAATTAGCCCCACATGGATGCGTTAAAGGCAGCATTATTCTCACATAGGAGTTAACCTCAAAATTAACCTTACAAAAGGGGTTTGGTGTTAATATTTGGAGCCAATTTTAGAATTTTCATCAATTTTGAGAGAAATCTTAACATTAGTCCGAAACCACAAAGGGGTTAAGTGTTAACTTTTGAAACATGGGGGTAAAGTGAACATTTCTTTAACCACGTGAGTATAAAATGTAGAGTAATGCTATGCTTCCTAAATTTCTATCCCAAAATTCTTATCAAATGATGTAGCAGTGGGGCTAAGTCTAATACACTGAGACCAATTGATTTTTGATTGGAAGTTGTTGACTTGTCCCTACTGTCACATCATTTGGAAAGCACTTTTAAGATAAAAATTTAGAAAACATAGCATTACTCTAAAATGTAATTAATCATTTGTCTTATTAGCGCCATGTCACGTTGGTTTGAGAAAGAGCCACTTTTTAAGCGTAGTCATGTTTCGGGCAAAGACTCCGGTGCAATAAAATTCATCTACCAAATAATCGAATTCAGGGACAGATCTAAGAATCTAGTCTAGGAGGGGTGAAAACATACAGGGGTTCGGGGCAGCGCCCCCGAATAAAATTTTTTTGGCATTTTCTTATACTTTTTTTATTACGAGATAACTATATAAGGAGAGAAAAATACAAACTATTTTAATCAACAAGGTGTGGAGCAATATGTAAACTAAACTTACATTTATAAATACACCAAACTTTTTCAAAAATTGCATATACACATCAGTTTTTTTAAAAAAAAATCTAAGGAGGGGCGAGCTTAATAATTTAGAAAAAAAATTCAAGAACGTGTATTTACGAATAATATTAGTATAAGTAAGAAAAGTTCACTTGTGAAGCACATAACCAGTTATTTGTATTCCCGGACAACTCCTTATTCTTTAGAAACAAAGAAATTCTACAAATTAAAATAGTAATTTCTATTGGGATCTAAGCTCTAAAAAAAAAAAAGCTCTGAAGTTTGGAAAATTTTCCAAATCGAAAATTAATGCTCATGCTGAGTTGATCTTTCATTTTTTGGCAAGAAATTTAGCTTTTCTTGTCTGGAAACGAATGGCGTGCAAATTATTTGACATACTATGTTTTAAAAATATGTATTTTATGCTATTTGAATTTTTTACATTTTTTTGTGTACCATTTACACTATACATAAGGTACATACATTTAAAATTAAATGTCAAAAAATATGTGTAACACTACTCTTCCTTATCTATCCATTCCAAGGAGATACTTTGCTTAGATAAAAGATTTTTCTTCTATTGCCTACCTAGTAAACACAGCACGCCAAATTGCATGTCATGTCAATCCAGTGGAACAATCCGGTTACCTCATCCGGTATATTTATTTTATTCTAACAATAGCAATAAACAATAACATATACTTTCTTCGTCCAATATTAAGAGTCTCTTTTGGAAATTCTAACTTATTAATGAGATAATCTTAATTTTGGTGAGATTTTCAACTTTTCAATATTGCCCTTTTTGAAATTCAAAATTATAGTGTCACATGAAAAAAAATTAGAGGGAAGAGTTGGATATAATAAATGACAAATTTAAAAAATGTGTATTAAAGTATTTTGACCTTTCAAAGAAGACTCTTAAAATGAGATATCAAAAAATAATATAAAAAACTCTTAATATGGGACAAGGAAGTATTATGTTAACTACAATATGCAATGAATAGAGTCTAACAGAAGCTAGATATATCTTTAAAAAGTTTTTCTAAGAGAACTATAATGATTTATAAGTTATGAAAAGAAAATCCACATGCAATATTGAAAAAGAAATGTGTTCAATTTTGGAGATTAAAAAGAGAGGGGGTTAGAAAATGTGGAAGATGTTGTAAAATAAGTGAATGGCCACTAAGTCATTTAATGCTTGGTGATTGTAATGGGGTGAATGGCCACTAAGTCATTTAATGCTTGGTGATTGTAATGGGGTTAATGGCCACTAAGTCATTTAATGCTTGGTGATTGTAATGGAGTTAATGGCCACTAAGTCATGTATCTATAAATTGAGCATCAACTCAATGAAGAATAATAGGGAGAAGACTTAGAGATCCATAGAGTGAGAAAGAAAGAAGAAGGAAAGAAAGAGAGAAAAGAGAGTTACAAATATCACTTGTGTATTTGAGAAATTAGTGCTTGGGTTGTAAAGGTTCAATCAATAATCAAAGGTGATCCCCCTCCGCAGTGGACGTAGGCAAATTGCCGAACCACCTGAAATATTTGTGTCCCTTTGTGTAATTATTTATTTGTGCACCAGTTATTACTAGTTTTATAACACGTTATCAGCACGAGCCTGTACCAACTGGGTTGATCATATCAAAGGGTAAGAATATCATTTTTATTGATTATACTTATACTTAACTGTCTTCATATATAATATATATGTATACATATATACACCCCTGAAGTGGTTATAATTTAAACTCCTCTTGATCAAAGGAATTTATTACAAACTTCCTGAAGAAGTAATTAGACAGTCCTCTTGAAGAGGCAATATTTTAAATGCTCCCGAAGAGTTAAAAAAAAAAAAAAAAAAAAAAAAAAAAAAAAAAAAAAAAAAATTGAACCTCTTGAAGAGGTAATAGATAAAACTTCTGCAGAAGTACTTATTATACTCCTGAAGAGATACAGATATATCTATTTTTACTTGTAGATGCATATACTCTTGAAGAGTTAGTCTCTTAAAGAGATTATGGAGAATCAAACTAATTATCCTCCCGAAGAGGAAATTCTTATATTGTAGTATTGCATTATTTACTTGACATTAACATGTTTATTTACATGCATATGCATTTACTAGATTCTAAATATTATTATTTTTATATATATAGTGTTCTACAATATGTCAAATCTTGCCAAGCTTGATATTGTGGCTTTGGACATTTCTGGGAACAATTATCTGTTGTGGGCTCACCAAGCTGAAATCCGACTAAAATCAAAGAAACTTTGGAAAATTGTTGTAGAAGAAAATAATGGATTAGTACAAGATCAAGATAAGTTAGAGGAAGATCAATCCACGGCAATGATTTTCCTTCTCCACCATATCCATGAAGGTTTACAAAATGAGTATCTTACGGTCAAGGATCCTTTTATCCTTTGGACTAATTTAAAAGAAAGATTTGAACACATAAGATTGATCATTTTGCCAAAAGCTAAATATGATTGGATCCACCTGCGATTCCAGGACTACAAATCAGTTAGAGACTATAACTCTGCTTTATTTCAAATTAGTTCTCAACTGATGTTGTGTGGGGAAACTATCATTGATCTTCAAATGATAGAAAAAACATTGTCAACATTTCATGCCTCAAGTGTGCTCCTGCAACAGCAATATCGAGCACAAGGATTCACAAAGTACTCCGCATTAATTTCATGTCTTCTTGTTGCGGAACAAAATAATGAATTGTTGATGAAAAATCATAATATGCGCCCCACTGGCTCGACACCATTGCCCGAAGCAAATGGAACCGTATTCCCTGAAGTGAATACAACTCCACACAATAAACATAGGCATGGACGTGGGGGAAATCATGGATATGGTCGTGGTCGTGGAAATAATCATAGTCGTAATCATGGTAGTGGCCGTAACCAAGGAAAGAATAACCATTGGCATCGTGAGGGTTATCATCCATACAAGAACAACACACCTTACCACCCGAAGTGGAACAAAAATGCTAAAGGCAAAGGTGTACAAAGAGCTGTCAAGAAAGACGAAGATGGTTGCTACAGATGTGGCATGCAAGGGCATTGGTCGCGTAAATGTCATATACCAAAACACTTAGTAGATCTCTATCAAGCATCACTAAAAGGAAAAGAAAAAGAGATAGAGACACATTTTGCAGACCATAATGACCCATTGGATATAACCCACTTGGATGTTGCTGATTTCTTGGTCGACCCTAATGCTAATATTGATTGCTTAAACAACAACGAATCTGGGCTGAACAACTATGCTATGTATTAGATTGCCTTATTGTACTCTGCCTGTATCTTTGTTTTCTTAATAATGTATAAACAATTTCTGTTGGTTATAATAATATATGCATCTTATTACTTGATAGATTGTACGATGAAAGATGGAGATATATGTCTGGTTGATAGTGCAACTACACACACCATTCTTCAAGACCAGAGATATTTCTGGAACTTGAAATTAGCAGAAGCTAATGTGAGCACAATATCTGGTACTACCAGTCTCATTGAAGGCTCTGGAAAAGCAAGCATTATTTTATCAAAAGGAACAACGATTCATTTAGAAAATGCTCTATACTCTAGCAAATCCCGAAGAAATTTGCTCAGTTTCAAAGATATCCGCCGAAATGGATTCCACGTTGAAACCATTAACGAGGGTAATATTGAGTACCTTTGCATCACTAAAGTCGTTTCAAACAAAAAGCATATTTTGGAAAAACTTCATGCACACTCCTCTGGATTGTATCAGACAACGATAAGTGCTATTGAATCACATGTTGTGGTGAACCAAAAGTTTTCTGACCCAAAAGTGTTTGGACTTTGGCATGATCGTCTTGGTCATCCTGGAGCTATTATGATGCGTAGGATCATTGAAACCTCAAATGGACATCCTTTAAGAAATCAGAAAATCCTTTTACCTCGTGATAATCCTTGTACTGCTTGTTCACAAGGAAAATTGATTGTGAGACCATCTCCAACAAAAGTGAAAATTGAATCCCCAGTATTTTTGGAACGTATCCAAGGGGATATTTGTGGACCTATTCATCCACCGTCTGGACCATTTTTCTACTTTATGGTCTTACTAGATGCTTCAACTAGATGGTCGCATGTTTGTTTACTCTCATCTCGTAATGCTGCATTTGCCAGACTTCTTGCTCAGATAATTCGATTACGAGCACAATTTTCTGATTTTCCTATCAAAACTATACGTCTTGATAATGCTGGGGAATTCACATCCAAGGCATTTGATGACTATTGCATGTCAATAGGAATTCATGTTGAACATCCCGTTGCTCACGTGCATACACAGAATGGTTTAGCTGAGTCGTTTATCAAACGTCTCAAGTTGGTTGCTAGACCCTTACTTTTGAGAACAAATCTGCCTACATCTGCTTGGGGTCATGCCATATTACATGCTGCATCATTAATTCGGATTAGACCAACTTCTTATCATGAATACTCCCCTTTACAACTTGTATTTGGACAACCACCTAATGTTTCCCATCTACGAGTTTTTGGTTGTGCTGTGCAAGTTCCTATTGCACCCCCACAACGCACAAAAATGGGTCCTCAGAGACGCCTTGGAGTTTACGTTGGTTTTGATTCACCATCTATAATAAGATATCTTGAACCCCTAACTGGTGATCTTTTTACTGCACGGTTTGCAGACTGTCATTTTGATGAGACCGTATTCCCACCATTAGGGGGAGAAAAGCTGAAACCTGAAGCTCAGCATGAAATTTCTTGGAATACATTGGCAATGTCTCATCTTGATCCTCGCACCAATCAATGTGAACTTGAAGTTCAAAGGATCATTCATTTGCAAAAGGTTGCAAATCAATTGCCTGATGCATTCACTGATGCAAAGAAAGTGATAAAATCACATATACCGGCTGTAAACACTCCAGCAAGAATTGAAGTCCCAAGAGGACAATCTGGTAGTGCAGCGGTAGATGAGTCTACGGCACGATTGAAACGTGGTAGACCTAGTGGTGCAAAGGATAAGGTTCCTCGGAAGAGGAAAATAAAAGGACATATTAACAAAGTGGAAACTCATACAGAGATCTCAAAGAGCGCTATAGAAATACTTGATAAATCCAACGTTGGTCAACAGGGTTCCCCTGGAGAGGAACAAGTAGCCCATGAAGAGGCACAAGTATTTGAGAATAAAGAGATCTCGATAAATTATATGTCCACTGGAAATATGTGGGATCGTAATGGCACGGTCATTGATCACATATTTGCCTTTACAGTAGCACTAGACATCACCCAAAGTGATGAGGATCCTGAACCACAAAATGTGGAAGAATGTCGACATAGAATTGATTGGCCAAAGTGGAAAGAGGCCATACAAACTGAGTTAAACTCATTAGAAAAACGGGAAGTGTTTGGGCCTGTAGTCCCTACACCTGAAGATGTAAGTCCCGTTGGGTACAAATGGGTATTTGTACGGAAACGTAATGAGCAAAATGAGATTGTGCGATACAAGGCTCGACTTGTAGCACAAGGTTTCTCACAGAGACCTGGCATCGATTACGATGAAACATATTCCCCGGTAATGGATGCAATTACGTTTCGATTTTTGATAAGTCTATCAATGTCTGAAGGACTTGATATGCGCTTAATGGATGTGGTTACAGCATATTTATATGGATCACTAGATAGTGATATACATATGAAGATCCCTGAAGGATTCAACATGCCCGAAGCATGTAAGTCAAAACCACGAGATATGTACTCTATTAAATTGCAAAGATCTCTATATGGATTAAAGCAATCCGGACACATGTGGTACAATCGCTTGAGCGAATATCTATTGAAAGAAGGATATATAAATAATGCTATATGTCCATGTGTTTTCATTAAGAGATCAGATTTCGATTTTGCAATCATTGCAGTATATGTTGATGATCTTAATCTTGTTGGCACTCCCAAAGAGCTCACAAAAACTGCTGATTATTTGAAAAGGGAATTTGAGATGAAAGATCTCGGAAAGACAAAATTTTGTCTAGGGTTGCAACTCGAGCATTCCCCTGAAGGAATTCTCTTACATCAATCCTCATATACGGAGAAAGTTTTGAAACGTTTCTACATGGATAAGGCTCATCCATTGAGTACTCCAATGGTAGTCCGATCCCTTGATGTAAAGAAGGATCCCTATCGTCCTTGTGATGAAGATGAGGAACTTCTCGGTCCTGAAGTACCATATTTGAGCGCAATTGGTGCTCTTATGTATCTTGCAAACTGTACAAGACCAGACATTGCATTTGCTGTCAACCTGCTAGCAAGATTTAGCTCAGCACCAACTCGAAGACATTGGAATGGTATTAAACACATATTTCGCTATCTCTGTGGTACAATTGATCTTGGGTTATTTTATCCTAAAGGATCCAAGTCACCATTAGTTGGATATGCCGATGCTGGTTATCTCTCTGATCCACACAAAGCTCGATCTCAAACAGGTTATGTATTTACTTGTGGCGATACTGCTATATCATGGCGATCTGTAAAACAGACATTAACAGCCACTTCTTCAAATCATTCTGAAATTCTTGCACTACATGAAACCAGTCGTGAATGCATTTGGTTGAGATCAATGATCCAGCATATTCAGGAATCTTGTGCCTTATCTTCGATCAAAGATAAACCGACAACGTTATATGAAGATAATGCTGCATGCATTGCACAAATCAGAGGGGGATTCATCAAAGGAGACAGAACCAAGCACATCTCACCAAAATTCTTCTATACACATGAAATCCAAAAGAAAGGTGAAATCAATGTTCAACAAATACGTTCTATTGATAATCTCGCAGATTTATTCACAAAAGCACTACCAACTGCAACATTCAAGAAGCTAGTACACAACATTGGAATGCGCAAACTCAAAGAAGTTTCCTTGTGAATTTTCTCATATTACAATGAGGGGGAGTAATTGATGGGTAATGGTATTATTCTTAGATGGACATTCAAGGGGGAGTGTTGTAAAATAAGTGAATGGCCACTAAGTCATTTAATGCTTGGTGATTGTAATGGGGTGAATGGCCACTAAGTCATTTAATGCTTGGTGATTGTAATGGGGTTAATGGCCACTAAGTCATTTAATGCTTGGTGATTGTAATGGAGTTAATGGCCACTAAGTCATGTATCTATAAATTGAGCATCAACTCAATGAAGAATAATAGGGAGAAGACTTAGAGATCCATAGAGTGAGAAAGAAAGAAGAAGGAAAGAAAGAGAGAAAAGAGAGTTACAAATATCACTTGTGTATTTGAGAAATTAGTGCTTGGGTTGTAAAGGTTCAATCAATAATCAAAGGTGATCCCCCTCCGCAGTGGACGTAGGCAAATTGCCGAACCACCTGAAATATTTGTGTCCCTTTGTGTAATTATTTATTTGTGCACCAGTTATTACTAGTTTTATAACAGAAGAAACTTTTGAGGGTAACAAATAAATGTCACGCGATATTCGAAAGGGGTCAACATCAAATCAAACCCTTCTTCTAATAATGGAGGGACCCTGACTGCACTATATGCATACATTCTCTAAAAGCTTGGCTTCCAAAATGTCTCACATCACTATAATATCACAACTCATTTTTCTCTTCACTTTTGAATTTATATATGCCAAACTTACCGTACAATTTTCCTGGTTACAAACTTACTGTACATTTAAAAGTATGCAAATTGTTCTCGAAATAGAAACCTCGTTACTTTATTAAAATAAATTAATTTTGCAAAGAAACTTAAATGAAATACTTAAATAATATACGTCCAAAAAAATTGTCTTTATGTCTTTATTTTAAGATATTGACATAAACTCTTTTTTTGTGGTTTATTTCAATTTTAACACAGTACTCTTCTCTTTTCAGGTGGGAAGATGGCAATCTCTAATTTTAAATTAGCATTGAGCTTTTAAATATGAAAATTTGTCATTTACGAAACCAATATTTTGACTCTTGAGTGCTGTGTGTTGGGAGGGTTGGGGAGTTTTTTTTTTTGCTAAGAGGAGGGTGGGGGAGTTGGTTGGTTTCCATTCTAGTTTATAGTAAAAGCAGGCATTATGTAGGTAATTGATCCACTTTCGGTTGGTCTCAGTCTCATATCTTGGAATGAGATTTGTGGAAATTATTCAAAGCAAGAGTTGATCTAATTCATGTTGAAATTGGGCATTGAAAACTATCGACAACACTTTATTTTTATTTTTTTTAATTTATTTTTTTATGTCCTGTGTAAACTGTGTCTCATAATTTGTACAAAAGTGTTTATTTAGAAGCTATACATGCATGTCAAGAGAGGCACAGTTTACATACGTTATAAAATTATCAAAGAACTTAGTAATAAATTTCATAAGCTCTTTTTAAAAAGCCACGTGGGGGCCAAACTAAGCCTTACTACATGAGTGTTAAGACAGAATTGCTTATATTCTAGTAAAATGGACCAGAAAAAGTCCATGTCGTAGCATTTTAATCGGGTAGCATTTCCCCAGCTAATACAAACACAAAAGAAAGAATGCATGTGTAATTGTATACACCAAACAAATCTTCCTTTCAATATTTTTTTCTATTTTTTTAAAGGTAAATTATACTTTACACCCTTGTAGTTTGGACGTGGTGTCATTTTGGTTCCTGAAGTTTTAATTTTGTCCTTGTAGTTTCAATTTTGGTTCAATGTAATTCATTTGTGAAATTTTTACAATTTTTTTTTACAGAAATAGGTCATGTGATGCACACGTAAGATATTATTAGGGGCATGCATGATGATAAATTTGCTTAGACAAATTACACTTTACACACCTTTATTGAACCAAAATTTGTCAAAAATTATAAGAAAAATTGATGAATGGACTATATTGAACCTAAACTAAAACTATAAAAATCAAATTAACAAAATTAAAACTATTAAGACCAAAATGAAATCACTTCTAAACTACAAGGTGTAAAGTGTAATTTACCTTTATATATAGAGTAATATTTGGGGCACTAACACTTACTAACACACTCTATCTCTCTCCTAGTGGCATTACGGAATCGCAATGCCACTAGGAGAGAGATAGAGTGTGTTAGTAAGTGTTAGTGGATTTTGTTAGTACCCCTAGCATTGTCCTTATATATATATTTATATATATATAATATATATATGTTGGGAACATCTTTTAGAAAAATTCCAATTATAGCCACTGTATTACCACTTGTGATATAATATAAGATTCCAAGTTTCAAAGACTTTCACAGTAAAGCTGCACCGAAAGCATATTATAGCAAAATGTGAAGGCATTTTAGCATAGTAAATTCTTGGACAGGAAAATATATTAACTAGAGAAATTTTCATTTTCTAAACAAATTGACTACAAACATCATTTTACACTTTTACTAGGAAAGATTCTACATATATAAGAAAGGCTATTAAAAAAAAAAAAAAAAAAAAAACCATGGGTTCCTTTTGCCTTCTCTCCCTCCCCCTTCCTCTTCCTTCATTCACTCAAGATCGAGTTCCATGATTCCACCATATTTCTTCCTTCATAGTCCCAACAAAATGTAGTAGACGAGCGTGATTGGCAACGCGATTAGCATCCCAAAAATAACCCTGCAATTCAAACCATATGTAAGGGACAAATATGAGAGAAAGGAATTGGAAGAAGGAAAATGAGGATATAAGAAGGAAGGAAAAGGAAATTATGGTGTCCGCAGGGAACATAAAACTCACGCTGTGCTAAGAATGTCAGGGTGTACATTGTATTCCTTAGCAAAGACAAAGGGTACAATTCCTTGTGGTAGAGCAGCCTGTTTTTTTGATCCCCAATCCAAGCCCATGAAAAGACAATGAAATTAAATAAGAAACAAAAAAAATACATAAATAAACAAATTAAACGTTGTAATTTTGTAGTACTCCATTTTTTTTTTTTAATAACAAACACTGTCATTTGATTTGCTAGGTAATCCTAATTATGTATATTTGGTTAATTATGTTATGCTGTAACAACATAGAAATTAAAGTAGAGTGGAGCTGGGCTGCTGCCTGCTGGGTTGAAGATAATGCCATTCAGATTTTGGACAAAAAAAAAAGTGAGAATATTCTGAGCAAAAAATAAAAAAACGATTAAAAAATAATTCATTTAAAAATTGTAAATTAGTTTGAAGCTTAGATTCTTTTAAGTTGGATGGCTCATTGGTGTGTCAGTAGGAGGCAACATATAAAATGTATGTTTGTATGTGTATGTAATAATATATGTCTGGGGCCTAGAGTCTATTGAAAAAGTAGCATTTGCTGGGTGGCTGTTAATAGTTGTACTATCCCCTGTTTGTTTAGCAAAAAAAAAATTGTACTATCATTATCATTTATCATTATGTACTAGAGGAGTGTTTGGGAAAGTTCAAAACCGATTATGAAAATTTAAAAGCTATGTCTAACAGGCCTTCGAAGCTGTTTGGAAAATCAAAGAAGTAGTTTTGTGATTCAAAAGTGAACCAATTTTGCAAATTCATGCTCTGTCAGATTTTGCAATTTGGTAGGATCCATGTCCATGTCCGGTCCATTAATTTTCTTGAAATTGGTTGTTTGTTAAACAAAGAAAAACTAAATTGTCATGAGAATCACATAGAATAGGAGACATGAACTGAACTTAATCCTGATTTAAATAAACTTTTCCAAAGGGACCCTCTATAGTTGTATTTTGTTAGGCACAAGGCAACATTTATCTGACAGTAATAACAACATTTATCTTGGCTGATCCCTATTTTTTAAGACTTTAAAAATCCAGGTTGTTCATGCGTTGGCGCTTACCTAGTGTACATTGAAGTCTAATTCTATATAGAGTCAGGGTGTTTATCGTGTTTAAAAAAAATACGATCTGATGGTCAAAATAGAGACACTCTAAATAGAGACCGTCCTTTTAGAATTTTTGTGTATATATTATATATATATATGTGTGTTTTTAAAGAGAGAGAGAGCGAGGGGGGGGAGGGGGGGCATAGCAATATAGCATGGGCACGGAGAGGGGGAAAATGAAAGTGCAAAAGAAGGAATGAATGACCTGGACAATGGCAACGTGTAAGAGGACACCGCGAAGGCCAACAGCAATGGAAGCAGCTGCCATGACAGCTGGACCTGTAAGGAATCTGACGGCCATTGCAAAAGTTGCTATGGAATTCCCACATGCTATGATCCTCGGTTGCAATGCCATGAACAGACCTGTCCAGTCCATCATCAAAACCCAAATCACTCTCATCATCAATACCCATCTCACTAGACATTTTGATAGACCTTTCATCATCACCACCGCCCCCATACAACAAACTACTAGTAGAAAGTTAGAGAAAAGAAGCAGACATATATTATCATGACCATACTGTTTGCTTACTTTGCTTTAACTTTGCTTTCTTAAAAGAATTTAATAATGAAAGGCAGGCATGCTGGCATGCTATATAATCATGAAAGAGAGAGAGAGAGAGAGAGAGAGAGAGAGAGTTTTTTGATGAACAGAAGGGAGGTGTTTGTTGAAAATACTGACCAAGACTGAACATGGCCATTCCAAGTCCTGCATCAGACAGTATAGAAATGGACTGCGCTATTATCGCAGGCATCTGTACATGCCACCTACAAGTACAACACATCACCCAAACAGTGGTTTTTTTTTTTTTAGTGAAAAAAATTCAAAAAAAAAAAAAAAAACCCACAAAACATAACTTGAATTTGTTGAAGATCTTCATGGATTTACTGAGCAAGATATTAATTAAATAAATAAAAAAACCATCACAAAGATAGAGACCTGAATGAAACTAGAGACCAAGTAAGGCCAATCAAGCTTGAGTAAGTGTTGGGGTTTCTAATGAGTTTCCTCCAAACCATGATGAGAATAAGCCTTGTCATCACACTAGTTGGTGGCATAGCTTTCACTTTGTTATCCCCAACTTTAAGACCTTCATGGTTGTTCATTTCTCTCTCTAAACCCCTGTTTCCAAAGCTAAAATCATCTCTCTCCAAGTAATCTTCTCCATTGTCTCTATGACCTTCCACTACAAATATATATATATATGTATATATATATATTAACCAAATAATATTAAAATTAAAAAAAAAAAAAAAAAAAACAAACAAACAATTCAAAAAAACTGTGAATATATAAGATTTTGAAAAACTACCTTTTCCAGGAGAAACAGGGACTCTCACTTCCTTTGAAGGTTGTTCCAAAGCTCCATAATCATGGCCCCCAAACACATCAGAAACAGGGGAAGCACTTGAACTCCAAACAAACATGTGTAAATCTCTTGTTCCTTCCTCTCCCTTTGCTTGACCATTAGGCTTCTTCGCCATATTACCCCCAACAGCTTTCGACCCAGTCGGCGAAAACATTCCCGGGTTCGGCGCCGGATAATGCGCATTACCCGTGGCCAGTGCTGGCGGCGCCGGCGCACCACCATGGTAATGGAACCTCGACTTGTTAACGTTGGTCCCACCCTCTTCATCATAGTTCGACGGTCTCGGCGTCGGACCTCTCGACGCCGGAAGTCCGTACACATCGGAAGCACCGAAGTTGGAGTTCCGGCCGCCGGCGACCATGGAATAAAAATCGGTATGATTGAAACTGGACCCTCTCGGAGTTGGGTTTCGGGAGGATTGAAGAGAGTAGATCTCTGCATTCGTTAGATTCGATGGCCGTGGGGTTGTAGAAGACAAACCTTGAGACCTTCTCGAAAAAATGTCCGATCTCGAAGCATTTGATTTCCTCACAGTCACATGAAGCTTACCATCTTCCTTAATCTCAGCCTCTGTTTCCAATACTTGTCTTCCATCTAAAGACATCACATCGGAATCGACATGAATCGAAACAATCGTACCAGCAGTATCAGGAAATTGCTCTGAAATCAACATTCTCGCACCTCTGTATTCGAACAAAAACAACATCAAAGTGTACCAAATGATACATTGAAGAACAACAATCTGAACCATTAAACTACCAGAAAAATCTCCATACATTCCTTTGAGTAAAGGGATTCCCATAACCAGAGTGTTGGGAAGTGTAGAGAGAGAAAACAGAGTAATCGTCCATTCTAGGCAACCCCTTTTGCTCACTTTAGACCAAACGAATAGTATTGCGAGAACGATGATTTTCTGAAGTGTATCGGCGGCGATGAATCTCAGATTCATGGTGTATGGATCGTTGGTGGAGATGAAGTGGAAGGAGAGAAGAGGGACAGCGAAGAGGGCGACGAAGCGGTTGATACCAGAGCATTGATCTGGAGTGAAGATCTTCCACCATTTCACAGACCCATAAGCTAAGATCATAGCTACATACAGAGGAACCACTGCGGTCATCACATGGTAGAAGTCTAAGAGACTAATCATCTTTGCTGATCACTATAGCGTTTTTTTTTTTAAGAGAGAGAGAGAGAGAAAGAGAATGAAGATTGATGAAGATGATAGATGGGTTTAAATTTAAAGAGCATGTGATTTGGGGTACTTATGGGTAATGAGCAGAGAATATATACAACTATATAAGCAATTTTTGTATGCATACAAACACAAGCTTTGAGAGTTGCTAGCAAAGCTTGCACTTGCAGACTCCAAAGCACAATAGTGTAAGGGGGTTTTTTGTAATTTTTTTTTTAATTTGTTTTTTTCCTCTTTGTTTTAAGTTGTGTTTGGATTTGAGAGAGAGAGAGAGAGAGAAAGGGGGGAGTTATGTATATGGATGGGAGTTTTATTATTGAAATAAATTGGTAAGTTGGTGTGTGGCTCTATCTTCGATGGATTAATGGTATTTGTATAAAGTTTTGATAGAAAAAGCATTTTGGTTGGAAGTGGTGTGTCTATGAGTACTTTGTTTGGAGAGCTTTTTTCAATCTTTGGTAAAGACCCCTCTTGCCTTATTACTCATTCTTTTCTCTCTCTTTCTTCTTGGATTCGCTTTTTAGCGCTCATGGGCTGTTGATGGGCAATGGTTGAGCTTTCATGTACTCACTCCCTCCCAGTCCTCTGTATTTTAACTTGTATACATTACTATAATAATATTCTTTTTTTTTTATTATTATTATTGGGAGGGGGAGATATTTCTCATAAGTAGGGCTGTCCAACAAAAATCGAACCCGACCAAATCCGATCCCACCCGTGACTGTTTGGTTGAGTCACGGGTTTCACAAGTCAAACCCGAACATGTTTCGGATGGATGTCGATTTCTCCCTTCAAACACCCGACTATATCCGACCCGACCTGACCGTACACAACATGATTAAAAAATATATATTTTTTTTAATTACATACTATGCAATAAAACTTTGAATGTGCATGTATATATATGTATGTATATAATTTGTGTGTGTTGTACAACTCTATAACGATTGTTCTTATGTTTTTCTTCAGATCTATAATTTGTGTGTGTGTGTGTGTGTGTTTTTTTTGTTTACAGATCTATCATCTACACATTGTTGTTTTTACTTAACTGAATGTATAATTGTTTTTATTTTACAGATCTATAATTGTTGTTCCTCAAAATTTTAGTTCTTTACATTGTACAATTTTTCTTCACTTTGTTATTTTTAGTCGGGTTTCACCCGACCCAACCCGAAACCACCTGAACCCGAACTCACCCGAACCCGATGGATGATGAGTGGATCACGGGTGAGACAAGTCTGACCCGATCATGTTTCGGATGGATGGTCGGGTGAGGGTCAAACCCGACTCACCCGACCCGCGGACACCCCTACTCATAAGAAATCACATATTAGTTGTTAATCTACTACACAAGGGCAATATTGGAGAGTAAAATAACTTAATCATAACAAAAACAAGTTTCTTTAAACAATTAGTAGAAGTTACAAAAGAGACATTTAATTTTCGACAGATCTATAGTATTTATTGACCCCTTTTTATTATAGCAAGTTTTATTCCCTTTTTGGGAGCTCTTACAATAAGTGGGAGGATATATACATTAAGGATTTGGTTGTTCTTGGATTTAATGAGGGGAAAGTAAAAGGAAATTTACAGAAAAATTGGTTTTTTTTTTTTTTGTAAGTTAATATGAAAAACGATTCAAAAAATAAAAAAGAAAAGAGAATAAGGTGAGAAATATACTAAACCTTTTGAATGTTGTTAGAGCAACTGCAGTGGTGTAGTTTTGGGAAGGGTAAATTTAAGCTAGGTTCCTATACACAAATAGAGACGCACACGTACAGTGGTGTAAAGAAGGAGCCGGCATAAGGAATGGCGGCCGTGTGTGGGCCGGCATTGGGTTTGCCGGTTGGGGATGGGGCACCTTGGGGTGTGCCGGTTGTGTTTCGGCCAGCTATACCAGTGTCGTCTGTCTGTATGGTAACGAATTTAGTGAAAGTATAAACTTAAGTTTAGCTACTATACATGTAAAGTTCCTATTTAAGGAACATTGTGCAACACTTCGTACACTAACTCCCCTAAATTGCCCTACCAATATAACAAAACAAAACCTACCAGTGATGCTAACAACAATCTTGGTTTACAGCGATGAGATTTAATTTATACCCAACTGTGTGTGGAGATACTAAGCTATAACTTTTAGACCTAACTTACAATGACTTAGCACATATTACCTAAGTTGTAGTGGTTTTGTACAAGAGTAATACTATGCTTTCTAAATTCAAATTTCAAAAACTCATTAAATATCGTTCCAACATGATGATTCCCAAATCCAAGAGTAACGCTATGCTAGTAATGCTATGCTTCCCTAATATTTGGCACAAATTTTATTATGTCTATTCTCATTTTAGTCCAATCCAATTAAGTATTGCAAACTCAATTTGACACCATACTTTGTTGATTCAAATAGTTTATATATTTATCTCATTATCTTTTCTTATCTCATTATCAAATATGTATAAATAGACCCCAATTTTTTTTTGGAAGGTATACTTCCTCAGCCCCAAAATTAATTTATGACTCCGCCCTTGTGCATACCAATATATAAAGAGTTTGCCTTTACAAATTGCCTCGGAAAAGTTTTCTTAATTTATGGCATGGTTTAATTTCTTTGAAATGCCATACTAGCATTTTACACGCTTTAACCCATGGATACTAGTTAATTTCTTTTCTTTTCTTTTCTTTTTCAATCTCTTACATTGATTATGGCCGACACACACACAATTCTATTCATACTGAGGAACAAATAGGGGGCAAGAACTCCACTTAAGGGTAGTCCAACCCTTCCCCTCCTGTTGGAGAGAGGAATGTGATACCACTAGACCAAATGGTCATTCGTAGTTAATTTCTTATTAATGCAGCATGTTTTTGTTCAAATATATTTAATTGATATTTCCACTAAATTTATCTTTAGCCAAGCAAACCAAATGCATCATTCTATTCAGCCAACCAGAGGAGGGTCTAGTATGAAGCCAAAACAGCAAAATGTTAGCTGGAATTAGGGGTGGCAATTTTTGACCCGACACGACAATCCGATACGAAAATAAACGGGTTTGGGTGACCCGTATAAAGGCACGGGTTATAAACGAGTCGACCCGTTTGACATGATTAATAAACGGGTTGAAGCAAGTCCACCCATTTGACCCGATTAAGTATTTAAGTGTTGTTGGGGCATTTATTTATTTTTTTTAAGTTCTAAAAATAATTTTTTTAAATCTGGAAGTCTAAAATACAAATAATATAAATAAGAATTTTTATAAAAAATTAAATATATTTATTTTAAATATATATATATATATATAAACTATTTTTTTTTTTTGCTCACAAAAATAAATAGTAGTTACCAACTTACCAAACAAGTAAATTTATATATAATACTTAATAACTCTTGTAATAAAAAATAATAATTAATAACTAATAAGGGGCCCTAGGGAGAAAGCTAGAGCCTGGAAGCATTCATACATCAAGTATTGCATAAAAATAAAATAAAATAATAAATAATAAAAATAATAAGGGAGGAAGCCTGCCAGGATTGCTGGATTGGGAGAGAGACAAATTAGTCAATTAGACAAATACAACTGTTAATATTGATTCTTGATGGATAGCAAGTGAAGAGATTTCTTTATACAGTTAGTAAAAACAATATTTCTTCTTATTCATTTTATTAGGATGTGCTTGGGTGTTAACTTTATAATAGTTGGATATTGTCATATTTGTACTATTTTGGTGTTTAAGATGTACGTGTTAATAATTGATACATTTAATGGAAGACTTGTTTGTGTTCTTAGTAGGACTGTAAGCTATTTTCGAATAACCGAACCGAGCTAACCGGTCGGTTTTCTTAAAATTACCTACAACTAAAAAATTGATCCGACCGCCCAAATTGGCAAAATCGACCAAAAGGAAAAAAATTGACCAAACCGACCACTTCGGTTGGTTTTCAAAACACGGAAAAAATCGAAAATAAAAAAAAAAAAAAATCGAACCAAACCGAACCGAACTGAACTGAACCGATAACACCCTACACGGGTTAGACAGGTTAAACGGGTGACCCGTGTATGATCCGGCACGATTATAACCCGACACGATTATGACACGTTAAGAATGACACGATTATGACCCGACAAGATAATGACCCGACACGATAATGACCTGATACGATTATGGCCTAACACGACCCGATGTGCCACCCCTAGTTGGAATGCTATTAATTGTTTTTTTAAAATAATTGAATGCTATTAATAGTTAATAATAACTAATGAGCAACGATTTAGCATAATTGGTAAAAAGACTCTTCACGCCATATTTATACCATGATTTTTTTTATACCATAATTATATATATATATATATATAATCAGACTCTAGTGCGCATTGAACGAAATGGGTAGGCCTGGCAAATGGAGCTCGTTCCTACAAGCCCGTGTTTTTCATTTTCGGGTTTAAAGAAATTGGCACGCGGGCTGACTTCGGGTTTGCCAGAACTTAATTCGGGTTATACGCGGGTTGCCTTCGGGTTATACGTGTCACGCCCCGACGTAGCATAAATAAGGAAAGCGTTTAATTTCCTTTATGGACCCGTAGGTCGCGACAGTTTGAAGGATCGATTCCGTCCCAAACGTCGAACAACAATAAACAATAATCAGAGCAGAGCAATCAAGGCTTATAAAATTTTTCTAACTTATTACATCTTATGATACGGGGTCAACTAAGGCACAGACCGCCTTGAAACAAAGCAATAACTTAAAGTCTATTACAGTCATCCTTATAAACAAACAGTTCAAAACTTAAAACTTAAAACTTGAATATGCGATGATGATAACAGTTCTCTTCCAAAAGCAGCCATTCTCAATTAGCATAGTCATAATGTTCCTCCTGGTTATAACCTAAAAAGCTTGAACACGAATGTCCAGGACGCATCAACGTCGTCAGCTTTAAGAAGCTGGTGAGTATTAAAAGCATAACTTTGAATGTAAAACATACTCATTTACCTCTTTCCATTTTCAATTTTGTAAAATCAATCGTTTGACCACAGAAAGAATTCATTTTATAAAACAACGAGGGATATCTTAAAAGTCGTTCATTCATAAAAGCATATGTTCGTGTATGAGACAATGCACCACCCTCATCTTGCCGACTCTTTTCTCTCGACAGACACAACAACCCACTATCTTACTCCAGTATCTTTGAAACACTAAGATAGCCACACTTTAGCAACGGGGCGCCAGGGAGTGTCCAGTTTGCCTCACACTTTGGTCCGGGGTACCAGGGAGTGTCCATTGCCTCACACTTTGAATACCTAATCCGCCATGCAAATACCGGAGCAACCTCACGCAGAATCCAGACTCGGGTATCAGGGAGTGTCCGTAGGCCACACTTTAGCACTACCATGGGTGCCAGGGAGTGTCCAAGTTCGGCGTCACACACTTTAACGCTTCCATGGGCGTCAGGGAGTGTCCATATTTGCCACCGTCGCATTTCAAAGATACCCTCGCCGGAATCTCAATCACAACACACTTTGGTACTCACTTACCAGGGGGTGTCCACATCACAATTTCAACCGCACTCACTATACCACACTGACCATTACTCTTTTCCATACTAACCAACATTCACACTCACCATGCATGTACCGCTGACCCCACATGAATGACATGAACTTAAACATAAAGCAAAATACTGAATTAGAGGCACAACGTACGTACGGAGTTTTATAAGTCTTAATACATCGTTCTACTCGTTCAAACACAACCAGTTAAGATTCTGTTTTAATAAATATTCCCAAACAGGGCCTTAACAGTCCCTAAAAGTTGAACCAAACAGTCCTTAAACACAAAACAAGCAAAACCAGAATCTGCCAAAAATCGCTCGCGCGGGCCGCTCGCGCAACGGGTCGCTCGGGCGGGCCGCTCGCGCGATATGCCTAATTTTCATTTTTCTTATTAAAACTTTCCAACGGCCAGAAAACACAGGGCTTGCGCGCGCGGGCCGCTCGCGCGACGGGTCGCTCGCGCACGCGATCGTGGTGCGAGCTGATGCTGAGACTTCGTCTTCTTCCCCAGAATTCCCCTGTTTCAGTTTTAAGGGTCCATTTTGACCCATTTTGCAATTCCGAATTAAATATGGCAAGTAATATATGGATCTCTCCGGTTTTTGATGAGGATTAATAATCTACGATCAATTTAACATAATTCAAACCGTAGCTCACGAATTTTATGAAAAACTAAAAGTTGTCAAAACTTAATTCTTGATATACTTTTTCATATAAACAAATTAGGCCTCCATACTTTAAACATAGTCTATATATACCATATTCTTTCATAATTATCTAAGAAAACGGATTTTGGTTAAGATTGAAAAATCTTGATTTCTAGCTTTGAAGTTCATACGTACAATCAACAATGGTGTATTATCAAATAAACTATACTAACAGTAAATAAGCATATATTACATCCAAAGTGAGTTGATAATACTCACTGATTGAAGCTTTGGAGATTTAGTTGAGAAAGAAATTAGAATTTAGCAACCCAATTGAAACTTCAAGCTTGAAGCTATGGAGGATTGAGCTTCCTTTCTTCCTAAAATTATAGCTGCAAGTCTTCCTCTCCCTAACTGAAACTCTCAATTTCTCTTTGAATTTGGTAATGTGCAGTGTGTGAGTGTGTGGTGTATAAATAAGCTCTACAAATTTGAACTTGGAGGCCAAGTCTATTCTCCAATACTCAACAAAATGTTTTGTTTCAAATTTCTAATTGAACTAATAATCAGAATATACACAGATACATACATTCGTATACACATTCTCAGATGTTTGAAGAGCCAAGTTAGGCTTAAGGGGCAAGTAGGTGTATAGGGGTCAATGTGGGGATGTTTGGGAATTTGGCTTATGGCATAAGATATACACATACACACAAAGCATTCCCAAACAATGCCTTAACCAATGATTAGTTTGCCATAAATGGAAATAAAGTGTATGTTAAATCTAACTTTACATCACTTCCAAAATCTGTGGAAGTTTAATACGGCACGGACAGTTTTAAGCACAAACTGGTATTTTTGTGACACGGTGTTCACCACAAAAATACAGAAAACTCATTTTATCGAAAGAAACAATTTTTCGGTTTTATAAAAAATACAGTTTGAGTTAGAAGAGTACATTTTCACCATTTTTGGAATACCGACTTTGAAATTCACACGGACATTACTAACTTTACAGAAATTGCAATTTGACCCCAAAAGAATTTCAACATGAAATGATATAAATAACAAGGTTCTAGAACATAAGGATTTGTAATTGAAATAAAAGCGGGCAATACACATTGATTAAGAATATGATAATGCAAATACAGATTAATTATGGAAATGTCAGATTAAAATTAAATGCAAATGCAGGTTGTTACAATACGCGGGTTATGAAGTTAGGGTTCTCTCCCTCTCTCTCAAAACAGACGACTCTCTATCTCTCTCTGTCTCTCTCTCGTATAGCATCAAGAAGATCCTTCTTCAACTGCGAATCAACTAAGATCGATGAGTCTCTCTCCGCCATTTTCAACTGCTAATCAAACTTTAACTTCAAGCGAAGCTACATCGGGTAGATCGACAGCGAATCAACCTTTTCAACTGCGAATCAACCTTTTCAGTCGAGTAAGGTAAGATCTTCTACTTTGTCTCCTTCATTTTTTCAGTCGAGTAAGCTACATCGAGTAAACTCAAAATATGTTTTCTTTTTTCTTCCAAATTATGGGTTTTTATTTCTGTGGCTATTCCAAACGGGTTCTGTTTTTCTCTCTCTCGAACCAGAATATATATGAAATTTGTGCCTATGAATCTACATATCCATATGTATATGTCTTTGTATATGTATGTGTTTGCTACTGTTCATGCACAAATTTTTTAAATTGCAATAGTTTTTGTAAATCTGACTTTGGGTTTTATAGGTATTCACTGTTCTTGTGGAATTTGTTTTAATATCATGATACATGATACATGAAACTTCTGATATCATGATACATTATGTTGCATTTTTTTTTTCTTTTTGGGTTTCACATTCTTCAATACCCAATTTGAATCTAAGTTATCAAAATTCCAATTGAACATAAAGGGTCTGTTTGGAATTGGTGTTTAGTAATTGGGTTGATTACTTTACTTCTTTTTCTATGATGCCTAACTAAATTCAGTTAGACAATTAGGTGTTGATTACTTTACTTCTTTTTTTCTTTTTCTATGATTCCTAACTAAATTGAAGGAAAAGAAAAATAAAAGGAGAACAAGTAGGAAAACTAGTTCCTTAAATTCCTTTGTATTGTCCTTTGTATTAAAAATTACAAGGATTTGAAAATTTAATTGTAACTCAAGAAAAAAAAGGTAGCTATGTATCTCGAACTTCAATATTTTTAACTTCTCTCTCATTATATTTTCATTCCTTCATCTTAATACAATAATGTGGTCAAGGACTATCTGAAGCTATTGAAAATGACTCAATTGTCAAAGTTAGAGGTTATCATAATAATGTAGGCCAAACACTCTTAGGAGAACCATAATTTAGTATCTGCTAATGTCTTTATGTTGGGTAATTAACTATTGATTAGACCTTCCTTCCTCTTAACTATCCATTTCAGCGTATAGTTGGTTTTCTAACCCACTCTTCTACTGATCGTTCTCGTGGTCCTTGGACTTCTGTTATAAGTCAAACCACGCAGTTATTTATCAGAAAACAAATGTGGTTGAACTTGACGAAGGCAACATATGCTTATAGGTGGCTCTGTTTCTGTATATAAATTAGAATTGGTGTTTCCGTATCGTCGACCACAATGATTTAGATGGCCTATGTGGAGATGACGTTATGGCCTATACCCCTGATCGAGAAACGATTACCCAATTGTATGCAGTCTTTAGTAGACACTAGACAGTACACAAGCTCAGATTTATTGGAAAAGAAAGTAGTAATACATTGATTGATTTGAAGGTAGTGAAAACAATCTCAAAATAACTTGAATACTAAGTGATATAACTGAATAAATGTCAATTAAATCAAATTTTAGTGGCCAAAGTTCAAGTCTGCAGCAACACTTTTGCTGTACAGAATTTCAATGGTAAATTAAATGCATTCCTTCTAGTAGTTAAAACTAATGAATTTTCCGCTTATTTGCTTCAATCGAATTCATTCAAAAATGGGGTTTGTTTAAATTATTGATTTCCTAATAAGTCTACAAGTATATTTGCATATTGGGCTTCTGAATCTAAGTCTAGATTTTCGGTTGTCATTTTCTGGCTGAGGACAGTGATTGCAAATACACATGCATGGTCTGCAATAATATTTCTGCTTTGGGAGAGAAGTGTATATGAATATAATCTTATTGGACATTGAATCTTCTTATGTTTCAACCTTTCTTCCAGAAAAGGATAGGGAGCTGGGAGCTGCTCATAGTGAAATCAAAGCATTGAGATCGTCTGAAGTCCTAAAGGATAAGGCTGTAGACGAGGTACTAAAAGGAACTCATGACTTTAAAATTAGTATACACACGCACGCACACACGTGTAGCATACTAAGAGACGCTTGATGCACACACTTGTATGATTATTATATAAAAGATCTCAGGCAGTGCAAAAAAAAAAAAAAATTACAAGACAGCTAAATGCCTGGTGTAGTAGTATCGATACTTATATTTCTTTGAGTCAAATGAAACGATATCTTTATAGTGTGCAGCGTATATTCCTTTGAAAATATTTAAAGATAAAATCATTTGGTTTTGTGTAAAAAGAAGATATATAGTGCTTTCATTCTATCCCTAATCAAAAGTCCACCATTCTCCATTTATACTTTCGATGTCCTTTATAGCTTACAGATGAACTTAATAATTTGGATGAGAAGCTGAGAGTCACCGAGAGTCTTCTTGAGCAAAAGGTATGTTTCATTTTTATTCAATTCATTGTTTATAGAATACAACAATGCTAGGATAGAAAGATAGTTCTTGGTAGTCATGCTTACACTTTTAAATATCTTTTGATTAGTTAGAATAGAAAGACAAGCAACACTAGGTATATGATATATGTATTGTACACACTTGTGATTATTGTACACACGTGATATATTAAGTATTCCTATAACTACTGTCGCGTCAGAGTCATCTTTCAGCATTGGAGGTCAAATCGTAGGAAAATACCGAAGTTCAATGTTGCCTACGAATGTCGAGGCTTTGCTATGTACAAGGGATTGGCTATACCGAACCAAAGGTAAAGTGTTAATATTTCTATTTGATGTCTAATTTTCTTGTGTCTATTTAACATTGTTTTAATTTAATATAGCCTTTGATGAATCTGAGGAAGAACTTGTTGAAGACTTTGAAGGTGTAATTGCGGGACCTGGCTAATGTTGAAATTCTTTTGATTAGGTATAACAATACATGTTCAATATCTCTCTATGTGTTCCTTTTACTTTTATTTTTTTAGCTAGTGGCTCATTTTTTTTTTAATGGTTCATTTACAGGTGCATTTTGTGCTTATGAACTGATAGAAGAGATGGGAGGTGATTCGATGGGAGAAGATGAGAGTATTTAGCTTAGTTGTGATATAATTTTGTTTTCGTGAATTGACAGAGGAGATTCTATCTATGGTCTGTAATATAAGTATAGTAGGACTGTAATTTGGTTGATATTATAAACTCAAATAGTAGTAAAGTGTATATACATATATATATATATATGTGTGTGTGTGTGTGAGTATTTTTTTTTTGCCGGAACAAGAATGATTAGTTTAGTTATGATATTTTTTTTTGGAGCTTTTAAACACAATAAAATCTATTGTGTTTAGCCCTACAACAGATGAATAATTGCTAACTTAAATAATTAGTTTTTTTCCACCTAAATAGATTTGATCAAGTTAAAAGTTAGAGGGAAGAAAGTAGGGCAAAAAGGGGAGGGGGAAAAAAATTTAAAAGGCTAAAAAAAAAAAAATTATACATATATAGTGCAAAAAAAAATTTATAAATATAAATAAATATTTTTTACTAAAAAAAAAAAAATAAATTTAAAAAAAAAAAAAAAAAGAATCGGGCCATGGTTCATAACCCGATCCGGCCCGCCGATAACCCGACCCGACCACAATCAAACACGACCCAAATCCGGCCCAGGCCCGAACCGACCCGAACCCGCCCATTTGCCAGGCCTAGAAATGGGCTTAAAAAGCCAGAAACTTGCCCCGTGGACCCGTGTAAAAGAGTTCAATTCTTTCCGAATTGCCCCTAAAATTTGTCTCAATATTTTTGGATTGTTTTCCTTATTTGGGATGAGATTTTACAATGGACAAACACAGTTTCCGGCCCAAATGCTTTAGTTCAATAGTAAGTTAACTTTTATCTCTGCATGTTAAAGTTGAAACAATGACAAAAATATAACATTGTAGTTGGTATGTAATTAGCATAGCCAATTAGTACACTACTCCTCTAAGTCCTCCTCACCAAAGTAAACCAATCTATACAGGGTTGATTCTGAAATGACAAAAATTGTCCGAGGTCTCAAGCGAACTTTTATAGGGACCTAAATAATGAGGCATCTACAGTCTATACTCAGTTTTATAGAAATTAGGAAGAAATTAGGCCTAAAAATGATAAGTTTCTTAGAAATTAGGAAAATTAGAAAAAAAAAAAAAAAAAAAAAAGCCTAAAAATGATAAGTTATATAGAAATTAGGAAGAAATTAGAAGAATATAGGCCTAAAAATGATAAGTTTCATTGAAATTAGGAAGAAAGTAGAAACAAAATAGGCCTAAAAATGATAAGTATCGTGAAAATTATGAATAAATTAGAAGAAAATAGGCCTAAAAATGAGGCCTCATTTTGAGGCTCCATGCTGTTGCTTGAAGGATGGCCTCAAGGCCGACCCTGAATCTATAAAGAGTCCATTTTTTTTTTAACTCTGGTCGCCTTTTCTAAAGCGAATAGCTAGTCTTGACATAAGTATGTTTAAACCTAAGCCCTAATTTGATATAAGATGAGATCCCAAGCCCATTTTTACTCTTTCCAATTACTTAGCGGAACAGTCACACCACGTCTTAATACTGTCAAGTTAAAGTTGTAAACTGATTGAAATTTTTACCATAAAGGAAAAAATAGTTACAGGAATCAAGTATAACATTTAGACATTTATGATATATTGATGTGTCATATTACATTGGTATGATAACAGTGTGATGGTCATGGATCCAGGAATAAAGCTTAGCGGGGGCGAGCTTAATAATTTCTAAAAAAAAAAATTAGGGGGGCAATTATGTTAATTAAAGCATATTTATATATAATACAAGTATAAATAGAACTGAGTTTTTAAATCTACGGGAACGGTCTCTCCTGCTCTAGATCCATCCTTGGTCACCTTGATAACTACTGGTATTGTAGAGGCACAATTTGCAAGGAGAATCAAACAGAGAGACTTTACGCTCCGTTTGTTTTGATGTAAAATGATTTCTGGAAAATGCTTTCATAATTAGTACATGAAAGTATTTTCCAAAAATCATTTTACATCAAAACAAACGGAGCGTTAATCTGTTCCAACACAAATTCGAAAAAGCAAAAAGCTCATTCCTCCATCTAATGAAGATCTGCAAATGAAGCTGCAGATTGGCTTGCAGCTGCTGCTTCTTATGGTTCTCTTCCTTTACCCTGTTACAGTTGTCTAGAATTCTGTTTGTCGAGCCTGTGGAAATAGGTTGATTTTCAGTTTGTTAATGAATTTATCTTCTGACCCCTCAAAAAAAAAATTAAAAAAAATTAGCATGGTTAGGTCATCTTAGCCCTTTAATCTCCAAGCATCCTATATATAACGTACGACCCAAAATGTTTCAAAATATTTAAGTCCAAATTACTAGTAGCTCAACCCATCTCACGACAGAGAAATTATTCAGTAAGATCATCACACACGTCATATGTTGATATGGAGTGGCCAGGGGCGGAGGCAAGGAGGGGCTAGGTGGGCCCAGGCCCCCTTGAAATTTAGAAAATAAAAATTTTAGTTTTAAGTATTTGGGATATTTTCTTTTAGGCCCTCCCTAAAAAAAATAACACACTAATAAGGGAACAAAGTAAAAAAAAAAAAACCACATTTAAATATAATTATATAGATAGACTCCAAAAACATCCCCCTTAAGTATAAGAAGGATCTAGTTTGCAATTCTTACATATAATTCTACACATAAAACCAATTTCACACATAATTATGTATAATTCATCCCAAAAAAAAAAAATCGCCAATATGCATAAGTAAGGCTTGGTTTTTAATTATACACATTAAGCCAATTCTACACATAATTATGTATAATCCAAAAAAAAAAAAAATTGCCAATATGCATAAGTAAGGCTTGGTTTCTAATTATACACAATACTATACACATAAGTCAATTCTACACATAATTATGAATAAGTAGACTTAAAAAAAAAAAAAAAAAAATATCGCCTCAGTGGCTTGAACCTCTGTTTAGCTTAGGCCCCCTTGACGAAAAATCCTGGCTCCACCCATGAGAGTGTGGCAAAGTAAATGAACTTATACTTACATATTTTTTTAGAACATCCACAAAGGTGTAGCTTATACCACAACTTAAGGTAAACTTAGGTTTGTCGTCACAGTGGTGTAATTCATACCACAAAATTAAGTTTGGTATAATAGTGAAACCTAAGTTTAGTAGTGGTAAAGAGAAACGACAAAGAATATTCCAACCGCTTAGGACCAAACTGCAAAGTTCTAGCAGTTTGGTGACCAAACGGTTAAAACTCCACCGTTTGCAAATCATCAAAATCTCTAGCATATGACCAAGTCGATCATAAGTCTGGGCATTTGAACAAGTCTCAACCATTTTGAGATCAAACGGTCGGGACTTGATCATGTGTTGATGAAATGATAAAGTGTCCGTTTGATCATCAAACATTCATCTCTTAACCGTTAATTTCCAACTAACAGTACTGTTGTGAACCTCCACTTTCTCGTATCATACCTTAGTTTAAATATATTCTAAATTCACCTAAACCAATGTGGAGCTCTTATAGGCACATATCTAGGTGTTTTTGAAGTGTGCATGCGTACGTTAGTATGCATAAACATTGATTATGAGGCATTTCGGTTTCATACGTGGGTTCAAAAATTACGTAAAAGAGAAAATTGTGAAAATCTAAGGGCTTGTTTGGTAACGTTGTCGTTTTCTGTTTTCTGTTTTTGTTTTCGTTTTTTAAAAAACGAAAATTGAAAACACGTTTGGTAACGTTTTTGTTTTTTGTTTTTAAAAAACGTTTTCAAATTTTGGGTAAAAAATGAAAACAGCAAAGAGTCGTTTTGAGTTTCCTGTTTTTTTTTTTTTAAATCAACAATGTTACCAAACAAGTTTTTGTTTTTTTTTTCAAAAAAAAAACCAAAACTGGTTTTCGTTTTTAAAAAACTGAAAACTCAAAACAGAAAACGTTACCATGCGAGCCCTAGTTTTCATATCATTCTCATTTTCTTTTTAAATCATTACTATCATTCTCCTTAAAACTTCTATAAATTGTTTTTATGAACGTACACAGCGTTGAAAGCATGGTAAAAGCTGATTGGCGGCTTTAAATTAAGAACCAATAACTCATTGGGTGAAGTTTGAAAATAAAATTAAAAAAATCAAAAGATATGTTAAACTAAAGTCCCAGAAGTTATAGTAGTAGTAATAATTAACATACAACAACAGCATTGAAATTAATGATAATGGGCGGCAAAGTGTTAGAGGAAAAAGGAGGCAAAGATTAGCGTGTCACTCTTACAACTGCCTTGAAATTCAAAACCCCAAACACAATGTTTTATTTGCACAAATTACAATCAATAATGTTACACACACAACCAAATGCACAACCAATTGCACAACATTGCTTAAAGTGTGTTGGACTTTGTGCTAAAAAGCATGTACACACACTGTACATTATTTTGTGTGTACAGGTTTTTTAGCACACAGTCCAACATTTTTAAGCAGTGTTGTGCAATTGGTTGTGCATTTGGTTGTGTGTGTAGCATTACTCAATTACAATACATACACCAAATGTACATGAGGGTTGGTAATGTTTTCAAAGAGCATAAAGGGCAATACATTTGATTAGTAGTTATTTATGGGTTTTATTAACTTTTGTCTTTAGGGCATATGTTAAAGTTTTAAAAGTGAAAATAAACAAGAGGTACAGTGTAGGTTTTAGAGTCCGGTGTGAGGTTTAGTGTTTGTCTCATTTATTTTTTTCCACTTTTGAAATTAACCTTAACATATGCCCTAAGCGCACATGTTAACAAAACCCGTTATTTATGTGTTATCCAAACAAATCCCACTTTTTTAAATTTTTGTTTACTTTGGATTTCCAAAAAGATTTTTCTCCTCACAAAACTCTGTGCTCTTCCTCAATTTCGATAAAGAAATTAAAAGCATTTTTTTAATTTGCTCCACGTGAGGTTGAAGTCTTGAAGGTGTCAATTTTTTTGTCGTCTTGGTTCGGTTTGAATCACTCAATTCAATATTAGTGGTAGTTTTGAGTTAGAAAAGCAACCTCCAACCATGACCTAAATGCACTGTGAAAATTCAAAACGGGCCAAACCAACTGAAAGGACCCGGTTTGGAGTCCGTTTGGTTTTGGGTTTTTACCATGAGTAATGCTATGCTTTTCAATTTAATTTTTTTCCCCAAAAGTCTTTCTCAACACATGAAACAATAGACCAAATTAATTTTGATTGGTTGATATTGAAGTGGTGCTACCACATGTCTTGGACAACTTTGCCCTCATTCCAAGTAACGGATCGAGCTCTCTTCGGCTAGGCAGTTTTTCCTGCTCGGTTGGACCTTTGTGATCACGGTTCCAGTAGGGAGGCCTTGTAAGTTCATCCTTAGAGCATCTACAAATGATTTTATCTCAAACTCTGCATCTCCCATTTTGTCATCCATGCTGAACGTGTCGTGGTCGTATACAGTCTGATATATCATATAATTATGACGATGTTCATAAACTTTAGCATTAGAAAATGTAGACAAACTAGTATCAAGTCAGAATAAACTGGAAGAATGTTTTTTAGGCATAGCTAGTAAGGAATTTTGTGGGGTCACATATGCATCTAACTTTCTTTTCTTTTTCTCATTTTTTTTCTTCTTCTTTTAGTACGGATTCAATTAGGGCTTGCTTGAATATCGTTGAATGCAATAGTTGCATTCGTAGCTTTAAATGGAAATTTAACTAAGTAGATTACAATATCGAAGGACTTAGAAAATTATTCTCATTTCAAACTGATGGTTAAAACCATGAATTTTTCATTTCAAGAAAGAATGCATACAACAATAAATATATTGAAGTCTCTTAAGTATGACGGATTTTACTGCAAGAAACTATCAAAATTATGAATGATACAACTCAAATTCGAGTGACAACTAAACGATTTCAAAAAAATCAGCCAACAATATGAATTACAGAAGAAATTGAACTATCCTAATTGAGTCCTGATAGTTCAACAAAATGACTATTGAATATCTCTCAAGATCAGTTTTTTTTTTATTTTGTAGAGCACTTTAGATTCTTTGGGTATTGCAAAGTGAGTATAGCTCATTTGGCTCTAAGTTAAGTCTTAGGCCCCTATAATGCACGAGTATTTGGCACCCACCCTTCTCACCCAGTATGTCGTCCAAGAAACTAACTTCTAGAGACCTTTGCTTTAATTGATCTAATAGTAGAAGTCAATCGCATGTTGGAAAGACAGCAATCAACTTACCAGCTTGATTGCAGCATTAGGATCCGAAATGGAAAGAGTTAAGTCTTCATTCCACTCTGGATTCACATCTTTCCTTATAACACGAGTCTTCAGTTTCTGCACCAAATTTCCACATTCAAAAAGATTGACACCAAGAAATAGATTAACAATAAGAAGATGAAAAAGATTAGAAGAAAAAAATATGAAATGAAGGAACACCTAGTATAACAAGGAATAAAAACTAAGGAACTTAGATGTAATCAAATAAAATTCAATTTAAGAAATAAAACTAAGTAATCTTTTAAATCTTCAACCCTATAACTACTATATTACAAGCCTACCATTTTACAAGCGATTATGACTATCAGTAACCTTAATCTAGAAAATGAGAGGTATATGTTGTGCTAGTGAACATGACTAAGAAGGGTTCGAGCACTTACTTATATTATTGAAGGCAATATAGAAGTTATCAAACTATTAGGTAGTTGAAAGTTCATAACATAGAAAGTTCAGAACACAGAAACAAATGTAGCATTGTGTCCACAAATTGATCGAAAATATTTACACTATGAATCATGAAATCCAAATATTTACACTATGAATCATGAAATCCAAGGTGGAGAGTTCGATTTCAAATCCAACGATTTCTTTATCTACGAATCCGCAATTACGCAACTCAACCCTTCTCCGCAAACTCTTTCTTGGATGCGCAAAACAACCTATTCCCCTTTCCGACGACTCGGTGACCTGAAGACAAGCACATAGTTATAGAAGCTATTAGGTAATTCAAAGTTCATAAACAGAAACTAATGGAAGAATATGTCCACAAATTTATCTAAAATATTAATCTCCGGAAACCCAACTTATTAAGGGAACACGAACATATTCTTTGCATCAAAAGAGTTCCAAAATTGCCCCCTAATGAGAGATCTTTCACCATAACTAGTGAGGGTGAAATTGGAAAAATAGTGAAATTTTTTAATTGACTTTTAGAGGAGATGGACATAATTTTGGGACAACCAAAATGCTCTAATTATAGGATGAATCGTGAAATCCAAATAAAAGAGTGTTAAAATGACTAACTTTGATACCATCAACGCACGTGCAATGGTTTCCCTAGTAATCATATACTTGCAACTTATGAGGTGAAATATCAGAAGACAGTATATATATATTATATTGTAGAACTGTGTGACTAGGACACACAAAAATATGACTAGGATATGATTTGTGTGACTAGGATGAGATTTGTGACTAGGATAGTAAGGGTAAAAGTAAAGTGAATATGAGCCCTCATTGCCCCCCTCCCTCTCTCTCTCGAGAAAGCCATTACACCCCACCACCTCTCTCTCTCACCCACACTGACCAACTCACCGATCGGCCACACCCCTCTCTTCTCGCTCTCTCTCACCCTCCACCCTCAGCGACTGTTTTCCCTCTATCTCCCTCTTGTGATACTCTCTCTCTCTCTCTCTCTCTCCCTCTTCTGTAGGCCCCCGCCACCACTGCCCCCACCCCACGCGTCCCCGCCAACCATAGCCACCGCCACAACCAAAGATATATCTTCTCTTCTTCTCCACCAGTTGGCCACCCACTCAGTCCGCCGCGGCCATATGTGAGGATGCCTCACCTGCCAAATCTAACAAATTTGGTATTCTCTTTCTCCAAAAAAAAAAAATTAGGTACGCTCTTTCTCAATTTTTTTTTTGGTTCTCTGTTTCTCAGATTTTTGTTTTTTTTTTGTTTGGTACTCTCAACGGCCATATCCCGATTTGGTTTTTTTGTTTTTTGTTTTTTTTTTTATAATTATTTTCCTTGAAAAAAAAAATTAGGCCACACAAACATACACGAAAAATGTTATGTTGTGATTGAAAACCCATAGCAGATTTTTGTTTTCTTCCAAACTCATGAATTTGATTCTAGTGATTCTTAATTGCTATGTTGTGTACACACGGACACAGTAAGCATATAGTGAACAATATCATCTGATCTTGCTGATTTTAGATTTGCTTTTATAGTAAAATTAATAATTAGAATTTCAACATGTATATTGCAGAGCTGACCCCAACTATCATTTCTCTATGTATTTATTTCAAACCTTTTTTTGTTAGCTATTTGTGCCAGAGTGTAAACATGCTCATAACTTTTCATGACCATATTCTTTGCGCTCTCTCTCTCTCTCTCTCTCTCTCTCTCTCTCTCTCTTCCCTTTCTTCTTTTAAAAGTTAGGATCTTGGGTTTCATTGAATTACTTTCTACTTTCCTTTGTGTGTAAAGGAAAGAAAGGTCTCTAATTGTAAAATTAGCTTATCTTTCATGGTCTGACCAAAACATCTTTCAAACAAATTATTAAATTCGTTTATTCCAATTTTTCATCTTTTGGTGTTTTTTTCCCAATTTTTCTCTCATAATTTTTCTGTTATGGTGTGATGTGGGTCCTGTGTATCTTTCATGGTCTAACCAAAACATTGTTTTGTGAAATTAGTTTTCTAGGAATTTATTCTTGGAATGCTACAAGAGAGGTGGCCAAATTTAAGGTGTGCTGTCAGTGGTCAATCAGTGGCCAATTTTCATACTATTTACCAAATCATGCATATTTGGTCTTAATTTTGGATTCATATTTTGGAATTTTATTTTCTTTCCAAAATTTTGGTCCAAATTTTAGGGTAATTGTATCTCTCTTAACTACCTCTTCCTAAAATTATTATTTTGGGGTTCTACTTTCCAAAATCTTCCTAAAATCTCTATCTAATTGGTATCCTATTTTAACTTACGCCAACTATCATTTCTCTGTGTATTTATCTGAAGTGTGTATTATATAAGAAATGCTACATATATAGAACGTGTTGACCGTTCATTGAAAGATATATCTAATTGGTATCCTATTTTAACTTACGCATCCATATGAATTGGATTTGAGATATCACGTTTTTTTTTACCCTGTCCAAAATCTCACTATTCTTCGGGTTTGAATGAGTCATCGAACTGGTGATTCGGCGATTACAAATATGAGATATGTGGTTCAATTGTAGCATTGCACACGTTAAACATTCAATCATGTATAGAATTGCTCACTAAGCGTAATGCTTAAGAAAACTGTTTTCCTATTTCTGTTGTGGTACATAACAACCACCGCAGGTTTGGAGCTATTTTCGAAGAGGAAATGACAAGCGTTGGGAGAAATGGGAGAGATGGGGGAGATTTGGGGCTAGAGCATATGAACTCTCTTTAAACTTGTAAAAAGTTGTAAATTGTAGTTTCTCTAATGATAATGTTTGTACTTTGGTTGTAATTGGGAGCTTGAGCCTTAAACTTGTATTTTGGTAGTTTGAAATTGAATTTGGAAACCTATGTATAATCTCCCTTGTATTGATCAAGTATGGTGCAAGTTAGTAAATAGGACCATCTCGGCAAGTCCGGATGCGTCATAAATGTTGTAGACAAGTTTTATTTGTGTGTATGATATTGGTTTAGCTTTGAGTTCATTCCCAACCAAATTTATGAACTTTTGAGGATAATTGACTTTCAAGGCTTTAAAGTTTGTTTTGGTTCAAATGAATTGAGTTCATGGATTACATTGATCCAATTGTAGTTGTGTATGTGTTTCATAAGTTTGATTTATGTTTAAACATGTTTAGAAATATGTTTGAAATGTTTTCTTGGAGGCCCAAGTGGTTTGGTATAATTTAGGTATGAATTGGGAATGTTTAAGTAGAGTTTTTAGTAGCAAAAAGCTGTTCTGTCAGACCCAGATCGATTCGGATTAAAGGGTGGATCGATCCGGCCCTTTTCGAGAGAATTACTGCCAAAAAACAGGAGTACGGATCGATCCGGGTTAAGGGCGGATCGATCCGCCTAGGCTTATCACAGCACGTCCGCTTTTACAGAAACGTGTATAACTATTTCTAGAAAAATCGGATTCACACGCCGTTTTTTGCATTGGAACCGGGACTCAAAGACCTATATTTTGGTATAAAATTTGATATAATTTTCTAAATGACCATTTTGCCCTTGGGGCTATTTTGTCACAGCAAGGTCTTTTCTGCTGGTTTAAATCATGTTTTTCCTCAATAAACTAGCATGTTTTAATGCTTATTAGTGTATTTTGGGTGCGTATGTTCTTGTTACACATATCCTAATCTGCCGGGACGGGTTGGGGTGTGACAATTAAAGACTTAAATACCTAAGTGCTGGAGAAAAAAAAAACAACTGAATAGGAAGGCCATGTTTGGCTTGGCTTAGTGCAAGGAGATGTTTGGCTAGTAAGGCAATTTTGAGAAGGCTTTTCAACATAGTTTTAAGTGGTGTATTTAATTCAGAAGTACCGGGATGGCTTGTATTATTTAGTCCTTTTTGTACAGAAAATTAGTATATTTTTGGTGAAAGTCAGTGTATTGATTATTAGTGTATTTATTTTATCAATGTATTTGGAAAACACTTGACTATTTGAGAAATTCCATGTAAATATCTCAACTAATTTTTGGTACTGAAATCGAGTCGTGACATCTGGAACTTCTGTTAGTGAAGAAGATTTGGTTCTGTATACGGTGAATGGCCTTTCACAAGATTACTCATCTCTAAAGACAATGCTAAGAGCTACCTCACAATTGGTCTCCTTTTTTTTATCTTCAAACCTTGCTTCGATCAGAAGAGATTCATGTTACTAGAGATTTGGGAATGGTGAATGGTGCGGCACTCACAACAGCCTTGTCTGCTATGACAAATAATAATGTGTCTACGGACAAATCCCAATTCTTGGGAATCCAAAATTTTCAGAATATCAATCCCAATGCCCAAAATTTCTAGAATATCAATCCAAATGCACAGAATTTCCAAAACTCCGCTCCTAATGTGCAGAACTTTCATAACTTCAATCCCAATAGTTACTTTAGAGGAAGAGGAGGCAGGAACAGGAATTTCAAAGGTAGGGGTTTTGGCAGAAATAATTCTACAAAGTTTCAATGTCAGATCTGTGGAAGAAACAATCATAATGCTTCAAAATGTTATCACCGATTTAATCCATCTTTCCAGGTTCGAGGTTCTCCCCAAGATCAATCATATGAATAGCCATTGAATTCTAATTTTCAAAATTACCCATAGCATCAATTGTCTCACGCATATTTTGCTTAGTCCACCCCTCAACCAATTCTTCAATCTCAACTAGTGCCTTCTCAACCAATTCTTCAGTCTCAAATCCCAATTTCTCAACCTCAGTTCAATTGAAATTCTTTTCAATTCTTCACTTTCTTCAGTATTTGGGAAAAATCATAGTTATTGCACATATCACATATTCCTAGCAATTTATCACAAATCAAATATAAAAATAGGAAATCATATGTATATAGACAATGTAGTCTACCTTGCCCTTGAGAAAGAAAATTGCAAGAGAGTTAGAATCCAAGAGGAGAAGAAGACCCAAGAATTAGAGCTTCAATGAACAAGAAAAATTAGAAAATCCTTCTTCCTCCTCTAGTCCATAGCTTGAGTTCGAAAACACCAAGTTGGAAAATAATGACACCAATAGAGAGCCCTTGACTAGTTGATCATATTCTCCTTTAATAGCCTTGTCTAAAAAACAAATCTTTAAAACCCAATGGAAGCTTGAAGTCATAGTAACCATGGGGGTTTTAGGTTCTTCCAAATAAGATAGAGAATGAGGAGTATAGAGAGAGAGATATATAGGATAAGAGAATGAAAATAAAAGAGAATAAAATGAGAACGAGAGAGAGAGAAGAAAGTTTTGTAGGGAAGCTTTAGTTGTTGGGTGGTTAGGGAGTCCTTAGGGGTGGTTTGGGAGGTGACTTGTAGGTCCCACCCTTGTCCCCTCACACATGCACACACACAAATATATAACATACATATACACATATGTGCCAAAATAAATACCAAAGTGATACCACAAGACCAAATGTTAGGCATTAAAATGTATAAGTTTAAATTGGTTCCACTCGCTGACCATCAAATTACCACAATACCCTTAAAAAAATTATGGGATTCTACAAGTTCAAGCATGAATTTCATACTCATTTAATAAACAAATCAAACTCAAACATAAATGAGCTCGACTTGAGCTCGCATATATGTAGAACAATATGTATGAATAATGATACACACACACACACACACTTTTCCACACCATACAATTCTGACCCTGATTTCAGTGGACCCTATGTAGATCCCATATGGGTCCCACGCAAAAGTACATGGAGTCCACTGGAATCAAGGGCCAGGATTGTGTGGTGTGGAAAAGTGTGTGTGTATCATTATTGATATACCATTGCATTGATTGCATAGTGTGCACTAGTTCAATTTGAAGTACAAATAGTGTCATACCCGCTCCTGCGGTATTTATTTATATCATTTTAGCATGTTTACGGTTATGTTAATTAACGTGTGTAAAGTGAGTGATGACTCACTAGTTGTTGGAGGGTGTCTTTTGAGAACCCAGTATTGGCCTTAAAGGCAGTTCAGAAGGTGTCAAGAGAGGACACGGGAACATGGAAAGGCATGTTGCATTGGCATAGCTAAATGACATTTATGTGATTTAAATGTTATTGACTTATTTGGTATTTTCATGAATAGTAATTATACCTGTGTAATATAATTTCTGATAGTTTTGATCTAGTTTTAGATCGTTTGAGAACTGTGGTGAGAACGTGAGCGACCGTTGTATAAAAAGGTAGGATGTGTAGAGATTCTACAGAATTTGGTTTTTGGACATAATTTTGGATCCAAACAAGACTTAAATCGAAAACTTTTGTGATGTATAATTTTCACTCGTAAAGGCATAAAATGGACGTGTGCAACGTTTCGAGGAATAATTAGAAGTTTTGAGAACTCACGGGGAGGTAAACGTAATTTTCGAGAATTTTGTCTATATATAGAAGTTCCAAGATATTTATTCATTACAACTTTTCAAATTTCAAAATCAAAAGGGAGATTTGGGGGTTTTGGGAGCTTAGAGCTTGCAGACGCAAATCGATGGACTTCTGCCCGTTTGTATTCAACCAAAATTCGTATTTGAACTCCCCAAGGTAAGGGCTACGTTTTGATAGTCTTTAGGCCATGTTTGGCTAAGTTTTTATAAATTTCTAAATCTAGGAATTTGGGGAAAACACGTGTAAACTTGTAGGTTTCGCGTAGGATCGGAGATTTGGTGTTTAATCGGGCTTCTAGTCGTTCCCTCAAAGTTATACGACAATAGCTCGAGGTATGAATTTCTAGCCTATGTTATATAGGTGAAATACATGTTTTATATTTCGATGACGAAATTGTGATCCGGGCAAAATCCATGTGTTAATCTTAGGCCCGTTAATTATGCACGCGCTTAAATGTGAAAAGCATGTTAAGTTTTACGCGAGCACGTATATGTGTTAAATGAGTATGTTTATGTGCCTATGTGGGTTAAAGGGGGGATTTGTGCTAATTCACCGTGAGGCGTCCTCTCAAAGGGGGAGGATTAGCAGTGACGACGGTCACTTGGCCGAGAAAGGCATTACGTGACATGTCGAAGGGGCATGGGTCATGGTTGAGTCGAAAGACTTTGGATCGGTGAAAGTGCACTTATTCCCTAGAGACCAATAGTTATGTGTTATGATGAGAATAAAGCATGATTTGTCATATATGCATATGTTAGAAATTGTGCACTCAGCATATAGCTGAGCAATGGAGATTTACTCCATTGCAGGTATGAAGAAAGGAAAGATGGGATGCGAGGAATGAGGCCGTTGGGGATCAATCGGAGGAATTGGTGTATAGAACATTTTTGCAACCGAATTATAGAAGCTCTGTATTATTTTTGGATTGATGTAATATTCTTTTGAAAACCTTTTTAAGTTGGTTGGAAGCGACTCGGAATCTTGAGTTCGCGTCTTGATGTTTAACAGGTTGAATTTCATGTTTTATAAATTGTTGAAGCACTTATGAGATTTTGATCCAACGAACCCTCAACTTAATTAGTTAACGTTTTCCAAACTTAAGAAAGTTGTTATACTTGTCCTTATAACATTGGTAAAGTTTGCTAAGAATTGGATCATGTTTGAAGGGTTGCATCGGGTGAAAGTTGGGTGATGCCTTAGTAAAATTCTGCAGCTTTGGCCAGGATTCTGCTAAAGGGTCATTCGACCGGTCGAAGGGGGTCGTTCGACCGGTCGAAATACCCCCTGCAAGAATTCTTTAACTCCTTCTCCAAATGTTCGGAACAACTTCTAACTAGGCATGGGGGTACCTTTGGGGACCCTTTGACCTATGAAAATGTTACTTTTGAAAACGAAACTCGTTAAGGCGTGTTTGGACACGTGTTTAATATAACCTTTGAAAAACTAATTGGAAGTTGGTTATTTTGGAGCAAAAACTTTTATTAAGGTTATTTTGGGAACTTTAATCATCGTTGGTAAGCCTTGATGGCGTGCCACGTAACCTAGATTCATATGTATGGATCCGGGGCGTGACATCTAGTGGTATCAGAGCAATAGGTAACAAAACTTTGGGAACGTTCAACGTCAAGTGGAGTGTTGAGTGAATTGACACATATTCTAGAATGCATCCACATATTGTAGAGATGTTTGATGCATATGGTATATTTTTATACATACATGGCTATGTTATTGACATACATGCATAGTATTTATGCACTCGTGAATCGGTGGAATCATGCAGACGTGGAACCGTGTGGCGAAATAAAGTTTCTGTGGGTTATCATAGACCTTGTGGGGTGATATGAGGGAGAGATGATATCTTGATCGTGGTGAACAATTGAATTTTCAAATGAAAATGAATTGATTTTTGGATCGAATCGGTAATTATTTAAATTGATATTAATAAGTGCTCTTTGAGGGCTTTAACCGAGAACGGAGGTGGAGTAGTGAATGCCAGGGGAGATTTCCTTATAGTTCATGTAGAGAATGAAAAGTGATTGTTCGTAGTTGAGTTTTGGAAATGGAGATTGATTGATAAGAGTTCCGTCTCAAATATGGGCTAAACGTCGTGACGTTAGAGAATAGAGATGGACAGTTGGGGTTTATGACAGAAAGATAGTCCAGCGGAGTGTATTGCTCATGTATAGGGTAGGTGAGGAATCTCTCACCTTTTCTTACGGTGTTATCCTAAGATGCTAACCTACGGTGTGATTGTACGGGTTATCTTATGGTTTTCTCTTATACGGTGTGTATTGGGTAGTTGAAGAATCTTTTGACTTGTAGTACGGTATATGGGATGATTGGATGGTTGAGGAATCTCTCAACCTATCGAATGGTAAGTATTATAGTTGTTGAAGAATCTTTCAACGTACGGTATGCAGTTTGAGATGTTGGACGGTTGAGGAATCTCTCAACCTATCTTACGGTATGTATTGGGGGTTGAGGAATATCTCAACGTATTGTGAGTATCATGGTTGTTGAGGAATCTCTCAACTGAACCTGGGTTCAAGTGGTCGTGGTACCATAAGTGGATTTGGACACAGTATGAGGATTGGTAACGAAAAGTACCAGATTGATTGTGTAAGTGGGAAGTGGTGTTTAAGGATTAACCTATGACGAGGGGTTGAGAATGGAAATGATAGAGTACGCTTGGATAGTTGAAAACAATTAGTGAAAGCTTAGTCGAGGATGGACCTCTGAAGCAGTTGCTTAGATTTGATGATCAAGTGCATGTGAATTTAACGATAAGGACGGCATAGGTCAGAGGAGAAATGGTATAACTTAATGGAAATGATTACGAATAAGAGTTTCTTGGTGTTTTGAGGTGTGGTTTGTCAAAGAAAGTAGAACAAATGATGTAAGACTATAGGACTTAAGGCGAAGGACAAGCGTAAATGATTGAACGTGATAGGAGAGTCAGAGGAATCAAGTTGATATTTGGATATCATCAATATAAGAGGACCTTTATAGAGAACCTTGTAGAGAAGGTTGTTATTACAAGGGGTTGTAATGAGGATAAACCTGAACCTGAGACCAACAGTTGTGTGATTTGATGAGTTTAGATGTTTTCGAGCACTTGCGGGTGGTTCTAAAATGGTCGGGAAGTAGCCCCTACATGCCTTGTGAGTTTGGGGACTTCTAAGGGTGTTAAATGAAGAAAAATATGGTCCAGGGGGCACTGGACCGGTCGAAAGGGGAAGTTCGACCGGTCGAACACCCCTCTGATCCAAACAGTGTTTTCGAAAACATTTTTCGCCGACTTTTACGGAAACAGGCATAACTCTTTGTAGAAAATTCAGAATCGCGCGCCGTTTCTTGCGTTGGAATCGGGACTCAAAGAGCTATCTTTTGGTGTAAAATTTAACTATAATTTATAAATGACCATTTTGCCCTTGGGCTATTTTTTTTCACAGAAAAGTTCTTTTAAGAGGTCTAATCCATGCTCTCTTTGCTAATTATTGTATTTCAAACAAAGTGAAAGATCTTTTAATGATTGTAAAGCATCGTTGAGTTTTTAAAGTGAGTGGTTATCAACGGGAGGTTGGAGTATGAGAAGTATTATGATACTGAATAAGAGCAGCTGTGGAAATGGATATAGTAAAGAGACTTTGGGTAAGTCAGATCACAAGAGTGAAAATGTAAATTGGGAAGATGAAGCTTCAATGGGTAAGTGAACAAGAACGGTGGAAGTGGGATGAAGACTTGGGAGTACGTTGAGTACATTATCAGATATGATAATAGAACTGTAAATCGGTTAGAGGGCAATGCTGGATGCAACAGAATGCTATCTCAGTTGTCCTGGGATCCAACGAAGTTGGAGAGTTTTGAGAATGTCAGATTTCATCCCAAGGAAAATTTTAAAGTGTTTAAAATGTTTTAAAAAAAAAAAATCAAACTTTTGTTTGAGCAAGAAAATTTTATTATATACTTGTAATAAGGTATCAAGTAAACTTTGGAGGACGAGTATCGTGGAAAGATATAGCATGTTAAATGCTTGGGACACAATAGTGTGGGTCAAATGAATGAGTTTTACATGAGCAGGTCATAAGGTTGAAAATTCTAAAGTAATGAATTAGTAAAATGTTGAACACTTGGACTTAGTGAGTTGGATGAAGTGCTACTAACAAGTTGACTTGAGTATTGCTCTAAAGGGAACTTGATCTTGTTTTAAGTATTTGAATAACCTGAGGTTATGAATGATTTGAAGTTTTGAACGTTTAGGAACTTGATGAGATTCGTAAAGTGTGAAGCACTTAAAGACAATAGTTATGAATGGGTTGGCATTAGTAGCCGAGTAAGAATAGGACCTTGGGTATTGTCGCGAAAGGTATGTAAAGTGGAAGTTGATAGGGAATTTATCAAACAGTGAGACTATGGTACTTCATTGGGAAGATTAAATTACTGAGTTATTTTTAGATGGTTACGAGAATAGTATGAACACTTAAACAACATGTTCTTCGAGAATAATGAATTTGGGATCGGAATAGCAAAGATAAAGGATTAGAGAAATCTGAATTGGAGTTAAGTCAGGCTGACTAAATTTATGAGATATTAAACTGTTGAATAAGGTATAGTGATTTGAGATGTTATACGAAGAATAAACGCTCAGTATAAAGGGTTGTCAAGAACTCAGTAAGAGTTGAGATACATAAGTACGATTGGTATGGGCTTGTGTAAAGGTGAAAGTGGTATACCAGAGACTTATGGGGTTGTGATCTTCAACAGAAAAGTAATTGACTCAGGGTGTGTGTACACTATATGAATAGAATAGATTGTGAAGGGTCAAAGATTTGGGACAGGAACAAGGTATGGTCTGAGTATGGGAATGCGTCATGATGGACGTTGTGGTACAGGTATGATTGACTAAGTCAATTTGGGTTAACCACGTTATTGGTTACGATGAACATTGGGGTTATTATATTGGGAAAGTATTATGCAAATTTTAAAATGATTTGTTTTAAAAACAAAAGGGAGAATATGTATTTGACTTTGTTAAAAGTTTTAAATTGAAGGTGTAAAGTGAAATCTTCTACGTTAGTCGACGGCAGTTCGAGTACAGAAGTGGGAGATAAATGATAAGTGTGTTGACCTCACCGAGAGTGGTTTGGGATAGTAGGTAACCTCAGACAAGTAAAACGATGTAAAATTGTCAATTGAGAATCTGAATGGTGTCTTACATATCATGTATGATTGAACTTAAAATACGAGGTTGGATTAAACCGAACTGGAATTTGATAAGGAATGAGAGTTGTTTGAAAATGTGTTATCATTCTACGGGTATTCCACGATTAACAGGATAAGAGATGGAATTCATAGTATATGAAATAGTTGATTGAGGTATTGACTTACCGACAGTGTATGAATGTATGATAGTACTCAGTTTTGATTACTTTGAGATGAAGAATTGTGTATGGTTGTTAACCAGTTGAGACGTGTTGGAAATGACAGTTAGTCGAAAAGAAAGATGGGTGAAAATGAGGTGAGTTATTGATTTTGTTTTGGCTATTGGGATGAACTTTAAAGTTCGAAAAAGATGTGACAATTACAATGAAGGTATGTGTGGGTTGACGTGTGACGTCGTGATATGATTTAATGTCAAGATTGACTATTGATTATGTTTTACTCAAGCATTGATGTTCTTATGTATCGAGATGTTTCTGTGTTGTTAGTATTCGAAGAGAATCTTCAATCGGGTTGAGACGAGGGCTTCAAGGATTTATTTTCCTTAAGAGTCTGAGGATTTATTTTCCTCGTAAGATTGTAATATCTTGGAGGGGATGTGTAGTTCGTAATGAGACCAATGTCGGAAGTACTTATGAGAAGTCTTGTGGCTTGATGAGATGGCATAAGTTTGGGGACAAACTTCTTTTAAGGGGGAGAGGATGTCATACCCGCTCCTGCGGTATTTATTTATATCATTTTAGCATGTTTACGGTTATGTTAATTAACGTGTGTAAAGTGAGTGATGACTCACTAGTTGTTGGAGGGTGTCTTTTGAGAACCCAGTATTGGCCTTAAAGGCAGTTCAGAAGGTGTCAAGAGAGGACACGGGAACATGGAAAGGCATGTTGCATTGGCATAGCTAAATGACATTTATGTGATTTAAATGTTATTGACTTATTTGGTATTTTCATGAATAGTAATTATACCTGTGTAGTATAATTTCTGATAGTTTTGATCTAGTTTTAGATCGTTTGAGAACTGTGGTGAGAACGTGAGCGACCGTTGTATAAAAAGGTAGGATGTGTAGAGATTCTACAGAATTTGGTTTTTGGACATAATTTTGGATCCAAACAAGACTTAAATCGAAAACTTTTGTGATGTATAATTTTCACTCGTAAAGGCATAAAATGGACGTGTGCAACGTTTCGAGGAATAATTAGAAGTTTTGAGAACTCACGGGGAGGTAAACGTAATTTTTGAGAATTTTGTCTATATATAGAAGTTCCAAGATATTTATTCATTACAACTTTTCAAATTTCAAAATCAAAAGGGAGATTTGGGGGTTTTGGGAGCTTAGAGCTTGCAGACGCAAATCGATGGACTTCTGCCCGTTTGTATTCAACCAAAATTCGTATTTGAACTCCCCAAGGTAAGGGCTACGTTTTGATAGTCTTTAGGCCATGTTTGGCTAAGTTTTTATAAATTTCTAAATCTAGGAATTTGGGGAAAACACGTGTAAACTTGTAGGTTTCGCGTAGGATCGGAGATTTGGTGTTTAATCGGGCTTCTAGTCGTTCCCTCAAAGTTATACGACGATAGCTCGAGGTATGAATTTCTAGCCTATGTTATATAGGTGAAATACATGTTTTATATTTCGATGACGAAATTGTGATCCGGGCAAAATCCATGTGTTAATCTTAGGCCCGTTAATTATGCACGCGCTTAAATGTGAAAAGCATGTTAAGTTTTACGCGAGCACGTATATGTGTTAAATGAGTATGTTTATGTGCCTATGTGGGTTAAAGGGGGGATTTGTGCTAATTCACCGTGAGGCGTCCTCTCGAAGGGGGATGATTAGCAGTGACGACGGTCACTTGGCCGAGAAAGGCATTACGTGACATGTCGAAGGGGCATGGGTCATGGTTGAGTCGAAAGACTTTGGATCGGTGAAAGTGCACTTATTCCCTAGAGACCAATAGTTATGTGTTATGATGAGAATAAAGCATGATTTGTCATATATGCATATGTTAGAAATTGTGCACTCAGCATATAGCTGAGCAATGGAGATTTACTCCATTGCAGGTATGAAGAAAGGAAAGATGGGATGCGAGGAATGAGGCCGTTGGGGATCAATCGGAGGAATTGGTGTATAGAACATTTTTGCAACCGAATTATAGAAGCTCTGTATTATTTTTGGATTGATGTAATATTCTTTTGAAAACCTTTTTAAGTTGGTTGGAAGCGACTCGGAATCTTGAGTTCGCGTCTTGATGTTTAAAAGGTTGAATTTCATGTTTTATAAATTGTTGAAGCACTTATAAGATTTTGATCCAACGAACCCTCAACTTAATTAGTTAACGTTTTCCAAACTTAGGAAAGTTGTTATACTTGTCCTTATAACATTGGTAAAGTTTGCTAAGAATTGGATCATGTTTGAAGGGTTGCATCGGGTGAAGGTTGGGTGATGCCTTAGTAAAATTCTGCAGCTTTGGCCAGGATTCTGCTAAAGGGTCATTCGACCGGTCGAAGGGGGTCGTTCGACCGGTCGAAATACCCCCTGCAAGAATTCTTTAACTCCTTCTCCCAATGTTCGGAACAACTTCTAACTAGGCATGGGGGTACCTTTGGGGACCCTTTGACCTATGAAAATGTTACTTTTGAAAACGAAACTCGTTAAGGCGTGTTTGGACACGTGTTTAATATAACCTTTGAAAAACTAATTGGAAGTTGGTTATTTTGGAGCAAAAACTTTTATTAAGGTTATTTTGGGAACTTTAATCATCGTTGGTAAGCCTTGATGGCGTGCCACGTAACCTAGATTCATATGTATGGATCCGGGGCGTGACAAATAGCAATTTCCAAATTTAAGTGCAAACTTCATTTCGAGTGAATTTAACAATATTTGGAGGCAATTTTTAGTTTATTTAAAATTATTGGTTGTAGAGAAGAGAAAAACAGTAAATTGACAACCCCAATTACCACTATCTACGACAGTCACTCATAAGAATGATTGGATATTTTAGTTAGGGGTGTTCATCAGCCGGTTTCGGTCGGGGTGGAGGGGAATTTTGCGCCGAACCGAAGTGGTCGGGGTGCCAGGGATAGGGACCGAAACTCACCGGCGGGGAGTTCGGGGTGGTCGGTTTCAGTCGGGTGGTTAGCGTGAGGCGGTGGTGGTGGAACAGAGGTGGTAGTGGTGGTGGATCTGGTTGGAGGCGGTGGTGGTGGTGGACCAGAGGTGGTAATGGTGGTGGATCTGGCTGGAGTCGGTGGTGGTGAAGCGATGGTGGTAGATCTGGCTGGCGGTGGTGGACCAGAGGTGGTAGTGGTGGTGGATCTTGCTGGAGGAGGTGGGGTGAGGCGGTGGTGGCGGATCAGAGGCTAGCGGTAGTGTAGGTGGTGGTGAGGCGTGGTCGTCGAAGTTGGTTGCCGAGAGTGAGGCGTGGTCGCCGAAGTTGGTCGCCAAGACGTGGTGGTTAACGGTGGCTTGAAGAAAGAAATGAGAGATAACAAGAGAGGTGTCACAATCTCTACTAGCTACAGCAATGTGGGATATAGTGAGAGACAGAGAGAGTTAAAAGGCTAATGAGAGGAGAGAGAGGGGGAGTAGAGAGAAAAAGTGAGAAATATTTAATTTTCAAAAATTCACAATAGTTGAAAACGAGGGGACATGCAGATTTTGGAAAGTGGAATTGTCAGTTTATTGGTTAGTGGGAAAGTAGAGTACTCAAGTAATCTTGAGAAGCTAAACATAATTCAAAATTTCTTCAAACTAAACATGGTTCAAAATTTACACGGACTAAGTTTGGGCGGTTCGGTCGGCTTTGGTTTTACAAAAATTTAAACCATGACCGAATCGATGTTTCGATTTTTAGGTATTTCTCTCCCGACCATCGACCGTTACCTCAGTCCCGTTTTTTCAATTTTTTTTGTACAACCCTAATTTTAGTGGCCCAAATTTTGGATTATTTAGTTAAATGGACAAATAGTCCCATGCTATTCTGCTACCCAAACACTTGGGCAATGTTTGGCAATTAGGATAAGGGGGTCGGATTGGATAACTTTTATCTAATCCAGTGTTTGGGGTGCACACTGGATAAGACTATTTTATACAAAGCTCTCATTTTTTATTTTTTATTCATCTCTTTCTTTTTTTTCCTCCCCAAATTTGCTTCTTTTTTTCCTCAGATCTTCTTTATTATTTTGTTTTCAGAACTCTGTTTTTTTTTTTTTTTTTTCCTTTTTATATATATATATATATTTTGTTTTTAACAAAACTTTCAAATACCCTAGATTTGTTTTTTTTTTTTTTTTTCCCTTTCCAAATTTATTACTTTTGTATTTTATTTTTCCCTCCAAATTTGCTCTCTCTCTCTCTCTTTTTTTTTTCCCTTTCTCCCCTAGATATTCTTTTCACAGGATTAAGATATAACAGTTTATCCGATAGTTTTATCGAACACGTTTCAAACATAGGACAACATAATAACTTATCCGACAAGATTACTAATCTAGTCTGATTCTGCCTTATCTCATCCAATTTGACAATTTTATCCGATCTGCCAAACGAGGTCTAAAACTTTTTCAACTAAAGTTGACTAATAGTCAAATCCCCTATCTCTTTAAGCTTGCACAACAAACGTGTTGAATTATACAACATACAGAGAGCTAGAGGGATACATTTGAGTAATGTGGTCTGGTTTTATTTGCTAGTTGGGTTATAGTGGTGCGTTTTAGATGGAACAGATGTTAAATGATTGTTTCGAAAAAAAATTCCAAAATTATAACTAGACATGACCATTGAACAGAGCATGCCCAGGACAAGGAGAGCAGAAAACCAATTTCAATTGATGAATTGGTATGAATTGGTATCATACACTCCCGGGCTTTTACCAGCATCTCACTGATGAGAGATTGAGAGTATAAATAATATAATAATAATCACAAAAAAAAAAATCCAAAGAGAAATGAAATGGTGGAACCATGGCCATGGGAAGCATTGGACGTAGATGATTCAGACCTTCCCTCTCTCCTCCGACCTTGCAATAACCGTCGACGTCACACTAACACTAACACTAACACTAGTAGTAATAACTCCACTCTCCAACCCTTTTCTCTCCTCTCTCCCTCTCTCTCACACTCACAATCACAATCACAGCCCACTCTCCAAACCCTACCATCTCAAACCCTAGTCTCCGATCGCTCTCACTCTCAACCCTCTCCCCGCCAATTCGACGCTGCTGCAGCACCCTCTCATCGCCTTATTCCTGGCCCCGCCGGAGCTGTTCAGGCCGCCATGCTCCGCAAATCTCGCGACGATTGGAACTTCTCGTGTGGCGGCGATGACCCTCCGGTCAGTACACAGGAGTATATAAGGAGGGCGGTGGAAGATGGGAATGAGGACGATGACGATGATTTCAAGCGAAACCCTTGGCTTTGTGCCCTCGATTACATTGCCCAGATAGGTACTAATGTTGCTATGATTTTAATTTCTTCAATTTTGTTCTATATTTTAACTAGTAGTGTCTGTTGGGGATTGATGAATTTTTGGTTTTGGGGGGTTTATAGGTGGAGTAGATGGTGTAATCACTGGCACACCTTTGAGCTCTATCAAGACTCTAAACATTGGCAGAGTCGATCTGGTATTGCAATACCCTTGAATGTAACCCCCTTTGAAGTCATATATATATATATATAGACCTTTATGTAATTGTGTATATGCATTTCGATATGTGTGTTAACTTTCAACAATTTCGCCTTTGCTCTTGCTTTTGATAACTTGTGGATGATTAGGTTGTTGGTGTTGTCAAGTCATGCACACCAAATGGTCTTGGTGAACTGATGGTGACTCTCAAGGTAAAACTATGAAAACATGGACAATAGTACAGGGTGGATGGGGTTTCTAATTTTGAATTGCTAATGATTTGGTTTGTTTTTTTATTTTAGGATCCTACAGGTACAATTCGTGGTAGCGTTCATCGCAAAGTTCTTACTGAGAGTGAGTTTGGAAAGGATATTACTGCCGGCTCGGTTATGATAATAAAAAAGGTCTACTTCCATTTTTGGGTGGATTGATAAAAATGCTATATGTGATGCTTTCAGTGTTGGGTATATTTCATATGTATCTTCTAGTGAATTTGACGAATCTCCAATTGGATTTTACGAATTTATTTTCTACACAAGATGATGATTGATAAGAAGATGAAAATTTCAGGTTGCTGTTTTTACCCCGACACGATCAGCATACTATCTCAACATAACACTGCGCAATGTGGTCAAGGTGCATGTTCTTTCTAGCATTACAATCACTATAGTTACTCAGTATGTCAACCCATTTTAATTTGTTCTACTCTGAGCATATGAAGTGTTTTAGCCACGTCTAAAAGATTTATATTTCGCTATTTTTTGTTGCTGTTAAAAATGCTCTATTCCCTGGTGTGAGCACAATGCTCTATAATACCACGTAGATCATTTACAAATTGGATGGGTGATGTAACATTGGTATAGTTATAAGTGTACTTGACATTAGATCTTGCTTTTTTCCTTTATATAGCGTTGTGTTTGTAAAATTGTGTGCCCATTAACAGGAGCGGAGGGTCACAAGGGCAAGGGTGGGCCACGGCCATCCCAGGCCTCATGTCCCCAAGTCTTTGAAGTTTACTTGCAATAAATACATTTTGTTTTTGTAGTCTATTATGTTTAGCCGACAAAGAATGGCAATCCAGCAACTGTTTAAAATACTAAAGCCACAGACGGGATTTTTGTAGTGTTTTAAGACATATCATTCCAATTAGCTTCTAAAATGTTGTGGTAGCCCTCAAAATGGTGCAACTTTGAACACCACTTCGGTTTTTAAAAGCAAAACTAGTTTTCAAGTCACAACATTTTGGGACCTAACAATATATTGTCAACAAAACCAATTTCAATTGAGTGTTAAAATATTTTATACATTCTATTGTCATTTGCGTTAGTTGGCCCCCCCTAAAAGCACTGCCACCCTCCGCCACTGCCCATTAATCCCATTAGATTATTTGATCAATGTCTATCCTGACCGTCCGGTCCGTCCCCCTCTTCTTAGCCATGACATTCATCTCTTCTTATGAGTCGATGGCATTCGGCGGATTTGATGGAACTCTTACCTTAGAATCATATATTATAATGTCTCATTGAACTACCCCCAAAAGATTGATTTTGTCAATAAGTCATCAGGCGATGATTCCTCTAGTAGGCATATGACAAGGTGTCAGGACAAAAAGAGGAGGGTGGGGTTTCATGCTTTTGATGTATTATAGGCTTAATTGTAATTTGATTATTGAGTTGGTAGTTCCTGCCAAAGAATTGATGGTTCGAGTAATTTGCAACTTTAAAGTGGTAATAGTGGAGCAAGATTTGTTTTACATCACTGGGTTTTTCATTCAAGCCCTACGATTTTCTTAGTAAGAATAGTCAGTTTCATGGACCCATGCCTCCATAATACGATTCACCTACAGAACTCTTGCCAGCTAATTGAGACATCCAACCAATTGGGTACTTACCACCTTGTCATCCTTTGGTTGACAAGTTGGACCACCCATGTGTGCTCTTACTGGTTATTTGATGTGACAGGTGAGGACATCCCTTGGTCCATGTATTGAAGCTCATGCATCGACAATCCATAGTTTCCAGTTTGAATACTACTCCAACGAAAGCTGAAAATTTGAATCTTTAGTCATAACTCATAACGTATCAGGTTGTTGAATGCATGCAATATGAAATAATGGGATTAACTCGTGTTTGGATTTAAAGAGTTTCTATGTTGTATGGAATAGTTGGATTCTTAATTAATTCTGAAATTTTTAAGCAATCATCACCTGAGATGATTAGAAGAGTGATCACGCTTATAATTAAATGGTGTCAGAATCCCCATGTGCTATTTCTGATTAAAAAAAAAAAATACTATCCCTGCTATAGGTAATTTGTAAGGACAGTGGGCCTCCATTGGAGCTAAGCCGTTCTGCATCTGCAGTCAAACATACTCTTCCTGGTATTGGTAAGTGATTATATTTTCCACTCAAGTTAAAGACGAGTAGTATGTTGAAACACGTAGTTTTCTTTTCTTTACCTGCTTCCCTTTTCTTCAGTGTATATACCAAGTGGGTTCTTATGCAATTAGATGATAAGATTGTCACGTTAACTGAAATGGTGTGGTGTTAAAAATAAATTCTAAGTTCATCTCTTCTGTTGCTGATATCTTCTCGCAGAGTCAGAGATCCAGGGAGAAAAAGGGATGTTGCAGAAAGCAATCTCTCTGGAACCATCAAGAGATGAAGATATGAACATTGAGAATATCGGATATGCTAACATTTTAGGGAAATGGCATAATGATAAACAAATGGAAAAAGGAAACCCGTTTTCAGGAAGCAGCCAGTGCAGCAGTATTAGTAGAAATCAAAATGCTGCTTTCGAGAAGGAATCCTTGTGGGCAAGCAAAAATGCGACAGAAGAAATTATAAGAAACACAGTCAGAAAAGAGATTGCTGTTAATGAACCAGGGCCTTTGAAAGACATGGATAATTGCAGAAGTGGAGGTCAGTCATCAAGCAGCACCCAACCCGGTGGTGGTGATACACTAAATTTGCTTGACAACCAGAATGATCAAGAAATTGGGAGAATGAATGTAGTTCAGCAGCAAAGACAGACAGCTTCACTCCCGCAGTGGACAGATGAACAGTTAAATGAACTTTTTGCATTTGATTGCGAGGATGATGGCTCTCTTTTCTAGTATTCTGGATCATTGGCTTTGATCCCCGTAGTTCCATAGATTAAATATGTAAAGGTAATGAAACTGTTCTTCACCAGATGCCGAAATGCCTGTTTTGATCTAGTGACTAGCCTTAGTTTTTTTTATTCCTTGAGCTATCCAAAATGAACAAACTCACCCCCTAAAGAAAAGATTTTAGTGTCAATAAAGGATAGTTTATGAGGGTGAGTTTGTTCAGTTTTATAGTTTAGGGGATGTTAACAAAAAACAATTATAGTTTAGAGGGTGTTACTATAATTTACCCTTCTTCTTTTTAAGGAAAATGCATGGAGGACTGGAGACGAACATGGGGGAATGTGCTTGTAATCTTTTAACATCACTGGTTTGTGTAGTCGAGATAGTTAATACTCCGTAGTGCGCTAATAAATGTAGAAGTTAGTCCGCCGGGAGTACCCATAAATCTTTGGGCCTGATGGGGCTCTGCCTCAGTCAATGGCAATAGGCTTGGGCAGGTTTAGACCGGCTTGGGCCAATTGGACCAATTTCAGCTGGGCTACATGGGACAATCTCAGACCATGAAGTGTAAGCCCAAGCCCAATCTGACTGTGAACGAACGGTTTAGGCTTAGTTTGGCCCCCACGTGCTGCTTCTCCTTTTTTAAAGCACAATTTAATGTTAATTCATTTGGTAACTAGTTTATGAGCTTTGTAAAAATTGAACTTAGAGCTTTTTTGGAGGGAGCTTTTAAAAGCTCTAAAATGGAGCTTTTAAAAGCCCAAGGTTGTTTTTTGGTTTCATGATGTATTTTTTAAGAGTAGTGTGTCACTTGTATAAAATTATCAAAGAACTTAGTAATAAATTTCATAAGCTCCTTTTAAAAAGCCACATGGGGGCCAAACTAAGCCTTAGAGTGCTGTCGCATCCATCTGCTTCGGGCTTTTTTTTTTTTTTTTTAATAACATCTACTCTGTACTAGTAATACTTGACTCACAACCTTTTAACAATCGTCTTACAATTTTGTGTCTATCTCTAATCTCGCTCTTAGTGGGCATTGTAGAATCACTAGTACCGTGAGATCCATCAGGCACAAAAGAGAGGTTGTGAAGTCAAGTATTACTCTTTACCTATTGGGTATTAAGAAATGATAATGCCATTAATCGCTTGCAAATACAGACGCCAAGATAAGTTTGGATAACAGAAACACATCGCTGCCGTACAAAACTGTCGTACTCGGGAATTTTCTTTTTTATTTATCTCAAGAGAGACCGCAAACATGTTGTACAACAGTCAGGCTATAAAGAGGGCGCCCTTTCTTTATTAAAGAGAGGACCTCTGTTTTGACCATTGGATCGTGTTTTCATTAATGACAGTTTTGTCATTTCACAGTTTTTAAACACAATCAATGACCAAAATAGAGATCTTCTCTTTAATAAAGAAAAGTGGCCCTCTTTAAAGAATCTTTGTATTGTACTCCCTCCGTCCCTTTTTTAGAGTCCTATATCCCATTTTGGGATGTCCCAAAATTAGTGTCCACTTTCCTAAATTGGTACACAATTTTTACTTACTTTCCAATACTACCCTTCCTTGAAATCTACACCAAGACAAAACTAAAAAAGTTATTGTAATGATTAGGGGCAATTGTGGAAAGTAGGTGTAGATTCTTTTTGTCCCCTTAATAAGTTGAGTTCCCAAAGATGGACTCAAAAAAAGGGACGGAGGGAGTACAATATATACATACTCAGGAATTTTCTTTTGATTTTGCACTAAATATTGAGAGTGAGTGTAGCTACGATCTTATTTTGGTTGATTATAAGACAATATATACATACAAAGCCTGCATAAAATGGGCTAAAATATTAGTAAAGAAGATTGGCCCGGGGGGTGGTGTTTGGTGAGAACTTGTCACAAACACTAGTTTGAATTTTAAAGAGCAAGGGAGGGAGAGATTTTAGTCTCATTCTCCGTTAAATTGGATTCAAAATAAAGAAGAAAAAAAATGGTGGACAGAACCAAGGAACAAAAGTTCTACCTCCCAATGACTAATTATCGTTGTAAAAAAATGTCAAGGTCTAAACAGGCAAATAAGCACAAAACATCAACCCAACGCAAAAATACAATCCGAATGCAAATATATATATGAGGATCAAAATTGGACCATTCTTACAAACTCTTAGACAGTAATAAAATGAAAAGCGAATAAAATGGTGACTAGATCAGGCATGTAATTGCTCAAAATCTACACTCAGGCGGCCTTGTGTATAAGTCTTCAATTACTTCAAGAGATGGACTGACAGTTTGTCATCTGCTCCATTGGGCCTGTCCTATGCAGATAACCAAGTATGGGTTGCAAAATAAAAAGAGTTTCTCTGCCCCTGGAGCGTGCTACACTTCTTCAGTCACTACTGGAACAACTTTCTTAGCCTGTCCGCAGAAAGAGCAGCTCTTTTATTGGTTGGCTCTAGAACAAGTGCGTATCTGAAATCTTCAGGATCAAAAAAAAAAAAAACATTAGTTCATGGTTTGGGGTCTGGGACACCAAGGTCAAACTCAGCATGGACATATAATGTCCGACACAGCAACCCTCCAAAATCGAGAACCAGGCTGGACATACATACAGATCCACATGTAAACATTTTCCTCGTTATTCATCTTCTGGTTATGCATGTCTATGTTCCCATTGTCCTAATCTTTTAATAGCTAGGAATTGTTAATATAGAGTTCAAATTTTTTCTTTACAATGTGTGAATTCATGATGCAAAGAAGATTATCTATTTAATACATATTTAAGATTATTGAAAAGAATGGGATTAGAAATATTAGAAAATAATATAGGGTTTGACATCCGGATGAAGCAACAAAACCCTTGTCCAGCGACATGTGTCTCTCCAATCTCCGTCTACTAACTCACAGTTTTCAGGTATCAATTGACCTGATTGTCCACAAAAAGACCTCAAATATCACCCCCATATCTCAACCTCATAGGTTTTAACTTATTTGTCATTCCTACTCAAAATAATGAATTGCTTTGAAATTGTAATCATTTCCCAATTAATCTGCAATTCACGATAAGCTGACCTCTCTTTTTTTCCCAACCCCTACTGTCCAAGAAAGGTAACATACAGAGAACAAAATAACCCAATCTGACACAATAAACTCACCTTCAATAGCCTCTTTATAGTAACCAAGCATTTCTCGAGCTGTGGCTCTTCTTAAATAGGCTTTCACATTCTGGAGCAGGCCAAAAAAAAAACAACAAAGCAACACACACGCATACAAACAAAATTGTTTGAGTCAGAAAACATATGGAATTAAGTTGATGTAGCCCTTCGGGCAAACAGTTTCCTCAAACACACAGTGGCCAAATAGTAATTACTTGAAATATGTATCAGCATCCTACCATTGTATAGTATAAGTATAACTAACATCGCCTAATATTAACACCCAAATCATAACACAGCCAAGACGCTAATTGAGGGTAAAAACTTACCTTCTTATCAAGATTGATAGCTTTGGTACTATCTGCTTCAGCTTGGAGGAAGCTGAAGAAAAGAAAAAAGAAAAAGAAAAGAAAGAAAAAAAAAATCTAAAACACTAGATATACACGTTTAGGCAGTGAACTTACAAGAAAATAAGGATATACCTTCCCAATTCCAGATACGCTGCAGCCCTATTACTGTAGTATGTTGCATTATTCCCATTTAGTTTTATAGCTTCTGTATAGAAACTGACTGCTTTCTGCCACTGTTTATCTTTGAATGCTTGGTTCCCCTGTATCAAAGAATCAGTAAAAGAGATAACAACGATTTACATAGTGGAAACTGCACAAAGCGCATATAGTTATAAAAGCAAAAAGGTCAGTATGTCACGCTAGAAAGTATTTGTTCGCTCTTAGGGGCTGTTTGGGAAGACAAATAACTGCGTTTGTGGTTCATTACTGAGACCGTTCTATCAATTCAAGTGTTTGGTGAATATCATTTCCTGCACACGCATACTTGCCAATCTATTATCTCTCTTAAAACTGGTTCTTTTCAAACCAACATAACCTTGGTTCTCAAAAAAAAAAAAAACACACACACACACACACACAAAGTGAGATTGGGACTGAACCAGATCCTATTTGAGCATTGCAAAGAGGCCCTTAATTATCTCAGGACATTTTGGTTCCAGTTGGCAAGCAGATTAGAGCTCGCAAAGCAGAGGATTTACCATCGATCGCAATCTTGTACTAGCGGTAGTTTTTCTGGTTTTGGTGTGGGTGGGACAGGGTGGGTTAGGGTGGGGGTACTCAATATAGTAACCAAATAGGTAGACTGTAGACTGTAGACTGTGACCCTTGACAACTAATGGGTAGACAGTAGACTGTGACCCAAGAGAAAATTTCCAACCAAACAACATAATACATTCTTGGAATGACTCAATCCTAAGCAAGAAGAGAAAATAACAAACCTACAATCAAGTAAAGACAATGCAAAGAATAGTCCTAACCCATAAAATTAGTAAAGTAACAAAATACTTCCAACGCATCATTCATATAATAGCTACCCTTTTTTCTTGCCCTGCCTCGTGGATCCACTCATTTAATACCATTGAGCCACAATCCCGATGACGTAAATGTTAAGAACTTGTTGAAGATGCCTCTTTAGACATGTTCCTGTTATAAATATTAGGGCATCTTAACCTTCCCAGTCTCTTGTTTAGCCCTGCATTTCTCCCAAGTTCACAATTCCTACTACCAGCCATCAACTAAAAGGTTGACATGTTTAGTATTTCCACTAAAACAAACTCGTGAGTTCTTCAGAATAAACGAAGAAAAATATTTACTGTTTTAGGTTTTGGACCAGAATCATCATCCCAGTTATTGAGATATTGAAAATTAAAATAGAAGGTTTAGAACTGTCTCAACTCTCAAGAATGTAATCTAACCACACTATCCTAAACCTATAGATAGAGTTCATAAAGAATGATATCATGATGAAAGAATTACATACAAGTACATGAAACTAAGTAGCACAGAGATTTAAAATTAATGTAAAAAGCATGGTCCAAATATGCTCCCAAGTCCAAACAGATAGGAACCTGTGGTTTGGATAATTAAACAGAGATATAAAATAAAAGTCTACCTTTTCTTTAGCGATCTCTGCAGAGGTTTCCTGACTGACAACATTACTCGATACTTTGGACTTTGCAGCTATATCCGCTTGCTCCTGTATAGATGCATACATGGTATGCACTGTATCTAGTAAAAATCTATCACCCCCATGCTTTGCCACGAGTGACACAGAAAGAGGGCACTTATCATGGGAGCCCACTGGTATTGTGACCTGTAAGGAGATCGTACAATAATAGAGAAATATAGAAGTACCATGAGTTAATTATGAGCAAAAAATAACAAAAGGCTTCGAGTCTTCCAGGGCCGGCCCTTGGGCCAGCGGCCCAGGCGGCCGCTTGGGGCCTCCAAAAATAAAAGCTTGTTTGGCCTTGGAATAAGACATTGTTTGGCCAAAATTCATGTATTATATATATAAAAATAGGGTCAAAATAGGGCCTAAAAAAAAACAAGGCCTTAGATATACATGCATTCTTTATAAAAATAGGACAAAAAATAAGGCATTGTTTGGCCAAAATACATGTATTATATATAAAAATAGGGCCAAAATAGGGCCTAAAAAAGTAGGGTCTTATATATACATGTATTATATATAAAAATAGGACCAAAAAAGGCCTAAAAAAATTTTCTTTTCATGTTTGCTTGGGGCCTCATGTTATTTTCACAATCTCAGGGCTGGCCCTGGAGTCTTCGACTAAAAACAATTTAAGCAACCTCTACACTTCTCCAATTTAGATAAGTGTGTTTGGAATGAAATGTTTAGAATGCATCTTCATGTTCAACTTATTTTAAAGAAGAATTTTAATACAAAATTTACTTTCTCAAAAGAGCAAGCTTTACTTGTTTCCGCTTTTTAAGTTTGATGAGATTGTGCTTTGCATACGAGGACATTAGTTTGAGGTAGACGAGACCTCATGCTCCTCAACTATATCAAATAACTGTCTCTCATGTTTTTATCTCCATCTCAACCAGTCTTTTTGCCTTCTCTCTCCACATGAAGTACTCCTTCCGTCCCATTTTATGTGACCACTTTTCCTTTTTTTAGCCGTCCCAAAATTAAAGATCACTTTGACTATTAAATGCATGTATTCTATTCACATTCCAATAGTACCCTTCTTAAATTTAAAACATGTAGTAGTAGTAGTACTTGGTATAAGGAAGTAAAAGGGGCAAATTTGGAAGACTATACTTTTTTTAATACGAGACAATGCATTTAATGATGTTTGCTTAAAGAGTTGGATATACGAAGATACTCACATAAAATGGGAAAGAGAGAGTATATCAATATTGATACATGAATTTCAAAAAAGAGAAAAAGTTCCTTCCATTCCAACACAGCCTAGGAATTTGGAATTTTTTTAGCCAATCTTCATTGGAGAAAAAGGATATTACCTGACAGCAACCGGACATGCTCGCTAAACTCAACAGACTAAATGCACGGATTAGGTAGTCCTCCGATGAAATCTCCTTCGCCCCGAGTTTTGGCGGAGGGTTGGCGATTGTAGGGATCACTAGAATTCCATCATCCTGTCCAAAACAGGCACAGTAACCGGGAGAAGATTAAAAGTGATTGCTGAATAATAAATTAAGATGATAACACCATGAGTGCTGCATATAATTAGTGTATGATATGTAGACATGAATCTATAGCGCATTAAAAATTAGGCATGTGAGCAAAAAACTAGAAATAGTGCCACAGCTCTATATGTTATCAGTATGTATGTAAAGTGCAAATGGATCACAAAGAGCAATTAGTGGTTCAAAATAAGCTGATCCAAACGAGCTCAAAAAGTACTTGCATGGGATCTATGAGGGGAAAAGTGGCTGTGGGCAGTTACTTGTACCACAGGAAAAAAGAATACCTTCAGGAGGGAGTTCAGAGCTAAGCGCATTTCACTCCTAATTGCATGACAGTTCTCAATCTCGGTATCAGCCATCCTCTCCATCCTCTCATGTATTTCTGCTGAGATAATTGTATCCAGGGTAGGCTTTACAGAGTTGATCCATTCGTCGTGATTATTTTTGAACTCATGCCTGTTAAAAAGAATGGAAACCAACTTAGCTTCACATGTTGTCCAGAACAACTATCCTTATTCACATATCGCTCTACAGTCCTTGGATCCTTTGTAGTTAATACTAAGCAATGTTAACTACACTTCTTGTAAGTACATGGGCATCGCCAACTTGCCAAGTTCCCACATGTATTATTTCTAATGCTTTTACTTTGCCCGATAGCTACAATAGTGTTAGCATGCAAAAATAACAATCCAAGAGAGCTAATTAGAACTGGAAGGATCAGCAGTAAGACAACATCACAAGCAGAAAAAACTACAGGGTAAGTAAAAGAAGGAATTAGATAACAATTTTCAAAAGTTTTGCGGGATTAGCTATTCCATCATCTTGCACCTGTTTTTGGGTGGGTTAGCTTTTAAAATAGTCAGTTTTTATAGCAATCTAAGAACAACAAAATTGAAGCTCTTCAAAAAAGCTGTTTTTTAGGTTTAAAAAGGGGTCAGGTCTGAGAGCATTTTTGCTCACCCAAAAAATGGTACACCAATGCTCACCCAAGCATCCCATTGGCCAATGCAGTGGGACCCAAGATTAAACAACATTGGCCAATGGGATGCTTGGGTGAGCATTGGTGTACCATTTTTTGGGTGAGCAAAAGTATTTTCTTTTTTTAAAAATGTGAAAAAGCAAATCCAAATGGTCACAGCTTTTAAAAACAACCACTAATAATTGATTGTTAGCCCTGAAAAAGCTACCCCAAATGGGCTCTTTCACATCTTAATTAGTAACCTCACCTTTTCACCATCTGCATAGCATTTGCCAACGATCTTAGAGAAGACGATTTTACTTCACCATTTGATTTCTTGCTGTTAAACGATTTCAAGCTTGGGACTTTAGAAACAATATAGTCTCCAAGATTCTCATGCTTCAGTACTTGTCCTGAAAAAAGCTACTAAAAATTTACAGAAAGAAATCTCACCATAGATGGCTGGAACTTGGAAGTGCTTGAAAAAATCTATTAAGAACTTGATTAGAATAGGCAAACAGCAAAAGAACATACTTCCGAATAGCTTTTCTGTGGATTTTATAACCGCCTGAGCAACCTTATCACCAGGAGTGTTTGGTAGTTGAAAACAGTCATCTGCTATTATTATACTCCTAGGATTACGATGAACTGAAAATGGAACTTGCAGAAGAATGTGCCCCACACGACGCAGTATGTTAGTATCCTTTGCGAACCATCCTGCAATAGCGATTTTAGAGGTCAAACACAAAGATCAGAATAGCATTACATAGTATGTAAAGTAAATTCTAATTTGACAAATCAAAAACTCATACAGATAGATTAAAAGCTTCTTATACTTCAGGTTTAATCCAATTTTTCTCACTCCAAAATTCAAACCTTATTCTTGTATGAATATTAAAGTCCACAACACAAGTCTCTCTCTCTCTCTCTCTCTCTCTCTCTCTCTCTCTCTCTCTCCCCCCCCCCCCCCCCCCCCCCACCTCAAAAAAAATTTTTTTTGAAGGGTCAGAACTCTGAAGTACTTTGTTTTAAAGTCTCCAAGCCAATTATTCTTAAGCTGTCTCACGGCATTCAAGGATGCAGTTAAGAAACTAGAATACAAGATAATAAGTAACGCATGTGAAGTGCAAGTGGAACCGGACCAGCCACAGAAAGAATTCATAAATTGCTTATGCAGGATATAAATACTAAACACCACGAGAAAGATAAAATCCAGATTATACGTAGCAAGAACACAAGAAACCTTAATCTGCATATAGCATTGAATTTGAACAGAGCCAGTCTCAAGTATAGTGGAGGTGATTTATCAATGTAACCTGAGTTGATAAATTGATAGACAAAAACTTACGGATAGCGAACATGAATAATCTTCGTCACTTGAATTGCTAATTGAAATTGATCAACATAAATTTACATAAATTAATAAAGAATATATTAGTTTCAATGCAACACCATGTTGGAGTTTCTATCTGGTACTGATCAAGATAATCATATTTATAAATACATACCAACAGTGTCAAGACTCGATGAAACAGGAATAATCCCCATGTGAGAAACAGCACCATAGGAGGGTCGAAAACCTATTATGCCACAATATCCAGCAGGTACTCTCACGCCACCAACAGTATCAATACCTGCCATAGATCATTAACAATGAAATGGATATCCCTGACCAATAAAACAGAACCCATGGAATGATCCACAGACCAGTAATAAATAAACAATATAAAAATTCACAAGCTCCCATAATGCCAAATTTGTACAGCGGCAAAAATAAACAAGCTCTTTGAAATTGAAAAGTTAGATGGAGACAAGGGGCAATTAATACACAGCGAAAAAATCTAAATGCTTTAAGTTGGTCAGCAATGAAAAACTACAAACAGAAACATTCCCCCCAAAAGTTATAACTGTAAGACTCCCTGAATTTTAGGCAGATTTAATGTTTTAATACATCTTGAAAACATTGAGCATATATAATATCTTGATTACTTATTGAGAAATATATACAAATCAAATATTAGGCTTCTGAAAAGATATGGAATCTCCTAAAGTGCCTACATTATCCTTTCTTCATTTTTTCACAAGAAAAAGGTAAACAAGAACCATCCATAAAAACTACCAGCGCAAAAAAAAAAAAATAAATAAATAAATAAAATAATAATAATAATAGTAATAATAAATTTCCTCACACCAATTATAAGACAAACCCAACTGCCTCTATAGTGATCAAGCAAGAAAACCAACTCCACTCTTCATTGGGGACATGGTAACGGTGTTTATCAACATCAAGCTCTAGGAAAGTATGGCAAGAGTTTCTAAGAAAATAAGACTCACCCAGAGAGAAGTCAACAAGATTAGCAGCTACAGCTACAGCAGCTCCACTAGAGGATCCTCCTGGTGCTCTTGCCGGAGCAGCAGGATTGGTGGGTGTGTCATAATGCATATTTTCTCCACTGATACTGGAAGTGAAACACACAAGTAACAAATACACTAAGTACAATAAAAGGCAAAAAAAAGTTGGTCATCCATAAGTCATGCCAAAAAAAAGTTAGTGAGATATATAGCTACTTGAAGCCAGATGTATTAAATATCGTTTGTCAATTGTCATTAGACCAAAACCCAAATTCAGACAACAGTTAAATCACAAAAAAGTTTAAGAGTCAAGCACAAACCCATATGCCATTTCATCCACAATTGTTTTTCCAACGCATGTGGCACCTCCTTCAATAAGAGCTGAAATAACGGGAGATGTCCGAGAAGCAGCTTCATGTGTTCTTTCCCAGTCTGGATTGCCGAACCCAGTTACAAGTCCATCAATATAAAATCTGGGAATAAAAATTTCAGAACTTCTTAGCCCGAGGAAGTTTCAGAAATTAAAAATGCCATAAAGAGATATTCATCTGTTGATACTTGCATATGGGTTTTTCTCAATACCCTGTATTATTTTAAACTATAGAAGGCGCCAAAGAGAGAACTCCCGTCCAGACAGGATGTGCAAGGTTTTAGCATAGAACATTATAACCATATCACTCCCAAAAAGTCAGCCAAAGAGTCAAATTAAAGAAACAACTGCTCTAGTTGCCTTTTAATAATTGCATCTGTCACCAACTCCAAGCAAGGAAAAAAATTATGAAGTCTGAACAATAGTGGATTCTGAACAAATCTTGTGAGGGCCAGAAAGTTTACCCAAGTAGTTGATTAATCAGCATGTAGGTTCTCTTCATACCAACAAAAGGGATTACCAACAAATCTAAATATGATACAGAATCCACATAATCAGTTACACACAAAAATAAAAAATTATCTGCATAATTCTCTTTTTTTTTCTTTTTTTTTTTAAACAAAAGAACCCTAAATCTATGTTCATCCCTTTTGAAAAATTCTTGGGGAATTAAATGAAGCCTATAAAAACCATAAACCATGTTCCCTAACTGGAAAGAGATGCCCATTGTTGCACTAATTATAACATGGTAGCACTCACAGTAAATATATGGTTCCTAACTCTACTGACAATTATTAAACAGCTCAAGTATCGAAAACTAAACTTAATCCTTTAAAAAAATAAATTAAAAACAAAATTAAATTTCTCATATTGTCAAGAAAAAAAAAAAACTGAACCCAGAAAAAAGAAACTAACAGAGTCAATTACAGAACTGCATGTTCATACTTCAATTAAGAGAATAGCTGTATTAGGCTCACATAAGTTAACTGGAAAAAAAAAATGACTAATTCAAATTTTACACAAAAAAAATAAAAAATAAATACATAGGATTATGGTGGCTTACACGTCAGAAACAGCAAAGGAGAGACCGGTGAGAGGGTGAGGAGCTTTGGGAGGCGCCGGCTGAGGCGGCGGTAGAAGCTGAAACCTCTCCACGAAAGCTCCAAAGTCTTCTCTGACCACTCTCTTAAGTTTTCTAGTCATTATGATAATTCCGGCGAGACCCAAACCCAGTAACACCCACAGATTAGCAGATGAAGACGCCATAAATAGCGTCTTGCTGTAGCAGGACACTGAAACCCTAAATTTTTTACAATCAAGGATTCTAGAGAGAGAGAGAGAGAGAAGGGGGAATCGATGGCAGAAGTGAGCACTGAGCAGTGAAGAAGGAAACCTAGGGAGAGGGCGGGGCGATATCCGAGAGGTTTGTGTGTTTGTGTGGTAGGCTTTTGGAAGCTAGACGGAATGGTAGGATGACGATAATGGCAACTCCAATTTTTAATTAGCACACTTAATTTTAAGTTTAAAAATTAACTTTTTATTTTTTATTTTAATTAGTAATTACATCTCACTCATATTACTAATTTATCTGTTTTTATCTCTCTCTCTTTCTTAGTTATATTTTTGATTTTTTTCTTTACCAACTCTTAATCTGTATTTAACGTTTTCTTCAATTTGACTTCTTTCTCTTGTAAGTTTTTTTTTCTTTCATTAATTGTGATTCTTCTCTTTTCTCAATCGGTGTCACATGATCCTCCTGAGCATAATTTATATAATAATATAAATTTGCCCATATCAAATTTCAGGATTGTTTCTTTGCATCATCAATTTATTACACTTTATGGTGAATTTACATTTGCGTGTGTGTGTGTTTGGCATAGGTCGTATTTATTCCAGATTTATACTTGTCGCAATTTAACAGCCACATCGTTTTTCCTTTTGTATAATCTAATAGTCTTTATCAAGTGACGAAGTCATAAAAATTGCAAAGCGTCTTGAACTAAAAGAGGAATTACTAGTAAGTTTAGCTGTTATAAAAACTCTATAATTGCAAGTATCACTGTTGCAAGTACCAAATTTATTATTATATCATTTGAATATCTTTTAATTTTATAATATTTATGAAAATATAATACATAATTATGTGTGTTGTGCTTGTTATTTTTCAGGACATGCTGATACAAACTCTCGAATAGAAGATGTTGACAATTATTTGGTACCTTTACCAAACATAATGGCAAACTAACGCGCATATGTCGATGTAACACCATATTTTCTATTGATACGCTGAAATTAAGCTCGTAATGATTGTCCATAAGGTACATTTTTTTTGTCCTCTCATAGAATACATATGATGTCATTTGTCTTCCCTTGTGAATTTTAATACTTTATTCTTTTTATTTTGTTTTCCAGTGTCATATATTAGTTCTATCTTGTACTTTACATAATTGATAGAAATATTGAGAAAAGCAAATGGTGATGAGAAGGATCTGAATCTTTGCAAGCATGAAGTGATCGCCTCAATATTTTTTGTTTAAGTTTTCTAATAAATTTATTTATTTATTTTTATTCTATGTTCTATTCAATCATGACTTTTAAGTTAATTCAAGTTATTATAATACAATAATATTCAGTTTTCGTGTTGGTTCCAACAGTTGGTGGTGTATTTTTTAATATCATGCAATTGTTCAAGTTCTTGATTTTTCACGGTTATATTATTTCATGCCAGTGTTAATGCTTGATTCTGTTGACCTCCTTCGTTGCTATGGTTATGAGAGAGTTTAGATATATATATTTTTTTAGATGGGTTTGAATTTAAGTTGTATGTCGAGAACTGCGTTGCACTGATTTTTGTGATCAGTTGGGGGTGGTTCAAGTTTATTTTGCACTAATTTTTGTCAGTTGGGGTGATTTAAGTTTATTTGTAAAATTTAATATAGGGTTAAATACATTTTACACCCTTATAGTTTTTCACCTGTATCAGTTTGGTCCCTGTAATTTAGAAATTGTCACTTTAGTCCATGTAGTTTTACAAGTATGTCAAATAAGTCAAATAAGTCATTTAGTGACGAATAACTTTGTCACTGAGAGCAAAAAAAATTTGTCACAAAAAGTGTTTGAGGGACTAAAATGACACACTTATGAAAATACGGGGACTAGAATGACACTTTCTAAACTATAGGGACCAAATTGACACAAAGGGCAAACTAAGAGGGTGTAAAATATAGTTAAGCCTATAATACATAGTAAAATAAGTGAGATGCCCTTACTAATTAAAGTAAAAGGTAAAAAACTGATTTTTAACTTAAAATTAGGTGCCCTAATTAAAAAATGAAGGTGCCTTTATCGCCAGCCTTTTTATTATTATTGGTTAAGAGGATAAAAAAAGAGGAGTAGTAGATAACATCAAGGAAGAGGCTTCGAAGCGAGCCGACCAGGTCAAGGAGAAGGCGATCAAGCGAGCCGATCAGATTAAGGCTCAAAATTCTGCCGCTGCGCTGTTGTCTCTCGTGGACTCGACGCCTGCTCCAGTGCCGACAGTGGAGGTTGTGGATCTCGAGAAGTTTGGGGTTACGGATGAGTTGAGAGAGTTTGTTAAGGAGATTACGATTAACACATTTTAGGATTTTCCATTAGAAGGGAAATGATTTTGATGTCTCTATTTAATTTGCCAAAAAGAAAATGCAGTGAAAGAAAAAAAGATGAATTTTGGTTATTAATGCTCTACATCTATAGCTGTTGCAAATGGCAATAGGGGCGTGATTTGGTAATACATATATACATACATCTAGTAAATGTGAATTAAGTGAACTTGGCATTGTGAAAGAAAAGAATTAGCTATGTTGATGTTCTACATATATAGCTCTGGCAAATGAATAGGGTTGTGATTTGTTAAGGGGAAATTTCATGTGTTTTGGTTGATTTGTTATTGATTTTTTTTTTTTTTTTTGCTCCAAAACAAAATTTTCATTAATGAAAATCAGATCTTACAAAGATAACCAAACAAACAACAAAAAATAAAGAAAAGAACAAGCAAAAGCAAAGCAACCAAGGGTACAATAGATAAGGAAGTATAAGTGACCACAGAAAACCCTCCGGCAGCTACAAGAGGAATCCACCACTACGCCACAAGGACCGCCGAGTAGAGAGATCCGAAAACCAGGACAACTTCAAACTTGTAGATGATAGAAACCCCCCAAATAAAGAACACATGTCACACCCGTTCCAAAAATTTATAGTTTTATCATACATAATTGCAAATTGAGAAGTTATCAATGTTAATTGATAATAGTGGATTGAGGTTGACTGTGAGTCAACGGTAAGGTGTCAGTGAGGACACGGGAACATGGAAGTTCATATTGCATAATCATGAGTAAATGGCATTTATATGATTTAAATGTTATTTGACTTTATCTGGTATTCCTGTGAATAGTAATTATACCTGTGTAGTATAATTCTGGTAAATTTGGATATGATAGTATCATTTTGAGAACTGTGGTGAGAACGTGAGAGATACGTTAATTAAAAAGGTAGGTTGTGTAGAGATTTCACAGAATATAGTTTCGGACGTTATTTTGGACCCAAACGAAACCTAGTCGAAAACTTTTGAAATTTATAGTTTTCACTTGTAAAGTTATAAAATGAACGTGTGCGAAGTTTCGAGAGCTAATTAGAAGTTGAGAAACTTGTGGGGAGGTAAACGTAATTCCCCGAAAACTTGCCTATATATAGATGAGTATGAGATTTCAAATCTCATCCACAACTCCTAAATATCTAGAGAGAGGAGAGAGAAGGGAGATTTTGTTGCCTCGGGCTTTGCGACGACAAACGACGACCGTTCGTCCGTCAGTTTTTCTCCAGATTTCAGATTTGAACTCGTGGAGGTAAGATCTACGTTTTGATATCACTTAGGCCGTGTTTGGCCAACTTTTGTAAAAATAGTAATTTTAGACTTTTGGGAAAAAAATCAGGTAAAACTTGTAGGAATCGTACCAAATTCGGAATCCGACGATTATTTATTCCCCTAGACGATCCTTCAAAGTTTGAAGAGATTCGCACGAGGTATGAATTCTAGATCTATGAGATATATGGATTTTCATGTTTTGGACATAACTTTTGATATTCTTGGATCCGGGCGAAATTCATGTTTTAGTTAGGCCCGTTAATTATGCACGTGAAATTATGATAAAAGCACGTATAACTGTTTATGTGAGCATGTTATGTGTCTACTTGGGTCAAAGGGGAGTTTGGTGCAAATTCATTCGGAGTAAGCTCCTCGAACCTTGAGGATTGTGATCTTGTTGGAATTGGAATTTGTGGTTGTGTCTGGATTGGAGGTGGGCCCAACCAGTACACGGTACCTGGTATGGAGGAAGGCCCAACCAGTGTACGAGATGCGTGGGAGAGGTGGGCCTCCTACGGCATCGACCGGATGAATGCGTACCACTCACCCTAGAGACTATTTCTATGTGTTTTAGATGCTTAAACCATGAACTGTCATATAAGCATACATTTAGAATTGTACGCTCAGCATATAGCTGAGCAGTGGAGATGTACTCCATTGCAGGTAAGAAGAAAGACAAGAAGAACCGTGAGGAGTGAGGCCGAGGAACGCCGGGGATTTCACACTTGTATATGTTTTGGTTGTTTTATTTTAAATCCTGAAATTTGTGTAAGGATTGGTAATATGTTGTAATAGAACCATAGATTAGTTCTATAGTATTGTAATCTTGTAATTGAACGTCTGCAATTATGTTTTAATACGTTAAAAATCAGTTATGGTTGTACCTATTGTGGGTATTGAGAGGCATGAGTGGTTAATATTTCAATACAGGGCTGTCAGCAGGGGAGCAGTCGACTGGGTCCCAGATCAGTCGACTGGACCTCGTGGGATTGAGATACTGTAAGGGAATAATAGAAAAGCAGTCGACTGGGCCCCTTGGACAGTCGACTGAACACTGTTTATTTTAGCTACTGCTTCCATTAATTGAAAAGCAGTCGACTGGATCCCCAGATCAGTCGACTGGACCTCTTTGCTATATGATGTATTTTTGGTTCTGCTTAACACAGTCGACGGAGCAGTCGACTGGACCCTAGTGCAGTCGACGGGGCAGTCGACTGAACCTCTGTTTTCAAAACTATTTTCCTTGAATGTGTTTTCAATGGCCAAAACTTTTTATAACTCTGATTTCAATAGATTTTACAATCACAGAGGGGAACGTTTCCTAAGTTTTAAACTACCAGGGTTGTTTTATAGAAGTTCTTTCCGCTGCGTGTTGTTAGATGATGTTTGGATGAGACTTGGTGGCGTGCCACGTGTCCTATTTCCACGCGTAGTGGGATGGGTCATGACATTTATTGGTATCAGAGCTAGAGGTAACAAAACTTTGGGAACGTTCGACGACGAGTGGAGTGTTGAGTGAATTGCCACATGTTTTCAATTGCATTCATGCATCTTAGAGATGTTTGATGCATATGGATGTTGTTTTACATACATACTATTGTTATTGTTGTACATGCATAGTGTTTATGCATTGAGAACTACAGGACTATAATCATGAGTGACGAAGAACTAGAATTATCGCCACATACTCGCCGAATGAATGAGATGGCAGAGATGATGGGGAATATGGAGGAAATGATACGGAATATATCGGAGCGACTGCCTCACACACCCCATATCGAAGTGGAACCAATAACTGTAGTACATGCACCCGAAAATAGGGGTATGAGATCAATATCTGAACAGCTTACTCGAAAGAAACCGATGGAATTTCATGGGATTCCTGATACCACATTGGCAGAACATTGGGTTATGGACATGGAGCGAATCTTCCGATCTATTCCGATGACAGATAGAGAGAAGATTGAGAACGCAAGCGATGTACTGAAGGGTGAAGCCCAGAACTGGTGGGTAAACGTTTTAGATCAAGGAGCACCGATTACTTGGGAAGGGTTTAAGGCAGAATTCAATCGCCGATTCTTTCCGCGAGCCGCCTACAATGCAAAGAAGCGAGAATTTGATAACCTTAAGCAAGGAGACATGACTGTGACAGAGTATACTTCCAAGTATAATGCGTTGTTGAGGTTTGGTAAAGGTTCTGTGCCAGGAGAGGAAGATAGGGCAAGGAAATTTGAAGAAGGTTTAAGGGAAAATATCCGTTTGAGGGTAGAAACCTACGAACATTCGACTGTTGCAGCAGTACAGCAGACGGCACTTGTAGCCGAAAGTGGAATAGAGAGATCGAGACAAAATCACCAAGGAAAGCGAAGTCATGAGGGTGGTGACCGAAGTCAGGGTGGATCTTTTAAGAGGCCTATTTCACGAGGCTCTAGTTCTGGTTTTAATGATTCCAGGAGAGTACCAAGTAACATACCGTTGTGTTCACTTTGCAACCGACCACACACCGGTCGATGTTTTCTGACCAGCTTTCAGAACAGATCTACAGGGGGAACCAGTGTGAGTTCTACGACTCATTCGCAACTCAAGTGTTTTGACTGTGGTACCTTGGGACACCGAGCGAAAGATTGCCCAAAGAAGCGTTCTCAACAAGGGGCAAGTTCTATGGCTTCTAGTGGTTCGAAGCCTAAGCAGTCTAGTGACGGGGGACAAAGGATGGAGCAACGTCAGGGAAGATCATTCCAGATGAACCCTGGAGACGTGGCTGCTACTGATACAGTGGTCTCAGGTATGGTGCCTGTATGTTCGCACTTAGCACGCATACTCGTTGATTCGGGATCTACGCATTCGTTTGTATCTCATAACTTTGTTGCACATTTGAATGTTAAGTCCGCGCCACTAGGATATGAATTGTCTATCGCTGTGCCACTTAGTAAGTCAGTAGTGACATCTACTATATATAAGAACTGTGCAATCAAACTAGGCGAGAAGTTGATGATTGTAGACCTTATACCGATTGTAGTGAACCATTTCGATGTGATACTAGGAATGGATTGGTTAGCTCTTAACCACGCCACAATAGACTGTGAACGGAAAGAGGTTAATTTTCGATCACCGGTACATGGGAACTTTTGTTTTCAAGGGAGTGGGGTTATACCGCCGCCATATTTGATTTCAGCTATCCGAGCAGGAAATTTTTTGAAAAAGGGATGTCAAGGATTCCTATGTTCAGTGACTGATGTCTCAGCGACCGAATTAAAAGTAGAAGACATTCCCATAGTACGAGAATATTCAGATGTATTTCCCGATGATCTACCAGATGTTCTTATTGAGAGAGAAGTAGAATTCACTATTGAGGTTATACCAGACTCAAGGCCAGTATCCAAAGCACCGTATAGAATGGCACCAGTAGAATTGAAGGAACTGAAGGTTCAATTGCAAGAGTTACTTGACAAGGGTTTCATTCGACCAAGTGTATCACCGTGGGGAGCTCCAGTATTGTTTGTGAAGAAAAAAGATGGCTCCATACGTATGTGTGTTGATTACCGGGAATTGAACAAGTTGACAATCAAGAACAAGTATCCACTACCCAGAATTGATGATTTATTTGATCAACTTCGTGGGGCACAAGTATTCTTCAAGATAGACCTAAGATCGGGTTATCATCAGTTGAAAGTGAAGGCCGAAGATGTTGAGAAAACAACTTTCAGAACGCGTTATGGACACTATGAGTTCTTAGTTATGCCATTTGGAGTTACCAATGCACCAGCTGCGTTCATGGACCTTATGAATCGAGTATTCAAAGATTATTTGGACGACTTTGTGATTGTATTTATTGACGATATCCTTATCTATTCACCTAGTGAGATAGAACACGAGAACCACTTGAGGTTGGTACTCCAGAGATTACGAGAGAAGCAGTTATTTGGGAAATTCAAGAAATGTGAATTTTGGTTACCAAGCATTACTTTTCTTGGTCATGTGATTGACAAGAATGGAGTATCAGTTGATCCTCACAAAATAGAAGCTGTATCAAATTGGCAAAGACCGACTTCCGTATCCGAAATTCGAAGTTTCTTGGGATTAGCGGGATACTACCGCCGTTTTATTGAAAATTTCTCGAAGATTTCATTGCCTATGACAAAGTTAATGAGGAAGGGAGTTACATTTGAATGGGGTCAGGAATGCGAGGACAGTTTTCAAGAATTGAAGTCACGGTTGACGAGAGCACCTATTTTGACCATACCATCCGGAACCGAGGGGTTTGTGATCTATAGTGATGCTTCACACAAAGGGTTGGGATGCGTGTTGATACAAGGGGGTAAAGTGATTGCTTATGCATCTAGACAGTTGAAGACACATGAGATTAATTATCCGACTCATGATCTGGAATTAGCTGCAGTAATTCATGCCTTGAAGATTTGGAGAAATTATTTGTACGGAGAAAAGTGTGAGATATTCACGGACCACAAGAGTTTGAAATATATTTTCACCCAACGGGACTTGAACATGAGACAACGAAGATGGTTGGAATTGATGAAGGATTACGATATTTCGATTGAGTACCATCCGGGAAAGGCGAATGTAGTAGCCGATGCATTAAGCCGGAAGACGCCGAGGAATTTAGCCGATGAGCTAACGCAACAAAAAGAGTTGGTAAAAGAAATGGAACGCTTAGAATTGGATGTGATTCCAGGGATCAACGATGGCTTGATGATGGCGATTGTAGCACACCCAGATATTATTGATGAGATCAAGAAGGAACAATTTAACGATGTTTATTTGTGTAAAATGAGAGATGAGATATCTTTGGGAAAGCGACCTGGTTTTGTATTAGAACAAGGAACGTTGAAACTGGGAAATCGGTTATGTGTACCGAATGTGAAAGACATAAAGGAACGACTCTTAGAAGAAGCTCATAGTACAAAATATTCAGTGCACCCGGGAAGTAATAAGATGTACCGAAACTTGAGAGAAAACTTGTGGTGGAAGGGTATGAAGCGTGAAGTCGCTAAGTTTGTATCCGAATGTTCGGCATGTCAACAGGTCAAGGCAGAGAGACAAGTACCCGCGGGGTTACTACAACCTTTGCCAGTGTCGGAATGGAAATGGGATGAGATTACGATGAATTTTGTTTCAGGATTTCCACGATCAATCAATAAAAATGATAAGATTTGGGTAATAGTTGACCGATTAACAAAGTCAGCTCATTTTCTACCGATCAAGACAACTAAACTGTCCAAGTTAGCGGAATTGTATGTGAAAGAGATTGTAAGACTATATGGAGTCCCAGCTGTGATTATATCCGATCGCGATAGTAGTTTTACGTCAAGATTTTGGGGAAGTTTGCAAGAAGCTATGGGTACGAAATTGAGTTTCAGTACTGTATTTCATCCTCAGACCGATGGACAGTCGGAACGTATGATTCAGATGCTAGAGGATATGTTGAGACTTTGTGTATTAGATTTTGGGAACGATTGGGAGCACCACTTGCCGTTGATTGAATTTGCTTATAATAACGGATTTCAGTCAAGTATCGGTATGGCACCGTATGAAGCTTTGTATGGGCGTAAATGTCGATCACCAGTTTGTTGGACCGAGGTTGGAGAAAGGAAGTTGTTAGGACCTGAGTTAATACATGTGACTACTGAGAAAGTGAAGTTGATTCAAGAGCGACTCAAAGTAGCTCAGAGCCGATATAAGAGTTATGCAGATTTGAAACGACGACCGATGAATTTTGAAGTAGGAGATTTTGTATACTTGCAGGTATCGCCTTCGAAAGGCATTGTACGATTTGGAAAGAGGGGAAAGCTCAATCCGAGATTCATAGGACCTTTTGAGATCCTAGAGAGGGTTGGTCCAGTAGCTTATCGTTTGGCCTTGTCATCCGAGTTGGAACATGTACACAATGTGTTTCACGTGTCTATGTTGAGACGTTGTATGACTAACACGAGTAAGATCATTTTACCTGAACCGTTGCAAATTCAGGGGGACTTGACTTATGTGGAACAACCAGTGGAGATTCTAGATCGCAAAGAACAAGTTTTGAGAACCAAGACTATTCCAATGGTGAAAGTGCTATGGCGTAGTCATACGTTGGAAGAGGCTACATGGGAAAGTGAATAAGACATGCGGAATGAGTATCCGTACTTGTTCGACGCTTGAGGTAAAGTTTGGGGACAAACTTCCTTTTTGGAGGGGAGAGTTGTCACACCCGTTCCAAAAATTTATAGTTTTATCATACATAATTGCAAATTGAGAAGTTATCAATGTTAATTGATAATAGTGGATTGAGGTTGACTGTGAGTCAACGGTAAGGTGTCAGTGAGGACACGGGAACATGGAAGTTCATATTGCATAATCATGAGTAAATGGCATTTATATGATTTAAATGTTATTTGACTTTATCTGGTATTCCTGTGAATAGTAATTATACCTGTGTAGTATAATTCTGGTAAATTTGGATATGATAGTATCATTTTGAGAACTGTGGTGAGAACGTGAGAGATACGTTAATTAAAAAGGTAGGTTGTGTAGAGATTTCACAGAATATAGTTTCGGACGTTATTTTGGACCCAAACGAAACCTAGTCGAAAACTTTTGAAATTTATAGTTTTCACTTGTAAAGTTATAAAATGAACGTGTGCGAAGTTTCGAGAGCTAATTAGAAGTTGAGAAACTTGTGGGGAGGTAAACGTAATTCCCCGAAAACTTGCCTATATATAGATGAGTATGAGATTTCAAATCTCATCCACAACTCCTAAATATCTAGAGAGAGGAGAGAGAAGGGAGATTTTGTTGCCTCGGGCTTTGCGACGACAAACGACGACCGTTCGTCCGTCAGTTTTTCTCCAGATTTCAGATTTGAACTCGTGGAGGTAAGATCTACGTTTTGATATCACTTAGGCCGTGTTTGGCCAACTTTTGTAAAAATAGTAATTTTAGACTTTTGGGAAAAAAATCAGGTAAAACTTGTAGGAATCGTACCAAATTCGGAATCCGACGATTATTTATTCCCCTAGACGATCCTTCAAAGTTTGAAGAGATTCGCACGAGGTATGAATTCTAGATCTATGAGATATATGGATTTTCATGTTTTGGACATAACTTTTGATATTCTTGGATCCGGGCGAAATTCATGTTTTAGTTAGGCCCGTTAATTATGCACGTGAAATTATGATAAAAGCACGTATAACTGTTTATGTGAGCATGTTATGTGTCTACTTGGGTCAAAGGGGAGTTTGGTGCAAATTCATTCGGAGTAAGCTCCTCGAACCTTGAGGATTGTGATCTTGTTGGAATTGGAATTTGTGGTTGTGTCTGGATTGGAGGTGGGCCCAACCAGTACACGGTACCTGGTATGGAGGAAGGCCCAACCAGTGTACGAGATGCGTGGGAGAGGTGGGCCTCCTACGGCATCGACCGGATGAATGCGTACCACTCACCCTAGAGACTATTTCTATGTGTTTTAGATGCTTAAACCATGAACTGTCATATAAGCATACATTTAGAATTGTACGCTCAGCATATAGCTGAGCAGTGGAGATGTACTCCATTGCAGGTAAGAAGAAAGACAAGAAGAACCGTGAGGAGTGAGGCCGAGGAACGCCGGGGATTTCACACTTGTATATGTTTTGGTTGTTTTATTTTAAATCCTGAAATTTGTGTAAGGATTGGTAATATGTTGTAATAGAACCATAGATTAGTTCTATAGTATTGTAATCTTGTAATTGAACGTCTGCAATTATGTTTTAATACGTTAAAAATCAGTTATGGTTGTACCTATTGTGGGTATTGAGAGGCATGAGTGGTTAATATTTCAATACAGGGCTGTCAGCAGGGGAGCAGTCGACTGGGTCCCAGATCAGTCGACTGGACCTCGTGGGATTGAGATACTGTAAGGGAATAATAGAAAAGCAGTCGACTGGGCCCCTTGGACAGTCGACTGAACACTGTTTATTTTAGCTACTGCTTCCATTAATTGAAAAGCAGTCGACTGGATCCCCAGATCAGTCGACTGGACCTCTTTGCTATATGATGTATTTTTGGTTCTGCTTAACACAGTCGACGGAGCAGTCGACTGGACCCTAGTGCAGTCGACGGGGCAGTCGACTGAACCTCTGTTTTCAAAACTATTTTCCTTGAATGTGTTTTCAATGGCCAAAACTTTTTATAACTCTGATTTCAATAGATTTTACAATCACAGAGGGGAATGTTTCCTAAGTTTTAAACTACCAGGGTTGTTTTATAGAAGTTCTTTCCGCTGCGTGTTGTTAGATGATATTTGGATGAGCCTTGGTGGCGTGCCACGTGTCCTATTTCCACGCGTAGTGGGATGGGTCGTGACAACACATCACAAAGCCAAACCCAAACAAGTGAAGAAGCTTCACCAAAAGGGGCAACCGAAGTTGCTGTTAGGATTGTGCCTAAAATTCCATTAGTGAAATTATTTCCTGATTATGATTTGATTCATTATTTGGTGGTTTTCTTAGCAAACAAGGATTCCTTTGATGGTGGAAGTTACCTATTTTATACGTGAATATTTATGAGAGTATTCCTTATTGTACAAGTACCATGGGGGTAAATCCTATTACAACTAGGATTGGGACTCTACAATCTATATAAATATTGGACTTACTCAAGGGATTGATAAGATTGGTTGGAAATCTTCTACAAACCCACGTTCTACATACACAACAGAGGGCTGCAAACTAGTGAGGGAGAGATTAGTTTCTAGAAATTGTGTGTGTCATATAACTTGGTTGGAGAGTTATACACGTGAGGTCTTGAGTAATTGTAATCTTCATATTAATCGTAGTGATTGCCTTTGCACGTAGACGTAGGCATTGTTGGGCCGAACCACATTTAAATCTTGTTGTGTTGGTTTGCTTGCTTTTTCTTCGTAGTTGTATCGTTGTTGTTCTATTTATCTCCATCTTTGTGGGTATGGTTTTTCTTATTATGATTGTGGGCCCATTCCCAACAAGTGGTATCAGAGCTCAGTTGAGAATCCATGACAGCTGGAGATAGTTCGCTTGGAGATATGCGAATGGCAATAGAAAAGTTCGATGACAAGAAGAATTTCAGCATGTGGCAAGTGCGTATAAAGGACGCCTTGGTGGAACAAGGTATAGAGGATGCATTGTGCGGTGAAGATAACAAGCCAGAAGGGATGACCGACAAGATGTGGAAGAGGATTAACTCTAAAGCCGTTAGCACCATACGGCTTAGTTTGGTGGACAATGTGGTGTACGATGTCATGGGGGAGACCTTCGTAAAAGCTTTGTGGAAAAAACTTGAGGATCTCTATTTGGGGAAGAATTTCACCAACCGTCTTATGTTGAAGCAAGAATTGTACTCCTTTAGGCGGAAAGAAGGAGTTGATCTTCAAGCCCATATAGGTTAGTTTAACAAGTTATTGTGTGAGTTATCCAACGTTGGCTTCAAACTAGACAGCAAGGTCAACGCTATCATTCTCCTTACGTCGATAAAATCTACCCATAATCAATTGTTTAATACATTATTGTATGAGAAAGATACCATAACGGTGGAACATGTGAAGAAAGCTCTATTCTCTAGCAAGAAAATGGATAACAAAAAGGAAAAGTTTGAAGATGCACAAGCACTTGTTATACAAGAGAGGCCAATGCAAGGGAAGAAGAACTCTAGTGGAGACGGTAGTGGAGGAGCACGACATATAACTCCTATGAAGGATAAGGAGTGTTACTATTTGTAACACCCGTACCCGGAGAACGGGTAAATTATTATTTTTATATGCATTAATTAATATAATTAGTGTATAAAATGGATTAAGGGGAGGCTTGGACTCGCCCATGTAAAAAGTGTTCAGAGAGGGACACTAGTTGGAGAAGTCCCCAGTGAGGTGGAACATGTATTGAAATGAAATCCAGCGAAGGGTAAATTGGTAATTTGTATTTTAAATGATTAAATGCATTTATATGATTTCATGAATATTTGTTTAAAATGCTTCCATATTATATGTAGATATATGGAAACATATTATATGGAGGCTTGGACTCGCCCATGTATAAAGTGTTCAGAGAGGGACACTAGTTGGAGAAGTCCCCAGTGAGGTGGGATAGGTATTGAAATGAAACCCAGTGAAGGGTAAATTGGTAATTTGCATTTTAAATGATTAAATGCATTTATATGATTACATGAGTATTTGTTTAAAATGCTTCCATATTATATGTAGATATATGTGTTAGCAATTGGTTTTATGTTGGATACTTATATAAGGGTATCAATGAAAAAGATTTAAAATTAGTAGGTGCAATAGCAATTTCACAAAGTATGTGGGATCCACGTTGGGACCCATACGGAACTTAGACAAACACTCATTAGGTAATTGGGTAGTTAATGGAATGTTTGGGGGAGCTCATAATAGAAACTTAAGAAAATTTGGGGATGAAAATGAAAAAAAGGAAAATTGTAGCTTGACACCTCAACATGCAAAGCATGTGTGTCAAGCTTTGAGAGAGTCTCTCAATTCACAGCAGAAATTAAACAAAAAAAAAAGAAGAGAACCCGAGAGAGAAAAATGAGCTCGAGACGCCGACGTCGAAACTTAAAGGTGAGACGTCGTCTACTGAGTTCTTGTAGGATTCATTTTGGTGTTGAAATTGAGCTCTAATTGGAGAAATTCAGCACTTCTATAGCTTGAATTTGGGTATAATCTTGCTTAAGGTGAGTTTTCTATACAAACCAAATGATTGTGTTTAATAGATTCAAAGCTATATATGATGTTAGAGAGGATAATTCTTGATTAGGAATTATAAAGATGTTAATCATGTGAATTCCATGTCAAGTCTATGAACATTATATGTTGATACATGAATATGTGTTTATGTGCTTATATGTCTATGTGGTAGTCAATGAGCATCGGGGAAATGGTTCATTGTTGGGAGTAATAAGGGTGGTGTAGAGGAAGAATCTGATAAATACGGAAGTTCAAGGAATAGAAGTGGCCACGGGACCAAGGGAGGCCTTCGGGTCTGAATGAACCATATAACCGGTGACTCGACGATTACGGTTACGTCTTATGTGTGAATTGTAGCATTGCTCGTGTTAAACATACAATAATGTTAGAATGCTCACTAAGGGTAATGCTTAAGAAAACCGTTTTCCTATTTTTGTTGTGGTACATAACAACCACCGCAGGTTCGGAGCCATATCCGGAGGGAAAATGACGTGTGCGATGGGAGAGATGGGGGAGATTTGGGATCTTGAGTATATGAACTTACTTTGAACTTGTAAAATAATGTAAATTATGGTTTCTTTTATGTTAATGTTAACACTTGAGTGGTAGAAAAAGAGTTTGGATCCTAAAGTTGTATCTTGGAGAGTTGGAAGTGAATTTGAGAACTTGTGTGTAATCTCTCTTGTTTTGCTAAAGTGGTGTATGTTGGTAGTTAGGACCATCTTGGCAAGTCCGGATGAGTCGTAAGTATTGCTGACAAGTTAAATTTGTATGTGTAATGTTGGTTATAATTTTGGGTTCATGTCTAACAAGTTTTATAAACTTTGGACGAGAATTGAGTTTAAAACTTCAAAACTTGTTTTTCCAATTTTTTTTTTGTTTTTTCTTTCTTTGTTTTGTCATCTCACTACATTGGATGTTTTTACTTGTAAGATAAATTAGACTCACAAAAAAAAGTTGTAATGCATTTTGAATGTTGTCCAATTAATAGCAGGGTCGGCCCTGAGTTTCTCGGGGCCTAAAGCGAAGTCATAAAATGAGGCCCTTTTACAAAAAAAGAGAAAAAAAAATTTAAATGACACAACTGTAACAAAGTATCACTTAAACATTACTCTTCTCGCATTTTTAGCTGCAAAATCGCTAATTAGGCTTACATAATCAAGTTATTCTACCATATCTTTTTCAATGGATAACATAGCTAATCCATTCAATCTTTCCTGTGACATGGTTGATCGAAGGTAAGATTTGATCAACTTCAACTTTGAAAAGCTTCTTTCTGCAGAGGCAACTGTCACTGGTATGGTCAACAATATTCTATAAGCAATCCACGCATTTGGGAAGCAATTGTCCATTCCTTTCAAATAATTCAGTACTTCTATGGGCCTTTTTGTTCCTTTCGGTAAAACTTCTTTCAATACTTTCAACTTCGAAAACAAATCTATACCATCAACATCATAAACCATGTCATGTTTCAAAAAGATTTCCAGGTTCGCACAATAAGTCCTCAAAGTAACATCATCAACAAAAGCTAACTTGCTTGAATCAAACAAAATCCAAACGTCTCTTCATATATTTGGAATTGCTCAAACCTACTCTTAAGTGAAGAAAGAGCTTGATCTACTATATATATGAAGTAATTAATTCTAAAGGATTCTTCTGCTGTCTGTGTTGCCTCTTCACTGGCATTCTCATCAAACTGTTTCTTTCTACGAATGACACGCTTTTCACGAAATACGGGTTCAATTTCCATTACACTTGCTATTCCTTTAACTTCAGTCGTCGCCTCTTCAAAACCAGTTTCTCTATACTTCTCAAGAAAGGCAATCAGTCCTTTTAATTGATGTATAGCAACATCCATGTGCATGTCTTCTGTTTGAAAAGTCTTGCTAACAGAATTAACCAAAAACAAAAGGTTATGCCAAATAACCATGCTCAATATGAACTCAAAGTTTTCAATGTCATGCGTAGCTAGGGGGTCCGCTCACTCTTTGTTTTTGGATCTTCACTAGTATTTGCCAAGTGAACTAAAGCATCTCTAATTTTTGGAGCTTGATATCTTATTGCTTTAACACTTTCTACGCGACTTTCCCAACACGTTTGTGACAATGGCTTAAGCGTGAGACCTTCCACATTATCTTTGAAAACTTTCCATCGCTTTGGAGAAGAGGAAAACAATGAATATATACGTTGTACCACTCCGAAGAAAGAAATAGCTTTAGAACAAGAGTTGGCCATATCACAAAGTGCAAGGTTAAGACTATGACAACCACATGGAGTGTAGAATGCTCTCGGATTTATTTCGAGTAGTCTTTTTTGCACACCTTTGTTTTTTTCCTTTCATATTAGAGCCATCGTCATATCCTTGTCCTCTTACATCATCGATATCAAGTTTAAGCTTGTTCAATACTTCTTTAAGTTCTCCAAAAAGTCCCAACCCCGAAGTATCATCCACCTTCAAAAAATCTAGAAAGAACTCTTCTACCTTTGTTGGACTTGTTGAAATATCTACACATCGTATGACAAGAGACATTTGTTCTTCGTGACTTATATCTGGGGTACAATCAAGTATAACAGAAAAATATCTTGCTTCTTTAATTCTTTTAACTATTGTACTCTTGATTTCACCCGCTAGCATTTGTATCAATTCATTTTGGATTTTGTGACTGAGATAATGATAATGAACTTCTTGCTTTTCAATACGTCGAATATGCTCTTGCATTATCGGGTCAAATTCGACAATCATTTCAATTAGACTTAAAAAGTTTCCATTATTTGCTTGATAAATCTTCTCACTGTCTCCACGAAAAGCTAAATTATTTTTGGCAAGAGTTTTCACCACAGCAAGTATCCTTAATAATACTTGTCTCCAATGTTCTCTATCTTTGTTGATTTGTTCTTGCACCCTTTTATCGATTGTTTCAGTTTTCTGTAATCTTACTTCCAATTCAATCCATTGCCTCATGCTATTCATGTGTTCATTACTAAGTTCGTGACCTTTAAGCCTCTGACCAATATTCCTCCAATCTTTGTACCCTTCATTAGCCAATCGAGTAACATTTCCCTCCTCCTTGAATAACTTACAACAAAAGCAAAATATTTTATCTACAACACTTGAATATAGTAACCATTTCCTGTCATGCTTCTCTCCATTCGATAAATGCCGACTATAATATGAGGTTGAAAAATGTCTATCTCCATCATTTTTAGGAAAATTCTTTACATCAACTCTTATAGGACCTCTTTCAACTAATAAATCTCTAAACTTTTGATCAATTTTGCCCCAATTACTTGGATCATAGATGTCCACATTTTGATGAGGTTCTTCATTTTCCACATTTTCATGTTCATCACTTAAGTGTTCTACTTGTGTAACTTGTGCATTGTCAATTTCATTCATACCTTCCTCATTCACTGAATCTTCAATTAATTCTGAGCTCTCCGTTTGTTTATTGCTACAGAAAAATTTGTGAAGAGCTCCCTTTTGGGATTGAATTAATTCTTCTACCTTTTGCTTCTTTTTTTTTTTTTCAGACCCGAAGCTATATTTTCTAGGAAACATGATTCTTTAATCAATCTACAATCATTAACAAATTTACCCCAAAAATTAACAATCAAACAACAAGCAATTGCAATAAAGCTTGCCCCCAAGGGCCCAAACAGAAAGTCTCAAACCCTAGCTTTTTAGAAAGAAGAGAAAAAAAAAGATCGGAAAAGAAGTTACCCCCAAACGTGCCAAAGTTGTACGGAATTAGAGCTCCAGTACTTAATTTTTTATGGTTGTTCTTCAAAAGGGCCTGTGTCTTGGTCTTGGATAGTTGGACTCTTCGGCTTCCTTTGGTTGTGCTTCAAAGAATGAATTTATTTTTTTCTCAGCAGGTGTACGCAATTGTGAAGGTAGAAGACTGATGAAGAGATTTCATTATATGAGGGCCTGTTTGTTTAATTATATGAGAGCCTACTTAGTGTTGTTTTTGTTTGGGCCTCTTTCAGATTTGGGCCTCTTAAGTTATTGGGTAGTTGGGTTGGGGCCTTTGTGGGTTTTAAATCTTTAGACTTATACACATGTGTATATAGAAGGTGGGTTTAAATGAGGCCCTGAAATTTAGTGAAATTGAGGGGGCCCAAAGCAGCTGCTTTGTGGGCTTTCCCCCAGGGCCGGGCCTGATTAATAGCAATCATCTTCTTTTGTCAGATGTGCTTTTTAAATGTTTAATGCCTTATACTATCTTGTTCCAAAAGTTACTGCAGCATAACCTTATATAACTATGGTGTTGCTGGAAGTCTCGAAGTTAAGGTACCAGTTATGCCCTCCTATAATAAAAGAAAGAAAGTTCTGGAGGATATATTTTATTCTAGTCAACGGTCATGTAGTTCTATAAGTAACATGTTCCTTGGGTGAAGACCTTTATTCATTACTCTCAAAACCTAAATATATGTATATATATATATATATTTTTTGTATGGGAAATGTTTGGCACACACACTTTTTGACACACTTTTTGACACACTATGCTTTAAACACATGTACTTTGTGCTGTTTGAATTTTTCACACTTTTCTGTGCACCACTTACATAGCACAAGGTACATACATTTAAAATTGTGTGTCAAAAAGTATGTCAAAAAGTGTGTGTATGTAACACCACTCATTTTGTATAGATATGTTTACAAGTTTAGATCCACAGATGTGTTCTTCTATGTGTTTATTTCCAACGATGAGGTTTCATTTATAGGGTACATATGTGGAATATTGAATATTCAAACTCAAGTATGACAAATTGGGTTTTGCTGCCAAAACCCAATTTGCTTAGCCTGAGCCTTCTCTCTCTCTCTCTCTCTCTCTCTCTCTCTCTCTCTCTCTCTCTCTCTCTCTCTCTTTATTTTTTCCGGCTTGGAAATGAGAAATGTTAGGCATTTTAAGTTTGTGAATTAAACATAGGAATATTTGAGCTTATACACCTTTTTGTTTGGAGTAATACTTGGGGCACAACCAAATACACAACTTTTGGGACACAACCTAATTAATGTGTCTATCTCTCTCTTGTGATGTCACTGGACCCCACAATGACACAGGAGAGATAGACACATTAATTAGGTTGTGTCCCAAAAATTGTATATTTGGTTGTGTCCCAAGTTTTACTCGTTTGTTTTATTACTTAGTTCCTTAAATTCATTTGCCTATTTTCTCCTAGATTTGGGTTCTATTATACATAAGCCTTGCTTGAATGGTTCTTTTGTGCCATATACTGTTGGAAATCAAACTAATATATCTCAGTGCCATGGCCTCGTTGTTGATTTGATTGTTTTTGTGAACCACACTCACCTTGTAGGAATCTTTGCCTTCTAACCTGTTGACTTTGGAACATTTTTTTTAGATAAGTAAAAGTGTATAAAAAAATTCAAGGGGGACGAACCGAAGAAAGAATTACAACTAGGGGTGAAAGTTTTTGCTAAAAAATCGAACCGATCGACCGAAACCGAAGGTTTTGCTCGGTTTTACACTGAACCGGTCGGTGGTCGGGGTTAAAAACTCAAAAACTGAAGTATCGGTTCGGTGGTCGGTATTTATTTTCGGAAAACCGAAAAAACCAAACCGACCGAATGTATCTTTAATATAATACTAAACCCTAGATATAAATATCACTTTTTGTTTTGCAGCCTCAAACCCTCAAAGTCTCAAACTCATTTTAGATCTGGAGAGTCAGACGAGAAAGAGGCACCGCTCACCAGTCACCACCACTCATCGCCGCTCACCAGTCGCCACCACTTATCGCCGCTCACCACTGGCCACAGTCATCTCTCTCTCTCTCTCTATATATATATATATGTACTCTATATGCTCGATCTCTCTCTCTCTCTCTATATATATATATATATGTACTCTGTTTTTATAGGATGATGAATCTTATAAGTTATATATATGTACTCTGTTCTTAGTTCTTAGTTCTTAGTTCTTACCTCTTTCTTTTTACGTTTTTATTTTCTTAATTTTTATTTTCCTATTCTACTCATACCTTTGAATCTTAAGTTTGTAACTTTGATAAATTGATACCCTAAATATATATATATATATATATATGTACTCATATCTTTTTTAATATTTTTGTTTTCATATTCTATTCATACCTTTGAATCTTAAGTTTGTAACTTTGATAAATTGATACCCTAAAAAATATATATATATATGTACTCATACCTTTTTTTTAATTTTTATTTTCATATTCTACTCATACCTTTGAATCTTAAGTTTGTAACTTTGATAAATTGATACCCTCAAAAAAAAATATATGTACTCATACCTTTTTTTTAATTTTTATTTTCATATTCTACTCATACCTTTGAACAGATTGGTACTTTGGAGTTGATTGCCATTAACTTGAACTACTTGAGGTTCTTTTAGATTTTGTATGTTGAAACCAAATATGTCATTGTTTAATGTTTACCCAAAACCCAAAACAGAATGATAAATCCTATATAATGAGTATTTTCGTTTTTTGTTTTGTTAGTTTTTTTTTTTAGTTTTCTCTTGCGTATTTGTTTATTTATGTACTCACTACTCAGATCTCCTGCTTTGTTGTTGTTGTTGTTGTTTTTTTTTTTTTTTTTTACTTTTCTCTTGTGTACTCGACCTGTTGCATCTCAAATTGACAAGTTCCCATAATGGGTGATGCGGCTGATGTCAATCCAACTACAACGGAGGCCAATTCAAGACCTACACCCTCACCACCTGTAGCCGAGGTGAATAAAGCTTCGCAACCTACGGTGGAGGTGAGTAAAACTACAAAACCTCCTTTAAATCCGGAAGGCCGAGGTAAGAAAAGGTCATTCGTTTGGGATCATTTTACTAAGCTCAAATGTAATGCCGAAGAAAAACCAAGGGCTTCTTGTAACTATTGTGGGGTTGATTATGCTTGTGATACGAAGCTTAATGGGACTAAAACCATGTTAACTCACCTTAATTTTCAATGCAAAAAATATCCGTTTAGGAAACAAGATAAGTCCCAAACTATCTTAGGTTTCAAATCGAAAGATGAACCTGGTGGGAGTGTTAGCCAACTTGTAGCGATGACTTTTAGTGCTAAAGCTTGTAGAAAAGCACTTGTAAAATTGATTGTAAAAAATGAGTTGCCTTTTAGATTTGTAGAGAGCGAGGGATTCAAAGAATTTATGCTAGTGGTTCAACCAAAGTGGGTTAAGATACCATCCTGTATTATGCTTGCAAAGGATGTTATGACTCTTCATGCAAATGAGAAGAAATTGTTGAAGTGTATTGTTAGAGGTCAACGTATTTGTCTTACCACCGATACGTGGACCTCGGTTCAAAATTTAAACTACATGTGTCTTACTGGACATTTTATTGATGCTGATTGGAAACTTCACAAGAAAATCCTTAGTTTAATTTAGTTTCTGATCACAAAGGTGATACACTTGGAAAGGCAATTGAGATGTGCGTATTGGATTGGGGAATTGATAAGTTTTTAACTATGACGGTTGATAATGCAAGCTCTAATAATGGTGTCATTAATTACTTGAAGAGAAAAACAAAATATAGGAAAGAGATTATATTAGAGCATGATTATTTGCACATGAGATGTTGCGCACACATTTTAAATTTGATAGTTTCTGAGGGGTTAAAGCAAATAGATGAATCAATTGTTAGGGTGCGTAATGTCATGAGGTATGTGAGGTCATCACCATCTAGGTTGGCTAAATTTAAAATATGTGCCGAAAAAGAATCCATTGAAACCAAAAATTCTGTCTGTCTAGATGTGCCAACTAGATGGAATTCGACTTACTTAATGTTGGAAAGGGCCGTGGTATTTGAAAAGGCGTTTGAACGTTTAGCGGATGAGGATTTATCATTTTATGCTCACTTTAAAAGCGATGGAAATCGAAATGATGGTGTGGAAATGGATGATTGTGGGAGAGATGGTGGAAGGAAGATGTTAGAAGCTCCAAATAGTGTTGATTGGATGAGAGCTAGGTTGTTTTTGAAGTTCCTTAAACTTTTTCACAAGGCAACCTTGCGTTTTTCAGGCTCTTTATTTGTCACTTCCAATGCCTTCTATGTGGAAATTGTTTTAATTCAAAATGCGATAAACAAGATGTGTACAAATGATGATTTAAATTTGAAATTGATGGCAGAGGGCATGAGACTCAAATTTGAGAAGTATTGGGGTAGTTTTGAAAAAAATCAATTTTTTGTTGTTTGTTGCCGTTGTGCTTGATCCACGTCGTAAATTGCAGTATGTTGAATATTGTTTTAAGAAAGTGTATAAATCAAGTATGGTGAATGCACTTATGGATAAAGTGAAAGCTAAGTTGACTGTTCTATACGAGTGTTATGCTAAGAATGATCCTAATGCAAGTGTGAAGGTAAATGTGAATGAATTATCGGGGGTTATGGATGTTGATGAGGATGATGAAGATTCTAGGGCGTCTTTTGATATAGACTTTTAGAGGCACTTGGAAAGTGAAAGTGATATGGGATCCAAGAATGAATTGGAAAGGTACTTGAACGAAGGATATGAAGTTGATTCTCCTAATTTTAATATATTGAGTTGGTGGAAGACCAATTCCGACAAATACACCGTTGTTAGTGAAATAGCTCGAGATGTCCTAGCGATTCCTCTGTCTACTGTTGCCTCAGAGTCGACATTTAGCACGGGAGGCCGCGTACTTGATCCCTTCCGTAGTTCATTGTCTCCAAACATGGTTGAGGCACTTATTTGCACACAAAATTGGTTGCGGTCTTCATCCGTTGGTCTTCGTGAAGCTATGGAAGATATTGAGCAACTCGAAATGCTTGAATCAGGTAATTGTGTCTTTTAAAATGTTTGCTAGTTTTTTTAATTTCTATAACTTGTTTCAATTTTTTTTTATTTAGTTCATGTGGAGGGGCCTTCATCGGAGTCTATAATCGTTGATGATTAAGCATCTCATTTGTAGCACGAGAGGTAATTTAATTGTTGGCTTACTTATTTAAGCCTTTTTAAATGTAGACATTGTTGAGTTTCTAAATTTAGTTTTTCTTCTCTTCTTGATCCTTTCAGGTTTGTCATCTTAATCAAGTTAAGCAAAGAAGCAGCAACCTGGAGTGGGAATTCAGTTTTTAGTTTTGGACTATGACTGTGCCTTGTGGGACTTTTTAGTTTTTTTATTTTATTTTATTTTTTATTTTTTATTATTGTTCGGACTTATGACTGTTTCTACTAAGTTACTATGGACTATGGAGTATGGACTTGGATAGTTTGTTTCAGTATTACTTATTATTGGCATTGGACAGTGGTGAATTGGTGATGAGATCTTAGATCTACTAATTGACATTTTAGTTTAGTATTTTTGGGACAATAATAGTTCAAAAGTGTGTAATTTTTTGTTGGAGAATGGTTTTTATTTGGGCCATTTAATCATTTTTAGTTCACATTAAAAAATTGGCCCAAATCCACGAACATGACTTTAAATTACTGGCCCAAACCCAAAAAATAAAAAATATAAAACAGTTAGGCCACAAAAAGTTGGCCCAAATCAGTAGGCCACCTTCCCAGAAGCCCACCCCGAACCACCCCAACTGAAACCGAAACACCCCGACCCCAACCGAACCGAACCCACATCAGTCAGTTTCGGTCTCCAATTCTAGCAACCCGATACCTTCGGTTCGGTGGAAAATATTGGACAAACACCGACCGAACCGACCAACTTTCACCCCTAATTACAACTGTAATCTTTCCAAAATCCCTACATAAGAGTCCACATGAGATGGACCCTTCCCATAAACCCCAAAAAAAGAGTAGATGCAGAAAGAAAGAAGAAAGAAAGAAAGAAGAAAGAGGAGAGGTAAGAAGTTACTCATTACGCCAGACATATCTACATCTATCTATATAAAGTCTGTTTGTCTATGCTTATGCTTATGCGATTTTTGAGTGGTAGAATTGCTTAAAAATAAAACAATTCATTATGATTTTGATGTTTTGTTAATATGTTAGAATTAATCAAATATAGAGATAATTTTGAAAAGTACCTCCCCACTTGCTTATGGCGCCCAACTGCTTTTTGTACTAGATCTGGTTATATTTTTACTGAAACAAACAAATTAATAAACAATTTTGACAACCAGAACTACTTGAAATGGACAAATAAACAATGACAAATCGCGTTTGGATGAGAAAAAAAAAAGCAAATTTGGGTATGAAGCTCCGTTCCCAAGTGTTTGGCTTCATAAATTGCAATTAAAAAACCCAAATTTGAAATGTCTTTACCCGCGTTCTATTTCATGATCCATGTTTTGGACAAATCAAATGGATGATCAAAATCTCCATTCTATCCTCATCCTTTTCTGTCACATACCTACATGTCTTTTCCATGAATAACCCCCATGCCCTCAACCTTTTGAACAAATACCTCCCATGTTCCACTAAAAGACAAAAAATTTTAAGAACTGCATTTTATTTTGTAGCAAAGGTATAAAAAGAAACTGCAATTTATCTACACTTTCTACACGTTCAGAAATCAAAGATAAAGAAAAAATTTTATAGTACTTGGGTAAGTCAGGAAATTACCAAACTAAAAAGAAAAAAAACATTATATTATATCTACTAAAGCACATTTAATGTTTAATATTCGTATAAAATAGTATATTTAAATTATTGATTGAATTCTTTAGAAAATTAAATAAATTTTAAATAATTAGTCGAAGGGCACAATTGACTATTGTACATTAAGAATCAAGTTCTATTTTTTTTGGAACCAAATACATTTAGGGAAATTATATTCACGCCCACTTAATTTGCTCACTACACCCACTTACTCTTTACACATACCTCTCTAATTCATATTAAAATAATTTACTCTTTACACCCATTTTCATCCCCAAAATAACCCTACCCCTAAAGACACCATCCATTTCTTATTACTCTCTACACCCACTACACCCTCCCTCTTTATTCCACCACAAACCAAAAAAATGTACACTAATCAAAAACAAATTGCCAACTGATAAATGTTATTTAGGAAAATAATCAATTAGCACATAATTTATACGGCTGCTAAAGTTCTAGTACAAATGGAAAACAACCCACACCCCAAATCTGTTTAATGCTCGATCATTCATCCAACCAATGATCGATGTTCTTGTTGATGTTCAATGATTGATGATCTTGGGCAATGGTATTCGACATGTACATGAATATATAATATAATATATAATATACGGGTTTGTATATGTGAAACTGTGTAGTAGATATAATTTTATAAAACTGTCACGACCCATCCCACTACGCGTGGAAATAGGACACGTGGCACGCCACCAAGGCTCAACCAAACATCAATATTACTATACGCAGCGGAAAGAACTATAAAACAATCCTGGGTAATTAAAACTTAGGGAACGTTACCCTCTGAGTTTATAAAATCCATTAAAATCAGAGTTATAAAAAGTTTTGTTCGATCAAAAGTGTTCACAAGAATCCATTTCAAAATACAGAGGTTCAGTCGACTGCCCAGTCGACTGTACTAGGGTCCAGTCGACGGTACCTGGCAGAAACTAAAACCCTAAATCCTCAACAGAGGTCCAGTCGACTGCCCAGTTGAGTGGGTTAAGCAGAACCCAAAATGCAACTTACTCAAAAGGGGTCCAGTCGACTGATATGGGGACCCAGTCGACTGCTTTTCCATTAATAGAAGCAGTAGCCAAATCCAACAGTGGTTCAGTCGACTGATCAGGGATCCAGTCGACTGCTTCTCTTACTATTCACTTTCAGTGTCTCAAACACACGGGATCCAGTCGACTGATCCTGGGTCCAGTCGACTGCTCCCCTGCTGGCAGCCCTGTGATGAAAATTAACAACACATGCTTCTCAAAACTAACAACAAACACAACCACAACTGATTTCCAACATATTAATATGCAATTACAGATGTTCAATTACAAGATTTCCATACTGTGAAACTAATCCATGTTTCTATTACAACATACTACAATATTCAAATCCTTACACGAGTTTAGGATTTAAATCAAAAACATATACAAGTGTGATTCCCCGGCGTTCATCAGCCTCACTCATCGTGCTTCTTCTTATCTTTCTTCTGACCTGCAATGGAGTACATCTCCACTGCTCAGCTATATACTGAGCGTACAATTCTAAATGTATGCTTATATGACAATTCATGGTTTAAGCATCTAAAACACGTAGAAATAGTCTCTAGGGTGAGTGGTACGCATTCATCCGGTCGATGCCGTAGGAGGCCCACCTCTCCCACGCATCTCGTACACTGGTTGGGCCTTCCTCCATACCAGGTACCGTGTACTGGTTGGGCCCACCTCCAATCCAGACACAACCACAATTCCAATTCCAACAAGATCACAATCCTCAAGGTTCGAGGAGCTTACTCCGAATGAATTTGCACCAAACTCCCTTTTGACCCAAGTAGACACATAACATGCTCACATAAACAGTTATACGTGCTTTTATCATAATTTCACGTGCATAATTAACGGGCCTAACTAACACATGAATTTTGCCCGGATCCAAGAATATCAAAAATGATGTCCAAAACATGAAAATCCATATATTTCATAGATCTAGAATTCATACCTCGTGCGATTCTCTTCAAACTTTGAAAGATCGTCTAGGGGGCTAAATAATTGTCGGATTTCAAATTATACGCGATTCCTACAAGTTTTACCTAATTTTTCCCAAAAGTCTAGAATTAATATTTTTACAAAAATTGGCCAAACATGACCTAAGTGGTATCAAAACGTAGATCTTACCTCCACGAGTTCAAATCTGAAATCTGGAGAAAATCTGACGGACGAACGGTCGTCGATCGGCGTCGCAAAACCCGTTGGCTCCAAATCTCCCTTCTCTCTCCTCTCTCTAGATATTTGTGAGTGTTTGGATGAGAATGAAATCTCATCCTCACCTATATATAGACAAACTTTCGGGGAATTACGTTTACCTCCCCGCAAGTTTCTCAAAACTTCTCATTAATCCATGAAACTTCGCACACGTTTATTTTATAACTTTACGAGTGAATATTATAAATTCCAAAAGTTTCCGACTAAGTTTCGTTTGGGTCCAAAAATAACGTCCGAAAACTATATTCTGTGGAATCTCTACACAACCTACCTTTTTAATTAGCGTGTCACTCACGTTCTCACCACAGTTCTCAAATGATACTATCATATCCAAATTTACCAGAATTGTACTACACAGGTATAATTACTATTCATAGAAATACCAGATAAGGTCAAATAACATTTAAATCATATAAATGTCATTTACTCATGATTATGTAATATGAACTTCCATGTTCCCGTGTCCTTACTGACACCTTACCGTTGACTCACAGTCAATCTCAATCCACCATTATCAACTAACATTGATAATCCACAAGAATCTGAATATGCATATTAAAACCATGAAATTTTTGGAACGGGTGTGACAACTCTTCCCTCCAAAAAAGGAAGTTTGTCCCCAAACTTTACCTCATGCGTCGAATAAGTACGGATACTCATTCCTCATGTCTTTCTCACTTTCCCATGTAGCCTCTTCCACCGTATGACTACGCCATAGCACTTTCACCATTGGAATAGTCTTGGTTCTCAAAACTTGTTCTTTGCGATCTAGAATCTCTATCGGTTGTTCCACATAAGTCAAGTCCCCCTGAATTTGCAGCGGTTCGGGTACAATGATCTTACTTGTATCAGTCATACAACGTCTTAACATTGATACGTGAAATACGTTATGCACAAAGGATAACTCAGCTGATAAAGCCAAACGGTAAGCCACCGGCCCTACTCTTTCTAGTATCTCGAATGGTCCTATGAATCTCGGGTTAAGTTTTCCCTCTTCCCAAATTGTACAATGCCTTTCGAAGGCGATGTTCTCAAGTATACAAAATATCCAACTTCAAAATTCATCGGTCGTCGTTTAGAGTCTGCATAACTCTTATATCGGCTCTGAGCTACCTTGAGTCGCTCTTGAATCAACTTCACTTTCTCAGTAGTCACCTATATTAACTCAGGTCCTAACAACTTCCTTTCTCCAACCTCGGTCCAACAAACCGGTGATCGACATTTACGCCCATATAATGCCTCATATGGTGTCATACCAATACTTGACTGAAATCCATTGTTATAAGCAAATTCAATCAACGGTAAGTGTTTCTCCCAATCACTACCAAAGTCTAAAACACATAGTCGAAGCATATCCTCTAACGTCTGAATCATGCGCTCTGACTGTCCATCGGTCTGAGGATGAAATGCAGTACTGAAACTCAACTTCGTACCCATAGCTGTCTGTAGACTTCCCCAAAACCTCGATGTAAAACTACTATCGCGATATGATATAATCACTGCTGGGACTCCATGTAGTCTTACAATCTCTTTCACATACAATTCCGCTAACTTGGACGGTTTAGTCGTCTTGATCGGTAGAAAATGGGCTGACTTGGTTAATCGGTCAACTATAACCCAAATCTTATCATTCTTATTGCATGATCGTGGAAATCCAGAAACAAAATCCATCGTGATCTTGTCCCACTTCCATTTCGACACTGGTAATGGTTGTAACAATCCGGCAGGTACTTGTCTCTCTGCTTTAACCTGTTGACATGCCGAACATTCAGATACAAACTTAGCGACTTCACGCTTCATATCCTTCCACCAAAAGTTTTCTCTCAAGTTTCGGTACATCTTATTACTTCCCGGGTGCACTGAATATTTTGTACTATGAGCTTCTTCTAAGAGTCGTTCCTTTATGTCTTTCACATTCGGTACACATAACCGATTTCCAAACTTCAGAATCCCTTATTCCAATACTAAATCAGATCACTTTCCCAAAGGTATCTCGTCTCTCATTTTACACAAGTAAACATCGTGAAACTGTTCCCTCTTGATTTCATCAATAATATCTGGGTATGCCATGATCGCCATCATTAAACCACCACTAGTCTCTGGAATCACGTCCAATTCTAAGCGTTCCATCTCTTTTACCAATTCTTTTTGTTGTGTTAGCTCGTCGGCTAAATTCCTCGGCGTCTTTCGGCTTAATGCATCAGCTACTACATTCGCCTTTCCCGGATGGTACTCAATCGAAAGATCGTAATCCTTCATCAACTCCAACCATCTTCGTTGTCTCATGTTCAAGTCCCGTTGGGTGAAAATGTATTTCAAACTCTTGTGGTCCGTGAATATCTCACACTTTTCTCCGTACAAGTAATGTCTCCAAATCTTCAAAGCATGAATTATTACGGCTAATTCAAGATCATGAGTCGGATAATTAATCTCATGTGTCTTCAATTGTCTAGAAGCATAAGCAATCACTTTACCCCCTTGCATCAACACGCATCCCAACCCTCTGTGTGAAGCATCACTATAGATTACAAATCCTTCGGTTCCAGATGGTATTGTCAATATCGGTGCCTTCGTCAAACGTGACTTCAACTCTTGGAAACTGTCTTCACATTCCTGACTCCATTCAAAAATAACACCCTTTCTCATTAACTTTGTCATCGGTAATGAAATCTTCGAGAAATGTTCGATAAAATGGCAGTAGTATCCCGCTAATCCCAAGAAATTTTGAATTTCAGATACGGAAGTCGGCCTTTGCCAATTTGATATAGCTTCTACTTTGTGAGGATCAAATGATACTCCATTCTTATCAATCACGTGCCCAAGAAAAGTAATACTAGATAACCAAAATTCGCATTTCTTGAATTTTCCAAATAGTTGCTTCTCTCGCAATCTCTGAAGTATCAACCTCAAGTGGTTCTCGTGTTCTATCTCACTTGGCGAATAAACAAGGATATCGTCAATGAATACAATCACAAAGTCATCCAAATAATCTTTGAATACTCGATTCATAAGATCCATGAATGCGGCTGGTGCATTAGTAACCCCAAATGGCATAACTAAGAACTCATAGTGTCCATAACGCGTTCTGAAAGCTGTTTTCTCAACATCTTCGGCTTTCACTTTCAACTGATGATAACCCGATCTTAGGTCTATCTTGGAGAATACTTGTGCTCCACGAAGTTGATCAAATAAGTCGTCAATTCTGGGTAGTGGATACTTGTTCTTGATTGTCAACTTGTTCAGTTCCCGATAATCAACACAAATTCTCATTGAACCATCTTTCTTCTTTACAAACAACACTGGAGCTCCCCACAGCGAAATACTTGGTCGAATGAAACCCTTGTCAAGTAACTCTTGTGGTTGAAGTTTTAGTGCCTTCAATTCTACTGGTGCCATCCTATACGGTGCCTTTGATACGGGTCTTGAGTCTGGCATTACCTCAATGGTGAATTCAATTTCCCTCTCAATCAGGACGTCTGGTAAGTCATCGGGGAATACATCCGGGTACTCTCGCACTACTGGAATGTCCTCTACTATTGATTCAGTCACTGAGACATCAGTCACTGAACATAGAAATCCCTGACATCCCGCTTTCAATAACTTTCCCGCTCGGATAGCTGAAATCAAGTACGGCGGCGGTGTAACCCCACTCCCTTGAAAGCAAAAGTTCCTGTGTACCGGTGATCGAAAATTGACTTCTTTCCGTTCACAATCTATGGTGGCTTGGTTAAGGGCTAACCAGTCCATTCCCAGTATCACATCGAAATGGTTCACCACAATCGGTATAAGGTCTACGGTCATTAACTTCTTGCCTAGTATGATCTCACAGTCTTTATATATAGTAGATGTCACTACTGATTTACTAAGTGGCACGGCAATGGATAAATCATATCCTAGTGGCGCAGACTTAACATTCAAATGTTCAACAAAGTTATGAGATACAAACGAATGCGTAGATCCCGAATCAACGAGTATGCGTGCTAAGTGCGAACATACAAGCACCATACCTGAGACCACTGTATCAGTAGCAGCCACGTCTCCAGGGTTCATCTGGAATGATCTTCCTGACGTTGCTCTGTCCTTTGTCCTCCGTCACTAAACTGCTTAGGCTTCGTACCACTAGAAGCCATAGAACTTGCCCCTTGTTGAGAACGCTTCTTTGGGCAATCCTTCGCTCGGTGTCCCAAGGTACCACAATCAAAACACTTGAGTTGCGGATGGGTCGCAGAACTCACACTATTTCCCCCCTGTAGGTCTATTCTGAAAGTTGGTCAGAAAACATCGACCAGTGTGTGGTCGGTTGCAAAGTAAACACAACAGTATGTTACTTGGTATTCTCCTGGAATCATTCAAACCAGAACTAGAGCCTCGTGAAAATGATTTCTTAAAAGATCCCCCCTGACTTCGGTCACCACCCTCATGATTTCGCTTTCCTTGGTGATTTTGTCTCGATCTCTCTATTCCACTTTTGGCTACAAGCGCCGTCTGCTGTACTGCTGCAACAGTCGAATGCTCGTAGGTCTCTACTCTTAACCAGATATTATCCCTTAAACCTTCTTCAAACTTTCTTGCCCTATCTTCCTCTTCGGGCACAGAACCCTTACCAAACCTCAATAACGCGTTATACTTGGAAGTATATTCAGTTACAGTCATATCTCCCTGCTTCAGGTTATCAAATTCTCGCTTCTTCGCATTATAGGCGGCTCGTGGAAAGAATCGGCGATTGAATTCTGCCTTAAACCCTTCCCAAGTAATCGGTGCTCCTTGATCTAGGACATTCACCCACCAGTTCTGGGCTTCACCCCTCAATACGTCACTTGCATTTTCAATCTTCTTCCCATCGGTCATCGGAATAGATCAGAAAATTCGCTCCATATCCATTCTCCATTGTTCTGCCAATGTTGTATCAGGTGTCCCATGAAATTCCATCGGTTTCTTTCGAGTAAACTGTTCAGATATTGATCTCATACCTCTAGTTTCGGGTGCATGCACTACGGTTATTGGTTCTACTTCGATGTGGGGTGTGGGAGGCAGTCGCTCCGCTATATTCCGTATCATTTCTCCCATATTCCCCATCATTTCTGCCATTTCATTCATACGTCGAGTGTGTGGCGATAGTTCTCGCTCTTCGTCACTCATGATTACAATCCTGTAGTTCTCAATGCATAAATACTATGCATGTACAACAATAACAATAGTATGTATATAAAACAACATCCATATGCATCAAACATCTCTAAGATGTATGAATGTAATTTAAAACATGTGACAATTTCACTCAACACTCCACTCGTCGTCGAACGTTCCCAAAGTTTTGTTACCTATAGCTCTGATACCAATAAATGTCATGACCCATCCCACTACGCGTGGAAATAGGACACGTGGCACGCCACCAAGGCTCAACCAAACATCAATATTACTATAAGCAGCGGAAAGAACTATAAAACAATCCTGGGTAATTAAAACTTAGGGAACATTACCCTCTGAGTTTATAAAATCCATTAAAATCAGAGTTATAAAAAGTTTTGTTCGATCAAAAGTGTTCACAAGAATCCATTTCAAAATACAGAGGTTCAGTCGACTGTCCAGTCGACTGTACTACGGTCCAGTCGACGGTGCCTGGCAGAAACTAAAACCCTAAATCCTCAACAGAGGTCCAGTCGACTGGGTTAAGCAGAACCCAAAATGCAACTTACTCAAAAGGGGTCCAGTCGACTGATATGGGGACCCAGTCGACTGCTTTTCCATTAATAGAAGCAGTAGCCAAATCCAACAGTGGTTCAGTCGACTGATCAGGGATCCAGTCGACTGCTTCTCTTACTATTCACTTTCAGTGTCTCAAACACACGGGATCCAGTCGACTGATCCTGGGTCCAGTCGACTGCTCCCCTGCTGGCAGCCCTGTGATGAAAATTAACAACACATGCTTCTCAAAACTAACAACAAACACAACCACAACTGATTTCCAACATATTAATATGCAATTACAGATGTTCAATTACAAGATTTCCATACTGTGAAACTAATCCATGTTTCTATTACAACATACTACAATATTCAAATCCTTACACGAGTTTAGGATTTAAATAAAAAACATATACAAGTGTGATTCCCCGGCGTTCATCGGCCTCACTCATCGTGCTTCTTCTTATCTTTCTTCTGACCTGCAATGGAGTACATCTCCACTGCTCAGCTATATGCTGAGCGTACAATTCTAAATGTATGCTTATATGACAATTCATGGTTTAAGCATCTAAAACACATAGAAATAGTCTCTAGGGTGAGTGGTACGCATTCATCCGGTCGATGCCGTAGGAGGCCCACCTCTCCCACGCATCTCGTACACTGGTTGGGCCTTCCTCCATACCAGGTACCGTGTACTAGTTGGGCCCACCTCCAATCCAGACACAACCACAATTCCAATTCCAACAAGATCACAATCCTCAAGGTTCGAGGAGCTTACTCCGAATGAATTTGCACCAAACTCCCCTTTGACCCAAGTAGACACATAACATGCTCACATAAACAGTTATACGTGCTTTTATCATAATTTCACGTGCATAATTAACGGGCCTAACTAACACATGAATTTCGCCCGGATCCAAGAATATCAAAAATGATGTCCAAAACATGAAAATCCATATATTTCATAGATCTAGAATTCATACCTCGTGCGATTCTCTTCAAACTTTGAAAGATCGTCTAGGGGGCTAAATAATTGTCGGATTTCAAATTATACGCGATTCCTACAAGTTTTACCTGATTTTTCCCAAAAGTCTAGAATTAATATTTTTACAAAAATTGGCCAAACATGACCTAAGTGGTATCAAAATGTAGATCTTACCTCCACGAGTTCAAATCTGAAATCTGGAGAAAATCTGACGGACGAACGGTCGTCGATCGGCGTCGCAAAGCCCGTTGGCTCCAAATCTCCCTTCTCTCTCCTCTCTCTAGATATTTGTGAGTGTTTGGATGAGAATGAAATCTCATCCTCACCTATATATAGACAAACTTTCGGGGAATTACGTTTACCTCCCCGCAAGTTTCTCAAAACTTCTCATTAATCCATGAAACTTCGCACACGTTTATTTTATAACTTTACGAGTGAATATTATAAATTCCAAAAGTTTCCGACTAAGTTTCGTTTGGGTCCAAAAATAACGTCCGAAAACTATATTCTGTTGAATCTCTACACAACCTACCTTTTTAATTAGCGTGTCACTCACGTTCTCACCACAGTTCTCAAATGATACTATCATATCCAAATTTACCAGAATTATACTACACAGGTATAATTACTATTCATAGAAATACCAGATAAGGTCAAATAACATTTAAATCATATAAATGTCATTTACTCATGATTATGCAATATGAACTTCCATGTTCCCGTGTCCTTACTGACACCTTACCGTTGACTCACAGTCAATCTCAATCCACCATTATCAACTAACATTGATAATCCACAAGAATCTGAATATGCATATTAAAACCATGAAATTTTTGGAACGGGTGTGACAAAAACATATATTCTACTATGTAGCTATGAATGGTACATATATATACACATATACATACATACATATTATGTATATTGCGTATATATACATCCAAATTCATTCGATTTGTCGTGAAGAAAATGTTAGTGATTTAGGGTTTGTTAAGATAGGTGGGTGTAAAGAGTAAGCTCTTTTTTAAGATTTCTCTTATTCATTTGTCCTTATATGTCATTTTGTATCGGGATATAGTTGTAATGAAAAAGATCATTAAATGGTGGGTGTGAGAAGTAAAATAGGTGTGTGTTAATAGAATTACCCGTACATTTATAAGTTATTTTGACAAATTAATCAATTGTACAAGATATCAACAACCACCCAAACTATAATAAGCAATTATACTTTTAAGTGATTCTACCAACGATCAAAATTGCATAAGCACCGAGAAACGGGCTCATAGTCTGTGATGTTGTTGATTTTAGGGGATTTGACTGGTTTGAATCTTTTTGCCTAACAGATTTAATCCATGTTGATGTTTCTTTGACTCAAGCTGCCACAATTCACATGTTGATTGCTTTGTAAGTTGTAAAAAGCTAGTCCCTCTTTATATACATATGTGTACATATTATGTATATATATACATAAGGGTAGGCCTGTAAACGGATCGGATATGGACCGGATCAGCCAGATCCGGATCCGTATCCGGCAAACATATTTTAGTCTGGATCCGATCCGAATATCTGATGGATCTGTGAGCTTTGTCCCGTATCCAGATTTGCTAAGATTCGGATATCCGGTCCGAATATCTGATCCGATCCGAATAGAATCCTACTTGTAAAAATGTAATATTACTCATTTTTCACAAATTTTATATCGCAATACAAGTGTTATTTCCACATTCTCATTAGTACCATCTGTCTACCGTTGGATTAAAAGAATCAAGGGTAAAGATTTATCTAACATATTATATGATGATGCCAAAAATTGGTAATAGTAAAGTAAAGCAATTTAGGAGAGAGAGAGAGACTATTTTTTGCATGTGGTTCGGCCCTGTTAATGAAGGTACCTACGTCCACGGGTGTGTCTGAGCACGTTCACTAGCAGATCACCGGCGGGCCTGGTGAGCCAACAAAGAGGGGCTGCACTCCCAGTAATACCGGCCGGGTGTACGCATATAATGGTGAATTTTGTAGAGGTGCTGTGTAGACTCAAGAGTTGGCCACCCCTTCAATGGGGGGTGAGAGGTCTCTTTTATAGATGTAAGAGACCTACTCATACATGGATAAGGAAATATAATCCTATTAGGGTGTGATTGACACCAATCAAGTAAGTTTCCTAATTGTATTAGGATTGATTGACATTAATTGTGGGGGTTTCCCAATTGGATTAGGAAATAGATGCACTTTCCATTAGTCTTCTAGCTTGAGTAGGAAACTGCCCATAATTTTGGGCGTATCATTATATAATATATATATATATATAACACATACAATATCACAAATTCGGATCGGGTCTTAGACGGATCGGATCTATTAAATCCATATTTGGACCGTTTTTATACAACTCTATTCGGATATGGATAATCCGGATCTGGATCTGGATCTAAAAAAAGACTCAGATCCGTCTAACTGAGCCGGATCTGGACCGGATCCGGGCCTAGACCCGGTCCGTTGACAGACCTACATAAGGGTTAATTACACTTTATCCCTTGTGGTTTGGCTCGATGACACTTTACCCCCTTGTGGTTTAAAATGACCACTTATCGATGTTTTCGGGTAAAGTGTCACTACTAATGTACTACATAATCTAACGGAGAGTGTTCAGTCCCTAAATTTAGTGACCACTTTACCCTATGTGATTTGTCTGATGATACTTTATTCCCTATGGTTTGGCCCGATGACACTTTAACCCCCTTATGCTTTTGGGGTAAAGTGTCAACTTAACATTCTTCGTTAGATTCTATAGCGGGGACACTTTACCCGAAAGCACAGGGGGGTTAAGTGGTCACTTTTAAACCATAGGGAGGTAAAGTGTAATTGAGTCAAACCAATGGGGGGTAAAGTATAATTAACCCTATACGTAAACCCTAATTTGTCATATTCCTATTAGGGAGTGTCCACGGGTCGGGTGGGTCGGGTTTGACCCCATCCCGATCATCCATCTGAAACATGGTCAGGTTAGCTTCATCCCACTCGCCATCCATCCACTATGTCGGGTAGAAATGACTCATCAAGTGCGGGTGGTTTCGGGTCGAGTCGGGTGAAAACTGACTAAGTTAGAGACAAATCTATATTTTTATGAAGAATTACAATTTTAGAGACAGATCTACACAAAATCAGTTCATCAAACGAGGGGAAGTGAATAGATTTGAAGAAAAACTCTAGATCTAAAAAACAACTTAAGAGAAGAAGACATTTCCAGTTCCAGCCATACCTACATTCGTCCAAGTCGAAGAATCAAAGATGGTGAGGACTAGGAGTAATCTCTAGAACTTCTAGCCTTCTATGGCCGAAGAAGCATAGATGGTGGTGCGCCTTGGAGGTGGTGCGCCGTGGTGGTGGTGATCTCTCTGTGAGAGATCGGAGATGACAAACAAACGAGAGAGACAGGGAGTCTGGGAGTGGCCAAGTGGGAGTCTCTAGGAGGGTTTGGGTTTGTAAGTGTGTTTTTTTATTTATACTTAGGCTTTTCTCTTTTCTATTTATATATATGTATAACATGTATATATGTATAATCTTATGGGTTGGATCGAGTCGGTTCCGATAGGGTTTGTGAAAGGAAAACCGACATTCATCCGAAAACCCTTTCGGGTTAGCCTTATTGAACCCATGACTCCATCCACTGCCCGTGACAACCGACTCATAGCGGTTGGGTCGGTGGGGTGGGGTCAGGTAGCGCGGGTCTCGGATGACGTTGGACAGCCCTAAAATTTCCTATAGTCTACAAGAGTTGTTGTTTTGTCAGCAAAGTGTCTGAAGTGTTGCCTAGGCCTCCTGTGTCATTTATTTGATGATGGTATGCCATCTTAGCCACCTATTTCAACCTCCTATATATAAAAGAGGCTAAACATTGTCGCATCCTGGTCCCACAATAGCGGAATCAAAGCCCGTGGCACACCACCGAGGCTATTTCAATTTATTAATGCTCCCAAAAGAGTTAGTTTAAGAAAATGCAATAGAAAGAAAACAAAACATTTTTAAAACCAGCAGTCCAGTCGACTGGGTCTAGGTCTCAGTCGACTGACTTGGAGTTGCAAGAACCAGAAAACTCCAACAACCTATTCCAGTCGACTGACTCCGAGGTCCAGTCGACTGATGCCTCCAATGTTCAGTCGACTGGACTCATCCGGTCGACCGAACCCAACCCAGCAGAATGTGTGTTTTAAAAATAGATTTCGGTCGACTGGTTTTCATCATCTAGTCGACTGATGCCTTTGAAAACCCAAAAGATATTTGTTAACATAGGGGTCCAGTCGACTGTGCTCCCAGCAGCAGCCCTTTCTGCAGAATCTCCCCATTTCCAAGCTTGACAACACTAAACCATGAGCTCATTTACCAATTCTAAACTATGAGGAAAACATACAGAAACATATATATATATATATATACCCATTCAAACATGTCCCAAGCTTCTATTTTCCAAATTCTATTACAAAGCAAAGTCTTACAATGATTAAATAACCATTCTATTACAAAACTACAAGTTAGGCTTTCAAGTTGCCTTCCAAGTGAACTCCCCTCCCATTCCCACGTGCTCATTTCTCTGATTCCTCGGCAACATTAACACCTGCAATGGTTATTTAAATAACCACACATGATTTGATTCGTTTAAGCTAGCTCTTAATGAATAAAACAACGATGCATATGAATGATAAACATGCTCGCATTCACATCTCTACATGTCATACTAGTCTCCGGAGTCTCACGTGTATGGTCCACACTCCTAGTCCACGACTCCTCGCCAACAAGTCCACGCGACTAGGTAAGACCCACGTTTCTTTTCTTCAAACGTACGACCTTATGCCTGTTAGGAAACTGTGTTCCCAGAACCCATTGACAGCACGTATAAGTTGGTACTGCAAAAATTACATGAAAACTACAATAACCTTATAAGAGCAGAACTAGGGTTACCTTAAACTGCTAAAACGGATTGCTGTAGCAGACAAATCGAGAACACGGGCTCGATAACAGCTCATAATCTTCTACCGTATTCCTTTGCTTCCAGAATATCGAACTGAGTGTGGGCTCCTTCAAAATCCTTTATATTTCTGCTCTCTCTTTTTACGCTCTCTTTTCTATTCCGAGTTATAATGCTCTTGATGGAAAAACGCAAACTGAGGATAGAGCCAAAGCAGCATATATATAGGCTACGATAGGGACCATAAGAAGTCAATAAGGAATAGGCTTCCTTTTGGAATTAGGAAACCCTAATTCGAACTGAATTAGATTCCTATTTCCATAAATTTTAATTCATCCCACTAAAGAATTATAATTGCACTCCTACCCTTATCTCAAAAATATATTTCGAGCTCCATGTTATTAAATGCTTATTATCTCCCCATGTTAAGATTACAGATATTCATTAATTAAATATAATTACTGACAATCATACTTAATTAATCTCTTAAAATTCCTTGAGATCATCTGCTTAACTTATCTGATATGTCGGATACAAAATCCACCTGCAGGGTTTGACATAATCAAACCTTATAAGCTTTCTCAAGGGGATATCATTAATCCCAAAATTGAGACATGGATTCCATCATTAATTAATATCCACCACACAATTAATATTGTCACCCAATCCAATGAGATATTGACCCATTTAAGGATCTCACCCTTTTAGGGATCAAAGTGTAAATATCAAATGTACGTGTCTATAAATTAACTTAGGATTTAGAGCATAAGCACTCATAATAGTCATGAGGTATTAATTATCTTATAAGTCAGTATAAAGATAATTACCCCAAGTCGGTCCCATTTAATACACAAAGTGTACCAGCATGGTGAGTTGAAACTATACCGTTTCCCGCAGTCAAGACAAACCTACTACAACACTATGCTGCAGTCCTACCGATGGTGTGTCCATTTCATCTAAGACTGTAAACCAAAATATTACATTCTACAAGATCCGATGGTCTGATCTTCCGTGTGTAAGCCGAACTCTACACATCAAACCACCTACTATGTAGAATGAAAGACACACATGCATAATATTAAATAAACAATATAATACAAATATTGCCCACACAGATTCTCGTAAAAATGGATTAATTGATTTTATTAAATGAATATTAAATCAACTACATAAAGCATGGCTTTTAGTATATATACCTAACAATGCCTATAACAGCTCCACAACAATGGCTTGGTACCATGTGCTCCTTTGACCCAAATAGCAACTAAACATGCTCAAATCACATTTCATCGTGCTATCGAAGTAAGTCAAACATCCTATCGTGCAATTGGTTCTACTTATGAATATAATCGCCCAATATATACTAAACAATATATCTCTATGAATTAACACATGCCTTTCATACAAAATATGAATACATGTCAAGAAATCATTCCAAAACACATAGTTGAATCACTCACCTCTGATTAACGTTCCTTCAGAGCTCCAAAGAAAACCCGAGCATAAAAAACGTTCAAAAGTCCGTCTAGTACAATTCTTATCGATCAAAAATTCGATTATCAACTTTCTAAGAAAATTATAGAAAATGAGTTTTTAGAAAAACTTCGCCAAACAAGCCTTAGTGGGTATCAAAACGACGGCCTTACATCGAGGAGTTCGAGTATGAATTTTAGTTGAAAACCAACGGACGAACGATCGTCGTTTGGCATCATGAAAATTGAAGCTTCAAAATCCCCCTTTTTGGCCTCTCTCTCTCTCTCTCTCTCTCTCTCTCTCTCTCTCTCTCTCTCTCTCTCTCTCTCTCTCTCACAGAGACGTTAATTTTCTTTTTCTTTTAGAATATGTGAGGATATTAGTACCCTAATTCGTTTAGCGGGGGATTTTTGGGTACTGATTATCTACAAAATCGCCACCGTGTTTTTATTGTTTTGAGTTTTATTTAGGCCTAATTGCACTTTAGTCCATTAAACTATACACATGTTTTTAATTGGGTCTATAAACTCTTTTTTTTTGCAATTGGGTCCATGAACTTCAAAAATTCATCAATCAAATCCAAATTCTGACACTGTTAGCTTAAATTATTCGAAATTGCCACGTACATTGTGCGTAATGTTTACCTGTCACATGTTAGGTTAAGACAAATACGGGAGACTGTGAATGGCTAAAACATTATGTGATTTTGGGTATAATTGAATGCAATTTTGTATCTAGTCGAATGTGTTTGCGAATTTGATTGAACGCGATTTCGAATCTGATGAATGCAATTTTTTGCACTATTCACAATCTCTCGTGTTTGTCTTAACCTAACATGTGACAGGTAAGTATTACGCGTAACGTACGTGACAATTTCTAATAGTTTAAGCTAACAGTGTCAGAATTTGGGTCTGATTGAATGAATTTTTGAAGTTCAATGACTCAATTGCAAAAAAAAAAAAAGTTTATGGACCCAATTGAAAACATGTTATAGTTTAATGGACTAAAGTGTAATTTTCCCTTTTATTTACAAAAATGCCACCGAATATTTATTTCTAACGGATTTGTCTCTTTCTTCTTTTTCTCATTTTATTATATTCCCTTCGTCACATTTTATGTGTCGGAATTCAACTATTTAAGGGGACAAAAAGAATCTACATTTACTTTCCACAAATGTCCCTAATCATTACACTTTTCTTTTTATTTTGCTTTTGTCTAGATTATAAGGAATGATAGTTTGGGAAAATAAGTAAAATTTGCATATAAATTTAGAAAAAATGGACAATAATTTTAGAACATCCCAAAAAGGAAAAGGGGACACATAAAATGGGACGGAGGGAGTAAATGGTTGAAAGCATTGGATTAGATCCAATAATCAAAAACAACTTTGTTATATAAATGTTTAATTCAATTTTCAATTTTATCAAATGAAACCTTAGACTGAGTATAGGTATGTAAAGTATAATTTCTCCAAGTGAATTTACCATTATATCTCTAATGATACCTCATGTGTGCATCACATGACCTATTTCTGCCAAAATTTGTAGAAAATTTTCATAAATGGACTCAATACAACCTAAACTGGAACTGTAAGGACCAAATTGACAAAAATGAAACTATAAGGACCAAAATGAAATAATCTCTAAACTACAAGGGTGCAAAATGTAATTTACCCTTAATTTAAAAAGACATAACTGCCCCTAGCATTAAAGAATGGTGAGAGATTGTTGGAGTTCGATTCTCATTATGTTTCTTCCTAGAACTTTCTTTAGACGTGTGGGAGGTGGGAGTTATGTTTCGTGGCTATCGGATCGACGATTGTATTTTGACCCACCAAACCCCAAAAACTTAGTTTTTCAAAGTTCACGAGGTAAAAAAGTTGTTTTTTTTTTTTGTGTATCTTGATAACCGAGAGTCCGATTCTCATTCTGTTTTTTCTTACAACTTTCTTTAGACATGTGGGAGGTGCGAGTTATGTTTCGTGGCTATCGAGTCGACGGTTTGCATTTTGACCCCCTAAACTCCCAAACTTAGTTTTTCTACGAGGTGAAAATGTTTTTTTATTTTTTATTTTTTATTTTTTATTTTTTATATATCTTAATAACCAAGAGTCCGATTCCCATTCCATTTTTTCCTATGACTTTCTTTAGATGTGTGAGAGATGTGAGTTAAGTTTCGATAATGTGAATTCACCTAGAACTAATGGGGGAAAAATAACGAAGCCTCAAATTCTTTCTTATCAAGGAAATCACAATATTCTATGGTTATACGAGTCTCAACGGGAAGATCAAAAGTGACCTTAACCTAGAGCCAACATAATGTTAACACGGAAGTAACATGACCTCAATGTGATCGAAAGAGTTCTCAACTTCATTAATCAATTACAATTCACCACCATAAACAATGCGCTATCAATGATACATGATAATAAACATGGCATGAATCACTTGAACTGGATCACTTAATCTCTGGATTTAAGTTCAATTATGCATAATCAAAACATGCTTTAAGCATTAAGGTCTTAGGAAGCCATTTGGATCTAAATTTAAGAAAATTCTCAAACTATCTTAGTCATATTGAAATTTGAAAACAGAATCATAAAGTTGACAAAATTAGAAAATAGCATATCAATTCTAATCCACACAAATTTCTCAGAGATTTTTACTAACTCATCAAAGTTCATCTGAAAAATAATTTGAAAGCAAAATACCTTGATTAAGGTTCCGATCTACTTAACTCAAGATGAACTTAACATTCTGTAAATTTGGGCAGAGAATTATTCCTGTTGAAAACCATCGATCAAACCATGTTAACATGATAATCGAGTCAATCTAACAATTATAGTGGTAGATCTATATGTTAGGAACACATTCCAATTAGTCTCATCTAAATCCAACGAATCATGAATTTATGAAAAATCTTTTATCACAGATTGTCATTAGAATCACAACACCCTTGATGAATTTATATTCATGATTCATATCAAACTAGATCCATAATTCTATGGAGAATCTAGATCAAGTATGATTATAATCAATATAATAACACTTACATATTATAGAACTTCATGGATTTAGCCTTGAAGAAACCCCAACATAGACCTCATAAGAGAGCCTAGAAATGAGTTCTAAGGTTTTGCTCAATCCTTTGGATGAATATAAACACTCGAATTTAATAATCAATTCATGAGATCAACTGGATCTAAATCTAATTCCTCTCCCAAATACATGATCCTTGATGATTGAAAACCCAATTTCCATAAAACTCAATGAAACATGAAGAGTTTACAAGCTTCAAATGAATGAACCAAAAACCATGAACATATGCTTAGATCCATCAATTATTCATAGATGTGGTCTTGATCAACTCTAATTCTCATGCAAACATGAAATCACAGAAAATTAGAGGATCTAATCTCAAAAAATTTAAATGGAATATTAAAGATTCCATGAACTCCAAGAGAAGTTCATGAGAAAGAAGAGATGAAATCAATACAAATTTGGATGATCCATGGCTAGTATTTGATTGAAAACATGTTTTATATAGATTATATAATCATCTAGATCTAAATCAACAGTAATTCATGAGAATTCAATCACAATTTGATCAAGTGGTATGTGGAGAAATGATGAGGAGTAGACTTCGTAGAATGTGTAAAATCCTAGTTTTAATCTACAAATTGTGATTGAATTCTACATATAGATGGTAAATGGTGAGAGATTACCTCTAAGATTGCTCAGATTTATAGAGAGTTGGTTGAATTTGATCAATCTTCAAAGTTTTCTTCAATACTCTTCTTCCTTTTGATCGTATTTTTAATCCAATCCTCTTATTTTTGGGTGATTTTGATCTTTAAGAACTGTTGTTTGTAGACCAAATTCGAATTTCTCACTCTCTCTCTAAAATTAAAGATTCAAAGCTTGAAAATCTCTCGAAAAGTCCAATGTCCCTCTCTCTTTGAGGAAGGCTTGTATTTATAGAATAATTGAATGAGGGTAGATTTGTCCTTTTAGGATGATCTTAGCATAAAAAGTGTGACTTAAGGTGTTAAATACGTAATATTGTCAAAATCAAGTTCTTATTTAACCCTATTAAAAATGTAGTATGTTGGAAGTAGGGTGTCGAGTCCACAGGGATTGATACAAGAACAACGTTTGGGAAATTTAGTCACTAATTATGATGCTCAAAAGAAAGAAGTAAGAAAAGATGATGAAAAGGAATAAAAATGACTGTGCGTCTTGCAGCTTTTTGTTTGATTTTTGGAGGAGAAAAGGGTTAATAAATACTAATCTAAAAAGCAATAGGTTGGGATCATTCCCCCCATCTTGAGTCACAACAAGATGAAATGGATTAATGTTTCAAGCACATTCTAAGGTAACACTTCATTGTGGCATATTATCAAACACAAGGAGTGCATCTACGTGAAAGATGAAGGAAGCTTTGAGATTTCCATAGAAACGGATTTGAAGCTAACATTTGACTATCAAGGATTCATGACATACAAGATGAAGCCTCTATGGCTTCTAGTTCGAATGATTTGTCCACCCTACACTAACTAATCTACTTGGTGGACAAATCACCTATGAAGCCTTCAAAAGATAGTATTTAAAACCCAAGAGTTTGAACAATCAAAGATGCTTGACATCAAAGATAAAGACCCAAGTTACAAATCTAACACACAATATTTATCAAACACATGGAGTGCAAAACACAAAGTTACATAATATTCCATATGAAATACATAGAGTAGGATTCAAAGTCTAAGTTTTGACAATAAAAAATGCAATACAAAGAAGATGAAGCCCTTAGTTTTGAATCCTACACAAATGAACCCTAGAAATGCTACAACATTAAATCCAAGAGCTCATGATCCACAACGTAAGTAAGTCTAACTAATAATGAAAAACATAGCAACATCATCAAAGGAGAAGAGATAGAAGATGTACCTAGCCATTAAAACTTTCAATTGATTGCTTCAAGTTTACAAAAATGGAGAAGAAATGGATGGGAACCCAAGTGGGTTCCAAATGAGAGCAAAGAAGAAGAAGAAAAAAAAATGCAAGATAAGATCCCTAACAAAAATCATCTCTTTCTATCTATACAACCCATACTTAATGGCAAACTTGTAAATACAAAAGGGGGAAAAACTGCATGGGCAGATCGATTCCAGGCAAAACGTCGGATCGATCTGCTATTCCAAAATGCAAGCAGAATCTTCGTCCAAAATCGCGGATTGATCCGTGTGTAAAATCGGATCGATCCGACTTTGCGAGAAGACGTCTCCAGAGTCCTGGGGAAGCAGCGGATTGATTCGGTCTTGCTGAATGGTGATTATTGCCCTTTTTATGAGGTGAGAACCAAAATTCTTGGTTTCAACTTTGAATAAGTTCCCAATTCCTACAAGAAATAGGCTTTTATTAGCAACAAGTGAACAAAAAACAAGATCAACAAAAGTACAATTTATCCATTAAATCTCCCAGTATAAGTAATAATTCGTGTCCAATAAGGGTAAAATCATGAAGTTAAGAATGCAATATTGGATACGAATCACACCCCACACCTAGAATGTTGCTAGTCTCTTAGCAACAGAGCTAAGACCAAGAGATTCAAGGATAATCTTGCACAATAATTTATTTAAAATGAAAGATAAACCGTTTTCGTGGTGTAGACACCCCATTTTGTCGGCTATCAGATGTAGGAGACCCATAGCTTGGTGGTTCACAATGATCATAAAAGACTCAAAAGGACTCCTGGAAGCCCGTTCTATCTCTCAGAATGCTCAGAATGACCAAAATACCCCTGAAAGCCCAAAAGCTCCCAGATTCGGACCAAAAGTTCTGGAAACATGCTACGTCGTAAGAAAAATGATAAAATGAGTTTTTAAGTAAAATCGGATGAAATCGTCAGCTCCCAGAGACCCCCGGAAGTCCCGGAAGTTCCCGGAAAGTCCTTGTTGACCGGTTTGACCAAGTTTGACCAAGGTTTGACCAAGTTTGACCGAAATCGTCCAAATTTACCAGAATCATTCTAGATCATGTGGAAAATATTAAAATGAGTTTTAAAAGGAAATCGAGCGAAAACGTCAGCTTTGGGGAGCTCCCAGAGGTTCCCAGAACTTCCCGAGAATCCCAGGTTTGACCAGAATTTGACTTTAGAACTGGGGCACCATAACAATTTTCAAATATTTTTCATGGATACTAGAGGTCAATAGCTTTCCAACGGTATATCACACATAATTTTCATATTTAAAACGAGTTTATTATATATTCCGAAGGCGAAAAAGGCGATCAAATCGGCTTTTATCGCAAATACCGCAAAACTTTTCAAAGTGACCTATCCCCGATTTATTTTTTATGAAAAGTAGACTCCATTACCTTTCCAACAATATATCACAACCTTAATTTGGAGTTTGTATGCATTTTCTGTGAATTTCGGACGAAATAGGGCCTTTTCGTGAATACCGGAACCTCTGGGGGCCTAAACAGCATTATCTGGACGAAGGAGGAGCAGTGCCACCGCGGCACTGGCCCAGTTCTGCCGTGGCACTCCCCTCCAGAACAGTGTGTTTTTGTAAATAATTTTGGGGTTCCATTTTGATTAATTAAAAACCAAAACGACGTGGTTTTATGATTTTAGATGTTTGGAGCCAATAGGAATACTTCTAAAACCCCAAAACCACCCCAAGTTGGCCTATATAAACCCCCCTTGACTTCTCATTTTGGGGGGTGTCAAATGCAAGCTTAGAAAAAGTTTGGGAGAAAAAGTTGTAGAGATAAGTTTAGAATAGAGAGAAAAGAAGCTTTCTTCTTTGATTTTCAAAACAAAAGTGAGTTCTAAACTTTGTTTTTACTTCATTACTCCTATTTACTTCAACATTCAATACACCCAACCACCATTTTAGTGAGCATTCAAGAGGGTGGAAGCTTCTTCCATGTCCAGTGTCATCACATATGAGTGAAACACCAAACTACAAGTTCAATACATCATGAATATCACCCATTGATTGCTATCTATTTGCTTGTTTGCTTATATAATGTTCATCTCTTCTCACCTCATTTCTTTTTGATTTTCTTTATTTACTTACTAGTTCATTATCATCTAAATGATGACATGAAATTTGAGGTGAGTGAATCCTTATGGATAGTAGCTCTTGACCTCAAAAACATGTTTGATAGATGATGATTATAACTTCAATACCTCCAAGGTATTCTTGAAGTTATGTTCAAAATAAAATAAATCTCTCCAACAATCTTGGAGGTTCTTGATGATGAGTTTAAGGTTGGAATTTCAAGTGGTTGTAACCTTCATTGAGTATTGAAAATATGCTTTCAAAATATCTACTTCAAAACCCCTTTTGAAACCCCCCTCATTTTAATTTCAAGAAAGAAAACTCTAGTTTTTCCCTAAATTTTCAAAACAGTGAGTCAAAGCAGTGAGTAATCTGAGTTCAAAGATTTTTCTAAAACTCAATACTCAACATATGGATGCAAGGCCACTTGGAATGTCTTCCTAACTCAATGGAGAACACCCATGATTTTTGGTTTGACTTGGAAGTACTTGAAAATGGTCCATTTGGACCCAAACATTCCTTCCAGACATTCTGCCTCTGCTGTCACAGCAGCTTAGCTAAAATTCCAACTTCTTTTTCAGAAAACTTTTCAAAAAGAGGTGGTCCGTACTTATTTTTCCATTAAACTGCAATGTCTTAGGGAACTGTCTGTATAAAATGGGCCTCTAAATCATTTGTTTTCATTTTCTAAGATTTTCTAACTTTTCAGTCGACAGTACGGACTCTGTTTCTGAGTGACCTCTATTGTTTATATGATTTCTCTCAATATGTGATAGTTATTAAGGATTGGATTTTTGGGTTGTGTTCTAGACACAATAAGTAAGATCTCCATAAAAAATCATGCATTGAAAACATTTCTAACCCCTCTTTTCAATTTCCAAAAGATCATGTTACTGTTCTGTCTACTATTCACAGCAAGCACATTTTAACTTTCATCCTTTGATTTGATGCTTATATGCATTCCAAATTAGCTCATGTCTTAGGAAGTAGTTCATACTACATTTGTAAATTTCTCATAATGATTCCATTCATTCATTCATACATATATTAGACTTCTAAGTCATTATAGAAATCCATGAACACAAAGCACACTACAACCTTTACACATTATAGATACATACATTGCATTCATGCAAAGATTTGGGGCTTTTATGAGTCCTAATCTAAGAAGATTATAAGGAATGATCATGATCACACATTCATGCTTCCCCTCGATCTAATCATCCTTTCTCATCCGTCCCGGGGATTGAGAGATCTTCTCTTCTCAAAGAATAACATGCATCATTCTAGCTTGCTAAGCATCTTTGTTTTCTGTGATTTATTTGTTTCAAGAACAATTCATGCCCCCCTTAGATTAGGAAACTTGATTAATTGATATATGATTAGACGATTTTTCCTAGGTTTATTTGTGTGATCTTTCACTTTTGCATTGTATGATATTTGGCTAAGATCTTATGAATGATATCTTATCTTTTGATCTTTCATTTCAAGATTCTTATGTAATGTAGTATACTATCATAATAGTAATTGCCGAACCACACATAGTATAAGATGATTATTTGGATGCTAATTGAGGCCCGTCGAGAGACGGGGCGAGTTGAGGGTGTTTTAGTCGTGACAAAGGCTCCTTCCTCTCTCGTACCAAAAAACCGAGCCAAGTTCTTTGGTTATGAAGGGCCGGTGCCCTTTATCCGTTTGGGTGAGTCAAAATTAGGTTTCTTGGTTCCTTAAATACCAAGTGGCGACTCTGTATCTGTTTTTGAAAGACCTTCTTTTCTTCGAAATCAACCTCTTGTTTTCTTTCAAATTAATTTCAAAACAAAGGAAAATCAATTCCGAAACCCCGGAAACAAACAGGAAAAACCGGGAGTGGACGACGGATTCTAAGTGTCCACATGTGGGAAACACGATTGCATTGAGCATATGCAACAAGTCATTAAACCTCTAGGTTACCCGTAGAGGCAGAGTGTTGTCTCTGGAAGGTTCTTGGAATGATACCCACAAACATTTTGTTTCCTCATGATAGTTGCCCACTATCTAACACTGACACTCAACATAGTCCCAAGAATTTTCAAAAGATTTTAGCACATGACACGCAAATCATAAAAGTTCTCAAACTATCAAGATTATTAGATAAACTTCATTAAGCTCAATCTTGGATGCGTGTGTGGTGTGAAGTGCATAACTACAACTATCAAGAAGATGGCAATGCTTTCATAATCCGAATTTCGTTTAAAACGCGCTTCAACTCAGTTCTCACCGGTATTACACTCTAAAAATGAATCACTCTGAATGGTTAATACACTCGGGGCATGCGGGCAAAAAGAGTAATGAAAATGGATACCAAAGCCACGCACATGCCAATGATGGAAAATGTAAGCGTGAAAAATGAGTAAAAATTAATCTCATGAAAGATACCATTCACTAGAGGATGTGGAATAACTCTAACTACTTGTCATGATCGACTCAAACTCCGAATCACACAACTCGAGAATCAATTAGGACCTTGAGGGGGGTTGTAAAGTGGGAAAGTGATATGAGGTGAAGGACAAGGGGAAGTGAACTGAGATGTTTGAGTAAAAACTTGGGATTTATTGGAATACATGGATACAAATGACCACAAGAGATGAATCATCCACAAATGCTTCTTTGAAGCTCAAAAAGAGGAGTACAATTGACTATGAAGTTCTTTTTCTTTCTTTTTTGTTTTTATTTTATTTTAATTATTTATTTTTATCTATTTTTTGTAGAACTTCTTTTCATTTCTTTTTCTTTGTACTCTCACAACAACAAGATTCAATCTCTTTTACAACTTTACAAACATGATCTCATGCAAAGACATCCCAAAAATATAATTCAAACTTGGATATAGAAGGTGTATGGTTAAGTGAAGGAAAGGTATGTGTGGTTGAGGCTAGAAATGATGAAAAGAAGGACCTAAAATCATTTCCTAAGAAAATGTGATTCTTTGTTCTCCACTACAATGACAAGAAAACAAGAATTTTACATTCCACCAAAGAATTCCTCTAATGAACAATCAAAGCAAGAAGATGAGATTATCTACGACTTATGTATATTTTTCAAAAAGAGAGAGTTAAAGTATGTAGCACTCAACAATGGAGAAAATAATCTAAAGCTCACAATGGTAAAGTCTCCACATATGTTTTAAACAATTTTTGGGTAATAATTGCAATAAACATCATCCTAACATAAGTAGTCATACAACGTACTCGATAATCCAAGATTTAAACTTCATGAAATTTACTATAATCAAGATAGTTATAAAACTAATGGGATTCAACAAGTGACGCATACCAATATCGAATGAAAACTCAAGACAAGCGTCATTGCTCGGCATTAGAATGAGGCAACTATACTAAAATCATTGAAAACTATTTTTTTTTAATTTAAATTTAAAATATTTTTTTAATTTTTAATTATTTATTTATTATTTATTTATTTTTTTATGAATCATCTTTTCTTTTATTAACAACCAAAACATGCTTAGAGAATTAATGGCAAGAAGAAAATCGAACACCAACATAATGGGTGAATATCCCACACCCCCTAACTAGAACATTGCATTGTCCCTAATGCAAATGATTCGAAACAATGACAAAAATGAGTAGGGATAGAGTGATATCACCAACAAAAGGAGCGATCCCCGATAAGCACAAAAATGATGTTCCTGCACGAATCACTACCGAGCACATCAAGCAAATAAAAGAAGAAAATAAAAAGAAAAACCAAAACACAAAAGAAATGAAAATGGAATGATACGGAGATGATGCGGATGAATTTGAAGGTTAGAATGTTGCATCTACCACTAGCCCAAATGCAAAAGATAAAAAATATTCTTTTAAAAGAGGTGTTTTAGAAAGTTTAGCAAAACAATCATACTTTGCATTACTATACTATGACTCTACTTTGAGTGACATGATATGCCCATCGTACAACTAAATTACATTAACTAAACTAAGTTAACTAAACTACATGGTGGAACACATCACATTTTCTTGGTATAAGTCAAGCACCTTAACACAAAGCATAATTATTACAATAACAAATAAGTGGTAAATTACTACACTATGCAACACCTTTGATTAGAATGACATATCCACCCTACATTAACTAAGCTACATGGTAGACAAATCAACTTATCTTAGAGTGACTCATGTGCAACAATACACCACTTCTATTAAGCACAACTATGTAAGAAATCACAAAAATCAATTACATATGCCAAAAGTTTAAAGAACAACAACCAAAGGAGATACTAGTACCTTCCCCCATGCGAGACCAATGTGTCATCAACATCCTAGATGGAGGTTTAGCTTTTCAAGAGTAGCTAATCCTTTAAAACAAAGACAAAATAAAAAGATCAAATGCAAAAACGCATATAATTAGAAACTAAACAAATTAACGTTGTCACCAATCCCCGGCAACGTCGCCATTTTGATGTTGTCAAAATCAAGCTCTTATTTAACCCTATTAAAAACATAGTATGTTGGAAGTAGGGTGTCGAGTTCACATGGACTGATACAAGAACAATGTTTGGGAAGTTTAGTCACTAATTATGATGCTCGAAAGAAAGAAGTAAGAAAAGATGATGAAAAGGAATAAAAATGACTATGCGTCTTGCGGCTTTTTGTTTGGTTTTTGGAGGAGAAAAGGGTAAATAAATACTAATCTAAAAAGCAATAGGTTGGGATCATTTCCCCCATCTTGAGTCACAACAAGATGAAATGGATTAATGTTTCAAGCATATTCTAAGGTAACACTTCATTGTGGCATATTATAAAACACAAGGAGTGCATCTATGTGAAAGATGAAGGAAGCTTTGAGATTTCCATAGAAACGGATTTGAAGCTAACGTTTGACTATCAAGGATGCATGACATACAAGATGAAGCCTCTATGGCTTCTAATCTGAATGATATGTCTACCCTACACTAACTAATCTACTTGGTGGACAAATCACCTATGAAGCCTTCAAAAGATAGTATTTAAAAGTGGACAATCAAAATTTATAGGGGCGGATCGATCCGCGAAAAGGGAAGATCAATCCATTTTCCAAAAGTTCTAGCAGAATATCCCCGAAAAGGGGTGGATCGATCCACGGGAAGGCCGGATCGATCCGGCTTCTGCAGAACAGCTCCCTACTGCTTAAAAACATCATTTTTCAAGTCCAAACTTGTTCCAAACCTCCCAAAACTTTGTGAAACCATTAATAATCATTCTCAAAGCATTTCCAAATAAACCTAAACATTAACACAACATCTCCCAAGCATGGATTGACAATCAAACACACAAATTATTCTCATAGATCATGATCGATCATTTGAAATCTAATGTTTCCCAATAATTGCAAAACAACACAATCAAAGGGGAAATCAAGCTTTAGTTACAACCAAAAGTTATCTAGTTTCCTCCCTCATTCTTCCTCAATGTACATGACTTGTAACTTGTAACCACAACTCATGGTTTGGTGCATAAACAACCAACATTACCTAACTTAGCATATTACAAGTCTTCCAAACTTCCAAGGTACTTATACATTGACAACAAAAGATACATATGAAACATAAACTAACTAGGCATATGAACATATTCACATGGACTCAACTTCCACGCCTAACCCGTCGAGTGAATCATTTTCTTTCCTCTTCCCGTGCCGTACCTGCGATGGTTATTCAATAACCACAACAGAAAATATATTTTCGTTTAAGCTTTCGCTTAGTGAGGGAACTAATCATGCTATTGGAATGCTAAGTATGTAAATGCAACAATCATTATAAGCATCAACAAATTCATCTCCGAAAAAAGTCAAGTAACTCAAACCACCACCCCCGGGTCTTTCTCATCCCGGAATTTCTCACTCTTTCATTGCATATAGCATATCACACACACTCTTGTGATCCCGAAGGCATCACCGTTTCATCATCGTGGTCGTTACCACGCCCTGCGCATTGAGGGCTTACCATCCCTTATATATGGGACCTATAAATGGAGACCACTACTTGACTTTCCTTTGATCCATATAGGCATATAAGCAACTAATCACATGAACATGACAATCCTTCATATAATTGATATGTAAACTTCATTCTAATCACAAACTTGGCACACTAGTCATGGAATAAGCATTCTAGAGCATCAATTATCACATTAACATAAGTAAACACCCAATTTTGAGATTAGAACACTCACCTCTTCGATTTACTAGCGAATTAAGCTTAGAAATCCCAACCTCTAGCAAATTTCCAACCCAAATTCCACCGGTGTAATTCCTACATAAGTTTGGTGTCAGAAACATCATCTATTAAGAACGGTCGCCATAAAAACATTGCCGAAAATGAAAATAAAGGACATGCATGTGATCCTCTTACCTCCACGAGTCCAAATCCGGTCTCGGTTCGTGAATCCGACGCCGGACGGCGAAGAAACTGCGAGAAATGTTGTTAGAGAAACCGTTGCCGACTGGAGAGCTCTCGTTCTCTCTTAATTTCTGGAGAACCCAGCTATGTTTACAAGTGAGAGACACTTGTGTACACATGCATATGTGTTGTATCAAATTCCCATTAATTATGTTTACCTCCCCCAACTTTCTTTAAGTTTTTTTATGAAACCCCCATGCTATTTACGTTAACTACCCACCTTTTCTAAAAGTATTTAATCTAAGTCCCGCGTGGGTCCCAAACGTGGTCCCACAAAATTCATGAGGTTGCTATTAAACCTACCAATTATGAATTATTTTCAATTACGCCCTCACATGGGTATCCATACAGGTCCCCTTACCTATCATAAGACATAATAATATCTTTAAACTTTTAAACAAGTAATGTTATAAACATATAATGACATAAAAATGCAAATTATTTAATTAGACCCTCACTGGGCCCCACTTCTATACCAGCCCCGCCTTTCACAGGACTTTCATCTATGCCCGCATTTGAGCACCTTTTCACATATGGGTTCATAACCCCACCTTAAATCATCTCATGCATTAATTATCTTTAATTAACACATATTAATACTAAATTAATCTTCTCGTCCGGGTACGGGTGTTACATATATTCTCTCCGTCTCAAATTGCTTAGCATTTTTGGGGAATCCAACTTTTTAAAGGAACACAGTTATTGCTCTTTTGTCAAATTCTTATGCTCCAACTTTCCAAATTTGCCCCTCATAAATGCATTTAGATTAGTTGAGGGTGTGAAAAAAGAAAGGGCAAAACAATAAGATTCAAAATTTGATGGTCGACTTTTTAACATGGACTAATATTTTGAGACAACCCAAAATAGAAAGAGTGCCCAATAATTTAGGACAGAGAGAGTATTATAATACCCTTCGTGATAATATATCCCTAGGGGTTAAATTTAGAACGGCTGAGCTGTACTCCCTCACTTTTACGGCAACCAGTGTTGCTTTGCCACATAAGATGTTTGTTGCTACAATTTTAGGAAGTGTTGATATAGAATCCTTATTTGGGTGGATAACTACTAACATGAGTGGGCCATCTCTTGGTTTTGGTCAACATTTACTAACGTAAAATTTGTAAATCAACTTCTACAAGGACATGAAAAGTCTATGATATGTCCTATATAAGCTATGTTTGGATGCTTTACAACTATGAATTTTCTTCACCTTCACCTTCTATAAATATATTTCTATTAGGACACTGACAGATAAGTTCTTCTACGACATAATATATATATATATATATATATATTCCAAAGCACAGTGACGCCATTGAAGACTTTACATTCTTAGGTATGTGATCGAAATTTTTAAAGTGTCCAAGATACATCATTGTAATCAGGTACATAAAATTTCTTTCTCTCTACCGCATAAATAATGCTTTGTTTCTCAATTATGAGTCCCACATTAGTTCCCAAGTATTTTGTTAATTGGACCACATACAGTGGCATGGTGTACCGAATTCAATTTCACAACATTTAATACAATTATTGAAAAACCCTTGAGGCCCAATTTGTGATTCAAAATTTAGGATGTATGGCTAGGGGTGGCAGTCGGGTCGGGTCGGGTCATTCTTAACGTGTCATAATCGTGTCAGGTCATAATCATGCCGGGTCATACACAGGTCACCCGTTTAACCCGTCTAACCCGTGTAGGGTGTCATCGGTTCAGTTCGGTTCGAATTTTTATTTTATTTTTTTATTTTTCGACTTTTTTTTTTTCATGTTTTGAAAACCAACCGAAGTGGTTGGGTCAGTCAATTTTTTCGACTTTTGGTCGATTTTGCCAATTTGAGAGGTCGGATCGGTTTTTTAGTTGTAGGTAATTTTAAGAAAACCGACCGTTTAGCTCGGTTCGGTTATTCAAAAAAACTTACAGCATTACTAAAAACAGAAACAAGTCTTTCCATCAAATGTATCAATTATTAACACGTATTACATATCATCTTAAATACCAAAATACTACAAATATAACAAGATCCAACTATTATAAACTATTATAAATTTATTGGTTATTAAATTTTTTTTATTATATTAGTTATTAATTATTATATATAGATTTACTTGTTTAGTAAGTTGGAAATTACTCTTTTTTTGGGGGGGAGCAAAAAAAAAACAATTATAGTTTATATATATAGATTTTTTTAAATAAATATTTTTTAATTCTTATTTATATTATTTGTATTTTAGATTTTCAGATTATTGAAAATTATTTTTAGAACTAAAAAAAATGCCTCAACTGCACTTAAATGCTTAATCGGGTCAAACGGGTTGACCCACTTCAACCCCTTTATTAATCGTGTCAAATGGGTTGACTCGTTTATGACCTGTGCCCTTATACGGGTCACCCAAACCTGTTTATTTTCGTGTCGGGTCGAAAATTGCCACCCCTAAGTATGGCATTACTCATGTTTGTTTATATAAAGGGCTTAAATTTAAGACGACTTAGCCGTACAAAGGGCCTTTAACGACACCAATCATAATACTCCACGTTTGGCTACATCAATTGTATGTTGTATTTCAAAAGTCAAAACAGTGGTCAAACAAACTCTGGAAAATTTCGTCTGGCTACATCCTCGTCTGGCAATACTCCACATGTTAGAATAAAAGTTAAAACAAAACTCTTGAAAATTACGTGGGACCCATGTATATTGTTTTAGCACGTCTCTTTGTTGTTGCCTTTTCATTTTTTTCTTCTGAAACAAAAATAATGAAATCATACTTCAAAAGCATATTGACGCAATCTAAGAATTATACATTACACATATTCGTTTATATAAATATAAATATGTATATATAAATGTACAAAGATTCTTAAAGAGGACCACCTCTCTTTATTAAAGAGAGGACCTCTGTTTTGGCCGTTGGATTGTGTTTAAAAACTGTGAAATGACAAAACTGCCATTAATAAAAACACGATCCGACGCCCAAAACAGAGGTCCTCTCTTTAATAAAGAAAGGGCGCCCTCTTTATAGCCTGACTGTATAAATGTATAGCATGTATCTATATGATTAAATGCATATACATCTGTGTTTATATGTGTGTGCATATTTTATAATTCACATATAATAATTGTGCTATAATTCTATTAGTGTGCATTTGGTTGCAGTAATTGTTCAACTTACGAGTTATTCGTTTTTAATTATTCGTTCTAAATTTGAAAATCCATAAACCATTTGATACAAAATCATTTAGTTAGTTCTATATAGCTTAGAACTAGGATCGCATAGGCATGCATACATTAGTAAAGTTATACAGGGGTTCTGGGGGCAACAACTTCGATATGATTTTTTTGGGTCTATATATATATGGGTAGACTTAGCTTTATATCACCATTGTTCGATCGTAGGGATTGATAACTTAATATAATTTGTTAGCTTGACCGATGGTAAAACCATTTGGGTTCGGCTAAATTAAAAAGTGATAAGAAAAGGTAATTGGACAAATATAAAAAGAAGGGTTATATTACATTTGAGAAGTATGACATTACACATATTCATTTATATAAATATGTATATATAAATGTATAGCATGTATCTATGATTAAAAAACGTTTATTTTGTGTTGTAGAATCACTATGTCAATCACTTCTAGTGCAAGTCCTGAAATGGAACTATCTCATGACCAATTAAAAGAAGCATCATATGTTCAACCAATAGTGGTAGATGATTTGAATAGTTCAAAATTTCCAAATAAAAACTTGCAGCAGGATTTTGTCAAATCATGTACATATAGTGGTCCTTCTGAACCATGTGAAGGGATGATTTTTGATGCACTCGAAGATGCTGAGACATGCTATAAGGCATATGAATTAAGAAAAGGTTTCAATATTAAAAAAAGTCATACACGTTTATCACGCAAAGATAAGTCACTAATTGGAGTGGAGTATGCTTGCTCAAGGGAAGGACATCGTCGTTAAAGTTGCCAGAAGATGGACAACATTACTAGGATTGGATGTAAAGCAATGATGACTTTGCAAAGAGATAAAACAAAATGGATTGTTAACAAGTTCGTAATAGGGCATAATCATGACTTATGTTCTCCAAAAAGTATGCGTTTACTTCATGGACATAGATGAATAACATCAGCTCAGAAAAATCTTGTTAATGTACTGAACGAGGCCGACGTTCCTACTAGAAAGATAATGTCAGTGTTGAGTCAAGAATCTGGTGGTGATTACAATGTCGGTTGTGTAGCAGTTGATATTCAAAACTACTTAGGAAGCAGAAGGAGAAAACTTTTAAAATGTGGAGATGCGCAAAGAATGTACAATTACTTTAAAGAGTGTCAAGCAAAAAATCCAGGCTTCATTTATGCCATTGAAGTAGACGAAAATAACTATATGGGGAATCGTTTCTGGGCAGATGCTAGGTCAAGATTACCATATCAATACTTTGGAGATGTTGTTTCATTTGATGCTACGTACTTGACTAATTGTTATAACATGCCTTTTGTTCCATTTACTGGGGTCAACCACCACCATCAGTCAATCATGTTTGGATGTGCTTTACTAGTGAATGAAACAACCAATTCTTACATATAGTTATTACAAACTTGGCTTGAGGCCATGCTTGGACGTGCTCCATCTACAATCATTACAGATGATGCCAAAGCCATGGCAAAGGCAATTACCCAAGTGTTACCTAACACTACTCTTCGTTTGTGTATGTGGCATATTTTACAGAAGATTCCAGAACACTTGGCTCATGTGTATAACATATACCCTTCTTTTCGAGGAGAATTTCACCACTGCATTCATGACACTATCACAATTACAGAATTTGAAATGGCATGGAATGAATTGATTTTAAGATATGAGTTAGGGGGAAACAGTTGGCTACAAGATCTTCATGCAAGGCATGAGAAATGGATTCCTGCTTACTTACACACAACATTTTGCGCTGGGATGTCAACAACACAAAGAAGTGTGAGTATGAACAAATTTTTTAAGGATTTCGTACGTTCTAGTACATTGGTAAGCGACTTTGTCTTTCAATATGAGAAAGTAGTGAATGCCAGATATCTTAAAGAGAAAGAGAAAGATATAAAAACAAAGAATTCTTGTGCAATTTTGAAGACGTGTTATAGAATAGAAGTAGAGGCAGCTAAAATTTATACGAGAAATTTATTTAACTTATTTCAAAAAGAACTATTCTCAAGTCAGAAATATAAAGCATGCAAGAATCGTGAAGATAGCCTAACAAAAACATACACAGTGTTGTCCTACGAGAATCATGGTCCAGTATATGAGGTTTCACTTTATTTTCCTGAGAACAAAGCCAATTATACATGTCACATGTTTGAGTTCATTGGAATCCTTTGCAGGCATATACTCACTGTATTTATAAAAGAAGTCCCTCGTTAACTCTCTTCCCCAACAGTATGTCCTAGAAAGGTGGACAATGAACGCCAAGCAACGGGTTATACATGAAATATCTAATTATGATGTGATACAAGAAGATACACAAATTTGTTCCACTCTGAGAAGAAGCAGTCTTATGATTCAATTTTTACAAGTTGTTGAAGAAGGGCAAAAGTCACAAAAAAAAATACAAGCACCTTGGAGTCGGTTTAGAAAAGGTACATAATGAGCTTTTATCAATGGATGACGAGAGTGAGGGTGATGGAAATGGAGGTAATCTAGGAAGTAAAACAATACTCGAGTCTAGTAACCAAGTACTATCAAGTTTGGAGTTTACTTTGGCAGACCCTCTTCAGTTCCTTCATGGGGACGTCCAAAATCACTAAGACAAAAGCATCTGATAGAAAATAAGACTAAAAGAAATAAACAGAAGTGTAGCAATTGCACGGAAATAGGGTACATAAAAATCAATTGCCCATCAGAGAAAAAAACGAGGTAACTAAAATAACTTTTCAATTTACCATATTTTCATTTTTATTAGTGTTATTCTCACATACAATACCTTTTTTTTTGTTTTCGATTTCAGACATAATGCTAGCACAAGCTTGTCACCTATAAATTTAGGTGCATCTTACCATCCTAATTTTGATAAGGTAATGACTTTTCATTTGCTCTTTATATATTGGGTTACTTAGATAGTATTAATTTTTATTGTTCATATTGTTTATTCTAGGCCTTTTCTCTAGGAACACTTGATCCTTCATCTCCTACGTATTCTATATCGGAAGTTCCTAAACATTCAACTTTTATGGTATGTGATTTTATTACCTATTTGTTTAACATGTGATTTTTTATTACTTAAAGTAACATAATTTGTCTTTCCTTAATAGGATTTGATGTTGTGGGCTATGAAAGGGCGACCTGAAAAAATGACAAAAAAACAACCGATCGCAGCACATAACACTAAAAGGGACCCTTCAGAATTTGAGTATGCAAATACCATCGAAGAACTGCAACAGATAAAAAATACTACTCAAAAGAAACAAACTAAGAAAAAGAAGGTAGCATTGAAAGATTTAACCGATGAGAAGTTTATTGAACAAGTTTTAGCTCTCTTCAATCCAAAAATTAAAGAATACGTTGTGTATAAATTGGAAGATGTTGCACCTGATGGCCATTGTGGATTCAGAGCTTGTGCTGAATTATTGGGTAAGAGTAACAATGATGGATGGAAGGATGTTAGGAGGTCTATGTTGGATGAACTAAGGGAGCATAGAGAATCTTACATTTATCAGTTGGGTGGTGAAAAAAACTACAAGGTGGTAGAGAGAGGGTTAGATTATTTTTCTGAATATGGATGTGGAAAAAAGTATTGGATGCAACTTCCTGAAATGAGACTACTATTTGCTAGCACATTCAACTGTGTTTTTTGTGTTCTCTCGCCCTTACAATCTTGCACATATTTACCTTTGAGAACAGGACCACCAACTGATTTCCAGATTATTCCTATTATTTTGTATGATGATTCCCACTTCATGAAGATCTTGCTGAATCAAGATGCACCAATTCCAAAGGTTGTGCAATGGTGGTATAAAATTCGATCTGAAGATGCATCTAATTGGGAACTTTTGGTAAATTCCATGGTTAACGATTGGGAAGTTCGTGTCAGTTGTCCATAGTTTAATTTATTTTTGTTAATTTAAAGTCGTACACTTTTTTATATTTATGAATAAAGTAGTAATTAATGATTTTGGTGTGGTTGTGAAAAATTATAGAACAAGTTTGAGTATATCATACTTGCTTTATATCTTTTTTATAATTATTATTATATTATTTTGTCACTAAGATGAAGCTTTTTTGTGCTTGAACTGGGGTTACCTAGCTGATCATGGGTTAAAATGAAATAAAAATAAAAGGCCTCATTTGTTGCAGCTTTAATTAAGCTGTGAAACTATAATCTCAAAAGCATTTAAATCTGGTAAAGACAATTCCTTTTCATTTTTAATACTAAAAACAGTATTTCAAGTACTCAAATAGATTATATTTTGTGATTATTTTAGTTGAATTTTTTCACTTAAATTTTTCAGTGGATTATTGACTATTTTTTCAATTAAGTGCTACAAAATCAAACGCACTTAAAATAAATAAGTGGTGAATTTTTTTATTTTTGACACTTAATTAGGTTATCAAACACACCCTAAGATAGAGTTGAGAAAAACTGTGTGTATATTCATTCTCTCCCTGTGGCGTCGCTATATTTCATGGAGTAATGCTATGTTTCCCAAATTTTTATTCCAAATCTCTATCTCAAATGATGTGGCAGTGGAACATCTGAATTTTATTTGGAGGATATTACAGTGAGCCACAGTGGTCCACTCATGTATATATGTCTGATATCATTTTTTTTTATAAACGGAGTACAAGGCTTTTATTTTTTGTGGCAGTGTCCTAATAGAAATATATTTATAGAAGGTGAAGGAGAAGAAAATTCCCTGTTGTAAAGCATCCAAACATAGCTTATATAAGACATATCATAGACTCTTTTCGTGTCCTTGTAGAAGTTGATTTACAAATTTTACTTTAGTAAATGTTGACCAAAACCAAGAGATGGCCCACTCATGTAAGTAGTTATCCACCCCAATAAAGATTGTATATCAACACTTCCCAAAATTGTAGCAACAAACATCTTATGTGGCAAAGCAACACTGGTTGCCGTAAAAGTGAGGAAGTATGGCTCAACCGTTCTAAATTTAACCCCTAATCTCCCTAACACTCAAGACCAATGTTATCAGACCGACCTTGTTCTCCTACCCAATACCACTGTTATCCAATCCCTAACTCTCAAGACCCACTTAGCCGATACCAATTCTACACCCCCTGGTACCTAGAAGAAGCTGAAACTGATTGAGGAAAGTGAGGACGGGGCCCCCATACCTCGACCCTGACCCGATTGAGTGAACCCTTTCTCTGATCCCGCCCTGCCCCCGCCCCGAGGAGACGTGAGTCCCAACTCTGACTCCGCGCCGCAAACAATCTCTATTTTATTTAATGGGTCTTTTATTTTTATAATAATAATAATAATAGCTGGATTGAATTTTACCACTTGGATATAAAGAGCCATTAAATTCTCTTACCTTATATCAGCAGAAGACAGCTACAAGCTGTCAAAAGAAAGAGAAACCTGTCTTACAAAAGGTATAAAACCCAAATTCCTTGAATTTGAAAGGACATGTTTGCACGCTTGGCCATGGACTCATTGGGTCGCACAAGTGAAGAAGATATATATGTACACAATCAAGCAAATTTTTATTGCGACTCCGTCTTTGAACTAATGCACTCCATGGTACCACTCTCAGAGCATTTGGTATCATGTATGCTATGCATGACATGTATGGTACCACATGTTTTAATAGTGATACTATGGAGTGTCTTAGTTCAATGATGGAGTGGCAATAGCATCACCCCACAATCAATCTTTTACTCTCTATTCTCAGTATTTTGTCATCAATAAAAAGGAAAGCTTTGAATGCAAAAATAAAGATGAGATCAGTAATCTATATGATACTGAGAATATATATTAGTACTACTATATGGCCAGCCCCTTGTTCTTAAATGTGTTAGTGAAGACCTATTTCACTACCCTCGGTTCATTTGTCTTTCACAACTTTTAGTTGTCTGTCTTGTCAAATTAAACTAGGAGATAAAAAGGGTATGGACCGTATAATACAATCAGCTTTTTCACGCCAATAATGATATAGATACATACCAAATGACACGTTAAATGACACACTGTGTTGTTTGATTTTTTTTCACTTTTTTGTGCATCACTTACACAACACATGATACATGCATTTAAAACTAGCGTGTCATTTAGTGTGTCATTTGGTGTGTATCCCTATCATTTTTGTTTTCACCCTGTGAAGAATTTATGAGAAGCCAAGTGGAGTTAGATGGGGGATATTTTCAAGGGTAATACTTGGAACACATCCATTCATATAACTTTTGGGACACAAAGGAGAGATATAGACATATCTCTTGGATTGTGTCCCCAAAGTTGTGTTAATGGGTGTGTCTCAATCTTTACTCTATTTTGAAATAGTAAATGGTATGCTCTTCCCACATCTGAATCTTAGATATTTTATTATGTGTACCACATGTAGTGGTTTATGGTACAATCGATCACTATCACAACATATGGTAAAACTGTTTTAAAACATTTGGAATCTAAATTTGAGATTCAAATTTTGGAAAGCATTACAGTATTCATTTTGAGAGGATTCAACAGTCTTTTCTTCCCAGATTTTTGTAATTATTTTAGGAAATTGCTATTCTCACTCCAAAATTAAACTAATGCACTTTGTGGTACTACTGACACACCATGCAATCAATGTATTTCATGGAGTTCATCCATGGAGTGCGAATAACAATTCCCTTATTTTATTTTTCTTTTCTGTAATGATGAGGAGTTGCATTGGTGGCTTGCATCTCTAACATTTAAATCTCAGGAGACCTCAAAATATTTTCATATAGGTGGACTTTCGAGTAATGCTAGGGATACAAAAGAATCGTAAAGAGATGCTCAAAAAAAGATGTGGCATCCCATGTGGCATCACATGGGTTAAGTTAAGTATGATCGATAGGTCCTACTACCACATGAGATGTCATATCTTTTTGTGATCATCTCTTTATGACCTTTTTGTGTCAAACATTACCCGTGAACTTTCACCAACCTAAGATTGGGTTGACGCGAACCTCTTGAACCAGTAAATTAGGGATAGTACACCAAAAATAATGTACCCCCAGAACAAACATACACATCACATACATCTTATGTGGCCCAAATCTATCTCTGATTTTTTTTAGGGAACATTAGGTTAAAATTTAGAGTATTGTTATGCTTTTTAAATTTTTTTCCCTAAAAGTGTTTCTCAACACATGTTGTAGTGGACCTAGTTGATTTTAATTGATTGATGTTGAGGTGATCCCACCATTATTGAAAAGGGTTCCACTACCACATATGTTAGGACATACTTTTTGAAAAATAAATTTTGGGAAGCATATCATTACCCAAATTTAATGTAAGGTACTTATTTTTACAGGAATAAGTACTCATAAAATTTAAAGTAAAGACATACATGTTACCTCTATAGGATACCTATTACGTACTTCCTACTATTTGGTAAGGATTGTTTTAATGCTTGAAAAGTCCTTGTAGCCGCATTCATGGTACTAGGTGGAGTAGTACTAGATGGTGCCTCCACCTAGTACCTTAACATTTCACCTCACGGTAAAACATAAAGTTTGAGTTTATGAAGTTTTTAAACACACCCATCAAAATTCTTTATACACTCATATGCACAACACAAGATGTTGTATGTAGTTCTCCTTACTGCATAATGTGGGAAAAGAAATAGGGCATCCCTTTGTGTTTACAATTGTTCATCATCTTAAGATATGCATTAAACATTCCAAAATCCGCCAAATATGATCACTATTTAAGATTCAAGTCTAATATATGATACATACAAAAATATCCAGTCACTAAGAGCTGGGCTCGGTAACTACACCAAGTGACACCAGTCGTAGGGCATCGTTTCCCCGATAGGTTCTTCGCCTATAACAGGACCCCAGTCTACAGGTCGAGAATGTCACATGGGCCCAGTCTCTCGCAGGACAGCCCAGGCTAGCCTAGAGATGAAATCCAGATTACTCTAGAAAGTTTCCTATACCAGTTAGAAGACTAATGGAAAGTTGAGATTGTTTCCTAATCCAATTAGGAAACTTGCATGATCTGTGCTAATCAATCCCAATCAGATTAGGGTTGCCTTATCAATATAATTTCCATGTACGAGGAGGTCTCTTAAAACTATTAACAGGATCCCTCACCTTCATAGAGAGGGGGATCACAATTTCGCACACCATACATACGTATGCACATTGTCGGCCGACCTCTGGTAGCTCCGGTCTCTTGTCGGTTCACCAAGGGTCCCCGACCATTTTATATCATAGTGCAAGTACTTCGACATACACGTGGATGTAGGTCTCTTCATTAATAGGGCTGAACCATATACAATTTCTCTTCTTCTTCTCTAACTTTACATCCAAAATTTGGCATCATCAGTTTGGCGTCGTTTGTGGGAAACGACTATTTTCCAGAAAATAGATATCTTCACTGATAAGCCATGCCTCCCCATAAGAGTAAGAAGACCGCTCAGCAAACCGGTTAGGAATGCCCATCGGCAGGGCCGACTTAGGAATAGGCGTGGCCCTAAGGACCCCAAACATGAAAAAAAATATTTTTGAGGGCCCCGACCTATACTTGGGCTATTATACTACTACATTGTATTATTAGTTATCATTATCTTATTATTTCAGCCCAAGGGCCCAATACCCACTCTTTCATCTGTTTTCTTTTTAATAAAAAAATTTCAAAACCCAGCAGCCCCTAACGTGACCACACAACTCATGATTCTCTCTCTATACACTCTCTCTTTCTCTCTATAACACCCGTAATTGTGTTATTGCATTTCATTACATTGTCATACAAGATAATGTGATGCGTTGTGCATTTTGGTACATGTGCATGTGAGTTTGACGCACGAGTTGATTTGGGTGTCTGTGTTAGAGAACCCTCTGAGACGGTGTAAATTGGATGTTTTGTTGTTGTGACGTCTGTCCGAGATGGAGACGGTCATTGTGGAATATCTTAAATGTTTACCTGAAAATAAATGTTTACCTGTGTATTTCACTATATGTATTATTTTCTGATTTAGAATATATTTCTATTGTTAATTTTAGTATCCTGGTTGTCGCGCCCGCCCCGAAAATAGGGGGCGGTCCCTTCATGGGATCGTGATTGTTTAACGTCGAGAGGCGTGTGAAAGATGGTGTGAAAATGTGTAAAAGTGTGATTAGGGCCAAGTAAGAGTTCAGAGTCGCCACCTAACATGTTTCAGGAGTTAGGACCCCTACAAAGACAATCGATGTGATCATCTTTGATTTTTTAAAAATATTTTGAAAAAGTAAGGCCCTTTAAATGTGTGACTCTTGACAGTCATGCGAAACCAGAGTTCTTGAAGTGGGTTCGGGGACTCGATTATGCCGAGGGAATGTGTTAGGCACCCTCGAGCATCCGTGACACACGGTTGCCGATTTTAGTGGTTTTCATAGTAATGGGGGCGTAAGTAAGAAGTAATAGAATATAGATACAAGAAATTAAATTCGAGCATCTGTGATACGCGATTGCCGATATATGTAACTCGACTCGATATAAGTGAAAGATATTTAGAATGTGAGAAAGTATAAGTAATAGATGGTTATGGTCGCACCCTAGTAAGGGTTGCATACGTATCTCAACTCGAGAATCAGGCCTTACGTAGTTCTGTGCTGTGTATATGTGTGAGTGTTTTGGTCGATCTAGACTGTTAGTGTGTAAAATAGTGTTTTGAATAAAGTCGGTATAGCTAGGAACTTTAACCTGTACGGTGTAGTCCTAGACTTTAACCTTGAGAAAGTAGTGAGTTATGAGAAAGTGTTTTAAGTAAAAGTCAGAGTAGATCGACTGTGCGATGAGTTGTTTTTTTTTTGTATTTTTTTATTTTTAGATTTTTTTTTGTCTTTTTGTTTTATTGTTGGAAGTAAGGGTCAGTGCCCAAGTAATGAAAAAGTGTACCGGAAGTACGGGTCGGTGCCCTAGTAATGAAAAAGTGCCAGAAGTAAGGGTCGGTGCCCAAGTAATGAAAAATTGTCGAAAGTAAGGGTCGGTGCCCTGTGAGTTTGGAAAACGTGTGTCGGAAGTAAGGGTCGATGCCCTGTGATATAAAAAGGGGTAATGTGAAAGTTTCACTGGAAGTACGGTCGGTGCCCAGTTATTTGAAAAAGGTTTTACCGGAAGTATGGGTCGGTGCCCAGTGGTTTAGAAATGTATACCGGAAGTATGGGTCGGTGCCCTTTCGAATGGAGAGACGTACCAATTTTTGGTGTTCTCTAATTTTCATCAACGAATATCTATAACAGAAGATAAAATGCAGCCGGGAAGGTCATTAGATCTCCTTCCGGCTGACACAGGATATAAAGTCCAATTGGGTGGAGTTCGAAGGTCTCCTTCCGACAGACGTAGGATATTGCAGTTTGATAAAGTTCAGCCGGGTGGGTCATTAGATCTCCTTCCGGCTGACACATGATATAAAGTCTAATCGGGTGGAGTTCTTTTCCGACTGGCACATGATATAGCAGTTTGATAAAGTTCAGCCGAGTGGGTCATTAGATCTCCTTCCGGCTGACGCAGGGTATAAAGTCCAATCGAGTGGAGTTCGAAGGTCTCATTTCAACTGGCAAAAACAAGGAAAAGAAAAAGGCAGAATATCCGACCAGTGGATTTATAGGGAGCCCAGACCACAAAGAGTATGAGTTTGAGGGAGTTACCTGTGCAGAAGGGGCTATTTGAAATTCAGTCGATGTTGAGAAAGAATGAAAGAAATTCGTGAACTGTTGCAGAAATAATCCGAGAAGGCCTAAGTCGTATTTCGACACAAAATCGACTTAAATGGACGTCATGGTTAGGTCCGGAAGGGCTGGAATAATCAAGATGTATCGTATGTTTGAATAGTAACTGTATGTATACTGCATGTATGAATAGTATCCGTATGTATGAATAGTACCATATGTATGAATAGTACTATACGTATGAATAGTACTCGTACGTATATTGTATGTATGATATTAGAGGTACTTATGATGGAGTTTAGATTTTTATTTGGTTAACGTAACCAAACAGGACTTAGGAGAGGAAAAAGGTTAAGGATTCCCAAACAAAGCCTAAGGGAGAGAGTGAATTAGCAATTTTTTTTGGAAAGGGGAACCTCCTATTTATAGGAAAAATTTTGATTTTGAACAAATTAATTAAATAAAAAATAATAATAAAGTAATAAAATATCTAGATATTGTGTGTGTGCGCCGCGTTCTCTGGGATTTTTCGGAAAGCTAGGCGGTTGAAAACTGGACCGCTGGGTTCTCTCAACTAACACAGAATTTCAAAGTCAGAATTGGATTTTTAAAACGTTGTTTGGCCCACATTCGACACAAGTTATGGTAGAACGCGCCAATCGAGGTGCACTTTTCGAAATTCGGTGTCGGAATGAGACGAAATTACATGGATTCCTTTATTTTAATGTGAGGAGTATTTTCCTCCAACCAGAAAGTGACTCCTATGGCGCAATTGGCTCAAATCTGGATTACTTAGTCGTTAAGCAAAGAAAATATCTAGATATATGTACAAGCGTTGCGCTTTCAAATTTTCTGGAAGGCAGTGCAACAAAAACTTGGACTTCCATGGTCCTCTTGACAAACGCAAAATATTAGTGCAAAAATGAAATTCTTGAAACACTATATGACTCGTATTAAGCATTTGTCTTGACAAATCCGTTAATTAAAATGTACTTTTTCGAAATCTGGTATCGGATTGAGATGAAATTTTAGGGATTTCTTCGTCTCGATGTGAAAAGCATTTTCCTCAAATCAGAAAGTGACTCCTATGGCGCGATTGGCCCAAATCTCGATTACTTAGTCGCTAAGCAAAAAAAATATCTAGATATTTATACATGCGCTGCGCTTTCGAATTTTCTGGAAGGCAGTACGACGAAAACTTTGACATTCGCAGCCCTCTTAACAAACGCAGAATTTTAGTGCAAAAATGGAATTCTTGAAATGCCATCTGACTCGTATTAAGCATCTGTCTTGACAAATCCGTTAATTAAAATGCACTTTTTTCGGAATCTGGTATCGGATTAAGACGAAGTTTACAGGGATTTCTTCGTCTCGATGTAAAAGGTGTTTTAATCCAGACCAGAAATACAATAGCCAATTTGATCTTGAAGACCAAGGCTTTTTGATGATTTATCAGTATTAATTGAGGTGCCTGTGAGCGATCTTATCGCAGTTTTGCAACTTTTTTCGTTTGATGGCAACGAAATTTCTGAAGGTTTTTCATCTTGACAAATATAGATTTTTGGCATCAATTTTAAACTTTCCAAAGTTTTCTGGCGACTAAACGGAATTTTCCCGTTTGATTCCCTCGCCTGATAAAGTACTTTTTTCAGATCCGGTGTTCAATTGAGATGAAATTTTAGGAAGTTCTCTGTAATGTCACGCACTTTCATTCTGTCATAAAAAATGCTTGTTCTGACACCCGAAAAGCTAAAAAAGTAATCACGGTCCCTCTCTGGCAAATAGCAAATTCGTCCGAACTTTAAACAATGATTATTTCTTCGTCCGTGGTTCGATTTTGATGATTCGAAGTGTCACGCCCCGACGTAGCATATATATGGAAAGCGTTTAATTTTCTTTATGAACCCGAAGGTCGCGACAGTTTGAAGGATCGATTCCGTCCCAAACGTCGAACAACATAAAACCATGATCAGAGTAAAGCAATCAAGACATACAAATATTTTTCTAACTTATTACATATTACAATACGGGGTCAACTAAGGCACAAGCCGCCTTAAAACAAAACAATAACTATTGTCTATTACAGTCATCCTTATAACAAAACAGTTTATAACTTAAAACATAGGGTATGTATAATAGTTCTATCTTCCAAAGCAGCCGATCTCAGTTTGCATAATCATAGGGTCCAGCATAGTCATAACCTGAAAAGCCTGAACACGAATGTCCAGGGCGCATCAACGCCGTCAGCTTCTAGAAGCTGGTGAGTATTAAAAATATAACTTTGAATGTAACACATACTCATTTACCATTTTCCAATTCTCATTTAATTCAATAAGTTTACATTAAGGATAGGAGTTCATTTTTAGAAAACAACCACAATATCATTTGAAAGATATAATATATATATATATATATGTGACCGTGTATGAAAATAATGCACCATCTCATCTTACCGACTCTTTTCTCTTGACAAACACAACAACCTACTATCTCACACCAGTATCCTTGTAATACTCCGATAGCCACACTTTAGCACAGGGTGCCAGGGAATGTCCAGTTTGCCTCACACTTTGGTCCGGGGTACCAGGAAGTGTCCAATGCCTCACACTTTAGTACCTAATCTGCCTCGCAAATACCAAAGGTAACCTCACGCAGTATCCAGACTCGGGTACCAGGGAGTGTCCGTAGGCCACACTTTAGCACTACCATGGGTGCCAGGGAATGTCCAAGTTCGGCGTCACACACTTTAACGCTTCCATAGGCGTCAGGGAGTGTCCAGTTTTGCCACCGTCACATTACAAAGATACTCTCGCCGCAATCTCAATCACAACACACTTTGGTACTCACTTACCAGGGAGTGTCCACAACACAATCTCAACCACACACTCTTTTCCACACTGACCATTACTCTTTTCCACACTGCCCAATATTCACACTCACCATGCATGTACAACTGACTCCACATGTATGTCATAAAACTTTAAACATAAAGTAAATCACTGAAATATAGAAACAGCGTGCGTACGGGGATTGATAAGTCACAATACAACGTTTTAATCGTCCAAACATACCCAAATAGGATTCTGATTTAGTAAATTTCCCAAACAGAGATTTAGAAATTCATAAAACATCTCCCAAATAGTCCCTTAACATAAAATAAGCAAAAGCCAGAAACAGTCCAAGGTCTCGCGCGCGCGGGCCACTCGCGCTAGCCGCTCGCGTGATATGCCAATTTTCCGTTTTTATTATGAAAACTTTTCTTTCTGCCGGAATTCACACAGCTCGCGCGCGCGGGTCGCTGGCGCGAGGGGTCGCTCGCGCAATCGCGCGCGCGGGTTTCAGCAGTGACTTCGTCTTCTTCGTCAGAACTGCTCTGTTTCAGAATTCAAGGGGTCTTTTGACCCATTTTCAATTTTGTAAGTTACCCTACCTTATTATATATGAATCTCTTCGATTTTTCACAAGGATTAAGAATCCATAACTAATTTTACATGAATCCAAACATAGTTCACAAAATTTATGAAAAATCGAAAGATGTCAAAACTTGATTTCTTATATACATTTTCATATGAACAAATTGGGCTCTAAAACTTTAAACATGACATATATGATATGTAATCTTTCATATTTATCTAAGAAATCAGACTTTGATTAAAGTTGAAAAATTATGAATTTCAAGCTATGGAGTTCATACACGAATTCATCAATGGTGGTTTACAAAATTAAACAAACACACAGCAAATAAACATGAAATTACATTCCTAGTGAGTTAGTAATACTCACTGAGTATAAGAGAATGGAAATAGATATTGAGAAAGATAGCAAGAAAAGATCCTACTCCAAGCTTTGGCTATGGAGTTTGTGTAGCTTCTCTCTCCAGAAAATCTCAGCAATTAACTCTCAAGCTCTCTATACTTTCTGAAATTAACAACTCTCAAGCTCTCTCTTTTCTCTCTGTGTATTTCTATATTAAGCAGAGAAGGTGTTGTTGTGTGAGAGTGTAGGAGGTGTATATATATAGATTCTAATACTTGGTGGCCAAGAATATTGAGGAATACTCAACAAATTCTTTTGTTTCTCAATTACTAATACACATCACATAAACACATACGTATGTACACTCTCCAGATTGGAAGGGCCAAGTTTAGAGTAGTAGGGGTCAATCTCACGTGTTTGGGTAATTAGCTTTTAGGCACAACATAACACACACAAGTTAAACATTCCCAAACAATGCCTTATCCAATGATGAGTTACCATAAATGGAAAGTAAAGCAAGTGTCAAATCTTGCTTTATATCACTTCCAAAATCTGTAGAAGTTTAGCACAGTGCGGACAGTTTTGAACATAAACTGGTATTTTCGCGGTGCGGTGTTCACCACAAAAATACAGAAAATTCATTTTAACGTAAGAAATGGTTTTCTGGTTTTATAAAAATACTGATTGAGTCAAAAGCAAACATTTCCACTGTTTTGAAATACAGTTTCAAAATCCAACACAGGTATCACTTGTAACAACCTGCATTTGCATTTAATTTTAATCGGACATTTTCATAATTAATCTGTATTTGCATCGACATATTTAAAATCAAATTATATTGTCTGCATTTATCTAATTACAATTCTTATGTTTAAGATTTATTACTTGCCTTATTTCATATTTGAAATTCTTATTAGGGCCAAACTGTAATTTTACAAAATTAGTCATACCTGTGTTGGATTGTAAAATCTGTATTTCAAAAACAGTGAAAATAATTTCTTTCAACTCAATCAATATTTTTATAAAACCGGGAAAATCAATTCTTAAGTTAAAATGAATTTTCTATATTTTTGTGACTAACACCGCGCCACGAAAATATCAGTTTAGGTTCAAAACTGTCCGCGCCGCGTTAAAATTTCACAGATATTTGAATTGACGTAAAGCAAAGACATGACTTGAGCTTTATTGCCATTTATGGCAAGTAATGATTGAGAAGGCCTTGTTTGGGAAGGCATTTTGTGGGTATGTTAATTTAATGCCATAAGCTATTTTGCCAAACATGTTGAGTGATTCTTGGGCAACTTGTTAAAGCTTTGTTTGGTTATGCTTATATGATGTGCTTTAGTTTGTGCCTTAAGCCAAACTTTCACAAACACTCCATCTTGGCCCCTACTAACCTATAGCACCCTTTCAAACCTCCTGCAGCTAATATGTATACATACGCATGTATAGTTCAGCATGGATTAACCCTCTTAATCTGCAGTTTGCTTAGAAAATTAGAATGGTTAATCAACTTAGTTGTTAAGTGAGGATTAGAACTCACAACTTGGGGCCCAAGAATGTGAATTCTATTTAAACCCATACACACTACACTATCATACACATATTCTCACATTTCGGGAATACACAGAGAGTTAGAGAGAATCACAGAGACTTATACAGAAAATTATATATAGAGAGAAAGCTCAATCCTCCATAACCAAGCTTGAGTTGGGATTGCTTATCTCTTGTTTCTTTCTCAAACAACATCTTTGCTTTTGATCAAGTGAGTATCCTAAACTCACCGAGAATGTAATTCATATTTTATTTATTGTTTAAGTAGTTTCATTTGTAATCACCATTTATGAATTTTCGTATTAAACTCCATCGCTTGAAAAATCAAGATTTTCCAAAGTTAATCAAAATTCATTTTTAGAACGAAATATGAAAGATTATAGTACATAGATGTTGTGATTGTAATATTAAAGCTTAATTTGTTCATATCATGACGTCTTTTAGAAATGAAGTTTTGACGTTCTTCGGTATTTCGTAAAATTCATGAGCTATGTTTAGATTCATGTAAAATTGGCCTTAGATTCTTAATCCACATTGAAAAACAAAGCGATTCATATATAATAAGGCCTAGTAACTTTCGGAATTGAAAATGGGTCAATTTAGACCCCTAAAATCTGAAACAGGGGAGTTTCAGCGGAGAAGATGAAGCCTCTGCTTCATCTCGCGCGCGCGATCGCGCGAGCGGCCCGCGCGCTCGAGCCTCGTGTTTTCTGGCCGTTGGAAAGGTTTTTGATAAGAAAAATGAAAATTAGGCAGATCAAGCGCGATCTTTGTGAACTCAGGAAGACAGAAAATGTTTTAATAAGAAAATGAAAATAGGCAGGTCGCGCGAGCGACCTTTCGCACGAGCGGCCCGCGCGCGCGACTTCTGGCAGTTTCTAGTTTTTGCTTGTTATTTTATGAACTGTCAAAGCTCTGTTTGGGAAATTTATTAAAGCAGAATCCTATTTGATTATGTGTGGACGATTAAAACAATGAATTGTGACTTATCAATCCCTGTACGTACGTCGGTTATATAATCAGTGAATTGCCTCATATTTTTTTTAAAGTTTCATGACATACATGTGGTGTCAGTTGTACATGCATGGTAAGTGTGAGTGTTGGTCAGTGTGGAAAAGAGTAATGGTCAGTGTGACATAGTGAGTGCAGTTGAGAATGTGATGTGGACACTCCCTGGTAAGTGAGTACCAAAGTGTGTTGTGATTGAGATTGCGGCAAGGGTGTCTTTGAAATGCGACGGTGGCAAAACTGGACACTCCCTGACGACCATGGTAGCGTCAACGTGTGTGAAGCCGAACTTGGACATTCTCTGGCACCCATGGAAGTGCTAAAGTGTGGCCTACGGACACTCCCAGATACCCGAGTCTGGATACTGCGTGAGGGTTCCTCCGGTATTTGCATGGCGGATTAGGTAGTCAAAGTGTGAGGCAATGGACACTCCCTGGTACCTCGGACCAAAGTGTGAGGCAAACTGGACATTCCTTGGCACCCCTGTGCTAAAGTGTGGCTATCTTAGCGTTTCAAAGATACCGGTGTGTGGTGGTGGGTTGTTGGGTTTTTGTCGAGAGAAAAGAGTCGGTAAGATGAGATGGTGCATTGTTCTCATACACGGTCACATATATGTGAATTTATCTCTCAAATAACATTGTGGTTGTTTTTCTAAAACGAACTCTTTACCTTAAATATAAACCTGCAGATTTAAATGAGAATTGGAAAATGGTAAATGAATATGTTTTACATTAAAAGTCATGTTTTTAATACTCACCAGCTTTTTGAAGCTGACGACGTTGATGCGTCCTGGACATTCGTGTTCAGGTTTTTCAGGTTATGATCAGGCTGAACATTATGATTATGCTAAATGAGAACGACGGCTTTTGGAAGAGAAACTGTTACCGTCATTGCATATTTTAAGATTATATGCTTTAAGTTTAGAACTGGTTTGTAATAAGGATGGCTGTAATAGACGTTAAGTTATTGTTTTGTTTTAAGGCGGTCTGTGCCTTTAGAGACCCCGTGGTGTAATATGTAATAAGTTAGAAAAATATTTGTAAGCTTTGATTGCTCTACTCTGATTATTATATTATTGTTGTTCAACGTTTGGGACATAATCGATCCTTCAAACTGTTGCGACCTACGGGTCCATAAAGGAAATTAAACGCTTTCCATATTTATGCTACGTCGGGGCGTGACATCACTAATTTCCATAAAATCGTAGTTTGACCCCAATAAGAATTTCAATATTAATTAAAACCAGTATTAGAATTCTAAACATGAGAGTTGCAAATTTGAGATAACATCATGAACACTAATTAAATATGAAATGCAAATATAAATCAGGTTGTTACACGAAGTCTAGGCACCTTGTATTTATGAGCTCTTCACACCCGTCGGACTCGATGTACATTATCTGTCCGTCTCTTTGTAGGTGGGCAAAAAACAGGTGTCTACGGCTGACCCGACATGCTTTTGAAACCATGCTGGTGGGTATTCAAATTGACAATAACTTGATTTGACATTTGATTTGACCTCTAGATATTCTGATTAGGACTCCAGCTTTTCCTTCCTCAATTTGTGTGCCCGGTGGGCTCCCCTGCGATAGTTATTTCTTTTTTTGGTAGGTCAAAATGGGGTGTCTACACTGGTGAGGATGAATTAACATGCTATTAATTTGGTGGCTAATTAGCAACTTCGGAAAAATAATGTAGAAACTTGTGTTTTAACAACCAAACAGAACTTAGTCGGAAACTTTTATAATTTTGAGGTTTCACTTGTAAAGCTATGAATTAGATGTGTAGGAAGTTTTAGAGACTGATTAAAAGTTTTAAAAACTCGTGAGGAGGTAAACACAATTTTGAAAAATATTGTCTATATATAGTTAAAGATGATTTTCAAAATTTTTATAAGTCTTGACCTAAGTCTAAAAAAGAGGCCAAAGGGAGATATAGTTGCTTCGAGCTTCTCGACGCCAAACGACGACCTTCTGTCCGCCTTTTTCTTCCAAATTTCATATTCGAGCTCCTTGAGGCAATGTTTTGAAAACCGGATCGGTCATTGAACCAGAAAAATGACCGGGTCACTGGTTCAACCGTTGGGTCAACCAGAATTGAACCGTGATGTCATAATTATGTAATAAATATTAATAATAATACAAAATATAAAAAATATAAAAAGAATAAAATTAAAAATAAAAAATTTCTGATTTTCTGGTTCAATTACCGATTTTACCGATTGAACCACCGGGTTTTCCGATTTTTAGCATTTTCCGATTTCCCGGTTCAAACCAGACCGTTTCTTGAACCGATCGACGGTTCAACCGGCCGGTCCGGTCCAGTTTTTAAAACAATGCCTTGAGGTAAGAACTTCGTTTTGATACATATTAGGCCTTGTTTGACCAAGTTTTCCGAAAAGTCATTTTCTAGAATTTTTCATAAAAGTTGTTAATCGGACTTTTGATCCATAGGAGTTTTACTACAAGGATTTCTGTACGTTTTTTTGTGCACGGGTTTTCTTTGGATTGAATTATAGAAGCGTAAATCGGAGGTGAGTGATTCAACTATGTATTTTGGAATGATTTCTTGACATGTATTCATGTTTGATATGAAAAGCATGTGTTAGTTATAGAGATATATTGTGTAGTTCATATTGGGCAATTATATTGATAAGTAGGCCCAATAGCACGGTGAAATGTTTTGTCTACCGCGAGCATGGTAATATGTATTTGAACATGTTGAGTTGCTTATTTGGGTCAAAGAAGCACGTGGTTACTGAGCCATTTTGTAGAGCCGACATAGGCATTAAGGTCGCACGATTGAAAAGAAGAATCGTGGGTCTTACCCTTTCGCATGGACTTATTGGCGAGGAGTCGCAGATTGGGAGTATGGGATGTACACGTGAGGCTCCGGAGACTAGTATGAAATGTAGAGATGTGAATGCGAGCATGTTTATCATTCATGTACATTTGTTGTTTTATTCACTAAGCGTTAGCTTAAACAAATTGAAAATGTGTGGATATTCAAATAACCATTGCAGGTATTAATGTCAGCGAGGAATCAGAGAAGTGACTTGCGGGGTATTGGGAGTTCACTTAGAAGGCGACTCATCTTGCTTATCCCGTAGTTTTGTAATCGAGAACGTTTGTTACCTTATTTTCATAAGGAACTTGTAATATAATTGAATAGTAGATTGTATTAGAATCTGTAGATTAGAAGCTCTGGATATATTTTAAAATGTTATAATATAATATCGTATGTCTTTTGATATATTGGAGTTGTGAAAGAACTCATGAGTTTGGATCTAAGTACGTAAAGGAGTCGATAGTTCATGTTTATTCAAGACTGGTAGCACTATTGAGATTTGTGCCAAACGCATCCTTAATGTGTTCAATAAATGTTTTCTTTCAAGTGACATGTTGTTATATATGTTCAAAGAACTTTCATAAAGTTTCGGAAGAAACGGAATTGGATAGGGCACTTTTTTTCCTACTTCCATACTTTTTCAAAAGTTCTAATTACAAACTTAAGCTTCTTTTGGGACCTTTTTAAAGGAAAATTGGTTAGATTGAATTTTAAAGCCTCCGGGCGAAAAGTTTATTTTTGGTTGACTCCAGTACGTACTAGAATGAGAGTTATGTTTCTTTTCTGCTGCGTGTTCTTTAAACTAATTCTTTTGGGAACGTTAATGAGTTGGAGTAGCTCCGGTGGCGTGCCACGGGCTCTGGTTCTGCTATTGTGGGACCGAATTGTGACACACACACACACATACACACACACACACACACACACTCTCTCTCTCTCTCTCTCTCTCTCTCTCTCTCTCTCTCTATACATTCTAACAAAGCATATAGAGCCTTCTTTGAACCATAAAAAAAGGGTAAATCGAAGTGCTTAATTATTTGAAAGTAATGGAAGGTTGTTTTCCAAATACCTGGATTTCTTATAGAATAGTGCTAACTATACTAGTTATAGTCGCTTTTGCAGAAAGAAACTTCTCAAAATTGAAATTTATCAAATCATATCATCGGTCAACCATGTCACATGAAAGATTGAATGAATTAGCCATGTCATCTATTGAAAAAGATATGATAGAAAAACTTGATTATACAAGCTTAATTGAGGCTAAAAATGCAAGAAGGATAATATTTCAGTGATATTAAATATTTAGGTTAAAATATTTTTGCCTTGTTAAGTGAATTCTTCTTCGTTTTATACTTGTTTAGTATCTTATGGTAACTAGTTCATAGTAGTATATAGAAGGCCCCATTCTAGTTGTTTGCCTAAGGCTCCCCAAAACTCAGGACTGACCTTGCCCACCGACTATAGCGTCGGGGACTCCCATGACTCCAGAACAGATCACTGCTGCTCTCGCACAGTTTCTGGAGGGTCAGCGTTAGACCTAATAGCAAATCGAAGCCTTGGTGGCCCAACAGAACAAGCCTCAGCAGACTCAAGCACAGCTCAGGAGAGCAGAGCATGGTCGGACCCCAATACGGCCCAACGATGCCCCCGAGCTATGCAGATGAAAGTTCTTTTAAAATAGACACTTCATCATACGAGACAATATTATCACTCTTGTTAAATAAAAGAGATGACAAAAAAAGAATAAATTGCATTGCATGCTTTTTTTTTTATATAAATTTTTTTTCCTTACCTTTTTCATTTTCGACACTTTTCCTTTAGTTTAGTAAATCTATGAATAAAACAAAGCCTACAAGACGAAACAAAATAATATATATATACAAAGATTCTCTAAAGAGGGCCACCTCTCTTTATTAAAGAGAGGACCTCTGTTTTGACCGTTGGATTGTGTTTAAAAACTGTGAAATGACCAAACTGCCATTAATGAAAACACGATCCGACGGTCAAAACAGAGGTCCTCTCTTTAATAAAGAGAGGGCGCCCTCTTTATAGCCTGACTGTATATATATATATATATATAATTATTGCAGATCTCAAACAGAACCAGTACAAGCATACAGAGGTAAGAAAAAATAAAAATTAAGAAACGAAAACGTCATTAGCCACACTGTAAACCAGAGAAGAGAAAAAGATATATATCATTGAGTGAGTTTTAATTTGGGCACAAACAAATTTCACAAACATAATCCAGAAACATTAAAATATGTCTATCTCTCTCCTCTGTATACCCCACAATATCAATAGACCCTGCCAGGAAAGAGATAGACACATTGTAATATTTGTGGATTGTGTTTGTGAGATTTGTTTGTGCCCAAAGACTTACCTTATAGCATTACATGATAGAGAACTGCTATATATGCTTACTAAATGGTTTGTCAATTAATTGAGTGTAATTTTGTTCGGCAATTGCTCACCCACCAACATATTTTGACACGAGTTCTATTCCATCCACATGTTTGCCCAATTTTATATACCTGATTACTGAATGGGACACCAATGCAAAAAGTGTCAAAATGTTGGTAGTGAATGAGCAAAAATGCACTTTTTTCAATTATATATACTACATGCAGTGGTTGGTGAAACCACCAATTACTATCAAAATATGTTATACAATTGTTAACGTATTTGAGAATCCAATTTGATATTTAGATTTGATAGAGGATAGAAGAATAAAAACATGCTTTAGTTACCGTTCTTCTCAAATAAATCATGAGCGAGTATTACTTTTTAGGGGATGATCCTTCCCACAAAGTTTGACTATCAATCTCAATTAAAGTATCACACCTTTGCCTTATCCCAGCAAATTACGTTTGAGAGGATTTAACTTTTAAAAATCACTATACTTTATTGTATTAGTACCAAGGTTTGAAAGCAATGAAATACTAGTCCTCCGTAATAAGTAGTATAACACGTGTCTTTTGGTCAAGTTGGTATCATATTCTCTCACTCTCTTAGGAGTGGGGGGATTTGACTCCTGTGGGAGTTAACTCTTTGGGGAATTTATTCTGTGGGGTTTGTTTGAATTGGGTCTGTGATCCCACTTTGTGTGTGCGCGTAGTACATATGGGTACTTTACCATCAGTGGTACATGTGGATACTTTACCATCATAAAAAAAAAAAAAAAAAAAGTAAAAATTATAATGGGGTATACTTATGATGCTGGCTTTTCCCTTTTCTATGTTTTGTTCCCAGACTTTTAACATAGATCCGTCGTTTTGTTGGGGTTATATTACATGTTGGTCAATCTCATTAATTTAAGGATTGTGATTCGGCTAAATTTTTATTATGATTTGGTTTCTTTGATAGAGTTGTATTACTTGTCCAATATGTAATAGGTTACAAACCCTATTTAAGGGGATGTAATATAGGAATTTATGAAGCTCTTGGTGTACTAAATTGGGGGTCTCCCCTCATGGGGGTGCATCGTCTAGGATGAGAGGGACATTAATCATTGGGGTTTTCTACGAGGGGTGTTCGCAGCGTTATATGGACGTGAGGTAGAGAGGGTATTTCTTTATCTCTACGATTTGTCTATGTATTACAGTGATTATGTCATGTTCTTTAGATTATTAAGTGAGAGTGTACAAGGGTCTTGAATTTGGGTTATCGGATTTAATACATGTAACTTATACAATGTTTTATTCAATAGTGAAAGATGGGTCTCTCGAGTGTGGACGTAGGCATGTGTTTGGTCGAATCACGTAGAAATATCTGCGTCTTTTCTTTAGTATGTATGTTTAATTCCTGCTTATTTGTATGTATATTTATTTAAAAAAAATTAATTCCGCGTGTTAAATTCCCAACACAATTATCGGTTAATTTAAGTGAAAACTGTAAATCTCTATAAAAATAAAACCATAAAATATATTTCATGTATCTATGTGTGCATTAAACGACAATAATTCGAATAGAATCTCTCAGGCCGATGAGAACTTGTCAGAGAGGCATGAGCGGTATTTTACTACCTCCAGCCAACAAAAAAAAAAAAAAAAAAAAGTAAAGATTGAGACATATTTTAAAACATAATTTTTAAGACATAATTTAAAAGATGTGTTTATATCTTTCCTGTGATGTTATTGGATCCCACAGTGACACAAGAGAGATAGACACATTTCTTGAATTATATCCCAAAAATTATTTCTTTAAATGTGTCCCAAGTATTGCAAAAAAAAATAAGTGATGATTATTTTAGATTGCAGTTTCGTTCTCATAAATTTTGGTTACCACTTACCACGACATTCTATTAGGCGCGCATGTGGTTACCCAATAGGGTGTTTGAGTGCAAAATTCGAGTGAGCAAAATTACAACTATTCTACTACCTTTGGTAATAGTACTCAACATTAGAGATACAATAGATATTTTAGTGCCAAATACAACGATGTGGTGGGTCTCATATGCTCACGCAGCTCACACAATTAGAATTGTGGACCCTCAGTGGCACTATGGTGGTTGTTGGGTTGACAACACCCATGTGACATTTGAAAGGAATGCAAATATTTATTTTGGCATTTTTACAAAAAAAAAAAAAAAAAAAGTAAAAAAAAAGGGTTAATTACACTCATCTCCTCTGTGATTAGCTTTAATTACAGGGACCTCCCTTATGTGTAATATTTTTTTACACTTTAAGAGGGGAAAGTGTTGCATAATATTAATTACAAGGAAAAAGTGTTATAGAATACTAATTTTAAAGGAGGTTAGCGTAATTTTTTAAAATACGAAAGAAGTTCGTGTAGTTAAGACAAATTACAGGAGAGGTGAGTGAAATTAAGCCTAAAAAAATTTCTCTAAATTTCCAATGTAGGCATTGCCTATAGGATCCTTACTCAGCAATGAGTGAGTAAAGTTTGAGATCCTTACTCGACAACGAATGAGTAAAATTTGAGAGAGCAAAAATACACTCACTATTTTACTATCTTCTCTCTAATAGGACTCAACATTAGAGATATTTTAGAGCCAAATACAACGATAACCGTCTGATCCTCATTGACCCAATTCACATCGCCACGATAGGACTCTAATCATGTGATGAACGGTCAGGAATGGACGAGCATGCAAACCATGGAATTAATGGACTATACTATATTTTAGCATAAAAATTTGGGAGCTTTTGACATAATGAAGGGTGAGACTTGAGTGTGCAGACTGAGAGAGCACCACAGCCACACAGGTAAGTATACAGAGTTTTTAGCAACAAAAAAAAGTACTGATACAGAGTTGGATTCCCTTCGAACATGTGAAATATATCACTTTTTTTTTTAAACATTGGGGTACAGACAACCTTCTCCTCACTGACCCTCTGACACCCTCGGGACCTGAGCACTTTTTCATCTCCCCATTCCCCAAGTGCGCTCTCTCTGTGTGCAGGGGACATTTTTTCTATTGAGTGCAGTTTTGCTATTTTTTGTTCATTTTTATTTTTTTGTTGATTAATGTAGTAGAGTTATGTAATCCCTTTGTCTTCACCCGTTTGTGAGTCTATTTTTGAAAACTCAATTTATTAAAGGGAAAAGAAGAATTTATACCTATTTTTTATAATTGTTTTTAATTATTTAAATAATTTTTTTTAGTTTTGTCTTAATATAGATTTATAATTTTGGAAAATAAGTAAAAATTATATATCAAATTAGGAAAATAGACACTAATTTTGGGACATCCCAAAATAGAATACAAAACTCACAAATTGGGACGAAGAGAGTACTTTACATTATTAATTAATTATTTATTAAAATCTGATCTCATTGCATTAACAAATCAACAATGCTAGGATCACACCCATTCACACCCAAAAAGCATCCACACCTTGAGGTGGACCAATGATGAGGTGAACCAATGAGAAGAGACCTCTCATTGGTCCACCTCAGGATGTGGATACTTTTTAGGTGTGGATGAGTGTGACCCAACCGCCCAAGCCGCCCAAACATTACTCTTAACAAATAGGCGGAGAAGGTGAGCAATTTTGAAGTGAATAAAAATGTATTATCTTCTACTCCAATTTTGACTTTATCCTTTACTCACACACCATGATACCTCATACTTTGCTCATTCATCCCTCCTCCATAATTGTTTTACTAAAATAGAAATTTGTTTTACTAAAACAGAAGTAAATAAAGATGAAATAAAACACAAAGTATGTAGTGAGTGAGCAAGAGTGAGATAAACAAAAATGCACTTATTTTGTGGGACAAGGAACCTCGATAGCCCCGAAAGGTGCTGTCAACTAGTCAGCACCAATTGGTGCAATACGTCCAATTTTTTCCCTTTTTTTTTAATTACTTGGTACCAAAATAATAAATACATATATCACTACCTATAAAATAATTATATATTTTCATCTAAAAGTTAAAAGCTATTTTCTTATCCAACATGTATTAGGCTCCCGGCAGCAGAGAAGGAACTCCCTCCACAGTCCACTCTAACCTCGGCCCCACCTTACAAACACCTTTCTTGATTCTCTCTCCGAAGAGAATCAACCATCAACCTGTGGGTAAAGTTATGTTAATTAATTTCGATTTTTAGATATTTTGTCAATAACATTATATATAATTTAATCATTCACACCGTAAACAATATACGAGTAATTGTTAAAATGTTTCGAAATTAATTCCAAATTTCAATTTGTTTTAAACTTAATTCTGAACTTTTTTAGGTTTAGCAAAGGAAAAAAAAAAACCATTAACTTTTCGTAAAAGTGCAATTACTAGTTTGCATTTGCTTCTCCAATCCAATCACAAACAAATGCGATTAATAAGAAATGATCCCAAGGTGCGTTTTTTGACTAGTCGCATTTTCATGAAGTTGAGTTTGTTAAATAATACGGAGTATCAGTGCCTTTTGGGGTTTCCATACTCACTTGTGTCTTCCAAAAACTGTTGCGAGGATAATAAGCGAGTTTGCTGAAGAATTTTATGGTACAAAAATTTCCGTTAATGTGATGAACAACATCACTATGACAGTACTCTTAATTAAATTTACAAGTTTTTGGTTAAATATCTACAGTAGAAATTGTTAGCCCCTTCCATTAACTGAATCGATAATTTTGATGATCAACAAACTACTTAGTATTGGTTTCTAATTATCTCAAGTTGATTAAGTTGCAGGGACATTGATCATATATCTTTTTCTCATACATGGTGATTTTTGTTCATTGATCCTAAGCCAAACGGAGCCTTACAAGTTGAATCTTGTTGTAATCATTATCTAGGACTCTATGTAAGCAAAATTGTTTATGTGAACATCTTACTTAAGGGCTCAAAGTTGATTAATAAAGGTTTTACATAGTTTACCTAACCTTTCCTTTGTAAGTCTGTAAAGAGCAGTCGACTGTTAAGTCGATTCAGTCGACTGATTATCCAGTCGACTGAACAGTCGACCTGGGTACACAGAGTTTTTAATGTAAACATTCCAGTCGACTGTCATCGCAACCCAGTCGACTGATCTTCGCATTTCAGTATATCCTTTTGAAAAGCAGTCGACTGCCCTGTGAAGACAGTCGACTGAATGACTGCGATAAACACAGTAACGGCTAGTTTAATGCATTTAATGTAGCATTAATTGCTCCCAACTACCCCCAACGGTTGGAAATCAAAAGGAAGTTATAAATACATGAATTTAAACTTCATTAAAGCCTCTCCTTGAAAAATCTAACTAAGATTTTCATCTCATTAATTTCTTGAGCCCTAGTTTGGTGAGATCATAAATTCTATTGCTCTAGCATTCATTTGTATTTTCTTGAGAGCAATTTATTGTGAGCTTAAATCTTGTATTTATTCACTCTATTGAGAGAGTCTTCAATTCTTGTATCAACTCTATTTATAAAGGTAGTGTGTATTAAGGGTTGGTGTAACCCTAGTTCAAGTGAAGAGGATTTTCTTCCTTGAAGAGATTGTAAGGGTTTAATCTTCACCCGAAGGAGATTGTGATAGTGAAATCCTCAAGAGGTGTTCTTGAGGGGTGGAAGTAGGGCGCGGCGTGCGGTTTCCCGAACCACCTAAAAATCGGTTTGCATAGTATCTCTTCTCCTCTTATTGACTTTGCTTTTGTGATTTTTTTTGTTTGGGCAATCAATTTGAACAAATTCTAAAAATTAGTTTTTAAAACCTTATTCACCCCCCTCTAAGGTTTCCTTTTTGAGCCAACAGAAATGATCAAAAGTAGTACAGTACTCATTTGATTGCATATATAACACATACAATGCTTATGTCTGTCAATGTTTCATTGAATACTAACATGCTTGCTTTTCATTTTAATTTGCTAACGCTTAATTTTCAAATTTATAGTACAACAAAGCCAAGAAGTTACTAGTAGGGGTGTCAAACGGGGCGAATTGGTCCGTCCCGTCCTGTCCCAATTCGTCATTTGGCGAGTCGTAACTCGTCTCGCCCCGTGGTCGAACCCAGCTCGTGACTTAATTCATTGGATATGGGACCGGGTCGACTTCCATTTTTACAACCCACAACTTGCCCTGTGACCCAGCTCATCTAACCCACCGACTCGCCACCAACTCGTCTCGCCTCGCCTCGCGGACTCATCCCGCCCTGCCTCACCAACCCGTGAATAAAATATTTTTATTTAATTATTTTCAAATAAACTATTTATTATTAAACAATTTTATCAAACTTTTAAGTAGAATTTTTTTTTTTTTTAAATAGTTTCTAAATATTTTTTTCAACAAACTATTTTTAAATAAAGTATTTTATTAAACTATTTTTTAGAATTTTTTTTATTATTAAAATTAAAAATAAGTTTTTGCAAGCAACTCGTGAGCTAATTCGTCAACCAACCCGCGAGTTAGTCACCCTGCCTCACCTTGCCCCGTTGACCCACAAATTAGTGGGTTGGGACGAATCACCCTATATCCCTTACCGAGTCACAGGGCCGGCCCTGGGCCTATTTTTCAAAGCAATCACATGGAGCCTCGACTTTAGGTCTCATTTTTAGGCCTATTTTTTTCTTAATTTCTTTCTAATTTTTATGAAATTTATCATTTTTAGGCTTATTTTCTTCTAATTTCTATTAAATTTCTATGAAACTTATCATTTTTAGGCCTATTTTTTCTTTCTAATTTCAATGAAATTTATCATTTTTAGGCTTATTTTTTTTTTATAATTTCAATGAAACTTAGTATAGAGGCCTCATTTTTTTGGCCCCTTTGAAAATTCGTTTGAGGCCTCGGCCAATTTTGGTCATCTCAGGGCCGGCCCTGCCGAGTCAATTCGCACCGCTCCGTCTATTTTGCCAACCCGCCCCATAACTCACCAAAATTCACCGGACGGGACGGAGTGGACCGCCACGTTTGACACCTCTAGTTAGTGGTCTACACATGAACATAAAAAGTAAAAGAGTACTTGAGTATCAGATTTTTTTTCGGACTACTAATAAAAGCAAGTTCCGGAAATTCGGAGATATTTACCATATACCCTTCTTGGAGAAATTTTTGGGTATTTTTAAGGTATTATTTAGCATGTCACTTGATACCCAGTACTGAGTAGTAACGTGTCATATAAATAATGAAACTCACCATAAAAAATTTAAATAGCCTACCAATCCCGTCATTCCCGTGTGACACTTTTTCATTAGATGTGAAATACCACATAAACCCTACCATGGGTTTACACACAAACTTCTCACCACTTCTCACCTTACTGTGTTACCCTTCACCTTTTCCTTTTCTCTATAAAAAGCATTCCATGCTCCAGCTGTAACACTCAAAATCTCTTCTTCTCCAACTCACTCATCACCTACTCCTATTCCCTGTTACTTACAGCCATTGAAGCAATGCTGAGACCTCTCATCACACTTCTCTTCCTAACTCTCTCCATCACCCACATTTCAGGTATGAATATGCATGTTCTCTCACTTTTTACCTCCCTTGATTAATTACCCTTCAAATGTTAACTTCTCATTCCAATCTGTTTGCCTTCTCTCTCTCTCTCTCACACACTAAAGCAGCATAAATTTTACCTAATTCTTTTCAAATAATGTTATGCTTTGTAAATTTGGCGTATTAGTTGTAGCACATCACTCTGTAACACGGATCGTGGTACCACATATCACTATATGGTACGACTAACAAAGCATTTGAAAACTAAATCTGGGAATCATGGCATTTTTACATTGTTTTTGTCTTCCTGGGCTACTCTGCATCTCATTTATAGCAGTCAGATATATACACATGATACATACATATATCTAACAATGTGTGTAACCGCAGAGGTGTCAGCAACAACAATAACACTGTACAACAAGTGTACCCACGCAGTGTGGCCGGGGATCCAACCAGGCGCCGGCAAACCAATCCTCGCCCGGGGCGGCTTCAAGCTGCCGCCGAACAAGTTCTATCTCCTCCGTCTCCCGGCGGCCTGGTCCGGCCGGCTCTGGGGCCGTCACGGCTGCTCCTTCGACGCCGCCGGCCGCGGCCGCTGCGCCACCGGCGACTGCGGAGGAAGCCTATTCTGCAACGGCATGGGCGGCACACCTCCGGCGACCCTCGCCGAGATAACCCTAGGCGCCGACCAGGACTTCTATGACGTCAGTCTCGTCGACGGCTACAACCTAGCCATCTCGATCACGCCGTTCAAGGGCTCCGGCAAGTGCACTCCCGCCGGATGCGTCAGCGACCTGAACATGATGTGTCCGGTGGGACTTCAGGTAAGGTCACACGATAATCGCCGAGTAATGGCGTGTAAGAGCGCGTGCTTTGCGTTTAACTCGCCGAGGTATTGCTGTACGGGCAACTTTGGGAACCCACAGACTTGTAAGCCGACGGCTTATTCGAGGATTTTCAAGGCAGCTTGTCCGAGGGCTTATTCCTATGCTTATGATGATCCCACTAGCATTGCCACTTGTACCGGTGGCAGCTATTTGGTCACCTTCTGCCCTCACCATTAGTTTAATTTCTCTCTCTCTCTATAGATCTCCTAAATGCTGTATTAATTTACTGCCTATGGGGCTTTAATTAGTATAGTTATTTAACTTTATATTAATAGCAAACTATAGTATATTTTGGTATGTTAGACTTGGACCTTTATTGGATTGGCATTTGTATGAATCTTAATAGACTTTACCTTTGGCTTTGGGGGTTTGAGATATTGAGGGCATTTTAGTAAATTTTAGTTTTTTTTGAGTTGCTGTGTTGGCCCTTTGGGTCATGTCATGTTATTGGGGATGATGATGGATGTTGGTTCAAAAGCTTTAAGCATATTTGCCAGTTTTGCTGCAAAAGTTGTGGTTTGTCATGCGAGTTTGGCTCAGGTTGCACCATATATTGTACTACTCCGTAGTATTGCTTTTGTGAAAGCAATATTGATATTTTTGTTAACAACTACTACTGCCTTGAAAATTCAATTCAACTTGATGAAATTGTGGTTGGAAATTCACAATTCCACACAAGTAGGTTTATATATATATATATATATATATTTTTTTTGTAGTTGTTGTTACATGTAAATGGTAGTAGTAGTTTGCCTCCTATCTCGGGAGACCAAAGATCTTACAGTGGTGGAGGATGGGATGCCATTTTTCTCTGTAATCTTCACACCGGAATCTGTACAGCCATCATGCGTATTGACATGCCTTCTAGACTTCTAGAAGAGACATTGATGCTCATAAGGATTCCGGTTAACAAATGTATCATCTTCGTCAAATTGGGTACCTGACGGATCAAGGATCAAACCAGAAGATTTACGGGTACCCCGAATCTCATCTTCATGCATGAAAGACAGTACTTTTACAGTACTACTTCCGATGACAGCTTAATTGTGTGTTCTTTGTGATCACTGTATTGAATCTCTTGAACATCTCTCCGCCGAATGTACCTTCTCTGGAATTATTTGGGAGGAATCTCATTGGCCCTTGGATGTAACCTTTTAGTGAGGATGATATTTTGTGCTGGACAAAATTGGCAATCCTTAATCCTTCCATGTATTTGGGTATTGCTCCGGGGGATGCTCGTGACTTCACCATCTATGCTACTCTCGACGTCATGGAGCAGCTGTGGTATCTTAGGAACAAAATCATCCAAGATAATTTTGTTGTTGAGGTCCCAGCTTGGAAGTCCTATGTAGATTCTCTTGCTGCGAAGCATTGGAAAGCCTAGCATTTGCTCCACCCCTTGGTTGCAAAAAGGGCTCCCTCTTGGAACCCTTTACCCCAATGGGTTAAAGTTAATTTTGATGTGGGTTTTAGAGATCACTTCTCCTCTCTTACTCCAATGCAGAGTCCACGTGTTGTGTCAAAACTTTTGATACATTTTGGTGCTTAATGGCGTTCTTGGTACTTTAAGCACAGGGAGAAGCACGTAAGCACAGGAAGACATGTGATTGTGGTTGTGATCGTGATCATCCTTGTGATTAATCTCACACTTGTTTGTGCATTTAGCCAAAAAAAAATTTTAAAAAAATTACTAGTTTGTGTATAGTATTTGAAAACATTTCTTACTTTCGTTTGTGTATACTTTTTAACTTTTATTGAATACTTTTTGGGTGAGGGTGTACCCCTAGCTAGCACTATTGTTAGTAAATACTGTAATTGTTTTGATAGTAAATTTCCCCAAAACACATATTTCTTAGATTAAAAAGGTATTATGCTAAAAAGATGTGTATGTTAAGGAGGTGCTTGTGTAATGCCCTGCAGATTAAAATATGTTAGAAATTTGTACTTATTTACAAATAAAATTGGTGTAGTGTATTGGGCGTGCCAGAGTCCACCTGGACTCAAGAAAGGTTGTGATAGCCTATTCTAACTTCTAATTTAGGCGACTCATCATTAAGGTCGCTCTTAAACAACGAAATGAGTTTTTACTCTACTCTGATCCAAACAAGTAATTACAAATGGAAATTAAAATAAAAAGGAAACAGATCAAACACTGAAACTCAAGAATACCTCCATGAACATCATCTTCATTAGTCAAATTGAAGTAGCAATTACAAACGCTCTAAGAACAATGAAAACTCACGATCACTCAAGAACAAAAGTAGTAATGCTTTGAGGAAAATATAATAAAGTCTGCCTGGGCAGAGGTGGCGTGTGTGTTAACCCCTTCAAATGTTGCACCACCTGCCCTATTTATACATTTTGAGTGAATAACTGCTCCTATTAGTGGGGTAATGGTCCCTAATTTTTAGGCATGAATCAGTTATTGCCCCCACTTGTCCCATGATTAACCTCCATGATCTGTCTGACACTCCCATTTCTGCCACGTTCTCTCTCTATGTAACCATCTCTCTTCCAGCTCGGCATATCCTGTGCACACGTTCTTGTCCATGCTCAACTGTCCAAAAGCCTTGTGAACAGATCATATTTGACCGATTGCATCCTTCTCTGAGTAGCTTGACCATCGTTGGTTGATGGGCCTCAGTCTTATGCTTGGTAGGAAGTCTACTAGTGTCCATCGGTCTTGCTTAACCGATGTTTTTTTGTGGCTTTAATTATTCCATTGATTACTTGTTAATCATCTTCTAAGCCCGATATTTCATTTCCTTTCATGCCTGCCTTTCAGTCCCAACACTTTAGAACTCATTGGTTGGTCATCGGTCTTGTTTGACCGATGTTACGACTATGGTACCTACTTTGCAACCTTGGCCTTGCGTGTTAAGACCGAGGTCTTTCTTTGAGTAACCAGTATCATCCTGTCCTCGGTCTTAACACCGATATTCACTTATTGTATGTATCATCGCTACAGGTAGGTAGCTCTGATATCGGTCTTTTCTCCGTGATCGTCCTCAATCCCTGTTCATTTGCCTACCTGCTCGTGTGATGACGTCATCAGACCACGTGATTGTCATGTGCCTTGTAAAATCCCAAATTAGGGTGTAAACAGTACTATCTATAACTTATTGAAATCAGTATCTAATTCTGAGTCTTCTTCCCACTGCAATTTTTGTTCTAACAAAAAGTGGTTAGTTAAATAAGAAACTGAATTTTTGGCTACAATTTAACCAATAGTATTGAAGTTCTTTGTTATATATATCTGAAACTATCCAAAAGCCATCTTACTAAACCACTTTCGAAACAACTCTACCACTTTGGATTTTGTTATTTAATTTTTATTTTTTGGTTAAAAGGAACCAACAAAGGACACTTTGGATTTTGTTATGGACAACACTATCATACATTTTCTTGTATCCCTTTCGTGCATGCCGTTTCATCTCAACACTACAATGAACAAAGGAAATTACACGGATCTCTCTTAAAATTAGTATTCTATAACATTTTCTTACCTTAAAATTAATATCTATAACATTTTCCTCCCTTAAAGTGTAAAACAAATGTAGGCGTAAGGGAGGTCCGTGTAATTTTCCAAAATACAAAGGAGGTCCGTGTAATTAAGACAAAACACAGAGGAGGTGAGTGTAATTAACCCGTTATTTTTAAATTTTTTAAATTCAAGTAACCCAAGGCCATTAAATAAAAAAGACACCCAGCCCATTTCTTGGCCCAAACTCAATTAGCACTAGTTAGCGGTAAAATAAACAACCCATGTCGTATGCTCCTGTAAATGATTCCACAAGTGTAGGGGTGTTATTTGGAACGGAATTTCCGATTCCGACCGATTCTGAGCCGAAAAATTCCAATTTTGGAAGCAAAATTTGTATTCCGAATTCCGAAAAAAAAAATTGGAACGGAATTGGAATTGTTTTTAGAATTCCGAATTTCCAATCCGAAAATTCCAAAAATATTCCGAAAGAATTTCGAATAGAATTTCCAAAAATATTCCGATAATATTCTGAGTTCTTATATTATACAATGTAAATATGTAATACATATATACTATGTAACCATGTTTGATATTTTTTTAGGTGTTGATATTATGGACTTAATGTGTTTTAAGTGTTAGTTGTTGCTTTAAAAAAAATGTGTTGTATTTTATGTAGAAAATTTGTAATAGCTGTGGATTATTTTTATTGTGTAGGCAGTGGTTGGAAAATTCCGAAATATTCCGAAAATTTCCGATTCCGAAAATTTCCGAAAATTCCAAAAATTCGGAATCGAAAATGCTTTTTAGAATTCCGAAATTTCGGAATGGAATTCGGAAAGCATAAGTAGATTCCGAAAATTTTGGAATTTTTTCCGAAATAGCCTATTCCGTTCCGTTCCGTCTGAATGACACCCCTACACAAGTGGGATATATTTCTCACATGCTGAACCAAGTGGAATTGATTGGCCTTTTAAATCTTATGGACTCCCAACAGCCCTAATTTTGGCAGCCTTCATAACTCAACCAAGTGGCCCACTGGATTGCTCTCCTGAGCAGGGTCTCTTCCTCCAAATTTCGGTGTCGGCTGATTATGTTTGGGGGCGGCTGGCCATAGGTTCCCACATTGGATCACAATAATCCCCACGTTTTTTTGTGTGTCAAATGTCCTAGTGATTTTCAGTGGTCGAAAATGTCCACTTTCTTTATGTTAAACAATTACACTACACATATACCACCTCAATCCATAGTTCAAGGAAGTTTGTTATATTTTTTTATTTTTCAACTTTAATTTGTCATAACTTCTAAGGTTCAAATTATTTTTTCATAACAATTATATATTCGTAATCTACAAAACAAGATCTATCAATCAAGATCCATAGTGCCTATAAAATTATGCAAAAATTAAAAATTAAAAAAATTTAAAATTAAAATAAAAAATCAACAGTGACATAACCCAATGTCACTGTGACAATGAGCAATGAAAAAAAAACAAACAAACAGTGATATTTGCCCCACGTATTGTTTTCAAACAGTGACATTCCCCAAATATCACTGTCATTGTAACATTGCACAATGAAAAAAAAAATCAACAATGACATTGCCCAAATATCACTGTTTTAATCTCACTGCCACTTTTTTTAAAAAAAAATAGTGAGATTTTCCAAATGTCACTATTTCAATGTTACTGTCATTGTTACACTGCTTCATGAAAAAAAAAATAGTGACATTGCCCAAATGTCACTATTTTAGTGTTATTGTCACTATTTTAATGTTTCTGTCACTATTTAAAAAAAAAACCCTCAAATTCAAGCCCTAAATCAACCTCCAAAATCAAATCGTTGTCTACTAAAATTACAAATATATATATATATATATATATACACAGAACCCTTCTTATGAGGGATCCCTCACTTTGTTAAAGTGAGGACTTCTTTTTACAGCCGTTGGATCCAGTTTTTTGTCTGTAAAATTACTTCAATAACCTTAATGAAAACTGGATCCAACGATTATAAAAAGAAGTCCTCACTTTGTTAAAGTGAGGGATCCCTCATAAGAAGGGTTCTGTATATATATATATATTATATAAATTATAAATTCAAGCCCTAAATCAACCACCAAAATTACATCTCAAAGCAAAATAAAAGAATATAAAAAAACAAAATAAAATAAACTTTTAGATGGTCTTGCAGCTTGTTCAACCCCCATACACCATACGGTTTTGTATCAAAAAGAGATTCCATCAACGGAAGCTTAACTCACATCATCATAGTCTTCTTATTCACATCATCATCACTACTGAACGAGTGTCCGTCGAGTTCACTCCTCACTGCGACAGAGATGAAGAGGCCATGCATGAAGCCCTAGCTTTGTATAGACAAACGCACAAGAGGACTGATGGCCGGAGGTGGAGAAGAAGATTGCAGCGAATATGATGCTGGCGGGGATAGTGGAGATCGATGTTGATTTAGATCGTCGGTGTAGAGAGCGATGAGAGAGAAAACGATGAGAGAGAAGTCGATAGACAGAGTTATTGAATTGAAACGTGGAAGTAAGGGCAATTTTGCTATCAAAATTTTAAAAAATCAATTTTGAGGGACCTTATGCAGAAAAACGTTAAAAAAAAAAAAAAAAAAAAAAAAAAAAAAAAACTGTTGGATCTAATGCCATGCATAAAGCGGGACTGGATTGTTGGTGAATTATCGTCCCTATTAGGGACATCTAATTAATTTTTCCTTTTTTTTAGGAGGTATTGGCTGATTAATTAGTTGTCTTTGTTCCCTTTTGGATGTGTGCTGTCTGTACTCCCCCCTCCCCCCGCGCTAAAAAAAAAAAAAACAAAACAAAACCTTTCCTGCAACAGCAAGATATTAGTGAAATAATCTTTAAAATAAGTTGCAAATAGAGGAAATAATATTGCAATCTAAGTAGAAATACATACTATTTCAGAATAACCATAACATGCTCATGATATAGAAGAATATTAAGCTCATATGTATTCAATTTGAGCAAATATATTTGCATTTGGAGATGCATTTGAACTAATCACTTTTGTTAGAATCAACCCAAACATTACTCTCCATTCTAAGTAGATTTGTAGAGGAGGATTGTCATGAATGGTTTTTTATACCATTAAGATTTATGCTGATTGAGATTTAAAAAAGAATAAATAAAAATTGATCATTGATAATCTCCTAGTACACGAAATGGTTTTTTATTTGAGAAGAAAAGGGGATATATATATATATATATATTGATAGGCCCAAAATTGGCTTTATTCTATGATCGTATGGTTCTACTCAATGACCGGCTCCTATCCCGACCAGGTCATGGGCTGTTACTTAGCATCATCCCGAGCGGTCTGGACTACCCGAGACATCCCGAGCGGTAAATGTAGGAAGCCCGACCAACAGGTTGGGAAGACCGCGCAGGCATAGCTCACCCAGGCCCAAGGCATGATCCAAAATATTCCAGACAGTTTCTTACTCAAGTTAGAAGACTAACGGACAACTAAGGTTGTTTCCTAATCCAACTAGGAAACCCCCATGATTAATGACAATCAATCCTAAATCAATTGTATTACCTAATTTGTATAATTCCTTGTATGAGTAGGTCTCTTGCATCTATAAAGAGACAACTCACCCCTATAGAGGAAGATCAGCTTTTCAGTCTATACATCACCTCTATAGCAGTCATCATCACGCTCGGCCGACCTACGGTAGCTCCAAACTATTATTGGTTCATCATTGGTCCCCGGCTTCTTTACAGTATAGTGAACGTGCTCAGACACACACATGGACGTAGGTTCCTTCATTAACAAGGCCGAACCACATACAAAAAACCTGTCTCTCACTGTCTCTCTCTCCTTATCTGCTCTATCTATCTCTAGCAAATTTTTGGCATCATCAGCTTGGCACCGTCTGTGGGAAACGACAGATTTCTCAAAAAGCAAATCACTTAACTGATTGTCATGCCTCCAAAGAAGAGTAAGAAGGTTGCGCAACAGGCCAACCGGGATGTTTCGCCGCCCTTGGTGTCGACTGCAGCGGTCCTCACACCAGAGCAGATCACCACGACCCTCGCACAGCTCTTGAAGATCCAGCGTCAAACCCAGCAGCAAGATCCAACGTCAAACCCAACAGTAGATCGAAGGCCTGCTGGCCCAACAAAGCAATCCTCCAATGGTTGGGAAACATCCCGGGAATGTTGCGTACGATTGGGAACCGATCTTGACCAGACAACATGCTCGATCCACCCGTCTCGCGTTGAGGATGCCACAGACATTAGCAGTAGGCGTGCTGCCCGAGAGGAAAGGCAGAAGGGCATGGCCCAGGAATCGGTCCAGGGTCACTTGGTCAAGAGCCGAGGTGGCCTTAGGCACACAATCAGCCGGAGTCATAACCGAACCCAATCCCAGGGGACAGTACACCGCCATGAGAAGGAGGCCTCTTTCACTAACCCGGCCTACGTCCCGGATACCGGTCGGGAAGGAATGATGGCTCTTATCAAGAATTTAGAGAAACAAATCAACGGCCTGGCCAAAGACCTGGGCCAGGTTGCTATTTATATCAATACTGGGACTGAGTCACCGTTCTCCAGCCGAATCACAAGGATTGCCCTCCCGCGCAAATTTAAACAACCTCATCTAGATTCTTACAACGGCTTTGGAAGCCCGGTCGACCACGTCAAGACCTACAAGGCTCAGATGGCCCTGGCCACCAATGCCAATGAACTGTATTGCCTGGACTTCCCTAGCACTTGAAAGGCCTGGCCGCGCAATGGTTCCACTCCCTGAGACCCCGATCGGTCGAAGGTTTCAAGCAACTAAGCAAGCAGTTCATCAACTAGTTCATATGTATGCATGAACAGGAAAAGCCTGACATACAATTGATGTCAGTCAGGCAAAGGAATCATGAGTCCCTCAAAGAATTCACCAACCGGTTTAATCAAGAGAAGCTCAAGATCTATGATCTTGATGAAACCGTCGCTATTACAGCCTTCTGCTTATGAGTTCAGCACACCAAGTGCGCCACGTCGTTCCAGAGAAACCGACTGGTAACCTTGGTTGAACTTACAGAGAGGGTTGGAAAATACATTGAAACTGAATAATTTCTAAAGACCAAAGACCCCGAGAATGCACGCGAAGAGCCTTCCAGAAGTAAGCGGAAGCGAGAACAGCCCGGGAAGAAGAATGTGGAAAAGCCCAGTAGTTCTGGCAGTTCCTCCAGTTCACAGTGATCTGAGTCCGACAGCCTGGACCTGACCTTTAGCTTGCAGTAGTCAGGATCCAATGATCTCGACCTTGCCTCCAGCTCAGAGTAATCAGGAGCCCGGTGATCCCGACCCGATCCCCTGTCTCCAATAGCCCAGGCGAGTCCAACTACAGTAGTACTTGCTAGATCATAGCATGAGGCTCCACAGACTGTCAGAGAGCTCCTACAACGACCTCAGGGTCACATCCGAAGCACCAAAAGACCTCGGGGTCACATCCGAGGCACCAAAAAACCTCGGGATCACACCCGAAGCCATCAAAAGACCTCAGGATCACACCCGAGGCATCAAAAGATCTTGGAACTACCAACATTCTAGGTCGACCGCCTACAGTATTTATTCCTGCGACACCTACCTTAATAAAAGCTTTGGGGGGGGGGGGGGGAGGCAAGAGAGAATAAGAACTACAGAAGGTCACACCGGGTATTTACATGCCTTGAGGTTAACTAAGTCAAACTCTTAGACTACCCGAGCGCTTACAATACTCAGAGGCACCAACTCCACTTAGGTCCAAACCGACGATAGAGGAAATCCTCTTAGGTTGGCCCACCATAGAGGAGGATAAGAAATCCCTAAAATCCATACATTTTGGGTCTCTGCTTAGATCCAAAACCGACGATAGAGGAAATCCTCTTAGGTTGCCCCACAATAGATAAGCAAAAGGACCCTAAAGCATTACGCTTTAGGTCAGCTTTTCCAACATGGTCAAGCTCTTTTCCCAACAATCTTGACGAAGGTTGGCTGGGCGGAAGATAACCATCCTGGGGAGTGAACATAAAAAGACCCTAAAGCAATACGCTTTAGGTCAGCTTTTCTAACAAGGTTAAGTTCTTCTACCCACAACCTTGACGAAGGCTTACGACAGAAGATAACCATCATGGGAGCTAACTTAAACAAAAGACTCCAAATTAGGCTGAGTCTCAACTCTTGGCCAATTCCCGAGCACTTAAAGACTCTGAATTAGGCTAAGTCTCAACTCTTAGCCAATTACCGCGAGTTCACCAAACTTAGAAGCTCTAAGCCGACTTCCCCGAGCAATCAACAGATTTCCAAACTTGACCCGGCATAGCATCAAGTCAACCTTGGAAATGGGGGGCAACTGATACGCTCAAAAATGGCTCTACTCTATGAGCGTGCGGTTCTATTCAATGACCGGCCCCTATCTCGACAAGGTCATGGGCTGTTACTTAGCATCATCCCGAGCAGTCTAGACTACCCGAGACATCCCGAGCGGTATATGCACGAAGCCCGACCAATAGGTCTTGAAGACTGCGTAGGCACAGCTCACCCAGGCCCCGAGGTATGCTCCAGAATATTCCAGACAGTTTCCTACTCAAGTTAGAAGACTAACGGGCAACTAAGGTTGTTTCCTAATCTAACTAGGAAACCCCATGATTAATGCCAATCAATTCTAAATTAATTGTATTACCTAATATGTATAATTCATTGTATGAGTAGGTCTCTTGCATCTATAAAAGAGACCACTCACCCCCATAGAGAAGGATCAACTTTTTAGTCTATACAGCACCTTTATAGCAGTCATCATCACGCCCGGCCGACCTACGGTAGCTCCAAACTATTGTTGGTTCACCATAGGTCCCCGACTTCTTTACGGTATAGTAAAATTGCTCAGACACACACGTGGACGTAGGTTCCTTCATTAACAGAGCCAAACCACATACAAAAAACTGGTCTCTCACTGTGTCTCTCTCCTTATCTACTCTATTTATCTCTAACCAAATTTTGGCATCATATATATATATGTATATATATATATATGAGTTAGGCTCCAGTGCACACTGGGTAAGCGCATTGGGTGAACGCACTGGGTTTTTAAGTCTAAAAAATTTGCGGAGCGCCCCACTGACCCACGGCCCATCCCACCAGTTCCGCTGACCCGCGAATTTTGTAGGCTAGAGCTTAACTCATTGACAAACAATGAATATTGCATATTAATGTGCCAATGTAATAGATATAGTGCTCATTTAATCCCCAAAATCCTTAGTTTTACATGCAAATTTGAATTAATATAATTTAATGATGATGTCACTCAAATGTGTGTAATTATGTACTTTTACATATTTTTATATATTTAGGTGAAATAAAGTAAAATAAAGGGAATGAAAGAAGTAGCAACCACACTAAAGTATTTTCCATGTTCACTTATGCTTACTACGTCTTCCAACCTACCAAATGGTCAACAAATAAAATTTAAAAAAAAAAAAAAAAAAAAAAGAAGAAGAAGAAAAGAAAAAGACAAAACACAAGAAATCAAACATGGAAAAATTTGTCACTTGACAAGGACATATATATATATATATATATGTGTATGTTTAACAGATCTTCTCTCTCTCTCTCTCTCTCTCTCTCTCTCAGGAACTGTCAGATAACTTTGAAAAAAGTGGACGCAGCGAAAAAAAATATCAAACGCACTGCTTTCTCCTGTATAAATGACGAATGGAATGACGAAATTATATCAAACTTTCGTCTATAAAATGAGGAGGCAACCAAGAGAGAAATGACAATCAACACGAAGCAATATAGCTTCACACACACTGCCAAATAGAGAGAATAGTTTAGGGATGTTATCATGTGAGCACTTCATATTGTCCCTAGAAGTAGGAAACTTTAGTTTTTCCTTGACTTTTCTAGTTCTAGTAGTTGTAAAAATTTACTTTAATATAATTGATAATTTCATGTTCCAAAAATATGTAGTAAAACTTTGTGTACTGTATTTTTTAAATTAAAATATTTATTTTTTCGTAGGACATTTGCCAATTTGTAGTAGTAAAATATTCTTATTAAAATTTAGATTTAATATTTTAGTCTAGTTAGTACTTGTAGTTGTCCCCTAAAATACTCTAAAATAGATTGAAACTCTAAATATTTAGTTTTTTTTAGCAATATTTTCATTCACTAGAAGACAGATTTTACAAGTAAATGTCAAATTTCTTAGCCACGTAATTGTTATAATCACCTATCAAAGCCCCAAGCGCACCATATCCATATCTCACTCCTAAATTAGATTATGATTTGGTTTGGCTTTGCTTGTGTTCTTGAAGTTCAACCACTGTGACCCTACAAAAATTCAAAGTCAAAGGTTTAGTATTTTATTATTGATTCAGTATTTCCATTTATTTATATTGTATTAGCCTAGTTGTACTAAGCTTTGTTATTTTGCAGATTCTACAAATTCAACCCCAACTCATGTTAAGTGAAGAAAAAAAAAATTAATATTATATTTCACCCTTACCTTGGTTTTATAACTTTAATTTTAATTGGACGGTGATTGTGTTCATCTATTTAATTTATCTTTAAATTTTATTTGGAAGGCAGTTTCAATTCCAAAATGGTAGGCTAAAACTTTAATTGGGGATATGCAATAAAAACTTAGAAACCACAGCTTTTGTGCACCAATCTTAAATGGACAAATTTATCTAGATGAGTAGTTTTTTTCCATTTATGGCCAAATATATCTATGTATCTATAGTTTATGACCATTTAACATGTTTATATACTATGGCTATATTGGAGGTCAAAAGATTACATATTTGAAATAAGAATCTAATTATGCGGATTGTCAAACTATGTCTTTTGTCATAAAAAACACCTAGCATACTCAAACAATTCATATGACAAAGTTTATATTTCAAATATGTGTTTATATATATTTCTATCCATTAATGGACATGCAATTGTGTAGTGGCAGAGTGGTGGGGACTGGGCGTCGAATAACCCACGTCCGCGGCGGGTCACGGTTCGAACCTGGCTACTGCCCAATTGTCTTTATATTTTTCTTTAAACCAAACGACGTCGTTTCATATCAAACCTGACATACTTGATATGACCCCGACTAGTGAAAGTTTATTTTCCAATAAAGAATGACTCTGCGGTCTTAAATGCCAAATTCTTTTCAAATGCACAAAAGTTGTAGGATCTAATGTTGGTTTTGCATATTCCCAATTCTTTTAAATTATTTCCCCCAAGTTAATTAATATTTTCTGTTTTTAATAACTTTGCTTAAATATCTGTATTATTTCTATCTTTCGCTATTATAAAATTCAAAAAGTTTATCTCATAAAAATCTAGCTTTTATTTATTTTTCTTCCTTTTCTTACTAGTATCTTAGTTAATTTATTTTGCATTGTTAAAATTTTTACCGTAAACTACTTAAAATAATAGCTTTTAATTAGTTTTATTGCAAAAAAATATAAAAACTAGTAGTTTAGTAAAAACCCCAAAAATTCATCATCTTTTATTTTCTTTTTAGGGACAAAATAGTTACTGCCTATCTTTATAACTTTATTTGTCATTCCCTGTGGGTTTGATCTGGACTTCCGAAACTTTTTTGCTTGTACGATCACTTACACTTGGGTGTTGATAAGAAAACGTGTCAATAGGATGTCGTCACTCATATATATATGTATATATATATATATATCTCACTCTACAGGACAAAATTTAGAACACACGGATGGCAGCTGTTAAACAGATTTGTCGTCGATCGATCGATAAGCTAAATTTTGCTAACTTGTGAGGTACACTATTACTTTTTCTGTTAGCATATTGAATCAGAATCTCATCAAAGAAGAGAAACATGTTTTTTTTATGTCTTCAATGATGTGCCCATGGGACGCCAAAGTATAACTGGAGATCGATTGCAAATTGAGTTGCAGCTTTCAGTGACTAGCCTGTTTTGTTTGAGATGAATTTTTTTTTTAAAGCTTTTACTCCATATTTCTCACACAAAAATGGTAAAAGCCCGCTATGATCTCTGCCAAGGGCCTGTTTGAGAAAGTCTTTAAGATCTGGTTTAGTCAAAAGTCCACTTTTTTATCTAAAGGTTGTTTGGTTTTACAAAGAACCTTCCTATATAAGAAATACTAATTCTATCTAGTGCTTTTTCTTCCAGCCTGGATAGCTTGATGCTCGGTTGAAATTCCTCCTTTTCGCAGGTCATTGAGAAATCCAAGCGGGAAGAAGGCTAGATTTTCTCAGAGCAGACAGTGGAACACAACTAGCAGCAGGTTCTAAGTCCCTAGTCTCGTTTTTGCCGAGTTGCTCACCCAAAAAATGGTACACTAATGCTCACCCAAGCATCCCATTGGCCAATGCAGTGGGACGCAGGATTAAACAAATGTTGTTTAGTGTTGTTTAATCCCGAGTCCCACTGTATTGACTATTGAAATGCTTGGGTAAGCATTGGTATACCATTTTTTGGATGAACAAAAATATTTTCTTCTATCAAACTAGATTATCACAATAACCAAATAAAAAAGCAAATTTAGAATTTGTTTCGCTTATTGAAATCTATATAATAAGGGAGAAAGGTGTTTATCTCCCCCCAAGACAAAGATAAAGAGCGGCTGAGATTAAATTTAGGGGAGATAAACAACGGCTAGGATTGAGTTTGGAATGTTTGTCTCTCTTTCACCCCAGAATAAACCCATTTTGAAATTTGAATTCCAACTCTCTCTCTCTCTCTCTCTCAACACTTCTCTCTCTCTCTCTCTCTCTCACACACACACACACACACACACACACACACACACACACTCCCCTTCGCTGAGCTCATTCTCTCTCCCTCTCATCGGCACCAGCACGACCACCACCACCTCCGCCTTCTCTCTCTCTCTCTCTCTCCTTCCTCCGAACCCCGCCGAACCTGTGCCTAACCACCACCACCACCTATAACCCGTCGAACCTGCGCCTCCGCCCATCTCGACCCTTTTTTAGGGCTTCTAAGTTTTTGTTTTGCAATTTTTGTTCCTAATTTCGCTGTTTTTAAGTGTTTCATTTAGGGTTCTTTATTTTTTTGGATTCTGATTTAGGGCTTCTAAGTTTTTGGTTTGAATTTTCTGTTCCTAATTTTGATGTTCCTTTAATTTCAGGCACTGAAGTTCCTTTAATTTCTGGCACTGTTTCTCCATTTGATTGTTTATTATGGAGCACCACCACCCCAATGCCAGGTAACTATCTCTCTCTCCTCTACGTTTGATAGAAGTTTTTCGTAGGGTTCTTTGTTGAAGTTTTTTCAGAATTTTTTGTATAGGAGACAAGAGTCTTTGATTTTGGGTTTCTAACCATTTGAGCCATTCTATAGACTCTTTTATTTAGGACTTTTCTCCTTAGTTGGAGTTGGAACTTTTGGTTGAGGGGAAGGGAGCCTACTGTAATACATGGTGCTCAAGAAAAAGGTTAATTCTCCTATCAATAGTTATAGACACCTAATGTTGAGCCGATCATTGTTTAGATATTTTAGTGGCTTAGCAAGCTTATTCTTTATTTGTTTACTAATGCATATGCCATCAAGGTAGGGTTGCATATGCCCTTTTTTTCATCAGCCCCTCAATATTATTTGTTACTTTCACAATTTGGTTTGAGAAGCAAAGATTGTTTGCCAAGGCTTATAAGGCCTGTTTGTCAAATTCCTAGGTAAGAAATAAAAAAATGCAATGGATTCATAGGTTTTTCCCATTTTTGGGCATATGGAGTGTTGTCTTGGTTGAATGGGACGGGTGGCATGTTCAGATTAGTTCTTTTCCAATTAGTGCGATTATGAATTATCACAATTGTCCATGGAAGTTATTTTTTGAATTCCTTCTTAAATTGCCTCATGATCAGATTGTAGTTTGGTCAGTTGTGTAGGGTATGTGCCTACTTTTCTTCCTTTTTTGTAATGGAAGTGGCTTTTTAGATCCATTTTCAGCCATACAGAGGCCAAGCTTTTCAACCTGGAAGCCATTAAAAGTGTTGAACCCATGAAATGGTTAGGCTTGAAGGCTAAGAGCTTTAAATTGAATGATAAAAACTTTAAAAAAAATTAAAACAATTCCTTTGGAAATGTGTATATTAATTTTAATTGGAATATTGTAGGAAGCCAAGCAAGTCACCCAGACCAAGTTTGATACTTCGACGTTCTCTTCGATTGCACCTTCGCAGTTTGCTATCGCTATATTATAAAACCTGATATTTGGGTTATTATTTTTATTATTTGGGATAGTTTATTCAGCTGTGACTAAATGTCACGACCCATCCCACTACGTGTGGAAATAGGACACGTGGCACGCCATCAAGGCTTATCCAGTTCCATTAAAGTCAATAGCAGTGGAAAACATTATTAAAATCCATTAAAATCAGAGTTGTAAAAAGTTTTTGGCCAAATGAAAACACGTCCAAAAGAACAAATTTTGAAAACAGGGGTTCAGTCGACTGCTCCTAGGGTCCAGTCGACTGTACTGAGCAGAAACCAAAACTTAAAGTTCTCAACAGAGGTCCAGTCGACTGATCAGGGAACCCGGTCGACTGCTCAGTCAACTGATCAAGGTCCCCAGTCGACTGTGCTAAGCAGAACCAAAATGCAACATTTCGAAAAGGGGTACAATCGACTAATCTGGGGATCCAGTCGACTGGTTTTAGCATTATTAGAAGCAGTAGCCAAAATCAACAGTGTCTTAGTTGACTGATGCAGGGTCCAGTCGTATAACACCCACATTTGTGTTATTGCATTTGCATTACATTGTCATGCATGATAATGTGATGTGGCATGTCTTATGACACATGTTTGGGTGAGTTTTGACTCACGAGTTGATTTGGGTGTCTGTATTAGAGAACCCTCTAAGACTGTGGTGATTTAGAATTTGTTGTTGTGACATCTCTCCGAGTGTGAGACGGTCACTGTGGAACACTTTAAATGTTTATCTGAAAATAAATGTTTACCTGTGTATTTCAATATCTGTATTATTTTCTGTTTTAGAATTTATTTCTGTTGTTAGATTTAGTATCCTGGTGAGGACGAATGAACACGCTATTAATTTGGTAGGCTAATTAGCAACTTCGAAAACGTCATATAGAAATTCACGTTTTAGCGACCAAACGAATCTTAGTCGGAAACTTTTATAATTTTGAAGTTTCACTCTTAAGGCTATGAATAAGCTGTATAGAAAGTTTCAGAGACTAATTAGGAGTTTGGAAAACTCGTGGGGAGGTAAACGTAATTCCCCGAGAATGTTGCCTATATATAGATAGAGATGAACTTAGATTTTTTTCATAAGTTAACCTAAAGTTCAAGAGGAGGCCAAAAAGGGGGCTAGAGGGAGATTTGATTGCTTAGAGCTTTGCGACGCCAAACGACGACCTTCTGTCAGTCTGTTTTCTCCCAGATTTCGTATTCGAGTTCCTCGAGGTAAGAGCTTCGTTTTGATACCTATTAGGGCCTGTTTGGCTAAGTTTTCCGAAAAGTTATTTTCTAGAATTTTTCATAAAAGTTGATAAATGGAATTCTGATCCATAGGAATTTTGCTAGACGGACTTCTGCACGTTCTTTGTGCACGGGTTTTCTTCAGATTGAATTATAGGAGCGTTATTCGGAGGTGAGTGATTCAACTATGTTTTGGAATGATTTCTTGGCATGTATTCATGTTATGTTTGAATAGCATGTATTAATTCCTAGAGATATATATTGTGTAGTTCATATTGGGCATTTATATTGATAAGTAGGCTCAATAGCACGGTGATATGTTTTAATTACCGCGAGCATGGTGATATGTATTTGAGCATGTTAAGTTGCTTATTTGGGTCAGAAGGAGCACGTGGTCACCGTGCCATTTTGTGGAGCCGATATAGGCATTAAGGTCGCACGATTGTTTGTAGAATCGTGGGTCTTACCCTTTCGCGTGGACTTATTGGCGAGGAGTCGCGGATTGGGAGTATGGACGGGCACGTGAGTCTCCGGCGACTAGTATGAAATGTAGAGATGTGAATGCGGACATGTTTATCATTCATGTGCATATGTTGTTTTATTCACTAAGCTTTAGCTTAAACAAATCGAATATGTGTGGTTATTCAAATAACCATTTCAGGTGTAAATGCTGGCGAGGAATCGCAGAAGTGAGCACGTGGGTTGGGAGTTCTTATAGAAGGCAACTTGAACGTTAATCTTGTAGTTTTGAGACAATAGGAAATGTTGTAATAAGAATTCTTATGGTTTTAGTTATGTTTAACTTGGTATGTTAGAACGAATCTAAAACGTTGTAATAGTTAGTAACATGTTGTAACTGTGCTTTGGTAATATGTTAATACAGTTAGGATTGCTTTGGATTACTTTTGGAAGTGTGTGTTTGATCGCCGTTCGAATTCAAAAGCTTTTAAACTTAGAAAACTCTGCAGAATGTGCTGCTACCATAAATTAGTCGACTGGTTGAGAAAACAGTCGACTGGAGCCTCTGTTTTCAGTAACTCTCTGCATTGTTTCATAGAGGATCAGTCGACTGTGTCCCCGACACAGTCGACTAGATCATATTTTCAATTTAGTTTTTTTGTTCAGGCCAGACTTCAGTCGACCGGACCGTATCAGTCGACTGAAAATTTGAAGCCCCAGTCGACTGGGTGTAGAAAGCAGTCGACTGGATGGTGTTTTAAAACCCAACTTTCTGCTGGACCTGGATCAGTCGACTGGATCCGAGGATCAGTCGACTGGACGAATAGTTTTCAAAAATGACTTGTTTATTCCGCTGCGTGTGTTCTTCAAACTAATTTTTGGGAACGTTAATGATTTGGTTTAGCCTCGGTGGCGTGCCACGGGCTCCGGTTCCGCTATTGTGGGACCGGGCTGTGACAAGTCGACTGCTTCTCTTACTATTCACTTTTAGTGTCTCAATCACACGGGATCCAGTCGACTGACATAGGGTCCAGTCGACTGCTCCCCTGCTGGGCAGCCCTGTAATGAAAAATACTAACACATGCTTCTCAATATCCACAAACCATCACAACCAACGCCAATTACAACATGTAAAACATAACTACAGACGTTCAATTACAATATTACAATACTGCGAAACTAATCTATGGTTCTATTACAACATATTACCAATTCCCAATCCTTACACAAGTTTTAGGACTAAAACAAAAACATGTACAAGTGTGATTCCCCCGCCGTTTATCGGCCTCACTCATCGCGCTTCTTCTTGTCTTTCTTCTTACCTGCAATGGAGTACATCTCCACTGCTCAGCTATATGCTGAGTGCACAAGTCTAACATATGCAATATATGACAAAACATGCTTTAATCTCATAAATCATATCAATAGTCTCTAGGGAGAAAAATACGCATTCATCCGGTAGCGGCAAGTCCAAGCCTTAAACCGCGATGTCAATGGCAAGTCCAAGCCTACAACCCTTACATCCCCACAAGTGCCATGGCAAGTCCAAGCCTACAACCATGCACAGTAGCCGTCGCTGCTCAAATTCTCAAACATCGAGAAGCTTACTCCGGCATGAATTTGTATAAGACTCCCCTTTGACCCACATAGACAACTCAACGTGCTCGCGTAAATTTAGATATGCTTTTCACAATTTAGCGCGTGCATAATTAACGGGCCTACAATTAACACATGGATTTTGCCCGGCTCTTAATTTCGTCGTCGAAATATAAAACATGTATTTCTCTATATTTCACAAGTTAGGACTTCATACCTCGTGCGATTTCCCTCAAACTTTAAAGGATCGACTAGGAGGTCAAATAATCGTCGAATTTCGAATTTGAGAAAATTCCTACAAGTTTATACTTGTTTTTCCCAAAAGTCTAGAATTAAGATTTTTACAAAAATTGGCCAAACACGGCCTAAGTAGGATCAAAACGTAGATCTTACCTCAACGAGTTCAAATATGAAATCTGGAGAAAATCTGACGGACGGAAGGTCGTCGTATATCGCCGGCAAGCTCGTGGCAACCAAATCTCCTTTCTCTCTCCTCTCTCTAGATATTTGTGAGTTTTGGATGAGAATGAAATCTCATCCACTTCTATATATAGACAAACGTTCTGGAAATTATGTTTACCTCCCCGCAAGTTTCTCAAACTTCTAATTAACCCATGAAACTTCGCACACGTCCATTTTACAACTTTACAAGTGAAAACTATAAATTTCAAAAGTTTTCGACTAGGTTTCGTTTGGGTCCAAAAATAACGTCCGAAAATTATATTCTGTGAAATCTCTACACAACCTACCTTTTTAATTAACGTATCACTCACGTTCTCACCACAGTTCTCAAAATGTTAACAAACAATACCGAAAATACCAGAAATTATACTACACAGGTATAATTCACTATACACAAAATACCATATAAGTCAAATAACATTTAAATCATATAAATGTCATTTACTCATGCTCATGCCATATGAACTACCATGTTCCCGTGTCCTCACTGACACCTTACCGTTGACTCACAGTCAACCTCATCACCATTATCAACTAACATTGATAAACTCCCAAATTACAAATATGCATGATAAAATTATGAATTCCTGGGACGGGTGTGACAACTCTCCCCTCCAAAAAGGAAGTTTGTCCCCAAACTTTACCTCATACGTCAAACAGGTACGGATACTCATTCCGCATGTCTTCCTTATTTTCCCAAGTAGCCTCTTCAACAGTGTGACTACGCCATAATACCTTTACCATTGGAATCGTCTTAGTTCTTAAGACTTGTTCTTTTCAATCTAGAATCTCGACCGGTTGTTCTACATAAGTCAAGTCTCCCTGAATTTGCAGCGGTTCAGGTACAATGATCTTACTCGTATCAGTCATACACTGTATCAACATCGATACGTGAATTACGTTATGCACATGTTCCAACTCTGATGACAAAGCCAATCGATAAGCCACTGGACCTACCCTCTCTAGGATCTCAAAAGGTCCTATGAATCTCGGATTGAGCTTTCCCCTCTTTCCAAATCGTACAATGTCTTTCGAAGGCGATGCTAGTAAGTATACGAAATCTCCAACTTCAAAATTCATCGGTCGTCGTTTAGAGTCCGCATAGCTCTTATATCGACTCTGAGCTACCTTAAGACGTTCCTGAATCAATTTCACCTTTTCGGTAGTCATTTGTACTATCTCAGGTCCTAACAACCTTCTTTCTCCAACCTCGGTCCAACAAATCGGTGATCGACACTTACGGCCATACAAAGCTTTATATGGTGCCATTTCAATACTTGACTGAAATCCGTTGTTATACGCAAATTCAATTAACGGCAAGTGGTGCTCCCAATCATTCCCAAAGTCTAATACACACAATCTCAACATATCTTCCAAGGCCTGAATCATACGCTCTGACTGTCCGTCAGTCTGAGGATGAAATGCAGTACTGAAACTTAACTTCGTACCCATAGCTTTTTGCAAACTTCCCCAAAACCTTGACGTAAAACTACTATCACGATCGGATATAATCACCGCTGGTACCCCATGTAGCCTTACAATCTCTCTCACATACAATTCTACTAACTTGGACGGTTTAGTCGTCTTGATCGGTAGAAAATGAGCTGACTTGGTTAATCGATCAACTATAACCCAAATCTTATCATTCTTGTTGATTGATCGTGGAAATCCAGAAACAAAGTCCATCGTGATCTCGTCCCACTTCCATTCCGACACTGGCAATAGCTGTAGTAACCCCGCGGGTACTTGTATCTCTGCTTTGACCTGTTGACATGCCGAACATTCAGATACAAATTTAGCGACTTCACGCTTCATACCCTTCCACCAGAAGTTTTCTCTCAAGTTTCTGTACATCTTATTACTTCCCGGGTGCACTGAATATCTAGTACTATGTGCTTCCTTCAAAAGTCGTTCTTTCAAATCTTTCACATTCGGTACGCATAATCGGTTCACAAGCATCAACGCCCCTTGTTGCAAGATAAATCCCGGTCGTTTTCCCAAAGGTATCTCGTCTTTCATTTTGCACAAATAGACATCATTAAATTGTTCTTCCTTGATCTCATCAATAATATCTGGGTGTGCCATGATCGCCATCATTAAACCACCACTAGTCTCTGGAATCACATCCAATTCTAAGCGCTCCATCTCTTTTATCAACTCTTTTTGTTGTGTTAGCTCGTCGACTAAATTCCTCGGCGTCTTCCGGCTTAATGCATCGGCTACTACATTTGCCTTTCCCGGATGGTACTCAATCGAAAGATCATAATCCTTCATCAATTCTAACCATCGTCGCTGTCTCATATTCAAATCTCGTTGGGTGAAAATGTATTTCAAACTCTTGTGATCTGTGAATATCTCACACTTTTCCTCGTACAAATAGTGTCTCCAAATCTTCAAAGCATGAATTACCGCAGATAATTCCAGATCATGAGTCGGATAATTAATCTCATGTGTCTTCAATTGTCTAGAAGCATAAGCAATCACTTTACCCCCTTGCATCAACACGCATCCCAACCCTTTGTGTGAAGCATCACTATAGATTACAAATCCTTCGGTTCCAGATGGTATTGTCAAAATAGGTGCCCTTGTCAACCTCGACTTCAATTCATGAAAACTGTCTTCACATTCCTGACTCCATTCAAAAATAACACCCTTTCTCATTAACTTTGTCATCGGCAATGAAATCTTCGAGAAATGTTCAATAAAACGGCGGTAGTATCCCGCTAATCCCAAGAAACTTCGAATTTCGGATACAGATGTCGGCCTCTGCCAATTAGATACAGCTTCTACTTTGTGAGGATCAACTGATACTCCATTCTTGTCAATCACGTGACTAAGAAAAGTAATGCTAGACAACCAAAATTCACATTTCTTGAATTTATCAAATAATTGTTTCTCTCGCAATCTCTGAAGTATCAACCTCAAGTGGTTCTCGTGCCCTATCGCATTCGGTGAATAGATAAGGATATCGTCAATGAATACAATCACAAAGTCATCCAAATAATCCTTGAATACTCGATTCATAAGATCCATGAACGCGGTTGGTGCATTCGTAACTCCAAATGGCATTACTAAGAACTCATAGTGTCCATAACGCGTTCTAAAAGCTGTTTTCTCAACATCTTCGGCCTTCACTTTCAACTGATGGTAACCCGATCTCAGGTCTATCTTGGAGAACACTTGTGCCCCACGAAGTTGATCAAATAAGTCATCAATTCTGGGTAACGGGTACTTATTCTTAATCGTTAACTTGTTCAGTTCCCAGTAATCAACACACATACGCATTGAACCATCTTTCTTCTTTACGAATAATACTGGAGCTCCCCACGGCGATACACTTGGTCGGATGAAACCTTTATCAAGTAACTCTTGTAGTTGAACTTTCAGTTCCTTCAATTCTAGTGGTGCCATTCTATACGGTGCTTTGGATACCGGTCTTGAGTCTGGTTTTACCTCAATGGTGAATTCAATTTCCCTCTCAATGAGGACGTCTGGTAAGTCATCGGGAAATACATCCGGGTACTCTCGCACTACTGGAATATCCTCTACTATTGATTCGGTCTCTGCGACATCAGTCACTGAACATAGAAATCCCTGACATCCCTTTTTCAATAACCTTCCCGCTCGGATAGCTGAAATCAAATACGGCGGCGGTATAACCCCATTCCCTTGGAAACAAAAGTTCCCATGCACCGGTGATCGAAAATTAACCTCTTTTCGTTCACAGTCTATTGTGGCTTGGTTAAAAGCTAACCAATCCTGTCACGCCCCGACGTAGCATAAATAAGGAAAGCGTTTAATTTCCTTTATGGACCCGTAGGTCGCGACAGTTTGATGGATCGATTCCATCCCAAACGTCGAACAACAAAACAATAATTAGAGCAGAGCAAACAAGGCTTATGATTTTTTTTTCTAACTTATTACATATTACAACACGGGTCATCTAAAGGCACAGACCGCCTGGAAACAAAACAATAACTTAATGTCTATTACAGTCATCCTTTTTACAAACAGTTTAAAACTTAAACATATAACTTAAATTATGCAATGACAATAACAGATTCTCTTCCAGAAGCAGCTGTTCTCAATTAGCATAGTCATAAGGCTCAACATAGTTATAACCTGAAAAGCCTGAACACGAATGTCCAGGGCGCATCAACGTCGTCAGCTTCAAGAAGCTGGTGAGTATTAAAAACATGACTTTGAATGTAAAACATACCCATTCACAAATTTTCTCTTTTTAAGTTTTGTAAAATCAATGGTTTGACCACAAAAGAATTCATTTAATAAAACAACGAGGGATATCTTAAAAGTCATTCATTCATAAAAGCATATGTTTGTGTATGAGACAATGCACCACACTCATCTTGCCGAATCTTTTCTCTCGACAGACACAACAACCCACTATCTCACTCCAGTATCTTTGAAACACTAAGATAGCCACACTTTAGCAACGGGGCGCCAGGGAGTGTCCAGTTTGCCTCACACTTTGGTCCGGGGTACCAGGGAGTGTCCATTGCCTCACACTTTGAATACCTAATCCGCCATGCAAATACCGGAGCAACCTCATGCAGTATCCAGACTCGGGTATCAGGGAGTGTCCGTAGGCCACACTTTAGCACTACCATGGGTGCCAGGGAGTGTCTAAGTTCGGCGTCACACACTTTAACGCTTCCATGGGCGTCAGGGAGTGTCCATATTTGCCACCGTCGTATTTCAAAGATACCCTCGCCGTAACCTCAACCACAATCTCAATCTCAAACTCTATCTCAATCTCAAACTCTTTCCACACTGACCATTACTCTTTTTCACACTGACTGACACCCACATGCATGTACCACTGACCCCATATGAATGACATGAACTTAAACACAAAGCAAAATGCTGAATTAAGGGAACAATGTACGCAGGGGGATTAATAAGTCATAATACATTGTTTTAACTATTCAATCATAACCAAAAAGCATTCTGATTTAATAGAGTTCCCAAACAGAACCTTAACAATGCTTTAAAATTTATCCAAACAGTCCCTTATACGAAAACACACAAAAACTAGAAACTGCCAGAAGTTGCGCGCGAGGGTCGCTCGCGCGATATGTCGCTCGCGCGACCTGCCCCTTTTTCGTTTTATTATAAAAACCTTTTCTTTCTGCCTGAAATCAGACACCTCGCGCGCGCGGGTCGCTCGAGCGAAAGGTCTCTCGCGCGACCTGCCTATTTTCATTTTATAAAACCTTTCTGTCTGCCTGAAACCACGCGGATCGCGCGCGCGACTCGCTCGCGCAGGCCGCTCGCGCGATCCTCGCGCGCGCGATCGTGGCGCGAGCTGATGCTGAGGCTTCGTCTTCTTCCCCAGAATTCCTCTGTTTCAGTTTTAAGGGTCCATTTTGACCCATTTTGCAATTCCGAATTAAATATGGAAAGTAATATATAAATCTCTTCGGTTTTTGACGAGGATTAATAATCTACGATCAATTTAACATAATTCCTATCTATAGCTCTTGAATTTTATGAAAGATTAAAAGATGATAAAACTTGATTTCTAATATACTTTCTCATTTGAACAAATTAGGCATTAAAACTTTGGGTATAGCATATATGATATGTAATCTATCATATTTCATTCTAAAAATGGATTTTGGTTGAGTTTGGAAAAATTGTGATTTACAAGCTATGAAATTTTCAACGTACAACATCAAAAGTGGTTCATAAATTAACTACACAATTCAGTAAATAAGGAATAAATTACAATCTGAGTGAGTTAGTAATACTCACTGTGATATAGATTGAAGAAGTTGTTGAGAGAGAAATACAAGAACAAGAATTAAGAATCTCCAATTTCAAGCTTTGGCTATGGAGGATTGAGCTCTTCTCTCTCTATGAATTCTGTATTACTCTCTGTGTTCTCTCTTTTCTCTCAGTGTGATTGTGAAAATGTGCAGATGTGTGTGTTTGAGAGAGTATGTGAGTGTATATATATAAATTTACAATCTTGGAGCCCAAGTTCATTGAGCTTCACTCAACAAACTAAAATCTTTTCTTAATTTCCTAATTTACAATACTAATATTAGTTATACACAAACTATGCATACGTACATGAGTATATCATTAGCTTATAGGGGCCATGTAGATGCATAGGGGTCAAATTCAAGTTGTTTGGGAAATGGAGCTTGTGGCCTAAAGTTAACACACTCACACAAAGCATTGCCAAACAAGGACTAAGTCAATGATCACTTGCCATAAATGGAAAGTAAAGTATATGTCACATCTTGCTTTACGTCTAATCCAAAAAATGTGCAAGCTAAACGCGACGCGGACTGTTTTGAACGTAAACTGGTATTTTCGTGGCGCGGTGTTCATCACAAAAATACAGAAAATTCATTTTATTGAAAGAAACAATTTTCCGATTTTATAAAAATACAGTTTGAGTTAAAAGAATTTATTTTCACCGTTTTGAAAATACAGATTTGAAATTCAACACAGGTATTGCCAAATTTTATAAAAATCGCATTTTGACCCCAAAAGTAATTTCAATTATGAGATCAGTCAAGAAATAAATTTTACACATAAGAATTGAAATTAAAATAAAAGCAGACAATGTATATTTAATTTTAAATATGACAAGACAAATGAATGAAAATGCAGGTTATTACAAATCCATTCCCAGTATCACATCGAAATGGTTCACCGCAATCGGTATAAGGTCTACGGTCATCAACTTCTCGCCTAGTTTGATCTCACAGTTCTTATATATCGTAGACGTCATTATCGATTTACTAAGTGGCACAGAAATAGACAATTCATATCATAACGGTGCCGATTTAATATTCAAATGTTCAAGAAAGGCATGCGATACAAATGAATGCGTAGATCCCGAGTCGACGAGTATGCGTGCTAAGTGTGAACATATAAGCACCATACTTGAGACTACTGTCTCGGAAGCAGTCAAATCTCCTGGGTTCATCTGATATGCCCTTCCTTGACGTTGCTCCGTCCTTTGTCCCCTGTCATTAGTCTGCTTAGGCTTCGAACCACTAGAAGCCATAGAACTAACTCCTTGCTGAGGATACTTCCTCGGGCCCTTGGCTTGGTGTCCAAATACTCCACAATCATAGAACTTGCCTCTCATCTCGGGTGTAGAATTAGCAATACCCCCTCCTTGATTTCTGTTCTGGGGTTTGGTGATGAAACACCGGCCTGAGTGTGGTCGGTTGCAAAGCGAACACAACGGTATGCTACTTGGCGTTCTACTGAAATCACTGGAACTAGAACCAGAGCCTCTTTGAAACGGCCTCTTGAAAGATCCGCCTAGGTTCCTATCCCCAACCTCATTGCTTCGTTTACCGTGTTGATTCTGCCTTGACCTTTCCATTCTGCCCTCGGCCACTAGCGCCGTTTGTTGTACTGCTGCCACGGTCGAATGCTCGTAGGTTTCTACCCTCAAACGGATATTTTTCCTTAAACCCTCTTCAAATTTCCTTGCCTTATCTTCCTCCTCTGGCACGGAACCCTTGCCAAACCTCAACAACGCGTTGTACTTGGAAGTATATTCGGTCACAGTCATATCCCCCTGCTTTAAGTTATCAAATTCTCTCTTTTTTGCATTGTAGGCGGCTCGCGGAAAGAACTGGCGATTGAATTTCGCCTTGAACCCTTCCCAAGTAATCGGTGCCCCTTGATCCAGAACATTTACCCACTAGTTCTGGGCTTCACCCTTTAGCACATCACTTGCATTTTCCATCTTCTCCCTGTCGTTCATCGGAATAGATCGGAAAATCCTCTCCATGTCCATAATCCAATGTTCTGCGAGCGTTGGATCGGGTGTCCCATGAAATTCCATTGGTTTCTTTCGAGCAAACTGTTCGGATATGGATCTCATACCCCTATTTTCGGGTGCATGTACTACAGTTATTGGTTCCACTTCGATGTGGGGTGTGGGAGGCAGTCGCTCCGCTATATTCCGTATCATTTCTCCCATATTCCCCATCATCTCTGCCATTTCATTCATTCGTCGGGTATGGGGTGATAACTCTCGTTCATCCATGATTACAATCCTGTAGTTCTCAATGCATAAACACTATGCATGTACAACAATAACAATAGCATGTATGTAAAATAACATACATATGCATCAAACATCTCTAATATGTATGGATGCAATTTAGAACATGTGGCAATTCACTCAACACTCCTCTCGTCGTCGAACGTTACCCCCAAGTTTTGTTACCTCTAGCTCTGATACCACTAAGGCTTAGTTTGGCCCCCACGTGGCTTTTTAAAAGGAGCTTATGCAATTTATTACTAAGTTCTTTGATAATTTTATACAAGTGATACACTACTCTTCAAAAAGACATCATGAAACCAAAAAGCAACCTTGAGCTTTTAAAAGCTCCATTCTAGAGGTTTTAAAAGCTCTCTGTGGATACCGGAATTCCACCGCTTCGTTATGTTTTGAAATTCGTTTGATTTTGAATCAAGGAAAGAGAAAAGGTCTGTTGAAAACAGATACAGAGTCGCCACTTGGTCTTTAAGGAACCAAGAAACCTTATTTTGACTCACCCAAACGGATAAAGGGCACCGGCCCTTCATAACCAAAGAACTTGGCTCGGGGTTTTGGTACGAGAGAGGAAGGAGCCTTTGTCGCGACTAAAACACCCTCAACTCGCCCCGTCTCTCGACGGGCCTCAATTAGCATCCAAATAATCATCTTATACTATGTATGGTTCGGCAATTAATACTATGATAGTATATTACATCACATAAGAATCTTGAAATTGAAAATCAAAAGATAAGATATCATTCATAAGATCTAAGTCAAATATCATGCAATGTAAAGTGAAAATCACACAAATAATCCTAGGAAAAATCGTCTAATCATGTATCAAATAATCAAGACTTCCTAATCTAAAGGGGACATGAATTGTTCTTGAAACAAATAAATCAAAGAAAACAAAGATACTTAGCAAGCTAAAATGATGCATGTTATTCTTTGAGAAGAGAAGATCTCTCAATCCCCGGGACGGATGAGAAAGGATGATTAGATCGAGGGAAGCATGAACGTGTGATCAAGTTCATTCCTTATAATCTTCTTAGAATAAGAGTCATAAAAGCTCCAAATCTTTGCATGGGTGCAATGTATGTATCTAGAATGTGCCAAGATTGTAGTGTGCTTTGTGTTCATGGATTCCTAGAATGACTTAGAAGTCTAAAATGTGTATGAATGGATGGATGAAATCAATATGGGATATGTACAAATGTAGTATGAACTAATTCCTAAGATATGAACTAATTTGGAATGCATATAAGCATCAAATCAAAGAATGAAAGTTAAAATGTGCTTGCTGTGAATAGTGGACAGAACAGTAACATCATCTTTTGGAAATTGAAAAGAGGGGTTAGGAATGTTTTCAATGCATGATTTTTTATGGAGATGTTCCTTATTATGTCTAGAACACAACCCAAAAGGCCAATCTTGAATATCTATCACAGATTGAGAGAAATCATATAAACAATGAAGGTCACTCAGAAACAGAGTCCGTACCGTCGACTGAAATGTTAGAAAATCTTAGAAAATGAAAAAGAATGATATAGAGGCCCATTTTATACAGAAAGTTTCCTAAGACATTGAAGTTTAAGGGAAAAATAATTTAGGACCACCCATTTTGGAAAAGTTTTCTGTAAAAGAGGCTGGAAGTGGACCTAGCTGCTGTGACAGCAAAATCAGAATGTTTGGAAGGAATATTGGGATCCAAATGGACCATTTCCAAGTACTTCCAAGTCAAACCAAAAATCATGGGTGTTCTCCAATGAGTTAGGAAGACTTTCCAAGTGGCCTTGCATCCATATGTTGAGTATTGAGTTCTAGAGAAATCTTTGAACTCAATTCACTCACTGTTTTGACTCATTGTTTTGAAGATTTTGGAGAAAACAAAGTTTTGTTTCTTGAAACCAAATGAGGGGGATTGAGAAGGGTTTTGAAATAGATGTTTTGAAAGCACATTTTCAATACTCAATAAGGATTATAGCCACTTAAAATGTCAACATTAAACTCATCATCAAGAACCTCCAAGATTGTTGGAGAGATTTATTTTTATTTTTGAACATAACTTCAATACATTTCAAGAATACCTTGGAAGTATTGAGGTTATGATCATCATCTATCAAACATGTTTTTGAGGTCAAGAGCTACTATCCATAAGGATTCACTCACCCCAAACTTCATGTCATCACTTAGATGATGATGAACTAGTAAGTAAATAAAGAAAAGAAAAAGAAATGAGATAAGGAGAGATGAACATATATATAATCAAAGCAAGTAAATAGCAATCAATAGATGATAATCAATGTGATTTTGGACTTGTAGCTTGGTGTTTCACTCATAGATTTTGACATTTGGACATGGAAGTAGCTTCCTATCTCATGAATGCTCAAGAATGAGGGTTGGAATGGACTTTGAATGTGAAGTATATAGAGGGATGATGGAAGAAAACAAGAATAAAACTCACTTTCTTATGGAAAATCAATGGGAGAAGCTCCCTTTCTCTCTTCTAAACCTATCTCTATCTCTCTTCTTCTCTACAACTTTTCAAGCTTTGCACTTGGCCCCCCCAAAATGAAGAGCAATGGGGGGTTTATATAGGCTAATTTGGGGTGGTTTTGGGGTTTTAGAAGTACTCCCATTGGTCCCAAACAACTGTGAACACAAAACTATGTCGTTTTGACTTTCAATTAATCAAATTGGACCCCCAAAAAAATTACAAAAATGGACTCTGCGAGGGTTGAGTGCCGCGGCGGCAGTGGGCCAGTGCCGCGGCAGCACTGCTCCTCAGACGCCCAAAAATTTACGTTTAGGCCCCCAGAGGTTCCGGTATTCGCGAAAAGGCCCTATTTTGTCCGAAATTCACAGAAAATGCATACGAACTCCAAATTGAGGTTGTGATATACCGTTGGAAAGGTAATGGAGTCTACTTTACATACAAAATAGTTCGGGGATAGGTCACTTTGAAAAGTTTTGCGGTATTCGCAATAAATGCTGATTTGATCGCCTTTTTCGCCTTCGGAAATTCAAAATAAATTCGTTTTAAATCCAGGAATTATGTGCGATATACCGTTGGAAAGCTATTGACCTCTAGTATCCATGAAAAATATTTGAAAATTGTTTCGGTGCCCCGATTCCAAAGTCAAATCTTGGTCAAACTGGTCAAACCTGGGATTCCCGGGAAGTTCTGGGAACCTCCGGGAGCTCCCAGGAGCCGACGTTTTCGCTCGATTCTCTTTTAAAACTCATTTTAATACTTTTCTAATGATTCCGGTGAATTCGGACGATTTTGGTCAAACTTGGTCAAACTTGGTCAAACTCTGGTCAAACCTGGTCAAACCTTGGTCAAACCGGTCAACGGGGACTTTCGGGGAACTTCCGGGACTTCCGGGGGTCTCTGGGAGCTGACGATTTCATCCAGTTTACTTAAAAACTCATTTTATCATTTTTCTTACGACATAGCATGTTTTCAGAACTTTGGGACCAAATCTGAGAGTTTTCGGGCTTTCAGGGGCATTTTGGTCAATCTGAGCATTCTGAGAGATAGAGCTGACTTCCAGGAGTCCTTTTGAGTCTTTTACGATCATTGTGAACCACCAAGCTATGGGTCTCCTAAATATGATAGCCGAAAAAATGGGGTGTCTACACTCTCTAAAAAAAAGCCCTAAGTTCAATTTTTACAAAGCTCATAAACTAGTTATCAAATGAATTAACATGAAATTGGGCTTTAAGAAAGGAGAAGCACCATGTGGGGGCCAAACTAAGCATAAATGTCACGACCCATCCCACTACGTGTGAAAATAGGACACGTGGCACGCCATCAAGGCTTATCCAGTTCCATTAAAGTCAATAGCAGTGGAAAACATTATTAAAATCCATTAAAATCAGAGTTGTAAAAAGTTTTTGGCCAAATGAAAACACGTCCAAAAGAACAAATTTTGAAAACAGGGGTTCAGTCGACTGCTCCTAGGGTCCAGTCGACTGTACTGAGCAGAAACCAAAACTTAAAGTTCTCAACAGAGGTCCAGTCGACTGATCAGGGAACCCGGTCGACTGCTCAGTCGACTGATCAAGGTCCCCAGTCGACTGTGCTAAGCAGAACCAAAATGCAACATTTCGAAAAGGGGTACAGTCGACTGATCTGGGGATCCAGTCGACTGGTTTTACCATTATTAGAAGCAGTAGCCAAAATCAACAGTGTCTCAGTCGACTGATGCAGGGTCCAGTCGACTGCTTCTCTTACTATTCACTTTCAGTGTCTCAATCACACGGGATCCAGTTGACTGACATAGGGTCCAGTCGACTACTCCCCTGCTGGGCAGCCCTGTAATGAAAAATACTAACACATGCTTCTCAATATCCACAAACCATCACAGCCAACGCCAATTACAACATGTAAAATATAACTACAGACGTTCAATTACAATATTACAATACTGCGAAACTAATCTATGGTACTATTACAACATATTACCAATTCACAATCCTTACACAAGTTTTAGGACTAAAACAAAAACATGTACAAGTGTGATTCCCCCGCCGTTAATCGGTCTCACTCATCGCGCTTCTTCTTATCTTTCTTCTTACCTGCAATAGAGTACATCTCCACTGCTCAACTATATGCTGAGTGCACAAGTCTAACATATGCAATATATGACAAAACATGCTTTAATCTCATAAATCATATCAATAGTCTCTAGGGAGAAAAATACGCATTCATCCGGAAGCAGCAAGTCCAAGCCTTAAACCGCGATGTCAATGGCAAGTCCAAGCCTACAACCATTACATCCCCACAAGTGTCATGGCAAGTCCAAGCCTACAACCATGCACAGTAGCCGTCGCTGCTCAAATTCTCAAACATCGAGAAGCTTACTCCGGCAATAATTTGTATAAGACTCCCCTTTGACCCACATAGACAACTCAACGTGCTCGCGTAAATTTAGACATGATTTTCACAATTTAGCGCGTGCATAATTAACGGGCCTACAATTAACACATGGATTTTGCCCGGATCTCAATTTTGTCGTCGAAATATAAAACATGTATTTCTCTATATTTCACAAGTTAGGACTTCATACCTCGTGCGATTTCTCTCAAACTTTGAAGGATCGACTAGGAGGTCAAATAATCGTCGGATTTCGAATTTGAGAAAATTTCTACAAGTTTATACCTATTTTTCCCAAAAGTCTAGAATTAAGATTTTTACAAAAATTGGCCAAACACGGCCTAAGTAGGATCAAAACGTAGATCTTACCTCCACGAGTTCAAATATGAAATCTGGAAAAAATCTGACGGATGGAAGGTCGTCGTATATCGCCGGCAAGCTCGTGGCAACCAAATCTCCTTTCTCTCTCCTCTCTCTAGATATTTGTGAGTTTTGGATGAGAATGAAATCTCATCCACTTCTATATATAGACAAACGTTTTGGAAATTATGTTTACCTCCCCGCAAGTTTCTCAAACTTCTAATTAACTCATGAAACTTCGCACACGTCCATTTTACAACTTTACGAGTGAAAACTATAAATTTCAAAAGTTTTCGACTAGGTTTCGTTTGGGTCCAAAAATAACGTCCGAAAACTATATTATGTGGAATCTCTACACAACCTACCTTTTTAATTAACGTATCACTCACGTTCTCACCACAGTTCTCAAAATGTTAACAAACAATACCGAAAATACCAGAAATTATACTACACAGGTATAATTCACTATACACAAAATACCATATAAGTCAAATAACATTTAAATCATATAAATGCCATTTACTCATGCTCATGCCATATGAACTACCATGTTCCCGTGTCCTCACTGACACCTTACCGTTGACTCACAGTCAACCTCATCACCATTATCAACTAACATTGATAAACTCCCAAATTACAAATATGCATGATAAAATTATGAATTCCTGAGACGGGTGTGACATTAACCAAAAAGTTGGTTGTTTGTTTGGTTTTTTTTTTTCCAGATGCGGTTGAGATGGATATGTTTTTTTTTTTTTGGATAGGTGCATGTCGCAAGGAAAAATCTAAGGTTGATATTTGGAAAAAAATTTCAGTGCCAAATAGGTAGCTATCAAGTTCCCTGGAGTAGAGGCTGATATTAATTTTAATCTTGAAGACTTTGGGCTCGGAAGACTTGAAGCAGGTAATGACCCTCCACCATTTAATTTCAATTGGAAGTTGTTTAAGGTTGTATGACTATTAAAGCATTTGAGTAATAAAATTGGGATTCAAATTTGGAGCCATAGCATCATTGTCCAAAATATAGTACGACAATTCAACCTAAGTGATACCATCTATTTTTTTTTGGTCAAGAGAGTGATTTCATATTCGCATTAGCCTTAGGCCTGTTGGAATGAGTAATGTCGTGGTCCCAAATTTGTTTCGCAAATGCTTTGACAGTTATACCACCTTTAATTACAGGTGAATCACTGAATTGTCTATGAAAGTGATCATTGAACTGATTGTTGGTCCCAAAAAAGTTATACAAATGGGCTCTTAAAATATATTGCTCAAGGGTGTAGTGATTATTAGTTTGAATTTCTTTGCCCAAGGGATTACCAATTAATTTGAATTTTGTTTATAGACAATTTTCGTTGCAGTTAGGCTTGCTAAAATTGTTCATGGTTGTTGGTTCCCTATAACCTACAGACACTTCAAGTGTTAATTCATTTGTGGATCTATTTTTGTCCGTGGCCCATTGAGTAGAGTCTAAAAATTTTGTTAATCAATTGCGTATTTTTAGGCGAAAAAGATTAAACCCGAAAAATACTTGCTGCAATTTGTTTTCTTTATCTTTTTTTTATTTATTTATAAAATGTGTAGATTTCTTACACTTGCCTTAAATACATGAAATGAAGCACCGACACGGACACAGCGACATGAATCGATACGACACGGGCACGGCGACACGAGAAAATCCTACAAAAATTACACATCGATACTGCGGGAAAAATGTCATTGCTTTCGTTTGCTTTCCTTTATTCTTCTTCTTTTTCTTTTTTTATTTTATTTTTTATTTTTAGAGTTGTGTTGTACTAGCATTTGTTTGGAGAAAAAAACAGACATACTAGCTTTTTTTCAAGCCTTTGAAACACCAAATAGGCTTATTAATTTGGCCTGTGATTTAATTTAATTTTTATTTTTATTTCTATTGAATTTCCAAGTTGTGGTGGTGTGGAACTGTATTAAATGTCCAAGGGATGTAGAGTTATTAATTATTGGCCGAATGTACACAGGGTTAGAATTTTTCGATAGTGCCTTCAGACACGGGTTATATCTAGTCTCTTTATAGGCTTTAGACGAGCCAACTCAAAAGTCAAAAGTACCTACTCGTCACATTGTTTAAGTTCATTGGGTGTTTCTTCTTTGGGTAATTTTGGGGACACTATTTTCACACAACTTTTATACAACTTACCTAAAAGATGTGTATATCTTTCTCTTGTGATATCACTAAACCCCACAGTGACATAGGAGAAAGATAGACACAAATTTTTGAAAATTATATAAAAATGGTGTGAAAATTGTATCCAAAAATTACTATTCTTCCTTTAACAAAAAAAAAAAAAAAGTTTCAGGGCCCAGGGGTGTTGTATGTTTAATCAAATAGTTTAGGGGACCTTCGTATTTCGTTTAGTGTGACCGTCAATATCTCCAGAGCTGACCAACACGTGTCGCTGTAGTGTCAACGAGTAACGAGAACCTGTTTAATCTCAGCGTGTAAAACCCGCGTCTGACTACACGCGGTATTGCACGAATCTCCATAGGTGACGTTATCACTGTCCACGAACCCTCCCCATCTACTGTCCCCACAGCTTATCTCCGTACGTCTCTCTCTCTCTCTCTATCTTCTGTCCCAACCAAACAAAATCCAGTTTCACTAATCTCTCTCTCTCTCTCAATCAAACGACACCTCCCACCTTCCATCGCCCTTCCTTCGTCTCTCTCGCTCTCTACCACCTATAACCTCCACGGTCCGATTCTTCTCACTCTATAAATAGCGATCAAAATTTCGGTTCTCTGAATATATTACCAATCTTTCTTCTACGCACGAAAATTGAAAGGGAAACGTACAATGGCGACAAACCCTAACCCCAATGCAAGCTCCAAGACGTCGGTGTATCTTCAGGACATGGACGAGGTGAAGAAGGTGTTCAATCGGTTCGACGCGAACAGTGACGGGAAGATCTCGGCGACGGAGCTCACCGACGTGATGAAGGCGCTCGGATCGGACACTTCGACGGAGGAGGTGAGCCGTATGATGGCGGAGATCGACACCGACAAAGACGGATTCATCAATCTCGAGGAATTCGCCAATTTCTGCAAGGGAAGCCTCGACGCAGACGGCGGCGACGACGGCGGTGTGAAGGAGCTCAAGGAAGCCTTCGAGCTCTACGATCAGGACAAGAACGGCTTAATCTCGGCGTCCGAGTTGCATCTGATATTGAGCCGATTGGGCGAGGGTTGCTCTGTTCACGACTGCTCTAAAATGATCAAGTCTGTTGATTCCGACGGCGATGGTTTTGTCAACTTTGAGGAGTTCAAGAAGATGATGACCAACAACACCAAGAATGGTTGATCTAGGATCATTGTGGCCGCCTACAGATTTGCGATGTGTGTCCATACATGGTATCGTTACTCTTATTAATCTCCAAATCTCAAAAATGTTGATGAATAAGGAGGATTTTAGGGTGTTTTTGCTAAGATTAATGCTATGTTTCTCCGATTTTTTCTTTTTCTTCTCAAAAGGTGTACACCAACACATATGACAGTAGGTCTTCCTTAATTGCCACCTTAATAGAGTAATGCTAGATGCACAACAAAAATGCACAACCAAATGCACAACTAGCTTAAAATTGTTGGACACCGTGCTGAAAAAATTGTACACCCCTTGTTTTGTCTTTTTGTGTGTACAGACTTTTCAGCACGAAGTCTAACAATTTTAAGCAGGTTGTGCATATTTTTTGTGCATCTAAACAGTTTTGGAATTTTTTTTTGAGTTGCTAATAGCACTATTGGGGAATAGGCCAAATTTGAAAGTGTCTTGTAAAATGTACGTGCCTTTGTTGGGAGAAATTTTTGGGTACCCAAGGTACTACGTGGCATGTCACTTGATAACTCGTACTTAATAGATGCACGTCACACGAACAATGAAACTCACCACAAAAAATTTAAATAGTCCAATAATTTTGTGTGGCGCTATCTCATTGGGTGTGGGCACCACATAGGCACTACCTTTAAGGTACACAAAAACTTCTCCTTTGCTCTATTTTTTTTGTTTTTTTAGTTTGGTGTGCTTTTTTTTCGGTGGCTCTAACTATTATTATTGGAGAAATTATTCAGTGTCCTGCAGTCATCTGATTTGGTGTGATTATTTGATCTGAAACATACGTATATTTATCCCTATTAGAGTAGGGGGATCATGAAAGCATCAACGATGGGCTTAATTGGTACAACAATTGAACAGAACTTAGCAGAAATCAATTAACAATAGTGTCAGTTTAACTAATGTATAGGATAGTAGACCTTAGTTAAACTTAACTTTGTGGTACGCTTAAGTTTTATTAATATACAAAGTTATATGGTACACAGTGTGCCGGTACACATTATGCCATGTGCTTCCCAAACGACATAGTGTGTGGCGTTCAGATCATTTTTTTCCCTTCATTTTTCGTTCCAAACGGTTTTGTGAGTGACGTTTCATCTTAAACGGTCATAAGTGTGCCGTTCGGTTACTACACCACCGCAAGTGTTCAGGCACTTGTACTACAACTTAGCTTAAGTTTAGGTTAAGTTCCAGATGCCCATTGTGGATGCTCTGACACATGGTTGGATGTTGAAACCGTTCAAATCCTGTAAACTAACTGATCACTATGTGTCAAGATCTCTTGGAAGTAGGGGTATGTAAATGTATGGCCAAGATTAAATGGTCATATCACATCAGCAAGATGACGTGGTGTTACGGGCTCACCGAATAACTTCTCTATATTATTGTTAATTACTAGTCACAAGTCCGCGTGTTAATGGACTACAGTATTTCTTAAATAATAATGCTAGGCACATACCTTCAATCACACCCTAAACTACAACACATGCTTAAAATACATGTACTTTGTGTTGTGTGAATTTTTCACACAAGATTTACACTTTTTTGGAAAACTCAAAGTACATGTATTTAAAGCGTGATTGTAATTGAAGGTGTGTGCCTGACCATTATTATTTCTTAAATTGACATGTGTGGGCCACGTGCTAGTGAATGTGAAGATGGCGGGCTTTCGATGAATAGGTTCAAATTCAATTCCACTTTGTTAGCCATCATTTGATGGGATGTTAAGAGTAATCTGATTACGATAATACTAGGTGTACACACTTTTTAACATATTGTGCTTTAAATACATGTATCTTATGTTGTTTGAATTTTTCACACTTTTTTGTGCACCACTTACACAACGTAGAGTACATTTTTTTTTGCTAGAAATACACAACGTAGAGTACATGCATTTAAAGCAGTGTGTCAAAAAGTGTGTACAAAAGTGTGTACACCTAGTATTATTGATATGATTATTGCGGATCAGTTACTGGATTTTTGAACAAGTACTATAATATTTATTAATTGGTTCAGCCAACTAGGGGGTATTAATCGATTGATTTCAGTCGGTTTTGAGGTCGATTTTTAATCGAAACGAACATGTTGACACTGCTATGAACAGAACCGAATCCGGCCATATCAATATAATCGGCCAGTTTTGGTTTTGCGAGCGACCTTGTTCCTATAAAGAGAAACCCTAAACATGTCCTTTTTTCCATTGTTACATTTGTGTGTGCGTGAGAGAGAGAGAGAGAGAGGGGGGGGGGGGGGGGGGGGGGGGGGGGGGGGGTTACGAAGCGAGATATAGAGAGTACAAAAATTAGAGAGAGAAAGTGAACGTAAGAATGAGGGAAGAGAATCCTGCGACTAGGGTTTTTTTTTTAAAGTATATATACATAGATTATATATATTGTTAAGTTCGGACTGTTATGGTAACAAAATTATGTAAACTGTCACTGAACCGAAAAAATGAAAATTCTTATAAGCTAAAGCTAAAACCGAAACCAACCTATCATTTAACAAAACCGACCAAAACTAACTGGTTTGATCGGTTCAACTGGTTTTCCTAACACCCCTACAGCCAACAACTTTCATTAAGTTTTGGATAATTCTAAACAAACGGTTTAGTCACGTAATACGATCAACTTTTGTTACTGAGAGAAAGGGTCCGTTTGATAAAATTGAAATTAAGTACTGAATATTAAATGCTGAATTTTAAGTACTGAAAATTTTAAGTGATTGGATTGCAATATTGAAAACAGTGTTTCAAGTACTTAATTATACTGCATTAAGTGATTATTTTCAGTAAAAAATTTTAACTAGAAGTTTTTCAGTGATTTTTTTTGTTACTTTTTCAATTAAGTGGTATTGATATGCACAAAAATATCAGGTCAAAGTTAAGTCTCGCCACCTCAGTGAAGAGAAGTCAAGTCATCTTGAATTTGGACTGACTACACAGCCATCCCGGGCTGTTACGCAAAATCGCCCGGTTTGGTCGTAAGTCTGGGCGTTTGTTCCAGATGGACCCCACATGTGCGCGCCCCCAGTAGGTGTGATTGCTTGGTCAGCAAGTCTCTAGGCAGTTTCCTATCCCAATTAGAAGACTAAATGGAAGGAGCAGACAGTTTCCTAAACCACTTAGGAAACACCCCTAAATTCATGTAAATAAAGCTATAAATAGATTAGACTTCCTAATTTATAAACTTACCTTGTACGGGTGGTCTCTTGCACCTATAAAAGAGGTCACCCGCCCCCATTGAAAGGGGTCGCATTCTAAACCAAAAGAATAGCATATTATTTTCACTAAGACGCATGCACCCGGTCGGTTTTACTGGTAGTGCCGCCCAACTATTGGATCACCGGGCCTGCCGTGATCTGCTAGTGAAGCGCATCGACAAACCCGTGGATGTAGGCTACCTCATTAATAGGGCCGAACCACATACACACTTCATTGTGTCTCAGCTCTTATGACGGTTCAGGGAGCCCAGTGAATCATGTCCGCACTTACAAGGCTTAGATGGTCCTAGTCATCACGGTCAATGAGTTACTGTGCCTGGCCTTCCCTAGTACCCTTAAAGGCCCAGTCGCGTAGTGGTTTCACGCTCTGAAACCCCAAACGGTTGATGACTTCAAGACATTGAGCAAACTCTTCATCAACCAGTTTGTGGGGATGCTTGACCGGTCACAACCGGATACCCAGCTGTTTACCGTCAAGCAGCGAAAGGGAGAGTCTCTGAAGGAGGCTCCAGATCCGCAACCTGAACGAAACGGCCGCAGTCATGGCTTTCTGCTCGGGGGTTTAACACACCAAAGTTGCTATATCGTTCACCCGTGACCGACCGGCAACCCTGGTGGAACTCTCAGAGAGGGTTGGAATGTACATCGACACGGAGGAGTTTCTGAAGTCCAAGCGCGCCAGCTTTACGGGAGAAGAGTCCCCGAAAGTTAAACGAAAACGTGAGGGCTCCAAGAAGGGTCCGAGAAAGAAGCCCAGACAAGATCCGCAGAGAGACAGTCGGGATCAGGCCCTGATTACCTTCACCCCACTTTTCCGGCCAATCCACGAAGTTATGGTCGCCGCGGAGGTCCAGAGGCTACTCTAGGAGCCTGCTAAGTTGAAAAGCCCGCTTGATAAGAGGAATCGGGTCAAGTTTTGCCGCTTCCACAAAGACCACGAGCATGACTCAGAGGATTGCTTTAAGCTTAAGATTGCCATTGAGAAGCTGATTGAGCAGGGCCACCTAGCCGAATTCGTGGGAGCAAACAAACGACCTCGGAAAGAAACTCGGGCTCCCGAGCAGCTGCGACCCTTCGGGAAAAACAATGTAATCTCCGGAGGAATTTCGGGCGGAGGGGATTCACAGTTGGCCAGGAAGAGTCATGCCCGGGCATCCCGATCGGATGTCTGGCATGTCCAATCCACCTGCTCTCCCCCAACCGACGTGTTGACGTTCTCATCCGAGGACACGCTAGACCTGCACTACCCTCATGATGATCTGTTGATGGTGACACTTTCCGTATCAAACTACGTGATTAAAAGGATGTTGGTAGACACGGGCAACTCCGACATCATGTTTGTCTCAGCATTCGATCAGCTCGGGATATCCAGGGATCGGCTCCGACCAGTGGCCACTCTCCTGGTAGGTTTCAACGGGTCCAGCACACAACCGCTCGGTACCATCGAGCTCCCAGTCCTTATGAGAGTCTATCCTCAGCAGACATCTGTACTGACAAGCTTTGTGGTCATTGAAGCTCCATTTGCGTACAATGTCATCCTCGGGAGGCCAACCCTCAACAGTGCCAAGGCAGTCGTATCAACGCACAGCCTGGTGGTTAAATTCTCAACCCCTCAAGGGCCCGGGAGCCTACTAGGAGACCAAGCCGCCGCCCGGAGTTGCTATGTCAGTTCCTTGCGCCGGAAGCCATTACGGAAACGCTAAACATTCAGGAGATGGGACCCTAGAGACAAAAGTGACGGAGTGGGTCCAATGGAAGAGCTAGAACAAGTGGTGTTGGATTCTCGGTTTCCTGACAAGGCCATCAGCATTGGCACTCTCTTAGAGTCGGGCCTCAAGGAGGAACTGGTTCAATTTCTGCAACAGAGCTAGGATGTTTTCGCTTGGTGTCACAAAGATATGCCCAGGATTGACCCCCGGGTAATGTCTCACCAACTTAACGTCAATCTGGAATCTTGGTCGGTGAAGCAGAAAAGACGGGGAATGGCACCCGAAAGGCAAACAGCGGTGTCTGAAGAAGTAGAGAAGCTCCTGAAAGCAAAATCTATCCGAGAGGTCCACTATCCCGACTAGTTTGCAAACTTAGTACTGGTCAAAAAAAGCAACGGGAAGTGGAGGATGTGCGCGGACTTCACCAATCTGAACAAAGCTTGCCCGCAGGACTGCTATCCACTACCCAGGATAGATCTCCTTGTGGGCTCCACGGCTGGTCATGCGCTCCTCTCATTCATGGACGCTTACTTGGGGTACAACCAGATCAGTATGTACCTCAAGGATAAAGAGAAGACCTCCTTCATCACGGACCAAGGAACGTACTGTTTCAAGGTAAATGCCCTTCGGCCTCAAGAACGCCGGGGCAACCTATCAACGCCTGATCAATCACGTGTTCAAGGACCTGATCGGGAAATCCATGGAAGTCTATGTTGACGATCTTCTAGTCAAAAGCCGAGATGAGTCATACCATCTTGAACATCTTGCCGGGGCCTTCAGCATTTTGAGGAAGTTCGGGATGAGGTTGAACCCGGCCAAGTGCACGTTTGGCGTCTCGTCCGGAAAGTTTTTGGGGCACCTAGTGAGAAAACGGGGTATTGAAGCAAAACCCTGACAAAATCCAGGCCATTATAAACATGCGGTCACCCAGGTCAACCAAGGAAGTTCAGAGCTTGGCCGGGCGGATCGCTGCATTGAACAGGTTCGTCTCTCGAGCTACCGACCGGTGCCTGCCATCTTTCAGAATCCTCCGGAAGGCCTTTTCAGTGGTCGGAAGAGTGCGAGGAGGCATTCCAGGAGCTCAAGAAGTACATGGCATCGCCCCCTTTACTCTCAACACCCGTGCCAAACGAGGATTTGTTCTTATATTAGGCAGTGTCACCTTCAGCGGTTAGCTCGACCCTTATCCGAGAAGATCACGGGATATAATTCCCAGTCTACTATACTAGCTAGCGCTTCAAGGGGCAGAAAGCAGATATTCTCGGATCGAGAAGCTTGCATTCGCCCTCATCACCTCCGCTCGGAGACTCATTCCGTATTTTCAGGCCCACGTCATCGTGGTCCTCACAAACTAACCTCTCCGCAAGATCTTGAGCAGGCCCGAGACGTCCGGGAGGCTCATTAATTGGGCCTTGGAGTTAGAAGAGTTTGAAGTGGTCTACCGACCCCGGACGACGATCAAAGGACAAGTCGTAGCAGACTTTCTCGTTGAGTTCACATACCCGGAGGATCCGGTAGAAGAGCTCGACCCGCCAGATCTACCGTGCGGGATACAGTCAGACATCCCAACCTGGACACTTTACGTTGACGGGTCTTCCAACAATCAGGGTAGCGGGGCAGGGATCATCCTGACCACACCGGATGGGATCCAGCTCGAGTATGCGCTTAGGTTCGGATTCAAGGTCTCTAATAACGAGGCCGAGTACGAAGTCCTGCTGGTTGGACTACAAATGGCAACCTATTTAAGGGTACAGCGACTCACAGCTCGTGGTAAATCAAGTCAATCAAGAGTATGAGGCTCGAGAGAATAACATGATCGCTTATCTAGCCCTTGTCCGAGCAGTTTCAAAGAAACTTCAAGGGTTCTCTGTCACGCTGATACCTAGGGAGGAGAACACTTGGGCCGACCGGTTAGCCCGCCTTGCTTCATCTTCTGAGTCAGACTTGTCCGGGATAAGGATAGAGTACCTACTCGAGCCAAGTGTGTTCAACTCGAAATGCATGGAGGTAGAACCGGTCGCCTCAGAACCTAGCTGGATGGACCAAATCATGGAATTTCTACAGGCGCGTTACCAGACGGAAAGGAAGAAGCCCGCCGGGTTAAATACCAAGCGACAAGGTACCACGTTATTGATGGCATCCTCTACAAAAGGGGATTTTCTATACCGTACCTCTGCTGTGTCCACCCTGAACAGGTTTAAGCACTACTGTACGAAATCCACGAAGAGGTGTGCAGGAATCACATCGGAGGCCGGGCACTCTCACGCAAAGCCCTGCTGCAAGGTTACTACTGGTCGACCATGGCCAAGAACTCTCAAGAATACGTCAAGAAGTGTGATATGTGCCAAAGATTTTCTCCCATGATCAACCGTCCGGGCGAACTTCAGACACCAATCCTCAGCCCCTGGCCGTTTGCTCAGTTGGGTATTGACATCGTCGGTCCTCTCTCGAAGGGAAAAGGACAAGTCAAGTTCGCCGTCATAGCCGTGGACTACTTCACCAAGTTGATGGAGGCCGAGCCCTTGGCAACAATCACCGAGAAGAAAATGGAAAGCTTCATGGAGAGGAACATCCTCAGCATGTTCGGTATCCCCCGGGTTTTGGTTAGTGACAACGTTAGACAATTTAACACCCCGGTATTCAGGCAGTTCTGCTCGGGCTACGGGATATCCAATCACTACTCAACCCCGGAGCACCTCCAGGCCAATGGCCAAGCCGAGGTGACCAACCGGACTATTCTTCAGTTAATCAAAACGAGGCTTGAAAGCGCCAAATGACTATGGGCAGAGGAACTACCGACCCTCGTATGGGCCTACCGCACTACACCCCGAGCGGCAACAGGCGAAACACCGTTCTCTCTAACCTACGGCTTTGAGGCGGTGGTCCCCACGGAGCTTGGGTTACCTACTTACCGGGTGGCAAATTTTAGCGAGCTAGATAATGAAAGATGCCCTAAGGGCGGAACTTGACTTGGTAGAAGAGAAAAGAGACCGGGCGTATCTGAAAGTGGCAGCTTACAAGCAACGAGTCTCCCGATACTATAATAGCAAGGTGAAGCATCGCAGTTTTCAGATAGGATATCTGGTCCTGAAGGCAGTCAACCAGTCCACGAAAATCCCGAGCCATGAAAAGTTGGGGCCAAACTGGGAAGGTCCATACCTAGTTATTCGAGTCAACCGCCCGGGCACCTATTGGTTACAAACTCTAGATGGATACGACCTCTCTCATCCTTGGAACGTGCAACACCTCCGCAGGTACTTCTAGTAAAGCATGACATTAATGTTGGCTAGGAACCATGTAGCTCGACCCGAGCATATCTATAGTAATAAAAGTTTCTTTTTTCGCCAAACAACTCTTCTCCGTGCTTGCTCACTAAAAAGACCTTGGGATCAGACCCCAGGCACTTCAAAGACCTTGGGTCCAAAACCCGAGGCGCAGGCTTCGCTTAGGTCCAACCTACAAGGGGGGCAATACCCCCAGGTGGCTGATGATGGCAAGTCCCAAAAGACCCTGCAACCATCCACGTTCCAGGTCGGTTTTCTACGGTTACCCCCTCTATACACCAGCCTTAGTAAAAGCTTGGGGGGCAGGGCAGACTAAACAGGAAATCACGCCGGATACTAACAGGACTTGGAATCCTAGAACACTTCTAACATTCCTAAGTACCTACAGTACCCAGAGAAACAGCCCGTGTAGGAAATAGTAACAAACCTGTACTATACCCGAGCGGGACCCCCATATCAGGTCCCTGAAAGACCAAGTGTTCTCTACAGGTTACAGTCCTAACTTTTGCTAAGGCAAGGTTCCTACGGGATTTACAACCGGTCAGTCACAGGCAATCACAAACAGGCATTCAAGTGCAAAAACAATTTATAGAAATATTGGTGTCTAGGACCTTTTCATTAATTAAAAAACAGTTTGTACAACTTGGGGGGCAGTTGTAGTAGCCTCCCAAAAAAAAAAAAAAAAAAAAAAAAACAAAGAGAGAAATAGAAAATACAATTAAGGGACTAAGCGTCGTCAATCTCGACCACGTCTTCAGTCTCTCCGGTCTCTCCTTCGGGGCGGCTCCTCCGCCCGGAACCGAGCTTCCGCCCAGGGCGGCAAAACCGTCAGCAACTCCGGCTAAGGCGGTGGAGTTGTTAGCTTCTTCGGTTGGGGCGGCAACATCGGCAGCAGCAGGACCGAGGTCTCAATAGTTCGAATCAATCCCCTCATAGGACGAGATGTTCCATTCGGGGAGATCTCGGGCTAGCCTTCGCTTGAGGTCCTCGTAGCCTTGGAAGAATTCGTCATCAAAAGCCTCCTCCGTGGCTCCCGCCGCCGTTGCCTCAGCCGCAGCCTTCGCCTTAGCCTCTGCAGCAGCCACAATGGCTCGGGAAGCCTCCAGATCCGCCAGGGCAGTCGCCAACTCTGCCTGGGCTGCACTAAGGCTCAGAGCCAAGCCCTTCACCTTATCCTTCTCCAAAGCCAGGGCGTTTTGCCTAGCCTCCGAGGTCGCTCACTCCTCAGACAGAGCGGCTTCAGCAGCAGCAGCAGCCCTCCCGGCCAAAGAGGGCAGGAAGGACTCAGCCCCTGCGGCCATGCACCCGACCTGCAAAGAATCCAAGACGGTCAGTTAACAAGTTAAACACAGTAGAAGTTGTGGTAAAGAGGAGCATAAGCGCCAAGTGCTTACCATATGGGAAAGACTGTATAACCATCCCTGAAACGCCTCGGGAGACATGTTTGCACACGCCTCCACCTGGTTGGGGAGGAGGGCGGACTTGACCCTCTCCCTGATCATTGCCAATTCCTCAATCGGCACCCCGGACGGTATTCCCGCTCGGGGGGAAGTCTCGGCCACCCCCACATGGGGAGATGAAGTACCAACGGGTTCCGGACGGTTCGCAGTCCCGTGCCGGATTCGTCTCGGGGGCCGTTCACTGCCCAAGGCTTCCGCGGCATGCCTTTTTCCTTGTGCCACCGCCAATCGGGCGGCAGCAGCAGCAGCGGCCTGCCTCTCCCTCAACTACTCCAAATTCCTCTTTAGGGCCATTTCTACAAAAGGAAAACAGCCACGAAGTCAGTAATCAGAGCTACGAGACAATGAAGGATAACCAAAATTAAGTTGCCGATCAAACTCGTACCCGGGATGATTGAGGGAAAGACAGGGGCCTCGGCGGGGTGTTCTGGTTGGTGAACGCCTCTCTGATCTCCTGAGCGGGTTAGAACGTCCCAAATGTTGATAGGACGGTCCGCCAAGCTTCTGATTCTCTCTTGGCACTCCCCGGGAATACTAGGTGGGCTGGCTCACCCCGCTGCAACGCAAAATGTAACGCAGTTAGTCTCAAATCAAAGTAAAAGAAGTGAGTGGAAGTTACTGCACTAACTTACCCCTTAGTTTTTCCGCCCAGGAAGTCCTCATCTGGATCCTCGGGGCCCGCTCATAGAGTCCAAGGGTGGATACTTGGAAGAATCTATTCTTCCAACCCTCATTGCTCGGGCAATTCATTATGATCTTTTTCCCCTGCCGAGCCCCGAGAGAAAAGAACCCGGTCTCCCCATGCATGGGAAACGGTCGGTGCGTCTAGAGAAACTCCTAGACGATGAGCTCATACCCAAAAACTTGGGGCCAAAGAGAGATGGACCCCATGAGGAATCTCCAACCGTTTGGGGCTAGCTGCCCCGGGGCGATCCCCAAGTATATAAGGACGTCCCAAGCGACCAGGTGGAGGGGAATGCAGAACCCAGCCATGAGGATGTCCTCATATAAGGTGGTGAAACCCCGCTGGTAGATTTGGGCTCCGCCGACATTCACGGCCAGGGAGCAATAGTCGGGAAGGCTGTATCTATCCCTAATGCGGCTGAGATCTTTAGTACGCAGGGTGGACGAGATGAATTCACTGGCGAAGACTACCTCGGGGTCGGGTTCCCCTGGTGTTTCATTACCCGAACCCCGGGAAACGGAAGCAATGGGGGCTTCCTGGTCCGACTCATCGTCAGATAGACGAATTGGGATTCTGCCCTCGCTATGGTGATTAAAGGGGGATGCGGACGATGGACTCAGATTTGTGTCCGGCGTCTCTGACCCGGACCGCTCATCCTCCGACCGAGAAGACGAGTCAAAACCAGAGTGACACATCCTTGGGGTTTCGGTGACTAGGCTAGGAAGTAGAGGACGACCTAGGTATGGGTCAGGAACTCCAACTCCAAGTCTAAGGTACAAAGGGGGCAGGGTTATCAACCTAAAAGGCAGAAAGTAGACAGTCTTAAAGACAAGGTGACACTCGGTCAGAACTACCCGGGGACAGCCCGCTCGGTTCAACCTATCTAAAGTACCTCCCGACTTGAAGAAAGAACAGAACCTGAGAAAGAAAAAGTCTCACTCCCGTTCTAACCTAAGAAGGTTCGCCCTCTCCAGCCTCGCTCAGAAAAGAAGAGAAAAAGGTAGAAGAAGAGGAAGAGGATGATGAACTGAAACTGAAAAGGGAACACTTACAAGGATTAGCGCAGAAGAAGAGCTCGGGAAACTTTACCGGACACTTTTTCTGCTCTCAAACCGCTCGGTATCTCTATCAATTGGCAGCAGGAATCCCAGAATTGAACAAGTGTTCTTTTTATATGGAGCGTGGACGGGTCCAGATCAAGCTAGATCTAACGGCCAAGAAATTTTCCTGCCTAAACCTGCCGACAACTGTCATCTCGGGCACGCGGAACGTCGCCTCAAAAGACGCGCCCAATTAATGCCAGACGTGACGGCCTGCATACGACGTGACTATTCAGTTACGTTCATACCAGCCTCGCTAGATCCTGACTAGGCCAGTGACCAGGTGGCACGTGGCACAAGTTGGTCCCGGGCCACATAGCCACTGCTCGGTCTTGACCCCGAAAGACCAGCTTGATCGGTCACGACCCGAGTAGCAACCCGGGGCCATTTCCCGAACGGATTTTTAGAAGCAGTCTTAATTTTCAAACCTCATTCGATAGAGCATCCCATTAGTTTCGAAAATGGGGGGCAGCTGATATGCACAAAAATGGTAGGTCAAAGTCAAGGCTAGCCACCTCAGCAAAGAGAAGTGACTATCTTGAATTTGGACTGACTACACAGCCATCTCGGGTTGTTACGCAAAACCGCCCGGTTTGGTCGTAAGTCTGGGCGTTCTTTCTAGATGGACCCCACATGGGCGCGCCCTCAGTAGGCGTGATTGCTTGGTCAGCAAGCCTTTAGGCAGTTTTCTATCCCAGTTAGAAGACTGTATGGAAGGAGCAGGCTGTTTCCTAAACCACTTAGGAAACACCCCAAAATTTATGTAAATTAAGCTGTAAATAGATTATGCTTCCTAATCTATAAACTTACCTTATACGGGTGGTCTCTTGCACCTATAAAAGAGGCCACCCGCCCCTATTGAAAGGGGTTGCATTCTAAACCAAAAGAATCGCATATTATTTTCACTAAGACGCATACACCCGGTCGGTTTTACTGGTAGTGCCGCCCAATTGTTGGATCATCGGGCCCGCCGGTGATCTGCTAGTGAAGCGCATCGACGCACCCGTGGACATAGGCTACCTCATTAACGGGGCCGAACCACATACAAACTTCATTGTGTCTGGCTCATTCGTATATTTCTTCTTATCCAAATTTCGGCATCATCAGGTATATTATCAAATGCACTAAAAAAGAATTGACTGCTGCAATTTTTCATTTTCAGCATTTAATTGGGTTATCAAACACACCTAAGTCAGGTGTAAAGTTGGTAGGTGACAAAAATCAAACTTAAAGGGCTCGCATGATAGCATTTTTTGTTTTTTTTTTTTTTTTTTTTTGTTTTGTTGTTTTTTTTGTTTTTTTTTTTTTTTAACAGAAACCAGTTTTTGTTTTAAGTTGGTAGGTGACAAAAATCAAACTTAAAGGGCTCGCATGATAGCATTTTTTGTTTTTGTTTTTTTTGTTTTTTTTTTTTTAAATAGAAACCAGTTTTTGTTTTATTTTTTAAAAAATGAAAACATAAAGCTTGTTTGATAGTATTGTTGATTTTAAAAAAAAGGAAAATAAAAACAGGAAACTCGTTGGTAACATTATCAATGTCATTTAATTGTCAAAATACATTTGAAACACAAAATGTTGCCATAAGAATTTTTTTTCAAAAAAACAATATGGCCGACTTTGTAATACACATCATTCTAATACAATTCCAAAATGTATTATTCATGTGGCCATTATTATTATTTATTTGTTTATTTTTATTGTTATTATTTTTTTTGTCGACAATACTTTTTATAGGTTCTTTGATGAATCTAAAACGTGTTAAAAGAAACGACACGACACGATAGTGTTAAAACGAAGGGTCAAGACCACCGCTTGACTCAAGGTCCAAGACTCTAAAACCACTCTTACACATGAGGAATATTCTCAACGTGTGTAACAAAAAAATTGATCGTTTTTGTTTTAGAAAAAATCAAAACGGTTTTTTCTTGTTTTCGTTTTTCTCCCAAATTTTAAAAACGCTTTTTGTAATTATAAATAAATAAAAATGTTATCAAACGTATTTTTAGTTTTCATTTTTATGAAAAAATTAAAATGAAAATAGAAAACGGAAAACTACAACGTTACCAAACGAGCCTAAGTATTAGATATCGGATTCACGTCACAAACATTGAATTCAAATCTCAAAATATTGTGCTCATGCCATGAAAATAGTACCTAGGTCATTAAATATTGCACGAAAGTGTCGTTTGAACATTGTATATAGTAATTTTGTAGTGTTCTCAAAATATTATACCTTGATCTAAAGATTTTGTATCCAAATTGGGGTTCATTTGATAAAAACTGAAAACAAAGTACCAAAAATTAAGTTCTGAATTTTAAGTATTGGAAATTTTACACGATTAAGTTTATAATACTGAAAATAGTGTTTCAAGAAGTACTGAAATAGACCACATTCACTGATTATTTTCGTTATATTTTTTTCACTTAAAGTTTTCAGTGGGGTTTTGGCTGCCTTTTCAATTAAGTGGTACATTATCAAATGCATTGAAAAAAATTAACACTTAATTGGGTTGTCGAACACACTCTTAGTCTGTTCGTGGATTCCCATGGTGGATTTTCATTCCACCCTAAGTGTACTAGTAATCTTAAAATTTATCCTTCTTTGGTTCATGGATTGTTTATTAAATTGTGGGTTTCACTGGATTCAGAATCCACCCAACAATGGGAAGTATGGTGGATTCTAAATTCTAGCTTGGAGGTGATATTCTCAAAGATTACTGGGGTTTTTGGTTTTATAAATTCATAATACCAAAATTAGTCCTTATATTTGTGGAAGGTATAATTTAGGTTATTAAATTATTTTAACTTGGGTATAAATCTATTGTTTTCTTCATTTTGGTGGTACACTCAGTGACTCGGAAAAAATGTACTTTATAAATTATTTAGCCAAGAGTATTAGATTGAGAATTTCTTTGAAATTAAATAAGTGCTATTTTGGAAAGAAAAAAAAAACTCCTATAGTGTCTACGGTTTATGTATATGTACATATATTCGGTCAGACTATTAAATGAAAGGTTGAATGAACATACCCAATAAACATGTTTTTTAGCCTAAAAAAATTCACGGGCTGCCCCGTTGACCTGCCTGCCCTATTGACTGTTTCTTTATTAGATGCTTAGGTTTTAATTTGGGTTCATATAAATGATTAAAGTAGACTTGCGAATATTTGTGATTTAAATCTTTGAAACTTTCCTCTATAATATCAAAAAGTAAGGCTTTATGTTTTCTTAGAACAATCAAAATGGTATCTTTTTATTGTCCACGTGAACCTAATATTGCCCATGTGTCTAACTATTTTTTAGATTTTAGCCATTATTTTATTAATAATCCTCTAATTTTAGAGGTCTAACAATTTGAATTGTAGCTCATAATTTGTTTTAGCCTTCAAGGGTATCTTATTCTTATTTCATTTTTCTTGATTCAATCAAACACTAGATTTTAAATCCAGGTAAGATTCTACTGGTGAATCAAACACTTTGCAGTGATTTAGATTCCTAGTAAATTAATTACTAGTATCAGGATTTTTGGTAATCAGAATCCACTTACAAAACGGGTAGTTATAGAATTCTGCTCTTTCACAAATGAGTAGTGCTACACACATTTTTTGACACAAAGTGTCATTCGGCCATTGATTGGCGCGGGCTCCACCACCAAACATATCTTGGCCATTGATTTTTGATGGCTGAGATGCGTTCGGTAGTGGGACTCTCGCCAATCAATGGCCGGATGACACTTAATGTCAAAAAATGTGTGCCAAACGTTTCCCTTCACAAATTGGGGTCACCCAGATTTGGACCGGATGTTTTCAAGAAACAGGACTGAGCCTGGCCCATTAAGTGCAAATCTGAATGAAAGATCACAATGAATCATTCTTGTGCATATGGTTTGATTAGAGAGACAAATGCTTGCACAACCTCACAGGTTCAAAGCCCACTTTAATTGATCCAACAACACTTGCGATGAGACGAATTTGGATTGTTGAGATTGTACAGCGGACAAGGGAAAGACAGCTGAAAGGAGATGGAAATCACAATAAGTGTATGCTTACAGTTTACCCATGCTATGTTAAGACTTGGAATTTGCTTGAACCACAACTTCAATTAGAATCATCTACAACTTAGAAGGTTTTGTTTTCATCTTTGTAATTTCTTGCATTGTTAATTGTTAACCATCTTAAAAGTACGTAGAGTCGAAGGTTTCTCCTTGCATCTTCCCGAAAAATGAAGGAATTCCTTGGTATTAGGCTTCACATATAATTTCATCATTTAACTGATCGATCAAATTCACATACTTTCTTAACTCGGGAGTGTGTAATAAAAATATAAAGCAACGGATGGATATTATTTTCAAAATCCTTATCTCATTTTTCAATGGAATCTCTCTCTCTAGCTCGCTTCTCTCTACAACCCTTCTAAAGAGAGCAAGGATTTCATTTCAGGGGTACAGGGGGTTCGGGGATAGCACTCTCAATCTTTTTTTTTTTGGTGGGTGGGTGAGTGTAAAATTAGTATACTTTTGGGCTTTAAATTTTGTGTTTTATTTCTTGGATTTTACGTATAGTGGTTGAGAGTTAAAACATACCTATTCAAAGACAAACGAATCTCTCTATAACTGTTTTAATAAGAAAGTTCTTATACTTTATTTCTTTTCTTTTTGTTATAAGTTTCACCTGTAAAATAAGGAATCCTTTCACATGTTCAAAACGATGCAGGACTTATAAACTTTGAGCTAATTTAGTAAATAGGATGTTTATTTGATTAAATATTTGAAAAAGTAAGGGATCAAAGTGAGATTTCTGAGTTTAGAAGGGAGAAAATAAAAAATTCAAGAGGGGTACAAATGAATATTCTATAAAATATACAGGAAAAAACAAGAATTTGAAAACTTGAATGGGGGTACAATTGTATATAATCTCAATTACTTAGGGTAAAAGCATAAATTTTAAAAGTTGAGGGGGGGGGGGGGGGGGGGGGGGGGGGGGTACCCCCGGTCCTTCATTGCCTCCGCCCATGCCCACATATCCTCCACTCCAGGGCTCTCCCTCCATGGGGAGCCCTTGAGTACGTTTTTATTTTATACTTGCTACTTGTTGTCCCTCTTATACGAGGGTTGTCCATCCTCTGTTGGGGGTGTTGTCCCTCCTCTATGGGGGGTTTGGTATCTCTTGTTGAGAGTTTTTTTTTCGTTTCGATTCTGGGTTCTCCACCGCGATCTCCCTTTGCTTTCTTTCATGTGACTTGATCCAGCTCCTTGATCCCCTCGCAGTTTCATCTTGTTTTCTTGCAGCTCTGGTGTTTTCTCGTGCAGATCTGGCACTATTTGGGGTCTAGTGGGGTTTGTTCGCAGTCACATTGAGCTTTTGGACGATCGATGATGTGGGTTTTCTAGCATGCTCCTCCCTCAGCCGACTCCCTTTCGAGCTGTACCTCAATCAATTGGCGTTTCATCCAGGATTGGGGAGCCTTGCAGTGCAACTCATGTAGTTTTCTATATATGTTATTTTTATCTTTTCTTACTTCTAAGTATGTACTGGTTCCTTTTTAGAATCTACCTTAGTCAATGAATGAAACTCACCTTCTCAATAAAAAAGATCGATATGAATTTGAATTTGATGCTTCATACATCCATATAGCATGAGCTTCAGCACTTTGACGAATTTCTCTATTTCTTGTTATATGAATCAACAAAACACCCTTTTCTCATGCTGATCATTCGGCTGCGAATGTATAACCCTACTTAAAAGTTGTAATGGCATGAATCTCGTGCATTGAGTTGGGGGCATCTGTCTTATTCTATTACTAAGTATAACCCATAAAGTCACTACCGAAAAATTCTAACCCTGCGTGCATTCGGCCAGGAATTAACTCTACGTGTCTTCAACACTTAATACATTCCATATATATTTTAACACCAAAAAGAGAAGAACATGATACACTAAACTTCCACACTACCACAACTTGGAAATTCAATAGAAAATAAAAAAATTCACAGGCCAAATTAAAAAGCCTATTTGGTTTTTCATAGGCTTGGAAAAAAAAAGGCAAATTGTCTATTTTTTTCCTCCAAACCAATGCTAGTACAACACAACTCTAAAAATAAAAATAAAAAATTCAAATTAAAAAGTAAAAAAGAAAAAAAAAAAAAAAAGAAGAAGAAAAAAGAAAAGCAATGAAATAAATGTATTGTTTGTTTCGTGTCCGACGCACGGACACTTTTTCTGCAGTGTCGACGTGTAATTTTTGTAGGACTTTCTCGTGTCGCCATGCATGTCTCATGTCGTATCCATGTAACTGTGTCTGTGTCTGTGCTTCATAGCATGTATCTAAGGTCAGTGTAAGAAATATGCACACATTTAAGTCATGTGCTTTAATACCCACATGCGTGTTATTGCATTTCATTACATTATCATGCATGATAATGTGATATGTTGTGCTGTGCATTTTGGCACATGTTTGAGTGAGTTTTGACTCATGAGTCGATTGGAGTGTTTGTGTTAGAGAACCCTTTGAGACTGTGTTGATTGAGTGTTTTGATGTTGTGACGTCTCTCCGAGTATGAGACGGTAATTGTGGAATACTTTAAATATTTATCTGAAAATAAATGTTTACCTATGTATTTCACTATCTGTATTATTTTTTGGCTTAGAATATATTTCTGTTGTTAGATTTAGTATCCTGGTGAGTACGAATTAACACGCTATTAATTTGGTAGGCTAATTAGTAGAGGTGTCAAACGGGCCGGGCCGGGCCGGGCTCGGTCAAAGCGGGCTTGACCGGGCTTCGGGCCGGGCCGGGCGGGCTTAACTTAAAATCGGGCCGGGCCGGGCCGGGCTTGGGAAGGGAGGGGGGATGTCCGCCCCGGACCGGTGGCCCGGGCTCACTAGGGCCGGGCTTAGGGCCGGGCCGGGCCGGGCTCGTGGACGGGCTCATGGACGGGCTCGTGGACGGGCTCATGGACGGGTTCGTGGACGGGCCCATAAACGGGCCGGGCCGGGCCGGGCCGGAGTTTTGGGGGGGGGGGGGGGGGGGGGGGGGGGGGGAAGTTTTTCTTTTAAAATTTGGGGGAGTTTTGACTTTTACTCTTTTTTTTTATATATATGTTTAGTTTATGCACTAATGATTAGTGATTACTAAAAAAAATTTGTTTAACAAAAAAAAAAAAAGTAAATAATATTTATTATTCAATAAAAATTAATGAGATTACTATTATTTGATATTTAAAAATTATAGTCTAATAAAATATAAAGATTACTTATCATAAATTGTGTAATAACCTGCATTTTCCTACATTATCATATTTAAAATTTACATTATCATAATTGCATTATCATATTTAAAATTAATATATATTGTCTGTTTATATGTTAATTTCAATTCTTATGTGAAAAATCTATTTCTTGACTAATCTCATATTGAAATTACTTTTGGGGTCAAAATGCAATTTTCATAAAAACTGGCAATACCTGTGTTAAATTTCAAATCTGTATTTCAAAACGGTGGAATTATTTCTTTTAAAACTCAAACTGTATTTTTATAAAATCAGAAAACTATTTCTAACATTAAAATGAATTTTCTGTATTTTTGTGATAAACACCGTGTCACGAAAATACTAGTTTAGGTTTAAAACTGTCCGCGCAGTGTTAAACTTCCACAGAATTTTGGGAGTAACTGATTGGACAAATTTCTTTATACCCAATTATTATTGCTAAAGTTTTCCCTTAGGCCTTGTTTGGCAAATGCTTGTAGTATGTGTGTTGTCCTAATGCCATAAGCTTGATTCCCAAACACACCTTGACCCACACCAACTCCACCTACCCTTTCAATTATAAATGGAGCATTATGAATTGCAAGTGTATATTTACATATCATTGCTGCACTTTCTTTGTAATTAGTGGAGATTAATGGAGAATGAGTGGGATGTTAGGCAAATGTTTTCTAAGTGGGAGTTTGAGTATTTATACACCCAACCACACTACACATTCTACACTCCTAACATAGAGAGCTTGAGAGAGTCACATAGAGAGATAATAATTTCAGAATTTGAAGAGCTCAATCCTCCATAGCCAAGCTTGAAATTGGAGATTCTTAATTCTTGTATTTCTTTCTCAACAACTTCTTCAATCTACATCACGGTGAGTATTACTAACTCACTCAAAATGTAACTCATTCCTTATTTACTGATTTAGGTAGTTAATTTTAATAGTAGCAGAATTTTGTTTTCAGATTTTTGTTAGGAAAACGAATGAAATTTAAGGTTCTGTCCGCGTTGTCCCAAGCAAAACTCGATTCTGCACACTTTTCGTCTAATGCAATTTTCTCAGATTTTGCACCGTTTGGGCAGAAAATGAGGATTACAGTAGCAGAAAAAGTATATTAGAAATTCAATCTAATATTTTCTCTTTTAATTTTAACAGTAGCAGAATTTTGTTTTCAGATTTTTGTTAGGAAAACGAATGAAATTTAAGGTTCTGCCCGCGTTGTCCCAAGTAAAACTCGATTCTGCACACTTTTCGTCTAATGCAATTTTCTCAGATTCTGCACCGTTTGGACAGAAAACGAGGATTTCAGTAGCAGTTTTTAGAATGCTATTAGTTATGTTTAAAATGATTAAGGCAATGAATTACGAATTTTCAATCCCCGTACGCGTATTATTTCTTTAATTCTATGAATTCCTTTATGTTTAAAGTTTGATGACATTCATGTGGAGTCAGTTGTACATGCATGGTGAGTGTTGGTAGTGTGTAAAAGAGTAATGATAGTGTGGAAAAGAGTAATGATTGTGTGGAAAGAGTATGAGTTTGAGTTGTGGTTGTGTTTGTGGTTGTGGTTGTAATTGTGGATGTGGTTATGGTTGTGGTTGTGGATGTGATTGTGGTTGGAGTTGAAAAAGAGGATGAGGGTGTCTTTGAAATGCGAAGGTGGCAAAAATGGACACTCCCTGACGCCCATGGAAGCGTTAAAGTGTGTGAAGCCGAACTTGGACACTCACTGGCACCCATGGAAGTGCTAAAGTGTGGCCTATAGACACTCCCTGAATGACTCGAGTCTGGATACCTGTGTGGGGGTTGCCCCGGTATTTGCATGGCGGTTAGGGTATTCAAAGTGTGAGGCATTGGACACTCCCTGGTACCCCGGACCAAAGTGTGAGGCAAACTGGACACTCCCTGGCGCCCCGTTGCTAAAGTGTGGCTATCTTAGTATTTCAAAGATACCAGGAGTAGGATAGAGGGTTGTTGGGTGTTGTCGAGAGAAAAGAGTCGGATAGATGAGATGGTGCATTGTTCTCATACACGGTCACATATGTGTGAAATTATCTTTTAAATAATGTTGTGGTTGTTTTCTAAAACGAGTTTTTTTATCATAAATATAAACTTGTGGTATTTAAATGGAAATGGGAAAAAGGTAAATGAGTATGTTTTACATTCAGAGTTATGTTTTTAATATTCACCAGCTTCTTGAAGCTGACGGCGTTGATGCGTCCTGGACATTCGTGTTCAGGCTTTGCAGGTTATAATCAGGATGAACCATATGACTATGCTAATTGAGATCAACTGCTGAGAAGAGAATTTACTTTTATATGCTTTATGTTTATGTGCTTTAAGATATGATTTGGTTTTGTAATAAGGATGACTGTAATAGACTTTAAGTTATTGTTTTATTTTAAGGCGGTCTGTGCCTTAGTTAACCCCGTACCATAAGTTGTAATAAGTTAGAAAAATTTTTATGAGCCCTGTTTGCCCTACTCTGATTAATAGTTTTATGTTGTTAGAAGTTTTTGGGACGGAATCGATCCTTCAAACTGTCGCGACCTACGGGTCCATAAAGGAAATTAAACGCTTTCCATATTTACGCTACGTCGGGGCGTGACAGGATTTGGTGGTATCAGAGCCATAGGTTTTCTAGATTGACCAGGCTCAGTTATTCACGCCATAGATTAGTGACATAGGTTACCCTTAAGTTTTACTAAGCTATACAACCAAGTTCTAGTGTTAGTTTAGTACGGATTACCCTTAGTTCAGAAACTAAAATTCTAAGTTGGTTTTATCATAGAAATGATTACCCGTTTGTCTTGTCACATCGACAAGAATGATAGCAATTTCCATATACCTTCAGACATATCCATTTAGGATTAGCCGAGATAACCATAACTTATGATGCCCCTACAGACATATAGTAGCCGAGTTTCTAAGGAGTTAAAGCATACCATAGCCCTCATTAATAGCTTAGGCACTGACCAACTTCCTGAGTCAAATCTCGGAACAGTCAGTATGGCCCACAACCCAGAGTCTAGAGGATAAGAATACGACCTCTTTGCTATTAGGCAGCCCTAGTTCGAATACGAGTATTATATGTACTTAATATATATTTTATTGTATGCTTATGTGATAATACGAGTATGTGATATAGTGATAAATACTCCTTTGAAAATTTTCGTCATAGTACTGTTGCATGCATGTTTCTCATTCTACTACCCCTATCATGCATAGAATGGCTGGAAGACCAAGGAGGAACAGAAATCTGATTGAAGGAGCGCCCGAGGCTGCCGACCCCACGGGAATATTTGAAGCTTTTATCAGACGTCTCGAGAGGGTTAGTAATGCGAATGAAAACCAACGAGACCGCCAGACGGGAGATAAGCTGCTGGAGAGATTCCGTGCGCTCAGACCCGAGCAATTTGCGGGTACCACGGATCCCTGGAAGGCAGAACAATGGTTAAGACAGATGGACCGCATGTTTGAAGCTGTCCAATGCAACGAGATGGACAAAAGGAGATTGGCTACTTTTCAACTAACCGACGCCGCTGCAGATTGGTGGGACTCGGTCATAGCCACTATCGGAAACACCGCTGCTATGGGGATGACATGGACGGCGTTCAAAGGGAGATTCCTGGAGAAGTACTTTCCGGCTACGGAGAGGCACAGAAGAGAGAAGGAGTTTATGGATCTGACGCAAGGAACCAAGACGGTGCAAGAGTATACCACACAGTTCGAGAGGCTGTCACGGTTTGCCCCGCACATGGTTGATACTGAGGAGAAGAAGATCCGGAAGTATAACCAAGGGTTGGCACCGCAGATTCGTCGCCTGACTCTCGGCCACCTAGACAAATCGTTTGAAGGACTAGTCGGCCTGGCTACCGACCTGGAAGAAGATGCAAGAGTATACCGTAAACAATTCGAATTCCGACCGCCTCAGAGGGGTAATTTTGGGAATAGACCACCAATGAATCGTACCCAAGGGCAGAAGAGGAACTTTGATGGGAGCAAGAAGGCACAAGCTATTACCCATCCGACTCAACCCCGAGTAGGAGAAGGAAGTAGTGGAGTAAAGTGCTTCAACTGTGGCAATCCTGGACATGTGGCTCGGGACTGCAGGGCACCAAGGCGTGCTGCTCAGCCAGGAATAGTCTGCTTCAACTGTGGTGAACCAGGTCACATCAGCAGGTTCTGCACTGCTCCTAAGCAAGCGACTTATGGACAACAGGGTCAGACCCGCTTGAATGCTGTTATTCCTGATGCCGCGGGTGATGATGGAGCTGCATATGAAGATGGAGATCTTGGAGAAGTTCAACCTGATCAGCAAGCAGTGGAAGGTACATTGACTCTATTTAACTCCCATGTTAGAGTATTATTTGATACGGGTGCTGCTCTTTCATTCATATCCATTAATACAATTCGGAGATTGGGTATCTTACCTCATCGCTTAGAGAAAGCTTTGAAGGCTACATCACCAATAGGAGCTGCGGTCAGTTTAGGACATGTGTGCAAGGATTGTCCCTTAAGATTAGGAGACCGAGAAATCCCTGCGAGGTTGATTGTTCTATCGATGAAGGAGTTCGACATAATCCTAGGAATGGATTGGCTGTCTCAGAATCAAGTGAAGTTGGATTGTGCGAGGAAGAGAATTACATTCTCCGACAATGAGAATCAACCCTTTGATTTTCAATGTAACCCTTCGGGAGATATGTTCCTCACAAGATGTTTAGCCAACATCGAAGTCGTCAGTACAGAGGTGACAGCATCATCTATACCTGTAGTCAAGGACTTCGAAGAAGTATTTCAAGACATTTCTGGATTACCGCCCGAGAGAAGTATAGAGTTCTGTATTGAGCTTATACCGGGTACCGTACCAATTACCAAGGTTCCCTACAGAATGGCCCCCACAGAACTGCTAGAATTAAAGGGACAAGTACAAGAGCTCGAGAACCTAGGTTTTGTACGTCCAAGTACATCGCCTTGGGGAGCACCGGTGTTATTTGTGAAGAAGAAGGACGGGACGCTCAGGCTGTGTATCGACTACAGAGAATTGAATCGAGTGACAATCAAGAACAAGTATCCTTTGCCTCGGATCGACGATTTATTTGATCAACTACAAGGAGCTACGATATTTTCCAAGATAGACCTAAGGTCGGGGTATCATCAGTTGAGGGTACGGAAGGAAGACATACCTAAGACTGCTTTCAGAACCCGATATGGTCATTATGAATTTCTGGTGATGCCGTTTGGATTAACGAACGCCCCGGCAGTGTTTATGGATCTGATGAACAGAGTATTCAAGCCTTATTTAGATCAGTTTGTCATCGTCTTTATTGATGATATTTTGATCTATTCTAAGTCAAGAGAAGAACACGAGCAACATCTACGGATTACGATGCAGACGCTTAAGGACCACCACTTGTATGCCAAGTTCAGTAAGTGTGAGTTCTGGTTGCAAGAAGTGAAATTTTTGGGACACAAGGTGTCATCTCAAGGAATTTCTGTGGATTCGTCCAAGACCGATGCTGTATCCAACTGGGTTAGGCCAAGCAACCCTACAGAAATTCGGAGTTTTCTTGGACTCGCAGGCTATTACAGGAGATTTGTTGAGGGATTCTCCAAGATAGCTGCACCATTGACTGGGTTGACAAAGAAGAATTTGAAATTCGAATGGACAGAGAAGCATGAGCGAGCCTTTCTAGAGTTGAAAGAGAGACTCACTACCGCACCAGTACTAGCAATACCCAAGCCTGGTGAGAAGTTCACTATCTTTAGTGACGCATCATATCAAGGACTAGGGTGTGTACTTATGCAAGATGGTAAAGTTATAGCCTATGGATCTAGACAGCTGAAGGCGAATGAGTTGAACTATCCTATTCATGATTTGGAGTTGGCAGCAGTGGTTTTTGCACTCAAGATTTGGAGACATTATCTCTACGGTGAGAAGTTTGATTTGTTCTCCGATCACAAGAGTCTGAAGTATTTGTTCACACAGAAAGAGTTGAACATGAGGCAGCGCAGATGGATGGAGTTGATCAAAGATTACGACTTCACGTTGGAATACCACCCTGGTAAAGCTAATGTGGTCGCTGATGCTTTGAGTAGGCAGACTCGGGAGGCGATCGCCTCCTTAATGGTTAGAGAATGGCGAGCATTGGAGACGTTGGCAGAGTTTGATATACAGAGTGCTGAAAGAGGAGAAGGACAACTTTTCGGATGTCTTATCCTACAGCCTGTTCTCTTTGACCGCATTATTGGAGCTCAGAAAGAAGATGAGAAGTTTCAATCATGGTTCAAGAAGATGTCAGAGAAGGACCCGACAGAATGGAAAGTGGGAGTCGATGGAGGGTATCGGTGCAGGAATAGATTATGTGTGCCGGATGTTGGAGAGCTTAGAAAGGATATCCTGGAAGAAGCACATAAGTCAAGATATACAGTTCACCCGGGAGGAACGAAGATGTATAAAGATTTGAAGAGAAATTTCTGGTGGGAAGGCATGAAGAAGGATGTGGCCGAGTTTGTATCCAAGTGTTTGACGTGTCAGCAAGTCAAGGCCGAACATCAGAGACCCTCAGGACTGTTGCAACCATTACCTATTCCTGGTTGGAAGTGGGAGCACATAACCATGGATTTTGTAGTGGGATTGCCTCGATCTCAACAGAACCATGATGCTATTTGGGTAGTTGTGGATCGACTGACGAAATCAGCCCATTTCATTGCTTACAGTATGACATACCCGGTGGAAAAGATGAGCCGGATGTACATACAACAAGTTGTGCGACTTCACGGTGCACCTGTATCGATTGTGTCAGACCGTGACGCACGTTTTACTTCTGGATTTTGGGAAAGTCTGCAAGAAGCTATGGGAACTTCACTCAAGATGAGTACTGCTTTTCACCCTCAGACAGATGGGCAAACTGAGCGTGTTAATCAGATCATGGAGGATATGCTTAGGGCTTGTGTGATCGATTTTGAAGAATCTTGGGAGACACACTTGCCTTTGGTTGAATTTGCCTATAACAATAGTTATCACGCGAGTATCGGTATGGCTCCGTTCGAGGCACTGTACGGACGACCGTGTCGTTCTCCATTGTGTTGGGCAGAAGTTGGTGATACAGAGTTGTTGGGACCGGATTTGGTTAGAGAAACCAACGAGAAGATTTCCTCGGTCAAGGAAAGGATGAGAACCGCTCAGAGCAGGTATAAGAGTTATGCTGATCGGCGCCGGAAAGATCTGGAGTTTAGTGTTAGAGATCACGTACTTCTTAAGGTTTCACCAACACGAGGAGTAGTACGCTTTGGTCTCAAGAGAGGGAAGTTAGCTCCGCGTTTTATCGGACCGTTTGAGATTTTGGAACGTATCGGGAAAGTGGCCTATCAACTGGCGTTACCACCAAAGATGTCTGGGGTTCACAACGTGTTTCACGTGAGTATGTTGAGGAAATACATACGAGATCCCTCGCACGTGGTTAGTTATGACGACATTGAGACGAGTCATAACGTTTCTTACAAGGAGAGACCTGTGAAGATTTTGGATCAGAGTATCAAGAAGCTGAGGAATAAGGAGATCCCGTTGGTGAAGGTTCAGTGGAATCACCATGACGAGAATGAAGCCTCGTGGGAAGTTGAAGCTGATATGAGGAAGAAGTACCCGGAGTTATTTCATGACTAGTTAGTCTTGATTTCGGGGACGAAATCCTGTTTAAGGGAGGAAGGGTGTAATAACCTGCATTTTCCTACATTATCATATTTAAAATTTACATTATCATAATTGCATTATCATATTTAAAATTAATATATATTGTCTGTTTATATGTTAATTTCAATTCTTATGTGAAAAATCTATTTCTTGACTAATCTCATATTGAAATTACTTTTGGGGTCAAAATGCAATTTTCATAAAAACTGGCAATACCTGTGTTAAATTTCAAATCTGTATTTCAAAACGGTGGAATTATTTCTTTTAAAACTCAAACTGTATTTTTATAAAATCAGAAAACTATTTCTAACATTAAAATGAATTTTCTGTATTTTTGTGATAAACACCGTGTCACGAAAATACTAGTTTAGGTTTAAAACTGTCCGCGCAGTGTTAAACTTCCACAGAATTTTGGGAGTAACTGATTGGACAAATTTCTTTATACCCAATTATTATTGCTAAAGTTTTCCCTTAGGCCTTGTTTGGCAAATGCTTGTAGTATGTGTGTTGTCCTAATGCCATAAGCTTGATTCCCAAACACACCTTGACCCACACCAACTCCACCTACCCTTTCAATTATAAATGGAGCATTATGAATTGCAAGTGTATATTTACATATCATTGCTGCACTTTCTTTGTAATTAGTGGAGATTAATGGAGAATGAGTGGGATGTTAGGCAAATGTTTTCTAAGTGGGAGTTTGAGTATTTATACACCCAACCACACTACACATTCTACACTCCTAACATAGAGAGCTTGAGAGAGTCACATAGAGAGATAATAATTTCAGAATTTGAAGAGCTCAATCCTCCATAGCCAAGCTTGAAATTGGAGATTCTTAATTCTTGTATTTCTTTCTCAACAACTTCTTCAATCTACATCACGGTGAGTATTACTAACTCACTCAAAATGTAACTCATTCCTTATTTACTGATTTAGGTAGTTAATTTTAATAGTAGCAGAATTTTGTTTTCAGATTTTTGTTAGGAAAACGAATGAAATTTAAGGTTCTGTCCGCGTTGTCCCAAGCAAAACTCGATTCTGCACACTTTTCGTCTAATGCAATTTTCTCAGATTTTGCACCGTTTGGGCAGAAAATGAGGATTACAGTAGCAGAAAAAGTATATTAGAAATTCAATCTAATATTTTCTCTTTTAATTTTAACAGTAGCAGAATTTTGTTTTCAGATTTTTGTTAGGAAAACGAATGAAATTTAAGGTTCTGCCCGCGTTGTCCCAAGTAAAACTCGATTCTGCACACTTTTCGTCTAATGCAATTTTCTCAGATTCTGCACCGTTTGGACAGAAAACGAGGATTTCAGTAGCAGTTTTTAGAATGCTATTAGTTATGTTTAAAATGATTAAGGCAATGAATTACGAATTTTCAATCCCCGTACGCGTATTATTTCTTTAATTCTATGAATTCCTTTATGTTTAAAGTTTGATGACATTCATGTGGAGTCAGTTGTACATGCATGGTGAGTGTTGGTAGTGTGTAAAAGAGTAATGATAGTGTGGAAAAGAGTAATGATTGTGTGGAAAGAGTATGAGTTTGAGTTGTGGTTGTGTTTGTGGTTGTGGTTGTAATTGTGGATGTGGTTATGGTTGTGGTTGTGGATGTGATTGTGGTTGGAGTTGAAAAAGAGGATGAGGGTGTCTTTGAAATGCGAAGGTGGCAAAAATGGACACTCCCTGACGCCCATGGAAGCGTTAAAGTGTGTGAAGCCGAACTTGGACACTCACTGGCACCCATGGAAGTGCTAAAGTGTGGCCTATAGACACTCCCTGAATGACTCGAGTCTGGATACCTGTGTGGGGGTTGCCCCGGTATTTGCATGGCGGTTAGGGTATTCAAAGTGTGAGGCATTGGACACTCCCTGGTACCCCGGACCAAAGTGTGAGGCAAACTGGACACTCCCTGGCGCCCCGTTGCTAAAGTGTGGCTATCTTAGTATTTCAAAGATACCAGGAGTAGGATAGAGGGTTGTTGGGTGTTGTCGAGAGAAAAGAGTCGGATAGATGAGATGGTGCATTGTTCTCATACACGGTCACATATGTGTGAAATTATCTTTTAAATAATGTTGTGGTTGTTTTCTAAAACGAGTTTTTTTATCATAAATATAAACTTGTGGTATTTAAATGGAAATGGGAAAAAGGTAAATGAGTATGTTTTACATTCAGAGTTATGTTTTTAATATTCACCAGCTTCTTGAAGCTGACGGCGTTGATGCGTCCTGGACATTCGTGTTCAGGCTTTGCAGGTTATAATCAGGATGAACCATATGACTATGCTAATTGAGATCAACTGCTGAGAAGAGAATTTACTTTTATATGCTTTATGTTTATGTGCTTTAAGATATGATTTGGTTTTGTAATAAGGATGACTGTAATAGACTTTAAGTTATTGTTTTATTTTAAGGCGGTCTGTGCCTTAGTTAACCCCGTACCATAAGTTGTAATAAGTTAGAAAAATTTTTATGAGCCCTGTTTGCCCTACTCTGATTAATAGTTTTATGTTGTTAGAAGTTTTTGGGACGGAATCGATCCTTCAAACTGTCGCGACCTACGGGTCCATAAAGGAAATTAAACGCTTTCCATATTTACGCTACGTCGGGGCGTGACAAATTGTACAATAAAAAGTAAAGATTTATTCATTAATGATTACATTGATTAGTGATTACTAAAAAAAGTTCGTTCACAAAAAAAAAGTAAAGAATATTTATTATTCAATAAAAATTAAAGAGATTACTAGTATTTGATATTTAAAAATTGTAGTCTAATAAAAAATAAAGATTATTATCATTAATTTCAATAATTTGTATAATAAAAAGTAAATATTTATTCATTAATGATTAGTGATTACTAAAAGTTTAAAAAAAGTTCATTCAAAAAAATAGTAAAGAATTTTTATTATTCAATAAAAATTAAAGAGATTACTACTATTTGATATTTAAAATTATAGTCTAATAAAAAATAAAGATTACTTATCATTAATTTGTATAATAAAAAGTAAAGATTACATTTTACAGAATTGGATTTTTTTTTTTAAAAAGCCGTTCACAGTTTATACTCATGCGGGCCAGGAGTATTACAATTGATTTGTTTGGAACTAAATGATCTTCAACTATATTCATTCTTCAATTCTTGATTCTTCAATTTTCTTCCGTAACTTCCAAATTTGCGAAGTCTTCAAGAATAGGATCTTGGCGGTTTTGAGTTCGATATTGTGCACGGTCCCAATCCTTCAAGCACATCAAGCAGTCAAGCATATCAGGAGATAATCTGCTCCTCCTTTCCTCTAGCACCCTTCCACCTACACTAAAAGCAGACTCCGATGCAACTGTGGAAGCCGGAGGAGTTAGTAGATCACGAGCCATGATGGAAAGAACAGGGAAAGTTCTTACATGTTCTTTCCACCATGTCAAAAGATTTAAATCGACCATTTCCTCGTTGGTTAATCGACTTTCCCACTCTGTTTCTCGATACTTATTTAATTCACCAAGAATGTTAGAGCTACTTACAAATGATTGACTAACACCCTTTTGTTTCTTTCGACTGAGAAACTGGCTCGCCCAAGAACCACCTGACGCTCCCGAACTTAACTCAATATTAGAAGTAGAAGAAGAAGTAGCACTTTCTTTATTTGTATATTTTTCATAGTAAATACGAAATAAAGATTCCAAAGTATTTTCCATTTCAGAAGTAGTTATTTCTAGACCAGGCTCACCATCTGGTCCTTGCATCAATTCAGATATTTGTTTAACCATTTCACAAACACCATCAAAATTGATTCTAGGATCCAAGATTGCAGATAAGTAAAATACAGGTGGAATGTAAGACCAATATTTTTTAAACTTTTTTTCCATTTTCTCGCAAATATCAATAAAAATGTCATTTTTTTGTTTATAACTATGAAATGTATGAGCCATATTATATAATTCCATAAGAACTAAACAAGAAGTAGAATAGTAAACACCGGAAAGTTTATTTGTAGCATTGTAAAATACTTCTAAAAATCCATGAAAGTCAAATGCCATATCCCAATCGTTTGAAGTCAAGTTTAGTGATGGATAATTAAAATTAACAAATTGAGTAATAATATTACTATACTTTTTACAAGAATCTATCATAAGATAAGTAGAATTCCAACGAGTTTTAATATCAGTTTGCAATTTCTTTGGATTAAGACGATTTTGTTTACAAACACCATAAAATGCTTGTAGACGCTTAGGCGTTGAACAACAAAAGACCACTGCCTCTCTAATTTTAAGTATGTGATCATCAATTTTTGTTAATCCATCTTGGATAATCAAATTAATGATATGACATACACAACGACCATGAAATAATTTTCCATTCAACATTGGGCGCATAAGATCTTTAAACATATTAATAGCATTTGTATTAGCACTAGCATTGTCAAAAGTAATGCTTATAATTTTTTTCATAATATCATACTCATTAAAAACATTGATTATATAATTATATATATTTTCACTAGTATGAGGATAGTCTAATGCACGAAAAGCAATGATATTTTTATTCATATTCCAATTTTCATCTACAAAATGCGCCGTTATACATATATATCCCGTTTTATTACAACCAGTCCACAAATCGGAAGTGCATGCAATTGTACAATTAAAAGTAGAAAAATTCTCAATTAATTTTTTTTTGGTTTGTTGAAAAACAGATTGTATATCACTTCTAAGAGTATTTCTAGTAATAGGTTGGTAGGCTGGTTGTAAAAAAGTTTGAATAAAACGTGTAAAACACTCTTCTTCAACTAAAGTAAAAGGCATATCGGATGCACAAACAAATTTTGCCAAGCCTTCCCTCATTTTTTTTTATTATAAAGAAAAGTTCCAACACTTGTGCCAGTAGAAGCAGAAATTTGGGATTGTACTAGGCCGTCCGCTTGAGCGGTACCTGCTTCCCATGCACCTTTATGTTTGCTCATGATGTGCCTTTTAAGTGTATTATTTCCTCCACCTTTGTAAGAAAATTTGAGTCCGCATATTTTGCAAATAGCTCCATTTTTTTCGTCATTTAATTTAAAAAATAACCAAACAGGTGATTTTAATTTTCTTTCAGTGGTGGGACTTGGATCATTAGGATTTGAAGGAGATGGTTCAGATGGAATAGACCCCATAATTTCAACGTCGTCATCATCCTCCAATTCCAAATCATTAATCTCATTTCTTTCCCCATAATCTAAATTTTCAAAGTCATAAGTTGGGCCTTCCCTAGTTTTTGAAGATCTTGAGTGAGATGCCATTTTTTTTTTAAATAAAAAAAAAGAGGGGAAAGAAATATAAAAGATTAAAAATACTAACAATTAAATAAGCAACTAATAAAGCAAGAAGTGAAACAATAAATAAATTTACCTCAACTTATAGTAGTAAAAGAAGAAGTGAACAACTATAAATTATAATAAGACTTGAGACTTAAGAGCTTGTAAGTTCAAGTTGTAGAAGACTAGAAGTGCCTTTACAAATTAGAGCTTTGATAATTGAATCACCAACTTGTAGAGTAGAAGTGCTTGTAGACTTGTAGTTTATGGAGTAGTATAGAGAAAGTAGAGAATAGAGAGAGATAATTGATTTTTGTATGAGAAAATATGTTGTGGGAGGTTTAGTATTTATAGAAAATGGGCTAAGGGGTATTTTGGGAAGTCAAAAAGCACATTTACCTTTTTACCCCCAAAACTAGCCGTTTTATAGCCGTTAGAGGGGTAAAAAATGGAAAAAAAATTGAAAGGGGGCCAAACTAGCCGTTATGGCCACGGGCGGGCCTACCGGGCCGGGCTTCGGGGCGGGCCGGGCCACAACGGCTAGCTTATCCGGGCTAGCGGGCTAGCGGGCCGGGCCGGGTTTCGGGCAAAGGAGCGGGCCGGGCCGTGGACGGGACCAAGGGTGTCCACCCCGGACCGGACAAAAGTGCTCGGGCTTAGCGGGCCGGGCTTTTAGCCCGGAAAAACCGGGCCGGGCTCGGGCCGGGCCGGGCCAACCCGACCCGATTGACACCTCTACTAATTAGCAACTTCGGAAAAGTCATATAAAAATTTGCGTTTTAACAATCAAACGGAATTTAGTCGGAAACTTTTATATTTTTGATGTTTCACTTGTAAAGCTATGGATTAGCTGTGTATGAAGTTTCAGAGACTAATTAGGAGTTTTGAAAACTCGTGAGAAGGTAAACATAATTTTGGAAAATATTGCCTATATATAGAAAGTGATGACTTACATATTTTTTACAACTTTCTTACCTAAAACTCAAAAGGAGGCCAAAAGGGAGATTTAAAAGCTTAGAGCTTTGCGACGCCAAATGATGATCTTTTGTCCGTCTGTTTCCTTCTAAATTTCATATTCGAGCTCCTCGAGGTAAGAGCTTCGTTTTGATACCTATTAGGCCATGTTTGGCTAAGTTTTTCGAGAAGTTATTTTCTAGAATTTTTCATAAAAATTGATATTTGGACTTTTGATCCATAGGAATTGTACAAGAAGGATTTTTGCACGTTCTTTGTACTCGGGTTTTCCTTGGATCGTAGTTTAAGAGCATTATTCGGAGGTGAGTGATTCAACTATGTTTTTGGAATAATTTCTTGACATATATTCATATTTTGTGTGAATAGCATGTATTAATTCATAGAGATATATTGTGTAGTTCATATTGGGCAATCATTTTGTTAAGTAGGCCCAATAGCACGGTGACATGTTTTGTTTTCCGCAAGTATGGTGATATGTATTTGAGCATGTTAAGTTGCTTATTTGGGTCAAAGGAGCACGTGGTTACTGAGCCATCTTGTGGAGCCGATATAGGCATTAAGGTCGCACGATTGAAGAGAAGAATCGTAGATCTTATCCTTTCGCGTGGACTTATTGGCGAGGAGTCGCGGATTGGGAGTATGGGACGTACACGTGAGGCTCCAAAAATTCGTATGAAATGTAGAGATGTGAATGCGAGCATGTTTATCATTCATATACATTTGTTGTTTTATTCACTAAGCGTTAACTTAAACAAATCGAATATATATGGTTATTCAAATAACCATTTCAGGTGTTAATGCCGGCGAGGAATCGGGGAAGTGATCGTGAGATGTTGGGAGCTCATTTAAAAGGCGACATATAGATGTTTATCTTGTAGTTTTGTAATCGAATCGTCTATTTCATTGTTTTGTTAAAGAACTTGTAATAGGAATGGATAGTAGTCTTGTATACGTTTTATTTGAATTCCAAGTTCTGTAAGGAATTACTACGTTTTGTATTGATTTTGAAACCACGGTTTGGATTGGTTAAGCTATTTGAATCTGAACCTAGAGTTCACGTTTTGATGTATTTTACTTGTCGACTTCATATCTTGTTTTAATGTTGAGATCGTTTGCGATCGCATGGGTCGCTTGACCTTAGGTAATATCCTAGTACAAGAAGGATTGCTGTCAGAGGGTCATTCGTCCGATCGAAGGGGATAGCTTGACCGGTCAAAGTGCCCTCTGCTATGAAGGAATATTGCCGATGGGTCATCCGACCGGTCGAACGGGGCAACTCGACCGGTCGAAGTGCCCCCTGCATGAAAATATTTTATACCCCTTCCGCAACTTATTTAAATGTTTTGATTGGTTCTTAGGAAACCTTTGGGACTCCTTTGATTATAAATTCATTTGTTTTAAAATATAATTATGTTTTCAAATTTATACAGCTTTTACCAACTTCGGGTGTATTGTTTCAAAAGAGCGACTACTCATTGCTATTTTTCAAAGTTTTGTTTCCGCTGCTATGACTTTTAAATGAGTAGGAAGAGCCTCGGTGGCGTGCCACGGGTTCCAGTACCGCTATTGTGGCATCAGGCTGTGACATTTATTGTTATCAAAGCTTTATGTTTAGAGCCTTGGGAACGAGTGACGTTATATGTTGAGCGACATCGCGTGGAGTGTGTAATCGTGAAGATTATATTGTTATCATTGTAGAAATTGCTCATATGTTAGCATTTGTTGATTGTGATGATGACCTGTGCACATATATCTATTGTGGCATAGCATGCATTGTCTTTATGCATCGAACCTTAACAGGACGAGTTCTTGAAACGTTATGGCTGATCCGGTAAGAGAATTGTCACCGCTTTCGCGGATGGACCAAATAATGGACATGGTAGGAAACTTTATACAAGTTGTAAGTGAGAGAGAGCAGATGAATGTTCAGGCTCTACCAGTTGAAGTTCGTTATATCAATGCACCACTGGTACCAAGACCTCAACACACCATCACAGAACAGTTTCACAAAAGGAAACCAACTTTGTATTATGGACAAACCGACATAGACTTGGCCGACCATTGGATGATGGATATGGAAAGACATTTCCGTTAGGTGGTATGCACAGACGAGGTGAAAATTCTTTGTGCATCCGATACGCTAATGGTGGAAGCATTAGATTGGTGGAACAACGTGCTTGGACAAGGGAAGTCGACCACGTGGGAAGCATTTAAAGAGGAATTGAACAGACGGTTCTTTCAGCAATCAGCTTATACTCAGAAACGTCAAGAGTTTGCGAGTTTGGTTCAGGGAGATATGCCCGTGGGTGAGTATGTTTCTCGTTACAATGCGTTGTTGCGTTTTAGGAAAACTACAATTCCATCTGATAAGGATAAAGCTCGTAAGTTTGAGGAAGGGCTTAGGGAGAACATCCGTAGCCGTGTGGACATGTTGCAACACCCTACCGTTTCTCTAGTAGAGGAAGCCGCCCGCATAGTTGAGAAGAGTATCGATCGATATCGACAAGGGCAACAAGAAAAGAGAGCAAACGACAATAGGGGCAAGAGCCAAGGGAATGCCAAGAAACCGTTCACACAGAGTTCGGGATCGTATATGGGTAACCAAGGAGGGAGTACGTTCACCGGAGACTCGAGACCGTTGTGTCCAACATGTAATCTGCGACACAGAGGGACTTGTTATCAATTGAGCACATGTTACCTTTGCAAGCAACTGGGACACATATCCCGTAACTGTCCTATGAATGCGAATACGACTACATCGAACACCACCTCGAACACCAAGAGCTACAACCCAAAGATGAGAGGGAAATATTTTGAGTATGGCCAACCGGGACATATAGCGAAGAACTGTCTGAGTAAGAGACAACCGAGAATGAGTACTGGGGCATCGAGTATGCCGAGTGGATCAAAGGCAGGGCAACGAATGGATAAAGGAAAAAGAGTCGAACAACAACAAGGATGACACTTCCAGCTCAGGCCAGGGAATATGGATGATACCTGGCACGAATATTTTTCTGTGTGCTCTTGTGTGCTATACCCAAGTGTAGGTAATCGTGCAAGTAGTAAACTGGATTAAGTCCAGGTCGATCCCACAGGGAAGGATGAGAATTGATTTACCCAGATTAAACTCAAAAAGAAAAACAAAATTCAATGTTTTGAGAGAAATGTAGAATACAAAGTTCTACGATTAACAACTACTAAAATTAAAACAGCTAAATTAACTTAACTAACGATTAACTATTTAACTAAAGCAAGATTTTAAAAACGGTTTTTCTTAATAAAGGAAAAGTGTTGGGATCACATAAATCCACTATGACCCAGCCATCTACCATGCAATTGCAGTTAAGCTCAAAGGAGTACAACTTCTACAGTATTCCGTACTTCTCTAAGGATATAGAATCAATAGTCCTTTCATGGCCGGGACTATATCATCTCAATTACGTTTGAAATACACAAAGGTGGTTTAATTCAATAGTTAAGACTCGCACCCCCAATGGTGTTAGCATTGAGGGTGGTTTGCAAAATATATTGAAAGAAAATGCCTTAAGGCTTAGAGTTTAAAGACTGTTTTGACAAACTGAGCATTTGGGGACAGTTTGATAACGAATCAGTAAAGCAGAAAGTCTTGGAATACTGTATAAGATGTTCTCAAGAATCAGAGGATTCGATCGATCGATGCACTTTCGATCGATCGAATCTCTTCATCTCTCGATCGATCGAACAACATTCGATCGCTCGATTAAGTCTCCGGTCCGATCGATCGAACTACCTCCGATCGATCGAACACAGGAATAGAAATACTGCATGGCAGAGGCCTGAAATCACAATTTCATCGTGATTTCCCAACCTCAGACTACTCAAACATGGTCTGGGAAGTCTCAGATCTATTTTCAACGTAAAGGTTCATTACGGTATCGTTTGTTTGTGAGTTTTTCATGAAAACTACAAAAACTAATGATTTCAACTTATCTAGCATGCAATACTACGAGATTGAAGGCTAAACTACGATTAACTAAGTGCAGAATGTAAACAAAACAATAGTAAGTAACCTGGAACAAAGAAACTTGTGTTAAACTATAGAAAATCCAAGCTAACAATGATGAATCTTGATAAAACCTACAAAAACACAAGTAAAACTCTCTTCTCTCTATGAAAACTAATGAAAACCAAGTGTGGGCCTCCTCTGGGACGTAAACAAAACGAGTATATATAGTAGAAGCCTAATGCTAGGGTTAAAAACCCGTTTCTGCTGCGTGAGCGTATAATCTGATAAAAGGCATGTTCGATCGATCGAAAAACTCTCGATCGATCGAACTTCTTCGATCGCTTGACCTTTACTCGATCGATCGAACGCTGAATTTCAGCTTTTGATTGTCTTCATTAGAATTCAACACTTCCTTTTATTGTTATCTTTCAATCCCTTATACAGCAGGATTAACCTGCACAAATAACCACTAAAACAATACCACTTATCATAGTTTAATCACAATGTGTAAAAACTGCTATTGTAATTCAAACTGCAGATAAACCGAGGAGTTGTAGACTTTTCTAGTGTATTTTCTTCTTTTAGCGCGGTTGTATTTTACAAATACCCTCGCTTGTCACAACCCCCAACTAGCGATTTGCTAGTCCCTAGCAATAAAGCGAAAATAAAAAAAAACAAGCTTACTACTACTACAACGACTAAAGTAAAGAAAATAAAACTAAAGCAAACTAATCTAGTTAGAAAGAGACGCTACCTAACTCACTTTCGCAGGAATCGCGGTTACATTTAGCAAATGCAACAAGTCGTTAAACCCCTAGGTTTCCCTAGTGGACGAGTGTTGTCTCGTGAGGGTTTGCAGTGAACATACCCACAAAATTATCAATTTTAAGCTAAAAAAGATATAGAAAAACTTATAAACCTTCTTTCCCATTCGACTATCAATTTAGCTCTACAACACATACCAACTTCATACAAACCATGAAGAAACCCACATGTTCCTCATATCACCGAGATAAATATACATATGCATCACATTCATGTATCCGTGTGTGTGTAAAGTCAACAGCTATGCATCCAACTTTATTTAGAATTGTTCAAACTATCATACTTTTGGAACTCGTAGTTTCAACTCAATTCTCACATGGGTTTACACTCAAAAATGAACATCTCACAGAAACTTGTTTAGAAATGGTCGCTCATGGTGTGAAAGCTTTAATAAGAATGATGTTCTGGCTACTAGTGTTTCACACCCAACTCGATAAAAGACGAACATTTAGAGTAATATAGTCTCATGAAAGGAATGGTACTTACTAGAGGAGCGAAATACCGTGGATACTCAAATTGCACGTTCATATTCAAACTAAGTTGTTAAAAATCATTAAGACTTTGACTTTTCGGCTTTTATTTAGTAGGATGTGGAGACAAAAGGGGCGAGAATTGCACATCCTTAGCTTGTGATAGTGACTAGTTTATTTCTCCTTTATTCCAACCATCCTCTATTCTCATATACTTTTATTTTTTTTATTTTTTTATTTTTTTATTTTTTTATTTTTGTATATAACATCTTTCCCACAACTACACCTTTCTCGTCACATACTTCAACAGTTTTAATCGCCTTAGATGTGCAATCGGGTTTATAGAGACTTTTATATTGGCAATATTTAATCAGTGTGGGGTCAAGAAATTCTTGGATGTTGATACAGGTATATGAGAAAGGTAAGGAATGAATAACGATGGCTTAAATCATTTTCCTAACTTCTTAGTTTTAGCACTTCAGTGTTCATTGAGTTTGATTGGTAAATCCTGAACGTTCTCCTCTAATAAACAGCCTAAATGAAAATTTTCGAGACTATTCAATGAATTTAAGATATATTCAAGAAAAACAAATCGAATTTAATGTGACAATTCCCTCAGAATTAAAGATTGGGTTCAAAAGCTCACGAAGGGTCATTAGTTTCCACTATTTGTTCGTGAAGCATAAAAGTCGTATTAATTCTTATTTTCAGTTTTCTGCATAGCTATTAATACGTGCAAATGGATGTTAGATACTCGAATGGTCAACATGTGCATTCGTCTTAGTGACACTAGAAAACATGTGAATGTAATTCATAAAAGGATGAGATTAACATGAATGTATCATCGCTTGATAACAGCTAAATAAGAGAGACTATTTAAAAGTATTCCACCAATTTAATAGAAGTTAATAGTTTTCTACTTTTGAAAATAAATTTATTTATTTATTTATTTATTTTTAATAGAAATGGAGATTGTATGATGTGTACAATATAAAGAGCAATCCAGATTGCTAAATAACTAATATGCACAGGTGACTATCTATCTATATCCCACCCCCAACTGAAAATAGCGATGACCTCAGAAGTTGATTTTCAACAAAGAAATAAATAGAGAAATAGCACCTGAAATAGCATCAGAAGAATCGTAACAGTAACAACCTGTACAGGAAGCATACAATCTCCAAGAAACCAAGATCAAACGAAAGATATACGAAAGTAAAATAAGCGTATGATCTTATAAATAGTAACAAAGATATCACTGGAAAGATAAGCCAATGCAGATGACAGAACAGTGATAAAATGTAAACAAACCTAAACAACCACCAAAACCAAAATACACATAGAGGCCACAGAACTAAAATCCATAAGATCTTTGAAACGCTCCCATGTTTGAGTGAAGGTTTCGTTGCTCTTTTGTTTATAAGAATTGATTTGGCGTTGAAGATCAGTGGTCATGCGAGTTGGATAAAATTTCTTAAGAAATGCGGTGTTCATCGCCTGCCAGGTGAAGATTGAATTTGATTTTAGGGTGAGTAACCACGCCTTTGCCTTATCCTTCAAGGTGAAAGGAAATAGCATTAGATGTGTCACATCCACAGGACAGTTTTGTGAGAATGTTTTGCAAACATCCTCGAAGTCCTTGACATGTAAGTACGCCTTCTCATTTTCCATCCCATGAAAGGTGGGAAGAAGTTGGATCATCCCATTGCGAAATTAAAATTCGCCATTATGTGGTGGGATTAGAATGCAAGAGGGAGTAGGTGCGTGTTCTGGTTGCATGAGATTGCACAAAGGACGCAGTGAGTCGTCCAATTGTACCACCAAATTGTCACCATTTTCACTTTGATTATCACCCATTGATTCAGTAGGAGTAGCTACAGGGTTAATAGAACTAGAGGAATCTGATAAGTAGGGCGGATTTTCGATAATTCCTTCGATGGAATTGTTGGACATGAACGAAGAGAGTTCCTAAGGAGAGTGTTTTACCTAAAGGAATAAAAGAAAAAGGAAAATAAAAGCAGGAAAAAAAAATAAGAAAGATTGAGGTAACCTAAGTATTAACTCGTCGCCATCCCCGGCAACGGCGCCAAAACTTGGCACGAATATTTTTCTGTGTGCGCTTGTGTGCTATACCCAAGTGTAGGTAATCGTGCAAGTAGTAAACTGGATTAAGTCCAGGTCGATCCCACAGGGAAGGATGAGAATTGATTTACCTAGATTAAACTCAAAAAGAAAAACAAAATTCAATGTTTTGAGAGAAATGTAGAACACAAAGTTCTACGATTAACAACTACTAAAATTAAAACAGCTAAATTAACTTAACTAACGATTAACTATTTAACTAAAGCAAGATTTTAAAAACGGTTTTTCTTAATAAAGGAAAAGTGTTGGGATCACACGAATCCACTATGACCCAGCCATCTACCATGCAATTGTAGTTAAGCTCAAAGGAGTACAACTTCTACAGTATTCCGTACTTCTCTAAGGATATAGAATCAATAGTCATTTCATGGCCGGGACTACATCATCTCAATTACGTTTGAAATACACAAAGGTGGTTTAATTCAATAGTTAAGACTTGCACCCCCAATGGTGTTAGCATTGAGGGTGGTTTGCAAAATATATTGAAAGAAAATGCCTTAAGGCTTAGAGTTTAAAGATTGTTTTGATAAACTGAGCATTTGGGGACAGTTTGATAACGAATCAGTAAAGCAGAAAGTCTTGGAATACTGTATAAGATGTTCTCAAGAATTAGAGGATTCGATCGATCGATGCACTTTCGATCGATCGAATCTCTTCATCTCTCGATCGATCGATCGAACAACATTCGATCGCTCGAACAACATTCGATCGCTCGATTAAGTCTCCGGTCCGATCGATCGAACTACCTCCGATCGATCGAACACAGGAATAGAAATACTGCATGGCAGAGGCCTGAAATCACAATTTCATCGTGATTTCCCAACCTCAGACTACTCAAACATGGTCTGGGAAGTCTCAGATCTATTTTCAACGTAAAGGTTCATTACGGTATCGTTTGTTTGTGAGTTTTTCATGAAAACTACAAAAACTAATGATTTCAACTTATCTAGCATGCAATACTACGAGATTGAAGGCTAAACTACGATTAACTAAGTGCAGAATGTAAACAAAACAATAGTAAGTAACCTGGAACAAAGAAACTTGTGTTAAACTATAGAAAATCCAAGCTAACAATGATGAATCTTGATAAAACCTACAAAAACACAAGTAAAACTCTCTTCTCTCTATGAAAACTAATGAAAACCAAGTGTGGGCCTCCTCTGGGACGTAAACAAAATGAGTATATATAGTAGAAGCCTAATGCTAGGGTTAAAAACCCGTTTCTGCTGCGTGCGCGTATAATCTGATAAAAGGCATGTTCGATCGATCGAAAAACTCTCGATCGATCGAACTTCTTCGATCGCTTGACCTTTACTCGATCGATCGAATGCTGAATTTCAGCTTTTGATTGTCTTCATTAGAATTCAACACTTCCTTTTATTGTTATCTTCCAATCATGTATACAGCAGCATTAACCTGCACAAATAACCACTAAAACAATACCACTTATCATAGTTTAATCACAATGTGTAAAAACTGGTATTGTAATTCAAACTGCAGATAAACCGAGGAGTTGTAGACTTTTCTAGTGTATTTTCTTCTTTTAGCGCGGTTGTATTTTACAAATACCCCCGCTTGTCAATACCGTCGTATCAGGTATTCTTCCTATTTGTTCATATCCTGCACGTATACTCATGGATTCTGGTTCAACGCATTCATTTGTATCACGTGACTTTGTTAAGCATTTAACTGTTGAGTATGAACCACTAGGATATGATTTGTATGTATCATTGCCTAGTAGTGAATCGTTCGTAACTTCTTCGGTATTCAAGTCGTGTGAGATCAAGATAGGCGATAAGGTCTTAAGTGTTGATTTGATTCCGTTGATAGTGAACTACTTGGATGTCATCTTGGGTATGGATTGGTTGTCGGTCAATCAAGCTAAAATCGATTGTGAGCAAAAAAAGGGTTAGTTTCTATCCGCCAGGACAAGAAGAGTTTACTTTTCAGGGTAAAGATGTGACTGTACCGCCGTACCTAATATCGACGATTCAATCAAAGAAGATGATGAAGAAAGATTGTTCAGGTTTCTTATGTTCGATTGTTCACACACGAGTTCTTGGACCACTAGTAGAAGACATTCCAGTAGTTCGGGAATTTCCAGATGTTTTTCCCGATGAGTTACCCGACGTATTGATTGAAAGAGAGCTTGAGTTCACAATAGAAGTAGTACCAGGGTCACAACCGGTATCCAAAGCACCGTACCGAATGGCACTGGTAGAATTGAAAGAGTTGAAAATTCAATTAGAAGAACTGTTGGAGAAGGGTTTTATCCGACCTAGTATTTCGCCGTGGGGAGCTCTAGTCTTGTTTGTAAAGAACAAGGATGGGACAATGCGTATGTGCATCGACTATCGAGAGTTGAATAAGTTGACCGTAAAGAACAAGTATCCATTACCACAAATAGATGACTTGTTTAATGAGTTACAAGGGGCTCAGGTATTCTCGAAGATTGATTTGAGATCTAGTTATCACCAGTTGAAAGTCAAGGATGAAGATGTTGAGAAGACAACTTTCAGAATTAGATATGGTCACTTTGAATTTATGGTTATGCCGTTCGGAGTGACTAATACACCAGCTGCTTTCATGGACTTAATGAATCGTGTTTTCAAGGACTATTTTGATGAGTTTGTTATAGTATTCAAAGATGACATTTGACACGACTAAAAAGTTGTGCGCTCTTGTGCAACACCCAAGTGTAGGTGATCGTGCAAGTAATACTGGATAAGTCCAGGTCGATCCCACAGGGAAGGAATAGGGAGAATGTCTACTAAGTTACAACCTAAAGAAAAGGAAAAGAAAATAAGAATGTTGGGAGTGGATGTTCTAACGAATCCTAATTAATTAAATTAAACTAAATAATAAACTAAACATAAAGAAACATAACAAATTAAATAAATAAACTAAAGGTGTTGGAAATATGAGAATCCACATTGATCCTAACCATCTACCATGCATACTCACTAACGTTCTATGGAGTTCAATCCTCTTCAGTATTTCGTATTTTTTTAAAGATATAGAATCAATAGCCCTTTCAAGACCGGGACTACATCATCACAGTTGATTTAAAATACATGGAAGACGGTTTAAAACAATGGTTATTACTTGCACTCTAAATGGTGTTAGCATTTAAAGTGGTTTTCAAAAGTCATTGAAGAAAAGGCCTTAAGGCTTTAAGTTCTAAAAACTGTTGTGACAAACTGAGCATATAGGGACAATTTGATGACAGATTTCTAAAACAGAAAGTCATGGAATACTTAAAAGAATCATCTCAGGAATTAACATGTTCGATCGATCGAAGCGCTCTCGATCGATCGGACAGCTTCATCCTTCAATCGATCGAAATTCATTCGATCGAAATTCATTCGATCGCTTGACTATGGCCCTAGTTCGATCGATCGAAATACCTTCGTTCGATCGAGCCCAATGTTTCTAAAGATTGCATGGCAGAGGTTAAGAATCAATATTTCATCGCGTATTTCCAATGTCTAAACTACGGAAACATGATTAAACTAATACAGGAATAACAAACTTGAGTAATCATAGCATATAAACTAATAACAATCAAATAACAAGGATTGAAAAGAAAAACCTTAATGTAATCTGAAATAAACTTGAAATAAACATGAAATCCACTTGAATCTTCAATAATCTTCAATAAATCAATGGAAAAGAGGGAAAATAATATGAATCTAACCTAACATACTCCTAATCTAACCCTAAAACTACCCTAAATTGCTATTTTTTTTCGTTCTGGAGCGTCCTCCCTTCGTCTGGCATCAAAATGATTTATATATAGGGTTCCCATAGAGTTTACGCAACTTTTGGGTGAATATAAAGTTCGATCGATCGAAGGTTCGATCGATTGAACTCTCCTCAATCGCTTGAACTTCTCTGATTTTGACAGCTCTGCGCACCGATGGGAGAATGACCATAACGTTTCACTCGGATCTCGGATTGACCTCCCGTTTGCGGCCACGCGACTGTAACTCAAAGATCTACATTTCATATCTTTGGGAAAATCTTCCAAATCTGAAGTCTTCATTGTCAAAAATGGCATTTTCCCAGCTGCTTCTGTTGTTTTCTTCACCAGAATCACTTTTCTTTAGCTCCACTTCATTGATTTACATCCTAATACCTATAAAACAATGCAAAAACATATATTTTAGCATTAACACAATAAAAAGAATATTGTTATTAGAATGCACCTAAATTTAGGGACTTTGGGGATAAAAGTATGCATAAAATACCACATAATACGCTATGAATGTGCACTTTTCACCTCGAATCACACCCCCCAACTAGCTCGTTGCTAGTCCCTAGCAATGAAGCGAACTACAGCAATATTTTTTTAAACTCTAAGAATTAAAAACAAAAGAAAGTAAAAATCCTAAATCACTTTCGCAGGAATCACGATTGCATTTAGCGTATGCAGCAAGCCTTTAAACCCCTAGGTTCCCCCTAGTGGACGAGTGTTGTCTCGAGAGGGTTTGTAGTGAATCTACTGTTAGTAGTATGCCCTAAAAGCCAATTAGATTGGAGTAGTGTTTTAGGAATATTACCTTGTAACAACTGTTTCATATTAATAAAGGGCAAGTTTATTATTTATCATTATTGTTGTTTAACATCTATATGATATGTCCATAGAATTAAAGTTGAGAAGGTATGTACTTAAAGAGTTAAGGAACAAGACCATATACTTCTGAGTTGCTTTATTCTAAAATTCTTCTTAGTCGTAGGATTATTAAATTGGGCCTTTGATAATCCAGTTAGACTAACATGTGTCATGTTTATTTTATTTGATAAAATATGACTAGTCTTAAGTCATCAGTGTGGGGACACTAGAACAGACATATGGGTGTTTGTTATAGAACAAGTTCACTGAACGTGATTAACTATTAAGAATATCCAAATGGAGTTTTACTTATCTATCAATGGATTGTTCTTAGTTACAGTGGTACAAGTAATCCTTAGACCTGAGACATTACTGTTGTCTTGTGTATAAGTTATTATGCTTTAACGTGCACGATGTTTATGTTTTAATCAAAGGCATATTCATATATTGTTGGGTATAATAAGTCATACATGGAGACATGTGAATGTACAACAAGGAATCTATCACTCTCAAGTGAGAGAGTGAATGTCCTATGTAATCTTCTATGATATATCTCAAGTAAAGCTCCCTGGCCAGGGCAGGGTAAGAACTAGAAGAGAGTTTTCTAATTTCACCAAATAGAGAAATATCAAATAGTTCGAGAACATATAATTAAATCTGGGTTTGATAATATGTCCATTACCCAAGAGATTTAATTGGGACATTGTTTGATAGAAGGATTGAATTGTACGGTAACTGTTAACGGAAAGGTTCACTATTTTTCAGACTGTCTAGGGTGTGTCATGATATACTGCTAGGTGTCACTCATGATTAGTAGAAGCCCAGAAATAATAAATATTAATATTAATTATTTCTATAAGGGAGAATTAGAAGATGTTCTAATTTAAATTAATTAGAAAGGGTTCTAATTGTAATACTTTAAAGTATTAGTACCTACTACCAGATTAGTATGAACCTAAAGGGTCACACACAAAAGGGCAATGTGTAATTGGAAGAAGTTGTGAGGGTCTACTTGATATTAAGTTGTTAATATGGAAGTAGTATAATAATACTATTAGTTTATATTTGATTTAGGAAAGTCTTCTAATCAAATATAGTTTCCTAATTAGATTAGGAAAGGGACTTATAACATTGTTATATATATGAGGTATGAGAAATAATATAAGGGCTAGCACACCTAAATTTTTCCCAATAAAAAAGCTCCCCCCTAACAACTGTACGGTCAAATATATATATATATATATATATATTGTGATCTTGTTTGGAGTTCTTCAATTTGTTGAAAAAAATTGTAAGCTTCTTCCAATTCGTGAATTGTTCGCGTGGATACTTTTAGAGATCGGACGCTTGGACGATTTGGTGAACTATTTGTGGGACGAAGGGAAATTAATATTTTGTAAAGCACGCTACAAGGGTAACTATTCTATTAACCTCCTATGGATGTTGTGTATATTTTGTATACATCATAGACTTGATCATGGGTTTAGGAAATCATTAAATTTTTGTTTTCCGCTGCGCGAACCTTTAATGGTTCCACATGGTTTTCTTTCATCTACCCACAAAATTCATGTTTATGGTAATGGTTCTCATTTAAATATTTTCAAGAAATTTTCCTCTCAGTTAGCAATGTGGTTAAGCTCAACATTCTCATGAAACTCTCTAGTATGCCATAGCCATGCAACACACACATTATAGTTAATCTACTATCAAAGTCATTAGAATATTCCATACCTATCAATCTTCAAGTGTGTGTGTGAACGGACAACCAAAATACAAAACTTTAATTTCAAAGCTCGCATAACCTAAGATTCTATCAAGACGTTCATTTTGACTCAACTCTCACCGGGATTACACTCTCAAGATGAAGTCACTCCGAATTAGGTGTAATAATTATCACTCATGATATGGAAGCTATAAAGAGTAAATGTAAATGGAATCTAATGCTTCTCATATCTAAATAGAAAAATGGACATTTTAGTGAACATGGTCTCATGAAATGATACTTTTCATTAGAAGAGCGAGATACCGTGGAGAACTCTCTCATTACCTTAATTTCAAATCCAATTTACTTAAAATTATCAGGACTTTGGAAAAGAGGTGTTTGGTGAAAGAAGAAAGAGGCTCATGATATTTAATTGGGTTAAAGGATGTGATTGGAATGTCTATTACAATTTTTCAAACTTTCCCACATCTCCAATCTCTCTCTTCTTTTCTTTCAATATATATATTTTTCACTCTTCTTTCTATTATTATTTTATTTCTTTTGTAACAACCATTGGCACTTTTTTTTTTCTTTTTTTTATGCCTTTCTTTTTCTTTTTCTTTTTCTTTTTTCTTTTTACCAATTTTCTCTTATTCACACAACCAAACTTCTTGTCAAGACAACACATCCCAATCACTCCTAAATAAAGAAAAGAAACTCAAACTCGTAAATGGAGTTAGGTATGAACTTTAAGATTGTAAAGACAAGGTGATTATGATAAGCTCAAGAGGTGAAGTAAAGGAATATCATAGAGGTAAGCCAAAGCTGTATTATGCGTGAATGGTCAAAAGATGGCCTAAATCATCTTCTAAGTTCATAGGATTATTCATTTTAGTAAATTCAAGAACTGTAAAGTTTGGTAAATCCTGAACGTTCTCTTCTAGTGATCAGTCAAAATGAAGAAAATTGAGACTTTTAACGAATGAATACGCTTTTCAAAAAGTAAGAGTAATTTTATAAAACCCTCAAAAATAAAAGAATGGCACAAAAGCTCACTTGGGTTATTAGTCTCCATTACAGTCTCTCAAGACATCTAAGCTATGCTTACTAATCCATTTAAGTTATGTACAAGGTTGTCACAACGTGCTCAAAGTTGTTTGAAGATTAAAAAGCATAAAATATATTATAACTAAGATAGTAAAGAAACTATCATTGTGTGTATCACATACTAATAGTATACAGAAAAAATACTAATGTATCATAACTAACTACATTAACTATGAGAGAAATACGAGAACCATTTTATTATATATATATATATATTTTAAATAAAAATTTTAAAATTTTAATTTACTGAGTCTTGTGTTGCTAAGCAGGTATATGTATATGACACTAAAGCATAAAAAGAAAGAAACGAGGCATGCAATGACTCACTCCCCCCAACTAAAGCTAAACATTGTCCCCAATGTTCTAAACTAAGCATATGGACATGTAAAATAAAGCGGGAGAAGGAATGATGTTACCTCGAGGCATTAATATCCATATATTTTTTTTTCTTTTATTTCTTTGTTAAGTTACCTACAAAATCATTAGTAGCAATAAGGAAAAATACAGAATATAATACAACTACTCAGTAAATAACCTCGGTTAATCAAGATTTTTATCATAAAGTAATAATAGAAATTTTTAAGGATCTTCCCAGTGAAATAATTTAACAATGAGAAGACTTTTGAGATCCTCATAAAAATGCAACTCCCCCCAACTAATGTCAGGCTCAAGGTCAGAGGAGATGATGCAAAACCTATGGCTGCCAAATTTGTTGGGGACAGTTATAGGAGGTATACCACACTTTTTAGGAATTATATGCAAGAAACGATCTTTGGTGTTGGTATTTTCTATAACAGCCTCTATTTTTTTATTATCAAAAACAGGCGGAGGCCATGGTACAATAAAAGGGGCAGGGTCTAAGTGATGTTCTAATGAAGTTTCATTACCCTCCTCTTGTCCTAGAACAGAATCTATAGATATATGATCATAGGAATTTAATTTCTGTTCTATGCACATGGTTTTGGACTGGACTTGGATAAAACTATTTATTTGGGCCTCAATATCATTATTACTTAAGAAGGTCAAGCAGTCTAGCAGATTACTAGCTTCTTGTTGAAGTTTAAGATCATCTAATGTGGGCCCGAAAGTTTCTAAGTCCTCTCTCAAAGAATTTTGAAAAATAAAATTTTGCGAAATACATGTGCTAGAATCCGTACCATCCTCTTCCACAACACATTCTATTTGTTCAATATTAGGGTACACATGATTTTCAAACTCGGGATGAGAGCATTGAATAATAGAGAGGATAGGTGATGGGCAACTTGGTGACACCACCGCTTCGGCTGAAAGAGGTGAGGGTTCATGAATATCAGATGAATCTAAATCGAATTTGGAAATTTCAATAATGTCCTCCCTAGGGTCACTATCAAAGTTAGGAGAGAGTCAACATGGGACTCCTCCTTTCCTAGTTGCGTGCAATCACATAAACTGTCATTATCTTTTAAATCCTCATTCTCATCCTTGTAACTCTCCTCACTATATATGTCATCTATAGAGGTATTTTGGACAAAGAGATTGTGCAATTTTATCAAGGTAGTGAAGGAGTTGATGTTTGGGAGTGTATATTGAAGAGAAGATGGTTCTACAACTTCATGCTCAACGGTTTGGTTTTGGAGTTCTTGTTGGGTTGTCACTTTCTCGAGTGAATTGTTAACCTCATTCGGTATAAACCCATCATTGTCCTCCAATTCCATTCCATTGTTAATGTCTTGAAATTTAGGTTGTAGTGTTGAAGGATTGGTATAGTCTTCTAAAGGTTGGCTAGCATATGCTTGTTGATATCTAGTTTCTAATTTATCAAGTGCACTATCTAGCCTTTTCATTTCACTAACTAGCAATTTTAACATACCATTATCCTCAACTTGGTTATTCTCCTCATTATTACTATATGAAGTTTCACCCCATTGTTGTTGGTAGTAATTCCCATCCCATTGTGTTTGTGGACAACTCCCCAGAAGGAAAGTCTTGGTGCATTTGGTAATCGTGAGAACTACTATTATATTCTACACTATTGTCTTGGTTATATCCCCATTGAGGTTGATGGAACTCTCCATATGGAGGTTCTTGATACGTTTGATAATACGGGGGACTACCACTATTGTTTTTCCATTGTGGTAGTTGGTAGCACTCGGGTTGATAATGCGCGTCATAAGTGGGTGCTTGCCAACTTGGGGAATAACTATTTTGATTTTCAAGTGTGTACCTACTATTGGTGCTTGTGTTGTATGGAGGGTAATATGGATAAGACGTGTTTATCCAAAATTTTTAAACAATAAAATTTTTATTTATTTACTTGTGAGAGAAAAAGTCCAAAGTTTATAATTTTTTTTTCTTAATTTTTTTATATATATATTTTTTAAAAGTAAGAAAAAATTGGAAATAACTTAGTAAAATCCTAACCTAGTTGCCTTCCCCGGCAACGGCGCCAAAACTTGACACGACTAAAAAGTTGTGCGCTCTTGTGCAACACCCAAGTGTAGGTGATCGTGCAAGTAATACTGGATAAGTCCAGGTCGATCCCACAGGGAAGGAATAGGGAGAATGTTTACTAAGTTACAACCTAAAGAAAAGGAAAAGAAAATAAGAATGTTGGGAGTGGATGTTCTAACGAATCCTAATTAATTAAATTAAACTAAATAATAAACTGAACATAAAGAAACATAACTAATTAAATAAATAAACTAAAGGTCTTGGAAATACGAGAATCCACATTGATCCTAACCATCTACCATGCATACTCACTAACGTTCTATGGAGTTCATTCCTCTTCAGTATAAATCCGTATTTTTCTAAAGATATAGAATCAATAGCCCTTTCATGACCGGGACTACATCATCACAGTTGATTTAAAATACATGGAAGACGGTTTAAAACAATGGTTATTACTTGCACTCTAAATGGTGTTAGCATTCAAAGTGGTTTTCAAAAGTCATTGAAGAAAAGGCCTTAAGGCTTTAAGTTCTACAAACTGTTGTGACAAACTGAGCATATAGGGACAATTTGATGACAGATTTCTAAAATAGAAAGTCATGGAATACTTAAAAGAATCATATCAAGAATTAACATGTTCGATCGATCGAAGCGCTCTCGATCGATCGGACAGCTTCATCCTTCAATCGATCGAAATTCATTCAATCGCTTGACTATGGCCCTAGTTTGATCGATCGAAATACCTTCAATTGATCGAGCCCAAGGTTTCTAAAGATTGCATGGCAGAGGTTAAGAATCAATATTTCATCGCATATTTCCAATGTCTAAACTACGGAAACATGATTAAACTAATACAGGAATAACAAACTAGAGTAATCATAGCATATAAACTAATAACAATCAAATAACAAGGATTGAAAAGAAAAACCTGGATATAATCTGATAAAAACATGAAATCCACTCGAATCTTCAATAATCTTCAATAAATCAATGGAAAAGAGGAAAAATAATATGAATCTAACCTAACCTACTCCTAATCTAACCCTAAAACTACCCTAAACTGCTATTTTTTGCGTTCTGGAGCGTCCTCCCTTCGTCTGGCGTCAAAACGACTTATATATAGGGTTTCCACAGAGTTTACGCAACTTTTAGGTGAATATAAAGTTTGATCGATCGAGCTTAGTTCGATCGATCGAAGGTTCGATCGATTGAACTTTCCTCAATCGCTTGAACTTCTCTGATTTTGACAGCTCTGCGCACAGATGGGAGAATGGCCATAACTTTTCACTCCGACCTCAGATTGACCTCCTGTTTGCGGCCACACGACCGTAACTAAAAGATCTACATTTCATATCTCTGGGAAAATCTTCCAAATCTGAAGTCTTCATTGTCAAAAATGGCGTTTCCCCAGCTTCTTCTATTATTCTCTTCACCAGAATCACTTTTCTTTAGCTCCACTTCATTGATTTACATCCTAATACCTATAAAACAATGCAAAAACATATGTTTTAGCATTAACACAATAAAAAGAACATTGTTATTAGAATGCACCTAAATGTAGGGACTTTGGGGATAAAAGTATACATAAAATACCACATAATACGCTATGAATGTGCACTTTTCACCTCGAATCAACATTCTAATCTATTCCAAGAGTGTTGAAGATCACGAGCAGTATTTGCGATTAGCCTTACAACGATTACGTGAAAAGAGATTGTTCGGCAAATTGAAGAAGTGTGAGTTCTGGTTGATAGAGATTTCTTTTCTTGGAAATATAGTGTCGGCAAAAGGAATTTCTATAGATCCCCAGAAGATAGAAGTAGTTACCAATTGGTTGAGGCCGACGAATGTGACAGAGATCTGAAGTTTCCTCGGATTGGCTGGTTATTATCGGAGGTTTGTAAAAGATTTTTTACGTATTGCAGTGCCAATGACACACTTGATGAGGAAAGATGTTGCTTTTGCATGGAGTCCGAAATGTGAAGAAAGTTTTCAAGAATTGAAAGGTCGATTAGTGAAGGCACCAATCTTCGCCGTTCCAACAGGGACTGGAGGGTTTAGTATATACAGTAATGCTTCGTATAGAAGTTTAGGTTGCGTTCTTATGCAAGGTGACAAGGTCATTGCCTATGCATCAAGACAACTTAGATCGCACGAGAAGAACTATCCGACACATGATCTAGAGTTGGCCGCCATGATTTTTGCATTGAAGATTTGGCGTCATTATCTATACGGGGAGAAATGTGAGATTTATACAGACCATTTTGAAATACTTGCTCATACAACGAGATTTGAACATGAGGCAAAGGAGATGGCTAGAGTTGATGAAGGACTATGATTTGTCAATTCAATATCATCCGGGGAAGGCGAATGTCATCGTCGATGCTCTTAGTCGTAAAGTACCAACCAACACAGCCTTGGACGTGACTTCTCAGAGAGAATTGATTAGAGATATGGAAAATCTAGAACTTGAAGTGGTTTCGAGGATTGAAAGTGACTTGATGTTGACGATTGTGGCACAACCACTCTTGATTCACGAGATTACGGAGAAACAACTTCAAGATGTGGCTTTGAAGAAGATTTGTGAGGAGCAACCAGGTTTTGTTTTGGAGAATAATGTTTTGAGATTGAGGGGTACAATTTGTGTACCTGCTAAGAAGGAGTTGAAATAGAACATTCTAGAGGAAGCACACAATACAAAGTATACCGTTCATCCGGGAAGCACCAAGATGTATAGAGATTTGAGACATGTTTATTGGTAGCCGAGAATGAAGAGAAAAATAGCACGCTACATTTAACGTTGTATGAGTTGTCAACAAGTGAAGGCCGAACGCCAAGTACCTTCTGGAGTGTTACAACCGTTACCGATAGTCGAGTGGAAATGGAAACACATTATAATGGACTTTGTAAGTGGGTTTCTAAGATCTAAGAGATCGAATACTATCATTTGGGTGATTGTTGACCGTTTGACGAAGTCGTCGCACTTCCTACAACTTCAAACAACTAAGCCGATGACGTTAGCTAAGTTGTATATCCGCGAGATTGTGAGACTACATGGTATTCCAGTTTCTATTGTTTCAAATAGAGATAGTAGTTTTACATCGAAATTTTGGAGAGCCTTGCAAGAAACAATGGGTACCAAATTGCATTTCAATACCGGTTTTCATCCTCTGACCGATGGTCAATCGGAAAGAGTAATCCAGATTTTGGAAGACATGCTTCGTTTATGTGTACTTGATTTTCAGGGTGATTGGAAAGATCACTTGCCATTAATTGAGTTCGCGTATAACAACAGTTTCCAGTCGAGTATTGGGATGACTCCTTATGAAGCTTTGTATGGTCGAGTATGTCGTTCACCGATTAGTTGGACGGAAGTCGTAGAAAGAATGATTGAAGAGCCAAAAATTGTACAAGAGACAACGGAAAAGATAAAGGTGATTCGACAACGGTTACTGACAAACATTGAATATTGCACATTTATGTGCCAATATAATAGACATAATGCTCATTTAATCCCCCAAATTCCTAGTTTTACATGCATATTTGAATTAATATAATTTAATGGTGATGTCACTCAAATGCGTGTAAATATGTGTTTTTACATATTTTATATGTTTAGGTAAAAATGAAGTGAAATAAATGGAAGAAAAGAAGTAGCAACCACACCATAATATATTCATATGAATAGTAAAAATTTTGAAAAAAACGTCCAAAGGAACAAAAAAAAAAAAAAAAGATGAAAGAGACGGAAAATGACATCCAATCTTAGCTTGGATGTCAGTTGATTTTTTAAACAAGTTTTTGTTTCTTCTTCTCTTTATGTGCAGGATTTCAACACATTGTCAGAGAAGGCGAAGAAAAACTGAGGCGCGAAGAAGAAAAAAAATTAGCAGATGACGAACGCGGTGATGAATTTTCATCGCAGTTCGTCTATAAAAGGAAAGGAGAAGACAGAGAAGAAAAAAAAACAGCTTCACAAGCAACACACAAGAAGCTCCACAAGCAACAATCACTGTTAGGGAGAGAATAGTTTAGGGGAGGTTATCATGTGAGCACTTTATATTGTCCCTAGAAATAGGAAACTTTAATTTTTCTTTGCCTTTTCTAGTTCTAGTAGTTGTAAAATTTTACTTTTATGTAATTGATGATTTCATTTTCAAAAATATGTAGCAAAACTTTGTGTACTATATTTCTTAAATTTAAAATATTTGTTTTCATGTATGACCTTTGTCATTTTGTGGTAGTAAAAATAGTGCTATTTAAATTTAGATTTAATATTTTTAGTCTAGTAGTACTTGTAGTTGTCCCCTAAAATAATTTGAAACTCCAAATTTTCAGTTTTTATAGCAATATTTTTATCCACTAGAAGACATATTTTGCGATTAAATGCCAGATTTCTTAGCCACGTAGTTGTTGTAATCACCTACCAAAGCCCAAGCACACCATATTCATATCTCACTCCAAAGTAGATTTGGATTTGGTTTGGCCTTATTTGTGTTCTTGGAGTTCAACCACTGTGACCCCACAAGAATCCAAAGTCAAAGGTTTAGTATTTTATTTTTGGTTCATTATTTCCATTTATGTATATTTTATTAGCCTAGTTGTACTAAACTTTGCTATTTTGCAGATTCCACAAATTCAACCCCAGCTCATGTTAAGTAAAGAAAATAATATAATAATATTAGTTTTCACTCTTACCTTGGTTTTACAACTTTAATTTTAATTGGACGGTGATTGCGTGCATCTATTTAATTTATCTTTAAATTTTATTTGGAAGACAGTTTCAATTCCAAAATAGTAGGCTAAAACTTTAATTGGGGATATGTAATAAAAACTTAGAAACCACAACTTCTGTGCACTAATCTTAAATGGGTAAATTTATCTAGATGGGTTGTTTTTCCATTTATGGCAAAAAATATCTATGTATCTATAGTTTATGACCATTTAACATGTTTATATACTATGGCTATATTGGGCTCAAAAGAGTACATATTTGAAATAAAAAGCCTAATTATGTGGATTGTCAAACTATGCCTTTTGTCATAAAAAACACCTAGCATACTCAAACAACTCATATGACAAAGTTAATATATCAAATATGTGTTTATATATATTTCTATCCAATAATGGATAGGCAATTGTGTAGTGGCAGAGTGGTGGGGACTGGACGCCGAATAACCCACGTCCGCGGCGGGGCACGGTTCGAACCTGGCTACTGCCCAATTGCCTTTTTATTTTTCTTTAAACCAAACGACATCGTTTCATATCAAACCTGACACACTTGATATGACCCTGACTAGTAAACTTTATTTTTAAATAAAGAATGACTCTGCAGTCTTAAATGCCAAATCCTTTTCAAATGCACAAAAGTTGTGGGATCTAGTGTTGGTTTGCATATTCCCAATTCCTTTAAATCATTTCCCCCTAGTTTATTAATATTTCCTGTTTTATAATAGTTTTTGCTTAAATATCTGTATTATTTCCATCTTTCGCTATTATTAAATATAAAAAGTTTTTCTCATAAAAATTTAGCTTTTATTTATTTTTCTTCATTTTCTTAATAGTATCTTAGTCAAATTATTTTGCACTGTGAAAATCTTTACCGTAAACTAATTAGGAAAAAAATAGCTTTAATTACTTTTATTGCAAAAATATAAAAATTAGTAGTTTAGTAAAACCCCACAAAAATCCATCATCTTTTATTTTCTTTTTAGTGACAAAATAGTTATCTACTTAACTTTATAAAATTTTATTCCGTTTCTTGTGGGTTCGACCTGGACTTCCAGAACTTTATTACTTGTACGATCACCTACACTTGGGTGTGATAAGAAAACGTGTCAATAGGATGTCGTCAAGTTTTTGGCGCCGTTGCCGGGGAACGGTTAATAAATAAATAAATATAAAGTTAGGTTTAAAACTATTTTTCCTATTATATCTATATCTATATATATACTTATTCTACCTTAGAAATAATCTAGTTTTCTTTTTAAGAAAAAATGATAACATAAAAAAAATATTAAATTTAAAAAAAAAAGGAAAGCATTTATATACATATATAAGTCTATCTTCTAAAAAAAAAAAGAACCTAATATTATAAAAATTATAAAATAAAAAAAAAGAGTTTTATTTTTACTTAGCTAATAATAATAATAATAATAATAATAATATTATTATTATTATCAGTTAGTTTTCACTTACTTCTTATGTCCTTAGATACTACTGAGGCTTTATATCAAGTACCACATAATTATAATATTTCTAGTGAATCATCTAGTATACAGTTTCCTAGAATCATGACTGAAATTGAAGGTATAGAAGGAATAGCTGATGATGCTCATAGTGAGCAGGGGAAAACTATACCACAATTTGTTTTAGCAGAACATGAACAACGTCCTTTACGTGATTTATTTACCCCAGAAAGAAACATCACTCCTTCTTGTATCACTCTACCTAGACATACATGAAATTTTCACTTTAGACATGGCATGATTCCACTATTACCAACTTTCCATGGAATGGGGTCAGAACGTGTGTCACACCCCAACCCACCCCCGGTGGATTAGGACACGTGTAACAAGAGTAACCGCACCCAAATTACACTAATAAACATTAAACCTTGTTAGTTATTAAGGAAAAACATGATTTAAATCATCAGAAAAGAGCTTACTGTGCCAAAAACAGACCCAAGGGTAAAATGATCATTAATAAAGTATATCAAATTTTATACCAAAAGATAGATTTACGAGTCCCGGTTCCAACGCAAAAAACGACGCGCGAATCCGAATTTTCTAGAAAGAGTTATGCGTGTTTCCGTAAAAGCGGACATGCTGTGAAAATTGCATGCGGATCGATCCGCGAAAAGGGCGGATCGATCCATCTTCTCATTTTGCTAGCAGAATGTCCCCGAAAAAGGCCGGATCGATCCCTTCATTAACCCGGATCGATCCGGGCTTCCCAGAACTTGTTTTTACTTTTAAAAACACTGTCAAAACCTATCCAACTCATACCCAAACCAAACCAAACTTCTTGGGACATTAAGAAAACATTTCAAACACATTCATAAACATGTTTAAGCATTACCCAAGCATGTATCACATGTCCACAACCAAAATTTGATCAAAATCATTCATGAACTCAACTCTTTTTGAATCAAAATAAGCTTTTCAACTTTGAAATTCTATTCTCATCCAAAATACACGAAACTTGCTAGACATGGATCCAATGATACAACTAGCATTATGAGCACTAAAGGAACATGTCCAAAACACTAGCGACACATCCGGACTTGCCGAGATGATCAACCCATTACTTGCACCACACTTGAGCAAAACAAGAGATATTACACATTAGTTTCCAAATTCACTTTCACTTTCCAAAATACAAGTTTTAGGATTCAAACTCTTTTTCTACAACCCAAATATGAACATTAACATAAAAGAAACCATAATTTACATCATTTTACAAGTTCAAAAGAAGTTCACAAACATGAGGCTCAAATCTCCCCCATCTCTCCCATCTCTCCCGTCTCTCCTCATCTCTCCCGTCCACAAGTCAAGACTTCAAGCCTCAAGTCGAGAACCTCAAGCCACTAGTTACATTATAACATAAGTTTAAAACGTATCTACAAGTTCGCCCAAGACATGAGTTAACTATACATCTCCAAACCATAAGTTGCATTAGGAAACTTAAATATCTAGATTTATAAACATATCAACACACATCTCATAACCCCCATGCCCAACTTGTCGTTTTGATCATTTTCCTTCCTCCTCCCGTGCCGTACCTGCGGTGGTTATTCAATAACCACAACAGAAAATAGCATTTGTTTAAGCTTTCGCTTAGTGAGTAAACTAATCACATGTATGAATATAATGTCATATTCAATGCACAAATCAACAATTAACATATCATTTAGTCTCCAAAGACCAAATATCAATTCACCGTGTCGTCGCTCTTGCCTTTTTGCCCTTATGTGCATATAGCACCTCTAATTCACACAATCTCACACACCCTTCCACAGCTGGGTCGCAACTCACACACCTTTACACAGTTAGTGTGGTGAGTACCCTTACACCGTTGGGTTTTTCCACTTCTCCTTATTATGGAGTAAATCCACGGTGAATTAACATAAGGCTTTCTTCAACCCACATAAGCACATAATCACATCATCATCTCAGCATGGTAATTCACACACCATTTAACACATATTAACTTCCAATTTTAAGTAAACTAGCCAAACCCACATAAATCAACATGTTCATATATACCCAATTCTCATGTCCATGCTCTAATTTACAAGAATTCAACAAACTAACATGTAAATTAACACATTTAACATGATTTACATTCAGCCCATGGATTAGAGTCACTCACCTCACAAATTTCTCCAATTAAAAGCCTAGAACCCCAAATTCCTTGCAAATTTTAGCTCTAATTAACTCCAATGATATTCCTACATACAAATATCATGTATATATATCGTCACCTCAAAGAGGGTCGCGGAAAAACGTTAACGAAACTGAAAATGAAAGGTATAGAGACGATCCTCTCACCTCCACGAGTCCGAATACGATCTCGGTTCGCGAAACGGTGTACCGACGGCGACGAAACGGCAAGACGACGGAGTCGACGGAGTTTCCGTCAATGGCCGAGATTTACTTCTCCTGCAATTCTTTTCTCTATATTGATATATGGAGAAGATGATGAGTCACTCAAGAGGTGTCAACCTCTTGAGCCTCCTAGCCAAGTTTTAGTTTATTTCCGTTTACACCCCCAACATTTCTTTGAACTTTATTATGAAATCCCCTAACCAATTGTATTAACTATCCAATTATTTAATGAGTGTTTGTCTAAGTTCCGTATGGGTCCCAACGTGGATCCCACATATTTTATGAAATTGCTATCGCACCTACTAATTTAGATCGTTTTCACTTATACCCTTATTTGGGTGTCTAAATCAATACCAAATGCTACACATATATCAACATATAATATAAAAGCATTTAAGCAATTATTCATGTAATCACATAAAATGCATTTAATCATGTAACATGCAAATTACCAATTTACCCTTTGCTGGGTTCCATTTTCAAACCTGTCCCTCTTCACTGGGACTTTTCCATGGGCGAGTCCAAGCCTCCCCTTAATCCATTTTATACACTAATTATATCAATTAATGCATGTTAAGTTAATAATTAACCCTTTCTCCGGGTACGGGTGTTACATTTCTCCCCCTCTAAAAAGAAGTTTGGTCCCCAAACTTTGCGTACTCAAGTTTCAACCACTCATAGATGTTCTTCCCACACTCCAATTTTTTTCATCTTCTAATTATCGTCTCAACTACATACTCTAGTAACTATACCTGTCGCCTCTTTATCTGTGGTGGCTATCCCTGCGGTTGTGAGTTGAAAATATCTAGCTCCTCTTTGTTCTCTTCCCATCGGCTGTTGCACAGATCCTTGGGTTGTTGCACTTGACACAAAAGTACCCGAACCTCCTTGTTGTTTATTAGGACATTCCCGCGCTCGATGACCCGGTTGATCACATATATAACAATTACCCTTAATTACCATACTCCGATTTGGACAGTTCCTCGCGATATGTCCGAGTTCTTGACAAGCATTACAAGTTATCGTTTGATAGCATTTTCCCCAATGTTGTTTATTACACGTGGAACACCACGGTCTCTCCTCACTTGAATCACTACTTACCGATTGATTTCCAGAGTTTTGTCTTTTGAAACTTTCATGTTCACTATACTGGCTTGGCCCCAACCTCTTGTTTTGTTGGCTCGGTGGTGGTAGCAGGCTTGGATTGAACCCAAGGTCTCTTTCCGCAATGGAAGCAATGTCTAGTGCCCCGGCGTAAGTCTGAGGTCGAAATACTGTTACTCGCCCCCGGATATCACTTTTAAGTCCTGCCACAAACTTTCTCGCTTTCACCTTTTCATTTGTTATCATGTCTCCAGCAAACCTTCCCAAACTTGTATATTGTGCCGAGTACTCTCTAACCGACATCCCACCTTGTGTTAACTCCATGAACTCTTGAGCTTTTTGGTCCTTGAAGGACTCCGGGAAGTATTGCTCGTTGAATACCTCTAGGAACTGTTCCCAAGTGGTTGGTTGACCTGGGCCCAGCTTGGTACGCCACCAATACTGCGCCTCATCCTTCAACGTGTCAGCTGCAAATAAAACTTGTTGCTCTTCTGTACATGGTAGCACTCTAAAAATCTTCTCCATGTCCGAAATCCAAAAGTTTGCCCTCATCGGATCGGCTTCCCCACGGAATATTGTTGGCTTTTGCTTGTGAAATTTTGAAATAGTTACAACTTCCTCCCTCGGGTTTGGATTTGGTTGTACCAGCCTTTCCTCAACTACACGTGTTTCTGCCACTCGGACTAATCCTTCAATTGCCCTTTCAACTCTTTCCATACGGTTTGAGTTCTCACCTCCAGACATTTTGCTTAACACCCACACATATTATACACTCACGTTACTTTAAATAACTCCATGGCATGCTAATCAACATTTAAAAGCATGCTAAATAAACGTGTATGCATGTTTATGCAACTACGTGTTGTTGTGTGCACACTACGCGTCGTATACGTCTCTCGTCCCCAAAGGCTCTAACTATTGCTCTGATACCAAAAATTGTCACACCCCAACCCACCCCCGGTGGATTAGGACACGTGTAACAAGAGTAACCGCACCCAAATTACACTAATAAACACTAAACCTTGTTAGTTATTAAGGAAAAACATGATTTAAATCATCAGAAAAGAGCTTACTGTGCCAAAAATAGACCCAAGGGTAAAATGATCATTAATAAAGTATATCAAATTTTATACCAAAAGATAGATTTACGAGTCCCGGTTCCAACGCAAAAAACGGCGCGCGAATCCGAATTTTCTAGAAAGAGTTATGCGTGTTTCCGTAAAAGCGGACATGCTGTGAAAATTGCATGCGGATCGATCCGCGAAAAGGGCGGATCGATCCATCTTCTCATTTTGCTAGCAGAATGTCCCCGAAAAAGGCCGGATCGATCCCTTCATTAACCCGGATCGATCCGGGCTTCCCAGAACTTGTTTTTACTTTTAAAAACACTGTCAAAACCTATCCAACTCATACCCAAACCAAACCAAACTTCTTGGGACATTAAGAAAACATTTCAAACACATTCATAAACATGTTTAAGCATTACCCAAGCATGTATCACATGTCCACAACCAAAATTTGATCAAAATCATTCATGAACTCAACTCTTTTTGAATCAAAATAAGCTTTTCAACTTTGAAATTCTATTCTCATCCAAAATACACGAAACTTGCTAGACATGGATCCAATGATACAACTAGCATTATGAGCACTAAAGGAACATGTCCAAAACACTAGCGACACATCCGGACTTGCCGAGATGATCAACCCATTACTTGCACCACACTTGAGCAAAACAAGAGATATTACACATTAGTTTCCAAATTCACTTTCACTTTCCAAAATACAAGTTTTAGGATTCAAACTCTTTTTCTACAACCCAAATATGAACATTAACATAAAAGAAACCATAATTTACATCATTTTACAAGTTCAAAAGAAGTTCACAAACATGAGGCTCAAATCTCCCCCATCTCTCCCATCTCTCCCGTCTCTCCTCATCTCTCCCGTCCACAAGTCAAGACTTCAAGCCTCAAGTCGAGAACCTCAAGCCACTAGTTACATTATAACATAAGTTTAAAACGTATCTACAAGTTCGCCCAAGACATGAGTTAACTATACATCTCCAAACCATAAGTTGCATTAGGAAACTTAAATATCTAGATTTATAAACATATCAACACACATCTCATAACCCCCATGCCCAACTTGTCGTTTTGATCATTTTCCTTCCTCCTCCCGTGCCGTACCTGCGGTGGTTATTCAATAACCACAACAGAAAATAGCATTTGTTTAAGCTTTCGCTTAGTGAGTAAACTAATCACATGTATGAATATAATGTCATATTCAATGCACAAATCAACAATTAACATATCATTTAGTCTCCAAAGACCAAATATCAATTCACCGTGTCGTCGCTCTTGCCTTTTTGCCCTTATGTGCATATAGCACCTCTAATTCACACAATCTCACACACCCTTCCACAGCTGGGTCGCAACTCACACACCTTTACACAGTTAGTGTGGTGAGTACCCTTACACCGTTGGGTTTTTCCACTTCTCCTTATTATGGAGTAAATCCACGGTGAATTAACATAAGGCTTTCTTCAACCCACATAAGCACATAATCACATCATCATCTCAGCATGGTAATTCACACACCATTTAACACATATTAACTTCCAATTTTAAGTAAACTAGCCAAACCCACATAAATCAACATGTTCATATATACCCAATTCTCATGTCCATGCTCTAATTTACAAGAATTCAACAAACTAACATGTAAATTAACACATTTAACATGATTTACATTCAGCCCATGGATTAGAGTCACTCACCTCACAAATTGCTCCAATTAAAAGCCTAGAACCCCAAATTCCTTGCAAATTTTAGCTCTAATTAACTCCAATGATATTCCTACATACAAATATCATGTATATATATCGTCACCTCAAAGAGGGTCGCGGAAAAACGTTAACGAAACTGAAAATAAAAGGTATAGAGACGATCCTCTCACCTCCACGAGTCCGAATACGATCTCGGTTCGCGAAACGGTGTACCGACGGCGACGAAACGGCAAGACGACGGAGTCGACGGAGTTTCCGTCAATGGCCGAGATTTACTTCTCCTGCAATTCTTTTCTCTATATTGATATATGGAGAAGATGATGAGTCACTCAAGAGGTGTCAACCTCTTGAGCCTCCTAGCCAAGTTTTAGTTTATTTCCGTTTACACCCCCAACATTTCTTTGAACTTTATTATGAAATCCCCTAACCAATTGTATTAACTACCCAATTATTTAATGAGTGTTTGTCTAAGTTCCGTATGGGTCCCAACGTGGATCCCACATATTTTATGAAATTGCTATCGCACCTACTAATTTAGATCGTTTTCACTTATACCCTTATTTGGGTGTCTAAATCAATACCAAATGCTACACATATATCAAAATATAATATAAAAGCATTTAAGCAATTATTCATGTAATCACATAAAATGCATTTAATCATGTAACATGCAAATTACCAATTTACCCTTTGCTGGGTTCCATTTTCAAACCTGTCCCTCTTCACTGGGACTTTTCCATGGGCGAGTCCAAGCCTCCCCTTAATCCATTTTATACACTAATTATATCAATTAATGCATGTTAAGTTAATAATTAACCCTTTCTCCGGGTACAGGTGTTACAACGTGCTTATCTTCATATTCGTGAATTTGAAGAAGTTTGTAGTACGTTCTCTGATCCAAGCTGTCCTATTGAAATAATCCGTCTTAAGCTTTTTCCTTTTTCTTTAAAAGATAAAGCTAAAGCTTGGCTTTTATCTCTCCGTCCTGGATCTATAACTTCATGGCATGATATGAATGAAGCATTTCTAAAAAAATTCTATCCAAAAAATTTAACTAATAGCATGATGCGTCAAATTAAACTTTTTACTCAAAAAGAAAAGGAACCATTCCCTGAAGTTTGGGAACGTTTTAAAGATCTCCTACTAGCTTGTCCACATCATGGATTTGAAAAATTGCGTCTAATTAATTTTTTTTTATGAAGGATTAGAACCAAAATCAAAGAAATTGGTTGAAACTATGTGTCAAGGAGAATTTTTAAGTAAAACTGCCGATGAAGCTGAATCATATTTTGATTGGCTTAGCGAAAATGCTTCCCAATGGGAAAAAGAAGAAATTGGTAGGACAGAAAAAGCTAAAAGTTTATACCAATTACAATCAGAAGATGAATTAACACTGAAATATGAAGAATTAGCACGTAAAGTAGAAGCTATAACAGTAGAAAAAAATAATCTACCTAAGAAGAAAAGAGAACTTTGTGACAGTTGTCATACTTTAGGACACTCAGTAAATGAATGTCCTAATAGTTCAAATTGTCAGGAAACAGCTCCAGCAGAGATAAACACTGTGAATAATTATAGGAGTCCCCAAAACGCCTATGGTAATTCATACCAATCTAACTGGAGAAATCCTCCAAATCATATGTATACAAAAGAGGGTATTCTACAATTTCAAACTCAACATCAACATCCTCAAAATAATCAATATTTACCTCCTCCGCCTCAATTTCAACAAACACAAAATACATATCCTAATGCACAACAAAATTCTAATGTTTATGTGCCTCCGCACAAGAAAGTGCAAGAAGAGCCTTTACAGTCTATGATGCAACAATTAATACAAATCATGGGAAAACTACAAACATCTGTGGATAGGATTAATAATCAACACGATTTTAAAGGAAAAGGCATTTTTCCTGCCCAACCACAACCGAATCCAAGGGGACAACCACAAGGTGATCCCTCAACTTCTCGTAATAATCAACATGAACAAGTAAAAGCTATAACTGTACTAAGAAGTGGTAAGGCCGTTGGACAAGAAATTTCACCTTCTTTAGAAGAAATTGAGCATACAAATAAGGAAGATAATATGATAGAAATTGAGGAAGAAATAAATGAAGATAAAATTACTGATGAAGTTGAAGTTGAAACCCTTGAAAAGCAACAAATTTTTCAAGAAATTGAAACATCTGATTTACCAGTGGAAAAAGAAACAGAGGAAACTCCCGAATATTCTCCTCAAATTCCTTATCCACAACGTTTAAGACAACACCAAAATGATAAGAATCGGGAATAATTAGAATTATTTAAACAAGTGCATATTAATATTCCTCTCTTAGATGCAATTAATCAAGTACCTGCTTATGCAAAATTCTTAAAAGATTTATGTACTGTCAAACGTAAGCAAAATGTACGAAAGGATGCGTATTCTGCTGACTTCGTTGAAGAAATTAATTCCATCGTACAACATAATTTACCAACAAAATTTAAAGATCCAGGTACACCAACAATATCGTGTATTATTGGAAATCACAAAATTAATCACGCACTCCTTGACTTAGGAGCTAGTGTGAACTTGCTTCCGTATTCTGTTTATCAAGAACTTGGATTAGGTGAGCTAAAGCCTACTCGCATGGTATTACAACTTGCTGATAGATCTACAAAATACCCACGAGGAATTCTGGAAGATGTTCTTGTCAAAGTTGAAAATTTTATTTTCCCAGTAGATTTTGTCATCCTTGACACAGAACCAGTATTAGATACTAATGTGCAAATACCAGTCATTTTTGGAAGGCCCTTCTTGGCTACCATTGATGCCACTATTCGAATCCGCAGTGGTATGATGACTGTAGTATTTGGAAATATGACTCTAAATATTAAAGTTTTTTCTAATCCACAACATCAAGAAGAAGATGAGAATATTGAAGAAGTTCATGCTATTGAATCTCTATCACGAGAATATTTTAACTTGACTTGTTACAATGATCCAGTAGAATCTGTTATTAATAACTCTATTCAGAAGTTAGACAGTAATAATCTACAAGAACATCTCATGAGTCAAGTATGTTTTAATGAAGATTAAACAGAAGAAATAATTCAAGAAGCAAGGTGGACCACATATTTTGAACCTTTACCACCAAAGACTATATTAACACTTCCATCTAATTTACAAACTCCACAGTTGGAATTAAAAGAACTCCCTAAAGAGCTTAAATATGCTTTCCTTAATAATAATAATACTTATCCCGTAATTATATCATCTTTTCTAGACTCTAGTCAAGAAAATAAACTCATTAGTATGCTTTAGAAGCATAAAAGTACCATTGGTTGGAGTATAGCAGATTTAAAAGGAATAAGCCCTTCAATATGCACTCACAATATATATCTTGAAGAAAATGCTAAAACCTCAAGAGAAATGCAAAGAAGACTTAATCCGATTATGCAAGAAGTAGTTAAGAAGGAAGTTCTCAAGCTACTCGACATGGGCATTATATATTCAATATCCGATAGTAAATGAGTAAGTCCAACACAAGTTGTGCCAAAGAAAGCAGGAATTACAGTTGTTCCAAATTTAAAGGGAGAATTAATTCCCACTCGTGTCACTACTGGATGGCGTGTATGCATACACTACAGAAAACTCAATGTTGTAACTCGTAAGGATCACTTTCCTTTACCTTTTATGGATCAAATGTTAGAAAGAATAGCGGGTCATAAGTATTACTGTTTTCTAGATGGTTATAGTGGTTACAATCAAATAGAGATTGCACCAGAAGATCAGGAAAAAACTACTTTCACATGTCCATTTGGAACTTTCGCCTATCGCCGAATGCCCTTTGGTCTTTGCAACGCACCTGTGACCTTTCAAAGGTGTATGCTAAGTATTTTCAGCGATATGGTAGAAAAGAATTTAGAAGTTTTTATGGATGATTTTTCAATTTTTGGCAAATCCTATGATGATTGCCTTAGCAATCTTCAGAAAGTTCTCCAAAGATGTGAGGAAAAAAGCTTAGTTTTAAATTGGGAAAAATGTCATTTTATGGTAACTAAAGGTATTGTCTTAGGACACATTATTTCTGAAAATGGGATACAGGTAGACAAAGCTAAAATAGATCTTATCGCTAATTTACCTATTCCCAAGAATGTAAAAGACATCCGTTCATTCTTAGGACATGCAGGTTTTTATCGCCGATTCATAAAAAATTTCAGTACTATTTCCAGACCTTTATGTCAATTATTGGCCAAAGACACACCTTTTGAATGGACTAAAGAACGTCAAAACTCCTTTGAGCAATTAAAAGAGCATCTCACTACTGCACCTATTATGCAATCTCCTGATTGGAGTTTACCATTTGAATTAATGTGTGATGCTAGCGACTTTGCCATTGGAGCTGTCCTAGGGCAGAGAAAGGATAAAAAGGCATCAATTATATACTACGCTAGTAGAACTCTGGATAGTGCTCAAATGAACTACTCAACTACTGAAAAAGAATTGCTAGCCGTGGTATTCGCCCTTAATAAATTTAGGCAATACTTGATTGGTTCCCCTATTGTCTGTTTTACTGACCACTCAGCTCTTAAATATCTTATTTCAAAGAAAGACAGTAAGCCTATGTTTATTAGGTGGATACTCCTATTATAGGAATTTAATTTAATAATCAAAGACAAAAAAGGAGTAGAAAATGTGGTAGTTGATCACTTATCCCGCCTCACTTTTGAAGACAATACTAGTGAACCCTTACCTATTCAAGACTCTTTTCCTGATGAACAGTTATTTTCTGTGACTTCCATGCCATGGTACGCTGATCTTGTTAATTATTTAGTAACTGGAAAAATACCAAGCAATTGGTCATCATCAGATAAAAAGAGATTTCTAGCTATTGCTAGGCATTTCTACTTTGATGACCCATATCTGTTTAAATATTGTGCCGATCAGGTAATTAGGAAATGTGTTCCTAATGAAGAAATCGAAAATGTACTTTTCATGTGTCATTCGTCCTTTTGTGGAGGACATTTTTTATCTCGAGTAACTGCCATGAAAATTTTACAAAGCGGTTTATATTGGCCCACTCTATTTAAAGATTCATATTTATATTGTAAGACTTGTAACCGTTGCCAAATGTTGGGCAGTATTACGAAAAGAAATCAAATGCCAATGACCCCTATAATAACAATTGAAATATTTGATTGTTGGGGCATTGACTTTATGGGACCTTTTCCTCCATTTTGTCAATATGAATATATTTTATTAGCAGTCGAATATGTTTCAAAATGGGTAGAAGCTATTCCTACAAGAAAGAATGATCACCGTACAGTTATTGCATTTTTAAAAGATAATATACTTTCTCGATTTGGAACTCCAAAAGCAATAATAAGTGATCAAGGAACTCATTTCTGTAACAAGCCATTTGAAAAATTAATGAAAAGATAAGGAGTGACCCATAAGGTGTCAACTGCATACCATCCACAAACAAATGGACAAGCTGAATTAGCTAATAGGCATATTAAGCATATTCTCGAAAAAAACTGTTGATTCTAATCGTAAAGACTGGTCTTCAAAATTAACAGATGCTTTGTGAGCTTATAGAACTGCTTATAAGGCCCATTTAGGGATGTATCCATACAGACTTGTTTATGGAAAACCTTGTCACCTACCAGTAGAATTAGAACATAAAGCATATTGGGCTACTAGAACTTTAAATTGTAATATTGAAGAGGGGGGGGGGGGGGGGGGGGGGGGGGGGAATTTTAAGAAAATTACAATTAAGTGAGCTTGAAGAAATTCGTAAAGACGCATATGATAATGCTCGAATTCATCAAGCAAGAACTAAAATGTATCATAATAAGAATCTTTTGCGCAAAAGATTTACCCCTGCGCAAAAAGTTCTATTATATGACTCAAGACTATTCTTTTTAGAGGAAAGATGAAATCTCGATGGACTGGTCCATATATTGTAAAAAATGTTTATCCTTATGGAACTGTCGAGATTGAAGACCCTAAAGATGAAAATACATTTAAAGTTAATGGACATAGATTAAAGTCATTTTTAGAAGGATTTGAACCTGAGTTGGAGTCCATTCCTTTGGATGACCCCAACTATAATGCTGTTTAATATCTTAAAACATAATTGGTATAGGACATAGTGTATCAGAGTATTTATATTTTCATAAGTCCTATACTCTTAATTAGATAACTTTTTTATATATAAGTTAATTTGGTCATTATTATTCTATCATGTCTTTTTGTATTTTTTTTTTTTACAGGTGTTATCCTTAGCTTTTTTTTTCCTCATCTCACTCATTGAGGACAATGTCAGACTCAGTTGGGGGGGACGGTTTCACGATTAACACCTGTTTGTTTATTTTATCTTTAGTTCATAAAAAAAATTAATCTTTTTAGAAAGAGATACACTGAAAAAGAGAAAATAGCTTTATATAGGGCTTTGAGCCCTAAAAACTTTTCCCTATCTCTCTTTTTCCTCTCTTTTTCTTCTTCCTCTCATTCTCTCGCCGCGATCTCTCTCTCTCACTCTCTGCAACTCTCTCACTCTCTTCCCCCAATCTCTCGATCTCTCTCAATCTCTCATTTTTTTTTAATTTTCTTCGATCCAAAATCAAGATCCACTCTACTGATCACTAAAGGTAAGACCTATAATCCAGAGAAAAGCTTGATTTTGATTTTATTCTCTATTTTTCCAATTTTGGCTTAGTTTTTATTTTAGATTTTTATTTTTTCTCTTTTCCATTATTTAACAAAAATGATATCCATAAGTTGTAGGTACCCACGCACCAAAGAAGCTTGGAAATATCACTCGATCTACGGCCCTACCAGGTTTTCAGATTTTCATGAGACAGGTGATATTTTTCCATTTCTTTGTAAAAAAAGAAAAAAATGGACGACGCACTAGCTATTGGTCTTATGTATTTTGAACTTTACCTTGTCATTTTCTTAATTATTGTTATGATAATACTGCTGTCACGCCCCGACGTAGCATAAATATGGAAAGCGTTTAATTTCCTTTATGGACCCGTAGGTCGCGACAGTTTGAAGGATCGATTCCGTCCCAAAAACTTCTAACAACATAAAACTATTAATCAGAGTAGGGCAAACAGGGCTCATAAAAATTTTTCTAACTTATTACAACTTATGGTACGGGGTTAACTAAGGCACAGACCGCCTTAAAAAAACAATAACTTAAAGTCTATTACAGTCATCCTTATTACAAAACCAAATCATATCTTAAAGCACATAAACATAAAGCATATAAAAGTAAATTCTCTTCTCAGCAGTTGATCTCAATTAGCATAGTCATATGGTTCATCCTGATTATAACCTGCAAAGCCTGAACACGAATGTCCAGGACGCATCAACGCCGTCAGCTTCAAGAAGCTGGTGAGTATTAAAAACATAACTCTGAATGTAAAACATACTCATTTACCTTTTTCCCATTTCCATTTAAATACCACAAGTTTATATTTATGATAAAAAAAGCTCGTTTTAGAAAACAACCACAACATTATTTAAAAGATAATTTCACACATATGTGACCGTGTATGAGAACAATGCACCATCTCATCTAACCGACTCTTTTCTCTCGACAAAACCCAACAACCCTCTATCCTACTCCTGGTATCTTTGAAATACTAAGATAGCCACACTTTAGCAACGGGGCGCCAGGGAGTGTCCAGTTTGCCTCACACTTTGGTCCGGGGTACCAGGGAGTGTCCAATGCCTCACACTTTGAATACCCTAACCGCCATGCAAATACCGGGGCAACCCCCACACAGGTATCCAGACTCGAGTCATTCAGGGAGTGTCTATAGGCCACACTTTAGCACTTCCATGGGTGCCAGTGAGTGTCCAAGTTCGGCTTCACACACTTTAACGCTTCCATGGGCGTCAGGGAGTGTCCATTTTTGCCACCTTCGCATTTCAAAGACACCCTCATCCTCTTTTTCAACTCCAACCACAATCACATCCACAACCACAACCATAACCACAGCCACAATTACAACCACAACCACAACCACAACCACAACTCAAACTCATACTCTTTCCACACAATCATTACTCTTTTCCACACTATCATTACTCTTTTACACACTACCAACACTCACCATGCATGTACAACTGACTCCACATGAATGTCATCAAACTTTAAACATAAAGGAATTCACAGAATTAAAGAAATAATATGCGTACGGGGATTGAAAATTCGTAATTCATTGCCTTAATCATTTTAAACATAACTAATAGCATTCTAAAAACTGCTACTGAAATCCTCGTTTTCTGTCCAAACGGTGCAGAATCTGAGAAAATTGCATTAGACAAAAAGTGTGCAGAATCGAGTTTTGCTTGGGACAACGCGGGCAGAACCTTAAATTTCATTCGTTTTCCTAACAAAAATCTGAAAACAAAATTCTGCTACTGTTAAAATTAAAAGAGAAAATATTAGATTGAATTTCTAATATACTTTTTCTGCTACTGTAATCCTCATTTTCTGCCCAAACGGTGCAAAATCTGAGAAAATTGCATTAGACAAAAAGTGTGCAGAATCGAGTTTTGCTTGGGACAACGCGGGCAGAACCTTAAATTTCATTCGTTTTCCTAACAAAAATCTGAAAACAAAATTCTGCTACTGTTAAAATTAACTACCTAAATCAGTAAATAAGGAATGAGTTACATTTGGAGTGAGTTAGTAATACTCACCGTGATGTAGATTGAAGAAGTTGTTGAGAAAGAAATACAAGAATTAAGAATCTCCAATTTCAAGCTTGGCTATGGAGGATTGAGCTCTTCAAATTCTGAAATTATTATCTCTCTATGTGACTCTCTCAAGCTCTCTATGTTAGGAGTGTAGAATGTGTAGTGTGGTTGGGTGTATAAATACTCAAACTCCCACTTAGAAAACATTTGCCTAACATCCCACTCATTCTCCATTAATCTCCACTAATTACAAAGAAAGTGCAGCAATGATGTGTAAATATACACTTGCAATTCATAATGCTCCATTGATAATTGAAAGGGTAGGTGGAGTTGGTGTGGGTCAAGGTGTGTTTGGGAATCAAGCTTATGGCATTAGGACAACACACATACTACAAGCATTTGCCAAACAAGGCCTAAGGGAAAACTTTAGCAATAATAATTGGGTATAAAGAAATTTGTCCAATCAGTTACTCCCAAAATTCTGTGGAAGTTTAACACTGCGCGGACAGTTTTAAACCTAAACTAGTATTTTCGTGACACGGTGTTTATCACAAAAATACAGAAAATTCATTTTAACGTTAGAAATAGTTTTCTGATTTTATAAAAATACAGTTTGAGTTTAAAAGAAATAATTCCACCGTCTTGAAATACAGTTTTGAAATTTAACACAGGTATTGCAAGTTTTTATGAAAATTGCATTTTGACCCCAAAAGAAATTTCAATTATGAAATTAGTCAAGAATTAAACTTTTCACATAAGAATTAACATATAAACAGACAATATATATTAAATTTTAAATATGATAATGCAAATGATAATGAAAATTTTAAATATAATAATGCATGAAAATGCAGGTTATTACACCCTTCCCCCCTTAAACAGGATTTCGTCCCCGAAATCAAGACTAACTAGTCATGAAACAACTCCGGGTACTTCTTCCTCATATCAGCTTCAACTTCCCACGAGGCTTCATTCTCGTCATGGTGATTCCACTGAACCTTCACCAACGGGATATCCTTATTCCTCAGCTTCTTGATACTCTGATCCAAAATCTTCACAGGTCTCTCCTTGTAAGAAACGTTATGACTCGTCTCAATGTCGTCATAACTAACCACGTGCGAGGGATCTCGTATGTATTTCCTCAACATACTCACGTGAAACACGTTGTGAACCCCAGACATCTTCGGTGGTAGCGCCAGCTGATAGGCCACTTTCCCGATACGTTCCAAAATCTCAAACGGTCCAATAAAACGCGGAGCTAACTTCCCTCTCTTGAGACCAAAGCGTACTACTCCTCGTGTTGGTGAAACCTTAAGAAGTACGTGATCTCCAACACTAAACTCCAGATCTTTCCGGCGCCGATCAGCATAACTCTTATACCTGCTCTGAGCGGTTCTCATCCTTTCCTTGACCGAGGAAATCTTCTCGTTGGTTTCTCTAACCAAATCCGGTCCCAACAACTCTGTATCACCAACTTCTGCCCAACACAATGGAGAACGACACGGTCGTCCGTACAGTGCCTCGAACGGAGCCATACCGATACTCGCGTGATAACTATTGTTATAGGCAAATTCAACCAAAGGCAAGTGTGTCTCCCAAGATTCTTCAAAATCGATCACACAAGCCCTAAGCATATCCTCCATGATCTGATTAACACGCTCAGTTTGCCCATCCGTCTGAGGGTGAAAAGCAGTACTCATCTTGAGTGAAGTTCCCATAGCTTCTTGCAGACTTTCCCAAAATCCAGAAGTAAAACGTGCGTCACGGTCTGACACAATCGATACAGGTGCACCGTGAAGTCGCACAACTTGTTGTATGTACATCCGGCTCATCTTTTCCACCGGGTATGTCATACTGTAAGCAATAAAATGAGCTGACTTCGTCAATCGATCCACAATTACCCAAATAGCGTCATGATTCTGTTGCGACCTGGGCAATCCTACTACAAAATCCATCGTAATGTGCTCCCACTTCCAACCAGGAATAGGTAGCGGTTGCAACAATCCTGACGGTCTCTGATGTTCGGCCTTGACTTGCTGACACGTCAAACACTTGGATACAAACTCGGCCACATCCTTCTTCATGCCTTCCCACCAGAAATTTCTCTTCAAATCTTTATACATCTTAGTTCCTCCCGGGTGGACTGTATACCTTGATTTATGTGCTTCTTCCAGAATATCTTTTCTCAAATTCCCACAATCTGGTACACATAATCTGTCTCTGCATCGATACCCTCCGTCACTCCCCACCTTCCATTCGGTCGGGTCTTTTTCTGACATTTTTACAAACCATGTCTGAAACTTCTCATCTTCTTTCTGAGCTTCAATAACGCGGTCGATAAGAACAGGCTGTAGGATAAGACATCCAAAAAGTTGTCCTTCTCCTCTTTCAGCACTCTGTACATCGAACTCCACCAACGTCTCCAAAGCTCGCCACTCTCTAACCATTAAGGAGGCGATCGTCTCCCGAGTCTGCCTACTCAAAGCATCAGCGACCACATTAGCTTTACCAGGGTGGTATTCCAACGTGAAGTCGTAATCTTTGATCAACTCCATCCATCTGCGCTGCCTCATGTTCAACTCTTTCTGTGTGAACAAATACTTCAGACTCTTGTGATCGGAGAACAAATCAAACTTCTCACCGTAGAGATAATGTCTCCAAATCTTGAGTGCAAAAACCACTGCTGCCAACTCCAAATCATGAATAGGATAGTTCAACTCATTCGGCTTCAGCTGCCTGGATCCATAGGCTATAACTCTGTCATCTTGCATAAGTACACACCCTAGTCCTTGATATGATGCGTCACTAAAGATAGTGAACTTCTCACCAGGCTTGGGTATTGCTAGTACTGGTGCGGTAGTGAGTCTCTCTTTCAACTCTAGAAAGGCTCGCTCATGCTTCTCTGTCCATTCGAATTTCAAATTCTTCTTTGTCAACCCAGTCAATGGTGCAGCTATCTTGGAGAATCCCTCAACAAATCTCCTGTAATAGCCTGCGAGTCCAAGAAAACTCCGAACTTCTGTAGGGTTGCTTGGCCTAACCCAGTTGGATACAGCATCGGTCTTGGACGAATCCACAGAAATTCCTTGAGATGACACCTTGTGTCCCAAAAATTTCACTTCTTGCAACCAGAACTCACACTTACTGAACTTGGCATACAAGTGGTGGTCCTTAAGCGTCTGCATCGTAATCCGAAGATGTTGCTCGTGTTCTTCTCTTGACTTAGAATAGATCAAAATATCATCAATAAAGACGATGACAAACTGATCTAAATAAGGCTTGAATACTCTGTTCATCAGATCCATAAACACTGCCGGGGCGTTCGTTAATCCAAACGGCATCACCAGAAATTCATAATGACCATATCGGGTTCTGAAAGCAGTCTTAGGTATGTCTTCCTTCCGTACCCTCAACTGATGATATCCCGACCTAAGGTCTATCTTGGAAAATATCGTAGCTCCTTGTAGTTGATCAAATAAATCGTCGATCCGAGGCAAAGGATACTTGTTCTTGATTGTCGCTCGATTCAATTCTCTGTAGTCGATACACAGCCTGAGCGTCCCGTCCTTCTTCTTCACAAATAACACCGGTGCTCCCCAAGGCGATGTACTTGGACGTACAAAACCTAGGTTCTCGAGCTCTTGTACTTGTCCCTTTAATTCTAGCAGTTCTGTGGGGGCCATTCTGTAGGGAACCTTGGTAATTGGTACGGTACCCGGTATAAGCTCAATACAGAACTCTATACTTCTCTCGGGCGGTAATCCAGAAATGTCTTGAAATACTTCTTCGAAGTCCTTGACTACAGGTATAGATGATGCTGTCACCTCTGTACTGACGACTTCGATGTTGGCTAAACATCTTGTGAGGAACATATCTCCCGAAGGGTTACATTGAAAATCAAAGGGTTGATTCTCATTGTCGGAGAATGTAATTCTCTTCCTCGCACAATCCAACTTCACTTGATTCTGAGACAGCCAATCCATTCCTAGGATTATGTCGAACTCCTTCATCGATAGAACAATCAACCTCGCAGGGATTTCTCGGTCTCCTATTCTTAAGGGACAATCCTTGCACACATGTCCTAAACTGACCGCAGCTCCTATTGGTGATGTAGCCTTCAAAGCTTTCTCTAAGCGATGAGGTAAGATACCCAATCTCCGAATTGTATTAACAGATATGAATGATAGAGCAGCACCCGTATCAAATAATACTCTAACATGGGAGTTAAATAGAGTCAATGTACCTTCCACTGCTTGCTGATCAGGTTGAGCTTCTCCATGATCTTCATCTTCATATACAACTCCATCATATCCAGCGGCATCAGGAATAACAGCATTCAAGCGGGTCTGACCCTGTTGCCCATAAGTCGCTTGCTTAGGAGCAGTGCAGAACCTGCTGATGTGACCTGGTTCACCACAGTTGAAGCAGACTATTCCTGGCTGAGCAGCACGCCTTGGTGCCTTGCAGTCCCGAGCCACATGTCCAGGGTTGCCACAGTTGAAGCACTTTACACCACTACTTCCTTCTCCTACTCGGGGTTGAGTCGGATAGGTAATAGCTTGTGCCTTCTTGCTTCCGTCAAAGTTCCTCTTCTGCCCTTGGGTACGATTCATTGGTGGTCTATTCCCAAAATTACCCCTCTGAGGCGGTCGGAATTCAAATTGTTTGCGATATACTCGAGCATCTTCTTCCAGATCGGTAGCCAGACCGACTAGTCCTTCAAACGTCTTGTCTAGATGGCCGAGAGTCAGGCGACGAATCTGCGGTGCCAACCCTTGGTTATACTTCCGGATCTTCTTCTCCTCAGTATCAACCATGTGCGGGGCAAACCGTGACAGCCTCTCAAACTGTGTGGTATACTCTTGCACCGTCTTGGTTCCTTGCGTCAGATCCATGAATTCCTTCTCTCTTCTGTGCCTCTCCGTAGCCGGGAAGTACTTCTCCAGAAATCTTCCTTTGAACGCTGTCCACGTCATCCCCATCGCAGCTGTGTTTCCGATAGTGGCTATGACCGAGTCCCACCAATCTGCAGCGGCGTCGGTCAGTTGAAAAGTAGCCAATCTCCTCTTGTCCATCTCGTTGCATTGGACAGCTTCGAACATGCGGTCCATCTGTCTTAACCATTGTTCCGCCTTCCAGGGATCCGTGGTACCCGCAAATTGCTCGGGTCTGAGCGCACGGAATCTCTCCAGCAGCTTATCTCCCGTCTGGCGGTCTCGTTGGTTTTCATTCGCATTACTAACCCTCTCGAGACGTCTAATAAAAGCTTCAAATATTCCCGTGGGGTCGGCAGCCTCGGGCGCTCCTTCAATCAGATTTCTGTTCCTCCTTGGTCTTCCAGCCATTCTATGCATGATAGGGGTAGTAGAATGAGAAACATGCATGCAATAGTACTATGACGAAAATTTTCAAAGTAGTATATATCACTATAACACATACTCGTATTATCACATAAGCATACAATAAAATATATATTGAGTACATATAACACGTATTCGAACTAAGGCTGTCTAATAGCAAAGAGGTTGTATTCTTATCCTCTAGACTCTGGTTGTGGGCCATACTGACTTTTCCAAGATTTGACTTAGGAAGTTCGTCAGTGCCTAAGCTATTAATGAGGGCTATGGTATGCTTTAACTCCTTAGAAACTCGGCTACTATATGTCTGTAGGGGCATCATAAGTTATGGTTATCTCGGCTAATCCTAAATGGATATGTCTGAAGGTATATGAAAATTGTTATCATTCTTGTCGATGTGACAAGACAAACGGGTAATCATTTCTATGATAAAACCAACTTAGAATTTTAGTTTCTGAACTAAGGGTAATCCGTACTAAACTAACACTAGAACTTGGTTGTATAGCTTAGTAAAACTTAAGGGTAACCTATGTCACTAATCTATGGCGTGAATAACTGAGCCTGGTCAATCTAGAAAACCTATGGCTCTGATACCACCAAATCCTGTCACGCCCCGACGTAGCATAAATATGGAAAGCGTTTAATTTCCTTTATGGACCCGTAGGTCGCGACAGTTTGAAGGATCGATTCCGTCCCAAAAACTTCTAACAACATAAAACTATTAATCAGAGTAGGGCAAACAGGGCTCATAAAAATTTTTCTAACTTATTACAACTTATGGTACGGGGTTAACTAAGGCACAGACCGCCTTAAAAAAACAATAACTTAAAGTCTATTACAGTCATCCTTATTACAAAACCAAATCATATCTTAAAGCACATAAACATAAAGCATATAAAAGTAAATTCTCTTCTCAGCAGTTGATCTCAATTAGCATAGTCATATGGTTCATCCTGATTATAACCTGCAAAGCCTGAACACGAATGTCCAGGACGCATCAACGCCGTCAGCTTCAAGAAGCTGGTGAGTATTAAAAACATAACTCTGAATGTAAAACATACTCATTTACCTTTTTCCCATTTCCATTTAAATACCACAAGTTTATATTTATGATAAAAAAAGCTCGTTTTAGAAAACAACCACAACATTATTTAAAAGATAATTTCACACATATGTGACCGTGTATGAGAACAATGCACCATCTCATCTAACCGACTCTTTTCTCTCGACAAAACCCAACAACCCTCTATCCTACTCCTGGTATCTTTGAAATACTAAGATAGCCACACTTTAGCAACGGGGCGCCAGGGAGTGTCCAGTTTGCCTCACACTTTGGTCCGGGGTACCAGGGAGTGTCCAATGCCTCACACTTTGAATACCCTAACCGCCATGCAAATACCGGGGCAACCCCCACACAGGTATCCAGACTCGAGTCATTCAGGGAGTGTCTATAGGCCACACTTTAGCACTTCCATGGGTGCCAGTGAGTGTCCAAGTTCGGCTTCACACACTTTAACGCTTCCATGGGCGTCAGGGAGTGTCCATTTTTGCCACCTTCGCATTTCAAAGACACCCTCATCCTCTTTTTCAACTCCAACCACAATCACATCCACAACCACAACCATAACCACAGCCACAATTACAACCACAACCACAACCACAACCACAACTCAAACTCATACTCTTTCCACACAATCATTACTCTTTTCCACACTATCATTACTCTTTTACACACTACCAACACTCACCATGCATGTACAACTGACTCCACATGAATGTCATCAAACTTTAAACATAAAGGAATTCACAGAATTAAAGAAATAATATGCGTACGGGGATTGAAAATTCGTAATTCATTGCCTTAATCATTTTAAACATAACTAATAGCATTCTAAAAACTGCTACTGAAATCCTCGTTTTCTGTCCAAACGGTGCAGAATCTGAGAAAATTGCATTAGACAAAAAGTGTGCAGAATCGAGTTTTGCTTGGGACAACGCGGGCAGAACCTTAAATTTCATTCGTTTTCCTAACAAAAATCTGAAAACAAAATTCTGCTACTGTTAAAATTAAAAGAGAAAATATTAGATTGAATTTCTAATATACTTTTTCTGCTACTGTAATCCTCATTTTCTGCCCAAACGGTGCAAAATCTGAGAAAATTGCATTAGACAAAAAGTGTGCAGAATCGAGTTTTGCTTGGGACAACGCGGGCAGAACCTTAAATTTCATTCGTTTTCCTAACAAAAATCTGAAAACAAAATTCTGCTACTGTTAAAATTAACTACCTAAATCAGTAAATAAGGAATGAGTTACATTTGGAGTGAGTTAGTAATACTCACCGTGATGTAGATTGAAGAAGTTGTTGAGAAAGAAATACAAGAATTAAGAATCTCCAATTTCAAGCTTGGCTATGGAGGATTGAGCTCTTCAAATTCTGAAATTATTATCTCTCTATGTGACTCTCTCAAGCTCTCTATGTTAGGAGTGTAGAATGTGTAGTGTGGTTGGGTGTATAAATACTCAAACTCCCACTTAAAAAACATTTGCCTAACATCCCACTCATTCTCCATTAATCTCCACTAATTACAAAGAAAGTGCAGCAATGATGTGTAAATATACACTTGCAATTCATAATGCTCCATTGATAATTGAAAGGGTAGGTGGAGTTGGTGTGGGTCAAGGTGTGTTTGGGAATCAAGCTTATGGCATTAGGACAACACACATACTACAAGCATTTGCCAAACAAGGCCTAAGGGAAAACTTTAGCAATAATAATTGGGTATAAAGAAATTTGTCCAATCAGTTACTCCCAAAATTCTGTGGAAGTTTAACACTGCGCGGACAGTTTTAAACCTAAACTAGTATTTTCGTGACACGGTGTTTATCACAAAAATACAGAAAATTCATTTTAACGTTAGAAATAGTTTTCTGATTTTATAAAAATACAGTTTGAGTTTAAAAGAAATAATTCCACCGTCTTGAAATACAGTTTTGAAATTTAACACAGGTATTGCAAGTTTTTATGAAAATTGCATTTTGACCCCAAAAGAAATTTCAATTATGAAATTAGTCAAGAATTAAACTTTTCACATAAGAATTAACATATAAACAGACAATATATATTAAATTTTAAATATGATAATGCAAATGATAATGAAAATTTTAAATATAATAATGCATGAAAATGCAGGTTATTACACCTGCGTTGCCCTTGTTAAAAAAAAAATTCAAGTTTTCTGTTTTTTTTTTAAATAAAAAAAAAATGAATGACGAACGCGTCACCGCTCTTATGATTTTCGAAGTTTATACCATAATTTTCCTTATTATTGTTATTGTAATGATACGCTGTCTTGGACTTTTCAAAAAAAAAAAAAAAAAAGAGAGAGAGAGAGAGAGAAAAATGTAGTTTTCTAGTTTTTTTTTGTTAAAAAAAAAAAAAATTAGTTTCTGAATGTATATATTTTTCTTAAATATTTTTAGTTTTTAAATAAAATTCCCACCCACCCCCTCTAAGCTCTCTTTAATTAGATCTTAGTTGATAGTTGGAAGGAGTGGAGGGTTGAGTCTAGCCTCTCTTGTTGGCTGAGAGTATAAAAAAATCGATCCAATAGTCGATGACCAGACGTTAATGGGTCGCTCACTTGTTTCTGAGCAGAAGAAACCCTTTGCTGGCACTAGCCTTTATGCCATCAAAAGGAAAGCTAAAAGGTTAGGATGATGTTTGAATTGTTATAGAGAAGAATGTCCTGGTTTAGTTGCTCATAATGGCACATCTTTTAAAGTTTACTACTGTTACAAAAGACAATTCAAATCAAAACAAAAGAAAATTTTGGTTGAGAAAGAGGACTGAATCCTTTGATACCCAAATAAGTTTTGTTTTCCCATCCCTCATTTATTTTTATTTTAATTTTTAGTTTTTGTACAGTCAATAATTTTTCAGTCAGGTCAGACTTTAAAATGATCCTACGTGTACATCTGGTTTTCATTACCTGGTTTGATAGGAGTAATTTGCATGATCCAAGCATCACCAGATATGTCTAGTGCGGTGAATGTCTCTAGAGGTAGCGAAAAACTAGGTTAAGCTAGAGTTATCTCCTAGCCTCTTACTGATGTTTTAGCTTGCTAGTGGTTCTAGACTCATCTCTTTTACTAGAGGTGGATGGGTAATCATGACAACTTGGACGCTCCGGATTGCGTAGCCTCTTTTGTATAGGTGCAGAGGATACTAGTTGCACCATATATGTATCCAACTTAGTGGATATGCTTAGGAATTTTTCAGAAGTTTTTCTTTTACTTTATATAAGATAAATTTGACACGTTAATGTTATTTTGGGTATGTTAATAGCATCCAACACATTGTCACATGTTTTACTATTTTCATATACTAGAAAACTCTTTAAACATTAAACATTTTGAAACAGTGTGAAAATATTTACTGAATCTAAATGGATAAGTAAGCATAAACTATGCAGTTTAAAGACAAGTAGTGGAAACTAATTAACCCATGTGAGCTTTTGTGCCAATCTTCCTTTATGAGGGCTACTATTCTTTTCAGTCTCATTTTATTCTCTTTATCATATCACTCGTTGAGAGTCTCATTATTTTCTTTTTCTTTGACTGATCATTAGAAGAGAACGTTCAGGATTTACCATTAGAACGTCTAAATTACTTAAATGAACAAAGTCAATCTATTTTTAAAATGATTTAGGCCATCTTTTCTTTCAAATGCACCCCCCTTCACCTAATATTACTTTATTCTCAGTTTTATCCAAATCATACCTTGCTCCACCTGGGAGTACAAACCTCACTTCTATATCCAGGTATGTGATTGGACTGTATTAATATTGTAAGAAGTGGTAAAGAAAGAAAGGAGTTGATTTCAAAAAAAAAAAATTTGATGAGAAACTAAAAAAATAAATAAATAAATAAATAATGTACATATGATAAAAAGGAGAAGAAGAAGAGGTTGGAATGAATTGCGCAAACAGTCCAATCACATGCTTAGAACAAATACACCCCAAATCTCCTACTCATCTTAATTTCTAACCTACCAGTCAAAGTCTTAATGATTTAAAAGAAATTGATTTTTAAATTTAAGTGATAAGGATGTTCTCCACGGTAGATCGTTCTTCTAATGCTAAGTATTCTTTCATGAGACTTATTCTACTCCAAATGCCTATATATTGAGTCATAAAAAAAAATGGAGCAATTCCTCTATCTTTGCTTCCCTACCAAGTGAGATGTTCTCTACACCGGTTTCTGAGAGTTTCTCATTAAAAGAGTGAAATCCTAATGAGATTTGAGTTAAAACTACAAGTTTTATGACTGCTATTGGCTATGTAAACTTTAAAGTTAAGATCAGTTGCTTGATTTTTCAAGTACACACTGTAAGTTTAAAAGAGTATAAAAAATGCTACCATTGAAAAACTGTGAGTATATGTGTTGCATTATTATTACATACTTGAAAATTTTATTTTATTGCCAAATTTAATCTTATCTGTTGTAAAAGGAGAAAATCTATTTTTACTTTTATTTTAATTTATTTTTACTTAAAAAAAAATCTTAAGGAATTTTGTGGGTATATTCACTGCAAACCCTCACGAGACAACACTCGTCCACTAGGGTAACCTAGGGGTTCAACGGCTTGTTGCATATACTAAATGCAATCGCGATTCCTGCGACAGTGAGTTAAGTAATTTTATTTTCCTTAGTTTATTTCTACTTTTAATAAAATTTTTAGAAAAAATTCTATTTTCACTTCATTGCTAGGGACTAGTAATAAGCTAGTTGAGGGGTGTGACAAACATTGAATATTGCACATTTATGTGCCAATATAATAGACATAATGCTCATTTAATCCCCCAAATTCCTAGTTTTACATGCATATTTGAATTAATATAATTTAATGGTGATGTCACTCAAATGCGTGTAAATATGTGTTTTTACATATTTTATATATTTAGGTAAAAATGAAGTGAAATAAATGGAAGAAAAGAAGTAGCAACCACAACATAATATATTCATATGAATAGTAATGAATAGTAGTGAATAGTAATGAATAGTAAAAATTTTGAAAAAAACGTCCAAAGGAACAAAAAAAAAAAAAAAAAAAAAAAGAGATGAAAGAGACGGAAAATGACATCCAAGCTTAGCTTGGATGTCAGTTGATTTTTTAAACAAGTTTTTGTTTCTTCTTCTCTTTATGTGCAGGATTTCAACACATTGTCAGAGAAGGCGAAGAAAAACTGAGGCGCGAAGAAGAAAAAAAATTAGCAGATGACGAACGCGGTGATAAATTTTCATCGCAGTTCGTCTATAAAAGGAAAGAAGAAGACAGAGAAGAAAAAAAAAAACACAGCTTCACAAGCAACACACAAGAAGCTCCACAAGCAACAATCACTGTTAGGGAGAGAATAGTTTAGGGGAGGTTATCATGTGAGCACTTTATATTGTCCCTAGAAATAGGAAACTTTAATTTTTCTTTGCCTTTTCTAGTTCTAGTAGTTGTAAAATTTTACTTTTATGTAATTGATGATTTCATTTTCAAAAATATGTAGCAAAACTTTGTGTACTATATTTCTTAAATTTAAAATATTTATTTTCTTGTATGACCTTTGTCACTTTGTGGTAGTAAAAATAGTATAATTTAAATTTAGATTTAATATTTTTAGTCTAGTAGTACTTGTAGTTGTCCCCTAAAATAGTTTGAAACTCCATATTTTCAGTTTTTATAGCAATATTTTTACTCACTAGAAGACAGATTTTGCGATTAAATGCCAGATTTCTTAGCCACGTAGTTGTAATCACCTACCAAAGCCCCAAGCACACCATATTCATATTTCACTCCAAAGTAGATTTGGATTTGGTTTGGCCTTATTTGTGTTCTTGGAGTTCAAACACTGTGACCCCACAAGAATCCAAAGTCAAAGGTTTAGTATTTTATTTTTGGTTCAGTATTTCCATTTATGTATATTTTATTAGCCTAGTTGTACTAAACTTTGTTATTTTGCAGATTCCACAAATTCAACCTCAGCTCATGTTAAGTAAAGAAAATAATATAATAATATTAGTTTTCACCCTTACCTTGGTTTTACAACTTTAATTTTAATTGGACGGTGATTGCGTGCATCTATTTAATTTATCTTTAAATTTTATTTGGAAGACAGTTTCAATTCCAAAATGGTAGGCTAAAACTTTAATTGGGGATATGTAATAAAAACTTAGAAAACACAACTTCTGTACACTAATCTTAAATGGGCAAATTTATCTAGATGGGTTGTTTTTCCATTTATGGCAAAAAATATCTATGTATCTATAGTTTATGACCATTTAACATGTTTATATACTATAGCTATATTGGGCTCAAAAGAGTACATATTTGAAATAAAACGCCTAATTATGTGGATTGTCAAACTATGCCTTTTGTCATAAAAACACACCTAGCATACTCAAACAACTCATATGACAAAGTTAATATATCAAATATGTGTTTATATATATATTTCTATCCAATAATGGATAGGCAATTGTGTAGTGGCAGAGTGGTGGAGACTGGACGCCGAATAACCCACGTCCGCGGCGGGGCACGGTTCAAACCTGGCTACTGCCTAATTGCCTTTTTATTTTTCTTTAAACCAAACGACGTCGTTTCATATCAAATCTGACATACTATGGCTATATTGGGCTCAAAAGAGTACATATTTGAAATAAAAAGCCTAATTATGTGGATTGTCAAACTATTCCTTTTGTCATAAAAAAACACCTAGAATACTCAAACAACTCATATGACAAAGTTAATATATCAAATATGTGTTTATATATATTTCTATCCAATAATGGATAGGCAATTGTGTAGTGGCAGAGTGGTGGGGACTGGACGCCGAATAACCCACGTCCGCGGCGGGGCACGGTTCGAACCTGGCTACTGCCCAATTGCCTTTTTATTTTTCTTTAAACCAAACGACGTCGTTTCATATCAAACCTGACACACTTGATACGACCCTGACCAGTAAAGTTTATTTTTAAATAAAGAATGACTCTGCAGTCTTAAATGCCAAATCCTTTTCAAATGCACAAAAGTTGTGGGATCTAGTGTTGGTTTGCATATTCCCAATTCCTTTAAATCATTTCCCCCTAGTTAATTAATATTTCCTGTTTTATAATAGTTTTTGCTTAAATATCTGTATTATTTCCATCTTTCGCTATTATTAAATCTAAAAAGTTTATCTCATAAAAATTTAGCTTTTATTTATTTTTCTTCATTTTCTTAATAGTATCTTAGTCAAATTATTTTGCACTGTGAAAATCGTTACCGTAAACTAATTAGGAAAAAAAATAGCTTTAATTACTTTTATTGCAAAAATATAAAAATTAGTAGTTTAGTAAAACCCCACAAAAATCCATCATCTTTTATTTTCTTTTTAGTGACAAAATAGTTATCTACTTAACTTTATAAAATTTTATTCTGTTCCCTGTGGGTTCGACCTGGACTTCCAGAACTTTTTTACTTGTACGATCACCTACACTTGGGTGTGATAAGAAAACGCGTCAATAGGATGTCGTCAGTTACTGACAGCTCGGAGTAGGTATAAGAGTTATGCCGACAAGCGTAGACGACCGTTGCAATTTGACGTAGGAGATTTGGTTTACTTGAAGGTGTCACCTTCAAAGGGGATTACTAGATTTGGAAGATATGAAAAACTTAATCCGAGGTATGTAGGACCTTTTGAGATCATTGGGAGAGTTGGACCCGTAGCGTAGCGTATCGTTTGAACTTGTCGAGTGAGTATGCTCAAGTTCATAATGTATTCCATGTATCATTGCTACGGAAACACTTAGTAGAGGATAGAGATCAAGTGATGACTCCGACATCGACTGAGATTCAGAGTGATTTGACATATGTTGCATATCCGGTAGAAATCTTGGATCGGAAAGATCAAGTCTTACGAAATAAAGTAATATCGAAGGTTAAAGTGTTATGGCATAGCCAAACGATAGAAGAATTAACATAGGAAATCGAAGAGGAGATGCGTACTCAGTATTCGCACCTTTTCGAGACAGGAGGTATAAGTTTGGGGACAGACTTCCTTTAAGGGGGAGAGCATTATAACACCCGCATGCATGTTATTGCATTTCATTACATTGTTATGCATGATAATGTGGTGTGTTGTGCATTTTGGCACATATTTGAGTGAGTTTTGACTCACGAGTCGATTTGGGTGTCTGTGTTAGAGAACCCTTTGAGACTGTGTTGATTGAGTGTTTTGATGTTGTGACGTTTCTCCGAGTATGAGACGGTCATTGTGGAATACTTTAAATGTTTATCTGAAAATAAATGTTTACCTGTGTATTTCACTATCTATATTATTTTCTGTTTTAGAATTTATATCTGTTGCTAGTTTTAGTATCCTGGTGAGAACGAATTAACACGCTATTAATTTGGTAGTCTAATTAGCACCTTCGGAAACGTCATGTAGAAATTTGCGTTTTAGCGACCAAACAAAACTTAGTCGAAAACTTTTATAATTTTGAGGTTTCACTTATAATGCTGTGAATAAGCTGTGTATAAAGTTTTAGAGACTGATTAGGAGTTTTGAAAACTCGTGGGGAGGTAAACGTAATTCCCGAGAGTTTTGCCTATATATAGATAGAGATGAGTGAGATATTTTACAAAGCTTACAACCTAAGTTTCCAAAAAGAGGCCAAGGGAGATTTTGTTGCTTCGAGCTTTGCGACGCCAAACGACGACCTTCCGTCAGTTTGTTTTCTCCCAGATTTCATATTCGAGCTCCTCGAGGTAAGAGCTTCGTTTTGATATATGTTAGGACTTGTTTGGCCAAGTTTTCCGAAAAGTTGTTTCCTAGAATTTTTCATAAAAGTTGATAAATGGAATTTTGATTCATAGGAATTGTACTAGATGGACTTCTGCACGTTCTTTGTACACGGATTTTCTTTGAATCGAAGTTTAAGAGCATAAATCGGAGGTGAGTGATTTAACTATGTTTTTGGAATGGTTTCTTGACATGTATTCATGTGATGTTTGAATAGCATGTATTAATACTTAGAGATATCTTGTGTAGTTCATATTGGGCATTTATATTGATAAGTAGGCCCAATAGCACGATGGAATGTTTTGATTACCGCGAGCATGGTGATATGTAATTGAGCATGGTGATATGTAATTGAGCATGTTAAGTTTCTTATTTGGGTCAGAAGGAGCACGTGGTCACCGTGCCATTTTGTGGAACCGATATAGGCATTAAGGTCGCACGATTGAAGAGAGGAATCGTGAGTCTTACCCTTTCGCGTGGACTTATTGGCGAGGAGTCGCGGATTGGGAATATGGACGGGCACGTGAGTCTCGGGCGACTAGTATGAATTGTAGAGATGTGAATGCGGACATGTTTATCATTCATGTGCATATGTTGTGTTATTCACTAAGCGTTAGCTTAAACAAATCGAATATGTGTGGTTATTCAAATAACCATTTCAGGTGTAAATGCTGACGATGAATCACAGAAGTGAGCACGTGGGTTGGGAATTCTTTTAGAAGGTAATTTGAAAGTTAATCTTGTAGTTTTGGGACAATAGGAATGTTATAATAAGAATTCTTATGGTTTTTAGTTATGTTTAACTTTGTAAGTTAGAACGAATCTAAAATGTTGTAATAGTTAGTAACATGTTGTAACTGTGCTTCGGTAATATGTTAATACAGTTAAGATTGCTTTGGAGTACTTTTGGAAGTGTGTGTTTGATCCCCGTTGAATTTAAAAAGCTTTTAAACTTGAAAATGCTGTAGAATGTGCTGCTGCCAGGGGATCAGTCGACTGGTTTGTTGAACAGTCGACTGGAGCATCCTTTTTAGCAACTCTCTGCATCGTTTCATGGAGGATCAGTCGACTGGGTCCCCGACACAGTCGACTGAATCATGGTTTTCAAAACTGATATTTTTAGCCAGGCTGGACTTCAGTCGACCGGACTTTACCAGTCGACTGAAATTTTGAAGCCCCAGTCGACTGGATGTAGAAAGCAGTCGACTGGATGGTGTTTTAAAACCCAACTTTCTGCTGGACCAGGATCAATCGACTGGATCCGAGGATCAGTCGACTGGACAGATGGTTTTCAAAATGACTTGTTTTATTCCGCTGCATGTATTCTTCAAACTAATTTTTTGGAAACATTAATGAATTGGTTTAACCTCGGTGGCGTGCCACGGGCTTCGGTTCCGCTATTGTGGGACCGGGCTGTGACATAAACCATCCACTGCTCGTTAAGGATATAACACAAATCATCTGGCTATCTCTACACTACATGGTCCTGCCCAGTACTCGTTAAGGATATAACCCATCCACCGCATGTGAAAGCATATAATGACCAAGCGTCTGCCCACGACCATTCATAGAACTTATCAAACCTACTTAAACTCAATACTTCTATCGATATATGACAATTCCCATATGGCCTGACTGCTCTGATTGAAATGAACAGATATCGAACTCATATAAGAACCGAAATCATCTAATGTCATTATGTTAATCCATTATTCTTAATCATACTTTATCTTTGTTGTCACATTATCCCTGATCTACCCAGAATTGCATAACAGAAGTCCGAATCGAGAAACGAACAACCGAACCCTTAATATAATAAATAGGCAAAGGAATCCATGTTCTGCCCATACCAATCGATTGGGACAAGGTCCAATCGATTGGGATAAAAATCATAACAATCGATTGAGGAAACTGGCAATCGATTGGGTCTAAAACAATGTCAATCGATTGCTAACATTGGCAATCGATTGGAATGTCAATCGATTGGAATTCTATCCAATCGATTGGGTCCAGACTGATGGCAATCGATTAGGAATTATACCAATCGATTGTGTCACGCCCCGGAGTAGCCAAAAATAGGGAAAATTTAAAATTTCCTTTCTGGACCCATAAGGAATGACGAGTTACATTAACTGATTGTCTTTTCTACATTCTACACATGGTTAACAGAGTAAGCGGAAGCATGAAAACACCTATTGGTATTCTTCAATAGAACTCAAAGGTCTGGGATCTGGATATTACATCATGAGTCTAAATAAAAGATCTAAAAAGGCAGTCCAGGACTATCTATTCTGATCACAATACATATCTAAATATTACCTCAGATAGAAGACAATAAAGCAAGTTAAGTAATTCTAAATAAGACTATATCGGAGTCCTTCGCTTCAACTTGTACATCTGCCACGTCCCTTTGGGTAGACCTCGTCTTGAGAGTCGTCACCTGTGAAATCTAGACGTGATATGTCCAGGGCAGGAAGGAGAGCCGTTAGCTTTTGAAGCTAAGTGAGTTGACCTAACCGATCACTCCTAATACAAACAATAATATACAAGTACAACAGATATCTCGAACTTAAACATTTGATAAGCATTATCTCTATACATATGATTTATGACAGTAATATGAATGAGATAAGACACGATGCACCATCGATATGTTCGACTTTACTCGACCACAGACACCACAGTTGACTCATGTGACTTGTTACATTACCAGTGTAACGCCGTTAGCTCAGAGTAGAATGATTACGTTGCTATCGTCGCCTAGCAGGGCCCTATAGCAGTTTTGATTTTAAAAGAGTGTAATCATTGGACTCTTAGGTCCTCGTGACCTTGCCGGGAGAATAGAATAGTTACAGCGCTATCGTCGCCTAGCAGGGCCCTATAGCATTTGAAAGGTAACTATTGTATTCTGATGGATACATTGCTATCGTCGCCTAACAGGGCCCTATAGCGTATCAATCATCAATCCATGCATAACTTCAATGATTTCAATGGAAACTCTGGCTATCGTCGCCTAGCAGGGCCCTATAGCAGTTTCATCGTTGTTCCCATTTACTTGACTGTACCACTCGGACCACCACGGTCCACTCAACATGTATAACAATATGACTGGAGTAGTCCCCGTGACTAACCATGCAGACGTCAACATTGACATCATGACTCGATTACGACCATATGAATGTCCTTGTGATTGTATAGTTGTAAAGCATAACGAGCACGTATAACACCAATTAATAACTAAGCATGGAACTTGAATAATTAAACGTGCGTTCATCATATAAACAGTAAATCTGAGCGTACACATATATAATACTCATCAGGTATGTCCACACAGGACACACTGGATATTTACATAACCCACATAGAGTAAATCTATAATATACCAAGTGAGTTAGGACGACTCACCTCGATGCGGGTGCGTAACAGTAAGCGTAGCGGTTCCTACAAAGTATAAAATTACATAGAACATTGATTAATAAGCTTACTAAAATCAGGGGCATAATGGTAATCGTGCCGGGTGGGTCCCTAAACCTCAACATGATGATCTAGACATCATTCTGAGTCCAACGCCATTGACTAGGCTCAAATCGGAGTTCGTCGCATAAAAGGCCGGGTTTTCTATACCAGTTTGGGTCCTAGAGATAAGCTGTATTTTTGACCGTGTCGAAAGGTCACCAAACTTTAAGGGGATGTTCTAGACATTATTCTAAGACTCTAGGAACTGACCGCGTATTTTTTCTGAGCTACGGTTTATTTATTACAAATTATCGAAGTCTTAATTATATAATTATAGTCTACGGGGCCCTATATTTATAAAATATGATTTAGGGAGATATTTGGCCCTTATAAATATTTTTATTAAATACTAGGCCTTAAAATAGGCTAGGGGTATTTATTTCATAATTTTCGGAGCTCGTTTAGTATTTAAAATAATTTAAACAATGGTTAAACGGCTCCTCGATAATTACTAAAATATCCAGAATGTAGTTTATAATTTAGTAAATTATAAACCATGGCTTAAATACTTTTAAAACAATAAGTATCATTTTCCATAATTTTAAAATGGCCATTAGGTATTAAATATCTACTTACATCTAAGTGGGCACTAATATTTATTATTTATTTAAGTCCAAATGAATATATATATATATATATATATAATAAAGTTTGGGTTTTACAAATAAATAATTTATAAGACAAGGGCAATAGGTCTTAGGATCAACCACTTAATTTTCTAGATTTTTAAAAATAACCATTAGGTATTTATTACCTAATTAATATAATCTAAAACTAATTCTTATTATTTATTTATACTAAATAAATAATAAGTATACTATATAAATAATAAGTAAAATTTTCAGAATATAATAAATAGAAAAAATGTAATATTCCAGAATTTAAGATCCTTTTAATAATACTTTAAACTATTTAACCCATTTATACATTTAAATTATATATGATAACTATTTACTAACCATTAACATTTGTTCAAATAAATACTAAGTACTACTAATTATTTACTGAATTAATTACTGCTCTAATTAAACAGTATTAACTCATAAATTATAATATAAAAATTACTAATTATATATTTTGATTTTAATTAAACGTGATTTAAACATTAATAATGAAACTAATTGTTAACTATTTGTACCATACAAACATACTAATATATGTACCATAGAAAATCTCCTTAAGAATGCCTCTTCTTCCTTACCACGAATTCACAGTCCACATTATATATATATATAAAACGTATATATATACATATCAAGACATAAACTTAAAACAATTCTATCTCTCTCGTTACTTAACGAAAATAGGCAAGTCCTATATGAAAATCGATCGTCTCGACGAGCCGGATCCAACTAGATAAGTTTGAGGTCTCAAATCTAAGTGATATGCACGAATTTTGGGATAAAGCTGGAAGTGGGTCTATGATAAAAATCTCAAATTCGAGCTGATAACCACGAGTCTTTCAAAGCTGCTCTTAGGGGAGTACAAGGGGCCTAATACGGATCTTTTGACATATATTTCATGGGTCTTGGTGATGGTTGAAAAATTAAGCTTCAACCAAAGCTTTAATGGTGAACTGCCATAGAAGAGCTTAAGGCTCTGTTTGGTTGGGCTATGTATGTGTGTGTATATATGTACATGTAAAGGAAGGAAAATGAAAAGGGGTGCTTACCTCTTCTTCTTGGTGGTCTGTGTAACAGTGAAGCAGAGAGGAGGTTTAGGTGTTTGGTTTCTTTTTTTTTTTTTCTTTTTCTTTTCTCTAGTCAGTCTCTCCTTCTGTCTTCTTCTGCGTGCAGCCCGTATGTGTGTGAGTGTGTAACTGGGCAAGGGATCAAGGAGGTGAGGCAAAGAGGATGAATTTGCTTAGCTTCCTTGCTTCTCTCGGTGACTTACTCTCTTAAGGGTCTATGGATATATGTATATATATATATATATATACATACAAAAACCCACTTGCACCTATACCTATGCAAAGATACACACAGATTGAAATCTATTGGAAGCTGCTATGACTAGGATTGATTTAGATGGTATCCTAGAGAGGAGGGAAATGAAGCCGGCAGTTTGTGGGGGGTGATGTTTAACCGATGGGCAGAGGGGGTAGTGGGGTGGTTGCCCAAAGGTTAAGGGGATGTTTGGGTAAGAGGAATACCAATAGGTATAAGCTAGTTTAGGGCATACTTGAGCATCTTAATGTTGTACTTATAATACTATATTTTAATTTAGATCCTTGCGCCTTACAGTAAAAAAAATGATACAGATATTTTACTGGTTCGCGTGACTAGTCAGTCTGGGTCCGTAACTTACAGTCTGGGTCTATAATAAAATTAATATTAATAATAATAATCTTAATTATAGTCACAAAATTAAAACGACATCGGGTATATATCTAATATAACCTATGCTTATAATTTAAGGGGCCAATGAAATCTCATATAACTTATAGTCATAAAATTAAACGATGATGAATATATAATGTAACTTATCATTATTATCTTAGCGACTACAAATATATATATATATATATGTTATAACATATAGTTATAATATTAAGTAACTACGAGTATATGAAATAATCTATAGCTATATTATCTGGCGGCTATGAAATATATTACAACTTATAGTTATAAATTCAAGCGATAACAATTATTAAAATAGTCTATAGCTATAAAATTAGATGACAAAGAAATGTAATATAATCTATAGTATTATAACTCAAGCAACAACAAATAGTTAAATTATGATATTACTATAGGGGGTCAGCTTAGCAATAAAAAATCATTAATAAGGCAATACAGATTTTATGAATATAAAAATCTTGAATGCCGTTGAATATATATACATATATTAGTACAGGCTTACAGAATAATTACATAAACAAACTTAGAAGTCTATTTCCATATTTTCTAATTTTCAAGGGTATTACAGATTGGCACTTCGTCTTCACCAGTAGATTGATAAAATAGTATATATGAACGTTGATATCATGCATATTACACATCCAATCTCACAATAACTTGTATAAACATCATATAGAGGGACCAAGTGAGTTAGGACTCACCAAGGGTATGTTTCAGAGTGTGTGGGCTTAAAACCTCCAAGTTCTTTCTCTCCTCCTTCTCTTTCTCTCTTCTCTGTCTCTCCTTTCTTCTTTCTTCTTCTTCTCTTCTGCTTTCCTTCTTCTCTTCTTCTTCTCCCAGCTGCCAAGGGAGTGAGTGTGTGTATGTGGGTGTATGTAGATATAGATATATAGATATATGTATATATCTCTCACAAGATATGCCTCTCTCTCTCTCAAAGCTGTGAAAATAGCCCCAAGGCTAAGAATGAATGCATATATATAGAGGGGAAATGCGCCACACGTTCAAAGCTCAAGCAAAGAAGAAAACTTGTCTCAGCTTATGCCAATCGATTGGTAAAGATGGCAATCAATTGGTAACAGATATTTGAAGGCAATCAATTGAAAAGAATGGCAATCGATTGTTATGTTGCCACGTAATGAATTTTAGTCGGTAGAATGGCAATCGATTGGGAACATGTCAATCGATTGGGAAACAAAGGCAATCGATTGGTATCTAAATTTCACCAAATGGAAAGGAAGGGTTATATAAGTATACAAAATTGAAGTTTTATTTATTAATACTCTCCAGAAATTCAGGGTATTACACAACGAAGCCAAGTTACTTAAGAAAACAATGTTTAACAATTGTAAATATGTGTCAATTCCAAACAATAGTAAATTCCCAACTTGACCGAAAGCAATATATACCAATTAGAGATCAAAATCGAAGCAAAAACATATCAAAAAGAACCCAAATGGCGTTGACTTGCAAGATGTGAACCACCAAAGCAGCCCCAAGAATTCTAACAATCACCACAACATCAAGTATCTGGTTCTTTTGCTGATTCCAATTGCTAAAGAGAGGTATAAGTCCATATTTATTATGAATGTATGAGTAAACGAAATATAAATGGTACCTGAAGAGGACCCAATTGCTAAATCAATTTGGGAAGGTAAACTTGCTAATTTTGGGGTCGTAGATGAAATCAAATGCGACAGTGAAGTGTTTTCGCCTAGCACTATAAGCATCCATTGCCTCAAGTATCTGAACTCAAAATTTTTCTTTTGTCCAAATGGCACTTTTCTTCTTGTCTGCAAAACCCCCAATACATTTCTAGAGCTTAATTGAAAAATCATAGGTTGAATACCCTTAAAATAAGAGAGAGAGAGAGAGAGAAAAAACAGAGATATTACCGAGAGAGTTAGTAGTGCCATTGGCCGGAGACGGTGGTGTTGGTGGGGGTATTAGGGGTTGATTATGGAAGAAGGTTTCGGAGAAGGAGGATTGAAGGGTTTCAAAGAAGGGGCTGATTGGGGTGGGGGATGGTGGTGGTGGTGGTGGTGGTGTTGGTGTTGATAGGGGTGATTAGGTGGTTGTTCGTGTGGTGTGATTGTGTTTGTGTGTGCTTTCAGAGAGAGAGAGAGAGAGGGAGAGAGAGAGAGAGAGAGAGAGAGAGAGATCGCAAGAGAGAGTCAGTGTGTGTGTATGTGTCGCAAGAGAGAGAAACTAAGGTAGAGAAATAGAGAGAGTATACTTCGGGTGTCCTACTGAACGGTGATAGATGGTGGTGGTCGGTGGTGGTGGTGCAGAGAGAAACCTGAGAGAGAGAGTGAGAGTGAGATGAGGTAATGACTGATAGAGTGAGAGAAAATGGAGCTGGAGCTGGAAGACTACTGCCGTTCAACTACGGTCTCACTTCGACGACTGCCTCACCTCCGTATAATAGAGGACTATTTTGCGAGGGAGAGAGGGGATATAGTTAGAGAGAGAGAGAGAGAGAGAGAGTGTGTGTGTGTGTGTGTGTGTGTGTGTGTGTGTGATGAAGGGAGTTTTGAAATTCAAAATGATTATTGTTGTTTTGGGGGAACATGTGAGGAGGGGGGAAAAGGGAGAGGAGATGGCACATGTGCTAATGGGTGAGTTTTGCTTGGGATGATCTGGACCGTTATTTATCTTTGAAGACAAACCCCCAAAACCCAATCTCAGCCATTCATTACTCCTCGAAGACAAACCATTCTCGCTTATTATATAGATCTTTGACAGTTTTGAGACTAATAGGACAGTCATCAAACTCTAATCAAGGATTTTGTTTTTTCATTTACATTTAACCAAAATGAAATTTTAGTATGTCCACCAGCTGAATTGGCAAGCCCCACGAAAATGTGAAGTGAAAAAAGCATCCATTTTTTTTTTCCCCTTCTGAGAGATTGATGTACGTGGTCTCCAAGCCTTTTTATGAGCATGATTGAACCAGCTTGGCGTTGGAGCACTCTGTCCAAAGAAAAAAAAAAAAAAACCAGCTTGGAGCTTTCCTTCAACTCAAAGTTTCTCCTTTTGTTCACTGATAACATGAATGTCAGTCATAACAGTAGCGGCGGATGTAGGGGGGGGCAAGGGGGGGCAGTGGCCCCCCCTAGGTTTTGATAAATTACACTTTTATACATGTATTTTAGGTAAATTTTCAAATTTTATTAAGCTTTGCCCCCCCAAAATAATTAAACTTATTATATAGCCTCCCAAAAAATATTAGTTAGGCTTAAAAAAAGGATTTTATATGTAATATGTTGGCCCAATTATACATCATTCTCTCAAAAATTGATAAAAAAACTTTATTATATGTTATATATTGGCCTAATTACAAATAGATCCAAAATAATTTACCTCGGGGGCGCTGCCCCCGAACCCCCGTGTGACTGTAAATTCTTACACAGCCCCCCTTAATTGAGATTCCTGGATCCGCCACTGCATAACACGACATTCAATATAAACATTGAGAGTTACTGCTCACCAGCATGGCACTACGCATGATCTTCTAGTGAGTGACAAAAAAGGAGATTCATTTAAGCGTATACATATATGTAAATATGTGGGCGTGGCCTGGGTGTGTGAGAAAGAGTTGGGGTCATAATTCTTTTATCCATAAGCAAAAACAATGAAAAAATGGTGAATGCATGACCAAGGAAAAAGGAAGAGGAAGGAGCTTTCTGCCTTAATTTGGGGTTTCTGTTCAGTGGCGTTATTGTCATTTTAATCAATGATTAAAGAAAAGGGATCCCAAGACCTTTTTATTTTTATTTTTATTTTTTGCTTGAGCTTGAAAAGCAATCTCAAAAAGATTTTCATCTATTAATTTCTGAGTTGAGTTGGGATAAGGATCCTCAGCAGCATTATGTGGACAGCACTCTATGGGTGTTGCATAGAGTGTTGTTGCAGGATCATAAATTATTAATATTTTTTTTTGCCTTTTTTGAAAATAATAATAATTTGTGGTCCTGCAGTACTCACATAGGGTGTTGCCCATAGTGCATAGGTTAAACTTTGGACACATGTATTGACTCTACAATGCACACAATTGGGTAAGTTAAGAAGATGAGTAAGCGGCACGATTTGAACTCACGCCAAACTCTGGACACGGTTCGCCCAGTTACTTGAGCTCTGTCGTTCTAATCCACTTACATCGACCCTGGACATTCCTTAAAATGGTCTTGAGCTCTGTTTCACATCTCGCAAGAGATGATCCTCCAAGAGTTGTAAGTTTTCTCTAGTGTAAGAGCATCTTCAATGCAAGATATCATTTTGTCAATGCTATATGGCTTAAATACTATATTTTAATATTTTGCTCTAATGTTACATTCTAAAATAAATGCTATTTTGTGACACATTGGATATCATTGTTGTACTTTAAGTTGTGTGTTTTGTACATTTTTTTATTGGAATGAGTGCAAAAGTTAAATTATAGTAGTAATCCAAAAGAAAACCTCTCCAATGTACCTTGTATCACTCTTCTCCAATTATAGCAATGTTATTATTGTTCTTAAATTTGAAAGAAAGAATGGCATTATTAATTTTTGAGAAGAGAAATAAGAATATATTAGAGATGTATTTTTGAATATTCATGTTATAAATTGATTATAATATGAGAAATAGAAGGTGCATTTTGCATTCTCTCTCGTGTCTTTGTATAGAGAGTCTTAGCATCACAATTCACTAGCAAAGCCGTGACTCGTGAGTTTCTAAGACCCGTGACATAGGGTCAGCTTTAGCTTCTGCCAGCTTTTGATACAAAAGTGACATCATTTAATTATATTGCACAACTTGAAGACCATTACCAAACACATGCATATTGGTGACTGACAGAGCATATTAATCCATCACCAACAAATAGTCAAATCCAAGCATAAATTTTCCACTAAGGAAAGAATTTGGAATGATTAACAACCATTACTTCATTCTTAAGCACAACATTTAGTTTATTTGAGTACTGTGTTACCGTAACCCTTATTAAAGTGGAGGAATGCTCAATTAAGAAACTACACATATAAGTACGGAGTCAGGATTTTTTTGGGGGCTAAGGAAGTTTTACGGGGGTGTTGTTCTCGATTTTTTTTTTGGTCTATTTATACATATTTAATAATGAGATATGGTATCGAATTGGGTTTATTTAGGAACAATATTATCTTTTGGGGTTATATTTATATATTTTGGGGCTATTTATCAATAATGTATGGTTTTAAATTGGGTTTGGAACAAAGGTGTCAAACGGGCCGGACCGGGCTCGGTCAAAGCGGACCCAACCGGGCTAGCAGGCCAGGCTTCACCTAACACCGAGTCAGGATTGGGAGGGGAGGGGGGGTGTCCACCTCGGGCCGATGGCCCGGGTCTATGCCGGTCCAGGCCGGGTTGGGTTAGCAGGCCACTTCACTTTTCTTCATGTTTTGGCTCGAGCATTGGCGGGCTTCGGGCCAGTTTGTGGACACCATGGGGGGTGTCCTCCCCAGACCGAAGGTAGTGGATAGGGCCAGGCTTTTGGCCAAAAAAAAGTGGGCTGGGCTCGGGCCGGGCCAACCCAACCCGTTTGACACCTCTAGTTTGGAACACTTAATTGGGATGAATTAGATTACATTTGGGGCTAAAAATATCACATGTATTAAAAAAATTCTCAAATTTTGGGATAGGCTATAGAAGATTTGGGCTATAAAATATCACATGTAATAACAAAAAAAATCTCAAATTTTGGAATGGTCTAGACTACATTTGAGCTAAAATATCACATGTACTATTCTTTTTTATTTTATTTTTTTCAAATTTGGGGGGAGGGGGATTAGACTATATTTGAGTTAAAATATCACACATAACATAAAAAAAAAAATTCAAAATTTGGGAGATAATAGCCCACTCCAACCCTCCTATGTCTTCGCCCTTGTTTGTCCACATAAGCAACTAAAATTATGTTCTCTAAAACAAACAAATTGAAGAATAATTCACAAACACGTGGAGCAAAATGATTATTGATTACAGCATCTACAATGGGGGAAAAATTTAGTGGAACTTACGATAATTTAGTGGATAGGATAATAGAATGCTTGTAATGGTGTATGTATAACTGTGACATATGATAGTTAAACTTAAATTTATGGTATGACAAGTTTTTGCTAAGTTCGGCCATACAGCATAGGGTGTGCCGTCCCACATCACACGGCACACAATATGCTATGTGCTTTCCAAACGGCATAGGTATGCCATTTAGTGCATGCTGTAATTTTTTTTTTTTTGGTAGTTAATGAATTTTCTTGGTGCTTCTCTCACATGTTTTCTTTATTGCCAAACAACCCCTAAAAGTATCCCATCACATGCTATAGGCTGTGCCACCTGATACTCTCACGATATTAAGTGTGCCGTTTCATCAACTACACGACTCTGTGCTATCCAGTCCATATTGGAGAACCTAACTTAAATTTATCTTTAAATTCGTGTACGGGCCGTGGATAGTAATGAAAAGGTAGAGCCACTCACAAATTTGGGTGGGCTTACCTTCTTTATTTATATTATTATAAATTGTAAATATATAAAGCCATATAACAAAAAAAAGACCTTGACAAGATCAATGAACAACAATTATGTCTTTGTCAAAGTTATCACATGTTGCACTCAAATACCTCCATAACCAATACCAAATGAATACCTACGAACTTATTTTCATTTTTTCATTATATATATATGTGATTATGACATAACACCATGCTTTTAATTTCTAGTGCTTTTTATTGTTTCTGCTTTGATTTTTCAAAACGTGAGATTGAGAATATTTTAACAACTTTTTCTTGTTCTTGAGAGAGAGAGAGAGAGAGTAATAGTAATATGGCAGATTCATTTGATGAGGAGTGCGATTACCTCTTTAAAGCTGTCCTGATCGGAGACTCAGCCGTCGGAAAATCAAATCTACTATCGAGATTCGCTAAGGATGAATTTCAATTAGACTCAAAACCAACTATAGGAGTTGAATTCGCTTACCGGAACATTAAGGTCGGTGATAAGCTCATCAAGGCCCAGATATGGGACACTGCAGGCCAAGAAAGGTATTTTATATATATATATATATATATATGGGTTTTGGGTTTTACTTTAAATTCAATTCTCTTTTGTTGGGCATATGGGTTTTGCTTGGTTTCATTTTCTGATGATGAATTTGCAAAAGAACCAACTTATTTATTTTTATTTATCGCCTGGTTTTATGGTACTAACTATAGTCTATATTTGATCAAAACTTTATGATTAACTCAATTGAATCCCAAGAACAGAGCTCTCTGGGATGAAATATGGTTAAGGTTATGGATATATTTAGTAAAGATAAGAAGAAACAGTTGATGCATAATTTTTATTATTATTTTGTGAGTGATTTCCAAGATTAGTTTTGTCAGTCTGTGGTCCCAAATTAAAGATGCGGGAGCATAGGACCCTTTTGAATGCCGTCTAGTTTTGGACTGATAACGAATCCCCTATTTTTTTAATAGATAATGAAATGGATATTATTTTTCTGTCATATAAGTTATGTATGCTATAGAACAAAACTAAAGTTTGCTTAAAGAACATACATTTTTTTTTTTTTGCTATAAGCTTAAAGAACATACATAGATTGTGAGAAGTGAGAACCTTGTATTCAATGCCCAAGTCTCCTCGGTATGTTCTATAATTTTATGGCCCCTTTGTTAACTTACGGTTTTTTGTTTTGTGTTTTGTTATTATTGTTTCCAAAACAAAATTTGGAATCATGTTTTTGGTAGTTGTTTCAGGTTTTTATTTTTTTGAAAACAAAGAATCAAAAAAGTGTTTGATAATTGTTTTCATTTTTCTTTTGTGAAAACGAAAACGAAATTGGACTAGAGATGAAAACAAAAGAGAGTAATTCTCGGTTTTTAATTTTTGCTTTTGCAAAAAAGAAAATGTAAACTAGTCTCCATTTTTGGAATTTAAAAAACTGAGAAGTGGACACGTTACCATGCAGATCCTTAAGTTCTTCCCCCCTTGTAAGTCTAACACCACAATGTATTCTGAGTTGTATATGAGATTCTTTTCCATGTTTTCAATAAATATCTATTACTCTGTATATTGTAACTCCATCTTTGTTCATATTATTTTTAATGGGTTCTCTTAACATGTGCCCTAAGAGCACATGTGAACAAGCTTAAAAATGCTTGTACCTGCACAATTTTTCAAAAGATTCTTATATGTACAAGCCTTTTAAAGCTTGTTATCATGTGCCCTTTAGAGTTTCCTTTTTTATTTTCATTTCCCCTGCCTGGAAAAAATGCAATTCTAACTCTAATCACAGTAGTACCTAGAATCAAAAGCTTATTAGCACAAATCCTACTTCCCTATAATTGAAAAGGTTATGGGCAAGAAAAGCTTATTAGCACAAATCCTACTTCCCTATAATTGAAAAGGTTATGGGCAAGAAAAGCTTATTTGTATGGCATTGTTTGGTATCTAATTGTGCTTAAGTTGTTAAGATTAATCTAAAAGGTACACATTAGGTGAATGATCTCAACCTAACTGCGCAATCATGGTTTCACAAGTCCATTGACTAGAATCATGCATGGGATCCACAAAAAAACATGAATATATTTGATTGATTTTAATAAGATAAACATGTCTAATAAAAAAAAAAAAAGAGCACTAGAAAATGTTGATTATAACGTCTTCTTCCTCTTCTTCCCTTCAGATTCAGAGCCATAACCAGTTCATATTACCGCGGAGCATTGGGAGCCATGCTAGTCTATGACATAACGCGAAGAGCAACGTTCGAGAATTTGAAAAAATGGTTACATGAACTAAGAGAGTTTGGTAGTTCGGACATGGTCATTGTACTTGTTGGCAACAAATCCGATTTGGGTCACTCTCGACAAGTTAACGAAGAGGACGGTCATAGTATTGCTCAGCTCGAAGGCTTATACTTCTTGGAAACATCCGCGAGAGAGAATGTGAATGTGGAAGAGGCATTTCTTCAAATGATCACTCAAATTTATAAAGTAATGAGCCAAAAGAGTTTAGAAGCCAAGAACAATGATGTAACACCAATACTTCAAGTTGGGAAACAAATAGTCTGTGTTGATCATGAAGTTTCTGCAACTAAACAAACAAGTTGTTGTTACAAGTGAGCAATTTATAGAGATCTTGATTGAAGGGGAAAAACAGAAAGAAAGAAAAAAAAAATAGCGATATTGATGATATTGTCCAATTTTTTGTTGATTTTTTTGGGACAATTCATGTTCTTTTGAGTTTCTTTTGATAAAAGATAAATCTAAAATAGGATTAAAGAATTGTTCATCTGTGAATGAGAAGAACTGAATAGATACTTCCTTGTTTTACAAAACATTTTGCACAAACAATGTTTCAAATAGAGCTTCACCGTGCTCTTGATTGTTGTCATTGTTGTAGGAAATGTGTGTGTGTGTGTGTTTTTGGTCTGCAAAGGCTATTATATCCTTTATCTTTGCTGTATTCTTCTTTATTTTTCTTTATTTTTTATCTTTTATCTTTCTTTTTTTACGCGTAATTTCTTTTCTCACATTTTTTCAATTGTTAATGAAAATATTGGAATTATCTTGAGTCATGCTGTCTAACCTTTTTTTTCTTTCAATTTTTTAGCGACAAAGAACAGGCGGCCAAAACTTTGAACTTTAGCATCGGTTTTTTTTTTGGTGTATTAATTAACTTTTTAATTAGTGATTGCTAAACTTTAATAAAGGGAAGCACAAGACTGCAGTTCTTTTCTTTTTTGATCGCAGACTGTAGTTCTTTTCTACTAGGTTAAAAAAAAAAAAGTGTATACTTCACCCCCACCTTTTGACCACATTTTTTTTTTCAAATGTCATTTTCTCAATAGTAATGATATGTTTTTTCAAATTTTAATTTTAAATTCACATGCTAAATAATATGGTAGTGGACTCACTGAATTTTGATCGGATGATATTGAAGTAGTCATATCATTATCAAAGATGGTCCCACTGCGCATCACTGCCAAATCATTTAAAATGAGAATTTGATATTAGAATTTGAAAAGCACAATATTACTTCCTTTCTTTTTCCTCTCAAATAGCACGCACACATACACACAAGTTTCCAACAAGTTAACAGCACAAGTAATATTTGTTAGTACTCTAACATTGTTGCAAACAGCACAGATACAGTCCAATGTAACACCCTTTTTCAAATATTGATCCTTCCTTGCAAACTACTACGGTTTTACCCATCAACATCATCGAGTATTATGCACTTTTTCTTCCTTTCCTACAACCCTACCCACCCATATCAATTATTCACTCCCTCAAAAGTCAATACCTTAGCTGACATTTTGCAATTTAGTAATAAACATTAGTAGTAACCAATAAAGGGAATCCTCCTCCTTTTTCTTTTCTTTTTTGGGACTGGCCAAAACCGTTTTGGTTTTCTAAGTGATATTCTCTTTTCAAACGTCATCCTTACAACGAGTTGCAATAATTTTAGTAACTAGAATGATTTTTTGTAGTTTTTGAATAAAAATGGATATCCTCCCTCTCTCCCAGTTCTCACATTTAATTTCCAAACTTAATTTTCAAATGCTTTGTTAGTTATACTACATGTAGTATAATAATGCTACACTCACTCCTCCAACCACACTCTAAATTACATTCTATGCTTTAAATACATGTATCCTATTCTGTTTGAATTTTTCACACTTTTATGTGTACCACTTACATAGCACATGGTACTTGCATTTAAAACAAGGATGTGATTTGGAATGTGGTTGGAGAAGTGGGTGTAGCATTATTGCAAATGTAAGTATTATGTGTTACTATTTAAAACTCAAATTTGGAAAGCAGAACATTATTCAAATATTTATAACATGAGTAATGTTTGGGTCTACTGTCAGTCTCTTCTCATTAGTCCATCTCAAGGTATGAATATTTTTTTGGGTATGTAAGGGTGTACCCTAGCACTATTGTTATACGAGTAACATATTTAGTCGAAGGACTCCTCAATCCCAACAGACCCAAGCCCAGCCCAAAAAAAAAAAGTTCACAGATGTTTAGACAATTTAAGATTGGGCTTCCCAGAAGGTTTGGATTGGGCTTATTATTTCATATAGATCTAATTCAAAGAGCCTCTTAACAAGCTGGGCCCAAACAGTCCCAGTAGTTTTTTTGAGACATTTGTTGGTCGGTCGTAGTCCTCCACTGCGCGCTCTCTGTCTCTCTCTCTCTCTGTCTCTCTGTCTATCTCTCTGCAGTTATGGTCCAAAACTCTCTCTGACGAATTGAAGCAAGCGTTCTGCTATAATGTCCCCATGCGTTCGTAGAATCTATTGGATTTGCAGACACTGATCTCGAGAAAACAGAGTTCAAACGAAGAGCCATGGCGAATTGGATCTCCTCCAAGCTCAAAGTCGCCGAAACCTTCCTCCAACAGGCAACGTTTCGATCTCCCTTTTCATGCTTTCCATTTTGAATCTCCGTTTGGTTGCCCAGAAAATTTTACGATCAATTTAACTAACTTTTTAAATGGCACATCCTAATTTGAGATTATAGGTTTTGTTTATTTTCCCCTTTACTCAGCAACCAAACAGAATTTTTTATTTTATTTTATTTTTTTGTGTGTGTATTTTATAGGCAATTTAAGCTAGGTTTGTATGTTTCTGACCTTTGATTAGTATTTTTATAACGTCAAGTTTTCTACTTGTATTGTCCAATTCAACAATTCAGATCGATCAGCAAGCGGCAGAGTCACTAAAAAAGAATGATAAGCCTGGATCTGATGAGTTAAATAATGAGACCCCAACGAAAATTGGTGAGGTTGTGCCATTGAAGGATCAGCTGAAGAAGAGAACTCCTGAAACAAATGATTTAATTGGTAAATTAAACAGTGATCATAAATTAAATGTAATTAAGAATAGTCACGTCCGGGATAAGGAAGTTGCGACTGTAGTAGATTTGAAACCTCCTTCGAATATTAAGTCTACTCTCACCGACAGTGATTGGACCGAACTACTCAGTTCACCGAGTACACCTCCGGCTGTGAATCGTAGTAATGGGGTTTCTGGCATTCGGGGTTTGAGGAAAGATGGGAGGAGGCAGGGCACTTCGGGTTCGAATTTGTCAGCATTGGAAGTGAAGAGAAACTACAAAACCCAAAACAGCATTCCAAAGATTTCGCCAAAATCAAAATCAGTCACTGCATCAGAAAATGAAGTAAATAGTGGACGTTCAAGTGGGAGGCGGAGCAATGGGGAAGATTCTAGATTTTTGGGATCGGTTGACAAGACTTCAATTGTTGAACCACGTACTGACGTGAATTATTCAGAAGGAAGAGAGGAGGGTCAGAAGGGTGAAAGTGTTACCCCTGTGGTGGAGCATAAGGACGAGGGAAAGGAAGGAAGGAATGGGATGTTGGATACACTAGGGGATGGGGGGAAGTTGCATTCCGTGGATAATTTACCGGATGCAGTCCCACTGTCATCAGATAAGGACCAGCTTTCAGAGACAATGCCGGTGATTATCAACGGGGAGTCTGATCTAAAGATGGGAGCAAAAGATGATTCCAAAAGGTTCAGCAATATAGTGGGCAGTGATAAATACAACGTGGGTCCGAGAAGATCTGCTTCCTTAAAGAGGGGTTCCCGTTCAGAAAGTGATGATGGGTCTGGTTCGGAGACTGATTCAGGTTCAACGTCTGGCTCGGAGAGTGAAGGCGAGAGGGAGGAAAGAAGGAGGATGAGGGCGCAGATTCTGGCTGAGAAAGCGGCTGCTAAAGCTGTTGAAGTTATCAAAGAGCGCGAGAATATGGTTGCAAGATTGGAGGGGGAGAAACAGAGCTTAGACAAAATACTTGAAGAACGTGCCAAACAACAAGCCCAAGAGGTGATTATTTGTTTATCTCATGCTACTAATGGAATTTTGTTTTTGTTTGTTTTTTTGTTTTGTTTTGTTTTGTTTTGTTTTGTTTTTGTCTTCTGTTTTTTTTTTCCCGCTTTTAGAATGACTGAGCATTTTGCTTCAAAGAATAAGCAGTTGAACACCATAAAATGCATGTTAAATTATGTGGAAGGTTGATATACATTATTGGGCTCATTCTCTAACAGCTTAAGCTTTTGGAGTAATTGGTGACTTAACATGGTATCTATCAGAGCCTTGTTTATGAGAGGTCTGCGTTCAATTCTCTGCACCTGTTCTGGTGCGCTTGTTTGCACTTTGTTGTTTGCCTCCATTATGATGGAGTAAGGTTTGTTTAATTTGTTGGCTCTTCACTTGCGATTCGGGGTCACATGTGAGGGAGGGTGCCGAAGGTTGATGCACATTGTTGGGCCATTCGCTAACAGCTTAAGCTTTTGTTTACATAGATAATTTGTTTGTCACATCTCCCAATCTGCTGTTCAGACAAAGTTTGACAGTAATGAACCAAAGATGAAACAAGATCATTTAACGCATCTTATTGATTTTCATTGGCCTAGTAGGCTAGTATATAGTCACTGCCTGTTTATGATGACACAATTTTCTCTGGTTTTGGCTCTCTCTCTTATGCTGATACTTAGTTTAATAACCTGAAATGTACCTTATTTTCAATTGTGATGTCCTTCAGTCTCATGGTCAGTTCAACCCTTTTTTGGTTTCAGGCTTCTGAACTGCAGACAAATACGATGGAGATGATGGAAGCTGTTGATCTAGAGAAGCGAAAGCATAATAATACTCGAATGGAAGCCCTACCACGAATGGCTAAACTTGAGGTATTGAACTAATTCCAGAAGTTTGATTTAGTTTTCGGCTAGAATGTTTTTCATTGCTCTAGTTTATCTAATTATTTGTTTGAATATGGGTTCCCTTATTTTTTGCTGCTTGTCTTTACCTTTTGATTTGTGTAACTTTGCTATTTATGGATACTATTAATACAATAATAATTTTACAGACTGCAAATGCTGATCTTGCAAAATCCCTCGCTACTGCACAATGGAATCTTGAAGTAGAGGTATGATGAGATTTTGATTCTAGTTGTTTGAATTAATCATGTTTGTAAGTAAATACTTGGTACCCAGAATTTTACTTGCATGATGTCAGCATGGAATTTTATTGCCCGAGTTCGTGAAAGGTACTATGATGCACAGGTGCAATTATGGAATGATAATTTTCATTTTTTTTAACTTCTATAATTACTTAAGATAGAGTTCATGGTGAAAGAATGTATTGTACTAGTGATTTCATGTTGTAAGTGTCAATGGTTGCATAGTTCTTGAATTTCCCATTAGAAAATTTAGCTGATCAACAACATTGCATTCTTTACTTTTTTATCTTTTAATTTCTTTCTTTATCTGGGTACATTTAAATGTATTTGCATGTATAACGTGTGGTTAGAATGAACATTACGAAGCATGTCTTTTCTTATTGAGTACCTAGAAATTTTTCTTGAAAAGAAAAATATTACTGCGGCTTAGAAGAATGGGAATCCTGAACTCAAGATAGAATAAACAATGTTGGGATTGTTATTTTTCCGGGTGATAAGGTTTTCCTTTCTCTCTCAATTGCCTTAGAGAGATATATTGCTCCGAGGATCAGAGCAATAACTCTTCCAGGGTATCTCCCATTTGTTAGCTATTACCTATGTTACTTGGACTCTCCTACTACCCCCAAGTACCCGATCCCCGTATCCGACTCTTGTACCCAATTCGGACACTCGGATCCTCCTCAGGTGATATTGAAAAGGTAAGTAGAAGCTCAAAAATTGTGGGCAAAGAGGTTTCTAACTATTGATATTAGGAAACATAGTATGTTTATGCGTTCAGATGGTCCACATACTCGTATCCAATGTTTAGACACATGTCCCCGGATCCTAAGATTTGAGGAGGTCCGACACCTAAATACACACCCGCACCCGACACTCATACCCGAGTCTGGGTAACATAGGCTATTACCTACATGTTGATGGCACTCTTGAACCCTGATGGTATAATACTCGTCATCCTGAGATCTTATATGTTCTTGACTGTAGATATCAAACACAAACCTCTAATCTTAATATTCATGACATCTGCAACTATATAGTTGAACATGTAGTAAATGTTTTTTTCCGTAGAGTTTTGCTCATGTTTCTCACTCACTTCCTCTCATGAGATTCCAAAATGAGGAGCATAAAATATATTTCTTTCTATTCTTTTTTTTTTTCTTTTCTTTTTTCCTTTCTGAGATTTAAAAATAATGATTTTGCTGACTTTCTGGATGTGCCATCTCATAGTTAGAATATATTTATGCTTGACTTACTCTTGCAATGATGTAGTGAGTTTTCTAAACAGAGTTTACGGAATTAAGGCTTCTTTTGATGACCTTGTGAAGCCTGTAGGACATCATACAATTACTTATATGTGTGTACTTTGTGGGCTAGGTTAATAGAGTATCAGATCTACGACAGCAGATTGAATTGAGAGAAGCAACCCATGAAGGTATACTTTTCTTCTTTCAAATATAAATTTGCTGTAAAGGAAAGTCGTAAAAGCCTTATGTTATTTCACAACACAACCCAGTTGTAACTCTGATTCTGTGCACATCATCTTTCCCATTGCACCCGTCAGTTAAAGATTTAATTAAAACAAGAATGTTTGTAATTTTATGTAGGAAGTTGGTAGTTTATGGCAATATTACTTGAAATGTAAATTTCACAACTAAGCTACCTAGTTGGAAAAAGAAGAAAAGAAAAAGTAAAGAAAAGTCTACTGCTACATTATCAACATGAACAGCGTGGCACTATCATTCATTCATCTGAGAGTTGATGATGGCAGCCATGGTTATGCAAATTCCTTTTCATGAAAATTTCAATTGACTTTGTCTATCAAAAAATGCTTAAAATCTGATATAAAATATAGCTATGTACATATGCATACATAAATATGTGTGTGTGTGTGTGTGAGAGAGAGGGGTTGTGTTGGATGCTAACCTAGTAGTCTACTACATATCTAAAAGATTACAAATTTTTTTTTTTTGGACAAAAGAGCCCATGTCATCTCATTAAAGGGATGGCACTTAACTAATCCTACGAAAGACCTAAAGTAATTGCCTTAGAGCCCTCATTGCAAAATTGCTTTAATGCCCCTATTTTCATGAGGTGGCAAGAACTTTTCTGGTCCATTTAATTTGAACACCTTGCTATACTACTACCCTTCATGTACTAGGATAGCAAGCCCCTATATATGTGTGCGCGCTATAGATATATATGCAACATTCTAAGTTCAGGAGACAATTTACCAGCTTATTTTGGCTTTGCTAAATTGAATCATTAAAAACATCTTTTCTCTTCTTGCAGAACTTAGGAGGAAGATTGACAACACCAATCAGACTGGCAACCTAGTGAGTCTTATGTTTCTGTAATGACTGTAGTGCACACATTATCTAGGTTTACGACCAACGGCGGATGCGGAAACTTGAAGTTGGGGGGGGGGGGGGGGGGGGGGGGGGGACCAAACCAGAAGTTGCACATGGGGGTGGCCGAGTTTAGAGGTTTTTGGGTCTATTTATACATATTTTCATGTACGTGATATAATTAAGTTGCATGTGGGGGTGGGTAGGGACCAAACCAGAAGTTGCACGTGGGGGTGGCCGAGTTTAGGGGTTTTGGGTCTATTTATACATATTCTCATGTACGTGATATAATTAAGTTAATACTATAATAATTAATACAAAAACTTGAGCAATCTTCTCCTATTATGTAACACATACATCTCAGTTACAGCACATTGGGACCTTTTACTGCCAATTATAAAATTGTAACTAACAAATGGCACCTAAAAGTTATTACCAAATGGCACATTAGAAAAGTTAACACTTGTTGGCACCAAAGGTACAACAAAATGACACCTTGTTATTACAAATTGAGACCAAGAAATTGACTGTATCATACTTAGTTGTCTTGTAGAATTTTTCAAAACTCAAATGCTAATAAAATGGAGTAAGGAGTTTTTGAATTTGGGAGGGGGACTTGAGTGTAAAAATATAGTTTTTAGGGTATATAGGGTGGGGGAGGGCTTGATCCTCCCCTTGCCCCTTCTTAAATCCGTCCATGTTTACAACAAATCCCTGTTTACGACGGTGGTTCTCGTCACTCACAGCTTTTCTGTCATTTATCTCTCCTTGTACCAGCCTATCATCTAACTTTCCTTCCTTGGAAAATTTGTAGGTGGTTGCAAAAGGATTTGAATTTGAACGTGAGATACTTGAGGCAGAGTACTCTTTCGTAACTGATAAAATAGCACGATTGCAAGGGAAGGTAACTTTTTTTTTTTGTTTACTCGATGTATCTTCCTACATCTGATCTAATGTCTTCTTTTTTTTTTTCTTTTTTTTTGTATAAGTTGAATATTTGTGTGCCGTATGGCCCCTAGCACATGATAAACTGTTCTGAATTCTTGGACCTTATATGAGAGGGAAAAAAAAACACAGAATCTCCTTGTGCTTTGTTTTTTACTTGAAGATTAAGCTTTCCAATTAGATAGAAAGGTGCTGAAAATTTAAACCCAGAATATTATAGACATATAAATGATGATCGAATCTGTAGTTAAATTATGCACCCCGCTTAATAGGTGCCTCTGGCATGTTCTGTAAAGAAAAAAGAAAATCAACGTGTTACTCTTTTTGCCAAGTTTTGTCAAAATTCTTGAAAAAGCGAGCTACAATTAAAGAACTCTGGCATATCCATCATTTAAATCCACAACGTAGATTCAATTTCATAATGCCTTTTTAGATTCTCTAGTCAACTTGGTCTACTAAATCTCAGTGTTTGCTCTGGTAAGATTAAAATGTATACAATGATGTATTGCATGTGATGGATTTAAAGAAGTACAAATCCTTGTAAATTATTTTGTCTGAGTAGCCCATCTATGTTGCTAGTTCCCTGTAGGGATCATAATTCGTCACAATCCCAAGTTCTGTTCCTGCGTTAACATGTACTGAACTTGCAATATATTTATCTTTTGTGATGGTCACAAAGAAGTTTTCTTGTTTGATTCAGGCAAATACGCTGGAGACGAACATCGAAATGGCCAGAAAGGAGATTGAGAATCCAAGTGAGGTGGAAGTTGAGCTCAAACGAAGGCTTGGTCAGTTGACTGACCATTTGATTCAGAAACAAGCCCAGGTTTGTATTTCAGACTCCTGATATAGGATTGGGTTGGTGGTGGCGTTGATTGTGGGGGTTTCCCAGGATGACGGCATAGGCCCCGTCCTGGTTGTTTTGGTTGGGATTGGACACGTTGTTGACACAGCATGACATGGGGGCCGACACGGGCGGGGACTAGGGTGTAATAAAACCGACCGGTTTGGTCGGTTTTCAAAAGTTTCATGCAGTATAAAAACCGAACTAAACCGTAAATTTGCACTAAATTGGACCGAAACCGATCGGTTCGACTAAAAATTGCACCGAACAGAACCGTTTTCACCCCTAGGCGGGACACGGCAGGAAAATTGTCACTTCATAACCAAATTGCATTGTTTTATTCTATTTTTTTTTTAATCTTTTTAAAGCGCGTTTTGGTTAAAACATTAAACATTCTTGGTTAAAACATTGAACATTCTTTCTTCCCCAAACATTACTTGATTGTAAGTAAGCACCCAAAAAGAATAAACATCACTTGATTTTCAATTAACCATCCTTCTCCTCTGCGTGTTCTATCAGGTTGAGGCACTCTCCTCTGAAAAGGCGACCCTATTATTCAGAATTGAGGTACATTACCATTCTAGAACTATTGCTACCTTTATTTGGTTCATAAACGCAAGTGTTCAGTGTTATACTCTGTAAGCAAACACATTCGAGTTATTTTCTACAGGCAATTTCAAGGTTGCTAGATGAAAACAAATCAGCAATGCCTAATAGTTCATCTAGGGAGGATTTGGAATCAGGAATATGGGATCTCTCCAATTCAAAGCTAAGACCGATGTTAGAGAAGAGGATCCAATCTGGGCGGCAACACTTAGGCTCCTTGGTTCAGCAGTTGGATTCAATTTTTTGTGCTGGTGCTGTGTATCTAAGGAGAAACTCAACTGCAAGATTGTGGTCTTTTGTTTACCTCATATGCCTTCATTTATGGGTTGTGTATATTCTAATGTCACACTCTTCAGTATCGGATGAGGCCAGGTCCGGTGCCATCTTTTCCTTGGAAAATATCAACAACACTGGAGGTGTCTGATTAATTTTTTCCTTCAGTTTTGGTGAGGTCTTTGTTGCCTGTGGGTGTAGTTTTTATTCATTTTCAGTCGCCCCAATGACACATTGATCGTATAGAGATGTATCTACTTGCAACTTACCTGTCTAGTCATAATTGATAATGTATAGTCATATCCTATCTGGAGTTGGGAGCCCTGTTTGGAATCACTTCAATGAACGTTTAGGTCCAAATGTGCTTCTAGTACGCAAATTGTATTTATTAATTTGTTTGGATAAAATTTCAAGAGGCATTTTAGAGTCAAAAGCACGTTTTGGCTGAAGAATGTGTTTTAGCCCAAACATGATGCAGAAAGCATATACGGGTTTTAATGATTTTTTTTTTTTTTTTTTAATGTGATACCCTTGTGATTAGAGCTTCTGCTGCCTATGTTTAAACACGCAAGTCACAGCCAGTTTAATCTGCTAAGAGAGGGATTCTGGAAACACTATGGAGCAGAGGGCATTGGACAATGTACTTTCTTTTCCTTTGGTATACATTCATGGTCAAAGAAAATATGAGAGAAAATCCTGAAATATGTCAAAATACACTCTACATGTATTTTATATTACCCATAGTTACACCCAGAGAGAAAAATAAAAGGGGGGGTGGGGGAGGTGGAAGAGGGAAGGAAATTCAAGAATCAAGCTGGTGCGATTGAAACTTTGTCCACCTCAACAATGTATTCAAGTGTGGCAAATGGAGGAATTTGAACACCTGAACCTAAATCGGCACCATCCTCTCCAAACCCAAGGCTAGAAGGAACAATCACTCTCCTCTTACCACCAGCCTTCATTGATCCTAAAACATACTCTATTCCCTCGCACATTCCCTTAGAATAAGGCCTTGACCCCATTACAAGAGCCAGTGGCCTTTTGTCACCAGTGAATGTATCAACAAAAGTTTTATCAGTGCCTTGAACACCTCCCTTTAGATCAATCACAACTAAGTCCCCTGGCTTTGGAGAAGCACCTCCACCAACTCTCATCTCATAGTACCTGATTCATTTGCACACAGACATTTGTAGTTAGATCAAGAAACTCAAATACTTTAACAGTGCATACTATGCTTTTATATGTATAGGTAATGAGACCAAGAGGAACCCCCACAACCTAATCCCTGATTGGCAAGGAGGTTGGGTGTTGAACTAGGTTGGGATTTAAACCCTGATACACAGATTCACCCACAAATCACCATGCGCAATACCCAAATCAATGATTTTGTTCAAACTGCTGATATAAAAGATCAGACACTCAAAATTGTACCACTCACAGCAATGTATCACGTGAGAGTCTGTGAGAACCCGTCCCACATGGAAAATACAAAAATGTTAGTTTGATATATGTAGAACCAAGTGGACTTCTATCAACAACTTGAGCTTAAGCATTTTAAGGGCTAATGTGGCAGACCCGTCAATTTGTTAGTCCAGTGGACTGCCTGGAGTGTTACACAATCGAACTTAAGAGGTCCTAGTTCGAGTCATCTCACGAAACTTGCATACTTGAAAAGACAACACTATAAGTTAGAAATTATACCTTATGCCATTAGGCAACACCGCCTCTTCTTCTTTCTCAACATCGCTGTACAAGTAAACAAATAGTCCAGTTATGAGTATCATTTCAAGGCTGACATGAAGGCTGAAGCTCAATGTTATCACTATTCTACTGGAAGTGTAACTTTAAGATGTCCATTCAATGGATGAGAAAAGTGAAATTGTACTTAAATCTTGGTTTAAGTTTTCATGCCATGAGGTAGGGAAACTTTACACATACCTTGTATTAGCTTCTTGTTGGGAAACTTCGAGTCGGGTTTTGATTTGTTCGGAGACTACACCAACAGCAAGAAAGGCAGCCCAAGCAAGGCCAGCACCGAGCCCGAACCTCCTGGTTAAGTTGGAAGCTATCCAATCTGTGGAATCAGCCTTTGTTGGAATGGCAGCCTTATTATTAGCCTTTTGTTCTTTCACTTTAACTGAGGAAAGTGATGGTGGTTCTGCAGAAGTGCTTAAAGGTGTTGATGCATTTTGTGGTTGTGAAGGCAGTATCGGGGGTGGCTGAGATGGAGTGGGTGTTTGTGAAGAAGAAGAAGATGATGATGATGATGATGATGATGATGATGATGATGAGAAGTTGTGAATTCTAGTTATTGGATGAGAGAGAAATGGTGGAGATCCACAGAAGGTAGCCATTTTTTAGGATTCAAATGGTGTTTAAAGATTATGTGAGAGTAGGGAAGAAAAATAAATAAATAAATCTGTAGAGACTGAAATAAATATAGACAAATGGTCCCCCAAACCTTATCCTTGTGAGTGATGGGATTTTTAGTGGCATGACTCCCCAGTTTCTTTAGCTGATTACAAGGATTGTTTGGCTGCTGGAAAATCTAAATAACTACCTGATCCAGAACACAATATGCATATTTGGTGCTTGTATTTGGTATCCAAAATTCATATGCTATGTTTGGGTGCATGGAAATTGGGCTTTGTAATTTTGTACAATTTGAGAAAGGACAACACTTGCATACATTACCTTATGTCCTGTTGGTGTTGTTCCCTCTCGCAAAAGTGGGATGGACTCCACTTCCACTTCTGTGAGAGGGAACAACACCAATAGGACATAAGCAAAAGTTTAAAAACAACTTTTTATTGCTAAGCCCCTCTTCTGTGAGAGGGAACAATAGCAACAACAGGACATAAGCAAAAGCATTGAAGTGTTGTCCTTTGAGAAATATCAATCTGAACTTTATAGTAAACGCAGTATCAAAGGAGTTGATTTTAGGAGAAATTATCACATGTGACTGTCATACAATGTGGTTCTCTTCATTATTGTTGGACCCACTCACAGAATACGCAAATCACAAAAGAAGTCACATATGGGTGACGGTCACACTAAATAATTTCTATCCTTTTAGGCTAATGCAGCAAGTACAATTAGCTTCACCATATCCAAAAATGCCTCTACTTCTCCACATTTACTTTAGAGTCTAGCAGTTAAAAGTCTCGTGTCCATTATAACAGACACAAGCCTATGAGCTAATTTTGAATGTGTCCATTATAACAGACATTCCTGTTAGTCCTAATGCAGTTGTATGTGGTACCACTTACTAGCAACCACTGTGCAGCACATGGTATAACTGTTAAAAGCAATTTGCGAACCAAATTTGGGGTTCTAATTTGGGAAGCATAGCATTATTCATGTATTCACTCCTTCATCCGTGGGGTCCTATTCATGGCATTGGCGACAAATGTGATTTCCAACTGTGCCTTACCTCAACTCAAATGATTTCACCAGAAAAACTGTGAAAAGAAGATAAAATTCAAACATTGATGATAACAAAATTTAAATGAATTTTACAAACAAATACACAAATTTGAGGATGGCTGCACACCGGGCCCAAGAATACAAACGATGAAAAAAGAAGAAAAAGTTATAAACGTGGTAAAAGAAAAAAAAACAGATCAAAAGAAAAAAAAAAGAAAAAGAAAAATCACAATCACCTCAAATCCGAAGTATAAGTTTGTCAATGATCTTTAATCAATCTCTTTCTTACATTTGTCCCGAGTATTCCTCGAGCTTGCCTCCATTTTGAGGCACTACAATGTGTTGTACAGCTTGCTTCTTCACCAGCTTTCTTGGCCAGCTGGTTCTTCTGAGGCTCATGATGGTTGGCCACTACTTGGTCGAGGCACTTGTGAACTTGTTATAGGCTTCTGTAGTGGCTTTAGAGCAGCCATGATCTCAGCGAATGAAGGCCGCAATCTTGGATCTCTACAATATTTCAAATGGAGGTAATGTTACCCAAATATCAGTTTCTCGAGTTTTAACTTCATATGCATCATCAGTAATATATGTATGTATATAAATATTCTATCTACCATAATGGCCGCAGCAAACATGAAATTGCATGTTTCCATCCCCACTATGCTTTTGCAGGCACAAGAAGAAATTATAGTCAGACGCTTCAATATGAGTAGTGGGCAACGAAGTTATTGACTTATTGGTTTTTTTATGCATGAAGGGGACAGAGTTGAGATCATATTGCACTCAAAGAGTCAATCACACACTTGCTGTGTGTACTATTTTATTTGGTAAACCAATATTGGGACTTCAAATCATGCAACAGTGTCTCCACTAATATTTCCGTACATTCCATATAACTTGTTCATTCTTGTGTATCTATATTAGGTTATTAATAAAGGACATATGTACCTTAATGGTTAAAGGACACTCAGATTTCTTTTAAACCATAGTTTCCATTTAAGAGCACTATAAACAGCCAAAAAAAAAAAAACCAGGTATAATCAAACAAAGGGGCAAAAGGGAGAAAATGCAGAATTAATACTCACGTTTGCCAGCATTTAGTAATAATATCTTTAATAGTAGGATCCATATCATCCGGAATGTCAAGCCGACGGTGCTGAAACCCAACAGCACCAACTACTTGCATTGGGTTCATTCCCCCCCATGGTTGCTGCAATGTACATAGCTCCCACAAAATGACACCGTAACTAAAAACATCACACCTGCACTTGCACCGATTTTAACACTTAATTTCCTGAACGGCCCAAAAATAGAAAGAAAAATTGAAGTTTGTGGAATTAATATGCTTATAATAAAGTAAAACATACTTTTCATTTGAAGGTTCATTTCTTAGCACCTCCGGGGCCATCCACTCTGCCTGCAGAATAGCGTAACACCATGACATTACTAAAGCTTTTGTCAGCTTTGTTACATTCAAAAAAGTATCAAGACGAACATAGCATCGAATGATGAAACTTGATCAAAATTCTAAATTAACGAAGATGTTCATCAAATGATGAAAGTTAAAACAATAATCATGTATCATCGGATTTGTCCAGAACAAAAATAAATAAATAAATAAATAAATATTAAACGTTCTAATCCAAGGAAAATCTCAAAAGGATACCAAATTGACTGGTTAGTGTAAGCTCATCCGTGCGGTTATGCACTCTTGAACTCTTCGAAGGAATCCATTTTCTGAAAAATAATGGCATGGCTCGAAACGTCCGACTTTACCAAGGTTTCCTCTAACTTTCACAGGTACTGTAGTTACTTACATGACACTAAGCTGCGAATGTCAGAACAATAGACTAGAGATTCATCTCCTTTGTAATGGATCCTACTATGTTAGCACATTGTTCATAGAAATACCATCATTTTAAACAAATCTTAATAATTTATTTGACAAGGGATTTGCAGGAAAAAGATATGGAAGTTATTCCAGTCAGTGTATACTTGTTATGTTACACCGCAATGTTTTATTTCTATGTAAAAAGATCAACCCAATTCTCAGAATATATGGCTTCATCAATTGACATTGAAATTTTAAAGAAAAGGCACAAGAATTAGGCCACTAGGGCACCGGACCAACTGAATTTGCCCGTAAAGGAAAGCAGATTGTAGAAACTAGAGGTATGTTTTAGCCATAGATCACGACACCACCTTGTCATAGGAGAAACTTGGCAACCAAAGCATATCCAAAGGCCTGAGCTATCTTCTACAAAATGGCTGATAATAAATAGTGGAAGCAAAGATTAGCCGATTCCCAGTATTTCTGCATTATGGTATTTAGCAAGGAATCAAGCAAGATTATACACCCAAAAGACTCAAAAGAAAAAGTGAACACGAAAACAACCATGTAGCATGAGGCAACAGAAAGGGATAATTACACTTACTTCCCTTGAGGTAAGGTCAAAATACTGGGACCTCCCTTGTGGTATGAAAAATTACACTGAGATCCCTTGAGTTCCCTTCGTTAGTCAAGCATAAGTTGACTGTTAATTCTTTTTAACATGACTGGTTTACCCTTATCAAAAAAAAATTAATAATAAAACCTGACATGTAAGATCTCATATAACATTTCTTTTCCAACTAGAATATGAAAGTATATTTATTTTTTAATGGTCCACTTTTCCTTTATAATGAGCTGATTTTTTATATTAAACAACAATATTTAGTTCATGGATATACTAGTAATTTACATGTATAATTAACAGTGTTAGGATCCAAACTCTGACAGGAGAGGTCAGTTTAATTTTGTAACAAGGGAGGTACCTGTATTTTGACAAAACCTCAGCAGAAGTTAATGTAATTATCTCAAAAAGAAAAACATGGAGATGTAACCATATTGTGGATAAGTTAAAACGAATAAAAATAAGACCACCATATCTAAACAATAGCAGCATAGCACCATGGTACGTTCCATCAAATGGATGCAAAGTCTAGTAAAATAGAAACTCATGAAACTAAGAGTCTAAACTAAAAACACGTGTAATAGCATCATAATTGACCGGAAGCTAAGGTTCAATTTGGCAAGTTCAGCTTACCGTCCCTGCAGTTGATCTTGAAGAAAGAAATGTGCTGTGCTTCATTCGTGATAACCCAAAATCACATACCTGATTGACAGGAAAAAGTTCCAGTCACGTTGGAGTAGATATGGACGGTGTATAATATTCCATTCACCTCTCAGTTATGAGATTAAAAAAATTCACCTTCACAACCCAATTCCTATCAACGAGAAGATTTGGGGACTTCAAATCTCGATGAACAATAACTGGTGTGCAGTTGTGCAAATAATTCATTCCGCGTGCCTGTAATTACAATTATTTAAGGTTGACACATCATTAACAAAGTAAGAGCCAGTTTGGTATTTCTGTGGGAATAAGAGTTTTTTTCTTTAATAGATTCTTGAACAGGCAGCAAATTGCTGCTTTTGACTGAAGCTGTTTTTTCAACTTTTTCATGTAACAGATTTTCAAAAAAGTTATTGCCAAAAGGGCTCAAATCTCAATAATCCCAAGTAAGTGATTGTTGATCCTACATAAGCTGGTTCAAAATGGGCTCTAAACCATAATCTTTGCAGGCTGGTATTGAAATCAAAAGGCAAGGAAATGAGATCATACAGTATCAAACGCCATCCTCAAACGCCTCCGCTCATCTAATTGATTGTTAGGCCGGTGAAGTAACCTATACAAACTTCCTCTGCAGAACATTAAACACCCTTCAAAAATTCGAAAAACATTTTTTTATTCAAGAAAATTAACAATAATAACGGTAACTGATAAACTCAATGATCCTAACATATACAAAGGAATTTAGGATTTCTATGATAACTACTGCCATTCATGAATCATAATGGTAATATTGTTCTAATGTTCATCTATGCATCATACAAAATATATATAGATCAAGGACTAGAACCCTTTCTCCATGAGTCTTGCAGGCAAGGAATTTAGGATTTCTATGATAACTACTGCCATCCATGAATCATAATGCTAATATTGCTCTAATGTTCATCTATGCATCATACAAAATATATATCGATCAAGGACTAGAACCCTTTCTCCATGAGTCTTGCAGGCAAGGTTCTTGACATAGTACCAAGTTGAGATTAAAAATTCAATAAGTTAAACTTTAGGTATCGGAGCTTGTTTGATCTTATTATTCGGTATACAGAGTATCATGTCATCTTAATGATATTATTTCTTAATATCCTCGAACATTATGACAAAGTTCAATGGATTGAGTTTCAAATGATATTTTCGGATGTTAACGCAAATATGAATGTAAGTATACTTTCTACATACCTAGGAAGAAATTCAGTAACGATTGAAAGATTTGGAGCACGAGTAATAGCTCCCATGAAGAGGACAACATTGGGGTGTCTGAGTCTTTTCATGATCCGGACCTGGCACATCCACAACAAAGATATAGTAACTGATTTCAAGACATAGTTAGTCAGATGCTCATGAAACATATATAGAAAGTATCTATGTTCAATATAAAAGATGGAGGGGTGGGGGGGTTGCAGCCAAGTGGGTTCGGGTGTGGCACAAGGGAAATAAAGAAACCCTATAAAGCAGTTACCTACTCTCCTTAGGAAGGCCTATCCATATAAGGCTATTGACATACACAAGCTTTGCTAAAGAGAATAACTTAGGGTCCCAGTTTGTGAAACAAGAGGACCGTACCTCACTTTTGAATTCTTCAAGGAATTCTCCAGATATGTCTTGGTCGAGGAACTTCTTAACAGCAACCTCCTGAAAAATCAAAGACTGGCATTAGCAATGGCAATAGCAAATAGATATAGACTTCTAGCATCTATTAAGACCCAAGAAAGCTTCTAGTAACTGTTTGCCACAATAAAATACCAACATATACCCTTACGAATCTGATTCAGTGGCTCTTACATTAAGAAAGAGCCTAAAGTTTCCCTAACCACAACAAGAACAAAATATCATTGCTGTGCACCCCTCAGTGACTCAAATGACTGAAACATGTCTATGCTTGCAGTTTGATTAGGCAGTATATACCTAAATAAAGGACCTAGAACTTCCCTGGCAATAAAAAAATTAAAACAATAGAGGACATTATTACGAAAACCTTGGTAACTCATATGAGTAAAACAAGACAATTAAATTACAAAAGACACCCAACTCTGTTATTAGAACAAAAACTAGGATCATAGAAAAATTGGATAGTACCTGACTAAAGCAAAGTAAATAAAATGTAAGCAAGACTACTTGAACAGTTTTTTTATTAATTGCCCAGAAGTTTGTATTAAACTTCTGGATGCTCACGTATCATGTGGTCTTTTGAGTCAGACCTCATTGTTTCTTCCTCAACTCCACTTAAACTGAACCAGGAGCCATTACAGTGAAGTTTCGAACACCTAGTACAACAGATCATAATGCTAGGATATGTGCATAAATATGCAAAAGAACAAAAATTAATATAACTAGCGCATGCCACATATAATAGAAAGGGTGAAACTTAGACTGATGAGAAAACTCACAGTTCCATGCCAGTCTCCACGATATACCTCTCCGTATGATCCTGATATACCAAAGAAACAAACAGAGCAATTTTCTGTGACAGCCATGTAAACTTGGAAGTTCCACAATAATATGAAGCACACGTAATTTTCCAGAATTTAATGTAAAGGTTAGTACCGAGTCCAATACGCTCACCCAAGGTGATATCCTCCCATGCAATCTCGCATTCCGCCACATCATCATCAAGTAGACCATCTGATTTCGCGCTATCATTACCTGCTGACCCATCCGATGTTCTCTCTCCCTCTGGATTTGGCACAAAAGCACCGTGCTCTCGGTCCCCACTACCTCGTGGCTCATGAGTGCCAAAATCCGCATCTCCATCACTACCCGGCAAATGAGTACAAGTCTCCCAGTGCTCAACATGCTTAGTGACAGCAGCAGTTGTGGCTACCACGGCTGCAGCCGTAGCAGTAGCTGCGGCTGCAACAGGAAGTTCAAGGTTGGAGTCAGGGCTCGACTTAGCTGCAGCAACCACCATTGAAGAGGCAACAACGGCAGCTGCAGCCGCTGCAGCAGCAACAGGAAGTTTCTTCACATACTTTGAATGATCCTCTTGTTCCGGAGGACTTCCTTTGGAATACCCACCATGATAAGGCAGAGAAGGCAAAAATCGAGCTCGAGAAAGATCATTGGGAACTGTGGATTTTCGGTTTTTATCTCTCTTTCTATTTTCCTCCTTATCATCTAAGTGTTCTTGATAAACTTCCGTAAACAAGTTTGGAGGAGCAATGACACCACTTTCAAGTAAAACATCGTGAAGTTTCTGAGCTAACTGTGGATTTTCTTTGGCAGCATCGATCATATACTGTGAAACATCCTTTACCTTCATTCTACGTGCAGCGGGAGAGCTAACTCCTTCGGTCCACGAAGGATATCTTGCATGCATGTATGGATGATTTGGCCGGCTCGGAATTTCTCCAACCGGTTCCCTTTCCACGTTGCGGATATTTTTGGAATCATCGGAGGACATCTTGGGTATTTCCTCGTTTTCAATTGGTCTGATTACATTATGAGAAGGGATATATTCACCCGTGTCACCTGAATCATTTTCAGCAGCAGCACGATTAAATTTCGACCGCCTGTCCAGTGTCCCTAGTTCTGAGTGATCTTCAAATGAACTTGGAAGCCCACTACTAGAGGAAGCCATGTGAGGGGATTCCAAATCCCTAGACAATGGACTGGTGGAAAAGAAAGACTCTTCGTACTCTACATGGGACCCTGCTGCATCAGATGGAATAAGTGTGCCAGGGTCTGCCATGAGATCAACAATGTACTCCCTGGAATTCAAATTTATCATTTGTTTATTTAATAGATAGACTATTTTGCTGCTCCATCTTAATTTTGAACAAAAAGATCATACATGAGAAATATATACAGTGATTATAACAGTAATCGTATGTACTATTCAAGAAAGGATAAATGATCCTCTCCACCAATCTTCCACCACTTCTATCTTTTAGACCAGGATCAGGAAAAAAAATATGTAGATCTATTGGGCATTGATTAGTTGGTATCTGAAAATTAATCTTACAGTAATAAAATAAGGAGGTTCCTAGATATAAATTAAGAATGGGATTGAACAAGATCCTATTTTAAGCGTCCCCAAACAGCTTCTTAGCATATGACAGAATATATATATATATATATATGTGTATTTTCTAACAAAACATGGAAGAAAATATTAAAGCAGCTCATAATTAATGGTGCATGATATCACATGTTCTGATACATGGGAAATAGAAGAAATCAAAATGATCTAGAACCATTTAGTTGACTTGCTGAAATTAGGAGAAGATGTCGTAAAAATAGAATTTACCTTCCATCATCGAGCTTTACAAAGCTCATAACCACATCACCAGGACCCGTGTATTGTTGTCCTTTCACTAGGCGGCAAGAGATGCCCACGCTATCAGCCAAAACCTACGCCACCATCCGCGACATTAATACAGCTCACCACATAATGGCCAATGAAATGACACTAACAAAGGTTGATACATAGAAAAATACACAGGCGATGAGAAACTTGCATGAAGTAATTTCAAAGGCAGATACATACGGGGAAAATGATATTAGGTTTACTCGAGATGTTCCAAACCCCCCCTAACTTTCTAGCTTATCCATAGTTCCGGGGAAATGGCATGCATACCGTGGGCAGCCTTATCAGTATCTCAAACTTCAAAACCACAGTCAGGGGCGGACCCATAGAGAGACTAGGGGTGGCTATGGCCCCTGCAATATTTTTGAAAATTTTGGGGGTTTATGTAGAATTTTGAAGATTTGATAATATTTTACATAGTGGCCCCCCCAAATTTGTGACTTTACATGTGTAGGTTCTTAACACATAGTGTCCACTTGACTTTCATTATGTTGAAATGGTAATGTGTTAGGAATCACATTTTGGGATAAAAATATTTGGGAATAATAACATTGCAAGATTAATAACAATATTCACTAGTGTGAGCGTGTGACATTAAAAGTCTCTATTAATAGTGAAAGGGAAGAGTAATATCCCATTATTCAACTCAGGAGATAAACAATGCCTAAATCCAATTTGCCACAACTACTCGTTCGACTATCTGTCTCACTTAAAAATAAAAAATATGTATAAACTACCCAAAAAAAAAAATTTCGGGGGCGTTGTCCCCGAATCCCCGCATAGAACTTGACCCCCCCTAACACAAAATCCTGGGTCCGCCACTGACCACAGTGTATCCCAATATTAAAGGAATCAAGCCAAGATTATTTCCGTAAACCTCGTCTTATTTTAAATATAGGTTTAAAAAGTGTAAGTCAGCAATAACAGTAATAGTAAGTGAACAATTCTATTTGTTCAATTCAGAAGGATTAAATCGAGGTGGAGTTGTTATTTTGAAAGAAGTGAAGAATTTCTATTTATCGTATTCAAAGGCATAGGTTTCAATCATGGCTTGAGAGAAAATACTTCGCTGCAGGATAAGCATCTCTAACATGAAAAGTTGGTTGAGGAAGATGAAAGAAAGGGCATAATGACAAAATGGCACCACAACTGCGAGTTAAACCTATTTAGGGGATGAAGGAGTAACTTGTATCACAATGTATTTAATAAGATCGGAACTACTAAGAAAATGTCTAATGAGTGACGAAAAAGTATTTCAGTATGAGGACATGTATTAGGTTAATGAAAGCAACGAGACGTACAGAGCTAGATTACAAACCCTTTAAAGCGTGGGCAGATAGCTCTAGATTTTCACCTGTGAACACTCCCAATGAGGGGATTTCTTAAAGCTAATATGGTTATAAAGACAAAGTAGATTGAAGGAAGCTTTAGAAAGAGGGGTTTCAGAGAGGAAATGTCAACATGTAATCCGCTTAAGATTTTTGCTCAAGTGTTTTCATGTAATGGCTCAACAAAACTAACCAATTTACTTGTGTAGATAATGATTGACAGCTCATACAGTTTGGCCAGCACATGTCACCGACTCCACGTGTATCAATATCATCACCAATTATGGGCTCCATCTATAACCGCAGAAGAGCCCAAGAGTCCAATCTGAAGCGCCTCACTTCAGAGCGCAATCCGAACGGAGAAGCTCATTCCTAAGGCTCGCTTCGGAGTGCAATCCGAAGGCTCGCTTCGGATAAAGCCCATCCCGAAGCCTCGCCTCCGCTAGCCCACTCCGAAGGCTCACTTTGGATAAGCCCATTCCGAAACTTCACCTCTCTGAAGCCTCACCTCAAACGGGGCCCACTCCGCGGAGCCCACTGTGAAACTCCACGACTGCGAAGCCCACCTCAAGTAGCCCATTTTGAGGAGTAGCCCACAAAGAAAGTACAGTTCGAATATACATACACTTGGCTCTCGGACACCCACCCTTGGTCCGGAAGCACTACCTAAGGGTGGTCAAGTCCGCTGGAATTTCGAAAGCTCATGGCTAGGTGGCTAGAGCCGAAGGCATCTCCCTAGCCTGCGCCTCATGGGCAAGGTTAGGGTTGGTCCCAAAGAGAGAGAGAGACATGTGACTTTCACGTGCCTTACCCCAACCAACCTCACCCAATGAGCGAGGCCCATCAGCGCTAAATTTGCCTAAACCCTTGACCAACAGTGCCCAGTCACTTCAAGCTTGCTTAACATGGCTGAACCAATAGAAGAGAACCACAGTTCCCGCCCTCGCTTAACCTTCTGTTCACCTCGACACTTGCCCTCGCTTACCTTCTCATAACCAATAGCGAAGGCCTTGGTACCCCCACTCGCTTAAACCTCTGCACCAATAGCATTCCTTCTCTCCCTTGACCAACCAATGGTATTGGTTCATCACCAAACGACAGCACCTCCATCTCATATGTCTTCGTCTTCACAATATACTATTGTGTCTACATCTCATTTAATAATCCCAACCTTAGAAGCAAGAATCTTTAAAAGTGGTCCCGCTCCCTGCTCCCACTTCCAACCCCGCTTCCGCTCCCGCCCCGCTTAAGAAGAAACCTTTGAAACCTCGTAAAGTTTGGCGCTTTCCTGCCCCCGCCCCTGCCCCCGCTCCCGCACCGTCTCCCGCTTCGTGCAACTTAGATCCCAACCACCTTAAACAGAGCATTTAAGCCTCCCGTCTACCTTAAAACAAGTAACCTACTAGGAGGATGCCAACTCGGCTTTGCCCTATCACATCAAAGCTTTGCAGCTCTCCATGACCTCCAGTATAAATAAGTCGCCTCATTTACTACATAGAAAAAACGAAGAACCTAACTCAACCTAATCCTATCCTACAGCAAAGGATCAACAGTGACTACTACTCTTAACCACTTACAAAACATTCTTATTATCTTTAGCATAACTGGACCCTTCGACTAATCTTACCCTTCGCCTTACTTGACCCTCCGTCTTCTAAGACCCTTCGTTTTACAAGATCCTCCGTCTTACAAGACCCTCCAAGACCCTTCATCTTATAAGATCCGTCGTCTTACATTATCCTTCGTCTCACTTCATCTTTCGTTTCACCCTATCCTCCACCCCCACTTCAATACTTATTCACTACCTTTGACCTTCCTCCAACACACATAACTCCTGGACACACATTGTTTTCTCTCTCTCTCATTTGGGGCTACTTCGGTTCTCATCCGACCCGAAGTCTCTCCGAATCTCATTATTCTGCTATATTTTTACATATTTATTATTCCACACCCGAAGTCTCTCCGAATCCCATTATTCTACTATATTTTTACATATTTATTATTCCACACTTTTTGCATTATTTTATCATATTTTAATTATTGTTCCACGTGTACTAACATGCTTACGTGTTATACCCATCCGTATCTCTTACACACATCACATTAGAACCTACCACACTTGCTACGTAAAATTCAAATTTACCAACTATAACTGAAAAATATAAATGTTTAACATTAGTGGACAATACGACGTAGGCCTTCGCACATAATGAGCGGGACAAATGCCACCTGAAAAATAGTGACTTGCCATATTTTATTTGAACCAACCATTAGGACTTTTGACTGAGGAGGTAAATGGATTGCTAATACAACAAATATGACTTTCAATTGCTAGACTAAATTTATTCCATTTTAAAAACATTTGCAATAGGTACCTTGAACAATAGTGCTCGGTGACGGGCCAAACCAACTGTCAAAGAACCAAGAGGCAAAACCATGCTCCCAAGAGTTGACTTCAAATTATAACTAAGACTTGTCCATGCTCTAAGCATATTCTCCGGATCTGCAACTGGCCCCCCCATGTAGTTGGAAACTAAAGTAACAATTTTTTGCACCAAATCACGACCCACGAAAACTATAGATTCAGACCTTGATTTGACAGCCATCTCGAGGGCCCCCTGTTCAAGTTTTAACAGGTTTGCATCGGAAGCCCTATTCACAAGAATTGCTTCCCAGCTCATGCTGTCTGACACGGGTATTCTTTGCAGATCAACAAGGGAAGGCATCTTTGATGAAGTGGCCTCCGTTAAGATACCATATAGGTCATAAAACCCATCCAAGATCTTGTCATCATAGCTGAGAGCATTATAATTCTGTAAAGAATGGATAAATCTATGATATGAGAAGGGTTAGAAAGGAATAAACATGTGACACAACTAATATTAGAAAATGAATCAAGGAATAACCCCACAAAATCGTAAATCTGGAACTTGTCGACACATAGGTTTTCTTCTCTTAAGAAATCCAATACATGGATTATGCACGATGATATATACAGAACAGGTTGCCGATATTGGTATTTCTGTGAACTACTCAGCAATGAGTTTTTATGCTAATGACAATCAAATTGTAAAGAAGAAATAGCAATCACAAATTACAGAAAAGCATAAGATAATCACAATATGCAAGTACACAACACAAAAAAAGTAGCACTAGCTGGGTGTAGCACATCAGTAAGAACAACTCCTCGAATCAACTTGAGCTACCAGTCAACAAAAACAATAACATGAAAAAATTAGATATCTAGTAGGGAAAAAGTTTATATCATTGCAACGGTATTCCAATGTAGACAATCCAAATTTGTTCACACTCTAGTTTTATGTATTCTGTGTTAGGGGTTCTCCTGGTCTCCGTCAGTACTACTATGCTATGCTTTCTTCGATCAACTCATAACTCAGAATGCAAAGTTCTTTTCCAATGCTGTCTTCTATTTGGAAGAAGTGATTGATGCAATACTAATGGTAACTCCAAAATTACTATGTCAGTTGACTCAGTTCCACTGTTAAAATACCAGTCTTAAGCATCTGCTTCACTATGGACTAAGTTACCATAACCTGAAGAATACCAACTCCATCTGAGCCTTCTCTCATTTCGTTTTCAGAGTAAAGTAGAAGTAGACAAACTTATCTCTTGATTTATATTGCTTCTTCCCAAACCAAGATTCAAAACATTGGGGACAGAATTCTTTACATGAAGACAGACCAATTCATGGAGATTGAAAGTTTGTTTTAGTTATGAAGGTTTAAGCATAAAGGTCATAACGTTTATGCTAAATTCATGCTAGATGCTTTATAAATAAGTTCTCTCTCTCTCTCTCTCTCTCTCTCTCTCTCTCTCTCTCTCTCTCTCTCTCTCTCTCTCTCTCTCTTACGTCACAAGGAAGATTACGCACAAAAGCTAAGTCCAGCCCACATTCCATCTCCAAAAAGAACCTGAATTATTTCCCTCATTGTATATTATAGGCAATCATATTCTTGATCCTAGAACAAGTACTTTGGCTTCAATAGCAGAACTAACTTAAGTTGCAAGAGTGCCTACTGGCATTCACACAGATACAAGAGGCCAATTATAATAATGTCCGATCACTTAATCATTGAAGTAAATGAGAAATGAACTTTACCCAATACCGATATGCAACAAGTTCCGCTGGAGTATTCTCAGAAGGAAAGGAGCCTAAACTGATCTGCTTAACAGCTTCAATCTGAACTGCTTCTGGATCCTCCCTGGCACTCAACTCCAAAGCCAATTGTATTTGATATTCCTCCTCTACATGCGGATCCCGGGAATGGCTAGACCCTGAATTATGCAAAGCCGCATCCAAAACCGCGTCCAATCCAGTACTGCTCACGGAATCAGATGGTTCTGTTCTCTCTCCTCTCACTACATTCGAAGACGATGGGGGACTAGGACTGTGTCTATTTGTAACCGAATTCAACCATCCCGAAATAGCTGCAAAGGGTTTATTTTCAGAACTATGGTGGGACCGAGAGTGCGAAATCCTATCAGGAGATCCACTCTCACCCAATCTATTGCCCTTTGATGAAGTAGACCCTTCTGAATCCTCAGATTGATTGGAAACTATATGGAGTTTCTTTAGAAGGTTTTTCATATTCTTTTCACTGAGCTAAAGTAGTCAATGCTAAAGAAGAAAAAATCTGGGTATAAACCTCTCCATAGTCTTGGGCCAAGCATGAAATCTAGATCACAAAACAACAATAACATGAAGAAGAACAAGTGCAAAGTTGAAGCTAACCCAAAACAGCCCTTTTGGTCAACAGACTCAAACACCCCACAAACCCATCAAATCCAAAAACCAGAACAACCATTTCAGCAATTCCAAGTGAAAGATTGCATAGATATTAGAATACCCAGATGCTCAAATTGGAAGAAAAGCCCCCTCCTTTCCGCAGAAGAATTAAGAACCAATCTTCTTCAATATAAGTAACAGGAGAGAAATTTAAATAAATATAACCAAAAAAACAATCCAAGAGTAATAAAATTTCTATTACCTTGTTGAATATACAGCAACAAATCGATTCAGAAATGTAACGGAATGAATATATCGATGAGAGTGAAAGGAGAGAAAAGATTGATCTTTGTAGTATCGAGATAAGGAAGTATGAGCATTAAACTAATAAAGAGAATGGGGTGGAGGGGGGTTTGATTTGGGGAGTTTGGGAAAGGTGAAGGCAGAGACAACAAAGACCAACAAGTGGGAGTGTGACCTCAACAAAAGATGACCCCACTTGAGTTTATTTTGAGGCACGAGGATTTCACGGTCCCAGAAAAAGGTAAAATTAGTGCCAAAAACAAACTCTCTCTCTCTCTCTCTCTCCTCTAGCTGGCTCCCTCCCAGCGTCTCCCTCGCTCTAGTCCAATCGGCTCCGTGAAATCTCCAATTGGCTCTTTCTTGCTCTCTCTAGGAAGGAGCTGCGATTTCCAAACTTGTACTACTTGGAAGTGTGGGCTTAATTACATAATGTACCCTTGAAGTTAGGTCATTTTTTTATTTTAGTCTCTATAGTTTCAATTATATTAATTTGGTTCTTGAATTTTTTTATTTTTATTTTTTTTATCTACCTATGGACACACATATGCTACACTACCTAACTCAAACCCAATTACAAGCCCGACAAGATTACACATCATACTTAAGTACAAAGGGCAAAGGGAGGGATGACAAAGGCTCAACCTTAGGGCACATCATCCACTCTCCCCTTAAGAAGAGTTGAACCCCCACCTCTCCAAAGGAGAATTGATGGTCACACCACTACGCCACAAGAGCCTTGGTTGGTTCCTGGAGTTTTGAGGCTTAGTTTGGCCCCCACATGGTGCTTCTCCTTTTTTAAAGCACAATTTCATGTTAATTCATTTGATAACTAATTTATGAGCTTTGCAAAAATTGAACTTAGGGCTTTTTTGGAGGGAGCTTTTAAAAGCTCTAGAATGGAGCTTTTAAAAGCTCAAGGTTGCTTTTTGATTTCATAATGTCTTTTTGAAGAGTAGTATGTCACTTCTATAAAATTATCAAAGAACTTAGTAATAAATTTCATAAGCTCCTTTTAAAAAGCCACGTGGGGACCAAACTAAGCCTAAATATAAGTAATGTGATCCAAATATCCAATTTTGTGAAGAAAAAAAAAAAGTTGACAGAATTTACTCACATGATATGCATTGTCACACTTTTAGGGGGAAAATGGAACACCACCGATCTCCCTATCCGCTTATCAGCGTAATTGTGTATAGCTGTGGATGAATTCTGTTAAATTTTCTGACAGAATGAGACATTTGGAATATATTAGTTTTATTTAAAAAAATTTGGGGACCAAATTAATATAATTAAAACTAGAGACCAAACTTTAGGGCATAGTTTGTATTTAAGCCCGGAAGTGTGGGATGGGCATGGGTGGGAAATTGTGGTGGGCCGTACATAAATGCAAATATTGAATGAACAACCAACTTGAGAGTGTAGCAGTATTTCGGTATTTCCAAAACTTTTGCTATTTCAGGAGAAACTGGTTTTGTCGTATTTAAAAAAGGTCGCTCTTTACCGGTAAAAGACAATGTTCACAATTGGAAATAGCACAAACTTTCACCTCAACCAAAAACAATTGGGCAAATTACACTAACCTCCCTTGATGTATATGATAATTATAGAGACTTCCTCTCTAGTTTGAAAAATAACACTCACCTCCCCTCTACCTATTTTTTTAGTGTAAGATTACTAATTTATCCCTTATCTCATTATATATATATATATATATATGTAAATGTGTGTATTTGTGTGAATGTGTGCGCGCGCGCATTTAGTGGTGGGCATTAGGTCGGTTCGGTTCGGTTAGGCACTATTTGGTTCGGTTTAGAGGATTATCAACTGTTAACTGGAATTTAATTCGGTTGGTTCGTTTCGGTTAACTGAATTCAAATTCGGTTCGGTTTGGTTATTCGATTAACCGAATTGTAAAAAATCCAATTTTAATTTTAATTTTAATTTTTTTTTCATTTTTCACAACTTTTTTATGTTTTTTTTTCCTTTCTCTTTCATATTGCAAAGAAAGCATATTTTTCTTTGTTTTCAATTGTAAAAATACTTATATTTTATTATCTATAGTTATGTATAAGTATATTAATAAAAATAAAAAATAAAAATTTTGATTTTTGGTTCAGTTCGATTTGCCTATAGGCAACTGATAACCGAACTGAAATTGAAAATTCGGTTCGGTTTGTTCGGTTAACCGAACTGTTTGCCCACCCCTACGCGCATTAGATAAAATTATATATACATTAGTAAATTTTACAGATTTAGATTTATAGTATGTAGTCCTAACTTTATAAAAATTTGCAGCTTGAAAAAAAATTTTAAAAAATTTTCAAATCTAAGTATTATAATTTATAGCCTAACTTACAATAGTTTACAGATTTAGTTTTTTAATATTAAGTCATTTAACTTTTTGGTCCAAGTAGCAGATGAAAAATATTAGAAAATTTATTTAAAATAATACTGTGCTTCCCAAATTTTCATTCCAAATGATGTTGAAGTGGGACCACAGTTAAACCACTTTAACATCACAACCAATCAAAATCAACTAGGTATGTGGCAAAGACTGGGTCGTGTGGTACCAACTGTCACGACTCATCCCGCTATGGGCGGAAATAGGACATGTGGCACGCCATCAAGGCTCATTCAATTCAATTAAAGTAAATAGCAGCAAAAAAACATAAGTGAAATCCATGAAATTCAGAGTTATAAAAAGTTTTGTGCATTTGAAAACACTTTAAGAAACACTCCTTTTGGAACTAGCAATCCAGGCAACTGATCAGAGGTATGGTCGATTGGAAATGCAAAATACAGAGAGCCTAATCTCATCAGCTAGTCCAGTCGACTGGGGTCTCAATTTCTTAGTTGACTGGTACCTGTCAGGTCGACTAAACCCTAATCCAGCAGAAAACTCTCATTTTGAAAATGCAATCCAGTCGACTGCTTTTATCACAAAATGAAAATAACATTTCTAACCCAATGATCCAGTCGACTGTGTCGAAAACCCGATCGACTAGGTTTACAAATTTCAGGGCAGTAGCCTATCCAAATAGAGCCTCCAGTCGACTGCCTATACACTGGTCGACTGTATTCCCCTATTCAGCAGGATAATGTTATCCCAACTCATTACAATATGGTCCTCATTGTATTACAACACATTCAACCCATAAATACAAGAGTTTATTATAGATTACGAAACTACCAATTCATTCCAAGGTTCCAAGTTTAAAACATAACATAATTCTAGTTTATTACATCTCTAATTACAACTTTGAAATGGAAAACAAAAACATATACAAGAGCGATCCCGTCGTCCCATCGGCCTCACTTTTCGTGTTTCTTCTTTCCTCTCTTCTTATCACCTGCAATGGAGTAAAGCCACTGCTTAGCTATATGCTAAGTGCACAATTCTAAACATATGTTTATATGACAATTCATGTTTTAAAACATCTAAACACATCAAATATTCTCTAGGGAGAGAGTTACGCATTCATCCGATAATGGAACATGAAATTGATATCGTGGATGGCCTTCTTCCAACCACTCATCCAAGTGTCCTAGCAAGGCCTTCTCCCAAACCATACACTGTACCTTGACAGGGTCTTTTCCCAAACCATGCACTGTAGTTGTCTCTACAATTCCTCAAACATCGAGGAACTTACCCCCAGAATGAAATTGTACCAATCCCCCCTTTGACCCACATAGACACATAGCATGCTCATATAATCACGTACACATATTGTTCATACGCTTTTACATGCATAATTAACGAGCCTAATTAATACATGAATTTTCCCGGATCCAAATTATCAAGTCGGATATTCAAAACATGTAAATTCCCTATAATTCATAGGTCTAAACTTCATACCTCGTGCGATTTCTCTCTAACTTTGAAAGTACTAGGGGATCGATTAAACGTTGGATCTCAGATTTTGAAAGATTCCTACAAGTTTATATGTGTTTTCCTCAAAATTCCAACATTAGGATTTTTCTAAAAAGTTTGTCAAACGTGGCCTAAGAGGTATCAAAACGAAGCTCTTACCTCTAGGAGTCTGAATATGAAATCTGGTTGAAAACTGACGGACGAACAGTCGTCGTTTGTCATCGGAAAGATCGTAGGAAATAAATCCCCCCCCCCCTTTCTCTCTCTAGATATTTTGAGTTTTGGATATTTTATGAAAATATCATGAACTTCACTATTTGTAGGCACAACTCTAGGGAATTACATTTAACTCTCCATGAGTTCTCAAAACTTCTAATTATTCCCCGAAACGTATTACACGGCTAAATTGTTACTTCAGGAGTGAAACTATAAATTATAAAAGTTTTCGTCTAGATTCCGTTTGGATCCATAACTACGTTCCAAAAACTATTCTCGTGGAATTTCTAGATAACCTACCTTTTATGCAACGTATCACTCACGTTCTCACCAAAGTGTTCGAAATGATCTAAGTCGCGATCAAAACAACCAAAAATTATACAAAACATGTATAATTACTATTCATCAAAATACTAGATAATTCAATTAATATTTAATGCACATAAATGTCATTTACTCATGTCAATGCCTCATAGATTCTCAAATCCTCGTGTCTTCACTTGATACTCCCCATTAACCCACAGTTAACCTCATCTCAATTATTAATAATCATTAATAATTCACATGATTCCAAAAATGCTTTATTAAAATGAATGCATTTCCGAGACGGGTGTGACACCAACATAAAACTTAAAATTGGGAATATTTAGTGTGTGGCAAAGACTAGGCCGTGTGGCACCAACATAAAACATAAAATTAGGAATGTCGTAAGAGATCAAACAGCAAAGATTGGGTCGTGGGCCCCTGGACAATACACACTAAGCCGTGGGGTTTCAAACGGCATAGTGTATGCCGCCTAGGGTCCCACAAACTCACCCTTGGCCATTTGTTTCCTCACGGCTTCCACAAGGTCGTATGTCCCATACATTAAGCAAACTTAAGCGAATACTATGTTTAGAATTTGCTAAGTTTAACTGTTGTACGGAGTTGTACCAGCTACACCACTGGAGATGTATAGAGCTAAGTTTGTTGTACCATTTAACCCATTGTAGATGCTCTAATGGACCTTTTGAATATATACATAAAACTAGGGCTATATTTGAGTTTCTAAACAATCAATCTCGAATATCTTTATTAAAGGGCCCGACTCTGTTTGGTTTGGCTTGTTTAATGAACAAGGCAACCTCAAGCCTGGATTTCAGGCATTTTTTAATAAGTAAATATAAGCAAGCTCAGTCATACATTCATACACGAGCTCGGTTCATGGCCGACCCAAAGGGGGGAGCAAAAGGGGCAATTGGCCCGGGCCACCAAAGTTTACAAAATTTTGAGGGCTCCCATGAAATTTTCATAATTACATTTTTATCTTGAGATTTTTAGTATTTTACATTTAAGCCTCCCCCAAGGCCCAATTTAGCGTCATCAAATACATGTATATTGATATACATGTATATAAAACTCAAAAGCAAAGACCCTAAAATTTTGAAAACTACATTTTTAGTGTAAAAATTTCTTGAGTTTTAGAAATAGGCCTCTCTAGAATTTTGAAAGATACCATACAATGTTTAAGTTTCACAAATAGACTCATATTCTAAGTATACCCCCCAAAAAAATTGCCAATTATGTATAAGTAACCCCTAAAAAAATTGTCAATTATGTACAAGCAGACCCCCAAAAAAATTATCTCGGGGGCGTTGTCCCCAAACCCCCAAACTCCCGTATAAGGGCCTCCTTTTTAGTAGTTCGTCCCGGCCCTCCAAATACTCAAGACCGCCCCTGGCTCGGTTCGATAGAACTCGTTAATATATTTGAATAAGGCTTGTAAATAGGCTAGTGAAAAGATAGTGAATAGACTTTGTCAATTGTTTATATATATACTAGCTTGGGTATACACATCTATTATAAAATTATGTAATTTTAGAGGATACATGAGCTCGACTCGTAATACAAGTTAAGGTTAAGTCTGGAAAAAAGGTTGTTGAATCAACTAAAGTTTATACAACTCAAGGTCAATTTAAGTTTTAGGCTTATTTAATAAACATGTCAAACTCAAGCATAGAGGAGCTCAACTCGTTTGGTAAATAGAAATTTAGTAAAAAGTCCATGTTAGACTTATTAAGTTTAAAGCACAACACGTTTTTTATTTTGGTCAAAACTCCATGACTAGTGAAACTTAATCAGATCAAGTCCTTGTGTTTTAAAAGTTATTCACATAACTTTTTTATGTGAAATTTCACACAACTAGTTCAATTTTTTACAAAGTTATGTGAAATTTCACATAACTTTTATAACATATGGACTTTTGACTAAAGTAAAAAATGGGTTGGGCCTAATAATAAAAAAGTCTATTTTCAAGGACTTTTGTCTAAAATTCCCTTTAATAAACAGGCCAAATTCAAATATGAATAAACAAGCCAAGTTCAAATATGAATTTCAAACTCATTTAATAAACAAGTCAAACCCAAACATATATAAGCTGAACTCGCATCGTATACACCCCTACGTATAGCACTACGTGTGCTTTCCGCATGTTAAATTTGCTTATGTTGAGTTTACTACTTACTAGTCCTTGACGTTTCTAATAAGAAAAATACTATGGTCCTCAACTTTGTTTTCCAATTCTTGTGATAGTAGGATCACAAAAAAAACTTTCAATAAATCAATCGGTCCCACTAAATAGAATGTGACCCCATTTTTACATGAGCTGAAAATTAAATTTGGTATAAAATTTTAGAAATCATAGCATTACTTTTCCAATAACTACAGATGATACATATTATTCTCTTTATTTAGATACTAGGTATAACTCATGCTTAAAGCCACTACTGAATAATTCTAACTACGAGTCTACGAGTTTCTTTGGCCAATAACCAACTTCATACATATTCGGCACTTGATAACCATGTGTGGCTTGATACTTCCCGAGTAACTACGATTAAAAAAAATTCGTAATGCAATTCCTAATCAAAAACCCCTAAGCGAAAAGCTAAACAGTCCATACGCCAAAAGCCATTAATTAAGAAAAAAAGTTATTTAAGTCCTTAAGTTAAAAGCCGTTAAACCAAACAACCATAAAGCCCTTAAGTCAAAGCCATTAAACCAAATAGCCATAAAATCGTTACATCAAACCACCCTTCAGTCAAACGTCATTACTCCAAAAGTCAATTATTGCGAAGCCCATCTCAGTCGATCAGATGATTTTTGAAAGACACCAGAGTATAAGGCATGAAGCGCATCTCAGTCTTTCAAAAAACATGGTTCCTGATTCGACACCGGAGTATAAGGCGCAAAGCGCATCTCAATCGATCAGATGATTTTTGAAAGACACCGGAGTATAAGGCGCGAAGCGCATCTCAGTCGATCAGATGATTCTTGGAAGACACTGGAGTATAAGGCACGAAGCGCATCTCAGTCTTTCAAAAAGCGTGGTTCCTGATTCGACACTGGAGTATAAGGCGTGAAGCGCATCTTAGTCGATCAGATGATTCTTGAAAGACACCGGAGTATAAGGCTCGAAGCGCATCTCTGTCTTTTCAAAAAGCGTGGTTCCTAATTCGATACCAGAGTATGAGGCGCAAAGCGCATCTCAGTCGATCAGATGATTCTTTGAAGACACCAGGGCCTAAGTCGCGAAGCACTGCCCAGTCGATTGGTTTAAAGAGAGCAAATCTGTGTTGACACTGGGGCCTAAGTCGTAAAGCGCCTCCCGGTCAATTGCATTCGTCCTTTTGGCCGGACGGCCAAGTATCATGAAGAAGAATCAACCTGTGGATTATAGAAACTCCGAATTCTAAAGAATAACTCGTCTTTAAATTTGAGTAAACGCGAGCATTAAGTAAGGCATGGATTGTATCAAGAAACGTCAGGATAGCACGATTTCGAATCACATCATTTATAGAGCATGAATTTGCATTGACAACCGTCATTGTATGAGCATGTGCATCACGATAGGATAGGTGCATTCATCCGTATGAATATTTGCGCTTATGTGTGTTTGACCTTGCCCGAACTACGTCTTGGTCTGATTCATGAATGGATATGTAGGCAGCTCACCGTTGAGCACGACCAACATAGACCGTTTGTGCAGCCATTTTTGCAACGCATTTGTTTTTATCTAAATCTGACGGTTTGGTCAAAGGCTTGTCTTCACACAGGCTTCGACATTCACTTGTGACACGCGTTGCTCCACAAGCACTGTCAAAGAGGGTCAAATTGTAGACACCCCAATTTTGACCAAACGTCGAATTAAGGGGAGTGTTACCTCCAAGTCCGATAATGACAATGTCCAAACAAAACTAAGGCTTCCAAGGTGATTCAAGCTCTTTAAAAGACTCTTCAATTCAAACAAAAAAAGAAAGAAAAATAAAAGAAAAGAAAAAGGAATAGAACGACAGATGACACATGGTGTGGGCTGCGGCAGTCACGCAGTGCCGCAGCGGCACTCTGTGTTTACCGAACTGGTAGTCCGTAACTACCGCAAAAATACATCAAGTGCCAAAAATCAGAGTTTTAAAAAAGACAGCAGTCCATGGAGTTGTTAGCGCCATTCAGTGAATGCCGCGCCGGCATTCAGTAAGTGCCGTTCCGGCACTCAATGAGTGCCACTTCCATTACCATTGAGTGCCGCATTTTTAGCAGCCAGCTGTAATACAGCACATTTTGTACCCTCAAAAGTACATCCAAAATTAGGGTTTTTGGCTTGAAAATACCAAAATAACCCTCTAAAATTTGCCTATAAATAGAGGGTGAATACTCCATTACAAGGGATCTTTTTTTTTTTTGGAGGGGGGACTATTACACATTTTTGGGAGAGGGGAATTTCAAGAAGAAAATAAAAAGAATTTTTGGGATAAAGAGAGTTTTGAGAGCTTGAAGAAGAGCTTGGAAGATCTTCAAACCATAAAAGTTTGAGGATAGTTGGAGGTGATCCATAATCTTGTTTAAGTTTTCATTCTCTTTCGTTTCTTCTTAGCTTGGTTTAAAAACATCTATGAATTTGAAGTAAACAAGTTTTACCAAAAGATTCTTTGATGGATTAGAGCATTTGCTCTCTTAGTTTTCTTTATTTCATTTCTTCTTTTGTTTATACTTTTCCATTGAGATTCTTGGAGATCTTCAATGTCTCTCTTGAAAGCTCTTGAGTTTGATCTTTTGAATCTCATGAAAGCTCATGCTTCACATGGGAGTCAAAGTTTGATCATTACTTCATTTTATAAGCAAATAGATGAATCCAAGTCCATACTTATGACTTGGGTTCTCTAGCTTGATGTTTCATGGAATCTTTTCTATATTTGTTTGAGACTCATGAGTACTAGTCATGTTTTGATCTCCAATGACCCTCAATGGGAAGGAGAATTAGGTTTAGGGTAAGCCAACACCCATGACTTTGTTGATAGATGTAATAAAATGGTGATAAGCCCAATAGTGGAGCAGTGAGTACACAAACTGTTTTTGATCATAGATTTTTAGTTAAATATCTAACCGTTGGAATTAAGTGAAATCACTTGAAGAGTGTCGATAACACAAAGTTCTACCATTGTAATTTTTTGTTTTAAGGAGATTTCATGTTTAAAGTGGTTTGGTCATGAGTTTTGTGAGACAACTACAATCTGTCCAGAGTTTCAGAACAGTAACACATTTTTGAAATGAGTAAATCAGAGCCTTTAATCAAGCATTCTTGACTCCAAATAAATTTTTCTGGGTAGTTCAATGTGTTAGGAGGATACCCTAAAAAGATCAAAGTGTTTCTAATTTTTTTTTTTTACTATTTTTAAAAAATCGTACAAAATCTCTGGATAGAGATTTGTAAATCTCTTAGTGATGTCTGGTTTTTGTCCGTTTCCCAGAGATCTAACCGTTGAAAACTTCGATTTTCTTTTTGGAATGGAAACTTGACACACAGAGGCATCTTGTGTCCAAAATTCACCGACATCAAACCATGGGAAGCATGCTTTTTCTTTCCTTTAATTTCTGGTCTGCTCTCTGCAATTTTCAGAATTTTATGACAGATTTGACCAACTTTGTAAATAATGGTCCAAATGACTTTTCTATGACCTAGGGCTCAAACCATGTTTTAATAATAATCAATTAAACTTAAATACAGAGGTTAAGTGATCCAAATTAATGAATAATTCATAGCTTATCCTTGTTCATGTTTATATATCTATATCTATATGCATTCATCCATGTAGGTTAATACTTGTAATTAGAATTCATTTTGTGTTAGGACTGAATTTAGTAAAACCTAATTGTGGGTTCCTTATGACCATGTTAGGACTATACCACTTCTATATGGATATTACATTGGCTCCTAGTTGAGACTTGTATATCTATAGAAGTGATGCATTTCCAACTAATTAGAAGGAATCCATGATTACGTTCGTTCTCTCATACTTGATAGATTTAAGCTAGGAGTTTAAGATTGTCATTTGGAATTTCATACTCTATCTTGATTAAGGCATATGGACTAACCCTATATTTTGTAGCGCTATTGAGGTATGATTTCTCAACCCCTCTCTAGTTTATTGTATTCTTTAATTTTAATTGATTTTCGACTCCATGTAGAGGTGTCAAACGGGCCGGGTTGGCCCGAGCCCGGCCCGCTTTTTTCGGGCTAAAAGCCCGGCCCGGCCCGCTAGGCCCGGTTCACATACCCCGGGCCGGGGTGGACACACATTCTCCCGTCCATGGCCCGGCCCGGCCCGAAATGAAGAAAATGCCCGGCCCGGCCCGAAGCCCACCACTTTTAAGGCCAAAAGTCAAAGGAAGCCCGCTAGCCCGTCCGGCCCGGCCCGATGTCCGGCCCGCTAGGCCCGGGCCACCGGTCCGGGGCGGACATACCCCCCTCCCTTCCCAAGCCCGGCCCGGCCCGGCCCAATTTTAAGTGAAGCCCGGCCCGGCCCGAAGCCCGGTCAAGCCCGCTTTGACCGAGCCCGGCCCGGCCCGGCCCGTTTGACACCACTAACTCCAGGCGCGACACCTTAGAATTAGGACTTTCTTTACTTTTATATATGAATTAGAGACTCTTTTCCTAGGTTTTATTTATTTCCATGCATTGCACGTTTGATATTCGCGGCCGAATTCCAAGTAAGTTCTCTTATTCCTTATTGCATATCATATTGCTTGCTAATTGAATTATATGATTTTGAATGATATTTTATCATTTGCAATCTTGTACACTTTAGACATGCTTTTGTAATGTATATTTATACATATGTATTAGTTGAGAGCACATTTAGATTAATAATTCGATTAAAAGGATGTTGAGTAAAGGCATATCGTGAGATAGGATGAGAGGGGGTGTTTTAGTCTGCCGGACTCCTTCCCCTCTCATTCCATAATCCCCGGACCTAGAAATCTCTGATTTCCTAAAAGATCAGTTTGCTTCAAATGGTTTCTTAATTTTCTTTTTAAAAATTAAGTGGCGACTCGTGATTTGAATTTTGAAGAAATTTAAATAGTTGTGGGTAAGAAAAATGTAATATCCACAATCTGGCGACTCTGCTGGGGATTGAACCCAGAATCTATGTTTTCGCAGACGAGAATTCCTGATTTTGGGGTTCACTTGAGGATTAGACTTGAAAACATCCCTTTAATCGAATTAATCAATCTTTGTGTGCCTGTTGCATTTCACTTGCATGTCCAGCCAGTCGATTGCATGGAACTATGACCTTGGAGGCTCGGGGCAACCCGGTCGGTCAAGTTATCATGGGACTGTGTGATCACCCTTGATCTCGTACCATGAATTGGTATATGAAGCATCCTATCGGATGTGTCTCAAGGGTCCCTTATTTGACCAAAATCCAGCCTTTGCACGATAGCTTCTATAGAACCTTTCAATTTTAGGAAAGTAATTCTTGATTAGGATTATGTGCTATGAAGTTTTGTATGCCCGGAAGGGATTACTTGAGATGATGACGATGCTTGCTTGATGAAAGATGTATAATCTTTTAATCACCTTTTTGCAATTTCTCCTCATGTTCCACGACATTTGGAGAACATGCCGAACCTTGATTATAAGATTATACTTCTTATATCATATTAGCTAAGCATCATTGACCATGTATCCAAATTCAAGAAAAGTACGGTGATAATCCGATCGTGTGATCCTTTTACCCAAAAGTTTTAAAATTCACTTTTGAGAGCAAACAAGATTTTGATAAACCACCATTCTTTATCCCAAAATGTTTTTCAGTCAAGCAAAGCTCCAAACTAACCTTTATTAAGGCATATTTTCACTTGATCATCTTCAAAAGAAAAAGTTCAAAAATCTTTGGAATTGTTTTGGGAGAAATACTTTTTAGATAAATTTCAAAATAAAAATCCAATCATTTTTGAAGAAGAATGTTTAACATCCTCATTCTCAAAAGAATTCTCAAGCAATGTTTTCAAAAAAAAATTTATCATCCAAGGAATACTTTCTAAATGATTTTCAATTTTTTTTTAAAAATCCTTAAAAGGGTAATAAGGATCACAGTGAAAGGAGAAATTAGCACACTTGACATGGATGAGGATTTTATGTGCTTATCTGTCTTATGTGTTAAGATTAGGATTTTCCTTTTCTTTGGCATATAGAGTGAGTAGGCACACACACACACACACTTGCATTTCATCCGTGTGCCATGTGTGCGGTGCATGCATCCAAATCGTTAGAGCATGTACATTTTGCACTCTCATCAATCAATATCATTGCATGTATGTAGAATACAAATTCACATCTTTTTTCTAATCAAGATCAAAGTAATCTAATAGTTCCTCAAAATTCCTTGCCTCCTGAAAATCAATTCTACATGCGAACCTTTTAGAAAGAGTAGAAAAACCAGATCCCCTAGTAAGGACACTTCTAATCTTCTTGGGTTTGTCTTTCTTGGTTAGAGGAGAACATGAACCATGATGTTACGATTGATCCACCAATGGCCTTGCGAGCTTTGGAGGAGAAAGTGAGCAAATTGCAAGTCATTGTTGAGCAACAAGATTCAAGGGTGAAGCAATTAGAGAGGGTCATGCTTGAGTTCATTCAATTATTGAAAGATCAAACGGGCCCTGATGAGAAAAAGATGAATCAGTTGGAGAAGAGAATAATGGATCGCTTAAAGAAGCACCAACATGCATGTCTGGACCCACCTGTGCACCAAGGCCCATATCCAATCCCAAGCCCAACCAATCACCAAAATCCACAGCCATACCCGGCCAATCTCCAAAACCCATTTCTGACCTCAAGTCCATATCCAGGTCCAATCCCCTCTAACCCAAAAGCCAACTCCGAATCAAATCAAAAATCAAGCCAAACCCGCAAGCCGAGAATCTTCACCAACCTTGGCATGCCATTATACATGGCCCTTGGTCACTTTGTCAAGAATGGTCACCTCAAACCCCTGAACCCAAAGCCACTACCAAATCCCTTACCCCGCAAATGTGACCTGTCTTTGTACTGCGCCTACCACCAGACCCCTGGCCATACGACTAACTATTGCATAAAACTCCGCCATAATATCCAAGATCTCATTGAGCATAAAATCATTACTCCTTTGCTGAACCCACCGAGTGGCATCTGGCATGACATACAATCTTTTTAATCACAACCATCGCTGAATACTCTCAAGGGATTCATTGCCTCCATGAGTGCGCAACAACCAACTGGCCCCGACCCAATCAACAGAATCAAAAAAGGCATTGACAATACTTGGTATTAGTCAAAGAAGGGTCATTCGACTGAAAAATGGGTCATAAGGGCATATGATGGTCCTACAAAGATACAGAAGGGGAATGATGAACCTGAGGAAGATGCTAATGAGGTAATAGTGTTTGAAAATGCTACTGCTGAATCAAATGTGGATGCTCTTGGAAACCCAATAAATTGAAAATTATCTATGACACTCCATTTTAAGACCAGAGTCAGGTCTAGTCCAGTCTGTAGTCGAGTCATATCTAAGTTGGAATCAAATGTCTAGTCTAGTCGAGTCTTCTAGTCAGCCTGTTATCAAGTTTTTAAGTCTTGGTCAAGTCTATCGAGTCAAGTGATGTACTCCTCTAGTTGAATAAAATCTCATTTTAGATAAATGCGCATAGTTGTGAATAAATGGATCGTTAAACCAAGAAAGGAAGAAAACGAAAATAAAATCACTTTTCAAATAATAATGGAAGATATTTTGTTGATAAATCTTTGCATTTAAAATGGATCCCCAAATAACAAAGCAAATTTTGAGCCAAATCCAAGGAGAAGTAGAAAATTGATTAGCTTTACTTTTAGAATTCAAAGATACTCTCGCTCAATCTTGAAAAGATAAACTTGGGGCTTGAGGCTTGCTTACCAACCCCTTCTCCTAAATACCAAGCCTAAAAGATGAGCCCACAGTCCAAAGCCATAAACTGGGTCCTTGATGGTAGCCATATATTTTAAATGAACTTCTTCTTCAAAAGTAAGAAAAGGGAGAAAAAAAGAAAAAGAAGCTCGCTAGGATGAAAACCCGAAAGGGCACCTAGGCAAAAGTGAGGGCACTAAAAAAAAGGAAAAAGGAAAGGAAAAAAAGAGCCTGCTAGGATGAAAACCCGAAAGGGCGCCTAGACAAAAGTTAAAATAATAATAATAATAATAATAATAATAATAATAATAATAATAATAAGATGCGTGTTGACTTCAAAAACCTGAATCCGAGCCAGTCGAAATTATGAAGAGAATAAGGGATAGTGAGGTCGAGTAAAGAAAGTAAAGAGAAAAGAAAAGGCTAAGAATAAAAAAAAAGAGATTGAGAATTCTTGAGCACTTCAAAGTACATCATTGGTACATGAATTATTCCAAGGTTTTGTGTTGTTCTAAACAAACAAAATAAAATAGATATAAAATATATATATATATATATATAAGAGATTTGAAAGTATCAATTAGTCTCAAAATTTTGTAAGAAGCTCAATGGCTAGTGGGCCTAAAACAATGCAAAGATGTCTTTGAGAAAAATAAAGAGTGTTTTGGAAGGCTAATATTGCTTTGTGAGTATGATAGAGTATGATTAAAACACGATGTATTATGAGAGTTGTAAAGAATGACTGACTAGTGCAGAGGTGAAAAGAATCAACCGCCACAAAAACAAAAAAAGAGAAGAAAATAAAAAAGAGAAGTAGTTCATATTCTCATCATCCTCTTCAAAAGCTACCACAAGGAATCTGTTTCAGAAAATCTGCCCAAGAGAGAGCTCTCATTGGACCCATATGGAAACATGGCTCGAAAAGCCGACAAATTCTTGAAGCCTTATTCTTTAAAAACTTCCAGAGTTGATGAACTACATTTTGACCTGATTCCCACTCGGGAATACGTAGGCAACCTGATCAGTTCGGTCATCACCCCATCATCTCATGCTATCTTTCTTTCAGGCCTTGGCCGAACTACTTTGGCCCTGATTCCCGCTCGGGGATAAGTAGGCGAACCTCCCAAGTTTCTCGGTCCATAACCATCCCTAAATTATAAGCATCACCCTTTTGCGCCTTTGGTTTCCTTCCTTCAGACTAGGGGCAAATTTACATTTGCCTGAAGCCACATATATATCGCCAAACCAGGGGTAAACTTCCTTTGCTGAAAATCCCTTTTATCATAGAAGCAAGCCCCTAAGTCTCTTTCAAAGTAGGGGCAAACTTTGTTTGCCAAAATCTCTCTATGCCAGAGGCAAGTTCTCAAGTAATTGAGTTTGTATTGAAAGGATTGAAATAGAGTGCCTTTCATTCTATAAGCTAAAGCACTAATTTGAAGCACATTCTAGATAGGCATAGAATTTGCTAAATCGAAAAGGGGAAGTTTTCAAAGTTTAGATTTATCAGCAAAGCACTACCATTTATAAGATGATGAATATGTTAGGGATATATATTAAAAGCCAGGCTTTATGTAGTTGATTTATTATTCATTTAATAAAATCAGTTAATCCATTTTTTTATGAGAATCTGTGTGGGCAATGTTTGTATTATATTATTTATTTAATATTATGCATGTGTGTCTCTCATTCTATATAGTAGGTGGTTTGGTGTGTAGAGTTCGGCTTACACACGGAAGATCAGGCCATAAGATATTATAGAATATAAGATTTTGGTTTACAGTCTTAGATGGGATTGGACACACCATCGGTAGGACTGCAGCATGGTGTTGTAGTAGGTTTGTCTTGACTACGGAAAACGGTATAATTTCAACTCACTATGCTGGTACACTTTGTGTATTAAATGGGACTGACTTGGGGTAATTATCTTTATACTGACTTAGAAGATAATTAATACCTCATGGCTATTATGAGTGCTTATGCTCTAAATTCTAAGTTAATTTGTAGACACGTACATTTGATATTTACACTTTGATCCCTAAAAGGGTGAGATCCTTAAATGGGTCAATATCTCATTGGATTGGGTGGCAATATTAATTGTGTGGTGGATATTAATTAATGATGGAATCCATGTCTCAATTTTGGGATTGATGATATCCCCTTGAGAAATTAATTAAATATGATTGTCAGTAATTATATTTAATTAATGGATATCTGTAATCTTAACATGGGGAGATAATAAGCATTTAATAACACGGAGCTCGAAATATATTTTTGAGATAAGGGTAGGAGTGCAATTATAATTCTTTAGTGGTATGAATTATAATTTATGGAAATAGGAATCTGATTCAGTTCGAATTAGGGTTTCCTAATTCCATAAGGAAGCCTATTCCTTATTGACTTCTTATGGTCCCTATCGTAGCCTATATATATGCTGCTTTGGATCTCTTCTCAGTTTGCGTTTTTCTATATAGAGAATTATAACTCGGAATAGAAAAGAGAGCGTAAAAGAGGGAGAGTAGAAAACAGAAAGGATTTCGAAAGAGCCCACACTCAGTTCAATATTCTGGCAGCAAAGGAATACGGTAGAAGATCGTGAGTTGTCATCGAGCCCGTGTTCTCGATTCGTCTACTACAGCAATCCGTTTTAGCAGTTTAAGGTAACCCTAGTTCCGCCCTTGTAGGGTTATTGTAGTTTTCACGTAATTGTTTTTTGCAGTACCAACTTATACGCACTGTCAACGAATTCTGGGAACGCAGTTTCCTAACAGAATAAATGAAAGGTGAGATGATACATTATTCACAATGAAAGCACATTAATTCATGATAATATAGAGTTTGAGTCAGTCGTCTTGCGTAATTGATTTGTCAAGTCTGTCCTCCTTTGATGAGTCAATAATGGTCTCAAATGTGTGGATTTAAGATGATAAATAAAGATTTGAAAAGTCTCCATGAGCATCCTAAAAGCAATTCGAGCAGAGGCTTCGAACACCATTACAACGTAATGCTAAAGTGGCAATATAAGAAGAGTCCAAGACCCCCGCGAGCTGACCGGGCAGCTCGATCCCCGCGAGCTGACCGGGCAGCTCGACCCCCGTTGCGTAGTGGCGACATACAACTAATCGGGTTCAATGAAGATTTCTTCACAAGAGTTGCAGCTTGACCATAATAGTAGGATTCCTATTTTATTGTGGTTTCCTTATTTATGTATGATTGAATGATTATTATTGTTTCATGTTTAATGAATAGGACAACATGGATAATTATTCTTAGACCTATTTCAGATGTCTAGCTGCATGTTTAATTTATATTAATTTAAAATGATGGACAACTACATGTGTATTTAGAAATAAAACTAATTCCATAATTTGAAAACATAAGTACTTATTTTCTAAAATCATGATAATAGAATAATTTTATTATCTACACATATGGGTTTCACTAGTAAGGATGAATTAATCCTTGTCAAGTATTCCATTATTTTTTATTAATTAAATTAAAAGTTTTTTCTAAAAAATTATATCCCTCCAATTTTTTTAAAATTCTAAGTGGGAGAAGGAATTTATCAAGTATAAATCCCATGGTCTCCATCATTGGTTTGTAGATGATATGATTAATTTTGTGTGATGGCTCTAGTGTCATCCTCCCTATCGGATGTAGTTGATCATGGAATTATCAGTACAAACTTCTTTAAAAGAATATTTTGGGTGATTGTTGGTGTAGGTCACCTCTCCATCAGAGGTGTTCCTCATGGAACTCTTGACCTAGAATTAAGTGATGGTATACACTTAGCTATAAATAATAATATCCTCTCCATCTGAGTCACTGTTATTATTTATAGGACCAAAGCAAGTCAGCAGTTTAATTTTATTAGGCAAAGTACGTTGCCTGGATAGTAAAATTAAAAGGCAATTGTCTATCTGAACAAATGATGGATAGTATATGGCTTCCCATCGAGTCATACTATTCGCGGTGTATCAGGTTGCTGGCGGATTCCTTTCAAATATGGTAGAGGGAACCAATATTTTCAACTCGAATTCATAGTAATTTTTGCCCAAACGTAATTACTTATGTTATGTGATTCTCAGGCTTTTAAATGGGTACTTTCAATCCACTTGCTGTTATACTTAAAGAAAACAAACTTACTGGACCAAACTATATAGACTGGATAAGGAATTTGGATATTGTGTTAACTGCTGAAGAGTACAAGTTTGTGCTTACTCAAGAATGTCCTGAGCAACCTGGTGAGGGGGCAACCACTGAGGAAACCCAGGCTCACAAGAAATGGGTCAAGGCTGATGAGATGGCGCGGTGTTACATTTTGGCATCCATGTCAAATGTGATGCAACATCAGCATCAGTCAATGGCTAGCGCCTATGACATGATGGAGAGCCCCCGAGAGATGTTTGGGGATCAAAGTCGTACTGCTAGGCAGGTTGCCATGAAAGACTTGATGAACACAACCATGGCTGAGGGGACGCCTGTGGGATCATGTTCTTAAGATGATATCTCTTCTTAATGAACTAGAGATCCTTGGAGCCACAATCGACGGGAAAACCCAGGTCGATATCGTACTCCAGTCACTGCCAGAGTCTTTTAAGCAATTCCGCCTCAATTACAACATGAATAAATTTAAATATACTTTGGCGGAGCTGCTTAAAGAACTCCAGGCAGCTGAGGGTCTCAACAGAAAGTTAGGGAGTGCTCTTGTGTTTGAGAAAGGTTCTGCTTCAAAGCCGAAAGGCAAGAAGAAAATGAAAAAGGCTCAAAAGAAGGCCGCGGGTCCTCCGCCAATTCAAAGACCACGAGGACAACCGGGAAAGCCTAAAGGCAAATGTTTTGTTTGCAAGCATCCAGGACACTGGAAGAAGCAATGTCCAGTTTATCTCGCCAGACAGAACAATCAAGGTAAATCTCATTTACTAGTTGTTGAATCGTATTTAGCGGTCCGATCTACCAGTACCTGGTGTGTAGATACGGGAGCCACTGATCATGTATGCAATTCTTTGCAGGGGTTCCAGGGAACCAGGCAGCTCAGTGATGGAGAGATTTATCTATATATGGAAAATGCTACGAGAGTAGTAGCAGTTGCAGTAGAAGATCTACATCTTAGTTTTGGTAGAGATAGGATTTTAATATTAAGAAATTGCTTTTATGTATCTTCTATTAGAAGGAATTTAGTTTCAGTTTCTAGTTTAGTAAAGAATGGATATTCAGTTCATTTTAATAAAGTAGTAGTTATTAAAGAAAATAAACGTTTTATTTGTTCTGGTCAATTGGTGGATGATCTTTATATTATAAATCCTATCTCTCCTATACTGCAACTTAATGAATTGAATAACACAAATAGTTTGCCATTTAAGAGAAAAGAACCTTCGAGGATGAACCAAACACATCTTTGGCACTTACGCCTTGGTCATATTAATTTGAAAAGGATTCAAAGACTGGTTCAAAATAGGCCATTAGGCTCATTGGAAGTGGAGGCACTTCCAGTTTGTGAATCCTGCTTGGAAGGTAAAATGACCAAGAGGCCATTCTCGGCCAAGGGCTATAGAGCAAAAGAGCAGTTGGAACTGGTTCACTCTGATTTGTGTGGTCCTATGACTGTCCAAGCAAGAGAGGGATTTGAGTACTTTGTCACTTTCATCGATGATTACTCAAGGTATGGGTACATTTATTTGACGCGGCGTAAGTCTGAATGCTTTGAGAAATTCAAAGACTTCAAGGCTGAAACGGAGAAGCGTCTAGGTAAATGTATCAAGACACTACGATCTGATCATGGTGGAGAGTACCTCTCGGGAGAGTTTAGGGAATACTTATTGGAACAAGGGATTACATCCCAATTGTCTGCACCCCGTATGACTCAGCAGAACAGTGTAGCAGAAAGAAGGAACATGACTCTCATGGACATGGTAAGATCTATGATGAGTTACTCGGATTTACCAATTTCCTTTTGGGGACACGCATTAGAGACATCTGCATACATTCTAAACTTGGTACCATCTAAGTCAGTACCTACTACTCCCACGGAATTGTGGACTGGGCGAAAGCCTAGTCTGCGGCATGTTCGGATCTGGGGTAGTCCAGCACATGTGCTGAAAGGGAACGCAGAAAAGTTGGAATCAAGAACAGAAGTATGTTTCTTTGTTAGGTATCCAAGAGGAACTAAGGTGGTCTGTTTTTAGAGGTGTCAAACGGGCCGGGTTGGCCGGCCCGGCCCGAGCCCGGCCCGTTTTTTTCGGGCTAAAAGCCCGGCCCGGCCCAGCCCGACCCATTTTTTTGGGCTAAAAGCCCGGCCCGGCCCGGCCCAGCCCGAAATGAAGAAAAAGCCCGGCCCGAAGCCCACCACGGTCAAGGCCAAAAGTCGAAGGAAGCCCGCTAGCCCGTCCGGCCCGCTAGGCCCGGGCCACCGGTCCGGGGCGGACATACCCCCTCATTTCCCAAGCCCGGCCCGGCCCGGCCCGATGTTTGGTGAAGCCCGGCCCGGCCCAAAGCCCGATCGGGCCCGCTTTGACCGGGCCCGGCCCGGCCCGTTTGACACCTATATCTGTTTTATAGTCCTAAGGATCATAAGGTTATTGTTAGCACCAATGCCACATTCTTAGAAGAGGACTATGTTATGGACCACAAGCCCAAAAGTCGTATTGTTCTAGAGGAAATGAGAGGAGAGACACCGAGACATACTTCTTCGATACCAATGGTACGAGAAGAAATACCATAAGAAAGAGTTATCGATATTCCATTACCACGTCATAGTGGGAGGATTATCGAAACTCGTGTAGATCCCGAACCAACCATTAACACGCAGGTTCCTAAACCAGTACAACGTGTAGATAATGGTGTATTAAGTTCAGAATCTTCACAACGAAATATCAGTGATACACAGACACGGGTTGTGCCTCGTCGTAGTGGGATGGTTATTATTCAACCTGACCGGTATATGTTCTTGGGAGAGTCTTATGTCTGGGTCCCTGATGAACAAGGTACCGACCCCTGTAACTACAATGAAGCACTCCAAGATAAAGATGCAGATCTTTGGCAAAAGGCTATGAAATCTGAAATGGAGTCTATGTACTCCAATCAAGTCTGGGATCTTGTCGAACCACCCAATGAAATAAAACCCATTGGATGTAAGTGGATCTATAAGAAGAAGAGAGGAGCAGACGGTAAGTTGGAAACCTTTAAAGCAAGGCTTATTGCGAAAGGGTTCACTCAAAAAGAGGGAATCGATTATGAGGAAACCTTTTCACCGGTGGCCATGCTAAAGTCTATCCGGATTCTCTTATCCATTGCTGCACATTTCGATTATGAAATTTGGCAAATGGATGTCAAGACAGCATTTCTAAATGGGAATCTTGATGAGTGCATCTATATGATGCAACCAGACGGGTTCATTGCGAAGGGCCAAGAACACATGTTGTGCAAGCTTAAGAAGTCCATTTATGGACTTAAGCATGCATCTAGGTCTTGGAATATCCGCTTTGATCAAGCAATCAAGTCTTTTGGTTTCGATCAATGTGCGGATGAATCTTGTGTGTACAAGAAACATGATGAAAGAGTGGTGGTGTTCTTAGTACTGTATGTGGATGATATCTTGCTAATCGAAAATGATGTGGGGGTATTATCTTCTGTAAGGGTATGGTTATCCAGTCAATTTGATATGAAGGACTTGGGAGAAGCCGGTCACATCCTAGGGATCAAGCTTATGCGAGATCGCAAGAATAGGATGTTGGGCTTGTCACAAGGCACTTATATTGACAATATTCTTGAAAGGTTTAGCATGCAAGATTCCAAGAAGGGATTCCTTCCCTTCAGACACGGAATTACTCTATCTAAGGATCGGTGTCCTAAGACACCTGATGAGATAGAGAAGATGAAGGCAGTTCCTTATGCCTCGGCAGTAGGAAGCCTAATGTATGCTATGCTATGTACTAGACCTGACATCTGCTTTGCTGTTGGCATGGTTAGTAGATATCAGTCTAATCCAGGGCAAGAACATTGGACTGCGGTGAAAAATATTCTCAAGTACCTGAAAAGGACTCGAGACTATATGTTAGTTTACCAAGCAAACAGTCTTGTACCCATTGGGTACACAGATTCTGATTTTATGTCAGATAGGGATTCCAGAAAGTCTACCTCAGGATATGTGTTTACCCTAGGAGGTGGAGCCATTAGTTGGAGGAGTATCAAGCAGTCATGTATTGCTGATTCTACCATGGAAGCCGAGTATGTGGCTGCTTCGGAAGCCGCTAAGGAGGCCGTTTGGCTCAGAAACTTCCTTATGGATCTAAGAGTATTACCTGCGGTACAATCGGCTATTACCCTTTATTGCGATAATAGCGGAGCGGTTGCTAACTCAAAGGAACCAAGGGCCCATAAGAAGGGAAAACACATTGAGCGTAAGTATCACCTGATACGAGAGATCGTGCAAAGAGGTGATGTTGAAGTGACCAAGATAGCATCAACAAATAACCTGGCAAATCCTTTCACCAAGAGCTTACCGGCCAAGACTTTTGACAGTCATGTAGAAGGGATAGGAGTGAGGTGTGTCGCATCATGGCTTTGAGTCTAAGTGGGAGATTGTTAGGGATATATACTAAAAGCCATGCTTTATGTAGTTGATTTATTATTCATTTAATAAAATCAGTTAATCCATTTTTTTATGAGGATCTGTGTGGGCAATGTTTGTATTATATTATTTATTTAATATTATGCATGTGTGTCTCTCATTCTATATAGTAGGTGGTTTGGTGTGTAGAGTTCGGCTTACACACGGAAGATCAGGCCATCAGATATTATAGAATGTAAGATTTTGGTTTACAATCTTTGATGGGATTGGACACACCATCGGTAGGACTGCAGCATGGTGTTGTAGTAGGTTTGTCTTGACTACGAAAAACGGTATAGTTTCAACTCACTATGCTGGTACACTTTGTGTATTAAACGGGACTGACTTGGGGTAATTATCTTTATACTGACTTATAAGATAATTAATACCTCATGGCTGTCATGAGTGCTTATGCTCTAAATCCTAAGTTAATTTGTAGACACGTATATTTGATATTTACACTTTGATCCCTAAAAGGGTGAGATCCTTAAATGGGTCAATATCTCATTGGATTGGGTGGCAATATTAATTGTGTGGTGTATATTAATTAATGATGGAATCCATGTCTCAATTTTGGGATTGATGATATCCCCTTGAGAAAGCTTATAAGTTTTGATTATGTCAAACCCTGCAGGTGGATTTTGTATCCGACATATCAGATAAGTTAAGCAGAGGATCTCAAGGAATTTTAAGAAATTAATTAAATATGATTGTCAGTAATTATATTTAATTAATGGATATCTGTAATCTTAACATGGGGAGATAATAAGCATTTAATAACATGGAGCTCGAAATATATTTTTGAGATAAGGGTAGGAGTGCAATTATAATTCTTTAGTGGTATGAATTGTAATTTATGAAAATAGGAATCTGATTCAGTTCGAATTAGGGTTTCCTAATTCCATAAGGAAGCCTATTCCTTATTGACTTCTTATGGTCCCTATCGTAGCCTATATATATGCTGCTTTAGCTCTCTTCTCAGTTTGCATTTTTCTATATAGAGAATTATAACTCGGAATAGAAAAGAGAGCGTAAAAGAGGGAGAGCAGAAAACAGAAAGGATTTCGAAAGAGCCCACACTCAGTTCGATATTCTGGCAGCAAAGGAATACGGTAGAAGATCGTGAGCTGTCATCGAGCCCGTGTTCTCGATTCGTCTACTACAGCAATCCGTTTTAGCAGTTTAAGGTAACCCTAGTTCCGCCCTTGTAGGGTTATTGTAGTTTTCACGTAATTTTTTTTGCAGTACCAACTTATACGCACTGTCAACGAATTCTGGGAACGTAGTTTCCTAACAGAATAAATGAAAGGTGAGATGATACATTATTTACAATGAAAGCACATTAATTCATGATAATATAGAGTTTGAGTCAGTCGTCTTGCGTAATTGCTTTGTCAAGTCTGCCCTCCTTTGATGAGTCAATAATGGTCTCAAATGTGTGGATTTAAGATGATAAATAAAGATTTGAAAAGTCTCCATGAGCATCCTAAGAGCAATTCGAGCAGAGGCTTCGAACACCATTACAACGTAATGCTAAAGTGGCAATATAAGAAGAGTCCAAGACTGGGGGCAAAGGTGATTTCCCTCTTTTGACAAGATCAATGTGTTTCTTTCGAAGGTCCGCAAATGAAGAAAATCATTGTTTCTATCAGCTCCGTCCAAATTCTATGAGTCTCAAGACTCCCTAAATCTTGAAAAAAATCAACTCCTTGAGTCTGAGGACTCCCCATTTTTGTAAAATAAATTCTTTGAGTCCGAGGACTCCCCATTTTTGAAAAATCAATTCTTTGAGTCCGAGGACTCCCCATTTTTGTAAAACCAATTCTTTGGGACTAAGGACTCCCCATCTTTGTAAAACTAAATCTTTGAGTCTGTGTGACTCCGTTTATGTAAAATATGAATTTGATTGAGTCCATGTGACTCTATTTATGTAGAACGTGAATTTGTTAAGTCCGTATGGCTCCATTTGTATAAAAAGTAAAGTTGTTGAGTCCGTGTGACTCCATTTTATGTAAAAAGTGAATTTGTTCAGCTTGTGTGACTTTGTTTGAATAAAGAAATGAAATTTTAGAAAACATGAATTTTTGAATCCGCATAATTCTGTTGTGTGAAATATGAGCTTTGAGTTTGCGTGACTCTGATTATATGAAAGAATGTTTTTTTAGTCTGCATGATGTAAAGTATGAATTCTTGAGTTCGCGTGACTCCGTTAATAAAAAAATATGAATTCTTGAATCCAAGAGACACCCATATTATAAAGTTCAAAATTCTTCGAGTCCGTGGGACTCTGTGTTTGTAAAAATGAATTTTTGAGTCCACGTGATTCCATGTTTGTAAAATATGAATTTTTGAGTTCATGTGACTCTGTGTTTGTAATATGTGAATTTTCGAGTTCATGTGACTTTGTGTTTGTAAAATGTGAATTTCGAGTCAGTATGACTCCGTGTTCGGGAAATGTGAATTTTCAAGATCATATGACTCCCTATTTGTAAATTGTGAATTCATTAAGCCAATGTGACTCCCCTTTTGAAATGGAATTTATTTTGAGTCGAATCGACTCCAGACTTGGAAATGAGAATTGATTTGAGTCAAATTTTTTACTCCGGATTTGGTAAAATTGAATTTGTTTGAGTCTGACTGTAACACCCGTACCCGGAAAAGAAGATTAATGTGATAATAATATGTGTTAATTAAAGATAATTATTGCATGAGATGATTTTAAGGTGGAGTTATGAACCCACAAGTAAAAAGGTGTTCAAATGCGGACACAGATGAAAGTTCTGTAAAAAGGGCAGGACTGGTATAAATGTGGGGCCCAATGAGGGTCTAATTAAAATATATGCATTTTGATGTTATTATATGCTTATATGATTACTTGTTTTAAAGTTTAAGGATATTATTATGACTTATGATAGGTAAGGGGACCAATTTGGGTACCCATGCGAGGGTGTATTTGAATAAAATTCATAATTAGTAGGTTTAATAGCAATCTCATAATTTATGTGGGACCAAGTTTGGGACTCACGCGGGACTTAGATTAAATGCTTTTAGAAAAGGTGGGTAGCTAATGTAATTAACAAGGGGTTTCATGATAAAGCTTAAAGAAAGTTTGGGGGTGTAAATGGGAATAAGGAAAAGTGGAGTAAACACATATGCATGAGGCATATGTGTCTATACACACTAAACACAGCTGGGAATTCTTAGGAAAGAGAGAACGGAGAGCTCTCAAGTCGGTGACGGAAATCTACGCGACGTTTCTTGCTATTTCGTCGTCGTCCGGCGTCGGATTCTCGATCCGAGACCACTCTTGGACTCGTGGAGGTAAGAGGATCGCATGCACGTAATTTATTTTCATTTTCGGTAACGTTTTTTCGACGACCGTTCTTGATAAACAATGTTTATGATACCAAACTTGTGTAGGAATTACACCGGTGGAATTTGGGTTGGAAATTTGCTAGAGGTTGGAATTTCTAAGCTTAATTCGTTAGTAAATTGAAGAGCTGAGTGTTCTAATCCCAAAATTGGGTGTTTAGATATGTTGGTGTGATAATTGTTGCCTTAGAATACTTAATCTATGTTTATGTTTATATGTGTTGTTGAAATTGGGTAAAAAGCATGTCAAAATTATGAAATTGTTATGCTTATATGCAAAGTTGTTTATATATGCATATGTGGATCAAAGAGAAGTCAAGTAATGGTCACCATTTATAGGTCCCATATGTAAGGGATAGGAAGTCCTCAATGAGTAGGACGTGGTGACGACCACAATGAAATGCCGGTGACGCCTTCGGGGTCACAAGAGAGTGTGTGTTGCGCTATATGCGCAAATAGTGAGAAAGATCCGGGGTGAGAAGGACCCGGGGGTGGTGGCTAGAATGACTTGACTTTCCGGAGATCAATTTGTTGTTATTTATAATGATTGTTGCATTTGCATATTAAACATTCCAATAGCATGATTAGTTCCCTTACTAAGCGAAAGCTTAAATGAAAATATATTTTCTATTGTGGTTATTGAATAACCATCGCAGGTACGGCACGGGAAGATGAGAGAAAATGATCCGCACGACGGGTTGGGCGCGGGAGTCGTGTCCAAGTGTATATGTTCATATGCCTAGTTAGTTTATGGTTAAAATGTATCTTTTGTTGTTAATGTAGATGTACCTTAGTTTTTTGGGAGCCTTGTAATATGTTAAGTTAGGTGTTGATGTTGATTTTGCACCAAAATTTAAGTTGCATTTGCAAGTCAAGAGTCATGTGTAAAGTTGGGAAGAACTTGGGCATGTTAAGGTAATTTTTGAGTTGTAAACCTTAACTTGGTTCCTTATGTTAGATGCTCATGTGTATGTTGGGAGAAATAGGATTTTTGATACAAATTATGATCCATGTGAGTAAATTGTGTGTTTTAATTGTTGTATCACACTTGATTTAACTTGTGTTGATGATTGGGAACACTTAGAAATGGTTTTGGAATGATCTTTAATGCTTTCACAAAGTTTGGGGATGTTTGGAAGAAGTTTGGACTTGAAAAATGATGTTTTTTAGCAGTAGGGAGCTGTTCTGCAGAAGCCGGATCGATCCGGCCTTCCTGTGGATCGATCCACCCTTTTTCGGGGACATTCTACTTGAAAATCAGTGAAATGGATCAATCCCTTCTTTATCGCGGATCGATCTGCCCCTGTTTTTGGCAGCTGCTGACTTTTACGGAAACAAGCATAACTCTCTCTACAAAACTCGGATTCGCGCGCCATTTTTTGCGTTGGAACCGGGACTCAAAGACCTATCTTTTGGTGTAAAATTTTGATATACTTTATAAATGATAATTTTGCCCTTGGGGCTGTTTTGTGTCAGCGAAGCTATTCAAAGAGGTCTAATCCATATTTTTCTTAGTAAATTAAGGGTGTTTTGGCATATGGGCTTTGTCACACGTATCCTAATTCGTCCGAGGTGGGTTGGGGTGTGACACTGACTGACTCCTGATTTTAGAAAATGAATTAAGCCGAGTCTGATCGATTGAAAATTGAATTGAGTTTGGTTGACTCCCGATTTTGAGATACGATTTGAATTGAGTTTGATTGCCTTCAGATTTTTGAATTTTGGAATAAGTCTGATCGACTCCTGATTTTTTTTTTTTATATTTTAAATTAAGTTGAGTTGAACCGACTCCAAATTTTGTGAAATTGAACTCGTTTGAGTCTGATGGACTCTATGTTTTGAGAAGTTAATTCGAATTTTAACTAAATTGAGTCTGATTGGTTCCCAATTTTGTGAAACAAAGATTCTTTGAGTCTGTTTGACTCCCAACTAGAATTGAGTCTGAGTGACTCCCGGTTTTGTGAAGTAGGATTTTGTTTTGAGTCTGATCGACTCCCAAATTTTGGAAATAAGAAAATTCTTTGAGTCTTATCCGAATCCCAAATTTGTGAAATGGAAATGCGTTGAGTCTAATTCAACTCTTGTTTTTAGAAAATTTGAGAATTCCTTGAGTCTGATTCGACTCCCAATTTCGTGAAATAGAAATTCTTTGAGTCTGATTCGACTCCTGTTTTTAGAAAATTTAAAAATTCCTTGAGTCCGATTTGACTCCCAATTTTGTGAAATAAAAATTCTTTAAGTCTAAATTCGACTCCTGTTTTTAGAAAATTTGAAAGATAATTTGAAAATTCCTCGAGTCTGATTTGACTCCCAATTTTGTGAAATAGAAATTCTTTGAGAATAATCCGACTCCTATTTTTAGAAAAATTTGAAGGAGAGTGTGGACACGCGGAATCCCGCTTTCCTTTTGTTTGTTTTGAGATTGTTTTGAAAAAGAAAAGAAAGGAAAATGTCTGTTGAAAACAGATACAGAGTCGCCACTTGGTCTTTAAGGAACCAAAAAAATTAATTTGACTCACCCAAATGGATAAAGGGCACCGGCATTTCATAACCAAAGAACTTGGCTCGGGATTTTGGTACGAGAGAGGAAGGAGCCTTTGTCACGACTAAAACACCCTCAACTCGCCCCGTCTTTCAATGGGTCTCAATTAGCATCCAAATAGTCATCTTATACTCTGTATGGTTTGACAATTAATATTATGATAGTATATTACATCACACAAGAATTTTGAAATAGAAGATCATAAGATAAGATATCGTTCATAAGGTCTTAACCAAATATCATGCAATGCAAAAGTGAAAGATCACACGAATAAACCTAGAAAAAATCGTCTAATCATATATCAAGTAATCAAGTTTTCCTAATCTAAGGGGACATGAATTGTTCTTGAAACAAATTAATCAAAGAAATCAAAAAATGCCTAGCAAGCTAATATGGTGCATGTTAATCTTTGAGAAAAGAAGACCTCTCAATCCCCAGGACGGATGAGAAAGGAAGAATTAATCAAGAGGGAGCATGAACCTATGCTCTAGTTCATTCCTTATAATGTTTTTAGATTAGGGGTCACAAAAATCCCAAATCTTGCATGAATGCAATGCATGATCCTAGGATGTGCAAACGTTGTTGTGTGTTTGTGTACATGGACTTTCTAAAGTAACTTAGAAGTCCAAAATATGCATGAATGCATGAAGAAAATCATTATAGAATATGTACAAATGTAGTATGGACTACTTCCTAAGATATGAACAAATTTGGAGTGCATGTAAGCATCAAATCAAAAGATGGAAGTAAAAGTATACTTGATGTGAATAGTGGACAGAACAGTGACATAATCTTGTGGAAAATTAAAAGTAGGGCTAGGGATGTTTTTAATGCATGATCTTTTATGGAGATAATTCTTATTGTGTCTAGAACACAAAACAAAAACCCAATACTCAATAACTATTACAGATTGAGAGAAATCACATAAACAATAGAGGTCACTCGGAAACAGAGTTTGTACTGTCAACTGAAATGTTAAAAAATATTAGAAAACGGATACAAAAGACCTAGAGGCCCATATTATATATAAAGTTGCCTAAGACACTAAAGTTCAAGAGAAAAATGAGTTGAAACTACTCCTTTTGGAAAAGTTTTCTGTAAAACAAGTTGAAAGTCAACCAAGCTGCTGTGACAGCAAAAATAGAATATCTAGAGAGAATGTTTGGGTCCAAATGGACCACTTTCAAGTGTTTTCAAGCCAAGCCAAAAATCATGGGTGTTCTATAATGAGTTAGGAAGACTTTACAAGTGGTCTTGCATCCATACATTGAATATTGAGTTCTAGAGAAATCTTTGAACTCAGATCATTCAATGTTTTGAAGATTTCTTGAAATAAAAAAGAGGGGTTTATGAGGGGGTTTGGAAATAGAGATTTTGAGAGTATATTTCCAGCATTTAAATCAAGTTATGACCACTTGAAATATCAACATTGAACTCATATCAAGAACCTCCAAAATTGGTGGAGAGCGTTGTTTCCATTTGAGCATAACTTCAAGAATACTTTGGAAGTATTGAAGTTGGAATCATCATCTATCAAACATGTTTTTGAGGTCAAGAGCTACTATCCATAAGGATTCACTCACCTCAAACTTTATTTCATCACTTAGATGACGATGAACATGTAAGTAATCAAAGAAAAATCAAAGAGAAATGTGGTAAGAAGAGATGAACATTTATATAAACAAGCAAGTAAATAGCAATCAATAAGTGATAATCAATGTGATATTGGACTTGTAGCTTGGTGTTTCACTCATAGATATTGACATTTGGACATGGAAGTAGCTTCCTAACTCAAGAGTTCTCAAGAATGGTGATTGGGGGGTATTTGAATGTGAAGTATATGAGAGATCATGGAAGAAAACAAGATTAGAACTCACTTTCTTATAGAAAATCAGTGCGAGAAGCTCCATTTCTCTCTTCTAAACCTATCTTTATCTCTCTTTCTCTCTACAACTTTCTCAAACTTTTTACTCCCCTAAAATGAAGAGCAAAGGGGGATTTATATGGGCCAATTTGGGGTGGTTTTGAGATTTAGAAAGTGCTCCCATTGGTCCCAAACATCTGTGAACATAAAACTACATCGTTTTGGTCTTCAATTATTCAATTTGGACCCCCAAAATAAATTACAAAAATGGACTCTGCGGGGGTTGAGTGCCACTGTGGCACTGGCCAGTGCCGCCGCGGTAGTGGCTCAGTGCTTCCACGACCTTGCTACTCAGATGCCCAAAAATTTACGTTTAGGCCCCCATAGGTTCTGGTATTCGCGAAAAGGCCCTATTTCGTCCGAAATTCACAAAAAATACATATGAACTCCAAAATGAGGTTGTGATATACCGTTAGAAAGGTAATGGAGTCTAATTTTCATAAACAATAGTTCGGAGTCAGGTCATTTTGAAAAGTTTTGCGGTATTTGCGATAAAAGCCAATTTGATCGTCTTTTTCACCTTCAGAAATCCATAATAAATTCATTGTGAATTCAGAAATTATGTGCGATATACCGTTGTAAAGCTATTGACCTCTAGTATTCATGAAAAATGTTTGAAAATAATATGGTGCTCTGGTTTTAAAGTCAACTTTTGGTCAAACTGGTCAAACCAAGGACCTCCAAGAAGTTCTAGGAACCTCTAGGAGCTCTTGGGAGCTGACATTTTTGTCTAATTTTCTTTTAAAACTTGTTTTAGTACTTTTCACATAATCTAGAATGATCTCGGAGCTTTTTGGTGAATTTGGATGATTTTGGTCAAACCTTGGTCAAACCTGGTCAATCCTTGGTCAATCTGGTCAACGGGGACTTTCCGAGAACTTCCGGGACTTTCGGGGGTCTCTGGGAGCTGACAATTTTATTTGATTTTGCTTCAAAACTAATTTTTAGTATTTTTTTATGACGTAGCATGTTTTTAGAACTTTCGATTTCAAATCTGGGAGTGTGTGGGCTTTCAGGGGCTTTCTGGTCATTCTGAGCATTTTGAGAGATAGAACTAACTTCCAGGAGTCCTTTTTGAGTCTTTTTTTATCATTGTGAACCACCAAGCTATGGGTCTCCTAAATCTGATAGCCAACAAAATGTGGTGTCTACAGAGAGTTCGAAAATTCCTTGAGTCCGATTGGACTCCCAATTTTGTGAAATAGAAATTCTTTGAGTCTAATTGACTCCGAATTGCTGAGAAGTAGAAATACATTTGAATCACATCGATTCCTGATTTTTTTAAAAGTGTTTGAGTCTAATTGAAATAGAAATTCGTTTGAGCCAAATTGACTCCCAATCTGGCGACTCTCAACGCCTCAATGGCAGCATCATCGGTGTTAGTCCTCAATGGTAACCTTGCTTTAGTCCTCAATGGCAGCATTATCGATGTTAGTCCTCAATGGCAGCCTTGCATTAGTCCTCAATGGCAGCATCATCAGTGTTAGTCCTCAAAGGCAACCTTGCATTAGTCCTCAATGGCAACATCATTTGTGTTAGTCCTCCAAGGCAATCTTTGTTAAGTCCTCAATAATAATCAGTTAGTCCTCAAAGGTAATCATTTTTATTCCTCAACGACAATATCAAGCATTCTCTGGCTTGGCGCAATCCCAGATTGACTGGGAGGCAATCCCTGATCAATCACTCAGAACCATCTGGGCGACAATCCCTGAATCATCTTGTCAATCAATTTTGGAGTATAAGGTGCAAAGCGCATCTCAGTCTTTCAAAAAACGTGGTTCCTGATTCGACACTGGAGTATAAGGCTCGAATCGCATCTCAGTCGATCAGATGATTTTTGAAAGACGCCGGAGTATAAGGCACGAAGCGCATCTCAGTTTTTCAAAAAGCGTGGTTCCTGATTCGACATCGGAGTATAAGGTGCGAAGTGCATCTCAGTCAATCTGATGATTTTTGAAAGACACCGGAGTATAAGGCGCGAAGCGCATCTCAGTCTTTTCAAAAAGCTTGGTTCCTGATTCGACATCGGAGTATAAGGTGCGAAGCGTATCTTTATCGATCAAATGATTCTTGGAAGACACCGGAGTATAAGGCGCGAAGCGCATCTCAGTCTTAAAAAGCGTGGTTCCTGATTCGACACAGGAGTATAAGGCGCGAAGCGCTTCTCAGTCGATCAGATGATTCTTGAAAGACACCGGAGTATAAGGCTCGAAGCGTATCTCAGTCTTTTCAAAAAGCGTGGTTCCTGATTCGACTCCGGAGTATGAGGCACAAAGTGCATCTCAGTCGATCAGATGATTCTTGGAAGATACCAGGGCCTAAACCACGAAGCACCGCCCAGTCGATTGGTTTGAAGAAAGCAAATCCACATTGACACTGAGGCCTAAGTCGCGAAGCGCCGCCCGGTCAATTGCATTCGTCCTTTTAGCTGGACGGCCAAGTATCTTGAAGAAGAATCAACATGTGGATTATAGAAACTCTGAATTCTAAAGAATAACTCATCTTTAAGTTTGAGTAAACGCGAGCATTAAGTAAGGCATGGATTGTATCAAGAAACGTCAGGATAGCACGGTTTCGAATCACGTCATTTATAGAGCATGAATTTGCATTGACAACCGTCATTGTATGAGCACGTGCATCATGATAGGATAGGTGCATTCATCCGTATGATTATTTGCGCTTGTGTGTGTTTGACCCTTGCCCGAACTACGTCTTGGTCTGATTCCTAAATGGATACGTAGGCAGCTCACCGTTGAGCACGACCAACATATACCGTTTGCGCAGCCATTTTTGCAACGCAATTGTTTTTACCTAAATTCGACGGTTTGGTCAAAGGCTTGTCTTCACACAGGCTTCGACATTCACTTGTGACACGCGTTGCTCCATAAGCTCTGTCAAAGAGGGGGAACTGTAGACACCCCAATTTTGACCAAACGTCGAATTAAGGGGAGTGTTACCTCCAAGTCCGATGATGACAATGTCCAAACAAAACTAAGGCTTCCAAGGTGATTCAAGCTCTTTAAAAGACTCTTCAATTCAAATAAAAAAAGAAAGAAAAGGAAAAGGAAAAAAAAAAAAGAAAAAGGAATAGAACGGCACATGGTGTGGGCTGCGGCAGTCATGCAGTGCCGCAGTGGCACTTTGTGTTTGCCGGACCGACAGTGATTCGTGTCTAATATTGCATTCTTAACTTCATGATTTTACCCTTATTAGACACGAATTATAACTTATACTGGGAGATTTAATGGATAAATTGTAATTTTGTTGTTCTTGTTGCTGTTCACTTTTTGTTAATAAAATCTCTTTCTTGTAGATTTTGGGAGCTTGGTTGATGTTGGAACTAAGTATTTTGGTTCCCATCTCATAAAAAGGGCAATAATCACCATTCAGCAAAACCGGATCTATCCGGGCACAAAGGCGGATCGATCCACTGCTTCCCCAGGACCTGGAGACATCTTCTCGAAAAGTCGGATCGATCTAGTTTTTACACGCGGATCGATCCGCGATTTTGAACAAAGATTCTGCTTGCGTTTTGGAATAGCGGATCGATCCGGCATTTTGCCTGGGATCGATCCGCCCCTGCAGTTTTCCCCCCTTTTGTATTTACAAGTTTGTCATTGAGTGTGGGTTGTATAAATAGAAAGAGATAGGGTTCTTGTAGAATATATTATCTTTGGTATTTTTCTCCCAACATTCTTCTTCTTCTTCTCTCATTTTTGGGAACCCACTTGGGTTCCCTTCCATTTCTTCTTCATTTGTATAAACTTGAAGCTTGGATTGAAGTTTTAATAGTTAGGTATATTTTCTATCTCTTCTCTTTTGATGATATTGCTATGCTTTCTATTATTAGTTAGATTTACTTAAGTTGTGGATCATGAGCTCTTGGATTTAATGTGGTAGCATTTCTAGGGTTCATTTGTGTAGGATTCAAAACTAAGGGCTTCATCTTCTTTGTATTGCATTTTTGATTGTCATAACTTAGACTTTGAATCCTACCCTATGTATTTCATATGGAATATTATGTAACCTTGTGTTTTGCACTCCATGTGTTTGATGAATGTTGTGTGTGGGATTTATAACTTGATGTCTTCATCTTTGATATCAAGCATCTTTGATTGTTCAAACTCTTGGGTTTTAAATACTCTCTTTTGAAGGCTTCATAGGTGATTTGTCCACCAAGTAGATTAGTTAGTGTAGGGTGGACAAATCATTCGGATTAGGAGCCATAGAGGCTTCATCTTGTATGTCATGCATCATTGATAGTCAAACGTTAGCTTCAAATCCGTTTCTATGGAAATCTCAAAGCTTCCTTCATCTTTCACATAGATGCACTCCTTGTGTTTGATAATATGCCACAATGAAGTGTTACCTTACAATGTGCTTGAAACACTAGTCCATTTCATCTTGTTGTGACCCAAGATGGGAGAATGATCCCAACCTATTGCTTTTTAGATTAGTATTTATTTATCCTTTTTTCCTCCAAAAACCAAACAAAAAGCTGCAAGATGCAAAGTCATTTTTATTCCTTTTTATCGTCTTTTCTTACTTCTTTCTTTTTAGCATTATAATTAGTTTATAAACTTCCCAAACGTTGTTCTTGTATCAATCCCTGTGGACTCGACACCCTATTTCCATTGTACTACTTTTTAATAGGGTTAAATAAGAACTTGATTTTGACAACATCAGGCAGTCCGTAACTGTCGCAAAAACACATCAAGTGCCTAAAATCAGAGTTTCAAAAAAGACGGCAGTCCATGGAGTTGTTAGCGGCATTTAGTGAATGCCACGCCGGCATCCAGTAAGTGCCGTTCTGGCATTCAGTGAGTGCCGCTTCCATCTCCATTGAGTGCCGTATTTTTAGCAGGCAGCTGTAATACAACACATTTTGTACCCTCAAAAGTACATCCGAAATTAGGGTTTTTGGCTTAAAAATACCAAAATAACACTCTAAAATTTGCCTATAAATAGAGGGTGAATACTCCATCACAAGGGATCTTTTTTTTTTTTTGGGGGGGGGGGGGGGGGGGGGGGGAGACTATTACACATATTTGGGAGAGGGAAATTTCAAGAAGAAAATAAAAAGAATTTTTGGGATAAAGAGAGTTTTGAGAGCTTGAAGAAGAGCTTGGAAGATCTTCAAACCATAGAAGTTTAAGGATAGTTGGAGGTGATCCTCTAATATTGTTTAAGTTTTCATTCTCTTTTGTTTCTTCTTAGCTTGGTTTATAAGCATCTATGAATTTGAAGTAAACAAGTTTTACCAAAAGATTCTTTGATGGATTTAGAGCATTTGCTCTCTTAATTTTCTGTATTTCATTTCTTCTTTTGTTTATACTTTTCTTTTGAGATTCTTGGAGATCTTCAATGTCTCTCTTGAAAGCTCTTGAGTTTGATCTTTTGATTCTCATGAAAGCTCATGCTTCACATGGGAGTCAAAGTTTGATCATTACTTCATTTTATAAGCAAATAGATGAATCCAAGTCCATACTTATGACTTGGGTTCTCTAACTTGATGTTTCATGGAATCTTTTCTATATTTCTTTGAGACTCATGAGTACTAGTCATGTTTTGATCTCCAATGACCCTCAATGGAAAGGAGAATTAGGTTTAGGATAAGCCAATACCCATGGCTTTGTTGATAGATGTAACAAAATGGTGATAAGCCCAATAGTGGAGCAGTGAGTACACAAACTGTTTTTGATCATAGATTTTAAGTTAAATATCTAACCGTTGGAATTAAGTGAAATCACTTGGAGAGTGTCAATAACACAAAGTTCTACCACTGTAATTTTTTGTTTTAAGGAGATTTCATGTTTAAAGTGGTTTGGTCATGAGTTTTGTGAGACAACTACAATCTGTCCAGAGTTTCAGAACAGTAACACATTTTTGAAATGAGTAAATCAGAGCCTTAATCAGGCATTCTTGACTCTAAATAAATTTTTCTGGGTATTTCAATGTGTTAGGAGGTAACCCTACAAAAATCAAAATGTTCCTAATTTTTTTTTTACTATTTTTAAAAAATCGTACAAAATCTCTAGATAGAGATTTGTAAATCTCTTAGTGATGTCTGGTTTTTGTCCGTTTCCCAGAGATCTAACCGTTGAAACTTTGATTTTCTTTTTGGAATGGAAACTAGACACACAGAGGAATCTTGTGTCCAAAATTCATCGACATCAAACCATGGGAAGCAAGCTTTTTCTTTCCTTTAATTTCTGGTCTGCTCTTTGTAATTTTCAGAATTTTATGACAGATTTGACCAACTTTGTAAATAATGGTCCAAATGACTTTTTTATAACCTAGGGCTCAAACCATGTTTTAATAATAATCAATTAAACTTAAATACAGAGGTTAAGTTTTCCAAATTAATGAATAATTCATAGCTTATCCTTGTTCATGTTTATATATCTATATGCATTCATCCATGTAGGTTAATACTTGTAATTAGAATTCATTTTGTGTTAGGACTGAATTTAGTAAAACCTAATTGTGGGTTCCTTATGACCATGTTGGGACTATACCACTTCTATATGGACATTACATTGGCTCCTAGTTGAGACTTGTATATCTATAGAAGGGACGCATTTCCAAGTAATTAGAAGGAATCCATGATTACGTCCGTTCTCTCATACTTGATAGATTTAAGCTAGAAGTTTAAGATTGTCATTTGGAATTTCATACTCTATCTTGATTAAGGCATGTGGACTAACCCTATATTTTGTAGCGCTATTGAGGTACGATTTCTCAACCCCTCTCTAGTTTATTGTATTCTTTGATTTTAATTTATTTTCGACTCCAGACGCGACACCTTAGAATTAGGACTTGCTTTACTTGTATATATGAATTAGAGACTCTTTTCTTAGGTTTTATTTATTTCCATGCATTGCACGTTTGATATTCGCGGTCGAATCCCGGGTAAGTTCTCTTGTTCCTTATTGTATATCATAATGATTGCTAATTGAATTATGTGATTTTGAATGATATTTTATCATTTGCAATCTTGTACCCTTTAGACATGCTTTTGTAATGTATATTTATACATATGTATTAGTTGAGAGCACATTTAGATTAATAATTCGATTAAAAGGATGTTGAGTAGAGGCATATCATGAGATAGGATAAGAGGGGGTGTTTTAGTTTGCCGGGCTCCTTCCCCTCTCATTCCATAATCCCCGGACCTAGAAATCTCTGGTTTCCTAAAAGATCAGTTTGCTGCAAATGGTTTCTTAATTTTCCTTTTAAAAATTAAGTGGCGACTCGTGATTTGAATTTTGAAGAAATTTAAATAGCTGTGGGTAAGAAAAATGCGATATCCACACCCACATACTCAACCAATGAGATGTTTGAGTGAGTAAATTTTGGATTAACAAAAATGTTCTCGATTAGAGCCCACAATAAATGCTCGCCCTCTATATATTTTGAGTGGATCCGATACGGAGCCAATTTATTATAGGGAGGCTTGGTGTAAGCTCCCTAAGGTTGGTCCTTGTTGATTTAAAGTACATGCCATTAACAATAAATCCCACAAGGACAAAAGCCCAAGTTCATTTTTTCACTCCAGTCCACAACACTAACAATTCACTCTTCAAATCCATTTTCAAAATTTTCAACTGACCAACTACCCCTCAACTTCATCTTCCCCCCCCCCCCCCCCACAAAAAAAAAAAAAAAAAAAAACAGACTCTCTATCTCTCAGATCTACTTTTTCTTTTTACAATCTCTCTCTTTCTAAGATCTCTCTCTCCTTACCACAACCACCACCGATCCACCATGGAACTGCTGCCGCCACCACCACCACCACCACCGCCACCACCACCACCACCTCCATAGATCCCTCCATACCCACAACCACTACCACCTTATTTTTCTCTTTCTTTCTCTCTCTCTCTCTAACTTTCTCTCTCCTCTTCCCTCCATAGCCACCACCATCGGACCATCGTCGTCGCCACCTCCACTACCACCGAAACCGTCGGTCCCACCACCATCTCTCTTCTCTCTCTCTCTCTAACTTTCTCTATCCTCTTCCCTCCATAGCCACCACCACCGAACCGTCGTCGTCGTCGTCATCGCCGTCGCCGCCACTAGCACCGGAACCATCGCCCTCACCACCACCTCTCTTCTCTCTCTCTAACTTTTTCTCTCCTCATTTTGTCATAACCACCACCACAAGCACCAAAACTTTTGATTGCTAACTCCAAGTATTGGCCTCAAAATGGAATTTATTTGGAACAAACTTTAAACCTAAAACACTGATTGCCATTGATATTTACAAATAGAAATATAACTTTTGATTGCAATCGATATTTACAAGAACACATTTCATCACTTTCAATTAAATATAGAAGTATAAAATTGATCAACAAAACCTGTTGGTTCATAGGTGTTGATGTAAGAAGCAAAATCATATATCCTAACTGCCACCTCTATTCCCTCTCTCCTTTTGATTGCTGTTGGTTCATAGTTGTTTCTGTGAGAAGCAAAATCATATGTCCTAAGTGAAATTTTGCTTATAATGACTGAAATCCTAAGTCAAATTTCACATAGGATATATATCATAAGTGAAATTTGACTAAGGATTTCTAATATCCTAAGTCAAATTTTACTTGGGATTTCTAATTTTACTTAGTAGCATGTTCTTCTTTTGTAGCACAAATCTGCTCCGAATCAGAAGAGGAGTGGACACCACATCTGAAATGAACATGCCTATTGCATCGAATAACAACTGGTGAAATTGAAAGCATAGTCTAGTTGTGTTGCTTTGAAAAGACTATGGTGTATGAATATATGATATATCGATATATACGTGCTATGAATATATATATATACTTATATATATGTATATATATAGAGAGAGAGGATTAAGAGAGTCAAGCATTATTGTGGTCAAGAGGTAACGAGGTGGTGGTCGCCGGAGATGGCAAGGGTGGTTGCCTTAGATGGCAGGTTCTCTCTCTCTCTCTCTCCTTTTGATTGCTGTTGGTTCATAGGTGTTTTTGTGAGAAGCAAAATCATATATCCTAAGTAAAATTTCGCTTATAATGTCTGATATCCTAAGTCAAATTTGACTTAGGATTTCTGATTTTACTTAGTAGCATGTTCTTCTTCCGTAGCACAAATCTGCTCCGAATCAGAAGAGGAGTGGACACCACAATCTGAAATGAACTGACTATTATTGACAGTAGAAAAAAACATGCCTATTGAGTCGAGTAACAACTGGTGAAATTGAAAGCATAGTCTTGTTGTGTTGCTTTGAAAAGACCATGGTGTATGAATATATGATATATCGATATGTTCTATGAATAAATATATATGTATATATATATACTTATATATAGAGAGAGAATTAAGAGAGTCAAGCACTGTGGTGGTCAAGAGGTGACGAGGTGGTGGTCGCCGGAGATGGCGAGGTGGAGGTCACCGGAGATGGCGAGGGTGGTGGCCGGAAGTGGCAAGGGTGGTGTTGTCGGAGATGGCAAGGATGGTGGCCGGAGATGGCAGGGGTGGTGGTCAGAGGTGGTGTGGAGTAGTGGTAATGGTTGCTAGGGTTTGGTTAGGATTAGAGATTGAAGATGAGGGTATTTTGGTCAATAGATATTGGGAGGACTGATCCCTAATGTGTATTTTAAGTAGGGATGGCAATGGGACATTTTTTTTCGGGTTCCCCGCCCCACCCCTAATAGGCCGGGTATGGGTGTATTTAAACGAGTATGGGCGGGTATAGGATTAATTTTCAAAACTCGGGTTGGGGTCGGGGTCGGGGTAGATTTCCCCCCAACCTGCCCGGATTATACATGGTTTACCAAATTACTCCTATTATTTCTTATATTACCTAAACTACCAGGAGTATATACACTTAAAACCTTTTAGACTAGGGTTTTTTTATTTCACAAACAAGTCACAGCCTCTAGGAGATCTCTTTCTCAGCAATGTGAATCCCATGATGTCTCTCACTGTCTTAAATTCATGTCGGCCGGAGGACCATTCACTGGCGTCGTCGAAGATCCCCTCCCCTACCTCGGAGTTATACCCTCTTTGATTAGCGTGTGTGTATATATAATATATATAGATCTCAGTGCGTATATATAGATATAGATCTGTGTGTATATATATGTAGATATAGATCTATACGTGTATATATATATATATATATAGATATAGTACCAAACCTTCTCCAAGGAAGTGGTAAATTTTATTTTATATATATATATATATATATATAAGATGGGATGAAGTAAGTGGGTTTCTTGGTTTAATAGTTTGAAACATGAAATCAGTTTGAAGGAATTCTTATGGTTCTTTACATTTTGGGCAAAAATGTTATTGTTGTTTTCGGTGCCTAAGAGAGGCAAGCTTCCAATCTGTGTATTTTTTATTCTTATTTTTTCAAATGCATTAATTGTTTTTTCCCCAAAATTTTGTATGCTACGTATTGTTTTTGCCTCTTTTTTTAGTTTCACTTTCTGGGATTTTTTTTTGGGGCAGGGCGGGGACGGGTTTCTAATTACAGGACAGGGTCGGGGTTGGGACTCATATCTCCTCGGGGCGGGGCAGGGAAAGGGTTCACTCAACTCATATCTCCTCGGGGCGGGGACAGGGTCGGGGTATGGGGGTCCCGTCCCATACCCCCCGGTTGCCATCCCTAATTTTAAGTTATCCTTAGTCCTAATAAAACTCTTCTTAATGACATTTTCACCAATTTTCCCCTTTATTAAATATAGATTACACATTATCTCTCTTGGTAAAACCCTTTTTGTGGTTTTTTTTTAAATAATAAAAAAAAAAAAAAACTACAAACCTTCTCTTGTCTTTACACACTTTTCGTAACAAGGCGAAAATCTGTCGAGATGATCAATTAAACTTTTCAAAATGTCCATCTTTGTCCCGTAATGTTAATTGGCTTTCACAATTAAATGTTCATATCACAAACAAAGTAGAGACTTCAATTTACAAAAATACAAAGTATTAATAATATTATGATTTCTAAATTTAAATCCGAATTTACTTTCCAATTGTTTTGATAGCTATACCATATAATGGATAGTGATCGTAGTACTATAAATCACTGAGATACTTCTTTTAGAACATTTGGAATATCTTAAATTTGATAACTATAGTATTATTATTTTTTTAAAAAAAAATTGTGGGAAGCATTAATATTTTCAAAAACCCAAATGTTTAACATCTAAATCTTAAAATCAGAGATTAAAGAATAAGCCTACACCCCATCAATCCCATGTCGTTTACCTTCTTTCTCTTACCGTTGATATCTCTCATTTAAAAAAGAAAAGTCAAAAGAATTTGAAATAACTCTAACTAAACAAAGGTGAAGTCCTTAAGCAAGAACATGAATTAATTATTAATGGTTAGCTAACAATACATGACTTATTTTCAAACGGCACTTGGATTTTGTTTCTTAGGTTATTCTTGTGTTTGTACTTGATTGTTATTGATTTAAATAATGTCTACATGGAAAAAACACACACACACATATATATATATATATATATATACAGTCAGGCTCTAAAGAGGGCTCTCTATTAATGAAATGACCTCTGTTTTGGCCGTCAGATTCAGTTTTTAAACATGATCCGACAGTTAAAACAGATACCATCTTTTAAATAAAGAAAGAACACTCTCTCTGAAGAATTTTCGTATACACATATATGAACCAATAGTATTCAACGACTACACCTAAAGGATCCAAGGAATTACACCTTAGTGATATCCTATCTTTACTATTTATCATTGGTATAACTATGTAGAAGCCACCCCATTTATTATTTAGTATGTAGGGGCGGACTCAGGAGTTTAATTTGTTCAGCGGTGCAGAAACTTATACCGGGGTTCGGGGGTAGCGCCCTCGACCCGAGTTTTTTAGCTCAAAAGTAAATTTTATTTTATTTTTTTGAAAAGTTGAGGGGCAATTAAGGGGCAAAAAATAATAATGTATGAAATATGTAAACTAAAAGAATTAATTTGAAAAGTAGAGGGGACAATTAAGAGACAAAAATGAATAAAGTATGAAATTTATAGAGTAAAAAAATTATTTTCTTCATGTCCAGGGCAGATCTAGGGCATGTTTCTGAATGATGAAACATTAGAGTCAAATCAATTTATTTTTTTTTGGTTCATTTGAAAATCAATGTCGTGTGATTCGATAAATAACCAGTTCTTGAAGTGTTTTTAAGTTATATACAGACTCTTATATAAACTTAAAATTAGGGGTGTGTTTCGGATGGAGCGGATCGGAAATGACTGTTTAAAAAAAAACTCTAAAATTTTCGTAATGTAAAAAGCTTTTTCAATGCCAATTCTGAAATTTCAAAATTTCATATCATGTTCCGATTCCGAATTTTTCAGAAATATCGGAATTTTTAGAATTTTCAGGCAAAAAAATAAAAAATAAACATATCATTGTTCAAACTTTGATTAGTTGATTTTCTGTAAATTGGATTTTAGGACAAAAATTTTAATTAAAATTGTAGTCAAACATTCATTTTGATATAGAATATACATGTATTTTTATATATACCATTAAAAACGTTCGAATATTTCAGAATATATCAAAAAAAATTTGGAAATTTATCGAAAAATTTTCAAAATATTTTCGGATCGGAAATTCAGAATTTTCGGAAATTTCAGAACTATTCCGATTTTCCAATCTTTTTTTTTTTTTTTAATTTTAGAATTTTCGGAATTTGGAATTACTTTTAAGTTGCCAAAATCGGAATTTTATGGATCGGAATTGAAATTTCCATTCTAAATTGCACCCTCTACTTAGAACTATTTAAAAAAAAAAAACCTTATTCTCTAAATTATATATATATATATATAAATGTGCCTTAATATATATATATATATAAGTGTGCCTTAATATATATATATATATATATATAAGTATTTGTTTGCAAAATTGGGCTTGCCTCAAACAGAAGGGTTGTTCAGATCGAGTACCACAGCTCACAAGACTTCATAATTAACAAGAATTGTTCTTTCTTTCTTTTTTTCTTTTTCTTTTTTGCTTTTTAATTTCTTTTGTACTAAAGCATGCATGACTTGTGGTGGAAGTAGCATGTATGCAGCTGGAAGAAAAAATCCATTTCTCATAAAAACAAAGTGACAATGACTTGGCATCTTCAAAGCTTTAACTTCTCGTGGTTCACTTAAAATCATTAACTTTTGAGCAGACTTTTTGATAATCAAAAAGCCAACTGAACTGGGTTAAGTGTTGATGTCTTCTTTTTATCCAAGTTTGGATTGAAAGAAAAAGTAGCTCACAACTTGTTGATACTGCCTTCCATTTTTGTCCTTTATGTTATGGAGGACTTATATGGACCCCTTAGATGCCCTAATTAAAAGGTGTGAATTGTGATGGAGAACTTTCCTGGTCATTGGTATTATCAAGTTGATTCTAGCTTGCTGCTTAGATTAGAAAAAAGAAATCCATTTTTGTCTTGGACTGGATTAATATATAGATTATGATAAATGTGGAGACTTTCCAAAAAAAAAAAAAAAGGCAAATTACACTGATCTTTCCTGAGGTATCTAACAATTACAGGGCCTCCCTTGTGTTTTCAAATATTAGACTCATCTCTCTTCTATTCTGAAAATAACTGCTATACCTTTGGACAAATCATCAAAAAAATTATTCACTATCTTTTAAAAATGAAAAAAAAAAACTTAACAATTATGAAAAAAAATTAAAAAACCGTCGACAAAATTTCAGCATATACCAAATCAAACTTTTACTATTTTTTTTTTAAAAAAATATCAACAGTAAATTTAAAAATATAAAAATCATCAACAAAATTATCTGCTACCACTTTACAATGAAAAGAATAATAACAATAATGAAAAAAGAAAACATCAACCATTTTTAAAAAAAAAATGAATTGTTATATTGTATTTTTGTCTGCTTTATATTTTTAAAATTGTGAACTTGCTCCCAACATTGTGAATGGTGCTCCAATGAAACTTAATTAGTACACGTCTTGCACGGGCATTGCCCTAGTACATATATATATATATATATATATATATGAGACTCCATTGAGCATGTTTTTTTTAGAAAAATAAAGCAGACGCAAATGCAATATAACTATTCATTTTTTAAAAAATTTTGTTGATGTTTTTTTTTTTTTCATTATTTTTATTATTCTTTTCATTTTAAAGTAGTAGTAGATAATTTTGTTGATAATTTTTTATGCTTTAAAATTATTATTCATATTTATAAATAAAAGAGTAATGCTACGCTTCCCAAATTTCTTTCCCAAAAGTGTTTCCCAACACATGTGGCAGTGGTCCCAGTTGATTTTGATTGGTTTTGATGTTAAAGTAGTTCCAACTGTGGTCCCACTTCAACATCATTTGGGAAGCATAGTATTACTCTAAATAAATATTTGACCTGCTACTTGGACAAAAAAGTTAATGACTTAATATTAAAAAAACTAAATCTGTAAACTATTGTAAGTTAGGCTAAATATTATAAAACCTAAATTTGAAATTTTCATAAATTTTGTTTTTCGAGCTGCAAATTTTTATAAAGTTAGGGCTAAATACTATAAATCTAAATAGTCAGGCTATAAAGAGGGCGTCCTTTTTTTATTAAAGAGAGGACCTCTGTTTTGGCCGTCGGATCGTGTTTTCATTAATGGCAGTTTTGTCATTTCACAGGTTTTAAACACAATCCAACGGCCAAAACAGAGGTCCTCTCCTTAATAAAGAGAGGTGGTCCTCTTTAGAGAATCTTTGTAAATCTAAATATGTAAAATTTGTTATTGTATATGTAATTTTATCTGATGCGTGCGTGCGCACACACACACAAATGCACACACACACACACACACGTACATATATATATATATATATAATGGGATAACAGGTAAATTGGTAATCTTACACTCAAAAAGTAGGTAGAGAGAAGATGAGAGTTATTTTCTAAACTAGATGAGAGGTCCTGTAATTGTCATGTAACTCAAAGGAGGTTAGTGTCATTTGCCCCCCAAAAAATAACTACATATATATATATATATATATATATGCTCATGTTGGCACTCCAAAATATAGCTCCCGCCAAATATATAACAATGCTTTATCTTTGTGCAAATCTTTTTATCATTATGCCAAATTTGCCACAAATATGGCATTAGTATAATTTAGCATACCATTAAAGCAATGTTTGTGAAGGAATCGTGCTATAATTTTAGCATGAACTTAATTAGCAGGCATATTAGAGATCTCCAAATGCCAGAACCAGAGTGGGATTATAGCTAGGGAGTACTTCATCCGCAAAATGGCAAATTTTTTTAAATGCAAAGAAGTTTAGTTCCTCAAATTGTATTTTCTTGGGTAAATATCATTGACATCCCCTGAGGTTTGGCCTAATATCAGAGACATCTCCTGAGTTTTAAATAATATCATTGATCTTCTTTATTTTTAAAACTTTTTATCACTAGCCTCCCTTCTATTAAAGGCAGTGGATGAAATCTTATGATGTCAGCAAAATTTTAAAGGTGAAGTAACATTGCTTGCCCTTATTTTTGATTAATTGATCAAAATAAGCTCACAAGTTTGTGTCAAATGACATAAATGCCCTCACATGGGATATTTCATTAACTAATGTTCCCCCACCTTGAAATACCTAATGTGAGGGCATTTATGCCATTTGACACAAGCTGATGAGCTTATTTTGGTTAGTTAGTCAATAACAAGGGAACTAATGTCATTTCACCTTCAAAATTTGCTGACGCCACAAGATTTCATCCACTACCGTCTACCATTAACAAAAGGGAGGTTAATGATACAAAGTTTGAAAAATAAGCGCGATTGATAATATTATTCAAAACCTAGGGAAAGTCTCTGTTATTAGGTCTTACCTCAAAGGATGTCAATGATATTTACCCTATTTCTTTTGCAACAACAGTTCCACTATATTTGATATATTTATACATACAACTTAATTGTAATATGAATATAGGGTTTATGTTGTCGTATAGAAAATCAAAAAATTAACCTTACTATTTCCAACATAAAATTTTCACTTGGGACAAGACTGACTTTAATTGTACATTCACATGGGGGTTGCTAACCTACAATATGATGGTTGTAGGTTAGCATCGTACAACAACCACTTTAGTGACGAAAAACAGGTTTTTAGCAACGAAAATTTTGTGGCTAAAGGTTCCAACTTTTAGCGACGAAAAATTTCGTCACTAAAAGCCTGTTTTTTGTCGCTAAAAGCCTCATTTGTTATAAGTTAGCAAATCCCTATATATATATATATATATCATATAAAACGCGAGGTCCAATTAAAACGTTGTTTGCTTTGATTTGTAAAACTTCTCAACACAATGAAATAAAAAGTAAAAATCCATTAACGAAAAGCAACTTTTGTTTTAATAGACGTGCTTTGAACCATGTTGGGTTTTCCCTTTCTTTTTTCGTAAAATAGTTCTAATAACTTTGTCAAAATATAATTTAGAACAATATCTAAAAGTTAGTCAATTATCTATCTTCACTTTTCTAATTTAATCAATTTGACCAATATAATTCTTCAAAGGCTGACATTATTACCGAAGCAAACAAGTAATATGCGTATATATAAGTCTCACTTTGTCACACATAGTCAGTTTACTTTTGTAATAGCCACTATTGCTTTGACAATAGTGGTAGCCTTCTTCAAATTCAATTAATGAGAAGAAAAAATTATCAATGAATTTTGAATTTAAAATGTCAATTTTACCCTCTTTAAATATTTTCGCATGTTTTTCTTTCTTCTACCATTTTTTTTTCTTCCTCAAAGCACCATTACCACCACCATTGCGCACATACTCAACCACCACCGAATACTGCCACCTTCTATATGTAAAAATAAAGTTTAAAATATTAATGAGCAATTAATGCAATCTTATTGTTAAGAAGATAGACAAATAAATTAAAAATAAATGAAGGGTAAGGTAAATTACCCTTAACTTTTACGCTTAGCACAGAACCAAATGGATTAATTGTTAACTTTTGAATTACATGAGATAAAGTGAAAAATAAACTTAATTAACTCATGGGGTTAAAAAAGTGTTTCTTTCGCTTGTCCCACAAATATTTTTTTGTCAAACAAAGATGCATGTCAACATTTTTGTTGAAACATATGCTTTTGAAGTGGGAATATTTCATTGTCACGTATTTCTATATTCGTGTACATTTACACCAAGTTTTATATTTATAGAAAGTTGGCATTTCGAGGGCAGTGACCCTTTTTGTCCTTAGAGACTGTAAATTGGAGAATTGATATCTATCTTTAATTGAACATCACCAAATGAAGCACTTCTCTTTTATAACCAACCCAACCCTACTATTTAGCATGAACATGCAATGTACCTAGGAAAGGAATGAGAAGGTATTAACCTGTTGATATGGGCAAAGCAATAACATTTGATGATGCTGAAAATTGGTAATAGTAAAGTAGAGTAGATTAAAGAGAGAGAGAGTGAGAGACTGAGTTTTTGTATGTGATTCAGCCCTGTTAATGAAGGTACACACGTCCATGTGTGTGTTTGAGCACGTTCACTATACGGTAAAAGAGTCGGGGGCCTGTGGTGAACCAACAAGTCTGGAGCTACCGTAGGTGGGTCGGGCATGTAGATGAATGCTATAGAGGTGCTGTGTAGACTGAAAACTTGGCCCCTTCAATTGGGGGTGAGAGATCTCTTTTATAGATGTAAGAGACCTACTCGTACAAGGAAAAGGAAACATAATCCAATTAATATAGATTGACATTAATTGTAGGGGTTTCTTAATTGAATTAGGAAATAGTTTGCACTTTCCATTAGTCTTCTAGCTTGAGTAGGAAACTGCCCAGAATGCTCGGGATCATGCCTGTGGACCCGGATGAGCTGTTCCTGCGGTGGGATGTGCCTGTGCGGTCTTCCCGACCTGTTGGCCGGGTCGTGGATAAACCGTTCGGGAGGCATCAGGTGGACCAAACCGCTCAGGATAATGCTTGTCAGTAGTTGTAGAATAGAACTGCTCGGGCATGGGCTGATTTTGAGTGTATCAACGTTTAAGGGAAATTAGTCGACACCCCGTGCTATCACAGGCTGATTTAGCATTTGTCCAAAAAAAAATATGAGAAATTCTATCTAAATCTATGCGTAAAAAATATAAGTACAACTATATGTAGATAAATATACATATAAGCGTATGTATATTTGTGTAGAGAAGATCATGACACTTTGTGTAGTGTGGGGGCCATCTCGTTGGTGAAAGTACTGGCAATCATACAATTGGACTGCTAGGCTTGAATATGATACCAAATCTATCCAACAATCCAACAATTTCATAAGTACCATTATCCATAACACAAAAGGTCCAAACAATAGCTATATAACACATGTATCATTGCTTATCCATCTACCTACATATAAACAACTATATACGCATATACATATACATATACGTAAAAGATTGATAGAGATCATAAGAGAGGAAATTACCATATCATATCACATTTGTCACGTTCAAATTCAAGAATTTTGATATTGAGTAGAATACATAAAACTCAGCTAATGAAGGTTACAAACACAGATTTTGAACTTTCTCTACAAAAAACTAAATGATCAAATTTAAAATGCAACAGAAGAAAAAAAAATGATTATACCCTCAAAACAAAATGTGGACAAACAATATATACATGTGGCTTCCACAGTGTGCGAGAGAAGAGGAAGGGTTTTTCTTTGGGGTCTTGGGTCAATGTAGTGAAAAGAAACAAATACATGGATAGGTTCTTTGAATGTCTAGAGAGAGAGCAGGTTAGTAAATGAGAGAAATTAATTGAGGGTCTTTAATGGCCAATGATTCGGGAGAAAAAGTGGGGAATAAGAGGGGTTAGCAGAGAGAGATAGAGTTTGGGGGAGAGAGATAGAAAGTGTATTTATGTATGTAGAGAAAGAGAGAGGGGTTGGGGAGATGAGAGGAGGGTTGTGAGGATTTGCCACCTAAGATTTTTAATAGAAGAGAGGAAGACTGATGTGGCAAGTTGTGGAAGCTTGGTTTGCTTCAGCATATATATATATATATATATATGTATAATAGATTATATTAGCTAATTTGCATACGCTTCACTTATAAAGTGAAGGACTAGTGATCAAGCCACGAAATTGTGCCATTTAGTAAGGAATTTTTTCCTTGCGAAAACCCTTTTTTGTTGTAGCAAGTGCCCTACATGGGTTGATGCAAAATTCTAGATAAATAAGATTATGGTTCCGCTGATAATACTAAAAATTAAGAATTGAATTTTAAGTACTGAAACTTTTAAGCTATTGAATTATTGGAAATTTAAAATGCGAAATCAAATTCCCTTCAATAAACACACAGAAACAAATTACAAATAATAATAAACACGCACACCAATGAAAACACAGATTCTACGTGGTTCGACAAAACCGCCTACATCCACACCCGAGGGGCCAGTTATTTCACTATTGAGAATAAGCAATTGGTACAAGACACTTTGGATTAAATCCCATAACCTATCCCTCAAATCTTTTGTACACCCACTCTCAATACCCAAAGAACTTGACACAATGACAATAACATAGAGAAATCACAGAGATAAAGAAATACTCATCTCTGCCTCACATCCCTATCATTGTGAACAATCCTCATAGAAGCCACAATGATTAATATCTTTCTTACCCTAGGCCATGCACCCCCATTAGGGGAGACCCCCAACTTGGTACACCAAGGGCTTCCTAAATTCCTATACAACAACTATTTATATAGAATTTCTAACCATTCCTTGTCCAACAAGAAATCAAAGATTCACTCCAAATAAAACTCTATCACAAAAGGAAACTTATTACAATAGGAATCTAGTCAAATCAACAATCCCTAAATCCATGGAATTGTCCCACATGTGATGTAATCCCAACAATCACCCCTTTATCACTTGTGGGAAAACTGTCAAATCATTCTATCACACATGATCAGCACTCTCTCAATCGGAACACCCACAAAGCTAATCACTTTGCAACCATTTGCCATCGACCGTTTGTAATACCCTGTATTTTCATTATACTTTTATACCCCTTTTGATATAAATGAGATTCAGTACACGTTTTTACCTTTCATGTAATGTCAGTTTCAATCGATCGAACTTCTCTCAAGCAATCGAACTTGTGTTTCTTCAATCGATCGAAACTCTATCGACCTGATTTATGACGTGGACCCTTTTTCCAAGTGATTGAACACGTCTTAATCGATCGAACCCTAACCGACCTGTTCTCGATCGATCGAGAATCGATCGAACTCACTTCGATCGATCAAACTTGCTTTTTCTAGTATACACAGAGCTACCACTTGCACCCGCTCCCTCCCTATATATATGTGTGTGGTTTTGTACGTGTGGGGGTTGGCAACTGAGAGAGTTAGGGAGAGAGAGAGTATACCATATATATACACATACATCTATATACGCATACTTATATATATACATACCATATATATGTTAGGGATATATACTAAAAGTCATGCTTTATGTAGTTGATTTATTATTCATTTAATAAAATCAGTTAATCCATTTTTTTTATGAGAATCTGTGTGGGCAATGTTTGTATTATATTATTTATTTAATATTATGCATGTGTGTCTCTCATTCTATATAGTAGGTGGTTTGGTGTGTAGAGTTCGGCTTACACACGGAAGATCAGGCCATCAGATATTATAGAATGTAAGATTTTGGTTTACAGTCTTAGATAGGATTGGACACACCATTGGTAGGACTGCAGCATGGTGTTGTAGTAGGTTTGTCTTGACTACGGAAAACGGTATAGTTTCAACTAACTATGCTGGTACACTTTGTGTATTAAACGGGACTGACTTGGGGTAATTATCTTTATACTGACTTATAAGATAATTAATACCTCATGGCTATTATGAGTGCTTATGCTCTAAATCCTAAGTTAATTTGTAGACACGTACATTTGATATTTACACTTTGATCCCTAAAAGGGTGAGATCCTTAAATGGGTCAATATCTCATTGGATTGGGTGACAATATTAATTGTGTGGTGGATATTAATTAATGATGGAATCCATGTCTCAATTTTGGGATTGATGATATCCCCTTGAGAAAGCTTATAAGTTTTGATTATGTCAAACCCTGCAGATGGATTTTGTATCCGACATATCAGATAAGTTAAGCAGAGGATCTCAAGGAATTTTAAGAAATTAATTAAATATGATTGTCAGTAATTATATTTAATTAATGGATATTTGTAATCTTAACATGGGGAGATAATAAGCATTTAATAACATGGAGCTCGAAATATATTTTTAAGATAAGGGTAGGAGTGCAATTATGATTCTTTAGTGGTATGAATTATAATTTATGGAAATAAGAATCTGATTTTGTTCGAATTAGGGTTTCCTAATTCCATAAAAAAGCATATTCCTTATTGACTTTTTATGGTCCTTATCGTAGCCTATATATATGCTGCTTTGGCTCTCTTCTCAGTTTGCGTTTTTCTATATAGAGAATTATAACTCGGAATAGAAAAGAGAGCGAAAAAGAGGGAGAGCAGAAAACAGAGAGGATTTCGAAAGAGCCCACACTCAGTTCGATATTCTGGCAGCAAAGGAATACGGTAGAAGATCGTGAGCTGTCATCGAGCCCGTGTTCTCGATTCGTCTACTACAGCAATCCGTTTTAGCAGTTTAAGGTAACCCTAGTTCCGCCCTTGTAGGGTTATTGTAGTTTTCACATAATTTTTTTTGCAGTACCAACTTATACGCACTGTCAACGAATTCTGGGAACGCAGTTTCCTAACAATATATACATGATGTATATATATACACAAGCACACACACTCCCGAGGAAGAAGAAGAGAGACAGAGGAAGGAGAAGAAGAAGAAGACAGAGGACAGAGAGGGAGAAAGAGAAAGAAGAAGAGAAGAAAAGACTACCCCGAGGATCCGTGACCACCCCGAGCTCGCCGGCGTAGTCAAACTTAACAGTGAGTGCCTATACTCACACACACACACTCCCAAGAAAGAAGAAGAGAGACAGAGGAAAGAGAAGAAGAAGAAGAAGACAGAGGACAGAGAGGGAGAAAGAGAAAGAAGAAGAGAGGAGGAGACCACCCCGAGGATCCGCGGCCACCCCGAACTCGCCGGCGTCACCAAACTTAATGGTGAATGCCTATACTCACTTAGTAGCGTAGATGCGTAGGTACATATATGTTTCGGCAAGAAAGAACGAACCCCAAACATGCCAGGAAGGTCCAGTTCAGTCTGAGAATAAAAACCACTTCTCAATCGATCGAACTGGTTTCTATCGATTGAACACAGACCGATCTCAAGCGATCGAACTTAGTTCAATCGATTGAACTTCAAGTTTGTCAATCAATCGTAACAACTTCAATCGATCGAACATAACTTTACTTCAATCGATTGAAATGACTTCAATCGATTGAAAAGGACAAAATGTTAAATGTTTAGTTGGTTTATATCTGATGGACTGTTAAGCTGTTTACTATCATGCGTTAATGTTGGGAAGCTGCATTGGAATAATGTACATGTTGAATAACGGGCTTAATGCATTGAACCGCAAAATCATTTGTATAATAATGTTGTTAATCAGAATGAGAAGTTAACATGCATAATAGTAGGTCTATAGATCGTAGAGGTCGATACTATTTATATTGGTGCGCATGAATGCGATCGTGAGGATCGTACAATGTTAGGGGTGGGATCGTAATGAGTTGGATAGTCAGACGTGTGGGATTTCGGTTATATGTTTGGTAAAGTTGGGACTACGTGTCAGGCTTCGTTGTGTACAGATGTAATGTTGTGGTTTACCTATATCACCTTAGTCCGATAGAGATTAAAGGGATATCACCTTAATTCATGACCGAGACAAGAGGGATCCGATAGAGATTAAGGGATATGTCACTTTAATCCATGACCAAGCTTAAGGGATATATTGGTAGTATTGCCTTAGTCCAAAACCGAGACAGGAGATCCGATAGAGGCTAAGTGATACATATTGTGAGAACGGTAATGTGTCTAGCACCCTAGTCCGATAGAGGCTAACAGAATGTCACCTTAGTCCAAGACCGAGACATGAGAGATCCGACAGAGGCTAAGGGATATGGTCATGTTAGTCCAAGACTAATACTGAGGGTTATGCCGATGTTATCATCTTAGATCCAATAGAGACTAAAGGAATATTACCTTAGTCCATGATAGAGGCTAAGGAATATGTCACTTTAGACCTTGACCAAGATTAAGAGGGATATATTATGGACTTAGTCCAATAGAGACTAAAGGAATATTTCCTTAGTTCATGATAGAGGCTAAGAAAAATGTCTCTTTATTCCATGACCGAGACTAAGAGGTATACGTTATGGAAAAGAAATGAATCAAGGCGTATTGGCCGATAAGAATCAGGGCGTGTTGCCCGGAATGATGTGTTGATTAGAAGTGGGGACTTTGTGTCGGGTTTGATAGATCGTAGGACTACGCGTCTGAGTTGAGTTTCATGAGATGTAAAGCTACGTGCGAGGTGTGGACCCAAGAGTTGGGATCGGTTAGGACGATGTCAGTAAGTATATATTGAGTTAATGCATTCATGAACGTGAATGGCGAGACGATTCTTTAATGATGTTGCTTTATATACTGCATATTTATAGATACTCTGTTAGTATGTATTCACTCAACTTCCGTAGCTGACGGCGTTTTATGCCGCTAGATATCCTACGTCCAGCTTGGTAGGGTTACGAGAACATAGGTAAGGAATACATGGCTAAGGGCAATGAGGAAGGAGCCTACAATGACGGAGGCTATGCTGATGCTGACTACTACGCGAGTTGAAGACTTGGAGCTTGTCGTAGCTAGTTTATGTTTATATTTTAAAGACTGTTGTAATAGTTAAGTTGGAAATCGACGTATGTTGCCGTAACACTATAATTATGTTTCCACTGCTACATATAGGTTGTAACAGTTAGTATTGAACTTTATATATATTGAACTTAGATATCACAATGCGTTGGTTGATAATTACTCTAATGATTAGACTTGGTGCATGGACAATATGGTGACTTTCAACTATCATGGCCTACAGGTCCAAAAAAGAATTTATTTTCTCTATTTTTGCTACTGCGTGACGTGACACCATCTTTCCATACCAGCATGCACACCTCGAATCAATATGGTCTTAATACCTCCGATTCGTCAAATCGCGACCAATACATGTGCAGTTGCGCGAGTTAATTGTACACATTAACTCCAGAGAAACGCCTCGATACTTCTTTCTCCCTAACAGGAATTACCAACTCACCATCGTCTGAAACCGTGAATAAACTATTCACCCACTTGCAAGAATTTTTCCACCGAGGACTTGGGAGTACAACTCTACCAACCAGACGACAAAACCAATCCACACTTCGCTCTGTTTTTCGTTTAGAACTCGCTGTGCATGATTTTTATGACTCCATATGCAACTCGAACCTTGCATCCCATGGAAATCATCCGACAAAAGATTTTAGATTCCTTCACAAACTTGGAACCTAAGTCATACCACCCAAATAGCGAACCAGTCCAACAAATATTTTGAAATCCTCGTTCCATCCCGCGACAATATCAGTCACCCAAGGACAATCGACATCCCTTCCGAAACCCATCAAAATATTTTTCCTGAACCATATACGTACAGTATATGGAATCTAACAATCCAAAGGAAGTATTCGTACAGGTGGAGTGTGAGGACCTCTCTACCATACACAACCTGCTACAATAACAGTTTCAACTTATACGCGCTGATAACGGATTCTGGGAACGTAGTTTCCTAATAAAAACCACAGTGATTAATATTTCTCTCACCCTAGATCATGCACCCCCATGAAGGGAGACCCCCAACTTGGTATATCAGGGCTTTCTAAATTCCTATACAACATCTCTATATATAGAATTTCCAACCATTCCTTGTCCAACAAGAAATCATAGATCCACTCCAAATAAAACTCAATCACAAAAGGAAACTTATCACAATAGGAATCTAGCCAAATCAATAATCCCTAAATCCATGGAATTGTCCCACATGTGATATGATCCCAATATAAATTTGTAATTCTGAAAATTACTAAAATAGACTATGTTCAGTGATTTTTATTTCCAGTAAAACACTTTGACTTAAGTGAAATGGCAAATTATCAAACACACTAAAAGAAAATCAATAAGTGCTAACTTTTCACTTTCAACACCTAAACGATACATCAAGGTTTGTAGTAAGAATACATAAGATACAACAGAGATACCACGTTAGATGTTAAAACATATCAAGTCTTCACTTAAATTGACTTTAGCTTTTGCTATTAGACATAAGCACAAGTAGAAGTCTTAATCAGAAGGTTACCATGGAAACTAAAATTCAATATTAAATCTCAAATATACTTCATACATTACATTTGAGAAGCGATACAAATAGAGCCTAATACTCCTACACACTGTGCTTACATAGCAAAAATGTTATAGAAGAGTAATGTTATGCTTCCCAAATTGTTATCTCAAAAGTGCTTCTCAAATGATGTGGCAATGGGGCCATGCAAATAAATTCCAATCAATATTCAACTAGTCACACTGTATTAGGCGTGACCCCACTGACTCATCATTTGGGAAGCACATTTGGGATAGAAATTCGGGAAGCATATCATTACTCTAAATAGAAAGAACATGCGAATGGATGGGATTGATGAATTAATAAATTTGTGCTACAATGTCGTTAAAATAATCATAATAAATAAGGGCTATTAGGTCATAGACCCTTTAAAATTAAGTGTATTAGTCAAAAACCCACACGATTGGCCATTTTTTAAAACGGCCCTCGCTACTTTTTGAATATGGTGAAAAGACCTTCGCAGGAATAGAAAAATGGCTAAGGCAATATTATCTGTCAACTTTAAACCACCATAACTCAATCATTTTTTAGCCTTTTTGAGTGATTTCTTTTTTGATTTTATGTATTTCTTTGAGGTCTATGCATTGAAGTTGAAAAATTATACAAAAGTGAGTAATTTGGAACCTTATTATTATTTTTTTTATCTGTTAAAACAGATGATATTATCTGTTTTGACAGATAATATTAAACCACCATAACTCACTCGCTTTTTAGCCTGTTTGAGTATTTTTTTTATTTCACGTATTTATTCAAGATCTACGCAATGGAGTTGAAAATTGTACAAAAAAAAAAGTAATTTGGAACCTCATATTTTGATTTTGTCTATCAAAACAGATGATATTATCCGTTTGGCAGATAATATTAATGTTATCTGTCAACTTTAAACCACCATAACTCACTCGTTTTTTAGCATTTTTTAGTGATTTTTTTATTCTCTGTATTTTTTCAAGATCTATGCACCTATGGTGCCAATTTTATGAAATGAAAAGATTTTGTTATATTTATGCAAAAAAATATAGTTTTTCATATTTGTTTAGTTTTTAGTTTTTTTTCCTCAGTATTTCATGGTCAATGTTGATCTCGGTTGATAGATCTCATTTTGCTGATTCTAAAACATTAAATTTTATGAACAATAATGCTATGTGTACACACTTTGTGAAACACTGCTTTAAATGCGTGCACACTGTGCTGTGTAAGTGGTGCACAGAAAAAATGTGAAAAATTGTGAAAAATTCAAACAACATAAAGTACACACAGTTAAAACACAGTGTGTATAAAAGTGTGTACACCTAGCATTATTGTTTTACGAAGTACAAACTTATAAAACAAAAATTATAACAATTTGAAAATGCTTAAGCATAAAAAGATAAGTTAAAAGAAAAATAGCATATATTTTAACTTAAAAAAATTGTATTTGAGGGGCTATGACCGAAATCTCCTAAAAGAAACAATAGTGTGAAAAGAGTTTTTTTTTTTTTTTTTTTGAGGAAAAAAAGAAAAAAGTTTTGAGGTGTAGTTGGAGTGAGTTCAAGGGAGGCTTTGCTTGTCCTAAGAGCATCAACAATGGTAGTGTGTTGTAGGACAAATTATGATAACTTAGTTAAAATGCATTAACAATGGGCGAGTTTTAACTAATGTATAGGATATAAAACTTAGCCAAACTTAAGTTTGCGGTAGCACTAAGTTTCTGTGAGTTTTAGCTAATTTGGGACAAAACGGCACAAAGTGTGCCGCATGAATCTAGACGGCGCACATTGTGCCGCCTAAAAGGCCACACGACACATATTGTGCCTTCCATAGCCACACGGCACTCATTGTGCCGTTTCACCCATGGGCTGTATGAAAGCAGACGGCACAATGTGTGCCGCATGAAAGCACACGGCACAATGTATGCCACACCATTATTCACACGGTATAGTTTGTGCCGTCCCCCCCTTCCCATTGCTAACACTCTTCGCCGTGTACAATAACTTAGTGTAAGTTTTTGTTAAATTTTAGCAACCCACTGTGGATGCTCTAAGCTTTTAATGCAAAAAGTATAGTTTAATCTTTGTATTTTTATTCCTTCATCTATTAGTATGATTGACTCTCTCTCTCTCTCTCCTTATTTACGCAAGAAAATTGTCAAGCCCACGTCTGCCATTATCCAATTATATGGCGAATCTCAAATTTGAACTTAAATCAAATCCTGATTGGTGAGAAAAGGTAACGAAAGTGGACCCCACCAAAAATTTTTGCCCTTTCACTCTTATCCAATCAGAAGTGGAATTTGATTATATAATGTTACTGGAGGCTTTTATCAATTAGCAAAGCTGACGTGGTGCTTATATATATATATATTTTTTTTTTGGTTTATAACACAAAAGTAATATGGTGACATGCAAGCATAAAACCATTAAAAAAAACGTCTCATGGAACTTTCTTTTTATTTTTTTCTAAAAAAATATTAAATTCAATAAAATTCTCTATTTGCAGGAAAAAAAAAAGAATTTTTCTTGTGCGTTTCCATATTTTTTGGTGATGGGTCCATCAAACCGAACCATTAGAGCATCTCTAATGTAAAAAGTTATTTTTTTCATCTCAAAGCTATAATTTGACACTGCTACAGTACCAAAAAGCTATATTTTGACAATACTGCTCTAATGGTAGATTTCATCCAAACTACCAAATTTTGGATCAACAACCATTCTCCTAGTCAACTTTCACCTACAATACTGCTAAATGCTAGTATGGATATTTGTAATAAAATGTTAATCTATGAATCTCTACGGCTTAATGAATTCAACAAGAACTTAACATTTTCATTAATCATAAAAAAAATAATAAAAAAAAAACATAATCATGGAGATGGATACACTCAATTATTTTGTGACTGCAAGTTACCAACAATTGGATCTTGGGTGACACTCAACAAACTATTGTAAGGAAAAAAATAATAATAATAAAATTGGACAAAAGAGCACAATATAAAAATTGGGTTCAAGTTTTTTATTTATAGACATTTGGAAGGGTATAAAAGTAAAAACACAAAATATATCCGTTGGTATTGCAAATATTTGTGGGGTCCATTCATTTGACAAAAGTCATTTGAGCTCTCAAATTTGACAATGTAAATGACTTTGTCATTTTTTGGTAGAGCATTTGGCCTTGCATTGGAGTGGGTTAAATTTGATGAGCTATCATTTTATGACTTTGGTAGTGGATTTGGTAGCCCCATTGGAGATGCTCTTAGAAACAAAAAAAAAAAAAAACAGGTTCGGGCTCAGGCCCAGTCCCTGTGAGAGTAATGACTAATGAGCTGATCATTATCGGGCTTGGGCTTAAGAGGGCCATATGGGCCTATTTTGGGCCCAGGATTAGGGGGAAGAGGAATAGATGTAAGAAGCTTTGCGATGGTTAAGTTTCCGTTCGTTCTTTCACATAGGTAATACAAGAGATTTGGCCAGGTTCTTGGCTTCCTTAAGGCAGATCAGGGGTTCGAAAGAATCGAAACCCTCAGGGATCGTGTTAACTAGTTTGAGGGATAGATCTTAAGATGGATAATGTCCTATTTGGTGTGGATTCAGATCGTACCGCTAGCTTTGCCTCCCCCGATTTACGTGGTGCGTGTGTTGCGGGGTTGGTGTACGTGCTGGGGTTTTCTCCTTGTTCTACTCTGATAAAAACAACAATAGGTACTGATCTTAAAGTCTCGAAGGACAAGTTGAAGGATTTGTCCTCGTATCCAAAAAAAAAAAGTGTCATTTGTCCTTCAAACCGCTTCAGTTAATGAGTCAACAAGGCCGAGTGACTCGGTGGCAGGTTTGAGTACGCTTTCTCTATCTACTTGGCTATGCATGGTCCTAACCCATGTTGCATTGGAGACCATGTTTACTTTATTACTAAAGGTGCGTTTGCAGCACTTTTGAACTTTTTCTTGGAATTAACAAAGATTTCCTTGATCAGCTTAAAGATAGAGAATTTCGTACCAATAGTAATTTTTTAAAAAACTGTTACACTATGTTTTTACCTTGAAATGTTAGAATGTGATTCGTTATTTTTTCCTCTTTGTTACACATAAACCTCTTAAGAACACGAATTTTCTTAAGAAAATACAATTGAATTAGTTAAATGACAAAATGGATATTTCCTATTAAGTTAACCCAACCATAGGAAAAAAAAATTGCATGATTAGAGAAACTTAAGCTCAATTCGGTTCACGACTATGGTACATTTGATAAAACTACATTGTTTGATGATGAATATATTCAAGGATTAGAGAAAACACTAAGGGTGCATGTGATTTGTCTTCATTTTAATTGATTAATTACATTGTTTGATGATGAATATATTCAAGGATTAGAGAAAACACTAAGGGTGCATTTGATAAAACTAATAATTACGTACTGAAAATTAAGTGCTGAATTTTAAGTACTGAAAATTTTAAGTAATTGAATTTGCAATACTGAAAACAAAATTTCAAGTATTGAAACAGACTGCATTCAATGATTATTTTCAGTATAAAATTTTCGCTTAAAGTTTTTATGTTTTTTTTTTACTTTCTGCCTTTTTAATTAAGTAATACATTATTAAATGCACTGGAAAAAAAATAAATGCTAAAAGTTATCATTTTCACCACTTAATACACCCTAAGAATCCTCACTCGCTTTCCTTTAGTTTATCTTTCCCTTTCATGCATTAAATCCACAAATCGAACGTACCATTACCATAACGTTGTAATAAATGTTTGTCCCCGTTGAACAGATCTGGAACTTATAACATGTGTGAAACACTGCTCTTTTTTTTTCCCCTTCTTCCACTTTAGTTGTCCTTATTTTAATTTTCACCAATACGAATTTACTATTAGTTATCAACTAGCATTCTATATAAGATAGCTTAAGGCAGTCTATGATGGAGTCGTTTCCAAGAATATTGCCTTTTTATAACTTAATTATTAAATAATAGTGTATTAAAACTCAAAGACATTTCCAAGGTAAATCGTTTTTGCTAAAACCAAATATATAGAGTCGTTTTCACTAAAACCGAGTATATTTTTAAAATCTGTTTTACTAACACTGATTTAAATGTTGAATTTTTTATTATACTGAAATATTTTTCGAAAAAGAATTTTGTCAGAAAAAAAGAAATTAATACATAAAGTCGGTTTTAGTAAAACCAACTATAAAAACGACTTTAAGGTAAAGTCGGTTTTGCCAACAACGACTTTAAAGTCATTTTTACTTAAAGTAACTTTAAGTTAAAGTCGTTCTTACTAAAAATGACTTTAACTTAAAGTAGTCAGTGAAGGTGAAATTGTCGATTTGAAATTCACTTGTAGATTTCTAGTTAGCCAATACGGAACTGTATTCAATTATATGGCTATTTCCATAGTGAATGATTCGATACTAGATAAGGTACTTGATATTCCTTCAGTATTTTCGACAGTAAGATGAGTTGAGGTGTATATCGAGAATGTCCATCATGTTACCAAAAGTCTTGTAATCCCCCAATCACTAATATATAGGCTAGTTAGGTTTTAAAAAATCTAAAACTAATAGTCATTGAGCAGGTAATTTTAGGTGATTGACTTTATTTGACGGGAATAGTGGAATGTTAACCAAGTCTTTAGCAACATGCTTGTTATCACATAAAATTCTTCAATTCAGCTGGTTGCTAACTTTCTTACTAGGAACCATTTCACAGTGGAGACTAATACTTGTGTGGTGTGTTTGAAATGAGAAAGAAATAGCCCTTTGAATGGTAACATTCAAGGACATTTTTTTTTTTTTTTTTTACCTAATACCACTCGAGTGGATACTAAAAAAGAAATACCACTGCTTATCAGAGATTTTTCGTGGAGACTATCTATATTTTTTTAGGGTTTTAATTTTAATCCTCACTGCTTTCTAATAGCCCTTTGCACGGAAAACCCTAAAATAGAAATACCCTAAAATATCACTACTTTCTCTCTCTCAAAATATATCTACATTTGCAATGGTAACATTCAAGGACATTTTTCGTGTCGTTGAATGTGGGGTAAAATGTAATTAATTAACCAAAAAAAAAAAACAATTAAACAAAATACATATATACATACTCTAAATATACATATATAAATATATGTACCTTGTTGGAGATGGTGTTGGAGATCTCATCGGAGATGGTGACTGTGGGCCTCGTCGGAGATGGTGGTGGTGGGGGGCCGGACAGAGAGAGAGAGATATGGAGGATAGAGAGAGAGAGAGAGAACGGTCAGAGATAAAGACATATGGAGGAGAGAGAGAGAGAGAGCGATGGACTTAGAGACAGATAGATATGGAGGAGAGAGAGAGAGAGAGAGAACGGTCAGAGATAAAGAGATATGGAGGAGAGAGAGAGAGAGCGATGGCCTTAGAGACAGATAGATATGGAGGAGAGAGAGAGAGAACGGTCAGAGATAAAGAGATATGGAGGAGAGAGAGAGAGAGCGATGGACTTAGAAAGAGATATGGAGGAGAGAGAGAGAGAGAGAGCGGTGGACTTAGAGACAGATAGATATGGAGAGAGAGAGAGAGAGAGAACGGTCAGAGATAAAGAGATATGGAGGAGAGAGAGAGAGCGATGGACTTAGAGACAGATAGATATGGAGGAGAGAGAGAGAGAGAGAGAGAGAGAGAGAGAGAGAGAGAGAGGAAGAAGAAGAAGAAGAAGAAGAAGAAGAAGAAGCTAGCAGCCCTAAAAACGAGACTGATGAAGTTTAAACCGACTTTATCATAAAGTCGTTTTTAGTAAGCATGACTCTATAGAGTCGGTTTTACTAAAATCGACTTTCTGTATTAATTTATTTTTTCTGACGAAATTCTTTTGCGGAAAATATTTCGGTAAATTAAAAAATTCAACATAAAAGCAGTGTTAGCAAAACCAATTTTAAAATATATTCGATTTTAGCAAAAACGACCCTATAAAATCGATTTTAGTAAAAACAATTTATCTAGAAATGTCTTTGAATTTTAATATACTCTTGTTTAATACTTAAGTAATAAAAAAGACAATAATCAGGGGAACGATTCTCTATGATGCCTGTAGCAAATAAAAAATTGGTCCACTGCTATACATAATTACATGTAATACCAGCCTTGCTTCTTTAATTGAGCCTTACTTTGATGCATATGATTTTTAAAAAAATAAAATAAATATCAGATCAAGTCAGAACAACATGCACCATGTTAAAGCTTGATATACGTATGTTCACAACGTTAAGAGAATCTAACACACTAAAATTAAAAAAAAAAAATAAGAGAGGTAAATGAAATTTTTGAAACGTGAGGAAGAGTATATACTATATCCTACTTTTTAATCCAAGATGAACTCCTGTCGATATCATAATTTATATAATTTTAGGGGTCTAAATAATTGAGCATGTGCCCAGATTTTCTACTTATTCTCTTATTATTTTTTTTGGTAAACAAGTAAACAACCCAGATTTTCTTCAGTACAGCGTACAAGTTGCTGGCAACAGTTAGAATACCTTACATAATGGGTCCCACCAGTTAGTTCAATGCACTAAACAGATTGTTTGGCAGAATTTCAAGTTTTTCTTTTTTGGTGAATTTATGTGGAGAACTTTGGCAAGTACTGAACAAATGTAAAATATTTATCAATCACGATTTCATTGAAATTACATTCAATTAGTTATCTCAAACAACTTGCAGAGGATTTGCACGTCCATGAATTTGAATAGAATTTTTCATAATTTGTGAAGTGTTTTAAAAAAGAATCTAATTAACGTGAATTTATTCATTTTGAAAAATAAAAAAGTTATCATGTTTCTTCTCATGTGGTCACTCTTAAGTTTTTTTAAAGGAGTAAAACTTGAGATACAATATTTTCACAACTTTTTGCTGCTAACTTCATTATCTCTCGATCTCTATCTCTCTCCTAGTAGACACTATGTACGGAGGCCACTAATACTGTGGGATTCATCAAGAGAGAGATAGAGTAGAATAGAGAGGTTGTGAGCAAAAAATTATGAAAATATTGTGCCCCAAAAATGACCGTTTTTAAAGATGATATATTTGATGTGTTTAAGTATTATTTCTAGCATAACTACCATTATATCAAATAACCTAATTTAAGATGATGAAATCAAATGTCGAAATGCATTAAAAATTGTAAATGGTTTCATTCAATTTTGTGGATGTGCCAACAGTCCCCCAAGTTTCTAGTACTTTTTTTGCAAAAGAAAACAACAATGCTAGGGGCATAACACTTTACACAAACACTTATAAGCACACTCTATCTCTCTCCTGGGTGGCACTGTGGGATTCAGATAATTTTAGTGGACCCAATAGTGTCGCCTAAGAGAGAGATAGAGTGTATTTGTAAGTATTTGTGTAAAATATTTGTGCCCTAAATGTTACTCATGTTGCATTACAATTAATTACGGAGAGTTTGTGCTTGATTAGGCTGAGAAATATGGTTATGCATTATATGCCTCGTACAGAGTTTGGATGCATTTTATGGGATTTATAATGTCAATGAAGTGGCAACGTGTACTGCACGCTAACTAAAATGACCATGTGAATGTAATTAATATATGGTTGTGTTCTCCTTATATAATCTGTGAAACCAAAACATACTCGTTGTTTGGTAAAAAAAAAAAAAAAGGATATTTGGTTGTAGACCCTTAAAAATCAAACGTACTAGCCTACAATCTATACGATTTGGATATTTTTTAAAAAGTCCATTCGCTACTTTTCTTTTTTCTTTTATTTTTTATTTTTTAGCAAAAAATCCCATGACAGATAAAAACAGATAATATTAAGCAGGAAACATATAATATTAAGGGTGATGCTAATGTCAAAGCACAAAGTGCTAATGCCAAAGCGTGCAGAAAATGTCGCTAAAAGTTTTAGCACCAAAGCAGATAGTGTCGCTAAAACACTTAGATAACTGCAGCTAAAACTTTTAGTGACACTTTGTGCTTTGGCATTAGCACTTTGTACTTTGGCATTAGCACTAGCCAATATTAAACAGATAATATTCACGGAAACGATCATACTTTTCTCACATTTTGGCTTCTTGCGATGATTTTTTTATTTTATTTTTTGCATTTCATGTATTTCTTTGAGATCTATGCATTGGACTTGAAAATTTTACAAAAAAAGATAAGTTGCAGCATGATTTTGAAATTTTATATGTCTAACAGATAATATTATCTGTTTGCAGACTGAGAATATTATCTGTAAACTTTAAACTACCATAACTTTCTCAATTCTTGGTCGTTTTAGGTGGATTTTTTTTTAATTTTTTTTTCTTTGTATGTTTTCAAGATCTATGCATCTAAGGTGCAAATTTACTAAAGTAATACGTATTTATTTATTTATGCGAAAAAAGCACTTTTCTATATTTGTTTAATTTTTAGTTTTTTCCCCCAGTATTTCATGGTCAATATTGACCATGTTTGATAGATCTCATTTTGTTGATTTCAAACATCAAATTTTACGAAAAAAGGGACTTGTAGAACAAAAGTTATAGCAAATTGAAGTTGTTTAGTCATAAAAAGATCTAATAAGTTAAAAAAAAATACATGAATTTTAGTTTGGAAGAGTTTTATTTAAGAGGGCATGATAAGAAATTCTTTCTTAAGTACACATTGGAGGAAGAAATTGTCTCGTGTATTTTTTAGGTGTATCTAGCATTATTCTTTCATATATTATTGCGATAAATCTTTTTGGACTAGTTGTTGATTAACATATTAATTTGGAGACAAAATGGCTTTTTGTATAGACAAATAGACACACCACACATGCATACATACTTGATTAAATGTATAAATTAATAGAAAAAAGTAATGCTGTGCTTCAAAAATTTCTATTTTAAAAGTGCTTTTTAAATGATGTGGCAGTGTGGCAATGCAAATAACTTTCAATCAAAATTCAACTAGTCTCACTGTATTAGACTTGAGAAGCACTTTTATGAAAGAAATTTAGGAAGCATAGCATTACTCAATAATAAATATAAATATTAATTAGCCAGATTTAAACCTTTGCTTTTTCCTGTATCTTTATAAAGAAAATATCTTGAATGCACAATACAACTAGGAGGGTAGGCATGCTGCCTATGAAGCACGGACACCTCACAATAACGGTAGGTCGACAAGACAAATTCTTAAAAATAATGACACTACATGGCGGGGATACGCAAAAATTTTTAACATTTTTTTTAGTTCAATTTTTAGTTCATCTCTTATGTTGTTCGGAAATGTAATGCAATTATTACTACAGGATGTGTAATTCACATTTTGCGAATGTTATTGTTTGATATTAACAAAATGAAGAGAGAGAGAGAGAGAGAGAGAGAGAGATATGATTGGACTAAGAGACATTGTCGGAAAAACGTGAAGAGATAAGTGATGAATGCTTGAAAAATCCACTCCTATTAGGATTTAAACTAAAAAAAAAACTAACAAAATGTAGCATTTTGGTCAAAAAAGAGTTTTCCTCCATGTCCCTTGACGTGTACGTCCCGCCGTGTCGGTTATGTGTTCACCTTTAAAAATTGCATAATGGAAACTAGACACGTATTTGTCGCATCCAATACATGTCGGTTGTGTGTTGGGCAAGTGTCGATATTCGATACGTGTCGGATATGAGTACGGAGTCCTTTTCAAAGTGTTGGTGCTTCTTAACATGATGCCATAGTGGTAATAAGTAGTTAAAACACCCACTATTCATTGAAAGGTCATTTCACAAAGCAACTCCACTTAGCAATATAACATTATAACATTTGAAAGCACAAAACAATCACACCCCAAAAAAAAAAATACTGTAAATGCGAGAAATAGACTTCTAACTATAGTGTAGAAAAGAACAATAGTCATTTATGAGAAAAATAAATAAAAATCTCTCTCTAGTCACATCTTGTCATCAATGTGATGATACTAAAAATTTTGAGCTGCCCCTCAGTGAGTTTGCTTTTCATTCAGGATTGTGGAGGTTAGTAGTGCAGTTAATGAAGTTTGTGTTATTTTTTTTTTATCTTTTCTTATTTTTGTAAGCGTGTACTAGTTATTATTTAAAATCTGCATTTATAAATGAATGAATGAAATTCACCTTCAAAAAAAAAAAAAAAAACTGATGGAATTTGTTGGCCCAAGATCACCAATAGTCTCCTGTATTGAACCTACAAAAGACTTTTTTAAGGTTATGGAACCAAAACCCCTATGAAACCAAAGTTAAAAACAAGGTAAGGAATTCAAGACTTACTATTATTATTTCCTTAATACCAAGTGGGCTTTAGTTCATGTGGTATCACTTCACCACTCCTAAGTGGGAGGTGGAGGGTTCGAATCTCCCCAGGGGGAGTGGGGAGGGGATTTTCTCCTCTTCTAGCATTGTAGAACTGGCCCTGTTCCCTAGTCAGTAGAGATTTGTTGGGCTATGTCTTGCTTGGGTTGTGTGTGTGAGTGTGTGTGTACGTGCGTCCCCTAGGTAAGTAAATAAAAAAAAATTATTATTATTTCCTTAATATTCATGAACAACAATGTTGAGGTATAAACACTTTACACAAATATTTACAACACACTCTATCTCTATTTTGGGTGGAACCGTAGGGTTCGGAGAATTTCAGTGGACCCTACAGTGCCACCCAAAAGAGAGATATAGTATATTTATAAATATTTGTGTAAAAGATTTGTGCCACAAATATTACTCTATCCCTGGATCAAAACCTTTATTTATTTATTTATTTATTTATTTATTTATTTTTTTTAACCATTTTCCTTGTGCCCAGATGGCGTAACACCCAGAGGTCTCAAGTTCGAATCTCAAGGGGGTGACCACAGGTGATTCACTCGGACGCCCTGACCTCGTGGGATTAGTCTAGGTACGCGCAAACTGGCCCGAACACCCATGATTACCAAAAAAAAAGAGGGAAAATTGGTGAATAGGGCATTAAAACAAGTTATATTGGAATTAAGGACACTTAATAAAACACATTGGTCTAAGCTCTTTAGCACATTTTTTGACAAAAGTACCCTCATCTTCTTCATCTAACCTTTCTACCAAACCCTAGCCATCATTACCACCACCCCTGACCTCCGGCCACCACCACTACCAGATCCGCGCGACCACCACGACCAACTCCGGCGACCCCCACGATGAGCTCCGGTGACCACCACTCATCGCGTTTTTTTTATCATTATGAGTGCACTATAAACTGAGGAATTCAAGGAATTGAAACAAAGCCCATTGACGATTAGGCTAATACTATTATGATGATTATTGAATGAAACCATGCCACTTGCATTTCTCTGAACCATTAATAGGACATCACAGCTATGATTCAATAAAATGAAAATACAGTCCAGAAATCAGAAATCAGAAATCTTAAGAGAAATTTCTCTTATGATGAGTAATTTCTCTTAATAGTTTGACATCCTACCAAACCTAGATCAATGGTGATTTTGATTCTCACACAAACACCTATGAACCGCTAGGTTTTACAGTAATTGAAATTTCACTTAACTTATAATAAGTGAAATTTCACTCAAGATCTTCACTTAAAAAGTAAAAAAAAAATTCACTTCAAAATATAGTAAGTGAAATTTCTCTTACTGTAAATTTTCAGATTTGCTTCTAATATGAAAACTCAAGCAGATCCAGATCCAGATCTGGTTTGATGTGGTGATGGTGTTGGTGGTGGTGGCCGACTGTAGTGGTGGCAATGGTGTTGGTGGCGATCTAGATTTGTTTTGGTGGTGGTGGTGGCGAAGTGGTGGTGGTGGCCTGTAGAAACCAAGATTTTTATAAAGGGTAATTCGGTAATTTTGGACCAATTTGGGTCTTGGTTTGGGACAATAAATTTATTTCTGTCCAAGTGGTATCACATTTACATTTAAATTAGCACATGTGTATATATGTATGTTATATATTTTTGTGTGTGTGTGTAAGGGAGACAAGAGTGGGACCCTCAAATCAACTCCCAAACCACTCCCAACCACCCCAATAACTAAAGCTTCACTAGGAAGCTTCCCCCTCCTTCATCATCCTATATATAACCCATATCTAACTCTCCTTCTCATTTTTCTTTTTCATTTTCTCTCTATATATCTGTCACACCCCAACCCACCCCCGGTGGATTAGGACACGTGTAACAAGAGTAACCGCACCCAAAATATACACTAACTAGAAAAAAAGTGAATAAAATTACTTTAAAGAATTCTATTGTGCCAAAATAGCCTCCAAGGGCAAAATGGTCATTAATAAAGTATGTAAAATTTTTAAACCAAAAGTTAGATTTATGAGTCCCGGTTCCAACGCAACAAACAACGCGCGAATCCGAATTCTCTAGAAAAAGTTATGCATGTTTCCGTAAAAAAAACGGACATGCTGTGAAAATTACAAGGCTGATCGATCCCTTCATAAATCGCGGATCGATCCATTTATATGAGTCTCTCGCAGAATGTTCCCTTAAAAGGGCGGATCGATCCCTTCATAAATTGAGGATCGATCCCTTCACAATTCTGCTGCTAAATTTTTTTTTTGCTGTCAAAACAAGTTTTAACTTCCAAAACACAATCAAATCACATGGAAACTTTATGAAACTTTGGGAAATCAATTCCAACACATTTCTAAACACTTTTAAACTTAAGTCAAGCTTGGATCACACAAACCCATTTACAATTTGATCAAATCAATCATAAACTCATTTCCTTTGATCCAAAACAAACTTTTCAACTTTGAAACTCAATTATCATCCAAAGTACTTGGGATTCATTGGGAATCACCTCAAACTACAACCAACACCATTTACACAACCAAACTTGTCCACGACGCTTGCAACACATCCGAACATGCCGAGATGGTCTTAATTACTAACTTGCACCATTTGAGCAAAACAAAAGAGATTATACATAGGTTCTACTTTTCACTTCCAAATACATAGTTATGATCCAAATTCATTTCCAACAACCCAAGTATAAACATTAACATAAAAGAAACCATAATTACACCATTTTACAAGTTCAAAAGAAGTTCTCAAGCATGAGGCTCAAATCTCTCCCATCTCTCCCATCTCTCCCATCCATAAGTCAAGACTTCAAGCCTCAAGTCGAGGACCTCAAGCCACTAGTTACACCGTAATATAAGTTTAAAACGTATCTACAAGTTCCAAAACCCTTCTCCCCTTGTCCCCGAGCACATCACTTTCTCTCCGGGTATTGCTCCGTACCTGCGGTGGTTGTTATGTACCACAACAGAAATAGGAAAACGATTTTCTTAAGCAATTTGCTTAGTGAGCATTCTAACACGACTGAATGTTTAATACGTGCAATGCTATAATTAACACATAAAAACACAACCGTAGTCGCCGAGTCACCGGTTATATGGTTCATTCAGACCCGAAGACCTCCCTTGGTCCCGTGGCCACTTCTATTCCTTGGACTTCCGTATTTATCGGATTCTTCCTCTTCACCACCCTTATTACTCCCAACAATGAACCATTTCCCGGTGTTCATTGACTACCACATAGACATATAAGCACATATACATGTATCGACACATAATTCACATAAAATTGATATAAAATTATCAATCCAACAATATAATAGCTTCTAAACAAGGATTAATATCTCTAACACCACTTGAAGCCTTGAACACATTAAACACAATCATTTTTAGGCTAGAAAACTCACCTTATTCATAGAGTTTACCCAAATTCAAGCTAGAGGTGTGCTGAATTTCACCAAGTCTAGCTCAATTCCTACACCACAATGAATCCTACAAGAATTCGGTAGACGACGTCTCACCATTAAGTATGAACTACCAAAATCCAGCGAATTAAACATAAATTAAGGGTATAGAAATGTTCATCTCACCTCCACGAGTCCGAAAGTGGTCTCGGATCGTAAATCCGACGAACGGCGGCGACGGAACGGCAAAATTACGGCGTCGGCGTCTCGTCTCCGTCTTCTCTCCTGAGTTCTCTCTTTCTTTTTTTCTTTGAATTTCTGTGGAGACTCCTTAGTCTCTTGACACACACACACATGCAATGCATGTTGTGTTGTCAATCTCTCACAATTCCTCTCTTTTCGTTTACACCCTCGGATTTTCTTAAGTTCTTATTATGAAATCCCCCAAACATTCCACTAACTACCCAATTATCTAATGAGTGTTTGTCTAAGTTCCGTATGGGTCCCAACGTGGGTCCCACATATTTTGTAAAATTGCTATCACACCTACTAATTTTGAACCTTTTTCAATTATACCCTTATTTGGGTATCCAAACTAATACTCATTACTCGTACATGTATTATCATATAATATGAAAGCATTTAAACTAATCACGTAAAAATGCATTTAATCATTTAAAATGCAAATTACCAATTTACCCTTCGCTGGGTTCCATTTCAATACCTGTCCCACCTCACTGGGGACTTTTCCAACTAGTGTCCCTCTCTGAACACTTTTTACATGGGCGAGTCCAAGCCTCCCCTTAATCCGTTTAGACACTAATTATACTAATTAATGCATATTAACATATATAATACTTAACCCGTTCTCCGGGTACGGGTGTTACATTTCTCCCTCCCTAAAAAGGAGTTTGGTCCCCAAACTTACTCTTACCTCAAGAATTGAAGATATGCGGGTACTTGGCTCGGATCTCATCCTCCCGCTCCCTAGTAGCCTCTTCCACTGAATGGCTTCGCCATTGAACCATCACCAAGGGAATCACTTTGGTCCTCAATACTTGATCTTTCCTATCAAGAATTTGCACTGGATGTTCCACGTAAGTTAAATCTTTCCGAATCTCTAACGGTTCCGGATTGATAACATGTTTGGAATCCGGCACATAACGTCGAAGCATCGACACGTGAAACACATTATGAACATTCTCTAATTCTTGTGGCAGCTCTAACCAATAAGCTAATGGCCCAACTCGATTAAGAATCAAATACGGTCCAACATATCTCGGATTAAGCTTACCTCGCTTACCAAAACGTGCTATGCCTTTTGAAGGCGATACTTTCAAAAACACATAATCACCCACCTCAAATTCCAACGGTCTTCTACCCGTATCCGCATAGCTTTTATAACGACTTTGAGCCGTTTGTAATCGTTGTTTAATCAATTTGATCTTGTCAGTAGTAATTTGCACTATCTCTGGTCCCAAAAGTTGTTTCTCTCCAGCTTCTGTCCAACACACAGGCGATCTACACTTTCTACCATACAGTGCCTCATAAGGCGCCATTCCAATGCTAGTTTGAAAGTTGTTGTTATAAGAAAATTCAATCAACGACAAATGAGTTTCCCAATCAGCTTTAAAATCCATAACACATACTCTCAACATGTCTTCTAAAATCTGGATCACCCTCTCGGACTGACCATCAGTCTGGGGATGGAATGCAGTACTAAAATGTAGAGCTGTCCCCATAGCCCTCTGTAAACTCTCCCAAAACCTTGACACGAGTCGAGTGTCACGGTCTGACACTATCGACACTGGTGCTCCATGAAGCCGTATAATATCTCTGATATAAATGTCACGCCCCAAAAATTCACTACTAAAAATAAAAGAAATATTTACATTAAAATTGCAAATAGTCAAGTGTATTTTAAAACAACAAAAATAATTACACTTGAGTGCCCAAAATTACAAATAAATTCATTTACACGGTTAAGACCCAAATAACTCAAATCCACATGGTACTCTAATGTGCTCCAATTTGACTGCTACTAATAGTACCTGCATCTAAAATAACACACGGGGAAGTATACAATATGACAGGAATAATAAAGGCTCAAAAGTACAATGAACAACCACGACAACATAAAAAAATTGCTAGGATAAAATAAAATAGACCAATCACTCGACCCACCTGTTCACACAATTACCCGCTCACCCCCAAGAGCATCATACCAGGTTCCTCTTGGTCACATAGCAAAGAGTCACCTCACCTCACCTCACCCGTCTCCAGTACATCGGTCCCTGAGGCCTGTTGGACTATTGGTAGGTGATCCTTACTCATGACCCTTTAGTCCCATAGCACTTAGCCAAAAATAATATATTAATATTATTTAACCAAAAAGACATGGATTCCAATAAGCAGACAACATAAATTAAAGAGAGTACAAGTAGGGATGACAAAGAAAATACTCCGGAGATTTAAGAGCATATTGTATACAACCCCGTACCTTAAAAATATTGTTGAGCAATTTCCATACTCTCTGAATAACTATAGTTATGTGAGTATATGGATAATCATATGTGTGTCATGTATATGTATAAAAATATATGTGTGTGTGTGTGTGTGATCTAGCCGAGAGGGAGGCAGAATAGGGAGACAGAGAGTTGTTGAGTGAAATGAGAGGATAGTATGTGAGTTGTAAAGGGGGTTACATATATATAGCAATAGAATTGCTTGGGCATCAAGAACAGTGAAGGACACTACACCCACTTCATAGTTCACACGCACAGTGTGCACAAATGAATGGATTGGCCTCCAAGTTCAAATGAGAAATCCTTGTGTGTGTTGAGCTCACGCAATGATGCACACACACAGGTAAATATTATACTGCTAAATAATCTTAAATTGATATATTTTCTAATGAAAATAAATATATATATATATATATATTTAATTTAAAAAAAAATACACTTCAAAATTTCCGGGTCACTACAATAAATTTCTGCAAGTTTCGATGGGTCTTTGGTTTTGATAGGTAAGAAATGGGCTGACTTGGTCAACCGATCAACAATGACCCAAATACTATCGTTCGACTTTTGAGATTTTGGAAATCCCGATACAAAATCCATCGTGATATGCTCCCACTTCTACTCCGGTATCTCTAGCGGATGTAATTTTCCCCCGGGTCGTTGGTGTTCCAGTTTCACTTTTTGGCATGTCATACATTTGGACACAAATTTTGCGACCTCTCTCTTCATACCACTCCACCAGTAAATTTCTCGTAAGTCTCGATACATTTTGGTAGTACCCGGATGCACGAAATATCTTATATTATGGGCTTCTTCCATAACTTTGTCTCTCAAATCACCAACTTTAGGAACAAATAACCGATTGATGTATTTCAGAACACCATCTTGGAAACTGAATTCTGGCCTTCTCCCATCTGGTAATTCATCCACAATCTTCTTGAATTCTGGGTGTAGAAGTTGATTAGTCTTGATTTCACCAATTAAACTCGGTTGTGCCACAATCGCAGCCATTAAACCACCCTTGACTCTAGAAATTACTTCAAGTTCTAATTGTTCAAATTCTTTCACCAGCTCTTCTTGTGCTGTTAAGGCATAAGCTAAGTTTTCCGACGACTTTCGGCACAAGGCATCGGCCACTACATTAGCCCTTCCCAGGTGATATTGAATCTTCAAGTCATAGTCTTTCATTAGTTCCAACCACCTTCGTTGTCGCATGTTAAGATGTCACGACCCATCCCGCTACGCGCGGAAATAGGACACGTGGCACGCCATCAAGGCTCATCCAAACATCATAACAATACGCAACGGAAAGAACTTTAAAACAACCTGGGTATTTAAAACTTAGGAAACATTACCCTCTGAGTTTGCAAAATCCATTGAAATCAGAGTTATAAAAAGTTTTGGCCAATTAGAAACACATCCAAAAATACTCAGTTTTGAAACCAGAGGTTCAGTCGACTGATCAGGATACCCAGTCGACTGCTCAGTGGACTGATCAAAGTCCCCAGTCGACTGTGCTAAGCAGAACCAAATTGTAACATTTTAAAAAGGGGTCCAGTCGACTGATCTGGAGGTCCAGTCGATTGGTTTTGCCATTATTAAAAGCAGTAGCCAAAACCAACAGTGTCTCAGTCGACTGATGCAAGGTCCAGTCGACTGCTTCTCTTACTATTCACTTTCAGTGTCTCAATCACACGAGATCCAGTCGACTGATCCTGGGTCCAGTCGACTGCTCCCCTGCTGGGCAGCCTGAAATGAAATATTAACAACTCATACTTCTCCACACCAACCACAATCACAACCATAACTAATTTTCAACATTCAAAACATAACTACAGACGTTCAATTATAATATTACAATACCAAGGAACTAATCCAAAGATCTATTACAACATTTTACGAATTCCCAATCCTTACACAAGTTTTAGGATTAAAACAAAAGCATATACAATTGTGGTTCCCCGGCGTTCCTCGGCCTCACTCCTCACGATTCTTCTTGTCTTTCCTCTTACCTGCAATGGAGTACATCTCCACTGCTCAGCTATATGCTGAGCGTACAAGTCTAACATATGCAATATATGACAAAACATGCTTTAATCTCATAAATCATGTTAATAGTCTCCAGGGAGGAAAATACGCATTCATCCGGTAGCGGCAAGTCCAAGCCTTAAACCGCGATGTCAATGGCAAGTCCAAGCCTACAACCATTACATCCCACAAGTGCCATGGCAAGTCCAAGCCTACAACCATGCACAGTAGTCGTCGCTACTAAAATTCTCAAACATCGAGAAGCTTACTCCGGCATGAATTTGTATAAGACTCCCCTTTGACCCACATAGACAACTCAACGTGCTCGCGTAAATTTAGACATGCTTTTCACAAATTAGCGCGTGCATAATTAACGGGCCTACAATTAACACATGGATTTCGCCCGGATCTCAATTTCGTCGTCGAAATATAAAACATGTATTCCTCTATATTTCATAAGTTAGAACTTCATACCTCGTGCGATTTCCCCCAAACTTTGAAGGATCGTCTAGGAGGCTAAATAATCGTCGGATTTCGAATTTGAGAAAATTCCTACAAGTTTATACCTGTTTTTCCCAAAAGTCTAGAATTAAGATTTTTACAAAAATTGGCCAAACACGGCCTAAGTAGTATCAAAACGTAGGTCTTACCTCCACGAGTTCAAATCTTGAATCTGGAGAAAATCTGACGGACGGAAGGTCGTCGTATGTCGCCGGCAAGCTCGTGGCAACCAAATCTCCTTTCTCTCTCCTCTCTCTAGATATTTGTGAGTTTTGGATGAGAATGAAATCTCATCCCCCACTTATTTATAGAAAAACTCTTCGGGAATTGCGTTTACCTCCCCACGAGTTCCTCAAACTTCTAATTAACTCCCGAAACTTCGCACATCTCCATTTTATGCCTTTACGAGTGAAAACTATAAATTCCAAAAGTTTTCGACTAGGTTCGTTTGGTCCAAAAATAACGTCCGAAAACTATATTCTGTGGAATCTCTACACAACCTAACTTTTTAATTAACGTACCACTCACGTTCTCACCACAGTTCTCAAAATGTTAACAACCAATACCAAAAATACCAGAAATTATACTACACAGGTATAATTCACTATTCACAAAATACCATATAAGTCAAATAACAATTAAATCATATAAATGCCATTTACTCATGCTCATGCCATATGAACTACTATGTTCCCGTGTCCTCACCGACACCTTACCGTTGACTCACAGTCAACCTCAACTCAAATTATTAATAACATTAATAATTTCAAAATCTCAAAGGATGCATTTTCAAAATCATAAAATTTCTGGAACGGGTGTGACATCTCTCCCCTCCAAAAAGGAAGTTTGTCCCCAAACTTTACCTCATGCGTCGAACAGGTACGGATACTCATTCCGTATGTCTTCCTCATTTTCCCACGTAGCCTCTTCAACAGTGTGACTACGCCATAATACCTTCACCATCGAAATCGTCTTAGTTCTTAAGACTTGTTCTTTTCGATCTAGAATCTCGACCGGTTGTTCTACATAAGTCAAGTCTCCCTGAATTTGCAGCGGTTCAGGTACAATGATCTTCCTCACATCAGTCATACACCGTCTCAGCATCGATACGTGAAATACGTTATGCACATGTTCCAACTCTGATGACAAGGCCAATCGGTAAGCCACTGGACCTACTCTCTCTAGGATCTCAAAAGGTCCTATAAATATTGGATTGAGCTTTCCCCTCTTTCCAAATCGTACAATGCCTTTCGAAGGCGATACTCGCAAGTATACAAAATTTCCCACTTCAAAATTCATCGGTCGTCGTTTAGAGTCCGCATAGCTCTTATATCGACTCTGAGCTACCTTTAGACGTTCCTGAATCAATTTCACCTTCTCAGTAGTCACCTGTATTAACTCAGGTCCTAACAACTTTCTTTCTCCTACCTCGGTCCAACAAACCGGTGATCGACATTTACGTCCATACAAAGCTTCATATGGTGCCATACCAACACTTGACTGAAATCCGTTGTTATACGTAAATTCAATTAACGGCAAATGGTGCTCCCAATCACTCCCAAAGTCTAACACACACAATCTCAACATATCTTCCAAGGTCTGAATCGTACGCTCTGACTGTCCGTCGGTCTGAGGATGAAATGCGGTACTGAAACTCAATTTCATACCCATAGCCTTTTGTAAACTTCCCCAAAATCTCGACGTAAAACTACTATCACGATCTGATACAATCACAGCTGGGACTCCATGTAGCCTTACAATCTCTTTCACATACAATTCCGCTAATTTGGACGGCTTAGTAGTCTTAATTGGTAGAAAATGAGCTGACTTGGTTAATCGGTCGACTATAACCCAAATCTTGTCATTCTTGTTACGCGATCGCGGAAATCCAGAAATAAAGTCCATCGTGATCTCTTCCCACTTCCATTCTGACACTGGCAATGGCTGTAGTAACCCCGCGGATACTTGTCTCTCTGCTTTGACCTGTTGACATGCCGAACATTCAGATACAAACTTAGCGACTTCACGCTTCATACCCTTCCACCAGAAGTTTTCCCTCAAGTTTCTGTACATCTTATTACTTCCCGGGTGCACTGAATATTTTGTACTATGAGCTTCTTCTAGAATCCTCTCTTTCAAGTCTTTCACATTCGGTACACATAATCGATTTTCCAGTTTCAACGTCCCTCGTTCTAATACAAAACCAGGTCGCTTTCCCAAAGGTATCTCGTCCCTCATTTTGCACAAATAGACATCGTTAAATTGTTCCTTCTTGATCTCATCAATAATATCTGGGTGTGCAATGATCGCCATCATTAAGCCATCATTGGTTCCTGGAATCACATCCAACTCTAAGCGTTCCGTCTCTTTTACCAATTCTTTTTGTTGTGTTAGCTCATCGGCTAAATTCCTCGGCGTCTTCCGGCTTAATGCATCGGCTACTACATTTGCCTTTCCCGGATGGTACTCAATCAAAAGATCGTAATCCTTCATCAATTCCAACCATCTTCTCTGTCTCATATTCAAATCCCGCTGAGTAAAAATGTACTTCAAACTCTTGTGGTCGGTGAAAATCTCACATTTCTCTCCATACAGATAGTGTATCCAAATTTTCAAAGCATGAATTACTGCAGCTAACTCAAGATCATGGGTCGGATAGTTAACCTCATGTGTCTTTAACTGCCTAGAAGCATATGCAATTACTTTACCGCCTTGCATAAGCACACATCCCAACCCCTTTATGTGAAGCATTACTATAGATTACAAATCCTTCGATTCCGGATGGTATTGTCAGAATAGGTGCTCTCGTTAGTCGTGCTTTCAATTCTTGAAAACTGTCTTCACATTCCTGACTCCATTCAAATGTAATTCCTTTCCTCATCAACCTTGTCATAGGTAAAGAAATCTTGGAAAAATGTTCAATAAAACGGCGGTAGTATCCCGCTAATCCCAAGAAACATCGAATTTCGGATACAGATGTCGGCCTTTGCCAATTAGATACAGCTTCTACTTTGTGAGGATCAACTGATACTCCATTCTTGTCAATCACGTGACCAAGAAAAGTAATACTAGACAACCAAAATTCACATTTCTTGAATTTACCAAATAATTGTTTCTCTCGTAATCTTTGAAGTATCAACCTCAAGTGGTTCTCGTGCTCTATCTCACTCGGTGAATAGATAAGGATATCGTCAATGAATACAATCACAAAGTCATCCAAATAATCCTTGAATACTCGATTCATAAGATCCATGAACGCGGCTGGTGCATTCGTAACTCCAAATGGCATAACTAAGAACTCATAGTGTCCATAACGCGTTCTAAAATCTGTTTTCTCAACATCTTCAGCCTTCACTTTCAACTGATGATAACCCGATCTCAGGTCTATCTTGGAGAATACTTGTGCCCCACGAAGTTGATCAAATAAGTCGTCAATTCTGGGTAACGGGTACTTGTTCTTAATCGTCAACTTGTTCAGTTCCCGGTAATCCACACACATACGCTTTGAGCCATCTTTCTTCTTCACAAACAATACTGGAGCTCCCCACGACGATACACTTGGTCGAATGAAACCTTTATCAAGTAACTCTTGTAGTTGAACTTTCAGTTCCTTCAATTCTAGTGGTGCCATTCTATACGGTGCCTTGGATACCGGTCTTGAGTCTGGCCTTACCTCAATGGTGAATTCAATTTCTCTCTCAATAAGAACATCTGGTAGATCATCAGGAAAGACATCTGAATATTCTCGCACTATCAGAATGTCTTCTACTTTGAATTCGGTCGCTGAGACATCGGTCACTGAACATAGGAATCCTTGACATCCCTTTTTCAATAACCTTCCCGCTCGGATAGCTGAAATCAAATACGGCGGCGGTATAACCCCATTCCCTTGGAAACAAAAGTTCCCATGCACCGGTGATCGAAAATTAACCTCTTTCCGTTCATAGTCTATTGTGGCTTGGTTAAAAGCTAACCAATCCATTCCCAGTATTACATCGAAATGGTTCACCGCAATCGGTATAAGGTCTACGGTCATCAACTTCTCACCTAGTTTGATCTTACAGTTCTTATATATCGTAGACGTCATTATTGATTTACTAAGTGGCACAGAAATAGACAATTCATATCCTAACGGTACCGATTCAATATTCAAATGTTCAACAAAGGCATGCGATACAAATGAATGCGTAGATCCCGAGTCGACAAGTATGCGTGCTAAGTGTGAACATACAAGCACCATACCTGAGACTACTGTCTCGGAAGCAGTCATATCTCCTGGGTTCATCTGATATGCCCTTCCTTGACGTTGCTCAGTCCTTTATCCCCCGTCATTGGATTGTCTAGGCTTCGAACCACTAGAAGCCATAGAACTAACTCCTTGCTGAGGATACTTCCTCGGGCAATCCTTGGCTTGGTGTCCAAATACTCCACAATTATAGCAGTTGCCTCTCATCTCAGGTGTAGAATTAGCACTACCCCCTCCTTGATTTCTATTCTGGGGTTTGGTCATGAAACATCGGCCTGAGTGTGGTCGGTTGCAAAGTGAACACAATGGTATGTTACTTGGCGTTCTCTTGAAATCACTGGAACTAGAACCAGAGCCTCTTTGAAATGGCCTCTTGAAAGATCTGCCTTAGTTCCTATCTCCACTCTCATTGCTTCGTTTTCCGTGCTGATTCTGCCTCGACCTTTCCATCCCACTCTCAGCCACTAGCGCCGTTTGTTGTACTGCTGCTACGGTCTTATGCTCGTAGGTTTCCACCCTTAGACGAATATTTTCCCTTAAACCCTCTTCAAATTTCCTTGCCCTATCTTCCTCCTTTGGCACTGAACCCTTGCCAAACCTCAACAACGCGTTGTACTTGGAAGTATATTCGGTTACAGTCATATCCCCCTGCTTCAAATTATCAATTCTCTCTTCTTTGCATTGTAAGCGGCCCGCAGAAAGAACCGGCGATTGAATTCTGCCTTGAACCCTTCCCAAGAAATCGGTGCCCCTTGATCCAGAACATTTACCCACCAGTTCTGGGCTTTACCCTTTAGCACATCACTTGCATTTTCCATCTTCTCCCTGTCATTCATCGGAATAGATCGAAAAATCCTCTCCATGTCCATAATCCAATGTTCGGCGAGCGTTGGATCGGGTGTCCCATGAAATTTCATTGGTTTCTTTCGAGCAAATTGTTCGGATACGGATCTTATGCCCCTAGTTTTGGGTGCATGCACTACAGTTATTGGTTCCACTTCGATGTGGGGTGTGGGAGGCAGTCGCTCCGCTATATTCCATATCATTTCCCCCATATTCCCCATCATCTCTGCCATTTCATTCATACGTCGAGTATGGGGTGATAACTCTCGGTCATCCATGATTACAATCCTGTAGTTCTCAATGCATAAACACTATGCATGTACAACAATAACAATAGCATGTATGTAAAATAACATACATATGCATCAAACATCTCTAATATGTATGGATGCAATTTAGAACATGTGGCAATTCACTCAACACTCCTCTCATCGTCGAACGTTTCCCCCAAGTTTTGTTACCTCTAGCTTTGATACCACTAAATGTCACGACCCATCCCGCTACGCGCAGAAATAGGACACGTGGCACGCCATCAAAGCTCATCCAAACATCATAACAATACACAGCGGAAAGAACTTTAAAACAATCCTGGGTATTTAAAACTTAGGAAACATTACCCTCCGAGTTTGCAAAATCCATTGAAATCAGAGTTATAAAAAGTTTTGGCCAATTAGAAACACATCCAAAAATACTCAGTTTTGAAACCAGAGGTTCAGTCGACTGATCAGGGAACCCAGTCGACTGATCAAAGTCCCCAGTAGACTGTGCTAAGCAGAACCAAATTGTAACATTTTAAAAAGGGGTCCAGTCGACTGATCTGGAGGTCCAGTCGATTGATTTTGCCATTATTAAAAGCAGTAGCCAAAACCAACAGTGTCTCAGTCGACTGATGCAAGGTCCAGTCGACTGCTTCTCTTACTATTCACTTTCAGTGTCTCAATCACACGAGATCCAGTCGACTGATCCTGGGTCCAGTCGACTGCTCCCCTGCTGGGCAGCCTGAAATGAAATATTAACAACTCATACTTCTCCACACCAACCACAATCACAACCATAACTAATTTTCAACATTCAAAACATAACTACAGACGTTCAATTATAAGATTACAATACCAAGGAACTAATCCAAAGATCTATTACAACATTTTACGAATTCCCAATCCTTACACAAGTTTTAGGATTAAAACAAAAGCATATACAATTGTGGTTCCCCGGCGTTCCTCGGCCTCACTCCTCACGATTCTTCTTGTCTTTCCTCTTACCTGCAATGGAGTACATCTCCACTGCTCAGCTATATGTTGAGCGTACAAGTCTAACATATGCAATATATGACAAAACATGCTTTAATCTCATAAATCATGTTAATAGTCTCCAGGGAGGAAAATACGCATTCATCCGGTAGCGGCAAGTCCAAGCCTTAAACCGCAATGTCAATGGCAAGTCCAAGCCTACAACCATTACATCCCACAAGTGCCATGGCAAGTCTAAGCCTACAACCATGCATAGTAGCCGTCGCTACTAAAATTCTCAAACATCGAGAAGATTACTCCGGCATGAATTTGTATAAGACTCCCCTTTGACCCACATAGACAACTCAACGTGCTCGCGTAAATTTAGACATGCTTTTCACAAATTAGCGCGTGCATAATTAACGGGCCTACAATTAACACATGGATTTCACCCGGATCTCAATTTCGTCGTCGAAATATAAAACATGTATTCCTCTATATTTCATAAGTTAGAACTTCATACCTCGTGTGATTTCCCCCAAACTTTGAAGGATCGTCTAGGAGGCTAAATAATCGTCGGATTTTGAATTTGAGAAAATTCCTACAAGTTTATACCTGTTTTTCCCAAAAGTCTAGAATTAAGATTTTTACAAAAATTGGCCAAACACGGCCTAAGTAGTATCAAAACGTAGGTCTTACCTCCACGAGTTCAAATCTTGAATCTGGAGAAAATCTGACGGACGGAAGGTCGTCGTATGTCGCCGGCAAGCTCGTGGCAACCAAATCTCCTTTCTCTCTCCTCTCTCTAGATATTTGTGAGTTTTGGATGAGAATGAAATCTCATCCCCCACTTATTTATAGAAAAACTCTTCGGGAATTGCGTTTACCTCCCCACGAGTTCCTCAAACTTCTAATTAACTCCCGAAACTTCGCACATCTCCATTTTATGCCTTTACGAGTGAAAACTATAAATTCCAAAAGTTTTCGACTAGGTTCGTTTGGTCCAAAAATAACGTCCGAAAACTATATTCTGTGGAATCTCTACACAACCTAACTTTTTAATTAATGTATCACTCACGTTCTCACCACAGTTCTCAAAATGTTAACAACCAATACCAAAAATACCAGAAATTATACTACACAGGTATAATTCACTATTCACAAAATACCATATAAGTCAAATAACATTTAAATCATATAAATGCCATTTACTCATGCTCATGCCATATGAACTACCATGTTCCCGTGTCCTCACTGACACCTTACCGTTGACTCACAGTCAACCTCAACTCAAATTATTAATAACATTAATAATTTTAAAATCTCAAAGGATGCATTTTCAAAATCATAAAATTTCTGGAACGGGTGTGACATAAGATCTCTCTGAGTGAACAGATACTTCAAACTTTTGTGATCGGTGAAGATTTCACAAGTTTCCCTGTATAGGTAATGTCTCCAAATTTTCAGGGCGAAAATTACCGCTGCTAACTCCAAGTCATGTGTCGGGTAATTTTTCTCGTGAGATCTCAACTGTCGCGAAGCATAAGCTATCACCTTGTCATCCTGTGTCAAAACACATCCCAAGCCTTGCTGAGAAGCATCACTGTAAATTCTGAACTTCCCAGTACTTGTTAGAATCGAAAGTATCGGTGCCGTAGTTAACTTCTTTTTCAATGCTAGGAAACATTCATCACATTCCTTGTTCCATTCGAATGGTACATCTTTTCTCATTAACCTTGTCATCGGAGTCGCAATTCTAGAAAAATCCTTGACGAATCTTCTGTAGTATCCAGCTAATCCCAAGAAACTTCGAATCTCTGATATATTTGTCAGCTTTGACCAATTCATAACGGCTTCAATCTTCTGCGGGTCTACAGAAATACCTTCTTTAGAGTTCACATGACCTAGAAAAATGACACTCGTCAACCAAAACTCGCTTTTCTGTAATTTCCCAAACAACTGCTTTTCTCGTAGTCATTGTAGAACCAACCTCAAGTGTTGTTCATGCTCATCTGGACTCTTAGAATAAATGAGAATATCATCAATGAATACAATAACGAACTCATCCAAATACGACTTGAACACACGGTTCATTAAATCCATGAAGGCGGCAGGCGCATTAGTAACCCCAAACGGCATCACTAAAAATTCATAGTGCCCGTAGCGAGTCCTAAAGGTAGTCTTCTCTACATCCTCTGCTTTGACTTTCAATTGGTGGTATCCCGATCTCAAGTCTACCTTCGAAAATACCTGAGCCCCTTGAAGTTGATCGAATAAGTCGTCAATGCGTGGCAACGGGTATTTGTTCTTGATGGTTACCTTGTTGATCTCCCGGTAGTTAATGCACATTCGCATTGTACCGTCCTTCTTTTTTACAAATAATACCGGTGCACCCCACGGGGATACACTAGGTCGGATAAAACCCTTGTCTAGCAACTCTTGCAACTGTATCTTCAACTCTTTCAACTCAACCAGTGCCATTCGATATGGTGCTCGTGAAATTGGTTGAGTTCCCGGCATAACATCGATACCAAACTCAATTTCTTGATCACTCAATACACTAGGTAATTCCTCTGGAAATACATCTGAAAATTCTCGAACTATCAGAATATCTTCAAGTTTAAGATCGACACCCCTAGCATCAAGAATGCTACATAAGAACCCTTGACAACCTTTCTTCAATAATCGACATGCTTCAATAGAGGATACGATATATGGTGGTGATACAACACCCTTACCTTGAAAATAAAACTCATCTTGATTCGGAATACGGAATGCTACTCCTTTAGTGTTACAATCAATATTAGCATGATTAGCTGCTAACCAATCCATACCCAATATAACATCGAAATGCTGGATAACTAACGGTACCAAATCAACAGTTAGCTCTTTACCATTCACATTAATCCCACACTTTCTAAACACACCTGAACTAACCAACGGAGCCCCCAATGGTATCGCGACAGATAAATCATAATTTAGGAACTCTAATGGTTTATCTAGATGTTTAGCAAAGTGATGTGATACGAACGAATGTGTGGATCCCGAATCTATAAGTACATTTGCTAGGTGTGAGCAAATGGGAACCATACCTGAGACAACAGTGTCAGCAGAAGCGGTATCTCTCAGCCTGAGTTGAAATGATCTTGCCTCTCGCTGCTCTCTCCTCGAAGGTTGAGTAGTCCTCGATATAATGGCACTAGCTGTATATGAACCGGAAGCTCCCTGACGCTTGGTTGGACAATCCTTAGCTTGATGTCCCAATTCCTTACAAGTAAAGCATCGGCCCCTCATATCTAAATTCTGATTCGGACAGTTTCTAGCAATGTGTCCCGGTTGTCGGCAACTGTTGCAAATGATTGGATTTGGAAGTTGATTGCATCGGCCCCAATAAAATTTCTGACATGTCTGACACCTCGGTTTACTTCCACTAGAACCACTGCCGATACTAACCGATAATCCTCTTGAACCCTGCCTCTTTGCACTACCTTGTCCGCTGAACTGACTTGATCCCGGTCGTTTACTTTATTGACTCGGTGGTGGTGGCATGCTTGAAGTATACCCAAGGTCTCTCTCAGCAATAGAAGCAATGTCCAATGCCTTAGCATAGGTCTCTGGCCGGAATACAGTTACTCGTCCTCGAATGTCGTTTCGAAGCCCTGCCACAAATTTCCTTGCTTTCACTTTTTCATTTGTTATCACATCTCCCGCAAACCTTGCCAAACTTGTAAATTGTGTTGAATATTCACGCACTGACTTTCCCCCTTGCACTAACTCCATGAATTATTGCGCTTTTTGATCTCCAAATGATTTTGGGAAGTACTGCTCATTGAATATCTCAAGGAATTGATCCCACGTTGTTGGTTGCCCCGGACCCAACTTAGTACGCCACCAATATTGCGCTTCGTCCTTCAATGTATCGGCCACAAACAACACTTTTTGTTCCTCTGTACATGGTAGAGCCTTGAAGATTTTCTCCATATCTGAGATCCAAAAATTCGCCTTCATCGGATCGGCTTCCCCGCAGAATATGGTCGGCTTTTGTTTGTGAAATTTTGAAATAGTAACAATCTCTTCTCTCGGATTTGGGTTTGGTTGTCCCGGTCTTTCCTCTACCACATGAGTTTCAGCGACCCGTACCAACCCTTCAATAGCTCTTTCGACCCGTTCCATTCGATTTGAGGTGTCACCTCCAGACAAAATGCCTGGCACCCACATATAGTACACACATGCACGTTACTTTTAAGAAACACATGACATGCTAATCAACATTTAAAAGCATGCTAAGTAAACGTGTATGCATGTTGATGCAACTACGTGTTGTTGTGTGCACACTACGCGTCGTATACGTCTCTCGTCCCCAAAGGCTCTAACTATTGGTCTGATACCAAAAATTTTCACACCCCAACCCACCCCCGGTGGATTAGGACACGTGTAACAAGAGTAACCGCACCCAAAATATACACTAACTAGAAGAAAAAGTGAATAAAATTACTTTAAAGAATTCTATTGTGCCAAAACAGCCTCCAAGGGCAAAATGGTCATTAAGAAAGTATGTAAAATTTTTAAACCAAAAGTTAGATTTATGAGTCCCGGTTCCAATGCAACAAACGGCGCACGAATCCGAATTCTCTAGAAAAGGTTATGCATGTTTCTGTAAAAACGGACATGCTGTGAAAATTACAAGGCGGATCGATCCCTTCATAAATCGCGGATCAATCCATTTATATGAGTCTCTCGCAGAATGTTCCCTTAAAAGGGCGGATCGATCCCTTCATAAATCGCGGATCGATCCCTTCACAATTCTGCTGCTAAATTTTTTTTTGCTGTCAAAACAAGTTTTAACTTCCAAAACACAATCAAATCACATGGAAACTTTATGAAACTTTGGGAAATCAATTCCAACACATTTCTAAACACTTTTAAACTTAAGTCAAGCTTGGATCACACAAACCCATTCACAATTTGATCAAATCAATTATAAACTCATTTCCTTTGATCCAAAACAACCTTTTCAACTTTGAAACTCAATTCTCATCCAAAGTACTTGGGATTCATTGGGAATCAACTCAAACTACAACCAACACCATTTACACAACCAAACTTGTCCACGACGCTTGCAACACATCCGAACATGCCGAGATGGTCTTAATTACTAACTTGCACCATTTGAGCAAAACAAAAGAGATTATACATAGGTTCTACTTTTCACTTCCAAATACATAGTTATGATCCAAAATCATTTCCAACAACCCAAGTATAAACATTAACATAAAAGAAACCATAATTACACCATTTTACAAGTTCAAAAGAAGTTCTCAAGCATGAGGCTCAAATCTCTCCCATCTCTCCTATCTCTCCCATCCATAAGTCAAGACTTCAAGCCTCAAGTCGAGAACCTCAAGCCACTAGTTACACCGTAATATAAGTTTAAAACGTATCTACAAGTTCCAAAACCCTTCTCCCCTTGTCCCCGAGCACGTCACTTTCTCTCCGGATATTGCTCCGTACCTGCGATGGTTGTTATGTACCACAACAGAAATAGGAAAACGGTTTTCTTAAGCAATTTGCTTAGTGAGCATTCTAACATGACTGAATGTTTAACACGTGCAATGCTATAATTAACACATAAAAACACAACCGTAGTCGCCGAGTCACCGATTATATGGTTCATTCAGACCCGAAGACCTCCCTTGGTCCCGTGGCCATTTCTATTCCTTGGACTTTCGTATTTATCGAATTCTTCCTCTTCACCACCCTTATTACTCCCAACAATGAACCATTTCTCCGGTGCTCATTGACTACCACATAGACATATAAGCACATATACATGTATCGACACATAATTCACATAAAATTGATATAAAATTATCAATCCAACAATATAATAGCTTCTAAACAAGGATTAATATCTCTAACACCACTTGAAGCCTTGAACACATTATACACAATCATTTTTAGGCTAGAAAACTCACCTTATTCACAGAGTTTACCCAAATTCAAGTTAGAGGTTTGCTGAATTTCACCAATTCTTGCTCAATTCCTACACCACAATGAATCCTACAAGAATTCGGTAGACGATGTCTCACCATTAAGTATGAACTACCAAAATCCAGGGAATTAAACATAAATTAAGGGTATAGAAATGTTCGTCTCACCTCCACGAGTCCGAAAGTGGTCTCGGATCGTAAATCCGACAAACGGCGGCGACGGAACGGCAAATTACGGCGTCGGCGTCTCGTCTCCGTCTTCTCTCCTGAGTTCTCTCTTTCTTTTTTTCTTTGAATTTCTGTGGAGACTCCTTAGTCTCTTGACACACACACATGCAATGCATGTTGTGTTGTCAATCTCTCACAATTCCTCTCTTTTTGTTTACACCCCCGAATTTTCTTAAGTTCTTATTATGAAACCCCCCAAACATTCCATTAACTACCCAATTATCTAATGAGTATTTGTCTAAGTTCCGTATGGGTCCCAACGTGGGTCCCACATATTTTGTAAAATTGCTATCGCACCTACTAATTTTGAACCTTTTTCAATTATACCCTTATTTGGGTATCCAAACTAATACGCATTACTCGTACATGTATTATCATATAATATGAAAGCATTTAAACTAATCACGTAAAAATGCATTTAATCATTTAAAATGCAAATTACCAATTTACCCTTCGCTGGTTTCCATTTCAATACCTGTCCCACCTCACTGGGGACTTTTCCAACTAGTGTCCCTCTCTGAACACTTTTTACATAGGCGAGTCCAAGCCTCCCCTTAATCCGTTTAGACACTAATTATACTAATTAATGCATATTAACATAATGCTTAACCCGTTCTCCGGGTACATGTGTTACAATATCTCTCATCTCTCTCTCTAGTTTTGGGAGATACAATTTCATGGAAGCTTAGAGCTTTCAAGCTCCATTTGGAGGCCAAGGACTCAAGTTTGGGTCAAGGCTATTAGACACCATTTTGATCATCTCACCTAGACCTTCACGCCGGTGTTCTCAGTTTCTTCGTGGGATTTGCAATTCGGTACTTCTTGCCCTAGAACTCAAGAGGTAATTTATGTTATCTTAATAACACCATAGTTTTCACTCCTAAGTTTGGTTTATGTAACTAGGTGTTGATATCTTGTAGGATATGCTTATGTTAATGATTTCTCCTTTGGATTTCTTTGGTGAGAGTATTTGCTCAAATATTCAAGAGGTAGATTTCATTGACTAAGTGCACTCCTACATCTAATTTCATGGTTTGCTATGTGTAGGATTAGTCCTAATACTTATTAATCTTGCTTAGGAATTTTCTACATATTTGTCTATGTGATTATGTGCCCTTATGTGCTTAGTTGTAACTATGTTATCCCAAATGTCATTTGGTTGCTATGCTTTAACTAGATTAAAGATACTATAAATTGCTTATTTGCTTAAGTGGTGGATTATGTTTTACATGATTTCCAACCAAATCATTTAGCCTTGATATTATGAACTACCATGTGTAATTTCTTGACAAATGAAATTCTTAGAAATAACATTGTGGTTGCATAGTCATTGTTGTCACATTTCATAATCGCTAAGTCGGCATAGCATTCATGGCATTGGGCTTGGGAGTATGAATCTTGTTAGAATTCCCACGATTGGGGAATGCCTTTTGAATCCCCGTTTGGGGTTGTAATTTGATGAAATTTCGGAAGTGAGTGTGAGGTGAGGAAGGTTGTTTGTGATCCTTAAAACATTCGAAAACGCAAGGTCATATTCGGTTAGCTACCGGAGATCTTGTATGCTACACTTACGTTGGAGTGGCTCGCATCCGGTGTTGAGAGTGAGTGGTTATGGAACTTGGTATTGGGAAGTTGCACGGTTTGGCCTTATGGCTAATTGCATCACCTCGGCGGCAAATTATTGCACCACATGTCTTAGCATGATTTTAGAAGTAGTAGTACATTTCTTCAATGCTATCTACTGAGCCGTCGTGCTTAATGAATCTATAAAACCCCCTTTTTCAGGAAATGTTGATTAGGGCAAGGCCCAAGAGTTATCCGACGAATGGCATCTCGTTTTTTAAGATTCCTTACGATGAAGTCTTGTGATATGTTAATGTTCCAATGATATAGTTCATGGTAGGAACATTGTAATTGTTGTTACCGTTATCTCATTTGGATATTTGAATTACAAGATGTTATTTGTAAATTCCTTCTTGTTCTTGAACTTGTTAGTTGGATCTCCTTGGATCCTTGTTAAATTATGTTTTTTACACTTATTAGCAATTCTTAGCCCATGGTTACCCTTTTAAGGAAAAATTACTACTTTCAATTTTCGAAGGACCGTTTGGTCGTATTCCTTCAAAAATCGCTTTAATGATAAACTCTCAATGTAAACTTCACTACTTGTTACTTTTAAACCTTTGAAGTTTCTTTATACTTCTTTACAAACTCTTTTCAAAATGAAACTATGTTAGTTGACCCTATTTGACCCGTTTGGTCCTCGTGGGTCAACCCTTTACTTATTAACTTTTCTTTGGAATCCACATAGGATTCCCCTATATGCTTCCGCCTTGTGGATTGGTCTATGTAGAACTATCCCTTGCTTTCCTTTATATAAATTTGGCTCGTTGACCTCGCCCATGTGGCTTGATTTTTTGGGCGTTACAGAATGGTATCAGAGCTAACCGGGTTCGAATACCTTGGTACTCTGGGAGTTAATTGGGTTCATGTGTGACCGTTGCACCTCTTTTGATTTTAATCATTTGTAGTTAAATGATTCGTTCCGTTTCATTTAAATGATGAGTTGATTATGATAGCATGTTTACTTGTCTTTGTGACTATGTGTTGACATGCTTAAGTGCTTATGTGTTTATATGATCACATGCCTATATATCTTGACTATGTGATTTGTAAACATGAGGTGGTTTGTACTTTTCGTTTCACTTTAACGCTATACTCATTAGAACTGACTTTTGTATTACATCTTGGTGTAACCATCTGTTAATGTTTAACCATTGATCGTGCAAGGTTAAAAAGTATATACATGAGGGTTTCCTTGTTTGGATTATTCGATCGACGTACTGCAACTTGTAAGATTGATGGTCAAGTATTAACCAGTGCTTTGCATCGAGTTGTATGCTTAAAGATCTCTTTTAAACTTATTAGATTTACATTACTCATTGTTTTACATTTTAGTTGTTGAGGAAACATGTTTAAGTATTGCATGTCAATATGATGAAATAGTCATCGATTTTCTTTAAGTTGAAAGATGTTAAGCGAGCATGCTCAGATGCTATATGCCTTTGAGATTATGTGCCTATATGCTTTCATGCATATATTTTATATGTTTACACTATTGTAAGATAATGTATTGGTTAGCACGTTACGCGATAGATTTTATATGTTATAAATGAAAAGGATGAAAAGTATGTTTACTTGCCTTCGGGATTTTGTGATAACATGCTAATGTGCATATGTGCTTTTGTGCTTACTTGTTCCAATATTATTGAATTGTTAAGCATGATAACGATAACATGTTGAGATAATAATTCATGTTTTACGTGTTTAGAGTAGCTCATACGCGTACTCATAGATACTTTTATCGGTGTTTCATAATGAGATTTCTTGAGTAGAAAATCTGGAAGATAAGTTTTGAACTTGTGAAAACCAACATGTTAATATGTTGTGCATTACGTATTATTAGACAGCTTATAAAGGTTGTGTCTTCTGACTCGGGTATTCCTACATCTTCGCATACTTTCTTGAGATGCTTACCTTCGGGTGGCTTAAGTTTTATTTCGCACGTAATACAAAGCCTCTCTAAAGGTTATGTTGATCTTTGTGAGAGCATTCTATCTTGTTAGCTCTCGATTGTGGCTGGTAGTCCATGTATATTTCATGTGGCTACGAAAACTTTTGTTTATCGTCGAAATAGTTCTTTCTCCTTATAGGATTGTTGTACTCTTTGTCGTGTGAGAATTTCATCGTTTGGATGTCAGTTTGACATTGTAATTACTCTTCTGAGTAGATTACAAGTTTTTAATCATGTGGTTGGTCGGTTGACCCAAATTTCTGGTGGTTGCTTGTAACACCCGTACCCGGAAAAAGGGGTAAATATATTATTAATAGTGCATATGTAGAATAAGGTGGGATTGTGGACCCACCGGTGGAAAAAAAAGTGTTCAGTTGGAAACACAGTTGGAAGTTCCATTATGGATGGGACATATATGGAAGTGGAGCCCAACGAGGGTCAGATTACATAAATTGCATATATTTGCATTTATGTGCTTAAATGGTAGACATGTAAATTTAATTGTTTAATTATAATACATGTTGATATCATATGAATATTTTTTATATACTTACATGATAAATGAATAAGTGTTTTAATATTATATTATTGTTTATGTTTAGTTATGGAGCCAGTTTGGGTACCCTTGTGAGAGCATAATATGAATATGTGCATAATGAGTAAGTTAATTAGTAACTTCATTTAATATTTGGGACCGCGATTTGGGACCCAAACAAAACATAGACAAAGACCCATTTAGAGTTTGGGGAATTAATAAGTTAATTTAATATCTTTTGGAAGCTTAATAAAACATTACAAAGTTTAGGGGATGTAAACTTAAATAAGGAAAGTTAGTGACATATCCTAGATGATATACATGATTTAGTCAAACGTACTTATCAAATCAAAAGTAAAAACAAAAAGAAAGAAGAAGAAGAACACGGGGGGGGTTTCGGCGTGAAGAAGAGGGAGAGAGAAAAATGGTGGTCTCACCATTTGGTTGCCCAAACAACTTCCAATCCTTAGTATGAGACCATATTCGAACTCGTGGAGGTAAAATCTACACATAGGTACCCTTTAATTTCAGTTTCTTGATAGTTTTTTCATGACCCAATTTGAGGGAATAATCTATAAATTGCTTAAAAACTTGTAGGATTCATACACAAGGTAGATTTGGGTTTGGTATTACTAGAAATCAACTTCTAAGTGGTTAATTTGCTGAATTTCAAAGGTGAGTGATTCCAATCTTGTCTTTGAATGTCTAAATATGCTTAATATGGTAATATGAATTTTAGAAGGTTGATTTTATATATGTTGTATCATGACTATGCTAGGGAATGGAAAAACATGTTTAAATATTCAAGAATTGCTATATTGAGTGAATTATATGTTTATGTGATTATGTGGGCAAGGGTTTGAAGGTGTAAATATAATTATTGTAGTAATTGATATTTAGAAATGCTAATTTCATGTTTAATTAGACATGCAATGGTTGAATGTGAAACAAGCGTATAAATTGGGTAAATAAGTGCTTATGTGCTTATTTGGGTCAAAGGTTACCGGTAATGGTTCACTAAATATGGAATTGGGGAAAAGAAAAATAAAAGCCCTTTGTGTAGGGGTAAGAATAAACCCTTTGTGTAGGGGTAAGAATAAGCTCTTTGTGTAGGGGCAAAATAAATCCTTTGTGTAGGGATTAAAGAGGTGAAATAAGTGATAAAAAAAAAATGATGTGATAAAGGATAATGAAATCCATTACCGGAGTGTGAACCATTGCTTGGTAGTCCGTGACTATAAATTATGCTTTATATGAGTGGTTGTTGCATTAGAATATTTATTGCATTCAAACACATGATTAGCTCACTCACTAAGTGAAAGCTTAACCAAAAATATTATTTTCTATTGTGGTTATTGAATAACCACCGCAGGTGTGGAACGAGGCGAAGAGAGAAAATGAATGAAGTGTTGGGTTGGGCTCGAGAGTTATGAATATGTAGATATGTCCACAAACTAGCATTAAATCAATTCCAGTTTGTAACCTATATTTTGAGGAATTTGTAATATATTAAAGTTTAACTAGCTTGGGCTTTGGTTGTATAAAAACGCCATGGGTTGTACCTTATAATCCACAAATTATGTGTAATTAGTCATGTTGTAAATGTTGTGTGAACTTTAGGACTCGTCGAGTCGACGTGTCCGACACTCTTTGGCTGTAACATGTGTAATTATTTAGTTATTCCTAGAGACTTCATGTTTTCTAAATGAGGTATAGAAGTTATGTTCAGTGTTGGGAACGTGCAGATCTTGATTCAAGAATTAAGTTATTACTTGATCTAATATTTCTTAATGCCTCTGCATGTTTGTGGAGATTGGGTAAAATGTTTTCAAATGTTTTACTAGAATTTCTTTATGAATGGTTGAAAGTTGGAGAATGTGTTAAACTTATGCAAAACAGGGAAAGGTGCTGAAATAGGAGGAATTCAGCCCAGGTGCCTTTCGACCGGTCGATCGGTCGAACACCCCTCTGACTTGGTCTTTAAACTTTGTTATTTTAAATTTTTGACTTGATGAAAGGGGTGTCTTTGGGGTCCCTAATTACCACCAGGAAAAAAAAATGATACTTTGGTTTCCTTGTTACTCTGAATTAGTAAAAGTCTATAACTGTCGTTTACCTAGACTTGTTCAGTACGTTAATGAATGGGTTAAGCGTTGGTGGCGTTGTCACAGGCCCTTAATCCGCTCGTAGCGGGTCGGGGTGTGACATTGCTTAAATCTTCACAATCAAATTGTAGTTTCACTATGGGATCATTTCATATGATCAAATCCTATCGTATGAATCGTTGTGAGGATTCTAGCTTTTGTGGGGAATAGATTTGTATTGTTCCAAGTCTATTAGTTCCTTTATTCGCTGATTTTCATGTTTGAGTGAATTTTGCGACTCTGAGGATCGTCTCTTCTTTCGAGACTGCCTATCCTGTTGATTGGTACTGAAATCTTTTCTATGAGTTATTTATTAATCGTTATCGATTTTCATTATGACTTTCATTAAGGATTCGCTGTTAACGTTGTATGGTTAATGCTGTGATGTTGGTCTTAAAAACACGTACTTTCTGGTGTTTCTTTCCTTGTGAGTGAGTATGGATTATCGTTTCTGTTGTACTTCTTGGAAGTAGGTTTATTCTTGATCCCTATGGTCTTTGAGCTCTTACTAGAGCGTTGTAGTTCTATTGTTCCAAGTCTTTTCTTGAAAGCACGTTTGTGCCTTGTTGATTCGATTCTCGTGATTGAGGGTTGTTGATTTCGAACAAGTTCACATTTAAGTTAACTTGGGTATGTCGCACTGTAGTACTGTGACGACCTTTTTCTTTGGTCTCGTTGATTCTTGAATTGATCTTTCACCGGCGGTTTTTCCTTATTAAATTCTTGGAATTTATTTCGTTGAATTCAAACTTGAGTTGTTGGACACTTGGATCTTTCCCTACACCTTGAGGGATAGATGTTGTTAAATGATTTATTGTTGAGATTCTCGATTTCCTTATCTCTGTGAATTCAAGATCATACCGGTTTTGGAGAGTATGATCTGTGTTGTGGATCTTTGTTGTTGACAACCTTAATTTATTGTTCGCTAAGGCTTAAATTTGACTGCGTCTTATTGTATGCCTTGAGGGCTTGTTGTTTTGTAATCGTGTGATCTGTTATACCTTGAAGACTATGGTCGTTCGCATAGTACCTTATTGTTGTATTGTGCAAGATTTTCGTGCACATCTGCCTTAAATGTTTCTCTTGCTGTGATTGTAAGGATTGTTTTCCTTATAGTTTATCTTTTTCTTCTCTCTTCTCTTCTTTTAGGGCGTCGGTGGTTTTGACCATGGACCCGTTTAGACTTAGTAGTCGTTTATGAGTTCTCCGATTCCGTTTCATGTTGAACTCGGACTTACTTTATCCTTGTTGAGGGGTATTTTTGTAATTCTCATGTTATTTGGACTTTCTGGCAATTGCCTATTGATGTTGCTTAATTTTGTGGCCTATTGAGGTGGCCTATCGATGTGAACCGTTGTTATTTTTTTGACCTTACGATTGATCCGTAAGGAGGGATTTTTAGTTGATTCTATGAGGTATCCATTTGATTGTACTTAGTTTCATCATCTTGATATATTTTGTTGATGTCATAGTTGACAGATTCATGCACTTGGTGCATTCCTTGTTTATTGAAATCAGTGAGCCCTTTGTCCTCACACTGTCGTGAGATTATTGTATTTGAGCTTTGTTCGAGATCGTTGCGATCTTCCAATTTCATCCTTGCTTCTAGCAGATGAGGATTCTTGGTGATCGTTTGTTTTGAGATCACTTTTGGTTAGTGTGGCTACTTCTGTTAAGTTGCCTTCATTTTGTTAAGGGCCTTCGACTGTATTTCTTTGAACACTTTCATTTTTGTTGTCCACTGGGGACATGAGGTTGTGATAACTCTTGTTTTGGGCTTGCTATCTAGTATACTTCTATCTTTTCGTATGACACTTCAGAGTCACCTCGTTTGGGAACTTTCAGTTCGTTTTGATGTGAATCGGGCTTTCAATAGTTAAAGGTTCGGGAACTTGATATCGTTATGACCATATCGGTCAAGGCATGTATTCTATGATATACTTTTGGTTGTCGCGTGCGACAACGAATGTTGGTGAGTTTGTTGGTTTATATCTGTTCGTTTACCTATTTGATTTATTGTTGTCTTATTGATGGCATCATTGTGTCTTCTTAGACACTTTTTCTTGTGAGACCCTTCGACTTTTGGCAGTGGCATTTCTTTTGCCGTATTGTTTTGAGATGGGATCTCTCAATAGCTCCATCTATTAGTGAGATCTTTATAATTGACTATAGCGACGTTTATGTTTTGGGATGTGATAATCATTTCTTCTATCGACTTCCCGTTGCCATGGGTGTAGATTTTTGTGTCTATATTGATCATCGTCTTCTTGTGAGGAGCGAGGTATTACGAGTAAGTCTTTGTGACTCGTACCTCTTATGTGGCAAAGACGTAACTTTGAGTCGTTACGGTCTTTAGTGCCAAGTATATCGATTGCTTTGTGAAGTTTTTTTTGGTTTCATTCTTGAGCGTTTTGACCATTCCTTGGGAGTTGACCTAGTTATTTGGTTCATTTTGGAACTCGTGACTTGAAACATCATACTTTTGCTGCGTATAACGATTCTTTGATAGTCTATCATTGATCTGTTTGGGGAATCTTGTGTTTAATTGTAATTCGATCTCTGTGTGAAATTCACGCTTGTGTAATATCTTCCTTTGATTATTTTATATATCGATTGAAGCTTATCCCATTTATTCCTTGCGCCTTGCGAATGTTTTCCCCATGAGTGATAGTTGTAGAATATTATTTCCATTCTACGGCTACCCTCTGTTCTTTGGATTGGGTTTCCGGTTTATGATTAGATCATATCTTTTGTTGGTATACATATCCTTTGTATACTTATTGCTTATTCGTTTTTTAGACAAATTTTGGGTATACAATAGCTCGTTGCATTCTTGTGATCACATGTTCTTTTTTAACGGATCACTTTTGCCTTGATTCACTGAATTTGAGACATTCGATTGTACTTTGTTTTCATTCAAGTACATTTTTTTTGTTGATCTAATACTTTGGAGGTTCATGTCAATTATTATTGTCGATCTTTGGAGTTGACTCCGTCTTTTAATGTTGAACCTTGTATGTCCCTTACGTTTGTTCCTTAGCACCCTTGGTGTGCTTATTGACTGTTTTATTGAGCTTTCATCTCCTTTCTGGAATCGATGTGTGAGATGTTTTGTTTAAACATGTTGAGTTAGTGCTCACGTTGTTTTGTGACACTACAACGTTTTGGTGTGGTCATGGATTGTTCTTTGATTGCGTTCCTTTCGTTACCTTTCGAATTCCGGGACGGAATTCTTTTAAGGGGGGTAGATTGTAGAAACTCAGATTTTTATAAAGGGTAATTCGGTAATTTTGGACCAATTTGGGTCTTGGTTTGGGATAATAAATTTATTTCTGTCCAAGTGGTATCACATCTACATTTAAATTAGCACATGTGTATATATGTATGTTATATATTTTTGTGTGTGTGTGTATGGGAGACAAGAGTGAGACCCTCAAGTTAACTCCCAAACCACTCCCAACCACCCCAACAACTAAAGCTTCACTAGGAAGCTTCCCCCTCCTTCATCATCCTATATATAACCCATATCTAACTCTCCCTCTCATTTTTCATTTTCATTTTCTCTCTATATATCTCTCATCTCTCTCTCTAGTTTTGGGAGATACAACTCCATGGAAGCTTAGAGCTTTCAAGCTCCATTTGGAGGCCAAGGACTCAAGTTTGGGTCAAGGCTATTAGACACCATTTTGATCATCTCACCTAGACCTTCACACCGGTATTCTCGGTTTCTTCGTGGGATTTGCAATTCGGTACTTCTTGCCCTAGAACTTAAGAGGTAATTTATGTTATCTTAATAACACCATAGTTTTCACTCCTAAGTTTGGTTTATGTAACTAGGTGTTGATATCTTGTAGGATATGCTTATGTTAATGATTTCTCCTTTGGATTTCTTTGGTGAGAGTATTTGCTCAAATATTCAAGAGGTAGATTTCATTGACTAAGTGCACTCCTACATCTAATTTCATGGTTTGCTATGTGTAGGATTAGTCCTAATACTTATTAATCTTGCTTAGGAATTTTCTACATATTTGTCTATGTGATTATGTGCCCTTATGTGCTTAGTTGTAACTATGTTATCCCAAATGTCATTTGGTTGCTATGCTTTAACTAGATTAAAGATACTATAAATTGCTTATTTGCTTAAGTGGTGGATTATGTTTTACATGATTTCCAACCAAATCATTTAGCCTTGATATTATGAACTACCATGTGTAATTTCTTGACAAATGAAATTCTTAGAAATAACATTGTGGTTGCATAGTCATTGTTGTCACATTTCATAATCGCTAAGTCGGCATAGCATTCATGGCATTGGGCTTGTGAGTATGAATCTTGTTAGAATTTCCACGATTGGGGAATGCCTTTTGAATCCCCGTTTGGGGTTGTAATTTGATGAAATTCCGGAAGCGAGTGTGAGGTGAGGAAGGTTGTTTGTGATCCTTAAAATATTCGAAAACGCAAGGTCATATTCGGTTAGCTACCGGAGATCTTGTATACTACACTTACGTTGGAGTGGCTCGCATCCGGTGTTGAGAGTGAGTGGTTATGGAACTTGGTATTGGGAAGTTGCACGGTTTGGCCTTATGGCTAATTGCATCGCCTCGGCGGCAAATCATTGCACCACATCTCTTAGCATGATTTTAGAAGTAGTAGTACATTTCTTCAATGCTATCTACTGAGCCGTCGTGCTTAATGAATCTATAAAACCCCCTTTTTCAGGAAATGTTGATTAAGGCAAGGCCCAAGAGTTATCCGACGAATGACATCTCGTTTTTTAAGATTCCTTACGAGGAAGTCTTGTGATATGTTAATGTTCCAATGATATAGTTCATGGTAGGAACATTGTAATTGTTGTTACCGTTATCTCATTTGGATATTTGAATTACAAGATGTTATTTGTAAATTCTTTCTTGTTCTTGAACTTGTTAGTTGGATCTTCTTGGATCCTTGTTAAATTATGTTTTTTTTACACTTATTAGCAATTCTTAGCCCATGGTTACCCTTTTAAAGAAAAATTACTACTTTCAATTTCCGAAGGACCGTTTGGTCGTATTCCTTCAAAAACCGCTTTAATGATAAACTCTCAATGTAAACTTCTTACTTGTTACTTTTAAACCTTTGAAGTTTCTTTATACTTCTTTACAAACTCTTTTCAAAATGAAACTATGTTAGTTGACCCTATTTGACCCGTTTGGTCCTCGTGGGTCAACCCTTGACTTATTAACTTTTCTTTGGAATCCACATAGGATTCCCCTATATGCTTCCGCCTTGTGGATTGGTCTATGTAGAACTATCCCTTACTTTCCTTTATATGGTTTGGCTCGTTGACCTCGCCCATGTGGCTTGATTTTCGGGGCGTTACATGGTCGGCGATGGTGGTGGCGATGGTGTTAGTCGCCGGTGGGGGTCGCCGGATGTCGCAGGTGGTGGGCCGGAGGTCAGGTAGGGGTGGTGGTAATGGTGGCCATGGGAGGATGAGAGAGAGAGCTCACTATTTTTTTTTTTTTTTTTTTTTTATGGAAAAGATGAAATTGGGTAGTTTGGTAAAACAAAAATATTGAAATGGATTTGAAAAATGAAATGTTGATGTTATGGATTAGGGCTAAAAAATTGACTTGAGCTTTTGTCCTTGTAGAGGTTATTGTTAATGGACTATCGTTTAAATCAATATTGCCCAACCTTAGGGGCCTTAGGCCAAGTCTAAAAAAAAAAAAAAAAACCTTATTTTTTTTGGCGTGATCTTAATGTAAAGTTGACTATGAGTTAAAAACTCATTTCTTGAACGACGGTGACTTGCTTGAGCTCGAACTCATGCTCTGTGAGTCGACTGTATAACCTCACCCAACTGAATTACAGCTTTTATCTTGCTAATTATTGAGGGTAGAGATCTGCGGCCGCAAAGATCTACAGCATGACAGACAACACATAATCTGTTTTATTTTTTATTTCTAAAATAAGGAAACACGTTAAAACTGTAGCTTTGTCAAATTCTTATTGGCGCTGCCTACAATCTTCATCCTAATTATTGAGGCGGACTATAGCTGATCATGTCACTATTTCATTGGATATTTGGATATGAGATTCATCTATCCATATAAAATGTAGAAATTATTCAAAGAGATGCTCACACCACGTCATCAAACTGATACGGCGATGTGGTGTGATCAGGGTCGGTCTTGAGATGATAAAAATTAACCAAGATCTCAAGTGATTTTTCAAAGGGGCTGAAAACATGAGGTCTCTATATTAAGTTTCATTGAAATTAGGAAAAAATTAGAAGAAAATAGGCCTAAAAATGATAAGTTTCATAGAAATTAGAAAGAAAATAGGCCTCTAAAAATGACAAGTTTTATAGAAATTAGTCCTAAAAATGATAAATTTTATAAAAATTAGAAAGAAATTTGAGAAAAAATAGGTCTAAAAATGAGGCCTAAAATCGAGGATCCATGCGATTGCTTCGCAAAATTGCCTCAAGGCCGGCCTTTGGTGTGGCGATCTAATAATTTAGATCCATGTAACCTATATGTATATATATATATGTACTATATATATTTAGGTAAACATGATAAATAATTACTGACTTAATATATCATAACCTCCCTATTTTAAAATGCCACATTAACCTTATGTGATTAGTGAGAAGTTATTATGTGAGACTCCAATCATTTGGTGCGTCACATATAGGGGTGTCATTTGGAACGAAAATTCCGATTTCGGAAGCTAAAATTGAATCCAAATTTTGAAATTTCGATTTCTAAAAATTCTGAAATTTTTTGGAACGGAATCAGAATTGTGCTAGGATTTTCGAAAATTCCGAAAATATTCTGAAATCACGTTTTTCGATAATTTTCCAATAATTTTCGAATTTTCTTCTAATATATTAGAGATATATATATGCACACATTTTTTTTTTTGGGTCAAAAAATTTGTATTATTTGTTCAAATCTGTGTGAAATTTGTTTAGGTTTTGTGAAAAGTTGGTATTTTTTGTTCAATCTGTGTAAAATATATTTGTGGGTTTCGTTGAATCTATAGGTCGATCTCTTTGGATTTTGTGAATTTTGTGTAGTGATTGATTGCATTTAGTGAAATCCTGAAAAATTCCAAAAATATCCAAAAAAAAAAAAAATGATGATTCTAAAATATTTTCGAAAATTCCAAAATTTCCGAATTGGAAATGAATTTGGAATTTCTGAAATTTTGGAACAGGAATTAGAATTGATTTATAGATTCCGAAAATTTTGAAATATTTTCTGAAACACCTGTTTCCGATCCGTTCCATTCCAATGACACCCCAAGTCACATATGTGCAAATGACTAGAACGTCACACTATATCATTATACTAAGCTGGTGTGACGGTGCCACTGAATAATTTCGCGTGATTAAGACCACAACAAATTGATAAGACTTTTATGACAAATATATACAAAATGAGAGGGGGGCATAAAAATATCCAAAATTAAGAGAGTTTATTACGCTCATGATCAGGAGGAGAGGACCATTTCCCCAACCCAAGTAACGCGGCGTCTGCCCCTCTCTCTCTCTCTCTATATGACTCTGACCACATCGGAACAGAGAAAAGAAAGAAAGAAAGAAAGGGAAGACCCATCGACAGGAGAGAAATCAGGAGGAGACTGGAGAGAGAAACAGGAGAGAGAAAGCGGGCAATGCTGAAATCGATTGGCTGCGAATTAATTGAAAATCGAATTGAAGAAATACTAAATTTGATTGGTATATGGGGAGTGGAACATTCGTGGATGGGGTTCGTCGGTGGTTTCAACGTCGCTCATCGTCAACCGTTGTTAATCATAATAATGTCGTCAGTGATGGACATGTCTTCGTGAGCGATTTCGACGCCCAATCGTCAACTCAACAACAACAACAGTCTGAGGAGCTCACAATTGTCGAGGACTTCGATATCTCTGCTTTGAAGCTCATCAAAGTCCCCAAACGTCTCAAGTTTCCTATTACCTCCATGGATCCACACAAAAAGGTCTCTCTCTCTCTCTCTCTCTCTCTCGAGATCTGTGCTGGTTGGGTTTCATTTCATTTCAGACTTGATTTGATTTGATATATATATATATAAATTTTTTTTTTTAAGATATGGTATTCATGGTTTAAAGTAGTTTATTCCCTGTTTGGTTTGTTTTTGTGATACTTTGTTTGATTGAAATGGCTCAATTAGTAAAGTTGTCTTTTTTGTGTATGCATTTTTATTCTTAACTTTGTTTAGAGTATATTTGTGAATAATTAAACCTAACACAATTAGGAGGTTGTGTTGTTTTTAGTATCATTTGTTTTAACTGATCTACTGCTATTCTTTCATAGTCTTTAAAAAAAAAAAATCACATTTATCGATCAAATGTTGATATCATTCTTATTAGATTGTATTCTATAAATGTAGTCCATGCTATTTATTTATTGATTTCTCTGAACTGGGGGACTGGGAGGCTTGTTTTTTTTTTTTTTAATTATAACTTTTCCCCCCCTTCTTTTTGTTTTTCTTGATCTCAATGAATTTGGTAAAATGTCACAATTGTGCTTTTGGTTCTGGGTAAAGTTTTTTGAAAGTGCAACCTAAAGTTTTAAAGATATTCATATTTCCCCAGCATCCTGCATATGTAGGTCTACATTTTGCAGTAGCCTTTATGGCTTTTATATGAAATGAAGTTGAAGTGATCTACTGTCCTATTTTCCTAAGAGGGGCCTCTTAAAGCTTGTTTGGGTCATGGATTTAGTTGGGGAAAGGAAAACAAAGACCAAGGAACACAGTGTGGAAAATAGGAAGAAAAAGAAAATAAGGTGAAAAATAACAAAATAGGGTGAAAATAGGGAGAGAGAAAATAGGATGAAAAATAACAAAAATATTTAGATTTTTTGAATTACTTGCCTTCCTGGCTTCCTCGTTCTTTTAGATTATGAATGAAATTATGCTCATCAAAACACTGACATCATGGTAGTTTGAGGTATCAAGGTACATAGATTTTCATTTTAATGATTACCTTCTAAACATAAAAGAATTTTTTTTTTGGATAACCATGGTCCGTGGGTGTCCGGGCCAGCTTGCGCGCACCTCGACGAATCACACGAGGCCAGGGCGTCCGCGTGAATCAAAATAAAATAATAAATAAAAAAAAAAAAAAAATTCTGTTGTGTTGTTTCTGTATGTTCCTCTCTGCATGCATTAGTTCAATATATGCTAATTACAAAATATATTTCTAATGGAGTAATGGGTCTTTCTTACCAGAGCACGACGGATACAGAATTCTTCACTGAGTATGGTGAGGCAAGCAGATATCAAGTTCAAGAAGTCGTTGGCAAAGGAAGTTACGGCGTTGTTGGTTCTGCTATTGACACCCACACTGGAGAGAGAGTTGCAATTAAGAAGATCAACGATGTCTTTGAGCATGTCTCTGACGCCACACGTATTCTCCGAGAAATTAAGCTCCTCCGGCTTCTCCGCCATCCCGATGTTGTAGAAATAAAGCACATCATGCTTCCCCCTTCTCGGAGAGAGTTTAGAGATATATATGTTGTATTTGAGTTGATGGAATCTGATCTTCACCAAGTGATAAAGGCAAATGATGATCTTACACCTGAACATTATCAGTTTTTCTTGTATCAGCTTCTCCGTGGCTTGAAATATATACATACAGGTTCTTACCTGAAAATGACATTTTAGCACACTCTTGCACTTCTCCATAGTTTGGTTATTGATATTTTTTTTTCCCTGGTGTGTTTCAGCCAATGTGTTTCATCGAGATCTGAAACCAAAAAATATACTTGCTAATGCTGATTGCAAGTTGAAGATTTGTGATTTTGGTCTAGCTCGTGTTTCATTTAATGATGCTCCTTCAGCAATCTTTTGGACGGTAAGTTCGAATATAAGGTGCTTCTTTAGTTTAGTTTGATTAAAATGTGTGGATTTTCTTAACTAATAGTTCCTATGTAACTTCATTTGAATCATCGTAGGACTATGTTGCAACCCGATGGTATCGGGCTCCTGAACTCTGTGGCTCTTTTTTCTCCAAGGTAAGCTAATTTTGATATATGATATTCCAATCCTTTTTCTATTTTCATGTTCTTTAGTCATCAAACTTTTAAGGGAGCTTCGGCCATAGCCCCCTCAAATAAAACCCTTCCATGTTAAATCCCATACTACTTTTCTTTAACTCCGTAGGTCATTTTCATGCCTAAACAACTTCAAATTGCTATAACTTTTGTTCTATAAGTCCGTTTTTCATAAAATTAGATGTTTTGGAATTAGCAAAGTGAGATCTATCAAACGAGTTCAAGACCATGAAATATTGTGAAAAAAAATAAAAAAAAAAAAAAGAAAAAAAAAAGGGAAAACTGCTTTTTTTGGAAATATAATAAAAATATACTTTTTTTCCCATAAAATTGGCACCATAGATGCATAAATCTTGAAAAAAAATACAGGAAAAGAAAATCTCCCAAAAAGCCCAAGAATTGAGAAAGTTATGGTGGTTTAAAGTTAATGGATAATATTATCTGTTTGCAGATAATATTATTTGTTATTTTGTTAGACAGATAAAATTCAAAATTAGGCTGTAACTTGTCTTTTTTTGTAAAAATTTCAAGTCCAATGCATAGATCTCAAATAAACACAAGAAATACACACACACACACACAAAAAAAAAAAGAAAAAAAAAAGAAAAATATCATCCCAAAAGGCCAGAAAACAAGGAAGTTATGATCATTTTTGTGAATATTATCTGTTTACGAACATATAATATTATCTCATCTGTTTATGAATAGATAATATTATCTGTTTTTATCTGTCAGAGGTGCTTTTCATTGGAAAAAAAAGTAGCGAGTGGCTTTTTAAAAAATATAGCCAAATCGTGTGGGTTTTTGGCTAATATACTTGATTTTTAGGGGTCTATAACCTAATATCCCAATTTTTAATGGCGTGCACCTTGTTTAAATTTGATACTTGTAATTTTAACTTTTCCTTCAATCAAAGCTCACAACAAAATCTCCCACATGCAGCTTTATTTTGTTGGATTGTTCCACACCGCTCAGGCATAGCCCCTGCCTGTTTTTCTTATAAGTCTGGGTAATCCTCCCCTCATAAGGCGTCTTTTAGGGTGAGTCATGCGACTCATGCCTATTGGTCTTTCTATTTGGTATTAGAGTTGAGTTGGGCTCCCTGCCTTCGTTGGGCTTACCCTGTTGATGTGGTCCATCAAGTGTGTTGGATTGTCCCACATTACCTTGGCATAGCCCCCGTCTATTCCTGTTATAAGCCTGGGTAATCCTCCTCTCATAAGGTGTCTTTTGAGGGTGCGTCGGACCCATTATTCTTTCTAATATTCCAACTTTCCCAAAGTTGTCCTACATCACAGTGCGTGTGTGTGACATATATAATTACTGTGTACACATCAATTAGTTAAAACTAATTTTATTGTGATTCTATTAGATGTGGTCTGTGTATGTGCAGTGCCCTCTGGGAAACATTATTTTTTAGTTCACACGACTTTTAATCTGTCTGAAATTGAATTTCTAATTACTAGGTGCAATTCCTAATCTATATCTCTGTTTGGCAGTATACTCCTGCAATTGATGTTTGGAGCATCGGATGCATATTTGCGGAAATGTTAACTGGAAAACCATTGTTTCCTGGAAAAAACGTGGTGCACCAGTTAGATCTCATGACTGACTTGCTTGGCACTCCTCCAACTGAATCCATTGCTAGGGTTAGTCCTCCTGTTCTATTAACTACCTCTGTCCTTAAATGGGAAACTATCCACAAGGACCACAACCTTTTTAGATGCTTTGTGGATAATCGTTGTCTCTCTCTCTCTCTCTCTCTCTCCCTCGTGAGACTTCAACTTCTTGCTGCAAGTAAAATATCTATTTATGTTTAACCTCTCGGGGGAACTTAATTTTGGGCTTCATCTGCTTTTTCCTTATATAATGACTTATCACTTGCTTTGTTTGTTATTATTATTATGCTATAATTTGTGTCAAATTGGCAGATTCGGAACGAAAAGGCCAGAAGATATCTAAGTAGCATGCGTAAAAAACCACCAGTTCCATTTACCCAGAAATTCCCCAATGTTGACCCATTGGCTCTTCACCTTCTGGAGCGCCTGCTCGCATTTGATCCTAAAGATCGACCAACTGCTGAGGAGGTAATATTACCTTGGATGTTCAAGTATTTATAGCAATTTTCTGTTATCTGATGTTTATGTTGCTTACATTTGCAGGCACTAGCTGATCCGTATTTCACTGGGTTGGCAAGTGTGGACCGTGAGCCATCTACTCAACCCATTTCCAAACTCGAGTTTGAGTTTGAAAGGCGGAAATTAGCTAAAGATGATGTCAGAGAGTTGATTTATCGAGAGGTATGACGTTAGAGCACAACGATTATATATATGTTGAGGTTGTTGCTTGAAGTTTACTTAATAGTGAATTTTGTGTGAATGAAACAGATTTTAGAGTATCATCCCCAGATGCTTCAGGAGTATCTCCGCGGTGCAGATCAGACTAGCTTTATGTACCCAAGGTGAGACTAGTGTTACTGATGCTTCCACAATACAAGGGCTAATACTCATTATTCACTTGTATTTCTGGTGCATTTTATTTATTTCTGCATTTGTTCTGTCTCTACCATATATTTGCTTGAAGTATGTCATATTTTGGGGGCTAAAGTAGGACGAATAAAGTGTAATTCAAATGTAAAATTGCATTAACGAAACTATGTGTAAAGAAGATAAAATAACAGAATCTCACGCTGCCACAAACAACCGAATGTCCCTTTTTATATAAGGTAGAAGTAGGTGTGGACAATACAATAGGTGTGGACAATACAAGAGACTTCTACAGCAACAAAAAAGAGAGGCCCACGAATTGTAGATAGGTTTACTCATTTTTATAGATTTTTTCCTTGTTGCTTAAAGAAAGATCTGAAACTTGCCGATATTTACATCTTGGTTTTGACGAAGTCACTGACATTTGAAGTCATCTGTATTCTGTAGATCCTGGAATCCTTTAATATCTCCCAATTATATGTATTGCTTTCAAATTTCCTCAATGCCACCAATACATTTCACATGTTATTGCTTATTTCATTAAAAACATTTAGTGCTAGAATTTTCCCAAGTACTTACCTTTTGATATTGGTTAATGTGAATCTAGTGGTGTTGATCGGTTCAAGAGACAGTTTGCGCATCTCGAGGAGCATTATGGCAAAGGTGAAAGAAGCACTCCACTCCAAAGGCAGCATGCTTCCCTCCCCAGGTAAAGCATTGAACAAACACATGGCAAACTGATACACGTATCACAAAAAGAAACAAAAAAAAAGTCACTTCCTACCCCTCTTTTCTTTGTTCTCTCTCTCTCTCTCTCTCTCTCTCTCTCTCTCTCTCTCTCTCTCTCTCTCTCTCTCTCTGTCTCTGTCTGTCTGTCTCTCTCTCTCTCTCTCTGTCTGTCTCTCTCTCTCTCTCTCTCTCTCTCTATATATATATATATATATATATCTGTAGTATATCAAAATGATACATGTACTACAAAATTACGTCACTTCTGTAGCCAAATGCAGCGCTGGTTTGATGGTGTTTTCTAATTGTATGACCTACATTTCCTTTTCTTCAGAGAGCGGGTTCCTGCTCCCAAGGATGAAAATAATGCCCAAAATGAGGATTTTGAAAAGCGAACTGCAGCTTCAGTTGCAACCACTCTTGAGAGTCCTCCGAAGCAGTTTGATGGGTCAGATAATGCCAATGCACAAAATGGGCAAAGCAGGCCTAACTGCAGTGCTCGTAGTCTACTAAAAAGTGCTAGTATTAGTGCTTCAAAGTGCGTGGTTGTGAAAGGAAGAAGAGATTCAGAGGTAAGTTGATTGATCAAATTTCTTAGAAGAGACAATGTTAAATGAATTAGCAACATGTTCTGTGGAAAATCAACTCCTTTCAATAAGGGTGTTATTGAATTATGAATAACACCTAAATGGGGGTAAAGATGCTATTGGATGACATCAACTTTTTTTTTTCTTTTTAAATGTTTTTTTGTGGGTGGTGCCAAAGGGATGGTACTAACTGATGTGCAGTCCAATTTTTCTCACATGACGTACGTAATGTTAGACAAAATAATGTCTTGCCACTCCCTCTGTTCCAAATTAAGGGATCCTTGTTGAAATTCAACTATTTAAGGAAACTTATTTGTTGTGGTAATTTTTTTTTTAACTCTGTCATTAGTTCATTACCCTTATTTTAAGTTATAATTTCAGTGTAACATCAGAATGAAAAATGAGAGCTATGTAATATTTTGACCCCAAAAAAAAAAATTACAGATGTAATATAGGGAAAAATATTGGTTGCAACGGTTATATAGGTGACGTGGTATCCCAAGCCAATTAGATTTCTTTATCAGTCCATTTGTCCCCGTATTTCTAGGGGAATCCCATTCCACAACATCAAAAACTGCTATTGTATTAGTGATGTTATAGATGATGACATGGCGTACCCGTTGCAACCAATATTTATTCGTAATATAGAGAGCATTTTTGCTCACCCAAGCACCTCATTGGGTGAGCAAATGAGGTGAGCATGTGAGACCCACCACTTTTCATGGGCAAAATGGGAATGAATTAATGATATAAAGTGGTGGATCTCACGTGCTTACCCAATGAGGTGCTTGGGTGAGCAATGGGTGAGCAAAAATGCTCTCTATAATTTATAGGGTAAACCTAAAAAGTGTGCAGTTTAAGTACATCGACTTTTCAAAGAGAACTCTTAATTTGGTATATCCCAAAATGGATTTGTGCCTTCTTTTTACTCTGATGTTTGTAGTTGTGAATGATTTACGCTTGTCCATTAACAATTCAATTGTGATAAGGATGCCACTTGATGACTAACTCAGTCTTTTGTAGTTTGGTTGGCATCTGAAGTAAGTCCCTTTTGTATGCATATCAATTGAAACATTCTTCCCTACTTACCCGGAGAATCATGTTGGGCCGTTGTTGGCTTCTAGTTCTCTTTCTTAGTGAGACTTCCATTTACTCTGATATTTGTTTTCTTGTGATTCTAAAAAGAATTTATGCATTCAATTGATAAGAGTTGCCAGATATAATCAGCAAGACTTCCATGGACATTTGCATATTCCTCACATTTCCTATGTTTTTCTAGAAAGTGACAAAAGTAATAGTGGCAACAACAGAAACACGCACACATGTATACAGCTACATATATACTGGAAGGGAAAGAATAAGTTTTGATCTTGTTTGTTTGACAGTTTGCACTTCTAATGCTGTCCTTAAATTTCTTTTATTTGCAGGATGAACCAATTTCGGAACACAATGATGAGGTTGATGGATTGTCTCAAAAAGTAGCAGCTCTTTATGCCTGACTGACACTTTGGTCCACTTAACTATATAGAAACCTATGGTTTTAGTTATGTGCTCTGTGTCATTTTTCCCCACATTCTGTGGATCAACAGAGCTTCATAAGAATTTATATCTAAAGTCTTCACTTTGTTTCTGTTAGAAGTTGCTAGCAGGGTACCTTTCGTTGTTTTTACCATTTGTTGTACTATTGTGTTAATACCCTTATTAGAAAGAAGAAGTGCTTTCCCCTTAATGTTGAGAGGCAGAAACAGCGTCTTCAACCGTTGCTTAAACAATTAATTGCTTTGGAATATGTATAGTATGATTTGGGTGATCATTCAAGAAAGTTGATTGTAGAAAATTTCCAATATTGTATTGCTTGTTGAACTTCCCTATATTGGTTAAGAGTAATGCTAGACCCACACAACATTCTACACAAAATTCCACACAAAACAATCTGGTCCTTGATTTCGGTGGGTGTTGTGTGGGACCTATGTGTTCCCTATATGGGAGCCACTGGAATCAAGGGTCAGGATTGTTTTGTGTGAAATTTTGTGTGTGTAGTATTATTGATTGGTTAAACAGTTTCAGGTGGTGTGTTATAGCATTTTCTCGAGTCTGCACATAATATGCCCAGTCCCTTCACTGATCAATATGTACATAATAACAGGTCAAGACTGCAGATAACATTGCGACAAACCACTTATCCCAAGACTGCAAATAGAATATCCCTACTAGTGCATTTCTGAATTCAAGAATTGGCTATTCCAAGTACCCATAAACACTTTGAAATTTGTACAATCGAGAAATGTAAGCTTTTCAATTCATTATTACACATTACTCTCCAGATTATATTCCGCAAGATAATATAGGAGTACAAATTCATGTAATATTAGAAATCACCTTGCGGCTGAATTGTTTTATTTTCTTCGTGCTTTGGAGATAAAACATTGGTCTTAAGTTTCTCTTCATTCGCATTCTGGCATCTTTATGCTTTGATCCCAATCCCCCAGATTGCAGGTCAGACGTGTATATTTGTAGGTCAGAATTCCAGAAAAACAAGACTAATGGGAAACATGAAAGGATACAGGTTGTGTCTTCGTTCAGGTGCTAAGCCTGAAAGCCGTTGTAGTTTGATTTTTATGACATTCTTGAATGCAGGGTTTTAGCTCACCCTTGCTTCTATGGATGCCAATGGTTCTCTTGTTTCGGCTGATTCTCCAGTTAGTGCATTCAGTAGATGTGATGACAATTTTGGTACTCTCAAGGTTTTTCTGCCCTTAACATGTTAAGAAACTGGTGTTCTTCCAAAACCATTGGAAGATAATACTCGGCTGAAAATTAATTGTCAATCCAAAAATATTTGAGACTTTACCGGGTAAATTACAAGAAATCCATAGCACTTTCTTATCTTTCCTCTGTTTGCTCTCACCAGTAATCCCCACAAGAACACACACCATCTTTGAAGTGGTGAAAACGGTGAGAATCCCTCAAGATTATCAACCTTCCGACAATCTTTGATATGAATTTGATCGCAGTGTGACAGTCTGCGCAAATCCGTAAGTTTTTTATTACACGAATCGGTCTCCCTTCTGGTATGGTTAAAATCCCAAACGCAACCGCTAATTTTTCACTGTGATACTTGAGCATGTGTTCTTTTTCCTCCTCTTCCACATCATGTAAAACCAATTTCGTAGAAGAAACATAACCCTCCTTCTTCATTTGAAAATTCAACTCCTCTAGATAAGCATATATTCTCTGTATATCTACATGGGAAGAATCGCCAACCGTGAATGTATGAATTTTGTTTTGCACTTCGACCCAACTATACCCGGGAACTTTCCTTACACCTGTATCTCTCATTTTCAATCTCATCTTACCAACATCACCCCATCTACCTGATGCTGCATATAAGTTAGAGAGAAGAACATACATACCAGCATTATCGGGCTCCATCTCAAAAATCATCTCCGCGGCCTTTTCTCCCAATTCTGTATTTCCGTGTATTCTACTCGCACCAAGTAGAGCACCCCATGTCGCAGCATCGGGTTCAAAAGGCATGTTTTTCATTAGACTATAAGCATCATCAAGGCGCCCCGCTCTGCCCAGTAGATCAATCATACAAGTATAGTGCTTCGAGTTTGCAGTTATGCCGTAATCTTGAATCATAGAATCAAAATATTCTCTCCCTCTCTCTACCAAGCCAGTGTGACTACATGCAGACAAAACACCAACCTGAATTAAACAAAACCATAGTTAAAACAAATCAACATGAACACCATAGAATGAAGAAAAGATACGAGCATACAAAGAGATGATTGAGGAAGGAAGCAATATGTTCCTCCTGTTGTAAAATTATTCTCATTGACAATATGTAGATCTATGCTAAATAAACAAATATGCCTTAATCTTGTCTGATTTTCTTGTTTACCCAAGACATTGAGCAATAAGGCTCCATAGGCAACATACTTTTGATGTTTAATCCAACTAGCAGCATTCTTAAAGTGACCCTGAATTTTTTAAAATTATGTTCGAGACCATCCTGCTTTATCAAATTAAAAATTATAACAAACGCTGTACCACACCCGAGAAGAATCCACACCAGTTGGGATGCGGGTGTGGATCCACTGCGGATTCTTCTGCCTTTTACAAGAATTTTGTACTTCTTGTATTGCATCCATGTGATGTAAATGAAAAATATAAATAAAAAATCAACTATTACCATGGTGACCTCATCGGGTCTGATACCCACTATCTTCATTGACTCAAAAATTTTAAGAGCCTCTATGCCAAAACCGTGCCTTGCATAACCATAAATCATTGTGTTCCACGAGACAACATCCTTCTCTGCATTTCCCTCAAATACATTGTACGCTTCATCTATGCTTCCACACTTGCAGTACATTGCTAGAAGTGCGTTCCCCACATAGCACCCAGACTCAAATCCTCCTTTAAAAAGCAAACCGTGTATTTGTTTTCCCAACTCCATTGCAGCAATATCACCACAAGTGCTTAATACACAAGTAAATGTAGACCTATTCAACTTTTCCCCATCTCTCTTCATCTCTATAAATATACGTAAAGCCTCTTCGCTATTACCACTTTGAGCATACCCAGCAATAATGGCCGCCCAAGAGATGCAATCTCGCCGAGGCATCCTATCAAACAAGTACCTAGCTTGGGAAATATCCCCACTCTGGGCATAACCGGTAATCATTGTATTCCAAGAACTAACATTTTGAGAAGGCATTGCTTCAAACAATTCCCTTGCCATGTCCATCCTCTTACATTGTGAGTACCCTGCAATCATTGTTGTCAAATCGTGAGATTCATCCGTTTCAAAATTACTATTTATATTGCATACATACAAAAACACAAGTAAAGTGCTTCAAATGTACTCAAGTGTAAACAAATATGAACGCCTTGAAAGTTTTCTATTTAAAGTTTCAAAGTTCAAAATTACATATTGTGAATCATAATATAACGTTATAGCACACAGTAATATGAAACTCGAATCGTCTTGTGAATCGACCGATTCAAACAACCATACCTGCAATCATTGCATTCCAAGAAACCGAGTTCTTTTCTGGCATTTGATCAAATATTTTTCTAGCTTCATCCAGCATACCATTTTGCACATACCCAGAAACCATTGCTGTCCACGCAAACACATCCTGAATAGGAGATTCATCAAACAATCTCTGTGCTTCCGACAATTCCCCGTTCTGGGCATAACCCGAAACCATAGTGTTCCATGAAACTTCATCCCTTACCGGCATTCTATCAAAAAGTCGCCTTGCCTCATTCAACCTCTTCTTCCTCAAATACCCACCAATCATGCAGTTCCAAGAAACCACTTGCCAATCTGATTTCGATTCGAATAATCTACTGGCATCTTCTATGCGCCCATTCTGTACATACGCAGCTAAAAGCCCATTCCATGAGATATAATTCTTGTTGGGCATCTCATCAAAAATCATCCTAGCTTCATTGACATACCCATTTTGGGCGTAACCCGACAACATAGCATTCCACGAAACAATATCCCTTTCGGGCATTTGATCAAACAATAACCTGGCAGCACCAAGATTTTGATTCCGAATGCACCCACTAATCATCACATTCCAGGAAACCAAGTCTCGTTCAGGCATTTTGTCAAACATCTGTCGAGCAAGATCGAACCTTTGGTTAGACAAGTACCCAGAAATCATAGCATTCCAAGAAACAGAACTTCGACGGGGCATGTTGTTGAATAGACGTAACGCAGACTCGCATTGGCCGTTGCGCATGTGATTGGTGATTGTGATGTTCCATTTCACTATGTCAAACTCTGCAATCGAAGAAGATGATGATGTATTCTTTGGTTGATCTTTAACCGCTGCGTTGGTGGGTCGGCGAGGTGGTTTGGGGATTGTATTGATTGTTGTTGTTTGGATATTGTGAATGGGTTCAGTTTGTATTTGTAGAGAGAGAATGCTGGGGCTGTGCAGCTGCCTGAATCGATTGCTGAAGCGCATGGCATGAGTGAGCAGAGCTCACTTCACTTGGACGTTAAACTTTGAAAAAAAAAAAACAAAAAAAAAACAAACTTGTGGTTTTGGCGGCTCCTATTAACAAAGGTAAAAACATACTACGAGTACTAACTACTAACTAACAAGTGCCCCGTTACGTTTCAGTTTAGCTAAAAAAAAAACAAAAGAAGTGCCCGTTTGCGTTTGGGATTCACGTTCGGAGTCCCATCGTATTGGATTTAGATATATATCTACTATACTATAAAAACGAATAAGTTAGCATGTCAAAAAATATGAACTTACTAAATAAGCTAACACGTCAAAAAATATGAACTTCCTATTTTACTCTTACTGATCTGTACAATGACTCACGTGGCTAAGATTTGTCACTCTTGCTTTCTAAACAAATATATAGCTCAATCAGGCTTTCCCGGTCATTTTACCCTTCGCGCTTGCCTGTTAAATAGACACTATGCAGCCTTTCGTGTCTCCACGTATTGGTTTGCGCCGCTCTCTCTCTCTCTTTGTTGTTCTCACGCAGCCTTTCGTGTCTCCACGTATTGCTTTGCGCCGCGCTCTCTCTCTCTCTCTCTCTCTCTTTGTTGTTCTCAGCGTTGTTCAACTGGTGTCACGACCCATCCCGCTAATGTGCGGAAACAGGACACGTGGCACGCCACCAAGGCTCAACAACAACTATACGCACCGGAAAAGAACTTTAAAACAATCTTGAGTATATAAAACTTTGAAAACATTACCCTCCGAGTTGTAAAATCTGTATAAAATTGAAAACGTAATTATACTTCAAAGCGAATGATTTTATGTTGAAAGGGGTCCCAAAGGCACCCTAAGAACCAATCAAAACCCTTTTAAAATTTCCGGAAGGGGTAGTAAAAGATTTCTGGCAGGGGGTATTTCGACCGGTCGAACGGCCCCCTTCGACTGGTCGAATGACCCTTTAGCAGAATCCTGCCTAAAGTTGCAGAATTTGCTTAAGGCGTCAAACAACCACCACCAAAACCAATACTCCAAACACACTTACATTAATCCAAACGTCACAAGCTATAACAAGCTTTCAAAAACAAAGTTTAATCTCACTAATCCATGAAAAGAAACAATAGCGGAACAAGCTAAGGCTTGTTTGGTTCGATTCACAAAACTCTAACCACATTCCTTCAAAATCCGAATTTGACAAGTTAAGTTTACAAAACACGAACTTAAGAGTTCGGACGAATTCAAAACTAACTATAAGAAGTTTTCTTACATAATACAACATTTCCCAAAATCCTTCCAAGGTACTCAATTCAAACAAATTATGATCCTACCTCCAATTCCATTCTTCCAACATTGGGAAGGAAATCAAAACATAAACAAAAGGCGATCCCCGGCATTCCCCCGGCCTCACCCTTCACGCTTCTCCTTTCTTTCTTCAAACCTGCAATGGAGTAAATCTCCATTGCTCAGCTATATGCTGAGTGCACAATTTCTAACATATGCATATATGACAAATAATGCTTTAATCTCATCATAACACATAACTATTGGTCTCTAGGGAATAAGTGCACATTCACCGATCCAAAGTCTTAAGACTCAACCATGACCCATGCCCCTTCGACATGTCACGTTAATGCCTTTCTCGGCAAGTGATTGTCATCACTACTAATCCTCCCCATTCTCGAGAGGACGTCTCACGGTGAATTAACACAAATCCCCCTTTAACCTGTTTGTGATGAAAATATTCAGCCAATATAAGTTTGACACGCAGGATGTGATGTGGCAAGATAATTGGTGGAAATTGATTGACAAGAAAACCGTTAATATGCAGTTGAAGTTAATTCATCTTTGTTAATAGAAGACACGTGTTGAACGTCATGGGATAACTGAAGGACAGTTGTCAGTGTGAGGGAATGCCACGGATAAAGGCAGTTATCAGTTTGAAAATAGGAGGGAACATTCGAATTGAGTTACTGAGGCCTCGATGTCTATAAATAGAAGGATTGTGCTCCTTTGTAAGGATCTTTTCGATCAAACATCAACATATATCTCTCAATACATCTATTGTATTGTTATCTAGGTACTTAGAATTAGGAGTAGAACACCTTCGAAGTCATCTTCAAGGTTAGATTGTAGTTACTTTAATTTAATACAAGTAGTTTGTTACTTTTAGTTACTTTACTGTTTCCATTTAGGAGTAGATTTTAATTTAATCAGTTCGAAGTTCTTCAGTTAGTTACATCTTTACACAATTAAAGTCCTGTTCAAGGCATCGAACGTCACCACAATTCCCTGGTGAGGCGCAGTTTGGATAATCACTCACACACATTGGCAATTTGCTTGCCTGGCACGCCCGCACACACTTATAAATTTTCCAACCAAACATTTTTGGCACGCCCGGTGGGACCCTAGTGTCAAAGGATGGCAAACAGAAACCTTCGAAGTAATAGGTCTGTTGATAATGCCAATGTTGGTGTTAATATTGCTGAGATTGGTGGTTCTTCACACCAAGATCCTCAGAATAGCAATACTGGAAATCATACAACCAATGAAAACCCAGAAGTGGGAGTTGAAAATTTAAGTTCGACTCAAAATAATGGGAATGTTGATTCAGAGAATCAACATGATTTGGTGAGTCAATTAACACCAATATTTGATCACTTGGGAAATATGCTTCAGAATGTTAATGTTCTGATTACTTCCCTTAACAATAGTTTACCACAATTTGCACCAACAATGGTGTCAAGTGGGATTCCTTCTACGATTCGACAGAATGAAAGGGGTTATAGACATGGCTTATTTCAGCCAAATTCTATTAATCATATAAATGGGCCTTCTATCAGGCCTAATTCCCAAGAAAGTTTTTATATGTCTGTCCCTAATAATACATTCCCAGTATTCGAAGGGACCCAAGGAAATCATGTGAATGGCCAAGATCATGGTCATAGAACAATAAATATTGAAGAACCAAGGCCTAGAGAAAACATGATAGGTCAAAATAGGAGAGTAAATAATAATCCTATGTTCGAACCAGACCTTACTGGGATAGGAATGGGTCGAAGGAATGAAAATATTAGAAGGATAGATAATAATCCTCAACCACCACCAATACCACCAATAAATCACCTTTTTGGCCAACAAGGTCATCAACAACCATTTAATATGGTTGATAGGAATGATATGATTAATTTAATCCATGAGATTTGTGGACCTATGGCTCGGGGGGTACAAACTCCAGTTTATAGGAAGCCTTATCCTGATTGGGTTGATAGGATTGAATTCCCAAGGGGATTTAAATTTCCTACTTTTGCTATGTTTGCAGGGGATGGAAGTCAATCCACAGTTGAACATATAGCAAAATTCGTCAGTCAGTGTGCTAATGCAGGAAATAACGAATATCTTAGACTTCGTTTGTTTCCTAGTTCATTAACAGATACTGCATTTGCTTGGTTTACTAATCTAGCCCCTAATTCGATTTATAGTTGGGCTCAGATGGAAGAATCTTTTCATACTCAGTTTTTCCAGACAGAACCAGAAGTATCAATGGCTGATTTAGCCAGATTATGTCAAAAGTCTGATGAAAAGGCAACTCAATTCATAAATAGGTTTAAAAGGGCTAGAACAAAATGTAAAATCATGTTACCTGAATCTGAATTTGTTAAATTGGCTCAAAATGGTCTCGAATTTAGACTCAGAAAGAAATTCGATGCTTTGGAATTTAGAGATCTTGTTGAATTGACAGCTCGAGTCTCTAGATACGAAGCTTTATTGGAAGAAGAAAATGAAAGAAATGCTTCTTCAATAAAAACATATTATAAGGATCCTAATTATGAGATAGATGCTGCAGAAATAATAGGCAAAGAGCCTTTTACATGTAAGAGTCTTGTAAAGAAAAATGTTTCTGCTGAAGTATATAAATCAAAAGGAACTTTTAAGAAGTATTCATTCGATGTTTATAGATTGGATGAAATATTTGATCACCTGTTAGAAGGAAAAATTATTAAATTGTCTGATGGGACAAAATTACCTTCGAATGATGAATTAAAAGATAGGAAATATTACAAATGGCATAGTTCTGGGACTCATTCGACTAATAATTGTACTGTTTTTCGAGACAGGATTCAGGATTTGATCAAGAAAGGGAAATTGAAATTCCCTGAAAAACAAATGGGGATTGATGAAGATCCATTCCCAGCAGTACATGAGGTGTCAATCAATGTTCATGACATTTCCTTCGAAGATATGGTCCAAGAAAGAGAAAGTGCAAAATCAGAAGACCATATGAAAAGAATCGAAGAAATAACAGGGAAAAAACCTGATGTATCGGTTTTCAACCATGAATATGCAAAGAATTTATGCAGTGGTTGTGGAAAAAGATATGCTGAAATCTATGATGAAAGGGTTGGAATCAAAGCAGGCAGGAAGAACAAACAGTCTTTGTTCGAACAAAAGAAACCAAGCACTTTTGGTGGACCTCCTTTCCAACCAATCATGAATGTTGAGAGAGGACAGTTTAGAGGACCAATTTATCAAGCTTCAACATATTCTGGACCTATGACAGCAAGGTATGTATCAAAACCAGTGGCTCCTTTTAAAGCTAATTTTTCAAGAAATTTTCATTTTGGTAGTCATGGTCGACCATCGAGGAACATGCAATATGTGAGACCAGGGTTCCTTCATACACCAAAGAAATATTATGGGGAGCAGAGAGAAAGGCAGATTCAGTCCATATCATCGAAAGTGGTACCAGTACATGTGGTGCAGGCTGAGAAAAATATGAAAATAGTAGAGAAATCACCAAAAGATGGTGAAACATCACAATCAGGTGAGTCTATATTGGTACCAGGAGTGCCAAATTGGTTTGTTTTGCAAGATGATAGGGTAAAAAATATGATCGAACAGCAAGGCCTTCAAAACAAAAATAGGATGGTTAAACCTCCTCATGTTGAAAAAAATACATGGCATGTACTTCAACATCCCAAGGGAAAAAACCAGAACATGGTCCCTATGATAAATAGGACTCAACAGAGAAGATTGCAAAGGAAGTTTACCATGTGGAAGGAATTTTCTAATATGCAAAATAGAAACCAGGAATTAGGAAAGGAAATGAAGAAAGAGTTCAGTGATGATTCAAAGCCTAATCCTAGGTTCGATCGAAATTCAAAAGGTGATACTGACACTATGTCTGAGGAAAGTATTATTAAAGCCAAAGTATTGGAATTAGAAAAGGCAATGAGTATTGAAGATGAAAGTGAAGCAATGATAATGGTGAAATCTCAAGATTTGGGAGATGCTGAAATGAAACCAGAAAATGAGATGATAAATAATGAGAATATGCTCATTCAATTTGGTACATTTCCTGAACAAATGGAAGTTAACACTGCTACATTTATGTTGCCAAAAATTTTTGAGGCAACAGAGGATCAACAGTTAGTTGAAGAAATGGAAGTAGAAGCATTTACTGAGGATGTTTCTGAGGTAGATCTTCCTGAGTTTACTTTTAATGATTGTAATCTTGTTTATTCATTCGAAGAGTCATCCACAGAAATGACTAGACACCTTAAACCATTATACATAAAGGCTTGTTTAAATGGTGTTCTTTTAAACAAGATATTGGTTGATAATGGTGCTGCTGTCAACATTATTCCTCAGAATACTTTGAAAAAGATCAATAAACAAAATGCAAAATTGATAAAAACCCATATTATGATTTCAGGATTTACTGGTGATAAGAAAAATACCAAAGGTGTAATACCTATTGAAACCATAGTAGGTTCGAATAAATCTAAAACTGCTTTCTTTGTGGTGGATGCAAATCCTAATTATCATGCTTTATTAGGAAGAGATTGGATTCATGCTAATAAATGTGTTCCTTCTTCAATGCATAAGAAATTGTTGCTAGTGAAGGAAAACTATGAAATTGAAACAGTGAAGGCTGATGTCCAGCCTTTTCATGCAAGTTCTAATTGTGTCGAAGCTCAATTGTATCAAGAGGATGTCAGGCCAATTGACCTAAAAGAGTCAGAAGACGAATCCTCAGAAGAAAATTGGGACATTTTGGCTGAAATGCCATTTGGTTCTTTGGAACCATTGGGTGATGACAAGATAATATGATGACTCATACATCTATGGCAATGAAAGATGTGGAAGAGACCATTCAACTGGTCTTGCAAAAGTTAATGATAACAGATTTAGAGTCAAAAATTGAAAAAGATTCGACCATAAATTGGTCAGATTATGTTTTTGAAGAAGATTCACAAGAATTAAAAATTGGTGGCAGAAAAGAATTATCTGTATTACTAGAAAATTCAATACAGGAAGTATCACAAGATCCTCTTTTAGAAGTAAATTTAGGATCCGATCAACAAAAGAGAGTTACTTACTTAAGTTCCAAACTTGGAAAGGAAGACCAATATAAATTGGTCGAATTGTTAAAAGAATTTCAAGATTGTTTCGCTTGGGATTATGATGAATTGCCAGGGCTCGAAAGAAGTCTAGTAGAACACAAATTGCCTATCAAAGCTGGCTACAAACCAGTGAAACAACAACCTCGAAGGATGACTCCAGAAGTTACTCTGAAGGTTAAGGAAGAGATTGAAAGATTGCTTAAAGCAGGATTCATTAGGACTGCCAGGTATGTTGAATGGTTATCAAATGTTGTTCCAGTAATGAAGAAAAAATGGTAAATTATGAGTTTGTATTGATTATAGAAACCTTAATTTAGCTACACCTAAGGATGAATATCCTATGCCAATAGTTGATTTATTAATTGATAAATCTGCTGGAAGTACTATAATGTCCATGATGGATGGTCATTCAGGATATAATCAAATATCTATTGCCGAAGAAGACATTCATAAAACTGCATTTAGATGTCCAGGTAGTATAGGTACCTTCGAGTGGGTACAAATGCCTTTTGGTTTAAAAAATGCAGGGGCTACTTATCAAAGAGCCATGAATGCTATTTTCCATGACATGATTGGAACATTTTTAGAATGTTATATTGATGATATAATTGTTAAATCAAAAACATTCGATGATCATCTTATTCATATGAAATCATCATTTGAGAGAATGAGATTTTTTAAACTTAAGTTAAATCCATTAAAATGTGCATTTGGAGTTAGCACTGGAAATTTTCTGGGATATTTGGTACATGAAAAGGGAATTCAAGTGGATAAGAATAAGGCACAAGCAATCATTCGAAGTAAACCTCCTTCAACCAAAAAAGAATTGCAAAGATTCTTAGGACAAATCAATTTTATTCGAAGATTTATTTCCAATACTGCTGGAAAAACTTTGATTTTTTCTCCCTTTTTGAAATTGAAGGATCATGAAGAATTGAAGTGGGAAGATAAACATCAGATTGCCTTTCAAGCCTTGAAGGATTATTTGGTGAAACCACCAGTGTTAATGCCTCCAAGAAAAGATAGGCCTATGAAGTGATATATCTCAGCATCAGAAGCATCGATTGGGGTTTTGTTAGCCCAAGATAATGATGATAAGAAAGAACAAGCTGTGTATTACCTTAGTAGGTTTTTAAATTCCGTTGAATGCAAATATTCCTTTATAGAAAAGTTATGTTTGTCTTTGTATTTTGCAGTTATGAAATTAAGATATTATCTTCTTCCCACTGAAGTGTATGTGATTGCTAAGTTTGATTTGATTAAGTATATGTTGACTCGACCTATTCTAAGAAATCGAATTGGTAAATGGATTCTGGCCTTGTCAGAATTTTGTTTATTTTATGTGCCACAAAAAGCAGTAAAAGGTCAGGCTTTGGCAGATTTTTTGGCTGATCATCCAAATTGCCTTGAAACAGAAGGGAATTATGAAATTGGACAAATAATTATTAGTCCATGGAAATTATGGTTCGATGGTTCAAAAACTGAATTTGCTGCAGGTATTGGTTTTGTTATTGAATCACCTGAGAAGATTAAGACTAAATATGGTTTTAAATTAGATTCAAATCAGTGTACCAATAATCAAGTTGAATATGAAGCTCTTATCATGGGTCTTGAAACTTTGATAGATCTTAAAGCTACATTTGTAGATGTGTTTGGAGATTCCCAGTTAGTCATAAATCATATGAATGGGACTTATAAATGTATGAGTAATACATTGAAAATATATTATGACACTACAATGGATTTATTATCCAAATTTGATAATGTGAATTTGTTGCATATTCCTAGAAGTTTTAATGAAGAAGCCAATGATGTAGCTCAAAAGGCATCTGGATTTAAAACAAATAATGAGGATGTTGAAATGGAGCAAGTGACTTATAGGAAATTATTACCAATATTGGTAAATAGATTATCTTTTGTTGATATATTAAATATAGAAACCCATGATGATTGGAGAAAGCCTATCATAGAATATCTCTCAGGATACAATGAAAAGCTTGATCGAGGTATAAGGCTTAAATCTGTCAATTATATCTTATATAGTGGGAAATTATTTAAAAGAGGAAGTGATGGGTTATTACTAGAATGTTTAAGCAACCTCGAAGGATTAGAAGCTATAGCTCAAATTCATGAAGGATTATGTGGAGCTCATCAATCTGGAGTTAAGATGAGATGGTTACTTCGAAGACACAACATTTATTGGCCATCTATTTTGAAAGATTGTATTGAGTTTGCCAAAAGATGTCAAGAGTGTCAGAAACATGGTCCTTTAAAGCATTTACCAACTGTTGATCTTCAGTGTGTGGTAAAACCTTGGCCTTTTAGAGGATGGGCTATAGATGTAATAGGAAAGATCAATCCTCCTTCATCAAAAGGTCATGGATTTATTATTTTGGCCACAGATTATTTTACTAAATGGGTAGAAGCAGAACCTATGCAAACTGTAACCCAATCAATGGTTGTAAAGTTTTTAGAAAATATAGTGTATAGATTTGGTATTCCTCAAACTTTTGTATCTGATAATGCCTCTATATTCGAAGGGGATGTGGTTGTCTTTGCAAATAAGTTAGGAATTACAATGTCAAAATCAACCCCATATTATGCTCAATCAAATGGACAGGCTGAAGCCACCAACAAAGTCATAAAAGAAAATATGGCTAAAATCATAAAGAATAATCCAAGAATATGGCATGAAGTTTTGCCAGAAGTTTTATGGGCATATAGGACTTCGAAACGAACAAGTACAGGTGTATCTCCTTATGCCTTGACTTTTGGACATGAGGCAGTTTTACCTATTGAAATAAAGATTAATTCTCTTCTAGTGATGAAGCAGAATCAGTTATCTTTAGATGATTATCAAACATCCATGGCTATTGAGTTAGAGAATATTGATGAAGAGAGAATCAAAGCTCTCAATAATATTTTGATACAAAAAAGAATAGCATCAAAGGCATATAATAAAAAAGTACAACCAAGAACCTTTGATGAAGGAGATTTGGTTTGGAAGACCATTTTACCTATTGGATCTAAGGATTCAAAGTTTGGGAAATGGTCACCTAAATGGGAAGGACCTTTCCAAGTTAATCAGGTTTTTAAAGGTGGATTCTATCATTTGAAAAATATGAATGGATATGTTCATTTAAGGAAAATCAATGGTAAATTTCTCAAGCAATATTATCCCACTATTTGGGAGGCAAGAAATTTAGAATAAAGCATTCGAAGCAAGAACATATATTTCATAGAAAGGTAAATACAAAAACCAACTATTGGTAAATTACAAAATTTACATTGGTATAAATAATTTATACTAACTTTCTTATGAATTGGGCTTTTAACCTAAAGTTATCCCAAGATCTGGTGTACAGTTTTGATTGACTAAGGATGAACTTCTGCCTTGAGATAGATTCTTGAGTCTTTAAAGGCTTTGATTCAAATTCTGTCTTCAAAACTAGAAGCTTTGCTTCAACACCTTGTTGTTTGATCTTCAGATTTGCCAATTCAGTTTCTGCAATCATAAGATCCTTTTTTAGTTGATTCACTTTGGCAGATGCTTTTTCAATTGATATGTTGTTTCCTTCAAATTCTGTCAAAGTTCGATCCATCTCAAGAGTTTTCTCTGATGTATACTCCATGTCAATTTCTAATTTTTCTCTTTCTTCGATAACTTTTTCCAACAAAAAGCAATTGAAATCAAAAGTTGACATGATTGCAGAAATTGTTTCTTTGTCTGGAACAGAAATGTTAGAGCTTTCCAACATAAATTGGCATAAGACTTTCATAGCTCTTTGCACTTCCTTGTCTTCAAAAACCTCAAAAGAAACTTGACTAAAAAGCCTCAAGGTAGCAAGAGCAGCCACCGGATCTATTGAAGGAGATTTTGGTTTGCTTCGACCTGTCATTCGATGAAAGAATTCTTGAACATTGGTCGAAGCGACATCTTCCATCTTCAAAACAAATTTCAAATTTTTCTTAAAATCTTTGACTTCTTCAGGAGTCAAGTTAGGAGGAAGAGATAGATGAAATTCTTCAGAGCTTGATACCCTTGAGGTAGCTTGAGGTCTAAATGAAGTGGAAGTAGGAGCAGCTTTAGGATCAGGGCTTGCACTTGGCTTCGAAGAGCTAGCCTTAGTTTTAGGAACAGATTCAACCTGTTCAACAAAAAGTTGGGAATTTAGTTCAGAATTTATTTTTTGAAAAGCAACCAGGAATCAAAGGATTTTTGAGAGGATTTTGAATGTCTTACCATTGGTTGGAATTCAAGTAATGGAGTATGAGTGTACAAAGAAGGAGATTTTGGAATCTCTGGGATCTTTGGACTCTGAGCTTTTGTTTCTGGAATTGATGATGTTGTTTTAAGCTCAGGATGGGGTGCTACCTTCGAAATAGGAATTGCTGAGATAGGTACTGTTTTAGTGATCTCTGTTCTGGCAGGAGGATCATTGGTTTTTCTGGCCTTCTTTTTCCTGTAAACAAGTGAAGAGATTGGACTGGTGTCTTTTTCTTCTTCAGAATCAGCATGCTCAGAGGCTATAGGAGAACTTTCTGGTGATAGGACTAGTTTCCTCTTTGGTTTAGGAGATGATTGAACAGGAGCTTTTGAAGTTTTTGAGGAAACTTGAATGCTTGGTTTAGCTTTTGAAGCTCTGGTTATTGGTGAAGAGCTTTCTCCAGCTGTTTTCCCTATGTTTTGAAATTCAAATAGTCATCAGTCAAAGTTTCTTTCATCATCATTTTGAGAAAGGATTTGATAAGAATTATGATTACCTGTTTGATTCATCGAATCAATGTATCTCAAAAGATGGCATTTGTCCATCTCTACTGACATTAAATTTTCCCACCAGCTCGAAAAGGCAGGAGTACAAGTAGTATACACTGGTAAAGAAGTAAACTCCAAGTTGCTGACTTTATTTTGATAAGCTGTTAATGCGGCAGTTATCACAGATTCTGGCACCTTCGAGTGAGTTTTATAGGCCATGAGTATATTGGCCTGACTTCTGATTGGGAAAGGAATTGACTGAGTAAGTCCAAATTGCCTTGAAAATTGATTGGGAAGGTAAAGTTTACCCTGAGATTTGAAGCTAAGAATGTTCCCAAAGAATAAGTCTCTACTAATTAGAAAGCTTCCCCATGCAGCTTTTAATTCGAGAGCATTTGCTGCTATATCCAAAATTTGACAAAGCCAATGGGGAGAAAGAGGAGTTTTATCTTCAGAATTGTAAAGGATTTCGAATGGTTGGAATAGCTTGTTTGATCTTATTTCAGGAAGATTGAAAAAGAGAGAGAGGCATTCTTTGAAAGTTTTATCAGTACTTGGCAATAAAGCAAAAAAGATCCCATGGGCCACAGTATTAGATAGGGGTCCTAGGTTATGAATTTCTGGGAAGTAAGCATACAACCATAATTGTAAAATCCAAAAAGGACCACCTTGGGTGAGAATGAAAGGATCAAAGCATAAATCAGAAAAAGATCTGTAGAGAGATCCTAGAACAAAAGGTGCTAAGGCTAACCTTCGACCGGCAGCCAGAGCTTTGGCAATGTTAGAATATTCGAGGACAACTCTCTGAGAAGAGGTACAAAATAGATGCTTCGAAAGCCAGTACAGAAGAAAGTAGTAATATTCTTTATCAGTCACTGCTCCTGATGTTTTTCTGTGAGCAGTTAAGAAGTTGGTGTATCCTAATGATTTTGAGTCAGTGTTAATTGAAGGACTGTCAGACTCAGCCATATAGGGATGAACATCTTCCCCGTGAGATAAAAACCCTAATAAATGACAAATATCTAGAATAGTTGGACCTATTGGACCAAATCGAAGTTGAAAGTGATTAAAAATAGGGTTCCAAAAACAGAGAGCTGCGGCTATTAAATTAGGACTGGATTCGATGGGAAATTTTGAAAGATTGATAGCATGGTAAACCCCCGTAGTGATCAAAATTTCTCTTCTATTCTCTAAAATTCTATCTACCCATTCAGGCCAATCCTTTGCAGGTTTAGGCCAGTGCCTGAATTTCCAGTCATATCTGGGATTTGGGAGTTCTCGTTGGTAAGTCAGACGTTGTTCCCCTAATCTAGGGTAATAGACATGGAGTCTCAAATTTGGAATGCTTAGGCAGGGACCTACAGCAATTGAAGATTCTTGGTTGGGAAGAGTAATGGGAACAAGAATTTCGTGAACCAGAGAAGTTTCTTGCCCACTCGAATAGCGATCTTGCTCATCTTTTATGATCTTTCCGAAATCATCGCAAATCTTTTGAAGTTGGGTATTATCATCAGATTTTGTCATTCTTTGGATTACGAAGAGGTAAACAAGAAAGAAAAGCAGAGGTGCGAGATGAATAGATTAGGGCAAAGCAAATTGGTGAAGTCAGAAGGTTTATTTTCTTTTTGTGTTTATCTATTTATAATCTTTGATGAATCCTTGGTGACGATTGGAAAAAGTTGCATTTATTGAAAAGTAGCCGTTAGATTCGGTTAACCTTCTTTGGACCGTTATTTCAAAGATAAAAGACATGTTGGTTCAGAATGAACTAATCTATTTGAAGGAATGAGAATGTCTCATTGTTCACTACATTAAAAAGAAAGTGTAGTTACAATTCAAAGACATAGTTGATAAAAGTGGGGAAACCCATAAGTAACTAAGTTATGAAACATGGCCCAATAATAGGCAAAATACTCTGCCTCTAGTTCTATCTCGAAACATAAGTTTCTGGTTTCTAATGCCAGTTTGTCTTCACTTCGAAGGGTAATGTAAGCTTCCTTGAGTTGTTCTTCATATTGGTTTAACTGAAAATTGATCTTGAATAGAGCTTTGCGGAGACTTCGAAGTTCTTTGGCTAATGGAGATTTGCCTCGAGGAGAAACACCAACAACTTTGGCTTCATCTTTGAGATATGCAATTCGACTTTCGAGATCAGGCTTCGAATAATGAGAAATGATGCTTTCTTCATCAGAGCTTCCACAACCATAAATGTACTTCTCTTTGAATTCTAGGACTTCATCAAGGAGTGCTTTGGGAGTTTCTTTGAGTTTTTCATAGAGATCTAAAAGATAATTTAGATGATGGATACTTTCTTGGTGATGAGAATACCATCTCATGTGGGAAGCCAAAGTTCGAAGGGTAAAATCTATTTGAGTTCGAACAAGTGTGGATATATTCCATTCATGACATAAGACATGACAGCTCCATTCAAAATTGATTCGAGCCCTTGAATTTTGCAGAATAGAAAATGGAAGATGAGAAAAAGCAACTAATAGCCTTTGAGCTTGAACGATCAAGCATGGGGAAGGTGATGTAATAGATGGAGTATGCTCGAATGTAGGACCATATCTACACAATTGGTCTAGCTTTAAAAAAGGATCATTAATGTCCTCAGTAGGATCTATTACTTGAACTTTGGTATCAGGAAAGCCTAATACAGAATGATCAAAGAGAAGTACTTTCTCTTCATAATCTTTTTCAAAAAGTTTGCATTTTGAAAGGAAGGCTGAGGAGTAATGTTCATTGGAAAAATTTTCATGAGATGTCCTTACATATGTATGAATAGGAGGTCTGCCTTGAGGAACTAAGATATTACCTCTCTGGAATCTTTCACCAGGAGGACTGGTTGAAGAGATCAGCCAGGCATTCAATAAATTTTGTTCTCGAGAAAGATGATTCGAAAATGGATAATATGGTTTTATTGTTCTACTTCGAATAATACCTTCAGTTTCAAGATACTCGAAGCTTGGATGAACAACTGAAGGTACTGTGATTGGAGTTTCGAGTTTCATTCCCTTGTAATATCCTACACCTTCACCATGGGAAATATGTTGTTCCCAAGCAGGAGGAAATGTTTGATTATTATAGATTGATTTGGAAGAAGTCGAAGATGAATTTTGCCTTGATGAAACACTTGGTTTGTTCAACATTTTATGCCATTTTCCCCATTTCGAGTAAGTAAAAGGTTCGGGAGGAGTTTCAAGAGGATCCCAATTTGTTCGAAGAGGAATATCAGGGCGTTTGGTTAACAACATCACTTCTTCGGGAAGATCAATAGGAAAGCTATCGCTAACATTGAAGGAAGATTGAGAAGAAGACATGATCAAGGATCAAGCAAAAGCGATGGTTTGGAATGGATTGAGGAAGATGATTATGAAATTTAAAGTACTGCATAAGGTAGTAACTGCCCAATATGGTTTGACCACGATCACCATTATCTTTTTTAAACAAAAAGGAAAATGGCGCGGGGGGTAATGTTTGTGATGAAAATATTCAGCCAATATAAGTTTGACACGCAGGATGTGATGTGGCAAGATAATTGGTGGAAATTGATTGACAAGAAAACCGTTAATATGCAGTTGAAGTTAATTCATCTTTGTTAATAGAAGACACGTGTTGAACGTCATGGGATAACTGAAGGACAGTTGTCAGTGTGAGGGAATGCCACGGATAAAGGCAGTTATCAGTTTGAAAATAGGAGGGAACATTCGAATTGAGTTACTGAGGCCTCGATGTCTATAAATAGAAGGATTGTGCTCCTTTGTAAGGATCTTTTCGATCAAACATCAACATATATCTCTCAATACATCTATTGTATTGTTATCTAGGTACTTAGAATTAGGAGTAGAACACCTTCGAAGGCATCTTCAAGGTTAGATTGTAGTTACTTTAATTTAATACAAGTAGTTTGTTACTTTTAGTTACTTTACTGTTTCCATTTAGGAGTAGATTTTAATTTAATCAGTTCGAAGTTCTTCAGTTAGTTACATCTTTACACAATTAAAGTCCTGTTCAAGGCATCGAACGTCACCACAATTCCCTGGTGAGGCGCAGTTTGGATAATCACTCACACACATTGGCAATTTGCTTGCCTGGCACGCCCGCACACACTTATAAATTTTCCAACCAAACATAACCCACATAGGCACGTAAACATGCTCAACTAGCAAATCATCACATACACGTGCTCGCATAAAATTTGATATGCTTTCTATATTCAAGCGCGTGCATAATTAATGGGCCTAAGATTAACACATGGATTTTGCCCGGATCTCAATTTCGTCGCCGAAATATAAAACATGTATTTCACCTATATAACATAGGCTAGAAATTCATACCTCGAGCTATCGTCGTATAACTTTGAGGGAACGACTAGAAGCCCGATTAAACGCCAAATCTCCGATCCTACGCAAACCTACAAGTTTACACGTGTTTTCCCTAAATTCCTAGATTTAGAAATTTATAAAAACTTAGCCAAACATGGCCTAAAGACTATCAAAACGTAGCCCTTACCTTGGGGAGTTCAAATATGAATTTTGGTTGAAAACAGACGGACGAAAGGTCACCGATCGTCGTCGCAAAGTCCGTGGCAATAATCTCCATTTTCTCTCTCATCTTTAACGATATTTTTAGAAGTTTACAACTAATTGAATTTCCCACCCTTGCTATTTATAGACAAACTTTCCAGAAATCGCGTTTACCATCCCGCGAGTTCTCAAAACTCCTCATTAAGTCTTGAAACGTCGCGCACGCCCATTTTATAACTTTACGGGTGAAAACTATAAATTACAAAAGTTTTCGACTAAGTCTCGTTTGGGTCCAAAATTACGTCCGAAAACTAAATTCTGTGGAATCTCTACACAACCTACCTTTTAAGCAACGTATCACTCACGTTCTCACCACAGTGTTCAAACGATCTAAAACTAGATCAAAACTATCAGAAATTATACTACACAGGTATAATTACTATTTACGAAAATACCAGATAAGTCAAATAACATTTAAATCACATAAATGTCATTTAACTATGCCAATGCAACATGATTTTTCATGTTCTTGTGTCCTCTCTTGACACTTTCCAGACTACCTTTAAGGCCAAATACTGGGTTCTCAAAAGACACCCTCCAACAACTAGTGAGTCATCACTCACTTCACACACGTAAATTAACACAACCGTAAGCATGATATGCATGCTAAAATGATATAAATAAATACCGCAGGAGCGGGTATGACAACTGGGTCCTCTCTCCTTATATTTGCGCCGCTTCAAAAACTGCGGCCTTCAAGTGGGTCTTCTCTCGAGGTGCTTGTTGTCTACAACTCCTCTTGGATTGCGTGATTCTACCACCTGGTGGAGGCAGGAGAATTGTTTACTTCTCTGCTGTGCCGTGTGCTTTCCACATCCAATATCGAAAAGGCATCGCTCAACATTGATTTAGAGCTTACTTCTTCCTTTTGTGATTTGGGGTTTAATAGAGCTTACTTCTTCTTCTTGTGATTTGGGGTTGGGGAAATTCTGAATTTAAATTGTGTTGATTACTCTTTCGCTTGAAATTCCCAAATTGATTAAATGAGATTGAGTTTTGAATTCAGTTTTCCCTTGCTTTTTGACTGAAGGCACTCGTGTTCAAGAACTTATCAGCGATTTCTGCAAAGATAGAGGTTAGTCTAAAGAAGTCATCTTCCCATTCAGCCTTTATTAATATTAATTCCCTCACTTCATTAGTTTCAAGCTCTATACTTCTATTGTATTGCTACATAAGTACTGACAATGACCAAACCATTTATAGAAACAGTAAGAACTTTTTATCAAATTCTTGGGTAGTCCTTTTGTCAATCAAATTAGCTAGCTAGGCTTTCTTCTTCTTCTTCTTTTGGTTATGAAATGAGGATCTACTGTTAATAGTTATTGTACTGCTGATAGCTGTTCTGTTTCTGCTATAGCTGCTGTCTTCGAAGCCCCAGTTGAACTTAATTTAGAGCTGGACCAGGTATAGTGTATACAAACACCCTCATATATGATTTATACCTCAAATTTGCATATTAGTGTGTTTCTTCCTTAACTCCAAATAGATTTGGGTTTGTCAATATCGTACAAATTTCTTGCCTTCAATTGTAACTAACCTGCACCTCCACAGTTTCCATCCTTCCCATATTCATTGACAAATTGCCAAAGTTTGTTCTTCCTAGCTTTTGGATCATCTATGCTCTTACTCTTTCCACATAGTCAGCTTTCCAAATTCCAAATATTTAAACATTATTTCGACGGACAAATTAAAGAAAGTGAAATTCCAAATTTAAGTTGACCAGGTTAATATTGATTTGTACTTGGGAAAAACTTATAAACAATTATAAAGATGGGATAAGAAGTGAGTTTTGTACACAAATTTCGAGAGTCATTAGACACTGTAATTATGTCCCTAATCCCAAAAAGTACCCTAAATTGGACTTATAACAGACACTGTAGATTTAGATATTCGCTTTTTGGTTAGTGAATCTGTTTTGTCATCTCTCTCGTAGAGAATCAATGCCTTCTGATATGTGATTTGTGTTGATTTGATCATATGCCTTTGGCTGTAAAGGTTTTATTGGTTAACAATATGAAATTTAATGACATGCCTACAGGAACGCCTTGATAAAACTGGCCATGGTATAGTCTCTGTTGCTGTGTTTGGAGACCAGGACAATCCAGCTCTTGTCACGTATCCTGATTTAGCTTTGAATCGTAAGTAAACCAAATGCCATGTTTTTTTCCCATTTATTACTCTTTTTGATCTTTGACCCAGTTACCATCAACTAACGTACTACATGGTTGTTGTTTTATTACGTGATATAGGGTGTAATATCGCCTTTTTGTAATGTGATTTTGTTCTCTAATTGTTAGATGTTATAACAACAGAATTTGGGCACAGATTTATTGAGTTCTAAATTATTCTACGAAATTAGCTTGCACGGACATGATATGTTGACGATTTTCAAAATCGTAAACTGAACTTCTTCTTTGCCATGAATGAGTATTGCAACTTAAACTTCATTATGTAAACGCGATTATTTAGTTGAACTTAAGAGTATATGATAAGTGCGCTATGCCGACCCACCAAAATCTAACATCTCTTTTGTTCTTATTTATATGGTTGATCAGATATGTCCTGTTTCCAAGGATTGTTCTTTTGTTCGGAAGCATTTTCATTGCTGCTCCATAACTTCTGTATTTACCATATAAGTCCTCCTAGGCATGAGGTTTGTAGCTTTGTCATTGGACTTTAGTCTGGGTCGTGCTCATATTTCTTCTCTGTGTAGAGACTACACTTTGTTTATTTATTGATGAGGACTATTATTCCCACTGTTTCTCATCTGATACTTTCTTGAAGAGATATTGCAGTTGGGAGCTGCTATTATTATCCCTGATGAACCAGTGCTTTCAGTTGATGACCTAGCAGATCAGATTGCTGAGGTTCTCGACTATTTTGGGTAATTATAGTGTTGCACGTTCTTCATTCACTGCGCATTTTAATGTAAGCTATATGAAACTTGCTTCTTGTTAAAACCATCTTTTGTTTCAGATATTTTATAATAATCTTTTATCTCAGCAAGTGAATCTGCTGGTTTGTTGTCTGAAAATATTTAAATATGTACTTTAAAAAAAAAGAAATTTAAATATATACACCTACTGCATTTTTAGAGGCCTTCAAGGCACTTTTTTTTGGTTTACTTGTTTATTTATTATAATCAGTTATATGGTTTTGGGAAAAAAAGGAACATAAAACCAACCTATACTAATTTATCTATTTTAAAATTCCTTTTGCAGAGTTGGTACAGTGATGTGTATGGGCGTAACTGCTGGAGCATATGTCCTTACCTTGTTTGCTGTAAGTTTGTTACATATAAGTGTGCTATTGCTTATATAAATGGCCTTCTCCTTTTGTTTTTGGACTCTTGGGTTTCTAAGCCAGCAATGTTGGCCACACAGATGAAATATACACAACGTAGAAGAAAAAGATAAGCATATATGTTGTAAAGGATAAGGATCCAATTGAGGACAAATGAAAACTTTAAAATTCAACAAGCTGGTAAAATTTATAATATTCAACTGTCAGTTCTTAATCAACCTCAGTTATCCCCATAAACAGATAAAAAAACTTTAAGATTTCTAAAACCACTGGAGATATGGTGTGAAATAGGTTCATGACGAGAAGAACATAAAATTGCCCTAAACCTTTGGAATTGAAGGGACTAGGAGAAGAAGATATGAACAAATAGGGGAAGAAGAGACGGGGGAAGAAAAACTTAAGAATTTTTCTCCCATCTGATCTACACCCAACCTAAGATTAATTAACTTCTTAAGAGCTTGGAGGGTAGAAGTATAAGGGAGTTCCAAATTTTGTTTAGGTCAAAATAGCTATTACCTAACAACTCTGCACATCGACATACTGGGGTATAAAAGACCCAGTTAGTCTCATTCTGTTAACTTTCTTTCTTCCCCGCCAAAAACAAAACAAAATATATACAAAACAAACACGAGAATGGTCTCCAACCTATAGATAGTTGCCTACTTTTACATAATATAACTACGTTTACAATTCCCTATTTAACCATTTTAACATCTTATTGTACACTATTAACAACCACTTTAATAAGGCCGTCACCTCTGAAGTTTATCAGTGCACTTAATGGAGAGGCAAAAGCTCTGTTAGAACAAGCTTTAATGGAGTCAAATACAGAGAGAGAGAAGAGTGTAATAAAGGGGATAGCTTTCTCCCTTCCATCACCGTCATATTCTGCTACTGACATTGACGACAATATTTCAGAGGTATTTAAATTACATCTTACTGAGGTCATGGTCATTAGTAGTTTGATAATCCTAAAATTAAAGTATTTCTGATTTTCGAATTCATGATGACCAGGCCACTATAGAGGAAATTAAAACAAAATAGAAGTGATAATAAATCTTAACTCGGAATCCTGTGTACTTGATCATTTGTGTGCAGCCATCCTTTTTTATCAATGATCTGTGCAGCCTCTTCATCATTCTAATAGTAACTTGTAGGTCAGTGAGTGACATGCACTTAAAGTCTTCAACCATGTGTTGAAACTACCTTTTAAACTCAGTTTGGTTTACTGCTTCAATGAATGTAAAGGGGAAAAAATGCTTACAGAATAGAAGAAAATAAACAATATTAGAAGTAACAAATTCTGAATCTTACGAGTCATTTGACCTCCTCTTTTCTGCAGTTGCCATTATTATTCAAAGAAAGTTCAATTTTTAACTTCATTTACGGATATCAAGTGATACATATAGGAACTGCTCCTATGTTAGATTTTGATTAGTCGGAAATATTTATATTACTTGTGGGGCAGTTTAGTGAAATCAAATTGTAAATGATTCAACTTCGTTTAAAATTTACTTATTTATGGTTTGTTTAACCACCAAAATGTTTGTTTATCTTTTTATGCACATTTCCCTCTAACATGGCACCATCATCAAAAACTTAGCAGCAATTTGGTGACAGTAACATTGTCCTCTTCCAATGTTTCAATCTGCTGAAGGCTGGAAGTGGAGTTGTAATTTTCCAATTTGGAGGTGTATGTAGTAGGAGGTGGGCTTTTATTGCGCCTTATTCATGTTATGTATTGCCTATTTTGATTATGATAGCATGTTCTAAAGATGGTCTTCACAAAAACAATATCCAAAAGACTTGAGACCTTTCCAAAAGTATTTATGCTATCTGTCTGGATTTTGTCGCTAGCTACAGAAGTAGAGCCATGACTTTCTGTATGTATGACCATAATTGAATTTGTAAAATTATTAACTTGTCCATACATGACGAGACAAGAAGTGACACAATTGTGTCACTGATAAGTTATGTATAGTTGAAATGCACAGTTATTTAGGTCAAGTTTTAACTCTGAATACCTCATCTGTTTCTTAATCCATTTTCTTTGCATCTCCAGGAGGAGAGAAAAAGCACAAAAACTTCTCAAGGAGGCACTTGGAACCTTGGATGGACACTAGCCTGTGAGCAACATGTTAGCTGCCAAAGTTGTGGTTTACTTTTACAATAGCTTTTGTTGAATGAGACACCTGGAAATTCGATGATAGACCAGAATTATAATTGGCATCTGAGGCTGTTTTATATTGTTGCTAGATTGATAAATGTGTATATTTTTCCTATCTTGTACCATATATATATATATATAGTCTGTTTTTCCCGGACTACACGCATGTCCACATATATTGACATTCAATTATGAACTTCAATAAGAGGTTGCCTTGTCACTACAAACCCAAACAAAAATATGGTCTATTTTAGTTCGTTTATGTAACTAAAGAGAAGATGCTCAAACTCACACCATTGTAATAACATACCTGTTTGTCTTGGTTTCTTCTGTTTTGTGTATGCAGTCTTATGTTAGAAGTAAAATAAATAAATTACACAAGTTACTTGCCACAAGATTTTAGACCACATCTAATATGGGCAACATAAGCAAAGGTACTGCTATGATTTATCATTGTGATGAATGTTATATTTGTGGAATTGTTTGTGTTTGCTTAATGATTTAAACACTTAATTACCACGTGGGACTATTTAAAAAAAAATGTTAGTCGTTTCAATTTAGGCTAAAATCATAAAAGATTAGATGTCTATACTTCGCTTGATGCAGCAGCAGCAAACAAAAACTCCTCTAATTCCAAACAAACTAGCTCCAACACTCGTATCCTTGGGTTTGTTGCTTTTGACAAGAGTCTGAGTTAAGGGTTTGGAAGAAATGACTTTATATTGATAGTGTGAAGCTAGAGTAGTCATCTTCTGTACATATATATAAGTTTGAATCAAAGTTTTTATTTTCCTCAATTGTATATGACTACTATAATAACTTATATTATGCACACCATTTATTTGGTTAGTTTACAAATGATAAAATATCATCTCTTGTCTTTCTATCATCTGTAAAGCTTAAATCTCAACAATTGTGCAAACGATTCGATATAAGCTTTAGTGGTCATTTATTGCGTACCTTTACTACTCATTTACTAAGTAATCAGAGTTATCAACTTCTTCTGTAGGAGGAGTTGTAGATAAAATAGCTGCATTTATAATTTCCTATCTAACAATTTTAACATCTTATTGTACACTTTTAATAACCACTTAACCCTAAGAAACGGTAAAATTAAGTTTCCCGCGCATCGCGCGGGACACCCAACTAGTATATATATATATATACTAGTTGGAGCTCTGCGCGTTGCGCAGCAAATTTAATTGTGTCGTTTCGTATGGTTAAGTGGTTGTTAAAAGTGTATAATAAGATGTTAAAACAGTTAAATAGGAAATTGCAAATGTAACTATTTAATCTAAAACTCTTTTTATGGAAGAAGTTGATAATTCTGACTATCTTATAAATCAGTAGTAAAGGTACCTAATAAAGCGTCACTAAAAATATATGTGTAACGCCCTGTATTTTATTATCATTAATAAATAAATATTGCATTTTATTTCCATGAGTATTTTAATTTAATTTCTCTTTGTAATAATTATCTGGGGTCAAACCGTAATTTTCAAAACATTTTCTATGGTTTCAAAAATCGATATCTATATTTTTGTATAACCGGGAATTGAATTCCTACATTAATATAATTTTCTGTATTTTTTTATTTCAACCGTAAAATACCAGTTTTGGGAATGGGCAGTATAATTTTTACCTGTGTGTGTGTATCATTGCGTGAGCTCAACACACACAAGGGTATCTTGTGTACACATTAGTGCAGTGTGTGCTGTGTTTAGTGGAATGTGTGTGTAGTGCTTTGTGAGTGTGTGTGGAGTGTCATGTGTGTTTTATATGCATAGTGCTAAGCACTTTGCATATGATATATACACCCACTAATTCCCCCCTTTTGGACTACCTCTCATCTCTCTCGGCAGCTCTCTCTCTCTCTCAATCACTCACTCACAGTCTCTCATCTCTCACTCCCAAACTCTCTCAGACTCTCATTCACTCTCAATCTCCCTCAATTCTCTCAATCACTCTCTTGCTCTCTCAAGATCACACAACACACACATACAGTTTATATATATATAATCAGTCACATACTTAGACACACATATATATACACATATTGGGTTACCAAAATCAAGAACGGAGGAGGAAATTCTCAACGACGGATTATTACGGCGGAAGTTCTCGGCCTTTAAATTTCTGTATAATCGTCTCTGTGAGTATTATAAACTCACTCGCCATGTTTATATATGTAAATTTCAGTATATATATGTGTGTATATGTGTATATATATCAAAACACCATTAAAGCTTGAGAATTGGAGTTTTAAAAATCGTAACCAAAATCGATTCTGTAAATTGGGAATGGAAGATATTGATCCCAATAGGCTACGGTTCGAATCCTACGGAGTAATTCATCCGTATGACGACGTATTGATGATTTTAAGTTTTGTCACTCTAACTTTAATCACGAAAATTAATCGATACAATCCGTATTAGTTAAAATTGATCGCGTATTCTTAATCTACGCGGAAAACTGAAGAGATCCATATATTGCACGACATAATTGAAACAGAAAACAGAAATGGGTAAATTTCAGTCCAAAACCAGAAACAGGGGAGAAAACGAAGAAGATGAGGTTCTGCAACATCTCGCGCGCGCGGACCGCTCGCGCGGAAATTTTTCCCCTCGCGCGCGCGATCCGCTCGCGCGATCTGGCTTTCACCTCGCGCGCGCGATCCGCTCGCGCGATCTGGCTTTCACCTCGCGCGCGCGATCCGCTCGCGCGATCTACCCTCCCCCTCGCTCGCGCGGCCCGCTCGCGCGATCTGGCAGTTTTAGCAGTTTTTATGTTTCCTTAGTAGGGACTGTTTGGAAAATGTTTTAAAAGTTTTTAAAGAACTGTTTGACAAATACACTGTTTTAAAAGGCTCACTGTTAAACTTTGGACTTGTAAGAATGTTTAAGGCTGAAATTTATACTCGTACGATTATTCCGGCTTTGTGATTTATTAATGGTGTTATTTATGAAACATTGACATACATATTAGGGTTGAGGTTGTGTCAACATGCATGTGTGTGAGAAAGTGTGAAAAGAGTAAAGAGTGGCGTTCTAGTTGTGCGACCTCAATATCGATCGGATATTATTCTTGGTATTTGGAGATGATAGTGTTGTGTACGACTTAGATATCGATCGGATAATATTCCTGGTATCTAAGGCGCGCGTTTCGGATATTGATCGGATAGTATTCCTGATATCCGAAGCGATGGTGGTAGTGTTGTGTACGACTTAGATATCGATCGGATAATATTCCTGGTATCTAAGGCGCGCGTTTCGGATATTGATCGGATAGTATTCCTGATATCCGAAGCGATGGTGGTAGTGTTGTGTACGGCTTAGATATCGATCGGATATTATTCCTGGTATCTAAGGCGCTTGTTTCGGATATTGATCGGATATTATTCCTGGTATCCGAAATGATGGTATTGAGTGTGGCTTAGATATTGATCGGATATTATTCCTGGTATCTGAAGCGATAGTTTGGTGTGCTGTTTTGGATATTGATCGGATAGTATTCCTGGTATCTGAGATAATGGTTTGTTTGTGTTGAGTTTTGTTGAGAGAAAAGAGTCAGAAAGATGAGATATTACATTGCTCATGCATGGTCACATATTTATTGCTTTCTTTATTTTCCCCCGTGGGTTATGTTGGAATTGGAACCTTGAATATATTACTGTTAAGTTAAAATTGCACCGTTGTTTATATGCTTATATATACATTGCGAGCACTTGTTTATTTTGCTCACCAGCTTTCATAAGCTGACGGCGTTGATGCGTCCTGGACTGTATGTCCAGATTTTCAGGGTCAGGAGCAGCTAGGGTATTTTGACTATGCTACTTAGAGTCAGGAGACTTTCCAGGAGGCTGCTTTATATTTTCCTATGTCTTTTAAATTTGGGTTTTGTAATAAACTAGTTTAGACTTTTGAATAAAGCGTTTTGTGCCTAAGACTATGACTGCTGTAATAGTTTAGTAAGTTTTTATTTCGGAGCTTATGTTCTGTTAGTATCCTTTGCTTTAGAAATGTTGTTAAGTTATTTGTTGCAGGGACAATTGGTCATACTCACTTGTCACGACCTACGAGTCCATAAAGGAAATTAAATGCTTTCCTGAATTATGCTACGTCGGGGCGTGACAGGCTTTTTGGTATCAGAGCCAGGTTATGGCTCGACCAATTGTCCAAGACACATAGGATCTTCCGTTAAGATAGAATTGAGATAGGATAGTTCGACTTTATTCCGTGTCTAGTCGTTTTCTATCATTTAGAATTTTCTTTCTTCTCGAGAGGTTGACCGAATTCTGTTGATTGATGGATAGGTACCGTTCTCTCGATCAGATGGCTAGAAGAAATCTCAGGAATCGTCCCGCTATTGAAGATGCACCGCCAGTAATAGATCCAACCGGGATGTTCGAAGCTTTTGTAAGGAGGTTGGAGAGGGTTAGTGATCAGAACGCAAGGAACAATAATCAGAATGGGGATTACAACGGGAATGGGAGGCAAGCCCACCAGACTGGAGACAAGCTTCTCAAGGAGTTTCGCGCTCTACGACCTGAGTATTTTGCTGGAACTGATGAACCCTGGCAAGCGGAACAGTGGCTACGTCAGATGGAGCGTATCTTTGAGACCATAGAGTGCACTGATCTGGAAAAGAAGCGTCTGGCTATCTTTCAGTTGTCTTATGCAGCGGCTGATTGGTGGGATGCAGAAAAGGCGACCATAGGGGAAGAAGCTGCAAGGAGAATGCCGTGGGTGGTGTTCAAGGAAAGGTTTCTCGAGAAGTATTTCCCCGAAGAAGAGAAGGACAAGAGGGAAAAAGAGTTTATGGAGTTGACTCAAGGGAATCTGACTGTCCGAGAGTACACTACTCGATTTGAGCGTCTGTCTCGCTTTGCTCCACATATGGTGGACACACCCCAGAGGAAAATCAAGAAGTATCACCGAGGTCTCAACCTGTCTCTCAGACATTTGACTATGGGGCATCTGGGCCAGTCATTTGAAGCTCTGGTGAGATTGGCTACGGGGTTAGAGAATGATGGGTGTCAGAATTCGAAGCCGCTTGGAAATCGACCTCCGCAGAAGGGTTATCCCGGACAGAAACCAGGGTACCCTCAAGGACAGAAAAGGACCTGGGATGGAGGGAAGAAACCTCAACAGACACAAGCAGTTCAGCAGTATCAGCCTCTAGCAATAGAAGGGGCCAAAAACAACAACTGCTTCAATTGTGGAGTTCCCGGTCATCGAGCTAAAGATTGCAGAGCACCTAGGCGTACGGATCGTTCAGGAGTTGTGTGCTATAATTGTGGCATGCCAGGTCACATAAGTCCAGAATGCAAGGCTCCTAGGAAAGGTAACTATGGTCAGCAAGGACAAGCCCGTCTGAATGCTGTTATTCCCGAGGCTGCTGGTTATGAGGAGGCAGGGTATGAAGAAGGTACCAATGAGGAGGGACCGCCCGAGCAACGAGCAGTGGAAGGTACTCTAACTTTGTTTAACTCTCATGTTAAAGTTTTATTCGACACGGGTGCTACACATTCTTTTATATCTGTTAAGATCGTTCAGAAGTTGGGTATCATACCGCATCGTTTAGAGGAAGCTTTGAGTGCTGTCTCACCCTTAGGGACCACAGTCAAGTTATTACATGTGTGTAAGGATTGTCCTCTTCGGTTTGGAGACCGCGAACTTTTGGCGAGATTGGTGGTCCTGTCGATGAAGGAGTTCGATATAATCCTGGGAATGGATTGGCTCGAGAAGAATCATGCGAAGTTGGATTGTGCAAAGAAAAAGATCACATTTGCGGACAAGGGGAATCAACTCTTCGATTTCCAATGTAACCCTTCGGGTGATATGTTCCTCACTAGATGCCTAGCAAACATTGAGGTTGTCAGTGCAGAGGTGACAGTATCATCTATACCGGTAATCAAAGAGTTCGAGGAAGTATTCCGAGATATTTCAGGATTACCGCCAGAAAGGGACATAGAATTCTGTGTGGAATTAGTGCCAGGTACTCGACCTATAACCAAGGTTCCCTACAGGATGGCCCCTACAGAGTTGTTGGAGCTGAAGGAACAAGTTCAAGAACTTGAGAAGTTGGGTTTTGTTCGTCCAAGTACTTCACCCTGGGGAGCATCAGTGTTGTTTGTGAAGAAGAAGGATGGGTCAATGCGGCTGTGTATTGACTACCGAGAACTGAATAAGGTTACTATCAAGAATAAGTATCCTTTACCTCGGATAGACGATCTGTTTGATCAGTTGCAAGGAGCCACGACCTTTTCTAAAATTGATCTACGGTCAGGGTATCACCAGTTGAGGGTGCGGAAGGAAGACATACCTAAGACTGCTTTCAGGACGAGATACGGACACTATGAGTTCTTAGTAATGCCGTTTGGGATGACAAATGCTCCAGCTGTGTTTATGGACTTGATGAACAGAGTATTCAAGCCATACTTAGATCAGTTCGTTATTGTCTTTATTGATGATATTTTGATCTATTCCAAGTCAGAAGAAGAGCATGAACAACATCTGAGGATCGTGTTGCAGACTCTCAAGGATCACCGCCTGTATGCTAAATTCAGCAAGTGTGAATTCTGGCTTCAGGAAGTTAAGTTTCTCGGGCATGTGATCTCTCAACAAGGAATCGCGGTTGACTCATCAAAGACCGATGCAGTGGCAAATTGGACTCGGCCGACCAATGCTACAGAAGTCAGAAGTTTTCTGGGACTAGCTGGTTACTATCGAAAATTTGTGGAAGGTTTCTCGAAGATAGCAGCCCCGTTAACTGGTTTGACTAAGAAAGATTTGAAGTTTGAATGGACTGATAAGCATGAACGCGCTTTTCTGAAATTGAAAGAGAAATTGACAACGGCGCCAGTGCTTGCGATACCAAGGGATGGTGAGAAGTTCACTATTTTTAGTGACGCCTCGTATCAAGGATTGGGATGTGTCCTTATGCAAGACGGAAAGGTTATCGCCTATGGTTCAAGACAGTTGAAGCCGAATGAATTGAACTACCCAACTCATGATTTAGAGCTGGCAGCAGTAGTGTTCGCGCTTAAGATCTGGAGACACTACCTCTATGGGGAGAAATTTGATTTGTTCTCAGACCACAAAAGCCTTAAGTATTTGTTTACTCAGAAGGAGTTGAATATGAGGCAACGTCGGTGGATGGAACTGATCAAGGACTACGACTTCACATTAGAGTACCACCCCGGTAAGGCAAACGTAGTCGCTGACGCCCTAAGCCGGAAACCTCAAGGAATGATTGCTTCATTGATGTTGAGGGAATGGAAAGCCTTGGAGACAATAACAGAATTTGATGTGCAGATTTCTGAGGAAAGTATCGGGCAACACTTTGGATGCTTGGTAGTACAACCAACACTTGTGAGTCGAATCATCGAAGCCCAGAAGGAAGATGAGAAGTTTCAAGCATGGTTCGCCAAGATGTTAGAGAAGGACCCGACAGAATGGAAGGTTGGGGCCGATGGAGGATACCGATGTCGAGACAGATTGTGTGTGCCAGATTCAGGAGGTTTGAGAAAAGAAATTCTCGAAGAAGCACATAAATCAAGACTGACAGTACACCCAGGAGGAACAAAGATGTATAAAGACCTGAAGAGAAACTTCTGGTGGGAAGGGATGAAACGAGAAGTAGCCGAATTTGTGTCTAAATGTTTGACTTGTCAACAAGTGAAGGCCGAACATCAGAGACCCTCGGGATTGTTACAACCCTTACCTGTCCCAGGATGGAAGTGGGAGCACATAACTATGGATTTCGTGGTTGGATTACCCCGGTCACAACAGAATCATGACGCGATTTGGGTAATCGTGGATGAGATATTACATTGCTCATGCATGGTCACATATTTATTGCTTTCTTTATTTTCCCCCGTGGGTTATGTTGGAATTGGAACCTTGAATATATTACTGTTAAGTTAAAATTGCACCGTTGTTTATATGCTTATATATACATTGCGAGCACTTGTTTATTTTGCTCACCAGCTTTCATAAGCTGACGGCGTTGATGCGTCCTGGACTGTATGTCCAGATTTTCAGGGTCAGGAGCAGCTAGGGTATTTTGACTATGCTACTTAGAGTCAGGAGACTTTCCAGGAGGCTGCTTTATATTTTCCTATGTCTTTTAAATTTGGGTTTTGTAATAAACTAGTTTAGACTTTTGAATAAAGCGTTTTGTGCCTAAGACTATGACTGCTGTAATAGTTTAGTAAGTTTTTATTTCGGAGCTTATGTTCTGTTAGTATCCTTTGCTTTAGAAATGTTGTTAAGTTATTTGTTGCAGGGACAATTGGTCATACTCACTTGTCACGACCTACGAGTCCATAAAGGAAATTAAATGCTTTCCTGAATTATGCTACGTCGGGGCGTGACAATATGACACAAGTAGGGTACTTCCTCTAAAAAAAGGGCATGAATGTGTTTGTAGGCCTTCATTGATATTCGAATACAATCTATAAATCATGAATTGGAGGAAAGAAGTTGACCAAAATGTAAATATTAGTGACCAATTCATAATAGCTAGTAAAATAGCCACTTTGTTTGACATTTTATATATACCAGAACTTAAATTTTAGAGAAGAAGTTGACCAAAATGTGAAATTAGTAATCAATTCCTAAATAGCCACTAAAATAGCCACTTTTTAAAACTTTTTTAAAGTAAATAATAAATATCCAAAACATGCTGATCTAAATGCAATTACACATATTACAATATATGAATCCTAAATTTGAGAAAAGAAGTTAAGCAAATTGTAAATATTAGTGACCAATTTCTAAATAACCACTAAAATAGCCACTTTTTTTTTTTTACTTTTCATGAAGTGCATAACAAATATCCCAAAAATTATTGACCCAAATGTAAGTTTGAATCAAAGTTTTAATTTTTCTCAATTGTATATGACTACTATAATAACTTATATTATGCACACCATTTATTTGGTTAGTTTACAAATGATAAAATATCATCTCTTGTCTTTCTATCATCTGTAAAGCTTAAATCTCAACAATTGTGCAAACGATTCGATATAAGCTTTAGTGGTCATTTATTGCGTACCTTTACTACTCATTTACTAAGTAATCAGAGTTATCAACTTCTTCTGTAGGAGGAGTTGTAGATAAAATAGCTGCATTTATAATTTCCTATCTAACAATTTTAACATCTTATTGTACACTTTTAATAACCACTTAACCCTAAAAAAGGGTAAAATTAAGTTTCCCGCGCATCGCGCGGGACACCCAACTAGTATATATTGTCATACCTGCTCCCGCGGCATGTAATTACATTATATTAGCATGCATGGTAGGCTTACTGTTGTGTTAATGAAAACGTGTGAAGTGAGTGATGACTCACTAGTTGTTGGAGGGTGTCTTTTAAGAACCCAGTATTTGGCCTTGAAGACAGTCCAGAAGGTGGGCATGTGAGAATTCCCTACGGTTGGGAAAATGAGTAATGACTCATGATTATGTGCTTAAATGTTTATTTAGGCATATGCAAATATAATTGATTATTATATTGTTGATAGCGACTCATCGGAGTCATTAGATGCCTGGTGAGGACGAAATTGAACACGTTACGTAATTTGGTAAGCTAATTAGCAATTTCATAAAATTTGTAGAAACTTGCGTTTTAGCAACCAAACAGAACTTAGTCAGAAACCTTTTTAATTTTGAGGTTTTACCTGTAGAGCTATGCATTAGCTGTGTAGAAAGTTTAAGAGACTGATTTGAAGTTTTAAAAACTCGTGGGGAGGTAAACACAATTTCCGAAAGTGTTGCCTATATATAGTTAGAGATGACTTTCATAATTTTATAAACATTTGACCTAAGTTCAAGAAAGAGGCCAAATGGAGGATTTCTTGGCTTAGAGCTTCAAGACTCGAATCGACGGAGTTCTACCCGTTTGTTTTTCATCAAATTCCGTATTTGAACTCTACGAGGTAAGGCCATCGTTTTGATACCTATTAGGCCTTGTTTGGTTAAGTTTTCCGAAAACTCATTTTATAGAATTTTCATACAAAGTTGATAATTGGACTTTTGATTAATAGGAATTGTATTGGAAGAATTGTTGCACGTTCTTTGTGCTTGAGTTTTCCTTGGATCGGCGTTTAAGAGCGTAAATCGGAAGTGAGTGATATTAATCTTGAGTTTTGGATGATTCTATGGTTTAATGCATTGATATGCTAGGAACCTTATATAGATAACATGTGTAGTTCATATTGGGCAAAACTAATGTGTAAAGTAGGCCCAAGGCATGTTGAAATGAAAAGCATGATGAGTTGCTAGTTGAGCATGTTTATGTGCCTATGTGGGTTAAAGGGGGATTTGTGCTAATTCACCGTGAGACGTCCTCTCGAAGGGGGAGGATTAGTAGTGACGACGGTCACTTGCCGAGAAAGGCATTTACGCGACATGTCGAAGGGGCATGGGTCGTGGTTGAGTCTTAAGACTTTGGATCGGTGAAGGTGCACTTATTCCCTAGAGACCAATAGTTATGTGTTATGATGGATTGGAACATATTTGTCATCCATATGCTTGATTCATATTATTCACTAAGCGTTAGCTTAAACAAATCTATATATGTGGTTATATAAATAACCATTCAGGTGCAAGGACTGGAGGGGAGAATCGTGGGTAATGAGGCGAGGAAAGACTGGAAGCTCCTAATGTTTATAGAACTTGTAGCACTTTTGTAATATGTGTTTAACTCTTGCCGGTTGTTTAACCGTGCAACTTGTATTAAGACTTGTTATATATGCGAGTACGGCGCTTGGTTCACTTTAGGACCTTGGTTGCCAAGACGTGTGAAACTTGTAGTTTTGATACTTGTAATCCGGGATGGGTTTATGGTGGTTGTATAAATGGATATATATATATATATATGTTTTGGTAGTTCTTTGAATGTTTAGCAAAGCTTTGAATTGTTTGGTTTTGAAAAGGTTTGGTGGAAATGGTTTTGTTTGGTTTGATTTAAAATGGTTTGGGTTGGTTTCTTTGGGTGAAAGAGGTATTGATTTATTAACGGCGTTTGTCGCGGAAGTGCCGGGAATTAACGGCGTTAGTAGGAAGCGCCGGTAATTAACGGCGTTTGCGAAAAAACGCCGGCAATTGTGAATACGGTCTTTTGGAGGTTTGGTTTCTGCACAGACCCCATTCGACCGGTCGAACGGGGCAATTCGACCGGTCGAAATGCCCCCTGCCAGAAATTTCAAACTCCTACTTCCAATGTTCGGAACAACTTCTAATTAGGCATGGAGGTACCTTTTGGGACCCATTGACCTACGAAACTGTTACTTTTGAAAACAAAACTCGTTAAGGAGTGTTTGGACACGCGTTTAATATAACCTTTGAAAAACTATTTGGAAGTTGGTTGTTTTGTAGCAAAACTTTTATTAAGGTCATTTTGGGAACTTTAATCATTGTTGGTAAGCCTTGATGGCGTGCCACGTGACCTAGATTCATATGTATGGATCCGGGGCGTGACATGTAGTGGTATCAGAGCAAAAGGTTATAGACCTTGAGCTATCGGTTTAGGTTTAGAGCCTTGGGGACGAGAGACGACGTCATGAGTTTGAACATTGATTAATGTGTGCAGAATTGGATTATTGCATTATATTTGCATATGAATAATGGTTGTATGCATCGTACCTTACATGCATACTTTGAGATATATGTCATGACATGCATGATAGCATTATGTGATGGTTATCAGGAATAAGTGGTGGAAAGTATGGATATAAATAATGACAATGCAACGAATGCGCGAATGGATCGAATAGAGGCTGCTATTGAGGGGTTTATTAGAGCAGTGGATGACAGAGTGCCACCAAGGAGAATAGAGCCGGAAAATCCAAATTTGGCACCAAGGGCTGGGCAATCAATTGCCGAAAAGTTTGCAAAGAAGAATCCGACAATATTCACTGGGGGATCGGATCCTGATGTGGCAGACTTTTGGAAAATGGATATGGAACGTATATTCCGTAACCTGGCATGCACCGATAGAGAGAAAATAGACAATGCCACTGATACTTTAAAAGAGGGAGCTCAGAATTGGTGGGTTGGTATCCTCGCAAGTAGAGCACCGACTACTTGGGCAGGTTTCATAGAAGAATTTGACAAGCGATACTTTCCGGATTCAGTAAAGACCCAAAAGAAGCGAGAGTTCATGAACTTGAAACAAGGGGATATGACGGTAAACGAGTACGCGACTGCATTTAATGGGTTGGCTCGATTTGCACCGGGTATAGTTTTGGAAGAGGTGGATAGAGCCAGACAATTCGAAGAAGGTCTGAGGGAAAATATCCATAGTCGCGTGGATACATTCCGTCTCCCAACATTTGCTGAAGTTCTCGATGTCGCCCTTATCGCGGAAAGAGATATTGGGAACTATAAGCTTAGCCAACAAGGGAAGAGGAAGAATGAGAATCAAGGGAGGAACCAGGGTAACTTTAAGAAATCCTATTCAAGGGCACCTGGTGTTGGTTCAGGAAATCAAGGGGGAAGTTCATTCTCTGGAGGAGATAAACCGGTGTGTACTATTTGCGGTCGTAGACATTGGGGTGTTTGTTATATGGCAAATACGATTTGTCATATTTGTAATCAACCAGGACATGTTGCCAAGAATTGTACGCAGACAAGAACCCAAAGTGTGAATGTGGATATGAGGGGTAAATGTTATGAATGTGGTATGCAGGGTCATCGGGAGAGGGATTGCCCGAACAAGCGACAACGTGGGGTCGGTTCTGTGGCTTCTAGTGGAACGAGAACAGTGCAACAACCAGACAAAGGAAAGAAGGAACAAAGGGAGGCGCGGGCATTTAACCTTTTGCCAGGAGAGACGGCCAACGCAGACTCTGTGGTGTCAGGTACACTACTTATTTGCTCATGCCCTGCACGTATACTTATGGATTCAGGATCCACACACTCATTTGTGTCACATGAATTTGCTAAGTGCTTGGATGTGATGTCAGAACCATTGGGATTTGATTTGTCCGTTTCAATTCCGTTAGGAAATCCTATAATAAGTTCCTTGGTATACAAAGCATGTGACATTAAAGTAAATGAAAAGACCTTAGCTGTTGATTTGGTACCATTAACCATTCATCACTTTGATGTAATCTTGGGAATGGATTGGCTATCGGCGAATTGTGCTTCAATTGATTGTGTAAGGAAAAGAGTTATATTTCAAATGCCAGATCAGGATGAGTTTTGTTTCCATGGGGTAGGGATCACGTCACCACCATATATTGTATCAGCTGCACGAGCTTGTCGACTAGTGAGGAAGGGTTGTCAAGGATTTTTATGTGGTATTCTTGATACAAGAGTCACCGGATCAGGGATTGAAAATATTTCATAGTGAGAGAATTTCCTGATGTGTTTCCTGAGGAGTTACCTGATACTCTAGTTGAAAGGGAGATTGAATTTACCATTGATACGATACCTGAAGCACAACCGATATCGAAGGCACCATACCGAATGGCACCAGTGGAATTGAAGGAACTGAAAATCCAACTACAGGAGCTACTTGATAAAGGGTTTATTCAACCAAGTGTCTCACCATGGGGAGCACCGGTATTGTTTGTTAAGAAGAAAGACGGAACAATGCGAATGTGCATAGATTATAGAGAGTTGAACAAGTTGACGATCAAGAACAAATATCCACTACCACGCATTGATGACTTGTTTGATCAACTACAAGGGGCCCATATATTTTCAAAGATTGACTTGAGATCGGGTTATCACCAATTGAAAGTCAAGGTGGAGGATGTTGAGAAGACAGCGTTTCGGACTCGATATGGCCATTATGAGTTTTTGGTCATGCCATTTGGAGTAACAAATGCACCGGCGGCGTTTATGGATTTGATGAACAGGGTATTCAAGGAATATCTGGATGAGTTTGTGATTGTGTTCATAGATGATATCTTGGTGTATTCTAAAAGTATTGAAGAACATGAAAGGCATTTACGATTGGTCTTACAACGATTACGGGAGAGAAAATTGTTTGGAAAATTAAAGAAGTGTGAGTTTTGGTTGACTGAGATAGCTTTCTTGGGGCATGTAATTTCGCAAGATGGAGTTTCAGTGGACCCGAAGAAGATTGAGGCAATAGCTAATTGGTCAAAACCAACAAATGTATCAGAAATTCGAAGTTTCTTGGGATTGGCAGGTTATTATAGGAGGTTTGTGGAAAATTTCTCTAGGATAGCGATGCCAATGACTCAACTGATGAGAAAGAACGCAGTATTTAATTGGGACTCGGAATGTGACAAGAGTTTTAAAGAGCTGAAGACTCGCCTTATGTCAGCACCGATCTTGACAATTCTGTCTGGTACAGAAGGGTTTGTAATCTATAGTGATGCTTCACATAGAGGACTGGGGTGTGTTCTGATGCAGAACGGCAAGGTGATTGCTTATGGCTCACGTCAGTTAAAGGTACATGAAGTGAATTATCCGACTCATGATATGGAGTTAGCAGCGGTGATCTTTGCATTGAAGATCTGGCGGCACTATCTTTACGGGGAAAAGTGTGATATCTACACAGATCACAAGAGCTTGAAGTACATGTTTACTCAGAAAGAATTGAATATGAGGCAGAGGCGATGGTTAGAATTGATGAAAGACTACGACTTGTCGATTCACTATCATCCTGGGAAAGCAAATGTAGTTGCTGACGCGTTAAGTAGGAAGTCCACTAATAATTTGGCCTATGATTTGACTTCGCAGAAGCAACTCGTTGGTGAAATGGAAAAGTTAGAACTTGAGGTGATTTCAACAACTGAGGGAGGTTTACTAGCAGCTATTGTCGCACAACCGACATTGATAGATGAGATAAAAATGAAACAACTTCAAGACCCAGTTTTAAAGAAGATTTGCGATGAAATACCGCTAGATAAATAGCCAGAGTTTACGTTAGTGGACAATATTCTGAAATTCAATAATCGGGTATGTGTACCCAATGTGGATGGGATTAAGGAGTTAATACTTGAAGAATCTCATAATACCAAATATACAGTTCATCCAGGTAGTACCAAGATGTATCGAGATTTGCGAGAGGTATATTGGTGGTCTGGAATGAAAAGAGAGGTAGCTGAGTACGTGGCCAAATGTTTGGTTTGTCAGCAAGTCAAAGCGGAACATCAAAGGCCTGCAGGGTTATTGCAACCTTTGGATGTACCAGAATGGAAATGGGAAAAGATAACCATGGATTTTGTATCGGGTTTTCCAAGGTCTTCAAGATCGAACGACAGTGTTTGGGTAATTGTAGATCGATTGACTAAGTCTGCACATTTCTTGCCGATTAAGACAAAGGAACCGATGAAACTCGCGGAGTTGTATGTTAAAGAGATTGTGAGGCTACATGGAGCGCCAGTGTCTATAGTTTCAGACAGGGATAGTAGCTTCTTATCTAGATTCTGGAGAGGACTACAAGCAGCTATGGGTACAAAGTTAAACTTTAGTACATCTTTTCACCCACAGACGGATGGGCAGTCCGAGCGTGTGATTCAAATATTAGAGGACATGCTTTGACTATGTGTTTTAGATTTTAAGGGTGACTGGGAAAAATATATACCATTGATTGAATTTGCCTACAATAACAGTTTTCAGTCTAGTATTGGGATGGCACCATATGAGGCACTATATGGGCGTAAGTGTCGATCACCGATTTGTTGGACTGAGGTAGGGGAACGAAGGCTAGAAGGACCTGAGATGGTTCAGTTGGCAGCAGATAAGGTAAAGGTAATACAACAACGGTTGAAAACGGCTCAGAGTCGTTACAAAAGCTATGCGGATATGGGGCGAAGGCCACTAGAATTCGAAGTAGGTGACCGTGTGTTCTTGAAGGTTTCACCTTCTAAGGGGATTACGAGGTTTGGAAAGCGAGGGAAGTTGAATCCTAGATACGTTGGACCATTTGAGATTATTGGAAAAGTGGGGCCAGTAGCTTATCGGCTAGAGTTACCACGGGAGTTGGCTAATGTACACGATGTATTTCATGTGTCGATGTTGAGAAGAGTTATATCTGATTTAAGTCATGTGATTACTCCAGAGCCATTGGAAGTCAGAGAAGACTTAACGTATGTTGAACGTCCAGTGAGAATCCTAGATAGAAAGGATAAAATATTACGAAACAAGACGGTTCCATTGGTAATGGTCTTGTGGCGAAATCACTCAGTGGAAGAAGCCACGTGGGAAAGAGAGGATGAGATGCAGGCAAAGTATCCATTTCTATTTGAAGCATGAGGTACTGAAAGTTTGGGGACAAACTTCCTTTAAGGGGGAGAGGATGTCATACCCGCTCCCGCGGCATGTAATTACATTATATTAGCATGCATGGTAGGCTTACTGTTGTGTTAATGAAAACGTGTGAAGTGAGTGATGACTCACTAGTTGTTGGAGGGTGTCTTTTAAGAACCCAGTATTTGGCCTTGAAAACAGTCCAGAAGGTGGGCATGTGAGAATTCCCTACGGTTGGGAAAATGAGTAATGACTCATGATTATGTGCTTAAATGTTTATTTAGGCATATGCAAATATAATTGATTATTATATTGTTGATAGCGACTCATCGGAGTCATTAGATGCCTGGTGAGGACGAAATTGAACACGTTACGTAATTTGGTAAGCTAATTAGCAATTTCATAAAATTTGTAGAAACTTGCGTTTTAGCAACCAAACAGAACTTAGTTAGAAACCTTTTTAATTTTGAGGTTTTACCTGTAGAGCTATGCATTAGCTGTGTAGAAAGTTTAAGAGACTGATTTGAAGTTTTAAAAACTCGTGGGGAGGTAAACACAATTTCCGAAAGTGTTGCCTATATATAGTTAGAGATGACTTTCATAATTTTATAAACATTTGACCTAAGTTCAAGACAGAGGCCAAATGGAGGATTTCTTGGCTTAGAGCTTCAAGACTCGAATCGACGGAGTTCTACCCGTTTGTTTTTCATCAAATTCCGTATTTGAACTCTACGAGGTAAGGCCATCGTTTTGATACCTATTAGGCCTTGTTTGGTTAAGTTTTCTGAAAACTCATTTTATAGAATTTTCATACAAAGTTGATAATTGGACTTTTGATTAATAGGAATTGTATTAGAAGAATTGCTGCACGTTCTTTGTGCTTGAGTTTTCCTTGGATCGGCGTTTAAGAGCGTAAATCGGAGGTGAGTGATATTAATCTTGAGTTTTGGATGATTCTATGGTTTAATGCATTGATATGCTAGGAACCTTATATAGATAACATGTGTAGTTCATATTGGGCAAAACTAATGTGTAAAGTAGGCCCAAGGCATGTTGAAATGAAAAGCATGATGAGTTGCTAGTTGAGCATGTTTATGTGCCTATGTGGGTTAAAGGGGGATTTGTGCTAATTCACCGTGAGACGTCCTCTCGAAGGGGGAGGATTAGTAGTGACGACGGTCACTTGCCGAGAAAGGCATTTACGCGACATGTCGAAGGGGCATGGGTCGTGGTTGAGTCTTAAGACTTTGGATCGGTGAAGGTGCACTTATTCCCTAGAGACCAATAGTTATGTGTTATGATGGATTGAACATATTTGTCATCCGTATGCTTGATTCATATTATTCACTAAGCGTTAGCTTAAACAAATCTATATATGTGGTTATATAAATAACCATTCAGGTGCAAGGACTGGAGGGGAGAATCGCGGGTAATGAGGCGAGGAAAGACTGGAAGCTCCTAATGTTTATAGAACTTGTAGCACTTTTGTAATATGTGTTTAACTCTTGCCGGTTGTTTAACCGTGCAACTTGTATTAAGACTTGTTATATATGCGAGTACGGCGCTTGGTTCACTTTAGGACCTTGGTTGCCAAGACGTGTGAAACTTGTAGTTTTGATACTTGTAATCCGGGATGAGTTTATGGTGGTTGTATAAATGGATATATATATGTTTTGGTAGTTCTTTGAATGTTTAGCAAAGCTTTGAATTGTTTGGTTTTGAAAAGGTTTGGTGGAAATGGTTTTGTTTGGTTTGATTTAAAATGGTTTGGGTTGGTTTCTTTGGGTGAAAGAGGTATTGATTTATTAACGGCGTTTGTCGCGGAAGTGCCGGGAATTAACGACGTTAGTAGGAAGCGCCGGTAATTAACGGTGTTTGCGAAAAAACGCCGGCAATTGTGAATACGGTCTTTTGGAGGTTTGGTTTCTGCACAGACCCCATTCGACCGGTCGAACGGGGCAATTCGACCGGTCGAAATGCCCCCTGCCAGAAATTTCAAACTCATACTTCCAATGTTCGGAACAACTTCTAATTAGGCATGGAGGTACCTTTTGGGACCCATTGACCTACGAAACTGTTACTTTTGAAAACAAAACTCGTTAAGGAGTGTTTGGACACGCGTTTAATATAACCTTTGAAAAACTATTTGGAAGTTGGTTGTTTTGTAGCAAAACTTTTATTAAGGTCATTTTGGGAACTTTAATCATTGTTGGTAAGCCTTGATGGCGTGCCACGTGACCTAGATTCATATGTATGGATCCGGGGCGTGACATATATATATACTAGTTGGAGCTCTGCGCGTTGCGCAGCAAATTTAATTGTGTCGTTTCGTGTGGTTAAGTTGTTGTTAAAAGTGTATAATAAGATGTTAAAACAGTTAAATAGGAAATTGTAAATGTAACTATTTAATCTAAAACTCTTCTTATGGAAGAAGTTGATAATTCTGACTATCTTATAAATCAGTAGTAAAGGTACCTAATAAAGCGTCACTAAAAATATATGACACAAGTAGGGTACTTCCTCTAAAAAAAAAGGGCATGAATGTGTTTGTAGGCCTTCATTGATATTCGAATACAATCTATAAATCATGAATTAGAGGAAAGAAGTTGACCAAAATGTAAATATTAGTGACCAATTCATAATAGCTAGTAAAATAGCCACTTTGTTTGACATTTTATATATACCAGAACTTAAATTTTAGAGAAGAAGTTGACCAAAATGTGAAATTAGTAATCAATTCCTAAATAGCCACTAAAATAGCCACTTTTTAAAACTTTTTTAAAGTAAATAATAAATATCCAAAACATGCTGATCTAAATGCAATTACACATATTACAATATATGAATCCTAAATTTGAGAAAAGAGGTTAAGCAAATTGTAAATATTAGTGACCAATTTCTAAATAACCACTAAAATAGCCACTTTTTTTTTTACTTTTCATGAAGTGCATAACAAATATCCCAAAAATTATTGACCCAAATGTAATTAGACACAAATTGTTGATTGAAATCTCATTTCAGAGAAGAAGTTGATCAAATTATAAATATTAGTGACCAATTACTAAATAGCCACCAACATAGCCACTTTTGTTGACTTTTTTTTAAGTCAATAATAAATATCCCAAAAATTGTTGACCCAAATGTAATTAAACACAAGATTGTTGATTAAAACCTCATTATTATATTAAATAAAATTTCAAAAGCTGACTTGAATGTAATTATTTATCCAAAATTACAGATTTACCCTCACACAAATCTATATATCCTTACGATGTATAGATAGATATATGAGTAATTATGTTGTAGTGAATGACAAAATAGGAAGTTCATATTTTTTGATGTGCTTGTTTGTTCGTTTTTATAGTATAGTAGATATATATCTTGGGCCATTTTTCCCCAGCTAAAAAGCCCATTCGCTAAAATGGTCACATGTATTGACTATCAAGAAGCTGGTCAAATAACCCGACCCGAGAAGCTTTGCTCAAGCAAACGGTCCAGAAAGACCCTAGAAATTCTGAATCCCAGACCTGGAAGAATCTACCGTATTTTCTAACTTTGAGTTTATTTTAAATGCACTGGAGCCCAGAATTTAGTAAATAATTCATCAACCAAACAACATAAAATAAGATTATTAGGGTGAAATAAAAAAATCCAACCTTAGAATTCATAAAATCAAACAGGGTCAAAAGAATTATTCTGAATCCCAGAGCCAGACCTAGGCCCAAATCTACAGAGAGATCCAAACTCTGAGGGTTGAAAAACAAATGCCGTCAAACCTATTAGACCAGTTTTAAAGGAGAAGTTAAATATTTTGCATTAAACTTGTCATTTGATGTATGAAAAACAAGTTTGCCTTAAAATTTATTTGTGAACTCCAACCCATACATCAAATATTATTTATTTTAATATTTTCTTTTTTTTTTAAATTATTATTTATATTATTCAATAATGGACCCTTGTTTTGATTTGATTAAACTAAGCAAATGCATTGATTTCATGGTTTGTAAAATTACATCAAAGTTGACTCATATTTTGGCTGCATCAAAATTGCCTTGACTCTTGATTTATGGGTTAAAGTAAGAAAAATCAAGATGACACCTCAACTTTGCCTCAGATTCTCTTTTGATGTAAGAGCTAGAGATGGTCTTAGACCATCTCCAAGGGCAAATCATCAATTGATACATCAAATGGGTGGTTTGATGGGTCTTAGGCAAAGTTGTTGTGTTGATTTTGATGAATCAATCCAACCCTTACATCAAATCTTTATTATTTTAATATATTTTCCTTTTGAGCTCATACACACTGTATAATTTCTCCTTTTATTTCCTACACCTTTCTCTCTCATTTACCCAGACTGAATTTCGCGTCTCTCTCTCTCTCTCTCTCTCTCTCTCTCTCTCTCTCTCTCTCTCTCTCTCTCTCTCTCTCTCTGCAACTATCAAATCTTCTCTCTTCATTCATTTTCCTCAACTTCCATCTCTCATCACTCTTCTCATGTGAAAAATGGGCGTTGATTTTAGTGTGGAAGAAAGTTCAGTCGACATGGTGGTGGCTCGGGATACGATGGTGGTGCAGCGACCTGCGATGGTGGTGGTTGATTGAACGCCGACGACGATTGACTTGATGGTGGTCAGCGATTCAAAGCCATTTTAGGTTAATTTTTCACACTAACTTAGGGTTTCTTGGCTCTATTTAGGGTTTGCTTGGATCAATTCATAGGTGCTCGATTTGGGGGTTTTTTTTTGTTGGTCTCCATCTTTGTTTCTTCTTCTTCTTCTTCTTCTTTTCTGAGTTGTTGAGGATGATTGCATATTGTTCGTGATTTTTTGGGATTTTGATTGTGATGAATTGGGGGACGAAGAGAAGGACTGGTGAAGGTTTTGGACTTTTGACCTTGTGACCGTTGGGGTTTGGATTAAAATATTGAATACATTGATGTTGGATTAAAATAGTGTGAGAAAAGGGTTTGCTGGGTGGTGTCAGTCGCAGCATTCTTGGTGCAATTTGAGGGGGGCAGCAAGTTTGCCTCAGCCATTGATGCACCCGTTGGAGCTTGAAAATCACAGATTCCACATCAAATTTGCTTTTGCTGTAAGGGTTGCCTCAGGGTTGGAGATGGTCTTACATACCTAAATTGATAGCTCCATTTTAGTTGGTTTAACTGACGGAGTCTGGTGGGACCTGTCAGCCTTCACTACAATTCAGCAATTGGTGGTGGACCAAAGGGCGGAGGTATGAATAGACTAGGGTGGGCTATAGCGCCCCATTTTTGAGGAAAAAAAATACATTGCAAACAAATTATTTTATATGTAAGATATGTAATTAGTCCCCCTATTGAAAAAAAGATAAAATTTATGTGTAATAATTTGTCCCAAATGTAACTTAGTCCTCCTCACATATTTGTTCCATTACATTTTCTTATCATTTTTCAATTTAGTCCAACCCACCATTGGTCAAGGTTAACAAATTATAATAAGCTATCAATCTTCATCATCGAAAAATGTGATCCAAAACCAATTCTACCCATAAATATGCATGAATATACTAAAAAAATTCGTATTGGGGACCCCAACCCCAAATAGCTTCACCACTATATGCACACCCTTCTAATAAAAAATCTTGACTCCGCCCTTGGGCGGACCAGTCTATTTTACCCTACTTTATGTACACAAATATATATATATATATATATATGGGGTTGCTAACCTACAACACGGTGATTGTAGGCTACCAACGTGTACACTAGTTTTTAGCAACGAAAAAACACTTTTAGCGACGAAAAATTTTGTCGCTAAAAGCATTTTTTTTTCGTGAGTAATGCTACAGACACAATACATTGCACAACACAAAGGAAAATAAGACTTTAAATGCCTGAACCTTATGTTGTGTAAGTGGTGCATAAAAAAGTGTGAAAAACTCAAACAACACAGGGTAGAAGGCATTTAAAGCCCTGTTGTATTTTGTGTTGTGCAGTGTTTTGTGTTTGTAACATTACTCTTTTTTTGTCGCTAAAAGGGCGTCATACTGTTAGTTAACATTCCACATATATATATATATATATATATAAATTTTCGATTCTAAATGAGAAATGATTGTACCCGATACGAAATATTTGTTCTGGGTGGTTTGATGGGAATGACTATTTTTGTTCAAGGAACAATTACTTTTTATCAAGAACAATTATTTGGTCTGACGAAAAACCACCAAGAATTCTCCTATATACGTATATACAGTCGGTGAATAAATGTATCTTGAAGACTCCTTGCTCCTCATCGTGACTGATCTCTGACATCAGAGAAATACAACAACACATCCACAAAGATAAAGTGATCTTATTTATTATTTGCAATTTTGCAGACACATTTAACAGCTATTCATTCGCCACACAGAAGACCCAGTACTTCATGAATCATGTACGAGAGAGAGAGAGAGAGAGAGAGAGAGAGAGAGAGTACTGTTCTTTTGAACCACACTAGCAGTAGCAGCTTTAGAGTGGAAGGCGTGCAAACTCGCCGCTTTCACAAAGTTCTATGAACAAACACTATGAAAGATTCTTTCCTCTTTGTGACCAATGGCTTAAAAATTGCAGAATTTTGGTAAACAAATCTTTCATACTAAATTAATTGATCATAAAAGATAACATGTTTTTAATTTTGATCGAAAGTCTATAGTCCTTATGTTACAAACCTAAGAATCAACTCGTTTTTAATTTTGATTCTTATTTGTTAAAAGGTTTTCAAAAGTGAAAATTTCACTTAAAATTTATGTATGGTTCAGTGAAATTTTATTTAATATTCATATACAAATGACATTTGTTCCAATTAAAAATCTTAATCATCCTTAACCCAAGAAAGAATAATGTTACAAATCGTAAATTTGCCCAAGAGAATCTGGTTTTGTCAGTCAGGTTCATGTACAATTATATATAATTATATATACACTTACTGCTAAAAAATATATTAGGAAAGGCATAACTTTATGTACCCTTCAGGCTTCAACCAAAGGCAAACATATTGTATGTCTTGTGTACGTAGAGCCTGTTTGTCTGTGCTTATGCTTATGCGATCTTGATCGTGATTGGTAGAACTGCTTAAAAGTAGAACTGCTTATTATGGTTTGGGTATTTGGTTAATATGTTGTGAATTGATCAAATATAGAGATAATCTTGAAAAGTACCTCCCTACCTGCTTATTGTCAAACTGCTTTTTAGACCCAATCTGCTTATATTTTTGTTGAAACAAACAGATCAATAAACAATTTAAACCACCAGAACTGCTTAAAATGGTCAAGTAAGCGATAACAAACAGGGTCGTAGTCCCACTAGAAGATCAAAAGTCAAATTCCATTCTATATTTAAAGAATGACTAAGTGGTTTTGAGCCTTTGAACAGTGGTCAAACATGCAGGAAGTTAACATTTTTAATTTCAATCAAAGTTTCCATCACAACAAATTCTTAGTTAGGACCCAAACAGCAAATTAAGAAGAGAAACTCAATGCATAAGTTTCTATTGATCAATTATATAATATAAAAAGAGCGTAAGTTCAAAGGGATAAAAGAAAACAAAATTTACTTTGAGCTTTACAAAAATTGAACTTAATATTTTTTTTAGAGGAGCTTTTTTCTTTTTTGCATCATTTCTAATTATATTCAGCCTTCTCCCCATTAAATTAGATTCGTTTCATGAACCCTAATCCCTCATTTCTAATTTTATACCAATTTTTTGCTTTATGAATTCAAAAATGGACTGAAAATTTAAATTTTTTTTTTTTACAAAAAGTAAAATCCTTTCATTCCTTGTTTAATGTACATATAAGGGAATTTTATGTGTTTTTTAAGATTTTGATGCCAAGGACCGAGTGGTGATTGTAGTCTTTCTTAAAATCATACTCCCTCTTGTCCCATATTAAGAGTCTTTGATGTCATTTTTTGATGTCCCATTTTTAAGAGTCCTCTTTGAAAAGTCAAAATACTTTAATACACACTTTCCAAATTTGTCCTTTATTATATCCAACTCTTCCCTCTTTTTTTTTTTATGTGACACTATAATTTTGAATTTCAAAAAGGGCAATATTGGAAAGTTAAAAATCTCACCAAAATCAAGGTTGTCCCCCTTAATAAGTTGAAATTCCCAAAAGAGACTATAAATATGGGACGGAGGGAGTAGAGTATAAGGAAAAATGGACATTGTTATTGTAGTCTTTCTAGATATCATAGACAAGAAGAAAAGGGACAGCACTTTGGTGTTGTTCATTAGGTTATAATTTAGGCATTGTTCTTGAATGTAATTAGTCTAAAAAATTCCATTTTAATATATATATATATATATATGTAGTTTTTGAAATTTTGAAAATTTTATTTAGATTGCGCAACCCCCACCCCCCAATTGATATAATTATTATATAACCCCCAAAAATATTAGACTCAAATAAAAAAAATTTATCTACTACATATTGGCCTAATTGTAATCGAATTATCCAAAAATTGAAATAAAATATATAATATGCTATAAGTCTAATTGTAATCTAATACATCATAAATATTTAGACCAATAATTTTTCTCTATACTTATTATTTGAACCCAAGCCAAGTTATAATTGTACCATATTGCTCTCTTCCTTCTCATGTACTATTGAACCAAATCCAAAATGTTTTGTTATAATCGCAAGCTTTACAAATTAGCACTAGACATTAAAAAATAAAAAAATAAAAAATAAAAAATAAAAAAAAAAACATAAACATCGTGGAATTGCAAATAGACCCACAAAAAATTTTGCAATTGGACCAACGACAATATAAAATGACACCTAAAAGACCTGAAGAACAATATTGCCCAAGAAACGGAAAGTTCACAAATTATGAGTTGTCAAATCTTGTACTAGCATATATATCCAAAGTAGCTTAGCTGACAGTTGGATATATATATATATATATATATATCTCCTAAAAAAAAAGTTATATATATACATATGTGTGTGTATTATGGTGTAGGGTTGGAGCTAATACAATTAGGGAAATGCTAGATGCACAAAAAAAGTGCACAATGAAACGTACAATCAGCTTAAAATTGTTGGACTTCGTGCTGAAAAGTCTGTACACACAAAAAGATAAAAAAAGAAGTGTATAGCTTTTTCAGCACTATGTCCAACAAATTAAAGCAGATTGTGCATTTCGTTGTGCACTTTTTTTGTGCATCTAGCATTACTCATACAATTATACAAGTTGATAAGAAAACTCAGTTCGTAGTGCAGCCCATGTGGCCACGTGACGTGCTCCCAAAGTCCACATCACCATTCCAATTTGTGACAAGGTTTTAAATTGGAGCAAAACAAATATATGTAGATTCAGTTGTTAATAACATTGTTTGGGTACTACACGTTCATGCTCCACATTTTTTTTTTCTTCACAAATTCTTGAAGTTGACACTTTGTTCTGGCCTCTGGGGTTTCATTGTTATGAGGGATCTCCCATGTGGAGGATGTTTTAATTTGCTATCACAAATGATAGGCACATATATACTGGGGAGTGAACTTGGTTTAAAAAGTCAGGATTCGCCGTCTAATTCACTATCATCGTTTTGTGGAGAATCTGATCGTGTGTGTATATATATATATATATATATGGGTTAAATGCATTTTGTACCCTCAAATTATATCATTTTCAGTACTTTGACCTCTAAACAATTTTTTTTTTTTTTTTTTTTTTTGGTATTTTGGTCCCTCAACTAACATTTGGTGGCTGTTTGCCTCCTCTGTCAATTTTAGCATTACTTATAGTTTCTCACATTTTGGATATACCACAGAGTTTTTGAACATTTTCATTTATTGAGGTTAAATAGAAGATCTCTTAATTGTGAATGATCCTAAGTACCACTCGTGTTTACTGGACCTCACCGTGGGTTTAGTGAAGCCTCAGTACTCATGTGAATAAATGACCCTCTATAACCTCGGGCTAAAGAACCCAACTCTACAGTGTAATTTTTTTTTTTTTTTTTTATATTGGTTAATTCTTACAAACCTCCAAGTATCGTGTAACTAAGTCACAAATAGGAAGAATTGAACTCAAGACGTCTGGATTTACTAAAGTTTGTCCATAATAAGGCTCATTCTAATTAGACTACCTGATCTACGAGTATATCTTAAAATCTATAATATTTTTAGTGTTATATAAAAAAAAAAAAAAAAAAAAAAATTGTTGCATTTCTGATTTCTGAAATGAATGAAGTAAAAATGTTGTCCAAAAATGTTTTTGGCATAGACTAGAACGTGAACACAATAAAATCATGATGCTACCATAGATGTTAACTTCAATTGTTATCTAAACTTTTAGCAGTTAGTCAGAGTAACAAATGTTGACATGGAACAAACTGATAAATACAACTACCAAGTTAGTATCAAGTCCTTATCAAATCACCGAACTCTCCTATGAAATGATGTTTTTACATGCCTTTGTGAAAAAGAATATGATGCACCACACTAGCTACCAAATGGTTATACAACTCATAATTACTCAAAACTACAGTATCTCAATTAGAAAGAATTAAGGAAAAAAAATTCAAATCATGAGAGAGAATTATTTGACCTCGGACATTCACACAAACTGCAACTAGTTCGACCATGTCATTATCTTTCACAATTTCGATCTTTCTTTCATCTTTTCTTTTCTTTAATTTATTTTATTTTATTTTTATTTTTCATTTAGGCTTAGTTTGACTCCCACGTGGCTTTTTAAAAGTAGCTTATGAAATTTATTATTAAGTTGTTTGATAATTTTGTACAAGTGACACATTATTTTTTAAAAAATAAAATAAAATCATGAAATAAAAAGCAACCTTGAGTTTTTAAAAGCTTCATTCTAGAGCTTTTAAAAGCTTCTCCCACAAAAATATTAAGTTCAATTTTTACAAAGCTCATAAACTAATTAATAGATTAATTAACATGAAATTGTGCTTTAAAAAGAAGACGCACCAAAAATAGAGGTCAAACTCTGCCTGAGTACAAGGTGTTCAAACAAAGCTTATTTATTTATTAATACAGTACATTAAAAGTAAGGGTAAAATATTTTAGCTTCTTCAAAAAATTACAGAAAGTTGCAACTTAGTACGTTTATGTATATATTGTTTTTAGACACAACTAAGGGAAGGTTTGCATTGCAAATTGCAATGGACATGAAAGTTAAAAAACCAAATTACTAGAATTAAAAATGGAGGACCAAATTGTAAGTTAGCGCAGAGTTCAAAGGTGTAAAATCCATTTTACTCCAACATAAATTAAAAATGGAGACATATATTTTGCAAGAATACATATAGTGTATGTATATGTAGTAGTATAAACCTCGTAAAACCAAATCTCTCTACAAGAATGATTTGCTCATGATCCAACTTAAATAATCTTCACTAACTTTAAAGGCACACTGCTAAACTAGATCTAGGCCTTGGTAGCAAACAGCCAAAACTAATCCAACCCCCCCCCCCCCCCCCCCCCCCAAAAAAAACAATGCTATTATGCCCCACACCCACTTAGCCCCATTCTTTCCCCCAACCCCACCAACCTATTCTTTATTCCCTCCATATTCATTTTTCTCCACACATAAAAACACACACACACAAACACAAAAATCACACATATTAATTCTGAACTAAAAAAAAATAAAAAATCACATATATATTAATACCTCCTCCACCTTTATTGGGTTAGTATCTCATTCTCACCACCTCACCCAACTCCCCCTCATCAAAGGCCCCTCCCCTCCTCTCTCTCTCTCTCTAAACACACCAAAGTTTCTTCCCTATTCCCACTGGAGCAATGTTCCAAAACTTTTTGCTTGCATCCCTCCTCTTGGTCCTCGTACCCGTACTGCCCGCGTTGCCCGTATTACCCGACCCGGACCCGATTCCGATCCAACAGGTTTTACCGGTTTCATCACCGCCGGCCACCATTCCGGCTTTCCCGGAGCAGTCCGACGTCGCCGGGTGCCCGTTAGACCTCCCTGACGAGCTCTTCCACGGCATCAAATCCGCGTGCGCCGTCGGAAAGCACAAACCCGAAAGCGAACAGTGGGGACATCTCCACCGGACCCGATGCTGCCCGGTACTCGCCGCGTGGCTATATTCGGCGTACTCGGGGACTGCCCTGGGCAGAGCGGGCAGGGCGCCCCAAACGGCGTCGTACGACCTCCCTCTGCTTCCCGACGACTCAGAGACGTGTGTGGATGGCCTCCAAAAGGCGCTTCACGACAAAGGGATGGAATTGGTGAAGCCGAACGAGACGTGCGACGTCGTTTTCTGCTATTGTGGGATAAGATTGCACCCGCTGAGCTGCCCAGAGGCGTTTTCGGTGAATTCGAAAGGGAAGCTGGTTGGGGATGAGAGTGTGATGAGGTTAGAGAGAGATTGCTTGAGCAATGGCGTCAATGGCTATGAGGGTCTTGGTGGGTGCTCCAAGTGCTTGAACTCCCTCTATCTGGTATTCATCTCTCTCTCTCTCTCTCTCTCTCTCTCTCTAAATTTATGTGTGTTTATGTATATAATCTCTGATTTTGATTCAATTCATTGTTTAGACCATTTTTGTGATCAATTGATGAGTGTAATTGAATGGGGTTTAAAAATTTGAGAGAGAGAGAGAGAGAGAGAAGGTGTTATTAGGGTTTGTCTATTGATCAATGTCAAAAATGTGTGAATTTGGTAAAGTTGTGTTCTTTTTTACTCCACCTTTTTTTTTTTTTTTTGGCTTGAGGATCTCACATGCTGGTTGGTGGTCACTGTGAAGTCTGTGCGAGTAATGCTGCTTTGGTAGCTCTACGCGCTGCACAAATGCGACTGTCCAACACGCGCCACCTCAATTTCGGAATTCCTGGTCTGTCACTGACTTGTATAGACTTTTCTCTCACGCGCCGCAGTAGGGGTTTAAATTTGGATAGTTTAACCCATTATACTAGAGTATTACATACTCACATTCCTAGTGAACAATCATGCTCCTGCCATCTGATCCTGATCACATGTTACTAGAATTTCCATTTTTTTACATCAACAATGCTAGGAGCACAAATACTTTTCACACACTTACAAACAGGGATGGCAACGGGGCGGGTATGAGACGGGGTGCCCCTACCCCGACCCCTCTCCGATTACACGATACACCTCCCCGACCCCGCCCCGCCCCGCCCCGCCCCGCCCCGAAGAACTGCCTGTCCCATTCCCGACCCCGATTGAAATTCGGAAACCCGTCCCCGCCCCGCCCTGCCCAATCCAAATTATCCAATACTTTGATTTTTTTTCTCCTATTATATTTTTACCTTTCACCAAAAAAAAAAAAAAGAAGAAAGAAAGAAAGAAAGAAAGAAAGAAGAAGAAGGCAGAATGAGGAAGACAACAAAAAGAAGAAAGAAAAAAAAAAGAGGAATAGACCTAAAGTAGAATCAGAGATGCAAATCCTCGGGAAAAAAAAAAAAATCAGAACAGCAAATAATAAAATTGACTTCTCAAAAATCTCAACTTCAACATATACACAAATGTGAACAAGAAACACACACGTATGTATCCATTGTACAGAAAGGAACTCTATATGAGAATCAAAATTGGGAAAAACTTTAATGTAAATCAGTGAATCACAAATGGAGGGAAAACTAGAAAGTATATCAATGATTCAAACAGATACACACAAAACATATACCTACATATATATATATATTTACCTACATATATATATATATATATCAATGATTCAAACAGAACCCGACTCGGGTTACAAAAAACTTCCCCATACCCGCCTCTACCCTTATTAAGTCCCCCCTATACCCTACCTATTAGGGGCAGGGCAGGGCGGGGCGGGGAACCCGAAAAACCCGTCCCATTGCCATCCCTACTTACAAACACAGTCTATCTCTCTCTCGTGGGTGGCACTGTGGGGTCCACTGAAATTATCCGGACCACACAATGCCACCCAAGAGAGAGATAAAGTGTGTTTGTAATTGTTGGTGAAACTTGTTTGTGCCCCAAATATTACTCTTTTAACATATTCCTTACCACATGTTGGTAGGACATTGGCTGTCCCATAACAGCTAAATTTGTTGAAGGACATCTGTTTTCGTTTTTGGAAGTTAAACATTATCACTTGTTTGGTATATTGCTTTGATACGATATTTTTTTATTTTTTATTTTTTAATGATAGCTAAGAATTATGTTTTTCACTTAAATTTTAGTACAACTAGTTGTAAACAACCGTCTACTCCAAAGCTTAAAAATTGTTAACAACCATATACTCCAAAAGCTATTAGAGAGACACGGGTATAATATAATTATTTATTCAATTGTCCCCTCAGGTGTGAGCCTCTTGTGGACTCATCCACGTGAAGCTTACCTTGGCCCCTCATAGGTGGTCTGTCCACGTAAATATGTTGTATTTATAGATGGGGTAGGAGTCGTGATTCGAGCACTGGACCTATAGCTCTGATACCATGTTGACATCTACTCCAAAAGTTTATGTTGTTTTTATATATGGAGAGGTGCAAGTTAATTATCTATTCAACACTAGCAAGGTTTAAAATACAGACCTGACTGGACGTAATGAACACTGAGTTCATGGATATTGGTCCATTACGTAACAAATTTCCCAAATCACGCGATGAGATGAGCGAGCGGTAATGGGTGTAACGTCTGAGGCTGCGTTGTTAAAAAATGTGTATAAATTTCCCATGGTTTTAAATACAGACCTGACCGGACGTTACGTAATGAACACAGAGTTCATGGATCTTGGTCCGTTACGTAACAAAATTTCCCAAATCACACAATGAGCGAGCAGGTAGCGAGTGTAACGTCTGAGGCTGAGTTGTTAAAAGAAATGTGTATAAGTTGAACAAAACTTAAGTGTGCAAAATTTTACGTTATACCCGTTACGTCTCCATTCTGACACTGCGGCGTTATCAATAGGCCTGCCACGACGGTTACTAATTAAAAACGTTCTCTAGAACTATGCATTACCAAATGCGTTACAACAATTTTTGCTCAAATATAGGTAAAAGCTGGATGAAAAGATCCTCGTTTGGCCAGACCCTTGATCTTGCATTAATTGATGAAATGTCCTGCATCCATATTTAAATTGATAGTTAGCCACATTGTCAATTTGTCACCCTTGAGTCCTCTTATATGTCCTTCATACTTTCTGTGATTGCAATCATCGGCACAAACAAGCACTTGGAAAATTAATTCCCTAATTAATTAGTATTTGACTTATTAAATTCACAGTGTGACTCTTACTTTCTACATCAATTTTTGGTTATTTTTTTCTTACTCATGTTGGCACATCGCTTTTACTACTAAACTCGTGTTTTCTTTCTAATTTAGAACCAAAATCCATTGGCAACTATAAGTCTCACATGTTTTTTCTCTAAATAAATCATTCTATTCTCTATCTGTAAGTTAGCAACATGTCACCACCCTAACATTCTATTATAACGACTTAATCGATTTTTGCCTAATTTATTCAACACACTTCTATTTGGTCCAATGAGCGGGCTATCTTGAACTCAAGAGTAATGCTAACCTCGGTGTACTTAATAAATTTACATGTAATTTCAAAATTACCATTGACACGTCAACATATAATTATCTTTTAGGTAACTAAATTTTGTGTACTTGGCATTTTCCTTAATTCAATATCTCATAATCATTGTTATTATAAGCAGCTCAATGAGGAGAAGAGAGGAAATTCAAGCCAAAAAACAGAGGACAGGACAAGCAAAATGCACAATAGAGATTGTGAGCTGATGGGTCTCACATGGCTTCTTGCTAAGAACCGAAATACTTATATTCACACAGTTACTGCTGTCTTGAGAGCTATCATGATGAACAAGGACCTCTCTGATCCTCAATCATGCAGTCTCAACAGTGATGGTATGCCCCTAGCTGTTGATTCCTCTGAAATCAACAGTCAATCCTCATCGATTGCACTTCAGTCATCGCTCACTCTCGGCGTATTACTATTGTGTTTGTTGTACGTGAGCTTCACTGTATCATTACCCAAGTATTAGCTATAGTGTGTAGTTCAACATTTATGTACCTACGATGTGTCAAAATTGTTGCTACACTTTGGTTAGTATTTGGTAATGTTTGGCAGGTTGAATTGTAATTTTTTGTGCTGCCCCGAGGGTAACTGTGGTATTGGCTCGAATTTATTGAATCTTTTTTTTTTTCCCCTCTTCTTTTGTCTTTATGGGCGTCCACTAACTGTTTTGTGGCAATGAAGCAAAGTTGTTTTTCTGCAAAAAGGTCACTTGTTTGGTGACATTTCTTATGAACGCAGCCAATGTGTCTCTCTGTGCGCTTCACGGGTATCCTATGCAATGTCTACATCCATTTTCATAAATCTTTATCATGCACTGCAATTAACTTACGAAAGTGAAAATTTATTTAAACACATACAACAATAGTATGTTACGTGTGTGTGTGTACTTAGAACTTTATATGTTCACATAATTGAAAAGTCAGTATATAATTTTTTTCAGCAAAAAAAAAAATATATATATGAAAAGTCGGTATATAGGATTATAGAGCTTAAGATTTGATTCTGCTCAATGAGAGAGGGAGTAAAACATGTTCCTTCTTTTCTATTTCTCGCCTATTTCTGTAATTATTCTTTCAAAAGGTATATTTGGGGCACTAACGATATCCACTAACACTTACTAACACACTCTATCTCTTTCCTAGTTGTACTGTGGGGTCCATTTTTCTACCACTTCAGTTGCTTTGCTGAAACTAAAACAGCTTCATCTATGTCAACCCAACCAAATAGATATGAATTAACCATAAAGCTTTGGTCCAGCTGAATATAAAAACCCATCATTTATATACATCATTCGCTTTTCAACCAAAGTACCATTTCAAAGTTCCAAACTTTCACCACCATTAAAAATGAATACATTTTTCCTCTAAAAAAAATGAATACATTTTTGCTCACTCCAAAATTGCTCACATTTGCCACCCTCCTCTCTCATCCATTGGCTAATGTAGTGGGATCTAGGATTAAATGAGAATTAATTAATGGTGTAAAGTACTGAGCGCATTGCATTAGGCAATAAAAATAAATAAAAAAATAAAAATAAAAAAAATAAATAAATATGTGAACAAAAGATGAACAATTTTGGAGTGAGCAAAACTGCACTCATTAAAAATGGTTTCATATCTAAATGTATAAATTATAGTCTGTACACTTGTCTACAAACATGCTCTCAGATCCAATACCCCAATTCCGGTGATTATGAGTTTTATAATCGTTAATTGTACAAGAAATTCAACAAAAATACCAGAAAATAAAACGATTTACAAAAAAAAAAAAAAAAAAAAGAGTACCTGGATTGGATGCTCTTATGAACCTTATTGTGGAATTCAACATTCAAATTAGGTTTTGCAATGCCAAAAAAACCTAATAGACAGTAAAAAGAGAAAAGTTCATAAGGTATAAGAGAATAAATATATTAAGTGAGAAACCAAACAAAGAGATTGGGAATACGAGCAGAGACTTGGAGATTAAAGAAAATATGAAACCATCACCATAGCAAACCATGAAGAAAATGTGCAGTGTAGTAAGCAAAGGCTTTTCTGCGTGTGTGAAACAGGCATATATAAATACATATGTAGAGAGAGAGAGAGAGAGAGAGAGAGAGAGAAAGAAAAACATAAAAATTGACAGAAAACTAAAGCTTGAACAATTATAAATCCAGGTAAGTAAAAACTTTAGTAAATTAGACATTTAAAATGGGAAATTTCACATTCCCTTTCTATTAGTTTCCCTCAATTTATCAAAGATCTTGAATTTACCAGGTATAATGTGAAGACGTGTTGTCTTTGTGAGGAAGCGTTTAGGGCTTCGTCAGATGGTGGTCGATTGACGGAGGCGATAGCCATACTAAAGGCCAAATCCGGCAAACCTGGGCGTCGCTTGTCTGAAATTCAGTTAATTCTAGTTCGTATGAGTAACAAGGTTTTGATCAGTTTGGAAATCGATGGTTGCTTCAGATTAGGGTTTGTAGAGTAACAAGGTTTTGATCAGTTTGGGAATCGATGGTTGCTTCAGATTAGGGTTTGTAGAATCAGAAGAGAAGGTCTAAAGCGGAAAAGATGAAGAACAAAGAGAGAGAGAGAGAGAGAGAGAGAGAGAGAGAGAGAGAGAGGTGGAGATTAGAAAGCGAAGGAGCATGTACATGGTACAGTTTTAGCCAGAAAAATTATTGATCTAAATGTAATTAGACACAAATTGTTGATTGAAACCTCATATGAGAGAAGAAGTTGACCAAATTGTAAATATTAGTGACTAATTTCTAAATAGCCACCAAAATAGCCACTTTTGTTGACTTTTTTTGAAGTCAAAAATAAATCTCCCAAAAATTGTTGACCCAAATGTAATTAGATACAAGATTGTTGATTAAAACCTCATTATGCTCCTTCGCTTTCTAATCTCCACCTCTCTCTCTCTCTCTCTCTCTCTCTCTCTCTCTCTCTCTCTCTCTCTCTCTTTGTTCTTCATCTTCTCCGCTTTAGACCTTCTCTTCTGATTCTACAAACCCTAATCTGAAGCAACCATCGATTCCCAAACTGATCAAAACCTTGTTACTCTACAAACCCTAATCTGAAGCAACCATCGATTTCCAAACTGATCAAAACCTTGTTACTCATACGAACTAGAATTAACTAAATTTCAGACAAGCGACGCCTAGGTTTACCGGATTTGGCCTTCAGTATGGTTATCGCCTCCGTCAATCGACCACCATCTGACGAAGCCCTAAACGCTTCCTCACAAAGACAACACGTCTTCACATTATACCTGGTAAATTCAAGATCTTTGATAAATTGAGGGAAACTAATAGAAAGGGAATGTGAAATTTCCCATTATAAATGTCTAATTTACTAAGGTTTTTACTTACCTGGATTTATAATTGTTCAAGCTTTAGTTTTCTGTCAATTTTTATGTTTTTCTTTCTCTCTCTCTCTATCTCTCTCTCTCTCTACATATGTATTTATATATGTCTGTTTCACACACGCAGAAAAGCCTTTGCTTACTACACTGCACATCTTCTTCATGGTTTGCTATGGTGATGGTTTCATATTTTCTTTAATCTCCAAGTCTCTGCTCGTATTCCCAATCTCTTTGTTTGGTTTCTCACATGGAACCGTATCATTGCTCTTTCCAATAAGATGCAGGTGGCAAGACTAGAATGGAAGGCGATCCTATTATCACGACACTTGAGATCCATAAAAACTTACAACATGAGCTGAAAAAACTTACAAAATCAATTCCACAAGTATAAGGTGATGGAAGGAGGATCGAAGGTCAGTGTAATTTTCCCTTAATTAAACTACATTGGTATTAGTACTTAGCATTAAAAAAATGCTTAAATTTGGACTTATAATTAAATGAGCCATGTAAAATGGGACCATTTGAACTTTAGTTCTTTTCCTTAATTTAAATTGGGGGAATGCTCTGCTAATGGCGAAGTGTGTCATGTTGATTGTTTTACAGTTGTTGATAAATGCCGCAATGGGGAAGGAAAAGGTGGAGATGGTTGCACTTCTGACTCGTTTGCAATTAAGATCTCAGTTGGTAAGCTCCTTTGCTTTGTAAAAAAACTTAGTGTTCTCTTTCTTTTGTCCTTTGTATGCGTGGTGCAATGACTTAAATATTATATTTGTGACATACTGTAACACCCAGGAAATGAATTAAATATTCATATTAGTATGCATTAATTATTATAATTAGTGTATATTATGGGTTAAGGGGAGTTTTTGGACTCGCTCGTGAATGGTGTCCAGTGAAGGACACAGTTGGAAAGTCCTCAATGAGGAGGGATAGGTAATGAGTGTGACTCATTGAAGGGCCTGGATAATAAGACTTGCATTTATATATGTTTAAAATGCTTTCATATTATATATTGTTATATGTGATAGCTTTTGGTACCTGTTTGGGTATCCATATAAGGGCATAAATGAAAAAGGTTCATAATTAGTAGGTACGATATCAACTTCATAAATATTTGGGACCATGTTTGGGACCCATACGTAACTTAGACAAACACCCATTCAGATAACTGGATAATTAATAGAATGTTTGGAGGTTTTATAATAACAATTGAAAACTTTGGGGAGGTAAATGTAAATTAAGTCATGAGTCATAACTTGAGGCTTGGAAAAGGAGACAAGTGTCACAGCCCGGTCCCACAATAGCGGAACTGAAGCCCGTGGCACGCCACCGAGGCTAAACCAATTCATTAACGTTCCCAAAAGATTTGTTTGAAGAACACACGCAGCGGAAAAACAAAACACATTTTAAAACCAGAGGTTCAGTCGACTGCTCAGTCGACGGAAGAAGGCAGGGAGTTTTCAAAAGGTTTAATAGCAATTCCAGTCGACTGAGGCTGGGGGTCCAGTCGACTGAGGCGGGGCCCAGTCGACTGCTTTTGCTATAATAAGTAGCAGTAGCTAACAGATACAGGGGTTCAGTCGACTGAACACAGGACCAGTCGACTGCTCCCCTGGCAGCAGCCCAATCTGCAGAATTTCAAGTTTTAAAAGCTTTCTAACTTTCACCAATGATCAACCACTCCATCCAAACTCAAACCAAAGTAATCTTAGCTGTATTAAAACATTTCTAAAGCAAGATTACAACATGTCACTAACTATTACAATAGTTTAAAATCCATTTTATCATACGAAGTTAAACATAAGTTAAAACGATAAGAATTCTTATTACAACATCCTATTGTCCCAAAACTACAAGGTTAACATTCAAGTTGTCTCTCAAGCGAACTCCCAACCCACGTACTCACTTCTCCAATTCCTCGCCAGCATTAACACCTGAAATGGTTATTTGAATAACCACACATATTCGATTTGTTTAAGCTAAAGCTTAGTGAATAAATCAACATATGTACATGAATGATAAACATGTCCGCATTCACATCTCTACATTTCATACTAGTCGCCGGAGACTCACGTGCCCGTCCATATTCCCAATCCGCGACTCCTCGCCAATAAGTCCACGCGAAAGGGTAAGACCCACGATTCTTCTCTTCAATCGTGCGACCTTAATGTCTATATCGGCTCCACAAAATGGCACGGTGACCACGTGCTCCTTTTGACCCACATAAGCAACTTAACATGCTCAAATACATATCACCATGCTCGCGGTAATCAAAACATATCACCGTGCTATTGAGCCTACTTATTAATATAAATGCCCAATATGAACTACACAATATATCTCTAAGAATTAATACATGCTATTCAAACATAACATGAATACATGCCAAGAAATCATTCCAAAACATAGTTGAATCACTCACCTCCAAATAACGCTCCTATAATTCAATCTGAAGAAAACCCGTGCACAAAGAACGTGCAGAAGTCCGTCTAGTACAATTCCTATGGATCAAAATTCCATTTATCAACTTTTATGAAAAATTCTAGAAAATAACTTTTCGGAAAACTTAGCCAAACAAGCCCTAACATATATCAAAACGAAGCTCTTACCTCAAGGAGCTCGAATATGAAATATGGAAGAAAACAGACTGACAAAAGATCGTCGTTTGGCGTCGCAAAGCTCTAAGAAACTAAATCTCACTCTAGTCCCCCCTTTTGACCTCCTTTTGAAATTAGGTTAGAAGTTATGAGAAAAATATCTCATCCATCTCTATCTATATATAGGCAACTCTTTTGGGAATTACGTTTAACTCCTCACGAGTTTTCAAAACTCCTAATCAGTCTCTGAAACTTTCTATACAGCTTATTCATAGCTTTACGAGTGAAACTTCAAAATTATAAAAGTTTTCGACTAAGTTTCGTTTGGTCGCTAAAATGCGAATTTCTACATGACGTTTCCGAAGTTGCTAATTAGCCTACCAAATTAATAGCGTGTTCATTCGTCCTCACCAGGATACTAAATCTAACAACAGAAATAAATTCTAAAACAGAAAATAATACGATATTGAAATACACAGGTAAACATTTATTTTCAGATAAACATTTAAAATGTTCCACAGTGACCGTCTCACATTCGGAGAGACTTCACAACAATAAATCCTCAATCACAATAGTTTCAAATGGTTCTCTAATACAGACACCCAAATCAACTCGTGAGTCAAAACTCACTCAACCATGTGTCATAAGACACGCCACATCACATTATCATGCATGACAATGTAATGCAAATGAAATAACACAAATGTGGGTGTTATAACAAGTGTCTCTTAAATTAAACAAAAAGAAAAATCAAAACAGTTTGAGAGAGAGAGAGAGAAGAGGTGCCGAGTGAGAAGAGAGAGATAGAGAGCTCCGACGTCATTTTCTTGTCGTGCCTTCGCCGTCGATCGTCCGATTCTCGAGCCAAAGCCATATTTGGACTCGTGGAGGTGAGATAGTTCTTTCTATACCTTTCAATTATGTTTTAATTGTTAAAATTTTAGTGACCTGTCTAAATCGATGACACGCCGTTTGCCGAAAACGTGTAGGAATTATTCCGGAGTGAGATTTAGTTTGAAATTTGGAAGAATTCTGCATTTTCTAGCTTATTTGGGTAGAATTCTACTAAGGTGAGTTTTCTAACTAAAAATTGATTGGGAATTTATGTGTTTAGTGCTTCAATGATAATTAATGTTGATAATTCATGCTTAGAGATCATGAAAATGCTAAAATGTGAATTGCATGTCACATAGGTAAAAATTATCATGCCTATTTGGTTACATGTTTACGTGCTTATATGAATATGTGGTAATCAATAAACACCGGGAAAACGATTTATTGTTGGGAGTAATAAGGGAGGAGAAGAGAAAGAATGCGATAAATACGGAAGTCCAAGGAATAGAAGTGACTACGGGACCAAGGGAAGGTCTTCGGGTCTGAATGAATCATTGAACTGGTGATTCGACGACTACAAATATGAATATGTGTTTAATTGTAGTATTAAACATGTTAAACATTCAATAATGTTTAGATTGCTCACTAAGCGTAATGCTTAAGAAAACCATTTTTCTTTTTTCTGTTGTGGTAAATAACAACCATTGTAGGTTCGGACCAGTTTTCGGAGAGAAGATGATGGAATTGTTGAAGGGGGTTAGACTGTCTCTGGTTTTTAATGTTCATAGTTTTGTCAATGTATAACGAATTTAGTAAGGAGACTTGCAGAATTGAACTCTTGTAATATGTTTAATGAGTAATGCTAGATATACACACTTTTGTACATACTTTTTGACACATAACTTTAAATGTATGTAACCTGTGTTGTGTAAGTGATGCATAGAAAAGTGTGAAAAATTCAAACAACATAAGGTACATGTACTTAAAACATAGTTTGTCAAAAAGTGTGTAGAAAGGTGTGTATGCCTAGCATTATTGATGTTTAATTCATAGGATCTATAACTTTGTAAACTATGTAAATCATGACTCGAGGCTCATTTTGTAACTACGGATATCTTTAACTAAGCTTATAATGTTTTAATGAGGTCTGGTAATGGTTTGATTTAAGTTGTGCCTTAAAAAGGTCTTTAAAAGCTTACATATAAGTGGTTGCTGCTGAATGCTCTGCTGGTGCAAACCAGTTGACCGAACGAGCGTATTGTCGACTGGGCCACCTTTTCTGAAGGTTAAACTCTTTGTAAATCCCGATTCAGTCAATCGGAGCCTCCGATCAGTCGACCGGACCTTTGAAAACTCAGTCGACTAAACCAAGTCAGTCGATCGACCGAATCTGTTGCTTCTTAGAATTGAGCTCTTTACATTTAGCATTTCCAGTCGACCGGACTCTCGACTCGTCGACTGGATTCGCCAGTTCAAAAATACGAATACTTTCTCATTAATTTGATTGGTATTTCCTAAAACTACGTTAATAATTGATGTTTAGGGTAGATAATCCTGTTTTAGACACGCGGAATTCCATCGTCCACTCTTTTCGGGTTCTGTTTTGAGATTGTTTTATAAAAGGAAAGAAAAGGTCTGTTGAAAATAGATACAGAGTCGCTACTTGGTCTTTAGGGAACCAAGAAACCCAATTTGACTCACCCAAACGGATAAAGGGCACCGGACTTTCATAACCAAAGAACTTGGCTCGGGGTTTTGGTACGAGAGATGAAGAAGCCTTTGTCGCGACTAAAACACCCTCAACTCGCCCCGTCTCTCGACGGGCCTCAATTAGCATCCAAATAATCATCTTTTACTATGTTTGGTTCGACAATTAATACTATGATAGGTATATTACATCACATAGGAATCTTGAAATGGAAGATCAAAAGATAAGATATCATTCATAAGATCTAAGCCAAATATCACACAGTACTAAAGTGAAAGATCACACAAATAAACCTAGAAAAAATCGTCTAATCACATATCAAGTAATCAAGTTTTCCTAATCTAGGAGAGGACATGGATTGTTTTTGAAGCAAATAAATCAAAAAGGATCAAAGTATGCTTAGAAAGCTAGAATGATGCATGCTAATCTTTGAGAAAAGAAGACCTCTTAATCCCCGGGATGGATGAGAAAGGAAGATTAGATCGAGGGGGAAGCATGAACGTGTAATCAAATTCATTCCTTATAATCTTCTTAGATTAGGAGTCACAAAAGCCCCAAATCTTTGCATGGATGCAATGTATGTATCTAGAATGTGCCAAGGTTGTAGTGTGTTTTGTGTTCATTCTGAATGTGTATGAATGAATGAAGGAAATCATCACGGGATATGTACAAATGTAGTATGAACTACTTCCCAAGACATGAGCTAATTTGGAGTACATGTAAGCATCAAATCAAAGGATGGAAGTAAAAGTATGCTTGTTGTGAATAGTGGACAGAACAGTAACATGATCTTTTGGAAATTGAAAAGAGGGGTTAGGAATGTTTTCAATGCATGATTTTTCATGGAGATCTTTCCTATTGTTTCTAGAACACAACCCAAAAATCCAATCTTTAATAAATATTACAGATTGAGAGAAATCATATAAACAATAGAGGTTATTCAAAAATAGAGTCCGTACTGTCGACTGAAATGTTAGAAAATCTTAGAAAATGAAAACAAAAGATCTAGATACCCATATTATAAAAAAGGTTCCATAAGACACTGAAGTTCAAGGGAAAAATAAGTTAGGACTACCCCTTTTGGAAAGGTTTTCTGAAAAATAAGTTGAAAGTCAACCAAGCTGCTGTGACAGCAAAAATAGAATGTTTGGAAGGAATGTTTGGGTAAAAATGGAACCCTTCCAAGTATTTCCAAGACAAACCAAAAATCATGGGTGTTCTCTAATGATTTAGGAAGACTTTTCAAGTGGTATTTCATCCATACATTGAGTATTGAGTTCTAGAGAAATCTTTGAACTCAGATCATTCACTGTTTTGACTCACTGTTTTGAAGCTTTTGGGAAAAAACTAGAGTTTTCTTTCTTGAGATCAAAATGAGGGGTTTTAAAAGGGGTTTTGAAATAGAGGTTTTGAAAGTATATTTTCAATATTAAATAGAGATTATGACCTCTTGGAATATCAACATCAAACTCATCATCAAGAACTTCCAATATTATTGGAGAGATTCATTTTCATTTGAACATAACTTCAAGGATACATTGGAGGTATTGAAGTTATAATCATCATCTATCAAACATGTTTTTGAGGTCAAGAGCTACTATCCATAAGGATTCACTCACCTCAAACTTCATGTCATCATTTAGAGGATGATGAACTAGTAAGTAAATAACAAAAAATCAAAAAAGAAATGAGATTAGGAAGAGATGAACATAATATGAACAAGCAAGTAAATAACAATCAATAGATGATAATCAATGTGATTTTGGACTTGTAGCTTGGTGTTTCACTCATAGATATTGACATTTGAACATGGAAGTAGTTTCCTAACTCATAAATGCTTAGAGAAATGGTGGTTGGGTGTATTGATGATGAAGTATATAGAAGAATAATGGAAGAACTTGAGTTTAGAACCCACTTTCTATAGAAAATCAGTGGGAGAAACTCCCGCTCCCTTTCTTTCTTCTAAACCTCTCTCTCTCTCTCTCTCTCTCTCTCTCTCTCTCTCTCTCTAAAGCTTTCTCAAGTTTTGCACTTGGCCCCCCCAAAATGAAGAGCAATGGGGGGTTTATATAGGCCAATTTGCGGTGGTTTTGGGATTTAGAAAGTGATCCCATTGGTCCCAAACATCTGTGAACATCAAACTACATCGTTTTGGTTTTTAATTAATCAAATTGGACCCCCAAATAAAATTACAAAAATGGACTGTTCTGGGGGAGAGCGCCGCAGCGGCACTGGGCCTGTGCCGCGGCGGCACTGCTCCTCCTTCGTCAAGATAATGCTGTTTAGGCCCCCAGAGGTTCCGGTTCGCGAAAAGGCCCTATTTTGTCCAAAATTCACAGAAAATGCGTACGAACTCTAAACCGAGCTTCTGATATACCATTGGAAAGGTATCGGAGTCTAATTTATATATAAAATATTTCAGAGTCAGGTCACTTTGAAAAGTTTTACAGTATTCGCGATAAAAGCCAATTTGCTCACCTTTTTCACCTTCGGAAATTTATAATTAACCCGTTTTAAATCCAAAAATTATGTGCGACATACCATTGGAAAGCTATTGATCTAAGTATTTATGAAAAATATTTGAAAAATGATACGGTACTCCAGTTTTAAGGTCAACTTTTGGTCAAACTGGTCAAACTTGGGATTCTGGGAAGTTCTGGAAACCTTTGGGAGCTCCCAGGAGCTGACGTTTTCATTCGGTTTTCTTTTGAAACTCATTTTAATACTTTCCATATGATCTAGAATGATTTCGTAACTTTTCGGCGAATTTGGACGATTTCGGTCAAACCTTGGTCAAACCGGTCAACGGGGGCTTTCTGGGAACTTCCGGGACTTTTTGGGGTCTCTGGGAACCGACGATTTCATCCGGTCTTGCTTTAGAACTCATTTTATTACTTTTCTTATGACGTAGCTCGTTTCCAGAACATTTGGTCCGAATCCGGGAGCGTTCGGGCTTTCAGGGGTATTTTGGTCATTCTGAGCATTTTGAGAGATAGAATTAACTTCCAGGAGTCATTTTTGAGTCTTTTCGATCATTGTGAACCACCAAGCTATGGGTCTCCTAAATCTGATAGCCGACAAAATGGGGTGTCTACACCTGTGTTACACGATCCTAATTCGCACATGACGAGATGGGGTGTGTCACATACCAAGCGTGCTGACCAACTTGAACAAGAGCTTAATAGTATAGCATAAAATACTTAAATTCAAGTTAGCAGTAGAAAGATTTACGATGTTTTATAAGCCAACTATACTCTTTTTATATAACCAATTTGGAACATCACTATGAAGGCTAAGTGGGAATATCTTAGGGAGAATTTTTTTTTTAATGTCCTACATTCACTTTTACCCAAATACAGTAATTTTTAGAGAGCATTTTTGCTCACCCAAAAAATGGTTCACCAATGCTCACCGAAGCATCCCATTGACCAATGCAGTGGGACCCAGCAGTAGGACCCAGGATTAAACATCATTGTTTAATCCTGGGTCCCACTGCATTGGCCAATGGGATGCTTGGGTGAGTATTGGTAAACCATTTTTTGGGTGAGCAAAAGTATTTTCTAATTTTTATGAACATTTGTACTTATTGCTTACATAATTGTACTACATCTGATAGAGGTTAATATTGAAACCTGACATTAATTATGGGAAATTACGTTAGAAATCGTCACATTCACGATTCATGTGAAACTCACTATAATTTGAATATTATGTGGGTAGGGAATCAGTCTTAATTAAAGACAGTAAATTTTGGTGCTATCACATGGAAAAAAATTTCAAACTATTATATTGCATCAGACAAACAATGTTCAAATTTGCTCCCATAGAGGGTACATCTTTGTTTATAGTGGAACTGCTCAACATTAATTCAAATTTGTTAGGTGTTATTACTGTTACATCACGTACATGAAATTAAATTTGGGTTACCTTACATGTACTCACAAATTGATGTTTTCACCATATCGACATGATAATAAAGTATAGTTGTATCCCTTAATAACTTCTATTATCCAAACATTAGCTTGCAGGAGATCGTGGCACCCAATAAAATTACAAACTAGTGGTAATTAGGAGTAAATATTATTGAATACAATGATAATATCATTCACTAGTTAACGTATTGATATCTAGAAACATCGACATGCACTTCAAATAAAGTGTTGTATTTGTGTCCAAACATACCTCTGACACCGACATGCGTGCAGCACACCTCAGACCAAGGGCTTGTAACATGTGTGTGGCACTTGCCCCCCTCTACTGTCCAACATTTATTTTTACCCTATAGGCTTTTGGTTATATGCATTTATGCCACTCCTAAAATTTTCAATTACCCCTTCTTAACTCAGAAATCTCACTTTGGTTATTGAATTTTTTGTAAATTATTTATCCAATTAAACATCTTATGTACTCAAAGGCCTCAAATATTAATTAACCCTATAAAGATATCCCACTTGAACTACTATATGAATAATTTGTTTGAGAAATGAAACTACTAAAAAGAAAATGAATTAAACATATGAACATCATTTCTTTCAAAAGAGTTATGGAGAGTTGAGTTTGCCTTTGAATAATAGTATTTTAACATCTACCCACTATATGTGAAATTCGTGAAACAATTATATGATTTTTAAAATCCTAGAAACCTTAAATTACACTATTTCTACCAAATTATAACATATAGGGTCGAGGGGCGATGCTCTCGTACTCATCTAAAAGTATGCCCCTATGGAATCAAATCCTGAGTTTGCCCTTGCCATGTGTCATGTCGTATAACACCCGCATGTGTATTATTGCATTTCATTACATTGTCATGCATGATAATGTGACGTGTTGTGCATTTTGGTACATGTTTGAGTGAGTTTTGACTCACTAGTCAATTTGGGTGTCTGTGTTAGCAAACCCTTTGAGACCGTGTTGATTGAGCGGTTTGTTGTTGTGAAGTCTCTCCGAGTATGAAACGGTCACTGTGTAACACTTTAAATGTTTGTCTGAAATTAAATGTTTATCTGTGTATTTCATTATCTATATTATTTCTAGTTTAGAATTTATTTCTGTTGTTAATTTTAGTATCCTGGTGAGGACAGATTAACACGCTATTAATTTGGTAGACTAATTAGCAACTTTGAAAACATCATGTAGAAATTCGCGTTTTAGAAACCAAACGGAACTTAGTTATAAATTGTTATAATTTGGAGGTTTTACTTGTAAAGCTATGAATTAGCAGTGTAGAAAGTTTCAGAGACTGATTAGGAGTTCTGAAAACTCGTGGGGAGGTAAACACAATTTTAGAAAATATTGCTTATATATAGAAAGTGATGACTTTTATATTTTTTAGAACTCTTAACCTAAAACTCAAAAAGAGGCTGTGGACACGCGGAATTGGTCGTCCACTCTTTCGTTTCGTTTGAAATTGATGTGAAGAAATGAAAAGAAAGGTCTGTTGAAAACAGATACAGAGTCGCCACTTGATCTTTAGGGAACCAAGAAACCCAATTTGACTCACCCAAACGGATAAAGGGCACTGGCCTTTCATAACCAAAGAACTTGGCTCGGGGTTTTGGTATGAGAGAGGAAGGGGCCTTTGTCGCGACTAAAACACCCTCAACTCGCCCCGTCTCTCGACGGGCCTCAATTAGCATCCAAATAATCATCTTTTACTATGTTTGGTTTGATAATTAATACTATAGTAGTATATTACATTTCATAAGAATCTTGAAATGGAATATCAAAAGATAAGATATCATTCATAAGATCTAAATCAAATATCACACAGTGCAAAAAGTGAAAGATCACCGAAACAAACCTAGGAAAAATCATCTAATCACATATCAAGTAATAAAGTTCTACTAGTCTAAAGGGGGACATGAGTTGTTCTCGAAACAAATAATCAAAGATATCAAAATATGCTTAGCAAGCTAGTATGATGCATGTTAATATGAGAAAAGAAGACCTCTCAATCCCCGGGATGGATGAGAAAGGAAGATTAGATCGAGGGGAAGCATGAACGTATGATCAAGTTCATTCTTTATAATCTCCTTAGATTAGGAGTCACAAAAACTCTAAATCTTGCATAGATGCAATGTATGATCCTAGAATGTGCAAAGGTTGTAGTGTGTTTGTGTACATGGACTTTCTAAAGTGACTTAAAAGTCTAAAATATGAATGAATGAATGGAGGAGACCATCATGGGATATGTACAAATATAGTATGGACCACTTCCTAAGATATGAACTAATTTGAATTATGTATAAGCATCAAATCAAAGAATGAAAGTAAAAGTATACTTGCTGTGAATAGTGGACAGAACAGTGAGTTGATCCTGTGAAAAATGAAAAGTGGGGTTAGAAATGTTTTTAGTTCATGATTTTTTTATAGAGATCATACTTATTGTGTCTGGAACACAAATCAAAAAGACAATCTTCAATAACTATTACAGATTGAGAGAAATCATATAGACAATAGAGGTTACTTAGAAACAGAGTCCGTACTGTTGACTGAAATGTTGAAAAATCTTTAGAAAATGAAGACAAAACATCTAGAGTCCCATATTATGCAAAATGTTCCCTAAGACACTGAAGTTCAAGGAAAAATGAGTTGGGACCACCCCTTTTGGAAAAGGTTTCTGGAAAACAAGTTGAAAGTCAACCAAGCTGTTGTGACAGTAAAAACAGAATGTCTGGAATGAATGTTTAGGCCAAAAATGGAACCCTTCCTAGTGTTTCCAAACCAAGCCAAAAATCATGGGTGTTCTCTAGTGATTTAGGAAGATTTCCAAGTGGTCTTGCATCCATACATTGAGTATTGAGTTCTAGAAAAATCTTTGAACTCAGATCATTCACTGTTTTGAAGATTTCTTGAGAAAACAAGATTTATTTCTTGGAATCCAAATATTGGGGGTTTTAGAGGGGTTTTGAAATAGGGACTTTGAAAGCATATTTCTAGCACTAAAAGGGGATTAACATCACTTGGGAAACCAACATTAAACTCAAGTTAAGAACTTCCAAGATAGTTGGAGAGATTTGTTTTCATTTGAGCATAACTTCAATAATACTTTGGAAGTATTGAAGTTGGAATCATCGTCTATCAAACATGTTTTTTAGGTTAAGAGCTACTATCCATAAGGATTCACTCACCTCAAACACCATGTCATCATCTAGATGATGATGAACTAGTAAGTAAATAAAGAAAAATAAAAAAGAAATGAGGGAAGGAGAGATGAACATTTATATAAACAAGCAAATAATAACAATCAATAGATGATAATCAATGTGATTTTGGACTTGTAGCTTGGTGTTTCACTCATAGATATTGATATTTGGACATGGAAGTAGCTTCCTAACTCAAGATTGCTCAAGAATGGTGGTTGGGGAGGATTTGAATGTGAATTATAAGAGAAGTAATGGAAGGAAACAAGATTAGAACTCACTTTCTTATAGAAAATCAGTATGAGACGCTCCCTTTCTCTCTTTCTTCCTTTCTACAACTTTTTTTTATCTTTGTACTTGCCCCCCCCCCCCCCCAAAAAAAATGAAGAGAAAATGGGGGTTTATATAGGCCAATTTGGGGTGGTTTTGAGATTTTGAAAGTGCTCCCATTGGTCCCAAACATCTGTGAATATAAAACTACATCGTTTTGGTTTTTAATTATTCAATTTGGGCCCCCAAAATAAATTACAAAATGGGTTCTGCGGGGGTTGAGTGTCACCACGGCAGTGTCCTAGTGCCGCCGCGGCACTGCTTCTCAGACGTCCAAAAATTTGTATTTAGGCCCCCATAGGTTCCGATATTCGCATAAGGCCCTATTTTGTCCGAATTTCACAGAAAATGCGTACAAACTCCAAACTGAGCTTGTGATATACCTTTGGAAAGGTATTGGAGTCTACTTTTTATAAAAAATAGTTCGAAGATAGGTTTCTTTGAAAAGTTTTGCGGTATTCGCAATAAAAGCCGATTTGATCGTCTTTTTTACCTTCGAAAATTCATAATAAATTCGTTTTGAATCCAGAAATTATGTGTGATATACCGTTGGAAAGCTATTGACCTCTAGTATCCATGAAAAATGTTCGAAAAGTGATGCGGTGCTCTGGTCTCAAAGTCAACTTTTAGTCAAATCGGTCAAATTAGGGACCTCCAAGAAGTTTTGGGAACCTCTGGGAGCACCCAGGAGCTGGCGTTTTCGTCCGGTTTTCTTTTAAAACTTGTTTTAGTACTTTCTACATCATCTAGAATGATTTGGGAACTTTTTGGCAAATTTGGACGATTTCGATCAAACCTTGGTCAAACCTGGTCAAACCGGTCAACGGGGGATTTCCGAGATCTTCCGGGACTTCCGGGGGTCTTTGGGAGCTGACGATTTTATCTGATTTTGCTTCAAAATTCATTTTATCACTTTTCTTATGACGTAGCATGTTTCCAGAACTTTTGGTCCATATCAAGGAATTTTTGGGCTTTCAAGGGCATTTTGGTCATTCTGAACATTTTGAGAGATAGAACTAACTTCCAAGAGTCCTTTTTGAGTCTTTTTCGATTATTGTGAACCACCAAGCTATGGGTCTCCTAAATTTGATAGTTGACAAAATGGGTTGTCTACGGAGGCCAAAAGAGGGGATTTGATTGTTTCGAGCTTTGCGACGCCAAACGACGACCTTCTGTCCGTTTGTTTCCTTCTAGATTTCATTTCGAGCTCCTCGAGGTAATAGCTTCGTTTTGATACCTATTATGCCATGTTTTGGCTAAGTTTTTTGAAAAGTTATTTTCTAGAATTTTTCACAAAAGTTGATAATCGGACTTTTGATCCATAGGGATTGTACTAGACAGAATTCTGCACGTTCTTTGTGCACGAGTTTTCTTTGGATTAAATTATAGGAGCGTTATGCGGAGGTGAGTAATTCAACCTTGTATTTTGGAATGATTTCTTGACATGTATTCATGTTTGATATGAAAGCATGTGTTAGTTTATAAATATATTGTGTAATGCATATTGGGCAATCATATTGATAAGTAGGCCCAATAGCACGGTGATATGTTTTGATTACCGAGAGTATGGTAATATGTATTTGAGCATGTTGAGTTGCTTATTGGGTCAAAGGAGCACGTGGTCACCAAGCCATCTTATGGAGGCGATATAGGCATTAAGGTGGCATGATTGAAAAGAAGAATCGTGGGTCTTACATTTTCGTGTGGACATATTGGCGAGGAGTCGCGGATTAGGAGTATGGAACGTGCACGTGAGTCTCCGGCGACTAGTATGAAATGTAGAGATGTGAATGCGAGCATGTTTATCATTTATGTGCATTGTTGTTTTATTCACTAAGCGTTAGCTTAAACAAATCGAAATATGTGTGGTTATTTAAATAACCATTGCAAGTGTGAATGCCGACGAGGAATCAGAGAAATGAGCATAGGGGAGTGAGAGTTCGCTTTGAAGGCAACCTGCATGTTGATCTTGTAGTTTTGGACAATAGGAATGTTGTAATAAGAATTTGAATGTTTTAACTTATGTTTAACTTAGTATGTTAGAATGGATCTAAAACGTTATAACAGTTAGTAGCATGGTATAATTATGCTTGGTAATGTTTTAATACAGTTAGGATTACCTTGGAGTACTTTTGGAAGTGTGTGTTTGATCCTTGGTTGAAGTTAGAAAGCTTTTAAACTTAGAATTTCTACAGAATGGGTTGCTGCCAGGGGATCAGTCGACTGGTCCAGTGTTCAGTCAACTAAACCCTTGTACCTTGCTAGCTACTATTTTTTAATATGGCAAAACCAGTCGACTATGTCATGTTTCAGTCGACTAGATCCCTGAAGGAAAATATGATTTTTGTTTCTGCTTGAGATTGTAATACCCCGTATTTTTAGGTATAGATCCCTAGTACCTTTCTTAGCCTTTGGTGAGGTTGTGTGTTCAATCGATTGACCTTATCTCAATCGATTGATATGTCAATCGATTGGATGTTTTACCAATCGATTGGTATCCTGCCGACCTAACTCCAATCGATTGCCACCTGGTATCAATCGATTGGAAGTAGCTGAACTTGGCCACCTCGTTGGTTTTGTGTGGTGGTGATTGTTTTCCCCTCCCTATATATACCCCTCCCCTTATACATATATATATATGTTTGCTTGTGTGTATGTTTGGGAGAGAGAGAGAGAGAGATATACATACTCTCATATATATATATACATATACATATATATATTGTATATATATTACACACACACACACACTCTCGGGTTGAGAAGAAGAAGAAGAAGAAGAAGAAGAAGAGGAGGAGGAGACCAGAGAGAGAAAGAAGAGACAGACAGAGAGACCGAGAAGGAAAGGAGAGAGATCAACCACCATAGCCGCCGCCGCGGAGCTCGGGACGCCGTCAACGGACCGCCGGGAGAGGTGAGTTTATTAACTCATTCAAGAGGTTTGTTTTGTGATGTTTATGTGTGTATAATAACGTGCATGAGGAGGAAAGAGGACCCCAACGTTTTTATAACTAAAACCAGCAGTTTTGAGGAAGAAGACAGAGTTCAATCGATTGCCATTTGGATCCAATCGATTGGATGATTTCCCAATCGATTGCCATGGGTTCCAATCGATTGATATGTCAATCGATTGGTATTTTGTCCAATCGATTGATATTGTTTCCAATCGATTGACATGTTTGTTCAATCGATTGGATATGAGCAGAATGTTATTTGTATGTTGTCTTATATTTGTGATATATCAGACTTGTTAATAGTTGTACCATATGGGTTATTGCGCTGTGTGGATAAGATTTATAAATACTATGTCAGGACTAGACTTATATGCAATTATCATTGATATTACGAGATGAATTATCCTATGTCAACTGTCGATATGAGATGAATTGTTTAACTGTCATATGTTATTGTCAAACTGAATAGTAGAACGGAATACAACTGCATGTTAATAATCAATAATCAGTAGATATGATTAATACAGAGCATGTGGTATTTCCAGTACTTAGTATATGAGCATTTCACAACATGTGTCAGCATGCATGGGATAGTGATGTGAAGAGGCAAGAGAAGCTGATGAGAAATGGGACATGTGACTTATGTGGAATATGAGATATGTGTACTTTGGATCCATGGGATCAACGGCTGACGAGTCGGGTGGACGTGGGACGGTTAGAGTTCCTAGTGCGCCTCTCGCTGTTGAAGACGTCCAGTGATGCGTATGCACTGTTGAAGACGTCCAGTGTACCGTTGACGATTACGTCCGGCTAGTGCCCTAATGTATTTTCACCGTGTAGTCGACCAGTGAGAATATACACAGCGTAGAAGACGTCCGTTGTGCCGCTTCCATCGTTTACAGATAGGTGGTACCGTGTAGACGACCGGTAACCCTATCAAGGGATTGTAGGACCTACTGCCTAGTCGGGTGATTCCGATTGGTATTATGGTATCTATGTATGGATACGGATTTGGATTATGGTATCAACGTACGGATACAGAGATGGATATGGATATGAATATGAATATGGATATGAATATGAGAATGGCTAGTAAGAAGATGGTTCAGTCGTGGATCCAGCGTCCCGACGTAAAGGTATATGCATGGGATGGATGCATGGGTTACATGCATGGATTTGATGAATATGTGATAAGATATTATACCATGATCCTTGTCTTTGTCATTACTATGCTTCCTGTTATTCCTGTTACCTTTTATTAATGTACAGTTTAATGAGACCTTTGCTATGTCCGTGAGTGACGTCATTGTTAAGAGATTAACCGCATTTTAAGATGCTGAACAATAACGGTGAGGAGTGTTGTTTAATGTACTCACTCAGCTTTGTATCCAAAGCTGATGGCGTTTGTGCCCTGGACATTCCAATGTCTAGAGCTTCGCAGGACTTGAGGACGAGAGACTGATGTTCGGCCGGTCTTGGAGCTGAAGGCTTGGAGAAGAAGACGTGCTGCTTGTAATAGTTAGTTTATATCTGTTGTTGTTATTGTTATAGGCCTGAGACTATAAGCCAGCTGTTGTAATAGTTTTAGTAGACTTTTATAATTGGTACTTGGGCATCTGTTGCTTCCATACCTTTTATAGTTTCCGCTGTAGCCTCTAATTAATGTTAATAAGATATGTTCTATGAATAGCATCCTCCCTATCGTGGTGTTTATTGGTTTGAGTAGATGACAATGCGGTTATTCACCTGTCATTCCCTATGGACCCATAAAGGAAATTTATTTTTCCCTATTTATGCTGCTCCGGGGCGTGACAGAGATTCAGTCGACCGGAGGCATTAAGTCGACCAGTCTCAGTCGACTGGACAAGCTATTAATCTTTTGACAACTCTTTGCTTTAGGTCTTCAGTCGACTGCGGTCCCGACCCAGTCGACTGGACCACTGGTTTTAAAATGTGTTTTGTTTTCCTCTGCGTATGTTCTTAAAACAAATTTTTGGGAACGTCAATGAATTGTTTTAGCCTCGGTGGCATGCCACGGGCTGCGGTTCTGCTATTGTAGGACCGGTCTGTGACATTTAGTGGTATCAAGGCTTTAGGTTTAGAGCCATGAGAACGAGTGACTATATTATGATGAGTGACGTCAAGTGGAGTGAGAAATTGTAAATATAATATTGTTATCATTGCAGAAATGCTTCATGTTAACATCTATTGTTGATCATAATGAACTGTGCATATATATATATATATATTGTGGCATGGCATGCATCGTCTTTATGCACCGAACTTAACAGAACGAGTTCTTGAAATGTTATGGCTGGTCCGGTAAGAGAATTGTCACCACATTCGCAGATGGACCAAATAATGAGCATGGTGGGAAACTTTATACAAGCTGTAAGTGAAAGAGATCGAGCAGATGAATGTTCAAGCTCCACCAGTTGAAGTTCGTTATATTAATGCACCGCCAGTACCGCAACCTCAACACACCATCACAGAACAATTCCATAAAGGGAAATCGACTTTGTACCATGGACAGGTTGACATAGACTTGACTGATCATTGGATGATGGACATGGAAATACATTTTCCGTCAGGTGATATAATATATGTATAATACAAAGTATTTAAAATTAAAAGAATATTAACATATTATATTGTGCATAGTTCTAAATTCACGTGCCAAGCAATATATATGTAGTACCATGCAGTTAATACACTGCATGGAGTGCAATAGTAATTTTTGGAGCCAAAATTAATTCCCTATGTATATGTTAACTGTCAAGCATTGCTTGTTAAACTTGCTACTAAAGATGTACACGAGTTGAGCCGCACCACAAGGGCTCATGGCTCGATAGCAGTTATGCTCAGCCTGGCTCGATAATAAACGAGTCAAGCTCAAACTTGAACAATATCTCAACTTTTAAAACCGAGCTCGAGTTCGGGACAAATTCAAAAAGTTCAATTAGTGTATATCCCTAACAGTGAGCTACTTAATTTTAATGGAAGAATTTTAACATATCATTGAATTAAGGTGGTCACACGACTTGCACTGAGACACATGTATTTAGAAACTACTTAGATAGTATAACATTACTCATATTTTTGTCCTTATCTGTACACTCCGGCCTAGTGAAAAGAGACTAATTAAAAACGCTTGGCCTCACTGCCTTACTGTGGTCCGGCAGAATCGTAACTGACGACCTCTTATCAAACGCGTGTCCGAAAGAAACAAAGAGAGTTTGGGGTTTCAAAATAAGGGAGAGGGGTACCACGTGGTCTACAATGCACTCTCTTTGCTTTTTGATTGCCCTATGCATGTTCAATATGTTACGCAAATCCCCAATATATGGAGAAGTTATTCATTGAGTTCACCATATCACGTTTATCATGTTCATATGGTGTGACGTTCCAATTATATGTACATAGTTGTATGATTTTTAATTTTTGAAAAAAAAAAATTTAGATGAAATGACATATAGAGATGTTGTGACTTTGAAAATAGGGAATATGACTTTTTAAAAAATGTAAGCACGTATGTTATGTTATGTTCATTTTCTTTCAAAATTCACATATTGTCATATAATTGAGGCGTCACATGATACATGCACGTTAGCATGATAACATAGTGTGACAGAATCACTGAATAATTTCTCATATATATATATATATATATATGTCTCTCTCACGTTCCCACTACTCTCTATATAAACCCCCCTACTCTCTCCTCAGCTCATCACATTACAACAATATCACATTACAACAATATACACAAGTACTCTTTCTCTCTCATGGCTGCTGTAGTTGATCCTTTGGTTGTGGGAAGAGTCATTGGTGATGTAGTAGACATGTTTGTGCCTAGTGTTCCCATGAGTGTCCATTTTGGTTCCAAACATGTCACCAATGGATGTAGCATCAAGCCCTCCATGGCTGCTATTCCTCCTAGAGTAACCATCCCTTCCCACGACCACAAGCTCTTCACTCTGGTTTGATCCCTCCCTCCTCTCTCTCTCTCTCTCTCTCTCTCTCTCTCTCTCTATATATATATATATATATATACACACTCGCACACACAAACACAAACACAAACATATGTATTGCGCTAATTTTATTTCTTTCAATATGGCATGTGGAATGATCACAGTGTTTTTAATTTCTTTGGTGCATGGCACATGTAGGTAATGACGGACCCAGATGCACCAAGCCCCAGTGAACCCTCGATGAGGGAATGGGTGCACTGGTCAGTGTTTTTATTTTTATTTTTATTTCTGCATGAATTTTATTTTCTGCGTTTTACTCTTATTTTATCTTTATTTTTCTATTTTTGGCTTGCCTGCGTTTTACTCTATACCTCGATTTATTCTCTCTTAAATTTCAGGATCGTAACTGATATTCCAGGCAACATAAGCCCTTCTCGTGGTAAATTCTCTATTGATAGATCTTTTCTATTATTTCATTCATTTTAGGACATACTCTCCTCGTTCCAAAATAATTATTCACCTTAATTTCTTTTTTTTTGAATATTTCAAAATAAGAATCCATTTTTAAAAGTTAAGTACAAATTTTATATAAATTTTCTATAATACCGTTACAATAAAGATAGATAGCATTTATGTGTGGTCCAAAAATAAATATAAAAGTTAAACACCCATCACATCAATTATAAAATAGGAAAGTTGTTATCTAACTAATGAAACAAAAAAAATGAATATAATACATTTTTTTTAAACAATGTACAAACTTTTAATGCACACTTATTTTACAACATATGGAGTAATTATTTTTCGAGAGAAATCATCTATAAGAAATGTTCAACAAACTCTCTCTCTCTCTCTCTCTCTCTCTCTCTCTCTCTCTCTCTCTCTCTCTCCATATATACAATAGGTGCGTGTACATGTGTGTTGTACGTTGTGTAATAGACTGCATGCATATATGCATGCGAAGCCTATTCAAGAATTTCTCAATCTTTCTCCTTGATGCGTTTGGTTTTCTAGGATCACATAGATTTCAAGGTAGGCAGTGTTTGGGAGATTTTTTTTCACTGATACTCTCTCTAGCTAATTGCTAGTTTCATGACAAACGGTTCATTACGAGGCATGTTGGTAGTACCCTTTGGCTCATATATATAGACGCACTAAACTTAATTTCTCTCACTTCTAAGCCATCTCTGTAACCAAAGAGTGGAGTGATCGCCATGTCTGACTTCTTCGGGCATGCAGCCGCGCAAAATCCTGAAATGACAAAAATGACCCCACCTCGTGCAACGTGCCATGCATGAAGGCCTCACGAATTTTGCACACTTTGGTTTATTCGTAAATATATATGCAAGTACCTTGGTGGTAGACATGTGGTTTATTGCTGGTTCGCCAAGTGTCATGTACAATGGTCTAAATGAAATAGACTTTGCTTACCTATGTGATAGTAGTGCCACGTCCATGCCACTTGTCAAAACCTGTGTTTGACATGTTAGCTTCTTGGGGATCTTTTCTTACACGTGCATGTCTTGTCGTTGATTCTACACGTGTCACATAGATAGATGTCACACTTGGCATACCATATATAGAAGGTGCTGCAGTACTTGATATTACTTGGTAGTGAAGCAAACGAAAGATAGATGTGACTGACCTACTATGTGATGATGGTCATTGTGAATTTTTCCTTCTTGTAAGATTCACGTAAAACTTATAGATTTCATAAGGCTTGGTGATGCTCGTTTGGTAATGAGATCATTGAAAAAGTGAATTTGTTTGGCAAATAAATTTTTATAATTTATTTAAAAAGTTGAAAAAACTTGATAATTTAAAATAGAATTTTAGTCAAAAGTCATATAAAATAATTTTTTTTTTCATCTTTAAGACAAATCTGTTTTTTTATAGTACAACATGTGTGACCCATGCAATGCACGAGATGTAATTTGGAACATAAAACTAAAAAAAAATTAGGGAATTGCTATGTACATCCAAATTCTTTTATTCTAATAATTTTTCTTTAAAAATTTCTCATATTTGTAAAGTTGAGAGGTGTACATAGCAAAATTAGCGGTGTACATAGCAATTCCCAAAAATTATTGTCTTAAACATAAAATAAACAAAAATATATGGACGAATGCTCTAAACAGATTAATATAAAAGGTAATTAAACACACACAGAGAAATTTTTAACTCAATCCATTTAGATCTAAAGAGTTAGGTTCTGTTTGATAAAACTGAAAATAAGTACTGAAAATTAAGTGCTGAATTTGAAGTATTGAAAATTTTAAGCAATTGAAATTGCAACTCTGTAAATAGTTTTTTGAGTACTGAAATATACTGCATTCAGTGATTATTTTTATTAGAATATTTTCACTTAAAATTTTCAGTGATTTTTTGGCTGCTTTTCAATTAAGTGGTACGTTATCAAACACACTGAAAAAAAAAATAAAAAAATAAGTACTGAAAGTTTTCATTTCCACCACTTAATTGGGTTATTAAATACACCCTTAATGTCAAAATATAAGTGAATCTTAGTAATAGATTAAGGGAATTAATATGTACACCCGTGTATTTACTATGTACACCGTTCAATTTTACAAAAGTGAGAATTTTTAGAAGAAAAATGATTAGAATAAAGTAATTTGGGTGTACATAGTAAATACACAGGTGTACATAGCAATTTCTTAGATTAAAATATTTAAGAAAGTGGAATAAAATATTATCTTATTGGAAAGTACATTTTTTTAATTATGATCCAAAAAAACTCTTTAATTATTAGGGTTTGAATATTTTTATTTAAAAAAAATGCGACTATAGAGATAGTCCATGCTAGGTTATAGCATCAAAGTATTAAAGAGGAATTGATGAAACGAAAATTTGAGTAACATGATTTAGTGTTTGGCATAGTGAATGCAATGGTTGGAGTTTTTCTTATAAATGAAAGAGGTAATTTGAACAAGACCGTCTCTGACTCAAGGCAACCAAGACATGTCGCCTTAGGCTCCCAATCAAATAAAACCTTGTATATCATGTATAACATGTATAGAATATCATATGTATGTAGCCAATAACTAATTGTATTTTTCTATAACAAAAATGCATGAAGAGCCCCATTGACAAGTTGGTTTCAGGCCTCACAAAGCCATGGCCGCCACGGTGTTTCAATTTGGGTTGACATTTTTAATGTAGAAAGGTGTGCGCTTAACATACAAACTATAGCTCATGTGCATGTATGCCTACAATTGTGAGTGTATGTATTACATTCATAAAAAAGAGGGGGGGGGGGGGGGGAGAGAACTAAATTTCAAATTTATACTTACTATAACCAAGTTCACTGGAAAATTGGTGCTTAAAATATGTAAAAATATTTAAACGCAACATATTGAAAGCAAGCGTCAAAATGTACTCTTAAACCACATTCACTTATGTCACCAGTGGATAGAAGTTAGAACTCAAAAGAGTATATCAATATACATGTGTGCTAGCTAGTATGTGTACAAAGAGAGTATATCGATATACATGGTGCTTAAAATATAATTACTATACTGTTTTGGATAGACAAATGAACCCATTGCCATTACACCATTAATTTGTTTGGCAATCTGATCTTCGTTGTGTTTGGTTTCCATCATTGCCTTCTCCCAAGTCCCAACTAAGAAAGAGAACACATATTTAGAAATAATTTAGAAGCTAGGAGATATATACAGCAAAATAACTTAAATGGCACTACAATAAAACTGTTAAAAGTGTGGGAAAATAAGAAAGATTATTGCATGAAAACAAATTGAATATAAATATATATAAAGGTGCCCAAAGGGAATACACCCACTATTTATATCAGTTTTAAATAGGTTGATTTGTGGGCATTGAATATTATTATGTTGATAAATTTTAATGAGTGTAATTTGAAAGTCTACCTTTGTTAGTGAGTATGGCCATAAATTACGTGACATGTGGGAGAGATTTCAACAGCAAAAAGAGGGGGGATTGATAGAGAGAGGGGGGAGGGACATCAGGGTTGATAGATAGAGTGTGTGATCAAGTGAATGAGAGAGAGTGTGTGAGAGATAAAATCAAGGGATGATTTGGCGACATTAATTATAAATAAGAGTAATTCTTGGGTCACAATTTTCATACAATTTTCACATAACTTTCTTTAAAAATGCGTCTATCTTTCTCTTGTGATGTCACTGGACCCCACAGTGACACAGGAGAGAGATAGACACATCTTTTAAGAAGTTGTGTGAAAGTTGTATGAAAGTTGTGTCTTAAGAATTATCCTATAAATAAATTTTGTATTATTAATCCTAATAGTAGATATGTTTTTATATATATATATATATATATCTTAAAATAATAGAAAATCAGAGAGTGTGCCCCGTGACAGAAGTGAAAACTTCTACTTTCATATATATATATATATATATATTCGATTAGTATAAGGTACTTCAACAAAAAGTTTCAAATAACCAGTCGTGTAAAATTTAAAATTTTCAAATAATTAATTATTTATTTTAAATTTTGCATAGCTAATTATATGACATTTGGTAACATAATTGATTAAGTTAATTTCAGTAATCAGGGATTTTTGACCAAAATTAAACGGACTATCCTTTAAATTCAAATCATCCAACATTTTTACCAACTTTCTAATTTAAAAACAACAAATAATGGAAAATATATTCAATGAAACCATCATTCATCCCACTATATATATCATCATATCAGTATATATCATCATACTGATATTGTGTTACGATTGGCACACAAATACTCTTGTTATTCTTGAATTTTTATTTTTTTTGAGTCTATTTGTTACACGGATACACTTGTTATTTATTTTGGTCTATAACAAACTTGTACACTGTGTTACAATTAATTAGGCCAAATAATATATATATATATATATATATAGAAATAATATGTATATATAAATATATCTAGAGTAAAAGATGATACTATTACTATTATAATTCATTGAAAAAAAGTCTTAACAAATAAATAATATTTTGTTTGTAAAGTTTGTTTAACAGTTGGTTTGTAAGTTCAATGCATGGTTTGATTTTCATCTTCTTCCCAAAAGGCAGAGAGTTTGATTCCCTTTAGCCCTATAAGATGGGATTTTTTTTTCCCGCAATTGGCTAGGTGTCACGATTAAAGTTTCGCTCAGTAAGATATTGTTCAATTTGGGTCCAAACTCTCACGGATTTGTTCTTGGGCCACTACCCAAAATGCCTCTTATTAGGGAGATTTGAAATCACACATATATAGCACATTACCCTTCCTTCCCCAGGCAATGTGCAACGAACTCCCCCTACAATACTCAGCACCTGGGTCGTTAACGTCCATGTTGGCACACTTCCGGCTGGGTCAGGCTCTGATACCATTCTGTCACGACCCAAGTCTCGCTCAGTAAGATATTGTCCGCTTTGGGCCCCAACCCTCATGGATTTGTTCTTGGACCACTACCCAAAAGGCCTCTTATTAGGGAGACTTGAAACCACACATATATAACACATTACCCTTCCTTCTCCAGGCGATGTGGGACGAATCCCCCTACAACACTCAGCACCTGGGTCATTAACGTCCCTGTTGGCACACTTTCGGCTGGGTCAGGCTCTGATACCATTCTGTCACGACCCAAGTCTTGCTCAGTAAGATATTGTCCGTTTTAGGCCCCAACCCTCACGGATTTGTTCTTGGGCCACTACCTAAAAGGCCTCTTACTAGGAAGACTTGAAACCACACATATATAGCATATTACCCTTCCTTCCTCACGCGATGTGGGACGAACTTCCCCTACAACACTCAGCACATGGGTCGTTATACTAGGATAGGTTGGGCTGCGCTATAACACTACTAAATTTTATTTTTTTTCGTAGAAAACTTGCACTGTGCTATAGCCCAACTGATCCCAATAACAAGTCCGTCGGTGAATGTGATATTACGTTCCAATGATATTCACTCACGTAAGTATTGAACAAGTATCCACACTTTCACTTTTAAGTTACAAGAATGGTTATACTCCCTCCGTCCCATAATAAGTATTCACTTCCTTTTTGCACAATGTTTAAGAAAGTTGTATTATATTAATTTATTTGGTTCATTAAAGAGTCACTTTCCAATTTTACCCTTAGATGTGATGTGTGTTTGACTTTTTGCTTGTTTTGGGACCACAAATAAATGCTTCTTTGTCTTTATTATAAGGGTAGTTTTGAAAGTAAGTAAAAGTTATATGCCAATTTAGGAAAGTGGACACTTATTGTGGGACATCCAAAAAAGAAAATATGGACACTTATTATGGGACAGAGGGAGTATATAGTATATATATATATATATATAATTATATAACACAGACAAATGTGGCTTGTGCGACACCATCGATCATAATCACTTGATTTCACAATCATCCCAAATAACTTCTCATTATGCAGGGGCAATATATATATATATATATAAAGAAATGTTAATTGTATCAATTGGTTTTGGATATATATGTAACGCTAGTTGTTTCAGTTTCACTAGCATTGACGGCCAATTAACTTGGATTGTCATATATATATATATATATATATGTGTGTGTATGTGTGTGTGTGTGCAGGTAGAGAGATATTAACGTACATGGGACCAAGGCCACCAGTGGGGATACATAGGTACATTCTGGTTCTGTTTCAGCAAAAAGCTCCTCTTTCCATGGTTGAGCCACCCATGTCCCGAGCCAACTTCAACACTCGCGAGTTCGCTCTTCAACTCGACTTGGGCTTGCCTGTGGCCACTGTCTATTTCAACTCCCAGAAAGAACCAGCAAATCGTAGACGCTAAATTAACTATATATGGAGTACTATATATATTATATATGATAGTGGGTTATATTTGCAGTACTACTAGTACTTTATAAGTATGGCGCAGGGTGGTTTATAATTGTGTTCTGTTTTAGCAATGGTGATGTACGTGGTATGGTTTGGTGAGTAGTGTCTAATTTGTAGAGTCATGAGTACTGGTTTCTGTAGTATTAGTGCTATATATATATATATATATATAGTTATTAAGGTTTTTTTTTTCTTCCCTTAATTAGCTGGTGTCTTGTTGAAATTAAATAAAACTGTCTTGGATTTGAGAAGTATCTTCATTTCTAATATTGATCAAGTATTAATGCTTTGTATGGTTTATGTGCTGTTTTAATTGGAGTAATGTTGTTAAAATGGTGATCTTCCACGGAGGCTGAATATCGAGCCTTCGCTGCTGCTGCTGCTGCAGCTGCAGCTGAGATTTCTTGAATTCAAATGTTGTTACAAGATCTCCAAATTCGAATTCCTCAAGTCCGGCCCTTGCATTTTCTCTGATAATATCTTTGCCTTGGCCCTCGCTTCTAATCTAATTTCTCATGCTAGAACGAAACAAACTTCATTAGAGAAAAGGTTCTTCAACAGTCCTTAGTTGTTCAGTGCATTAGCTCAGAAGATCAACCAACAGACTTTCTTACAAAAGCTTAACCTCATAGAGGTTTCTTAAATTTCGAGACAAACTGGTGTGTGCTTCACCCCACATTAGTTTGACCGGGGGTGTTAGCGTATCCTGTTAGGAAATTATATTTTCTATTAAGAGTGGGCAACATATTAATAGCAATTATATTATAAGGGCTATTATTTAAAGGGGTTTATATTATGTGGTCTAATTGTAGGAAGTCCATGGACTTCTACTGGGTATGGGTTTAATGAGTAGATACCAAATACTGATCATGTTAGGAATAATGGGAACCCTAACATATCAGTATATAAAGACATATAGGTTATGGTCCCCAATATGTCAAATTATTATACTACTTCCTCCTCCATCCCATCTAGAGAAGGAACCCATTAAAGAACTAAGGAGATTTGACTGAGGAAGACATAATCGGTCATCATCGTTCTTCTAAGGTTTGCTAATTGCTTCCATGGATACAGGTATGTATTCTACTATATTATATCGTTGATAATCTAACATGATATGATCCTAGAGCTGTGGTTTTACTACTCTAGGGTTCTACAATTTTATAGATTAAATATCTAACAAGTGGTATCAGAGCGGGTTATCATGTTAATTATTAAGATTATTGTGTATAAAGTTTCAATTGAATCAAATTGATGATAATCTATTATTCGGCCTATACTGATTGGGTTGATTTATGAAATCGTGGTCATAGACATCAAATGCCTTACATAGTACACTAGCTCGTATTATAATTGGCAATGACTAAATGATCCTTAGTCATGAAAGTATGTTCCTATTCAATTTTTTTTAGGACCCATCGGCTGATTCATAAAATATTATAAAATTATTGATTTGACGTGATTTGATCAACAAATTTAAAATAAAATAAAATAAAAAAAAGACCTATCAAATCTGATATATGCCGATCAAGAATCCATGTTCTTATTTTTATCCACCAGTTACGTTTGTCTGTGAACACCAATTGTTGAATCAATGAGATTGATTCGAATTGGTAAAACATGACTTAGGATTTCTTGAATGTGTATCAAGGCGACTTTTAGATCAAGGGAAAAGAACAATATCTGGGCCCAAAATTCCAAAATACATAAGAGGGCCTAGCAAAGTTAATTTGATTCAGTTTTCTTTTAAGGATTGATACAGTACTGTACGTGGGCCAAAGTTTGGGCTAGCTTTGGTATAATGAAATTTGTTTGATCATCTGGTTGATCATATTAAGTTGATTTTTTAAAAAGTAATATAATTATTCGATAGTACATATGGTTGATCATATTAAGTTGATTTTGTGAATCATGAAAACAACACTTTAGAATTTTTTTTTTTTTTTGGATTCATTCATGATATGAATGATTTTTTTATAATATCATGAATTTTTGGTAATTCATCAAATGAATTAATTCTATGGTAGCTTAGGACTATATTATTCGTCCTATAAAAAAATATAAAAAATAAAAATAAAAAAAGGAAGGGATTTATTTGGGGTCTATTTTAGGCCCCAATACAATATGTCTGATGTTTCAAATAAATAAATTGAAATAATATGTTGCCAAAGTATAACCTCTGTTGTGTAAATTTATTTATTTTGAAATATTAAGATGGTATATCTGTTGTTTCATGCGATTAACAATCGGCCCAAAGGAAGATTTTTGATTGGCTGAATGACGGGTGTACATGTGGTGGTAAATATGTGACAATTATTAAGCTAATTATCCATGTGGGCAGTGAGTCGGCCCAAAGGAAGGCCACTATCTTACAGGACTTATTGTCAATATTTGATCACTACACGGGGAGTACAACTTACAGTTGATATTTTTGTCCAAAGACTAAATATTAATGTTATTCTAGGTATCCTGTGATGGGCCCACCATTATGTAAATTATTTAATGTGCCATGCATAAATATATATAAAGTGTTTATGATATGTTTATGTTATGACATGTTATTAATTATGAGCATATTATTTTATTTTATTTTGTTCTCTATTCAGTTTCTGCTACAGCTACAAATGTTTCTGCTCAAATTAGTGCTATCACAATGCTGAATGGGGGAAACTTTAAGGCCTGGAAAGAGAACGTGGAAATCGTTCTTGGATGTATGGATTTGGACCTTGCGCTAAGGACCGAACAACCCACTTCGACTACGGAAAACCCGAATGAGGGTAAAATTGAGAAGTGGGATCGCTCGAATCGCATGAGTCTAATGATCATGAAACGTTCCATTCCGGAAGCGTTTCGGGGCTCGATCACTGAGAGCACAAATGCTAAGAAGTTCCTCTCTGAATTACAACAATATTTTGCTAAAAATGAAAAATCGGAAACGAGTACCGTTTTGGCTACTCTAATTTCCATGAGGTATAAAGGAAAGGGGAACATAAGGGAGTACATTATGGAAATGTCTCATCTCAGTGGGAAACTCAAGGCACTAAAGTTAGAGTTGTCTGAGGACATGCTCGTGCACTTGGTTCTCATATCTCTTCATGCACAATTCAGTCAATTTAAAGTGAGTTGCAATACCCAAAAGGACAAATGGACTCTTAATGAGCTCATATCTCACTGTGTACAAGAAGAGGAAAGAATTCAGCGAGACAAGACTGAAAGTGCTCATTTAGCATCAACCTCTCAGAATAATAAAAGGAAGAGAGCTAAGGATGCTGCAGATGTGACACCTCAGCAGAAGGGACTAAAGAAGCAAAATGAGGAATTCCTTCGCTATTTCTGCAAGAAGAGAGGCCACATGAAAAGAGACTGTCCCAAATATGCCGCTTGGCGTGTAAAGAAGGGTAAGCTTCTCGTTTTGGTTTGTTCTGAAGTTAATTTAGCTTCTGTACCTAAAGATACTTGGTGGGTAGATTTTGGTACTACTACTCACATAAGTATGTCTATGCAGGGTTGCTTGTGGAGTCGGCCGCCAACTGATGCTGAAAGATTCATCTTTGTGGGTGATGGCAAGAAAGTTATAGTGGAAGCTTCAGGAAATTTTAGATTATTATTAAAGACTGGTGTTTATTTGGATTTGATTAAGACTTTTGTTGCACCGTCTTTTAGACGGAATTTAGTTTCTATTTCTAATTTGGACAAATCTGGTTGAGCTTGTTCTTTTGGAAATAATAAAGTTAGTCTATTTCAAGTTTCAAAACTTATTTGTACCAGTTCTTTGATTGATAATCTTTATATGCTAAACACTGTTACTTCCTATAATGAAATTCTGCATAATTATTCACGAGGTACAAAGCGAAAATTAAGTAAGATTCCGCCACCTTATGGCACAAGCGATTAGGCCATATCTCTAAACAGAGAATTGAGAAACTTGTGCGTGAAGGAATTCTTGGCCCCTTAGATTTGGCAGACTTTCAAGTCTGCATTGAGTGCATTAAGGGAAAATAGACAAACATAAGGAAATTAGGTGCTAACAGGTGTACAGACGTCTTAAAAATCATTCACACTGATATATGTGGTCCACTCCCTACAGCCTCTTGTAATGGACAACAATATTTCATTACGTTCATAGATGACTACTAAAGATATGGGTACTTATATTTGATACATGAGAAGTCACAGTCCCTGGATGTTTTCAAGTCATTTAAAGCCGAAGTTGAACTTCAACTTGGCAAGAAAATTAAGGCTGTTAAATCTGATCGTGGAGGTGAATACTACGATAGATATGACGGATCAGGTGAACAACGTCCAGGACCCTTTGCCAAATTCCTAGAGGAATGCGGTATCGTCCCTCAATACACAATGTCAGGCAAACTTAGCATGGATGGTGTAGCTGAGAGACGAAACAGAACGCTTAAGGATATGGTAAGAAGTATGATTAGTCATTCTTCTTTACCAGAATCACTCTGGGGAGAAGCTCTAAAGACTGCAGCATATATACTCAACAGAGTTCCAAGTAAAGTAGTAACCAAAACCCCTTATGAATTATGGACTGGAAAGAAGCCTAGCATTAGGCATTTACATATTTGGGGTTGTCCAGCTGAGGCACGGCCTTATAGGCCATATGAAAAGAAATTGGACTCAAGAACAGTCAGTTGCTACTTTGTTGGATACGCTGAACGCTCTCGGGGCTTTAAGTTTTATGATCCCACTACTAGGACATTTTTTGAGACGGGAAATGCGAGATTTCTTGAGGAAGTTGAGTTTGTGGGGGGAGATAAGGTTAGAGACATTGTCTTTGAAGAGGAATTAATTCCTAGTCATGTTGCTATTGACAATGTTCAGGTTCCTATTCCTGAAATTGTTCAAGATGCAAATCCATATATTCAAGACAATGTACAAGAGCTCCCCGTGCAAAATGAAGAAATTATACCTGAAGTGCAAACTCAACAACCTCAAGAGTAGATGCCATTAAGAAGATCCACTAGGGAGAGGAGAAATGCGATTCCGGATGATTATATTGTATTCCTCCAAGAACATGAGTTTGACATAGGGATAGTGGAAGATGATCCAATCAACTTTCACCAAGTCAAATAAAGTTCCATCAATGGTCTCAAGCAGGCTTCCCGTCAATGGTATCACAAGTTTCATCAAGTAATCACCTCGTATGGTTTTGAGGCGAATGTGGTTGATGACTGTGTATATCACAAGTTCAGTGGGAGTATTGGGCAGATATTTGAGTAACCCAGGAATGGATCATTGGAAAGTGGCCAAACGGGTTATGTGGTATTTACAGAGAACAAAGAACTACATGCTCACGTATCGGAGATCAGATCTTTTGGAGATCATCGGGTATTCTGATTCTGATTTTGCTGGATGCCAAGACAGTAAGCGATCCACATCAGGCTATGTTTATATGCTGGCTGGCGGAGCTATATCTTGGAAGAGTGCGAAGCAGACACTCATAGCTTCTTCAACCATGGTTGCGGAGTTCATAGCCTGTTATGAGGCATCCAATCATGGGATATGGTTGCGAAACTTTGTCACTAGGCTGCGTGTGGTAGATGGCATTGAAAGGCCTTAAAGATATACTGTGACAATAAAAGTTTCTGGTTGTTAAGAAAAGAATTCAGAGTGGTCAAATTTTGATAGAACATATAGGGATAAACTCTATGATTGCAGATCCGCTGACCAAGGGATTACCTCCCAAGGTCTTTCACGAGCACACTGCTCATATAGGTGTTAGGTTGTCTAACGATACTTTGTTTTAGTGGGAGTTAACTTTGAATGTTCTATTTTTGACATTTATGAGGTTTTATTTTTCTGCAGAATAAAGTTGATGGTTTAAAGTTTATCTCTGAAACTAACTATTTTCTATATGCGGTTTTGCATTGTTTCGGATTGATCTCAATAAAGACTAAATTAGGACCAGTTGGAAATAGGCATGTTTGAGATCACATTGCATGTAATTTCCATGCTACTCATCCATACTTGATCTATGTCGTTGAATGTGTTGGTATGGTGACCATTGAATGTCTAGTTACGATTATGTGTGACGAAAGCCGCCTTGATCCCATACTAATATAGGAAATGGACCAGATTGAACAAAAGTGAAGTCCAAAGATAAATATCACAGGTGCGCGTCTAAGGAACATATAATATAATTGTTTCAGGAATCATATGTAGCCCAAGTGGGAGATTGTTAGGAAATTATATTTCCTAATAAGAGTGGGCAACATATTAATAGCAATTATATTATAAGGGCTATTATTTAAAGGGGCTTATATTATGTGGTCTAATTGTAGGAAGCCCATGGACTTCTACTGGGTATGGGTTTAATGAGTAGATACCAAATACTGATCATGTTAGGAATAATGGGAACCCTAACATATCAGTATATAAAGACATATAGGTTATGGTCCCCAATATGTCAAATCATTATACTACTTCCTCCTCTATCCCATCTAGAGAAGGAACCCATTAAAGAACTAAGGAGATTTGACTGAGGAAGACATAATCAGTCATCATCGTTCTTCTAAGGTTTGCTAATTGCTTCCATGGATACAGGTATGTATTCTACTATATTATATCCTTGATAATCTAACATGATATGATCCTAGAGCTGTGGTTTTACTACTCTAGGGTTCTACAATTTTATAGATTAAATATCTAACATATCCAATTATCCTAATTAATTATCCAAGTCATCTATCTCAGATCAATGTTCAGCCAATCAATTAATATGGAAACAAGGATTGATGACGTGGCTACTCATTAACCGGCTGATCAAACTTAAGTCAGCAAGTGATGTGTTTGTTTTAGAGTTTGTTATAACAGATTGTGTGATGAGTGATGAGCTTAGCTGATGTAAATATATATACTTGTAATCAGTATATTCTGGTGGTAATGAGAATCTGATCATTGTCTTCATCTCTTTAGTTACTCCTCTATGTCTTCTTACATAATGAATATCATATGGTTCGATCTCAAAGTGAATTTCAATTAATGAGGCAGCAATACTATCACAACTACCACATTATTTGAAAACCACTTTTGGTGCTAATGTGCAGATCATTACATATGGTATAATTCTCGAAACATTTAAGAATTAAATTTGAAAAGGATAGCGTCATTCTACCATAAAGAGGATTTCCATTTGACTGAGTTGTCCAGACTCCAGTGTAGGATGATGTAACTATGTAAGATAGGGACTTTCTTGGAAGGGATAATTACAGTTCGGTCTCTATTTTTGTGTAATATTTAAAAGTTAGTTTTTTAAAAAATAAAAATAAAAATAATGTTCAACTTTTTGTGTAAATTAAAAGTCATCGAGTTTCACAATGTCGAGTGCAACTCTTTACAACGCCAGGAGTAACTCTTTATAACATTATTATGTTGAGGAGCAACTCTCTGCACAAAGTCGAGTGCAACTCACCATTACGTTGGGAGCAACTCATAACAACGTTAAGAGCATATTTCTAATGTTTTGATGCAAGTTTATAACATGCAAACATGAAGTAGACTAAAACCTAAATCAACTCTTTAAAAGTTTATGTTTTTTTAAATTTTGCTGATGACTTTTTAATTTTTTTTTTTAAATTATTGTTGATATTTTTTCATATATAGGAAGAATGCAGCTCACACAAATTATAGGGAGGCTTGATCTAAGGACTCTAAGGTTGGTCCTTCTTGGTTTAAAGGACATCCCATTAATAATTAATCTCATAAAGACAAAAGTCTAAGCTTATTTTTTTACTCCAGTCCACACCACTAACAATTCACTCCTCAAGTCCATTTCAAAATTTTCAACTAACCAAATCACCCCTCGCTACATCTATCCCAAAGGGAAAAAAATAGAGTCTCTCTCTTTCTCTTTCTGTCTCTCTAAGACCTCTCTCTGCTCACCACAACCACCACCGATCCACTGTCGCCACCACCGTCGCCACTGCAGATCCACCATTGAACCACCGCTGCCACCACTACCACATATCCATAGCCCTCTGCTGCCACAACCACCTTTGCGCGTCGCCATGAGCTGCCATGACCACCATTGCGAGCCACCACCAGCACCATCGAGCCACCACCACCACCTTCCGGTGTCACTGTGAGCCACCACCACCACTTTCCAACGCCACTATGAGCCACCACCCCCACCATAATGAGCAAGCACCGCCATAATCATCAACTTCCGATCTCGGATCTAGAGTCTCGGTCTCCATCTTCAATGTCAAACGAGTTCATGGTCGTCTTATATAGAGTCTCTATTTTCATCTTCATTTTTTGGTGCAATATTTTTTGGAAATTTATAGTTAGTGAAATTTCACTTACTATATTTTGAAGTGAATTTTTTTAGTTTTTAAGTGAAAATCTTAAGTAAAATTTCATTTATTATAAGTTAAGTTAAGTGAAAGTTCACTTAACTTGGATTTGAACACATTTTATCACTTTCATTTAAATATAGTAGTATAAAATTGATCTGTAAAACCAGTTGGTTCATAGGTGTTTTTGTGAGAAGCAAAATCATATATATATATATATATATATCCTAAGTGAAATTTCGCTTATAATGTCTGAAATCCTAAGTCAAATTTCACTTAGGACACCACAATCTGAACTGAACTGACTATTATTGACAGTAGAAAAAACGCACATTTTGCGTCGAGTAACAATTGGTGAAATTGAAAGCATAGTCTTATATATTGTGTTGCTTTGGAAACACTGGTGTATGAATATGTGATATATCGATATGTGTTATGTATATATATATATATATATATACTTATAGAGAGAGAGAGAGTCAAGAGTTGTGGTGGTCGCCAGAGATGGCGAGGGTGGTGGCCGGAGGTGGTAGGGGTGTGGTCGGAGGTGGTGTGGAGTAGTGGTACTGGTGGCTAGGGTTTGGTTAGGGTTAGAGGTTGAAGATGAGGGTATTTTGGTCTATAGACATTGAGAGGACTTATCCCCAATGTGTATTGTAACACCCGTACCCGGGGAAAGGTTTAATTATCTCATAATATGCATTAATTAATATAATTAGTGTATAAAATGGATTAAGGGGAGGCTTGGACTCGTCCGTGAAAAAAGTTTTCAGAGAAGGACACCATATGGAAAAGTCCCCAGTGAAGGTGGGACAGGTATTGGAGTGGGACCCAGTGAAGGGCCCGGATAAAATGAAATTTGCATTTTATATGTTAAATGCATTTATGTGATTACATGAATATTTGCTTAAATGCGTTCATATTATATGATGATTTATGTGTTCGCATTTGACACCCAAATAAGGGTCTAAATGGAAAAGATTTCAAATTAGTAGGTGTGATAGCAATTTCACAAAATATGTGGGACCCACGTTGGGACCCATACGGAACTTAGACAAACACCCATTTAGATAATTGGGTAGTTAATGGAATGTTTGGGGAGTTTATAATAGAAATCAGAAACTTTAGGGGTGCTAAATGAAAATTGGGAGCATGAGTCACTCCTACAATGCTTGGGAGAAAGACACCTAGTGTCTTCTCCATTACACCAAGATGATCTAAAGAAAATTTGGGAGAGAGTGTGAGGAAGAGAGACGTTAGAAGAAGAAGAGAAGGAGAAAAATCAAGATATCTCCCAAATCTCCAAGAATTGATCTCTAAACCTTCAACTAGGACTCCATTGGAAGGTATGTGTGGATTCTATGAACTTACTAAACCCTATTTGTTGAGGTTTCCATTGATTTCTCATGTTATATAACCTAGACCCAAATTGGGGATTTCTTGTAAAACTTGTAGGAATCACTCCGAAGTAGGATTTGGGCAAGAATTGTTAAAGAATTCACTTGTTTGGGGTTAAATCTATAAGAGGTGAGTGACTCTAATCCATGGGTTGGATGTAAATCATGTTAAATGTGTTAATTTATATGTTGATATGTTGAATTATTGTAAATTAGAGCATTGACATGAGAATTGGGTATATATGAACTTGTTGATATATGTGGGTTTGGTTGGTTTACTTTAAATTGGAAGTTTAATATGTGTTAAATGATTTGTGAAGTGCCATGTTGAGAATTATGTGATTATGTGTTATGTGGGTTGAAGAAAGCCTTATGTTGATTCACTGGGGATTTACTCCATAATAATGAGACGTGGAAAAACCCAACGGTGTAAGGGTACTCACCACACTAACTGTGTAAAGGTGTGTGAGTGGCGACCCAGCTGTAGAAGGGTGTGTGAGATTGTGTGAATTAGAGGTGCTATATGCACATAAGGGCAAAAAGGCAAGAGCGACGTCACAGTGAATTGATATTTGGTCTTTGGAGACTAAATGATATGTTAATTGTTAATTTGTGCATTGAATATGACATTACACTCATACATGTGATTAGTTTTACTCACTAAGCGAAAGCTTAAACAAATATTATTTTCTGTTGTGGTTATTGAATAACCACCGCAGGTACGGCACGAGAGGAGGAAAGGAAATGACCGGCACGTCGGGTTTGGCCTTGGGATTTGTAAATATGTTCATAACTTGTAATATAATGTAACTTGTGGGTTAGTATCCTTGACTTGTGGATTAAAGACTTGACTCGTGGTTGTATCCATGGAGTTAGTTTTGGAATCCTACGACTCATGTGTTTAATGTAGATTTGAAGGAACTTATGTAATTTATATGTGAAAGTTGTAGGTTGTATGTTTGGATCATTCCGACAAGTCCGGATACATGGGTGGTAGATTTTGGTCAAGTTTCCTTTGTAAATAAATGTTTTTATGAGGTTTGATCCTCTTGTTGGAAGGTTTATGTAAATGGTTGCTTGGAGATGGTTTGAAATGCTTCTTTAATGGTTTATGTGGTTGGTTATAACTTGGGTTCATTTCCAAGAAGGTGGCATGAAATCTTAACTTATGCCAAGAGTTGAACTTCAAACACACTTGATTTGATTCGATTCAAAGGATGTGTCTATGGCTTAGCTTGATCCAAATAAAGTGATATTTATGTTTTGAGTGTTTGGAAGAACTTAAATTGGTGTTGGAAATGTTTCAATGTGTTTCAAATGATTTTAAAATGGTTGGTTAAGGTTCTATGAGGTTTGGGTTGGTTTTGGGTATGTTTGGACTGTTAGAACAGGGGTTTTCTGCTAAAAATATGACTTCTGCAGAAACCGGATCGATCCGGGCCTTGAGCGGATCGATCCGGAGCATCTGGAGGAGCCAGAGTGGTCATTCTGTCAAAACCGGATCGATCCGCTGGTTCAGTTTCAGCACCGACGGCTTTTACGGAAACGGATATAACTCACTCTAGAAAACTCGGATTCGCGCGCCGTTTTTTGCGTTGAAACCGGGACTCAAAGACCTATCTTTTGGTATAAAATTTGCTATACCTTATTAATTACCATTTTACCCTTGGGGGCTGTTTTGTAACAATAGAGTTGTTTAATGTTGCTAAACACATGCAATTCTTAGTAATTCGAATGTTTCTTTGCAAATTAATGTACTTGGACTCTTGTAGCATTATTACACGTGTCCTAATCTGCACGAGGCGGGTTGGGGTGTGACATGTATTTTAAATTGTCCTTAATCCCATTAAAACTCCTCTTAATAACCTTTTCACCAATTTTTCCCAAATTACACACTTAAGAAATTTAAGTTTTATTTGTTTTGCTTTCTAAGCAAGGGTTGTACTTGTTATTCAAGTGATACCCGGTAACTCTCAATCTCTCTTCCTTATTCCTCTCTGACTTTTGATCTTCTTCTTCTTTCTATTTCATCCCATGTGCATCTATAACCATGCACTGATATACCGATCGATACAAATCTCACATATATATATATATATATCTATTCTTTTTAAGTGGAGTTGAACAATTTATTGCAGTCACTGCCAAATCTATTGCAGTTATTATGAACTAGGCATTTTGGTGATGACTAGCACTCGGAGTTGCTTTTAGAAAACAAGAAATACTATAAGTACCCGATTTAATGGAGGGAGTCGCTATTCCCAATCCAAAATTGAACGAATACACTCCATATTACTACTGATATATCTTGTAATACTATGCAGTCAATCCATTCCATGTAATATATAGGTAATTCATCCATAAAGTGGAAATAGCAAGTCCTTTAATGTAAAACTCACTTGTTAAAGCTGACTTACAATTAAGAAGTAGATGTCATCTATATTTTCACAGATCAAAGTGAACTCACCTTGAACCCGCAAATTAATACACATCTTCATTGGGCTCAACCAACTCTCAAGTTGTTCATGTGCTAGTTAAAAAATGTGGTACACAATATGATTACAATTTTGATGATATTTATCAGTACTAACATTAAATAATGAGTTCTATTTGTCAAAACTACAGTCAGAATTTTTTAATGAAGCATGTGATTTCAGATATGTGATTAATCTTGAACAGTGATCTAGGTACTTTGGATACAAGTCCCACAATCTACACCAGGCTCTCATCGAAGAGATTTAAATTATTCCATGGTCTTGTACCAGGTGTCATGTGATGGTCCTGACTAGTAGAGAGGTGTCATGTGGAGTGGATAAGTGTAGATTTTTTGTCTTTCAAAAGCCAAGCAATTTTGCCACAAGGCAACCTTCTACTGTCTGGGACCACCACGTGGCAATAGTCCAAATCCACGAAATAATTTCTCCTCCTTGAAGGAAGAAAGATAAATGCGTAAAAGAAGAGCAACTACATAATACATTACCAAAGAGGAATTTATTCTAATTTTTGCTACATATAAAAAAAATATATAAATAAAGACACATTTTTTTAGCACCAACTTGCAGCTAAAATTGGTTTCAAACAAATACGTCTCAGATTTGATTCCCTTTGAGTTAACCCGGATGGCAAATTCGTCATTTAAAAGAAATCAATTAATATGTTTAGGGAGTGTTAATGTCACACCCGTCCCGTAAAATGCATTCATTTTAAAATGAATATTTGAATTGTGAGAATTATTAATGTTGATTAATAATTGAGGAATTGGTTGACCATGGTCAACGAAGGGTGTCAAGTGAGGACACGGGGATTCGATATCCATTGAGGCATTCGTAAGATTTATATGACATTTATGTGATTAAATGTTATTTGAAATATCTGGTACTTTATGAATAGTAATTTACCTGTGTAGTATAATTCTGGTAAATTTTGATATGGTTATATCATTTTGAGAACTGTGGTGAGAACGTGAGTGCCACGTTAACTAAAAAGGTAGGTTGTGTAGAGATTTCACTGAATATAGTTTTCGGACGTTATTTTGGACCCAAACGAGACTTAGTCAAAAACTTTTGAAAATTCTAATTTTCACTCGTAAAGGCCTAAAATGGATGTGTGCGACGTTTCAGGATTTAATTAGAAGTTTTGAGAATCTTGTGGGGAGGTAAACTTAATTCCCTGAAAGTTGCCTATATATATATATAGATGAGGATGAGATTGAAATCTCGTCCAAACCCACAAATATCTAGAGAGAGGAGAGAGAAGGGAGATTTGGTTGCCACGGGCTTTGCGACGACAAACGGCGACCGTTCGTCTGTCAGATTTCCTCCAGATTCTAGATTCGAACTCGTGGAGGTAAGACCTACGTTTTGATACTACTTAGGCCACGTTTGGCAAAGTTTTTCTGAAAAGTTAATTTTAAGAATCTGGGAAAAACATGTTTATACTTGTAGGAATCGTTTAAGATCGGAGATCTGACGTTTATTTGGTCTTCTTGTACTTCTCCTGAAGTTTGAGAGATATAGCTCGAGGTATGAATTCCGAACCTATGTAATATAGACAATTTGGGATGTTTTAGATATTTTGTATGATTTGTGATCCGGGCAAACTTATGTGTTAAATTAGGCCCGTTAAATTTAGCGAGTACGTATAGAAAAGCACGGTGATATGATTATGTGAGTATGCTAAATGTCTATGTGGGTCAAAGGGGAGTTTGATATAATTTTACGCCGGTGCACGCCTCTCGATGTTTGAGAGTTTACAGTAGTGACGACTACTTGCTTGGTGTGGGAAGTGGCCAACCAGAGCAGATGGATGCAATGGTTGAGTGATTCTTGGCTAACCATTGGCATCGCGGTTTAAGATTTAAGACTTGCCGATATACTGGGCGAATGCGTATCTCTCTCCCCGGAGACTAAATTATGTGAATTAGATATTTAAAACATGAATTGCCCATATGCATTTGTTTAGAATTGTACACTCAGCATATAGCTGAGCAGTGGAGACTTCCTCCATTGCAGGTGAAAAGAAAAAGGGCAAGAAGAAGCGTGAGGAGTAAGGCCGAGGAACGCCGGGGGAAAACACTTGTATATGCTTTTGTTTTAAATCCTAAACTTGTGTAAGGATTGAGAATTTTGTACTATGTGGTAATAGAACCTTAGATTAGCTCCACAGCATTGTAATTGAACGTCTGTAGTTATGTGCAACATGTTGAAATCAGTAGTGGTTGTGATTGTTGTTTGTTGTGAGGAGCATGAGTTGTAAATTTTCAACACAGGGCTGCCAGCAGAGGAGCAGTCGACTGGACCCCCTGATCAGTCGACTGGATCTCGTGTATTTGAGACACTGTAAGTGAATATCAGAGAAGCAGTCGACTGAACCCTTTGAGCAGTCGACTGAATACTGTAGATTTTGGCTACTGCTTCTATTAATTGAAAAGCAGTCGACTAGGTCCCCAAATCAGTCGACTGGACCCCTTTGCAATATGCTGTATTTATGGTTCTGCTTGACACCGTCGACTGAGCAGTCGACTGGACCTTATTACAGTCGACTGTACAGTCGACTGAACCTCTGCATTTTCAAATAGATTCTTGTGAACACTTTCAATTGAACAAAATTCTTTCCAACTCCAATTTTCAATGGATTCGTCCACTCTGAGGGAAATGTTTCCTAAGTTTTAAACTACCAGGGTTGTTTTAAAGAAATTCTTTCCACTGCGTATAATTATTTTAATGTTTGGATGAGCCTTGGTGGCGTGCCACGTGTCCTATTTTCGCCCGTAGCAGGATGGGTCGTGACATTTAGTGGTATCAGGGCTAGAGGTAACAAAACCTTGGGAACGTTCGACGACGAGTGGAGTGTTGAGTGGATTGCCACATGTTTTCAATTGCATTCATGCATCTTAGAGATGTTTGATGCATATGGATGTTGTTTTACATACATACTATTGTTATTGTGTACATGCATAGTGTTTATGCATTGAGAACTACAGGACTATAATCATGAGTGACGAAGAACGAGAATTATCGCCACATACTCGCCGAATGAATGAAATGGCTGAAATGATGGGGAACATGGGAGAGATGATACGAAATATAGCGGACAGATTACCTCCAACACCTCCATTGGAGCCAGAACCGATAGTTGTAGTACATGCGCCTGAAAATAGGGGTATGAGGTCAATATCAGAACAGTTTGCCTGGAAGAAACCGATGGAATTTCATGGGACACCCGACCCAACGCTCGCAGAACATAAGATCATGGATATAGAGAGAATTTTCCGATCGATTCCGATGACCGATAAGGAGAAAATTGAGAATGCCAGTGATGTACTTAAGGGTGAAGCCCAGAACTGGTGGGTGAACGTCCTAGACCAAAGAGCACCAATAACTTGGGAGGGATTCAAAGCAGAGTTTAATCGCCAATTCTTTCCAAGGGCTGCTCTTAATGCGAAGAAGAGAGAGTTTGATAATCTCCGACAAGGAGATATGACTGTGACGGAATACACTTCAAGGTATAACGCTTTGTTGAGGTTTGGAAAAGGGTCTGTGTTGACAGAAGAAGATAGAGCAAGGAAATATGAAGATGGGTTGAGGGATAATATCCGCTTGAGGGTTGAAACCTATGAACATCCAACTGTAGCAGCAGTACAACAAACGGCACTTGTAGCCGAAAGTGGAATGGAGAGATCGAGGCAAAATCAGCAAAGCCAACAAGGAAAGAGAAACCACGAGGGTAATGACCGGAACTATGGTGGACCTTTCAAGAGGCCGTTTGCAAGAGGCTCTAACTCTAGTTTCAGTGGGTTCAGGAAGCCGACAAGTAACATACTGTTGTGTCCATTATGTAATCGGCCACACACCGGTCGATGTTTTATGACAAATTTCCAGAACAAAACCCAAGGGATGAACAGTGCAAGTGCTACACCTGATATGAGGGGCAAGTGCTACGATTGTGGGATGTTTGGACATCAATCCAAGGAATGCCCGAGGAAGCGTCCTCAGCAAGGAGCTAGTTCTATGGCTTCTAGTGGGTCGAAGCCTAGACAGACTAACGATGGGGGACAAAGGACTGAACAACGTCAAGGAAGAGCTTATCAGATGACCCCAGGAGATATGACTGCTTCAGAGACAGTGGTCTCAGGTATGGTGCTTGTATGTTCACACTTAGCACGCATACTTGTTGACTCAGTATCTACACATTCATTTGTATCACATGTCTTTGTTGAAAATTTGAATGTTAAATCGGCACCGTTAGGATATGAAATTGCTGTACCACTTAGTTTATATATAAGAACTGTGAAATCAAATTGGGCGAGAAGTTGATGACCGTAGACCTTATACCGATTGTGGTGAATCATTTCGATGTGATATTGGGGATGGATTGGTTAGCCCTTAACCAAGCTACGATAGATTGTGAGCGGAAAGAAGTTAATTTTCGATCACCAGTATATGGGAACTTTTGTTTTCAAGGGAGTGGGGTTACACCTCCGCCGTATTTGATTTCAGCTATCCGAGCGGGAAAGTTATTGAAAAAGGGATGTCATGGATTTCTATGTTCAGTGACGGATGTCGCGGCGACTGAATTAAAAGTAGAAGACATTCCGATAGTGCGAGAATATTCAGATGTATTTCCTGATGAGCTACCAGATGTTCTTATTGAGAGAGAGGTCGAGTTCACTATTGAAATTATACCAGACTCAAAGCCGGTATCCAAAGCACCGTATAGAATGGCACTAGTAGAACTGAAGGAACTGAAAGTTCAACTACAAGAGTTACTTGACAAGGGTTTCATTCGACCAAGTATTTCGCCGTGGGGAGCTCCAGTATTGTTTGTGAAGAAGAAAGATGGTTCAATGAGAATGTGTGTGGATTATCGGGAATTGAACAAATTGACAATCAAGAACAAGTACCCGTTACCCAGAATTGATGACTTATTTGATCAACTTCGTGGGGCACAAGTATTCTCCAAAATAGACCTAAGATCGGGTTATCATCAGTTAAAAGTGAAGGCCGAAGATGTCGAGAAAATAGCTTTCAGAACGCGTTATGGACACTATGAGTTCTTAGTTATGCCATTTGGGGTTACTAATGCACCAGCTGCATTCATGGATCTTATGAATCGAGTATTCAAAGATTATTTAGACGACTTTGTGATTGTATTCATTGACGATATCCTTATCTATTCGCCAAGTGAGATAGAACATGAGAATCATTTGAGATTGATACTTCAGAGATTGCGAGAGAAACAATTATTTGGGAAATTCAAGAAATGTGAATTTTGGTTACCTAGTATTACTTTTCTTGGTCATGTGATCGACAAGAATGGAGTATCAGTTGATCCTCACAAGGTAGAAGCTGTATCTAATTGGCAAAGACCGACTTTCGTATCTGAAATTCGAAGTTTCTTAGGACTAGCGGGATACTACCGCCGTTTTATTGAAAATTTCTCGAAGATTTCATTGCCTATGACAAAGTTGATGAGGAAGGGAGTTACATTTGAATGGAGTCAGGAATGCGAGGACAGTTTTCAAGAATTGAAGTCACGATTGACGAGACCACCTATTATGACAATACCATCTGGAACTGAAGGATTTGTGATCTATAGTGATGCGTCGCATAAAGGGTTGGGATGCGTATTGATGCAAGGTGGTAAAGTGGTTGCTTATGCTTCTAGACAGTTGAAGACACATGAGGTTAACTATCCGACCCATGATCTTGAATTAGCCGCAGTAATTCATGCTTTGAAAATTTGGAGACACTACTTGTACGGGGAAAAGTGTGAGATATTCACGGACCATAAGAGTTTGAAATATATTTTCACCCAACGGGACTTGAATATGAGACAGCGAAGATGGTTGGAATTGATGAAGGATTACGATCTATCGATTGAGTACCATCCGGGAAAGGCAAATGTAGTAGCCAATGCGTTAAGCCGGAAGACGACAAGGAACTTAGCCGACGAGCTAACACAACAAAAAGAATTGGTCAAGGAGATGGAGCGTTTGGAACTGGATGTAATTTCAGAGACCAACGGTGGCTTAATGATGGCGATCATAGCACACCCAAACATTCTAGATGAGATTAAAACAGAACAGTTCAATGATGTTTACCTGTGTAGAATGAGAGACGAGATACCTTTGGGAAAACGACCGGGGTTTATTATGAAACAAGGAGTATTAGTACTTGGGGATCGTTTGTGTGTACCGAACGTAACAGACTTAAAAGAGCGACTTTTAGAGGAGGCTCACAGTACTAAATATTCAGTTCATCCGGGAAGTAACAAGATGTACCGAAACTTGCGAGAAAACTTCTGGTGGAGAGGTATGAAGCGGGAGGTGGCTAAGTTTGTGTCCGAATGTTCAGCATGTCAACAGGTGAAGGCAGAAAGACAAGTACCTACAGGACTACTACAACCATTACCAGTGTCAGAGTGGAAATGGGATGAGATTACGATGGATTTTGTATCCGGATTTCCGCGATCGCATAACAAGAACGACAAAATTTGGGTTATAGTTGACAGATTGACGAAATCAGCTCATTTTCTTCCAATTAAGACGACTAAGCCGTCCAAGTTAGCAGAGTTGTATGTGAAAGAGATTGTAAGACTACACGGGGTTCCAGCAGTGATTATATCGGATCGTGATAGTAGTTTTACATCAAGGTTTTGGAGAAGTTTGCAAGAAGCTATGGGTACGAAGTTGAGTTTCAGTACCGCATTTCATCCTCAGACCGACGGACAGTCAGAGCGGACGATTCAGACCTTAGAGGATATGTTGAGATTGTGTGTCCTAGATTTTGGGAGTGATTGGGAGAAACACTTACCATTAATCGAATTTGCTTACAACAACAGTTTTCAGTCAAGTATCAGGATGGCACCGTATGAAGCTTTGTATGGACGTAAGTGTCGTTCACCGGTTTGTTGGACCGAGGTTGGGGAAAGAAGATTGATAGGACCTGAGATAATACAGTTGACTACTGAGAAAGTGAAGTTGATTCAAGAGCGACTCAAGGTAGCTCAGAGTCGTTATAAGAGTTATGCGGACTCTAAGTGACGACCGATGACATTTGAAGTAGGAGACTTTGTGTACTTACGAGTATCGCCTTCGAAAGGCATTGTCCGATTTGGGAAGCGGGGAAAACTTAACCCAAGATTCGTAGGACCATTTGAGATCCTAGAGAAAGTAGGACCAGTGGCTTACCGACTAGCCTTATCATCTGAGTAAACGTTTGTGCACAACGTGTTTCATGTGTCGATGTTGAGACGGTGTATGACAGATACAAGTAAGATCATCGTACCGGAACCATTGCAAATCCAAGAAGACTTGACTTATGTGGAGCATCCGGTAAGGATCTTGGACAGAAAAGAGCGAGTGTTGAGAACAAAGACAATTCCAATGGTGAAAGTATTATGGCATAGTCATACGGTCGAGGAAGCTACGTGGGAGAACGAGGAAGAAATGAGGAACGAGTATCCGCACCTTTTCGACTCTTGAGGTATAAGTTTGGGGACAAACTTCCTTTTTGTAGGGGAGAGTTGTCACACCCGTCCCGGAAAATGCATTCATTTTAAAATGAATATTTGAATTGTGAGAATTATTAATGTTGATTAATAATTGAGGAATTGGTTGACCATGGTCAACGAAGGGTGTCAAGTGAGGACACGGGGATTCGATATCCATTGAGGCATTCGTAAGATTTATATGACATTTATGTGATTAAATGTTATTTGAAATATCTGGTACTTTATGAATAGTAATTTACCTGTGTAGTATAATTCTGGTAAATTTTGATATGGTTATATCATTTTGAGAACTGTGGTGAGAACGTGAGTGCCACGTTAACTAAAAAGGTAGGTTGTGTAGAGATTTCACTGAATATAGTTTTCGGACGTTATTTTGGACCCAAACGAGACTTAGTCAAAAACTTTTGAAAATTCTAATTTTCACTCGTAAAGGCCTAAAATGGATGTGTGCGACGTTTCAGGATTTAATTAGAAGTTTTGAGAATCTTGTGGGGAGGTAAACTTAATTCCCTGAAAGTTGCCTATATATATATAGATGAGGATGAGATTGAAATCTCATCCAAACCAACAAATATCTAGAGAGAGGAGAGAGAAGGGAGATTTGGTTGCCACGGGCTTTGCGACGACAAACGGCGACCGTTCGTCTGTCAGATTTCCTCCAGATTCTAGATTCGAACTCGTGGAGGTAAGACCTACGTTTTGATACTACTTAGGCCACGTTTGGCAAAGTTTTTCTGAAAAGTTAATTTTAAGAATCTGGGAAAAACATGTTTATACTTGTAGGAATCGTTTAAGATCGGAGATCTGACGTTTATTTGGTCTTCTTGTACTTCTCCTGAAGTTTGAGAGATATAGCTCGAGGTATGAATTCCGAACCTATGTAATATAGACAATTTGGGATGTTTTAGATATTTTGTATGATTTGTGATCCGGGCAAACTTATGTGTTAAATTAGGCCCGTTAAATTTAGCGAGTACGTATAGAAAAGCACGGTGATATGATTATGTGAGTATGCTAAATGTCTATGTGGGTCAAAGGGGAGTTTGATATAATTTTACGCCGGTGCACGCCTCTCGATGTTTGAGAGTTTACAGTAGTGACGACTACTTGCTTGGTGTGGGAAGTGGCCAACCAGAGCAGATGGATGCAATGGTTGAGTGATTCTTGGCTAACCATTGGCATCGCGGTTTAAGATTTAAGACTTGCCGATATACTGGGTGAATGCGTATCTCTCTCCCCGGACACTAAATTATGTGAATTAGATATTTAAAACATGAATTGCCCATATGCATTTGTTTAGAATTGTACACTCAGCATATAGCTGAGCAGTGGAGACTTCCTCCATTGCAGGTGAAAAGAAAAAGGGCAAGAAGAAGCGTGAGGAGTAAGGCCGAGGAACGCCGGGGGAAAACACTTGTATATGCTTTTGTTTTAAATCCTAAACTTGTGTAAGGATTGAGAATTTTGTACTATGTGGTAATAGAACCTTAGATTAGCTCCACAGCATTGTAATTGAACGTCTGTAGTTATGTGCAACATGTTGAAATCAGTAGTGGTTGTGATTGTTGTTTGTTGTGAGGAGCATGAGTTGTAAATTTTCAACACAGGGCTGCCAGCAGAGGAGCAGTCGACTGGACCCCCTGATCAGTCGACTGGATCTCGTGTATTTGAGACACTGTAAGTGAATATCAGAGAAGCAGTCGACTGAACCCTTTGAGCAGTCGACTGAATACTGTAGATTTTGGCTACTGCTTCTATTAATTGAAAAGCAGTCGACTGGGTCCCCAGATCAGTCGACTGGACCCCTTTGCAATATGCTGTATTTATGGTTCTGCTTGACACCGTCGACTGAGCAGTCGACTGGACCTTATTACAGTCGACTGTACAGTCGACTGAACCTCTGCATTTTCAAATAGATTCTTGTGAACACTTTCAATTGAACAAAATTCTTTCCAACTCCAATTTTCAATGGATTCGTCCACTCTGAGGGAAATGTTTCCTAAGTTTTAAACTACCAGGGTTGTTTTAAAGAAATTCTTTCCACTGCGTATAATTATTTTAATGTTTGGATGAGCCTTGGTGGCGTGCCACGTGTCCTATTTTCGCCCGTAGCGGGATGGGTCGTGACATTTAGTGGTATCAGGGCTAGAGGTAACAAAACCTTGGGAACGTTCGACGACGAGTGGAGTGTTGAGTGGATTGCCACATGTTTTCAATTGCATTCATGCATCTTAGAGATGTTTGATGCATATGGATGTTGTTTTACATACATACTATTGTTATTGTGTACATGCATAGTGTTTATGCATTGAGAACTACAGGACTATAATCATGAGTGACGAAGAACGAGAATTATCGCCACATACTCGCCGAATGAATGAAATGGCTGAAATGATGGGGAACATGGGAGAGATGATACGAAATATAGCGGACAGATTACCTCCAACACCTCCATTGGAGCCAGAACCGATAGTTGTAGTACATGCGCCTGAAAATAGGGGTATGAGGTCAATATCAGAACAGTTTGCCTGGAAGAAACCGATGGAATTTCATGGGACACCCGACCCAACGCTCGCAGAACATTGGATCATGGATATAGAGAGAATTTTCCGATCGATTCCGATGACCGATAAGGAGAAAATTGAGAATGCCAGTGATGTACTTAAGGGTGAAGCCCAGAACTGGTGGGTGAACGTCCTAGACCAAAGAGCACCAATAACTTGGGAGGGATTCAAAGCAGAGTTTAATCGCCAATTCTTTCCAAGGGCTGCTCTTAATGCGAAGAAGAGAGAGTTTGATAATCTCCGACAAGGAGATATGACTGTGACGGAATACACTTCAAGGTATAACGCTTTGTTGAGGTTTGGAAAAGGGTCTGTGTTGACAGAAGAAGATAGAGCAAGGAAATATGAAGATGGGTTGAGGGATAATATCCGCTTGAGGGTTGAAACCTATGAACATCCAACTGTAGCAGCAGTACAACAAACGGCACTTGTAGCCGAAAGTGGAATGGAGAGATCGAGGCAAAATCAGCAAAGCCAACAAGGAAAGAGAAACCACGAGGGTAATGACCGGAACTATGGTGGACCTTTCAAGAGGCCGTTTGCAAGAGGCTCTAACTCTAGTTTCAGTGGGTTCAGGAAGCCGACAAGTAACATACTGTTGTGTCCATTATGTAATCGGCCACACACCGGTCGATGTTTTATGACAAATTTCCAGAACAAAACCCAAGGGATGAACAGTGCAAGTGCTACACCTGATATGAGGGGCAAGTGCTACGATTGTGGGATGTTTGGACATCAATCCAAGGAATGCCCGAGGAAGCGTCCTCAGCAAGGAGCTAGTTCTATGGCTTCTAGTGGGTCGAAGCCTAGACAGACTAACGATGGGGGACAAAGGACTGAACAACGTCAAGGAAGAGCTTATCAGATGACCCCAGGAGATATGACTGCTTCAGAGACAGTGGTCTCAGGTATGGTGCTTGTATGTTCACACTTAGCACGCATACTTGTTGACTCAGTATCTACACATTCATTTGTATCACATGTCTTTGTTGAAAATTTGAATGTTAAATCGGCACCGTTAGGATATGAAATTGCTGTACCACTTAGTTTATATATAAGAACTGTGAAATCAAATTGGGCGAGAAGTTGATGACCGTAGACCTTATACCGATTGTGGTGAATCATTTCGATGTGATATTGGGGATGGATTGGTTAGCCCTTAACCAAGCTACGATAGATTGTGAGCGGAAAGAAGTTAATTTTCGATCACCAGTATATGGGAACTTTTGTTTTCAAGGGAGTGGGGTTACACCTCCGCCGTATTTGATTTCAGCTATCCGAGCGGGAAAGTTATTGAAAAAGGGATGTCATGGATTTCTATGTTCAGTGACGGATGTCGCGGCGACTGAATTAAAAGTAGAAGACATTCCGATAGTGCGAGAATATTCAGATGTATTTCCTGATGAGCTACCAGATGTTCTTATTGAGAGAGAGGTCGAGTTCACTATTGAAATTATACCAGACTCAAAGCCGGTATCCAAAGCACCGTATAGAATGGCACCAGTAGAACTGAAGGAACTGAAAGTTCAACTACAAGAGTTACTTGACAAGGGTTTCATTCGACCAAGTATTTCGCCGTGGGGAGCTCCAGTATTGTTTGTGAAGAAGAAAGATGGTTCAATGAGAATGTGTGTGGATTATCGGGAATTGAACAAATTGACAATCAAGAACAAGTACCCGTTACCCAGAATTGATGACTTATTTGATCAACTTCGTGGGGCACAAGTATTCTCCAAAATAGACCTAAGATCGGGTTATCATCAGTTAAAAGTGAAGGCCGAAGATGTCGAGAAAACAGCTTTCAGAACGCGTTATGGACACTATGAGTTCTTAGTTATGCCATTTGGGGTTACTAATGCACCAGCTGCGTTCATGGATCTTATGAATCGAGTATTCAAAGATTATTTAGACGACTTTGTGATTGTATTCATTGACGATATCCTTATCTATTCGCCAAGTGAGATAGAACATGAGAATCATTTGAGATTGATACTTCAGAGATTGCGAGAGAAACAATTATTTGGGAAATTCAAGAAATGTGAATTTTGGTTACCTAGTATTACTTTTCTTGGTCATGTGATCGACAAGAATGGAGTATCAGTTGATCCTCACAAGGTAGAAGCTGTATCTAATTGGCAAAGACCGACTTTCGTATCTGAAATTCGAAGTTTCTTAGGACTAGCGGGATACTACCGCCGTTTTATTGAAAATTTCTCGAAGATTTCATTGCCTATGACAAAGTTGATGAGGAAGGGAGTTACATTTGAATGGAGTCAGGAATGCGAGGACAGTTTTCAAGAATTGAAGTCACGATTGACGAGACCACCTATTATGACAATACCATCTGGAACTGAAGGATTTGTGATCTATAGTGATGCGTCGCATAAAGGGTTGGGATGCGTATTGATGCAAGGTGGTAAAGTGGTTGCTTATGCTTCTAGACAGTTGAAGACACATGAGGTTAACTATCCGACCCATGATCTTGAATTAGCCGCAGTAATTCATGCTTTGAAAATTTGGAGACACTACTTGTACGGGGAAAAGTGTGAGATATTCACGGACCATAAGAGTTTGAAATATATTTTCACCCAACGGGACTTGAATATGAGACAGCGAAGATGGTTGGAATTGATGAAGGATTACGATCTATCGATTGAGTACCATCCGGGAAAGGCAAATGTAGTAGCCAATGCGTTAAGCCGGAAGACGACAAGGAACTTAGCCGACGAGCTAACACAACAAAAAGAATTGGTCAAGGAGATGGAGCGTTTGGAACTGGATGTAATTTCAGAGACCAACGGTGGCTTAATGATGGCGATCATAGCACACCCAAACATTCTAGATGAGATTAAAACAGAACAGTTCAATGATGTTTACCTGTGTAGAATGAGAGACGAGATACCTTTGGGAAAACGACCGGGGTTTATTATGAAACAAGGAGTATTAGTACTTGGGGATCGTTTGTGTGTACCGAACGTAACAGACTTGAAAGAGCGACTTTTAGAGGAGGCTCACAGTACTAAATATTCAGTTCATCCGGGAAGTAACAAGATGTACCGAAACTTGCGAGAAAACTTCTGGTGGAGAGGTATGAAGCGGGAGGTGGCTAAGTTTGTGTCCGAATGTTCAGCATGTCAACAGGTGAAGGCAGAAAGACAAGTACCTACAGGACTACTACAACCATTACCAGTGTCAGAGTGGAAATGGGATGAGATTACGAAGGATTTTGTATCCGGATTTCCGCGATCGCATAACAAGAACGACAAAATTTGGGTTATAGTTGACAGATTGACGAAATCAGCTCATTTTCTTCCAATTAAGATGACTAAGCCGTCCAAGTTAGCAGAGTTGTATATGAAAGAGATTGTAAGACTACACGGGGTTCCAGCAGTGATTATATCGGATCGTGATAGTAGTTTTACATCAAGGTTTTGGAGAAGTTTGCAAGAAGCTATGGGTACGAAGTTGAGTTTCAGTACCGCATTTCATCCTCAGACCGAAGGACAGTCAGAGCGGACGATTCAGACCTTAGAGGATATGTTGAGATTGTGTGTCCTAGATTTTGGGAGTGATTGGGAGAAACACTTACCATTAATCGAATTTGCTTATAACAACGGTTTTCAGTCAAGTATCGGGATGGCACCGTATGAAGCTTTGTATGGACGTAAGTGTCGTTCACCGGTTTGTTGGACCGAGGTTGGGGAAAGAAGATTGATAGGACCTGAGATAATACAGTTGACTACTGAGAAAGTGAAGTTGATTCAAGAGCGACTCAAGGTAGCTCAGAGTCGTTATAAGAGTTATGCGGACTCTAAGTGACGACCGATGACATTTGAAGTAGGAGACTTTGTGTACTTACGAGTATCGCCTTCGAAAGGCATTGTCCGATTTGGGAAGCGGGGAAAACTTAACCCAAGATTTGTAGGACCATTTGAGATCCTAGAGAAAGTAGGACCAGTGGCTTACCGACTAGCCTTATCATCTGAGTTAACGTTTGTGCACAACGTGTTTCATGTGTCGATGTTGAGACGGTGTATGACAGATACGAGTAAGATCATCGTACCGGAACCATTGCAAATCCAAGAAGACTTGACTTATGTGGAGCATCCGGTAAGGATCTTGGACAGAAAAGAGCGAGTGTTGAGAACAAAGACAATTCCAATGGTGAAAGTATTATGGCATAGTCATACGGTCGAGGAAGCTACGTGGGAGAACGAGGAAGAAATGAGGAACGAGTATCCGCACCTTTTCGACTCTTGAGGTATAAGTTTGGGGACAAACTTCCTTTTTGTAGGGGAGAGTTGTCACACCCGTCCCGGAAAATGCATTCATTTTAAAATGAATATTTGAATTGTGAGAATTATTAATGTTGATTAATAATTGAGGAATTGGTTGACCATGGTCAACGAAGGGTGTCAAGTGAGGACACGGGGATTCGATATCCATTGAGGCATTCGTAAGATTTATATGACATTTATGTGATTAAATGTTATTTGAAATATCTGGTACTTTATGAATAGTAATTTACCTGTGTAGTATAATTCTGGTAAATTTTGATATGGTTATATCATTTTGAGAACTGTGGTGAGAACGTGAGTGCCACGTTAACTAAAAAGGTAGGTTGTGTAGAGATTTCACTGAATATAGTTTTCGGACGTTATTTTGGACCCAAACGAGACTTAGTCAAAAACTTTTGAAAATTCTAATTTTCACTCATAAAGGCCTAAAATGGATGTGTGCGACGTTTCAGGATTTAATTAGAAGTTTTGAGAATCTTGTGGGGAGGTAAACTTAATTCCCTGAAAGTTGCCTATATATATATAGATGAGGATGAGATTGAAATCTCATCCAAACCAACAAATATCTAGAGAGAGGAGAGAGAAGGGAGATTTGGTTGCCACGGGCTTTGCGACGACAAACGGCGACCGTTCGTCTGTCAGATTTCCTCCAGATTCTAGATTCGAACTCGTGGAGGTAAGACCTACGTTTTGATACTACTTAGGCCACGTTTGGCAAAGTTTTTCTGAAAAGTTAATTTTAAGAATCTGGGAAAAACATGTTTATACTTGTAGGAATCGTTTAAGATCGGAGATCTGACGTTTATTTGGTCTTCTTGTACTTCTCCTGAAGTTTGAGAGATATAGCTCGAGGTATGAATTCCGAACCTATGTAATATAGACAATTTGGGATGTTTTAGATATTTTGTATGATTTGTGATCCGGGCAAACTTATGTGTTAAATTAGGCCCGTTAAATTTAGCGAGTACGTATAGAAAAGCACGGTGATATGATTATGTGAGTATGCTAAATGTCTATGTGGGTCAAAGGGGAGTTTGATATAATTTTACGCCGGTGCACGCCTCTCGATGTTTGAGAGTTTACAGTAGTGACGACTACTTGCTTGGTGTGGGAAGTGGCCAACCAGAGCAGATGGATGCAATGGTTGAGTGATTCTTGGCTAACCATTGGCATCGCGGTTTAAGATTTAAGACTTGCCGATATACTGGGTGAATGCGTATCTCTCTCCCCGGAGACTAAATTATGTGAATTAGATATTTAAAACATGAATTGCCCATATGCATTTGTTTAGAATTGTACACTCAGCATATAGCTGAGCAGTGGAGACTTCCTCCATTGCAGGTGAAAAGAAAAAGGGCAAGAAGAAGCGTGAGGAGTAAGGCCGAGGAACGCCGGGGGAAAACACTTGTATATGCTTTTGTTTTAAATCCTAAACTTGTGTAAGGATTGAGAATTTTGTACTATGTGGTAATAGAACCTTAGATTAGCTCCACAGCATTGTAATTGAACGTCTGTAGTTATGTGCAACATGTTGAAATCAGTAGTGGTTGTGATTGTTGTTTGTTGTGAGGAGCATGAGTTGTAAATTTTCAACACAGGGCTGCCAGCAGAGGAGCAGTCGACTGGACCCCCTGATCAGTCGACTGGATCTCGTGTATTTGAGACACTGTAAGTGAATATCAGAGAAGCAGTCGACTGAACCCTTTGAGCAGTCGACTGAATACTGTAGATTTTGGCTACTGCTTCTATTAATTGAAAAACAGTCGACTGGGTCCCCAGATCAGTCGACTGGACCCCTTTGCAATATGCTGTATTTATGGTTCTGCTTGACACCGTCGACTGAGCAGTCGACTGGACCTTATTACAGTCGACTGTACAGTCGACTGAACCTCTGCATTTTCAAATAGATTCTTGTGATCACTTTCAATTGAACAAAATTCTTTCCAACTCCAATTTTCAATGGATTCGTCCACTCTGAGGGAAATGTTTCCTAAGTTTTAAACTACCAGGGTTGTTTTAAAGAAATTCTTTCCACTGCGTATAATTATTTTAATGTTTGGATGAGTCTTGGTGGCGTGCCACGTGTCCTATTTCCGCCCGTAGCGGGATGGGTCGTGACAGTTAATTTGTATTAGTATTCACTATTCTCAATTAATGTCACAGTTTAGTAACTCTCCTTGTGACTATTGTTAAGTATTTAGCCGTTCAAACTGAAAAATATTAATACTAGTACTTTATAAGTTGATGCAGCCTAACAAAAATTAAGATCACATTTTTCAAAAGGGTCAACTTCAAAGAGAAAAAAAAAACAATGAGTTTTGGGGTCAGTGTAGCCTTCTGCTGTAGAGAGTAGGGATGTTCAAAAAAACCAAAAAATCAAAAATCGACCGAAACTAAACTGACCAAACATTGATTGGTCGATTTTTCAAAGTAGTGCAGAAGCTAAAATCAATCAAAATTGCCTAAAATCGACCTACTGAAACTGAATGGTCGGTTTTAAAATCACTTCTAAACCGACCACGAACACCCCTAATAGAGAGCAAAGTGTAAAATATCATAAATATTGTCTTTGTTTTACATAAAAGGGTATACATCACCCTTCGCACTCATGTACTATCATATCCCGATCCCACAATAGCAGAACCGAAGCCCGTGGCACGCCACTGAGGCTAAACCAATTCATTAACGTTCCCAAAATATTAGTTTTAAGAACACACGCAGTGGAAAAGAAACATAACTCTCGTTCTAGTACATACCGGAGCCAACCGAAAATACACTTGTCGCCTGGAGGCTTCAAAAGTTGATCTGAAAAATTTTCCCTTAAAAGGGTCCCAAAAGAAGCTTAAGTTTGTAATTAGAACTTTTGAAAATATTTGGAAGTAGGAGAACAAACAAGCTGACAGGGGGCATCTCGACCGATCGAACGTCCCTCTTGACCGGTCGAAAGTCCCTTCGACCAAGTGCCTTTACTGGAATTTCAAGCAGAGGGCATTCGACCGGTCGAATGGGTCCCTTCGACCGGTCGAAAGTCCTTTGACAGCAAAGTCACTTGTTTCTGTCCAACTTTCGACGTGACAAAAAGTGCCATATCCAATTTCAATTCTTTCAAAACTTTATGAAAGTTATTTAAATATCAATATGCCACTTGAAGGAAAACATTTACTGAACACGTTAAGGACGTGTTTGGCACAAATTTCAAATATGCACCAAGACTTGCATAAACATGAACTATCGACTCCTTTACGTACTTAAATCCAAGCTCATGAGTTCTTTCACGACTCTAACATATGAAAAGACATACGCGATATATAATAACGTTTCAAAACATATCCAGAGCTTCTAATCTACAGATTCCAATACAATCTACTATTAAATTCTATTACAAGTTCCTTGAGAAAGCAAGGTAACAAACGTTCTCGATTTCAAAACTACGGGATAAGCACGATGAGCTGCCATCTAAGTGAACTCCCAATACCCCGCAATCACTCCTCCGATTCCTCGCAGACATTAATACCTGCAATGGTTATTTAAATAACCACACATATTTCGATTTGTTTAAGCTAACGCTTAGTGAATAAAATATCATATGCATATGAATGACAAACATGCTCGTATTCACATCTCTACATTTTATACTAGTCGCCGAAGACTCACGTGCCCGTCCATACTCCCAATCCGCGACTCCTCGCCAATAAGTCAACGCGAAAGGGTAAAACCCACGATTCTTCTATTCAATCGTGCGATCTTAATGCCTATATCGGCTCCACAAAATGGCACGGTGACCACGTGCTCTTTCTGACCCAAATAAGCAACTCAATATGCCCAAATACATATCACCATGCTCGCGGTAAACAAAGCATTTCACCGTGCTATTGGGCCTACTTATCAATATAATTGCCCAATATGAACTACACAATATATCTATAAACTAATACATGTTATTCATACAAAACCTAGATACATGTCAAGAAATCATTCCAAAAACATAGTTGAATCACTCACCTCCGAATAACGCTCTTAAACTACGATCCAAGGAAAACCCGTGCACAAAGAACGTGCAGAAAAGCTTCTAGTACAGTTCATATGGATCAAAAGTCCGATTATCAACTTTTATGAAAAATTCTAGAAAAAGGCTTTTCGGAAAACTTGGCCAAACAAGGCCTAATAGGTATCAAAAGGAAGCTCTTACCTCAAGGAGCTCGAATACGAAATCTGGGAGAAAATAGACTGACAGGAGGTCGTCATTTGGCGTCGGAAAGCTCGAAGCAACTATCTCTCCCTTTGGCCTCCTTTTGAGTTTTAGGTTAGAAGTTATGAAAATTATGAAAGTCATAGCTTTCTATATATAGGCAATATTTTCTAAAATTGTGTTTAACTCCCCATGAGTTTTCAAAACTCCTAAATAGTCTCCGAAACTTTCTACACAGCTAATTCATAGCTTCACGAGTGAAACTTCAAAATTATAAAAGTTTCTGACTAAGTTCCGTTTGGTTGCTAAAACGCGAATTTGTACATGATTTTTATGAAATTGCTAATTAGCCTACCAAATTAATAGCGTGTTAATCCGTCCTCACCAGGATGCTAAAACTAACAACAAATATAAATTCTAAACCAGAAAAAATACAGATATTGAAATACACAGGTAAACATTTATTTCTAGATAAATATTTAAGGTATTCCACAGTGACGATCTCAAAGGGTTCTCTAACACAGACACCCAAATCGACTCGTGAGTCAAAACACACTTAGACATGTGCTAAAATGTACAACACATCACATTATCATGCAAGACAATGCAATGAAATGCAATAACACGATTACGGGTGTTATAATTCTCTCCCCCTTAAAAGAAGTTTGTCCCCAACTTTCAGTATCATCTCATCAATTCACAAAGACTTTCTCACAAGTACTGTCAACTTCATTCATCACAACCCATACATCTCTACTGAGATATTATAATCTCACGAGGAAAATAAATCCTCAAGCTCTGAAGGAAAATAAATCCCCAGAGTTCCTGTCTCAATCCGATTAAAGCTTCATATCGCATTCTAGTAATTATCGAACTACCTCGATAAGTAAGGACATCAATGTCTGAGTAGATATACTCAAAAGTCAAATATGACATTTCACATCACATCACCAACCCATACATACTTTCATTGTACTTGTCACATATCTTTTCTGAACTCAAAAGTCTCATCACAATACCCAAGTCAAAGAAAATAACTCCTCTCACTTCCACCCATCTTCCCTTTAGACTAAAAGTCGTTTCCAACACGTCTCACTGGTTAACAACCATACCTGATTCTTCATCTCGAAGTGAACCAAACTGAGTACTTTCATACATATATACTATGTCGATAAGTCAATGCCTCAACCAACTATTTCTTATACCATAGATTCAATCCCTTATCCTGTTAATCGCGGAATACTTGTAGAACGATAACACGTATTCAAACGACTTTCATTCCTTTTCAAATTCTATTCGGTTTAATCCAACCTCGTATTATACTTCCAATCATATATGCCTCGTAAGATACTATCCAGATTCCTAACTGACAATTTCATATCACTCTACTTCTTCAAGCCCACCTGATGTCCCGAATAGTTAAACACACTTGCCCCTTTATCTCTCACATTCTGTACTCAAACTATCGTCGGCTAACGTAGAAGATTTAACTTTACACCTTCAATTTAAAACTTTTAACAAAGTCAATTACATATTCTCCCTTTTTGTTTTTAAAATAAATCATTTTAAAATTTTGCATACTATTTCCACATATAGTTACCCCAATATCCGTCGCAACAAATAACATTGTGAACCCAAACTTGACTTAGTCAATCATACACATACCATAGAGTTTGTAAAACGTACTCCCATGTTTATAGCATACCTCGTTCATGTCTTAAACCCTTGGCCATTCACAATCCATTCTTATTTACGTAGTGTACACACACCCTAAGCCAATTATTTTTCTGTCAAAAATCTCAACAACAATGTACTCTATTCCCATCTCATACCTTACTCGTATACTATCCTTTAGTCTATCAGTCCATGTAGATCCACCACCATTTACGTAGTTATACGATTCCATTAGTCTCTGGTGTTTCACTTCCACCTTTACACAAGCTCGTACCAAGCGTACTCATGTATCTCAACTCTTACTGAATTTCTAACAGCCCTTTACACTGAACATATATTCCTTGTATAACATCTCAAGGCTTCATACCTTATTTAACGATTTAATATTTCATAACTCTAGTCAACCTGACTTAACTACAATTCAGATTCTCTAGTCCTTTAAATTTTCCATTCTGATCTCAAATTCATTGTTCTCGAAGAACCTGCTGTCCCAAGTATTTTATACTATTCCCGTAACCATCTGAAGACAATTCAGTAATTTGGTCTTCCCTATCAAGTACCATAGTCTCACTGTGTTTGATAAATTTCTTGTCGACTTTCAATTCACATACCTTTCGTGACAATACTCAAGTCAACTCGTTTAACAGCACTACTTCCAACTTACTAATTCCAAGTGTACAACATCTCACTAACCCTTTACTTTAGAATTTCCAAGTTGATAATCTACTCACGTAGAACTCATTTTTTTGACGACTACCGTTTTGTCTCAAGCACTAAGTATACCATATCCCTCCACGATATTCGTCTTCCAAAGTCCACTTGATACCTTATTACAAGTATTTAACAAAATTTTCTTACTCAAACAAAAGTTTGATTTTTAAAACATTTTAAACACTTAAAATTTTCTTGGGATTAAATATGACATTCTCAAAATTCTCCAACCTTGTTGGAATTCAGGACAACCGAGATAGCACTCTGCTACATTTACCATTTTCGTCTGACCATTTTACATTCCTTCTATCATATCTGATAATGTACGCACGTACTATATACCACGTCTTTATCTCACTCTTATCGTTCATGTTCACTTATTCATCGAAGTCTCATCTTCCCAATTTATATTTTTACCTTTCTAACTTGACTTACCTAAAGTCACTTTACTTATTCATTTCCACAACTGCTCTTGTTCAGTATCGTAATACTTCTCATACTCCAATCCCTTGTTGGCAACCACTCACTTCAAACACTCAACGTTGTTTTATTATCATTAAAAGATCTTTCATTTTGTTTGAAATATGGAAATTAGCAAAGAAAGCATGGATTAGACATCTTAAAAGAACTTTTATGTGACAAAATAGCCCAAGGGAAAAATGTTCATTTATAAAGCATGGTTAAATTTTACACCAAAAGAGAGCTCTTTGAGTCCCGATTCTAATGCAAGAAACGGCGTGCGAATTCAAATTTTCTACAAAGAGTTATGCCAGTTTCCGTAAAACTCGACGAAAAATATCCTTGAAATCACTGTTTGGATCAGAGGGGTGTTCGACCGGTCGAACTGCCCCTTTCGACCGGTCCAAGTACCCATTGGACCAAATTTTACTCCATTTAACATCTTTAAAAGTCCCCAACTTTACAAGGCATTTGGGGCTACTTCCCAACCACCTTGGAACCACCCGCAAGTGCCCAAAAGCATCAAAACTCCTCGAATCACACAACTGTTGGACTCAGGTTCAGGTTTATCCTCATTACAACCCCTTGTAATAACAACCTCCTCTACAAGATTCTCTATAAAGATCCTCTTATATCAATGATATCCAAATATCAACTCGATTCCTCTGACTCTCTTATCACGTTAAATCAATCACACTTACTTTTTTTCCTCTGTCTCATGTTCTCATTTCCTTCATTCTAAGTCCTTGGACAACCCATCTCAACACCAAGGAATTCTTATTCCTATTCATTTCCATTCATAACCACTCATCTTAGGTCAAGCCTTAAATCCCAACATTTTCACTTATTCCATCAATCCGGTAGCATTCGTGTCACACCCCAACCCGTCCCAGGCAGATTAGGACATGTGTAACAAAGCCCACACACCAAACCATACACTAATCATGAAGAAAAACATGTTGTAGACTCCATAAAAGAGCTTTCTTGGCACAAATTAGAACCAAGGGCAAAATGGTCATTAATAAGGTATAGCAAATTTTATACCAAAATATAGATCTTTGAGTCCCGGTTTCAACGCAAAAATCGGCGCGCAAATCCGATCTTTCTAGAAAGAGTTATGCTTGTTTCCGTAAAAGTGGACAGTCAAAATTTATAGGGGCGGATCGATCCATTTTATTGATTTTGAGGTAAAATGTCCCCGAGAAGGGGTGGATCGATCCGCGGGAAGGCCGGATCGATCCGGCCTTGGCAGAACAGCTCCCTGCTGCTAAAAACTTCAGTTTTCAAGCCCCAAAACATTACCAAACAAAATCAAACTTTGTAGGAACATCAAACATCATTACTAAAACATCTTCAAGTGCTTAAAAACATTTGCTCAACATATCCAAGTGTGAAATAACAATCAAACACTCAATTTCCACTCCAAAATCATTAGGATACATTCAAAATTCACATTTCCCCAATACTTGCAAAAACATCACCACATGAGAAGACAAACTTAGATTCACAATCACAAGTTACCTAGTTTCTTCCCAATTCTTCCCCAATATACATAACTTGTAATTTGCAAGTACACTTTACAACATTAGGCATAACCAAGCTAAATGTGAACTTAACTTATTACAAGTATTCCCAAAACACAAGTTACTCCCAACATTTCCAAAATGCAAGATGTTTACAACACTTAGAGTTGAGGATTACAACTTAATCTCAAAACAACTATACATATGCACATATGAACACAACTTGCTACTCCCACACCCAAACCCGTCGCGTGGATCATTTCCTCTCCTCCTCCCGAACGGTACCTGCTATGGTTATTCAATAACCACAACAGAAAATATATTTTCATTTAAGCTTTCGCTTAGTGAGGGGACTAATCATACTATTGGAATGTTTAATATGCAAATGCAACACTCATTATAAACAGCAATAAATTTATCTCCGGAAAGTCAAGTAACTCAAGCCACCACCCCCGGGTCCTTCTCACCCCGGAATTTCTCACTCTTTTGGCGCATATAGCACAACGCACACTCTCTTGTGACCCCGAACGCGTCACCGGCATTTCATTGTGGTCGTCACCACGTCCTACTCATTGAGGACTTCCTATCCCTTACATATGGAACCTATAAATGGTGATCACTACTTGACCTCCCTTTGATCTACATAAGCATTTAAGCAACTTAGCATATAAGCATATAAGCATAGCAATTTCATAACTTTGACTTGTTTTTTTACCTAATTTCAACAACACATATAAACATAAACATGGATTAAGCACTCTAAGCCAACAATTATCACACCAACATATCTAAACACCCAATTTTGGGATTAGAGCACTCACATCTTCGATTTACTAGCGATTTAAGCTTAGAAATCCCAACCTTTAGCAAATTTCTGACCCAAATTCCACCGGTGTAATTCCTACGTAAGTTTGGTGCCAAGAACATCATCAATTAAGAACGGCCGCCGTAAAAATGTTGTGGAAACTGAAAATAAAAGACGTGCATGTGATCCTCTTACCTCCACGAGTCCAAAAGTGGTCTCGGATCGTGAATCTGACGTCGGACGGCGAAGAAGCGGCAAGAAACGTCGTCGAGGAACACCGTCGTCTTCGTCGAGGCTCTCGGCTCACTCTCCAACTCAAAACCCAACTGTGTTTACAAGTGAGAGACACTTGTGTACACATGCATATGTGTTAACATAACTTTCCTTTATTTATGTTTACCTCCCCCGACTTTCTTTGAGCTTTATTATGAAACCCCCATGTTAATTACGTTAACTACCCATTTTTTCTAAAAGGATTTAATCTAAGTCTCGCGTAGGTCCCAAACGTGGTCCCACATAATTCATGAGGTTGCTATTAAACCTACCAATTATTAATTGTATTCAAATACGCCCTCACATGGGTCCCCAAATTGGTCCCCTTATCTATCATAAGATATAACAAAATCATTAAACATTTAAATAAGTACTCACATAAACATATAATGACATAAAAATATAAATTATTTTAATTAGACCCTCGTTGGGCCCCACATTCATATCAGTCTCGCCTTTCACAGGACTTTCATCTGTGCCGGCATTTGAGCACCTTTTCACATGTGGGTTCATAACCCCGCCTTAAACCATTTTATGCATTAATTATCTTTAATTAACACATATTATTATCACATTAATCTTCTTTTTCGGGTACGGGTGTTACATTTCTCCCTCCCTTTTAAGAAGTTTGTCCCCAAACTTATTCTTACCTCATCAGTCAAACAAGTGCGGGTACTTCTCCCTAATCTCATCTTCTCGCTCCCAAGTTGCCTTTTCAACGCTATGATTACGCCAAAGGACGATAACTAACAGAATTGTCTTCGTTCTCAACACTTGATCTTTCCTATCCAGAATTCGTACCGGATGTTCAACATACGTCATATCTTCTCGGACTTCCAACGGTTCTAGTTCAAGGATATGACTCAAATCCGACACATAACGTCTGAGCATAGAGACGTGGAACACATTATGAACATGTGACAACTCTTGTGGTAACTCCAACCTGTAACCTACCTGTAACACCCGTACCCAGAAAAAAAGATTAATGTGATAATAATATGTGTTAATTAAAGATAATTAATGCATAAAATGGTTTAAGGTGGGGTTATTAACCCACATGTGAAAAGGTGCTCAAATGCGGGCACAGATGAAAGTCCTGTGAAAGGACAGGACTGGTATAAATGTGGGGCCCAACGAGGGTCTAATTAAAATAATTTGCATTTTGATGTCATTATGTGCTTATATGATTACTTGTTTAAATGATTATTGATATTATTATGTCTTATGATAGAGGAAATGGGACCAATTTGGGTACCCATGTGAGGGCGTATTTGAATAAAATTAATAATTGGTAGGTTTAATAGCAACCTCATGAATTATGTGAGACCACATTTGGGACCCACGCGGGACTTAGATTAAATCCCTTTTAGCAAAGATGGGTAGTTAATGTAAATAACATGGGGGTTTCATAATAAGGCTTAAAGAAAGTTGGGGGAGGTAAATGTAAATAACAAAAGATGATGCCAACATATGCATGTATGCATATGTGTCTTGTAGGAGTAAAACAAGCTGGAATTCTCCAGAAAAGAAAGAGACAACGAGAGCTCGAGTCGGCAACGGAATTCTCGACGACGTTTCTTGCCGCTTCTTCGCCGTCCGGCGTCGGATTCACGAACCGAGACCGGATTTGGACACGTGGAGGTAAGAGGATCACATGCACGTCTTTTATTTTCAGTTTCGGCAACGTTTTTATGGCAACCATTTTTTATAAACGATGTACTTGGTACCAAACTTGTGTAGGATTATCATTAACTAGAAATTGAGCTAAACTTGGGAAGGAATTGGGGATTCTAAGCTTAGTTGCGTGTAAATCGAGGAGGTGAGTGTTCTAATCTCAAAATTGGGTGTTTATTTATGTTAATGTGATAATTGATGCTCTAGAATGCTTAATCCATGACTAGTGTGCCAAGTTTGTGATTAGAATGAAGTTTACATATCAATTATATGAAGGATTGTCATGTTCATGTGATTAGTTGCTTATATGCCTATATGGATCAAAGGAAAGTCAAGTAGTAGTCTCCATTTATAGGTCTCATATGTAAGGGATGGTAAGTCCTCAATGAGCGGGGCGTGGTGACGACCACGATGATGAAACGGTGATGCCTTCGGGATCACAAGAGTGTGTGTGATATGCTATATGCAATGAAAGAGTGAGAAATTCCGGGGTTAGAAGGACCCGGGGGTGGTGGCTTGAGTTACTTGACTTTCCGGAGATCAATTGGTTGATGTTTATATTGATTGTTATATTTGCATATTAAACATTCCAATAGCATGATTAGTTCCCTCACTAAGCGAAAGCTTAAACGAAAATATATTTTCTGTTGTGGTTATTAAATAACCATCGCAGGTACCGTCCGAGAGGAGGAGAGGAAATGATCCACGCGACGGGTTTGGGTGTGGGAGTAGCAAGTTGTAATGATATGTGCATATGTATAGTTGTTTTGAGTTTAAGTTGTAATCCTCAACTCTAAGTGTTGTAAACATCTTGCATTTTGGAAATGTTGGGAGTAACTAGTGTTTTGGGAATACTTGTAATATGTCAAGTTCACATATAGTATGATTGTGCCCAATGTTATAAGTTGTATTTGTGAGTCATGAGTCACGTGTAAAGTTGGGAAGGAACTTGAGTATGTTAAGGTAATTTTTGAGTTGTAAACCTTAACTTAGTACTCCTATGTGAATGGTCATGTGTATAATAGAATAAATGTGGATTTAGATGTTGAGTTATGATTCATATGAAGAATTTGGGTGTTTTGATTGTCATTTCATATATGGAAATCTTATGTCAATGTTTAGAAACACTTAGAATTGAATTTGGAGGGTTCTTGGATGTTTACACAAAGTTTGATTATGTTTGGTAATGTTTTGGGGCTTGAAAACTGAAGTTTTTAGCAGCAGGGAGCTGTTCTGCCAAGGCCGGATCGATCCAGCCTTCCCGCGGATCGATCCGCCCATTTCCGGGGACATTCTGCCTCAAAATCAAGGAAATGGATCGATCCGTCCTTTTCACGGATCGATCCGCCAATATGAAAATAGACTGTCAGCTTTTACGGAAATAAGCATAACTCTCTGTACAAAACTCGGATTCGCGCGCCATTTTTTGCGTTGGAACCGGGACTCAAAGATCTATCTTTTGGTATAAAATGTATTATACCTTATTAATGACCATTTTGCCATTGGGTCTGATTTGTGCCAAGAAAGCTCTTTTATGGAGACTAAAACATGTTTTTCTTCATGATTAGTGTATGGTTTGGTGTGTGGGCTTTGTTACACGTGTCCTAATCCGCCTGGGGCGAGTTGGGGTATGACACTACCGGTCCCACTTTATTCAAAATCAGAAAAGGTCCAACATATCTTGGACTCAACTTACATTTCTTACCAAATCATGTAATGCCCTTCGAAGGTGAAACTTTCAAGAATACATAGTCACCAACCTCAAACTCCAATGGTCTTCTACCCATATCAGCATAACTTTTGTAGCGACTTTGTGCCACTTGCAACCGTTGCTTAATTAATTTAACTTTGTCGGTGGTAATTTGAACAATTTCCGGCCCTAGTAGTTGCTTCTCCCCAACCTCTGTCCAACACACGGGCGATCTACACTTCCGACCATACAATGCCTCAAAAGGTGCCATTCCAATGCTTGTCTGGAAACTATTGTTATAAGAAAACTCAATTAACAGCAAGTGAGTTTCCCAGTCAGCCTTGAAATCCATAACACAAACCCTAAGCATATCCTCTAGAATCTGAATAACCCGTTTTGACTGGCCGTCGGTTTGCGGGTGAAATACCGTGCTAAAATGCAAAGCTGTCCCCATTGCTCTTTGTAGCCCTTCCCAAAATCTAGATACGAAACGTGTATCACGATTCGACACAATAGATACCGGTACTCCGTGCAATCTCACAATCTCTTTAACATAGAGTTCTGCTAACTTCATCGGGTCAGTGGTCTTAATCGGCAAAAAGTGGGCTGACTTAGTCAACCGGTCAACGATCACCCAAATACTATTTATGATAACGTATGGCAACCTTCATTTCATCACCCAACTCTACAACCATATAATTTTGTCGATTCACGAATGCAGTGACAACTCTAACCAGCTCAGTCATGATGAGTCAAATATTCACCCTACTGAGCTCAATGCACAAAGACGATGCATGTTATGCCATTAGATATATATGTGGACAGTTCATCGTTACAATCTACAGATGCTAACATATGAGCATTTCTAGAATGATAACAACATTATCTTCATAAACATATACTCTACTCGACGTCACTCAACATGTAACGTCACTCGTCCCCAAAGCTCTAAACCTAATGCTCTAATACCACTAAATGTCGTAGCCCGGTCCCACAATAGCAGAATCGAAGCCTGTGGCACGCCACCGAGGCTAAACCAATTCATTAACGTTTCCAAAACATTAATTTTAAGAACACACGCAGCGGAAAAGAAACATAACTCTCGTTCTAGTACGTACCGGACCCAACCGAAAATACACTTGTCGCCCGGAGGCTTCAAAATTTTATCTGACAATTTTTTCCTTAAAAGGGTCCCAAAAGAAGCTTAAGTTTGTAATTAGAACTTTTGAAAATATTTGGAAGTAGGAGAACAAACAAGTTGACAGGGGGCATCTCGACCGATCGAACGTCCCTCTCGACCGGTCGAACGTCCCTCTCGACCGGTCGAAAGTCCCTTCGACCAAGTGCCTTTACTGAAGTTTCAAGTAGAGGGGCATTCGACCGGTCGAATGGGTCCCTTCGACCGCTCGAAAGTCCTTTGACAGCAAAGCCACTTGTTTCTGTCCAACTTTCGACGCGACAAAAAGTGCCATATCCAATTCCAATTCTTTCGAAACTTTGTGAAAGTTATTTAAACATATATATCAACATGCCACTTGAAGGAAAACGTTTACTGAACACGTTAAGGACGTGTTTGGCACAAATCTCAAACATGCACCAAGACTTGCATAAACATGAACTATCGACTCTTTTACGTACTTAAATCCAAGCTCATGAGTTCTTTCACAACTCTAACATATGAAAAGACATACGCGATATATAATAACGTTTCAAAGCATATCCAGAGCTTCTAATCAACAGATTCCAATACAATCTACTATTCAATTCTATTACAAGTTCCTTGTGAAAGCAAGGTAACAAACGTTCTCGGTTTCAAAACAACGGGATAAGCACGATGAACCGCCATCTAAGTGAACTCCCAACACCCGTAATCACTCCTCCGATTACTCGCCGACATTAATACCTGCAATGGTTATTTAAATAACCACACATATTTTGATTTGTTTAAGCTAACACTTAGTGAATAAAACAACATATGCATATGAATGACAAACATGCTCGTATTCATATCTCTACATTTCATACTAATCGTCGGAGACTCACGTGCCCGTCCATACTCTCAATCCGTGACTCCTCACCAATAAGTCCACGCGAAAGGGTAAGACCCACGATTCTTCTATTCAATCGTGCGACCTTAATGCCTATATCGGCTCCACAAAATGGCACGGTGACCACGTGTTCCTTCTGACCCAAATAAGCAACTCAACATGCCCAAATACATATCACCATGCTCGCGGTAAACAAAGCATTTCACCGTGCTATTGGGCCTACTTATCAATATAATTGCCTAATATGAACTACACAATATATCTATAAACTAACACATGTTATTCATACAAAACCTGAATACATGTCAAGAAATCATTTCAAAAACATAGTTGAATCACTCTCCGAATAACGCTCTTAAACTACGATCCAAGGAAAACCTGTGTACAAAGAACGTGCAGAAAAGCTTCTAGTACAGTTCATATGGATCAAAAGTCTGATTATCAACCTTTATGAAAATTTCTAGAAAAAAGGCTTTTCGAAAAACTTGGCCAAACAAGGCCTAATAGGTATCAAAACGAAGCTCTTACCTCAAGGAGCTCGAATATGAAATCTAGGAGAAAATAGACTGACAGAAGGTCGTCGTTTGGTGTTGGAAAGCTCAAAGCAACTATATCTCCCTTTGGCCTCCTTTTGAGTTTTAGGTTAGAAGTTATGAAAATTATGAAAGTCATAACTTTTCATATATAGGCAATATTTTCTAAAATTGTGTTTAACTCCCCATGAGTTTTCAAAACTCCTAAATAGTCTCCGCAACTTTCTACACAGCTAATTCATAGCTTCACGAGTGAAACTTCAAAATTATAAAAATTTCTGACTAAGTTTCGTTTGGTTGCTAAAATGCGAATTTCTACATGATTTTTATGAAATTGCTAATTAGCCTACCAAATTAATATCGTGTTAATTCGTCCTCACCAGGATGCTAAAACTAACAACAGATATAAATTCTAAACTAGAAAAAATACAGATATTGAAATAAAAGGTAAACATTTATTTCCAGATAAACATTTAAGGTATTCCACAGTGACGGTCTCAAAGGGTTCTCTAACACAGACACCTAAATCGACTCGTGAGTCAAAACACACTCACACATGTGATAAAATGCACAACACATCACATTATCATGCAAGACAATGCAATGAAATGCAATAACACGATTACGGGTGTTATATGTACTTTTACATTCAATGGCACTTTAATCTCAGTATTTTAAAAAGTGACACATTTGACCCTATAGTTTTAATTTCGTATCAAATGATTCCAATACTACCATATATTATGTCAAATTAAATTACAGAAATGTCCATGTCTGATGCACGTGAGCGTTAGCTAGCGGAGGAGGCCAAATGTTTGGGCAAGAAAGTGTGCAAAATGATAGATTTGACCTCCACTAACATAGGCGTTACATTTTTGTGTGTGTAAGCTTTTCAATTTTATACCAATCACAAAGGTAAGAGTGTGGAGTTGTTTTTTTTTTTTTAATGGGAATAAAGTGTGGAACTAAATTAAAATTTTAAATGATGCTATAAGTTGAATTTAGTTGACTGCCACATCATTTTACTCCATTGGTAGATAGAAATCAAAATAACCAAATTTTTCTCTCTAAACATTAGCACCACCATTAGTTTTTCCAATGGTTCCGTTGAATTTGAACCCTCTTCCAATCAACTGTAACTCCTCACCCTCTCCCTCTCCCTCTCTTCTCCACTCCACGAGAAGCTTGTTAAAAGTCCAAGTCCGTGTCCGTGTCCGTGCAGCCACGCTCTGAAATATAGAGAGAGAAACAAGAGAGAAGAGAAGAGAAGAGAAGAGAGGTCGAACATTCTTTCTTTTCGCAGATTCCACTTGTACTCACTTTCGGAAAATTCTCTTCTGGAATAGTAGAATTAGAGGAGAGGAGAGGAGAGAGAGAGAGAGAGAGAGAGAGAGAGAGAGAGAGAGAAGCTAGAGCGAGAAAGTAAACGCATCAATGGCGCAGCTCTACGAGACCTACGCGTGCGTGCCGTCGACAGAGCGAGGCCGAGGGATCTTAATCTCCGGCGATCCGAAATCGAACTCGATCCTCTACTGCAACGGCCGATCGGTGATCATTCGATACCTTGACAAGCCACTCGAGGTCTCCGTCTACGGCGAGCACGCTTACCAAGCCACGGTGGCTCGGTTCTCCCCCAACGGCGAGTGGATCGCATCCGCCGATGTATCCGGGATGGTCAGGATTTGGGGGACACACAACGATCACGTACTGAAGAAGGAGTTTAGGGTTTTATCGGGTCGGATCGACGATCTTCAGTGGTCTCCGGATGGGTTGAGGATTGTAGCTTCTGGTGACGGCAAGGGCAAGTCGTTCGTTCGTGCTTTCATGTGAGTTTTATCTCTGAAAATTTCAAATTTTCTGGGTTTTCAAATTTTAATTTTGTGGTTGTGCTAATGTTGAAATTGTTGTAAACTTTGCATACATCAATCTGTATCTCCAATCTTAATGAACTAGTACAAGCTGATAATGCATATTTGTGTTGTGTATAGACATATAGGAATGCTCGATATTCCAAAATTTCTGATTGGTGGGGGGACTTTGCCTGAGACATGTTCAGACCTATTGCCTAAAATGAGTTGCAGTTTTCATGTTAACTTAAGTTTTGAATGTCCAAAATGAGTTGCAGTTTTCTTGTAGTCTGATGAACCACTGTATTGAATAGGTGGGATTCTGGAACTAATGTGGGAGAATTTGACGGCCATTCAAGGAGAGTTCTAAGCTGTGCATTTAAGCCAACAAGACCATTCCGCATAGTGACATGCGGGGAGGACTTTTTGGTGAATTTTTATGAGGGACCACCATTTAAATTCAAGCTCTCTCACAGGTTTGTTATGTACTGATATTACCGGCATGATTTTTGTAGCCTTAAGTGGTTTTTTTTTTTTTCTAAATTTTTAATCTTTTAGCTGTGGTTAAATTCAATAATTTGTTTTAGGAATAGTACATTATTTGCTTGTGGTTAATTTGGTAGTCCAATAGTCATGGAAGTGGTTGAATACAAACTTCTATGTTTACTGATATTTCCCAAATTTACACCCAACGAAAATTTGAATGCAAATGTTACGCAATTGGATTTTTTAGTACATATTAGTAGCTTATTAGTCATGTACCTACCATGTCTAGCATTCACAATGTTTTTATACTGAACAATACAGCCTAAAAAGGGTGTGATTGAGCTAGATACAGTGTCGATTGTGCTGACTGATGTGTTACAGAGGTATGATGTAGGTAGGATTATAGGATAGGTGTGAAGAGGCTACTTTGGACTGGTTACTATCAGATAAATTTTGTTTTTTACTTTCTTTTTGTTGGCAAAAGTTAGGATGAAATATGAAGTTTTAAGGGTTTTACTGATGGAGTAATATTTTGGGGTTATAATTGGTTAAGAAGAAAGCTTTGGGGCTTTTTTGGGCATTTGGAGGATGTGGTGAATAGTGGTTGGTGTTTCCTTTGTGAGCTAGAATTGATTGATTGATTGCTAGAAGGATTAAGGAATGGTTGGTAAAGATTTTTAATGGTAGAAATAGGTACGAGATCTGTTTGTGATGTTCAAAGGCTAACAGAGTGACATTGTTTTATCCCAAGGGTTAGAGCTTGTGAAGCAAGTTCACTACTACATTTCACATCCGCCTACAATACACAAATATTACAAGTATAAATTAACTTAAAATTGAATAACATATGAAATCAAACATAGAAAATTATTGGGAATGCTTTGGCACAACAAAGTCTTTTTATATGAGTCATGCTTGAGACCCTTACCAGAGAGTCATAATCAATTTTTAAAGAAGGAGAAAGGATGGGAAGAAGGGAAAGTGCAAATGAGGAATATAAAGATGGTGAAGAAGACGACTGTAAACCGGCTTGACTCCAAGTTTTCTGGTTGGATCTGGGTAGCAGTTGGGGAATTATAATCTTCAAGTATCCCAGACAAAGGACAGCATTTTTGACAAAACTCATCCCCCTTTTCTTAAACTTCCTTTCTTCTTTCTTTTCCCTTTGTTTTCTCCCTCTTTTTAATAAGGGACATATTGGCATTTCTTAGTTTTTTTTGCCTTATTTGTCAACAAGATTATGTATTTGAAAACTCAAATCGTAAAGCAGCATTTCTATTGCATCAAAGGTGTTCACCTTTGTTTCAGAGAAGCTTAGTCTCGAAGTTCAACAGTGATATTGTTTCAGCAGGACAGGACGAAAAAACGTTTAGCCATATCAATTGGAGGACACAAAAAGTTCCATCGGTTGGCATTCATATTTTGGTTTATTGATCTGCAGGGATCATTCAAACTTCGTCAATTGTGTAAGATTTTCTCCAGATGGCAGCAAATTCATCACTGTGAGCTCTGATAAGAAGGGTATATTGTTTGATGGGAAAACTGCAGAGAAAATTGGAGAGCTGTCTTCAGAGGATGGACACAAAGGAAGCATTTATGCTGTCAGCTGGAGCCCTGATGGTAAACAGGTAAGCCTTAGTCGAGTTATAGTCAAGTATACCTAACTAGAGGCGTCACAGAGTTAGTTCAGTCAAAATTTTGATACTCTGAACTAGTAAGATAATTGCAAAAATATGTTACAGAAATGATTTTCACCAAGATGTGCTGATAGTTTTATAACGAGAAGCGTTATTACAATTGCGTGTGAAACTTAGATATTTGTCACTTGCTCATTCATTACGGTTTATTTCTGTTTGTATTCAGATGCATGCATAGTATGGATTTGGAAACTTGTGACTTAACAGTTTTTATGCAAATGGTTACTCAACAATTATAGGTGCTAACTGTATCTGCTGACAAGACTGGAAAAATATGGGACATCTCGGAGGGTGGTAATGGAGAGTTGAAGAAGACATTAACTTGTCCTGGCTCTGGTGGAGTAGATGATATGCTTGTTGGGTGTCTTTGGCAGAATGATTATCTTGTCACCGTTTCTCTCGGTGGAGTGATTAATTTATTCTCAGCAAGTGATCCTGATAAAACCCCACTATCCCTATCTGGACACATGAAGAATGTTACTTCGTTAGCTGTGCTCAAAAGCAATCAGAAACCTATATTGTCCAGCAGCTATGATGGTTTAATAGTTAAATGGATTCGAGGCCTTGGCTATAGTGGTAAATTAGAAAGGAAGGTGAATTCTCAAATCAAATGTTTTGCAGCTGTTGAAGAAGAGATTGTTTCTTCTGGATTTGATAATAAGGTGACCGATTATTACCTCATTGCTACATTCATCAGTTTGTTTTCAGTTTTTTTTTTTTTTCCCTGTTACTTCATTTTATTTGATAATGGAAAGTGAGAAATGTGCTTCTTACATGCTTATATTTTATTCCATCAACATCTATCCAAAATTTACCCTTCTAGTCACAATTGCACTTTTCTATTTAAGTTTGGTTAAATGGAAAGAGGTTTTGATCTTATATTGTCGATTGGGGGAACATAGTGGTAAAATTGGTGTTTTGGTGTACAGATATTTTAGCCTTCTACCAAGAATAATGATTTTCACACTCAGAAAAGATTAGTTTAATCATGAAGGGCAATGGCATTTTTGTCCCAAATAACTGGTTTAACACCTTCACAAGTAAAAAGTATACATGAAAACTTTTGTTCTAAATTATCATAAGCTCAATTTTTCTCTTTAGTTTTTTCTTCATTTTTCTTTGTTGAAAAACCATCACTACTTCATTAGATTTTTCTATGAATAATTTATGAAGGAAAGCTAAGTGTTACATGTAACTTTTATGCTCCCCTTTTGCATCTCTATCCAACATCAGATTTGGAGAAATACTCTACATGGAGATCAATGTGGGGAGGCAGATTCTGTTGATATCGGCAGTCAACCAAAGGACATAAGCTTAGCCCTTCTTTCTCCTGAACTGGCCCTGATTTCAATTGATTCAGGAGTTGTCCTCCTCCATGGTACAAAAGTAGTCTCAACTATGAACCTTGGGTTTGCTGTGGCAGCTTGTACAATTTCACCTGACGGAACAGAAGCAATTGTGGGGGGTCAGGACGGTAAATTGCACGTATATTCTATCCAGGGTGATACACTTACAGAAGAGGCAGTCCTTGAAAAGCATCGGGGTGCTATTACAGTCATACATTATTCTCCAGATGTTTCCATGTTTGCCTCTGGAGATGTGAATCGAGAAGCTGTTGTCTGGGATCGTGTCTCCCGAGAGGTAATTGGTTTGCCATTTGTAGCTTTTTGCTGATGAACTCTCTCTTTGAATCTATTAATCCAAGATTTCGGCATTACAATCGTACGTCTATTGGCAGTATTAGTAAGAGGGTGTTTAAAAATATTGCAGTCTCTCTGTCTTTAATCGCTAAGTGCATCAAAAGTAAGTCAGTAAGCTTTGTGTGTGTGTGTGTGTGTGTCCTCTTTTTAAGATGTTCCCCTTCCCAGTAAAGAACATGAAAAAAAAATTGAAAAATAGTATTTACTCTTGTGTTGCGTATTAGCAAGTCAACCATTCGACTATAAAGCCCTTGATTTAAAATGACTCGCTTGCCCATAGTCGCGATGGAGAAGAGCTGGTCTTCTGGCTTGTGCAACGCAGATTGCCAATGAATTTCAGTCAGGACCGTCATTATATTGAACTGGATTTAAAATATATTGCACATGCATTTCTTATTTGGGTGTTGCATCTGAAGCTTAGCTGGTGTACTTGTATCTGAGTAGCATTATTCTCAAATATCAAACAATAGATACGATGACATTGTGGAGAATAATCAGACCGGATGGTTATGCTCAATTTTAATAGGATTTTCTTTTGCAACTTCCAACATCTTTGTCAAAATTACATCTTGTCAAAATTACAAGCTCCATTTTTGGGGGTGCTGCTGTTTCTTTTGCATATGCACGAGGAAGGCACATCTTTTTAATTTGGCATCGATATTTTATCTTCCATAATATTGAAAGGCATTTCCGGTGTTTTTCAATACATTTAATTCTCTTCTTCTTCTTCTTCTTTTTTTTTTGTTTTTTTGTTTTTTTTTTTTTGTAAAAGGACTTCAATTTCAAATCCATCAAGGATTAACAAATGTCAGAAGGTTTTCTTTCCCAAATATTGCACTTCTGGGACAACGAGTATGCTTAGGGCTCTAGCCAATTTATTGGGATAAACATGGATTAAACTTATAATTATTCATTTTGTGCCATTTGTTATGCATTTGCATAATGATATGTAAGGGTCAATCCAACGACCAAAACAGAGGTCCTCTCTTTAATAAAGAGAGGTGGCCCTCTTTAGAGAATCTTTGTGCCATAGTGATATACATTAATACATGCCTCCATCTATTTGTACACACGTGACACGCTCAAAGAAATAAAGCATTCAAGTATTAAAAGAAGTTGATTGTTTTTGTATATGAATTAGTGTGTTACACCGTGCTCTATGATTTGCCTTACATTTAGTCCTATAACCTCCACTGTGAAGGGTCTGAGCTGGTACCATGCCGGTTAAATGGCTTTGTTCTTTGTGACTAAATATTTTTCTTTCAAACAAATTGACAGTTTGTGCAAAACTACCCAACTCTAAATTCGTCTATTCTATAACAGAGGACATTTTCATCTTGATTTTCTTCTAGCTTATGTATGAAAATCGGTATCTCATCTGTTACAATTTGTGTTTTGCAGGTGAAGCTTAAGAACATGTTATATCATACTGCCCGAGTAAACTGTTTGGCCTGGTCTCCCGATAACAGTATGGTTGCTACTGGATCACTTGACACTTGTGTTATTATATACGAAATTGACAAACCCGCGTCGAACCGCAGAACCATTAAGGGAGCTCACTTGGGTGGGGTTTATGGATTAGCTTTCACCGATGAACAAAGTGTGGTGAGTTCGGGTGAGGATGCTTGCATTCGTGTATGGAGGTTAACCCCACAGTAACCAAGATGAAGGTTATCCGTGAAATATCAAGAATTCAAGGTTATGAATTCAAACTGTTAGATTTGCAACGTTTTGTTGTGTTATGCTGTGAGAGTTTGGCTTGCATTGTAGGTGGTGAAATTTTGGAAACTTTTGAAGGAAAGTTCGATTTGCCTACTGTTCTACTGCATTTTCGCTGAGTGTAAGAACTACGGTTAGGTCCTATATATATATATATATATACAGAGAGAGAGAGAGAGAGAGTACATTCATTTATTCTGGGAAAAGATTAGTTTACCATGCAGTAAGTGTTGGGGATAGTTATACAAGAGAGTTGGATGTTATGTTGTGGATGGAAAAAGTGGGGGATGGACAAGTCGAATATCTGCATTTGTTTCTCTCCTCTGGTTTTGTGTGTGAAGTTGAAACTAGAGCAGGTTTTATGGTCTAGTGGATGAGATTATTTTGTGTGTTTCTTTTATTTATTTGTCTAGTGTTCGTATTTAGCTGTTAATTGTGCTTTTCCATGGATTGGTGAACCTTGTGGATTGCTATTTAATTTTTTTTGGTTTCAAATGGCTTCTTAAGAGTAACGAGGGAGCTATTTGTTTTAAGTCCTAAATATTCCCTTTTTTGGTGTATAGTGATGTCCTCTGCTAAAAATACCTGTTACATTATTCATCTGTTGTGCGACGAAAATATAAAACCAAAAACGGAGCCTGTTGCAATGATATTGGCAAAAACAGTCAGGCTATGGAGAGGGCGCCCTATCTTTAATAAAGAGAGGGCCTCTGCTTTGGCCGTCGGATCGTGTTTTCTTTAAGGACAGTTTTGTCACTTTACAGTTTTTAAACACGATCCGATGACCAAAACAGAAGCCCTCTCTATAGAATTTTCGTTGGCAAAAAACTTCAAAACTAATACGTATACGTGAGGCATCCAAATTTGAATTCCAAATGTTTTGGAGTAGTATGCGGTATTATCGTCACAGTATGTGTACAACTGTTAAAGCATTTGGAATTCAAATTTGGTTGGATCGTGTTTTCATTAAGGATAGTTTTGTCACTTCACAGTTTTTAAACACGATCCGATGACCAAAACAGAAGCCCTCTTTTAATTAAAGACCTCTCTATAGAATTTTCGTTGGCAAAAAACTTCAAAACTAATACGTATACGTGAGGCATCCAAATTTGAATTCCAAATGTTTTGGAGTAGTATATATGTGGTACCATCGTCACAGTATGTGGTACAACTGTTAAAGCATTTGAAAAATAAATTTAGAATTCAAATTTGGGAAGCATAGAATTGCAGAGTGAGGTAAATACGTAACAATTAAAAGCCATGCTGGGAAGAATCAATTGCAGCCAAAGAACACTGAATTTTACATATTTACTGGTACCAATATTATACTACTATAGTAATTTCATACCATATTAACAACCTCAAATAGGAAAAACATAAAAAACATTCCTAATGCAATTATTTGGTTAGATCCATTTTTTTTACTTTACACGTTATAGTTTAAAAGTTGACACTTGTTCCCTTGTTGTTATGACTAAAACAAATGATACATTTCTCTATTAAGTCGATATTAAGTTATTAACATCATGAAGGGTTGCAGTTAACACACAATCACATATTAAGTGTCCACTTTTGAACATAAAATGAAAATGGGTGAAAGAATGATTTCGGATTTGTACTACAATTTGTCTATAAATATTTATATATTTTTCCTTTCTATACATGACATGTTTTTGGTTGGATCTAAGTAAATGACAGGTTATGTGGAGGTCAGAAATGTCTGAATTATTGATCAAATTCTGTCTCTATATATATGGATCCTATCAAAAATTGAACCGTTGAACGTATTAGGCGACTTACAATCAAGTTCACGTGCTCCCCTACCTAACAAACAGCATCTAAGCCTTGAAATGATATTTCAAATATCTTTTTCATCAATCATGTTGGGGTTTGGGCCCAAAAAGCTTCTCTGTGTTAGATTTTAGAAGAGGACGAGATAGGTTTCATCTACAACTTCAAACCATGGACCATCTCTCTTAGACTCTCTAGTAAAAAAAGGACCATCTCTCTTTTAGACTCTATAAAATCCAGATCAAGGACCAATCTATGACATGTAGGGCTCAATACATTGCCCAATGTGTATTTTTATATTTCTTTATTATATGAAGAAAATATGAATTATGAGTTATATAATTAATGAGAAATTATTCCAAGTGACTGAGTCTCCCAAGTGACCATACATTATTGTGATCTTTTTCATTACTCTGGAATATATGCGGGATTTACAGAATACTCAAATAATAGTGGATGTGACACAGTAATAGATGTCACACAAATGTGACAATCACACAGAGGAAAATTTCTCGAAACTAACATATGCTTCAACAACTTTTTTGTGAAAATACTCGAAGTCCCAGTGTAATTGATGTGGCCCTACTATTGCTAACTAAATGCGGGATACAAATTTAGAACCATAGCAAATTTATTCCTATGTTGGGGAAGCTGTAGTCTAGGCAGTGAGTGTCAAATAATTTGTTGTGGAAACCAAAATTGAATGTTTTAAGGTCAAATAAGGCTCCTAAAATATTTGTCCCATTCCACTCATGAGTCATGACCCATCTTTTTCTTATGGGTTCTGGGGAATTAGGAAGGCCAATTGTGTGTGTATATTTGTATCTCTGTATTGACAATCAATTCAATCCATAAAAATACTTCAAGAATTTTGTACACAGATCAGTTGAATACAGGCACCAAGCAGAGGGGGGATTTAAAAAATACGAATCAAATTGCTTTCTCTATAGTTCAGTGTCCATGAAATCTATGACATATGGTGCGAAAGTAAGAGCTAATTGATTGCAAAGAGACTTTCATTTAAAACTTCTTGGGACTAAAGAGAATAGGGTAAGGTAATGCCATGTGCACATAAAGATCTGGCTCATTTATTTTGGTGGGGTCTATCCCAACACACACGAGACTCACCAAAATTAATGGCCTAGATCTTTATGTGCACGAATCATTACTCAAGAGAATAAGACTAAGGTAAAAGAGATCAAAAGTCATTGAAGACTTTGAATCCATGGGATTGTGGCGTATCTGGGACCTCATTTTCAAATTCATTTCTATTCATCAAATCACCAGAACAAAAAATGTTAATTGAAGAGCCAAGTAAGGCATAGTTTAGATAGAGTTTGTTTAAGGTTTGGGCCAAAAATTGAGTAATGAGACCGTCCAAAGCGGGATCAGCTGATGCCATTCTCTGTCAATGTTTTGTCATCCTTAAATTTAAAACATACTCTAACCAAAAAAAAAAAACACATACTCTAACCAACTTTATCACCTCAATATTTAATTTGATCAATTTAGTTTTTTTCTATGTATATAGCTCAACCTCTAATCATGTCATGTATAAGGCCTATTTTATTTTATGTCATGTATAAGGCCTATTTTATATTATATTATATAATGGAAGCATTGGTTTTGCCACGTATTTTTGCCAAATCTGTTCTTTTTTTCATTTTTTCCAAATAATGATATGTCTTACCTTGGTACATTTATCATTTAGACCCTACTTTTATTTCATCTTTCACATTCTTTGTTGAGATTGAGAAGTTATTCAGTGAGCCCGTCACGCCACGTCAGTATGCTGACGTGGTGTGACCAATTAATCCTAACCATTCACTTCTCCCTTCCTTTTAGGGAGATCATAACAAGTGGTTAGTGGAATTTATATTTGATAACCACTTGTCATGATCCCCCTAGAAGGAGGGGGCAAGTGGTTGGTTGAGATTAATTGGTCACACCACATCAGCATGCTGATGTGGCGTGACGGGCTCGCTGAATAATTTCTCGTTGAGATTGTAGTAAATGTTGTCCTTTCACAATATATATAGGGAATTGCTATGTACACCCAAATTCATTTTCTACTCATTTCTCTTCTAAAAATTTTCACTTTTATAAAGTTGAGCGGTGTACATAGCAACTCCCTATATATATATCCCTATTTTAGATAGTATATAATTCCTTTCTTTTTTCTTATTTTTCATTTTCCAATATTTTGATTTATGTGATCAATAATTTTTTTTATTAAAAAATATTCTCGCTTTTTTTTTTCCTTTTTTCTTTTTTTTGGTGACAATGTGACATATTGAAATGTTAGATATGTTTTGGGTCTATCCCTTCCATTAATCTGCCCAAGTAAAAAACAGTGGTCGTTTTGGAACCTCGGTGCTTTAACCTTGAGTTTAGTCAAATGTTACACATTTTGGAATTACTTTTCTTAACAAAAATGACCATATCATATTCTTTATACATAATAATAATAATAATAAATTTGGCCATACCATAACAGTGATGCTATTGTCACTCAATCATTGAATCAAGACACTCATATCATGCATGTCTTGCATTGCATACATAGTATCACAAGCTCTGAAAGTGGTACCATAAAGTGTCCTACTTCAATAATAAAGTGACAATAACAATTTCCTATCATAATTGTAAATTACAAATATTTTCAAAACCACAAACTCTATTGGGAATTTGGTTGCCGACAGCAACTTAGGACATGGTAACTTGACAATTCTACCCCTCATTCTTATCCACTTTTTCTTCTTCTTCATTTTTTTTTTTTTAGCTAAAGAAACAACAAATATCCACATTTTCTTCTGGATAATGGTGAAATCAGAGAAAATAAAGAAGGAAATCCTGAACGGATAACCTACACCATTTTTCAAAACATTTCCATTTAAGTAAATTACATATATCAACACGTGAAAAATGGCCCAACATCTTTCAAAATCCACTCAATTTTTCCACGTATGCATATGCATTTTTCACCAGATAACATTTCAGTCATATGTGAATCAATTATACTTCACAATAATATGAAAAATACTCAAGTTTTTTCTTTATATGGCGATACATGTGCATATAGCTGCTGTAACTTAACCTATATGGGACTAATCTGAAAATGATGATTGAAACTGAAGATCTCTTTTGTATTGTATTAAAGTGTTATATGAACATTTTCTAAAATTAGACTAATCTGTATGTAACATCCAGACATTGTATTAGAGTAGCAAGCACTGAGAGGTACGTGCATGGCCCTACTACTCTGCAATTAAAAGAAATTAGTACAAGATATTCCATTCAAAGGGAAATTAATTAAAAGTTCTTCACATAAGCGCTTTTCAAGCAAAAGTCCAATCTTTTTTTTTTTTTTTTCCTTACCTAGATTATGGCTGGCCACACACATCTCCTTAACCCAACTCAATTCAACTCCAAATTCCTACAATGGCCCACAGCAAAGTCTAATAAGGGCCAATAGGCCCAGTACTCATTTCGACTGAAGAACAAGTAGAGGGGGTAAAGACTCCCCCTAAGGGGAATCAAACCCTCAATCTCCCCACTGGAGAGAAAGATGTCACATCATTTTAACAAGACCCGCTTGGTCAATCGAAGTTTTATTAACTCGTAAAGGACTGCAATTTCCGAATGAGTAATATTTGGGGCACTAACAACTTCCACTAACACTTACTAACACACTCTATCTCTCTCCTAGTGGCACTGTGGGGTGGACCCCACAGTGCCACTAGGAGAGAGATAGAGTGTGTTAGTATAACACCCACATTTGTGTTATTGCATTTGTATCATATTGTCATGCATGATAATGTGATGTGGCGTGTCCTATGACACATGGTTGAGTGAGTTTTGACTCACGAGTTGATTTGGGTGTCTGTATTAGAGAACCCTTTGAAACTGTGGTGATTGAGATTTGTTGTTGTGACGTCTCTCCGAGTGTGAGACGGTCACTGTGGAACACTTTAAATGTTTATCTGAAAATAAATGTTTACCTGTGTATTTCAATATCTGTATTATTTTCTGTTTTAGAATTTATTTCTGTTGTTAGATTTAGTATCCTGGAGAGAACGAATTAACACGTTATTAATTTGGTAGGCTAATTAGCAACTTCGGAAACGTCATATAGAAATTCGCGTTTTAGCGACCAAACGAAACTTAGTCGAAAACTTTTATAATTTTGAGGTTTCACTCGTAAAGCTATGAATAAGCTGTATAGAAAGTTTCAGAGACTGATTAGGAGTTTGGAAAACTCGTGGGGAGGTAAACGTAATTCCCCGAGAATGTTGCCTATATATAGATAGAGATGACTTAGATTTTTCTATAACATTCTAACCTAATTCCAAAGAAGAGGCCAAAAGGGAGGCTAGAGGGAGATTTGGTTGCTTAGAGCTTTGCGACGCCAAACGACGACCTTCTGTCAGTCTGTTTTCTCCCAGATTTCGTATTCGAGCTCCTCGAGGTAAGAGCTTCGTTTTGATACCTATTAGGGCCTGTTTGGCTAAGTTTTCCGAAAAGTCTTTTCTAGAATTTTTCATAAAAGTTGATAAATGGAATTCTGATCCATAGGAATTGTACTAGACGGACTTCTGCGCGTTCTTTGTGCACGGGTTTTCTTTGGATCGTATTATAAGTGCGTAAATCGGAGGTGAGTGATTCAACTATGTTTTGGAATGATTTCTTGGCATGTATTCATGTTATGTTTGAATAGCATGTATTAATTCCTAGAGATATATATTGTGTAGTTCATATTGGGCATTTATATTGATAAGTAGGCTCAATAGCACGGTGATATGTTTTGATTACCGCGAGCATGGTGATATGTATTTGAGCATGTTAAGTTGCTTATTTGGGTCAGAAGGAGCACGTGGTCACCGTGCCATTTTGTGGAGCCGATATAGGCATTAAGGTCGCACGATTGAAGAGAAGAATCGTGGGTCTTACCCTTTCGCGTGGACTTATTGGCGAGGAGTCGCGGATTGGGAATATGGACGGGCACGTGAGTCTCCGGCGACTAGTATGAATTGTAGAGATGTGAATGCGGACATGTTCATCATTCATGTGCATATGTTGTTTTATTCACTAAGCTTTAGCTTAAACAAATCGAAATATGTGTGGTTATTCAAATAACCATTGCAGGTATAAATGCTGGCGAGGATTTGGAGAAGTGAGTACGTGGTTTGAGAGTTCGATTGGGAGGCAACTTAAATGTTAATCTTGTAGTTTTGGGATAATAGAATATTGTAATAAGAATTGGGTTGTTTTAAACCATGTTTAAATTGGTATGTTAGAATAAATTTTAAACCGTTGTAATGGTTAGTAACATGTTGTAATTTTGTTTGGTAATGCTTTTATACAGCTAGAATTACTTTGGATGAGGTTGGTTTGAGTGGTTGATCATTGGTGATAGTTAGAAAGCTTCAAAACCTTGAAATTCTGCAGATTGGGCTGCTGCCAGGGGAGCAGTCGACTGAGCAGTCGACTGAACCCCTGTGTCTGTTGCAACTGCTTCTTATTTTAACTAAAGCAGTCGACTGGACCCCTCAGCAGTCGACTGGATCCCAGTTTCAGTCGACTGAAATTTGGCATAAAAATCCCTGCCCGCCTCCGTCGACTGAGCAGTCGACTGAGCAGTCGACTGAACCTCTGGTTTTAAAATGTGTTTTGTTTTCCGCTGCGTGTGTTCTTCAAACCTAATTTTGGGAACGTTAATGAATTGGTTTAGCCTCGGTGGCGTGCCACGGGCTCCGGTTCCGCTATTGTGGGACCGGGCTGTGACATTTAGTAAGTGTTAGTGGAAGTTGTTAGTGCCCCTAGCAAGGGAGAAGTTATTCAGTGAGCCCGTCACGCCACGTCAGCATGATGACATGGTGTGACCTCTTAATCTTAACCACACATATACCTCTTACTTCTAGGGGATCATGCCATGTGGTTAACAAAAATTAAAAAAAAAAAAAAACTACCCACCACATGTCATAACCTCCTAATGTTAATGGCCACATGGTACATTTTTATTGGGGAGGTCACACCACGTCATCATGCTGACATGGCGTGACGGGCTCACTGAATAACTATTCCCTAGGAAGACCCTTTGCGAATAATACTTGCCTAAGGTTCTTATCTAAGTAAATGAAATTGTGTCAAATTTACCCCTAAAATGGACATGCTCAATACTCAAATCGCGCTATTGCTATTGTTTCTCTTATGTATGGAGTTTACTCTCTAGTTGTAATGTTACACCGATTAATTGGTTAGATGATGTTTTGAACATTTGATTGCTTGTGTATGCAAAAATATTAACTGAATATTGGCTTAAATATATTGATTGGTTGAATAATCTTTTGAATCTTTACATAATTGTGTACTATTATTAAGTGAACTAGCTTAATCGGTTTGTTGATGTCTTAAACATTCGATTACTTATTGTGAATATGCAAAGGTATTAAGTGAATTTTCACTTACAAACACTCAATTGTATTGCTAATGAATTTAGTCAATATCCATCCATGTCTGGTAAATTAAGTGAAATTTTCACTTAAAAATAGTCAGTTCTTACTGCTATTGAATTTAGTCAATATTATATAAAATAATTGATATTTCACTTAAAAAGCATTAAGTTCTTCTTGTTAATGAATTTATCCAACATTCACCCAAGTTTGATATAGAATCAATTAAAAACACTAGTTCAATTGAAATTCCTTTAAAAAAAAAAACACTAGGTTCTTATTGCTAATGAATTTATTCAATATTCACACAAGGTTGATAAATTAATGAAGTGAATTTTTACTTAAAAATATTAGTTCTTATTGCTAATGAATTAGTCAATATTCACACATGTCTGATAAATAAAGTGAAATTTCACTTAAAAATAGTCAATTTTTATTCTAGATGAATTTAGTCAATAATGTCCACCCGTGTTTAACAAATTAATTGAATTTTCACTTAAAAATACTAAATTTTTTATTACTAATGAATTGAGTGAATATTCACACATGTCTCGTAAATTATTCTTATTCCTAATGAATTCAGTCAATATTCATTGATGTCTGATAAAGTAAGTGAATTAAAGATATTCTTTGAAAATGACTTCAAACTTTTCATAATTAGCACTTTGAAGTTTATATCCAATAAATTTTATCGAAATCAGAGTTGTTTGGAACATAGCACTTTGAAGTTGAAAAGAAAAAAAAAAAAAAAAACTGCATCATGATACATCAGCATTCGACCGTTGATGTCCCCATTAATCGTGCAAACATCAACATTTGGCGACGCGGTTGCATTATGTGCACTATGTGTGGACTGGAGGGGTTATTTTGTCTAAAAATATTCTAGGGACTTTTGAAGAGAATGAAAAATTTTGTAGACTTAATTAATTAAACATTATTTACTAGGGACCTCAGACCAAGCTCTCCTTCGTTCGAGTCCCAATCAATTTTTATGATAAAGAAGATACATACAACATAAATACGAGAATTTTTTAGTATTATCAATGATCTCCTGATATATACTCTTCAAAAAGCAAAAATAAGTTATTTGAGTGAACCTCACATCCCAGGACTCCCAAATAATAGGGGCATAGGGATAGAGGCGGGATTAATTAAGGGGCAGGGGGATTTAAGCTTCAGATTTAAAAATTTTCAAATCTAACTTAAATATAAATTTACACTTTAAGTCTCTCAAAAGCAAAAAATGGGGGCCAAATTAAGCCTTAATGTTCATGTTCGAGTTAAATGAAATTTCACTAAATATTCATGTAGGCATGGTGATTCGTTTTTTTTTTTTTTTTTTTTAAACAATGCATATTTTGTTAAAATAAGCAAATTTCATAATCAATTATAAAATATAATTTTTTAACCAAAACAAATGCAGGAATTCTTGTTAAAATTCGTCTTTTTTTAAATTTTTTTTTCTCAAAACATATAAATTTGGCATATATAAATATTAAGTGAAAATTCATTGAACCCGTACATGCCTTCTTCATGAAAAACTTGAAGTTAAACTTAACATTCGTGCACTCGTTCAGTGAGATTTCACTTAGTATTCAGTGAGATTTCACTTAGTATGTCAAGGGAAATTTCACTATCCTAAAAGTCGCTAAAAGTAACTCTCTAGAGTTTAAAGTCTAATTTGATACTTACCTTGTTAAAAAGTCCTCAAATGTCAAGTTAAGTAAAATTTCACTTAATATTCATGTACAAATTCAGTGAAAATTCACTTAATATTTATGTATGCCAAGTGAAATTTCGCTCTTTTTTTTTTCTCTTTCATATTAAACAATGCATATTTCGTTTAAAAAAAATAAATAAAAATCAAATTTCACAAATCAATTATAAAACATAGTTTTTCAACCCAAACAAATGCAAAATTCTTGTGAAATTTTACTAAAACTCTCATCAAGAACAAAGTGAACATTTAGTTTTTTTTTTTCCTTAAAACATATCAACTTGGCATACGTGAATATTACGTGAAAATTCAATAACCCATACACGAATATTATGTGAAAATTTTATTAGGTTCGTCTGGATCATGACATGTAAAAATAAGAGTTTTTTTTCTTTTGCTCAAAAGGTATCAATAATGATACTAGTTTTGTAGCTCTCGTCGACACGGTTCCAACGGTATAAAATTTGTACGAAATAGAGTTGTAGATCAAAAGTTATGGAGGTTTAAAGTTTAAAAATACATTTTCGAAATAGATATCATATGGTAAAGTCACTCACACGGTGTGAATGGCTGAAGAGGGCGTGAGGACTGGGGCATGTGGGATCCTCTATGGTGCATATACTTATACCGTGTGAGCACTGACTTAGATTCTTTTTATCCTTTTAAAAAAATGGTCAAAACAATTAGAATTTAAAACTTATGAGGGTTGCTTGTAAGAATTTTCCAACAATTTTCTATTAAATCATTTGCAGTAAAATATTATACATAAACTCCCAAAAATTTATCTCATAGAGCACTTACTAATATCACGTGGTAACCTGAAGTTACCTTAAAATGAAGTTACCTTAAAAAAAAAAGATACGTTTTTTTTTCTCCTTATGACTGAGCACTTAATAATACCTCATAGTAGCTAACAGTTACCTTAAAAAATTCTCTCCTCAAATACACTACCAAAATTGGAGTCCTAACATTTTCATTTAATTACTTTATCTATAAATAGCTTCTACAGTTCTGCACTCCCCATCACACGAACTCCCTCTCTCTCTCTCTCTCTCTCTCTCTCTCTCTCTCTCTCTCTCTCTCTCTCTCTCTCTCTCTCTCTCACACACACACACACACACTCTGAGTGTGAAAATGAGAACTCCATTGGCATTGTTTTTGGCCACAGTAATTGTTATACAATGTGTCGACTCACATGCGGCGGCGGCGGCGGAGGAGTCCGGCGGAAAAGTGTCGCCGGAGAGAGTAAAATTCGACACAGGAGGGCTTAGCAGAGAGAGCTTTCCAAAGGGTTTCGAGTTCGGAACGGCAACGTCTGCTTATCAAGTCGAAGGCATGGCCGACAAGGACGGCCGAGGTCCCAGTATCTGGGATGTCTTCCTTAAAATTCCCGGTACGAATTAAAATAAAAATAAAAAATAATAATAATTTACATTTTGATTTATTGCCCTTGAATTTTTCCCTTAATTTCCCAATTCTGCATCTGGTGATTTTAGCAATTTCAATATAATAATTACTATTATTATTCGGAAACAGGGCTTGAAATCGATAATGCTAACGGAAATTTAACGGTCGACCAGTATCACCGTTACAAGGTAAAGTTTTTGGTTCTCATGTGCACGTTTTTTTGTTTTTTTTTTTTTTTTTAGTATTGGTAAAGATTGGGACATTTCATAGCCATAACTTTTAGGACACAATCAAAGATGTGTCTATATCTCTCATGTAATATCACTGGACTCCACAGTGACACAGTAGAGACACTGACACATCTCTTGAATTGTGTCCCAAACAGTAACATCACAGGAGTGATATAGATATATCTTTTGGGTTATGTTTCAAAAGTTATGTCTTTGGATGTGTACCAAATATTACCCGTAAACTATATAGACACCCGGTAAACTATATAGACACACCGCATTTTTTGTCCGTTTTCACTAACATCCCCCTAAACTAAAAGTTCAAACAGGTTGACCCCTCAACTATCATTTTTCTTCTCAAATTGACCCCTCAAAAGTCACATAGTTGAGGGGGTCAATTTGTTGAGATTTTGAGTTAGGGGTATCAGTTTATTATTTATCTTTGTCGTTATTTTCTAGATATATAGAATTTAATAATAAAGAAATGTACGTGGCAATAAGGAAGAGTTTCTTCCATGCTACTATTTGGATTTTTTGGAGTTGAAAAGGAAATTTTTTTTAAAATTTGTTGATGAATGTTTCGTAATTATGTCTTGATTTTGTAATTACGAAACATATGAAAATATTTAAGAATTAATTTCTGATATGATTTTATTCTGATTCTCTTCACCCTATATACAGGGACATATATAAAATTCTCCCTTTTCTTTTATTTCTAACAAATTCACTTTTAGTATTTATTTAAAAAGTATTTACTTCAAAAAATAAAAGAGCTATTGGACTTTATAATTTCAGAATTCAATATAGATAGAGATGTTGTACAAAACTTTTCTTTGGCCTGTTTTGAATCACCATTCAAAACGTACCCAAAATGAATATACTAGCTTGTTTAGCTAAGAAAAGGAAAAAATATAAATAAAAAAAGAATACACTAGCTTGGATAAATTTTGAATTTTAATGATTTTATTGTAGTTTTAACGGTGACTTTTTTATTAGGACTTCCAACCACCCTTAATGTAATTCCAAATTTGTACTCCAAACAATGTGGTCATTGTGGCGACACCGATAGGCCATTGTTAGCATTTCACCCTTTTCAATCTTTGGGAAAGAGAAAGCTTTTTGTTTTTGTTTTTTTTCTTTTTTTTTTTTATGGATGAATAGCTCTTTTTTGAAAAGCTATTAAATGTGAGTATAAATAAAAAAATTCAAGACACATAAAATTCTACTTTATGACACTATTATGGAGTTCCATAAGTACTAGTGTCATTGTTATAGGGGCAATTGCATCACCACATTATTTTGGATTAAAATGTTTTTGAGGTAAGGTTTAGTGGTAATGTGATCCAGTGATTTAAAGAATCACTGTGGACGCACATGAATTGCAACAAAAATTTGAATAATTGGTCCCACTTAAATGAGCATCCCAATACAATTCCAAATTTCTGTGGCTTTCGTATTTATTGGGTGACAGTGACTTGATGTTAATACACAATTTTTCTACAGTCTAAGACAAAGTGAAATAAATAAATAAATAGAAATATAAGATGTTTGTCCTAGAGTTATGTTTGGTTCATTGATTTAGGGAAGTACAAGACAAATGGATAAAATGAAAGGCATAAAGAAGAATATTTTTTTTTCTCCTTAGAATATGCATTGGAAGCACAGTTTATGCATAGCAAAAACAATGTTTTAAAATTTGTAATAAACAAAGTTGGGTTTAATAAGTACTCCGTAAGTTAGTTTCAAGAAAGCATGAAACTCGTCATAATTTTGTTCTCTATTGACAGGAAGATATTGGTATAATGCAAAAGCTGAACTTTGATGCCTACCGGTTCTCAATTTCATGGTCCAGAATTTTCCCAAGTAACATTTCAATGACACTCTTTCCATTAGTTATACAAATTTAGGGCCCATTCGATAACTTTGCAGTTTTAGTAATATGTTTTTGTTTAATTTTTTTGAAAATGACAGCTGAAAATGTGTTTGGCAACTGTTTTCGTTTATTTTAACAATAAAAAAAAAAATCAAATGACAACCCAAAACGGGTTTGGTAATCATTTCCATTTTTCTTTTTCTTCTTCTTTTTTTTTCCCCCCTTTTAAAACGACAACACAAATTGGAACAGAAAACAAAGAAACAAACAAAAAATGGTCAACAGGTTTTCTCTTTTAGAAAAAGAAAACAAAAACTAGTTTCTTTTCCAAAAGTTTTAAAACAGAAAACTGGAAACTTTACTATACAGGCACTTAAGTTGGAATCTCATTATATACACATACACATAAAGCGCTGAGATAATGTCTTGTGTTATTTTTTCAATGTAGATGGGACAGGAAAAGTTAACAAGAAAGGAGTTGATTACTACAATAGGTTGATCAACTACATGCTCAAGAGAGGTACTACTTATATAGATAGATATAATGGAAAGTGTGTGTATATCTACAATAGGTACCCCTTATAGTATAACTTAATGGCATTTAATCTCCATAATGGGATACAAAAGACAGATATGATATTAGCACTAATAGCTACTAAAAGTAATCATTTAAATGGTTTGCAGGCATTACCCCATATGCAAATCTTAATCACTATGATCTTCCTGAAGCACTTCAGCAGAGGTACTTGGGATGGTTGGGCCGTGAAGTAGTGTAAGTACCATCACATGCCATAGCATTTAATTTCATTAAGTTTCAACATTTTTTTTTCTCTCTTAAGCAACAATATTGTTTGATTAAATGACTGTATGGTAAAGCTCAGAACTGGTTATGTGACTGATAAGTAAACCGGCTCTATATATCCAAGTGTTTGGTAGAGGCCCATTTATGTTTTACCTTTTAAGAGGTCGTGCCCGATTTAAACTCACCCTTAAAAGATGTTCTTTGTCAAACGAACATAATTATGGTTTTCATGAAAACCAAATAGAAAATGACACTGACTGAACTAGGTCCTATTTTAGGCATTCACAAACAGGCCCTAACATAAAAAACAAAACAAAAACAAAGGTGGTATTTTCTCTGCCTAGCATGATTATTTGACCCCCAAAAAATGGTTCAAACTCTGCAGGAAAGACTTTGCAGATTATGCAGAATTTTGTTTCAAGACATTTGGAGACAGAGTGAAGAATTGGATGACTTTTAATGAACCTAGAGTAGTAGCTGCACTTGGGTATGACAATGGGTTTTTTGCACCGGGAAGGTGCTCCAAACCATTCGGAAACTGCACTGCTGGAAATTCGGCAACCGAGCCTTACATTGCTGCCCATAATTTGATCTTATGTCATGGGGCTGCAGTTCAGAGATACCGTGAAAAATATCAAGTAAGCTTCTTCTTTTTTTTTCTATTTTTTTTTTTTTTTACTTTTTCCCTTTCTTTTTTTTTTTTTTTCAGTTTTTTTGACTTCTTAGCCTCAATGTTATGTGTATAATTTCAGGAAAAACAAAAGGGAAAGATTGGGATTCTCTTGGATTTTGTTTGGTATGAACCTCTTACTAGATCAAAGGCTGACAATTATGCAGCTCAAAGGGCAAGAGACTTTCATCTTGGATGGTAAGAAATCCCAAGATAATAAATATACAAAGCAAACATGGCTGTTGTTTGGGGATTTTTCGAGGAATTCCCAAGATTTTACGGCTCTTTATTTGTTCAATAAGGAACCAAACAAAGCCTAAGGACTTTGGAATAATAAATGCTATTGTTGACTTATGCAGGTTTTTGCACCCACTTGTATATGGTGAATATCCAAAAACAATGCAAAACATTGTTGGAGACAGACTTCCCAAGTTCACTAAAGAAGAGGTTAAAATGGTAAAGGGCTCATTTGATTATGTTGGCATCAACCAGTACACTACTTACTATATGTATGAGCCACATCAAACAAAACCACAGGCGTTGGGCTACCAGCAGGATTGGAATGTTGGATTTGCTTGTAAGATGTTAAATTTCCTCGATTTTCTCACGCTCATTTGACTATGCACATGCACACTGTGTGTACTATGTTCATGTATCACATATATTCTCTCGGTACTTAAATCTTCTTCTGTCTGTGAACGATGCAGATGAACGCAAAGGAGTGCCAATTGGTCCAAGGGTAATTTCACTCAAATCATGCACTTAGAATCATAATCTCATATTTAGCTTTTGTTTCTTTTTGCTTCAATCACACATGAACTTATAATTTAGTCAATTAACTTAACTTCTACAGGCATATTCTTATTGGCTTTACAATGTTCCATGGGGTCTCTACAAAGCTGTGATGTATGTAAAAGAACACTATGGAAATCCCACAATCATTTTGGCTGAAAATGGTATAAACTTGCTAGTTCTTTTACATCTTAAAAATCTCACAACGCCTTGTATATAGAAGAAATATAAGTAATATATGATCTATATACATGTCTTACAGGCATGGATTATCCGGGAAATGTCACTCTTCCAAAGGCTTTGCATGACACCAAAAGAATCAACTACTACAGGAGCTATTTGACTGAACTGAAGAGGACAATCGACGATGGGGCGAACGTGATTGGGTACTTTGCGTGGTCATTGCTTGACAACTTTGAATGGAGATTAGGATACACCTCAAGGTTTGGCATTGTTTTTGTCGATTTCAAAACCCTCAAGAGGTACCCGAAGATGTCCGCCTATTGGTTCAAGCAATTACTTCGCAGAAACAAGAACTAAGTAACAAGTTCATGTATTAGTTCTGATTTACTTGTTCGGTGAGGAAGGTGGTGGTGAACGAAAAACAAGAAATCCAGTGAATAAATCTCTTGTCAATTTCCCAGCTCTTATCTTTACCGTCTTTTAAATTTTCCAGTAGGAAATGAACTCTCTTTCTTGGGTGTTCAATCAAGCCAAACAAGTACCATGATTTTTGCCAACAAAATCAGTTTTTGTAAGCAGATTGTAAAATGTTCAGTTTGATCAACTAATAAAACTGAGTGCTTGATAAGAGAGCAAACTACACTAATAAGGGCCTGTTTGGGAATACATGGTGTATACATATTGATTGCAATATAGACTCGTGTATGTGCACGCTTTCAATAAATTGGTCTCAAGATTTGAAGTACAAATCCAAATTCAACCCCATGCTTTCACTAAAATATTTAAGCAGACCTTAAGCACAGGTTTATCAATTGTTGTCAATCTAAGCAACTTAAATTGAGTAGAGGTGAATTGCATATCTCATAATGCCAATCAAAAATTTCCAAAGGATGGAATAATATATAGCCATGAGAATGAAAATTCACACCCGAGAAAAGAAGTTCAAAATAGTACTCTTCTTATTATCTGTACTTTGACAGTTACTTCTCTTCAATATCTTCTCATTTTTCACCACATTAATAGGCTTGGAATTCACACTATCTTGTGATTCTGGAATCACGCAGCATGTCAAGTCCAAGATTTCAACCTCAGTCACTACCGATACTTGTTCAGTAGTATTCTCAGTATGATCCAACTGAATTTCATCAAATTTTCTCTTCCTGAATGGGTTGTTGTCGGGAACCTCTATAGGCATTCTATCATGAACTGTTTTTGTTTCTTCGATGGCTTGATTTTCCATCGGCAGTACTAATTTCCCAAGTGCTGCAGCTTCATCCAAGTACTTTTTCCTTTCCTCCACAATGGGTTTCTGCTCCAATACTGAAATGCCAGCATAGAAACAATCAAACGTCTGACCAAAAACAAAAAAGAAACAATCAAATGAGACACTGTTCTAAGTTATAGATCATTGAGTGGGGTGTGTGCACTTTTTTTTTTTTCTTTTCTAGTTGATCAAAATAAGCATACTGGAAATCCATTTCATTTGTAGAACATGTAAGGCACCAAAAAGTACAAATTCTGCTCAAGAGCTCATCTTATCTGAACTCATTTTTGTACAGATTTGATGTGAAAGGTATAGTAACAATCTTGCAGAGTTTAAATTACCTGTAATCCGTTTTCTTCTGATTTTCTGGGAGGAAATTACGGTGAAGCAGCTCTCTTGATTAGATACAGTTGCGGCCTTTTGTCTTGAGACTCGGTCAGGGGTTTCAATTACAGTAGTAGATTTCAAATGGATTCCACTACTTGGGAAGTGATCAAAGGCTTCCATGGTACTAGGGTCTAAGTTACCTTCAGCAATTGCAGTTGCTATGGATGAAGGTATTTCTCTAGTTGCAGTCAAGGAGAAAGAACAAAAAAGAAAACATATGCACATATACATATACATAAAAGCAATTAAACCACAGCTTGCCAGAGAATGGATTTGGAGCACAAAATGGTCTCTTACATGGAACTTAGATATAAGGCTTTGTCCTTCACACACAGTTTGTAAGTGAGCATCATACTTACGAAAAGTACTTTAGATGAGAGATAGGATACGGCCCCAGAAAATCAAGCTCTTCATCTAGAGCTTGCAAAATCTCTTGTGGAAGAGGTTTTAAGTGCTTGAGAGTCTTGGAGTCAAAGTCATATCTGCATAAAATATAAGAAACTAAGCAATTAATTATATGCAATATGATAGCAGAAGTTGGTGGAAGGTTTAGACAGAATATATTCAGAAGTTGTGTACATTCGTGCATGTTGGAAAACTGTAACAGCTTCTCGGAAAGATTTTGAATAATCTTCAGGCATTTGTTTCCCCTTCTCAAACTTCAATACAGACAGGACCTGTAAATAAACCATATATATCTTGAATTGTATATGACGATACTGTAACATTGTTGATCGACTACATCTTTTGGAACTACACATCTTAAAAAGTTTGCTTTGATTTCAAGAAAATATACAAGGATGGACACACGAAAAAAGAAAATTCACTTCAATGATCCACAGCATGTATTTTCTTGTGAGTTTAGAATGAGGAATGTAACAAAAATAGTTCAATTTCTTGATGAGTAGGAAGATATGCTTACACGATCTAAATTCCGATACTTGGAAACCAGAGAATAAGATTTGGCAATCCCAATTCCAGGAACAGATGGAAGGAAATCACAGCCAGCTAAGACACACATACCTGTGAAAAATGATCAACATAAGCATGTTCATGTATCAAATGAGTTCACAGAAGATAAAAGAAAGGCTGAGGTTGTGCGTGCCTAACAACAGGAAAGGTAGGGGAGAAAAAAAAACGAGAAGACTTTAAAATTTGTTATCTTCTCCACAACTAATAAAAGAAGGAAAAAAAAAAAACAAACAAACAGAAAATAAGAGAAACAAATCATAGCTTGATCTTGGAAAAAGATGGTTAAAATCAGTGAAATCATATGCTATCTTTATCAAAATGTCACAAAAAAGTCACCTGTAAACAGTTCTTTATCAAAATTTCGGAACGAGGGAATGCCGGCCACAGAATCAAAAACCTTGTCTAGCACTATCTCTTCACCATTGCCAAAGCGGTCCATCTTAAAAACAACCTGTTCGAACCCAAAATAAATCAAGACAAGAAAACAACTTCGTTACAAGATAAAGAGAATCATCAGGAGAGTAATAGACCTCCACATACCCATATCAAAGTTTCGTGCGAGTTCTTACAGCTGGGCAACCATATGCCACTAGATCACTATCCTCAGAAATTACTGCTACAATTCCACCTTTTTCTGCTTCAAGGCTGGACAGGTATGCCAACTGTGCATCTGCTTCATACGGAGCTACCACAAATTCAATTTTCTCTGATCTCAGAATCTGAAATGTCACCGGTTAGAATATGAAAAGATGAATTTGAAAACTAAGGTGTGTTTGATAACACAATTAAGTGGTGAAAATGAAAATTTTCAGCACTTATTTATTTTCAGTGCGTTTGATAACATACCACTTAATTGAAAAACTAACCACAAACCTGCTGAAAACTTTAAGTGAAAAATTTGTGCTGAAAATAATCACTGAATGCATTCCATTTCAGTGCTTGAAACACTAATTTCAATATTACAAATTCAATCGCTTAAAATTTTCAGTACTTAAAATTCAGCACTTAATTTTCAGTTTTATTAAACAGGTCTTAAGGAAAAATACTGAAATTGGACTAGATATGTAGAACTTTGAAGGAAATTCAGAAGACATTAGAAAGAACATGGAATCTGGGCAACAATCCTAGAATACTGCAGAGAAATTGGTTGTTTCAGATTAAAAATTAGCTACCTGAATCAGATGATGTGCCACTGCTGGAGTAATACTCACTGCCCTCTACATGCAGGAAAAAATGTAAACATCTATGTTGTTTTGCTCCAATTGTGAGCAATGAAAAACCAAATATCAATGCAGATATATGAAACTATGAAAGCGTATAGAACTGATAAGAAACCAGTAAAACAAAATCTCTTTTTAAGGTTAAAAGTTACACTAAAGTAAATTCACTACCTAAAGCAGTAAAACATCCTCCAAATCCGGTTTTAGGTAGGTTTAGAAATGAGCTGGAGACAAATTTATACCCAGAAAATAATAGACTTTAGTAAAACAATAGTAGCTTGCCAGGAACTTATGTGCATATGAACAGTTTAGTATTTGTGCGTGGACTCAACTTTAGATTAAGAAAAAATGTCAGCGGAAACAGATGAAGATTAGTCCAGATAATCATTGATCTAGATAAAATCGTTGGCTAATCCCCAAATTCGGACTTTGGCAAAAGAATTAGAGCTCTTATTTTACCCAAAAAATTGGTCAATTCTAATAAGCATTGTGTAACTTCATTGAGCATATAAGACAATCCCAAGCTACTATTAACATATGTTTACCCATTCAGGTTCCGTTTGATTCATGGACTTCGTGATGGAAAAGAAAACAAGAAGGAAAACTAGTTCCCTCGTGTTTTCCCTTGTGTTTTCTTCCATGCTTGAATAGCTTTAAAAATTAGAACTTTCTGAAAAGGAAATAACTCACAACTTTCAAAAAGTTTAATTTATTTCTCGACTTATTCTCTTTTCTTTCATACTTTCCTCACCATTTTCCTTATTAACCAAACAAAGTAATATTTTTTCCTCTATGCTTTCCTTTCTTTTCCCTCCCTAAATCCAAGAACCGGACAAAGCCTCAGGGTAAGAGAGGAGTAGACAAACATATTCCAGCGAGGCAAAACGGGAAAATAATAATAATAATAATACCTGAAATAGCTCAGAAGCAGCATTAACATTTCCTTCATTGAGCTTCTCCATAGCTAAATCTTGATTAGCTTTTCTTTTCCTAAATCAACCAAAAACAGAACTAATTAACATCAAAAGAACTGGAATTTAGAGAGAACAAATGGGTAGCGCCTCAAAAACAGTACACTACAGTAGTATATTTTAATAGAAAAATGGTCCATGCCTGTGTCTTTCATGCTCGGTGGCAGCCTTGCAAGGGATATTCCCACCATCAAAAACAACTACCGGCGTGATCTTATAGTGACGAAGCAAATTGATTCGATGCATAAAGTAATTTAAGTATTGCAACTTCTTATCACCCTCCATATTCAGAGAGAGCTCCATGCTACATGAATATGCTGTCATTTTCCCCCCAATTAATTTTGTCAATTTTATTTCCCACTCCATCAAAACACTAAATGAACTTATTATATAAATAAAACAGACAATGCCTTTATATATATATATATATATATATATACATATCAAACAGGGATGGTGGTGGTGATGAATCTCACCTCCTTTGTGAAGCCACGAATAAGCATCAATGCCAACCTGCAAATACACAATACACATACATTGTGTAAAACTCAATAAAAATTTACCTATATAAATCAATCTATTGATGAATTAAAGAAATAGTTGTAGTAACATTTACAGAGAAAGAATGAGAATAGGTTAGGTGGGGTTGGGTTGGGTTTATAAACTTACACGCTTGCCGGCGTATTTCTTGATGTGAATGGGTTCAACATAGGGCTTCATGAACCTCAGGAGATCTTTGATACCCATTTCCTCCTTTCCCCCCCTTTCTCCGCCTCTCTCTCTCTCTCTCTCTTTCTCTCTCTCTCTCTCTATACATATATATATATATATATGTATGTATGTATAATAGGCCACGAATGAACGAACAGATTGAAGATTAAAGAAGAGAGAAAAGGGCGGGGAGAGGAGCAAATGGCAAAGTCAAACCCAAAGGGCAATTGCTTTACTTCATTGGTTATTGTTATATTGATGCAGAAGAGATATAAGCTAACGGGACTGTGAAAGTATTGTGTTATAAAGACCAATGGTCGAGGGCCACGTAAGCAATTAACTGTAAAACAAGGTTTTGGGATACATGTGGCGCCTTGCAATTTGTCCGTGATCTAAGTTTCTCGTATAGACTATTGTATTGTTGTTTACAATTTTTACCGCGAAATGAATTTGAAGTTTACGCACAAATGAAAAATTCCCGCGAGTTTATGTGAAAACATTCAGGGTAAATACTGGAGTAGTAATATTATAACATCCCTTTTAAATTTATGTATTACACTTTTTTCACTAACACCATCCTAAACTAAAAATTAAACAACCTAACCTCATTCAACTATTGTTTTTTTTTTTTTTTTTTTCCCCCTCAAATTGGCCACTCACAGATAGTTGAAAAAGTCAATATATTGAGTTATTTAGTTTAGGGGGGTGTAAGTGGAAAGAGTAATATGCTATGGTTTTTAAATTTCTATCCTAAAAGTGCTTTTCAAATGATGTAATAGTAGGGCCAGATAAACAAAAATGCTTTAACTGGTCCAGTATATTACACCTGACCTTACTGCCACATCATTTGAGAAACTGTTTTGAATATAAAACTAGAAAGCATAGCTAGCATTACTCTAGTAAAAAGGGGCAATAATGAGGGGTGTCTATACAATTTACCCAAACATTTGTTAGTCTTTACAAATCTTATTCGAACCACACGACATAATTATATAGATTATTTTAAGAGTTTTCATAATACACAGAATAGGACAAGGTTCAATTCCACTCTTTTTTTATTTGGTCTTATTAAAATTAATATAATGTTAGTTTGATAACGAACTTATTTTTTGAGTGATTTTATGTTGAGCATGAAATTCCATACAAACAAAAAGGGCCTACAAAATACTTGAATCTGCAAAACTAGTTCACGTGGAATTGTGGCGTCCCAAACAGCCCCTAAGTTTGGGAAGTTACAAAAGAATGATGAAAATCATACTTGATTTTGTGAATTAAATCATCGTGACTTACACATCCATTGGTTCTAATTTTTGAGTTACTCTTAAATTCAAACTCTATCACCTTTGCGACTAGGCACGACCCACTAAAGTGCATGCCCCAAACTGCAAAAGAAGTACTCAAACCAAAGCATAAAAGTGGATCAACAAAGCAGTATTGTGCAATCTCTACAAGAATTCTTAGATTTGAGCCATGAAATTGTTGCGGTTGGATCCACAACAAATCAACAATATTAATAACATAGAAGAGAGATAGACACATCTTTTGGGTTGTGTTTAAAAAATTGTGTAAATGGATGTGTCCCACGTTAATACCCTTTGAAGTTACGCACCAATGAAAAATTCCAACGAGTTTATGTGAAAACATTTAGGGTAAATAATATAGATAACCCCTCATGTATTGCCCTTTTTCACTATCACACCATAAACTAAAAATTTAACAAATTAACCCTTTCAACTATTGTTTTTCTTCCCAAATTGACACCCTCAAAATTTGTTGAGTTTTTTTGTTTAGAGGGTGTTGGTGGAAAGAGTAATCATATGCTTCCCAAATTTCTATCTCACAAGTGTTTCCCAAATGATATGGCAATGTGGCAACATAAACAACTTCCAATCAAAATTCAGTTGGTCCTCACTATATTCAGGGGCGGAGGCAGCAAAGGACAAGGGAGGGGCCAGGCCCCCCCTGAGATTTTGAGGATTAAAATTTTAACCTATATTTTTGCAGTATTTTACGTTTAGATCACTCTCAACTTATGTTTAGGCCCCCAAAGGGGTCCAAGACCCAATTTAGTGCCATCAACAACATACATATTGATATACATGCATATACAACTCAAAAGGAAAGGCTCCTAGAATTTTGAAAATTACACTTTTAGTGTGAGAATTTTATGGGTTTTAGAAATAGGCCCCCCTAGAATTTTCAAAGACAATATACAATATTTACGTGTCACCAAATAGACTCATATTATAAGAAAATCTCCAAACAATAGCAATTATATACAAGTAGACCCTAAAAAAATTGCCAATTATGTATAAATAGAGATCCCAAAAAAAATCGCATTGGGGGCGCTGCCCCCAAAGCCTAGGCTCCCCCTGACCAAAATTCCTGGCTTCGCCCAGCTATATTAGACATTTAGACCTAACCCCACTGCCACATCATTTGGGAAGCACTTTTAAAATAAAATTTTGGAAAACGTGGTATTACTCTAGTGAAAAAAGGGCAATAATGAGCGGGTGTCTATACAATTTACCCAACACATTTATTAGTCTTTACAAATCTTATTCCAACCACACGATGTAATTACATAGATTATTTTAGGAGGCTATTTCATAATGCACATAATAGGATGAGATTCAGTTTCACTCCTTTTTTCTCTCATTTTTATGAAAACTAACATTTTGTTAGTTTGATAATGAAACAATTTTACGAGTGATTTTATGTTGAGCACAAACTTCCATACAAACAAAAAGGGCCTACAAAATACTTGAAATCTGCAAAACTAGTTCACGTGGAACTGTGGTGTCCCAAACAAACCCTAAGTTTGGGAAGTTAAAAAAAATTGATGAAAAGCATAATTGATTTTGTGAATTAATTCATCGTGACTTACGTGTAACGAGTTTGAAATTCGTAGAAATGCTGATTGACTGGACACAAGTTCAAATTTGAACTTAATAGGTTGCGATCCATCAGTTCTACTTTTTGAGTTATTAAAAGGTGTGGCTAAATACACTCATATTTTTGCTATATACACCCACATTTTATTGTTTAATATTTTTCAAATAATAAAACAATACAAATTTCTCAAAAAATGCATAAATTTAAAGTGAGATGGGTGTACGTAGTAAAAATATGGATGTATTTAGCTCCACCCATATAAAATTCTAACTCTATTACTTTTGCAACTAGGCACGACCCACAAAGTGCCCTGAACTGCAAAAGAAGTACTCAAACCAAAGTGAGATGGGTGTGCGTGTAACGACCCACATTTTATTGTTTAATATTTTTTAAATAATAAAACAATACAAATTCCTCAAAAAATGCATAAATTTAAAGTGAGATGGGTGTACGTAGTAAAAATATGGATGTATTTAGCTCCACCCATATAAAATTCTAACTCTATTACTTTTGCGACTAGGCACGACCCACAAAGTGCCCTGAACTGCAAAAGAAGTACTCAAACCAAAGCATAAAAGTGCATCAACAAAGCACCAGTATTGTGCAATCTCTGTAAGAATTCTTGGAAATTGAGCCATGAAACTATTGTGGTTGGGTGCAATCCAAAACGATTCGAACTGCGAACCAATTACAAAGTGCATACGCAGCCTCTACAGGCCGGCTCTCGCTTGCACATAGACAATGCTTCATTGACATGTGTACAGCCGTATAGGGATTCGTCAATTTTATAAAACTCAAGGGTGAAATGTGTGGAAGGGTGATTTTATAAATTGTTAAGAATATACATTTATAAAATTTTATAAACCATGCAGTGTCTTGGGTGTTTTTTTTCAAAGTAATTAAGACAATAAATAAAACAAATTACGTGTCATTTGATGTGTAAATTCTTCTCTCGGCATTATTGAATTGACTCCAAAAGTCTAAAAATAATGATAAGAGTCCATAATAATCCTATCAATCTCTCTCTTGCTATCTCAATCTACACACAAACGGATATATATATATACATACACATAGATACATATATATATACATAGATACATATATCAAAATCAAGAGAGAAACGAGAAGAAAATCAAGATCGATGTCGGAATTTACGGCAGAATCTCAGCTTCGAATTCTCAGTCCTATTCCCTCAGTGAGTGTTATAAACTCACTCCCCATGTATTTGTATGCAAAATTCTATATATATATATAGATAGATGTGCATATACGTATATATATATGTAACCACCATGGAAGGTTTGAAGTTAGAGTTTTATGAAACTCAACCAAAATCAATTCTGTAAGTTGTGAACGATAAATCTTAGTCCTATTAAGCTGTAGTTTGAATTCTACGATGTAATTCACCCATATCGCAATGTATGATGGATTTTAAGTTTGACACCCTAACTTTAATCACAATTTTTGAGAGACATGATCTGTATTAGTTTAATCTGATCGCATATTCATAATCTATGCGAAAAACTGAAGAAATCTGTATATTACATGACATGTTTGAATCAGAATTCATAAATGGGTAAAATTCTAGTTTTGAAATTGAAACAAGGGGAAAATGAAGAAGAAGGTCTCTGGTTCGCGATTCGCTCACGTGACCTTTTGCTCGCACGGCCCGCTCGCGTGACCTGTACAAACTTGGGCAAAATTAAGTTTTAAACAGATTTCATGAAAAAGGCCTAATCGCTCGCGCGACATGGCATTTTGAGCAGTTTGTTCATTTTTCAAACAAAGGACTGTTTGGAAAAGGTTTGAAAGTTTTAAGGAATTGTTTGAGAGATATACTGTTTTAAAGACTTACGTTTAAGAAATAGATTTAAAAAAATAATTAAGACTGAGATTTCTGTTCGTACGGATGTTTGAATTTGTGATTAATAAATGATGTTACGATTCATGACATTGACATGCATGATAGGGTCGTGGTTGAGTGGACATGCATAGTATGTGAGAAAGTGTGAAAAGAGTAGAGAGTGGCGGTGTATGACTCAGATATCTATTATTTCTGGTATCTGAGGCGAATGTGTAGTGTACGACTCGAATACTGAGCGGACATTATTCCTGGTATTCGAGGCGATGGTGTAGTGTATATGACTCAGATATCGAGCGAATATTACTCCTGGTATCTGAGGCGATAGCGAATATTACTCTTGGTATCTGAGGCGATAGTGTAGTGTACAACTCAAATACTAAGCGGATATTATTCCTGGTATTTGAGGCGATGGTATTATGTACGACTCGGATACTGAGCGGATATTATTCCTAGTATCTGAGGTAGTGGTATGGTCGAATCGAGTCTGTCGAGAGAAAAGAGTCAGCAAGATGAGATGATGCATTGTTTATGCACGGCCACATATTTATTGCTTATTACCTCCCCGTGTTATATATGTTGAAGTTGGTACTTTGAATTATTCAAACTATAATGTTGATGCTTATGTTAGAAAATATCGTAGGTAGAAAAGTACCAACACATCACAATAACTCTAAGCTTGAGTATGCTCAAAATAAAGACCTAGTAAGCACAAATTGTCATACTTAAAGAAAATCAAATTTTCTAACCCCCACTATGTCTTTATCCACATAACTCATAGCATAAAGGCGTGTAACACTAAGCATATATCTCATGTAACATTTTACTATCATTGGATCAATTTCACGATTCCGCGAATTATGCTTTTAATAGCCGATCTATTTTTCCCACCTTTCCTATTAAATAATTCTATAAGACAATGTATAGTTATCTAACCATCTTAACTATACCTCGAGCAAATTAAACACCATGAGTCAAAGTTATCGGATCTATATAAGTTTAAAGAGAACATGTCTCACGCAAAAGTATTGATGTAGAGGCCCGCCTGTTATGCATTTCTTTCTTATGAAAAGAGAAATTGAGATACATAAGTTTTTTCACATGAAGGAATTTTGGTGCACAAAGCAATTTTATTTTAGCAAAACTCTATGCTCATTTGGTGGGATATGTGAATCTCAATTTTGTACTTTTGAGAAACCGTGTTTTTCTTGGAGGAGAAATTTGTGGTGCCTAGTAAGAAAAATTTTGAGAATTGACAAAAAAAAAAGATTTATTGAAAAAATGTGGTTTTTACAAGCCTTTTAGAACCCTTGAGGTTGTGAATTTTGGAGCCTAATGTACGAGTTTTACTCGGAATATTTTGAAAAGATTTGAGTAAATTGACTTCTCAAATAACTTAGTGATGAAGCATATTTTTCGTTGAGTCTTGCTTCAACTTTTTATAATGACTATATTATATACGTCCAATGTGGCCCAATATTTTTTCCAAGAAGAAATTAATTTTAAAATACAAAATATTTTAATTTTTCTAGAGTTGTGGGAGGATATAGCGATTCAAATAAGTTTTCGAATTCATATGAGACTAAATCAATGAGTGGATTTATTTCTCACTTAATTAGTGGAGTTGCAATGTCTTGGAAGTCGTCCAAGCAAAATTGCATAGCTAAGTTAGTGATGGAAGATGAGTTTATAACTCTTGAGAAACTAGTAATGAGACTAAGTGGTTCAAAAACTTATTAGTAGTTGTTCCTATTTGGGATAAACCAACTAAATCAGTGTTTTACATTGAAATAGCCAGGCTGAAATAGGCCAAGTTATGAATCAACTTTATTATGGAAAGAGTAGGCATATACGCCTAAAACATAATATTGTGAGTCAATTGGTTGCTTGAGAATGAAGATATATCTATTAATTTTGTAAGGTCAGAATTGAAATTGGCTGACTTTTTAACAAAAGCATTAGGAAGAAAGATAGTGTATGAAACATCGAGGGGAGTGGGACTTAAGCCTATAACAAAAATCAACAATGATGGTAACCCAACCTATGTAATTGGAGAACCCAAGAAATAGGGTCAACCTAAGATCTGTTACGAAGAGAGTTACCTAGTCTCCGACTCAACCTAAGATCTGTTAAAGAGACTTCTAATATATATGGTAATTCTGATCCTACTTTATTTCCAATAAATTTTAAAACATTACAATTTGTTATTGAATCATGGACTCATGAGCCAAACATAGTCGACTTAGACTTTATCATTTTGGTAATAGTACTACGTTGTTGAATTTCTGAAAGTTAGAACTTGAAACAAAACAAATACCTTTGAAGTATTTCACTTTCTTTCTGTGGTAAAGTTTAATACCTTGGAAATTGCTATTATACTTTTAACAGACAGTGCAAACTATTGCACGCCTCAATCAGATTCTTAGCATCATCCTCCCGTATTTTCCAACAGCTTATATATACATTGCGAGTATATATTTATTTTACTCATCAGCTTGCATAAGCTGACGGCGTTAATACGTCCTAGACTCTATGTCCAGACTTTCAAGGTCAGGAGCAACCAGAGTATTTCAACTATGCTAGTTAGAGACCGGAGGATTTCCAGAAGAGTTGATTTACCTTCACTGATGTTTTACATTTTAGAGTTGTAATAAACTCTATATTAGAATTTGAATAAGGCGGTTTATGCCTAAGACAATGACTAATGTAATAGATTAGTAAGTTTCAATTTGGGAGCATATGTTTGTTAGTATCATTTGCTTTAGAAATGTTGTTAAGTTATTTGTTGCAGGGACAGTTAGTTACTTTCACTTGTCATGACCTATGAATTCATAAAGGAAATGAAACTCTTTCCTGATTTATGCTACATTGGGGCGTGACACAATTGGTTCAGTCTCTCTTGCAAGTTTGCAACTCTCATTGTCTCTGTTCCCCTCATCTTCATCTTTTTTCTTCTCCTCTTTCTACACCAAATCAACCACCGTTAAAAGCTGTCACCACCAGATTCAAATTAAAGTGGTATTTGGTGGTTGAAGGGGACGCGATCGAGGTCGGTAAGTATGGATTTGTGCTCATTTTGTTTGTTTGCCTTCTATTGAAACAGTCTCTATACCTTGTGGATTTTGTTTTGCTGGATTTTTTGCTTGGACCATTCAGGTACTCTTCTCTCTCTCTCTCTCTCTCTCTCTCTCTCTCTCTCTCTCTCTCTCTGCCTGCAACCCCTTTGCCTCAATATTGCATTTATTTGCAGAGAACCAAAAGAATCATGTTATTATTGAATGTCCTCTTAACTTTTTGATTGTTGTGTGGATACATTAATCTGAACTCGATTTTTTTCTTTTTTAATCTGATTTTTTTTTTTGTTTTAATTTTCTGATGTATCCCTTTGGCGTTTTCAATTTCAAGTTCACTGGGCTCAGATTCTTTCTCAAATTTATTATGTATTTATTTTGGATCTCCAATTAGTAAGTATTTCAGATTTCAGATTTATACATCCAATATATTTTGGATAACAATGGGTTCCACAATTTTTAAAAAATTGCTTAGAGGGGTTTGGTTGTGAAAAGGGTTGTGAAATAGATTGGGAGAGTAGCATTATTGAATGGAAAATATTAAATGAGTGGGGATTGGGGTCCCCAACAAAGATGACTACCTACTATAAGACAATGTCAGGACCTAAACTATTGCAAAAAAGACCCTATTATCATCACCCCAATTATTGTTCCTAAACAGGCCCCGTTTGGCACCGATTCTGAGATTCAATTATAAGTTTGCTTTTAGCCAAAAGTTGTCTAAGGGTTAAGCTCGCTTTTAGCCGGTCACAAATCTAATTTGCCTAATGGTGTCATTGTAATCACTTATAAACTTTAAGGCTTTGTTTGGTTCATGGTTTTTGACTGTTTTGATGTTTGTCATCATCTTATATGTGTGCATATAAGAGAGCTGTTTTTCTTTTTGTGAACTATTGAGAGAGCGATTAGTTTAGAGCAATGTTAGGCGTACAACTATTTTTTACATTTCATTTATAATCATTTCTATCTCTCCTAAGTGGCACTAAGGTCCATTAAAATTTAATCAGACCATACAATACCACGTAGAAGTGAGATAGAAATAATTATAAATGAGTTGATAAAAATAGTTATAATCCTTACATTGTTCATTTGTTTAAACCAAATAATCATCTCGAATTTCTATTTTACTTATCAATTGAAATTCAAACTCTTGGTGAAGGAAAGATTTCACCTATTAACTAAAATTAGAACTGAAGATTTCTCAAAATTCACGAAGTTATAAATAGAACTGAAAACTTATCTCATATTTTTCATCCTACCTAAATTAACCTTTTTTTTTTTATTCACATATTTGATCAGGAAAGTGCTATGCTTTTGTGTTTTCTTTTCCTCCCCCTTACTTCACCCAATTATCTGAAATAAGATCAAACTACTGGGGCAATAATAACGAATGAAAAATAGATCAAAACAAAAAAAAAAGTGATCAATCTGCTTGATTGAAGACAATATTACAGAACACTTGCATGTTGACTTAACAGTGCTCAGAACATATTTATCCTCCTCCATAAAATTATTTACCCTGCTTGGTCCATAGATAAGGGTGATGATTACTTACTGAGCTGACTTATAACCATTTTTCAGATGCAGATGAGTAGAAAGAAATCAATGAGTGGACTAGAGGATCAAGAGGGTGGCGATCGAATAATAATAATTGACTAGAACTTTTTTCATTTGATACTATGTAATAAGTTGAGCAGTTTGAAACATTAGTTTATTTATTTATTTATTTGTTTAAGTTTCTTAAGTTTGGAACTTAAACAATTAGCGAATATAGAATTTGGAATTTATTACTGGAGTACCGCTGATTATTTATATTCTCTTAAGAATTCTTAACTAGGCCTTCGCTAATTGTTCAAGTTCCAAACTTATGAAACTTAAATAAAATAAAAATAAAAATAAATAAACTAATGTTTCAAACTGTTCAACTTATTACATAGCATCAAATGAAAAAAGTTCTAGTCAATTATTATATTCGATCGCCACCCTCTTGATCCTCTAGTCCACTCATTGATTTTTTTCTACTCATCTGCATCTGAAAAATGGTTATAAGTCAGCTCGACAGCTCAGTAAGTAATCACCACCCTTATCTATGGACCAAGAAGGGTAAATAATTTTATACAACTAAAATATAAGAGTTTTCAAGAAATCTAATAATTTGCAATAAGGGAAACAAAGATCAAAATTGTATTAAAATCATAAAGTTAACAGAGCTCAAAGCCAATTTGACTATGGTTACACATAACCCCTGTGACCGGGTCCAGAGCAGTATTCGATGTGTCACGTGTAATTCCTGTGACTAGGCCGATAGGTAGACTAGTCCCAATAATCATGCATAATACCGACGTATAATCCCCATTGGCGGGGCCCAGAACTTAGTCAGACTGAGAGTATCCATTAAGCAATTTTTAACAGATAACTAGATTCATAAAATTTTCATTCATAGTTGGAGAGTAGTCAATTTACATAAATCAAGAACGGTTCACTTTTTGAAAAGTGGTCACATACTTGGTCCCATTTTATTTAAAAAAAAAAATGGCTTTGAAATAGATTTTATAAAACACAATAATATTTAAAAAATTCAAGTAGAGCTTAGATCACTTACCTTGATCTCTTAGATTTTGAATACACGAACACGGCTCAAGGCCTATGGCTCTTACTTCCTTCCTAGAAGTAAGACAGTCAATTTCTTAGTACTCACACTGAGAGTCACTAACATAACAACCTTTTTATTTTCCTCTTTACTACAGGACCTTATAATTAATAAATATATATGTATATATACACACGTGTATGCCTAATATAATCTACTAGTAATTGCCCGTGCTCGTGGGCACAGCGCAAAAAAACTGCTACATATAATCATATGGTTCCAAACATAATTTGCATATACAAATACCAACACATAAGTGAGAAAACAACAGAGTTGTATACAGGTACATAATAACAGTGAACCCAGTTGTTGCAACATTAAGGCAAATGCACATATAATGACTTGTCAATTAGCGGAAGAAATCCAAGAAATACTGTAACTTGCAGCTGAAGTTTAGAGCTGGGTGGTAGAGGTGCAATTTTAGTATTTTTAGTCCTCACATGATCAAGTAATTGCAATAGTGTCTTCAAGTGTTCGTTTAGTAATTTATAATTTGAGTCTGTTTAGCATTAACTTTTTGAAGATATTTTGACGTATTAAAAACGAAATTCAAATCTAGCCTTCACTCACAATAAGAGAGAAGAAGAAGAAGAAGAAGAAGAAGAAGAAGAAGAAGAAAACATAAAATATTCAATAGCGTCAACCAAAACATACGCACATGATGGAAAAATCAAAGCAAAAACCAACCTGTGAAATCAAGCTCAATCACGTTCCTTCAACACATCAAAACTGACACAAAAGCACAATCATAAATCGCAGTATAAACATACAGACCCAACAAAAAATGGAAATAATTACAATAGACATTAGAACCCAACAAACTCTAGGAAATAATCTTTTAAGTTTTGTGAAACAATTAAAGAATGGACATTTCTCTATATGTGTTTGTTGGCCCAGAAAAAACCATTCAAACACTCTTGTTCGTCAATAGCTTTAACTGAGATTTTGCAAGCTTCAACATAGTTCCGAGGACAAATACATACATGAAACCAATAGTATCTAGACACGGGATCTCGGTGAAAATAACAAAGGAAACAATTACCTAGACAAAAACTCATTCCAAACACACCCATAGTATCTAGAAATAAAGACAGATCAATCCAAGAGACTCAATAAGAACATAACCCCAACGAAAAAAAGAAGAAGAAGAAAGAGGGTAATCTAAGCTATGGAATCCTTTGCAGGAAGAAAAAATTGCACCTTCTTACCTGTCATTCAAGTATTTGTTTCTAAATTAAATTGGAAGTGCTTGTGTTACACAAATAGCAAATTGTCAACAAAAATAAAACACTTAATATTAAAGAATTCTCTTACAGTAACAATTAAAGAATTCTCTTACAGTAACCCATAATATTAGACATACTCCAAGCTGGAAAAGTTTTTTTCTTTTTTTTTTCTTTTGCTTTTTCACCTACTGAATTTTTAAAATGGACAATATAAAGGTGGTCTTCATCATCCTCGGCCTCACCTTGATAGCCACAACTTCCTTTTCAAACTCCCTAATATGCTTGAAGGGCACCCATGTAATCACAGTTTGCTTATCCACAATTTCTCCCTCATCATTTGGTTCCCCGACATCATCTTCCTCAATCTACTATCAGTAGGGCATTTCAATTGAGCAATATTCATGTAACAGACATTGTAAATCAAATCAGAAATCAATTTGTGATAGAAAAAAAGAAAACTAAATAACTTACCTCTTGTAGTGAGGCTCTGCAAATTCACTAATTACACAGTGCACAGCGATTAAAATAAATAAATAAAAATATAAGGGTCAATGAAATTATTTAATAATGCATAAAATTGTCCTTCATGCAATTGAGTCGTTCAAGAACAACCCATAATATGGAACCGAAACAGACGTACAAATTAAGAGTTAAAAATAATCTCCTTAGTTCAGACCAAATAAAAAAAAACCCCTCTATAGAAATGAAATGGGACACATCACTCAGTAGAGGCCTGTGTGAGCAAAAATGCTCACATTTTTAATGTTCTAAATTGAAATTATTATTAAGGGGACAAAAAGAATCTATACCTACTTTCCACAATTGCCCCTAATCATTACAATAACTTTTTTTAGTTTTGTCTTAGTGTAGATTTCAAGGAAGGGTAGTTTTGGAAAGTAAGTAAAAATTGTATGTCAATTTAGGAAAGTGGACACTAATTTTGGGACATCCCAAAATAGAATATAGGACTCAAAAAAAGGGACGGACGGAGTATTAAATTGCAATTTTTTCAACAACCATAAAATCTCAAACTTGACAAAAATCCTCTCAAAACCATTGAATTAGACCGTTAAGCAATGAAAGCTAACAAAGGCACAATACAATAGAAAAAATAGAACATGAAATAATCACACACAGATAAAAACATATCTACATAGTCATGCATAAATTTGTAAAGATCGTCAAAAAAAAAAAAACAAAAGAGGGAGAGAGAGAAGGGATGAGGTTCTAATTTGTTAAGATCATATCTTTTGCTTATCTTCCGATGAAGATCTTCCTAGGATTTCACAATGAAAATGAGAAAGGGGAAGAAAAAAAAAAAGCTACACCATAATGTTTTGCCTGCAATATAAACAATTATATTAGTACAAAATTAAAGCAACAACAATAAAATAGTGAAAATCCTCTACTGGGAAAAAAAATTCAATTTAGATCCAATGTTTTAAAGATCCTAAAGATACTATCTAGAGACATGATTTTGATACACGCATGTAGATAATTAGACAGTATGTATGCTATATGCCCATGCTCTCCTCTCTTTTAACATGTGTGTATTGTCATTCCTTGAGAACTACTGAAAACTTCAAAATTTTAGAAATCAATACAAAATTCCAAATGGATCAAACATCCCCAACAACATCTTTTTTTCTTTTTCTAAAGGAACAAACAGTCCGTTTTTCTAAAAACATTGAGCATTCATATGAAAAAAAAAGGAAATATAATACAAAGGTCACATGAGTAAAAATATTAGAGAGAGTGACCCAAATTAATGAAAGAAATTTGTCTTATCCAAATCAGCAACCTGTTGTAGCCAAAGAAATTTTCCCTTCACATGCAATTAAATAGTAGAGAGAGTGAGCCAAATTAAGATTAGTCAAAAAGAAAATGAAGAACAACTAAGGGTTTTTGGTAGATCTCAACCACACCACCACTGTTCGCTCTTAGTGGGCATTTATTTTTTCCAGATGGTCGGTATCCCAACCCCGAAGGTCAATACCTTGAGGGGTGAGATTGTTGGTCCGGCGGAGGGGAGAGAGATAGGGGGGGGGGGGGGGGGGGGGGGGGGTAGACTCTGATAGCGGGGGTAATGGTTAGGGTTTGGATTTGGGTTTGACTATGAGGATCTGAGGGAGAGAGTGAATAGGAACAGAGAGTGAGAGCTGGAGATGTGAGTGTATGTGTGTGTGTGTTATTTGAGAGAGAGAGAGAGAGATTTTGATTTTCAAAATTTAAAATGGCTGGGATGTACATGGTGTTCGTGAGAGTGTGTCTAGATTGGAGTGAAAGATATCAGGAGCAGAGAGCGTGGGTGATGATTTTGAGAAAATCTGACAGTCTAAACTGTCCCAATTAGTGGACGGCTCAGATCTCTTCTTGGCTAAAAAGGTTGAGCCCCTTTATTATATAGATATAGTTGACACCTTAAAGACCAAAGCAATGAGAAGCCATCACCAAGGATAATGGGTCTGCGAAGAATTTTCCTTTTTAACCTTTCTTTATCTAATTATTTTGTATATATCAATCACATCCTACGTACCTATACTAGACATACACCATAAGATTTCTAAATAACAAGCACAACTCATTGTTTCAATGACACTGTTTTCCTACAGAAATACTATACACGCCTATCAATTCATGCCCAAACACAAGCTTAAGGCACAAATAGTCAAATAGATAACTCTTTTTCTGTCTCTTCTTGACCCATTGTTTTATACTTTTATTAAAGATATCTATGTGTCCTTGCATATATATAAAGAGATATACAACTTATTATGTACATAAAAATTATTCTCTGAATGGGATAGACCTACTATTATGAAAACATACATATTCTATGTATATATAAATATATACACACGTATTCACAAGCATACATAAATATTGTTGGGAGTGAGAGAGTATTCAGAATTTCTCCTTCCAATTCTTACTGTCTCTCTCTATCCCTGAAATACACTGCTCCTACTCTCTCTCTATCTCTCTCTCTCTCTCTAGCTATCTAAAGTGGGTTTCCTTGACTGAGAATATGAACTCTCATTATATGGGTGACATACATAATTGTACAGAGGCTAAGGAAGAGTGTCTTTAATTCCATATATTGATCGGCGGGAAAAAGGGTGTAACGGCTGCCATTTACACAGAATGATTGGCACGATACCAAATTGGAAACAACTAAGTCAAATTTAATAATTAAATCTAACAAATCAATTTGAATTGTTATTGACCCAAATAATCATATACTCACAAGGAAAATCGAAATTAAAGGAAATTATGGATATTACATTCTACCCCCCTTAAAATAAGTTTAGCCCTCTAAACTTAACATACCTGCAATTTCAAAGAGGTGTGGATATTGTTTCCTCATAATCTTTCTCAAGCTCCCAAGTAGCTTCCCTTATTGTGTGATTACTCCACTGTACCTTTACGTAGCGAATGACACGATGCCTCAGAACTTGGTCCTTTGTATCCACGATCTGTATCGGATGCTCTTCATAAGTCAAGTCTTTGCTAAGTCGCAATGGTTCCAGTTCTATAACATGGTTTGGGTCTGGAATATACTTCCTCAACATTGAGACATGGAAAACATTATGTACTCCTGCTAATATTGGCGGTAAAGCAATCCTATAAGCCACCTCTCCTACTCTATCCAAAACCTCGAAAGGCCCAACATATCTAGGGCTAAGTTTGCCTCTAATTCCAAACCGCATAACACCCTTGGTAGGAGATATCTTAAAAAATACATGATCACCCACTTCAAACTCCAATCTGCGTCTTCTGTTATCAGCATAGCTCTTCTGTCTACTTTGTGTTGTGCGTAGTCTTTCCCTGATTAGCTGAATCTTATCCACAGTTTGTTGCACAATCTCAGGCCCTATCAACTTTCTTTCACCAACATCATCCCAACAAATAGGAGATCTACACTTCCTACCATATAACGCTTCGAATGGTGCCATTTGGATGCTAGCCTAGTAGCTATTATTATATGAAAACTCTACTAAAGGTAGATGATCGTCCCAAGATCCCTTCAAGTCAATTACGCATGCCCTTAACATATGCTCTAGAGTTTGAATAGTCCTCTCCGATTGACCGTCTGTCTGCAGATGAAATGCAATGTTGAAAGTCAACCTTGTACCCATGACTGAATTTAAACTTTTCCAGAATTGAGACACAAACCGAGTATCTCGATCAGACACTATGGTCACTGGTACTCCATGAAGCCTTACAATTTCTTTAATGTATAATTTTGCCAACCTCTCGAGTGTAAAACCCACTCTAAAAGCCAAGAAGTGCGCTGACTTAGTCAACCTATCCACAATTACCCAAACTGCATCATTTCCACCTGGGGTCTTTGGCAATCCAGTCACAAAATCCATAGCAATGTGTTCCCACTTCCACTCTAGAATAGGTAGTGGCTGCAACTGACCTGCTGGTCTCTGATGTTCCACTTTTACTTGTTGACACACTATACACTGTGCCACATATTGGACAATCTCTCGCTTCATGTTATTCCACCAAAAAGTTTCCTTCAAATCCTTATACATCTTGGTGCCTCCAGGATGCACTATATATCTAGTGTTGTGGGCTTCCTCCAAAATCTCAGTTTTGAACTCTAGAACATTAGGCATACATAATCTATTACCATACCTTAAAGACCCATCATCATGGACACGAAATTCTTTTTGTGCTCCTGTTTCTACCTCTGTTCTAACTTTCTGCAAATAAGGATCATCTCTCTGAGCAGTCTTAATTCTTTCAATCAGCGAAGGTCGAACTATAAGAGCGGCTAACTGTCGTTGTGTGTCATTATGTCCTTGTACCTCCACTCTCAACTTCTCTAAGTCCTCCAATATGTGTCTCTGGGTAGTGATAAGTGCTGCCACACCACCTGGTGATTTTTTACTCAAAGCGTCGGCTACAACATTAGCCTTTCCCGGATGATAACTGATAGTCAAATCGTAATCCTTGAGTAGCTCCAACCATCTCCTCTGTCGCATGTTTAGCTCCTTCTGCGTGAAGATGTATTTCAGACTCTTATGGTTAGTAAATATCTTACAGTGCTCTCCATAAAGGTGGTGCCTCCAAATCTTGAGAGTAAAAACCACCACTGCCAATTCTAAGTCTTGCGTAGGATCGTTTTGCTCATAAGGTTTTAGTTGCCTAGAAGCATAAGCAATAACTTTACAGTGCTGCATTAGAACACACCCCAACCCTTTCTTAGAGGCGTCACTATAGATGGTGAAACCTCCATCTCCAGAAGGAATTGTAAGGATAGGGGCTGATACCAATCGCCTTTTCAGCTCCTGAAAACTTTGTTCACACTTTTCGTTCCACTCATACTTGACTCCCTTTTGCGTTAAGCGAGTCAATGGTCCAGCAAGTTGAGAAAACCCATCCACAAACCTCCGATAGTATCCTGCCAGACCTAGAAATTAAACTTTGAATTTCTGTTACAGTAGTCGGTCTAGCCCAATCTACAATTGCTTCCACCTTCTTTAGGTCCATTGAGATAGCATCTTTAGTGATCACATGCCCAAGAAAAACCACGCTATCCAACCACAATTCACATTTCTTCAACTTTGCGTACAGTCTCTTCTCCTTCAAGATACCCAGTACAATTCTCAAGTGCTACTAAAGAATTGATCCTCCACATGGATCAGTTAGGGCAAGTGCCCTCCTATTTTTTTTCAGTTGATCCATCTCATAATTTAGCCATCTGCGTGTCGATTTTTTAAACGACGACTAGTTCTTGGGATGTGCATAGAGAGAGAAAAGAAAGAAGAAATAGAGAGAATCAAAATTTTTCAAGAGAATCAGAAGAAAGAAAACAAAAAAGGAGCAGTGAGGGAGACACATTTGACAAGCGTGAGAGGGAGAAAGAGAGAGAATAAAGATTATACTAAAGAAGGAAAATAACAATAAAAAGAAGGAAAAGCAATAAAAATTCAAAATCTAACCAGCTTTTCAATATTTTCACCCTCATTGCCTTCACCCCATATGTAAGAAGAGAGAACTTCTTTCAGAGAGAGAGAGAGAGGGAAAACAAAAAAGAAAGAGTTTGATCTCTCTCAAATTTCAGAAGAAAGAAAACAAAAAAGTAAAGTGAGGGAGACACCACAATTGACACGCCAGAGAGGGAGAGACAAGACAAAAAAAAAGTACATGATGGTCTTGGTTCGGCTTAAAAGCTTGAAACTATGGGCAATGGTATCAAGTTTCTGACTTGTACAAGTTTTAACACACAAATGTATATTTATAATTATACTAGGGGGTGTAGCATGTGCGAAGCACATGCCCGTCGGGCAATATAGATTAAATTTGTGGTATATCTCTCATCATGTATATATACCACTAAATGAACATGGTACGTGAATGTGGGTCTTTTAACCCCGAGAGTAATATCAAATATGGGGAGTACGAGTTAGTGTAGCGGTAGAATCGGTTGCTTTCACATTTACATGAAGGCTGAAAATCAAATATAAAATGTCGTTGAATTAATTGGAGGAGAATAAAAGCAAGGCAAGTTGTTCGAGGCGTTGCATATACTTTTTTGTGGTTGCAGAAATTACATGTAAAAGATTGCGTGTATATTGCGGAGTGGTTTTTCGGCATTTGCTGTAGTTAAGAGGGGTCAGGTACTCAACAATTCCTGCAAGTAAAGAGTTTTGTTAGATAGTGAATTAGACAAACAAGAATAAGAGAAACAGATCGAGGTTGAAAGATCAAAGTACTTTGAATTCCTGAGTTATGTAAATGGTTCAATTAGATATTCATTTGGTACGTAGTGCATATTTTAAGATATTTGTTCATGGTTTGAAAGTATATTGATGGCAACAGAATGTCGGAGTTTTTATTTGAGTGGTAAAAATGAAGTAGTGTGATGTTTGAAAAAAATGAAGGAATTAACGATTTAAGTTAGTGCTAAGTGATTTGATCGTTGGCCCACATTAAAATTCAAAGTTTATGGACATCTCACTGATTTGGAGAATAGTCTTTATTGATTTATTGTCTCAAAATAGAACTTAAAAAAAAAATGTATTTGTACACAAAATAAAGCGTACAAAGAAAAAGGAATATACCTACCTACCTACGCTGAAGATGTAGTGCTTCTAGAATTGGAGGTGTAATTTTTGTGTAGTAGAAAGTGACATGCCTACTGTGATGCAACTGAGAATTTAAGACAGCAAAATTAATGTTGACTTCAATGTAGAGATGAATCCAATTTAATACCGTAGTAAGGAAAAACTTTCACTTGCATCAGTGCAATTAATACGAGGTTTTTCAGCTAGAATCTGTGACATTTGTGGTCCTTTCTTAATGAATTGATTCCATAATGTGACTACACTATAGCCATTGTTAAATGGTAGTTTATTCTACTCCATCAAGGTTCGGAGAATTAGGCATACATTGTACAATCGTTCATTCTATCCGTTGGTCCTCTTTTTTTTTTTTTTTTAAATAAACAGCAAAGTGAAAGTAACTATATGTATGACAACATGAAAAATAGACAAAGTTATGAAAAATAATAATGGATATTCAAGCGAATCAGAGCAACCATAATAATATCGAACCTAATTGTGTGCAGATCCTGGTTTGCCGTGAACAATTATATCTCTGCCTCTGAGAGGAGTTATTCTCATTTTCCTGAACCCAAATTGCGGCAAATTGAGATGCGGCCAGAGCATTATATACACGTTGATCCAACTCGGCACTATTTCTAATAACAATTGAACACTGTGGCAGATTTGAAACCTCACCTAATGATCTGAAAAAAGCTACAATTTGGATTATTCTGCAGCGCCTGAATGAGTGTTTCCATTATCTCAAGTTTCATCTTTTCTGAGCAAGCAAGACGGTTCTCTATCTCATGATCAGTGTCGTAAAAGTATAATTATAAATGGCAAGGCCGTTCATTACATGGAAGTAATGTGTTAAGGTAATTAATGATATATTTGTCCTTGAGCTGTGAATGTATAGATTACCTTATTTTTCATGCATAAATCCTTATTACATTAACTCACGAAAGATGTGAAAGCAAAAGTATTGTTGTAGGTTCGCACGTATGTCTTAAATTCATAGCCATATCAGATGTTGATGTAAATAAATCATATAACTCTGTAGACGCGTCATGCGAAATGAGTGTGACTTTTCCATATGAGCAACAGAACCCCTTTTTTGGTTCAAGGTAGAATCTCTTGCTCCACAATGCAAAGAAGATGGAGCTACATGAAGGAAGCTCGGTTGAGAAGGTGCAACGTAAACATCATCGTTGAAACGTTGGTATGACGTTTCTTAGTAGTCAGGTGTTGGCAACCTAAATTGGAGGTGTATGAATTGGTTGTAAATGGTTAGCGTTTAATTACTGAATGAATGTGTTAAAGTGTGGGATATTATCAAAGAGAGTATAATGTCAATAAAGCATCTAACCTGGGTGGTTGTGATTCAGCAAATTAAGCGTGTCTCAAAGTTGCATGAAAGTCGACTTCAACGTCCACTAAGTTAAGATCAAAATCAAGTAAATTAGGCAATTCATTAGTGCTGGTCAATTCAGAATACTCGATCGTTTGGAATGTATCGGATTGCATATTTGAGTTGTTTGTGTTTGGTGTATAGGGCTGAGTTACCACACGATCATTCTGATTCCAGCTGAATGTAGGCGAAGCATCATGTTTTTACTTTAGGGAAAAAATGCGTAGTCTCCAAAATAGGATTTCTTGCATCAAAGCCCAAGGGAAGAAGAAGGAAGAGCTTATTTTACCTCCTTGAAGCTCCACTTCAATAACTCGAAAGTATATTCTGACATAATTGTCTGAAATAAGTCTGAACTTTGCGACTAATGCATTAACTATACAACTATTTAAGTTGCCAATGTAAACCTTGGGTTGAAATAGCCAAGTTTATCTAGGACTCCAAAAGTGTCAAATATAATATTTTTTCTCTGTTTTTACCTGTAGTATCAACGTTCACTTGTACTAAGTTTTCAGCGTGAAAGCAAGATGGGTCTATATGAAGTACTGCTTTCTTCAAATCCCTTTGCAAATCGTCTCCTTTTTGGTGTACTCTTCCCATCAATAAATAGCCTCTTCTCACGCATCTGCACACAGTGTCAGCCCATCGCCCAAGAAAATGAGGAATGTGTTTTCAAACAATTGGGTAATCGGTGCACATGACAACGATTAAGTCCGTACATTTGTACAATCGAATTCATTAGAAGAAGAATAGATGTTGAAGAATTTTCTTTTTTTGGGGAAGAAGAAATATGAGTAACTCATCTGAAAGGAAGGTTTATAATGGATGCAATACAAAGAACTCTAAAACCTTCCATTTGGGTGACCATGAGCAGATAAAAAAGGTGGAAGAATTTCGGTTGCTTCGAAGGATGCGACGCACTGATATGGTAAGCCCCTTAAAAAGATCCATTTTGTTTGTCACTTTTCTGTGATTATTTGGACTTGAGATGCTTGCTGGTGTAGTGTCTTTTTGTATACATGTTCTTTACACTATTGGAGTAAAAACTATCAAAACCCAATGAAAGAATGAAAGAAATATAGAGTAATGTTTGGGGCACACCCTTAGAGCAACAACAATGGAGGACAAATTTAGTGGAACTTTGGATAACTTTGTGGTATAGGATAGTGGGAACACTTGTAATGGTGTAGGTATAACTGTGGTATAGGATAGTTAAACTTAGTTGAAATTAAATTTATGGTATGGCTGAGTTTTGCTAAGTTCGGTCATACGGCATAAGGTGTGCCGTCCCACACCACACGGCACACACTGTGCCGTTTCAATCACCACTCACCACCACACGGCACATGATGTGCCACCTGGTGCTAGCTCTCACGACACATGATGTGCCAGCTGGTGCTCTCGTGGCACATGATGTGCCACCTGGTGCTAGCTCTCACGCTGGTGCTCTCATGGCACATGATGTGCCGTTTCATCAACTACACCACTGTGTGCGTCCATGCTCATGTAGGAGAAACTTAACTTAAGTTTAACTTCGCTGAGATGGCCAATGAAAAGAGAGATAGAGACTGCAGGGTCCACTATCAGTCTTATTAGTCCACCTCAGGATGTGGATGTTTTTTGGGTGTGTAAGAATGTACTCCTAACATTGTTGAAAAAAAAAAGAAAAACAATAAAAATAAAAATAAAAATAAAAATGCAACCGAAGGATGTGTCTTCTATTAAATGGAAATGAAAAAACTAATTTAGTGCAATATAAGAGTAAATCAATTCCCGTTGATAGAAACAATATGCAACATGTAAGGAGAATGAATCAAGCACAAAACATCACCTCAGTAGGACTCAAAAAACATCCTCTCCGACAGAAATATTTTCCTCGGTTATAAATCTAGTCACCAACATGGACAGAGACAAAGAAAGCCAAAAAAAAAAAAAAAAAACATTTGTAGAGAATCACAAATCAAAACTCATTATGAAATTTCATCAACTAATATATCATACTGAAAAAAAAAAAAGAATTTGTAGAATCAATCAAAACAGATTTCATACTCCAGCATAACTAATCACATTACCGTCGTATACCAAGTTTACAAAATAACCAATCATACATGCAACAACAATGCTTTGGCCTCGTACAATCCTGCCAATCTTAAACACATGAAGCTGCCACTAAAACAACAAACATTTCTTTGGCAACACATGGTTCCAAAATAAAAATGCTTGGGTCATCGGGTATTTAAAACTTTTGAAAAAAATTGTTCAACGGTGTGTTTTTTTCAAACACTTAATTGGCAAGGTGAATGTTGAATCATTTCAAAATAATATACGCATAACATGAAAGTATAACCTGAACAACTAAAACTGTAAAATGTCAAAACCCAAAACATTAAAGTATAATCCAGCAAATCAGCCCATGAAAGAAAAGAGAAGAAGAGAGAAGAGATATAACCTGACTACCGTAAATGTGTATCAGTTCCATCGCTTGTCGCAAATGCGTATCAGTTCTACGAAACAAATTCCGCATGCGCTCTGCTAATAACTAACTCCATGTGGCTTCGTCACTTAAAACTTCGAATGTATTCGACGCTTCTAGATAAGTTTTTACAACATTTTTGTAACATAATTATGAAGCCAAAAGCCATTAAACTACATAGTCCTTAAGCCAATAGCCAAACATACTTTAAGCCTAAAGCTAGACAAACATTAAGCCAATTTATAAAATGCAACCAACATGTCATAAATGTTCCACTGTATTTACGAAATCCACCTCCACCAGCCCAACCAACCTGACCCCTATCCAAATGTCCTCACACCATGTCTATCAAAAACAACACAATGTTAGAATACCTGCTTGTCCAAGAGCAAAGATAAAGTAATATTTCTTGCTATATGAGCAATTCCCAATTGTCTCCCACTTCTTACATGGCCCTGTCTCCCACAATGACTTGGTTATAAATAAAAGAAGAACAAGTAAAGCAGAAACTAACAAAAAAAGGCTGCTTTTTACCACCGTAATCCGTTTTTTTTAAGCCAGTAAAAGAGGGTGTTTTTTTATTTTATTTATTAAAAAATTAGACCCAAAGAAAACCTCAAAAAGAAGGGGATCTAAAAAAAAGGGTTTAATTTTACAAATCTCAACCATAAGAGTCGGGTTTTTTTTTTTCAAATCTACAAAAAAGGGTTTAGAAAGGGTTTTTCAAACACTCTATTTTTCAAAAAAGAGTTTTTCGGAAAGGAAAAAAAAAAAAGGGACTGTAAAGTTAACAGACTGAACCAACTGTCAAGGGTTTTTCGGTTCGGTTGCTTTTTACCAACGTAATCAGTTTATTTTAAACCAGTAAAAGAGGGTGTTTTTTTATTTATTTTATTTATTAAAAAATTAGACCCAAAAAAAACCTCAAAAAGAAAGGGATCTAAAAAAAAGGGTTTAATTTTACAAATCTCAACCATAAGAGGGTGTTTTTTTATTTTATTTATTAAAAAATTAGACCCAAAGAAAACCTCAAAAAGAAGGGGATCTAAAAAAAAGGGTTTAATTTTACAAATCTCAACCATAAGAGTCGGGTTTTTTTTTTTTCAAATCTACAAAAAAGGGTTTAAAAAGGGTTTTTCAAACACTCTATTTTTCAAAAAAGAGTTTTTCGGAAAGGAAAAAAAAAAAAGGGACTGTAAAGTTAACAGACTGAACCGACTGTCAAGGGTTTTTCGGTTCGGTTGCTTTTTACCACCGTAATCAGTTTATTTTAAACCAGTAAAAGAGGGTGTTTTTTTTTTTATTTTATTTATTAAAAAATTAGACCCAAAAAAAACCTCAAAAAGAAAGGGATCTAAAAAAAAGGGTTTAATTTTACAAATCTCAACCATAAGAGTCGATTTTTTTTTTGTCAAATCTACAAAAGAGGGTTTAAAAAGGGTTTTTCAAAATCTCTATTTTTCAAAAAAGGGTTTTCCGGAAAGAAAAAAATAAAGGGACAGTAAATTTAAACAGACTGAATCGACTGTAAAGTGTTTTCGGTTCGGTTCGGTCGGTTATGAGCTTATCAAACAGACTGAACCAACCGATGGTTCGGCTTTCCAGAGGGACCAAACCAAAACAGACCGAAGGGGGGCTAAACCGAACCACACCAATCGGTTCAGTTTCAATTCTTTCCCTCTGAGATGAAGAGGACAACCAGTATTTGTGTAATACTAAGTTTCTGGGAAAAAATTGAAGGGGAAAAACTCAAATCCAAACAAAGTTAATAAAAAATTGTTCACAAATTCTCTTCTTAAAAAACAGATCTAAAACATGAAGAACAAAAAACCCCAAATTAATGTTAGGGTTTCTAAAAGGGAGAGAGAGACAGTTGGGAGAGAAAGGGGAAGAGATTATGTTTAAGAATTAGTAAGATTTTTAATTCTGTATACAGATGGATGATATGTACAGTGTGGGTCCTACATGAAACTTAACGAGCGGTGGTGATGGTCATGATGTGATTTTCTTGCTTCATGTCCGTTGGATTTGTTTGAGAAATTAATGTCCAACGTACAAATGAGGAAGACTTCTTTCTAGACTATAGAGAGAGAGAGAATTTCGGTTAAACAGAGTAATGTGAGAATTTCTCACTTCTTTTTTTTTAATTTTTTTTTTGTACACGCAGCTGTGCATATTCAAAATACTTCCAGTTAAATACTTCCGCTACACTAACTCGTACTCTTCATATTTGATAATACTCTCGAGGTTAAAAGACCCACATTCAGGCACCATGTTCATTTAGTGGTATATATACATGATGAGAGATATACCACAAATTTAATCCATATTATCCGATGGGCATGTGCGAAGCACGTGCTACACTCCCTAGTATAATTATAAATTTACATTTGTGTGTTAAAACTTGTACAAGTCAGAAACTTGACACCACTCCCTATAGTTTCAAAGTTTTCAGCCGAACCAAGACCATCATGTACTTTTTTTTTTGTCTTGTCTCTCTCAGGCGTGTCAATTGTGTCTCCAGTCTCCCTCACTTTCCTTTTTTTGTTTTCTTTCTTCTGAAATTTGAGAGAGATCTAACTCTTTCGTCTTTCTTTTTTTCCCCTCTCTCTCTCAAAGAGGTTCTCTCTCTTCTTACATATGGGGTGAAGGCAATGGGGATGAAAATATTGAAAAGCTGGTAAGATTTTGAATTTTTATTGCTTTTCGTTCTTTTATTGTTATTTTTCCTTCTTTAGTATAATCTTTATTCTCTCTCTTTCTCCCTCTCACGCTTTTCAAATGTGTCTCCCTAAAATTGTTTTCTTTCTTCTGATTCTCTTAAAAATTTTTGATTCTCTCTATTTCTTCTTTCTTTTCTCTCTCTCGAGGATGAAGGAAAATGACGCCTATATATACATATATATGTACTATATAGCTTAATATTTACTGTTTTTCATTCTATCTCTCTCTCCATCTTATCAACAATGGCCGCTATCTTTCGTTTTTTTTTTAATCAAAAAATAAGGTTTATGTTTTTCATTTTTTTTTTATTTTCTACTAAAAATTGATTTGTTCCAACCTTAATTTTTTGGATATAGGTTGTTTCATGGGCATTTTTTTCATTAAAAGCGAAAGGTAGAGTCGTGAACATGGATAAATATTACAATAGGGTTTGCAAAGACTTAGAACCAAACAAAATAAATCCAGTAATCCCAAGGATTTTTTAAAAAATCCCAAGAACTGAGCGTCGTTTAAAAAATCGACGCGCAGACGGTTAAATTATGAGATGGATCAACTGAAAAAAAGAGAAGGGCATTTGACCAAACTGATCCATGTGGAAGATCAATCGTTTACCATAAACAAGTTTATCAAATATGTAAAGGGAGAGGGTATTACGGAAGAAAAATTATAGCAATACTAAAAGAGGTAAATTTATTATTCAAATTTAAATATATTTTTTATTTTAAATACATTTTTAGTTTTATTCATAATATAAAATCCATACAGAGCATGTTCGAGGGCAGCGGCAACTGAGGCGGCAGAGGCGTTATGTATAGATTGCACTTTCTCTCTCTCTCAACATTCTGAGTATATATGTATATATAGATACATATATTCAGTTGCCTCTGTAGCGCCCTCGAACATACTCTTGATTGATTTTATAATATGAATAAAACTAAAAATGCATTTAAAATAAAAATGTATTTAAACTTGAATAATAAAATTTACCTCTTTTAGTTTGCTATAATTTTTTCCGTAATACACTTTCCTTTTACATATTTAATAAATTTGTTTATGGTAAACGATTGATCCTCCACATGGATCAGTTTGGGCAAGTGCCCTCCTCATTTTTTCAGTTGATTTATCTCATAATTTAACCGTCTGCGCGTCGATTTTTTAAACGACGCTCAGTTCTTGGGATTTTTTAAAAAATTTATTTTGTTTGGTTCCAAGTCTTTGCAAACCCTATTGTAATATTTATCCATGTTCACGTCTCTACCTTCCGCTTTTAATGAAAAAAATGCCCATGAAACAACCTATATCCAAAAAAATTAAGGTTGGAACAAATCAATTTTTAGTAGAAAATAAATAAAAAAATGAAAAACATAAACCTTATTTTTTGATAAAAAAAAAAACGAAAGATAGCGGCCATTGTTGATAAGAGGGAGAGAGAGATAGAATGAAAAACAGTAAATATTAAGCTATATAGTACATATATACATATATATATAGGCGTCATTTTCCTTCATCCTCGAGAGAGAGAAAAGAAAGAAGAAATAGAGAGAATCAAAAAATTTTAAGAGAATCAGAAGAAAGAAAACAATTTTAGGGAGACACATTTGACAAGCGTGAGAGGGAGAAAGAGAGAGAATAAAGATTATACTAAAGAAGGAAAAATAACAATAAAAGAAGGAAAAGCAATAAAAATTCAAAATCTTTTTTCACCCCCATTGCCTTCACCCCATATGTAAGAAGAGAGAGAACCTCTTTTAGAGATAGTGAGGGAAAAAAAAAAAGAAAGACGAAAGAGTTTGATCTCTCTCAAATTTCAGAAGAAAGAAAACAAAAAAGGAAAGTGAGGGAGACTGGAGACACAATTGACACGCCTGAGAGAGACAAGACAAAAAAAAAAAAGTACATGATGGTCTTGGTTCGGCTGAAAACTTTGAAACTATAGGGAGTGGTGTCAAGTTTCTGACTTGTACAAATTTTAACACATAATTGTAAATTTATAATTATACTAGGGAGTGTAGCACGTGCTTCGCACATGCACATCGGACAATATGGATTAAATTTATGGTATATCTCTCATCATGTATATATACCACTAAATGAACATGGTGCCTGAATGTGGGTCTTTTAACCCGAGAGTATTATCAAATATGAAGAGTACGAGTTAGTGTAGCGGAAGAGTTGGTTGCTTCCAAATTTACACTAAGGCTGAAAATCAAATATTAAATGTCGTCGTTGAATTCATTGGACGAGAATAAAAGCAAGGCAAAATATTGTTGTACACTTACCGAGGCAATGGCATATACTTTTTTGTGGTTACAGAAATTACATGTAAAAGATTGCTTGTATATTGCGGAGTGGTTTTTCGGCATTTGCCGCAAGAGGGTCAGCTACTCAACAATTCCTACAAGTAACGAGTTTTGTTAGATAGTGAATTAGACAAACAAGAACACGAGAAAGTTAACGGAGTAGTAATTGCCCGTGCCATGCCCAATGAAAAGAGTAATATAATCTCCTCAAAAGATGTGTCTATCTCTCCTGGGATGTCACTGGACCCCACAGTGACACAGGAAACAGATAGACACATCTTTTGGAGAGGTTGTATGAAAGTTGTAAGAAGGTTGTGTCCCAAGTATTACCCCAATAAAAATGAAGTAAACAAACCTAGACGTGGCATGAAACCGTAAATAACAAATCAGAATTGGTGGATGATATTTGCTAAAAGGGGTCTGTTATAGTACGGTAAGGAAGCATTTATCATGTGCCTTCAAAATATATTACTAACAAAACAATTGAAGCAAAACACTTTGTAATTAATTACCTGAGAAAGAAGTTTTTCATAGAAAGTTGCAGGGTCTCTAATGACTATACCTGCAGTATCCAAAAAAAAATTGTTAGGCTTTTAATTTTTCTTAATAAAAACACTAAAAATTACAAAATTGTTAGGAGTAGAACAAATGAATAAAGCTAAAATAAATAAGTAATAGACAAAATGTATTATTCTAAATTTTTTACAGGTCAGTTACCCAGTTCTTTTTAGTTTTTATTTTTTATTTTGCTAAAAATTGTCTGTTATAGTTTTTTTTTTAAATTTTATTTTTTATTTTTTTTCATGCTAGGTCTGTTACAGTTCAATCACCAAATATTTCACTGGAGTGACCTACATCTCACTTGTGAGATGCATGATAAATGTCAACCAAAAGTACGAAGAGAAAAAGGAGTGTATTTTGAAAAAAATAAAAAATAAAAGAAAGGCTAGTGCCTTCAGGGAAGATTGAGAGTTCGCCTTTTTCTTTTGAAATTCAAATATTGGGAAAGTGAGAAGTGGCTTATAGCCCAATGGTGGGGGGCCAGCTCTTACGCCCCACTAAACTTTAAGATTTCTCTCAACAGAGAGAGAGAGAGACTTGACCATCTCCAAATGAGATGTCAAACCATGGCAGCAACTCATTTTGCTATATCATGCCAACAAAACAAGTGCTCTAATGGAGGCATCAAACACCAACAGCAAAATTGATGCACCTCTCAAGTGTCATCCAAGGCAAGTTGTGTGATAGTTGCTTCAAAGTAATATTTTCATAGTAGAAACAAAAAAACAAAAAAAAAAACATCTCAGACAATCAAACCCCAAATCCAATTCCACACTCCACAAATTAATTTCACAAAAATCCCAATCAAAGAAAGGTAAAGATTATACAAAGAAAACCCACCACCACAACCAAGTCAGCCGCCACTCAAACCACCAACCCTTGCCGTCGTTGCCAACCAAAACCCCCACCACCAGCCGAACCCACCACTCCAACCCCACCATCTAACCGACCCTCGATGCCATGATGCCACCACCGAACCCACACCAACAGCAGCTCGACATTTGTTTATTTTGAGAGAGAAACAGAGGATAGAAGGGATTTTTGAGAGAGAGAGAGAGAGAGAGAGTTGTTGAGAGGAATGTTCTGGGTGTGCTTTTAAGAGAGAGAGATTCAATCTGTATAATGAATCAGGTGGGGTAGTTGGGTGGTTTTTAAACATTAATTTAATGCAGTAGAAAGAGAATCAAATATGGTCCTTGGATATTTCCTAACCCAAATCGTGACCGTTCATTTTATGGCCAGTCCAACACGCTAGCTTTGCATGTTTACTTCTCCGTCTCCAAGCACCTTGTCCAAAGTTAAAACCATTCTTTTTTCTTTTTCTTTTTTTTGATAAAGCAAAGTTAAACCATTCTAAGGAGCTGGTTGGTTAAGTGTCCTTTAAATGCATGCTAAATCTACTTTTTCAGGCTCTCCCTTTGTGAAAGTTCATCATGTGAGTGACTCCTTCGACTAGTGCTGCACATGTTGCTGATATTTCCGAGAGAGAATGCCACTAGTTGTGGGACCCAACATTTTCCGTTTTGTGAAAAAGGAGACCAGAGGATTGCTCAGGAAAAAAGGCCAAAAAGAAAGAAAGAAAGAAATGAAGACCAATAGATGATGAGCAAACATAGGACTAGATACACACACAATATATGTATTAATCAAAATGAATAACTAAATCAGCAAATGAATCAATTAATCAAAATGAAACCACCACCTAAAATGTAAATCATCTCGATCACTCTCTATCTACAAATACATGTACACACACACACACAAACACATGCACGCTACATCTTTGTGTGATGAATAAGTACCTGTGGGTTTTGATTATGGAGAAAATGGGGTTTCAATCAACCAAGTCGCAGATGACAGTGCATGAGGCAAATTAGTGACAGCAACTTCGGTGTTCGGTGGTGCGGTAAGGCAACGAGTGTGCGGCAGCGGTGCATCTTTTCGTCAGGCTTGAGAATGTGGCCAGAGAGAGAGTAGAGATCAGGTTATGATGGTGGACTGGTGGTGAGTTAGAGAGGGTTAAGGTTAGGAAAGGGAAGTGTTAGAGGGAGAGAGAGTGGGGGTTACCCAAATATGAAGAGAGAGAAAGTGTCTTGGGAGAAAATGAGATGAAAAGAGTCATGTCTTAGTAGGGGTGAAATTCGGTCGGTTTCGGTCGGGTTCGGTCGGTTTTGGTCGGTTTTAGTCAGTTCGGTTCGGTTTGTAGCTTGCAGGGTTTTTGGGAAAACCGACCGAATCGCTCGGTTCGGTCGGTCGGTTCGGTTGGCCGGTTTAAACTTTCACCCCTATGTCTTAGGATAGAGAGAGAGAGAAGTGAAAGTGGGTACCGAGAATATGAAGAGAGAGAGTTTCATGACTACTCTTGGGAGAAATTAGAGGTGTCAAACGGGCCGCCCGCCCCGCCCTGCTCTGGCACCTTGACGAGTTGGGTGAATTTTGACGGATCACGGGATGGGTCGGCAAAATAAACGGGTCGGGGCGAATTGACTCGGTAAGGGATATAGGGTGACTCGCCCCAACCTACTAATTCGGGGGTCAACGGGGCGGGGCGGCTAACTCGCGGGTTGGTTGGCGAATTAGCCCACGAATTAGCCCGCGGGTTGCTTGTAAAATTTTATTTTTATTTTTAATAAAAAAATTTATAAAAAAAAGTTTAATAAAATGCTTTATTTAAAAGTTATTTGTTGAAAAAAGTACTTGAAAACTATTTTTAAAAAATATATATTTATTTTCTATTTTAAAGTTTAATAAAATTAATTATTAATAAATAGATTATTTGAAAACAATTAAGTAAAAATATTTTATTCGCGGGTTGGTGAGGCAGGGTGGGGTGGGTCCGCGAGACGAGGCGGGGTGCGAGGCGAGGCGAGTTGGTGACGAGTCAGTGGGTTAGACGAGCTGGGTCACGGGGCGAGTTGTGGGTTGTAAAAATGGAGGTCGACCCGGACCCATACCCAATGAATTGAGTCACGGGCTGGATTCGTCCACGGGACAGGACGAGTTGCGACTCGCCAAATGGCGAATTGGGGCGGGGCGGGACTAGCCAATTCACCCCGTTTGACACCCTTAGGAGAAATGAGATGAAGAGAGAGAAGTGAGAGTGGGTGAGAATATTAAAAGAGATGCGCAGCAGAGAGTAAAATGAGTATAGTAAATCTGTAACAGTGTAATATATCTGCTATATACATCAACTAAGTCGGTTCTGTTCGGTAGGTGTCGGTCCAAAATAACTATCAACCGTCACCGAACCAAAAACAGATTTTTTTTGCAGAAAATTAAACCGAAATTGACCGACCCTTACTAAACCGACCAAAACTGCACGATTTGGTGTGATTCGGTCAGTTTGATCAATTTTTTTATTTTTTACCCCAAAGAATAGCTTTATCAAAATTGATTGTATAAGTGTTTAATTACATATATGCAAAAGTTAATTATTTTGATTGTCTAAAAGACAATTATATCCTTATACTGTAATACTATTAGTATAATAGTATTGAATACTGTCATGCCCGTTCCAGAATTTTATAGTTTAATCATGCATGATATGAAATTTTATGAATTATCATTGATATATGATAATTGAGGATAAGTGGTTGACTGTGGTCAACGGTAAGGTGTCAGTGAGGACACGAGAATATGGAAGTTCATATTGCATAATCATGAGTAAATGACATTTATGTGATTTAAATGTTATTTGACTTTATCTGGTATTTGTTGAATAGTAATTATACCTGCGTAGTATAATTCTGGTAATTTGGATATGATAGTATCATTTTGAGAACTGTGGCGAGAACGTGAGAGATACGTTAATTAAAAAGGTAGGTTGTGTAGAGATTCCACAGAATATAGTTTTCGGACGTATTTTGGATCCAAACGAAACTTAGTCGGAAACTTTTGAAATTTATAGTTTTCACTCGTAAAGGCATAAAATGGACGTGTGCGAAGTTTCGAGAGGTAATTAGAAGTTTGAGAAACTTGTGGGGAGGTAAATGTAAACTCCAAAGAGTTTTTCTATATATAGTGAGGATGAGATTCATTCTCATCCAAACTTGCCAAAAATATCTAGAGAGAGGAGAGAGAAAGGAGATTTGGTTGCTCCGGACTTTGCGACGCCGTTTGACAACCTTCCGTCTGTCAGATTTTCTCCAGATTTCAGATTTGAACTCGTGGAGGTAAGACCTACGTTTTGATACCACTTAGGTCATGTTTGGCCAAGTTTTGTTAAAATCTTAATTTTGGACTTTTGGGAAAAATCAGGTAAAACTTATAGGAATTGTACCAAATTCGAAATCCAGCGATTATTTAGCCTCCTAGTCAATCCTTCAAAGTTTGAAGAGATTCGCACGAGGTATGAATTCTAGATCTATGAAATATATGGATTTTCATGTTTTGGACATCACTTTTGATATTCTTGGATCCGGGCGAAATTCATGTGTTAGTTAGGCCCGTTAATTATGCACGTGAAATTATGATAAAAGCACGTATAACTGTTTATGTGAGCATGTTATGTGTCTACTTGGGTCAAAGGGGAGTTTGGTGCAAATTCATGCCGGAGTAAGCTTCTCGATGTTTGAGAATTTTAGTAGCGACAGCTACTGTGCATGGTTGTAGGCTTGGACTTGCCATGGCACTTGTGGGATGTAATGGTTGTAGGCTTGGACTTGCCATTGACATCGCGGTTTAAGGCTTGGACTTGCCGCTACCGGATGAATGCGTACCACTCACCCTAGAGACTATTTTTATGTGTTTTAAGATGCTTAAACCATGAACTGTCATATAAGCATACATTTAGAATTGTACGCTCAGCATATAGCTGAGCAGTGGAGATGTACTCCATTGCAGGTAAGAAGAAAGACAAGAAGAAGTGTGTGGAGTGAAGCCGATGAACGCCGGGGGATCATCTTTGTAAATGTTTTTGTGTTTTAAATCCTAAAACTTGAGTAGGGATTTGGGTATTGTAATAATCTGTTGTAATGGAATTCATAGATCAGTTTTGCAGTATTGTAATCTTGTAATTGAACGTCTGTAATTATGTTTTGAATGCGTTAAAATCAGTTGTGGTTGTGATTGTTATTGGTATGGAGTAGTAGGACTTGTTAATTTCCAACTCAGGGCTGCTAGCCGAGGAGCAGTCGATTGAACCCCCTGATCAGTCGACTGGACCTCGTGTATTTGAGAAACTGTAAGGAAATATTAGAGAAGCAGTCGACTGGACCCCTTGGGAAGTCGACTGAACACTGTTTAGTGGAGCCACTGCCTCCTTCGATTGAAAAGCAGTCGACTGGTTTTAGAAAGCAGTCGACCGGGCAGTCGACTGGACCTCTGTTGAGTTTTAGGGTTTTTGGTTCTACTTGGCACAGTCGACGGAGCAGTCGACTGGACCCTAGTGCAGTCGACTGAGCCTCTGTATTTCAAAACTATTTTCTTTGAATGTGTTTTCAATGACCAAAACTTTTTATAGCTCTGATTTCAACGGATCTTACAACACAGAGGGGAATGTTTCCTAAGTTTTATTATACCAGGGTTGTTTTATAGTAGTTCTTTCCGCTGCGTATTATTAGATGATGTTGGGTGAGCCTTGGTGGCGTGCCACGTGTCCTATTTCCACGCGTAGTGGGATGGGTCGTGACATTTATTGGTATCAGAGCTAGAGGTAACAAAACTTTGGGAACGTTCGACGACGAGTGGAGTGTTGAGTGATTTGCCACATGTTTTCAATTGCATTCATGCATCTTAGAGATGTTTGATGCATATGGATGTTGTTTTACATACATACTATTGTTGTTGTTGTACATGCATAGTGTTTATGCATTGAGAACTACATGATTGAAATCATGAGTGATGAAGAGCGAGAGTTATCACCCCATACCCGACGAATGAATGAGATGGCTGAAATGATGGGGAACATGGGAGAAATGATACGAAATATAGCGGACAGATTACCTCCAACGCCTCCATTGGAGCCAGAACCGATAGTTGTAGTACATGCGCCTGAAAATAGGGGTATGAGGTCAATATCAGAACAGTTTGTCCGGAAGAAACCGATGGAATTTCATGGGACACCCGACCCAACGCTCGCAGAACATTGGATCATGGATATGGAGAGAATTTTTTGATCGATTCCGATGACCAATAAGGAAAAGATTGAGAATGCCAGTGATGTGCTGAAGGGTGAAGCCCAGAACTGGTGGGTAAATGTACTAGATCAAGGGGCACCGATTACTTGGGAAGGGTTCAAGGCGGAATTCAATCGCCGGTTCTTTCCGCGAGCCGCCTACAATGCAAAGAAGAGAGAATTTGATAACTTGAAGCAGGGAGATATGACTGTAACCGAATATACTTCCAAGTATAATGCGTTGTTGAGGTTTGGTAAAGGTTCAGTGCCAGGAGAGGAAGAAAGGGCAAGGAAATTTGAAGAAGGCTTAAGAGAAAATATCCGTTTGAGGGTAGAGACTTACGAGCATTCGACCGTGGCAGCAGTACAACAAACGGCACTAGTGGCCGAGAGTGGGATGGAAAGGTCGAGGCAGAATCAGCACAGAAAATGAAACAATGAGAGTGGGGATAGGAACCAAGGCGGATCTTTTAAGAGGCCGTTTCAAAGAGGCTCTGGTTCTAGTTTCAGTGAATTCAGGAGAACGCCAAGTAGCATACCGTTGTGTTCACTTTGCAGCAGACCACACTCAGGTCGATGTTTCATGACCAAACCCCAGAACAGGAACCAAGGCGGGAGTAGTACAAATTCAACACCCGACATGAGAGGCAAGTGTTATGATTGTGGAGTATTTGGGCACCAAGCCAAGGATTGCCCGAGGAGGTATTCTCAACAAGGAGCTAGTTCTATGGCTTCTAGCGGTTCGAAGCCTAAACAGTCTAATGACGGAGGACAAAGGACAGAGCAACGTCAGGGAAGATCATTCCAGATGAACCCTGGAGACGTGGCTGCTACTGATACAGTGGTCTCAGGTATGGTGCTTGTATGTTCGCACTTAGCACGCATACTTGTTGATTCGGGATCCACGCATTCGTTTGTATCACATGCTTTTGTTGAAAATTTGAATGTTAAATCGGCACCGTTAGGATATGATTTGTCTATTGCTGTGCCACTTAGTAAAGCGATAATGACATCTACTGTATATAAGAACTGTGAGATCAAATTAGGTGAGAAGTTGATGACCGTAGACCTTATACCAATTGTGGTGAACCATTTCGATGTGATTCTAGGGATGGATTGGTTAGCTCTTAACCAAGCCACAATAGATTGTGAACGGAAAGAAGTTAATTTTCGATCACCAGTACATGGGAACTTTTGTTTTCAAGGAAGTGGGGTTATACCGCCGTCGTATTTGATTTCAGCTATCCGAGCGGGAAAGTTATTGAAAAAGGGATGTCATGGATTTCTATGTTCAGTGACTGATGTTTCGACGACTGAATTAGAAGTAGAAGACATTCCGATAGTGCGAGAATATTCAGATGTATTTCCTGATGAGCTACCAGATGTCCTTATTGAGAGAGAGGTCGAGTTCACTATTGAGATTATCCCAGACTCAAGGCCGGTATCCAAAGCACCGTATAGAATGGCACCAGTAGAATTGAAGGAACTGAAGGTTCAACTACAAGAGTTACTCGATAAAGGTTTCATTCGACCAAGTGTATCACCGTGGGGAGCTCCAGTGTTGTTTGTAAAGAAGAAAGATGGTTCAATGCGTATGTGTGTTGATTATCGAGAACTGAACAAGTTGACTATCAAGAACAAGTATCCACTACCGAGAATCGATGACCTATTTGATCAACTTCGTGGGGCACAAGTATTTTCAAAGATAGATTTGAGATCGGGCTACCATCAGTTGAAAGTAAAGGCCGAGGATGTAGATAAGACAGCTTTTAGAACGCGTTATGGACACTATGAGTTCTTAGTTATGCTATTTGGGGTTACCAATGCACCAGCTGCGTTCATGGATCTTATGAACCGCGTCTTTAAGGACTATTTGGATGATTTTGTGATAGTGTTCATCGACGATATCCTTGTTTATTCACTGAGTGAGATAGAACACGAGAACCACTTGAGATTGATACTTCAGAGATTACGAGAGAAACAATTGTTTGGAAAATTCAAGAAATGTGAATTTTGGTTACCTAGCATTACTTTTCTTGGTCACGTGATTGACAAGAAGGGAGTATCAGTTGATCCTCACAAAGTAGAAGCTGTATCAAATTGGACGAGGCCGACTTCTGTATCCGAAATTCGAAGTTTCTTGGGATTAGCGGGATATTACCGCCGTTTTATTGAGCATTTCTCGAAGATTTCATTGCCTATGACAAAGTTAATGAGGAAGGGAGTTACATTTGAATGGAGTCAGGAATGCGAGAACAGTTTTCAAGAATTGAAGTCACGACTAACGAGAGCACCTATTCTGACAATACCATCCGGAACCGAGGGATTTGTGATCTATAGTGATGCTTCACACAAAGGGTTGGGATGCGTGTTGATGCAAGGGGGTAAAGTGATCGCTTATGCTTCTAGACAGTTGAAGACACATGAGATTAATTATCCAACTCATGATCTGGAATTAGCTGCAGTAATTCATGCTTTGAAGATTTGGAGACACTACTTATACGGGAAAAAGTGTGAGATATTCACGGACCACAAGAGTTTGAAATATATTTTTACCCATAGGGACTTGAACATGAGACAGCGAAGATGGTTGGAGTTGATGAAGGATTACGATCTTTCGATTGAGTACCATCCGGGGAAGGCGAATGTAGTAGCCGACGCATTAAGCCGGAAGACGCCAAGGAATTTAGCTGATGAGCTAACACAACAAAAAGAATTGGTAAAAGAAATGGAACGTTTGGACTTGGATGTGATACCAAAGGTTAGTGGTGGCTTAATGATGGCAATCATGGCACACCCAGATATTATTGATGAGATCAAGAAGGAACAATTTAACGATGTTTATTTGTGTAAAATGAGAGATGAGATATCTTTGGGAAAGCGACCTGGTTTTGTATTAGACCAAGGAACGTTGAAACTGGGAAATCGATTATGTGTACCAAATGTGAAAGACCTGAAAGAACGACTTTTGGAAGAAGCTCATAGTACTAGATATTCAGTGCACCCAGGAGGTAATAAGATGTACAGAAACCTGAGGGAAAACTTCTGGTGGAAGGGTATGAAGCGTGAAATTGCTAAGTTTGTATCCGAATGTTCGGCATGTCAGCAAGTGAAAGCAGAGAGACAAGTACCTGCGGGGTTACTACAACCTTTGCCAGTGTCGGAATGGAAATGGGACGAGATTACGATGGACTTTGTTTCAGGATTTCCACGATCATGTAACAAGAATGATGAGATTTGGGTTATAGTTGACCGGTTAACAAAGTCAGCTCATTTTCTACCGATCAAGACGACTAAACCGTCCAAGTTAGCGGAATTGTATGTGAAAGAGATTGTAAGACTACATGGAATCCCAGCTGTGATTATATCCGATCGTGATAGTAGTTTTACGTCAAGGTTTTGGGGAAGTTTGCAAGAAGCTATGGGTACGAAATTAAGTTTCAGTACTGCATTTCATCCTCAGACCGATGGACAGTCAGAGCGTATGATTCAGACCTTGGAAGATATGTTGAGATTGTGTGTATTAGATTTTGGGGACAATTGGGAGCACCACTTGCCGTTGATTGAATTTGCTTATAATAACGGATTTCAGTCAAGTATTGGTATGGCACCATATGAAGCTTTATATGGCCGTAAGTGTCGATCACCGGTTTGTTGGACCGAGGTTGGGGAAAGGAAGCTATTAGGACCTGAGTTAATACAGGTGACTACTGAGAAGGTGAAGTTGATTCAAGAGCGACTTAAGGTAGCTCAGAGCCGATATAAGAGTTATGCGGACTCTAAGCGACGACCGATGACATTTGAAGTAGGAGATTTCGTATACTTGCGGGTATCGCCTTCAAAAGGCATTGTACGATTTGGAAAGAGGGGAAAGCTCAATCCGAGATTCATAGGACCTTTTGAAATCCTAGAGAGGGTTGGTCCAGTAGCTTATCGTTTGGCCTTGTCATCAGAGTTGGAACATGTGCACAATGTGTTTCACGTGTCTATGTTGAGACGTTGTATGACTGACACGAGTAAGATCATTGTACCTGAACCGTTGCAGATTCAGGGAGACTTGACTTATGTGGAACAACCAGTGGAGATTCTAGACCGCAAAGAACAAGTTTTGAGAACCAAGACTATTCCAATGGTGAAAGTACTATGGCGTAGTCATACAGTGGAAGAGGCTACATGGGAAAGTGAGGAAGACATGCGGAATGAGTATCCGTACTTGTTCGACGCTTGAGGTAAAGTTTGGGGACAAACTTCCTTTTTGGAGGGGAGAGTTGTCATGCCCGTTCCAGAATTTTATAATTTAATCATGCATGATATGAAATTTTATGAATTATCATTGATATATGATAATTGAGGATAAGTGGTTGACTGTGGTCAACGGTAAGGTGTCAGTGAGGACACGAGAATATGGAAGTTCATATTGCATAATCATGAGTAAATGACATTTATGTGATTTAAATGTTATTTGACTTTATCTGGTATTTGTTGAATAGTAATTATACCTGCGTAGTATAATTCTGGTAATTTGGATATGATAGTATCATTTTGAGAACTGTGGCGAGAACGTGAGAGATACGTTAATTAAAAAGGTAGGTTGTGTAGAGATTCCACAGAATATAGTTTTCGGACGTATTTTGGATCCAAACGAAACTTAGTCGGAAACTTTTGAAATTTATAGTTTTCACTCATAAAGGCATAAAATGGACGTGTGCGAAGTTTCGAGAGGTAATTAGAAGTTTGAGAAACTTGTGGGGAGGTAAATGTAAACTCCAAAGAGTTTTTCTATATATAGTGAGGATGAGATTCATTCTCATCCAAACTTGCCAAAAATATCTAGAGAGATGAGAGAGAAAGGAGATTTGGTTGCTCCGGACTTTGCGACGCCGTTTGACAACCTTCCGTCTGTCAGATTTTCTCCAGATTTCAGATTTGAACTCGTGGAGGTAAGACCTACGTTTTGATACCACTTAGGTCATGTTTGGCCAAGTTTTGTTAAAATCTTAATTTTGGACTTTTGGGAAAAATCAGGTAAAACTTATAGGAATTGTACCAAATTCGAAATCCAGCGATTATTTAGCCTCCTAGTCAATCCTTCAAAGTTTGAAGAGATTCGCACGAGGTATGAATTCTAGATCTATGAAATATATGGATTTTCATGTTTTGGACATCACTTTTGATATTCTTGGATCCGGGCGAAATTCATGTGTTAGTTAGGCCCGTTAATTATGCACGTGAAATTATGATAAAAGCACGTATAACTGTTTATGAGAGCATGTTATGTGTCTACTTGGGTCAAAGGGGAGTTTGGTGCAAATTCATGCCGGAGTAAGCTTCTCGATGTTTGAGAATTTTAGTAGCGACGACTACTGTGCATGGTTGTTGGCTTGGACTTGCCATGGCACTTGTGGGATGTAATGGTTGTAGGCTTGGACTTGCCATTGACATCGCGGTTTAAGGCTTGGACTTGCCGCTACCGGATGAATGCGTACCACTCACCCTAGAGACTATTTTTATGTGTTTTAAGATGCTTAAACCATGAACTGTCATATAAGCATACATTTAGAATTGTACGCTCAGCATATAGCTGAGCAGTGGAGATGTACTCCATTGTAGGTAAGAAGAAAGACAAGAAGAAGTGTGTGGAGTGAGGCCGATGAACGCCGGGGGATCATCTTTGTAAATGTTTTTGTGTTTTAAATCCTAAAACTTGAGTAGGGATTTGGGTATTGTAATAATCTGTTGTAATGGAATTCATAGATCAGTTTCGCAGTATTGTAATCTTGTAATTGAACGTCTGTAATTATGTTTTGAATGCGTTAAAATCAGTTGTGGTTGTGATTGTTATTGGTATGGAGTAGTAGGACTTGTTAATTTCCAACTCAGGGCTGCTAGCCGAGGAGCAGTCGACTGAACCCCCTGATCAGTCGACTGGACCTCGTGTATTTGAGAAACTGTAAGGAAATATTAGAGAAGCAGTCGACTGGACCCCTTGGAAAGTCGACTGAACACTGTTTAGTGGAGCCACTGCCTCCTTCGATTGAAAAGCAGTCGACTGGTTTTAGAAAGCAGTCGACCGGGCAGTCGACTGGACCTCTGTTGAGTTTTAGGGTTTTTGGTTCTACTTGGCACAGTCGACGGAGCAGTCGACTGGACCCTAGTGCAGTCGACTGGGCAGTCGACTGAGCCTCTGTATTTCAAAACTATTTTCTTTGAATGTGTTTTTAATGACCAAAACTTTTTATAGCTCTGATTTCAACGGATCTTACAACACAGAGGGGAATGTTTCCTAAGTTTTATTATACCAGGGTTGTTTTATAGTAGTTCTTTCCGCTGCGTATTATTAGATGATGTTGGGTGAGCCTTGGTGGCGTGCCACGTGTCCTATTTCCACGCGTAGTGGGATGGGTCGTGACAAATACAGAGTTAGTTTATTTTGTTAACACAATAGGAAATTGTCTGTGACTAAAGCCACTTACGAATTCAAACCATGCATAAGTTCGATCAAGAACGAGTTTTTCGTATCTCGGCACTCAATACAATTTCCTGTGTATTTTTTATTATTATTAAAGCATTAAATGTCAAATACCACAATCTTTGCATGAAACATAAAAATATTACACTCCTAACAGATAAAACCGAATTCACAGAACAAAAAAACATAAGCAAAATTAGACCCTACCCCTGCAAGGTATAACCGGGAAAAGAAGAAAAAAAAAATCAATCTCATTTGCTACAAAATGGCACTACAAAAAAATAGTCTTCGGTCATTAGACCATGTTAATATGCAGTTTATTAGACTGTCATAACATAAACCAAAAAAGAGAATGACAAACACAAGAAAACCAATCAGTCCATGTTACATGCTAGAACCTTGAATTGCAAATGAAAGATTACCCTATGCAAATCATGTGGGCTCCTCAATAGAGAGATCTTGAAAGATTACAACATCTGCCACAATCTGGAAAAAAAAAAATGAAACCACAATTGTGAATAGTTATAACTCAATAAGGACTTAAATTTAGCATTAACCCAACAAAACTCCATATATGCACCTTATAAGTGCTCCATAAAATCTAAAGGGATATAGGAGCATTTTGCAATAACTATCACTGAAGTCTGAAGTTCTAAAAGTTCTAAAACCTAACCTTTTTTTTTCCCTGCTCTTGATAAGAACCAAGATTTAACCATATGCATAGCATCGTTGGCTTGATCACCTTTATAACCTTTATAGAAAGGTTTCACATTTTTTAGCAGCAACACTCAGTTCAAATGAATTGTAGGGAAAATGAATAGTATTACACATACACACTTTTTGACACACTTTTCGACACCCAACTGTGCTATGTAAGTGGTGCACAGAAAAGTGTGAAAAATTCAAACATAAAAAACATGCATTTAAAGCATAGTGTGTCAAAAAGTATGTGTACCAATATTTCCCTTAAAAAATACCTAACCAAATTAAAAATGATTAAAAAAATTTCATGGCCACAATAGAACATGATAAAAATTATGGTCAATTTGTATATCATGCTTTTTTTTTGGGAAAGCAGACATAAGACATAAGAAGTTGCAAAGCAGACATACGAAGTTGCAAAATAACATCCACGCGAGTCGGCACTGGACGATTGGAGCGGCAGTGGACCCTATGTTTTCTCTCGCAGCGGGCATCCAGCTAATCACAACTCAATGCATTGCTCTATAAATGACCAAATCAACCTATAATTCCAATTGATAAAAATTCAAACTCACCACAACCGTTTTCTTGTCCATTTAAGGTTAGTTTTGCTAAAACTAATGAACTTAACTATTAGGGTATGCTCTGGAAGAAGAGAGGGGAAAAAAAAAAAGGAGGGTATTCCTAGAAGCAAATGGAGATGATGGAGAAAATAAAAGAACTGTTGGCTTCCACTGGACCTTTGTTTCCCTATAATTACTAATTAACTAGTCACCTAGTGTTGGCTTCCTATGGATCTTTAGGAGTTGGAGCAACTGTTGGCTTCCACTGGACCTTTGTTTCCCAATAATTACTAACTAGTCACCTAGTATTACAATCTGACATATATTTTGAATGTAACAAAACAATAACAGGGGATATAAAATAGACCTCAAGTTGAATGACAATGTATTCCTCGAATAAAAAAAAAGTTGAATGGCAGTGTATTCCTCAAATTGATTGGATGGAAAAAAAAAATTCTAAATATAGTCACGGCATTTAGCAAATATCTCGGTTAAATGTAATAAACAAATCATGGCTTTTCAATCTTTTGAAAGACATTAAGGCCATGTTTTCGTAGGTAGATAAGTGGTGGGATTGGATAACTTTTATCTAATATAGTGTTTGGACTAGTGCACACTGGATAGGATTATTTTATTCAAAATACAAAAAGTTATTTTGCATTTTTCAAACCTGTATTTTAGCAATGCTACAGTGTCAAAAACCTATAATTTGACAATTGTGCTATAGTGTAAAAGTCATCCAAAATGTCATTTTTTTGCACGAAAGCTATTAATTTAGTACATTAGGCAGTGTGTTTTGTACACTAGCATTGAAAATGGGTAAAAATGGTTGTTGGGCGTAATTACCAACAAAAATCTGATGTGGCAAAGATTTGGCAATGCCAAATCTTCTCTCATATTTGAGAAAATATTTGACAATGCTATAATTTGAGAGGCCGAATAACTATGCATTGGAGCATGCAATTTTAGAGGATCTGCCATATTTTGACTTTTGCAGGCCAAATGAGAGTCATGTTGGAGCTGCTCTAAAATGAGCTGTTTCACTTAAAGCGTTCGATTTTTACATTAATTTCAGTTGAGGATAATTGAAGCAAATATGAGTATTTAATGAACGATGAGGTCAAATCGATCTGTTACATTCAATTATAACAAAATCATACATATCAAATAAAATAGAATCTACAATTGTATTTAATCACCTTCTATAACTGAAATAGGAAGTTGCGTCATTTAAGAGATTCAAATTTCTTCCCTTATATATCACACTAAGGGTAAATCAGTCCAAAAAATCTCATATTGGACTTTTGATCGAAAAAGATTTGGAGGGGTTCTTTTACCACTAATTACTCATGCTCAGCCAATCATAAAGGATACATGCAAGGATTCATATATGATATGGATGATCGATCTATAGCGGTCTGATCAAAGTCATGTGTTTGTTGAAGTGTGTTATAAATAGTGAGTGCATGACAACTAAGTCTTGTATCTCTTGGAATATATTGAGTATAAACAAATCGTATGACGTATAGTTGCTATCAATGTGAATGAGATCAGCTTCTGTCTTTCTGACTTTGTTCATTGAATTCTTGCTTTTCATAATTTGTTCAGTCTTTTACCGCGGTGATAAAGACCAACAGATATAATCTAAGGTTCATAGGCCTTCTCGTTTACCAAGCGGAGTTGATTATATACTCTAAAGATGCAACACTTGGATGGTGAAGGAGAGAGGCCACCAATCTTTTCCGAGATACGTACTAACAGACACATCATCGACCCAATCGGGCTGCATGTTTTGGTTAAATCAGTATGGTACCTAGCTTGTTTGAAGTAAATTATATATAGAGAACTTTGTTAAAAAAAAAAAGAGAATCATATTCCCAAAATCGAATAGATTGTCCAATTTCTAATTGAGGCAGTAATATATACAACCCACCAAATAGTTTAATTAATTGAGTTATTTAGTTATTTTCCTATGCCAAAACAAATATTTCACTCTTATATGAACGCTATTCGCAGCAACAAAAAAAACATTTGGAGAAAAGACTTATCATCATAATGAAAAAAAAAAAATAGTTCAAGCAATAAGATCGAGCAGATTGGAGGAAGCAATGACTAAAATTGGAGGAACAATATATGTTATAGCTAGGTAAGGAAACGCAGCAGCAGATTACGAATTGGGGGACTTTTTAACTCTTCCCTTTCTCTTCGTCTCAAGTCATGGAGTAGAATATGTCCTTGGGTCACTATACATGAAACAAATATGGCATTTGCCTGAAAAGAAATATTTTCATGAAAATAGTTATATATGCAACTTATGATGCATGATAAGGAACCTTCAAGTAGAATACATAGTTTGAGAATATATAGGAGATACTGTTGGGGTGCAATTACAAAGCAACTTAAGCAAGAGATCATGCGCTTGCACTTGCACTGGACGAACCAGGAATTTGCATTTGGGGAGGCCGAGTACTAGCTTGGTTCTACCACAAAATAATGCTCACTGGGGGGTTCGGGAGTAGCGCCCCAATGAATATTTTGGATCTTTTTTTTTTGTTTTGTTTTCATTTTCTTGGACATAATTTCTTGAGTTAAATACATTTTCACCCTCAAACTAATACCCTGTTTGGCACTTTGGTCCCTAAACAAAAATTTTTTTTTTTTGGTCACTCAACTAACATTTTGTGGAGGAGGGTATACCCTGTTTGACACTTTGGTCCCTAAACAATTTTTTTTTCCCGCATTTTGGTCCCTCAACTAACATACCAAATTGCGGAAAAAAAAAATTGTTTAGGGACCAAAGTGCCAAACAGAGTATAGTTTGAGGGGTCCTCCACAAAATGTTAGTTGAGGGACCAAAATGCGAAAAAAAAAAAAAAAAAAAACAAAAACAAAATTTATTTAGGGACCAATGTGCCAAATAGGTTATAGTTTGAGGGTGCAAAATGCATTTTACCCTAAATATATATATATATATATATATATTGTTGAAAGTTGAGAGGTTTTGGTGGCTGTAATTTTCATTAGGTATAGTTGATCTTGATCTAGCTTTTGAATTCCATGATTAAATTGATGGTTTGGGGTCGGTTGGGTTACAATTAGTGGTGCAATACGTCTATTTACCTAGACCATTTCATGAAAATTAAAATTTTAGAAGAGTAATATTTAAATTAATTTCATTTGCATATACTATATGTAATTTTCAAAAACTTTATATCCAACCCCCAACCCACCTCCCCTCCCTCCCTCTTATTTCGGTGCCCACCGAATTGTAATTTGGTGCTACCCCAAGTCCCCCCCCCCCCCCCCCCCCCCCAGAGGTAGGATTGAGGCAGAGGGAAGGAATCAAATTTCCAATCCGGCCTTTGGAGGTCCGAAGATTTCCATCCACGAACTCCAAAAGACGTATCGGGAGAGGGAAGAAGCTGAACTAAAAGCCGAGATTAAAAGGGGCCGATTAAATACTGACAGCCTTATAGTCGATCTACGTCACAAGCTACACCTGATTAAACAAGGCCTTTGCCCGAGGTACAAGGTCGACGTTAAGAAAGAATCAACCGGCTCAAGCAAGAGAACAAGAATGAGTGAGCATTGCGAACAAAGCCCGAGAAGGTTTGTGCATGATAGGCTCACACTGCCCAAGCAAAGCCAATTCAAGCCCGAATGGAAACCTAGACTATTGTCAGCATTGCAGATCGGCCTTCGAGATTCAGGCCTATTGGGGAAAAAGTGCCCTCAACAACTATCAAAGCCGGATGTTCTACCAAAGGCGGCAACTTCGGGCATACGTTCAAGGATGGTGCTCCCACCAAGAGCAAAACAGGGAAGATGGCATCGAATGGACCATCCCAAGTTCCCAGTAGTGCCCAAGTATAACAAATCCCAAAAGAGGAGGTATCAACGGGCAAGGTAAGCAGAAAGAGGAAGGTTGTACTGGGAAGATCGGGCTTACAATCCTCCAAGGCTTCTCCCGCCTTATATGCCCGATCCTCCAGAGCAGCCAACCGATAAAGAGCTCGTGTGTGACAAGAACGAGGGCAAAGCAACAATGCATGCTATTAAACACCTGGAAGAGAAGTTTAGGCAAAAAAAAAAAAGCTGTAGATGGATTTGGGTCCGAGTCAGACTCATCGAACGAAAAGATCGATGACTTCTCAGATTTAGATGATTCGTCGATCTAATTTGGGACTATTCCAAAAGACTTTTCCTTAAATATGATGTTCACCCTATCCATGTCCTTTATGGCTAAGCTAGAACAACCAATGGCCATGAAGGGAGATGTAGTGGAAGGCCAGATAGAAGAGTCGGCCACTATAGAAGATATGTTTTGGAGTGGGGGTGAGACAGTTCAATTGGAGGTAGTTGAGACCACGAGCAAAAACGTGGACGTCGTTGACCAGTAGACCGATCGGCCCAAGATTACAATATTGAGGCCGAAGAGTCAACAGACAGTAGAGGGGCCAAAAGCAGGGCCCGTCAAAGTTGTATTTGAAAAACCAACGTTCCAGATGTCTCAACACTTAAAGCCCTTGTACATAAAGGGGCATATTGAAGGGGTCCCAATAAACAGGATTCTCGTGGATGGAGGATCCACTATCGACATCATGCCCCAGATCATGTAGAGAATTCTCCAAAAGTCCTAGTCGGAACTGATTCCGACTGAGATGAATGTCCAGAGTTTCACTGGGACACCCTAAAAAACTAAAGGTATCTTACATTTGGAATTAACTATTGGAAGCAAAACTGTTATGATAGCCTTCTTCATAGTGGAGACCTCGACCGCGTATAACGCGCTGTTAGGCCGAGATTGGATCCACCCCAATTATTGTATCCCTTCTACCTTGCATCAGTTGCTGATTTTCTAGAGAGGCGATGAGGTTGAAGTGATAGGGGCCGATACCAAGCCGTTCATGGCACGTGTGCAAACCGCTGACGCAGTTTTGTACAATGATGACATCGGACCCATCAAGTTGCTGGGGTGCGGCAAGCTTAGGAGGCCGAATACAGCGACCTTCGTCAAAGGAGCCCCACGAAACTTGAAGTCATATTATCACAATCCCAATCGGACTGAAGAGGTAAAACCGATGGAGATCAACGAACAAGGCATTATCGATGAACCCACAACCGATTGAAGTTCGGAGATAGTTGGCCCTAAGGGCCAGCATGGCCAGGTGGTATGCATACCTGGCTGATAAAAAGTTAGAAATCGGCTTAACCAATGCTGGGGTTAACTTGACCGATTGTATCTACAAAGAAGAGCTACCAAAAGAATATGAGATCCAAATGGACGAATTGAAAACGGCTGTAGCAAAACTGGATGATCTGAAGGGCGAGGTTAAAGACCCTCTGTTGGAAGTTAACGTAGGGGATGAAGGAGAGCACAAGCCGACTTATGTAAGCGAAGTGTTAGAACCACAATTCCAAGCCGAAGTAATTGGCCTTTTGAGAAAGTACAAGGACTGCTTTGCCTCGGACTACGACAAAATGCCAGGGCTATCTAAAGAGCTGATGGAGCACCGATTACCAATCAAATCAGGGTTCAAACCGTTCTAACAGCTACCTAGGCGAATGTCACATGAGGTAACTCTAAAGGTAAAAGAAGAAATAGAGAGGCTCCTAGGGGCTGGTTTTATTCAGGCTTCTTGGTACGTAGAATGGGTTTCTAATGTGGTTCCAGTGGTAAAGAAGAATGGGAAGCTTCGGGTGTGTATTGACTTCAGAAATCTAAACCTGGCCACCCCGAAGGATGAGTACCCAATGCCCATGGCCGATCAATTGATCGAATCGGCCTCCAAACACAAAATTTTGTCTTTTATGGACAGGCATTCGGGATATAATCAAATCTACATCGCCGAAGAGGATGTCCCGAAGACGGCTTTTAAGTGCTCGGGGGTGGTATTAGGTAGGATAAGGGAGTTTGGGATAACTCTTGGGACCTTTTTTCAGATTTTTTAAAAAAATTATTTATTTCCATATTTGCTTTCTTTTTTTTTTTTTTCTTTTTTTTTTTTAAGATTTGCTTTTTAAAAAAAACTTTCAAATACCCTAGATTTGTTATTTATTTGTTTTTATTTTCCCCCCCAAAATTTTGCTTCTTTTTTTTCCCTTCCCCTTGATCTTTTATTTTATTTTATTTGCATATCTTTTTTTTCCTTTCCAAATTTGTTTGTTTTTTTTTAGATTTTCTTTTTTAAAAAAACTTTCAGATCTTTTTTCCCCCTTTTAGGTTTCTTTCTCTCTCTCTCTCTCTCTCTCTCTCTCTCTCTCTCTCTCTCTCTCTCTCTCTCTCTCTTTTGGTGCATTTATATATTGAACTTCAACTGGTGGAGCCTGAGCGTTCATCTGGCCTCGTTCACTTGCAGCTTCAACAAAATTTCCCACCATATTCACTATCTGATCCAAACAAGAATGCGGTGACAACTCTGTTATCAGATCGGCCATGACGTATCGCGTATTCGCCCTGATGAGAAGAATGCATAAAGACTATACATGCCATGTTATTCCATGATATATATATATATATATGCGCACAAATCATCATCACAATCAACAGATGCAAACATATGTGGCATTTCTACAATGATAACAATATTAGCGTCACAATCATACACTCCCCTCGACGTCACTCAACATATAATCTCACTCGTTCCCAAGGTTCTAAACCTATAGCTCTGATACCACTAAATGTTACGCCCCAAATCCACGCATATGAATCTAGGTCATGTGGCATACCACTGAGGCTCTTCCTACTCATTTAAAAGTTGTTGCAGCGAAAAAAGAACTTTAAAGATAAAAATGAGTAATCTCTCCTTTGAAACAACACACCTGAAGTTGTAAAATCCGTATAAATTTGAAAACGTAATTATATTTTGAAATGAATGAATTTTTAGTAAAAGGATCCCCAAAGGTACCCTAAGAACCAATCAAAACATTTAAATAATTTTCGGAAGTGGTAGAAAAAGAAAACATGCAAGAGGGTATTTCGACCAGTTGAGATGCCCCGTTTGACCGGTGAAATGACCCCTCGGCAATAATCCTTTACACCAGAGGGCACTTCAACCGGTCGAGCTGTCCCCTTCGACCGGTCGAATGACCCTCTAGCAGCATTCCATTTGCGCTAGGATATTACCTAAGTCAAGCGACCCTTGCGATCGTTAACTACCTTAATCATTAAACCAAAGCATTAAGTCGATAAGTAAAACATTCAAAACGCGATCTCGAGGGTTCAGATTCATAATAACTTAACCAACCCATTCCATGTTTTTCCAAGTTAATACACAACGTAGTTCTAGTTACTCGAAAGTAATTCCTTACAATGTTTGGAAATGAAATAAAACATATACAAGACTATTATCCACTTCTATTACAAAAACCATGAGATGAAACGTGATGAGTTACCTTCTAAGTGAATTCCCAACATCTCATGATCATCTCCCTGATTCTTCACCGGCATTAACACCTGAAATGGTTATTTGAATAACCACACATGTTTCGATTTGTTTAAGCGAACGATTTGTTTAAGACCACGCTTAGTGAACAAATCAACAATGCACATAATGACAAACATGCTCGCATTCACATCACTATAATTCATACTAGTCTCCGGAGTCTCACATACATGGTCCACACTCCTAGTCCGTGACTCCTCACCAATAAGTCCACGCGACTAGGTAAGACCCGCATTTCTTTTCTTCAAACGTGCGACCTCATGCCTAGAACGGCTCCACAACAATGGCTTGGTGCTTCGACATAAGTCAAACATTTCACCGTACGATTAAGCCTACTTATCAATATAATCGCCCAATATGAACTAAACAACATATAGCTATGGATTGAAACATGCATTTCGTACAAAACATGAATACATGTCAAAAAATCATTCCAAAACACATAGTTGAATCACTCACCTCTGATTAACGCTCCTAAATCCCATTCCAAGGAAAACTTGAGCACAAAGAACGTGTAGAAGTCCGCCTAATACGATTCCTATGGATCAAAAGTTCGATTATCATCTTTTTATAAAAATTCCCAAAAAGAGTTAATAGAAAAACTTATCCAAAGAAGACTTAATGGATATCAAAACGACGGTCTTACCTCGAGGAGTTCAAATATGAAATTTAGAAGAAAATAAACGGGCAGAAGTCCGTCGGTTGTCGTCGTGAAGCTCGAAGAACTAAAATCTCTCCTTTCCCCCTTTTGGATTTAGGTTTAGAAAATTTTATAAAAATATCTAAGTCATCTCTTTCTACATATAGGCAATACTTTTTGTATTTGTGTTTAATTCCCCTCAAGTTTCTCTAATCTACCGATTATCTCACAAAACGTTTTAAACACCTAAGTTATCACTTCACAAGTGAGAATCTATAATCTATAAAAGTTTTCGTCTAAGTTCCGTTTGGTTGCTAAAAAAGCGATCCCACATGGTTTTTACGAAATCACTAGTTAGCCTACCAATTATGTAGCTTGTTAATTCGTCCTCACAAGGATACAAAAATTAACATCAAAAATAAATTCTAAACCTCATATTAATATAAATAGTGAAATAAACAAGTAAACATTTATTTTCAGATAAACATTTAGGGTATTCCATAATGAACGTCTCAATCTCAGAGAGACTTCACAATAACAAAACATCCATTTTATACTGTCTCAGTGGGTTCTGTTACACAGACACACAAATCGACTCGTGAGCTACAACTCACTCACACATGTGCCACAACACACGTCACATCACATTATCATGCATGACAAATGAATGAAATGTGATAAACCCGTACACGGGTGTTATACTCTAAGACTTGATCTAGGAAGGGCAAGGGAAAATTAATGGTCCTTTCTTGTGACGGTGTTCAACTTCCTATAATCTATGCATACTCTCCAACCCGTAATAGTCTGAGTAGGAACCAACCCACCACTCTTATTTTCTACAACCGTGATTTGCGACTTCTTGGAAACCAATTGGGTCAGACTCACCCACTCGCTATCAGAAATGGGATAGATAATCCCATTATCCAATAACTTGATGACCTCAACCATCACCACTTCCTTTATCTTAGGATTCAACCGTTTTTGTATTTGTCTAGACGGTGGCATCCTCCTCCATACATATCCTATGGGTACAAATGGTAACAAAAATTCCCCTCAAATCGGCAATACACCACCCAAGGGCACTCTTGTGTTCCTTCAAAATTTTCATCAATTTTTCTTCTTGACAAGGGTCAAGTCGGTAAGACACAACCACCGGGAAACTCTCATTCTCTCCCAAAAAGGCATACTTAAGCTCACTCAATAAAGTCTTGAGCTCATGTTTCGGAGTGACTACATTGGATGGAACAGGGAAATTTTCCCTCGGGGGTAATCTGTCAAAATTAGAGGTCCACATGGCCTCTTTGACAATCCTCTCAACATCCACCTCTTCCCCAACTTCTATTTCCTCCTCACTCATCTCATTCTCCATCTCAAATTCATGATCACACTCAACAATAGCATTATCGATAGCTAAACATTTTTCAAAATGCTTAAGACTAGTTATATTATCATCAAGTTGGCTCATTCTTTGGGACAAGCCAGGATTGTGGCCCTCAAAATTTTTCTTGTGAGGGGCGCATACGAAGGTTGAGGTTATGTTGCCCCTTGATTTTGGGCGAAAGGTGGGCCTTGAGGGCGAGGTTCTTGAGGTGGCGAAGGTGGATGATATGGGTAGTATAGTTGTGGAGGGACATGGGGCAGTAAGGTCACCCCTTTGTTACTATGGTAATTGTGTCCCGGTGCAATCTACCTACCCAGAGGATTGTAAGCATCATTAAATGATGGGTTATACCTAGGCCTAACAATCATCCCGACGGCACATGCATGCTTTAACATGTGGGCTCGAAAAGCGGGTAGTACAAGACACTTGTTCGGCGAGTGTTCCGGATCGTAACAAATGCAACACTGAGATTGAAGTTGAGGCTAGGCTCGGTGGCTTGATGGTGGAATTCCAAGGCTTCCACTTTTCTCGCGAGTTGAGAAATAGGATCGACCTCACTAAACACTTGGTAGAGGTTTTGACTCACCGGGGCTACGGTTACCGGAAGAGTTCGATCATGGGGGTTAGTCGTACCCCAACTGCGAGAAGTCGCATAAACTTATTCAAGATGAGCTTTGGTTTGCTCGTCCTCAAGAATTAAGAAACTCCTAGAGCGCATGGTTTCGATTAATTGTTTGGTATTTGGGATGTAACCACCCATAACAAATGGAAATTTGACGAAATTTGTCAAAACCATGGTGTGGGCATTTCCGGAGGAGATCTTTGAATCTCAACCAATATTCGGCAAATGTTTCATTTTCTCTTTGGGAGAAATTTTGGATTTATTTTACCAATGCCTATGTCTTGTGTATGGGAAAGAACTTCTTATAGAATTCTTTTTGGAGTTCCGGCCATGAGCCTCTGGAATTCAGAGAAAGGGTCACTAACCAATCTTTAGCCCTATCCTTAAGTGAGAAAGTGAATAATTTGAGCCTTAGTAGCTCAGGGTGCATCTTTGTTGTTCAAACGTCCCATAAATATCCTCAAATTCCCTAATATGCTTATAGGGGTCCTCATTTTCCCATCCGTAGACAAGTTTTAATTAGAGTTTAGGGGTTTTTCAAATGAAGAAATCGAGGTTGGGGAGTATTCTCCCACCTTGGACCAAACAATACATGGATTTAATGCTTATAGCACATTCTAGAGTAGAAAATTCCATTGAGACAAACTATCAAACATGTGGTGGTCAACCAACATGTTAGATAGGGGTTTCTATGAAATACATAAGGCTAGGTTTGAAATTCAAGGATTTAACAACTTATAACGCTTGACATTATAAGTGGAGTCCTAAGAAATCAAACTTAAACACATAAACCCTGGAAATGCTACCCAAAATAAAAATCCTACATTAAAGCACACATGGGTCCAATGGTGGGTTTATCTACTCATAACTATGTAAACATTAACATTAAATAGAGGGAAAGAGAAATCATACCAACCAAGAGAACTCATTATAAATGCAAGAGAAAATTCTAATAAAATCCAAGAAAAGCTTCAAAGTACCAAATACAATAACAATCTTCACTCTCTAGATCTTCAATACAACTAAAATGGGGTAGATGATGGAGTAAATGAGATGGGGAAGGAGACCTAAGAGAGAGAGAGAGAGAGAGAGAGGTTTACAACTACAAACTCAAAATAAAATAAAAGCTAGCCCTAACAAAAACAAATCTCTAACTACTTATACCCTTAATACAAAATGGCAATCTTATAAATAAAAGCAGGTATCAGCATCTATCAGAGCCTGACCCAGCCACCGGTGTGCCATGTCCATGCGTGGGAAAAGCCCACGGGGACGTGGGCCTCTCTTAAGAGGGGGGGGGGGGGGAGGGGGTGGATGTGAGATCCTGTCTCTTGCGGTCGACTGGGCTACGGCGCCAGTCGACTGGGGGGCATGGATGTTGCATCCCACATCGCCTGGGGACGGTCAGGGGATGTGTTGTATATGTAGGGCTTGTGCATCAACTGGTACGACGCATTTTGGGTTGGGTTTTCAGGCCCAATGCCAGGAACAAAGCCGTGAGTGGGCTGGGCCGTATGTGCGAGCCCAGTACTGCAAAGCGGACAATATTGTGCCATGTTGGTGGGCTGTGACAGAATGGTCAGTCGACTGGAATTGCTATTAAACCCTTTTGAAAACTCTCTGCCTTCTTCAGTCGACTGAGCAGTCGACTGAGGGTTCCGACCCAGTCGACTGAACCTCTGGTTTTAAAATGTGTTTTGTTTTTCCGCTGCGTGTGTTCTTCAAACCTAATTTTGGGAACGTTAATGAATTGGTTTAGCCTCGGTGGTGTGCCACGGGCTCCAGTTCCGCTATTGTGGGACCGGGCAGTGACAGCATCAGGCAACGTGGATCGATCCGAGGCAAACGGGTAGATCGATCCGATTATCTTATATAGCAATGGAATCTTCGTTTAGGATTGCGGATCGATCCACGCTTTGATGCCGGATCGATCCGATTAGACAATTTTGGGGACAGTAGCTTCCTCAAAGAAGGCGAATCGATCTGCGTTGTAAGGCATAATCGATCCGCCTTTGTTGGAATGGACTCCTTCCCTTTTTCACATGATAAGAACCAAACGGGATTGGTTCTCACTTTGAGCCAGCCCCCAAAACCTACAAGAATGGGATTTTTATTAACAAAAAGAGGACAAACAACAACAACAAAAGTACAATTTATCCTTTAACTCTCCCGGTTTAGATAATAATTCGCGTCCAATAAGAGTAAAAATGTGAAGTTCAGAACCCTATATTGGACACGAATCAACACCCACTCTCAATAAACAAAGAACCCTCTAAACCATGCACTCCCATAAGGGGAGACCACCAACTTGGTATATTAAGGGCTTCTTAAATTCCAATAAAAACCTCCTTTTTATAGAGCTTCCAACCATTCATTGTCCAACAAGAAATCAGAGATTCACTACAAATAAAACTCTATCGCAAAAGAAAACCAACTCTCAATAGGAATGTAGCCAAATCAATAATCCTAAATTAATGGGATTGTCCCACATGTGATATAATCCCCAACAGTTCATACACTTAAAAATGAGCTCCCCAAACTCACCCTTCCTTTCTTCTATTATGTTGAAAATTCTCCAACACTATATATAGCAAAATGTAATACTGTCATATGCTGCTATGTTTGATGGGCTAGCACGAATTTTTCAATTGATAATAATTTATAAAAATCCCTCTGCATTCAAAGTGTATGCATATAGTATATATACATGATATCTTGATTTCATTGTGCATATGTTGTGTACACATTGTTTTCAATTACTCTACTCAAAACATTTAATTATGTACTCCAGAAAACATAGCATTTCAAGGGGCTGGGCGCAAATATAGTGGTATGTAGTTTTTTGGAGTTGGCTCTGAGCCCCATACTGCGAATGCACTTGAACATCTCATCCATTTCCTTGTCATTTCTGGGAAATGCCTATTAATTACATCCTTCAATGTCTCTGTCTTGTTAACCCACTCCAGTCCTTTTTCTGTGTAGGTTTTGGCATTGAAGTTGCTGGTGAAGAACTAATAAGCTTTAAGCCTCCTAACATAATCATCGTATGAAAAAGCGAAAAAAACACAAACAACCCGTTAAAATGTTGTCCCGTTACATAAATAATAATGATGTAGAAAATGTTATATGGCCAAGACCGACCATGCTAGAAAAGCCGATAATGATGTGTGGTGTTTTTCAATCAAATCCCATCTTTAGACATTGGAAAAAAATTGCATTTTCTCGGATTTTGTTAATTTCCATTTTGCTAATAACTTTGTGTGTGGTATTAACTTTCTTTGACTTAGTAGTTTCCAAATTAGAGCCTAACTCAAAAAAATTTCTTAAGTTCTTGTAATTTTGCTATTCAAGTGAACAAGCCTTTATGGCAGTATAGTTTCTGATCCATAATATTTGGTCTCTTTTATTTGTGAGAATTGTGTTCCCTTTTTTGTGGATTCCAATGCTCATACCTATTGTTTGATCAAAGAATAAAATGTTTGAAGATTAATGCTAGATAGTAGATACACCTAAAAAAGACAAACTAAACTCTTCTTTAATTCCAAACAAAAGAACTTAAAATTAGATTTTATTTCAAAATTGGCGTTAAACATCTGCAGGTAAATAACTTAGGTATGTAAATATTATATATACATATGCTTTTTTTTTTGTTGAATATCAACACAAGGTATTACTTTTATTAAGAAGTCGTAGCTGTCTAAATTGAACAGAGTGCAGAAACAAGGAAGAAACTAAACCATCTCATTCTCATTAACTCAATTCAGAAATATGTTCACATATATATAAGCTCAGAGAATCAATCTCAAAACAGAAAAAGGAAAATGGCGCCAAAGTTGGTTACAACAGATTGCCACTTATTAGATTATTGAGCTGGATAAAGACTGTTTGGGAAGATGGTTAACATCCCCCCTCAAACGAATGGGAGGAGCAGTGACCATGAGTTTGCTTTTGAGGATATGAAACCTAGTAGAGGCTAAAGGCTTAGTAAAAATGTCAGCAACTTGGTGTTCACTGGTTACAAAATTGACAGCCAAATCATTGTTGGTGACTTTTTCTCGGACAAAATGATAATCGAATTCAATATGCTTTGTGCGAGCATGGAAGAGAGGATTAGAGGCCACGGATATAGCTGAAACATTATCACACCATAAAAGGGGAATATCAGAGAGGTATACTTGGAGAGATTGAAGGAGCATAGTAACCCAAGTGAGTTCAGCAGTTGTGGTGGCTAAGGACCTATATTCAGCCTCAATTGAGCTTCGAGAGACTGTGGGTTGTTTCTTAGCACCCCAATGAATGGGATTAGAACCAGGATACAAAACAAAACCAGAAATAGACCTTTTGTCCACTGGATCACCAGCCCAGTCAGCATCACAGTAGCCAGATAGATTGAGATGATCAGGTTGATATAAAAACCCATGAGAGCTTGTGCCTTGAACATATCTAAGAATGCGTTTGACTGCAGCAAGATGGGCCTCTGTAGGAGTACTCATGAACTGACAGACATAATTAACTGAAAAGGCAATATCTGGTCTGGTGAATGTGAGATATTGAAGGGCACCAACAGCTTGTCTATAGGGGGTAGGATCATCAAGAGGAATACCAGCATTCTTTGTAAGAGGACAAGTAAGAGCTGAGGGAGTAGAACAAGGCTTACAATCAGCCATATTGAACCTGGTAAGAAGATCTTTGGCATATTTTTCTTGAGAAATAAAGAGGCCTTGGGAGGTATACTTGATTTCAAGACCCAGGAAATAATGCAAGGGACCAAGGTCTTTCATTTCAAACTCAAGTTGAAGTTGGGAGATAAGAGAATAAACAAATAAAGGATCATTTCCAGTGAGAATGATATCATCCACATATAGCAAGAGAAATGTAAATTTGGATGAAGAAGACCTAATGAAGAGGGAAGGATCTGCAGATGATGCAGTAAAGCCAAGAGTGTGAATATGATTGGTAAATCTTTCAAACCAAGCACGAGGAGCTTGTTTGAGACCATAGATAGATTTATGAAGCTTGCACACATGATGAGGAAATGAAGGATCTACAAAGCCCTGAGGCTGAGATATGTAAACTTCTTCCTTGAGAAGACCATGGAGAAATGCATTCTTAACATCAAGTTGTCTCAAAGACCAACTAAACTGGGCAGCAAGAGCTAAAATGAGTCTGACAGTGGTGTGCTTAACAACAAGACTAAAGGTCTCGTCATAATCTAAACCAAGAGTTTGATGGAAACCTTTAGCAACCAATCTAGCTTTATGTCTAGAAATAGAACCATATGGATTATGTTTAAGCTTATACACCCATTTACAACCAACAACAGTTTTATTGGGAGGGGGAGGAACAAGAGGCCATGTATTTTGGGATTGAAGTGAGTGAAACTCCTCTGTCATGGCAGCTGTCCAAAGGGGAGATTTGGAAGCTGAAGTGAAGCATGTGGGTTCAGGAGAGGAGAGGGAAGAGACCGAAAACCCCACTTTCTTCTTGAAAATGCCAGACTTAGCTCTGGTTTGCATAGAGTAATGATTAGGTGCAACAGATAGATGAGAATGGACTTCAGAGGAAGAGGATGACAGATAAGGAACCTCAGCAGTAGGTGTATTCGAAATAGATGAAAGAGAGGAATCTGAAGAACCAAATGTAGGTTGAGGAATGGAATTGACAGAAGAGACACTATCAGAGAAGGGTTCAAGATGGGAGAATACATGATCAATAGAAACTGTGATAGGAGATGAAGACTTAGAAAAAACAGAAGAGGACTGAGCAGCAAATGGAAAGGTATCTTCATCAAAGATAACATGTCTACTAATAAGAGTTTTGTTAGAGGATGGATTAAAACATAGATATCCTTTGTAATCAAGGGTGTAGCCTAGGAAAATGTGTTGATGAGTTCTGGGTTCAAGCTTATTGTGAGTATAGGGTCTGAGATAGGGATAACAGGCACATCCAAAAATTTTAAAACAGGAGTAATCGGGTAGGGTGCCAAAAAGGAGTTCCCGGGGTGATTTCCCAGAAGTGATGGGACTAGGCATACGATTAATTAAGAACACAGCTGCTGCAAAAGCATGAAACCAGAACTGAATGGGAAGTGAAGCTTGAGAAAGAAGTGCAAGGGCTGTCTCAACTATATGTCTATGTTTTCGTTCAGCAATTCAATTCTGCTGAGAAATATATGGACAAGATTTCTGATGGTGGATTCCACTTGAGGTGAGAATGGATTGGAACAAAAAACTTATGTATTCTCCACCACCATCAGATCTTAAAATTTTGATTTTGGTTTGAAGAAGATTTTCAATATAGAGCTTATACTTTTGAAAAACATGAACAACTTCAGATTTATTATGTAAGGGAAATATCCAACAATATCTGGTACAATTATCTATAAAGGAAACATAATAGCGAAATCCATCCAGAGATTTAGAGGGAGCAGGACCCCATACATCAGAATGTACAATGTCTAAAGGAGCTTGAGCTACAGTTTGAGAACTACCAAAAGAAAGCTTTGCCATGAAGACAATGTTGACACAAAATAGAATGTAGCTCAGTCTCTGGATTGGATATAGAAGCTTTATTCAGAATTTGCTGCAGAACAGAATTGGAGGGGTGTCCCATTCTAGCATGCCAGTGAGGATTAGTCACTTTGGTGCCAAGATGAGCTTGAAAGGAAGTAGACTCAAAGAATCCTTGAAGAGTATAAAGACCATTGTTACTGGGGCCTTGGTAGAGAACCTTCCCCGAGGAATTGTCCTGAATACGAAAGAAATTAGCATGAAAAAAAAAGTGACAATTGTTGTATAAGCATAGCTTATGAACAAACAGCAAATTCGTGGCAATTGAAGGAACATGAAGAACATTACGAAGATTGAAGACATGAGAGTGAGTATTGATTTGAGAGTTACCAGTATTAGATATTGTCAAACCTTGTCCATTACCTACAGAGACCTTATCAACACCAGAGTATTCTTGAGGCAGGTGGAGATTGCTTAGGTCAGATGTGATGTGATTAGAGGCCCCTGAGTCAGAGAGCCACATGCCAGGATTTGGAGCAGACGAATCAGTGTACTATGGAAACTGAAGAGTTTTAGCAGCCATGGCAGAGAGCTGAGTTGGTGGAAGTATGCCTTGATATGAGTAATTCATTCGATGATAGCAATCAATGGCACTGTGATTGGGCTTATTACAGATTTGGCAAGTTACTTGTGGCCTTGGTCCTAGAACTGAACGATTTTGAAGCTGATTTTCATTTGAGGAAAAATTTTGATTCATGGAAGTATTCATATAATTTGTACCTCGTCCTCTAAAATTTCCATTGCGACCTCCATTAAACCTTCCACCTCGGCCTCTGTAATTATTGTTACCGCGAAAACCAGAACCACGACCAGAAAATTGATTACCAGAAGATTGGTTACCAGATGAATGAACCTGAAAGGAAGCCATTGCATAGAACTGAGAGTCTTGTGTGGATTGCAGATGAGTTGCTTCGAGTGTTTGTTCTTCTACTTTTAATAGAACATGAAGATCATCGATTGAAAGATGATCTGATCGTGTGCGAATTACAGTTTTGAATCCATTGTATTCAGCTGGTAATCCATTAAGTGTATAGAGAAGCATATCTTCATCATCAACGTTAACAGATACAGCAGTCAATTTATCACGTAATCGTTTTATTTTCTGAAAATAGACATCCATCGAATCAGCTTTCTTAGAAATTGTTTGAAGTTCAAACTTCAATTGTAAGATATTAGATCTTGCGATGGAAGAAAATTGCTTCTCAAGTGTGATCCAGACTTCTCTGGAGGTGTTCTTGCCAACGACAATGGATAAAACACTTTCTGTTAGGGTTGCATTGATGAGAGTAACAAGAGCTTGATCTTGAATCTTCTAAGATTGAAACAGAGGATTAGGAAATTCTTCTTCTGACTCATTCAAGAGAAATTGAGGAGGACATGGTTGAGTTCCATCTAAGTAACCGAATAGTTGATGTGTGCAAAAGATTGATGAGATTTGATATTTCCAGAGAATGTAATTTGATCCATCAAGTTTAAATGTAATAAGATTTGTGATATTAGAGAGAAGAAACAGTGGATTTGCAGAGATAACTGGAGAAGAATTTGAGGTTGTAGACGAAGCTGTTGAGTTCGCCATTGATGGACGTTTGTCCTTCTATAAGCTCTGATACCATGAACAGATTGCAGAAACAAGGAAGAAACTAAACCATCTCATTCTCATTAACTGAATTCAGAAATTTGTTCACATATATATAAGCTCAGAGAATCAATCTCAAAACAGAAAAAGGAAAATGGCGCCAAAGTTGGTTACAACAGATTGCCACTTGTTAGATTGCTGAGCTGGATAGAGACTGTTTGGGAAGATGGTTAACATAAATCTGGTATACTCAGCATTTTTCATATTAGAATTTGGAGAATAATTTCCTTTATTTTGAGCTTGCATAGTCATTTTTGTGATTATCTTATTTAGCATACCTTGAGGCAATGAGCAGAAAGATAAAGAAAGCAGTCTCACTAATAGCAAAGCCTTTTATCTTCTTCTCTGCATGTAGACCTAACAGATCTAGCGTCTCAACATCATCCCCATAAACTTCATGAAGTGCTTCAATTATTTCTTCATCATCTATCAAGTCTTCCCACTTTCTAATAGGAATCATTAGTAAGTTTTTCTGAACTCATTGTACCTTGCAACTCTTCTCTCCCTATCTCTGAAAACTAATCAACAAACAAGGAGATTAGTACTTTCCGAAGACCAATTTTTAATTTTTTTTCTCAAAGGAAAAAAGAAAAGAAAAATGCTAAGTAGACCAAACCACCTACATTATTTTCCTGTTGAGGTGTCACGACAATTTTAAAATTAAATGTAAATTATTTTGAGGTTGTTTGGGAAAGGAAAGACCAGTTCTGTAGTTCATAATTGAAGTGATTCTACAAATTAAAGTATTTGATGACTGCCAATTACTACCATAGGAATCCGCCCAGTCTAATTATTTCGGATTGATCAGAATAAATAAATTTTGTAACAAAGAAATAGAATTGAGTGCTATGTACATTCCACATATGGACACATATGCCTCTCTCTCTCTCTCTCTATATATATATATATATGTATATATTATCTTTACTTTATTATAGAGTACAACTTTATACACTAACATAGTATGGTAGAAAGAAATATAGAATACTGCCAATTCTAGTCCACTCATTTCTCCCAAGCATAAAATGGTAGGCAATAGGTATATTGAGCACCTAAAAAATTTCTTAAGGCTGGTTGGGCGTCAAACTAATATTACCTTAGTTCTGACAAGATCGAACAGTTTAAAAGTTAGACATAAATTGAACCTTGTCCAGTTTTAGACTTTCCCAAACAAACCCTTTGTCTTTTATTTTGTAATTGAAGAAGAATTTAATTTATTATGTCATCCGGCGACTTTTTAGGTGATTTTTTAGTTCTCTCTAGCACTACTAAAATATATATATATATTAATAATAAAAAAAACAAGGGAATTGCTATGTACACCCGTGTATTTGCTATGTACACCCAAATTCCTTTATTCTACTTATTTTTCTTCTAAAAATTTTCACTTTTATAAAGTTGAGCGGTGTACATAACAAAATTAGCGGTGTACATAGCAATTCCCTAAAACAATTTGAAAATTGATGAAGAAAGCTGTACTTTCTAAGAGCAACTGCAATCAAGCTTTTAACGCCCTTGCTTGTGTCAGATGGTAGCTAGTGGTTGAAGAAAACATTCCAACGTATGAATTAGACGCCTACATGGAGGAGTTAGTTGCTAAAAGTTTTGTTAACTGTGACACAAATGATAGCGACTGAATTTGTAAGAAAAGACATGGCATTGATTTGACAATTTTAACTACCCAACTGGCCAACTGATTCAGTGCAACCCAACTGGACCGTTGAACTTTTTTCATTGAAACGCAACCCATTGTTTACAATGAAGAGGAAATAGTTGGTTTTTATACCGAAAGTAATATATCATTTCCTATTGATGAGGTCACCCTATGTCACTTAACATGTGACTTTTGGCCTCATTGGAGAACCCAACAAAAGCCAAAGTTAGCATGTGTTAGAGCAACTCCAGCGGACTAGAGCCACCTCTTCCAAACAAAGGAAGAAGAACGCTAAAATGATTTTCAAAGGAACTCACCATAAAAGCCGTCGACGAGGATAGTTTTCCGGTTGTTGTTGTGCCCTGGTTCATCTTTTTTTGTTTTTGGGCCATGATTAGCCTTTTGGCTTTGTTTGCTAGTTTTGGGGCAGACTCTGGACGTTTTTCCAGTTTGTGCCCCCTTTCTATTCTAGCATGTTTTTTTGAGCACATTGTAACATTCTGGGGTTTGGCCCTTTTTCGTTTTAATTAATCATTTTTCCCGAGAAAAAAAAAAAAAAAACTCCAACGGACTGCCATTTGGGCTGCTGAAGCCAAATTTTGGCAATCGACCCCATTTTCCTCCTCTCCAATGGCCTGCTATATGGCCTCTCATAATTTGACAAAGTCAAATCTTCTCTCATATTTGAGAGAAGAAATGGCAATGCCAAATCCAACTGCTGACATAGACTTGTATAGGACAAAGTGCTAGTTGTCAAAATTTCTTTCAATGGATATATTTTGTAAAATTATTATTATACCCTCACAAGTAATGCCTATAAATGGTAGTTGAACCAAAAAAAAATGGCATTTTACCAGTGGAGTAGTATTGTCAAAATATAGTATTTTGGTACTGTAATAATGTCAAATTATAGCTTTGAGAAGAAAAAAATGACATATTTCATTAAAGTTGCTCTTAACTTATGATCACTTCTTCCACTCTATAGCCACGTGTACAACTAACACAAGAAAAAGAATACATCATTAAAGATGCTCTAAACCAGTCATATCAACAAGATCTGGTTCACAGCCGAAAAAAAAAAAAAACCAGATCTGGTCTATCTTCTCCTTAATGTTTTGAACAACAAGGATTCTCATCCATGATGGGGTAGTTCCAGAGTGAGACAGCTTCACATGCCTGCCTGATGACATATTGATACCATCATCTGCTCCATTCCAAAATTTCACAATCTTCTCCCTCTGTTGGATTATTTTAATAAAAATAAATATTTATTTTGGAGGACGTATTTATTGTGGTGCTTTTAACCAATGAGATATATAATTATACAAATTTATATACGATTTTAATTTGCAAGTTTTAAACGATTTAGTGGGCATTAAAGTGAATGAATGAGGGACTTTATATAAATATCCTTACTGCCAAACGGATATAACATATATCCTACAGTTACACAGCCTTTTGGAGAATTAAGAAAACAATAAAAGTTTTTAAAGGCACCATCATGTATAGATATCTAAGATATGTATGGTTATTATTCATTCAGAATAAAAAAAGCAAGCTATATATATATTATATTATACATATAGCTCCGTGTGTACCAGAGATATGGATTCACTTTTAGCTTCTTTGAATATCAAAAACAAGATCATTTTGATCTCCAGCAACTTCATACCCATATAGTACATATTTTATTTTTTTTCCTATAGTGTTGTTTGGGTAAAGAAGACTAGTGGTGTCAAACGGGCCGGGCCGGGCCGGGCCGGGCTCGGTCAAAGCGGGCCTAACCGGGTTAGAGGGTCGGGCCGGGCCTCACCTAAAATCGGGCCGGGCTTGGGAAGGGAGGGGGGATGTCCGCCCCGGACCGGTGGCCCGAGCTCACTAGGGCCGGGCTTTGGGCCGGGCCGGGACGGGCTCATGGACGGGTGCACAGACGGGCCGGGCCAGACCGAAGTTTTGGGGGGGAAAAGTTTTAACTTTTAAAGTTTAATGTTTGGGAATTGGAGGGAGTTTTTACCTTTACTTTTTTTTTTTTTTTTTTTTTTTATATGTTTAGTTTATGCATTAATGATTAGTGATTACTAAAAAAAAGTTTGTTTAACAAAAAAAAAAGTAAATAATATTTATTATTCAATAAAAATTAATGAGATTACTATTATTTGATATTTAAAAATTATAGTCTAATAAAAAATAAAGATTACTTATCATAAATTGTACAATAAAAAGTAAAGATTTATTCATTAATGATTAGTGATTAGTAAAAAAAGTTCATTAAAAAAAGAAGTAAAGAATATTTATTACTCCATATCAAATTAAAGAGATTACTAGTATTTGATATTTAAAAATTGTAGTCTAATAAAAAATAAAGATTATTATCATTAATTTCAATAATTTGTATAATAAAAAGTAAAGATTTATTCATTAATGATTAGTGATTACTAAAAGTCGAAAAAAAGTTCATTAAAAAAAATAGTAAAGAATTTTTATTATTCAATAAAAATTAAAGAGATTACTAGTATTTGATATTTAAAATTATAGTCTAATAAAAAATAAAGATTACTTATCATTAATTTGTATAATAAAAAGTAAAGATTACATTTTACAGAATTGAATTTTTTTTTTAAAAGTCGTTCACAGTTTATACTCATGCGGGTCAGGAGTATTACAATTAATTTGTTTGGAACTAAATGATCTTCAACTCTTATATTCATTCTTCAATTCTTCATTCTTCAATTTTCTTCCGTTACTTCCAAATTTACGAAGTCTTCAAGAATAGGATCTTGGCGGTTTTGAGTTCGATATTGTGCACGGTCCCAATCCTTCAAGCACATCAAGCAGTCAAGCATATTAGGAGATAATCTGCTCCTCCTTTCCTCTAGCACCCTTCCACCTACACTAAAAGCATACTCCGATGCAACTGTGGAAGCCGGAGGAGTTAGTAGATCACGAGCCATGATGGAAAGAACAGGGAAAGCTCTTACATGTTCTTTCCACCATGTCAAAAGATTTAAATCGACCATTTCCTCGTTGGTTAATCGGCTTTCCCACTTGGTTTCTCGATACTTATTTAATTCACCAAGAATGTTAGAGCTACTTACAAATGATTGACTAACACCCTTTTGTTTCTTTCGACTGAGAAACTGGCTCGCCCAAGAACCACCTGACGCTCCCGAACTTAACTCAATATTAGAAGTAGAAGAAGAAGTAGCACTTTCTTTATTTGTATATTTTTCATAGTAAATATGAAATAAAGATTCCAAAGTATTTTCCATTTCAAAAGTAGTTATTTCTAGACCAGGCTCACCATCTGGTCCTTGCATCAATTCAGATATTTGTTTAACCATTTCACAAACACCATCAAAATTGATTCTAGGATCCAAGATTGCAGATAAGTAAAATACATGTGGAATGTTAGACCAATATTTTTAAAACTTTTTTTCCGTTTTCTCACAAATATCAATAAAAATGTCATTTTTTTTGTTTATAATTATGAAATGTATGAGCCATATTATATAATTCCATAAGAACTAAACAAGAAGTAGAATAGTAAACACCAGAAAGTTTATTTGTAGCATTGTAAAATACTTCTAAAAATCCATGAAAGTCAAATGTCATATCCCAATCGTTTGAAGTCAAGTTTAGTGATGGATAATTAACATTAACAAATTGAGAATTAGCTGCAGTAATTCATGCTTTGAAGATTTGGAGACATTACTTATACGGAGAAAAGTGTGAGATATTCACGGACCACAAGAGTTTGAAATATATTTTCACCCAACGAGACTTGAATATGAGACAGCGAAGATGGTTGGATTGATGAAGGATTACGATCTTCGATTAAGTACCATCCGGGAAAGGCAAATGTAGTAGCTGATGCATTAAGCCGGAAGACACAAAGGAATTTAGCCGACGATCTAACACAACAAAAAGAATTGGTAAAAGAAATGGAACGTTTAGACTTGGATGTGATACCAGGGGTTAGTGGTGGCTTAATGATGGCAATCATGGCACACCCAGATATTATTGATGAGATTCAGAAAGAACAATTTAACGATGTCTATTTGTGCAAAATGAGAGATGAGATATCTTTGGGAAAGCGACCTGGTTTTGTATTAGAACAAGGAACGTTGAAACTGGGAAATCGATTATGTGTACCGAATGTGAAAGACTTGAAAGAGAGAATTCTAGAAGAAGCTCATAGTACAAAATATTCAGTGCACCCGGGAAGTAATAAGATGTACAGAAACTTAAGAGAAAACTTCTGGTGGAAGGGTATGAAGCATGAAGTCGCTAAATTTGTATCCGAATGTTCGGCATGTCAGCAAGTGAAAGCAGAGAGACAAGTACCCGCGGGGTTATTACAACCTTTACCTGTGTCAGAATGGAAATGGGATGAGATTATGATGGACTTTGTTTCGGGATTTCCACGATCATTCAATAGGAATGATAAGATTTGGGTTATAGTTGACCGATTAACCAAGTCAGCTCATTTTCTACCGATCAAGACGACTAAACCGTCCAAGTTAGCGGAATTGTATGTGAAAGAGATTGTAAGACTACATGGAGTCCCAGCTGTGATTGTATCAGATCGTGATAGTAGTTTTACGTCAAGATTTTGGAGAAGTCTACAGACAGCTATGGGTACGAAGTTGAGTTTCAGTACTGCTTTTCATCCTCAGACCGATGGACAGTCAGAGCGCATGATTCAGACGTTAGAGGATATGCTTCGACTGTGTGTTTTAGAGTTTGGTAGTGATTGGGAGAAACACTTACCGTTGATTGAATTTGCGTATAACAACGGATTTCAGTCAAGTATTGGTATGGCACCATATGAGGCATTGTATGGGCGTAAATGTCGTTCACCGGTTTGTTGGACCGAGGTTGGAGAAAGGAAGTTGTTAGGACCTGAGTTAATACAGGTGACTACCGAAAATGTGAAATTGATTCAGGAACGTCTTAAAGTAGCTCAGAGTCGATATAAGAGCTATGCGGACTCTAAACGACGACCGATGAATTTTGAAGTGGGAGATTTTGTATACTTGCGAGTATCGCCTTCGAAAGGCATTGTCCGATTTGGAAAGAGGGGAAAGCTCAATCCCAGATTTATAGGACCTTTTGAGATCCTAGAAAGGGTAGGGCCGGTGGCTTACAGATTGGCTTTATCATCAGAGTTGGAGCATGTGCAGAACGTATTTCACTTGTCGATGTTGAGACGATGTATGACTGATGCAAGTAAGATCATTGTACCTGAACCGCTACAGATTCAGGGGAACTTGACTTATGTGGAACAACCGATCGAGATTCTAGATCGAAAGGAACAAGTCTTGAGAACTAAAACCATTCCAATGGTAAAAGTGCCATGGCGTAGCCATACGACGGAAGAGGCTACATGGGAAAGTGAGGAAGACATGATGAATGAGTATCCGTACTTATTCGACGCATGAGGTAAAGTTTGGGGACAAACTTCCTTTTTGGAGGGAAGAGTTGTCACACCCGTTCCAAAAATTTCATGGTTTTAATATGCATATTCAGATTCTTGTGGATTATCAATGTTAGTTGATAATGGTGGATTGAGATTGACTGTGAGTCAACGGTAAGGTGTCAGTGAGGACACGGGAACATGGAAGTTCATATTGCATAATCATGAGTAAATGACATTTATATGATTTAAATGTTATTTGACCTTATCTGGTATTTCTATGAATAATAATTATACCTGTGTAGTATAATTCTGGTGAATTTGGATATGATAGTATCATTTTGAGAACTGTGGTGAGAACGTGAGAGATACGTTAATTAAAAAGGTAGGTTGTGTAGAGATTTCACAGAATATAGTTTCGGACGCTATTTTTGGACCCAAACGAGACTTAGTCGGAAACTTTTGGAATTTATAATTTTCACTCGTAAAGGCATAAAATGGACGTGTGCGAAGTTTCATGGATTAATGAGAAGTTTTGAGAAACTTGCGGGGAGGTAAACGTAATTCCCCGAAAGTTTGCCTATAAATAGATTGGGATGAGATTTCATTCTCATCCAAACACTTGCCAAATATCTAGAGAGAGGAGAGAGAAGGGAGATTTGGAGCCAACGGGCTTTGCGACGCCGATCGACGACCGTTCGTCTGTCAGATTTTCTCCAGATTTCAGATTTGAACTCGTGGAGGTAAGATCTACGTTTTGATACTACTTAGGTCATGTTTGGCAAATTTTTGTAAAAATATTAATTCTAGACTTTTGGGAAAAATCAGGTAAAACTTGTAGGAATCGCGTATAAATTGAAATCCGACGATTATTTAGCCCCCTAGACGATCCTTCAAAGTTTGAAGAGATTCGCACGAGGTATGAATTCTAGATCTATGAAATATATGGATTTTCATGTTTTGGACATCACTTTTGATATTCTTGGATCCGGGCGAAATTCATGTGTTAATTAGGCCCGTCAATTATGCACGTGAAATTATGATAAAAGCACGTATAACTGTTTATGTGAGCATGTTATGTGTCTACTTGGGTCAAAGGGGAGTTTGGTGCAAATTCATCCGGGGTAAGCTCCTCGAACCTTGAGGATTGTGAATTTGATGGAATTTGGAATTTTGGTTGTGTCTGGATTGGAGGTGGGCCCAACCAGGACACGGTACCTGGTATGGAGGAAGGCCCAACCAGTGTACGAGATGCGTGGGAGAGGTAGGCCTCCTACGGCATCGACCGGATGAATGCGTACCACTCACCCTAGAGACTATTTCTATGTGTTTTAGATGCTTAAACCATGAACTGTCATATAAGCATACATTTAGAATTGTACGCTCAGCATATAGCTGAGCAGTGGAGATGTACTCCATTGCAGGTAAGAAGAAAGACAAGAAGAAGCGCGATGAGTGAGGCCGATGAACGCCGGGGAAATCACACTTGTATATGTTTTTGTTTTAAATCCTAAACTTGAGTAAGGATTTGGATATTGTAATATGATGTAATATAACATGGATTAGTTTCGCAGTATTGTAATCTTGTAATTGAACGTCTGTAATTGTGTTCAAATAGGTTGGAAATCAGTTGTGGTTGTTTTGGTGTTGGAATTTAGAAGCATGAGTTGTTTGTATTTCAGCTCAGGGCTGCCAGCAGGGGAGCAGTCGACTGGACCCAGGATCAGTCGACTGGACCCCGTGTGATTGAGATTCTGAAAGTGAATAGTAAGAGAAGCAGTCGACTGGATCCTTGATCAGTCGACTGAACCACTGTTGGATTTGGCTATTGCTTCTATTAATTGAAAAGCAGTCGACTGAGTCCCCATATCAGTCGACTGGACCCCTGTGTTATATGCTGCATTTTGGGTTCTGCTTGACCCAGTCGACTGGGCAGTCGACTGGACCTCTGTTGAGGATTTAGGGTTTTAATTTCTGCCAGGCACAGTCGACTAGACCCTAGTACAGTCGACTGGGCAGTCGACTGAACCTCTGTATTTTAAAATGGATTCTTGTGAACGTTTCAATTGAACAAATTTCTTTTATAACTCTGTTTTTTTTAATGGATTTTATAAACTCAGAGAGTAATGTTCCCTAAGTTTTAAATATCCAAGGTTGTTTTAAAGTTCTTTCCGCTGCGTATTGGTATGTGATGTTTGGATGAGCCTTGGTGGCGTGCCACGTGTCCTATTTCCACGCGTAGTGGGATGGGTCGTGACAACAAAATTTGGAAAACATAGCATTACTCATAATTCATTAGAAAAAGAGAGAGAAAGAGAGATTTCATCTTCTTAGGAATGAACAGAATTTGTCCGACAATCCCAAATAAAATAGGTTTGGATAAGAGTATAGGCTAACATACTGGAATGATTTTTTTTTCTTTCACATAATAATCTCCCCACACTAGTATTCATTTGATTTAATATTTTTTTTCAGGCCTACACTACTTATTTTTCCTTTTGTCCTATGGGGTTAGCATTGCAATTTAAAGCCTTTTGTATAGGCCTGTGTAGGGACATGCAAAATATGTACCTATTGAAGGGAGATAATATAATATTTATAAATTTAAGAGAGAGAGAGGAGAAAGAGCAAGAAACATTTACACACTAATTGAGAGAAGAGAGAGAAGGGAGAGACTCATTTGAACTTGAATTGGCAGAATTAAAACTCCTGCCACGTGTCATCATAAGGTGGCACCTTGCTTTAACCTTCCGCTTTTATATATAAGGGCAAATTACACTTTAGTCTATTAAATTATACATATGTTTTCAATTGAGTCCATAAACTTTTTTTTTTCAATTGGGTCCTTGAACATCAAAAATTCATTCAATCAGACCCAAATTCAGACACTGTTAGCTTAAATTATTAAAAATTGTCACGTACGTTGCGCATAATGCTTACCTGTCACATGTTATGTTAAGACAAATACGGGAGATTGTGAATGGCTAAAAAATGATACAATTTTGAGTATAATTGAATGTGATTTTGGACCTAGTCGAATGTGTTTTCGAATTTAATTGAACGCGATTGTGGATCTTATTGAATGCAATTTTTTGCACTATTCACAATCTACTTTATTTGTCTTAACCTAACATGTGACAAGTAAGCATTACGCGCAACTCACGTGACAATTTTTGTTAGTTTAAGCCAATAGTATTAGAATTTGGGACTGATTGAATGAATTTTTGAAGTTCAAGGACCGAATTGAAAAAAAAAAAAAAAGCTCATGGACCCAATTGAAAACAGGTGTATAGTTGAATAGACTAAAGTGTAATTGCCCTATATATAACAATAGATAGATAGATATTCAAATTTCAATGCATCTCTATTTGGACACACATACTCTCTCTCTCTCTCTCTCTCTCTCTCTCTCTCTCCTCTTAAATGGGACTATGGGAGGTGTAATTAACCTTATTAATTATCTGCATTCATTAGTTGGAAGTTTTTAGATTTTTTTAAGGGTCTTTTACATTTCAGTCCTTATTTATAGCATTTTCTAGAAATTGATCCATTCTATAAGTCAACTTAAAAATTAGTCCTCACCTATTTTAAGGACCAAAATACCCCCGGCCACTCCAATAAATCAAAAATTCAAAACCCAGATTTGTTATTTATTATATATATATATATATATAGAGAGAGAGAGAGAGAGAGAGAGAGAGAGAGAGAAATATTCCACTCCCATAAATCAGGGTTTTGAAAATCAAAACCCAGATTTATTATATATATATATACATATATATACAGAGAGAGAGAGAGAGAGAGAGTTAACAGAGAAAAAATATACAAGAGAGAGAAAGAAAAGTGAAAAATTCCTCACTTTAAAATACATCATACATCACATACTATAAGTGAGAGATTTTTCAATACCATAATACGATAACGCTATATATCATAGTGAGAAATTCTCTTCTAACCATCATGAGAAATTTCTCACTTTAAAAGACATCACTGACCATAAGTGAGAAACCTATCAATCATGGTGAGAAATTTTCACTTCTAAATTTTTTGATGGAAATATGTAATGTACTAATGAAAAATTTTGAATGCTCTAATGACAAATTTGTCACTGATTAATGCAAATTTCTATCTTTTTGGTGAGAAATTCTCAGTTCTAGAATTTTGATGAAGTTTAATATTACAAATTTCTCACCAAAAAATAAAATAAACTTTCTTACCTTCAAAACTCAAAATGTGAACATAAACAAATGTGTACCAAAAACTTGTTATTTTTCTCTATGGTCGGACAAGGTGTGACAGTCGGTGATGGCGCCGGAAAATAATGGCCGATGGTGGTGATGGGTGACCGGAGCCGGCAATGGTGCTCGGTTGAACTTCTTCGTCCCATGAAGTTGATACATTACACATTTCATTTATACTCACCAATCACAACTAGCACCCCCGCACCATCTTAGGTCTGATGATGTGTTCTGGATTGGTATATAGATGTATTTCATAATTAATCATATGCAACAACCCATGGAGACAGGCCGTGAGAGAAAGATAGAGAGATCCTGAGATATAGACTGATATATATATATATATATACATATTTAAACTAAGTAGATGGTGGTTTAGATAGAGAAGTCTTTTCCTCTGAGGAAAAAAACAGAGAGAAATATAGAGAGATAAAGATAGAGAGAGAAGGATAAACAATAATGGAATTTGAATCACAACTACATTTTAGGGAATGAAATCTCCCCTAATTAATGTAAATTGGTTACTATCTATATACATATATATATAAATAAATATTTATATATACTATGTTAAGGGTAGTTTCGTCATAAATAAACTCATCAAATTGGGGAAAGGGACCAATTTTTAAGTTAGAACATGAATTAAGGATCAATTTATAACTTAGGAAAGTCAAAGAGCCTAAATACATGTTGACCCTATACTCAAGGACTAAATTGTATATTTCTATTTTTTTAAAGGGTGTCACTATTGCCAAAGCAAATAGTACTATATGGTAAACTGAGACTAAAACACATAGTCCGTTTGCTTTGGCAATCGTGGTAGCTTTTATAAAACTTTATTTTGTTGTTCGATTTGGTAAGAGAAAAGAAAGGATAACATAGGAATACATTCTCTATATTTGGTTAATGATGAGAAAAAAAAAAAAGAAGAATAATAAGTTAAAAAATAAATTAAACATTTTAAATGTTGTTTGTCATTTTTCTTCCTTAATTCACATATCACATTTGTATTTTAGGCATTTTTTATTTTTAATGTTATTCAACCAAGAAATTAAAGAAAACGCAAGCGAAAATCAAGAAAAATAAATTAAACATTTTAAATATCGTCAACCATTTTTTCTTCCTTTCACTTTTCTTTTTGCTCACAAAATTCATGAACCAAACAAATCCTAGGTTTATTAATTTAAAAGAGGGTAATATTTGAGGCACAAACACTTACAAACACACTCTATCTCTCTCTTGGGAGGCACTGTGAGGTTCACTGAAATTATCCGAACCCCACAGTGTCACCCAGAAAAGAGATAGAACGTATTTGTAAGTGTTTGTGTACAGTATCTGTGCCCCTAGCTTTATTGTTTAAAAGATATTGTTAATGTAGTACTAATCAATCATTTCCATCTCCAAAAGGAATTCTGACTGTAAAGTTAATACAGTTGGAATTTATAATGAGTAATGCTATTGCTAGGTGTACACAAATTTGCACACACTTTTGTACACAAATGCTTTAAATGCATATACATGTGTTGTGTAAGTGGTGCACAGAAAAGTGTGAAAAATTCAAACAGCGCAAAGTACATGCATTTAAAGCATTTGTGTGTAAAAGTTGTGTACACCTAGCATTACTCATTTATAACCACTAATTCACAAACAAAAATGACCTGGTGGTTGACTGGTTGTTGATTGAGTTGGCTTTTACTCCCTCCGTCCCATTTTATGTGTCCATCTTAAGGAATCTAACTATTTAAGGGGACAAAAAGAATCTACATCTACTTTCCACAATTGCCCATAATCATTGCACTTTTTTTTTTTTTTTTTTGGTGTTGATTGCAAGGAAGGGTAATTTAGGAAACTATGTAAAATTTGCATACTAATTTTAGAAAGTTGACAACAATTTTGGGACATCCCAAAAAAGAAAGATGTGCACATAAATGGGACGAAAAGAGTATTTCAAAACAAAGGGATTGAATGTAGTGATATGTAATTCTATAATATTTGATGGAAAGAAAAAGAACAAGTATGATAACTTACCCAGTTGTAGCTAGCTTTTTTAAAATTTAAACATTGGATAGCAAAGTATTCACAAATTTATTTTCCCTCGATAAGCCGGTTGTAATTCCCTTTTCGGTTTATATTTTTTTTGCGGAAACCTTTTCGGTTTATATACTTATTCGCAAATTTTACTAACTGATGTTATCTGCTTGTGATAATTGATACAAAATTTCAAGAATTGTTATTTTGGTATAACTTAAGAACTATAGAATTGATTTAATTTGACAGAAAAAATATAACTTCCAAAAAACAAGTAAAAACATGCATACATCGTGAATTTATAATCTTAGACCACCATGACATTGGAGTGGTGCTTTGGATGTAATGCTATAATTTGAATATGACAATAAATCAACTTTTTGCAATACAAAAAATAAAAGAATAACAAATGTTTGGAAAGTAACATTAGAGCAGATGTGCTAGAACATAGTAGTATTTTTCACGATAAATAGAGTTCAAATTCTCGGCAGCCATTGTGGCAACTTGCAGGACCACTTTTCTTTCTTTCTTTTTTTTTTTTTTTTTTCCTTTTGAAAGAAAAAGAAAAAAGAAAAAAAATTGTAGTCTTGCAAATGGCCAAGTGGGTGTTGCCCACAATGGTTGTCGAGGATCCAAAATCCTATAAAAATGTCAAAATATAATTTTTGATACGGAAAAAATGTTGCATTAGACATCGATTCTCTTAGGCATATTGAATAACAATTTACTCGTAAAATAAAGGAAGCTGTTTCAACTTAAATAGATTTATTGTGTAGAGTGTCTCACTCATCATAAACCCTGTATACTGCCCTTACCTGCAAATTTTAAGTATCTGTATGCCTGTGCAAGTTGAAATCAGGGTCTGCCCTGACCCAAAGTACGTGAAACATTCGCTTTGTACCCCCAATTCCACAGGACCCCGGATCACATAATGTATTTGTGCATATATGTATGTAGCCTACATAAAGTAAGAAAAGGACTAATCCATTAAAGGCTTGTATTTGATAACCCAATTAAGTGTTGAACATAAAAAATTTCAACACTTACTATTTTTCAGTGCGATTAATAATGCAATACTTAATTGAAAATGCAATAAAATACCCACTGAAAATTTTAAGCGAAAATTTTCGGCTAAAAATAATCACTTAATGCAGTCTATTTCAATGCTTGAACATTGTTTTCAATATTGCAAATTCAATCGCTTAAAATTTTCAGTACTTAAAATTCAGTTCCAAATTTTCAGTTTTATCAAACAGGCTCTTAATTTACCTCAAAGCCCAGTAAATCACTAAACTTAAAAGCCCCATCTTATCGCTTCAAGCCCCCAAAAAGTCAGAGTCGCCACTGGTTGAAATCATAAAGAAAACTCACCAGTTGATGCCTAATGGACAAAAAATGTTATACCCCAACCTGTTACGTGCGATCAGAACACGTGTAACAACACCACGGTAAACCAAATAATCGCCAATAATACAAAGAAAACAAGTTTAGGCTTAAACTTGATGAAGTTACCATGTTTTATGCCTAACCGAATAGAAATTTTCATAAAAAAATACTTCTCGGCAGGGACGAAGCCAGAAATTTTGGTCAGGGGGGCCTAGGCTACACGGGCGCTGCCCCCAAGGCGATTTTTTTGGGGTCTACTTATATATAATTGGCAATTTTTCTAGGGTCTACTTATACATAATTGACGATTTTTTTTGGAATCTACTTATAATATGAGTCGATTTGGTGATAAGTAAATATTGTATGGTGTCTTTTAAAATTCTAGGGGGCCTATTTCTAAAACTCATAAAATTTTTACACTAAAAGTGTTATTTTTAAAATTCTTGGGGCCTTTGCTTTTGAATTGTATATATATGTTTATCAATATATATGTAGTTGATGACACTAAATTAGGCCTTGGACCCCTTTGGGAGCCTAAACATGAGTTGAGGGAAGGCCTAAACATAAGTTGAGGAGGGGCCTAAACGTAAATACTAAAAAGTCTCAAAGTAAAAATGTAATTTCCAAAATCTCAGGGGGGTCCTGAGCCCACCCTGGTCCTTAGCTCACTCCGCCCTTGCTCCCAGGGTTTTGTAATCAGAAGTGATATTTTGTGCGTTATCGAGACCCTATAGGTACTCTTTCATCAAGTTAGAAGTCAAAAACAAACATGAAAAAATCAAGTTTTATAAGTCTGACAGGAGGTAGTTCGAACAGTTGACCGGGTCCCTTCGACCAATCGAAAAACCCTGCTGCAAAATTCCCTGCAGCAGCCTCTTCCAACCTGTTTACACGAATTTTGAAAACCAAAACACTTTCAAAACCTAAGGATACACCTCCAAAACATCAAGAACATGTTTTGGTCAAAAGTCCACCTATGTAATATTTTTAAAGGGAATTATAGTCTTTTTTTGCTAAAAAAAGGGAATTATAGTCAAAAGTCCTCTAAAATGGACATGTTTTGGTCTTAACTCCAAACCATTCACTTATGCTAGTGAACAGTCTCAACAAAAAATTTCACATAACTTATGTGAAAAATTTTAACACGAATTTTAGTTGGTTAAGCTTCATTAATCTGACACTTTGATCAAAACTTTGTTGAAAGTTAGACACTAAATTGACGCTCCTCGTGGATGAAAAAGAGGAACTTGGCTCCCTCCAAATAACAAACTAACTTTAGTCATAATTGAGTTTACCTCCCCCAAAGTTTTCAAACTTTATTATGAAACCCCCTAGTAATTGTATTAACTATCCAAATATCTAAGTGGGATGTCTCGTACGGGTCTCACAGGTGGTCTCAAATATTCTATGAAGTTGCTATCGTTCCTACTAATTATGAATCATTTGAAAATGCCCTCACATGGGTACCCAAAGTGGTACCATTAGCTGACATAATCAACATTAATATAATATTTAAACAAATAAAACACATATCCATTTATTTAAACATGTAAATGCATTTAGATGCAAATTATATCAATCGGGCCTTATTGAGTCCCACTTCAACACCAGTCCCACCTGATACGGGACTTTCATCTGTGTTTCTACCTGAACACTTTTCCACCGGTGAGTCCACAGCCTCACATTAATTCAATATATACACTGGTTGTACTAATTAATACATATTAACAAAATAATTACCTTTTTCCGTGTACGGGTGTTACAAAAATACTAAATCTACCTTATCAAATTCATGGACAATAAGTTTATACGTATGTAACACCATCCGTGTGTATATATAGTATATACATACACATATATTGATATAGTTTATGCATATTTAGCATGTAATACTTTCAATGAGCAACCGATCGACATGGTAGACTGCTAGACTTGGTAGTTGGAAGTTTGGGAGATTATGCTTATCCATCATTCTCAATCGCGATTTGTTAAATGACACGGGAAATTGCAACTGAAAACTCACTCATGCAATTTTGAACTTCCAATTGCGGTTTTAAAAAAGGGCATTTAGGAATTAAGGAATACAATTTTTTATTTATTTTTATTATGCACTACACAATAGGGAGACGGAGACGCTCTCTCAACCCATAAATCGCCCACTCCATGCAGGTGGGATTGAATCCCTTACCACTTGGTCATCATTTTGGTCTCATATATTGCTTACAATTTAGATATCTCAATTCTTTCTTTGAGGTGGTAAGGTATATGAAATGATCTCATATATTGCTTACAAATTAGATATCTCAATTCTTTCTTTGAGGTGGTAAGGTATATAAAATGCGCACAAAATCCCGCAAGTTCCACCTATGTAATAATTTTAAAGGGAATTATAGTCAAAAGTGTTTTATAAAACTAATGGTGAAAAGAACAAATTTAAAGAAGAATGGCAAGACTGATTTATAAGAAAAGAAAACAGAAACAATTTTTTAAAAACAAATGCGTTAGGCAGAGCACTTCTAGGAAGCTTTCTTTAATATAGTAATTTCCCCATTATGGTGCAAATGGACTCTTGGAAATCTATCTCAAGGATACAAAGCCTAACTTAAGACTGTCTAAATTGCACTGTTTTGCAGTCATGGAACTACCGAATTTCACCCGACATAAAACCAGAAAATGTATAGAAAGAAGAAGAAAGCAGAACAGAAATAAAAGTAACTTGCGAATGCCTATTGATGCCCATAAATATAGACACCAGAAGTCACGAAGAAGGATCGCACTTATTCTCCAAAAAGGTCGTGACCTCTCTGTTTTTGACCGTTGGAGACTTCCGTCGCCAAACAGTCCCTACTGTCACCGACCGTTATTTTTAAATTTTTAACTGTATTAAAACCGACATTCATGTATAACTATCTATTTTAATCTTCTTCTTTCTTTCTTATACATATATATATATATATATATAAGAATTAAAAAGAAAAAATTAAAAAACTTGAAGCTCTTCCATGGGTCTCCTCTTGTGAGGTATCCCTTGGGAGCTTGGGAGAGAATATGAAGAACCACCTCCTATTTATAGGAGAGGCTTTCCCACAAGATTACTCCAAGCTTTCTATGTGGGACAACATACCAAATTTAAATTTCCTTTCAACCAAATATTTGGTGGGAAAATGAAAATTTGATTTTCCCTCCAAAAAATAAGAAATACACTACTATATGAAATAGTAAAGATTCCTATTATAAACTATTATTAGTAAATACTATTATGTATATAATTCATATATATATATATATATATATAAGAAAAAGTCCTCTAAAATGGACGTGTTTTGTCTTAACTCCAAACCATTCGTTTATGCTAGTAAACAATCTCAAAAAAAATTTAACAAAACTTATGTGAAAATTTTTAACACGAGAATTTTATTTGGTTAAGCTTCATTAATCTGACACTTTGATCAAAACTTTGTTGAAAGTTGACACTATATTGGCGCTCCTCATGGATGAGCAAATATTGGATATAAATCATATAACCGTTACGCCATATAGGATTTCATCCCCTCTCACATATTTCAAATTTTTGCTAAGCTTGAGGAATATTTTGCTGAGTTGGAGAGTGAATTCTCTGAAAATAGGGGACAACATGGATTCATGCAAACCATTTATTGACTTGTTATACCATGTATGATTATGTAAAAGTTGTAATGAATAACTTTTCCTAATCGAGGCATGCTAGTAAACGCAACCCAGCTTGTACCCAACTTATGAAAATAGGGTTTAACACACAAGTTTTTCTTCGGATTGTTTTAAGCTAGTCCAACTCTAGCCCGTTAGCCCAGCCAGACTTCTAATTTTGGTTTTGTTACTTTCAACTTTATTTCTATTTTTCGTTTTTGCAAAGATTCTACATCGTGTTGGGCTTAATTTGCTTAGAAGTTTGGGAGCGGCTTAGGATATTGCGCTAGGTTTAAGCCTGAGATTCACATGGTAATGTTTTCAAAAATTCAAAAAAGAGAGATACTATCTAGGGTGGAATCAGAATTTTGTTTCAAGGGGTGTCAAAATTTGAAAGATAATACATTAAAATCCATATTTAATTGTTACCTACTTATCTGCTTTTTTAATCAGATTTGGTTAGCTTGCTTATTTCCAACACAAGAGACTAAAGAAAGTAACATACTTTATTTATTTTGGGGTAGAAGACCAAAAATTATTTGGACACATATACTATTATACATTAATGCTCCGTATATAGAAAAATTCTAGGATACATCGTTGTGCTTTTGGATGTATCAAGACATCCTAATGATTTTGGTGCTAAAATGTTATAATTTTGGTGTCGAAGTGGTTTTGGATGTATCAAGACATCCTTATGATTTTGGTGCTAAAATGTTCTAATTTTGGTGACGAAGTGTACTAACATTTGAAAAAGTGATTTGTTAAAGTAAGGTGATTTTTTTTTTATAAATAAAATGATTAATAAAATTATTACATTTGGCATAAAGTTACAATATTTTGGTACCAAAAGGGGTGCCAAAGTGTATAACTTAGTTGTATAATACATCCAAAACCACTAGGATGTATCATGGAAGGTCCCTACATATGTATATTCAATGGTTTAACAAACATGAGGGACTCCCCTAGGCTTTAGTTCTGCCCCTGTCTATCGACACCCGCAAACCTTATTCTCTAGTCTCTACATACTTCTGCTACATTAGATAGTTCTACAAGAAGTGTACATATGCAGCAGGTGGGTGTAAAGAGCAATTAAGTCGGTGCATTCAGAATTTCCCTTCTAAAAATGGAAACTACTTTTCATTTTTTCTTTTCATTAAAACGAAAAATTAAAATTTGAAATTAAAATTTTTTTTGGTTAGATTTCCGTATTTCTTTTCTTTTCTTTTTTTTCTTGCATTTTTTACACATAACGAAAAACAATAATGTGTTTGGTAATATTCATAATTTTTTTATTTTTTAAAATGATAATGAAATTGGATGAAAATTGAAAACATGTTTAGTAATCGCATCCCAATGGACCATAAGCACGGTTTGGAAATCCAATTAAATGCTTGAAAATAGAGTTTTTAGGACTTTTTCTCAAAATCGTTGATATCGAATAAGGACTCCCCATTTTATTGAAAAAAAATAGTTAAAACACTACTGAAGATTTTCAATAAAAAAAAAAGTTTTACTAAAAAGACATTGAATGTGATATGGTTTGCATAGAAAATAATGAATTGACCGACTATTAGATTAAAAATTTCAACATTTGAAATTTAGTATTTAATTTTTAGAAATATAAGATTTAGTCCTTGAATATGATGTTAAGATAGATTTAATCCTGTAGATTTGGGCAACATTTAAATTGATCCCTTATCTAATCGAATCTTTAGCAATTAGTCCATTTTCCCAACATTATGATAATTTTTGAACTAATATACCCTTTTTAAATCTGAATTAATTATATTTTGTAATTAATATCATATATTTAAGAATCAACGTTTCTGTTGCAATATGGAGTAATGGTTCCTTAAATTAAGGATATGGTTAAATTCATGGTGATGATGCCAAAAATTGGTAAGAGTAAAGTAGAGCAGATTAAGGGGAGAGAGAGTGAGAGACTGATTTTTTGTATGTGGTTCAGCCCTGTTAATGAAGGTACCTACGTCCACGTGTGTGTCTGAGCACGTTCACTATACTGTAAAAGAGTCGGGGGCCTGTGGTTAACCAACAAGTCTGGAGCTACCGTAGGCCGGCCGGGCATGTAGATGAATGCTATAGGGGTGCTATGTAGACTGAAAAGTTGGCCCCTTCAATGGGGGGTGAGAGGTCTCTTTTATAGATGTAAGAGACCTACTCATACATGGATAAGGAAATATAATCCAATTAGGATGTGATTGACACCAATCAAGTAAGTTTCCTAATTGTTTTAGGATTGATTGACATTAATTGTGGGGATTTCCTAATTGGATTAGGAAATAGTTTGCACTTTTCATTAGTTTTCTAGCTTGAGTAAGAAACTGCCCGTAATGATTGGGATCATGCCTGTGGGCCCTGATGAGCTGTTCCCGCGGTGGGATGTGCCTGTGCGGTTTTCTCGACCTGTTGGCCGGGTCGTGGATGAACCGTTCGGGAGGCATCAAACCGCTCGGGATGATGTTTGTCAGTAGTTGCATAATAGAACCGCTCGGGCATGGGCTGATTTTGGGTGTATCAGTTGCCCCCCATTTCCAAGGTTGGCTGGATGTTATATCGGGGCAAGTTTGGAAATCTACTTGATGCCACCTGCCACTGTCTGAGTGCTCGGGGAAGCTGCCTTGGAGCTTCTGAGTCTTGTGAATGCTCGGGAAATGACTAAGAGTTGAGACTTAGCCTAACTCGGAATCTTTAAGTGCTCGGGAACTGACCGGGAGTTGAGACCCGGCCTAATTCGGAGTCTTTTGCTTGAGTTAGCTCCCAGGATGGTTATCTTCTACCCGTAAACCTTCGTCAAGGTTGTGGGTAGAAGAATTTGACCATGTTGAAAAAGCCGACCTAAAGCGTATTGCTTTAGGGTCCTTTTATATTAACTCCCCAGGATGGTTGTCTTCCGCCCAGCCAGCCTTCGTCAAGACTATTGGGAGAAGAACTTGACCATGTTGGTGGAGCCGACCTAAATCACGTTACTTTAGGGTCCTTTTTGCTCCTCTATCGTGGGCCAACCTAAGAGATTTTAGTCACCTCTATCGTCGGTTTGGACCTAAGTGGAGTTAATGCCTCTGAGTATTGTAGGTGCTCGGGTTGTCCAAGATTTTGACTTGGTTATCCGCGAGGCCTGTAGATACTCGGTATGATTGCCTGTTTAGTTCACTGCGCCGTCTTGCCCCCCAAGCTTTCACTAAGATGAGGGTCTTACAAAGGCTATGACTGTAGGTAACCGACCTGGAACATAGTGGTTGTAGGGTCTTTTGAAGCTTGCCATCATCATCCACCTAGGGGGATTTGCCCCCATCGTAGGTTGGACCTAAGCGAAGCCGATGCCTCGGGCGTGACCCCGAGGTCTTTTGCCTCGGGTGCGATCTCGAGGTCTTAGTGCCTGGGTTCCGAGCCCGAGGTCTTTTTATGCCTCGGGGTTAGGCCCGAGGTCTTTGTATGCCTCGGGGTTAGGCCCGAGGTCTTTGTAAGAGCTCTTTGACAATCGGTGGAGCCTCATGTGGTGATCAGGCAAGTTCCACTATAGTCGGGCTCATCTAGAATGATGGAGATAGGGGATCGGATCAGGAACGTCGAGCTCCTGATTTCTCTGTGCTGGAGGCAAAGTCGGAAATGCTTGATCCTGACCGATGTGAACTGGGGGTCGGGTCGGGGCTGCCGGACTCAGACCGCTGCGAATTGGAAGTCGGGTCGGGACTGCCAGACCCTGCCTGCTGTGAGTTGGAGGTCGGGTCGAGACTGTCGGACTCCGACTGCTGTGAATTGGAAGAACTGTCAAAACTCCCGGGCTGATCTCGCTTTCGCTTACTTCTGGAAGACTCGTTGCTTTCCTGCCCGGTGTCTTTGGTCTTTGGAAATTCTTCAGTGTCAATGTATTTTCCAACTCTCTCTGCGAGTTCAACCAAGGTTACCGGTCAGTTTCTGTGAAACGACGTGGCACACTTGGTGTGTTGAACTCCTGAGCAGAAGGCTATAATAGCGGCGGTCTCATCAAGATCATAGATGCCGAGTTTTTCTTGATTAAACATTTCGGTGAACTCCTTGAGGGTCTCATTATCCCTTTGTATGACTATCAGTAGCTGCATGTCAGGCTTTGGCCGTTCATGCATACCGATGAACTGGTTGATGAACTGCTTGCTGAGTTATAACACCCGCATTTGTGTTATTGCTTTTGCATTACATTGTCATGCATGATAATGTGATGTGGCGTGTCTTTTGACACATGTTTGGGTGAGCTTTGACTCACGAGTTAATTTGGGTGTCTGGATTAGAGAACCCTTTGAAACTGTGGTGATTGAGGATTATTGTTACGACGTCTCTCTGAGTATGAGACGGTCACTGTGGAACATTTTAAATGTTTATCTGAAAATAAATGTTTACCTGTGTATTTCAATATCTGTATTAATTTCTGTTTTAGAATTTATATCTGTTGCTAGTTTTAGTATCCTGGTGAGAACGAATTAACACGCTATTAATTTGGTAGGCTAATTAGCAACTTCGGAAACGTCATGTAGAAATTCGCGTTTTAGCGACCAAACGAAACTTAGTCGAAAACTTTTATAATTTTGAAGTTTCACTTATAAAGCTATGAATAAGCTGTATAGAAAGTTACAGAGACTGATTAGGAGTTTTGAAAACTCGTGGGGAGGTAAACGTAATTTCCGAGAGTTTTGCCTATATATAGATAGAGATGAGTGAGGTATTTTACAAAGCTTACAACCTAAGTTTCCAAAAAGAGGCCAAGGGAGATTTTGTTGCTTCGAGCTTTGCGACGCCAAACGACGACCTTCCGTCAGTTTGTTTTCTCCCAAATTTCATATTCGAGCTCCTCGAGGTAAGAGCTTCGTTTTGATATATGTTAGGGCTTGTTTGGCCAAGTTTTCGGAAAAGTTGTTTCCTAGAATTTTTCATAAAAGTTGATAAATGGAATTTTGATCCATAGGAATTGTACTAGACAGACTTCTACACGTTCTTTGTACACGGGTTTTCTTTGAATCGAAGTTTAAGAGCGTAAATCGGAGGTGAGTGATTCAACTATGTTTTTGGAATGGTTTCTTGACATGTATTCATGTGATGTTTGAATAGCATATATTAATACTTAGAGATATCTTGTGTAGTTCATATTGGACATTTATATTGATAAGTAGGCCCAATAGCACGATGAAATGTTTTGATTACCGCGAGCATGGTGATATGTATTTGGGCATGTTAAGTTGCTTATTTGGGTCAGAAGGAGCACGTGGTCACCGTGCCATTTTGTGGAGCCGATATAGGCATTAAGGTTGCACGATTGAAGAGAAGAATCATGGGTCTTACCCTTTCGCGTGGACTTATTGGTGAGGAGTCACGGATTGGGAATATGGACGGGCACGTGAGTCTCCAGCGACTAGTATGAATTGTAGAGATGTGAATGCGGACATGTTTATCATTCATGTGCATATGTTGTGTTATTCACTAAGCGTTAGCTTAAACAAATCGAATATGTGTGGTTATTCAAATAACCATTTCAGGTATAAATGCTGGCGAGGAATCACAGAAGTGAGCACGTGGGTTGGGAGTTCTTTTAGAAGGCAACTTGAACGTTAATCTTGTAGTTTTGGGACAATAGGAATGTCGTAATAAGAATTCTTATGGTTTTTAGTTATGTTTAACTTGGTATGTTAGAACGAATCTAAAATGTTGTAATAGTTAGTAACATGTTGTAACTGTGCTTCGGTAGTATGTTAATACAGTTAAGATTGCTTTGGAGTACTTTTGGAAGTGTGTGTTTGATCCCCGTTTGAATTTAAAAAGCTTTTAAACTTGAAAATGCTGTAGAATGTGCTGCTGCCAGGGGATCAGTCGACTGGTTTGTTGAACAATCGACTGGAGCATCCTTTTTAGCAACTCTCTGCATCGTTTCATGGAGGATCAGTCGACTGGGTCCCCGACACAGTCGACTGGATCATGGTTTTCAAAACTGATATTTTTTACCAGGCTGGACTTCAGTCGACCGGACTTTACCAGTCGACTGAAATTTTGAAGCCCCAGTCGACTGGATGTAGAAAGCAGTCGACTGGATGGTGTTTTAAAACCCAACTTTCTGCTGGACCAGGATCAGTCGACTGGATCCGAGGATCAGTCGACTGGATAGATGGTTTTCAAAATGACTTGTTTTATTCCGCTGCATGTGTTCTTCAAACTAATTTTTGGGAACGTTAATGAATTGGTTTAGCCTCGGTGGCGTGCCACGGGCTTTAGTTCCGCTATTGTGGGACCGGGCTGTGACATGAGTTGCTTGAAATTGCGGACCGATCGGGGCTCCAAGGAATAGAACCATTGCACGGCCAGGCCTTTCAAAGTGCTGGGGAAGGCAAGGCAGTGTAGTTCATCGGAGTTGGTGGCTAGGGCCATCTGAGCCTTGTAGGTCCGGACGTGGACGACCGGGCTTCCCGAGCCGTTATATGGATCTAGGCGAGGCTGCTTAAATTTGCACGGGATGGCAAACCTCGTGATCTGACTGGAGAACGGTGACTCTGTCTCGGTATTGTCCTGATTCTGAGCGCGATTTTGACCAAGCTTTTTGGCCACTCCGTCAATCTGGTTCTGCAAGTCCTTGATTCGGGCTTCCACTCCTTCCCGACCGGTATCTGAGGGGTTGGTTGGGTCGGTGGAAGAGGCTTCTTCTTCATGGCGGTGTATTGTCCTCTGGGATCGGGCTTGGCTATGACTCCGGTTCATCGTGTGCCTAGGGACAACTCGGCTCTTGCCTAGTGACCCTGGACTGATTCCCGGGCCATATGCTCCTGCCTTTCCTCTCGGGCAGTACGCCTACTGTTGATGTCTCTGGCATCTTCAACGGGGGACGGGTTGGCTCGGGCACGTTGTCTAGTCAAGATCGGTTCCCGACCGTGCGCAACGCTCCCGGGTCGTTTCCCAGCCACTAGAGGACGGCTTTGCTGGGCCAGCAGGGCTTCGATCTGTTGTTGGATTTGACGTTGGCCTTCCAAGAGTTGTGTGAGGGTCGCGCTGATCTGCTCATATGTCATGACTGCCGCAGCCGGTGCCGGGGCGGGAGGAACATCCTGGTTGGACTGCTGATCAGCCTTCTTACCCTTCTTCAGTGGCATGACGATCAGTCAAGAGATTTGTTGATGAGAAGACTTGTCGTTTCCCACATACGGCGCCAAGCGGATGATGCAAAAAATTGGTAAGAGTAAAGTAGAGCAAATTAAGGGGAAAGAGAGTGAGAGACTGATTTTTTGTATGTGGTTCGGCCCTGTTAATGAAGGTACCTACGTCCACGTGGGTGTCTGAGCACGTTCACTATACTGTAAAAGAGTCGGGGGCCTGTGGTGAACCAACAAGTCTGGAGCTACCGTAGGCCAGCCGGGCATGTAGATGAGTCTCTTTTATACATGTAAGAGACCTACTCGTACATGGATAAGGAAATATAATCCAATTAGGATGTGATTGACACCAATCAAGTAAGTTTCCTAATTATTTTAGGATTGATTGACATTAATTATGGGGGTTTCCTAATTGGATTAGGAAATAGTTTGCACTTTCCATTAGTCTTCTAGCTTGAGTAGGAAACTGCCCGTCATGCTCAGGATCATGCCTGTGGGTCCGGATGAGCTGTTTCCGTGGTGGGATGTGCCTGTTCGGTCTTCCCGACCTGTTGGCCGGGTTGTGGATGAACCGTTTGGGAGGCATCAAACCGCTCGATATGATGTTTGTCAGTAGTTGCAGAATAGAACCGCTCGGGCATGGGCTAATTTTGGGTGTATCACATGGTATTTATTTCTTTTGAATTTTTTTTTTAAAATTTTGATTTGATCTTGGGGTATCTGCAAGAGTTGCAGATTCGATAGGAGTTGTTTTTTAAAATTTTAAGTGAGAAATTCTCACTCCTATGTATGATATTAATGGAACAGTGTATAAATATCGAATTAGATGGAACAAAATCTGTAAGCGTCAGTTTGGTATTGTAAAAGCTTATTATATTAGTGAGAAATTCTCACTTCTTGTGTTGAATTGTTTTAAGTGAGAAATTCTCACTCTTATGTATGATACTATTGGAGCAGTGTAAAAATCTCAAATTACTTATGATGAGATGGAGCAGTGTCTATAGCATCAGTTTGTTTATGTAAAAGCTTATTAGTGAGAAATTATCACTTCTATGTATGATTTTTAATGGAAGTGTAAGCATCAGTTATTTAAGTGCGATAATTTTTCACTCTGTCAATTTAAGTGGAACTTGTTTCCAAATATTGTCATGGAAATAGTAACAACGAACACTGGTAAGCTAACTCTGATGAGCATGTGGATTATACACAAAACAATTTGAAAATAACATAAAATAGAGATTCTGCTTCCTTTTTTTTTACCATGTTCTGTTAATGTTCACAAAATACGAAGGTCTGATCAACATTGTTGCAAACTTACGGCCGTTTGGTTCATGGATATTTAGGGTGGATTTTAATTCCACCTTAAGATTACTAGTAATTTTAAAAAATTTCCTTGTTTGGTTCATGGATTATTCATTGAATTGTGGGTCCCATTGGATTTAGAATCCACCCAAAGGTGGAAAATAGGGTGGATTCTAAATCCTAGCTTGGAGGTGGTATTCTCAAATATTACTGGGGTTTTGGTTTTCTAATTTCATACTTCCTAAATTAGCCCTTATATTTGTGGAAGGTATAAGTTAATGTCATTCCTATTATGGATAGCTTTCAAGGGTAGTTTATGTATTTAACATTATTCCTATTTCTTTTTCCTTGACCCAACCAAACACTGTATTCTAAATCTACCTAGGATTCCACTCGTGAACCAAACACATTGCAAGGATTCAGATTCTTAGTAAATTGATTACTAGTATTATGATTCCTGGTAATTAGAATCCACCTAAAATAATCTATGAACCAAACGGGTTATAGAGAAACAAACAGCAGTTTGTCAAAATAAACATCCACCCAAAACTCCACATGATCAACTTAAAACTAATATGTAGGCATATGGACCCGAAATTATTTAGTTTTTCAGTTTAGAATATAAGATTTAGCCCCTCATAATGGGTTAAAAAAAGATTTGGTGTATTTGACTTTTTAAACTCTTAAATTCATCCTTAATTATTAAGAAAATATAGGAATTAGTCCTTTCCCCCAAATCTATGTATTTTTTATGGACAAAATTATCCTCATCATTAGATGTATACATATATATATATGTATCATCAACTTAAAATTAGGAATTTCAAATTGATGAGGGCAATTAAACGCAGTTATATCTCTCTCCATCTTTATCTCACTCTCTCTCTCTCTCTCTTATCTCACCATCTCTCTTTCTCAATTAATGGAAAAAAGTTATGATCTTTACACTTCTTTATAAATATGGAATCTTCTAAAAAAACGTAGTTTTGTTTCCATATGATTTGTTTTTAAAAAGTTTTATATTCTCTGTGATTTTGCATTGTAGGCTTTAAATTTTTCCAAGACATCTTTGGTGAATTTCATATGGGTTGGTGCTAGAATTGAAAATTTAGCAATGGACTCTTGCAGTTATATATATATCTCTCTCTCCATCTTCATCTCACGATCTCTCTCTCTCTCATCTCGCGATCTCTCTCTCTCTCCTCTCCTAAAGATTTAATTTTTAATTTTTAATTTTTTTTTTGTTGAGATTTGAGTTTGATGACTTATTGTAGTTGGTTTTCTAAAGTGAGTTTTGATTATTCATGCAGGCAATGTAATTAATTATCAATCTTCTCAGTTTGCCCCTCTGTTGCACAACACTAGGGTTTGATGCTCCTAGTCTTTGAGTGAGAATTTCTCATTCATGGTCAATGAGAATTATTATTATTATTATTTTTTGAGAGAAATTTTCTCATCAAATCCATATTTCTCTCTCCTTGATTTGGTGAGAATTTCTCACCATAACATATATACTAATTTCTCATTTATGATCAGTGAGAAATGGTTTTTTTTTTTTTTTTTTTTTTTTGTCAGAAATTTTCCCTTATACCCATATTCCTCTCTCCCTAATTTGGTGAGAATTTTTCACCGTAATATATATAATTTCTCATTTATAGTCAGTGCAAATTTATTTATTTATTTATCTCTTTCCCTGGTTTGGTCAATTTATAGATTTTTAGAAGATATATATATATATATGTATTTTATGGGTTTTGAATTTTAAAATCCTGATTTGTATTTGTTATATATATATATATATATAATTATATGGAGTTTGAATTTAAAAACCCTGATTTGTGGGAGTGGGGGTATTTTAGTCATCAAAATAGGTGAGGAACTATTTTCTAAGTTGACTTATAGGATGGATCTATTTCTAGAAAATGTTACAATAAATGACTGAAATCTAAAGAACCCATTAATTTTCAACTTTATGAAACATGTTCAATGTCTTCTTGTTAAAATTTTACTATTTGAGTTTTTGGAGAAAAAAGCTTAATGAACACATGCATGCACTATTAATTTACAAATAATGCTATGTTTTCAAACTTTGATTACGAGATAGCTTAATAATTGAATTACATGCTGTAATAATGATCAACAATAGCACATGCCATTGCATGGGTAATGATGTAAATGATGTACTTCCTATATTTTGGATCCTCGACAATACCTATGTGGCTTGGACTAGACCACTAATTTATTTATATATTTATTTTTGTTTAAAAGTAAGAAAAAAACATGTGTGATCCTTTCAAAAGATCACATGGGGTGTTGTCACTTTGCTGAGGATCAAAAACCCTAAGGCGGCAAGCCCTCACTTGGTAGAGCAAGTAAAACGGTTAGATAGGACAAGATCAGATAGGACATTAATCTTGTCGGATATACTGTTATGTTATCCTGGGTTTGGACGTGTTGGATTAAACTGTCGGATAAGCTATTATAACCTAATCATGTGTTTGGATGTGCCCTAATATAACTTTAGGATCATAACTAAATTATTGCTTTTTAACACCCAAAAAATGGGGTCGTGAGAAAAAAAAATAAGGGAAATATTGGGGGAGGTAATTTTTATATTTTATTATTCATAATATATGTGCGACTTAAACACAATTTTATTTTAAATACATTTTTAGTCTCTTTTATTCATAATATTATTTCTTTATTAAATCAATCTAAAACATTTATCTAAGGAAAATGAAGAGGCGCTATTCTCTCTCTTTAGGATGGGGGTGAAGGCAAAAATGAACCAATACGCTTCACTAGCTGGTATATGGTGTGGAGAGAGTAGTGTGATACTTACAGTTTTTATTCCATGAACAGATCACACATCTTGGCATCCACTCGAGGCCATCAACATCCTAAGGTATAGATTTATCTCTCTCTCAGAGTAATCCCATCATTTCACTTAGTAGTATCTATAAGTTTAGCACCCCTTAGTCAAAGATTTGTCATTAATCAGAGACCCAGAATTTAAGTTTTATATACTTACTATTATTCTATCTCTCTCTCTATATATATATACCACTTACTCACTATATACATTCAACATTTATTGTCTATGTATATACTGGGCATAACTAGTGCCCAAAGACATTACCAAACAATTCTAACAATGTATGCATTCGGCCAGTAACTAATTCAAATATTGTTGCAATTTTTGAGCATGTGTTATTTTAAAGACAGAGAGAAGATCATGATCCACACTAAAATCCTAAGATATTGTAATTGGAAAATGCAATATAAACAAAACATCACTCACAGACCAAGCACAATGAGAAGACTCACAACCATACAGAATAAAAAAGGCTCACATGCCAAATAATATTATTTGAACAATTTTTACTTCCATCAGTAATTGGATACTTATTTTTTATTTTTTTTGGGAACTTTTTATTGTATATTAATTGAGCAAAATAAAAAAATTAACAACTCTCATTTGGCTTGATTCCTTAAGGCCACATGCAGGGGCGGATCTAGAAAACAATCCAGGGGGGCTTGATATACGGGGGTTCGGGGGTAGCGCCCCCGAATTTTTTTTTTTGAACCTATTTATACATATTTTGGACTTTTTTACGCATATTTTAGACATATTTATACATTTTTTGTGTATATTTTGGACCTTTCTATACATATTTTATAATTAGTACAAAAACTTAAGAGAAATGGGGCTTAGTATGATAATTTTATAATATCGGAAGGGCTTAATAGGTAATTTTCATAACTAAGGGGGGCTTGAATGAAATTTCAGGGGAGGCTTGAGTGTAAAATATTTTGACTCATAAGATAACATTAGTACTTTTTGAAAATCTAGGGGGGCTTGATCCCCCTTGCCCATACTTCCGTCCGCCCCTGGCCACATGTCCTTAACCGAACCTACCTTCTGTAGTGCTTCACAGTTAAAAGGAGAAGTTAAACCATACAGTGCTTCACTATTAGCTATCTTCCTTCGCTAGTTTCCTTTAAAAGGAAAAAAATAATATTAGGAAAAAATAATATTAATTAGTTACTGATTAACATGGTTATGTAAATTTCATAACATAAGAATATAAGTAAGATTTCTGTTCAAGAGTTGATGTTCCAATTCTCATCGTAGTAATTGGCAAAAAAATAGAAAGAAAGAGTGAAACCAAGAAATTAGTAGTTAAAACAGCACCCAATATAATCCTCAAAAAAAAAAAAAAAAAAAAAAAAATTAATAATAATAATAAAAATATATGCATAAGAGTCAAATCTATTTTACTATCACCACCAACCCAAAAATATATGCGTAAGAGTCCGTTTGCACCTAAAAATTACATTTTTTAAATCAAAGTTTGATAAGGCCGATTGAAATATTTTAATCGGACTCATGAGACCGATGGCAAAATTAATGGCCAAGTGGTTACTTTAAAAGTTGATCGGACTGACCACTATTCACTCGGGCTCGTTCTATCGGGCTCATCACCATTTCATCGGGCTGCTACAAAAAGTGGGCCTTGCTTCAATATGGCTGTATTGTGTCGCCATCGGGCTAGCACTTTTGCTCACTCGGACTAACCACTAGTTGATCGGGCATCACTCAATCGGGCTTCCATGTATGCCATTGCAATTCCATCAATGGGCTCACTTCATGGCCCAATCCAGTTGCACAGGCCCAATGCCAATTTAATTCAAGTGATAAAAGTTTGTAGAGCCCGATTGTTGTTCAGTCCGATCTTCATTTGGCCACACTTCATTCCAAGACCAAGGCCACCTCATTAGCGAGTCATTTACGTTGCTAGGATTAGACCAACTTTGGCAACATATAACTTTATGCTAGGGCCCACATTAGTTTGACATTATTTTGATAAGGTAAGCTTTCATCGGACTCAGCATTATTTTTCTTATGCCACTAGGATTAATCAGTATTTGAGGCCGTCAACAGTTCGGCTACAATAGGAATGTGATATGGTTGGTAAGTTTTGGAAAGTGTCTTCAATCCCTACAATTCCTCTATAAGATAATATTATCTTAATTGGAAATATTATCACTTAATGGGAGATGTTATCTAGTTAGGAAAGATAATATTTTTGGAGATAATATCAGCACTTTTTGGAGATATCTTTTACTTGGAGGGGAAGTCAGCCGCACCAAGCCACAAGATGGACCAGATTCAAGCTGCTAATATATATACACACCTGTATATATGTATATATTATGGAAGACTTTTATCAGATTTGGGAGATAAATCTGGTAAATTATACCAGATTATCATTCAAGAGCTTTTATTTCCTAATCAGCTTCAACCTCCATGGCCGCTATAAATACAGCAGGCTGGCCTAGCTATCAAGGCACCCCGCGTCACTTCGACACAATGCATCCAAAAAGCATTCTTAGCACTCTAAGCATCCTTTTTATTTTTTTTTCTTAGGCTTTCTTAGCATTTAAATTACATCATTGTAATTTTCTCTTCCTTATTTCAATTAAATAAAAATGCTCTTTTATTTAATTTCTCTTGCTTGTCTTCGTCACTTGCTAGACTTGTGTGCTTCAACACTGTCTAGGGACCTTAGGCCAAGGGTACTTTCCTACTTGGCCATCACAATCGTTTGTTAGAAGTCAGATTTTCAAAACCTTGTGTATCACCCACACAAGTGACTTAGGAAATTTTGTTTTATTAGTTTGGGCCTACCTAACAAGGCTCTGGCACGCCCGAATAAATATTATAGCAAACAGAGTCAAATGGATTTTTCTATTTCACCTACCTCTTTGAGAAATTCTTCATGCCAATTGTCAAGAGTATCAAAAGAACTCATCACATTAATGTTGTGTACCAATTGTACAAAATAACCAATCATACATGCAACAATGCTCTGACCTCTTACAATCCTGCCAATCTTAAACACATGAAGCTGCCACTTAAACAATTAAACATTTCTTTGGCAGTTCCAAAATAAAAATGCTTGGGTGATCGGATATTTAAAACTTTTGAAAAAATTGTTTGACGGTTTTTTTTCAACTTAATTGGCAAGGTGAATGTCGAATCATTTCAAAATATCATACCAATGGATTACAATCTAGTAAGAACGAAAAATGTCAAAACCCAAAACATGAAAGTATAATCCAGCATATCAGCCCATGAAAGAAAAGAGAAGAAGAGGAAGAGATATAACTTGACTACCGTCAATGCGTATCAGCTCTACGAAACAAATTATGTATGTGCTCTGCTAATAACTAACTCCATGTCGCTTCATCACTTAAAACTTCGCATGTATTCGACATTTCTTGATAAGTTATGACAACAGTTTTGTAACACATTTACGAAGCCAAAAGCCATTAAACTACACAGTCCTTAAGCCAATAGCCAAACATACTTTAAGCCTAAAGCTAGACAAACATTAAGCCAATTTATAAAATGCAACCAACATTTCATAAATGTTCCACTGTAATTACGAAATCTACCTCCACCAGCCCAACCAACCCAAAAGTGTTTGCTTGTCCAAGAGCAAAGTAACATTTCTTGCTATATGAGCAATTCCCAATTGTCTCCCACTTCTTACATGGCCCTGTCTTCCACAATGACCTGGTTATAAATAAAAGAAGAAAATTAAATTAGAAACTAATAAAAAAGGGCTGCTTTTTTCCAACGCAATCAGTTAAGAGCGTGTTTTTTATTTTTATTTTTTAAAAAATTAGACCCGATAAAAAAACTCAAAACGAAAGGGATCCAAAAAAAAGGGTTTTCTTTTACAAATCTCAACCATAAGAGTTGGGGTTTTTTCAAATCTAAAAAAGAGGCTTTAAAAAAAATCTATTTTTCAAAAAAGGGTTTTTCGGAAAGAAAAATAAAGGGACTGTAAAGTTTGGAACTAAACAAATGCAAACATAAATAAAAATAAGAGCACAGTTTAAAAAAAACACAGATTTAGACAAATAATCATAGAAATTACCTTTCATAAAAATCTTGAGAACTTAGCTTCTCACCATGTTCATCCCTTGTCTTAGGCTACTTCTCAATCAAATAACTCAGCCAAAATCAACGCAAGAATGAGTTATAAGCTGAATCCCACCAAAATAATAATAATAATAATAACATTTATTTCTACTTTTCCTTCAAAAGCATGGGGTTAGGGGCGGTCACAAAGTCAAATTGCAACAGAGAAGAAAGTCATTAATCACTGCATGGGTTTTCACAAGGTCAAATTGTTTTGAGAAATAAAAAATAATAATAAATAAATAAAAGAAAGAAAGAAAGAAAAAAAAAAGGAAATAAAGAAAAAGAAATCGTAAGCTAAACACGTTGACCACAACAAATAATCTCTAGCCCAGAGATTCAATTAAATTTTGCAGCAAACATAACAGTAATTAGGAATCAAAAGAAAAAAAATATCAAAACCAATGTCTCTTGATCCATGCGAGGTTGTTGCTATAGGGAGATCACACCTCCATTGATGACCATATAGAACCCCAAATCATGAATAATTGCATTTCCTGAAACTCCACCCATAAAAGCAAGTGTAAAGGTAAGAAGGCTGAAAAGTAACCTTCTTTGATTAGTAAGAAGTCTCATACTTGTATGTTAAAATTTAAAAAGAAACGAAAAAAATAACGAGGAAATGAGAGATTAGCCAAAAGAGTGATTTAGAACAACTGCTTTAGCCAACGAGAGAGGAAGGTGAGTAAAGGTGAGCAATAATGTACTCTAGCAAAAAAGTATAAGACTCACCAGAAAAGAAAATATAAGAAGCATCCAAAGCTGATTTAGAACAACTAAGAATGGGTGAAATACCTTCGAACGTCAAGGCCTGCAAGAAGATTGAATAAGAAGGCGACCGAGGAGTTGGTCAGTGCCGGGGACGAATCAAGCATTTTTGCATTATATAGCAGATTGTAAAATCAAAATCAACATCAACAGCTCCAGATCCAAAATCTAATGGAAACAAAATCTAATAGAAATCGACAAATCCAAAACAACATTCATATGCCTTTGGCACTTGAAACTTTGCATGTGTTCGACACTTCTCGATAAGTTATGACAAAACATTTCCATAGCACAATTCCTAGAATTGTTGCAGTGCAAGCAAACATTATGGAAGCCTAGGAAGCACTGGTGCGGGTTGCGGAGAGTTCCAAAATTTTTCCAAAAGTTAAGGGTGCGGGTGTGACTGCAGCTAGGTAATTATATAAAGCAAAATATTAAAAAGCTATGTAACAGAGAACCAATTCAACCAAAGAAGCAAATAAACTCATGAGCCTGTAAACCCAAATCAAATAACCAAGAACAATAGTTGATGCTCCAAATCACATTTACCAAATATGAATCATAAAAATCAAATTGGTGACAATAATAGCAGATCTATGTTTGAATAAATGGGCTAATAGAACACTAAAAAACCAGCAAAATAAAATAGTTGAAATGAACTAAATAAAATGACACCTATGATTCGTAAGCTCCAAATGCATAGTAATTTCCTTCTAGCTATGCGCTGATTGGCTACGTTTGGCCAATCTATAACATGACCTTTAATTCGCTGATGATGAAAATGGATTAACATACATTAATTTATTAAAATGGTACATTGAACATTGAGAGTTGGAACAAAAGAGAAAAAAAATTTATAGAAAATATGTTTGAACCAACACAAAAACCGTAATATCCTGGAAATTATGTTTGAAAATTATCACTAACCTCTTCTCAAGCAGGCAAATTTGTTTCTGAGAACGTTCCATCTGTGAGATTGCCGTTGATGATCAGAACTATGTATTTGAAAATGAAAAAAAGAAGAAATATTTTTTACATCAAGAATGTAACCGAAAGATGTGTCTTCTATTGAATAGAAATGAAAAAACTAATTTAGCGCAGTATAAGAGTAAATCAGTTCCCATTGATAGAAGCAATATGCAACATGTAAGGAGAATGAATCAAGCACAAAACATCAAGTCAGTAGGACTCAAAAAACATCCTCTCCGCTAGAAAAATTTCTCTGTTAAAAATCTGGTCACCAACATGGACAGAGACAAAAAAAAGTAGCAAAAAAAATCCCATTTGTATAGAATCCCAATCAAAACCCATTATGAAATTTCATCAACTACAACACTGTACTGAAAAAGAAAACAATTTGTAGAATCAATCAAAACAAATTTCATACTCCAGCATAACATAGCAGTGGATGATATTACCGCCAGGCTGCAGCTGCCATCACTGTCATCGCCGTTTCCTTGACTGCCCCCCTCGAACATGTTCTGGATTAAGGAATAATAATAAAACTAAAATTGTATTTAAAATAAAAATGTATTTAAGCTTGAATTATAAAATTTTAACTCCCTCAATCTAGGTAGCAGGTAGCACCGGTGCGGGTGCGGGGATGCGGGTGAAAGGAAGAGAGATAGATTATGTTTTTAACTTGCTTGACTTGTATTTAAAATTTTAACTCGCTTGACTTGTATCGAGAATCAAGGTTATGTTTTTCATTTTTTTTGGTTGTCTACAAAAATTTGATTTGTTCTAACCAATAAATTTGTATATGGTGGAGTTTAATGACGTTTTTCTCCACCAAACCGAAAGGTATAGATCTGAACCAAACAAAGTACTGTGATTGTGTATGCCATGATTTGAAATTGAGATCGGCAAAACACAAATCCAGTAAATTTAGTGCATATTTCAAAAATTGCCAGGAATGGAAGGATTTCAAGAGATGATCAGCGATTAGAAAATTGGGATTACAAATTAAGAATCTCAAAAAAAGAGGAGGTCACTACCCTCCACGGATCGGTGGTGTTCTTTGATTATGTGAAATAGAGGGGTTTAACTGCAAAAATCAATCCAATATTGAAAGAGGTAAAATTTAATTATTCTGGCTTAAATACGTTTTTATGTTAAATACATTCTTAGTTTTATTCATAATATTATTTCTTAATCCAGAACATGTTCGAGGGGGGTAGTCAAGAAAACAACGGCGACAGTGACGGCAGCTGCAACTTAAGCAACCCAACAATAATCTCATCCACTACTATGTTATGCTGCAGTATGAAATACGTTTTGATTGATTCTACAAATTGTTTTCTTTTTCAGTACAATGCTGTAGTTGATGAAATTTCATAATGGGTTTTGAATGAGATTCTATACAAATGAGGCTTTTTTATGCTTTCTTTGGCTCTGTCCATGTTGGTGACCAAATTTATAACAGAGAAAAATATTTCTGTCGGAGAGGATGTTTTTTCAAGGGGGGCAGTCCAAGAAACGGCGGCAACAATGATGGCAGCAGCAGCAGGTGAGGCAACCCGGCAGTATTTTCATCACGTACTATGTCACGCTGGAGTATGAAATCAAAATCTATTTTGGATTATTTATAGATTGAGGTGATGAAGCTAATTAGCTCCATGAGAGACTGAGAAGAAGGCTGTAAATAAGAAGATGATGGTTGGTAGGAAAAAAAACATAGTGATTTAGTAGTACTACTGTACATGGTGTTTCTAACTCTATTCAATCTTCTCCCAAACAGATTTGAAAAACAAAAAAAAAAAAACAAAAGAGAAATTAAACCACCTAGGGTTAGGGCTTGGCAGAGAGATGGAGAGAGAGATTATTACCTGCTTCGTTGACGTGCGATTTGATCACCCACCATCTCGATCACCGCCCCCTCAACTAGCCACCACCACCTCTTCCAACGTCGCCGCCTCGGTTGCTACTCTGAACCGCTTAGCAAAATTGGTGGGGGGGCATCGAGTAAGGGAATTTTTGTTTTAGAGAGAGAGAGAGTGGATTTGAAATTCAAATTTCGTTTGGACAATGCATAGGAGAGAGAGAGGGGGCAAAGTGGTGGTGAAAGTGAAGACTGTGCACGTGCGTGTTAAGAGGGATGGAGAAAGAGAAGAAATTTTGAAATCAAGCGCATTTGTAGAGAATACCAATCAAAACCCATTATGAAATTTCATCAACAACAACATTGTACTGAAAAAGAAAACAATCAAAACTGATTTCCTTGACGGGATGCAGCTGCCATCACTGCCGCCGCCGTTTCCTTGACGGCCCCCTCAAACATGTTCTGGATTAAGGAATAACATTATGAATAAACCTAAAAATGCATTTAAAATAAAAATATATTTAAGCCTGAATAATAAAATTTTAACTTCCACAATATTGCATTGATTTCTGCAGTAGAACCTCTTCACTTCACATAATCAAAGTACATGTCGTAGTTAAACGATTGATCCCCAAAACGGATTCGTGGCGAGTAGTGACCACCTTTTGAGATTCTAAAAAAAAGGAGGTCAATACCCTCCACGGATCCGTATGGGGGATCAATCCTTTAACCACTATATGTTCTTTGATTATGTGAAGCCGAGGGGTTTAACTGCAGAAATCAATCCAATATTGAAAGAGGTAAAATTTAATTATTCGGGCTTACATACGTTTTTATTTTAAATACATTTTTAGTTTTATTCATAATATAATTTCTTAATCCAGAACATGTTCAAGGGGGGTAGTCAAGAAAACAAGGGCGACAGTGACGGCAGCAGCAGCTGAAGCAGCCCAACAGTAATTTCATCAACTACTATGTTATGCTGGAGTATGAAATATGTTTTGATTGATTCTACAAATTGTTTTCTTTTTCAGTACGATGTTGTAGTTGATGAAATTTCATAATGGGTTTTGATTGAGATTTTCATAATGGTGATCAAATTTATAACAGAGAAAAACATTTATGTCGAAGAGGATGTTTTATCGAGGGGGGCAGTCCAGGAAACTGCAGCGGCAGTGATGGCAGCAACAGCTGAAGCAACCTGACAGTAATTTCATCACGTACTATGTCATGCTGGAGTATGAAATCAAAATCCATTTCAGTTTATTTATAGATTGAAGGTGATGAAGCTGATTAGCTCCATGAGAGACTGAGAAAGAAGGCTATAAATAAGAAGATGATGGTTGGTAGGAGAAAAAACATAGTGATTTAGTAGTACTATTGAACATGGTGTTTCTAACTCTGTTCAATCTTCTCCCAAATAGATCCGAAAAACCAAAAAAAAACAAAAGAGAAATTAAACCACCAAGGGTTAGGGCTTGGCAGAAGGAAGGAGAGAGATTATTATCTGCTTCATCGACGCGCGATTTGATTACCCACCATCTCGGTCACCGCCCCCTCAACCGTCATCAAAGCCATAGCCACCACCACCTCTTCCAACGTCGCCACCTCGGTTGCTACTCTGAACCGCATAGCAAAATTGGTTTGGGGGCATCTAGTAGGGAACTGCAATTTTAGAGAGAGAGAGAGGGGATGAGAGGTATTTGAAATTCAAATTTCTTTTGGACAACGCATAGGAGAGAGAGAGAGAGAGAGAGAGAGAGAGAGAGAGAGAGAGAGAGAGAGAGGGGCAAAGTGGTGGTGAAAGTGAAGATTGTGCACGTGCGTGTGAAGAGGGATGGAGAAAGAGAAGAAATTTTGAAATCAAGCCCATTTGTGGAGAAAACCAATCAAAACCCATTATATCAACATCGTACTGAAAAAGAAAACAATCAAAACTGATTTCATACTCTAGCATAACATAGCAGTGGATGAAATTACCGCCGGGATGCAGCTGCCATCATTGTCGCCGCCGTTTCCTTGACGGCCCCCTCGAACATGTTCAGGATTAAGGAATAACATTATGAATAAAACTAAAAATGCATTTAAAATAAAAATATATTTAAGCTTGAATAATAAAATTTTAACTTCCACAATATTGCATTGATTTCTACATTAGAACCCTTCACTTCACGTAGTCAAAGTACATGTCGTAGCTAAACGACTGATCCCCAAAACGGATTCATGGCGAGTAGTAACCTCCTTTTGAGATTCTCAAAAAAAGAGGTCAATACCCTCCACTGATCCGTGTGGGGGATCAATCCTTTAACCACGATATGTGGATCAATCCTTTAACCACGATATGTTCTTTGATTATGTGAAGCCGAGGGGTTTAACTGCATAAATCAATCCAATATTGAAAGAGGTAAAATTCAATTATTCTGGCTTAAATACGTTTTTTTAAATACATTTTTTTGTTTTATTCATAATATTATTTCTTAATCCAGAACATGTTCGAAGGGGGTACACTACAAGGAAAAAGGCTTTTTATGTCTGTTAAAAATTGACATAAATAAGTATTTATGTCACCTTTTTTTCCAATAAAAAGTGACATAAATGGGGGCGACAAAAATGTTTTTAAAAGTGACACAAATGTTTCATAAAAATGACATAAATGTTTCATAAAACCAAAACATATATTCATAAAAAGTGACATAAATACTTAAAAGTGACACAAGTACCATTTTATTTATGTCACTTTTAGCCTAAAGTGACATAAAGTAGAAAAGTGACATAAATACCAAACAAAATTAGTACACCAAAGTCTTAAAAGTGACATAAATACGTTAAAAGTGGCATAAATACGTTAAAAGTGCCAAATACTTTATAAAAGTGACATAAATACTTGATAAAAGTGACATAAATGTTTAATTAGTTATATCAATTTTTTTAAAAATGACAAATGTTTTCAATAATACTGATTCAATACCACCCTGTAAAAACAATACCACCTTGTACATAAAAACAATACCACCCTGTACATACAATACCACCCTGTACAAAATTAAATCCACCTCAATGATCTATTTCAACCACTAAATTTCATCGATTCATTTCAATATCAACCAATTAATTGGAATGAACAAAATATATATACAATCGATCCACGTCAAGTGCTAAACTAATAACATATACATGTTATATTCATCAAAAAGTACTAACAAAACTATAAAAGCAACAAAAAAAAAAAAAAAAAATTTAGCCCAACAAAAGTTTCGCTTGTTAGAACTTCCCATCAAAATGTGAAACTGTGTACCTACAAAAAGGAAAAAGTTTTCATTAATTAGTTGTATATATGAAATAATAAAATAGTAAAACTAAGTTTTGGGGTTTTGAAAGACCAAAATGCATTTTAAGTGAAATGCCCGAAAAAAAGCACGCACCAAAGTTCTGAAAATTAGTGTGCACAGAGAGTGTCTCATATGCACGTGCTGCCTGAGCGCGGCTACGTGCCACGGAATGTGCCGAGGATGTTTTGGGAGCTGCCGCTTGTGCTTTTAATGCACGGCTAGGCATGACTATATTTTAACACATGCACGAAAAAAAGCACGTAAAAGGGGTCCAAGAAGTCGGTGCACATTTTTCACGTGCACGTACACAAGAAGGTATACAAAACAGTGTGCTAAACATGTGCACAAACTATGAAAACTGGAGCATATACATTTTAATGCATTTTAAGTGATATACCCGGAAAAAAAACACACGCCAAAGTTCTGAAAATTAGTGTGCACGGAGAGGGTCTCATATGCGCGTGCTGTGCACGTGCTGTCCGAACGCAGCTACGTGCCGGGGATGTTTTGGGATCTGCGGCTTGTGCTTTTAATGCACGGTTAGGCATATGAATATATTTCAACACATATGCATGGAAAAAAGCACGTAAAAGAGGTCCAAAAAGTCGGTGCACATTTTTTACTTGCACGTACACAAGAAGGCATACAAAACAATGTGCTAAACATGTGCACAAACTATGAAAACTGAAGCATAGACATTTTAATGCATTTTAAGTGATATGCCCAGAAAAAAAAAACACATGCCAAAGTTCTAAAAATTAGTGTACACAGAGAGTTCTCATATGCGCGTGTTGTGCACGTGCTGCCCAAGCGCGGCAACCAACAAAAAAGTTCACATAATAAGAAGATGAAACAAAGAGTCAAGTCATCACGAAATACATGTATAATCTTCAAACATAGAGAGAAAGCAAGAACACATAAAATGCCACCCCGCAGGCGTACTCGTTAAGGTTTACAACCCTAAATAGCAAGTAAAACACATAAAATGCCACCCCGCAGGTGTACTCGTACTAACATGGAGTACGAAGGACCACTTGTATCTAGAAATACCACCCCTTCAGCCTGAACTTTGGTTCTCACGTTTTGCTTCAATTCCTATTGTCTTCAGAGATCACGGTTTCACCACTGCCAATTGTTGAACAAAAAGGAAAATAATTAGAAAACCCTAACTTTGAGCATGATTAATAAAAACAATCGGACAGAATTTGCCAATTGTTTAATTACGAATTATTTTTCCTGTGTTCAGTGTGATACTCTTGGTTTAGTCCCATACTGATCATGCTTTTACATGTCACCGAAACAAAAAGACAAAGAGACCCCCAACTGATCAGGAATTTTATACAGGGTCCAGGCATTGATCCGGTCACCTACAAGGGAACTGGCAGCTCATGGATTTAGTGAGGGAAAGGAAATGAAAGGAAAGGAAAAGAAAAAAAAACACTTTTCTTTGTTTGGTTAACAAGGAAAATGGGGAAAGGATAGGAAAATATGGTGAAAAAACAAATTGTATATTTTGAATTTTGTGAGTCACTTCCCTCCCTGTTTTAAGTCACAATTAATATTGAAAATTTTCAATTTCTAATGTTACTTAAGCATGGAGTAAACATTTAAAAAAAAAAAAACCACACATCGGAACTGATTTTCCTTCTTGTTTTACTTTTTTTTCCCTTTACCTTCAATAAGTTCGTGAACCAAACAGTGCCTTAGAGAAAAGAGAAAGAAGCTGGAGTAGAAGGGGAAACTAGAGGATTTTCACCTTGTAAGATCTGTCAAACTCATTGGATTTGTAACATAGAATCTACATAAAAGCTAATAAGTAATAAGATTCAAATAATACACAGTAACTTCATCCTCATCCTCTACTAACAAAAGAAATACATATTGGCAAACACCTGGAGGTTGAAATTTAATTAAAGGGTCTTGCTATCCTACTACATGAAGGTAGTAGGATAGGATTATGATCTATTCACATGGACAAAAAAGGTCCTTTCCCACGTAATTAAAAATAAGGACTCTTTAGTAAATTTACAATCATGGCACCACAAGCAAATTACTTTAGGTCATATCTAGATTTACTTTGTTGTTCTTATTTTAATATGGTGGCAGACTGTTTTAAAAGGCGTGCCTCATGGCGAGGTGAGGTAAGGCAAAATCACCTCAGGGCTGTTCAATTTTAGCACCAGTCCTACAAGGCTTTCTCCTTTTTTGTGAGGCATTGAAAATAGCGTAAAAGGTGTGCCTTTGATGCTTATTTTCTTGTGACTGTCAAGAAATTACACACTTGCCCTTTTTTAGGGCTGAAAAGGCCGGAGCGTTTTATTGCCTCTGTCGCAAACGAAGCAGCGACTGGACTCTCTCTCTCTCTCTCTCTATGGCAATGCTCTCTCTTGTGTCTCCTATTCTCTCCCTCTCTCTCTCAAATTCTTATTCTCTCTCCCGTGTCCGAGACTCGCGACTAGGTTCTTTTCTTTCTCATGTCTCTTCTTTGTTTTTTTATTCAGTAGTTCTCTTATCTTCCTTTTTTCAAGTTTTTTTTCCCTAGACATCTTCTATCTTTTCTTTTATTCTATTCTCTTATTCTGCCTTTTTGTTTTTGGTATCTTTCTTTTTGTTTTCTGTCCGTCTGTTTTGTTTGTTATTCTATTCTTGTTCTTGTTAGCTGTATCTTTTTTTTAAATTATTTTTTTTATCTTGCCTTTTTTTTATACTGCCCTTTTGTTTTCTCTATGTAGGTCATCTTCTTATTTTCTGCTGCATAAAGTGGAACTGCTGCATTTTCTTTTTTGCAATTTCAGCTACAATACAAGACTAGAATGTCAAAATTAGATAGTTTGACTCTATGTTTTTTAGAGTGCAGTTTTGCTCACCCTAGTATGGGCCCCACTGCATTAGCCAGTGGGAGAGGAGGGTGAGCAAAGGGTGTGCAAGTTTGGGGTGAGCAAAAATGTATTCCTTTTTCTAATGATAAAACTTGAAAAATCTGAAGGCTTACTCCACACCCCTCAAGGCTTCACCTCGCCTCAAGGGTGGTGAAATGCCTCGCCAAGCGCTTATGCCTTTTAAAACGTTGGTGGAAGTCCATTAAGAATGAGTACTTTATAGATGTAGTACATTAGTATTTCCCGTAATTAAACTAAAACTCAGCCACCAACCACACACACATGCACAGACTAGCAATTCTAGCACTAGGCATTTCTCTAGTCATTTATAAACCCTCCCTTATTTTATTCCCAACGGATGGGGGCCATTAGATGGAAATTTTAGCAAAGAACAAAATCTGCAAATAGTCAAATGATATACTAACGGCCTAGTTGGAAATGCATAAAATAGGATTCGGTTCATTCCAATTATCACTTTCTAATTCGTTCTTATGAATACTAGTATCATGTTGGTTCGTCAAAAAACCTGTTACAATAGATGTGAGATTGGGTACCGACTCAAGAAAAGGGTACAATTCCAACCACTTGAGTATATAGAAATAGTTCACTTATGAACCGGCTCATAGCCTTCCCAAATAGCCCCCAAGTTACCATCTAAAAAAAAGAGGGGTACACTGGAGACAGACCTAACCTTTGGCATTTTAATGTAGTAAAATAAAAACCGATCCAAAAAAATTATTGGAGAAGAAAATTGAGGATGCTTACAGCTTCCATTAAGATTTGAAGATCGGTATCTGGGACTTGGTGGCCATGTTTTTGCAATCCATTCCTAAGCTCCTCAAGGTTTACCTTCTCTCTCTTGGTAGTATCCATCCTATCGAACGCTTATTTTATTCCCGCCACTTCCTCCACCGACAAATGCTCAACCACCACCTATTTATTTGTTGGGTATCCAAAAGGATGTAAGGCAAGTTTATTTTATGATCCCAGAGATCAGAAGGTGTTTGTTAGTGCAAATGCTATATTTCTGGAAGAAGACTATATCATGAACCATACACCCAAAAGGATGTAAAATTGTATTGCAAGAATTGTCAAGTGATCCAACAGTTGCCAGCTTGTATGAGCCTACTATATAGAGTGATATACCCGAGACTATACAAGTAGATCCACAGCTTGATGTTACACTAGTACCTCGTCGTAGTGGGAGAGAAGTGAGACTACCTAGTAGGTACACTCTACTGGGACAGTCTTACGAGGCTGTTCCTGATGAACACGACCTAGATCCCTACAACTACAATGAGGCTATTTCTGACCGAGATGCTGAGCAATGGCATATTGCTATGAAATCCTAGATGGAGTCTATGTACTCTAATCATGTATGGGAGCTTGTAGAACCACCTGAAGGGATAAAACCCATTGGGTGCAAGTGGGTCTACAAGAGAAATAGAGGAATGGATGGAAAGGTCAAGACCATCAAAGCAAGGCTGGTTGCAAAAGGTTATACTCAGAAAGAAGGGATTGATTATGAGGAAACTTTTTCACCTATTGCCATGCTTAAGTCCATTAGGATTCTCTTGTCCATAGCTGCACATCATGACTATGAGATATGGCCGATGGATGTCAAGACGGCCTTCTTGAATGGTCATCTTGAGGAAGACATCTACATGGTGCAGCCGGAGGGATTCATGGCAAGAGGCCAAAAGCACCTTGCGTGCAAATTGCATAAGCCTATTTATGGACTTAAGTAGGCTTCGCGTAGTTGGAACATTCGTTTTGATCAGGCAATCAAGTCTTTTGGTTTTGATCAAAACGTGGATGAGCCGTGTGTATACAAGAGGGCTGGGGGTAGTGTAATAGTATATCTAGTTCTCTATGTAGATGATATACTCCTTATTGGAAACGATGTAGGAGTATTATCTATAGTGAAAATATGGCTCTCTAACCAGTTTGATATGAAAGACTTGGGTGAGGCTAGTTATGTCCTTGGGATCAAGATTATGCGAGATCGCAAGAAAAGGATGTTAGGCCTATCCCAATCAGCATACATAGATAAGATTTTGGTCAGATTTACAATGCATAAGTCTAAGAAAGGCATTCTGCCTTTCAGACATGGAGTCCCTCTATCTAAGGATTAATGTCCTAAGACACCCGAGGAAGAAGAACAAATGAGAAGGATTCCTTATGCTTCGTCTATAGGAAGTATCATGTATGCTATGCTATACACTAGACCAGATATCTGTTATGCTGTAGGAATAGTCAGCAGATATCAATCTAACCCAGGGTCAGCACACTGGCAAGCAGTAAAAGTATGTCCTTAAATATTTAAGGAAGACTAAGGATTACATGTTAATCTATAGTGGAGAGGATTTGGTTCCAGTTGGTTACACTGATTCTAATTTTCAATCAGATCATGATTCCAGAAAGTCAACTTCTGGTTATGTGTTTACGCTTGGAGGTGGAGCCATTAGTTGGAGGAGTGTAAAGCAATCTTGTATTGCTGACTCCACCATGGAGGCCAAATATGTAGCAGCCTCTGAGGCAGCAAAAGAGGCCGTATGGGTCCGGAAGTTCCTCATGGATCTAGGGGTAGTACCTTATGCGAGTTCTCCTATTGTTATTTATTGTGATAATAGTGGAGCAGTTGTGCAGAATAAGGACCCCAGGAACCATAAGTGTGGAAAACATATAGAGAGGAAATATCACCTGATTCGCGAGTTCATGCAGAGAGGCAATGTCACTGTGGCCAAAATTGCATCGGCAGAAAACCTAGCAGATCCTTTGACAAAGACACTGCCGACAAAGAAATTTGAGTCTCATGTGGATGGATTAGGAGTATGATGTAATGTTAATTGGCTTTGAGTGCAAGTAGGAGAATGTTGGGATTGTATGCCCTTAAAGCCACTCATTAAGACATTTTATTCTTAATAAATTGAATTTATTATTGATTGTTATTACATATTATGGGTATACCTGTATCATTTCAATACATGAGCAGTGTATTGATGTGTCCTCAAGTTGAATTGTAGATGATCTAGGTGTATGGAAATGATTCACACACGGGAGTTCATGATCATCAGTTCCTTTCAACTTGAAACTTAGTTCACAGTTAGTATGAATTTGGGACAATTCATATGGACAACTGTAACATATAGTTGCTACATGGTGGGGTGACATAACTCTGTCATTGGAGTGGTTGAACTCACAACTTATATGTTAACGTGGTTGTGCGTTGAACATGATCACTAACTAGATTACTGCACTAAATGACTGTCTCTTAAGTGTTTGTTTAACTAGTTCATTAAATTGTAAATTACTCTCAATCCTGAGGAGATAAATGGACTCAGCACTCTTATGTTAGTTACTTTGATATACTACATAGTGAGATCTTATGATCAATATCTCGGTATTTTGGGTGATTAGTATATGAGGTCTGTGAACGTGTATCTTTAATATGGAATCCATGTTGGATAACTTTTGGATAGTTTCATTCGATCACAGAAATCTGAGTACTCAGTTGGATTTTTCCTAAACCAATTTATATATATATTATTTATAGTTATATAATAATTATTTGCAAAAGGGTAGTATGGTCTTTCCATACGTGATCGATTGTGGATAACTAGAGTTTCCAAAAGTGGTAAATAATAGGTGACCAAAAAGGTAGATAGTCAATTAATATTTTACCTTGTGTTGCTTATTAACGTGGAGGGGTATATTTGCAGATAAATTTATTGAGTTGGGCCTTAATATAATTTCCATTTTCTTGGAGTGCAATTACAGCATTGTAGTAGGGTGTGTCTGTAATTAATCAGTTTTAGTTAGATCAAGGATTGATTAGATTGGCTAAGATGTGATTGGAAGCTAAGAAAAAAGATGGCCATCAGATCCCATCGTTGGCTCCTAACCGTAGGGTGCATACTAAAACTGCATGTGTATGGTGTTTGTATATAACAGATTGTATTTATATATAAGCACGTGGATAATTTATCTTTTAGTAAAGATAAATATATATTTATATATATTAAATTTAAATTAATTTTTAATTTGAATTTAAAAGAGATTTAGTGCTACTATATCTCTGTATCCATATCTTATATATATATACATCATATCTGTTAGGAAAAAACTAACGTTCTGAAATATCACATACACCATATTGAGAGCTTTGAGTGGCTTGGGAGATTCCTACCATCTTCTTGCGCATCTAAAGGTTGGAGAACAACGATGAAGGTCTGGTGGTGACAAAGGCTATATACTGTATTATCTTCAACTTCAGAGTTTGAGGTAACGAATAAAATATTGTTTTACTTAATCATTTTATTAATCAACCACTGTGAGGATCCATAAATTTTTTGAAATCCTTCGGCTATATTTACAATATTATTTCCAACAGTAAATAACAAGAAGCCTAATATGGTGAGACCCAATGAGAGATTGAAACAAACATGAAACTATGCTAATTTTCTTTTCATAAATCTAAATGTGAAACTACAAAAATGGGATCTGATGGGAGTTGGGAGAGAAATAAAATGAACACCACCAATTTATCTTTAAAATAATTTAATTTGATTATGTTAGCCTAGAATTTATTAAAGGCATTAATTTTGTTTTGTTTTGATGATGACAAATCTAGTGATAATTGCATACTTTCATTGGTTCTATTTCAATCAATTATCACGTCATTTTCGTTATGTTAATCTCTTGATTCTTATACTAAAATGTTCTAACTTTGTTTAAGAACATGAGATAGCATATGGTGAAGTCCAAGAGTGAGGGAGCTCAACAAGGATCAAGCTTGAAGACTTGAAGATTTTTTCATCCTTGGTTGAAGACTAGGATTTATATGTAAGCTTTTTGATCAATCACTCATAGGGCTCAAGTAAACTTTAATTGGACTTTAGGATCCTTGCACTCACACTTTAAAATACTTTCAAGGACCTAAACATACTTAGACCACTCAATAAAATCATTTCACAAAAGTTTTCAAAGTGGCTAAGTTAAAAGAAAGTACCTTTGCGCAGATAGGTCAACTTTAAATGCAAACCTGATCCAATTGGTAAGGAATTAGATCTTGAGTTTTATATGGTTGGAAAGGTATTTGAATCTAGTTTCTGAATCTTCAAACGGATCGCAAATACAAGTTTTGTAGAGGGAGTTATGGCTGTTTTAGTAAAGAGGTGTCAGTCTACCAAAACTGCTTAAAATCAGTCGACTGATTTTTTAAGGGTCCAGTCGATTGATTTATAGAATCAGTCGACTGATTGAACTTTTCAGTCGACTGGACAGCCCTGAAATTGCCTATTCACTGCTCTAAACTTCCCAGTCGACTGAACCCTCGATCCAGTCGACTGGACTGCGCTGAAAGGCATAACGGCTAGTTTTTAAAGGGGTTTTTATTTACCAAACTTGCCACCAACGGCTATAATCTTTCTTGGGCTATAAATACATGTTTTCTCACACCATTTTATGTTGATTAATCCATAGGAAAACATCTATTTAAATCACACAACTTGTTGATTTCTAATCATTCATATTTGAGCCCTAGTTGTGTGAGTTTATCAATTTGCTCTAGTTCTTGATTTGTATTTCTTTGAGAGTAAATTGTAGTGAGTTTTTATTTGTATCATTCACTCACTAAGGATTTGTTGTGTGAGCTTTTAATTTTATTATCCACTCTAAAGAGAGAGAGCTCAATTTGTATTCAAATCTTTGTAAAGGTGGAGGGTTAGTAACCCTTGTGTGCAAAGAAGAGGTTTTCTTCTTTGGGAGAGATTGGAGGCTCTTGTAACGATTTGGTCTACACCCGTGAAGTAGATCGGATTAAAGGAATCCTCAAGAGGTGTTCTTGAGGGGTGGACGTAGGCCGCGGGGTGCGATTGCCGAACCACTTGAAAACTCGGTTTGCAAGTGTCTCTTCCCTTATCTCTTTACTTTATTATTTGTGATTGTGTTTAATTTGCAATTAAGTTTTTAAAAGGTTAATTTCCGCAAAAACCTTATTCACCCCCCCTCTAAGGTTTCCACATTTGGGCCAACAATTGGTATCAGAACTTCGGCTCTTCTTATTTCAAAAGTTTTTGAAAATTTTGAGTTAAGATCCAAATGGAAACCACCACTTCTCGCATCTCATATAGTGAGGGTCAATCGGCAAATAGACCACCGTGTTTTAATGGATCAAATTATGCTTATTGGAAAAATAGAATGAGAATCTATATGATTTCTCAAAATTTTGATTTATGGCATATAGTGGTCAAAGGGCCTCATCTTCCTACAAAAATTTCAAATGGTATTACTATTTCAAAAACGGAAGATGAATATAATGATGCCGATAAGAAACTCATAAAATTGAATGCTATGGCAATGAATTTATTATATTGCGGTTTAGACCCAAATGAGTACAATAGAATTTCATCTTGCGAATCCGCAAAAGAAATTTGGGATAAACTTGAAGTGACTCATGAGGGAACAAGCCAAGTCAAAAAGTCAAAAATTAATTTGCTTGTTCAATCTTATGAAATGTTCAAAATGTTGCCTTTTGAGTCTATTGGTGACATGTCTACCTATTTTACAACTATCATCAATAGCTTAAAAAATCTTGGTAAAGTTTATGCTAATGAATAAATTGTTGAGAAAATTCTTAGGGCTTTACCAAAGCAATGGCAACCGAAGGTCACGGCTATCCGGGAAGCAAAAGATTTGACAAATTTGTCAATTGAACAACTCATGGGATCACTCATTACCCATGAAATGGAGTTAGCCGTGCTTGTCGAAGAAGACAAGAAAAAAGAGATCAAAAGAGGAGACATGGCCTTGAAGTCCTCAAGCTCAAAGAAAAAGGGAAAAGATCATGAGAATGATGAGGATGAAGAAATGGCTATGATCACCCAAAAATTTGCAAAGTTTTTAAAGAAAGAAAAATTTGGAAAGAAGCCTTCTAAAGATGAACAACGTAAGAAGAAGGCAATGAAGGCCACTCAAAGTAGCTCCGAGAGTGAATCATCGGGAGACGACTCAAATGAAGATGAGATCGTCAATCTTTGCCTCATGGCAATAGATAATGGGGTAACCTCTACTTCTTGCTCTTTAAATGACTCCAATGATTTCAATGATTTTCAAAAAGTTGAGTCAAGTTTTATGGAAACAAAAGTTCAACAAGGTTATTGCATTACAACTCCTCCATCATTGAAAGATCATAAGTATGATCATTGGAAGAGGAGAATAGAAATTTATTTCATATCACTTGACATAAATCTTTGGAACATTATCAAAAATGTTTTTTCTCCTAAACCAAAGATTGAATGGAATGAAAGTGATCAAAATAACTTTCTATTGAATCTTAGAGCCATGAAAATTCTATATACTTCTTTAGATGATATTTCATATAATAGAATTCGTTCATGCTCTAATGCAAATGAAATTTGGTTATGTCTACAAAATTTTCATTTTACTACTAACCAAAGTTGTGAAGAGGAAAAAGTGTGCCTTTTTGCAAATGAAGATGATAAGGATGAGAAAATGGCAAAAGAGGCCACTTGGGATGATGATTACACATCCGATGACGACTCATGTGACCAAGTAGGTGCACAAGAGAATTTGGTAAACTCTAATCCTACTTCTATTGTTGAATCTCCTAACTATAATGAGCTTCAATGTGATTTTGAGGAGTTACATGAGGAATTGGAGAATTTGGGATCTAAATATATAACTCTTAAAAAGAATTTTTCTAAACTTTCAAATGAGTTAAATATTTTAAAATCCCAAAATGAATCTTTGAAGATTGAAAATGAAAAACATGTTTTAAAAGCACAATCTTCAAATGAGATAGAAAAAGAAAATTTGGAGTTGAAAAAGCAATTAGATGAGTTAAAATCTCAAAATGAAATTTTGAGAAAAGAAAAGCTTGTTTCAACCAATCAACCTTCAAGTGAACTTATTGAAAAAGGAAAGGTTGAGTTGAGAAAGGAGGTGGATGATTTGACAAAAACTTTGGCAAAATTTACCCAAGGTGAACAAAATTTAAATATGCTTTTGGGAAAACAAAAATGTGTTTTTGATAAGGCCGGTTTGGGATTTAATCCCACATACAAGGAAAAGAAGTACAAAAACTTCTTTGTAAAGTCCACACCTTCTACTTCAAATTCTCAAAATTCTCACAAGAATTTCTTTGTTAAGGAATCAATCTCAAATGAGACCCTTCCCCCATCTAACTTGTCATTATTGCATGAAAAAGGGGCATGTTAATTACAAATGTTCATTTCGAAAGAAAATTAACATGGTTTGGGTTGTGAAGGGATCCTCTCCTACCTCCTCGGCAAATGTTGCATCCAAGAGGTGCTTGGACAATGGTTAAATCTCTCACCTTAAGCCTAGTAGGAGTAGGGTAGATTATATTGTTTTGATATTTCTCTTGTTTTTGGTAGCATGCTAATCATGTTTGATTTATCACATTAACTTGCTTTGATTATGAAATCATGCTTGCTTTTCGAATGACTCGTTCTTTTGATATTCATAGTTATCCCATCCTCCTAAGGAAAAAATGCATTATTTTGATCCTATAATTGGTATTCATTCGTATATGCATATGTTGAGGGGGAACATATTACTATGTTCATTTTAGTTGTCTTGATTTCTTGGTATCATAACATTATGCTCACTTTAGTTACTTTAGGTATCATATTTTGGCAATTTGGTATCTTATTGCTTCCATGATTTGTTTACTTGAATTTTCCTTATTATCATACGGTTGCATATCTTGAGGGGGAACTTTTAGTTCCAATCCCCAATCTTTTTGTTGTTGTCAAAAAGGGGGAAAATGAATAGAGAACTTTAAAAGCGGGAAAATGCTAGAGAGAATATGAATGATAGAACTTTTGAAAGGGAGAATGTTTTTAGAAAGTTATCATTCTTGGACTCATACTTTGGAATTCTTGTTACTTTGAATGATAACATGAAAATGACACTTATTGTGCTTTAATTGCTATATCTCTATTGCTTGTTTTGACATCATCAAAAAGGGGGAAATTGTTAACCTAGAATTTATTAAAGGCATTAATTTTGTTTTGTTTTGATGATGACAAATCTAGTGATAATAGCATACTTTCATTGGTTCTATTTCAATCAATTATCACGTCATTTTCGTTATGTTAATCTCTTGATTCTTATACTAAAATGTTCTAACTTTGTTTAAGAACATGAGATAGCATATGGTGAAGTCCAAGAGTGAGGGAGCTCAACAAGGATCAAGCTTGAAGACTTGAAGATTTTTTCATCCTTGGTTGAAGACTAGGATTTATATGTAAGCTTTTTGATCAATCACTCATAGGGCTCAAGTAAACTTTAATTGGACTTTAGGATCCTTGCACTCACACTTTAAAATACTTTCAAGGACCTAAACATACTTAGACCACTCAATAAAATCATTTCACAAAAGTTTTCAAAGTGGCTAAGTTAAAAGAAAGTACCTTTGCGCAGATAGGTCAACTTTAAATGCAAACCTGATCCAATTGGTAAGGAATTAGATCTTGAGTTTTATATGGTTGGAAAGGTATTTGAATCTAGTTTCTGAATCTTCAAACGGATCGCAAATACGAGTTTTGTAGATGGAGTTATGGCTGTTTTAGTAAAGAGGTGTCAGTCTGCCAAAACTGCTTAAAATCAGTCGACTGATTTTTTAAGAGTCCAGTCGACTGGTTTATAGAATCAGTCGACTGATTGAACTTTTCAGTCGACTGGACAGCCCTGAAATTGCCTATTCACTGCTCTAAACTTCCCAGTCGACTGAACCCTCGATCCAGTCGACTGGACTGCGCTGAAAGGCATAACGGCTAGTTTTTAAAGGGGTTTTTATTTACCAAACTTGCCACCAACGGCTATAATCTTTCTTGGGCTATAAATACATGTTTTCCCACACCATTTTATGTTGATTAATCCATAGGAAAACATCTATTTAAATCACACAACTTGTTGATTTCTAATCATTCATATTTGAGCCCTAGTTGTGTGAGTTTATCAATTTGCTCTAGTTCTTGATTTGTATTTCTTTGAGAGTAAATTGTAGTGAGTTTTTATTTGTATCATTCACTCACTAAGGATTTGTTGTGTGAGCTTTTAATTTTATTATCCACTCTAAAGAGAGAGAGCTCAATTTGTATTCAAATCTTTGTAAAGGTGGAGGGTTAGTAACCCTTGTGTGCAAATAAGAGGTTTTCTTCTTTGGGAGAGATTGGAGGCTCTTGTAACGGTTTGGTCTACACCTGTGAAGTAGATCGGATTAAAGGAATCCTCAAGAGGTGTTCTTGAGGGGTGGACGTAGGCCGCAGGGTGCGATTGCCGAACCACTTGAAAACTCGGTTTGCAAGTGTCTCTTCCCTTATCTCTTTACTTTATTATTTGTGATTGTGTTTAATTTGCAATTAAGTTTTTAAAAGGTTAATTTCCGCAAAAACCTTATTCACCCCCCCTCTAAGGTTTCCACATTTGGGCCAACAGATTACATTATTTTATATCTCCAACATTGTACATTAACTTAAAATACATTATTAATTGTATTATCTATTAATTATTTATTTGAAACGAAAAATTATAAAGCGAGAGTACACAATATAAAACGAATACCAAAATATCTTCGTTTTCTAAACCTCATCAGGAGTACTGACATAAAGAATAGTCATTTTTTTGTTTTAACACTTTGTCGGAACATCTCAAAAGATTGTTATCGTAAGAAAGTACTCAGTGCAACTAACATTCAACTATTCTAATTTTTTTTTGGGTTGACTAATTTTCAACTTGACTTAATTCATACAAGGTTTTTAAATTCTTCACCCGGAATGATTATGATACTATATATAGTCATCACATATATTTGCAAAACAACATTTTTATAAGAATACCTAACCAAAAAAAAAAAACATTGAATAATATTACATTTTCATGCGTTGAGTTTTAACAAATTACTTAGAGCGCGCAACCTGTAAATATAAAATAAAAAATTCATCGTTGCACGTGTTATACAACTAGTATATATATATATATGTGTGTGTGTGTGTATATATAGAAAGATAGAGTCTCGATTTCTTATTCTTCATAGTAATCGTGCAAGATCTCGTGCTGCTGCTCTTTGATATATATATATATGCAGCATGCTAACATATATATATATATATATACGAGAATTCTCTAAAGAGGGTGCCCTCTCTTTAATCAAGAGAGGGCATCTGTTTTGGCCATCGGATCGTGTTTTCATTAAGGCCAGTGTTGTCCTTTCATAGTTTTTAAACACGATCCGACGGCCAAACATAAGCCTTCTCTTTAATTAAGAGAGGGCGTCTTCTTTAGAGCCTGACTGTATATATATATATATATATGTATATGTGTGTATATATATAGAGAGAGAGAGAGTAAAGAGAGCTGTAACTTGGGAAATGAAAAAGGCAGCAAATATTGAGCCGGAGTCATGCCCAACCTCGTATGCCTATGCAGCCCGCCTCCAATCCGCACCCAACCAGTAGAATACACTTACTTTTTGCCAACGACCCGCTTGGACTCGCATACATAAAATCAGTCACCTGAATCCAACCTGAAGCGGCCAGCTTTGGGCAGATTCACGGGTTTGGGTTGGCATTTCCCAGGTTTGCAATTTAGAGAGAAATGGAGTGTTGAGAGATGGGGAATGATGCATTAAGAGATGGAAGGAAAATGCAAAAGGTGTTAAAATATAGGGAGGGTTACAAATTTGTGAGAATTTAAACTTAAGAATGTGTGAAAAGTGGGAACAACTATAGATCCTTAGATGATGTCACACATGACCCTTAGATGATATCATACATCAAGGGTCCAAAATGTGTTATCACCATTCCTCCTAATATATACTACGAGTAATTGTTTAAAGGGAGGCTTGGCTTAAGGTCCTTAAAGTTGGGCATACTTGGATTAAAAGACGGCCCATTAACAACAAACTCTCCAAGGACAAAAGCCCAAGCCCATTTTTAACCTACATCCACAGTATTAAAATATCACTTTTCAAGTCCACTTTACTCTTTTTATCTGACCAAACTACCCTTAAAGGAATTATAAATTAAACAAGTCAAACGTCCCTATGCACGCCCACGTGCGTGAATTTTCACCCCACAGCGCTGGATCCACGCTGCCCACTTTCCTCACGCACGCCCACTTTCCTCACGCGCCAGTTGTGTTTCCCACGCCGCTCACATGGTGTGAGTATTGTACCGTATAATTTCTAATTTTGAGAAATATTTTTTAAACTTTAAACCTCCATAACTTTTGATCTACAACTCCATTTTTCGCAAATTTTATACCGATGGAATCGTGTCGACGAGAGCTACAAAACTAGTACCATTGTTGATATGTTTTGAGCAAAAAAAAAAAATCAAATTTTTACATATATGAATAATAAGTGAAATTTCACTTAATATCTAAAATATTATGTAAAATTTCACTGAGTACATAAAATATTAAGTGAAATTTCACTTAATATTTACAGAGGTTGAACTGGTCATGCATGATATAGTAAACTTGAACTGTACCATCAAATGCTATGATCACAAGAAAAAAGAAACATTAGATTGACTTGAGTATGAATCTCATCTTTTCGTTAATGTGAAAGTGACGCGCCATATAGTTTGGAGAAACACAACCAGATTTCTGCACAAAGTGATTACTTTTTAGATTATCAAACTCATACGTTTAGTAGATTCTGCAGAAAATACTTCCCTAAACTCATGTGGTTTCTTATCTTTTAGTAAAGAAAAAAATCCAATTTCTTGCTGAGAACAAAGGGAAAGTATATAGACAAGACCAACTCTCCATTTTTCAGTACATCCAAAAAATCCACTCAACTGAGCAAAACACAACAAATATGCTAAACTAAAAGGAGATTTTCCCATTCTTCTGCAAAATAGAACAGCAACATCAATTGAAGCGGCATACAAATGGAGTGTATGCAAATTTCGTAACAACTATTTTATCTAGCTCCTCGTATTTGGTTTAAAGTCAATGCAAACTTACCTCAGTTTCTCTGTAGTAAGCATATAAGTCTTCCACATACTCAACTACTGCAAGTGGATTTTCTATATCACCGCAGTCGATGTCCACAAGTGGCTCCTCCATGACCATGGCATCTTCCATCTCGACCTCCTCCTCCTACAGAAAGTCATAAAATTCAACAATATTTCCACTTGGTAGTTAGTTCATCAAGTAAGGATCTTGTGGAGTAAAGTTAAATCCTGCAATTTATAAAGTGCCTTCTCAAAGTTAGAGAGTTTGACATAATATGCGGTGAAGAGCAGGACATAATATGCAGTCAAGGAAATTTCACTTAACATTTTAAATATTCAGTAAAATTTCACTTAATATTAAGTGAAATTTCACTTATAATTAATGTATGTAAAAATTTGAATTTTTTTTTTGCTCAAAACATATCAACAATGGTACTAGTTTTGTAGCTCTCGTTGACACGATTCCAACGGTATAAAATTTACAAAAAATGGAGTTGTAGATCAAAAGTTATGGAGGTTTGAAGTTTAAAAAACATTTTTCGAAATTAAAAATTATATGGTACAATACTCACATGGTGCAAACAGTCTAACAAACAATACAAGCGCGTGAGAAAAGTGGGCATGCGTGAGGAAAGTGGGCAGCGTGGATCCAGCGCATGTGGCGCGTGTTTCAATGTGTATTTTTTTTGTCTTTTTATCATTGGCAAGACTTATTTTCAATGTGTATTTTAAATTGTCTTTAATCTTAATAAAACTCCTTTTAATGACCTTTTCACCAATTTTTTTCCCTTATTTAAAATATGATGGTGTATGGACGCTGTATGATAAGTAAATGCTCATTTTGTAGTCACTTGAAATTACAGTAGTTACTAGACGAGAATGTCACTGTAAGTCTTTAATACTGCTAATCTCTGGTTTCTGTCATTTCTGAGTGCTGTATATTAATGCTGCTTCTATCCTTGAGCCATACACTGGCTTTGGAGGCAATATTTCTTAGTGCAACTGCGGTGATGTTATAAAATATAGGGTAAATTTAAGCTAGTTTACAATACAAGTTTTGGAGTCTCACAATGGTGTAGTGAGCAGATGAAGGACTACCGGTCCCATTGAACCGACAAAGTGATTGCCATTTGTTTTTTTTTTTTTTTAATAATAAAAAAAAAAAAAAAAACACCAGACGACATTGTCTTTGCTTGCCGTTCGTCCGTATGGGAAAAAATTATTGGTATGCTAAACTTAAGTTTACCTAACATTTTTTTTTTATCCTAGTTTTCTCTATATGTTACACCACTGTGAAATACAATTGCTAAATTTAAGCTAATTTACCATATCCCACACAACATTGCAGTCTGCAGCTGCTCTTACGCTATGATTGAGAGTTTAAAAAATGAGAGAAAAGAAGAGAAAGGGAGAGAAAGTACCTCACTTTCTCCCAATTGCGAGTTTTAATGAGGAGATAAAACTAGAGAAAAGGAGAGAAAACTAGCCCCACTTTCTTTCAATTTCTTTCTCTCCAAATTGGGAAGAAAATGAGAGAAAAGAAAGTGAGGATTAATTAATATTTTGTAATACCCACTGTACCCTTCTAGTTTAGTCTTACCTAATTGTAATTCCATCTAAGTGGGGGTAAATAGTAACTTTATTTTATTTTCTTTTCTTCTCAACTTGCAATCAAGGGGAAAGAAAGTTACTTCCTCTTCCGCAACTCCCAATCAAGATGAAAGAAAATACCATCATTTCTCTTCTCTTCTTTTCTCTCCTTACTTATGACTTTTTCTTCTTTTCTTTTCTCTCATAAATTCTCAATCATAGCGTTAGTATTGCATCTAAAATATTAATCATTACAGTTAGAGTGATATTATATAAACTGAATCAATAAAGGGACTTCTAAGCAAAAAAAAAGAAAAAAAAAAGAAAAAAGAATCATTAAAGGGACTAAAATTACTCTAAACAAATGAAGACTATAAATATGTTAGACAATTGCCCTTAAATCCCTCATCCATGTACTTTCTTGGATGGAGGACACCAAATATTTTTATTTAATACTAGATCCCTAGGATCCTAGTTAACACATCTAATCATGGTTAATGATTTTGTTGTCCCCATTTTATCCTTCTATATATTCAGCGATATATATATATATATATATAGATGTAATATATATTTAGTCATTAATTGGAATTTGGGAGTAATAATTGTATTTATTCCCCACTATTGCCATGTTTGTTTGTGTTTTGAATGTTAGAATTATTTCTACCATTTACATCCCTTAACACATGCCGATTGATCATTCATATTCATTACATCATAAAAATATGTCCAATTAAATGTTTGACTCTTTTATTGTGTTCATGCGGATCATTTTTGTGTTTTAATGATCACCAAATCTGATTAATCACCAATCAACACCATCACCAATATTATCGCCACATCAGTCCCACTCCATCGCCACATAAACACATGAGACCATCTTGTGAAATTCACGATACAAACTGGAATTCAGCAATATTCTAGTGTGTGTTGTGAATTTCACAAAACTGAAATATAAATTGGATATCCATACAAAGATTCTTTGTGAGTTTCAAACAAAAAATCAGAATGGGTGGCATGTACAAATTAGACCATCTTGTGAAATTCCCAGCACATAATCTCTAACATTCTATGCTTTTGGGTTGAATTCAACAACCCATACCCAAAAAAAAATACAAAAATCACGTGAGATTCAAAATGTTTTGAGAACCATAGTATGCTATAAATGTTTTGAGAATTTAACAAAATCCCCATATACATAGTAGACCAACATGTGAAATTCAAAATAATTCTACTGTGAATTTCTACAAGTGTTTTTAGTTTTTTCACAACTAAAATTGAAACACTTGAACATATGAGACCATCTTGTGAAATTCACGATACAAACTGGAATTCAACAATATTCTAGTGTGTGTTGTGAATTTCACAAAACTGAAATATAAATTGGATATCCATACAAAGATTCTTTGTGAGTTTCAAACAAAAAATCAAAATGGGTGGCATGTACAAATTAGACCATCTTGTGAAATTCCCAGCACATAATCTCTAACATTCTATGCTTTTGGGTTGAATTCAACAACCCATACCCAAAAAAAATACAAAATCACGTGAGATTCAAAATGTTTTGAGAACCATAGTATGCTATAAATGTTTTGAGAATTTAACATAATCCCCATATACATAGTAGACCAACATGTGAAATTCAAAATAATTCTACTGTGAATTTCTACAAGTGTTCTTAGTTTTTTCACAACTAAAATTGAAACACTTGAACATATGAGACCATCTTGTGAAATTCACGATACAAACTGGAATTCAGCAATATTCCAGTGTGTGTTGTGAATTTCACAAAACTGAAATATAAATTGGATATCCACACAAAGATTCTTTGTGAGTTTCAAACAAAAAATCAAAATGGAAGGCATGTACATAGTAGACCATCTTGTGAAATTCCCAGCACATAATGTTCTTAGTTTTTTCATAACTAAAATTGAAACACTTGAACAAAAAAATTATATTTGCGAAATTGAATACTAAAAAGAATGAACCACATATACACAGTAGACCATTTTGTGAAATTCACATAGATGTATTGTGAAATTCATCATTCTTGTGAAATTCACATAGATGTATTGTAAAATTCATCGTTCTTGTGAAATTCACAGCCAAAATTGATTTGTGAATTTCAGGAGAAAAGTGATAAACCACATGAACATAATAAATAAAACGTATTGGACAATATTATAGGCTATCTCTGCAAATTTTTCATAAAAATCCAAAAACCACACTTACATTTTTCATAGCAAAATTATATCGACCATTTTTCTCATTAAGAAAACTACTAGAAAGCCTAACTAATCAAAAATAGAAGGACAACTATGTCTTTACTTTCGTTGGAAACTTTCTTGCTATCACCACTCTTTTCTTGTGATCCTTTTACACCCACAACTTTCAAGGTGTGCGCAAAAATCGAGGAAAATCTTCTTGTGAAATTATGTGCATCTTCTTTGTTGCCCAACATACTTGGATGGCTTAAGCTGACTTTTTACGGTAGCTGCAAAAATGTTTAGGTGTTAAAATGACAAGTTTCCTATCTGTTTTGTGAAGTTCACAAGCAAATTAAATTTCAAAGCACAAACCCCAAGTTTACAATTTGGACATTTTTTCACAAGTTTGCTTGTGATTTTCATAAGACAACCTGCTGAAAGACTCCAAATTATGACATTTGGTGAGATATCGCAAATAAAAAATAGTGTGACTGCCAAATACCAAATAAACACACTAATACACCCAAAATCGTGTTCATTGTATCGTTGTATTATGTTTTCAAATTCGTCAACCAACAAAAATACATCAAAAACAATACATTACTTGCCCATTATTTGTAGGTTAATAGCCTTGCAAGGGGATTCCGATTTGATATCCTATTTTTAAGCTCCCGTAGAGTCCCTTCCCACGTCGGACTTCAAGAAAAATGATGAAGTGATGAACTCTTCACCGGAATTTACAAAGCAAATCTGGGTGGTTAGTTGGGTTTGTGTTGACATAGGTGTTGCCGTGTTGACTAGTGAAGACTATGGTGGTTTTATGGTAGATTGCATAATTTCAAATTTTGGAAGCCTGAATTTAGGGGAGAAATTTGGGGAATCAATTGTGAAAAGGTTATAGTTAGGAAGGATGTTGACCTGGAACTCCATTTTTCCTCACTTGATTTATGCTAGGGGTACTATTGGACAAAGAAAATGACAGGGACTTTATACAAATCATGTTTAACTCAAGGACCTATTGCCATATAAGCCTATACTAGGGGGATATAATACTAATTAACCATAAATATGTATGATAAATCAATTAAGTGCTAAAAATCACTAATATACTATATTGTTTAGAATTCAGAAAGCATTTGGGAAAGCATTACTCTTTAATTTATAACACTCCCCAATTACCGCCAAAAACGTATTTTATTGCATATATTATATTATATTATAAACCCTAACCCTGTTTCTCTACACACATCGATCGACGTCTTCATTCCTAGGATTCCGATGACTTCGATCACCCGAGACAATGACGAATTCTCCGGAAGCGACGCCGACGACGGCTTTGCAGACGACATGGAAGCCCTAAGACGGGCTTGTATCGTCACCGGAGCAAATTTCGAGGACCTCAAAACCTCCTCCGCCACCACCGTTCCCCGCGGCGCCACCACCTCCGACTCCGACGAGGAAGACGACCTCGAACTGGTTCGCAAAATACAGCGGCGGTTCTCGAGCTCCATAGGCGTCGAAGAGCCTCTCTTCCTGAAGCCCCTGAGTTCACTTCCTCCTGCTGTATCAGGCGATGAGGAGGATGATGATGATTTGGAAGTCCTCCGTGCAATTCAGAGGCGGTTTGGGCAGTACGAAAATGGTGGGTGTTTCTGTTTTGGATTTTGTTTCAGTGAAATTGATATTCAATTGGAATTTGATTCATGGGTCGTTTTTGTTAGTTCATGTTTATTGTTACCTAATGGTTGAATGATTTTGGATGCACTTCATTGTCGATTGTGAGAAAATATGAATCTCTTGTATTGGAATTGATTATCTACAATGTTACATTAGGCGCCTTTTTATAGGCTAAGGGAAATCCAATACATCAATACTCAGATCATATATAGTCTATTAGTGTATTGGAAGAGAATAGTATCATAATATGTTACTATAATATATATAGTAGATAATATCATACCATGATACCTATCATATAATATATATTCTAGCATATTCCAACATTGATTTAATTAATTACGTAGAAACAAGTAAAAACTATCTGTTCATATATCAGTTCCTTGTAGGAAGAAGTTAGTGTAAAACCCAACCCTATCAACACTCAGTTATGGACATGACTGCTTGATGAGTAGGTTTACCCTTGTAGCCTTTGCAGTGATTGATGCCTCAAAAATGTGTGAGAGTTCCTTGCACCTGCATCTATTCTGCTCTTTGCCTTGCACACGTGTAGATTTGCCTATTTCCAGATTTCTAAAATGTTGAATATGTAGTATTGACAAATCTAATAAACTCTCCACTCTCTTCTCGTCGCTCTGTAGTCTTTTAAATTCAATATTTCATGCCAAATATATCCAGATTTTAGTGGTGTAGCTTGTAACGCCCCGTCCCGCCCTGAATCTCGGCGACGGAGGTTAAAGAGGAATTAAATAAATCAATCAATCTTCCAAAGAATTTAAAACAAAAATAAAATTACATTTGGAACATTTCTCATTTGTTTACAAAAAGTAAAACCCATATAGCCCCAACGCGCGCGATACTCTAAACAGTGCTTCAAATTTGACTTTACTATATTTCTTCAATATCCGCTGCTACCGGAGCTCCCTGCATCTAAAACCAAATCGGGAAGTATACAATACGACAGAATAAAAGCAGCTCAACATTCAACGATAAAACTGTGAATATACACAATTGGTATAAGACCAGAACCGATGGTTCACAATAAATATAGAACCTTCTAGAAATTACCCGTTTACCTCTAAGGCAAATTATCCCAAAAAGTAACCGATTACCTCGAAGGGCATCACACCAGGTTCCTCTCGGTAACATAGGCAAAGCCACCCCTCACCTCACCCTCAACCTGGTCCCTAGGAAGTTATTGGCTCCAGAGTTCTTGGTTCTTGGCGGTGCACCTTGCTCATGTACCCAATCAGTTCGAAGGCATTTAGCCAACAACAACAACAATTCGAGATTAATAAAATATTCCAGAAAAATCATAGAGTCCATAAAAGACGTCAACGTAATATATGCGAGCTCTAAGCATCAACATATATTTCAAAGAGAATACAAACGGGGATATGAAAGAAACACTCCGAAGATTGAGAGCATATTGTACACAACCCGATACCTGTATTAAATTATGAAATTCACCTATGTTACCCGGACTTGGCATCAAAGGTGCCATATCTGTGTTGACGTGGGTATGACAAGGATACCGACATGGGATATGTGTCGGACTTGTTTCGTACCATGTCGGACATGACTTGCTATCAAAAATATAATCTAAAGAGGAAAATTGATTTCTAGACTCACAGTCTTCTTATCATATTTAGACTATTTTTAAACTATGACCCTATTTTAAAAGTATGTAAACTATGACCCTATTTTAAAAGTATTAAAATTTAAATACTTGATTTTTTTTTTCTCGCATAATATGCAAAACTATTATATAAATTTATAATATTTACTTAAATATAGACATGTTCCCGTACCCGTACCCCGTTATGGATCCTTTTTTTGCCGAGTCCCCTTATCCTAATATTTGGGAGTTTGATAAGTCCGACCTCCGGATATATCTACGTACCCGACACTCGTACCCGAGTCTGAGTAACATTGAAATTCACCAAAACTTGTTCCCAAACGTCGCTTTAGTCGTCCTCGTACCTAAACATCCATGGTACAATACCGTACAGTTTAAAGTACACCCTTTATATAGAAAATAAAAGTTATAGTTTTCGAAACTTCAAACGATTCGTTCGTCGCGACCGTGATGAATTATCGCACGAAACTTGAAACATAGCCTCTTGGGGTCAATATTTTTCATTTGATATAAAGAAAACAAATTTTCGTTACAGTTTTTTTGCTCGCTATTTTCGGACCCTTAACGATACATATATTTATGATATATATATATATCTATATTAAAAGACTGTAAACTGAAATATTCAAAGGAATTACAAGAGGAAACTTACCCAATTCCAATAATCCACAGCTTGATTTCAAACTCTCTAAATATATATGGTTGTGTGAGTATATATGGAACTATATATGCGTGTATATATATCAATATATGTGTGTGTGTGTAGCCGAGAGAGAGAGAGAGAGAGAGAGAGAGAGAGAGAGAGAGAGAGAGAGAGAGAGAGAGAGAGAGAGCTGTTGAGAGTTATGAGAGATTGAGAGGTTGAGGTGTATATATAACTTTTAATTGCTTTGCCTCCAAGTATTTGTGAAGCACAAGCTTCACACACACAAATAGTATACACACGCACACACAGTGCACAAACTGATGATTTGGGCTCCAAGTTTAACATAAGAGATCATCGTTTGTGTTGAGCTCACGCGATGATACACACACGCATGTAAAAACTATACTGCGCAAATTCCAAAACTGGTATTATATGAAAATAAAAATTACGGGGTATTACATAGCTGGTAACTGTTGTTTGACTCGTATTAGTCTATCAGGTAGTTAAAAACATAGTGATTTGAGTTCTTCACCTTTTGGTATTATGGCGTTGGTCTAAACTTAGTATTATTTGAGTAAAGTGCATTTTGTACTCTTGAACTATACTCTGATTTGCGATTTGGTCTCTAATCTTTCCAAGGGGAGGGTGAGAGAAAGTGGTGGTGTATGATGCCACCTGAGTATCACATGTATCCTAGGGCCGATCCTGCGTTTTTAGGGTCCCAAAGGGCCAAAGCTAGCTCTAAAATGGGGCCCTGAGCCCCGAGACAATTTGTTTGGTCTATTTATACATAGTTATATGTAGAATTGGTTTTGTGTCACCTATTGCGACATAACTATAGACCTTTTTTTTTTTTAATAAGTGTATAACTAAAAACAATGAATGAAATCGCAAATTATATATTTAACTAAAAATAAATAAAAATACAATCAATAAACCAACAATCCACACTACGATCAAAATAAACAACATTCACTGAGCCAAAAAGGTGAAATTAATTAAAATTTTAAAACAAAATTATTCACTGTAAAAATATAAAATAAATACAATTTCCTGGTTGGGCTTTTTTTTATAGAAAGGAATGTTGTAATGTTGTAATGTTGATTGGGCTCTTAACAAAGTAAAAAAAACTGTTGCGCCTAATATATATAAACCAGTGTTACCAGAAAATTAACAGACCCTAGCAATCCCCGTTTTGATACGATCGTTCTGAAACGTGGTATACTAGCGAATTGGAACGCCGATTTGGGAGTTCCCGCTTTAAATAACCTATATTGTAATAAGACCCGCCAAAATATAGTGAACTTATAACACTACAAAATTCTCATCGATTATATTTTCTCATTTAGAACTTTATTCGACAATAAAATAATTAAAAAATCGTTTCACGTTTTAATCTATCAAACTACTTTCCCTCTTATGATCGGAAGAAGTATACACCCACCGTACCACATTTTATAGCACCTGGCGATCCGCGTTCCTTATCCCGTTCGTCGTACTGAATTGATCCGTGATCCAGGTCACCTTGATATAAACATACACGGGCTTTCATAGTTAGGGGGCCCTTTACGATTGGGGGCCCCAAGCCCAAGCTTGTGCTGTTTGGCCTCAGGGCTGGGCCCGATGTATCCAAATGTCCCAAAACCTATAAAAATTTCTCACGTGCTCTCCACATGGTGTGTTTCCGTCAATATTTGGGATGGAAGCCAATGGAAGGTTGATATTGCAACTCACCTAATAGCCAAAGGATCAAATTGCTGCAATTTAAGATTAGGGACCAAAGCGCAAATCAATGTACAATCAAAAGGGTGCAAAATGCCCTTACCCTTATTATTATTTTTTCTCCAAGTACTACTGTTTTAAATCCTTATTAGTATATAAAGTTTTTTGGCTTGTGTTCTTCTGAGTATCGTATTTATGCACAAGGGGCAGAATTTCTTGAGTTAAATGCGAGATTAGTTTCCATTTTGCTCTATATATTCTATCTTCATCTTTTGAGATTTTTTTTTTATTGTCCTCCCTATATTTCATGCCCATTAAAATTCTATGTACCTTTTGAATTATTTTTCAAATTCCTATGCAGACACTCTGAAACATAGCAAAGATAATTATCAGCAGAAACCCGAGACTTGTGCCACCAAGATAGCCTTGGAAAAGGAACATTCTAGTGATTTGTTTGGAGACACAACTAATGTTCTTGAAAGATTTCCAGATGGTGTAGATAGTTATAACAACACCCAAAATTCCAAACCGTCCAATAACAGTGTTCCCCAGTCTTCTGGTTTAATTGAGTGGCACCAAAATGATGCTCGTAGTTTAGTTACGCTGCCACCCAGAGATTCAGGTTTCCCAAAATCTGCTCAGGTGTTCATTGATGCCATCAAGAAGAACAGGTCCTGTCAGAAATTTCTTCGAAGTAAGTTGATTCAAATAGAAGCGAGAATGGAAGAGAACAGAAAGCTGGGGGAACGCTTTAAAATCCTGAAAGATTTTCAGGTTACCTGCAGAAAAAGAACTGGACGAGCATTATCCCAGAAGAAGGATGCTCGTGTCCAGTTGATATCTGTGCCTAAACAAAAGGCTACTTCCAAGGTCATCCACTCAAATTTCTATATTGTTTGACGTATTATTTCAGTATGATTTCTTTGCAGTTCCGACCAGCTTTTCATATTATGTTTGTAATTTGTAATTTTGATGCCTTCTTTCGAGTACAAAAAGTTTTTTTTCCCCCTTTTCAATAAGTTAGAATTCATGTACTTAATCTTTAATAACCTGGTTAATGACTAAGTTAAAGAACACTGTAGACATCAGTTTATGTGATGAAAGTGATAGTTGAGCCAAAAAAGCAACCCTGACATGAAATACCTACATGTATTGATCTACATCACGATGCATGACCTATGTTCTAGATTTCCATCTATTATATTAGATTGTTAGGCCTCAGAAGTATTTCTTGTTGTGTTTCTAATGGTGAACTCTAAGAATTTGACTTCAAAATCTGTTTTCAGGATAAGACTGTGGAAGTATTGTTTAATTGCACTGGATGTCATGTGGAAAATAGACTTGCAATCAGAATCCTTAGGTGGGCTACAAATGAATTAGTCAGCGAGTCTTCATTTTATCACTCTTTCGAGTAAACTGGGTAGGTATGATGCCGTTCTTCTCGTTTTATTATGCCAGAAACATTAAATGATTGTTACCTAGGTGTCCCTCTAGTCTTGATGTTCGGGGATTGGATTATCCTAGTTCAATTCTAATTAAAAATAATGGTTTCTCTGGTGTTTGAAGTCTCCCCATGAGGAAAGTTCGAATTTAACCTGAATGGCTGCTTTAATCTATCTTTTAATTTTGAGATGGAGCGTGCTTTCAGGAATCATGATACAAAAGTTATCCTAGCTTTCTCTAAACCTTTAGGCTGAGGAAATGTGATCAATACATATATCTTTTAGGAGGTCCTAGGGGAGAGCTAAATCCCTTGGTCATCATCATCGTGGAGTTGAGGGATATTTTTGGTGGTTCTGAATTAGGACTAGGTGAAGAAGATTAGGTTAATTCTGGTGTTTGACGAGGGGTTTGGAGTGGTCTATTTACTTGCGGATAGAGTTTCTTGGTGTGGCAAGAGAGGATTGTACATACACCTATTTGCATGGTTCAAGGTCGCGATATTGGTCGCGGTCGCGGTAGCGGAGACAACTCGGTCGCGGCTTGGTATCGGGCGATGCGCAAAGATACGCTAGATTTAAGGTTCAAAAAAATCTAGAAAAATAATGAAAAATTCTAAAATCATTTGAATAACAAATTTGGCCTAATACACAAAATACCAATTACAATGTCACATAATATCCAATACACACGCTGCGGATTGAGTATATGATAACACTACATACATAATTAGGATCATCTTCATCAATAACTACCAAATCAATGCCACATGGAGTGTCGTGGGGGCTGAAAATCATAACCAAACCAAACCAAACCAAACCAAGCCTTGTGTCCCAATCAATTGGGGTCGGCTGTATGAATCCTTTTTCTCCATTCTGCACGATCAAGAGCTATATGCTCATTTAAATTATATATATTCATATCTTGTTGCACTACATATTCCCAAGTCAGTCTAGGTCTGCCTCTCCCTCTAACCATTCCAGGCACTACGATCTTATCACTCTTTCGCACAGGTGCATCTACAGGTCTTCGTTGCACATGGCCGAACCATCTAAGTCTATTCTCCCTCAACTTATCCTCAATATGTGTCACTCCTACAGTCTTTCGGATGTACTCATTTCTAATTCTATCTTTCCTAGTCTTACCACACATCCATCTTAGCATCCTCATCTCTGCTACACTCACTTTGCTAATGTGTTGTTTCTTAGTTGCCCAACACTCTGTCCCGTAGAGCATAGCTGTCCTAATAGCTGTCCTATAAAATTTTTCTTTCAAGTTTGCTGGTATTCTCCGGTCACATAATACTCCAGACGCACTCCTCCACTTAAGCCAGCCCACTTTAATTCTATGGGTCACGTCATCACCAATCTCTCCGTCTCTACGGATCATTGAACCTAGATAGCGAAAGTGTTCCCTCTTTGGGATCTCCTGATCTTCGATCTTCACTGCTTCGTTATCTCTACTTTCGCTGTTGCTAAAAGTACATTCCATGTATTCTGTTTTCGTCCTACTTATCTTTAGCCCCTTAGTCTCCAGTGCTTCTCTCCAAGCTTCTAGTTTAGTGTTGAGTCCCCTTAGTATGGCTCATCAACTTAACACCTCTATAGTTGTTGCATTGTTGTACATCTCCTTTACTCTTATATATAGGCACTAGGATGCTCTTCCTCCACTCATCAGGCATTTTTACCAAACCAAACCAAGCCTTGTGTCCTAATCAATTGGGGTCGGCTGTATGAATCCTTTTTCTTCATTCTGCACGATCAAGAGCTATATGCTCATTTAAATTATATATATATATATATATTCATATCTTGTTGCACTACATATTCCCAAGTCAGTCTAGGTCTGCCTCTCCCTGTAATTATTCCAGACACTACGATCTTATCACTCTTTCGCACAGGTGCATCTACAGGTCTTTGTTGCACATGGCCGAACCATCTAAGTCTATTCTCCCTCAACTTATCCTCAATATGTGTCACGCCTACAGTCTCTCGGATGCACTCATTTCTAATTCTATCTTTCCTAGTCTTACCACACATCCATCTTAGCATCCTCATCTCTGCTACACTCACTTTGCTAATGTGTTGTTTCTTAGTTGCCCAACACTCTGTCCCGTAGAGCATAGCTGGCCTAATAGCTGTCCTATAAAATTTTCCTTTCAATTTTGCTGGTATTCTCCGGTCACATAATACTCCAGAAGCACTCCTCCACTTAAGCCATCCCACTTTAATTCTATGGGTCACTTCAATACCAATCTCTCCGTCTCTACTGATCATTGAACCTAGATAGCGAAAGTGTTCCCTCTTTGGGATCTCCTGATCTTCGATCTTCACTGCTTCGTTGTCTCTACTTCTACTGTTGCTAAAAGTACATTCCATGTATTCTGTTTTCGTCCTACTTATCTTTAGCCCCTTAGTCTCCAGTGCTTCTCTCCAAGCTTCTAGTTTAGTGTTGAGTCCCCTTTTAGTCTCATCAACCAAGACAATATCATCTGCGAACAACATACACCATGGGAGCTCATCTTGAATGTGTCTAGTCAATTCATCCATAATTAGGGCGAATAAATAAGGGCTCAAGGCCGACCCCTGGTGCAGGCCTACGGTAATTGGGAATTCGCTTGTTTCTCCGGCTGGTGATCTAATTGTAGTAACTGCTTCATCATACATATCCTTCACCACGTCAATATAACCCTTGGTCACTCCTTTCTTCTCTAGCACCCACCAAATTAAATCTCTAGGCACTCTATCATAAGCTTTCTCTAAATCAATAAAAACTATATGTAGATCTTTTTTCTTCTCTCTATACTTTTCCATTAGTCTTCTAAGAAAATAAATTGCTTCCATAGTTGATCTCTCAGGCATAAATCCAAACTGATTTTCTGACACTGATGTTGCGCCTCTTAAGCGATGCTCCATCACTCTCTCCCATAGCTTCATAGTATGGCTCATCAATTTAATACCTCTATAGTTATTGCATTGTTGTACATCTCCTTTACTCTTATATATAGGCACTAGGATGCTCTTCCTCCAACTCATCAGGCATTTTTCTAGTCATTAAAATCCCATTAAAAACTTTTGTAAGCCTAGAGGGGCTGAAAATCATCATATTCGTTATTCCCCTGATTATTGAATGCATTCGGTGGATATGGAAATTGAAGGCCCCCAAACAATATAGAAGCATAATCTTAAGGTGCATGTTCAGATGGCTGGCTTGATGATCCATAATATGGGTTCTGTGGTTGAGGAGAATTGACAGGCTGATGATAGTAAGCTCCTCGATACTCAACACTGCTACTCGATGATCCATCATGATGGCGGCCCAAATCATAGCCACTATAGCCTCCTCCACCGCCCGTGCCAGTGCTAGCTGATGTATCTCGGTACCTTCTACGAGCACGATCATAATACCCACCATTACTTGTATTAGTAGATCTTTCAAGCTGTTGTACTGGTGATAGGTGACCCATACCATCAGTGGTACTACTTGAATATCCAAGATCACCTTGAGAACCATATCCATATCCTGTAATGGCATGATGGGGTTGCCCGTATCCTCCATATTCCTTAAATCCTATCCCCATAGTATGCAACTGTTCATCAATACCCATACTAGCATTGTGTCCACTAGAATAATCGTCACTACTAGAAATCTCACACACCCTAGCCAAATGTTGACGCTGTGCATATATTCCTGGCCTATATCCATGGTCTGTGTCTTGTGTGGCATTATAGTGATCATCTCCCTATGCCCATGACATGCCGGTAAGAAAGTTAGAATGACCACCCCCAGCACCATCTCCACCACTGCCGCCATAATCGCCACCACCTCCCCTTTCAGTGTCATCATCACTACTAGAACTGGAACTAGGAAAAATTGATTTACTACTTTGTGCAACACCCTACCCTTTTTTATTGATTAATGATTGCTTTGACCTTGAAGGAATAGGAGTATCGTCTTCCTCTTGTGTTCTTCATCTCTTACTCTTTGACCTTCGTTATTGTTTTGAAGAGCTGCGTTCAACCATGTATCAATCGATGAATGGTCTCACATGTTTCTATCACAATAAACCATAAAGTTGATGATAGGATTGTTAGTTTTTGAACTCCACCCATCACACATGATCGTGCATCCATAATCGGGCCATTTTTGTTTCAACGACCCAATGTATGTTTCTAGCTCTTTTACCTCTTCCTTCAAGTATACGTTGCCAATTTGGTGACCGGAAGGTCCCTTAATACCAGGTCCAGAATCAACAATGATATCAATCATCGACTGGTAGTATGGCCCACTATCAACTGCATTGAATGAAATGCCATTGTAATAGAAAAACTTGGAAATAGCTTTCCCTACTTTCTTCACATTTTCGGTATTAAACATGTCCTTCACCCTTTTTTGAAATCTAGACTTTGGCATAAACATATAAGGGTTAGTACTTGATTTGGGCATCTCAACGTTTTCTCACTCTGAAATTCCTTTGAGGTGGTGGTGCACGTTTTGATCCAGAAGCTATCTGAGATCTAGTGGCAAACTGGGAGATATAAGTCTGATGTACTCTTCCGGAAACAGAGTGCCTACGCCTATCCTCCTCCATGTACGCCATATTCCTACTCTCTTTTACTGCTTGTTTGAAACGCCGACTTTCAAGCCAGGACATTCCTCCAACGTCATCCTCGTCCTCGTTATCATAATCATCACCTTCATCAATATTCTCCTCTTCGTTGTACAAGGTATCCTTTTGGAGACTGGCAATAAGTTTTTTCCTTTTCTCTTCTGAAGTTCCCTTGCACTAGCAGTTTCAACAGGATGTTGTTTTAAGTATTTTGATACTTCCTCTGGGGCTTCAAGACACTGATTCACCTCTCCCGATACTCTACCAACATGTTGCTTCAATCTCGTGATACCGTCATACACAATCTTTGCACAATAATTACACATGACTATCCGTTTACTCCCCCCAATCGGTTTTCCATGATCCCAACAAATATCTTGTTTTGGAGGCATTCTAACAAATATTAATAACACATACTTAATTTTTAATAAACAATAAACTTATTTTCAAATGTGACAAATAAACCGAATGTGTATTTGTAATTTCAAATATAATTTAGAAAGAAATAATAAGTTATTTATTTATTAATAATTAAATCTTTTGTTTATTAATAATAAGTTTCTAATTTCAAATTCAATTTATTTTTAAAATAGTAAGTTATAATTAATAATTTAATAATTATATAATGTAGTAGTATATAATTATAAATTGGTGTTAAGTGTCATAATAGTGTATTATAGTGTTGTCTAATATTTTTAAAAATAAATATAAAGTGTTAAGTTACTTAAGTGTTAAGCATAATATATTATACTGTATATTATACTATAATATACAACCAAATACAAGCCACTTAAGTGTTCAAGTCATTTAGTCTTTTACTTAAGTCAAACCACAATCACAAATACAAGTCGGTAGTCACACACTCGCACAACCAAATGAAAAAAAAAAAAAACCAACACAAAAGAAACCCTAACCTTTCTCCTCTTCTTCCAGCTGCGACCAAATAAAAATGGAGAGAGAGAGGGAGAGACGAACTGGAGAAGCCCAAGAACTGAAGTCGAGATCGCACAGAGAGAGAGAAAGAGAGATGAACTGAACTGGAGAAGACTGAGAAGTCGAGGCTCGATCAAATCTGGTCGCCGCAGATCTGTGGGAGCGAGAGAGAGAGAAAATCAAATATTGAAGATGGTTAAACCACGATTCTGACCTCAGGTACATTTTGCCCTATTTTTTCCCCCTTAAATCTGTACCTCTGAGATTCGATCTCGTCCGAGATCTCGTGCGAGACGGACCCATCTCGTCCGATACATGACGGTACGGCCGAGATGGTGTCCAATCCTACGTCGTTTTGATTATTTTTTGACTCGGTTCTAGATCTTGGCTCGTTACCCTATGAAACCGAGTTGACTCGGCCTAGACGATTGGGTTTTGTCCGAGACTTCGAACCATGCCTATTTGTTAGCAAATACAGAAGCTTCTTTTCCGTTTCAACTTGGAGCCTAGGGCTGTCCAACAAAAACCGAACCCGACCAAACCCGACCGAACCCGACCGACCCCGACCCCACCCGTGACTGTTTGGTTGAGTCACGGGTTTTACAAGTCAAACCCGAACATGTTTCGGATGGATGTCGGTTTCTCCCTTCAAACACCCGACTACACCCGACCCGACCCGACTGTACACAACATGATTAAAAAAAATTATTTTTTAATTACAGACTATGCAATAAAACTTTGAATGTGCATGTATATATATGTATGTATATAATTTGTGTGTGTTTTACAGCTCTATAGCGATTGTTCTTAAGTTTTTCTTCATATCTACAATTTGTGTGTGTTTTTTTTTTTGGTTTACAGATTTATCATTTACACATTGTTGTTTTTACTTAACTGAATGTATAATTGTTTTTATTTTACAGATCTATAATTGTTGTTCCTCAGAATTTTAGTTGTTCTTTATATTGTACAATTTTTCTTCACTTTGTTGTTTTTAGTCGGGTTTCACCCGACCCAACCCGAAACCACCCGAACCCGAACTCACCCGAACCCGATGGATGATGAGTGGATCACGGGTGGAGAAGGTCTAACCCGACTGCTATTCGGGTGGATGATCGGGTGAGGGCTAAACCCGACTCACCCGACCCGTGGACACCCCCTACTTGGAGGGATCATAGTTATCTACTTGAGATTCCTATCACTAATGGAAATGACATTTCTTTTTTAAATTGCGCATCTAATCAAACCTTGAATGATACACTCTGTGACAAAATAAAAAATGACAAAAGATAAGTGGTAAGTTGATGTATGACAGGATGATGTCATCAAAAAAGGTAATACGCGTGCCTTCTTGGCAAGAGAGGTGGGTTGAATCCCAGATCTACTAATCTTTATGTACATTAATTTATGTGCATCATAAGTTATTTCATAACCACATAAGTTCAAAATAAAATGAAAGAAATACAAGCAAAAGTTGAAAGGTAAATGTAAAATAGTTCAATCAAGATGTTCCACGACATGTACTTGATTGATTCATGAAAGGTTCACAAAACCAATCTAAGTGCATCATTTGACCCTCATCAACATGCTTGCAATGTTTACAAGGAGGATAACTAGTTTTCCTTCCTTTCACTTTTTATTTATTTATTTTTTAATTCTTTATTTATTTTTTAAGTAGCTAATAAACTAAAAGCTTAAGTAGTATGCCAGCAAGTATAATTGTGAAACCCATATCAGAGAAATGCAACTACCTTAAAGACCCAAATACTAAATTTCTGTAAATATGAGAATACTTGGTTCAAAAGGATCCTTTTTCGATGAGAAATACGTGGCAACAAATGGAAGTCTTGAAGTGAGAGAGAGAGAGAGATGTAAACTTGAATCTCTCTTTGAGAACAAGCCAAAAACCTCTCGGGGTTTTGGTTGGTTTTCCTAATTGTAAAGGGTGGTTATTTGAATCATGTTGATCGAATCATAATGAAGTGTAATCTATGGTTGATTCTTTTCCGTAATTGATTTTATCTACCCGTTCAAGCCGGAAATCTCTGGAATCATATCGAATTGTAAAATTTTCCATCGTGAACCGGAAATCTCTTGAATCATGTCGAATTGTAAAATTTTCCATCGTGAACCTAAGACTTTGACAACTATGGGCGGGATTAGTATTATCGTTATTGATTGTTTCGGTGGTGACATTGTTACTTCTTTTACTTCTAGATAGGCTTTGAAGTGCCCACCTTTGATTTGTGACCTATATATCACCCAGTAGTGTTTAGTGATCCTTTGAAAGAGCCTTGTCGAGCTCACCCAGCTATTCCATATCCCTTTTCACTATGTTGGCTCCGACAAGAAAGAGAGTGGGAAAAACTTCCAAGGGCTTTTTTTATTTTTTATTTTTTTGAACTGTTTCTTGTTGAAGAATCTAAGCTCCACTTGGTGGGTTGAAATAGAGTTAAAGTTAAGGGTTTTATCGAGCTTTCTTGGAAGTGTGGCTGCGAAGGTTTGCTATCGAAATGGATATCTAGTGGTGGAAACTGGTGGAAGAAAAGGATATTGTTCTTAGGTGGGTTAGGGTGGGTGAGCCTCTCTAGAGGAATGGGCCTCACAAAGTGATAGGCCAGGAATGAGAACCTTGTGTTTTCGAGATGACAGGAAAATGGAGAATTTTTGAAAGGATGGAAATTGGGAATTATCTCTTCCTAGGCTCAAGCAGATTCTTTTGTCTGCCTTATTGTTATAAATTATATGGTCTTACTTCACAGGGTGGACTCTTTCATTGAGTTTCTCGGGAAACATTAGTCTTAGTTTTTAGTCTTTGTACTTTGTAGACTTCCTGCATCATGAGATTGCGCTCCAATTTTGGCACCTTTAATGTACTTTACTCATCCCAAAAAAAGTACGGATGGGTGCTGAACTTATAACCACCTCACTTTTGACTTTCCTTTCCTGCATGTGTCTTGTATCTCAATTATTGTAGCCTTCTTATCTGGTGGGGCATGTTTGTTCTGAATCACATCTGTAGATTGTTGCGTTTGATTTGCATGATTTTCCATTTTTGTTTATATTCTATGGTTTTATTTTGACATTTGAGGGTATTTTTTTATGCTTTTTATTCTTGCAGGTCCATGAGAAAAAGGTTCTTGCAATGTTTTATGGCCCTGCCGAGAATTCTCATGTTGCTAATTATAGAATGGCATTGGCACAGTATCCACTTTCATTGAATCGAAAAAAGTGGTCGAAGGAAGAAAATGAAAATCTTGCTAAGGGTATAAAACAACAATATCAAGAAATGCTACTTCAGAAGTCGGTTGACCTATTCAGGTATTCCATTATAATTCTGTCCTGATATAAACCTCTACTCAGCATATGGGGCAGCAATGCATGCTTCAAATGTCTTCTGTATAATCTTATACGTGCTCCTTGTTCAGTGAAAATCAATGCATATAACTGCTCCCTATGTAGCTTGGGTACTTCATTTATGCCCTTGTACTCGTACCAGGGATGTACCAAACACTGACACGCGTTGGACACGCCAGGGTACACACCTGACACTCCAAAAAACTTGTCAGCTTATTTCATTTAACTTTATGTCTGTGTGTACGACTAGGATATGACATGGGTATGGCACGGATACGCGTGGACACTACATGGGTACAACACAATGGCTATTTTTTGTTAATGGTTTTTTCCCTTTTTTATGATTGTGATTTTGTGCCATTTTTAAGGATGAATCTTTTCTTTTCTTAGTTCTGGACTTGCGGTTTTTATGATTTGGTAGTGATATTGATGTTGTAATGATGTTTAATAATTATAACAAATTAACAATCTTGTTATGCTTACGGTCCTTCTGAATGATTTTGTAGTGGTAAAACAATCTTGCCATGTATGGATTTGTAATGTTGATCATTAATGGAAACAATCTTGTTATAATACTTATGGTTCTTATTATAGATGACTATTTGAACTTGTTTTTTTATTAGTATAATATTATTAATTAAAAAGTAATATTTTATTCTTCGTACCCTAGCCATACTTGTACCCGTACCCAACATTTTTAGGATTTGCTGTACCTCCATACCCGTATCGTGTCGTACCCATGTCCCATGTTCGTACCTGTGCTACATAGACTGCTCGCTCAAGAGCAGGGCTTGGGATGGAACTTGACCTCTAGTGTGGTCCTTGTGTGACCTCTGTTAGATATTAGCCTCTTTATCTCTTTTGTTTTAATGTGTGTTTAATCTATGGATCTGATTGTAATATTTGGTTCTTATTATTCTTAATAATATAAAAGGGTGGAACATATTGTTTAACCCTATGCTTTACAAAATATTTTTTCTTTACATGGTATCAGAGCCAAACCCTAAGGGGTGCTCCACCATCCACCACCATCTTCACCACCAATCACCACCACCGGATCACCCCTGATCTTACCAGCCCCTCCACAACGTGCCGTAACATCACCAGACACCTCAACCAGCCTCACCGCAACCCACAACACCCAAACCAACCTCGCCGCAACACCACAACACACCCACCACCTCGCCGCAACACCACAACACATCCACCACCTCGCCGCAACACCACAACACATCCACCACCTTCGCAGCCTTCCTCCAATCCACCCAGCCTGCGCCGACCCTCCCCTGACCATCTAACTCTTGCGCCAACACCTCACCCGCAGTCCACACTTCACCCTCACCATACTCGAACCCTATCTAATATATTACAGTCCTTTACTTGTCCTATGCTAACCTAGATTTGCTACACCACCCAGGGGCGGATCTAGAAAATCAATTTAGGGGGGGCTTGATATACGGGGGTTTGTGGGCAGCGCCCCCAAAAAAAATTTTTTGGACCTATATTTATACATATTTTGGACTTTTTTACGCATATTTTAGACATATTTATACATTTTTTGTGTATATTTTGGACTTTTCTATACATATTTTATAATTAGTACAAAAACTTAAGAGAAAGGGGGCTTAGTATGATATTTTTATTATGTCAGGAGGGCTTAGTAGGTAATTTTCATAACTAGAGGGGGCTTGAATGGATTTTCAGGGGGGCTTCAATGTAAAATATTTTACCTCATAGTGTAACATTAGCAATTTTCTAAAACCTGGGGGGGGGGGGGGGGGGGGGGGGGGGGGGGGGCTTGAGCCCCCCCTTGCCCTTTAATAGATCCGCCAATGACACCACCTATACGTTCCTCATTTATTCTAGTTTTCTTCATTCAACCTCACCTCATTACGAGCTCGAGCCCCCCCTTGCCCTTTAATAGATCCGCCAATGACACCACCTATACATTCCTCATTTATTCTAGTTTTCTTCATTCAACCTCACCTCATTACGAGGTCCTTGTTTTGAGTGACGTTTAATTTCCACCTATTTTTTGGGTCCCTTTATGGACCCTAGATCAGCCTAGTGCTGATCCGTATGCCTTAAAAGTCCCTTGTTTGTACCCTACCTTCGTGTTTTTTTGGTGTGATTATTGTGGGTATTCCCTTTGCTTGTTGGAATCATGGTTGACGATAAGACTACGTCGTCTGGAGATCTTCAACAGTCTCAGATGAGCCAGTTAGTTGCTCCATAGGATACCCCAACTCTCAAAATCACAACCTCTTATTCAATGGCCAAAATTATGTGCCTTGGTCACAGTCCGTTCTTCTCTACTTGGAAGGGAAAACGAAGGAGGGCTATATTGATGAGACTATTCAAGCACCAAATGTTGCTGATGCTAGTTATGCTAAGTGGAAAGTTGAGAATGCTCTTGTTTGAGCATGGCTTATTCATTCTATGGTACCCGAAATTGGTGAGGGCTTTCTGGGAATGACCACAGCCAGGGATATTTGGGATACCGTTGCTCATACATACTCTCGTAAGGGAAATTATGCTCAAGAGTTTGAGTTGTCTAGGGTGATTGATAGCTCCGAGCAAGGGACTATGACAGTTATTCAATACTACACTTTTCTCACTACCCAGTGGAAGCGTGTTGATCATCTCCAGGATTATCATCCAGCTTGTCCTCAGGATGTTATTGGGTATCAGAAACTTCTAGAGAAGCAACGGGTATTCAAGTTTCTTCAAGGGCTTAATTCCGAATATGATACTGTTCGTAGTAGGGTACTTGGGATGGATACTCTTCCCACGCTTCGGGAAGCATTTGCCTTTGTCCAGAACGAGGAAAGCCGCCGTTCCTCTATGCTTCCGGTTGTCTCCACAGAACGCTTTGCCCTTGTTTCTGCTCCAGAGGTCTCTCCGCAGTCTCGTGGTACACCTTCTTTGCATGGGTCTGACTCTTCTGAGAAGTCGCCGAAATTATGTGATTATTGCAATCGTCCGGGACATGTTCGGTCTACTTGTTGGAGTCTTCATGGACGTCCTCCTGGGTCACGTGGAGGTCGCTCTGGCGGCCGTGGCGGCCATGGAGGGCAATCCCGTGCTCACCATACTGAGGTCATTGATGTTCCAGACTCTACAGCTCCGTCAGGGATAACTCCATCAGTTCCTTTATCTACCACGGAGTATGAGTATGCTTTGCGGGGTTTAGATGCTCTTCGTAACCTGATGACTCGTCGCTCTCCGTCTACTTCCACAGGTGCTTCCACTTCATTTGCCCAGACAGGTAACTTAGTTCACTATGCCACGGCGTGTTTATCTCACTCATCACTCCCTTGGATTATTGATTCTGGTGCTTCAGATCATTCGTCTAGCTCACCTGATTTATTTTCAGTGTATACTCTTTCTTCCGGTCACGCGAAAATTTGTATCGCAGGTGGCACTTTTTCTTCTGTTTGGGGAAAGGGTGTCATTCATGCCACTCCTTCTCTACCTCTATCGTTTGTCTTACATGTTCCGAGTTTCACTTCTAACCTTTTATCTATTAGCTGCATTACTCGTGATCTCAATTGTAGTGTAACTTTTTTTCCTTCGTATTGTGTTTTTCAGGACCTTATCACTCGGAGGACGATTGGCAGTGGTAGGGAGGAGCATGGTCTTTACCTGTTGGATGTAGGAGCTAAAGGAGCACATCACACTCTAGTTTCTGAAAATAAGTCGGCAGACATTTGGCTTTGGCATAAGAGACTAGGCCACCCCTCCTTTTATTTACTTAAGCATTTATTTCCGTCTTTACTTGTTAATAAAGATGTTTCAGAATATTTGTGTGAGTCATGTGAACTTGGGAAACATCACCGGGCATCTTTTGCACCGAGTATGAATAAGAGTTTAGCTCCTTTTACTTTGGTTCATTCTGATGTATGGGGTCCTTCTCGTATTTTATCTTTAAAAGGGTATCGTTGGTTTGTTAGTTTTGTTGATGATTATTCTCGTACCACATGGATCTACCTAATGAAAAACAAAAATGAAGTTTTCTCCATTTTCCAAAACTTCTATCAAATGGTTCCGACACAATTTGGAACGGGAATTCAGATATTTCATTCTGATCAAGGGGGAGAATACATAGATTCGGGCCTAGGGCAATTTTTTTCTTCTAAAGGGATTATTCATCAGACGTCTTGCACTGACACCCCGCAACAAAATGGGGTAGCAGAACGCAAGAATCGTCATTTACTTAATGTTGCTCGTTCTATGCTTTTCACGGCTAATGCTCCAAAAACATATTGGGGTGATGCAGCCCTTACGGCTGCGTACCTCATTAATAGACTGCCCATTCAAGTTCTCCAAAAAAGGGCACCCATTGATCTCTTGTTTGCATCTTCTTCTTCTTATTTTCCTATTACTCCTCGGGTCTTTGGGTGTGTCTGGTTGTCCATAATCACTCTCCTACTCGTGGGAAGTTAGACCCTCGTGCTCTCAAGTGTGTCTTCGTGAGATACTCTCCTACCCAGAAAGGCTACAAGTGTTATCATCCTGAGTCTAGGAAGTGGTATGTGTCTATGGATGTCACATTTCATGAGTCTGTTCCTTTCTTTGGACATTCCGAGACACCTCTTCAGGGGGAGAATTAGAGTGAAGAGATCCTAGGTACCTTACCAGAAATTCCTGTTGTTCCAGGGGGTATGTCATCTAACAAAGAGGAGGAAACTGGAAATGTAGAGATAGAAGGATTCGGACATAATTCATCTTAGCCACAGGTGCAAATGTCTCCTGATAATCCACCCCATAAGTCTGGGTGAATCCTTTGGCCACTAGGCGAGCTTTAAACCTCTCAACAGAACCATCTGCTCTATGCTTCACTGTATACACCCACTTGCACCCCACAGTTCTTTTGCCCATAGGTAGCTTAGTCAACTCCCAAGTGCCATTCTTGTGGAGAGCATTCATCTCCTCATCCATGGCATGTTTCCACTTGGGATCATTGAGAGCATCCTGAACATGGTTAGGTACAACAATAGAGGCAATACTTGAAAGAAAGGCACGGTAAGTAGGAGATAAATGAGAGTAGGACACAAAATTTGAAATTGGGTGTTGAGTACAAGATCTAACACCCTTACGAACAGCAATAGGAACATCAAGATCACTAGACTCAACAGGTAAGGAGTCATTTAAATTACCTGAATCAAGGTCAGTTGGAGCCTCACCAGTTGGAGTAGATAGCAGTGGAACTGTGGAAGAAAAGAAGTGTTGGTCTCAACCTCTTTGTTTCTTCTCTTACTCCATGTACCCTTGGAATACACCAACAATTCTTTTTTCTGTGGTAACAGGTCTCCTTGTTTAGGAGTACTTGGTTCTACTTCCACCACCTCCTCTACCTCTACATTTCCAGTTTCCTCCTCTTTGTCCTATTGCTGTTCGTAAGGGTGTTAGATCTTGTACTCAACACCCAATTTCAAATTTTGTGTCCTACTCTCATTTATCTCCTACTTACCGTGCCTTTCTTTCAAGTATTGCCTCTATTGTTGATTTGTTGTACCTAACCATGTTCAGGATGCTCTCAATGATCTCAAGTGGAAACATGCCATGGATGAGGAGATGAATGCTCTCCACAAGAATGACACTTGGGAGTTGACTAAGCTACCTATGGGCAAAAGAACTGTGGGGTGCAAGTGGGTGTATGCAGTGAAGCATAGAGCAGATGGTTCTGTTGAGAGGTTTAAAGCTCGCCTAGTGGCCAAAGGATTCACCCAGACTTGTGGGGTGGATTATCAGGAGACATTTGCACCTGTGGCTAAGATGAATTCTGTCCGAATCCTTCTATCTCTAGCAGCTAACTGGGAATGGCCACTTCACCAGTTTGACGTTAAAAATGCCTTTTTACATGGTGACTTGGAAGAAGAGGTGTATATGGACATTCCTCCTGGATTTGAGAACCACAAAACTGAAGGAAAGGTATGCATATTAAAGAAGGCCTTGTATGGTCTTAAGCAGTCTCCAAGGGCATGGTTTGAGAGGTTCACAGGCTATGTGTAGATATGGCTTTAGACAAAGCTAGGCAGACCACACCTTATTCATCAAACATTCCTTGCAAGGTAAGACTACAGCCCTCATTGTGTACGTAGATGACATTGTCCTCACTGGTGATGACTTAGAGGAAATGCAACGTCTCAAGGGATATATGGCAACGGAATTTGAAATTAAGGATCTAGGAGAACTGAAATACTTTCTTGGGATTGAAGTTGCGAGGTCGAGACATGGGATCTTCATCTCTCAAAGGAAGTATGTTCTTGATCTTCTAAGTGAGACTGGAATGCTTGGAAGTAGAGTATGTGATACTCCTATTGAGTTCAACCAAAAACTAAGTGACGACAGCAGTGGAGCAATGGTTGACAGGGGAAGATATCAGAGACTTGTTGGGAAGCTCATTTATCTTTCTCATACACGTCCTGATATTGCCTTTGCTGTAAGTGTGGTGAGTCAGTTCATGCATACACCTCGGGAATCACATATGGATGCAGTTTACAGGATCTTGAGGTATCTTAAGTCTGCTCCTGGTAAAGGCTTATACTTTGGGAAACACGATCATCTCAGAGTTGAGGCGTATACTGATGCAGATTGGGCAGGTTCTGTGCAGACAGACAATCTACATCAGGATAGTGTACATTTGTGGGAGGCAACCTTGTTAGTTGGAGGAGTAAGAAACAAAATGTGGTTGCTACGTCAAGTGCTGAAGCTGAATTTAGAGCCATGGCGCAAGGTGTATGTGAGCTCCTATGGGTCAAATTGTTGTTGAAAGACTTGAAACTTGACACTGGTGAATCGATGAAGTTGCACTGTGATAGTAAGGCTGCCATTAGTATTGCACATAATCCGGTACAACATGACAGGACTAAGCATGTTGAGATTGACAGGCATTTCATCAAAGAGAATTTGAATAATAAAACTATCTGCACTCCGTTTGTGAAAAGCTGTGATCAACTAGTGGATATTCTTACTAAGGGAGTTGGTTCCAGACAGTTTCATGATGTGTTAAGCAAGCTGGGGTTAATGGATATTTTTGTACCAGCTTGAGGGGGAGTGTTAGATATTAGCCTCTTTATCTCTTTTGTTTTAATGTGTGTTTAGTCTATGGATCTGATTGTAATATTTGGTTCTTATTATTCTTAATAATATAAAAGGGTGGAACATATTGTTTAACCCTATGCTTTACAAAATATTTTTTCTTTACAACCTCTAGGTCATATCAAATTCTATGCGGCCATTGTGTACTATCAAGATTGCATTGGTCTTTTCTAAGTTCTTAATGGTTTTGTGGCTGAAATTGGAGCATATGGTTTTCGAGGTATTGTTCGAATGGTGGATACATCTTGGCAAGTCTTGAGAGGGGACAACGAGACGTCGAGATCATGGTTTTCAGTACCCTCGTTCACCTTGGTCGCATGAGCATTATTCATAATTCTAGGGCTTCAAATGACCAAGTCACTTATAAACAGCTTAAGCCTAGCTTTTTAAGAACTCATTCATCAATTCATGGCCAATCATATATATATGTTCTAAGCTTGTTTTTCTAAACGAGCCAAGTTTGAACAACATTAAGCTTTGTTCCTTGGGCTCGTGAACATCACGTATAGGGGTCATTTAGATATAGTGATGTGATCTTTCATACAACTTACAAATAAAATTGCTGTAAGTTATTTTTGGCTGGCATATCAATCTAATACAATACGAGACAAAATTTGTAAAATCTTTTTCAGCATCTAGTGAAGTTTTATCCACTTATTTGTATTTAGATTAATAAATGCGGACACAAAAATTAAGTGGTAATTGGTCTATAGAGCAAGCTCGATAGGCATGTGAACGAAGCTGGGTTGAAAGTAAATGAATCAAGGTTGAAGTTATTCTTAGCTTGGGTAAAAAGCTAGATGGGCTTTAACTCATAAATTTTTTTGTGGACCGAACATGAACATCCTAATTTTTGTTCGGCTTTGTTTGAATACTTGCTTTTTGTAAATAGTTGGCTAAGTGACTTTGGCAAGAAGGCCATTTATCCTTCATTGCCTTTTATATTTACATGTACTCCTCATAGGTCCGGAATTGAATTGTGTTTTTCAGCAATAGCATGACGTTTTTAGTCACGGACTTGCTCTAACTTGTTCATATTATTGAATGCTGAGCTCAAGCCTTGTTCTAGGCTTGTAAACTATCCCAACTCGAGTGGTCTGAATCCTGGATATAGTGTAGTTGCAGGTTTCGTAATTTTAGTTAAGCTCTATAGTTTTTTATGGGAAATTTTGAGCATTCTAGATGTACAAATTACAGTTGATGCCATATTTTTGTGTCTTGTTTTCCGTCTTTTCTTTTCTCCCTTTATGTGTCAAAGTTGGATTCCTTATTGGCATCAATAAGAATGTGATAAATGTTAAGAGTTATTTTATGTGTTATTGTTATTTAGTTATTAGTGAGTGGGTCATTATGTAATATTATTTTTTCCTTCGTATTGTGTAATATAAAAGGGGTCAGAGAAGTTGTCTTCCCCTATGCTTTACCAAAATATTGTAATTGGCATGGTATCAAAGCCAAAGGATCACCAACCCTAACCACCATCACTTTCATCTGCGCCGCTGCTGCCCCAGCCCGCGCCGACCGCCCTCCAGCCTCGCCAGTCCTCGCCGACCCCCTCGCCAGCCCCCCTAGCCCTCGCCGACCCCCTGCGCTGGAGCCCTAGGCTGCGGCACTTCCCAGCAGTCCCCTCAAGCCCCTCGCAAACCTCCCACCATCTCGGCCAAATCATTCCAGCCCTTCTGGCCTGATTGTACCTACCCCGTTTTTCCCTATTCTCGTTCTTCTCAACCCTAGACCATTCCAGGTCTACTGGTTTGATTGGAGGATAATTGTTTCGTGTATTTGGTCCCTTTATGGATTTGAATTGACCTAATTGGTCTGTGAGTACCCAACTTCCCTCGTCTTCCCTCACTTGTTGTGGGTTTTCCATTCGTTATCTGGAACTATGATAGACCTTGAGAAACCGACGGCTGCAAGTTCCACCACAGTTCAGACTGTTGTTACCCCCTTGTGGGTAAAGGAAAAAGGAAGAGAAGGAGAGGAGAGATGGTGAGATGCCAAAAGGACTACATTTTTAATTGAATTATAAATTACAAAACTCACACACCTAATAAAGGGTGGAGATTGAGATAAAACTTTGTAACCTAGATTGGATTACAATCAAATTTAGAATGTTTCCTATATTCCAACAGTAATACCTAGTTACTTTCTCTGCCCCTCTATAACCCGAGCAACATCCATAATGGCCATTTGATTAAATCCTTAAAGATACATGAGAAAGACTGTCCCAACTCCCATATTTTGAGTTATTAGTGTCTGCCCAAAGACGTAGCTGTTTTGTGTGTGTGTATATATATATATATTACTAATAGTACTGAGAATCAAAGCTAGTTGAATTTGGCTTCCTGGCATCTTTTATTCTTTTGATCTAGCCGGTAGATGGTTTATTGAAAACTTAGTGGAGTGCATGTTTTAGATGTTTCTGATATTGAAATGTACCTTTTGTACTCTGACTCTTACTTTTTTGTCTATACTATTTTCTCTAGTATTGTATGTATTTAAAGTTCTCAATCCTTCAATTGAACTATCTATGTTGGGTGAGAAAAAAAGAAATGGATTAGTGATAGGAAAACTGTCATCTTTTAGTGTGTCTGACTTCGATGCTCTAGAAGGGCATTTTTGTGAATTTTGGGTAGCTGATGGGATTGTAGCCTTTGTTCAGAAAAGTGTACAGCTCTGATTTCTTTGACACATTGCTTTTGGAATTTATTTGTTTTTTAACTTCTTTTTCAAATACATTGTAATTTGTTATTTCTCTAATCCATACTTGCTTGACAGTGGTGCAGAGGGATATTCTGGAGACTCAAATGTGTTCGATAGCATTATTGCATCAATCAGGGACCTTGAGATCACCCCTGAGAATATAAGATTATTTCTGCCCAAGGTTAACTGGGAGCAATTGGCTTCCATGTATGTTTCAGGTCGTTCTGCTGCAGAATGCGAAGCAAGGTAATTCAAACCTTTCTCCAAGAAGAAAGGAAAATGCATGGAGAAACTTATATTTCCATAAATTTTCTTTTCTCTTCTGGTGTTATAGTTTGAATTTGTTTCACTTAGTGTGAGTGCTTGATAAAAAATATTATTTTGCATAGACCCGGGCACATTACACGATATCGATGCAGTATGTGTAAGCAGGACATCGTCATGATGATGGAATATTAATGCGTGTATGTTTGTGTTTGAAGGATCATAGGATTTCCTTCGTGTATATTCAAAATGTAACTTCCTTTGAAATTACAGTTTATATATTTATGCTTTTAAGTGTTACTATTATATAGAAAGAAAGAAATGCCTGGCGTGAAAGTGTTTTGAGTTCTGAATCCAAAGTTTCTATCAAGTGGCAGAAATAATCATAAATTACAAAATTTACTGTAAAAACACTAAAACTCTGGATATATGGCTAACATGGTCATGGGTCCATTGAAGTGCTGTACTACTTTTGAAGAACTATTAAAATTCATGGGTTATGGTCAATGCAAGAGTTTTCAGAGTGCATGAGGAATGTGCACATGCTTGAATCCACAGCATCCACCTAGTGGAATCCCTTTCCTATCCATGGTACAATCAAAGAATCCCCAATTGACGACAGCACAGGCTGTTTCGAAAGCAACACTTTAGGTAGTAGACTTTTTAGTTCATCCTCACACTGATGAGAACATGGTTTGCTTTGCTTGTAATATTTTTCCTAAATTCTTCTGGAAACTTTTACAGGTGGCTGAACTGCGAAGACCCCTTAAATAATCATCATCCATGGAAAAAAATGGAGGATAAGCATCTTTTGCATACTGTCCAACAAAAGGGGATTGACAACTGGATTGATATTGCAGCATCTCTGGGAACAAATAGGACTCCATTCCAATCATTGGCACGGTATCAACGAAGTCTGAACGCTTCAATATTGAGAAGGGAGTGGACCGAGGTCGAGGATAATATACTTCGTGCTGCTGTAGCAACTTATGGCGAGAGTAATTGGCAGATTGTAGCTTCTACTTTGGTTGGAAGGACAGGTACCCAATGCTCTAATAGGTCAGTTAGCAATCCCCTTGGTATTCGAGTTTATTTTGCAATTTTAATTAAAAGATTTAGTTAATAAACAAAATAACCTACAACAAAAAATATATTTAATTTTGCAAAATATCTTTTTTGTTTAAGAAAATAGAGAATTGATTTTTTACATACTTTTATACCTACCTTGTGAATTTCGCAGCGGGCAGCACCAACATTATTATATTATGGTACAGGCACCACACATATGATTAGACTAAACTGAAAAGCACTAGGAATTTGCCTGGAACACAAAGTGATGGAATAATTTTGTTGCACTGGGCCTGCTTTATCTTGACCTCTGTACAAGTCATGGAATTTTTAAAAAGCATTTTTGGAAGTAGTAGAGTATATAACATGACTAAATTCGCAAAATTTACAACTGAATAACTTACCTTTTCGGGAAACAGTATTGACAGTAATTTTGAGCTAATAGAGTTATATTCTGACCTCGTCTGTCCTTTGTACATAATTCTCAAGCAGCATTCTTGCCTTCTTGAATACCAATGGCGGGAAGTGACAACAGTTCAATCGGGAAGTTTATTATTACTTGTGGATATCTTGAAGTGCTAGATTGGAACTGAATGACGTTAGATTCATATGAGGGCTCCTAGTTTTGTTGCTAAACTAGTGAATACACTATAATTTCGACAGGAGGTTAATGTATTGTGGTAGAAGACTTCCTTTGGGTACCAAGCACTATATGGTTGAAGACTTCTCTTCAACTGGAACTGAAATTGAAAGACTAGAGTGTCACACGTCCCGACTAGCAAAACAATAAAGAAAATTAGTTATTTTATTATTCATTTTATTTTTGAAATTGAGGTGGTGACAGATGTTAAGGCTTGTCAGAATGTCAGCATTAGCAAAAGGAAACTAATAATTAACATATATAGCTTGACGTGGTAATAACATATACATCCAACCTACTAGTACTCTTGTCTCCCTCTTGTAAATTTTTATTTTATTTTATTTATACAGCACTATAGAACTTTAGTAATTCAAATATAAACATACACCAAGTTCATCAAAATAACGGTAACACAATAACGTCTTGACTTCTTTCCCCGTCTTAAAAGTACGCATGCTATCTACAGAGCTTTGGTGCCTGAAAGGTCCAAACATAAAGACAGTCAGCGATAAGCTGGTGGGCAACGTAAAATAATCCAAATATGTTTGTGTATGTTTATATAGCTAAAGAAACACTTGGTCAACTTGTCTCTAGTCATTTGATCCCGTTAAAATACCAGAATTTCATTACATGTATTGACAGACATAAGAACTTAGTCACAATTTACTTGTAGCAGTGGCACGCTAGCGAGAGTACCAGATCCTTGTTGTTTCCTGCACATCACATAAAAATTCTATATGTACACAAATATTTATACATTATAATTATTATGAGATAATCACATCCATCCTTTGTATGCTCGTATTGGGTTTTTATCCACAACCACAACACCCCAGCCTTTAGCTCGAAACATGGTTCAAAAACTCGGCCGAAACCGAGTTAACTCGGTTTCGCAGGGTCCCGATACGATATGACTCGGCGAGTCAAAGTCGAATAAAAAAAATTAAGTATCGCGAGGGTTAGTGCGTTAGGTAGCTCGACAGCCAGCACGTAAAAAAAACCGTCGGATCCTTATGATATGAATCCAAATATGAAAATACGTGTAAATGCTAGGGCGTTCCCTTTAAGCGACGCGTTGCGCCTGCCTTCGGGTGTTTCGAAAAATGTGCAAGGGGCGCCGCATCGACGCCCGGGTGCGGTGTTAAATAAGCAAGGGTTCCCGCGCTCATCTGGGCCACCGCGGGTAAAGAAGCTAGTCCAGAACTATAGGCTTAGGTTAGCAACTTGGAATATAGGAACCTTAACAGGTAAAGCTATGGAACTAGTAGACACTATGATTAGAAGGAAGGTTAATGTAGTATGTTTACAAGAAACAAAGTGGGTTGGAGAGAAAGCTAAGGAGGTAGAAAATACCGGGTATAAGATATTCTATACAGGGAAAGATAGGCATAGAAATGGTGTCGGAATCGTGGTTGACAAGAACCTCAAGGATAAAGTTGTGACAGTCACGAGGAAAGGAGACAGAATATTGCTTATCAAACTGGTAGTTGGAGTGGATATAATTAATGTGATTAGTGCATACGCGCCCCAAGTAGGATTGGATGATCACACTAAAAGACAATTCTGGGATGAGTTGGACGCCTTAATGCAAGAAATACCGGGAGGAGAGAAGATAATTGTAGGTGGAGATTTTAATGGCCATGTAGGCAAAGATAGAACTGGATATGAGAGGGTGCATGGGGGGTATGGTTTTGGAGATCAGAATGAGGCAGGGGTGAGTATTTTAGATTTTGCAGTAGCATATGATCTTGTAGTAGCAAACACCTGTTTCAAAAAGAGGGAAGAACACTTGATAACCTTTAAGAGTGGATCTAATAGAAGCCAGATCGATTTGTTCCTTGTGAGAAAGGCAGACCGCTTAGCATGTAAAGACTGTAAAGTCATCCCAGGAGAGAGTTTAACATCTCAACATAGACTTACTATTTTAGATATCCATATAAAAGGACAATGTCGTACTAGAAAAGACCCTATAAACCCGCGAACTAGGTGGTGGAACCTTAAAGGCGAGAAACTAGCAATATTCCAAGAGAGAATGTATACAGAAGCACCTTGGAATTTGGAAGATGGAAGCAATACTATGTGGGATAGAATGGCAGGGTGCATCACGAGAATATCGAAGGAGGTCCTCGGAGAGTCGAAGGGAAGAGGGTTAGCTTCTAAAGATACTTGGTGGTGGAATGAAGAGGTAAAAGCTGCAGTAAAAACCAAAAAGGATTGCTTTAAGAAGTGGCAAAATGATAGAAGTGAGGAACACTTCAAAAGCTATAAATGTGCAAATAAGGAGGTTAAAAGGACAGTTAGAGTTGCTAAAATGGAAGCCTATGACGCCTTCTACACCAAACTAGACACTAGAGAGGGAGAAAAATGTATTTATAAGCTTGCTAAGTCGAGAGAAAGGAAAACAAGGGACATTAATCAGGTTAAGTGTATAAAAAACGCTGACTCTAGGGTATTAGTGAACGACGAAGAGATTAAGGAAAGGTGGAAGAGCTATTTTGAGAAGTTGCTGAATGAAAAACATATGGATAACACAATGGAAGAAGAAACTGGAAGTTACGATGAAACTAGAGAATACAGATTCTATCGGAGAATAAGGAAGTTTGAGGTGGAATTTGCTTTGAAGAAGATGAAACCCAACAAGGCCTTAGGACCAGATGGGATCCCCATTGAGGTTTGGAAATGCTTGGGAGATGTGGGGGCATCTTGGCTTACAAAAATTTTTAATAGGATTTTAATGACTAGAAAAATGCCTGATGAGTGGAGGAAGAGCATCCTAGTGCCTATATATAAGAGTAAAGGAGATGTACAACAATGCAACAACTATAGAGGTATTAAGTTGATGAGCCATACTATGAAGCTATGGGAGAGAGTGATGGAGCATCGCTTGAGAGGCGCAACATCAGTGTCAGAAAATCAGTTTGGATTTATGCCTGGGAGATCAACTATGGAAGCAATTTATTTACTTAGAAGACTAATGGAAAAGTATAGAGAGAAGAAAAAAGATCTTCATATGGTTTTTATTGATTTAGAGAAAGCTTATGATAGAGTGCCTAGAGATTTAATTTGGTGGGTGCTAGAGAAGAAAGGAGTGACCAAGGGTTATATTGACGTGGTGAAGGATATGTATGATGAAGCGGTTACTACAATTAGATCACCAGCCGGAGAAACCAGCGAATTCCCAATTACTGTAGGCCTGCACCAGGGGTCGGCCTTGAGCCCTTATTTGTTCGCCCTAATTATGGATGAATTGACTAGACACATTCAAGATGAGGTCCCATGGTGTATGTTGTTCGCAGATGATATTGTCTTGGTTGATGAGACTAAAAGGGGACTCAACACTAAATTAGAAGCTTGGAGAGAAGCACTGGAGACTAAGGGGCTAAAGATAAGTAGGACGAAAACAGAATACATGGAATGTACTTTTAGCAACAGTGGAAGTAGAGACAACGAAGCAGTGAAGATCGAAGATCAGGAGATCCCAAAGAGGGAACACTTTCGCTATCTAGGTTCAATGATCAGTAGAGACGGAGAGATTGGGGATGACGTGACCCATAGAATTAAAGTGGGCTGGCTTAAGTGGAGGAGTGCTTCTGGAGTATTATGTGATCGGAGAATACCAGCAAAATTGAAAGGAAAATTTTATAGGACAGCTATTAGGCCAGCTATGCTCTACGGGACAGAGTGTTGGGCAACTAAGAAACAACACATTAGCAAAGTGAGTGTAGCGGAGATGAGGATGCTAAGATGGATGTGTGGTAAGACTAGGAAAGATAGAATTAGAAATGAGTACATCCGAGAGACTTTAGGAGTGACACATATTGAGGATAAGTTGAGGGAGAATAGACTTAGATGGTTCGGCCATGTGCAACGAAGACCTGTAGATGCACCTGTGCGAAAGAGTGATAAGATCGTAGTGCCTGGAATGGCTAGGGGGAGAGGCAGACCTAGACTGACTTGGGAATATGTGGTGCAACAAGATATGAATTTATATAATTTAAATGAGCATATAGCTCTTGATCGTGCAGAATGGAGGAAAAGGATTCATACAGCCGACCCCAATTGATTGGGACACAAGGCTTGGTTTGGTTTGGTTTGGTTATCGCGAGTTATCTCGGCCGATACGGACGAGATAATGGAAACTCGGCACAAATCGTCCGAAACGTGAATGATTGAGGAGAAAGAAAGCAAAAAATGGGTACCACATACCTTTTGCTCTGTCAGAAATCCCATAAGCTACTCTGCACGAGAACTCCAAGCTTCTCTTCATCTTAATCTCCCTCTCAAGTTTCAGATCTTCGTCAATCTTCATCCATCTTCATCTCTCTCTCAAATTCTAGATTTGATTTGTGAAGAACTCCACTGACCCGAAGGTATGTCTCGTCGTCTCTGTGTGTGTGTCGCGATCTCTGTGTATGTGTGTGTGTGTGTCGCGATCTGTTTGTGGGTGAGTGTGTGTCGCGATCTGTGTGTGTGTGTGTATCGAGTGTGATTGTGTGTGTGTGTGTGTGTGTCGCGATCTGTTTGTGGGTGTGTGTGTGTGTCGCGATCTGTGTGTGTATCGATCTCTGTGTGTGTGTGTGTGTATCGATCTGTGAGTGTGTGTGTTGTGTGTGATCTGATTGTGTGTGTGTGTGTATGTGTGTCGAGTGTGTGGAGACTGGAGGGGGTTTGATTTAGGTTTATTTTTTGGTCTGTGTTTTGGTCTTTGGGTAGATGAGAGTCATGAGACTCATCAGAGAGTTTATATATATATATATATATATCTATACACATTATATATGTTAGGGTATTAAGTAAGTTTAGTACACACTAAAGAAAAATCTTAGGGTATTAAGTAGGATTAGTGCACAAAAAAAAAGTATCAACATTTATATTTTTGTATTATTATTATTATTTTTTTTCCAATTATACATCTTAGGGTATTAAGTAGGATTAGTGCACACACACAAAAAAAAGTATCAACATTTATACTCCCTCCGTCCCATAATAAGTGTCCACATTTCCTTTTTTGGATGTCCCACAATAAGTGTCCACTTTCCTAAATTGGCATATAGCATTTACTTACTTTCCAAAACTACCCTTATAATAAAGACAAAGTAGCATTTATTTGTGGTCTCAAAACAAGCAAAAAGTCAAACACCCATCACATCTAAGGGCAAAATTGGAAAGTGACCATTTAATGAACCAAAAAAACTAAAATAATACAACTTTCTTAAACAATGTGCAAAATAGAAGTGGACACTTATTATGAGACGGAGGGAGTATTTTTTTATTTGTTTTTTTTTTTTTTTTGAATTATACATCATAGGGTATTAAGTAGGATTAGTGCACACACACAAAAAAAAAGTATCAACATTTATATTTTTTATTTTTATTTTTTTTTTTCCAATTATACATCTTAGGGTATTAAGTAGGATTAGTGCACACAAAAAAAAAAGTATCAACATTTATATTTTTTTATTTGTTTTTTTATTTTTTTCACTAAATATTAAGTTATTTAGTATATAATAACAAAACACTTTGAATATCTATCTTATCTTAATATTCTAAAAAATAAAAAATAAAGTAAGACAAATATTATCTAAATAATAATCTAAATAATATATACATCTTAGGGGTATTAAGTAGGATTAGAGCACACACACACAAAAAAATAAAAAATAAAAAAAAGGTATCAACATTTCTTTATTTTATTTGTTTCTTTGTTTTTGCTAAATATTAAGTTATCTAAATTATATATACATTTTAGGGGTATCTAAATATATATATATCTATATATATATAAATTTCTTAAACTCATTGTATATCTATCTATATATCTAAATTTCTTAACAAATATTATTTTTTTTTTTTAAATTTAGAATGCCTCCAAAGCAAGACAGTGGTTGGGATCATGGATCACCCGTTGGAGGAAATAAAAGGATCGCAATGTGCAACTATTGCGGCAAGATTATTCATGGCGGCGTCACGAGATTGAAGCAACATGTTGCTCGGGTATCGGGACAAGTTGACTCATGTCCTAAAGTTTCAGAAGAAATTTCAAGATACATAAGAAAACATCTCTCTGAAACTGGAAACGCAAGGGCTCTTGAGAAGAAGAAAAAAGAACAACTGATAGCAAGTCTTAGAGAGGACAGCTTATACGAAGAAGAGGAGAATGTTGAGGACGTTGATGATTACGACAGCATTGACATCGAAGGAATGCCGCGGCTAGAAAGGCAACAATTAAAAAATGCAATGAAAGAAAGTAGGCAAATGGCTTCTATGAACGAGGATAGACGTAGGCATTCTGTTTCTGGAAGAGGACGTGAGGCTAATGTCTCTCAATTTGAGACAGGCTCGCATGCAGCTTCGGGATCTAAACCTCCTCCACCACTTCAAAGGAGTTTCAGTGTGAAGGAAAATGTGGCGATGCCCGGGAAAGGTGTTGATCCTTATATGTTTAGGCCGAAGACTGGATTCCAAAAAAGGGTGAAGGATATGTTCAGCACAGAAAGTGTGAAAAAAGTAGGGAAAGCTGTTTCTAAGTTTTTCCTTTATAATGGAATCTCGTTTAATGCCGCTGACAGTGGCCCTTATTACCAGAGGATGATAGATACTATTGCTGATGCAGGACCTGGTATTAAGGGACCTTCTGGATACCAGATCGGTAATACATACTTGGAGGAAGAAGTGAAAGGGCTAGAGATATACATTGAGCAATTGAAACTAAAATGACCCGATTATGGTTGCACAATAATGTGTGATGGGTGGAGCTCGAGAACTAATAATTCTATCATTAACTTTATGATATATACTGATAGGACTATGTTGTTCCACACATCGATCGATACTACAAACAAATCCAAAACTGCCTCATACATTTTTCACTTATGGATAAAATTGTGGAAGAGGTTGGTGAGTCGAATGTCGTGCAAGTTGTGACAGATAAAGAACCAAATTTTAAAGCGGCTGGGAAATTGTTGATGGAGAAGAGGAGGCATCTATATTGGACTCCTTGTGCAGCGCATTGTATTGACCTCATGCTAGAACTAGAAGATATTGGTAAAATAAAGAATGTGAAGGTTACTCTTGACCAGGCAAAGAAGATAACAAGTTTTATTTATAACAATCAGAAATTGGTGAATCTTATGAGAAGCCATACAGAAGGTAGAGACTTGTTGAGACCGGGATCACTAGATTTGCCACCGAATTCATCGCTATAGAGAGCCTGTTACGTTATCAGATTGAATTGAAAAGGATGTGCACATCTAGTGAATGGAGTGAATTCAATCGTGAGAAAAGTAGAAGAAGTATTTGTGCCGCAGCGTCTGATCTAATATTGACTGATCGATTTTGGAGAAATGCAAAATTAGTACAGTCCATTATGGAACCGCTTGTTAGGGTTCTCAAAATCGTTGATCAAGACAAGAAGCCCACAATGTCTATCATCTACGAGGCAATGGATAGAGCTAAATTAGCAATAAAAGCATCAGTCAAAGACGACCAGAAATTTTGGGATGTCATTGATTATAGATGGGAGAGTCAATTACATAGGCACCTTCATGCAGCAGGTAAGTTATATATTCAAGACTTTCAAGTTAAACAATGAATTTGTTGCGAGATTTGTATATTACAAAAGACTGATAAATTTGTTATCTTTGTCCTATCCAAACAGCATGTTTTCTAAACCCTGCATTTCAATATTCCAATAATTTTTCTAAGCATCCGGAGGTACGACTTGGCTTGAAGGAAGTAATTAAGAGATTAGAGCCGAATGTGGAAAACCAAGCAAGGGCTATTAGTGAGGTATGAAATTGAACATTAAATGTTCATTATATAAAATTGATGATTCCAATCGGGATTTTTAATTTGTAGATAAAGAATTACGTGGATGCAATAGGAGAGTTTGGACAACCTCTAACAAAGAAGGCTATGACAACATCTCTCCCAGGTTCTTGTTCTAATTTATACCAATGACTTGATGAAAAATTTACTTTTCTAAATCTTAGCACGAGTTTTTATTTTTAATTTCCTAATTGCAGCTGAATGGTGGTATCACTATGGTGAGGAAGCTCCAAATCTGAGGCGAATTGCAATTAAAGTCCTTAGTCAGACTTGTTCTTCTTCAGGGTGTGAGCGAAATTGGAGCACGTGGTCAATAATTCACACCAAACTCCGTAATCGCTTGGCAATGAAGAAGTTGCATAAACTAGTCTTTGTGCACTATAATTTGCGGTTGCGGGTTAGGAATATTATGTATACGGAACGTAATGAGGATTATTATAATCCAATTGACCTAAATGGAATCTTCGGAGATGATGACATTTTAGATGCTTGGATTGAGGGGAAAGAAGCACCTGATCTTGATGATGACTTGACGTGGTTCAATGAAGGTATTCAAAATATTGATGAAGGTCGACGAGGAGGAGATGAACAAGAAGAAGAAGATAGTCCTCCTGTTCCTTCAAGGCCGAAGCAATCTTTGGTCCAAAAAAAAGGGAAGGGTATTGCACAGAGCACTCGAACAAATTTTCCTAGTTCCAGCTCCAGTAGTGACGATGGTAATAATGATGATGATGGTGGCACTGAAAGAAGAGGTGGTGATGATGACAGTGGTGATTATGGTGGCGACAGTGGTGGTGGTGGTCATTCTAGCTTGCTCCGTGGAGATGATCAGTATTATGTCACACAAGACACAGACCATGGATATAGGCCGGGAATAGATGCACAACGTCAACATTTGGCTAGGCTCACTGAAATTTCTAGTGGTGATGATTTTTCTAGTGGACACAATGATAGTTTAGGTATTGATCATCAAATGCATGCTATGGGGATAGGATTTTAGGATTACGGAGGATATGGAGTATACGGGCAACCAAACCATGGTAGTACAGGATATGGATATGGTTTTCACGGTGATCTTGGATATTCAAGTAGTAGCACTAGTAATATGGGCCACCTACCACCAATACGACAGCTTGAGAAATCTACTAGTACTAGTACTGGTGGGTATTATGATCGTGCTCGTAGGAGGCATCGGTATACATCAGCTAGCACTGCCACCGGCGGTGGAAGAGGCTATAGTGGTTATGATTTGGGCCACCATCATGATGGATCCTCGAGTAGTAGCGTTGAGTATCGAGGAGCTGGATACTATCATCCTACAGAGCCTGTCAATCCTTCTCAACCACAAAACCCATATTATGAATCATCAAGCCAGTCATCTCAACCTGAACCTTCAGATTATGCCTCTATTCTATTTGGGCGCCTTCACTTTCCATATCCACATACTGAGTTCAATAATCAAGGGAATAACGATGATGATTTCCAACCCCCACGACACTCCATGTGGCATTGATGTATCATGTTATTGTAATATATGTATTATTTGGAAGTATGAACAATATAGATACAATTATGTGTGTACAATTATTAGACATTAGATTGGCAGCGTCTAAATTGAATGAGATGTGCTTCTTGAATGGTACATTGTGTAAAATGCCAAAATCTATTAGGCCATTTATGCTATTCTTATTATTTTAGAATTTTCCATAATTTTTTCATATTTTTCTGAAGCTTAAATCTAGCTTATCGGAGCGTATCGCCCGATACCAGGCCGCATCACCGCGACACCGAGTCATCACAACGGGATCCGATACCGCGACTTTGAACCATGGCTCGAAAGGTGTATGTAATCCACTAGCCTTCTCTAGCTCAAGTAGATCGACATCAAGAGACTCTCTCCGTCTCTTCACCAGGGTTAAGTTGACTCACCTCACCAAAGATGGGTCTTCGGTCTTGTCCCAACTATCTTCCCGTACTGGGGTCAAATTGACTCACCTCACCAGTATAGGCTATTGGCATTCGCCCCTCACCTCGTGGGTCTTGCCCAATTATCTTCCCCTACAATCTTACTTATTGTATGTGAGTACGCATGAATAGGAGTATACATACACCTCAAACCACACATTAGACTTAGTTAAATTTAGTATAATCATTGTTTCTTCCAAATGATATTTTGTTATTACCCAGTAGAACCTACAATGAATGCAATATATATTCTTGTTCTACGAGCACACATACATTGGTTGCAGTTGAAAGAAAAGTCTAAAAATAACATGGTATCTTGTGACTGTTTATTGAACCCACAATCATACACTGTAAGTTTATTTTTTTGTGAGCTTAAATTAAACTTCATTTTGTGAAATTAGAAGTAGGGGATGTACCCATATATATGGTATGTATTCCTATATATATATATATATATATAGGTACATAGGTAGTTTTTAAATGGATGTAAATAAAATAACATAAAATAAATAAAAACAAGAGGACAGAGCCAAAACCCAATTTATTTTCCATGGCCAAACCACTTCGTTTTGAGTTACTTCACATTAATTTACCATCACCAAATTACTTGTCCAGGAGTACTCAAATTCAAGCTCATCAAAGCATATTTCTCTTTCTTTCTTTTTTTCTTAAAAAAAAAAAAAAATCAATATGTGCTTGATAAAAGGATCCCCAATTACTCCTATTGTCTTTACTGAACAACCATGACAAGTCCCACTTTGGCCATCTCCATTAACCCCACATACTTTATTCTTTTATTCTATGAAAGGAATTAGCATTAACTTGAAGAATGGAGTTATATATATTTATAAGTAGACATATAGATATATACATCAAGAGATAACTTAAAAAACTGTATGTGACGCCCAATTGATGGAGAATAAAAAAATAAAAAAAAATAAACTATTCTTAGTGTATGGTCTAAACTCCCATGGTCTAGAAAATAAATTGTATTACCCAAATTATTCTTCCCAGTCTAAAGACAAGTTGGAACGACTAGAATCTCAGTTGTTCCCTTCATCTGGATATGAAGATTTTTATTGGAACCCCATTTGTTTCCTTCGTCTGGGAGATAGAATCAAGTCATCCCCTTCTCTTTAATACTTTGAAAAGAATTTAAAATTAACTTAAAGATTGAAGATCAAGTCAACCATAATTACAAAAAAAAAAAAAAAAAAATCTCACTTTTTGTCACTTGGACCAGTCCAAAGCCTTCATAGTTTAAATCTTTCTATACCCAAACCCCAACATGCTTATTCTTCTGAAAAAAAAAAAAAAAACAGAAGTTAATATTTCCACTCTCTCACCATGATCGGTCCTCAAAATAATAAGACCTAATAAAGATAGAAAGAGACAACTATGTCTAAACTTAACAATTAACAAGAGATGAGATCAATTCAACACCACAACATGTAAAGAGTACCACTTCTGGCCTACCAAATTAGCTGCGAAAGCTAAAGTCATCAGTAAATTTCAGTTATAATTCTCAATCAAACAGAAAAGAAAGGAATTAGGTCAATTAGAAAAGAAAGAGGGACTTAGTTTAGTCACCTAATTGTTTGGGTTGCTGTGGTAGTGAAAGTGAGATGAAATTGGGTGAGCCTGGGCCGCTACTTCCTCTGTACACCACTTCCTTCTTGGTTCTTCATACACTAGTGGAGACTCTCTCTCTCTCTCTCTCTCTCTCTCTCTCTCTCTCTCTCTCTCTCTCTCTCTCTCAATTTCTCTACACTCCCTAAAGTCTAAACACAAGCCTACACTTATATTAGTGACTGCACTTGTGAGTCCCGAGAGTGAGGGGTGGAGTCCTTTAAAAAATGAAGATTAAAAATCCGAAAATGCATTATTTTAGGAACCCAACCTTAAAAAATAAAAAATAAAGGGAAGCCCAGTGCACGAGGTTCCTGCAAGCAGAGAGGCTGTTCTGTTGTTACATAGAGATTCATACGATGTTGCTTTTGTGCACTTTTGGGTTATTTTGTGCATAACTATCAATTAGTAGATTCTTTTAATGGCTTGTTTGCAATAAACCAGTGAAGTGACTTGTGCCATAATATGATCTCAATGCAGATGGCTAAAATCCCTTCACCCTGATAGGGAAAGGGTAGGAAAGTGGGATCCTGATGAGGACAAACGCCTAAAAGTGGCTGTCATGCTTTTTGGGCCTACAACCTGGAAGAAGATAGCTCAATTTGTGCCTGGTCGAACTCATGTGCAGTGTCGAGAAAGGTATAGATAAAAGGATCTTTTTTTTATGCAGTTAATTAAGACAAAAATTTGAGGATTAATTTTGGTCGCAGATGGGTCAATTCCTTGGATCCCTCTTTGAATCTGGATGTATGGACTGAAGATGAGGATTCAAGGTTGAAAGAAGCAATCACAGAGCATGGATTCTGCTGGTCTAAGGTTGCTCCATGTGTACCGCGACGTACCGACAGCCTGTGCCGGAGGTATGAAGTGTTGGAACCGTTCTTACATATTAAGAGTTAATGGTTGAGTTTATTAAATTTATGAAAACCTTGTCTTATCTCTTACTCTTATCTTATATAGTGCACGTATACGCAAGTTTATTTTGAAATACCTTATACATCTCACAGTAAAAAAAACCATATTGAGTATAATACTTAATCATAATAAACGGCATACAATAAGAAAATAAATTATGTGTATGATTTAGTAGATATTCCATAAGGTTTGGTTTAAAATTGTTGATAAAAGAGTTTAGTTTAATTCTAATGTTGTTTTTTATAATCTGAATTCTGAACCTTGCACTCTTTTTTCTTTCATTTTTTTTCTTTTAATTATTATTTTTATTTTATTTTATCCCGTTCATTGCACGAGCTTGCGTCTTGTATTGTGATAAAATAGCACTACTTTTATTGCCTAAACATGTCTGTTCTGATATACCCGTACAATTTTTGTTCTCTCTATATTACCAGGAGATGGAAGGTGTTGTTTCCAAAAGATGTGCTTATACTCAAAGCAGCAAAAAAAGTACGAAAAAAAGCTATCCAGTCGAATTTCGTAGACAGAGAGTCAGAACGACCAGATCTCACACCTGATGATTTTGTTCCATTGCCAGCGATAAATTCAGATTCTGAATCTGAACATACAAATCCTACTGGAAAACAGAAGAGGAAAGCAAGGTATTCTTTTCAGTTTTCATACACTTCGGTATGGAATTCTTTCATCCTTCGTGATGGTTTGGAGTCATTTGCTATGTGATAATAGGAGCTAGAGTCTAAGAAAAAGACAAAGTTTCAGGGTAAGTTTCTTTAGTCATGTCTCCTCTTTCTAAGAGGAGAGGGGGAGAGGCTGGGAGGAGGAGGAGGAAGAGAGAGAGAGAGAGAGAGAGAGAGAGAGAGAGAGAGAGAGAGAGAGAGAGAGAGAGAGTTTTTCAGGCATTAAATTTAGCATCGTTGGTTACTTGGTTGTTTTATGTTTTCATCGGCCACGGAAAACGCAGGGAAAATTTATCAGTCTTTGTTTCCCCCCTTTACCATACGAAGAGATTTTCTTCGAGCATTTAAATTTTCTGCAAAACAAACAACGGCAAAAATCAAAGCCCTCGGAATTTTTGTTTATATTTTCCTGATTTCTTTTGCTGTCAAACAGAGCCTTAGCTTTGGAAGGGGTACCGTATTGCTTGGTGACTGTGTTTTCTGGAATTACTGACTCTGATTATGCAAATGGTTATTCTAGACTTGCTATCTAGTTTGGAAGTCATCAATTTTTTTTTTGTTAACATCTTTGCATTGTTATTCTCGTATTTGCAGAAATACTTCAAAGATCGGAATGAATAGGCTAACAAAGGAAGTTCAAACTTGTCCTGTGGAAGCCCCTGAGTTAACCGTTGGCGCTGAGGTTCAAAATTTTGGAGGGAATGGTGCAATTTCAAACAAGAAAAGATCAACCAAGACACGTTCAAAGAATAAAAAATGCAACAATCCAACCGAAGATATTTCCGCAACCTGTCCAGATCCAACATTGTCAGCAATATCCAACAGCGAAGAGGTTGGGCCATTTCACGGGGTTAATGCCACAGAGAAGAAAAAAGCTTCGTCTGGGAGTCAAAAGAGGAAGTCGGGGTATGTTATTTAATCGCTTTAGTTTACATTTAGGGTGTGTTTAGAATGCATTCTCACCTACTGTAATTTTGTACTCTTTTTGTACCAAACAAAGCATTGGTGTACTGATTCTGCTTTAACTCATCAGATGCAGAAGGCCTGGATTGATGAAAATAGATGCAGCTTCTGGGGATGATCCCATTTCAAAGAAAAGAAGTGTAGGGAAGCCATGTTCAGAGGTGAATAAAGCTAGTCATCTGACAAAAGATCAGCTTCCATCCTGCACAGTTTCAGAAGTATGTTTGGTGCCCATTGGTGATCGTACATTGTCCCCTGAAAATACAGAATTGTTGATGATAACCAACGGTGAAGAGGTTCGGCAATCTGACGGGGATGGTGCTATGAAAGGTAAAAAGGCTTCTAAACTTCATCCAAGGAAGAGAAAATGCACCGAGTCACCAGAGGAACTTCAAGGAGTGACCAGCTTGAATGAGGCTGAGACTTTTGGTGGAAATAATTCCATTTCGAATAAGAAAAGAAGGGTGAATAAGCCTCATGCTCATTCGAATAAGAATAATGGTATTGGTCCAACAGAAGATCAGTTTTTATCTTGTCCAGATTCAACATCTGGTGGTGACGGGGCAATAAAGAAGAGAAGATTTGGTGGGGAAAATGCTGCAAAGAAGAAAAAGACCCTTGAACCGTTTTCAAGGAGTGAATCTACTGTGTCACTTACGGCCAACCCGAGTCTTCTATCGCTTCCTGAAGATTTTGGAAACAGTGATGCCATTGAAACCTCTGGTGGGGATGATGTTACTCTGGCCAAAGAGGACAGAGCTCCTAGTCAGCCTCCGCTGAGGATTGAATGTGCTGTCCAATCTGAGAAATCGCGGGATTATATAACTTCTTCTATTGAGGTTGCTACGTTGCACTCAGAGTGCCATGGACCCACTTATTTATTGGATGGTTCCCATGATATTTCATTACCTCCGGAGTGTTCATCATCTTATACGATTAGTAATGGAAATTCGAGAATATCAGGTGTTTACCACCAAGACGAATGGGAAAAGTCAAGGGCTGAAGATAAAACTTATTCCAACAAGATATTGGAAACAGAAGATGGAGATGACATGACTCTTGCTTTCTTTCTTCGCAATAAATTGAAGAAGAGACCGAAGAAGAGAAGTGGCGAACTTACCAAAAGTGGTAGTGAAGGTCGCTCTTCCATGCAAAATGATGAATCTCTGACAAGCTGTAATGGTGGAATACCAAATGTTTTGCCGTCTCTTCAAGAATCGGTGGAAGGGCCAGTGAGCATCAATCTGGAAGGAATTAATGAGCTTGGTGATAGTTGTTCTCCTCCTCCTGGATTTGAGTCTCGACATACAATGGAAGACATGCGATGATAATGCACTGAGAGAGTGTTGAATCCTAGTAACTGATTGCTGTTTTCCTGATCTTGGGCAATGTGTTTCTAAATTATCGGTTTGTATTCTTTAACATTTTTTTTTCAATTAAAAGATAAAGAAGAAAAAAGAAATAGACTAAAAAAAAAGGATGTGGATGTGATTTTGACTAAATGAGTTTTGGGTTGGGGGTGAGTGCAATTTGATGAGGTACATCTGTATAGGCTGGCATTGCCCTAAATCTTTTGAGGGCAATGATCCCCCAAAAAAGAAAAGAAAAGAAAAGAAAAGAAAAGAAAGACGACTCGTTTGTGATGTACCTAAATCTTTTGAGGGCAATGAAATAGTTACTATTTGTTAAAGAATTAGGCTACATTACACTTTAGTACGCTCTAGTTTGGCGAAAGTTCACTTTGGGCCCTCGACTTTCAATTTGGACACTTAAGGCCCTGTAGTTTCAAATTAGTTGCAATGTGGGCCTTTTGACTAACTCCGTCAAATAAAGTTAACGGAAATCACTTGTAACTTTATGTTTTCTTTCAAAAACACCCCTCACCATCCAAAACTCTCATATTTGCCCCAAATTACAATTATATGTTCAACTTTTTAATTCTTTGCTTAAGCATGAAGAAGAACATAAATTTCCCTTCTTTGAATCTACAAACCAAAGTCATCAATGCTCATTCTCACTTCAAGATTCAATTTCCTTATCACTTTCCACCATGAAAATATTTGCTTTTCCTCTCTCTTGAGCACTAGATTCAGATTCCCTGTCATCAGCATCATCATCATCATCATCATGCCCTTTCCTCTCAAAACCCACAATCTGTTTGCTCAATCTACTCTTTCTTCTCTTTACAATTTCCAATTTGGGTTGGTTTAATTTCCTCTTTCTTCTCTTTGTTTCACATTTTGCTTCTAAAGGTTGTTTTCCAACTCATGATTTTTCTTCATGCTTGTCCTTAATTGAATCACTATTTTCATCAGATTTCTTAGAACCCACCATCCAAACTAGTAATCGCCGCTTTTGACCATCATCACGAACAATTTCATTCATTTGTTTTCTGATCACCCTACTTGTTACCCATCAATTCAAAACCAATCAAGCAGTTAACCCAAAACCCCAATTCTGATACAGATTAAATTAATAATAATAATAATGAAAAGAATTAACTGTAGATCAATCCGAGTTTACAGAGCATTATCATGGTGGCCGAGAGTGTTGGTGTTGGTAGCCGTGAGTGTGGAGAGAGGTGGAGTCGGTGGAGAGTGGTGGTGGGTCTGGTGGCCATGAGTGTGGAGAGAGGTGGAAGCGGTGGATAGTGGTGGTTTGGGGCAAATATGAGAGTTTTGGAAGGTGAGGGGTGTTTTTGAAAGAAAACATAAAGTTGCCAGTGATTTCCGTTAACTTTATCTGACAGAGTTAGTCAAAGGCCCACACTGCAACTAATTTGAAACTACAGGGTCTTAAGTGTCCAAATTGAAAGTCGAGGGCCCAAAGTGAAACTTTCGCCAAACTATAGGGTACTAAAGTGTAATTTAGCCAAAGAATTATTATGCGAGTTGTTATTACCAGTCAAGATCAGCTCTTTGTTTGACTTAAGACAGACTCTCTTTTCATAAGTATCTTGATCCCAGAAGACAAATTTCACACAATATTCTGTGTATGATACAACCATTTGGTAGATGCGAGTTGTTATTTTGTTATAATTTGATACTGTTATATTTGGTACTAGGGAAAGTCATTTGAAAATGACTTTGTTAAGGTGCCATTTATTAGTAACAATGGCTACGTTAGACAGTAATCAAGTCTTGTTATGTAACAACTTTCAGTGCATGTATGATGTATGAGACAACCAAATCATTAATAACTTGGTTGTATTATGGAAAGACCCATCCAAAAAATACTGCTTCAACTCCTTTCTATGCATCCCGTCCTCTGACATTGCTTAAAGCTAATGAAAAAAAAAAAAAATGTATCTTCGCTGAAGCTTTCACTCGTAATTCATTAAACCCTTGAAGCTTCACTTTGTTTATGCATATGCAGCTCACTTTCTTCCATTGTAATTTTCCATCAAACATGTCTATCCTTCAACTTGAAAATCCATTAGATGTGAAGGAAACTTGCCTCCAGCAAGTTTTCTAATACTTTACTTGTAGCACTAGCACCACATGTATAACCTCTCTCTCTCTCTCTCTCTGCCTCCCTGCTGGGACTTGGGAGAACCAAGTATTCCTCTCAACGTTTGTCTCAAGCACCTGACAGTTTGCCAATTCAAAACAAGGTCCAAGACTAACTAATGCGATTTCTTCAAAAAAAAAAAAGAAAAAAAGAAAAGGTAATGCAGCTGATGTACAGGTGCACTTTGGTTGCATGTATTAAATCAAACATCCTATGAAATCTCATTAAGAAATACTTACAGACAACCTTTAATCGATGTCAAGCATATTATAGGGGAAAAGGTAAAATAATTCACTGAACCTATGCAATCTCGTTGAGAATTTAGGACTACAAAGCCCTTATAAGTTGGATAGCCCTTACAAACATCCTAGCACCACAATCTCGTTGGAAAATGCTAAATAATTCAGAAGCACAAACAACTAAGTAAAAAAAAATTGATTAATAGTCGCAAAACCAAATATAACAAACTTACCCAAAAAGAAAATAGCATTAGGCCTCAAAGCCACCAAACATGATATAGGAAATTCAAAATATCCTTCAAATTGTTCAACTGAAAACCCAAATGACTTTAAATGGTATGACCATAGCATTTGCTAAATTCTCCCATTGATCTGGAATGAAATAGGCTTAAGGAAGAGAGGAGTGATCTGTGGAAATGTTTCCTATGTGTGTGACGGACATGTGTGAACCATCAGAAGTGTGGATGGTTGGTGTGTGAAGAGCAGGGTATTTGGTAGAGAAAATGGTGGGATCAGATGTCTGATTACAGCAAGCAGAATCGAAAAACCAAGATGAAGTACCTGGGTGACAGACATAGCTGTGGAGGGTGTATTACCAGTGTGCAGGAACCTACTTTAGGAGATCCTCAAGATGAGCAACGGAAAGACATTCGTTAGGAGCAGCGGATTGTGGGCTTTCGACAATTATAGCGGTAGATCTAGATGGACCTCTTCCAGATATATTGGTGGGCTGGAAGTACCTCTCTGGGACATGTTGTGGGAGTTTTTGTTAGGACTCCTTAAGCAATCGCTTTGATAATGAACAGGTCCTACCTTCTTAGAACACTTACAAACGCGTGTGGTACAATCTAGGAGAACATGTCTAGAAGAGGAAGATTGATGATTTTTATGATTGAGTGTGGTCCCCTTGTGATCTGATAGGGCTGTATCAGTATGGGAGGTCTCGCTAGTAGCAAGACGGGTCTCCTCAGAAAGGAGCTAAAAAACTGCTTGCTCCAGTGTTGGGACAGGATTGGGATGGAGGAGAGATGCGTGAACATGTTCAAACTCATCATTAAGTGCCATCAAGAAGAGAACCAAGTGTTTCCTGTCCCTATATTGATAATTTGATAGAAGTTTTCAGCATCAAAAGGATGGTCCATATGGGCTCCGAAGAAGTGAGCTGATCCCATGTATAATGGATTTCAGAGAGGAAATTGTTGGGGAAAAATGCGGAAATCCCCAATATTAGGAGCAACACTTCCTAACCTTGTCTAGTGTAAATTAAATAGGCATAAATAATATCCAAGCTACAATGAGTAATTCTTTTCACCACAATCAACTTCAAGCAATATAATAAAAATGGCACCCAAGCAAGAAAATAAATGACACCAAGATTTATGTGGAAAACCCTCCAATGGGGAGGGGAAAAACCACAGGGCAACTCCGAATAATTCCACTATATCAAAATAATGAAACACAATGTTCTCTCAAGTTCTTGCCCTAAACTTGAGGTATTCAATCAAAGAGAGTGAGTACAAGGGGTTACCTCTTAGGGTTCACAATACCCAAAGGAATACAAGTAAAGCAACCTTCAAAACCCCAAAGATCTTGGTACACAAACACACCCTTGAAGAACACTCACTGCTCCTCCCTCTCCTTGAAGCCGCAGCCGCACACACACTGACTGAAGAAGCCTCTGTTTCTATGCAGTTGCTATATGCTGCGTATAGGTCTAAAAGAGATTCACAGCATCTCTTTTGATACAATAGCTAAATGAATTAGCTAGCTTGGCCCATAGGCCCATTTAAGCCAAAACAAGGCTTAAGAAAGAAACAAAAGTCAAAGCCCATAAAAAGGCTTATAAATTCTCATATGTATGGACCAATGTACATATGGTATACCTAACAATCTCCCCCTCCATACACATGAGAGGAGGGAACACCCAACCTTGACCTTTACTTAGAGTCCATTCCGGCTAGCTCTTTACAGAGCTCAAGCTTCTCTCTTGTCACGCCCTTTGTCATCATATCAGACGGATTCTTGTCTGTATGAATTTTCTTTAACTTCATTTCTTGCTTTTCCATCACCTCACGAATCCAGTGGTAACGAACATCAATATGTTTCGTGCGGGAATGGTATGTGGCGTTCTTGCTCAAGTCCATAGCACTCTGACTATCACAATGAACCACATACTCATCTTGCTTCAAATCCAACTCTTGGAGAAACCGTTTCATCCATAACATCTCTTTACCTGCTTCAGTAGCAGCAATATACTCAGCTTCAGTGGTAGACAAGGCAACACATTTTTGCAACTTGGACTGCCACGAGACAGCTCCCCTCGCAAAAGTAAACAAGAAACCCGAAATAGACTTTCGGTCATCAATGTCCCCTGCCATATCTGAATCTGTAAACCCTTCCAAGACTGGTTTTGAACTCCCAAAACATAAGCTCAAACTCGAAGTACCCTTCAAGTAACGAAGAATCCACTTAACTGCTTCCCAATGCTCTCTTCCAGGATTGGAAAGAAATCTGCTCACAACACCCACTGCATGAGCAATATCAGGCCGTGTACAAACCATCGCATACATAAGACTCCCTACTGCCGAGGAGTAAGGAACAACTGCCATTTCTTCTCTTCCTTCTCGGGTAGAGGGACACAAGCTTTTACTTAGCTTAAAGTGACTCGCAAGAGGAGTGCTAACTGGCTTAGCATCTCTCATGTTGAACTTTTCAAGCACCCGTTCAACGTATTTCTCCTGTGACAACCATATCTTCTTGGCTTTCCTGTCACGAACAAGCTTCATACCCAAAATCTGACGGGCCGTGCCTAAGTCCTTCATATCAAAGGATTTAAACAACTCTCCTTTAAGCCTGCGAATCATATTGACATCTTGTCCAATAACAAGCATATCATCAACATAAAGTAAAAGCATAATAAAGTTACCATCCGGGAATTTCTGCACATAAACACATTGATCTGCGGCGGTTCTCTTGAACCCATGACCCACCATAAATGAATCGAATTTTCTGTACCACTGTCTCGGAGCTTGCTTAAGGCCGTAGAGACTCTTCTTCAACTTGCAAACCAAATGCTCTTTCCCCTTAACTTCAAAACCCTCTGGTTGTACCATATAAATCTCTTCCTCCAAATCACCATGAAGGAAGGCAGTCTTCACATCTAACTGCTCAAGCTCAAGATCCATACTAGCTACCAAACCCAAAGCAACTCGAATAGAACTCATCTTCACCACCGGTGAGAAAATCTCATCAAAATCAATGCCATGCTTCTGCCCGAAGCCCTTGACAACTAAACGAGCCTTGTACTTTAGTAGCTTGTCACCATCCTTCTTCAACTTGAACACCCATTTGTTTCTCAATGCTTTTCTGCCCTTAGGAAGATCAACCAACTCATAAGTGTTGTTCTTATGCAAGGAATTCATCTCATCTTGCATAGCCTGTACCCAACTGCCTCTATCTCTGTGAGACTGAACTTCCTGAAAACTCTCTGGCTCCCCCTCATCTGTAAGCAAAATATACTCAGAACTGGAATACCTGACTGATGGCCTGTGCTCTCTAGTCGATCTCCTGACTGGAGGTATGGTAACTTCTGGTTGAGGGGGCTGCTCCCCCTGCTCAACACCCTCTGTATCTGGCACATCATCATCATCCCCAAATTCTGGAACATCTATAACTGGCTCATACTGTACTTCTCCCCCATCTGTGGCACCCTGTGATGTGGAAGGAACTGATGTGAGGTCTGGAGCACTACTCGCTCTAGGCTGTGTAGGTTTCTCAAAATCTGCCAAAGTCTGATGCTCGTGAAAAATCACATCTCTGCTTCTGATCACCTTTTTATTTTCTGGATCCCACAACCTGTACCCGAACTCTGCATCTCCATAACCAACAAAGATACATGGAGTAGCTTTGTCATCAAGCTTAGATCTCTGCTCCTTAGCAACGTGTGCAAATGCCTTGCACCCAAACACCCTCAGATAAGAGTAGGAAATATCACCACCGGTCCATACTTTCTCTGGAATCTCAAAATCCAAAGGAGCTGAAGGAGACCTATTAATCAAGTAGCAAGCTGTGCGAACTGCTTCACCCCAGAATGACTTAGGTAGCTTAGCCATTCGTAACATGCATCTGACTCTCTCTACAATAGTGCGATTCATCCTTTCGGCCACACCATTGTGCTGTGGGGTACGTGGAACTGTCCTCTCATGCCGTATACCGTGATCTGCACAATATGCTTCAAACTCTTTTGAAGTGTACTCTCCCCCGTTATCAGTACGAAGGCACTTCAAAGGTTTTCCTGTCTCTCTTTCCACCATGGCATGGAACCTCTGAAAATGCTGAAAGACCTGGTCTTTTGTTTTCAAAAAATACACCCACACTTTACGTGAAGCATCATCAATAAAAGTAAGAAAATACTTATTACCGCCCAAAGACTCCACCTCAATGGGACCACAAACATCAGAATAAACCATATCAAGCAACTTGGTTTTTCTTTTACTAGAAGCATGAAAAGAAACTCTATGGTGCTTACCAAATAAGCAATAATCACAAGGGTTAAGAACTGTACCTTTGGCAAAGGGAATGAGGGACTTCTTTGCCAGGATCTGCAACCCTTTCTCACTCATGTGTGCCAACCGCCTGTGCCACAAATTTGGTGAAGATTCATCCTCAATTGCATTGAGCCCGCTTGAACACACCTTCACATGAGTCTTGTACAAAGTACAACAAAGTTCCCCTTTTGCAACAACTAGGGACCCTTTGGTGAGTTTCCACTTTCCGCTTCCAAAATAGTTATCATAACCCATCTTATCTAGTGCAACACCAGAAATCAAATTCAACCGTAAATCAGGAACATGCCGAACATCCTTCAACGTCAAAGTGCAACCCAAGCTAGTCTGAATACACACGTCACCTATCCCCTCAATCTTGGAATAGCTGGTATTACCCATCTTCACTGTACCAAAGTCACCGGCTTTATACGAAGTGAAGAACTCTCTCCTAGGAGTAGCATGGTAGGAGGCGGCTGTATCAACAACCCACTCAACATCACTATCTGTAACCTGTAGGCACTCCTCATCTCCAAATGAGAGTACCACCACATCCTCAGAAACTGTAGCTGTAGTATTCTTGTCTTCTGACTTCTTCTCAGTATTTCCCTGTTTCTGGTCTCTCTTACGAATTCTACAATTTTTGCTCGTGTGGCCTTCCTTGTTACAATAATAGCATACAAAACCTCCTCGCATCTGTGACTTGCCTCTGCTGTTCTTGGACTTACTACGATCTGTAGATCCTTTCCAAGACCCTCTGTTCGGATTCCTACCCCTGTTCTCCGTGACAAGAGCTTGTGTTTGATCTGTACCCATACCCTTTCGCCTGGCTTCCTCGTTAAACATGCTGTCTTTAACAATCTCCAAAGTCAGCTTACCATTGGGAGCTGAATTACTAAGAGACACAACCAACGTCTCCCAACTATCAGGCAAAGAACTCAACAAAAGCAAAGCTTGAAATTCATCATCTAAATTCATCTTCATCGTAGCCAACTGATTAACTATACTCTGAAAGTCACTCAAGTGCTCGGCAACTGAATTCCCATCTTTGAATTTCAAGTTCACAAGCCTTCGAATCAAGAAAGCTTTGTTCTGTGCGGTCTTCCGCTCATACATAGACTCTAATTTATTCCATAAACTTTGTGCATTAACTTCTTGGGCAACATGGTGAAACACGGTGTGATCAACCCACTGTCTAATTTGACCCACTGTCTTCCGATTTGATTTTACCCAATCCGCATCGGACATAGTTGTAGGCTTGGCCGTATCACCCTCAATCGGATCATACAAATCCTTACAATAAAGGATGTCCTCCATTCGCGGTTTCCAAATTGCATAATTTGAAGCCGTGAGCTTAATCATTGAATTTGATGATTCCTCCATTTAATTACACAAGACAATAATTCAACAATAATTAACCTTAGCTCTGATACCACTTGTTGGGGAAAAATGCGGAAATCCCCAATATTAGGAGCAACACTTCCTAACCTTGTCTAGTGTAAATTAAATAGGCATAAATAATATCCAAGCTACAATGAGTAATTCTTTTCACCACAATCAACTTCAAGCAATATAATAAAAATGGCACCCAAGCAAGAAAATAAATGACACCAAGATTTATGTGGAAAACCCTCCAATGGGGAGGGGAAAAACCACAGGGCAACTCCGAATAATTCCACTATATCAAAATAATGAAACACAATGTTCTCTCAAGTTCTTGCCCTAAACTTGAGGTATTCAATCAAAGAGAGTGAGTACAAGGGGTTACCTCTTAGGGTTCACAATACCCAAAGGAATACAAGTAAAGCAACCTTCAAAACCCCAAAGATCTTGGTACACAAACACACCCTTGAAGAACACTCACTGCTCCTCCCTCTCCTTGAAGCCGCAGCCGCACACACACTGACTGAAGAAGCCTCTGTTTCTATGCAGTTGCTATATGCTGCGTATAGGTCTAAAAGAGATTCACAGCATCTCTTTTGATACAATAGCTAAATGAATTAGCTAGCTTGGCCCATAGGCCCATTTAAGCCAAAACAAGGCTTAAGAAAGAAACAAAAGTCAAAGCCCATAAAAAGGCTTATAAATTCTCATATGTATGGACCAATGTACATATGGTATACCTAACAGAAATTATTGATCGATGGGCCAGTTTGCTGTTTTATGCGATGGAGATTCCCAAGGAGCTGATTTTTAAAAAATTGCCCATTTGAACTTTTTTTTTGTTGGTTGACAGTTAGGCTGAAAATGAAAAAAAAAATTAAAAAATTAAAAAAAAAAAAACCTAACATTATAAATTTGTCATATTAAGTCCAAAATATACACAAAATATGTACAAATAGGTCCAAAAGCCCCATTTGACATTATAATTTTGTCATATTAAATATACACAAAATATATGTATAAATAGGTCCCCAAAAAAAATAAAAAATCTGAGGGCGCTCGAACCCCCATATCAAGCACCCCCCCCCCCCCCGCGCGCCAGAATGATTTCTAAATCTGCCCCTGTGTGGTATAGCAATGTTCCAAGAAGTCCCCGATAGATTTGCCCGTAGAAGATCTGCTGAATTGAAGGTGGATAGAACTAAGATATGTATTGCAGAACCAGGTGATGATTTAATGATTCTTGCTATCCCAACCTTGAAATTGTTCAAGATATTTGCTCTCGGCCTCGCTTGTAATAGGCTTAGGTGCAAAAATATCACCAGTGACATAAACGCCAAAGTTTGCAGCCTTTGAGAAAGCTAAAGCTAGACATGGTTTGGGCCCATATGGTGAAGTTGGGCCCACCACTTTTCATGGGCAAAATGAGGATAAACAAAAGATGAAAAGTGATGGGTTCCCAAAGCTAACCAATGGGGGTGTTTGGGTGAGCAAATTTTAGGTGAGCAAAAATGCTCTCATCTAGCATTGTTGGGATGATAATTCCCTTTCCATACACTTGCCACGTCAGTTACACATTGTATACATATGTTTTCATAATTCCACAAAAAACAATCCTGATCCTTGATTTCAGTGTGCCCCATGTGAGGAACACATGAGTCTCACACGAAACCCGTTGAAATCAAGGGCCAAAATTATTTTGTGTGAAATTTTATATGAGTCTAGCATTACTCTTATTTCCTACTAGGCATCTTCATCTACATCGCCAAGCTTAGGCAACATGTCGAGTGCTAAAATCAAATAATGAATTATATGAAGGTTAATAAGGTATTAACTGTGAATCGAGATAGAGGCAAAACCACTTCTCCAATTCAAAAGGCAAAGTATGAGAAAGATGGCAACATCGTATGAATAAATTTTATGTTGCCAAGACGTCATATTGCAAATTGTTGGATTTATTTCAAATTTATTTGGGCTTTGTTGGATTTAATTTACATAGTTTGGTTTTTGATTGTAAAACTTCAAATTCCTCTTGGTTGGGTCTTGGGCCTTTTGTTGCGAATATGACCTGTAACACACACAATGCAAACGCACACAAAAACAATAAACAGACAAACCACGACACCAGATATACCCTGTGGTTCGACCAAATTGCCTACGTCCACAGCCTCTCACACCAGTTCACTATATTCAAGAAACAGGGTTACAGAGTTTTCTCTCAAAGAACGCAGCTCTCAACTTACTGCGGCTGCACATAGAAGGGATAATATATCCCACTAGGGTTACACTGAAAATTACTAAAATACCCTTGGCCCGAAATAAAATTCGGCGCAATTCGGCCCGCCCCCCGAACCCCCGGTATCAGAATGGATCAGACTTCACAAACCCAACACTTTTTATTTCAAAAACCAAACTAAAACCTTTAAACTTGATGTGATTTATATCCCACATTGCTTAGGAATGAGAGTTTTTTATACCTTATATATGATATCTCCTTCTAAGATTCGTAAGCTTGAATAGTGGAAAGACTCTCTCACGCGCGAATGCTATTCTATTTGTACCAACATACGAGAGATTGGTCATGTTTTTTACTTGATCTCAGGATTAATTTTTCGTGCACATGTTTATAACGACTTCTGAATTAATTATTTGACTGTTGGAGAGCCATATTACTACACAGAGATGTTACTGATCTGTTTTAAAACTTGGTTTTAAGTTTCTCTGTTAAAACTGTTTTATGTTGGATAGTTTGATGACTCTGATTTAATCCTTTGCTGTACGTTACACAGTTTTGTAGGGGTGGGCACACTTCGGGCCACCTGAACTTTCGAACCGAAACTGAAGTTTCAAACTAATTTGGATCGGTTTGAACCCAAACCAAAGTAAGTTCGGTTTGAAACCGAACCAAACTTATTAGTTCAGTTCGGATTTCGAAAATTTCATTGAAACCGAACCCGAACCGAATTTTCGAACTTTTACATATATAAAATACAATTTCTGAAAAATTAGGGCTAACTCAAGAGTAACTCTCATTCTCTCATCTCTGTCCACTGTCCTCACTCCTCAGATTCACTCACAAGCTGCGGTTCCTCAAGGCTCAAGCTCAAAGAGTCCCAACTCATTAACTCCCAAGTCCCATCATCCCTCATCCTCCTCCTAGAACCCTCACGACTCCAGAGACTCCAGTCCGGTGACAGCTCAGTCCGGCGGTGTCCCATCCCTTGCGAGTCGCACCTCCAGTCTAACGCCGGCTCAGTTCGGCGGTTCAGTTAGATAAGTTGTTTCTTTCTTTCTCTCTCTCTTTCTCTCTCTCTCTCTCTCTCTCTCTCTCTCTCTCTCTCTCGGCGGTTCAGTTAGACAGTCGCATATACATACAAACATATATATATATATTTCTATGAGGGAAGAATCATTGAGATTTTGGATGAAATAGCTGTTGGATGAAATGAGATTGTGGATGAAATCACTATTTTTAGTATAGTGGATGCATTGATATTTCGTAATGAATGTGTTGCCACTGATGGTGAATTTGGGGATTGGTTGTTTGTTGAAAATTTGTGTGATTTCATGCCTTTGGTTAATGGAAGGCTTGTTTTATGAAAATAGAGATTCTCTGATTGCTTTCTAAAACCTAGATTGCCCAATTGATGTGATTGTAGAAGTGAGATTGTTTTCTATTCTTAAATCTTTATCCCAATATCTATTTTTTTAATGGTGTTTTTCAATAACTTAACACCAGATTGCTATAATGCTACTAATATATATCATAAAAAAAATTTGGGGAAAAAAAACTTCAGTTGATTTTCAACCCGAAGTTTCAAACCGAACCCGAACTTTCGTTTCGAAATCGAACTATATTTTCGAAGTTTATTTCAGTTCGGATTTCGGTACCGAAATCCCCAACCCGAACACGAACAACCCGAACCAAAGTTTTCGGTTCGAAACCGAACCGACCGATTGCCCACCCCTACAGTTTTGTTCCATAAAATGATTATCTTCTCTTCACGTTTTTATACACACATAGAAATTCCTATCTTTTCCTTTGTTCTTCAAAAAACACTTTCTGAAAAATTCCTATTCTTATTCTGGAGTAATTCTGAGCACTAAAAAATTATTTCAATCCGAGTGCACGTGTAACACCCGTACCCGGACGAGAAGATTAATTTAGTATTAATATGTGTTAATTAAAGATAATTAATGCATGAGATGATTTAAGGTGGGGCTATGAACCCACATGTGAAAAGGTACTCAAATGCGGGCATAGATGAAAGTCCTGTGAAAGGCGGGCCTGGTATAGAAGTGGAACCCAATGAGGGTCTAATTAAATAATTTGCATTTTTATGTTATTATATGATTACTTATTTAAAAGTTTAAAGATATTATTATGTCTTATGATAGGTAAGGGGACCAGTATGGGTACCTGATCGGGAGAGAACTAATCCTAATTATACGCCTTAATTCACATTTGTTAGTACTTTTTATCCTGTTTTTGTGTATTTTTACTTCGATTTCGAGTTTCTAACAGGATTTGGAAGAAATCAACTAAACCAGGCTAAACAGGATGAAAAAACACAAGGAAATAAGCTGAAAAGGCCACCTCGCGCGCGCGACCCGCTCGCGCGAGAATCCAGAATTCGCTCGCGCGACTCGCGCGCGCGACCTGCTAAATGACGCGCTTGCGCGGTCCGCGCGCGCGATCCGTACAAAAAGCAAAGATACGTATTTCAGTATATTGAAGACTCCTGTGCAAACGAAACTGCTGAATGACGTCCAGACTGTAAAATATATCAGTTTCAGTTCGTTTCGGGTTAGGAAAACTTCCAAAGCTTGTTGTAAACTTTATATATACTCTATTTTACTTCAATTGAAGGGTTACACACCCATACATACATACACATACAGCCATATAGACTGAAATTCCAGCCCTTGAAGAGGGAAAAACAAGGAGAAGAAGAAGAAGACCAAGGATTCCCATGGCCTCCTCCATCAACCTCTTGCCGATCTCCACTTTCATGGCAGCCTAGACAAAGATCTAGGGTTTCAATGAAACCCTAGTTGAGTAATAGGGTTTTATTTATGTTTTTATTTTAGTTTTATTATGTATGGATGATGATTACATGTTCCGAGGATTTTTATAAATAAATCGTGCTTCTAATTGATTAAATCATCACTTTCAAAGTTTATTCTTGTCTTAGATCTATTTTGACTGTGATGTGCTCAATGATCTATGCTCGCTGTGCTTGTTTAGATTATTTACATGTGATGGTGCTTTATTGATTTGTGCTATCAAGTATCCGAATAATCCATGCCTAGATTAGACGAATTATGTCACAGCCCTAGTTAGTGTGGGATAATTTGTGCTAACCGAAGATGGAATATGTTGGTGCTTGAACCTTGATTATTTTCTTGACGGAGGAATTGGCGTAAGCTCCTTTGATGTAATTAGCTACTCCACTCGGAAACGTTGGAATTTGATGACTCGAAAACCTATAAAATAAAAGAACAAAGTAGTAATTTAAAACAAAAACGAAAAATAAGAAGAATAAAAACTAATCTAATATTTACGAATTAACTAAACTAAGATTATAAAATTAAAGGTAGTAATGCAATCCCCGGCAACGGCGCCAAAAATTGATGTTGTCAATATCAAGATATGAAAAGTGTTCTTTACTTTTCAAAAGATTTGTAGTGTGAAGGCAAAGATCGAACCCACAGGGATTGGTTAACTACAGCGACTTAATTTTAAAACCTAACTTTAGTTAATTATGAAAATGGATTTTGATTTGATTTTAATTAAACTAATAACAATAAAAATAAATTTAAACTATGAAAGCAATTAAAAGTGTTTTTGTAAATATGTAAAGGGAACCTAGGATTGCAACTCCACCACTAGCTTCATAATAGGGATATTTATGCATTCAATTAGCTTACTAAGTTGGATGATTATGGGGAATTGTGGCTACAAGCCCAATTCCTCCGTCAAGAAAATAATCAAGGTTCAAGCACCAACATATTCCATCTTCGGTTAGCACAAATTATCCCACACTAACTAGGGCTGTGACATAATTCGTCTAATCTAGGCATGGATTATTCGGATACTTGATAGCACAAATCAATAAAGCACCATCACATGTAAATAATCTAAACAAGCACAGCGAGCATAGATCATTGAGCACATCACAGTCAAAATAGATCTAAGACAAGAATAAACTTTGAAAGTGATGATTTAATCAATTAGAAGCACGATTTATTTATAAAAATCCTCGGAACATGTAATCATCATCCATACATAATAAAACTAAAATAAAAACATAAATAAAACCCTATTACTCGACTAGGGCTTCATTGAAACCCTAGATCTTTGTCTAGGCTGCCATGAAAGTGGAGATCGGCAAGAGGTTGATGGAGGAGGCCATGGGAATCCTTGGTCTTCTTCTTCTTCTCCTTGCTTTTCCCTCTTCAAGGGCTGGAATTTCAGTCTATATGGCTGTATGTGTATGTATGTATGGGTGTGTAACCCTTCAATTGAAGTAAAATAGAGTATATATAGAGTTTACAACAAGCTTTGGAAGCTTTCCTAACCCGAAACGAACTGAAACTGATATATTTTACAGTCTGGACGTCATTAAGCAGTTTCGTTTGCACAGGAGTCTTCAGTATACTGAAATACCTATCTTTGCTTTTTGTACGGATCGCGCGCGCGGGCCGCGCGAGCGCGTCATTTAGCAGGTCGCGCGCGCGGGTTGCGCGAGCGAATTCTAGATTCTCACGCGAGCGGGTCGCGCGCGCGAGGTGGCTTTTTCAGCTTCTTTCCTTGTGTTTTTTCATCGTGTTTAGCCTGGTTTAGTTGATTTCTTCCAAATCTTGTCAGAAACTCGAAATCGAAGTAAAAATACACAAAAACAGGATAAAAAGTACTAACAAATGTGAATTAAGGCGTATAATTAGGATTAGTTCTCTCCCGATCACACCCCCAAACCTACATTTTACTAGTCCTCGAGCAAAACTAAAAATAAAAACTAAACTACTCATAAAAATCTACTCCATTTTTGCATGGATCACGATTGCATTTAGCATATGCAACAAGCCTTTTAAACATCTAGGTGTCCCTAGTCGGACGAGTAAAGTCTCGTGAGGGTTCTCATCAACAAGGCTCCCACAACCATTTTTATTAACTTAGAAATTTAAAACGTTTTATTAAAAAGAAAAACATAACATTCAATACTCCTTATTATAAAACAATGATTCGAAATAGAATAATGAACAAGAAGAAACGGAATCAAACGTTCACTTACGTCCTGAAAAACAATCCCAATTACATGAATCGTATAAATCAATAGATTTTCTCATAAAAATGCACGTGTGTGATATGGTAGTCAAATGAACACGCGTATGTCATGAACTTGGAATATAACTCGGATAACCATCCAACTATGCTTCGACTACGAATCTCACAATGTCAATTACACTCTAAAATGAAACACTAAAAAACATGTGTAATTTCTCTAGTATACGTGAGCAAAGGAATTATGTTTTTAAGACGAATAACGCTCACATACGACACGAAAAAGACGCATAACACAGAAGAACAGTAGTCTCATGGATAGGATGCCAACAATCAAGAAAAATTACTCATTACCATGTTTTAATCCCCCTCCCATCGTTTACATAACAAAACCATGTTTCCTAGGATCAATTAGGACTTTTCAAAGGTTTTAACGTGGCTCAGGTAATGAAAGAGGATAGAAAGGATTAATTGGGTAGGTTTACGAATGGCATTGTAAGGCATGTTCAATCTCTTTCATTCTTCTTCTACAAACTTTCATCTTTTCTTTCTCTTCATTCCTTTTCATTCATTTTTCTTCTTTTCTTTCATTTTTTCAACCTTCCTCTTCTTTATTTTGTTTCTTTTCCTTTTTCTTTTCTCGCTTCTCAAATGACTATGCATTGAATACCAAGCAACTACCCCAATAACATCTTATTTTCTTCTTCTTCATCAACACATCGCCTTAATACTACTAAAAGTTGATCACTCTTCCAGTGGTATACTCCAAGTCGATCAAGTTGGAGCTTTTAAAGAGGATAATGGTGAACAAAGAAAAAGAGGCATTGTAACGGCTCAAAGGGGCGAACTAAGGAAATTTTTATCTTTTATCGGTCGACAGTAAACAAAGAAAGCCTAAAATCATTTCCTAGGGTAATACGGTTCTTCAATGTTTACAATGGAAGATTATTTAGCATGGTAGCAAATATTTTAACTTGACTATCAACCAAAACAAGAATAATGAGACTAAACAACAAGTAGATGCGCTATTTCAATGAAATTCGACAAACACAAGATGTATTTATAACCCTCTAAAAAGAAAAGATAGGCTCAAAAGCTCACCGGGCTTAGTCTCCACCTTGTGTTATCTAGAAATCCGAATCATATTATAGTTCACATTAAACATGTATTCAAGTGACTACGTGCAGTGCATAAGTTTATGTGCAAAACTATGATATAAAACTACGATTCGAACGATACATATCTTAAAACGTCGCATCATGACTTCAGCAAATATTTAATCACATCTTCTCATGTTTACCATTCTAAAACAATCAAAGTTCTGTCGGTAACATCGTTTATTTAAACACACTTATTGAAAAATTTTAAAATTTCGCATAAAATAATGTGCATGTATGCAGTACCCATGTGAGGGCGTAATTGAAAATAATTCATAATTGGTAGGTTTAATAGCAACCTCATAATTTATGTGGGACCACGTTTGGGACCCACGCGAGACTTAGATTAAATACTTTTAGAAACGATGGGTAGTTAACGTAATTAACATGGGGGTTTCATAATAAAGTTCAAAGAAAGTCGGGGGAGTTAAACATAAATAAAGAAAAGTTATGTTAAGACATATGCATGTATACACAAGTGTCTCTCACTTATAAATACAGCTGGGTTTTGAGTTGGAGAGTGAGCCGAGAGCCTCGACGAAGACGACGGTGTTCCTCGACGACGTTTCTTACCGTTTCTTCGCCGTCCGACGCCGGATTCACGAACCGAGACCGGATTTGGAATCGTGGAGGTAAGAGGATCACATGCACGTATTTTATTTTCAGTTTCGACAACGTTTTTACGGCGGCCGTTCTTAATAGATGATGTTCTTGGCACCAAAGTTATGTAGGAATTACACCGGTGGAATTTGGGTTGAAAATTTGCTAGAGGTTGGAATTTCTAAACTTAATTCGCTAGTAAATCGAAGAGGTGAGTGTTCTAGTCCCAAAAATTGGGTGCTTATATATGTTGATGTGATAATTGTTAGCTTAGAATGCTTGATCCATGTTTATGTTTATATGCGTTATTGAATTTGGGTAAAAAAACATGTCATAGTTATGAAATTGCGATGCTTATATGCTTATATGCTAAGTTAATTGCTTAAATGCTTATGTGGATCAAAGGGAAGTCAAGTAGTGAGCACCATTTATAGGACCCATATGTAAGGGATAGGAAGTCCTCAATGAGTAGGACGTGGTGACGACCACAATGAAATACCGGTGACGCCTTCGGGGTCACAAGAGAGTGTGTGTTGTACTATATGCGCCAAAAGAGAGAAATTCCGGGGTGAGAAGGACCCGGGGGTGGTGGCTTGAGTTACTTGACTTTCCGGAGATCAATTTGTTGTTGTTTATAATGAGTGTTGCATTTGCATATTAAACATTCTAATAGCATGATAAGTCCCCTCACTATGCGAAAGCTTAAACGAAAATATATTTTCTGTTGTAGTTATTGAATAACCATCGCAGGTACAACACGGGAAGAGGAGAGGAAATGATCCGCACAACGGGTTAGGCGCGGGGGTTATGAGAGGTATTAATATGTTCGTATGTATGGAAGTCTTGAAGTTAAGTTGTAGCTTTATGCTTTAAAAGTGTAAACAACTTGTATTTTAGAAAAGTTGGGAGCAACTTGTGTTTTGGGAATTCTTGTAATATGTCAAGTTCATATATAGTATGATTGTGCCCAATGTCATAAGTTGTATTTGCGAGTCAAGAGTCATGTGCAAAGTGGGAAGGAACTTGAGCATGTTAAGGTAATTTTTGAGTTGTAAACCTTAACTTGGTACTCCTATGTGAATGATCATGTGTATAATGGAAGAAATGTGGATTTGGATGTTGAGTTATGATTCATATGAAGAATTTGGGTGTTTTGATTGTCATTTCATATATGGAAATTTTGTGTCAATGTTTAGAAACACTTAGAATTGAATTTGGAGGGATCTTGGATGTTTACACAAAGTTTGGTGAAGTTTGGACTTGAAAAATGAGGTTTTTAAGCAATAGGGAACCATTATGCAGAAACCGGATCAATTCGGCCTTCCTGCGGATCGATCCACCTATTCTCGGGGACATTCTGCCTCAAAATCAATAAAATGGATCGATCTGCCCTTTTCGTGGATCGATCCGAACCTATAAATTTTGACTGTCCACTTTTACGGAAACAAGCATAACTCTTTCTAGAAATATCGGATTTGCGCGCCGTTTTTTGCGTTGGAACCGGGACTCAAAGATATATCTTTTGGTATAAAATTTTCTATACCTTATTAATGACTATTTTTCCCTTGGGTCTGATTTGTGCTAAGAAAGCTCTTTTATGGAGTCTAAAACATGTTTTTCTTCATGATTAGTGTATGGTTTGGTGTGTGGGCTTTGTTACACGTGTCCTAATCCGCCTGGGGCGGGTTGGGTGTGAAAACACGTTTGGAAGAAACTGATTGCTGAATCCGGTAGAGTATAGCGCTGAGACCTTGTGCATCGAGTCACTGACTCCGAGGGACATAATTGTTCTTAAGGACAATGCAAATTATTGCACGCCTCAATTAGATTCTTAATTTTATCCTTTATATTTCCAACACAAATCACCAGGCAGTCACCAAAAATAATTGAGTAACAATTTAGAGCAACAAAACAAATCCTTAAGCTCTGTACTTAGGCGAAAGTTTAGGGATCGCATATTAACATGGAAGAAAGGGAACAAAACCACAAAAGCAAAGGACCAAGCAACAAACCTCCGAATGCATTAACCACTGAAATTTTTAAGAAGAGACTTTGAGGGTAGGGGCGGACCTAATTAAAGAGGAGTGCATTTTTGCTTACCCAAATCACTGCATTAGCCAATGGAAGAGTTGGGTGAGTAAAAGTTAAGCAATTTTTGGGTGAGCAAAAATGTATTCATTAAAGAGGGACAAGGAGATACTTTAAGAAGAGGTCGAAAAATTCTGGACATACCTAAAAATACCAGAAAGCCACTTGCTTTATGAGCAATTGAGATTTTGTACTAGCCTGAACTTTTTCCACTACACCGAACACTGGCTCATATGCAAGTTTCTGCAACCGAAATTTCCATGTAGATAAAAAGTAAAGACAAGAGAATACACATGAGACGAATAATCTGTTTTCTGCAACAAATTATGAGTCTGATTTTTACTAATACATTATTCAAATTTCATTCATGTTGTTTTGGCTAATTTTCTGGCACACACTAATTTTACTTTTTTTTACCGGTTTTGTCTCATATCGATATCCAACTAGAGAATGTTCTATCTATGAGTGAGGAGCATGGAGTGCAAAACAAAAGAATCCTCTATATCATGCATTTTTACCACCTATCCCTCAGCAATGGTTGATTTGAGGCTGCAAACCACCTCTATAATTAAAATTTAAAACCAAGAATGAGACAAGGGATTTTGCGAAGGAATGAAACTATATACATACACAAAAGTCACCAACACATATATTCGTACCATAACATATGATTCTGATCCTAAATAAGTTTCCATCCATCTTGTTTTGGCCACTCTTTTCTATGATTTTCTATTATGTGCATTTCTTTCTGGTGGTTGAAAAGGAATAGGGGGTACGTATTCATGAGAATCTTACATAAAAATAGAAGCCAAGGACCGGGGTCCTATCTGAGCTGGAAAACTTCCACTCCCCCAACAAATGGCGAGGGTTGAATATCCCCTGCGCTAATTACCAACAATAAATGGTGTGAAGATAATTTGTTAGGCCATTGGCTCACCAAGAGAGGTGTGTGGCACTTGGCTCGGCGGAGGGGGGCGTAACTGGTGAATCCAGAGTGGTGACGGAGAGAGTAATCAACGTGTCCCCATGTGGAGGAGATCTTGACAGGTCAAGTGGTTAGACCAGATATTGGAGGCTTTATTCTAGATGAGTTAGAATATAAATGTCATTCATGTGTGAGAGAACTCAGGAAAGAGTTTAGAGTGGCTTGTAATCTTGTTGATCAATAATAGGTCGTTCTTTGGTGGTGGATTAGCCCAATGGGTGAACCACGTGGAAATCTTCTATTGTGTGTTGTTGATTTTCTTGTTGTGTGATCTATATTGCTCTTGCTATTGTTTTTGTGTAAATTATCTTGGATGTGAGTGATCTTGGGGGACCACCCACGCAACACATCCCATCCTCTGACAATGCTTAAAGCTTATGAAAAATTATCTTCGCTGAAGCTTTCACTCGTAATTCATTAAGTTATTGAAGCTTCATTTTGTTTATGCCTATGGAACTTACAATCTTCCATTGTGATTTTCCATCAAACATGTGTCTCCTTCAGCTTCACATCCATGGGATGTGAAGGAAACTTGCCTCCAACAAGTTTCTAATACTTTACTTTTAGCACAGAGGCTAAATAATGTACACTTCACTACTGTAGTTTAAGCGAAATTTTACTTTGAGTCCTGTATTATCAAATCCAACATTTTGGTCCCTCAAAAAAGATATATGTTAGTTGAAGCTTTCCAAAACCTCCACTGCTGTTGCCTTTGTTTTGATTGAGCATTTGTATGTATTTGCCTTGTACTGCTTAGTTGCTATTTAGTTTAAGGGATATTAGGTCATAGATCCATTAAAAGTATGTATTTTAGTAAAAAAATCCAAGTTTTTTTGTAGTTTTATGAAAAGCCCCTCGCAACTTTTTGTATTTAGTGAAAAGCCCCTCCGCTCACAGATTATGTTATATTATCTATGAACTTTAAATCATCATAACTCACTCGTTTTTTGGCATTTTTGGGTGAATTTTTTTTTATATCATGTATTTTTTCGAGATCTACGCATTAGACTTGGAAGTTGTACCAAAAAAAAAAAGTAATTTGGAACTTCCTTTTTCATTTTTATCTTTCAGATATATAATATAATCTTTTTACACAAACAGATAACATTATTTGTCAACTTTAAACCACCATAACATTTTCAATTATTGGGCTTTTCGGGTGATTTTTTTTTTATTTCATGTATTTCTTTGAGATCTACGCATTGGACTTCAAAGTTGTACAAAAAAAAGTAATTTGGAACTTCGTTTTTCATTTTTATCTTTCAGACATATAATATTATCTGTTTATACTATCATATAATATTATTTGTCAACTTTAAACCACCATAACTTTATCAATTCTTGGGCTTTTTGGGTGAGATTTTTTTTGATTTCATGTATTGCTTTGAGATCTACGCATCTGACTTGAAAGTTGTACAAAAATAAGTAATTTCGAATTTCGTTTTTCATTTTTATCTTTCAGACATATAATATTATCTGTTTATACTAACAGATAATATTATCTGTTAACTTTAAACCACCATAACTTTATCAATTCTTGGGCTTTTTGGGTAATTTTTTTTTTTTTTTGATTTCATGTATTTCTTTGAGATCTACGCAATAGGCGTGGATATTTTACGAAAAAAAGTTAAGTTGTAGCCTAATTTTGAGGTTTTATCTATCTTACAGATAATATTATCTGTCAACTTTAAATTACCATAAATTTATCAATTCTTGAGTTTTTTGGGTGATTTTTTTTTTTCGTATATTTTTTAAGATCTATGCATCTATGATGCCAATTGTACGAAAGAAATATGTTTTTATTATATATATGCCAAAAAAATGCAATTTTTCATATTTGCTTGATGTTAGTTTTTTTTTTTTTTGTCCATGTATTTCATGGTCAACATTGAACTCGTTTGATAGATCTCATTTTGCTGATTTCAAAATATCAAATTTTATGAAAAACGGACTTGTATAACAAAAGTTATAGCAATTTGAGTGTAAAAAAGGCCTAATGCGATAAAGAAAAGTAGCATGTGTTTTAGTTTTGAAGAGTTTTATTTAAGGGGACTATGGCCGAAGGTCCCTTAATTTAAATGCAACGACGATGTCTTTTTTTTGGTAAACTGCAACCACGATGTCGTCATTATATTAATACAACTCAACATTTTTAGATACCCACCCTCTTATGCCTCAACGCGCTGCCAACCTACGGTCCAAAATTGGGTTTAGCTTCTCACTGGTATATGTTATGTTTTGGGGGGACACTGGTATATGTTACTTGATTGTAGCAGTTTTTCGATGTTTTTAACAGTTTTTGGTTGTTTTAACACTAACGAATAAAATGATAAATGGTATATGTTACTTGATTGTAGCAGTTTTTCGATGTTTTTAACAGTTTTTGGTTGTTTTAACACTAACGAATAAAATGATAAATGGTGTAGGAGTGGCATATATTATATGGTTTGAGAATTGGTATACTTCTTGAGGTGGGGTGGGGTGGAGTGGATTCAGAGTAGTCATATATAGAGGCGGAGTAGAGTTGAAAAATGATGACTCCTTACTACTCTCCACCCCATTGCCATTCCATTCCTACTCAAGTATCAAAATCGTTGGTTTCCAAGAACATTGAAAATACAAAGCCTAAAGTGAACTTTTGTACTATGAGGGACCAAATTGGATGCACTTGAAAACACTAACACTAAGGCCCAAAATAAAATTTCACTAAAACTACTGGAAACTAGAATGTTGTTTAGCCTAGCACAAATATATAACCCCTCTCTCTCTCTCTCTCTCTCTCTTGGGGGAACCAAGTACTCCACTCAACACTTGTCTCAACCAGGTCTGCCAATTCAAAACAGGGTCCAACACTAACTAATGAGATTTCTTCAAACAAAAAAAGGGAATGCAGGCTATGCAGCTGATGTACAGTTGCACTCTTGTTGCATGTAAACCACTTCCCTTGTGGCCCAGTTGCACTCTTGTTGCATGCAAACAACTTCCCTTGTGGCCGGATGGTAAGACCATAACACCCAGAAGTCTCAAATTCGAATCTCAAAGGAGTGGCCACAAGTGATTCACCCAGCCGCCCTAGCCTCGTGGTATTAGTCAAGATGCACGCAACCTAAACTGGACACCCACGATTACCAAAAAAAAACATGTATATCTAGGGGAAAAACACCTCAGTTGCATGTATAAAATCATTTATATCTAGGGGAATAACACCTCTCGTTTCATGTATAAAATCATGTATATCTAGGGGTGGACACGAACAAAGCCGCTCAACAAGGACTCGAAGGACGGTTCGATTAAAATTAGGCTCAGCTCGCTCATTTAAGCTCGTGAACACGATCGATTAAGGCTTGCGGCCAAGCTCGTGAAAAAACTCGTTAATAGATTTAATAAAGAGCTTGTATAGTGACTAATATATATATATTATAAAATTATATAATTTTAGAGAAAATATGACAAACCAGAAAATATGACAAACCTCGTAAATAGACTTGATAAATGACTGATTTATTATTAAACTATGTAATTTTAAATGGCGCGCGCGAAAAAATTCGTTAAAAAGCTCGCGATCACTTGAAAGCTTAGCTCCTTTGAACTCGTGAGCAAGCTCGACTCATGTCCAGTCCTATACATCCTTTGAAATCTCATTAAGAATTACTAACATACAACATGCAACATTGATAAGATGCCAAGCATTATAGGGGAATAGGTAAAATAACTCACTCAACCTATGCAATATCTCATTGAGAATTTAGGACTACAGGGTCTCGTTTAAGCTGGATAGAAGGGCACTATCAGGGAAAATGCTGAATAATTCAGAAGCACAAACAATTAAGTAAAAACAACTTGGATTAATAGTCGCAAAACCAAATATAACTAACAAAACTTACCCAAAAACAAAATAGCACAAGGCCTCAAAAGCCACCAAACATGATATAGAAAATTCAAAATATCCTTCAAATTGTTCAACTGAAAACCTAAATCACTTTAAATGCTATGGACCATGGCATTTGCTAATTTCTCCCCTTCATCTGTTGGCTTTCTAGTAACGTCCAATGCCCCAAACTCTAACAATGCCATCTGTATAACCGCTGAACAGAGTGCTTCCATCAGCACTCCAACTCAAGCTTGTGCAATATATAACCTGGGCCATATAAAGTGCAAAAAAGTTAAGACTGCACAATTGTTAAACAAAAACAAAAAATACATGCAAAAGTAAACACAAAATTTACCAAACATTTGCTTATTTCTACAGTCCGCAATTGAAAATTAGATTAACAAAGAGAGTAAAAGACAAAATTGCATTTAGATCAAGCTTTTCTAAGCCGAGTCTCAAAGATGTATAATAAGTTGTAAAATTAAATTCTTCACAATGAAATACTGGCATTCAGTATGAAGTTTCCAAGACAATCTTTCCAAACAATATCTCAAAGAACAATGATGAATGCAAGGTAATAAAGACTTCTATTGCCAAAGAGAAACTCTCATCAAGCATGATCACTCCCCAGAGTGAGACTAAATTAGCAACATTGCAACTATGGAGAACTTAACAGCCATCCTGAACCATATTCCAACACCATGATAATAAGCACAGTTAGTTCACAAATGGAAACTCAACGAAGACGAAGACAGGAGCCAAACTTCAACCAACAGTCTTGTGCAAATCAAATCACATCAACACATGCAATGGTGAACAATTGCAAACCAACCAAAAATTGAGATGAAGCAACCGATTCATTCATACTAAAAAACAGAAAAAGGGGTGCAGTGACATTTGCTCAGTGAATGTGTAAAGTATACATCTTTTCTTTTCGACATAATTTACACCTATTGAAAAATAATCATTTAGACATAATCTTGTTTCAATTCACAACCAATTCAAGAACGGATGCAGAAAAAAGAAGCTGAAACTAATTCCCTTTTAACACATTTCAAAAAATACACAGAACCAGAATGTGATCAAAAAACACACAACAAGCAAAAGATGCAACATAAATTCAGACGCTAAACATAATAAATCAGGAAATGGGAAAGATCAAACACATGAAATGAATACAAACACTACGAAAATTATCAGTAACAACCATCAAAACAAACCATATTAATATTTTCTCATGAGCACATACATATAATAACCTAAAGCAGACACATTGCATAATATTCGTACCATATACAACACAACCCACAAAAAAGTAAAGCAGATAAATGATAAATAACAACAATGATGATCAAGATTATGCATATATAATACAATTATATAACCAATACAGACCTTGGTTTTGCCAGCAGCAGTTTGGGTAGCTCCTTCAGCCATATCAGCCTCCTGCTTAAGATCAACCTTGAGATCAACAACGATGGTCTTACTCTCCAAGTCCCAGATCTTAATACTCGCCTCAGTAGCCGCACAGAGCCAGTACCGATTGGGGCTAAAGCAGAGCGCGTGAATGATCGACCCAGCATCGAGGGAGTAAAGCTTCTTCCCCTCAGCCAAATCCCACAATAAAATCACACCGTCCTTGCCCCCACTCGCACACAGAGAACCATCTGGCGAAACGGCCACCGTGTTCACATACCCACCATGACCCGCCAAAGTCGACCTCAGCTTACAGTTACTCAGATTCCAGATCTTCACAGTCCGGTCCCACGACGACGAAACAATCATGGGTTGGAGCGTATTAGGGCTAAAGCGGACGCAACTCACCCAATCGGAATGAGCCTCACCGTCCTGAATGGTGTACTTGCACTCACCGAGAGTGTTCCAGAGCTTGATCGAACGGTCACGCGACGCCGACACGATCTGACGGTTATCGATCGAGAAGGCGACGGAGAGTACATCCTTGGTGTGTCCGACGAATCGGCGAGCGGTGGTGCCGGCGGCGAGGTCCCAGAGACGGAGTTCGCCGTCCCATGAGCCGGAGAGAGCGAACTGGCCGTCGGACGAGAGGACGACGTCCTGTACGAAGTGGGAGTGACCAGTTAGCCTGCGACGAGGCACACCGTAGGTACGGTCCTCCTTGGTGAGGTGCCAAAGGATGATTGACTTGTCGCGAGAGGCGGTGACGATCATGTCGGAGTTGTCAATTGGGGTTGCGATGGCAGTCACCCAGTCGGTGTGTGCCCTCATTGTTCCTCGGAGAATCAGGGTCTCTGCCATTTTCAGATTTTTCTCTCTCTGCAAAATCGAAAACTCGCTTTCTCTCTCTAGGGTTGTGAAGCAGAGAGGCTGGTGAAGAGAGGACGAGAGGAAAAGTGTTGTATATATAGTAAGGCCTTTGCGGCTAATATTAGGGTTTTGGGGAAAATGGGCTGAGTGATATATGATGGGTCAGGTTTTTGGGTTTCTTACTTTCATGGCTGTAATTTGTAAACCGAGACGAGGGTGGGTTGGGAACTTCTATGGCTTGTTTTGGAAATTTACAAATAAAAATGCTACACTCAGGCCATCTCCAATGCAGCAGCTATAGCAGCTGCTATCCCATATTTGGCAGGACTTTTGGCATAATTGAGCTCCAATGCAATGTCAAATGAGCTGCCAAAATATAGCATTGTCAAACAAGCTCTCAAATATAGCATGCCAAATAGAAGCTGCCAAACAAGCTGCTATCCCCCAACAGTCATATTTTGGGTTTGAAAAAAAATGATTTGGCTGGTTTTTGGCTGTAGAAATGTCAAATATAGCATTTAGCATTGGAGCAGAAATGTCAAATTATAGCATTTGACACTGTAGCAATACTAAAAAATAGCATTGGCATGGAAGATATAGCATTTAGCATTGGAGATGGCCTCTGTTTGCAATAAATCTCTGGTGTGGTGTGCGTTGGGCGTGCCAGAGTCCGTGTGGACTCAAAGTAGTGTGATTACCTAATCTGACTTCTAATCAAGCGATTTGTTATTTAACAATATAACAACAATGTGGGCTTTCTCTACTATGATGCAAGTAAGAAATTGCAAATGAAAACTGTAAAAAAAGGAAACTAAATACAACGATTCAGAATACCTCCATAGACAATATCTTCTCCATTGATTGAAAAGTGGCGATTACAAATATTCAAAGTAAAAGAATAAAAACGAGCACTCAAGAACAAAAACTCACGGATCACTCGAAATCACTCAAGAACAAAAAGGAATTGTTATGAGGAGATACTAAAAATCTGCTGAGAGCAGAAGTGGTGTGTGTTAGCCCCTTTCCAATGTTGTACCACATGCCCTATTTATAGACTTGTTTGCACAACCGCTCATGTTAGTGGGGGTCATGGAGTAGTGGGGTACTTGGCCCCTGGTTTCTAGGCATGTATCTATCAGCTTATGCTTCCACTTTGTCCCATGATCAACTTCCATGACTTGTGTGATGATCTCACTTCTGCCATGTTCCTCTTTTCATGTAACTACCATTCCTTCCAACTCAGCATATTCTGAAGACCACGTTCTCATTCCTGCTTAACTGTCTACTTTCTGAGTGAATTTATGACCAATTGTGTTTCTCTCTGTGTAGCTTAATCTCTGCTGGTGATATTAATCGGCTTTCTATTTAGTAGGAAGCTTACTCGTGTCTCTCGGTCTTTTCACACCGATATTGCCTTTGACCTTCAATGATCCTGTGGAGTCCATGGCGTGGATTGCTTCTTCCATCCTATGGTCTTGCTACTGCAGGATGTAGAGAAGATCATCGGCCTTATCTGTTAATGCCAAGGTGTGTCCTTGATCTTTTCTGATATCGGCCTTGTTTATTGAGACCGATATCTTTATTAGATCCGCGTTGCTATCGCCGACATTAGGGCTCAATTGTTATAAATATGTTTGTGGTCGGTCAACTATGACCGATGTTAAGGCTATTGCCGATGCTTCTCTGCCACTAGTCACTTGTTAAACTAGAGTACTTGTCTTTTATCATCCTTTCCTCGGTATTGACACCGATGTCTATCGTGTTCTCGGTCTGGATACCGATATCCTCATCTGAAAGATACCATCATTACTAGTAGCTAGATTAGATAACGGTCTTTTTTGCATCATCACCCTTATCACCTGTTCATCTGCCTATGTGGTCCAGTGATGACGTCCTGAATCTACATGACCGTCACGTGCCTTGGGAAACTCTAATTTAGGGTGTAAACAGCCTCATATCAAATTTCATACCTAACACTTGAGTCTTTAATTTCTGCAGGTCTTGTAAGACTCATGTGGGACTCACCTAAGGTCCATTGAAATCAAGGGATATGATTATTGAGTGTGAAATTTGACGCAGGTGTAACATTATTCATTAATAAAAGAAGATTAATAAAGTCTAATTTTCACTTTCTGTTTTATCTTGGAAAAGATTAATTTCATACTCCCTCCGTCCCATAATAAGTGTTCACATTTCCTTTTTTGGATATCCCACATTAAGTGTCCACTTTCCTAAATTGGCATATACTTAGTTTTTACTTACTTTCCAAAACTACCTTTATAATAAAGACAAAGTAGCATTTATTTGTGGTACCAAAACAAGCAAAAAGTCAAACATCCATCACATCTAAGGGTAAAATTGGAAAGTGACCCTTTAATGAACCAAAAAAATTAATATAATACAACTTTCTTAAACAATGTGCAAAATAGAAGTGGACACTTATTATGGGACGGAGGGAGTATTAGTTTACAACAAAAATAAATAAAAATAGGTGAAAGTCCATGTAAGCAACCGTGAAAAGTTTAAAGTCTAATTTTATTCTTAGTTTGATAAAAAGCCTTTAAAAAATAATTTTTTTATTTAATATTCATGTACAATAGTGAAATGTCACTTAATATTCATGAGTGAATGACACTTTCTTAATCATGGAGTAATTGTTCGAAATCTAAAATAAGAGTAATGCTACAGACATAACACATTGTACAACACAAAGCACAAAAAGGTTTTAAATGCATGTACCCTGAGCTATGTAAGTGATGCATAGAAAGTGTGAAAAATTCAAACACAGAGTACAAGGCATTTAAAGCCATATTATGCTTTTATATCGTATAATGTGTTGTGTTTGTAGCATTACTACTAAAATAAAGTGAGATATAGACTTATAACTAAATTGCCCTAAATTGCGGTTCTTGAAAAAGGATTTTAGTGGGTTACAGTGCTAAATCTAAAGGATATCAATGGGCATGAAAGAGTCCTATAAATCTCTCCAAAAAAAGAAAAAGAGGAAAAAGAAAGAGTCCTATATATAAATAAATAAATCTAATATATATATATATGAAATCGGAAGAATTCTGTTATGCCACGTGTCATTATTTATGCAATTTTAGTATTTTAAATTTTTTTTTCACATATTCAAGAAATAAATGCTTCATAAGTGATGGCATGATTCACGTATCAAATTCAAATCTTATTTTAGAAACAAAGATCACTCAAATCTTCTCCTATGTATATCATCCCCTCACACTCAAATCACTCTCCTCTCCCCCAAAAATCAAGAACATTTAATTTCAAAAAAATTATCTACCCTTCTTACGAGCTCATTCCTCTCTCTCTATTCTCTACCGTCTTCTCACTCTCCCCCCCCCCCCCCCCCCCCCCCCTCCCCCCCCTTCTTCTCACATCTCTGTCTGTGTGTTCCCGTCGACTCCCTCTGGCTTTTCAAGGTAGGGTTTTAGAAACCCCTTCGACTTCTTCTTCTTCTTCTTCCCTCAATTCCCCAAGGTAACTGTCTCTCTACCCTCTTTGTACACACAAGCACACACGATTTGTGTTTTCCATTTTTTTTAAATCCGTGTGATTGTTCTGTTTCAATCTAATTTTCTGAACTCTTTTTTTTTTTTTTTTTTTGCACTCTCTAGATTTGTTCAAGCATGCACACCCTATCTGAAATTCAGCCTGTGAGGACGCCGACGAAGTTGGTTAGGAGGCGATGAAGTTGATTGATTAAATTTGAAGTTAAGATTTTTTTCCCCTATCTGTAAGTTTTTATTTTTTGTTTAAAATTTTTTTTTTTTTTTTTGGAATTATCAAGAGGGCGAGGTACCCTCACAAAAGCAACAAAGAAGTTCATGGAGGTACCCTCTTTGTACTTCCAAAACCCTAATTGAGGTAAGTAAAAAAAAACCCCTTTGTTGATTTCTCAGCCTATGTTGTGTTTGTGTTTTTCAAGGTTTGGTTATTTTTAATTCTGTGTATATGTTGAATTTTCTATTGCTATTGATTATGCTTGATTTCTCTTTTTTGGATATCTGCTATACCTTTGTTGGATTTTGTTCCAGAGTTGTATTTTTATATGCAAATTTGAACTTGCATTTTTTAGATTGGTGTATTTAGTTGCAAAAAGGTCCGAGTAATGTTATGGTTTCCAAACTTTGAATCACAAGTTTGGCTTTCCAATGCTTTGACTATTGTATCACATGCTTTGGCAGTTGTGGTGGTGCCACTCAGCGTTGCATGTGGTACAACTCCAATAGCATTTGAGATATCTCAAGAGGTTTATGTTTCAGTACTTGACTATTTTTCTTTTCATAGTTCACTTTGGGCATGTTTTGATGTTGCAACTTTATTCATGGAAAATGTGTATTCACCTCAATTGAGGGGTTGATATTTGAATATTTGAAAGCCTGGGGTTTACTTTTTGATTGTAGCAGTGAATTCCAAGAAAATACAAACCAAGTTGATTGACCTTGTAAGAAATATGTGGGCCATATGGGCACCCGCATACATTGGACCGGGTCCAATGGGCTTAGACTTTTGGAGCCCTAGGGTTTGGATATTATGTGTGTGTATATATATATGATATAAACACAACATATTGATCTATCCCTAACTCACAGTAGCCTCTCTATCTCTCTCTCCCTACTGTTTCTCTCTCTAGCTAATCACCAAGGAGCTTGGGATTTAGAACGTGACTGTCATGGGGATGGCTCAAGAAGCGTCCTCTACGACCTAGGCGATGCACAAGAGGGTACACGGAGGCAACATGGAGCAGCAGTTCATTGGTGAAGACGCCGGGCTCGTAACAACACCGTTCGGCGATCTGTCGGGTTATTCCTTTAGGTAAGTGACCTAAACCCGACTCGTATGCTTGTATGCATATTATCTACATTGGTATCAGAGCCTATAGGTGTTTGATTCGCCCGTTTAATCACTCAAATCGAATCTGCCATTAAAATCCATTGAAGCTTTTGTAGTTTTTATGAAAACTTTGAAAATTTGATTTTAAAGTGGGTCTACATCGAAACTCCAATAAGGGTCCAATTTTTTGGCATGGTTGTGTCCCATATAATCCCTAGAGTCCTCCTAAAAGTCCCATGGCTTGATTATCTCAAATGGAGAAGAAAATTGAAAACCTAATTTCTGGGTATAAATAAAATGAATTTTTTCAGCAACTTTCAGCCTCTTTTCTGGATGATTTACTCGACCAATCAGGATATTTTTTGGCTTGATCGTATTCTACTCCGTGAGACCTTTCCAACCATATATAATACACGTGATTTGGATCTATATCGAAGGAGATACAAGCGTGCAAACATGGGGGTTCGCGCAGCAAGTTGCTGCGTTTTTTTAGGGTTTTGAGAGGTTGAAGAAGACCCAGCAGGCCTCGCCCACTCGCGGCGGAGAGAGTGGGCTCCACTCGCCGGCCTCCGGTGGTCCGCCGACAATGATTCCGGCGAGTGTGGGTCCCCCTCAGGGTCCCGGTCCTTAATATATTTTTTATTAAAATACTCCAGAATAAAAAATAATTATTTTCTAATTAAAACAGTTTCTGGTTATTAAAAATTGTTTTTTTAATAATTTAAATTGTTTTAAATGCTTTAAAATTCTGGAAAAATATGAAAATTTTATTTTTTAATTTTTTCTATATTATGGACATTGTGTGGGACCAGAAATAATTTTGTGGTAAATTGTTTCATTGTTTTTGGTATTTTATAGCATAAAAGATATGTTTTAAATATGTTTTTAATTGCTTAAAATATCCAAAAATGTATATTAATTTTTGAAATTAATATATAGTGTCTAGTACATTGTAAGGGACTCTAAGATAATTTTTGTATAAATTATCATGTTTTTATGGTATTTTAGAGCATATAATTAATGTTTATGGACGTTGATTTAATTGCTTAAAATAGCCATAATACATTATTAATTTTTGTAATTAATATGGGACATAAGGGACACTGTTTTAAGACCATGTAAAATTTTGTGGGACCCATAGATAATTTTTGGTAAATTATCTCAATCATATTAATATTTTAGAGCATATAATTGTGTGTTTTTGTACGCATATTAAATTGCTTAAAATATTTTTATTGATTATTAATTCAAGGAATTAACACAATGTGTTTAGAACACTAGTGGTAGCTTGAGAAAATTATTTTAGTGTATTTTCTCGCTCTTTGGGACATATTTTAGAGCATATATATTGTGTTGAATACGCAATATTAATTGCTTAAAATATAACCAATAAAGTTGTTAATTCTTGAATTTAATATCTAGTGTTTTTGTACACTAATTGGAGACTTGAGAAAATTTTATGAATTATCTCATTTTTTTGGTATTTTAGAGCATAAAATTTATGCATATGGGCATTTATTTAATTGCTGAAAATAGCCAAAATAGATTATTAATTTTTGAAATTAATATGGGGTGTTTAGAACACCATATTAGACCACTGAAAATTTTTGGAGAACTAATTCTTGAAAATTTTTGTAATTTTTAGGAATTTTGTTACTCATAGTTAATTTTGTTTAACTAAGATCAATTTATTATGTTAAATTGATTCAAAATATTTTTGGGCCTTGGTGAAATTCTGGAAATTTTTATTTATAATGAAATTTTTTTTTCAATTAATTAAAATTTTCATAAGGTTTTAAATTAATTGTTAATTTAAAGAGCCTTAATAAATTGGTTTTAAATTATATTTCAAGACCGAAAAGTGTGTTAAAATTAGTGAAAAATTCAATATTTTTCATTGATTTTACCTTAGCTTATGAGAGCTATCCGGGCTGTGCAATAATCATTTTATTGCACATTTTATTATTTTTAGAGGCTCATTGCATTGTTGGTCACGTTAATTACTGTTGTTTGTGATTGGTTGACCATATGACCTCTAATTCCTCCTCCTTAAGTGGAGTGACGGATGAGTCCATTCATTTTAAAATAAGACCACATGAGTGCTTGATGTGTGTGATTAATACATTTTAATCTGGCTTAAATGAATGGACAATAATTGACAATTAAAGAGTTTGTGCCCTCACGATGTATGTTTAAGGTTGTTTCTGTGTATGTATATGAACAAAGCATACCTATTTTTTTTTATGGGCTATAAATGTAATGTGAGGACGAGTGTTTACATTTCTTGTATTGGAAAAGCCTTACTTGTAAAGGGATGGTTTTCTTTGTTCATAAATCATACACTTGAATTACCTTAACATGAGCTCTAAGTTGTCAATTCAGACCCACGTGGGGGTTCATGCGCATTTTTGTTGAATGGCGCACTTAATATTACTGTGGATGATCTTAGATAGGTAATTATACCATCTAATTGATGTTTGTTTAGAAAAATCAATTATAAAAAGTTTTTCTTGATTTACAAAATTAAGATTTGATTAATGAGCAATAGCAATTTTTTTGGTCTTAAATTGTAGAAAGGGGAAAACTCATTTGTAATTGGATTTTAAAACAAACCTTATGAAATGTGCAAATAATAATGTCAACCCCTTGCGCATGTTCTCAAATAATATTCTTCAAATTTTTTGGATTCACAAAAACAAATGTTTTCCAAACCACACTTTGTCGATCTTTATAAAAGTAACAAGTTTAAAAGGGACTAATTTTTGTAATATGGCACTGTAAAATAACATACCGATAGAATGAGTAAGAGCTTGTGGGCTTTAGGCTTATTCTATAGTCCAACCCATTAAACCGAATAATGGGCCTCCGGCCCAATATCATTATAACCTTAATAGCCTATAATACTTGGCTCGAGAAGGATCATAGCACGCGCTTTATGATAAGCAGCATGCACCATGATCTTGTTGGAAAGTATATGTACTACCCAATAGCCAAGGTATTATGAGATCAGCTCAAATTTGTTTTCGATGGCACATTCAATACTAGATTAAGCATCTAGTTATGAAGTTCGGGAAAGTGAAAGAAACATTCCAAGTACACGATGACTGGACATCTAAGGTCGATGATAGGTATGATTCGTGATTTCAGAATACTCGGAACATCTTTACTGGCAAACTGCAGTTTCAGGCCATGATTAGTTCTTTGCCTGATTCGTGGGTCCATAGAAAACAAATCAAGATCCACAACGAAAATGTTAAATTTTTTGGTTTTGACATTTCTGACAAGTTGAGCTGAATACGGAGCGCCAAAAAGGTAAGGCGAACCGTATAGCTACACTCTTGACCACGACTTCCATAAGTGGAAGTAAGCGCAAGGCTAGTGGGCCTAAACGCAATGGTAAGGGTAAACCCGCCTAGAGGCAGGGTGGGGCTAGCAAGTTTGCGCCCAATAAGGTGGAAGAGCGCAATCGAGGGCGTTTTCCAGTTCGGTGGTAATAGGATGGACATTTTTGGGTGGTAGTGTTACTAGGACATGGTTATCTAGGGACAACTACTTAAGAGTTGTTTTATATAATTCTAGTTTCCTCTGTTATTCATTTATTCTGAGACATGACATGCTGGACTTGAACGCATAGGATGTAATAGGATGACTTGATTAGCTCGAGAAGCCCTTTTGGGCCCACTTGGTGAGGTTGACCTGCCTATGTGTGAGTCTTGCTTAGTTGGCAAAGCATGTTGAAAGCCTTTTAGAGAGGCTATTAGAGCTACTCAAGCATTAGATCTAGTTCACTCAAATATTTGTGGACCTATGGTTGTAAAGGCACGTCATGGCGCCTCTTATTTTCTCACTTTTATAGATGATTTCGCGCGATGTGAGGATCGCGAGTATTTATCTAATCAGTTCTGGGAACTATGTGAGGAAAAAGGGGAAACGCGGACAACTTTTCTATTCCAGAAACTCCGCAACAATATGGTGTTGCAGAAAGAAGGAATAAGACATTCCTAGATATGGCTAGGACTATGATGGCGCAAGTCAACCTCCCAGTATTGTTTTGAGAGGATGTACTCTTGATTGCTGCCTACATAGTAGAGTGCCTCTCCTCAGTCAGTTCCTTCTACCCCCTTGTGAGCTATGGAAAGGTGGAAAGCTCATTTTGGAGCATTTGCGCCCGTGGAGCTCAAGAGGTTATGTTCACTATACCTTGCATAAGTGCGAGAAACTACGCTCGAGAGCTAGAAAGCATACCTTTAAAAGGCATTCTAATAGCTCGACAGCCTATGTTTCGTATAATGAACAAACGGGTATAGGAATGACAGAAATGGTGTCAGATGATATTGAGGATGACTTCCCCAGATTTGTATTACTAAGAGAAATCTTGACCTCCATGAGTTGGAGGATGTTAAAGACAACATACCATCTTTAAGCGAGGGTGGGGAGATTGAGATTCCACATCCAGTAATCGCTATAAAATGGTACTAGTCTCCAGCCGAGTGGGAGTACACTGCTAGACGCTAGTGGGAGTGTACCAGATAGTGGGAGTGCACCACTAGGAACTCAAGATTCTCAGGTAGTACATTGTATGGTGATGAGGAAAACGTTCCCTATCGCTGCTTTGAAATTGAGGAAGACATTTTCATATGTGTGCAAATGTGTGCACAAGTGGATGAGGATGAGCCTGCTTCTTTTGTTGAAGCGTTTTTCTTCGTCTACTGAAGCTGAGTGGATAGTTACTATGCCAGACGAGATGAGCCCTATGGACGTAAATAAGGTCTAGGAGTTAGTTGACATTCTGCCTGTGCGTAAGGCTATTGGAGACAAGTGTGTTTACAAAATCTAATGCAAGGCAGATGGTTCAATTGACAAGTATTAGGCGCGCCTTGTAGCGATAGTTTGTACCCAGAGAGGGTATAGACAATGGAAACATGTTCTCCCAAAGGGTGAGATTTGACTCCATTCGTCTTATCCTAGCAATTGTCGCATATTTAGTTTTTGAACCTTTTTAGTTGGATGTTTAAACTGCTCTTTTCTCAATGGAGAACAAGACGACGAGATAAATATGGATCATCCCATTGGTGTTGTGACCAAAGGGGATGAGCGCAAAAGTGTGCTGTCTCAAACGATCTATTTATTATCTCAAGTTAACAATCGTCTAGGCAGTGGTACAATGTGTGTACATTAAACGGTCCAAGAAAAGTGTTCTAACTCTTTGTATGTTGATAGCTGGGAACGAGATGAGTTCCATTGTCGCCGCTTGAGAGTGGTAGTCCTCTCTGTTTGAGATTGAGGATATGGGTGATGCCAACCACGTGTTGGGAGTTTAGATTGTGAGAGATCGTTCTCTGAAGCTTCTCTCGAGGTTTCTTGAACATTTTTCACATGAAAAGCTATAAACCCATAGACATCCCATTTTTTGGGGACTCACCTTGACCTTAGATCAATGTCTTAAGAATAATGAGGATAGGAAACAAATGTCCAGTTTGCCATATGCATTCGCAATAGGGAATCTGAAGTATGCTAATGTGTGTATTCGGTCAGATGTCTGCTATGCGGTTGGTTTAATTAGTCGTTGCCGTAGCAACCCTGGTCCTACCACTAGAGAGTAGTGAAGAGTATCTTGCGATATGTTCGTAGGACTGTAGACCTTGCCTTATGCTATCCACAATGGAAGCATAATATGTGGTGTGCTCTACGGCGGTTTGAGGAGCTATTTTGGTTGAAGAGTTTTTGCAGTGGTTAGGCTCTTCACCTCATAGTGATGAGGTTGTGCTCATCTACAGTGATAGCACGTAAGTCTGAGCATATGCGAAAGATTTCAAAAACCATTCTAGCACGTGTCACATTTGAGATATGGTTTGCGCAAAGGGAAGTTGTCTTAAGGCACATCTCCATTGGAGGATTTGATGTGCTTAGACATTTTATTGTGGTATTGACATTATTATTCAAGTTTTTTATAAACTAGTTGGTTTCCATATATATTTGTTATAAGTGGAACGGATGCACATTTCTTAAATGTCACCGGGCTTGAATCGACCTGCTCACACGGGTGATTCACCTTGGCGTCGAGATAGCGAACTAGGACATGCGTGTCGATGGCGCTTAGATGGCGAGCAAGATGAGACATTTGTGTTCATGGCGCTTAGATAGCTAGCTAGGACATGTGTGTCCATAGCGCTTAGAAAGCGAGCTTGAACACTTATATCTACGCAGTATAAGAACAGCGAGCTAGATATAAACCCTATTATTTCTATATGTCGCCTTAGATGGATCTAAGATGAGACCTTATACTTGGTCGAACATAGAGATATCCCACGACTCTATGTAGCCTGTTTATAGCCGAATGTGAGTTTTTCAGACGGGCGCTAAGAGAAGCGACTGTGCTGGGAGACTCAGGTTAGACGTTTTGTGTAACGTCTAGACTAAGATTCGTATGGCGTTACTTATTTTTTCAAACACAGAGTGACATGCCCATTTTTATGGAAGAACGCCATAACATACATTTCATACTGTATGTGCTTTTGCGATCGATTGTGGAGCAGTGAATGGATTCCTCTTCATTGTTGTGTGAGCCATGTAGCATATCCAAGACATTGGTTATCCTACAAACTGGTTGCCTTCACGACTTGAGACTATGTCATGAAGAGGACGCTTGATGACAGCTACTTTAGCATGCCATCCTAGGACGACGAGACAATTCCGTTCTATGGGGCGTGTCTGGGCAAGCGGTCAAGTTAGTCGGATTGACATATGGGCTCAGGGAAGACCATTCAATAACACACCATGTTTTTGTGACTCATTATCAGGCCTGCGACAATCGTAATTTGTTACTGATATGTCATGAGTACATTACATTGAGGTGCTGCAACAATTCTTTTCATCGAGGGATTGAGAATGATGTGTCCGGTGTGGTTGAATCGTCTAAGGTATACACGAGAAGCTTCCGAGTGATGTGTCTTGCTGGTTATGGTGATGATTTGGCATTACACTCCTGTCGCTGTACTTTCTTTTCGTAAGGTCGCACGTTCTATTTCCCTGTATGAAGAGATGAGAAGTTCTGTTTCGAGAGATTGTTTTTAGTACTAGCCCTATGTGGGTGAGTGGGAGATGTAAGAAATATGTGGGCCATACAGGCACCCACATACATTGGACCGGGTCCAATGGGCTTAGACTTTTGGAGCCCTATGGTTTGGATATTATGTGTGTGTATATATATATGATATAAACACAACATATTGATCTATCCCTACATGGCTCACACAGCAATGAAGAGGAATCCATTCACTGCTCCACAATCGATCGCAAAAGCACATACAGTATGAAATGTATGTTATGGCGTTCTTCCATAAAAATGGGCATGTCACTCTGTGTTTGGAAAAACAAGTAACGCCATACGAATCTTAGTCTAGACGTTACACAAAACGTCTAACCTGAGTCTCCCAGCACAATCGCTCCTCTTAGCGCCCGTCTGAAAACTCACATTCGGCTATAAACAGGCTACATAGAGTCGTGGGATATCTCTATGTTCGACCAAATATAAAGGTCTCAGCTTAGATCCATCTAAGGCGACATATAGAAATAAGAGGGTTTATGTCACAGCCCGGTCCCACAATAGCGGAACCGGAGCCCGTGGCACGCCACCGAGGCTAAACCAATTCATTAACGTTCCCAAAATTAGGTTTAAAGAACACACGCAGCGGAAAAAAACAAAACACATTTTCAAACCAGAGGTTCAGTCGACTGCTCAGTCGACGGAGGAAGGCAGGGAATTTAATAGCAATTCCAGTCGACTGAGGCTAGGGGGTCAAGTCGACTGAGGAGGGGTCCAGTCGACTGTTTTTGCTATAATAAGTAGCAGTAGCTAACAGATACAGGGGTTCAGTCGACTGAACACAGGACCAGTCGACTGCTCCCCTGGCAGCAGCCCAATCTGCAGAATTTCAAGTTTAAAAGCTTTCTAACTATCACCAATGATCAACCACTCAATCCAAACTCAATCCAAAGTAATCTTAACTGTATTAAAACATTTCTAAAGCAGGATTACAACATGTTACTAACTATTACAACGGTTTAAAATCCATTCTATCATACGAAGTTAAACATAAGTTAAAACAATAAAAAGTCTTATTACAACATCCTATTGTTCCAAAACTACAAAGTTAACATTTAAGTTGTCTCCCAAGCGAACTCCCAACCCTCGTGCTTACTTCTGCGATTCCTCGCCAGCATTTACACCTGAAATGGTTATTTGAATAACCACACATATTTCGATTTGTTTAAGCTAAAGCTTAGTGAATAAATCAACATATGTACATGAATGATAAACATGTCCGCATTCACATCTCTACATTTCATACTAGTCGCCGGAGACTCACGTGCCCGTCCATACTCCCAATCCGCGACTCCTCGCCAATAAGTCCACGCGAAAGGGTAAGAACCACGATTCTTCTCTTCAATCGTGCGACCTTAATGCCTATATCGGCTCCACAAAATGGCACGGTGACCACGTGCTCCTTCTGACCCAAATAAGCAACTTAACATGCTCAAATACATATCACCATGCTCGCGGTAATCAAAACATATCACCGTGCTATTGAGCCTACTTATCAATATAAATGCCCAATATGAACTACACAATATATCTCTAAGAATTAATACATGCTATTCACACAAAACATGAATACATGTCAAGAAATCATTCCAAAACATAGTTGAATCACTCACCTCCGAATAACGCTCCTATAATTCAATCTAAAGAAAACCCGTGCACAAAGAACGTGCAGAAGTCCGTCTAGTACAATTCCTATGGATCAAAATTCCATTTATCAACTTTTATGAAAAATTCTAGAAAATAACTTTTCGGAAAACTTTGCCAAACAGGCCCTAATAGGTATCAAAACGAAGCTCTTACCTCGAGGAGCTCGAATATGAAATCTGGGAGAAACCAGACTGACAGAAGGTCGTCGTTTGGCGTCGCAAAGCTCTTAGCAACTAAATCTCCCTTTGGCCTCCCTTTTGGCCTCCTCTTGGAAATTAGGTTAGAAGTTAATGAAATATCTCAACCATCTCTATCTATATATAGGCAAAACTCTCGGGAATTACGTTTACCTCCCCACGAGTTTTCCAATCTCCTAATCAGTCTCTGAAACTTTCTATACAGCTTATTCATAGCTTTAAGAGTGAAAACTCAAAATTATAAAAGTTTTCGACTAAGTTTCGTTTGGTCGCTAAAACGCGAATTTCTATATGACGTTTTCGAAGTTGCTAATTAGCCTACCAAATTAATAACGTGTTCATTCATCCTCACCAGGATACTAAATCTAACAACATAAATAAATTCTAAAACAGAAAATAATACAGATATTGAAATACACAGGTAAACATTTATTTTCAGATAAACATTTAAAATGTTCTACAGTGACCGTCTCATACTCGGAGAGACTTCACAAACAATAAATCCTCAATCACAATAGTTTCAAAGGGTTCTCTAATACAGACACCCAAATCAACTCGTGAGTCAAAACTCACTCAACCATGTGTCATAAGACACGCCACATCACATTATCATGTATGACAATGAAATGCAAATGAAATAACACAAATGTGGGTGTTATAGTTTATATGTAGCTCGCTGTTCTTATACTGCGTAGATATAAGTGTTCAAGCTCGCTTTCTAAGCGCTATGGACACACATGTCCTAGCTAGCTATCTAAGCGCCATGAACACAAATGTCTCATCTTGCTCGCCATCTAAGCGCCATCGACACGCATGTCCTAGTTCGCTATCTCGACGCCAAGGTGAATCACCCGTGTGAGCAGGTCGATTCAAGCCCGGTGACATTTAAGAAATGTGCATCCGTTCCACTTATAACAAATATATATGGAAACCAACTAGTTTATAAAAAACTTGAATAATAATGTCAATACCACAATAAAATGTCTAAGCACATCAAATCCTCCAATGGAGATGTGCCTTAAGACAACTTCCCTTTGCGCAAACCACATCTCAAATGTGACACGTGCTAGAATGGTTTTTGAAATCTTTCGCATATGCTCAGACTTACGTGCTATCACTGTAGATGAGCACAACCTCATCACTATGAGGTGAAAAACCTAGCCACTACAAAAACTCTTAAACCAAAACAGCTCCTCGAACAGCTGATAAGCACACCACATATTATGCTTCCATCGTGGACAGCATAAGGTAAGGTCCACAGTCCTCCTGCGAACATATCGTAAGATACTCTTCACTACTCTCTAGTGACAGGACCATGGTTGCTACGTCAACGACTAATTAAACCAACCGCATAGCAGACATCTAACCGAGTACACACATTAGCATACTTCAGATTCCCTATTGCGGACGGATATGGCAAACTGGACATTTGTTTTCTCTTCTCATTATTCTTAAGACATTGATCTAAGGTCAAAGTGAGTCCCCCAAAAATGGGATGTCTATGGGTTTTCAATTTTTTATGTGAAAACGTTCAAGAACCTACATCTTGTAAGTCCCTCGAGACAAACAGAGGAGCTTCTGAGAACAATATCTCACAGTCTAAACTTCCAACACATAGTTGGAATCACCCATGTCCTCAATCTCAAACTGAGAGGACAACCACTCTCAAGTGGCGACAATGGAACTCATCTCATTCGCAGCTAAAAAGACGTCATCAACATGTAAAGAATTAAAACACTTTCCTTGGACCATTTAATGTACTGTAGACACCCCAATTTTGACCAAACGTCAAATCCGGGGATTGGTTACCTCTCAAAGACCGATGATGATATCCGTGACATTCGAGGATTTTCCCAAGAAATTCAAAATCTTCAAGAAAAAAATTAGAAAATAATAAAAATGATAAAGGGAGAGGATTCAGGCATTCGGGAGGGAAACCTGAACGATGAAGAACGTGTGAGAAACCCAGTCTGGAAATCCATTTTATTTTAAAAAAAAGAGAGGGAGTTTTTCTTGAAAAAGGAAGAACAAAATAAATAAAAGGATTTTTGAAAAAGAGAAAATACAAAAAGAAATAGTATATTCAAAAATATACCATGCACATGGTTGATACCATGCACATGGGGGATCTTAATGCAAATATATACATACATAAAATAAAAATTTTTTGTTTACACCAACATACTTTTGGAAAATCAAAAAGAGGGACAAAATTCAGTTAGCCCCGGCACGCGGAAAACGCGGCGGCACTCACTAAGTGCCGCGCCGGCACTCACTGTTTGCCGCCCGGCACTCAGTGAGTGCCGCCGGCACCCAGCGAGTGCCGCTGGCTGTAACAGACTGCATTTTCTCACATGTTCTAGAAGAAAACCTTGCACATGGGTTTTCACCCGAATTTACCCATCTATCCCTGGAATAATGGCCTATATAAACACACCTTCTCTTCCATTTTGGGGGACTTGAACTTGAAAATCAAGAGATAGATACATACAAGAATCATATAGATTTTAGAGAGAGAGAGAAGAAGAATTTCTTGAAAAGCTTGAAGAATTTGAAGAATCTTGAAGAAGAATTTGGAAAAATCTTGGAAGATCCTCACAAGAAGTTGAAGAAATACTTGAGGTCCTAGAGGTAACCTCTTAATCCTTGATAGAATTAGGATTATTCAATCACAAGTTCATAGTTCTAGGAACTTTTTCACATTTTCAAAACCTCTCTTCTTACCCCATTTCATCACACACCACCAAGAACTTGTGATTGAATCTCATGACATTTCATCAATTTGGATGTAATTAGCTTTGGGTTTAAGACAAATTTGACTTTAAAGAGTTTGTATCTTTAGTCTTCTAAGTATTCTTTGATTTTCCTTACTTCTATTTCATTCAAAAGGTGCATGAGGTCTTCCATATCTCATTGGACCTCTTTGAATTTGTTTCTTCAATTTCTAAGATCTCATGATCTATATGGAGATTAGAATGAATCATAGTCATAATCTACACATAATTGTTGAGATTCAAGTCTTAATCCATGACTTGAACCTTTTCATTAAGAAATCTTATGGAATCCTTACTATATTCCAATAAGGTTTTGAGTAGATTATTTAGTCTCCAATGACCATCAAATGGTAGGAGAAAATGTGTTAATTCAAGTTTACTCCCATGGCTTGAACTAATCTTTCTCTTAGGTTTTAAGAAGTCTTTCATACTTCATCTAGAACCTATGAGCATGTATGTCTCTAACTCCAATGACCATCAAATGGTAGGAGTGATAAGTTGAATTCAAACTTGGGTCCATAGGTTTGAGTTCTTTATTTGAGGATTTTGTGAAGTTCATTTCAATACTTCATCAAGATCCATAAGTGTAATATGCCTCATAGTCTTCAATGACCATCAAATGGTAGAAGAAGTAGTTTGGTTTGAGCCCCAACTTCATGTTCTAATAGTTGAGGCCAATCAATAAGCTTGAACTAGCAAAATGAAACAGTGGGTTCATAAACTGTTTTTGATCAAGGATTTTTAGTTTGAAATCCGACCGTTGGAATCGAATGAAACCAACGGGAAAATGTTCATAACACATTATTTTACCACTGTGATTTTTGTTCTAGCAAGATCTTGTGATTAGAAGGGTTTGATCATGGTTTTTGTGAGCTAATCATAATCTGTCCAGAGTTCTAGAACACTTTCAGAATAATAAGTCCGCTTTGAAATTAATAAATCAGAACCCTAACCAAGTTTTCAGGACCTTTAATAATTTTTTATAAGTACCTTAATGTGTTAGGAAGGTACCCTAAAAAGATCTAAGTATTTCTCATTTTTTTACTATTTTTAGAAAATCATACAAGATCTCTGGACAGAGAGTTGCAGAATCCTGAGTGAGGTCTAGTATTTTCCATATTCCCGGAGATCTAACTGTTGAAACCTCGATTTTATTTTTGGGTTAGAAACTAGACTCACAGAGGCATAACATATCCAAAAATCAGTAAGATCCAACCGTTGAAAGTATTTTATATCCATTTTTGAACGTCGGGTCTGCTCTCAGTAAATCACAAAAAACTGCTACTGTTTTTGTCTAATCTTATTTGTTTCAACTCAAATGGTCTCTTAATGTCTTGGGACTCAAACCATGTTTTGAATAATGATAATTTAGATTAAATCCAGAGGCTTAGGGATCCAAATTAGTGAATAAATTCATGTCTCATCCTTGTTCATAATCATTCATTCATTCATGTACATTGATGCTTATAGTTAGAACTAGTTCTTGGATGAAGTTGGACTTAGTTGAATTTAATTGAACATGACCTATGATTAATTACCTTTTGATATTATATCTTGTCTAAGGCATGTGTACTAACCTTTGTTTTGTAGCGCTTTGAGGTACAATTTCTCAACCCTTCTCTAGTTTAATCTATTTTATTGATTTTAATTGATTTTTCGACCCCATGTGCGACACCTTAGCTTAGGTTTTGCCTTATGTGTATATATGTATTAGAGACCTTTCTTAGGTTTATTTTTGCATGCATTGCACGTTTGATATTCGCGGCCGGATCCCGGGTATGTTTTCTAGTTCTCTATTGCATATCATGATGTTTGCTAGTTGAATTATGTGACTTATGAATGATATTTTACCGTTAGCAATTTTGCACCCTTTCAACATGCTTGTGTTATGTATACCTACATATATGTATTAATTGAGGGCATGCTTAGATTATTAATTTGATTAAAAAGGATGTTGAGTAGAGGCCTATCGTGAGATAGGATGAAAGGGGGTGTTTTAGTCCGCCGGGCTCCTTCCCCTTTCATTCCATAATCCCCGGACCCAGTTTATCTTTGGTTTCGCAAAAGATCAGTTTGCTTTTAAAATGGTTTCTTAATTTTTTCCTTTTAAAAATTAAGTGGCGACTCTTTGAATTTGAAAATATTTGTTTTAAAAGTGGGTAAAATTTGAAAACCTGCGATATCCACATGTACACACATTGTACCACTGCCTAGACGATTTGAGATAATAAATAGATCGTTTGAGATAGCACACGTTTGCGCTCATTCCCTTTGGTCACAACACCAATGGGATGATCCATATTTATCACGTCGTCTTGTTCTCCATTAAGAAAAGAACAGTTTAAACATCCAACTAAAAAGGTTCAAAAACTAAATATGCGACAATTGCTAGGATAAGACGAATGGAGTTAGATCTCACCCTTTGGGAGAACATGTTTCCATGGTCTATACCCTCTCTGGGTACAAAGTATCGCCACAAGGCGCGCCTAATACTTGTCAATTGAACCATCTGCCTTACGCTAGATTTTGAAAACATAATTGTCTCCAATCGTCTTACGCACATGCGGATTGTCAACTAACTCCCAGACCTTATTCACGTCCATAGAACTCATCTCATCTGGCATAGCAACTATCCACTCTGCTTCAGCAGACGAAGAAAAACGCTTCAACAAAAGAAGCAGGCTCATCCTCATCCACTTGTGCACACATTTGCACACATATGAAAATGTCTTCCTCAATTTCAAAACAGCGAAAGGGAACGTTTTCCTCATCACCATACAGTGTACTACCTGAGAATCTTGAGTGCCTAGTGGTGTACTCCCACTATCTGGTACATTCCCACTAGCGTCTAGCGGTGTACTCCCACTCGGCTGGAGACTAGTACCATTTTATAGCGATTATTGGATGTGGATTCTCAATCTCCCCACCCTCGCTTAAAGATGGTATGTTGTCTTCAACATCCTCCAACTCATAGAGGTCAAGATATCTCTTAGTAATACAAATCTAGGGAAGTCATTCTCAATATCATGTGACACCATTTGTCATTCCTATACCCGTTTGTTCATTATACATAACATAGGCTGTCGAGCTATTAGAATACCTTATAAAGGTATACTTTCCAGCTCTTGAGCATAGTTTCTCGCACTTATACGAGGTATAGTGAACATGACCTCCTGAGCTCCACGGGCGCAAATGCTCCAAAATGAGCTTTTCGCCTTTCCATCATGAGGGGGTAGAGGGAATTGACTGAGAAGAGGCACTCTAGTATGTAGGCAACAATCAATAGTACATCCCCCCAAAACAACTTTGGGAGCTTGACTTGCGCCATCATAGTCCTAGCCATATCTAGGAATGTCATATTCCTTCTTTCTGCAACACCATATTGTTGCGGAGTTTCCGGAACAGAAAGTTGTCTGCGTTTTCCCTTTTTCCTCACATAGTTCCCAGAACTGATTAGATAAATACTCGCGATCCTATCATCGCGCGAAAATCATCTATAAAAGTGAGAAAATAAGAGGCGCCATGACGTGCCTTTACAACCACAGGTCCACAGATATTTGAGTGAACTAGCTCTTATGCTTGAGTAGCTCTAATAGCCTCTCTAAAAGGCTTTCGACATGCTTTGCCAACTAAGCAAGACTCACACATAGGCAGGTCAACCTCAGCGAGTAGACCCAAAAAGGGCTTCTCGAGCTAATCAAGTCATCCTATTACATCCTATGCGTTCAAGTCCAGCATGTCATGTCTCAGAATAAATGAGTAATAGAGGAAACTAGAATTATATAAAACAACTCTTAAGTAGTTATCCCTAGATAACCATGTCCTAGTAACACTACCACAAAAAAGTATCCATCCTATTAATACCGAACTGGAGAACGCCCTCAATTGCGCTCTTCCACCTTGTTAGCCTTGGGCGCAAACTTGCTGGCCCCACCCTACCTTCAGGCGGGTTTACCCTTACCATTGCGTTTAGGCCCACTGGCCTTGCGCTTACTTCCACTTATGGAAGTAGTGGTTAAGAGTGTAGCTATACAGTTCGCTTCACCTTTTTGGCGCTCCGTATTCAGCTCAACATGTCAGAAAATGTCAAAACCCAAAAATTTAACATTTCCGTTGTGGATCATGATTTGTTTTCTATGGACCCGCGAATCAGACAAATAACTAATCATAGCCTGAAACTGCAATTCGCCAGTAAAGATGTTCCGAGTATTCTGAAATCACGAATCATACCTGTCATCGACCTTAGATGTCCAGTCATCGTGTACTTGGAACGTTTTCTTTACTTTCCCGAACTTCATAACTAGATGCTTAATCTAGTAGTGAATGTACCATCGAAAACAAATTTGAGCTGATCTCATAATACCTTGGCTATTGGGTAGTACATATACTTCCCAACAAGATCATGGTGCATGCTGCTTATCATAAAGTGCGTGCTATGATCCTTCTCGAGCCAAGTATTATAGGCTATTAAGGTTATAATAATATTGGGTCGGAGGCCCATTATTCGGTTTAATGGGTTGGACCATAGAATAAGCCTAAAGCCCACAAGCTCTTAGTCATTCTATCGGTGTGTTACTTTATAGTGCCATATTAAAAAAAAAAATTAGTCCCTTTTAAACTTGTTACTCTTATAAAGATCGACAAAGTGTGGTTTGGAAAATTTTTGTTTTTGTGAATCCAAAAATTTGAAGAGAAATATTTGAAAACATGCGCAAGGGATTGACATTATTATTTGCACATTTCATAAGGTTTGTTTTAAAATCCAATTACAAATGAGTTTTCCCCTTTCTACAATTTAAGACCAAAAAATTCGCTATTGCTAATTAATCAAATCTTAATTTTGTAAATCAAAAAAAAACTTTTTATAATTGTTTTTTCTAAACAAACATCAATTAGATGGTACAATTACCTATCTAAGATCATCCACAGTAATACTAAGTGCGCCATACAACAAAAATGCGCATGGACCCCTACGTGGGTCCGAATTGACAACTTAGAGCTCATGTTAAGGTAATTCAAGTGTATGATTTATGAACAAAGAAAACCATCCCTTTACAAGTAGGCTTTTCCAATACAAGAAATGTAAACACTCATCCTCACATTACATTTATAGCCCATAAAAAAAAATAGGGATGCTTTGTTCATAAACATATACAAGAACATCCTTAAACATACATCGTGAGGACACAAGCTCCATAAATTGTCAATTAATTCTCCATTCATTTAAGCCAGATTAAATTGTATTAATCACACACATCAAGCACTCATGTGGTCTTATTTTAAAATGAATGGACTCATCCGTCACTCCACTTAAGGAGGAGGAATTAGAGGTCATAGGGTCAACCAATCACAAACAACAGTAATTAAACGTGACCAACAATGCAACGAGCCTCTAAAATGTGCAATAAAATGATTATTGCACAGCCCGGATAGCTCCCGTAAGCTAAGTAAAATCAATGAAAAAAAAATCCTGGATTTTTCATTAATTTTAACCCAATTTTAGGTCTTAAATCATAATTTAAAACCAATTTATTAAGGGCTTTTTAAATTAACAATTAATTTAAAACCTTATGGAAAATTTAATTAATTGAAAAACAAAATTTTCATTATAAGTAAAAATTTCCGGAATTTCACCAAGGCCCAAAAATATTTTGAATCAATTTAACATAATAAATTGATCTTAGTTAAACAAAATTAACTATGAGCAACAAAATTCTTAAAAATACAAAAATTTTCAAGAATTTGTTCTCAAAATATTTTCAGTGGTCTAATATGGTGTTCCAAACACCCCATATTAATTTTAAAAAATTAATAATCTATTTTTGCTATTTTCAGCAATTAAATAAATGCCCATATGCATAAATGTTATGCTCTAAAATACCAAAACAAAAATGAGATAATTCATAAAATTTTCTCAAGTCTCCAATTAGTGTACAAGAACACTAGACTTTAAATTCAAGAATTAACAACTTTAATTGGTTATATTTTAAGCAATTAATATTGCATACTCAACACAACATATATGCTCTAAAATACGTCCCAAAGAGCGAGAAAAATATACTAAATTAATTTTCTCAAGCTACCACTAGTGTTCTAAACACATTGTGTTAATTCCCTGAACTAATAATCAATAAAAATATTTTAAGCAATTTAATACGTGTACAAAAACACATAATTATATGCTCTAAAATATTAATATAATTTAGATAATTCACCAAAAATTATCTATGGATCCCACAAAAAATTTACATGGTCTAAAACAGTGTCCCTTATGTCCCATATTAATTTCAAAAATTAATAATGTATCATGGTTATTTTAAGCAATTAAATCAACGTCCATAAACATTAATTATATGCTCTAAAATACCATAAATACATGATAATTTACACAAAAATTATCTTAGAGTCCCTTACAGTGTACTAGACACTATATATTAATTTAAAAAATTAACATGTAATTTTGGATATTTTAAGCAATTAAAAACGTATATAAAACACATATTTTATGCTCTAAAATACCAAAATCAGTGAAACAATTTATCATAAAATTATTTCTGGTCCCACACAATGTCCATAAGATAGGAAAAATAAAAAATTAATTTTTCACATTTTTCCAGAATTTTAAAACAATTAAAACAGTTTAAAACATTAAAAAACTATTTAATTTAAAAGCAGAAACTGTTTTAATTACAAAATAATTAAATATTTTTTCAATAAAAATATATAAAAAATATATTATGGACCAGGGCCAAGGGACACACCTCCACTCTCCAGACCCATGGTCACCGGACCAACGTCGGCCGGAGAGTGGGCCCCACTCTCTTCAGCGAGAGTGGGCGTGGTAAATCTCTGGTTCATCTTCCCCAAAACAAAACCAATCTGGGTTTTGGGGGCTGCTCAACCCTCCTACTTTGCAAGCTCGTATCTCCTTCAATATTGATCCAAAGTTTACAAATTTTATATCGTTGGAAAGCTCTCACGGAGTACTACAATTTTAAACCAAAAAACAGAGACATTGATCGAGTAAATCTTCCAGAAAATTGGATCAAAGTTGGAAAAAAAATCGTTTTTATTGATCCAAAAAATTAGGTTTTGTAATATCTCACTCGTTTGAGATAATCAGGCCATGGGACTTTATGGAGGGACTCTAGGGACCATATGGGACACAACTATGCCAAAAAATTGGACCCTTATTGGAGTTTTGTACTAGACCCACTTCAAAATCAAAATATCAAAGTTTTGATAAAAACTTGGTTAAGCTTTAATGGCAGATTCAATTCGGGTGATCTACGGGCAATTCAAACACCTATAGGCTCTGATACCAATGTAGATAATATGCACGCAAGCATACGAGTCGGGTTTAGGTCACTTACCTAGCGGAATAACCCAACGGATCGCCGAACGGTGTTGTTACGAGCCCAGCGTCTTCACCTACGAACTACTGCTCCATGTTGCCTCCGTGTACTCCTTTATGTTTCGCGTAGGTCATGAAGATCACTACTAGAGCGGTCCTCGTACGTATCACGTGCTAAATCCCATGGCTCCTTTGGTGATGGCCAAGAGAGAGATGAACCGTAGGGAGAGAGAGAGATAGAGAGGCTACTGTGATGTTAGGGATAGATCAATATGTTGTGTTTATATCATATAGATATACACACACATAATATCCAAACCCTAGGGCTCCAAGAGCCATGGCCCATTGGACCCGGTCCAATGTATGTGGGTGCCCGTATGACCCACATATTTCTTACAATTTTCACAAGACTGGACTCTTGAAATTGTGTATGAGCTATATATCCATATATATAGTGCTAGAATTAGAGTGCAAAGAGAACCGTGAGTTAGTGGGATTGACAAATTTCAAAAGTACGTTAAAAATGAGATAATATCAAGTAGTGGGAAAAATTAAGGGATCTAATTCGGACTAAATTCAATGTTTTGTGAATGAAGTATAGAATTTTGCATTTTGTTTAATTAGTGAATGTCAATTATAATTAGTCTTGAATATGTAAGATTTTATCTTCATGTTAAATGATATAGTTGCAGATCAATTCTAAATGAAATATTCAAATTTGGTAAAAATTTGACTTCTTTCCTATAATGAAGTAATCTGGGCATGTTATATGTGCTCCAAAAATTATATGTTTATGTCCATATTTGTATATTTGGAGCACATGGACGTGATGATAGTTGACCAAAAACCCAGTCATTATGATTGCCTTTGATACTAAAAGAATTAAGCTAAAACAAAATTAGTCATGAGCTAATTATGATTATGATTTAAACTCTAAGGAAGTTATAAATCTATTGGTTGAAAATAGCAGTAATGTTGGTTCAGGAAATCTTCTCGTAGCTTCTGTAAGTTGTCTTTAACTCTGTTTGTAAATCTTTGTGTAAGTTTGATATATGAGTACGTTTTTAATTTGGGCACAAACACAATCCACAAACACCATGAGCGATATATTTGTTTGTGCCCAAAGACTTGCTCTTGATATTTGTTGATTGTGTTTGTGAGATTTGTTTGTGCCCAAAGACTTACTCTTGATATATATATATATAGTTATATATATTTCCACATTAGAAATTCAGAAAGAATACTTGCAGCAATTAAGGTTTTAGCATATAACCTTAGGGATTTAATTATTATGATTGATGATATATAGAGAGAGCTTGAGTGAAATTGGAGCTTTCCGTTATTAAAAAAAAAAAGAAAAAAAGAAATTGGAGCTTCCCAAATACATGATTGCAATATATAAAATATATATTAGGATAAGATTTCAGTTATGTAATATGAGCAGAGGTTACATAATGCCCAATCATAATATATGGCATTTTTTTGGCATGTATTTAGGCCTTTCTTCATATTAGATTAGACGTGTATAATATATATCTAATATATATTAGAAATTCAAGAAAAAAGACATGTGGCAGGTTCTAAGGTTTCTGTTTTCATATATTTATATTAGATTTATGCATTGTTTGGTGTGATTTTTGGTGAGCTCTTTTCATTTTCTCATCTTCTAAAAGGTTTGCATGAAAAGATGTATTTATCAACTACAATGTGGAGTTTAGCAGTGGGTTTATATGGATACTGAATAGTACATATATTTCATACGGATCTGATGCTAATTTTGTGCTGCTCATCCTCAATCGTAACTAATTTCAAGTGATATGACCTTTATCTCTACGAATTTCAAATTGATGATACTAATTGACTTTTTGAAGTAAATGGGGAACTTCATGATAGCAAAAGTCTCTATAAGGTAATCTCTTAGTGAAAGCTACTTTGTATAATATGCTTTACATTTGTAGAAGTTGGCTTTAAACATTGTTGTCATTACAGGTTTTGGCTTCCAGAACTAGGAATGCCATTTTACATTTTCTAATTGAGAGAATTTGTTTTTTAATATGTTGTTCCATCAATCAGCTATTTCTATGATGTATGGTCAAGAGTGCCCTATTGTGAGACAAAACTAGGCACTCTTTAAACATTGTTGCAGGGCACTCTTGACCATATTATTTTGATGTTCCAATGTTGAACGGTCAGAATTCTTGTGTCCTATTGGCGATGTTTTTTGTGAATTTCATTTGGTGCATCAATATTGTAGGCTGCAGCATGCAACTAGGAGTTTAAAGGCGAGGAATACGAGATTAGAGAATGTATTGGAGGATTTGAAAATAGGACCGGGACTCGGAATTTGAAGCAAATTATATTTTTCTTATTTTCATTGAATATTTATGGTTTTGCTATTATTGTAATTGTTTTTACTATTATTGAGAGACACCATGGTTGAGAATAATGTGATTTGGATGTTGATTTGCAATCAGCTCTACAGACTCTGTGTTAATGCATTGAATTTCTTTTTTTCAAATTAGTTTGTTTAGGAATTTTTTTTTTCTGATATCTACAATGGTTTGAGAGTTCTATGAACCACATCGAACCCGTACGGAGAATGGAGGCACAGCCGCACAGATTGGAATTAAATACAAGGGTTTTTTTTCTTCTGTTTTTTTTATTCATATTTGGGGTTTAATTGTAATCTAATCAGTTTTTGTATCATTGATTATTAATTATCTTCAATCAGTTTTTTTAAAATTGTTTTCTTAACTATCCATGCATTTTTAAAGCCCCCTATCTCGTGCATTGCACGGGGTTACAACTAGTAAATAAAAGAGCTTGAAAGAGATTTCTCGTGGTGTTAATACAAATGCATCAGAAAAAAAATAATTTGAAATGAGTGCATTTTTTGTTGGGAAAATTAGACTTCAATCCTTAGTTAAAGTGCCAAAAAGTATCAAGTGGCCGTATTTTTGACAATTTGTTCCAAAGTCCCTGTCATTACTGTCAGCAATTTGCTGAACAAGCCCACGCGCGTGGCCTAGCTGCAGTCCAAACATCACAGTCACTCACACCGTGTGAGTGGCTGTACTATAGTATTTCTCATTTCAAAAAATATTTTAAAACTTTAATCCTCCATAACTTTTGATCTACAACTCCATTTTTTACAAATTTTATATCGTTGGAATAGTGTCAACGAGAGCTACCAAACTAGTACAATTATTGATACGTTTTGAGCAAATTCATTTTTTTTTTCCAATTTGAAGAAATTTTGAAAATAATAGAATTTTGTGAAATTTTACAAATATTTACAAAATAATTTTCACACAGTTATACAAGGCATGTAAGATATTGATTTTTTATTTTTTTATTTTTTTTGCTCAAAACATATCAACAATGGTACTAGTTTTGTAGCTCTCGTCGACACAATTTCAACGGTATAAAATTTGAGAAAAATGGAATTATATATCAAAAGTTATGAAGATTTAAAGTTGCAAAATATTTTTTTTAATTTAGAATATCATACGGTACAGTGATCATACTGTATGAGTGGTTGCAAATCCATGGCACGTGAAAATTGGGGAGAGTGGAGAAAATGTGGGAAATATTAAGGTGCATGTTAGTTTTGTCCTTTTGACAAAGATCATGGACTTTTGATTAAAAGCAGATATTAAAAGTACTTTTTGTTAAATTTTTAGTTGACAAGGGATATATCTCGAACTGTTCATTTGTTGTTTTGATACTTGATATGAGTGTATTTAGTAACTCTTATAAAAAAAAAAATTCGTACCATTCAATTTCTCCTCAAAATGTTCAAGTAAAATCAATTTAAATTTCATCAGGGTGACCTTAACCTCAATTTGAGTAATGTTTAATGGTTGACTTTTAAAGTTTTGGCTTCCCTCGTCCATTGACCGGACTTAGAAAGTAAATATGCACAAATCTTAAGATCGACGAAAAAGTTCCAATTTGGTGTGATTTTGGATTTTATTATTAATTTATCTATCAAACTTTACTCCTCTTCACAATTTACCATTGTGTCATAATTACTTTATTTTAAAATTTATGCAATAAAATTTGATAACTCTAAATTTGATAATCTAAAGAACTTCAAGGACTTCATTTACAAGCTGATCTCTTTTATAATTTCTATTTTAACTAATTATAATTTATATTCTTCTACCAAACTTCACTTTATAAAATATTTCTTTTTCCCACTTACTGAAATAGTATTATTTACGGGGTAATACTTGAGGCACACCAAAAACATAATTGAGATACAACTCAAGACATGTGTCTATCTGTATCCAGTATCACGGTAAGATACAATGACATCACAGGGAATACACAGACGCATCTTTGAGAGTATGTCCAAAAAAAAATTTGTGTGTCAAATCTTTACTTATTTACGAGACGTCGAGACCCTTTCCTGTAATTATTTTCTGGAATGCCTAAAAAACAAGCAGGCAACCCAAAAGGGCAAAAAGAGAGGAAAAACAAAAATCAGGGAACTAGATTTTGTTGGAAGTTCTCAGTAACCAAAGCTTTCTAAAACTGTTGCTTCTCTAAAACCCTTCCTCTGGTTTTCTTTTTATTCCTTGTAGAGAGAGAAAGTACAATATACCGGGAGGGTATTCTTACTCCCCGGCCATTGTTGAGGCCGGTGTTAAACGGCACAAACGGAGCTATAAAGACCGAATAAGAAGAAAGATTGAATGTGGTTGGTTCATCTTCTTTCTTTTTTCTTCTGTTTTTTTCCTTTTCCCAATTAAACTTTCTAAAAGTTGTCTACTTTTTCCTATATTTTGTGGAATTTTTGAATTGTTTGGGCGGAGGATTGCAGCTTAGAGAGGACCCATATGCGTTTATGTAGGTTGGGTTTTGTAAGAACTAACTGATTTTTGTCTCGATTGCTTGGTTTTGTATATGGGTTCTTCATATACATGTATCATGTATGTGAGTATGTGTCTGTGTGTGTGTGTAATAAATGGGTACTGCAAATAACTAATATATTTGTTGTTCAATTATTGTTTCTCCATCTGGGTCTTTTGAGTTATCAAATTTGTAATTGGAGTTTGTAAGCAATAACTGTTGAATTAATGTTTTCACTTGCTATTATTTTAATTAATTTGATAGGCAGTTTTGGAGAAGGTATAGGAGGAAGGTCTATGTTACGGTTGGAGCTTTAGGAAGTGGCTATCTTTTATACAAGCTTTATGATGCTCACAGACGTAGGCTCTCTGATCTGGAGAAGGAACTCGCCAGTGAACGAGAAAACGATGAAATCATTAAGGCACAGTTAAGGGAAAAAATTTCAAAATTTCATCTTCACTTGCCAAAAGATAATAAATTTTGTTTTATTGACAAATCTAAGCGGTTTTTTGACCCTTTTGATTTTTGATTACTGGTAGAATGCAAGAACATTTCGAGAACATTCAAAGAATAGCCGATACAATGACATTGCCTCACGCAATGCTCAATTTGAGTAATCGGGTTGCAGAAGAGTTGGAATTCTTGCACTTAACAGAGCAACTTCAGAAGGGGAAGGAACGGCCTAACACACTCACTTATGCAGAGAAACTTGAGCTGTGGGATAGACTCAAAATTCTAAGTATGAAATGGTCAATTTATGTTTTTCTTACTTGAATTGTGGCTTTCAAGTTTTATTGCAAGAGATTATAATTGGCTTACCATGTTAGGACTTTTTGTTTGTGTAGGTTTCACTAGAACGGCGCTGTCAGTTTGGGCAATGACGATGCTTAGCTTATATGTTAGAGTTCAAGTCAACATATTGGGGAGACATCTATATGTTGACACTGCACGTGGTTTTGGCGTTTCTGATTTGATTGTAAGAGCTTGTGCTTTCTCCATACTTATCGCTATATGTATGTGTTAACAACCATCTTCTCTAAAAGCTTAAGCTGTTAGGGAGGGTGTAACTTAAGTATTTATACTCTTAACATGTCCCATCACGTGTGGCCAGACTTTCTTTGATAAGGACCAAACACGTGGAAATTTTAGAAACCAGGGTGACAACGAGGATTGAACTCAGGACCTTTGCTAGCTCTGAAACAATTTTAACAACCATCTACTCTAAAAGCTTATGTTGTTAGAGATGGCGTAACTTTTAAGTATTTATACTCTCAACAGTATGCATATACTTGTGCACATCCTTCACTAGTTTTACTGGTCTTAGTTGATGGTGTTATGCACCTTTAAAGCAAGTTTACACTCATTACTACTCCCTAACCAAGGCTCTTATATCGATTGGGAATGTGTCTTTATTCAAGGAATGGGGAGGAGAGAAGAGAAGAGAAGAAAATAAGGAAGGAAAAGAGGGATTTTGATTATGGGGTTACTAGGGAGAGCAAAAATTTATTACACTTCATATTTTTGCCTCAAAATATATGACTATTAACCGATAACACTGATTCATATAAATACCCACGAGGTACAATGAGGTTCCCAACAAAGACAAAAATAGGAGGTATGGGACAAGTGCAAGGAATATTCACAAAGCTTTGATACACTGTTGGAGTAGAGCAGCAGCAGAGGAACCTTGTTAGGGTTGATTATTGATCGGTTTAGTGTTCTACAAAGTGTGATAGTAGGCTTTGGGTCGAGTTTTAGTATTCAGAATGCATTCCCACCAATTGTATTTAGTCTTTACACTATCTTCTTCATTTTCAACTTATTTTAAGAATCCAACACAAGTTTTATTTCCTGGAAAAGTTTAAGTCTTGCTTGCTTCCGCTTTTAATTTGGAGATGGTGTTTTTGCATAGGAGGACATGAGTTGGGGTTGACATAGCCACATGCTCTTCAACTTCTTTTGTTTTATCTATGTCTCTCTCTGTCTCTCTCTCTCTCTCTATATATATATAAATATATATCTGTTGATCAAGAAATCTCGTGTGAGGAATTTTCCAGTGCCTTGTCTAGCAGAAATTTTGAGAAGGAAATATTTCCAAGGTCAAGACGCTTTGCATTATCCTTTGGTTTCCACAGCTGTTGTATGAGTATCTATATTCTTCCCCAAAAACTTTAGCTGTGATTGCTTTGCTAGAACCGTCTTGTTTGACCACTCTAGGAAACTCTTTCCAGTTATGAGTGCTGCAGTAGAAGGCCTCGGTGTTGCTTCGAGCTAAATAGATACTGAATATGAATCAGTCCGTGCAAAATAAAGTTGTGGTTCTATACAGCGTAGTCAGTAACTCCAACACTTTTCCAGAAGATTCCACTTCTGTTTCGTCTTTTTATTAATTTTTTTTTTTTAAGCGATGGAAAGAACCAATTCTTCAAAGTTGCAGCATGGAAAACATATAAATAACATAATAGAGAAGCAAAGTGTTGATAGTAAGAATTACAAGTTGCTTCTTGGTTAATAGTAGTGACTTGTGAGCCTGATCAGTTTTTTTTATTCATCTGATCTCAAGATTTACGTCTTAAACTTCGATTTTATGTTATTTTCTGGTCTCAATGTCTTGGACCTGAAGAGTAGGAGGCCAAATGAGGTCATTTAACCAGGGAAGTTAGGTAATATTATGGAGCATGGACACTTCAATTTGGGTGCCATGTCCGACGCCCATATTTGTTGGGCAAGCGCCACCACTTGTCGGACACGCTAAAAAACGTGTATTGATTCCTTTTAAGCTGGACACACGCGAAAATGCTGCCAGCATGGCCGACATGGGATTTGACATGGCATGGTGGCCCCTCTTTGGAATTTTTATTTTTACAATTTTGAGGAGAAGGGGAGCCTTGGCGCAACCGTAAGAGTTGCCGCCGTGTGACCAAAAGGTCACGGGTTCGAGTCGTGGAAACAGCCTCTTGCAAAAAAGCGGGGTAAGACTGCGTACAATTGACCCAATGTGGTCCGACCCTTCCCCGGACCCCGGACTGCGGGAGCTTCGTGCACCGGGCTGCCCATTTTTTTACAATTTTGAGGAAAAGTCTTAATGACAAGATGGGAGATAAGTAATTAGGAAACAGGTGAGGACATGGCACAATATGTTATGTATTAAATTAAGAAATTTAATTTTTAATTCACTGTATCCTATCGGTGTCCGTATTCTGTCATATCCATGCTTCTGATTATTGCGGATGTGGTTAGTGGCTATCCTGACTTCCTCGCTTATAAGAGTTAAAACGTGCATAATTTGGTGTGATTTGACATGCATTCCAACCTTAAATACGATTAGATTTACAAAAGATGACACTGGATGGAATCTCCATCCAATGCACTGGGAAACCATAAAAGAGAAGGGTCATAACTTCTGCTATTATTCCATCTCTTAACGTTATTTCTTTGTAGCTTATTATTTGAAGCACTATTTGTGCCTTCTTGTTTACAGGAGGAAGCTGAGTTAATTGACAGGAATGATCAGCAACGGTTTCTGGCAAGTGCCGATTTTCTCCCTAATTATGGCATAACTGCCTTGACTTCTAATATGCAGGAAGCAGCGAACGAAGTCCTTAAAGGGTGAGACTGACGTTATTACCTGAAATTTAAGTTCTATTATAGTGCTATGTATGTTTTTGAGTAAACATCAGATGTGATCCATCTTTGCTATTTTGTCCTTTCAAAATGGAACTCAGATACAATCAAAAGGGAGACTGTATTGTTTCACTCTATCTCTGTCAAATGAAGCAGAGAAAAGGAGAGGGTAAAGGGTCGGGACAGAAGAGAAAGAGAGATATGATTGTGGGTTTGTTGTCAAAGCTAGTGGGTATTTGCACGATGTAAGCACCCCCACCGATGAACCCTTATAGTACAGATCTATGTGACATTGACTCTCCTACTGCCTCCAAAATACACATGTCGGCATGATATCACATGGGTATGGGTACAAGATCTTTATGCCCAATACCCCTTACCCAAATCGGGCACTCGGATCCTCCATATATGATGCTTGGAAAGCAACAACAAGCTCAAAACGTTGAGAGCGAAAAAGAAGAAGATAACATCGCAAATTATATGTTGTGCATAATATACAATCTTCTATATTTAGGACGTTTACATGCTACCATACCTAACTTTTGGTTATATTTCAAGCCAAATCCCCATATCCTGAGGTTTGAAGTTGAGAGGTCAGGCACCTAGACACACACACACGCGCGCGCGCGTGCACACGGTCTGAATAGCCATGCCTAACTGAGTTCATGTAACATAGGTGTAGATTCTAACCCTCCTAAACATGTCTGCGTTTTTAGACGACATAATAAAAAATAATGGTATTGATTTCTTCCCAGCAGTCCACCAAGACATGGTGGAACCATTTGCAAGGATTATGCTCCTATGTTCGATGGGATTTCACAACACCCTTAGATAAGAAAACTAACTTTTGATCAACATAGCTGACAAAATAGGTTTTAAAAATGAGTTTCAGATGCACTGCAGTACTTCTATCGGTGCGGTGATGAATTTGATGCTTCTTTCTCCTTTCATACTTCATAGACTTTGTCTGTCAGGACTAATCTTCGGAGTTCTATCTGTTTATGAAGTATTTTCATTTTTCACTGTATCCAAGGAATTATTTGAATTCTACGCTCTCAAGCCTGTTAAAAGTTTCCCTTTCTTTTTTGCGTGTGTAGAAAGCAGCTCAAGGATTTGTTCAACGCTAATGTACTTCATGAAACTGTAGTTGAGATCTTGGATGTGTTCATGAGCACGGGAAGCCCTCATCACTGGTTGGACTATCTGATGCCTGAGGTCTCATCTTCCATCAGTGACCACATGGATCTCTCTGGTGTCACAAGATATGACCAACTTATGGTTGAGACACGTGCAGTGTTGTCAAGGTACTCTCAACTTCTTCCAATTTCAACAATTCAAAATTTCAAATTTAAGGAGCGCAACCAAAGACATTACTCCTTTTTTTAGTGCAAATCTCGAAGCATGGCTTTCGGTTACCAAGCATGGTTGGACTCTGTTTGGTTCATGGATATAGGGAGGGAAAAGGAAAAAAGAAAATACTGACAGAAAACTTTTCTTTGTTTGGTTAATAAGGAAAATTGCGAGGAAAAGAGATAGAACGAGTAAATAGGGTGCAATTTAATTAAAAGATTTATGATTTTTGTCAGTCACCTCCCCTTCTCTTTTCTTGAATTCCTATTATATTTCAAAACTTTTAATGTCTAATGTTCTTTAAGCATGGATGAAAACACTGGAGAATTAGTTTCCTTCTTTTTTTCCTTTCATTTTCATTTTCTTTTTCCTCTGAATTTGCAAAATCATTCGGTGCCCAAGGGTCCAGGAAAAAGCACCATGTAAGACAACTTGACATTGTCCTAGAAATGTGGTACAACATAACAGAGCCGAGAGCCCAAGACTGATTAATATGCAATTTTATGCATGCTTTTAAAAGCAACTCAAGAGAATGATGCATGATCATCTCTGACTTGTATAGAGATTACAATATCAGGTAAAACCATTGCAGGCAAATAAACCTTGTTCAAAACCACCGCTTCCCTTGTTTAACTCTTCCATAACACTTCATCTGGAGTTACTAAACTGAGAAAATAGGCACCATAAGAAACCAAATATGAGAGAATTACAACTTTATGTCCTATAAATTGTCATCAGAAGTTCAATTGAAGGCAGTATTGCCAAGTGTACTGTATACTTACTAGTTTACACTCTATTTGGTTCTTGTTTTTAGTGAGGGAAAGGAAAAGAAAGCAGCGAGGAAAACACTTTTCTTTGTTTTGTTTACAAGGAAAACAGTGAAGATGAAAGAGAAGAAAATAGGGTGAAAATTAAATCACGTTTCCTTCCTATATCCTTGAGTTCTACTACATTTTGTATTTTTTTTTTTTTTTTTTTGATCTTATTTAAGTATGGAGGAAACATTAGGAAAAACACCAAGGCTCTGTTTGGTTCATGGATTTAGTGAGAGAAAAGAAAAGAAAACATATAGGAAACACTTTCCTTTGGTTGGTTAACAAGGAAAGCGGTGAGGAAAATAGGATTGAAAATAAAGCATTGTGAGAAATGAATTAAACTTTTGAATTTTGTTAGTCATTTTCCTTCCTTATTTGATTGGAAATAAAGCATTGTGAGAAATGAATTAAACTTTTGAATTTTGTTAGTCGTTTTCTTTCCTTATTTCTTAAGTTTCAATGATACTTTGAATTTTTTTTTTTAAGCTTTTAATGTTTTTTAAGCACGGAGGAAAACACAAGGGAAAAAACAAGTGAACTAGTTTTGAGAAAGCCTAAAAAGAATTAGTTTTCATTACCATTCCTTCCATTTTTCTTTTTCCTTCCCTTAGCCTGCAAAAGAAACAGTGCCGTGGCCCTAAGGTGTTGTTTAATGACTGGTTAGAACTGAAATGAGCCTAACCAAAGTTAATTGTTTGGTTAATCTTTTTCCTTTTGGCTTGCAGTGCTGAATTTGGAAATGTACTCCACATATCGTTGACAACAGTGGTAGCGGCATTGATGGAAGATGTAAAGCTTCAAATTGGAGAACTTAATATGTTATCGGGGATGCCTCTAGCCAAACTTCTGCCACATGTCGCGCTGTTGAGTCCTCTGCTGCTCGAAGAACCGAGCAAGAACAGGTTCGTACAACTCATCCGAAATGTACCGGAAGTTGAACTATTCTTCACTCTTCTTTACACAAACATGCAAGCCTTTTAGAATAGTGAAATAGGTTTTAGTTTCATGAATATTTTAGATTCAGTAGAGGGTTGTATGTAAAGGATTTGTTAGGGCTAGTATTGATTCTCAAAGTCTCAACAATTTGAGCAGAATAAGAAGGAAGACGTTAATGGTCGAGTGTAACTGTAATTCTTTAAGTTTCCATTGTTGTCCATTTGTTTTGTGAATTTGCTTAGTATTTTGCAAGTATTTTAGGGGGTGTGATAAATTAAATTTTACCTTGAGGATCTTACAATTTCATTTTACTTTTTTCTTTGGAACTTAGATTCTTGCTTCATTAAGGTCTTGCATGGTAGGATTGTGGTTTTTGATTTTTGTATTTGTGGTTGACTCTAATATAAGAAAATTCACTCCAAATATAAAACAAAAGCCAACCTCTTCTGTTAGCCAAACATGAATACTAAAGATATATGTCTGAATATATGTTTTGAGTGTGCGCGCGCACATATATGTATAATTATCAATTTTTCATTCTATCAACTTTACAAATGAGACAAACAATATTCCTCAATGCTGAATTTTTTTGACGAGATGAAAATGGACAGTGGATTAAAGGTTTCTACTGAAAGAAAGACTACTGCAGCATGAGTCTTGTTGCATAATTAGAAAGCTTGAGTAGAGGGCTGCTTAATTTTAGCTATTAAGGATAGGAAGGTACCAAAGGCTTAAATGTTGAGACCGATTCTGAGAATGCTTATGCTCTCTAATTCAGAACCAAATGCGTCTAAAGTTCTTATTGTTCTACAAATTTACAAGGCAATAGCCCAAAAAAGTTGTTTTCCGAGAATGCTTATGCTCTCTAATTCAGAACCAAAGGCGTTCTAAAGTTCTTATTGTTCTACAAATCTAAAAGGCAATAGCCCAAAAAAGTGGTAACGAAAACGTGGCGTGGGCCTCCACTCTAGGATTCTCTATGGACTTGGTTGGTAGGGTCGGTTCTTAATTTACAACAAACAAACAAAAGAAGAAGAAGAAGAAGGAGATAAACCTGTTATTTTATTAGAACAACATGCACCGCCGCACGTCTAGATGTAATTGTTTGCGTGCGAATTTGGAGAGAGAGAGAGAGAGAGAGAGAGAGAGAGAGAGAGAGAGAGAGAAGGAAACCCTTCAGTCCAATACAAGACAGCCATAACTAAACTCAGCTCCTGCTTCGTTTGATCAAAAACATATCCAATGCCCATTACAAGTTTGATATGTTCATGAACCAACGAGTCAGCAGCAGAGATTAGTCACACAACAATCTTGGTTAGACCGAAAGAGCTTCCTGGCTACCTCCCTGAGAGAGAGAGAGAGAGAGAGAGAGAGAGAGAGAGAGAGAGAGAGAGAGAGAGAGAGAGAGAGATTTGTAAGTGATCCGATGAAGAGGAGCCACAGAGAAGGCTTCTTTTATGGGCATGCAAAGTCAGTAACTTCCCCCTTATTCCCGCATGGTTTGTAGGGCAACTTTGCTGTCTTTGTCTTCTATGTTTCTTATTTTTGGCAAACAAGCTGCACTCATGAGTGTCATTCCTTTATGGCCTGTTTGGCTTCTAAAATTTGAATAGATCATAACTCAAAACATTTCAATGTTTGAAATTTTTAGGCTTTGTTTGGTTCATAATTTTAGTAAAGGGGAAAAAAAAAATTTAGGTAGAGAACAACGAGAAAGAAAATTAATTTCCTAGCTACTTTTTCCTCCATGCTGAAATATCACAATTACTAGAAATTTAAAAACATTTATATTCAGGGAAAGTGGAGGGTGCTCACAAAATTCTAATTTCTTACATTTATTTCCATCCTATTTTCTTCTTTTTGTTCTCCTAACTGTAATCGAACAAAGAAAAGTGTTTTATTCATTGTTTTCTTTTCTTCTCATTCTCTAAATTTTTGAACCAAATAGAGCCTTGATCACGTCTTTTGAGACAAAATTTAGTAAAATAAAATGATATGTTGATTCATCTTCTTAAGAAAAATCTACTAATAAATACATTTTTTTTTAAATGGAGAAATATGTTGGAAAATCTACCCTTGCAAATTCAGGGTTGCACAGATATATGCCATTGGGAAAACATTTAAGACGGATGATCCGTCCAACCTACACTTTACGGAACAGTGAAAAAAAATTATTCAGTGAATTTGTCATACTCTATCATCAAGGTAATGCAAAGTGACCACAAAATCTTAACCCTACACATGTCTCCTATTTTTAGGAGGATTATGAGAAGTGGTTGGAGGATTATTAGTTTGAAATGATTCTAACCACTTTGTCATGATCCCCTGAAAATAGGGGTATGTGTATGGCTAAGATTAAATAATCAATGTAATGATATGATGTGATGGTATCACTGAATAATTTCTTCAAAGAAAAAAAACGGAAACATCTGGATGAGAGAAGTTGAGAAATTTTGGGGTATTAAATTATACACACATATACACAGTTTTTGCCCACTTCTATTGGTAAAGGATTGACATGGCAATTTGTGGGTGGGGATCCGTAAAATATGTCATGTACGGATGATCCGTATTGAATTTAATCCCTATGCCATTAGTATTTAACGAGAGTAATACTTGGGGCACAACCAAAGCCACAACCTTTTTTGCACAACTTCATTTTGTGTCTATCTCTCTCTTGATGGGTCCCACAGTGCCAGTGACCCCACAGTGCCCACTAGGAGAGAGATAGACACAAAATGGAGGTTGTGCAAAAAAGGTTGTGGCTTTGGTTGTGCCCCAAGTATTATCCATTTAACAAACACTATGTTTACGTACGACCATTGTCATGTTTACATACGATCATTACATTCTTTGAATGGTGAAGAATCTTTTGATAACGGATTTAAAATATTTTCATATAGACAAACTAACTAGATGGGGCCAACTCATTCCATGAGCGGGAAGAAGGAAAAAAATAAATAAAAAAAATTTTTAAAAAAAAAAAATGGAGAGAGTGAAAGAGATGGTTATTTGAGTGGAGAGAGACCAAAGATTTGATGAAGATAAGCAAAAATTCAATTATTTTGCTTTTATGAATGACAATTTAGGATTTTGAGATTGATATTTAGACAACAGAAATTTTTATGATTATCTGGTTCATCAAATAACCAAAAATCTCATTAAGACGTGTTATTTCTTTGCATAATTTGGGCATGGACAACAATTCAAATGTTTTTCCTTTGGTGATTTATGTCATGTTTTAAGATACTATTTGTCCACTTATGAACAATCAATCGTTAAAACAATAGTCAAAGTACCCAGGCAAAGAAATTATAAGATTCCGGCTATTAATCAAAGAAATTATAAGATTCTTGGTCTTATCTTTAGATGTACATTACCATGTGGAATGATTGTGGTTGACTAGAAAGTGAAAACATGCCTCATTTGTGCTGGAAACTGGAAAGCCATAGCTAGCTGGATGAGGAATTAAAAAAGGAATGACAAATGTGTTCTTTGGCCGACATCCTATTGCATGGAACACCTACTGTCCAATGTGGATCCAGAAATAAAAGAGTTTTTCAAATCAGAAATCACAAATCTCCATTTCAAATAATGTGGTAGTGAGATTATTGGATTTTAATTGGAGACCAATGTGAGGTCACTTTAACATCCTCCGATTATAATTTAGTGGCCCACTACTACATTATTTGAGGTGGAGATTTGAAATTTTAATTTGGAAAACATATCATTACTCATAATAAAATATGGAAATTCTCTAATGATGCAACCTTTTTTTAGCTACACTTAAATTTCAAAGAATCGATTCGATAGTCTCGCAGTCAGCCAAATCGATTTCCTTGCACTTCATTTGTTACTCCAAAAAATGTAGTTGTATGATGGAAGGATGAGTAATGTTTTTATTTTTTTATTTTTTGATAGGAAGGATGAGTAATGTTGTTCCCTTCGGAATTTGAATTTTAAATTTGATTTTAAGACATTTTAACAATTGCATCACGTGTTTAGGCAGTGTGATTTTTGGTTTCATATATCACTGTAAATGGTATAATTGACAAAGCATTTTGTAAACCAATTTTAGAGACCATATTATTATTTGTTATGGATTAAGACCCTTACTGCTCATGGATATGGAAGGATTGAGGCAGCAGTTGTTGATTATGTGATTCAATCAACCAAATTACGATAGGCCAAATGGTAGCTTCCAGTCAATCACAAATTTCAACAACTCGCATATTTATCGTTGAAGCTAGTTTACTAAATAGCTCCATTAGTACTTTTGAAAATCTGTAATCACTTGGACCATCTCTAAGGGAAGACGCAAATTTGAGGCAGCAATTCTGTAGTTTGCTTTTTTCCAAAAAAAAAAAAAAAAAAAGAAAAAAAAAATCTGTACTTTGCTGCCTCAATCTCAATTTTAGTACCTCACATTTTTACACTCCAACCCAAGGTATGTACCGAATTAAAATTTTTTTTTTTACTATTACTTATTTTGATTTTTCATGTATATTAGAGAATCACCCCTTAAAGGTACTAGCCGAAGTGTGGTGCCCTGCCCGTTGAAGTTCCAGGCTCTCTACCCCATGAGAAGTTACGTTATTCAGTGAGAGATGGATGGAAATAGATGCTCAGACATTCTTGAATTTCTTGCCTCATTGGGTGTTGAACAGAACGATGTCGTATAATGCGATGAGGGTTAAAATATACTCCTTCCGTCCCATAATAAGTGTCTATTTCCTTTTTGTACAATGTTGAAGAAAGTTGCATTATATTAATTTATTTGGTTCATTAAAGAGTCTATTTCCAATTTTACCCTTAGATGTGATGGGTGTTTGACTTTTTGTTTGTTTTGGGACCACAAATAAATGCTTCTTTGTCTTAATTATAAGGGTAGTTTTGGAAAGTAAGCAAAAGATATATGCCAATTTAGGAAAGTGGACACTTATTGTGGGACATCCAAAAAAGGAAATGTGGACATTTATTATGGGACGGATGGAGTATTTGGTTAAAAACAAATGAATCTCCGTAACTGTTTCAAATTTTTTTCGCTGCCTACATGGTTAATTTTTAATTTTTAATTTTACTTATGATTGTTGGATAAATATGTGTTTTGACTATGTTTAAGGGCTAATAAAAGTAGGACCCACTTAGAGTTTAAGTGGGGTCCTTGTGGATTTGTGTTCTCCACCATGAGGAGATGAGATTTGGATATTCACATGTCCAAAACTATTGATGGGTGAATGAGAAATTAATGATTAAAGGTTGTCCCATACAAGGAGTTGTTGAAATGAAAGAGGTTCACAACTTGCCTTGTCCCATATAGGAAAACTAGAAGTAGCCTTTAGTATATTTATAAGGCTACTTCATGTTTTGGGTTTGGGTCCCAATGGGTACCCAGTTTTGTGGAAGGGGAGGACCTAAGGCCCTTTGGGTTTACCCCGCACACACGCGCCGCCGCCGTCTGACCGGTCGAGTTGGGTCGTGGGTGCGGGTGCGGCCCGCACATAATATTTCTTTTTAGACCCCTCAAATTTTTGGTATTACAATTTTGTAATGAAGAGACCCTTAGAATTTCTGCACATGTTTAACATTGCAGAAACTTTTGGGATTTCTGGAAGAGTTACAGAACTCCAAAAGGTTGTAGTTACAACCTTTGGAATTTCTGAAATGATGAATACACAAATATATTCCAACTTTCCTTCAGTCTATACACACCTTCAACATCCAACACAACACAGTTGAGACACATACTGTTCTTCAAAGTGTTCTTCCTTCTAGTCCCAGTTTCAGGGAGAGAGTCGCAGAATATAGTTGGTTCGCCGGAGCAGTTGTATGTTGTGCAAGTACCACTGTTAGAAGCTGCTATATCCTGGGAGACAGATGCCGACGATTTCCTCAAACACATCCGGTGAGGCGGCGAATCTGTTTTAAGGAAGCTGTGAAATTTCACAGGCCTCGGTTTGATCTTATTTTTGTTATAGTTTTCCTGTTATTGTTTTTTGTTTACATATTGTAATTCTATTTCTGTTCAAGTTCTATATTCCAGTTTGTAATCAAGAATCTGTTTCTGTTTTTCAATTATATCAATATAAATTTTTTCAACAATCTTAAAACAGATTATATATATTTTACAAAACAAAAACAGATTCGGTTTTGGGAAAACAGAAACTATTTTGAAAAACAGTTTTACAAAAACTGCTACTGTAATCCTCGTTTTCTGGCCAAACGGTGCAGAATCAGGGAAAATTTCATTAGACGAAAAGTGTGCAGAATCGCGTTTTGCTTGAGAGTAAGCAGAATCTTAAAATTTATTCGTTTTCTAACAATTGTTTGGGAAAAGAAATTATGCTGCTGTTAAAATTAAAAAGAAAATATTAGATTTAATTTCTTTTCTCCTGTGATAATTTCATAAATGGCAAATGAGACCATGAACTCTGTTGCGACTGATGGTGCTACCAACACCGTGGTGATTGGTTCGATGATTGTTAAGATTCCCTCAATCCAAATGGTTCATGTGAACCACGGGGAGAAACCCGATAAATTTAATAGAAATGAACAAGATCAAGAGTTGAACTACGGGGAGAAACCCGATAAATCTAATGAAAATGAACAAGATCAAGAGGTTGTGCTAGCTATTGATGCTTTGAAGCACTCGGACTTTTTGTGCCGATACTATGTCTTGAATGACTTAGATGATACACTTTATAATGTGTATAGGGTCAAGACCACTGCTAAGGAACTGTGGGAGTCCTTAGAAGTGGTGGACTCAAAGATTGTGATCAGTCAAGTTCAAGAGACAAATGTGACGGAGTTAGATTATATCTCAATGGATGTATCTAACATTAATCTGTTTGATGTGGTCTCTGAAGTGAACTTGGTGGATTCAAACCCAAGGGAGTGGTGGATAGACACTAGTGCTACTCGCCACATATGCTCCGACAAAGCTATGTTCACTTCCTTCGAACCAATTACTAATGGTGAGAAGATGTATATGGGAAATTCTACCTCGTCAGATGTTGAAGGGCAAGGGAAAATAATTCTGAAGATGACTTCAGGAAACGAGCTAACTCTCAACAGTGTCTTTTATATACCAGAAATTTGCAAGAATTTGGTATCGGAATCTCTCCTAAGCAAGCATGGCTTCCAAATGGTCTTTGAGTCAGACAAGGTGGTGTTGACCAAAGCGGGAATGTATGTGGGGAAGGGGTATATGTGTAATGGGATGTTCAAACTTAATGTAGCAACTGTATTCCCAAAAGTTAATAAAACGAGTACCTCTTTTGTTTACTTGCTTGAGTCTTCCAATTTGTGGCATGGTAGACTAGGACATGTTAATTTTAATTCTTTGCGAAGATTAATTAAATTAGACCACATACCAAACTTTCATATTGATGCAAGTTATAAATGTGAAACTTGTGTTGAAGCAAAGTTAACAAAGACTTCTTTCAATCAATTGAAAGAAGCACTGAACCTCTGGAATTAATCCACACCGATGTATGTGATTTAAAAATGGTTCAATCTAGAGGTGGCAATAAGTATTTTATTACTTTTGTTGATGATTGCACTAAATACTGTTATGTGTATTTGCTAAAAAGTAAGGATGAAGCTTTGAATAAGTTCATTCTATACAAGACAGAGGTTGAGAATCAACTAAGTAAAAAGATTAAGGTGTTGAGAAGTGATAGAGGTGGTGAATATGTAGCGCAATGTGGTGAGTTTTGTGCACAAAATGGAATTATTCACCAAACCACCGCACCTTATTCGCCTCCATCAAATGAAGTTGCTGAAAGGAAAAATCGTACCTTAAAAGAAATGATGAATGCTATGTTAATAAGTTCGGGATTGCCACAGAACTTGTGGGGGGGAGGCAATTCTCTCCGCAAATTATATTTTAAATAAGGTACCTCGAAAGAAAGTTGATCAAACCCCATATGAACAATGGAATGGTCGAAAATCTTCCTACAAGTTCTTACGAATGTGGGGGTGTCTTGCAAAAGTTCTTGTACCTACTTCTAAGAAAGAAAGGTTAGGTCCAAAAACTATTGATTGTTTATTTATTGGCTATGCACATAATAGTAGTGCGTATCGGTTTCTTGTACGTAAATCTGAAAACCCATATATACACAAGAACGCGATCATGGAGTCTAGAAATGCGTCTTTCTTTGAGAAAATATTTCCTTGTAAAGAGGAATATAGTTCTAAAAAACGCACATTTGAGACTGTTGGGGAAACTAGTAAAACCCAAGAAGAAAATGTTGATATTGAGCCTAGACGTGGGAAACGAGCTAGAATCTCAAAATCTTTTGGTCCAGACTTTCTAACTTATGTTATAGAAAGTGAGCCTCAAAGTTATAATGAAGCTATTAGATCACCAGATGGTCCATTGTGGAAAGAAGCAATCAAGAGTGAAATTGATTCTATCCTACAAAACCATACTTGGGAACTGGTAGATCTTCCTCCTGATTGTAAGCCGTTGGGCTACAAATGGATTTTTAAAAGGAAAATGAAGACGGATGGTACTATTGATAAGTATAAGGCAAGGCTTGTCATCAAAGGGTATAGACAAAAGGAGGGTCTAGACTACTTTGATACGTATTCTCCTGTTACGAGAATAACATCCATTCATATGATTATTGCGATCGCAGCATTGCGAGATCTCGAAATACATCAAATGGATGTTAAGACTGCCTTCCTTAATGGAGATTTGAATGAAGAAATCTACATGGAACAACCTGAAGGATTTTCTGCTCCAGGACAAGAAAATAAAGTGTGTAAGCTTGTCAAATCATTGTATGGCTTAAAACAAGCTCCAAAACAATGGCAAGAAAAATTTGACAAAGCTATTCTCTCTAGTGGATTTAAAATCAATGAGTGTGATAAATGTGTTTATGTCAAAGACACAATTAAAGGCTATGCCATCTTATGTCTTTATGTTGATGACATGCTCATAGTGGGTAGTAATGATAAGATCATTAAATCCACTAAGAAAATGTTGAATTCTAAATTTGACATGAAAGATATGGGACTTGCTGATGTTATATTGGGCATCAAGATCTCTAGAAATACTAATGGACTTGTTCTGTCACAATCACATTATGTAGACAAGATTCTAGAGAAGTTCATCAAGTCTGATACTAGTATAGCCAGGACGCCTGTGGACTTAAGTCTACACCTATCTAAGAATACTGGTGAGAGTGTTTCTAAACTAGAATATTCTCGAGTGATAAGAAGTTTGATGTACTTAATGAGTTGTACAAGGCCTGACATTGCTTATTCTGTTAGTAGACTGAGTAGATACACTAGTAATCCTAGTGCTGAACACTAGAAAGGGATAGTAAGGGTACTGCGGTACTTACGATATACACGTGATCAGGGACTGCACTACATGAGATATCCAGAAGGATACAGTGATGCAAACTGGATATTCGATATGAAAGATTCAAAATCCACAAGTGGATATGTTTTCACACTTGGTGGTGTAGCTGTATCATGGAAATCTTCAAAACAAACTTGTATTGCTAGATCGACAATGGAATCTGAATTCATTGCGCTAGACAAGGCAGCTGAAGAGGCTGAATGGCTTTGCCATTTTGTAGAAGATATTCCTAGATGGTCAAAACCTGTGCCAGCTATTTGCATACACTGTGATAGCTAATCAGCTATTGGAAGGGCACAAAGTAATATATATAATGGTAAGTCTAGACATATTCGTCGTAGACACAATACCATTAAACAACTACTCTCAAGTGGGATTGTCACAATTAACTATGTAAAGTCAAAGGACAATATTGCGGATCCGCTAACCAAAGGGTTAAATCGAGAGTTAGTTTATAAATCATCCAGAGGAATGGGACTAAAGCCTACGACGTTACAAGGGAATGGAATGGAAACCCAACCTAGTTGACTGGAGATCCCAAGATCTAGGTTCAAAGGGACAACCTAATTTCATGTACCTTAAGAGAATCACTGAGAAGAAATGTTCTTCTGCCCATTTCTATGATTCAACAGTGATACCTGCATGGTGTGAGGGTAAGCTTAGCTTTTAATGACTATATGCGTTGGTATAACCAAGCAGAGTATAGCAGGATACTCTAAATAGTCACCTATGTGAATGTGAAGTGGGGCCGCTTCTAAAAGAATTTGAGAAGGGAAAAATTCTTTGATAAAAATTTACTGAACCAGGCGAGTGTTCAAGGCCAAAATGAACACAAGTGTAAGAACTAAACTATGTTTGGAAAGCTCCTGTGTGAGGTCTGTTGGTTGTTTACACTAATGGCAATCAGTTCAAGACTATACGTTCACTGGTTAGCCAGTAAATCTGATAGATTGTCACAAGGGAAGGTTCAAAGCCAAAAGCTACCTATCCTTTGCAGGAGTGATCCGTTGTGCTCTCTCTCTCTTGTCGAGTTACTGTCTCACATCGTTTCGGTTAATTTCATTCATGTGGAGGATTGTTAGATAAATATGTGTTTTGGCCATGTTTAAGGGATAATAAAAGTGGGGCCCACTTAGAGTTTAAGTGGGGTCCTTGTGGATTTGTGTTCTCCTCCATGAGGAGATGAAGTTTGGATATTCACATGTCCAAAACTATTGATGGGTGAATGAGAAATTAATGATTAAAGGTTGCCCCATACAAGGAGTTGTTGAAATGAAAGAGGTTCACAACTTGCTTTGTCCCACATAGGAAAACTAGAAGTAGCCTTTAGTGTATTTATAAGGCTACTTCATATTTTGGGTTTGGGCCCCAAGGGGTACCCAGTTTTGTGGAAGGGGGAGGACCTAAGGCTATGATTAATGATTAAAGGTTGCCCTATAACGAAGGAAGACTACAGTCCTAGTACTCCTACCTAATGCTATGATTAATGTTATCTACTTTCTAGTTGCCAACTCATGTTTTGATATTTGAAAGTTGACCGTTGAGCACTTGAAACTAAAGAAATGATATGTTAAGTTGGAAAATTTTATGATACACCGTATTATAAATTAATTACTGTACATAAATTTGTGAAATTGAAAGTCAAAATTTATTTGTGTGTTTTTTTGTAATTTTTAACTTCTATTATTATTTAGTTGTAAAAATAAATATATTTATTACATAATTATGACATCACGGTTCAATTCCGGTTCACCCAACGGTTGAACCAGTAACCCGTGACCCGGTCATTTTTCCTGTTCGATGAACGGTCCGGTTTTCAAAACATTGGGGGAGAGAATAATATATAGAGAAAATTAGATCTAAATCCCTAATTATGGAATTATATTGGTGTAAGGACAACTAAACATTTTCATTTATGTTTAGGTCCCTCATTAGATTACAAAATGTTTACAAAATTTCTCAGATCAAGCATCAAAAAGTTTACAAAATTTCACCACTTACAAAATCACAAACCAAAAAGGGAAAAATGCATAAATGAAATTTGGGAAGCACAACGTTACTAATCATACCTAGCAGATCAAGCATCAACTTTGCTCATAACCTTATACATGGAAATTGCTAGTGAAAATATGTGAAGTTTTCAATTGTTCCAAAAAGCTTAAATTGTTCGAGAAGCACCCAATTTGTATCAAGGTGTAACAAAAACCAATGCCTAATTTTTGTAAAATATGTATATATATATATAGTTATTCTCATTCATAGGAGCACAAAAAAGTGGTGAAATTTCACCAGTTTTGAATGTTGTGAAATTTGTGTTTATCAAAGTGGTGAAATTATTATTGTGGTAAAGAATTTCATAAATTTCAAAAGTTTTGACATCCAGAATTAGAAGTGTTAAAATTTCACCATTTTTTTAAAAGGAGCACAAAATAGTAGTGAAATTTCACCACTTTTGAAAGGTGCTCAAAACAGTGATGAAATTTTAGCACTTTTGAATGTGGTGAAATTTGTGTTTGTGAAATTGGTGAAATTATGGTGTGGTAAAGAATTTCAAATTTTCACATGCTTTGACTTCCAGAATTAGAAGTGGTGAAATTTCACCACTGTTTTAAAAGGAGCACAAAACAATGGAGAAATTTTACCACTTTTAAATGTTGTGAAATTTGTGTTTATCAAATTGGCAAGCCAAGGTTATTATTATATCGAATTCAAGTTATCAGATAAATTCCACTATAAGTTTTGAAAAAAGTCAAAAACCAATGGTTTCCATATCTTAAGAAAATTCAAAAACACCCACCATTCATTAGTTGTCACACCCCAACCCGCCCCCGCAGGCTAGGATACATGTAACAAAGCCAACAAGGACCAAACAATCATTTTTGACGTTCCCAAAAAAAATAACATTTTAAACTTAAATACCAGGGGTAAAATGGCTTTTTATCAAACAAAATAATAAAAAGGAAATAAAATAAAGTTTTAAAACCATCGAATGGTACTTGGACAGAGTTCCCCCCATTATAGCACCATTCCCCCTGTTAAACAAGAACTGAAATACCAAAATATGACCAAAACACTTGGAAATACTTTCAAAACTTCCATCCACAATTCATATTACAAGGATTTAATATAAAACCAAAATATAAACTTATCTCTAAAAATCCAAACACTAGGAATATAATTACTCATCTAGAGTCATTTACATATGAACGTATTAAACATAAACCATTAATCTCGAGCTATCCTAGAATCCCCACAGTTCAACGCTTCTCATTGTGATGCTCGTCCGAACCTGCATTGTCATTAGCCACAAAAATCGACTAAGCTTTCGCTTAATGAGTATGTGATACTAATCATGCAATTGGAGTATTTAATGATTCATAACACCAATTAAACATTCACAACAAAATATGGTCACAGGCGTGTCAAGTAATCAATCACCATCGTTCTGGACCCCTGATTCCGAGCCATTCTCACTTTGTCGTCGCTTTAAAAGCGATATCACACACTCTCAAGTGACCGAAGTCAATTCGTTGTAGTCGTCACCACCGTCCCCTTCTATCTGAGGATTTCATCATCATCATCCCCCTTTTATATGAGGAATGGCGTCCCTTATATACGGGCTAAATAATGGTGATTATCACTTGAGACCCTTTGACCCAAATAAGCACATAAGCAACTCAATATGTCAACATGGCAATTTCAGAATTTTTGGACATGTTAAATAATAATTAATCACATGTTTTTCTACTTAGTCACAATTAAGCAATTTAAACATTCACTAATAAATAAATAACATTAAATATCCAATTTTGGGATTAGGACACTCACCTCACGAATAAGTCCCAAATAAGCCTAAAAATCCCAAACTCCTTCGCAAAAATAGCTCTAGTTATTCCCAATGATATTCCTACATATATATATATCATATATATGCATCACCCCTCAAAATAGGTCGCAGAAAAACATCATCAAAAGTGAAAAAGAAAGACATAGAAATAATCCTCTCACCTCCACGAGTCCGAGTATGACTTTGGTTCGCGAAATAGAGGTCGTACGACGAAACTACGGCGACAAAATGGCGCGGAACCCTTTATATATTTTTTTTCCTTTCCCGTTGAACCCTTTCTCTGTTCTAATGTTCTAACCCTCTGTTTCTTTTTTTTCTTTTTTTTTTATTCATACTAACCAACTAACATCCTCATATACTTGAGGATATGTTATGACTTTGTCATAATTCTATTTACACCCCCACTACTTTCTAAGGTCTATTATGAAACCCCCATAACAATTATATTAACTACCACAATATCTAAGTGGGTATATGTCTATGTCACGTATGGGTCCCAAAAGAGATCCCAAATATTTTATGAAGTTGCTAATTAGCCTACTAATTATGAACCATATTCTTATTCGCTCTCACTAGGGTACCCAAACTGGTACCATAAAAGATCATAACTAACAATAAAATATTAAAAGCAATTAAACAAATATTCATTTAATCACATAAATGCAACTAAATGCAATTTATCTACTCTGGACCTCCTGTGAGTCCCATTTCATATCTGTCCAAATGTGCCCTTATCAAAGCACTTATCACATCGGGGTAATTAATTATACTAATTAATGCATGAAAAATAAATATTACTTCCATTTTCTGAGTACGGGTATTACATCTCTCCCTCCCTTTTAGGAAGTTTGTCCCCAAACTTTTCTTACCTCAAGAGTCAAATATGTGATCGAGGTATTTCTCTCGGATCTCGTCCTCACGTTCCCAAGTTGTCTCATCTACTGAATGATTACGCCATAACACCATAACTAAAGAAATGACTTTAGTTCTGAACACCTGATCCTTCCTATCTAGGATTCGAACTGGATGTTCAACATAAGTCAAGTCTTCTCGAACCATCAACGGTTCCAGAGTGATACGGTGACTCGAATCTGATAGACAACTTCACAACATTGAAACGTGAAACACATTATGAACATTAGCCAACTCTTCTGGTAATTCCAACCGATATGCAACTGGACCAACTCTATCCAAAATCAGATAAGTCCCTACAAACCTCGGACTTAACTTGTCTTGCTTACCAAATCGTGTGATGCCTTTCAAAGGCGATACTTTCAAGTAAAAATAATCACCTACCTCGAATTCCAACAGTATTCTACCTATATTCGCGTAGCTTTTGTAACGACTTTGTTCTATTTGTAGCCGTTGTTTAACTAACTTGATTTTGTCGGTAGTGATTTGCATAATTTCAGGCCCTATAAGTTGCTTTTCCCCAACTTCTATCCAAACACCGATGATCTACACTTTCGACCATACAATGCCTCGTAAGGTGCCATACCGATACTAGTCTGGAAGCTATTATTATAAGAGAATTCCACTAATGGCAAGTGGGTCTCACAATCTAATTTAAAATCCATAACACAGCCTCAGAGCATATCTTCTAGAATCTGAATAACTCGCTCTGATTGGCCATCTGTCTGAGGATGAAACGCTGTGCTAAAATGCAAGGTCGTCCCTATTGCCTTTTGCAAACCTTCCCAAAACCTAGATACAAATCGTGTGTCTCGATCTGACACAATTGATACCGGTGCCCCATGTAATCTAACAATTTCTTTGACATAAAGCTCTGCTAACTTTTTTGGATCACGAGTCTTGATTGGCAAAAAAATGGGCTGATTTAGTCAATAGGTCAACGATCACCCAAATACTATCATTAAACTTAGGAGACTGTGGCAAACCTGACACAAAATCCATCGTGATATACTCCCATTTCCATTCTGGTATCTTTAACAGTTGCAATTCACTGGTGGGTCATTGATGTTCTAGTTTTACTTGCTGACAAGTCGTACACTTGGCCACAAACTCGATGACTTCCCGTTTCATACCACTCCACCAATATACTTCCTGCAAATCTCTATATATCTTGGTACTCCCCGGATGTACGGAATACCTCGTATTGTAAGCTTCTTCCATAATCTTGTCTTTCAACTCTTGGATATTAGGAACATATAGTCGATTAATATACCTCAATACATTATTCTAAAAACTAAATTCCGGCCGTCTACCCTCGGGTAATTCTTTAACTATTTTTTTGAAATTTAGATCCAAAAGTTGGCTCACCTTGATTTCTTCAATTAAGCTTGGTTGTGCCATAATAGTCACCATTAAAACACCCTGGATTCTGGGAATTACTTCCAATTCCAACTGTTCAAATTCTTTTACCAACTTTGCTTGAGCTGTTAAAGAATAAACCAAATTTTCTAACGACTTCCGACTTAAAGCGTCAACAACCACGTTAGCTTTACCTGGATGGTATTGAATCTTTAAATCGTAGTCTTTCATCAATTCAAGCCATCTTCTTTGTCTCATATTTAGCTCTCTCTGGGTAAACAAATATTTTAGACTCTTGTGATCAGTGAATATTTCACACGTCTCCCCATACAAGTAGTGACGCCAAATCTTTAACACAAAGATCACCGCTACCAATTCCAGATCATGAGTCGGATAATTCTTCTTGTGTGTCCTCAATTGTCTTGAAGCATAAGCTATCACTTTGCCCTCTTGCATTAAAAACACATCCCAAGCCCTAGTGAGAAGCATCACTGTATATACTGAAACCTCCAGTACCTGACGGAATAGCTAATATCGGTGCTGAGGTTAACTTATCTTTCAACTTCTTAAAATAGTCTTCACATTCTTTATTCCACACAAAAGCCACATTCTTCCTCATCAATTGAGTCATTGGAGTCGTGATTCTAGAACCTGTTATAGTAACCAGCTAACCCCAAGAAACTTCGAACTTCAGAAATATTTGTTGGTCTCGACCAATTCTTAGCAGCTTCTATTTTCTGTGGGTCCACAGAGACACCATCCTTACAGATCACGTGTCCAAGAAAAGTAACATTTGTCAACCAGAATTCACTTTTCTTCAACTTCCCAAATAATTGCTTATCTCTGAGTCGTTGCAAAACCAACCTTAAGTGTCGTTCATGCTCTTCTTGACTTCTAGAATAAATCAATATACATCAATGAATATTATTACAAATTCGTCTAGATAAGTCTTGAACACCCGGTTCATCAAGTCCATAAAAGCGGCTGGTGCATTCGTGACCCCAAAATGGCATGACAAGAAATTCGTAGTGCCTGTACCGAGTCCTAAAAGTTGTCTTCTCAACATCTTCAGTTTTAACCTTCAATTGGTGATACCCAGATTTTAAGTCAATCTTAGAAAAGATTTGTGCCCCTTGCAATTGATCAAACAAATCATCAATACATGGCAACGGATACTTATTCTTTTTAGTCACCTTGTTGATCTCTCGGTAGTCGATACACATTCTCATTGTTCTGTCCTTCTTCTTAACAAATAAAATCGGTGCACCCCACGGTGATACACTAGGCCGAATGAACTCCTTATCTAGTAAATCTTGCAGTTGAGTGTAGACATCCCATTTTGTCGGCTATCAGATTTAGGAGACCTATAGCTTGGTGGTTCACAATGATCGAAAAAGACTCAAAAAGGACTCCTGAAAGTTAGTTCTATCTCTCAAAATGCTCAAAAAGTGGCACAAATGACCAAAATGCCCCTGAAACCCCGAACACTCCCAAATTTGGACCGAAAGTTTTGGAAACATGCTATCTCATAAAAAGTACTAAAAATGAGTGTTAAAGCAAAATCAGATGAAATCGTCAGCTCCTATAGATCCCCAGAAGTCCCGAAAGTTCCCGGAAAGTCTCCGTTGACCAGTTTGACCCAAGTTTGACCAGGGTTTGACCAAAATCGTCCAAATTCGTCGAAAAGTTTTGAGATCATTCTAGATCATGTGAAAAATACTAAAACAAATTTAAAAAGAAAATCGGACGAAAACGTCAGCTCTTGGGATCTCCTAGAGGTTCCCAGAACTTCCTGGAAATCCTAGGTTTGACTGATTTGACCTAAAAGTTGACTTTAAAACCAGAGTGTTGTATTATTTTTCAAACATTTTTCATGAATACTAGAGGTCAATAGCTTTCCAACGGGTATATCGCACATAATTCCTGGATTTAAAACGAATTTATTATGAATTTCCGAAGGTGAAAAAGGCGATAAAATCGGCTTTTATCGTGAATATCGCAAAACTTTTTAAAGTGACCTATCTCTGAACTATTTTTTATGTAAAGTAGACTCCATTACCTTTCCAACGGTATATCACAACCTCGGTTTGGAGTTTATACGCATTTTCTTTTGAATTTTGGACGAAATAAGGCCTTTTCGCGAATACCGGAACCTCTGGGGGCCTAAACAGCATTATCTGAACGAAGGAGAAGCAGTGCCGTCACTGCACAGGCCCAGTGCCGCCGCGACACTTTCCCCCAGAATAGTTCATTTTTGTAAATTATTTTGGGGGTCCATTTTGATTAATTAGAAACCAAAACGACGTAGTTCCTTGTTCATAGACATTTGGAGCCAATGGGAGCAATCTTTAAATCCCAAAATCACTCCAAATTGGCCTATATAAACCCCCCTTGACCTCTCATTTAGGGGGTGAAAATACAAAGCTTAGAGAAGTTATAGAGAGAAAAGTTTTAGAAGATAAGGATATGAGTGTGAAAGTGAGATTCTTCCTTTGATTTTCAACTAAAAAGTGAGTTCTAAACTTTGTTTTCTACTTCATTACTCCCATTTACTTCACATTCAATACACCCAGCCACCATTTTAGTGAGCATTTGAGAGATAGGAAGCTTCTTCCATGTCTAAAGTCACCATATATGAGTGAAACACCAAGCTACAAGTCCAAAATCATCATGAATATCATCTATTGATTACTTACTTGCTTGTTTACATATTATGCTTATCCCTCCTTAATCCCATTTCTTTTTTATTTGCTTTATTTACTTACTAGTCTATCATCATCTAGATGATGACATGAAGTTTGAGGTGAGTGAATCCTTATGGATAGTAGCTCTTGACCTCAAAAACATGTTTGATAGATGATGATTTCAACTTCAATATATTCCTATGTATTCTTGAAGTTGTCTTCAAAAATGAAAACAATGTCTCCAACAATCTTGGAGGTTCTTGATATGGTTCAAATGTTGATATTTCAAGTGGTTATAAGCTCCATTTAAGTGCTGAAAATATACTTTTAAAACCTCTATTTCAAAACCCCTCTTAAACCCCTCATTTTGATTTCAAAGAATAAAACCCTAGTTCTTCCCAAAATCTTCAAATCAGTGAACAATTTGAGTTCAAAGATTTCTCTAGGACTCAATACTCAAAGTGTTAACATGAGACCACTTGGAAAGTCTTCTTAACTCATTATAGAATACCCACGATTTTTGGTTTGACTTGGAAATACTTGGAAGTGGTCCATTTGGACCCAAACATTCTCTCCAGATATTTTGTTTTTGCTGTCATAGCAGCTAGGTTGACTTTCCACTTGTTTTCCAGAAAACGTTTCCAAAATAAATGGTCCTAAATCATTTTCCCTTGAACTTTAGTGTCTTAGGGAACTTTCTGTATAATATGGGCCTCTAGATATTTTGTTTTCATTTTCTAAGATTTTCCAACATTTTAGTCGACAGTACGTACTTTGTTTCTGAGTAACCTCTATTGTTTATATGATTTCTCTCAATATGTAATAGTTATTGAGTATTGGATTTTTGACATGTGTTCTAGACACAATAAGGATGATCTCTATAAAAAATCATCCATTAAAAACATTTTAACCTCACTTTCCAATTTCCACAAATCAAGTCACTGTCCTGTCCACTATTCACAGCAAGTGTACTTTTACTTTCATTCTTTGGTTTGATGCTTACATACAATCTAAATTAGTTCATCTCTTAGGAAGTAATTCATACTACATTTGTACATACCCCATGATGATTCCCTTCATGCATTCATTCATATTGTAGACTTCTAAGTCACTTTAGAAAGTCCATGTACACAAACACACTACAACCTTTGCACATTTTAGGATCATACATTGCATCCATGCAAGATTTGGGGTTTTTGTGACTCCTAATCTAAGAAGATTATAAGGAATGAATTTGATCACACGTTCATGCTTTTCTCCCGATCTAATCTTCCTTTTTCATCCGTCCCGGGGATTGAGAAATCTTCTTTCCTCCAAGATTAACATGCATCATTCTAGCTTGCTAAGCATATTTTTGATCTCTTTGTTTATTTGTTTCAAGAATAATTCATGTCCCCTTTAGATTAGTAAAACTTGATTACTTGATGTATGAGTAGACGATTTTTCCTAAGTTTGTTTTGTGTGATCTTTCATTTTACATTGTGTGATACTTGACTTAGATCTTATGAATGACATCTTATCTTTAGATCTTCCATTTTCAAGATTCTTATGTGATGTAATATACCTATCATAGTATTAATTGTCGAACCAAACATAGTAAAAGATAATTATTTGGATGCTAATTGAGGCCTGTCGAGAGACAGGGTGAATTGAGGGTGTTTTAGTTGTGACAAAGGCTCCTTCCTCTCTCGTACCAAAACCCCGAGCCAAGTTCTTTGGTTATGAAAGGTCAGTGCACTTTATCCATTTGGGTGAGTCAAATTTAGGTTTCTTGGTTCCTTAAAGACCAAGTGGCGACTCTGCATCTGTTTTCAACAGACCTTCCTTTTCTTTCTTTGATCTAAATCAATTTCAAATCAAAACAAAGAGGTGGAATTCTGCGTGTCCACCTCCTAACCGTAGAGGACATTCCTTACATACGTGTACTAACTTGACGGTGGTCCCTAGGGGTGAGACAACACTCAAAGCTTCATCTAAACGTTGCAGTACTATACCCAATTTCTGAACAATCTTAATAGATATAAATGAATGCATAGCACTAGTGTCAAATAAAGCTTTAACATGAGAGTTAAACAAGGTTAGAGTACCTTCCACTATTCGTTGTTCGGGCAGTCCCTCCTCATAAGTACCTTCTTCATACCATGTCTCCTCATAACCAGTAGTCTCAGGGATAACAGCATTTAGACGGGCCTGTCCTTGCTGACCATAATTGCCTTTTCTGGGGACTCTGTAGTCCTTACTTATATGACCCGATATGCCACAATTATAGCAAATAACTCCCGAATGATCAGAACGTCTAGGTGCTTTGCATTCTCGAGCTCGATGGTCGGGGATTGTCATGCCCGTTCCAGAATTTCATAGTTTTGTCATGAATGATATGAAATTTTATGAATTATCATTTATATATGATAAATGAGGATAAGTGGTTGACTGTGGTCAACGGTGAGGTGTCAGTAAGGACACGAGGAAATTGGTAATTGAGATTTTCCTTGGCACGAGTAAATGACATTTATATGATTTAAATGTTATTTGACTTATTTGGTATTTTGTGAATAGTGAATTATACATGTGTAGTATAGTTTCTGGCAATCTCAATATTGTTATATATCGTTTTGAGAACTATGGTGAGAACGTGAGTGACACGTTAAATAAAAAGGTAGGTGGTGTAGAGATTCCACATAATTTAGTTTTCGGACGTTATTTTTGGACCCAAACGAGACTTAGTCGGAAACTTCTGAGATTTATAATTTTTACTTGTAAAGGCATAAAATGAACGTGTGCGACGTTTCACGCGTTAACTAGAAGTTTTGAGAACTCGTGGGGTGGTAAACGTAATTCCTAGAAAGTTTTTCTATAAATAGTAGAGATAAGATTTCATTTCTCCAAAACTTTATAAATATCTAGAGAGAGGAAAGAGAAAGGGAAATTGTTGCCACGGGCTTTGCGACGACGATCGGCGACCTTTCGTCCGTCAGTTTTTCACCAAATTCAAGATTTGAACTCGTGGAGGTAAGATCTACGTTTTGATACTACTTAGGTCGTGTTTGGCCAATTTTTGTAAAAATCTTAATTCTAGACTTTTGGGGAAAACCCAGTAAAACTTGTAGGAATCGTCTTAAATTCGAAATTCGACGATTAATATGCCTACTATTCGATCCTTCAAAGTTTGGGGGAAATCGCACGAGGTATGAAGTTCTAACTTGTGAAATGTAGAGAAATACATGTTTTATATTTCGACGACGAAATTGAGATCCGGGCAAAATCCATGTGTTAATTGTAGGCCCATTAATTATGCACGCGCTAAATTGTGAAAAGCATGTCTACTTTTACGCGAGCACGTTGAGTTGTCTATGTGGGTCAAAGGGGAGTCTTATACAAATTCATGCCAGAGTAAGCTTCTCGATGTTTGAGAATTTGTAGTAGCGACGGCTACTGTGCATGGTTTAAGGCATGGACTTGCCATGGCGCTTGTAGGGATGTAATGGTTGTAGGCTTGGACTTTCCATTGACATCCCGGTTTAAGGCTTGGACTTGCCGCTATCGGATGAAGGCGTATTTTTCTCCCTAGAGACTATTGATTTGATTTATGAGATTAAAGTATGTTTTATCTTATATTGCATATGTTAGACTTGTACACTCAGCATATAGCTCAGCAGTGGAGATGTACGCCATTGCAGGTAAGAAGAAAGACAAGAAGAAGCGTGATGAGTGAGGCCGTTAAAGGACGCCGGGGGAATCACTTGTTTATGTTTTTGCTTTAAATCCTAATCTTATGTAAGGATTGGTTAATTGTAATACGTTGTAATAGATCTTTGGATAAGTTCCGTAGCATGGTAATCCTGTATTTGAATGTATGTGGTTATGTTTTAAATGTTGTAATTCAGTTATGGTTGTGATTGTTGTTGGTGTGGAGAAGCATGAGTTGTAATTTTTTTATACAGGACTGCCCAGCAGGGGACCAGTCGACTGGACCCTTTATCATTCGACTGGATCTTGTGTTATTTTGGACACTGAAAGTGAATAGTATTGGAAACAGTCGACTGGACCCTTGATCAGTCGACTGAACCACTGTAGAATTTGGCTACTGCTTTGATTAATGGTAAAACCAGTCGACTGGGTTCCCCGATCAGTCGACTGGACCCCCTTTACGAAAATGTGGATTTTGGTTCTGCCAGGCACAGTTGACTGGAAGGAATTCAGTCGACTGAAAATTGAAGGCCTCAGTCGACTGAACCCTATCACAGTCGACTGGACCTCTGTACTCCAAAACTTACTTCTTTTGAACAGGTTTCCATTGAACAAAACTTTTTAAAACTCTGATTTTAATGGATTTTAATAATGTTTTCCGCTGCTATTTGACTTTAATGGAACTGGATAAGCCTTGATGGCGTGTCACGTGTCCTATTTCCGCGCGTAGCGGGATGGGTCGTGATAGGGATACCACAATTATAGCAGTTATCGTTGTTGTTCCCTCCTATCGCTCGAGGCAGATACTGCTGCACTGCTTGTGTCTGCTGAGGTTTCTTTCCTCCGTCCCAAGTCCTTTTCTATCCCTGAGGGTACACCGGTTTCTACCCGGGATAGCCTTTTTGCGGAGGTCGATTCCCAAATGGTTTTGAATTCTGGCAACCATCATTCTCCAGTCCTGTAGCCAACCTCACCAGAGCTTCAAACAACCAGTTCTGGTGGCCCATAGTTAGATGTCGAAGAGACAAGTTGAGACCCCGGTGATACTTCTTGATTTTTTTCTGGGGTGTGTCCACCATCTGTGGAGCAAAGCGGGACAACCGTTTAAATCGAGTATTGTATTCACGGACTGTCAGATTTCCTTGTGCCAATTCAATGAAGTCTTTCTGTCTCTTGTCCTTCTATTCTTCAGAGAAGTACTTCTCGAGAAATCTCTCTTTGAATACTGCCCATGGCATTCCCCTTGCAGCTTCTTCTCCAATAGTTGCCTTTTCAGCATCCCACCAATCAGCCGCTGCATATGACAGCTGAAAGATAGCCAGATGCTTCTTTTCCAAATCAGTGCATTCTATGATCTCAAAGATACGCTCCATCTGGTGTAGCCACTGTTCTGCTTGCTAGGGCTCATCAGTCCCAACAAAATACTCAGGTCACAGAGCGTGAATTCTTTGAGAAGCTTGTCCCCAGTCTGGTGGGCTTGCCTACCATTCACGTTATGATTCCTATTTTGATTGTTATTCCTGGTGTTCTGATTGCTGACCCTCTCCAACCTTCTTACAAAAGCTCAAACATCCTAGTTGGGCTACTGTTGGGGTGCAACTTCAATAGCAGCGGGACGAGGCCTGAGATTTCTTCCAGCCATAAGTTCAGGGAAAAGGTACCTATTCATCGATTAGCATAATTCGGTCAGTCTCTAGATACAAAAGAAAATTCTCAGCAACGGAAAGCAACGAAACACAGAATGAAGTCGATCTACCTTATCTTAACACTATCTTAACGGAAAGTCCTATGTGTTATGGACAATTGGTCGAGTCATAACCTGGCTCTGCTACAAAAAAGCCTATCACGCCCCGACGTAGCATATTTCAGGAAAGCATTTAATTTCCTTTATGGACTCGTAGGTCGTGACAAGTGAGTATGACCAATTGTCCCTGCAACAAAAGACTTAACAACATTTCTAAAGCAAATGATACTAATAAACATAAACTCCAAAATTAAAACTTACTAACTTATTACATCGGCCAAAGTCTTAGGCACAACCGCCCTTATTCAAATCTATCATAAAGTCTATTACATCTCCAAAGTAAAAGATATAAGAAATATAATATAAAACAACCTTCCAGGAAAGTCTCCCGCCTTTAACTAGCATAGTAAAAAATACCATGGTTGTTCCTGACCCTGAAAATCTGGACATAGAGTCCATAACGCATCAACGCCGTCAGCTTATGAAAGCTGGTGAGTAAAATAAATTGTGCTTGCAATGTATATATATAAGCATCAATAATGCTACAATTTAAACTGTAAAAGCAATAATCCAAGGTTCCAACTTCAACATAAGTTACGTGGGGATGTAGTAAGCAATGAATATGAGATCGTGCATGAATAATGTTATATCTCATCTTACTGACTCTTTTCTCTCGACAAAACTGTCACGCCCCGACGTAGCATAAATAAGGAAAGCGTTTAATTTCCTTTATGGACCCGTAGGTCGCGACAGTTTGAAGGATCGATTCCGTCTCAAACGTCAAACAACAAAACATAATAATCAGAGTAAAGCAATCAAGACTTACAAAAACTTTCTAACTTATTACATCTTATGAACCGAGGTCAACTAAGGCACAGACCGCCTTGAAAATAAAATAATAACTTAGAGTCTGTTACAGTCATCCTTAAAACAAAACAGTTTAAAAACTCAAACAAATAAACTTAATGCATAAAATAAACAGTTTCTTTATTCCAACCGCAGCCACCTCAATTAGCGTAGTCATAGGTTTCCTCCTGGTTAAAACCTGAAAAGCCTGAACACGAATGTCCAGGACGCATCAACGTCGTCAGCTTCAAGAAGCTGGTGAGTATTAAAAACATGACTTTGAATGTAAAGCATACCCATTTACCTTTTTCCATTATTAAAATACGGAAAGAATTTATTTTATAAAACAACAAGGAATATAATAAAAGTCTTTCATTCATAAATACAGATACTCGTGAAATGAGACAATGCACCACACTCATCTCGCCGACTCTTTTCTCTCGACATCCACAACAACCCACTATCCTACTCCTGGTATCTTTGAAACACTCAGATAGCCACACTTTAGCAACGGGGCGCCAGGGAGTGTCCAGTTTGCCTCACACTTTGGTCCGGGGTACCAGGGAGTGTCCAATGCCTCACACTTTGAATACCCTAACCGCCATGCAAATACCGGGGCAACCCCTCACACAGTATCCAGACTTGAGTTATCAGGGAGTGTCCGTAGGCCACACTTTAGCACTACCATGGGAGCCAGGGAGTGTCCGAGTTCGGCTTCACACACTTTAACGCTTCCATGGGCGTCAGGGAGTGTCCTTATTTGCCACCGTCGCATTTCAAAGATACCCTCTTCCACAACCACAACCACAACCACAACCACAAACTCATACTTAACCACAACCACGACCAAAAACACAAACTCATACCCTTTCCACACTACCATTACTCTTTTCCACACAGACTGACACCCATATGCATGTACCACTGACCCACATGAATGGTATGCACTTAAGTGAAAACAAAAATGCTGAATTAAAGGAACAACACGCGTACGGGGATCAATGAGTCATGCTACAATGTTTTAATCATTCAAACATAACCAAATAGAGTTCTGATTAACTAAATATCCCAAACAGAGCCTCAACAGTATATAAATTTCATCCAAACAGTCCCTTAACAGAAGAACAGACAAAAACAGAAACTGCAATACCTCGCGCGCGCGGGCCGCTCGCGCGATAAGCCCATTTTCATTTTATTAATAAACTTTTCTGTCTACCTGAGGAAAGCAAGGTCGCGCGCGCAGATCGCTCGCGCGAAGGGGTTCTCGCGCGACCCTCGCTCGCGCGACCAGCCAATTTTCAAATATATATATAAACTCTTACGTCTGCCTGGGGAAGCCTACCTCGCGCGCGCGGGCCGCTCGCGCGAGGGGTCGCTCGCGTGGGCCGCTCGCGCGATTCTCGCGCGCGCGATCGTGGCGCGAGATGAAGCTGAGGCTTCATCTTCTCCGCAGGAACTGCTCTGGTTCAGTAAAACAGGGGTCTTTTTGACCCATTTCAGTTCTGTTAGTATATATGTCCTATTATATATGGATCTCTTTGCTTTTCAACAAGGATTAAGAATCTATGGTTAATTTAACATGATTCTAACTATAACTCTCCAATTTTATGATAAACTAAAACATGTCAAAATTTAATTTCTAATATACTTTCTCATGTGAATAAATTAGGCTCTAAAACTTTCACCATAGTCAATACATACAGTAATCTTTGATATTCATCTCTGAAAATGGATTTAGATTAAGGTTTGAAAATCTTGATTTCAAGCTATGAACTTCATACGTAGGATCAACAATGGTGTATTACAAAATTAAACAAACACACAGTAAATAGACATGTAATTACATTCTTAGTGAGTTAGTAATACTCACTGATTGATAAGAAAGTGTGTGTGTTGAGAAAGATTTCAAGAAATACAAGAGGCCCAATCAAGCTTGGCTATGGAGTTGTGTAGTTTCTTTCTCCAGAAAATCTCCAGAATATAACTCTCAAGCTCTCTCTTTTCTCTCTGTGTAAATGAAGTGCAGTGATGAGAATGTGTGTGTGTATTGAACATATATAGAGAGAGCCAATTGGAGAACTTGGGCTCCAAGAATTTTTTTTTAAGCTCACTTAGCGTTCTCTAATTAAGTTAACCAAATCTTAATCCTTCTAAAATGACAGCATATATACATACGTATTAGCATATATACAGATGATATGCCCCAAGTTTAAGCCAAAGGCCATGGATAGGTGTATAGGGGTCAAATGGGGTTGTTTGGCAATTTAGCTTATAGGCACTACACAACACACATAAGTTATATGTTCCCAAACAAGGCACAAGGCAATCATCACTTGCCATAATTGGAAATAAAGCAAATGTCCAAATCGGTCACTTCCAAAATCTGGGGAAGTTTAGCACATCGCGGACAGTTTTGGACATAAACTGGTATTTTCGGGGCGCGGTGGTCACCACAAAAATACAGAAAATTCATTTTAGCTGAGGAATTGATTTCCTGGTTTCATAAAAATACTGATTGAGTCAAAATAAGTTATTTTCACCGTTTTGAAATACAGACTTTGAAATCCACACAGGTATTACTAATTTTATAAAAATTACAATTTAACCCCAACAACATTCTTAGCTTGCAATAATTCAATAAATAAAATTTAGAATATGAGAATGTAATTTAAATGAGGCAGTCAATATCCAGTGAAATTAAATATACAATGCAATTGACAATTAAATATGAAAATGTAATTTAGGAATAAATGGAAATGCAGGTTATTACAAAAACACAAGATCACATCATCCAAACTCCCTCGTTCTAGTACCTTGAAAATACTCGGGCAGCCACACTATAGTACAACGGGTACCAGGGAATGTCTAGTCAGCCTTGATCCACAGCATCACACTATAATACCACCACGGTATACCAGAGACAACCTCGATCAGTATCCGGAACTCAGGTATCAGGGAGTGTCCGTGGAGGAGTCATACACTATAGCACTACCACGGGTGCCAGGGAGTGTCCAATTTGCCACCGTCATATTAAAAAGGTACCCTAAAACCACATCATCACGACATCCACTGCCTCGATCCATGGCATCACACTATAGTACCACCATGGCATACCAGAGATTACCTCGATCAGTATCCGGAACTCGGGTACTAGGGAGTGTCACTATAATACCACCACGACATACCAGAGATAACCTCGATCAGTATCCGGAACTCGGGTATTAGGGAGTGTCCATGGAGTTAACCCATACTAATAAACAATCCCTTTTACTCTTTTCACACTTTTCTCACATACCATGCATGTCGACTCCACCTCGACCCTATCATGCATGTCAATGTCCATGAAATTGTAACCCCAAACAAATGTACGAGAAATTCAAGTCTTTTTATTTTTCTTTATTAACAAGGTACAATGTACTTAAAATCATTAAGTTAGCACCCACGATCTAAATTTTCAAGTAATATATGAAACAACAAGTAAATTCATCAAAAACTACTTTAATGCGCTTTTTCAGCTACTAGTACACAAGCAGGTCCACTTTGAAGCAATGCCCTTAAAAATGAGTTATAATTTTTTTGGGTAAATTATACATCAAAAGAAAGGTCTTTGAGTCTATTTTCCAATGCTTCAAACGGTGCGCGTTGTTGAGTTTTCTAGAGGAAGTTATGACAGTTTTAGTAAAAGTTGTCAGTGTTGAAACATGCCAATCGATTGGTATACATGTCAATCGATTGGTTGGTATCAGTAGTTTCTCCCCTATTACGAATTTAAAGTCTATTTTTTGACCCATTTATGAATTCTGCTTCAACCAAGACATGTAATATATGGATTTCTTTGTTTTTCCGCAAGGATTATAAATACGTGATCGGTTTTAACTAATTTCAATCGTAGCTCTCGGATTTCACGTAAAACCGAGAGATGACAAAACTTTAAATCAACGATACATCGCGATACGGATGAATTACTTCGTAGGATTCAAACCACAACTTATTGGGACTAAGATCATTCATTCCTAACTTGTATGTATATAATATATAAACTGTGTATGTTGAGTTTAGAGAGAACAAGAGAGGTTGAGAGAATTTTGAGGGAGACAGTGAATTAGAGATGAGAGATTGTGAGAGAGAGAGACACAAACATATATTCTGATCTATGTTTGGGCTCCAAGCTAAACATGGGGATCATCCTGTGTGGTGGGCTCACGTGCTCCCACACCCCAAACGCAGTATAAGGCGCAGTTTGAAATCAAAATTAGTATTTTACGGTTGATATAAAAATATAGAAAATTATATTAACGTAGGAATTAAATTTCGGGTTATACAAAAATATAGATATCATGTTGAAAATCATAGAAAGCATTTTCTATATTTATGGAAATTATAGTTTGACCCCAACCAAATATTTATAAAAAGATATAAGGTCAAATATTCATGAAAATGAAATATAATATTCATTTATTAGCGAAAAAAAAAAGAAAAAGAAATACAGGGTGTTACACCACATGTGACCTAAGTTTGAACTTCTTTGACGATTGGTTTGAAAAACCCTCAACCAATTTCTTTCAAAGCCTTGACTTGAACTACGCTCGACCTGATTCCCACTCCGAGATACGTAGGTAACCGCATCAGTTCAGTCGACACCATCATAATCAAACCAATTTTCTTCAAGCCTTGCCTTGAACTACGCTCGACCTGATTCCCACTCGGGGATACGTAGGCAACCGTATTGGTTCGGTCAAGACCATCATAATCAAACCCCTTCTTTCAAGATCTTGCCTTGAACTACGCTCGACCTGATTCCTACTCGAAGATACGTAGGCAACCACATCGGTTCGGTCGACACCACCATAATGAACCCCTCTTCTTTCAAGGTCTTAACCTGAACTACGTTGAACCTGCTCCCTACTCGGGGGTACGTAGGCAGATTTTCAAAAAAGAAAAGAAGGATGACTCGCTAGGTCGAAAATCCAAAAGGACGCCTAGGCAAAACTAGAGTTAAATCCAAAGTGAGCAATAACAAAAAAGAGAAAAGAGCATGCTAGGTCACCTCACCGGTGCCTAGGCAAAAGTTATGAGCATCTGAGAGATTAAAGTCACAGTCCTTACCTCAAGCCAGAAATCACCTTCCACACTAGGGGCAAACTTCGGCTACCCACCTCATTTGCCTGAATTTACTATCTATCCTTCATACAAGGGGCAAACTTCGGTCACCTACCTCGTTTGCCCAAAACTTCCAATAAACCATCATCCAAACTAGGGGTAAACTTCGGTCACCCACCTCGTTTGCCTATGAATTCCACTTTCTACACCTCAAACTAGGGGCAAACTCCGTTTGCCTAACACAATCCCTTCACACCAAGGACGAGTTTTCAGGTCACCAAGTTGTTTTGAAATTTTTTTAAATGGAGTATCTTTTATTCTATAAGCTAAGGCACTAATTCAAAGCACATCCTGGGAAAAGCAGAGAATCAACTAGATCAATAGGGAGGAATTTTCAAAAATCAGATTTATCAGCAAAGTGCTACCATGAGGAGTGAAATGGTATCATCTATGATAAATGCACATCAAATCTTGGCAAAGTCGAGTTTCTTCGAATTTGGTGTCAAATGTGTTGCCCTCATACGTGCGTCGATGTTTGTCAGTCTTTAAGTCTGTCGTAGTCTCAAATGTGTAAGTCAATAGTGACTAATAATAAATTTTTCAAATCAAATTATAAAATTTTTAAGAGCATTACAAGGACAATACAAGTAAGAGAACCAAACACTATCACAGCACCAGTCAAGGCGTTAGCATGAGAAGTGTCCAAACTTGGGGTAAATCTCATCCCTTTCCAAGCCGCCGAAAGTTAACCATCATCTCCTAGCAACATAATTCCATGAGTGGTTGTTGATCATCTTTCTTCGTTTGTGCAACATAAGTCCATGAGTGGTAGTTGATCTTACTTCATCCATGCAACATAAGTCCATGAGTGGTTGTTGATCTTCCTTCATCCATGCAACATAAGTCCATGAGTGGTTGTTGATCATCATCCTACATCAATGCCAAATCCATAGCCGCCACAGATCATCTATGAATAGAATCATACCTTTACTCCCATTAGTGGGTGTATTGCCTTCTTCCCTAGCAGTGTGCATCTTATCCATTCCTCCCCAGTAGAGTCGCTTCATCCCCAGCAGATTCATCCCCAGCAGGCTTATCGATTAGTACATCGTCAGTCCAATCCATGATAGTAGTTCACTGTCGACTCGCCATCTCAATTCGTACATCGCCAATCCTTCTGATCACGATTAGTCCAACCATTGGTCCAACCCATGATAGTCACAGTAGTTCACTGTCGACTCGTCATCTCGATTCGTACATCATCAGTCCAATCCATGACAATCATAGTAGTTCACTGTCGACTCGTCATCTCGATTCGCTCATCGTAATTCCTTCTGATCACGGTTAGTTCAGCCATTGATCCAATTTATGACAGTCATAGTAGTTCACTGTTGACTTGTCATCTTGATTCGTACATCATTAGTCCAATCCATGATAGTCACAACAGTTCACTGTCGACTCATCACCTCGATTAGTACATCGTTAGTCCAATCTATGACTGTTATAGTAGTTCACTGTCGACTCGTCATCTCGATTCGTACATCGTCAGTCCTTCTGATCACGGTTAGTCCAACTGTTGGTCCAACCTATGATAGTCACAGTAGTTCACTGTCTACTCATCATCTCGATTCGTGTATTGTCAGTTCATTAATCATCATTAGTTCACCATAACTCTTATTCAAAATATGTCGTGTTCATCGTCCCCTCTAGATTGAGGAAAATATTTTGTCGTCAGCCCTCTAAATTAAGGCAAACTCATTATTGTCAGCCTTCTAGATTGAGGCAAATGCTTTGTTGTCAACCCTCTAGATTGAGGCAAATCTATCGTTGTCGGCCCTCTAGATTGAGGCAAATCTGTTGTCATCAGCCCTCTAGATTGAGACAAATCCTTCATTGTCAGCCCTTTAGATTGAGATAAATCTATCATTGTCAGTCCTCTAGATTGAGGCAAATCTGTTGTCATTAGCCTTCTAGATTGAGGCAAATGCTTCGTTGTCAGCCCTCTAGTTTGAGGCAAATTTGTTGTCATCAGCCCTCTAGATTGAGGCAATGCCTTCGTTGTCAGCCCTCTAGATTAAGGCAAATCTATCGTTGTTAGCCCTCTAGATTGAGGCAAATTTGTTATCATCAGCCTTCTAGATTAAGGCAAATGCTTCGTTGTCAGCCCTCAAGTTTGAGGCAAATCTATCATTGTCAGCCCTCTAGATTGAGGCAAATCTGTTGTCATCATCTCTCTAGATTGAGGCAAATCCTTCATTGTCAGCCCTCTAAATTAAGGCAAATCTTTTATCGTAGACCCTCTGGTTAAGGTAAAACTTTCGCGTCCACCAGTTATCTCGGGCTACCCCGTTTACTTTTTGATATCTAGGACTGCCAAGTTCGTCAATCATCTTAGGGATTTCATGTCCATCATTAGTGCTTCCACGTCCATCAATCATCTTGGAGGCCTAAATAGGCTTTTCGGACCGACCATTGCAAGATTTGATCGACCGTGAGAGATTCGGATTTGAATCTTGGTTCTTAGTTAAGATTTAAAACAGTTAAGACAGATTCTCAGAGAATCCCCTACCATTCCTAGCAGAACCTGAACCAAATTTTCGGATTGGTCATCATAAAAATTGGCCAACGATTGAAAAACACTGCACGCAGTCAAAAGATGCCGACTCCTAGGGCAAGCATTATCTATTCACAATCCAAGGCTCCGTGTCCGTTGGTTATCGTGAGCCTCCTCGATTATCGCGAGCTTTCTCACTTATCGTGAGATTCTTTACTCCTTTGTCCACAATTGTGAGCTTCCTCGTTTATCGTGAGCTTTCTCACTCTTTATCCAAAATCGTGAGCTTTCTCACTTATCGTGAGCTTCCTCATTCCTTCGTCCAAAATTGTGATCTTTCTCACGTATCGTGAGCTTCCTCACTCCTTTGTCCAAAATCGTGAGCTTCTTCACTTATCATGAGCTTCCTCGCTTATCGTGAGCTTCCTCACTCCTTTGTTCAAAATCGTGAGCTTTCTCACTTATCGTGAGCTTCCTCACTCCTTTGTCCAAAATCATGAGCTTTCTCACTCATCATGAGCTTCCTCACTCCTTTGTCCAAAACTGTGAGCTTTCTGAATCATCATGAGCTTCCTCATTCCTTCGTCTAAAATCGTGAGCTTCCTCAGTCCTTCGTCCAAAATCGTGAGCTTTTTCACTTATCGTGAGCTTACTCATTCCTTTGTCAAAAATCGTGAGCTTTTTCACTTATCGTGAGCTTCCTCACTCCTTTGTCCAAAACTGTCTTTGTCCAAAACCATGAGCTTTCTCACTTATTGTGAGCTTCTTCATTCCTTCGTCCAAAATCGTGAGCTTTCTCATTTATCATGAGCTTCTTCACTCCTTTGTCCAAAATCGTGAGCTTTCTCACTCCTTTGTCCAAAATTGTGAGCTTTCTCACTTATCGTGAGCTTCCTCATTCCTTTGTCCAAAATCGTGAGCTTTCTCACTCCTTTGTCCAAAATCGTGAGCTTTCTCACTCCTTTGTCCAAAATTGTGAGCTTTCTCACTTATCGTGAGCTTCCTCACTCTTTCATCCAAAATCGTGAGCTTTCTCACTTATCGTGAGCTTCCTCACTCCTTTGTCCAAAATCGTGAGCTTTCTCACTTATCATGAGATTCTTCACTTATCGTGAGCTTCCTCGCTTATCGTGAGCTTTCTCACTCCTTTGTCCAAAATCGTGAGTTTTCTCACTTATCGTGAGCTTCCATACTCCTCTGTCCAAAATTGTGAGCCCCCTCACCTACCCATCGGTTATCGTGAGCTTCCTCAAAAAAGATCATGAGCTTCCTCAGCAAACAAAAATTGTGAGCTTCTCACTTATCGTGAGCTTCCTTACTCCCTTGTCAAAAATTGTGAGCCCCCTCACCTACCCATCAGCTATTGTGAGCTTTCTCGCTTGTCGGTTATCGCGAAATCCTTCTCCGATTGGCTATCTTGAACTTTCTCATCCATCGCTTGGTATCCAAGACTTCCGTGTCCGTCGATTATCTTTAATTATCATCCTCAAGGACCCCACATCTGATTATATTCACTCGTAAAGCACACTTCCTGTAATTTGAAAAGTTTACCCCGAGGCCCAGAGTCTTCAAATACTTTGATATCTTTATCAGAATCGACCGGTACTTAAGAGTTAGATGAACTCTAGCACAACACCAGCCCACTCGGAGTGGCACAACTCACAGCAAATACTCATACTAGGATCAGAACACTAGACATGATAGGACTCATGACACAACTTATATCACGTCCATGCACTACATAGCATAGCATATGTATGTCTTGTTGTGCATGTGTAATTTGTTCTTTTATGCCCTGAACTACATCCTGGTCTGATTCCCCTTGGGATACATAGGCAGCTCACGCAGAGCGCGACCAGCACTGACCTCAGCATCATATTTTTCATCATTGCATCTTTGCAACGCTTTTATCCTAAATCTATAGCCTCCAAAAAGACCTGTCTTTTCAAAATTTTGGCACTCGCTTGCGATATGCGTTGCCTCGCAAGTTCATGCCAAAGAGGGGCAAACTGTAGACACCCCATTTTGTCGACTATCAAATTTAGGAGACCCATAGCTTGGTGGTTCACAATGATCGAAAAAGACTCAAAAAGGACTCCTGAAAGTTAGTTCTATCTCTCAAAATGCTCATAAAGTGGTACAAATAACCAAAATGCCCCTGAAAGTTCGAACACTCCCAAATTTGGACCGAAAGTTTTGGAAACATGCTACGTCATAAAAGGTACTAAAAATGAGTTTTGAAGCAAAATCAGATGAAATCGTCAGCTCCCAGAGACTCCTAGAAATCCAGGAAGTTCCCAGAAAGTCCCATTTGACCAATTTGACCCAAGTTTGACCAGGTGTGACCGAAATCGTCCAAATTCGTCGAAAAGTTTTGAGATCATTCTAGATCATGTGAAAAGTACTAAAACGAGTTTTAAAAGAAAATCGAACGAAAACGTAATCTCTTGGGATCTCCCAGAGGTTTTCAGAACTTCCTAGAAATCCTAGGTTTGACCGATTTGACCTAAAAGTTGACTTTGAAACCAGAGTGCTGTATCATTTTTCATGAATAATAGAGATCAATAGCTTTCTAACGGTATATCGCACATAATTCCTGGATTTAAAACGAATTTATTATGAATTTCTGAAGGTGAAAAAAGGCGATCAAATCGGCTTTTATCATGAATACTGCAAAACTTTTTAAAGTGACCTATCTCCGAACTATTTTTATGTAAAGTAGACTCTATTACCTTTCCAACGGTGTATCACAACCTCGGTTTGGAGTTCATACACATTTTTTGTGAATTTCGGATGAAATAGGGCTTTTCGCAAATACCGAAACCTCTGGGGGCCTAAACAGCATTATCTGGACGAAGGAGGAGCAGTGCCGCCGCGGTACTGGCCCACTGCCGTTGCAGCACAGGCCCAATGCCGCCGCGGCACTCCCCCCCAGAACAGTCCATTTTTATAAATTATTTTGGTGGTCCATTCTGATTAATTAGAAACCAAAACGACGTAGTTCCTTGTTCATAGACATTTGGAGCCAATGGGAGCACTCTTTAAATCCCAAAACCACCCCAAATTGGCCTATATAAATCTCCCTTGACTTCTCATTTAGGGGGTGCAAATACAAAGCTTAGAGAAGTTATAGAGAGAAAAGTTGTAGAAGATAAGGATATGAGAGTGAAAGTGAGATTCTTCCTTTGATTTTCAACTAAAAAGTGAGTTCTAAACTTTGTTTTCTACTTCATTACTCCCATTTACTTCACATTCAATACACCGAACTACCATTTTAGTGAGTTCTAAAATGGTGTAAATCCCAAATCACCCCAAATTGGCCTATATAAACCCCCCTTGACTTCTCATTTAGGGGGTGCAAATACAAAGCTTAAAGAAGTTATAGAGAGAAAAGTTGTAGAAGATAAGGATATGAGAGTGAAAGTTAGATTCTTCCTTTGATTTTCAACTAAAAAGTGAGTTCTAAACTTTGTTTTCTACTTCATTACTCCCATTTACTTCACATTCAATACACTCGATCAACTACCATTTTAGTGAGCATTTGAGATATAGGAAGCTTCTTCCATGTCTAAAGTCACCATATATGAGTGAAACACTGTAGCGCCCCGACCCCCTGTGGTCGGAATGCTCGCGAAAACCCCGCTAAACGCAAATAAAAAAAAAACTACTAAATAAAGTTTATGCAAAGTTTAATCCCAAGGGCAAAAAGGTCATATAAATTTTTTTTGCCCAAATATAATATCAAAAAGAAAATATTTGAAACACGGTTCCAACGGTTCGAGCGGTGTGCGGTTTGGAGTTTTTTTTTAGAGAAAACTGTGCATGTTTCCGTAAAAGTCAACGTATCAATATTTATCATTAACAATAATAATATTATTATTACTACTACTCAAAACTCATTTTTTTAAAACTACCAAACTTCCAACACAAAAGGGATATTTCAACTCACTTCAAACACAATATTTTAGGCCTCTAACACACAACCAAACATCACCATAAACAAATTCATCTTTCTTAGTCCAAAATTAAAACATGAATTTCTCAAGAAGTCAACATGTTTCACAAATCTGGAAATTCCAAAATAATCGCACGAATCCATCAACACAATGTCCGTACTAACCTGATATCAAAAATCCAAATATATACCAACCCAACCTCAAACATTTACATCATAAACATTACTCAAATCTTCAACCAAAGTTAACATACATAAATCCATTAACAACTTAAGTTTAATACAAACGTTTACCAAACCAACAAGCCAATCCAAAATGACGAACATACATCCTAGACATACACAACAACTCGAGACTCACGGCAGTGGCGTCTACACCGCAGTACCTGCAAAAAGGCATGTGTGGGTGTGAGCAACCCTTGGCTCACAGCTAGAAAACCAAAATAATGCAATAAAAACATTCAAGTCAACACACAATCCGCATTCAAGTAATTTCAACTAACATGTACGCTAATGCAATGCATTCCCATAAATGAAATGACACATGCACTTGGGCCCATTTCGTTCGGCTCTTTTGGCCGTTTCCAAGTTTCACTACTTGGATTTTTATTACTTTCGCTATGCACGTGCATGACATATAATATTCGTGCCATGCTCAATGCATGTATTTCATACAACCCACTTACGATTTCCATTTAACAAAAATATAAACTCAACCAACAATGTCCATACTACATTATTATGGTTTCTAAAAAACCCACCTCAAGTCTTTATGAAAATTAGTGGAACAATTTACTCCGCTCGCTCCGGCGGCTCTTTCGGCGCGCTCCCACTTGCCTCTGAACCTGAAATCTTGAAAAATTAGCTTCTATCGCTTATATAAGCTAATAAGCATAATTTACAATGGAAATGAAACTTAGGAATTGATTTCACAAGTTAATTCTAATTATTTTTAAATCAGCCCCTTGTTTTGTTCTTGTAATACCAAGACCCAAAACAACCCAAAATCATGAATTTCATGAATTTCCAACCCACAAGTCACTTCTACCATTCAAGAACCTATCCCAACTTTATTATTCCATCTATCAAACTAAAAAAAAATACCCAATTGTTGACAAATTCTCAGATTTTGAAATATACCCAAAACTTCTTCTTCAAGCTCTTGAAAGCTTCAAGAACACAACAATGGTGAAACCCCCATTTCACTACCAATCTTTATCAAACTTGAAACTAATGTTCCCAATGACATATAAAACATATATAATCACTTAAACAACTCCAAAATCCAACAAATTCATACACCCAAACTTTTGATATTCGGATTTTTTCCAAACCCTAAAAAAAATCCATTTTTCAAACTTTATCAAAACTCAATTTTAACATGTAGAATTCATACAACATCATATATATAACCCAAGAATCAATTTAGCAAAGTTTACATATGAATTTAAACACCAATTTTCATATTTTAAAAACCAACATCTAAAACTCCCAAATAGTAAAGAACCCTAGAGAGAGAGAGAGAGAGAGAGAGACATACCCACTTGTTGTTCTTCACTTGCAACTAGAAATTTCTAGCTTATGTGAAGGTTGGATTGTACATCTTCAATCTTCCATCTCTCTAGTTCTTCTTCTCTCTTCTTCTTTTCTTTTCTTTCTCTTCTAAACCCTCTAAAGATATACAGTGAATGAGACTAACGTTTGTCTCCTACAATCTGATTTGTAACTTTTAAAAATTATGTTTAACACCCCAACATTTCTTAAAACATACACTTGAGTCCCTAAACTTCTCCATATCATCTTAGGACCCCAAAGTATTAATAATTAACAATATAAACCCTCATATAACAAATATTAATGCCCAAAAAATAAAATAAAAATAAATAAAATATATATAATTTTCGCATCGCATTCGCTTTACTAAGGGTCTGTTTGGTTGTCCTTGAATGAAATAATTTCATTCATGTTTCCGTACACAATTTTATATAAAAAGATGAAGAGCTTGAATGGTTTCATTTAGAAAATGGATACTCGTCTAAAAAATGAGGCTTGCAATCATGAATTTTGGCATTCTAGAAAAATGAACAAATTGCCTCATAAGAAGAAATATGGTGAAATCTCCCATATTTGTAAATGGATTCATTCATGGTGATGAATTCTGCCTTTACCTTCTATACAAAATTTGAATGAAACCATTCAATTTGAAGGGACAACCAAACAGGCCCTAATTAATTTAAATCACCCTATTTGGTTCTAGGTCTCACAAACACTAAGCTACAGGTCCAAAATCATCATGAATATCATCTATTGATTACTTACTTGCTTGTTTACATATTACATATTATGCTTATCCCTCCTTAATCCCATTTCTTTTTTATTTTCTTTATTTACTTATTAGTCTATCATCATCTAGATGATGACATGAAGTTTGAGGTGAGTGAATCCTTATGGATAGTAGCTCTTGACCTCAAAAACATGTTTGATAGATGATGATTTCAACTTCAATACATTCCTATGTATTCTTGAAGTTGTCTTCAAAAATGAAAACAATGTCTCCAACAATCTTGGAGGTTCTTGATATGGGTTCAAATGTTGATATTTCAAGTGGTCATAAGCTCCATTTAAGTGCTGAAAATATACTTCTAAAACCTCTATTTCAAAACCCCCACTTAAACCCCTCATTTTGATTTCAAAGAATAAAACCCTAGTTCTTCCCAAAATCTTCAATACAGTGAACAATCTGAGTTCAAAGATTTCTCTAGGACTCAATACTCAAAGTATTAACATGAGACCACTTGGAAAGTCTTCTTAACTCATTAGAGAATGCCCACGATTTTGGGTTTGACTTGGAAATACTTGGGTATGGTCCATTTGGACCCAAACATTCTCTCCAGATATTCTGTTTTTGCTGTCACAGCAGCTAGGTTGACTTTCAACTTATTTTTCAGAAAACTTTTCCAAACTAAATAGTCCCAACTCATTTTTCCCTTGAACTTCAGTGTCTTAGGAAACTTTCTGTATAATATGGTTCTCTAGATGTTTTTGTTTTCATTTTCTAAGATTTTCCAAAATTTCAGTCAACAGTACGGACTCTGTTTCCGAGTAACCTCTATTGTTTATATGCTTTCTCTCAATCTATAATAGTTATTGAGGATTGGCTTTTTGACATGTGTTCTAGACACAATAAGGATGATCTCCATAAAAAATCATGCATTAAAAACATTTCTAGCCTCACTTTCCAATTTTCACAAGATCAAGTCACTGTTCTGTCCACTATTCACAGCAAGTATACTTTTACTTTCATTCTTTGGTTTGATGCTTACATACAATCTAAATTAGTTCATCTCTTAGGAAGTAATTCATACTACATTTGTACATATCCCATGATGATTCCCTTCATCCATTCATTCATATTGTAGACTTCTAAGTCACTTTAGAAAGTCCATGTGCCCAAACACACTACAACCTTTGCATATTTTGGGATCATACATTGCATCTATGCAAGATTTGGGGGTTTTGTGACTCCTAATCTAAGAAGATTATAAGGAATGTATTTGATCACACGTTCATGCTTTTCCCCGACCTAATCTTCCTTTCTCATCTATCTCGGGGATTGAGAAGTCTTCTTTCCTCCAAGATTAACATGCATCATTCTAGCTTGCTAAGCATATTTTTGATCTCTTTGTTTATTTGTTTCAAGAACAATTCATGTCCCCTTTAGATTAGGAAAAATTGATTACTTGATGTATGATTAGACGATTTTTCCTAAGTTTGTTTTGTTTTGTGTGATCTTTCATTTTGCATTGTGTGATACTTGGCTTAGATCTTATGAATGATATCTTATCTTTAGATCTTTCATTTTTAAGATTCTTATGTGATGTAATATACCTATCATAGTATTAATTGTCAAACCAAACATAGTAAAAGATGATTATTTGAATGTTAATTGAGGCCCGTCGAGAGACGGGGCAAGTTGAGGGTGTTTTAGTCGTGACAAAGGCTCCTTCCTCTCTCGTACCAAAACCTCTAGCCAAGTTCTTTGGTTATGAAAGGCCAGTGCCCTTTATCTATTTGGGTGAGTCAAATTTAGGTTTCCTGATTCCTTAAAGACCAAGTGGCGACTCTGTATCTGTTTTCAGCAGACCTTCCTTTTCTTTCTTTGATCCAAATCAATATTAAATCAAAACAAAGAGGTGGAATTCCGCATGTCCACATTGAGTCTTCAACTCCTTCAACTCTACCGGAGTCATTTTGTACGGTGCCCGTGAAATTGGTTGAGTTCTTGGCATCACATCTATCCCAAACTCAATTTTCCTCTTAATCAACAGACTAGGTAAATCTTTTGGAAAGATGTCTGGAAATTCTTTCACTACTGGTATATCCTCTAATTGTAATTCAGTACTTCTAGTGTCAAGTATACTACACAAGTATCCCCAACATCCCTTTTTCAACAAACGACAAGCTCTGATAGCTGACACCAAATAAGGCGGTGATGCTACACCTATCCCTTGGAAACAAAATACATCTTGATTGGGCAATCGAAATGTTACTCTTTTATTCTCATAATCGATAATAACGTGATTTGCAGATAACCAATCCATCCCCAAAATGACATCAAAATGTTGAATAACTAATGGCACTAAGTCAACAGTTAAACCCCTACCATTCACATCAATCCCACAAGCTTTAAAGACACCCGAACTTACTAGTGGAGCTCCCGATGGAAGTGAAATAGACAAATCAAAATCTAGTCGTTCTAAGAGTATATCTAAATATTTACCAAATGGGTGTGTAACAAAAGAGTGAGTTGACCCTGAATCTAATAATACTCTAGCAGGTTGTGAGCAAATAGGAAGTATACCTGAAACCACAGTACCAGCAGCAGTGGTCTCCCCAGGCTTGAGTTGGAAGTACCTTCTTTGTCATTGTTCCTTCCCTTGGGATTGTTGTTGAGGTGGCCTCTGACTTGGTGCACTCCCATAAATGAACTAGAACTTCCTGGTCCTCTCTTTGGGAAATTACGTTTTCGATGCCCCAGGTCACCACACAAATAACACCGTACTCTACTATCATCTACACCTTGTCTCGGAGTAATACTTTGTCTTGGCACATTCTGTCTTGATAGATTTGGACAATCTCTTACCACGTGACATGCCCGTCGACAGTTGTTGCAAATGATAGGAGACAAGTTGCACATTCCTTAATGATACTTTCCACATATTTAACACCTGGGCTTGTTGCCCCCACTTCCCGACGAACTCCCCAAACTCTACTTTTGGAACTGCCCTGTCCCTGGAATTGACTGCCTCTTGGCCTCTTGAATTGTTGACTTTGCCCTGGTTACAACACACCTCGCTCAGCAATTAGAGCCACATCTAATACTTCTGAATACTTCAGTAGCCAGAGTATATCCACTTTTCCCCTAATCTCATCACGGAGTTCTTCTTCGAATCGTCTTGCCCTAATGAACTCATCTAGAATCAAATCCATTACAAATCTGGCCAAACTTGTAAACTGGGCTGTGTATTCCCTAATACTCATATTACCCTGACTAAGATGAGAAAATTCTCGGGCCTTCTGATCACCGAAAGATCGAGGAATATATTTTTTCGAGAACTCCTCGATAAACCTATTCCAAGTAATCGGTGCTCCCTGCCTTAATACAGATGTCCACCAATTTTGTGCTTCTTTTTTCAGAGCATCTGAGGCAAACAAGACCTTCTGTTCCTCTGTACATGGTAAAGCACGAAAAATTCTCGTCATATCGGTCAACCAATGGTCAGCCTTCATCGAATCAGGTTCTCCTTTGAATTGCCCTGGCTTTTGCTTGTAGAACATGGCAATAGTTGTTGGTTCTGTTCTTTGTTCTGGATTTGATGAGCTCGGTCCGTCCTCAGTAACTCGGGTTTCAGCCACTCTTACCAACTTTTCCATGACTACTTCGATTCTATCCATACGAGCCGAAGACGGGTTCTCACCTCCAGACATCTCTGTCTGACACCCACAACAAAGTATATGCATACACATCACTTTTAAATAAAGTATTGTGCATCCTAAATAACATTTTAAAGCATGCTAAATAAACGTGTATGCATGATGGTATAACTATGTGTCATTGTGTCACACTCACGCGTCGTCACTCGTACCCAAGGCTCTAGCCTATTGCTATGATACCAAAAATTGTCACACTCCAACCCGCCCCCACAGGCTAGGACACGTGTAACAAAGCCAACAAGGACCAAACAATCATTTTTAATGTTCCCAAAAAAATAACATTTTAAACTTAAATACTAGGGGTAAAATGACTTTTTATCAAACAAAATAATAAAAAGGAAATAAAATAAAGTTTTAAACCATTGAATAATACTTAGACAGAGTTCCCCCTATTGTAACACCATTCCCCCTGTTAAACAAGAATTGAAATACCAAAATATGACCAAAACACTTAGAAATACTTTTAAAACTTCCATCCACAATTCATATTACAAGGATTTAATATAAAACCAAAACATAAACTTATCTCCAAAAATCCAAACATTAGGAATATAATTACGCATCTAAACTCATTTAGATATGAACAGATTAAACATAAACCATTAATGTCGAGCTATCCTAGAATCCCCACAGTTCAACGCTTCTCATTGTCATGCTAGTCCAAACCTGCGTGGTCATTTGCCACAAAAATCGACTAAGCTTTTGCTTAATGAGTACGTGGTACTAATCATGCAATTGGAGTATTTAATGATTCATAACACCAATTAAACATTCACAACAATATATGGTCGCAGTCATGTCAAGTAATCAATCACCATTGTTCTAGACCCCTGATTTCAGGTCATTCTCACTTTGTCGTCGCTTTAAAAGTGACATCACACACTCTCAAGTGACCGAAGTCAAATCGTTGTGGTCGTCACGACCGTCCCCTTTTATCTGAGGATTTTATCATCATCCCCCTTTTCTTTGAGGAATGGCGTCCATTATATACGGGCTAAATAATGGTGATTATCACTTGAGACCCTTTGACCCAAATAAGCACATAAGCAACTCAACATGTCAACATGGCAATTTCAGCATTTTTGGACATGTTGAATAATAATTAATCACATGTTTTTCTACTTAATCACAATTAAGCAATTTAAGCATTCACTAACAAATAAATAACATTAAATATCCAATTTTGGGATTAGGACACTCACCTCACGAATAAGTCCCAAATAAGCCTAAAAATCCCAAACTCCTTCGCAAAACTAGCACTAGTTATTCCCAATGATATCCCTACATATATATATCACATACATGTATCACCCGTCAAAATAGGTCGCAGAAAAATATCATCAAAAGTGAAAAAGAAAGACATAGAAATAATCCTCTCACCTCCACGAGTCCAAGTATGGCTTCGGTTCGCGAAACAGAGGTCGTACGACGAAGCTACAGCGACAAAATGACGCGGAACCTTTTATATTTTTTTCCTTTCCCGTTGAACCCTTTCTCTGTTCTAATGTTCTAACCTTCTATTTCTTTTTTTTATTCATACTAACCGTCTAACATCCTCGTATACTTGAGGATATGTTATGACTTTGTCATAATTCTATTTACACCCCCACTACTTTCTAAGGTCTATTATGAAACCCCCATATTAATTATATTAACTACCCCAATATCTAAATGGGTATATGTCTATGTTACGTATGGGTTCCAAAAGAGGTCCCAAATATTTTATGAAGTTGCTAATTAGCCTACTAATTATGAACTATATTCCTATTCGCTCTCACTAGGGTACCCAAACTAGTACCATAAAAGATCATAACTAACAATAAAATATTAAAAGCAATTAAACAAATATTCATTTAATCACATAAATGCAACTAAATGCAATTTATCTACTCTGGACCTCCCGTGGGTCCCATTTCACATATGTCCAACTGTGCCCTTATCAAAGCACTTATCACATCGCGGTAACTGGAACTTACCCAAATATCACATGCAATTAATTATACTAATTAATGCATGAAAAATAAATATTACTTCTATTTTTTTAGTACGGGTATTACATTAGTTCTTACATTACATACAATATCCTAACATATGATCTCAGAATGTTAAGCACTTATCACATCGGGGCAACTGGAACTTACCCAAATATCACATGCAATTAATTATATTAATTAATGCATGAAAAATGAATATTACTTCTATTTTATGAGTACGGGTATTACATTAGTTCTTACATTACATACAATCTCCCAACATATGATCTCAGAATGTTAAGCTAAAATGAACTAGTACATTGGACTAAACCATACTAGATTATTCTCAAAAATAATAAAAAGGCAACTGAACTGAAAAGAAATCATATGCCTAAGACTAATCCATTAGCCAACCACTCACCGCTGCCCGCATTTGATTAAGCCCTCCGTTGCACGAAACCAACAGATAACCATTGTTCTCATAAATCTCTAATGGCAACACAACATATTCCGAACAAACGATAAGAGAATATTGATACAGTGGAGGCAGTATATCAATAATTAAAGACAACTATAGACAAAATTGCATATTCACAACCAATCTATCAATTTGAACAAGAACAAAGAATATCAAATATAACTAGAATTTTTTTTGAAAATAAGAGCAATCATAACATATAACAATCATGGTTCTGTATGACTACTACAATCACAAATGGTCATGTAATTTTGTGGGAGCAGTGTCTATAATTATATTTCTATTTCAATAGAATTTCTTAGTAACCCAATTTCAGCAAAGTACTGTTTTTATTTTTCTTTTTGTACTCCATATATGTTTTTTTTTGTTTTTAACACAAACACAAGACAAATTTAATCCTCCAATATGAAAAATGATTTAAGCACACACACCCAGACAAATATGTACATACATCTATGTATCTATATATATAGAAAGTATAGCAACTTATAGAATCACTTATCAGTAGGATTATCAATTAAGAGCCCTCTCGAGAACAAAAGTAAAGATATAAATTGCTTTATATGAAATCCCCAAAACACTCACTCCAGAACAAGTCCTGCAACAAAAACCATATACCCATTTTAGATTAGAGCCCCCAAATCATCAAATACACATACACGTGTATGTATATACGTATATGTATAAGAAATTGTCACCCTTTTGGCCTCAATCACATAGAAAGAGTTGGGAAACACTGGCTGATTTTGAGCTACCAGATACAACAGAGTTGTTTCATGCCGAGACTGAAGAACACAAATAATAAAAGAAACGCAAAGCTTAAACTTAGTCCTAATCAAAACCAATCCAGACCTTGCTGACATATGTGAATATGATGAAGAGAGAGAGAGGGGGGGGGGGGGAGAGAGGCGATATTATATATATATATATATACTCACAGATATAGAGAGAGAAACTCACCGGTCCATGGCAGTTGAAGAGCGAGAGATGAGTGTTGCAGAGAAGAATGAGAGTGACGATAGGTCGAGATAAAGTGGTGAGAGACAATCGACGAAGAATTAGTGTGGGGGTATTTATGTTCAATAAAGATTGAGGGAATTATTGATACACATTTTTTTTACCCTGTCCTTAAATCAACATAATTACCATAAACTGTCCTTTGATCTAATTGACCCTATATTAATATATCTATATAATAAGTTAGAGTGGTGTGGGTCCCTCTCAAATTAGCAACTTTCAATCCGAACCATTGAGACAAGTTTAGATATTTTCAACCCTTGGATCGTTGGTCCACCAAAAATGGTTAACCCAATTAAAAATTGCATTGTATCCTATTAAAATTCTAAATTAAAACTCAATCTATAAATTGGAGGGGATAGATTCCATTTAACCCCATTTTGATTGTGAACTTTTCAAAATGATACCAGTTTAAATACTTTTTCAAAATGGTATATGTGAACTATTTTGATTACATTTTGATTGTGATCAATTTTTTTTTTAATTTCTTTCTTTATCCCTATTTTACACTTTGCACACATTACGCCCAAATTGAATGTCACTAATTCTTTTTTGGGTGGGGTCAAATAATATCTATATAATAAGATAGAATGGTATGGGTCTCTCCCAAGTTAGCAACTTTCAATCTTGACCATTAAGACAGAGTTGGATATTTCAGACCGTCGGAATTAATCTCACCAAATGTCTCAAAATCTCACCCTCACAATAGTCCCTCTCACCTAACTCAATTGGAAATAAAATATTGAGAGAGGAATGGATTAATTATTTTAGCATCCTCATTAATCCCATTGTATATAATATTGATTTGAGCATGGTTTGCTTGGATAAATTGCTTATAAGTAATTGCCATTGCTTTTTTTTTTTTACCATGGTTAAAAGAAAATTTTCGTAATTGCTTTTCTTTTCTTTTTTTGGTGAGGAAAAAAAAACCCTTTTCTTTTATACCAAAAACTCACGTTACTTTCGTTATGAGAGATCAACTCAAGTTACTTTCATTTTGAGAGAAACTTTATTTAAAACTTACCAAAAACTTTATTTAAAACTTGACCAAAAATAAAACTTCCCTTTAACTTAATCCTACTGTGTGATTTGTGAGACTGACAAAATCTTCCCTTAACTTAATCCTATCCAAATTCAAAATGGTATTATGTATGTCTTCCCTTATTTCTCTCAATCACACCTAATTCATGAAATTAAATTCAAAACTTGATTACCCATGTGTCTGCTTTCTCGATTCTCTCTCTCTCTCTCTCTCTCTCTCTCTCTCTCTCTATGTGGAAAAGTGTACACTTTCCTTAGCCTTCCTTTTTAACTCTAGTGCATTCATGGTTCTATGATATTATGGTTCACAAATGTACACTATCTTAAAATCAGTTTTGTGGCTATTTTTGTAATAACCTGCATTTTCATTCATTTGCATTGTTATATTTAATATTCATTGTCCACTTTTATTTTAATTACAATTCTTGTGTGTAGAAGTTATTTCTTGCTTTATTTCATATTTGAAATTCTTGTTGGGGCCAAACTGCAATTTGACAAAATTAGTAATACATGTGTGGGATTTCAAAACTGTATTTCTAAACGGTGAAAATATTTTCTCTTAACTCAATCAGTACTTTTATAACACCAGGGAATCGATTCTTACGTTAAAATGAATTTTCCATATTTTGTGGTGATCACCGTGCCCCGAAAATACCAGTTTACTTCCAAAACTGCCCGCGTTGTGCTAAACTTCCACAGATTGTGAAGTGATGTAAAGCAAGATTTGACATACACTTTACTTTCCATTTATGGCAACTCATCATTGGCTTGTGTCTTGTTTGGGAATGCTTGTAGTGAGTATGTTGTCTCTAGGCCATAAGCTAATTTCCCAAACACATGAGATTAACCCCTACTACTCTAAATTGACCCTTCCAATCTGTAGGAGTGTATATACGTGTGTATAATCTGCAATATAAACTGTGGTATATTAGTGAATTTGATAATTAGGATTACAATTTCGTTTGTAGAGTGTGCAAGGTGGAACTTGGAGCCCAAGTTCACTAGTTGGCTTCTATTTATACACTTTCATACATCCTCACATAACACACACTTCTGGGTCTTCAAAACTTATAGAGAGAGTTTCAGAGAGAAAAGAGAGAGAGCTGAGAGTTCATAGTTCAGAATATTTTTAGAGAGAGAGAAGCTCAATTCTCCATAGCTTAAAGCTTGAAGCTTCAATTGGATTTCTATATCTTATATCTTTCTCAACAATCTCTACACCATTAATCTCAGTGAGTATTTTAAACTCACTCCCAAATGTAATTCGTACTTAATTTCATGTTATATGTATGTATCTATTAATCACCATTGTTGATTTTCATGAAAGCTTGAAATTAGGAAAAGAGTGATTTTACAAACTTAATCAAAACAAGTTTTTAGAGATGATTTAGGAAGATTATAGTTCCTACAAGCTACTGTTCAAGTATTGAAGTCTAATTCATCCACATGAAAAAGTATATAAGAAAATTAGTTTTGCCATCTTTTAGTCTTTCATTAAATTCTAGAGTTTTAGTTTAATTCATGTAAAATTGATCATGGATTCATAATCCTTGTGAAAAACCGAAGAGATCCATATATTATATGTCCTATATGCTTCGGGTTTGCAAAATGGGTCAAAATGGACTCTTAAACTAAAAACAGGGAAAAACCAGCGAGGAAGACGAAGCCTCTGCTTCATCTCGCGCGCGCGATCGCGCGAGCGGCCTGTGCGATCGCGCGAGCGAGGGTCGCCCTCGCGCGAGCAGCCCTCACGCGCGAGGTGTGAGTTTCCCGGCAGACAGAAAAGTTTATATATTAAAAATGAAAAATAGGCAGGTCGCGCGAGCGGCCCGCGCGTGGGACTTCTGGTAGTTTCTAATTTTTGCTTGTTTTGTGATAAGGGACTGTTTGGGGTAAAATTTATATATTGTTTGGGAAATTTATTAAATCAGAATCTTAATTTGTTATGTTTGAAACGATTAAAACGTTGTATTGTGACTTATCAATTCCCGTATGCTCGTTGTTTATAGAATTCAATGATTTACCTCATGTTTTAAAGTTTCATGACATATATGTGGAGTCAGTTGTACATGCCTGGTGAGTGTGAATGTTGGTCAGTATGGAAAAGAGTAATGGTCAGTGTGGCATAGTGAATGCGGTTGAGATTGTGTTGTGGACACTCCCTGGTAAGTGAGTACCAAAGTGTGTTGTGATTGAGATTGCGGCGAGGGTGTCTTTGAAATGCGACGGTGGCAAAACTGGACACTCCCTGACGACCATGGTAGCGTCAAAGTGTGTGAAGCCGAACTTGGACATTCCCTGGCACCCATGGAAGTGCTAAAGTGTGGCCTACGGAGACTCCCTAATACCCGAGTCTGGATACTTCGTGAGGGTTCCTCCGGTATTTGCATGGCGGATTAGGTAGTCAAAGTGTGAGGCATTGGACACTCCCTGGTACCCCGGACCAAAGTGTGAGGCAAACTGGACACTCCCTGGCACCCCTGTGCTAAAGTGTGGCTATCTTAGCGTTTCAAAGATACCGGTGTGTGATGGTGGGTTGTTGGATTTTGTCGAGAGAAAAGAGTCGGTAAGATGAGATAGTGCATTGTTCTCATACATGGTCACATATACGAGAATTATATCTTTTAAATAATATTGTGCTTGGTTCCTAAAATGAACTCCTTGCTTTAATATTGGATTAAAATGAGAAATGTAAAGAGGTAAAAGAGCATGTTTTACATTCAAAGTTATGTTTTTAATACTCACCAGCTTCTTGAAGCTGACGGCGTTGATGCGTCCTGGACATTCGTGTTCAGGATTTTCAGGTTATGACTATGCCGGATCCTATGACTATGCAAACTGAGAACAACTATCTGATGAAGAGTTTACTGTTATATATTTTAAGTTATTAACTGAATTCTGTAATAAGGATGACTGTAATAGCCTATGGGTATTGTTTTGTTTTAAGGCAGCTTGTGCCTTAGTAGACCCCGTATTGTAATATGTAATAAGTTAGAAAAATATTGTAAGCCTTGATTGCTCTGCTCTGATTATTATGTTTTGTTGTTCGACGTTTGGGACGGAATCGATCCTTCAAACTGTCGCGACCTACGGGTCCATAAAGGAAATTAAACGCTTTCCTTATTTATGCTACGTCGGGGCGTGACAATTTTTCTCAATCAAAATTCAATCTTCTCTTATTTCTCCCAATCATTCTCTCTCTCTCCTAAGTCATTCTCTCCCTCCAGTTCACTCCCTCTCGATCTCTCTCTATTTTTCTTTCCTCTCAGGTTTTTCTCTCTCTCTCTCTCTCTCTCTCTCTCTCTCTCTATATATATATATATATATGACTTTTTGCACCATTTACTAATATTGTGTGTGTGTGTGAGAGAGAGAGAGAAAATAGACACTATAATAAATATGGTTTTTTGTGACGCGCACTTTTTGTGACGTGCAAACGCGTCACAAAAGATCATTATTTGTGACGCGTATTTAGTATTTGTGACGCACTTACAGATGTCACAAAAAAATAAGGTTGACCAATTATTAGACTTTATTTGTGACGCATTTAGTGCGCCACAAATAAAATCTCCACTATTTGTGACGCATCTGATGCGTCAGATGCGTCACAAATAAAATCCCTACTATTTGTGACGCATATTGTGCGCCACAAATAAATCAACAATTAAATCCCATCAATTTGTTACGCATATAGTGCGCCACAAATAAAATCCCTACTATTTATGACGCATATTGTGCGCCACAAATAAAATCAACAATTAAATCCCTACTATTTAAACAAAGTTGCAAGAAGAAACAGAACGGGAATCGGACTCCCAGTTAGCAAGATACACTACAAAATAACTTTTTCACCTCGTAGACTAAGTTTTTGGGTTTGGGAGTCAAAATGCAAATCGTCGATCCGGCAACCACCAAACATAACTCGCACCTCCCACACATTTAACGAAAGTTGCAAGAAGAAACGGAACGGGAAACGAATTCACGATTATCAAGATACACTACAAAATAACTTTTTCACCTCGTCGACTATGAAAAACTAAGTTTTTGTAGTTTGGGGGGTCAAAATGTAAACCGTCGATCCGGTAACCACGAAACTTAACTCGCACCTCCCAAACGTCTAAAGAAAGCTGCAGGAAGAAACAAAACGCGAATCAGACTTTCGGTTGTCAAGATACACTACAAAACAACTTTTTTACCTTATATTCTAAGTTTTTGGGGTTTGGGGGGTCAAAATACAAACAGTGGATTCGGTAAGCACAAAACTTAACTCGTACCTCCCACACGTTTAAAGAAAGTTGCAGGAAGAAACAAAACCAAAATCGGACTCCCGGTTATTAAGATACACTACAAAATAACTTTTTCACCTCATAGACTATGAAAAACTAAGTTTTTGGGGTTTGGGGGATCAAATTACAAACCATCGATCTGGTAAGCACAAAAATTAACACCCACCTCCCACATGTCTAAAGAAAGTTTCAAGACAAAACGGAATGAGAATCGGACTCCCGGTTATCAAGATACACTACAAAACAACTTTTTCACCTCGTCGACTATGAAAAACTAAGTTTTATGGGTTTGGGGGGGTCAAAATGCAAACCGTCGATCTGGTAATCACGAAACTTAACACGCACCTCTCACAGATCTAAAAAAAGTTGCAGGAATAAACGAAATGAGAATCGGACTCCCGGTTATCAAGATACACTACAAAAATAACTTTTTCACCTTGTAGACTAAGTTTTTGGAGTTTGGGGGGTCAAAATGTAAACCGTCGATCCGGTAACCACGAAACTTGACTCGCACCTCTCTCACACCTCTCAAGAATGTTACAGGAAGAAACGGAACTAGAATCAAACTTCCGGTTATTAAGATACACTACAAAATAACTTTTTTACCTCGTAGACTATGAAAAACTAAGTTTTTGGGGTTTGGGGGTCAAATTGTATATCATCGATCCGGTAACCACGAAACTTAACACTCACCTCCCACATGTCTAAATAAAGTTTTAGGAAGAAACGAAATGAGAATCGGATTCCCAGTTATCAAGATACACTACAAAACAACTTTTTTACCTCGTAAACTAAGTTTTTGGGGTTCAGGGGGTCAAAATGCAAACCGTCGATCCGTTAATCACAAAGATTAACTTGTACCTCCCACACATCTAAAAAAAGTCGCAAAAAGAAATGGAATCAGAATCAGACTCCCAGTAATAATGATACACAACAAAACAACTTTTCCACCTCGTAGACTATGAAAAACCAAGTTTTTGGGGTTTGGGGGGTCAAAATATAAACCCTCGATCCGGTAACCATGAAACATAACTCGCACCTCCCACACGTCTAAAGAAAGTTATAAGAAGAAACAGAACGGGAATCAGACTTCTGGTTATCAAGATACACTACAAAATAACTTTTTTACCTTGTAGACTAAGTTTTTGGGGTTTGGGGGGTCAAAATGCAAACCGTCAATCCAGTAACCATGAAACTTAACTCGAACCTACCACACATCTATAGAAAGTTATAGGAAGAAACAAAACTAGAATCGGACTCCCGGTTATCAACATACACTACAAAACAACTTTTTCACCTCGTAGACTATGAAAAACTAATTTTGAGGGTTTGGGGGGTCAAATTGCAAACTGTCGATCTGATAAGCACAAAACTTAACAAGCACCTCCGACACATCTATAGAAAGTTTTAGGAAGAAACGGAATGAGAATCGGATTCCCGGTTATCAAGATACACTACAAAATATCTTTTTCACCTCGTAGACTATGAAAAACTAAGTTTTGGGGGTTTGGGAGGTCAAAATGCAAACCATCAATCCGGTAACCACGAAACTTAACACGCACCTCCCACACGTCTAAAGAAAGTTGTAGGAAGAAACGGAATGAGAATCGGACTCCCGGTTATCAAGATACACTACAAAATAACTTTTTCACCTTGTAGACTAACTTTTTGGGGTGTCAAAATTCAAACCGTCGATCTGGTAACCACAAAACATGACTCGTACCTCTCATACCTTTCAAGAATGTTGCAGGAAGAAACAGAACTAGAATCGAACTCCCGGTTATCAAGATACACTATAAAATAACTTTTTTACCTCGTAGACTATGAAAAACAATATTTTTGGGGTTTGGGGGGTCAAATTGTAAACCTTCGATCCGGTAACCACGAAACTGAACACGCACCTCCCACACATCTATATAAAGTTGTAGGAAGAAACGGAATGAGAATCGGACTCCCGATTATCAAGATACACTACAAAATAACTTTTTCACCTCGTAGACTAAGTTTTTGGGGTTCGGGGGGTCAAAATACAAACCGTCGATCCGTTAACCACAAAACTTAACTTGTACCTCCTACACGTCTAAATAAAGTTGCAAAAAGAAATGGAACCGGAATCGAACTCCTGGTAATCGAGATACACTACATAACAACTTTTCCACCTCGTAGACTATGAAAAACTATGTTTTTTGGGGTTTGGGGGGGTTAAATTGCAAACCGTTGATCTGGTACGCAAGAAACATAACACGCACATCCCACACATCTAAATAAAGTTGCAAAAAGAAACGGAATGAGAATCGGACTCCCGGTTATCAAGATACACTACAAAATAACTTTTTATCCTTATAGATTATGAAAAACTATGTTTTGTGGGTTTGGGGGGTCAAAATGCAAACCGTCGATCCGGTAACCACGAAACTTAACACGCACCTCCCACACGTCTAAAGAAAGTTGTAGGAAGAAACAGAATGAGAATCAGACTCTCGGTAATCAAGATACACTACAAAATAACTTTTTTACCTTGTAGACTAAGTTTTTGGGGTTTGGGGGGTCAAAATGCTAACCGTCGATCCGGTAACCATGAAACTTGACTCGCACCTCTCAAGAAGGTTGCAGGATGAAATGGAACTAGAATCAAACTCCCGGTAATCAAGATACACTTTAAAATAACTTTTCCACCTCATAGACTATGAAAAACTAAGTTTTTGGGGTTTGGGGGGTCAAAATGCAAACCGTCAATCCGGTAACCACGAAACTTAACACACACCTCTAGGGGTGTGTTTTGGAAGGGAAATTCCGATTCCGATTCGAAAATTTCCGATTTTGGCAAGTAAAAATACATTCCGAATTCCGAAATTCCGAATTTCGAAAATTCCAAAAAATTTTGGATCGGAATCGAAATTTTTTTTCAGAATTCCGAAAATATGCCGAAAATATTCCGAAAAATATATTCCGAAAATTTTCCGAAAAAATTCCGAAATATTCCGAAAAAATTCTGAAAAATTCCGAAATTACCTTACACTACTTGTCCCACATCGGTTAGCCATGAAAAAGGATAAGGAATGTGAGTCAATAAATTAGTCCCAACTTGATCCACATTAGTCCAAGCACTAAGCTTGTATCAGAAAATTCCGAAAATTTCCGAAATTTTTCCGAAAAATTCCGAAAAAATTTCAAAATTTTCCGAAAATGATCCGATTCCGAAAATTCCGAAATTTCGGAATCGGAACGGAAAATGAAAATTCCGAATTTTTGGAATAGGAATCGGAACGCCGAAATAATTTCCAAAAATTTCGGAATTTTTTTTCCGAAACCCCTATTTCCGATCCGATCCGGCCGAAACACACCCCTACACATCTCCCACATGTCTAAATAAAGTTGCAGGAAGAAACGGAATGAGAATCGGACTCCCGGTTATCAAGATAAACTACAAAATAACTTTTTCACCTTGTAGACTAAGGTTTGGGGGGTCAAAATTCAAACTGTCGATCCGGTAACTCACACGTCTAAAGAATGTTGCAAGAAGAAACGAAATGGGAATCGGACTTCCAGTTATCAAGATACACTACAAAAGTACGTGTTCCAATTGAATTAGTTAATTAAGGTCCTTAATAGATTTTTATATCCATTTCAATAGATGTCAATATGTTTCAATTTATGAACATCGCTATACCTGTACATGTTTTAATGCATGAAAGAATAATCAATCGAATGGATATTTCAAATTGAGGTATAATATTAATTGAAAATCCTTTACTTTAGTATCAATTGAATTACTTAATTAAGGTTCTTAGTTTCTAAATCGATTTTAATTCATGACCGGTGGTACTACATGTTACAATTGATAAATCATTTGGATATAAGAAACCAATTTGAGGTTCAAAATTTTGAAAACATAGCATTTCTCATATCATGTACTTGAAAAAAAAAAGACAAGAAATATAGCTTTTTTGTGTATGATCTTTTGTTCTGTAAAAGGAAAACATTTAGTATTTACTTTTTTAAAAAAAGAGAAAATGACTTTTTTTAAAGGAAATTTGAGTAAGCTATGCTTCCAATTTGATTCCAAATTACTTTGTTATTTAATTTGTACTGCATGAATGGTATACGGTCCCTTTTATGTGTCCATCTTTACGTTTTCAATTTTTTTTTATAAAAAAAAAAATTAATTATGATTGCATTTGCACACATATAAGTAATGATATTTTTATAAGTGATTGGTGGTACCACACGATATAATTGACAAAGTATTTGCGAACCAATTTGCGGGTCAAATTTATCTATTTTATTTTCGCAAAATTGAAAATCCAATGCGTAGTTATAGATACAAAATCAACCGAAAGATTATTTCAAAAAGGGTTATTAAGGTCTCATACTGATATCAATTGAAATAGTCCTTCACAATAGTACCAATTGAATTAGTTAATTAAGGTCTTTAATAGATTTTTATATCGATTTCAGTAGATGTCAATATGTTTCAATTTATGAACATCGCTATAAAAGTACATGTTTCAATGCATGAAATAATAATCAATCGAATGGATATTTCAAATTGAGGTATGGTATCAATTGAAAATCATTCACTTTAGTATCAATTGAATTAGTTAATTAAGGTTCTTAGTTTCTTAGTGGTACTACATGTTACAATTGATAAATCATTTGGATATAAGAAACCAATTTGAGGTTCAAAAATTGGAAAACATAGCATTACTCATATAATGTACTTGCAATTAAAAAAAAAAAAAGTGGGACCAATAATGTATACCTTGAATAATATTACGCTTTCCAAATTTCTTAACACATATATGTGACAGTGGGATCACTTTAATATCCTTCAATAAAGTGGGACCAATAATATTTTGATTGGAAGTTGTTTACTTGGCCCCACTATCGCATCATTTAGGAAACACTTTTGGGATAGAAATTTGAGAAACATAGCATTACTCCTAAATGACTAATGCATCCAATACGCCCATTTTTATGAGTAGTGCTATGTTTCCCAAATTTCTATCCCAACAATATTTTCCGAATGATGTGACAGTAGGGCCAAGTCTAGTACAATAGGATCAGTTGAATTTTAATTAGGAGTTGTGTTACTTGGCCCCACTGCCACACCTTTTAGGAATCATTTTTGGGATAAAAATTTGGAAAGCATAACATTACTCTTTTATTAAATATTCAAAAAAATTTGAAGAGAAGCCATCGGTTAAATTAATCATTATTTAATTCTGGATCCCACTATATTAACTAATGGAAGAGTTGAGTGAACAATGAATGAGCAATTTTAGGGTGAGCAAAAATGTATTCAAAATTAAATTGTTTAAATAACTTTAAAAAGTCGGCATATACTTGGATTGCAATATATATATATATATATATATAAGTAATTAAAGAAATGAGATGAAAATTATACCCCAATTCCCAAACCCCAAATATTGGCCCGCCCAATATTTTGTCCCCAAATTTTTTCCCCCCACCCTCTTTTAATTTACACACAAGGAAGCTTCAGGAGCCCTACATCCACACCACACCGCCACATCCACACCACCGCCACATCCACGCCCCACCGCCCACAGTCGAACCTCACCCAACGCCGGACCACACCAAAAGCGGACCCACAGCCGGACCTCACCCACCGTCGAACCACACCAAAAGCCAGCTGTAATCTCCCTCTCTCTCTCTCTCTCTCTATATATATATATATATCTATCTATCTATATATATACACACACACATATCTAAGTATAAATCTTGAATTAATTTGGAGCTCTTCTTTGTCTCTCTCCAATCAACTTAGGGTTTACAGATTTGGAAACTCATAGCTCTTTCACCAGTAAGTGAGCTCCTTTACTAGTAAGTGGTTTTCTCAATTATATTACTGTATCAAAATGCAGTAGTAATGTTTGTATTTAATTAATTTATTTATTTTCAATTCTGCTGCTTTTTTCTACTACTTCACTCGCCCTCTCTGTACTCTCTCTCTCTCTCTCTCTCTCTCTCTCTCTCTCTCTCTCTCTCTGTAGCTTCCTGTTCTTTTACTAGCGCACTTGATAATACTATTTACACCAACTAATTTCACTTTGATTGCTGCAATTGGGACTTGAATTGCTCTGTTTATGTTGTTCTTTAAGAACTTTTCTTTGTATAATTTTTCTGGAGTTCTTTTATGCAAGTGTTTATGTTGGGCTTGTATGGGATGGATTAAATCATGTATTCATTGTAATTTTGTTTGCTGATTGTGTGCTTGGATAATAGATATGGGTTAAGTTGATTTTGATGTTCTTCAAATTTCTTTGCATAAATTTCCTTTGACTTTGACTCCCACTTTACTGTTTTAGATTTTTCGCATTTGCATTTTGCCTTTTCCATAGAACTCTACCAACTCCTGCTTGACTAGCATCTAATATATGTGTAGTGTAGTGTACTTTGCTTTAGTGTTGTGAATCGATTTTGATCACTTCCTCTGTTCCTGGGTGTAGTGTAGTGTACTCTGGTTTAATGGTTTGATAATATGACATTTGTTTCGGATCTATTAGGCTATTGGCTATTTTTCTACATGGTATTCATAGACAGTTTCTATGTTGTGTAAAACTATTCACTTGCTTTAAAGAAACATATAGCAAAGAATCTAGTTATTAACTAACATCTATAAACACAACATTTTAACAGGTCAAGAAGACTACAATAGGCTGTGGCCTCTTAGTCATAGAGGAGCTGATGTTTTCATCCTTGCCTTCTCTCTCAAAAGTAGGCCTAGCATTGAGAACACATCGAAAAAAGTAAGTCAATTTTCCCTGTCTCTTTTACTCACATCTTTTCTTTACGAGTAATGCTATGCTTCCCAAATTTTTCATCCCAAATACATGTGGATTGTGTTGCATCAGTGCTTTTGATGGAGTACTTTATGAGACTTGGTAGGAGCTTGATTTTAAAGTAAATGTTTTGAAGTTGCTTATCTAGATTCTAGTTGTCACTATTTATAACATACCAACCTCATACCCATGGGTAAGGTATAAAAACTCCTTTAGGTTTCTTTTAGGACCATTACACAATATCATAATAAGTCTCAAAGGTAACTAGCAATGGACATGAAACCTAACTAGCAACACAAACACGCCTAAAGAAAGTTGTTGAAACAAACAGAATGCAAAATGGATTTTCGGTTATCAAATAACGCGTAAAAAACAAGTTTTGATATACTTAGGCTTGAAAAAGTTTAGTTCTTGAGGTTTGGGAAGGGGGGGGTGAAACCTTAAACCGCCGATCCGATAGATGTAAAATTTACCTAGCACTAAAAACACACCTAAAGAAAGTTGTGGGAACAAATGGAATGCAAAACGGACTTCCGGTTATCAAATAACGCGTAAAAAACAAGTTTTGCATACTTAGGCTTGAAAATGCTTGGTTTTGGGGTTTGGGGGGTTGAAACCGTAAACCACCGATCCGATGGACATGAAACTTACCTAGCACCAAAAATACACCTAAAGAAAGTTTTGGGAACAAACGGAATGCAAAACGGACTTCCGGTCATCAAATAACGCGTAAAAAGCAAGTTTTGATATACTTAGGCTTGAAAATGCTTGGTTTGGGGTTTGGGGGGTGAAACCGTAAACCACCGATCCGATGGATGTGAAACTTACCTAGCACCAAAAACATGCCTAAAAAAGTTGTGGGAACAAATAGAATGCAAAACGAACTTCCGGTGATCAAATAACGCGTAAAAGACAAGTTTTGACATACTTAGGCTTGAAAATGCTTAGTTCTTAGGGTTTAGGGGTGTGAAACCTTAAACCGTCGATCCGATAGACATAAAACTTAACTACCAATACAAACACGCCTAAAGAAAGTTATGGGAACAAACAGAATGCAAAACAGACTTCCGGTTATCAAATAACGTGTAAAAAACAAGTTTTGACATACTTAGGCTTAAAAAAGCTTAGTTCTTGGGGTTTGGGGGGGTGAAACCTTAAACCACCGATCCGATAGATGTGAAACTTAACTAGCAACACAAACACACTTAATGAAAGTTGTGGGAACAAACAGAATGCAAAACAGACTTCCGATAATCAAATAACGCGTAAAAAATAAGTTTTGACCTACTTTGGCTTGAAAACGCTTAGTTCTTGGGGTTTGGGGTGGGGGATGAAACCTTAAACTGCCAATCCGATAGACGTGAAACTTAACTAGCAACACAAACATGCCTAAAGAAAGTTGTGGGAATAAACAGAATGCAAAACGGACTTCCGGTTACCAAATAATGCGTAAAAAGTAAGTTTTGACATACTTAGGCTTTGAAAATGCTTGGTTTTGGGGTTTGGGGGGTTGAAACCGTTAACCACCGATCCGATGGACGTAAAACTTAACTAGAACCAAAAACATGCCTAAAGAATGTTGTGGGAACAAACGGAATGTAAAACGGACTTCCGGTTACCAAATAACGCGTAAAAAGCAAGTTTTGACATTCTTAGGTTTGAAAATGATTGGTTTTGGGGTTTGGGGGGTTGAAACCGTAAACCACCAATCCAATGGACGTGAAACTTACCTAGCACCAAAAACATGTCTAAAGAAAGTTGTGAGAACAAATGGAATGCAAAACGGACTTCCGGTTATCAAATAACGCGTAAAAAACAAGTTTTGACATACTTAGGCTTGAAAATGCTTGGTTTTGGGGTTTGGGGGGTTGAAACCGTAAAGCACTGATCCGATGGATGTGAAACTTAACTAGAACCAAAAACATGCCTAAAGAAAGTTGTGGAAACAAATGGAATGCAAAACGGACTTCCGATTATCAAATAACGCGTAAAAAACAAATTTTGACATACTTGGGCTTGAAAAAGCTATGTTTTGGGGTTTGGGGGGGGGGGGGGGGTGAAACCGTAAACCACCAATCCGATGGACGTGAAACTTAACTCGCACCTCAAACATGACAAAATAAAGTTGTGGGAACAAATGGAATGCAAAACGGACTTTCGGTTATCAAATAACGCGTAAAAAAACAAGTTTTGACATACTTAGGCTTAAAAAACCTTAGTTCTTGGGGTTTGGGAGGTTGAAACCGTAAACCACCGATCCGATGGTCGTGAAACTTAACTAGCACAAAAAACACGCCTAAAGAAAGTTGTAAAAATAAACGGAATGCAAAACGGACTTCTGGTTATCAAATAACGTGTAAAAAACAAGTTTTGACATACTTAGGCTTGAAAAAGCTTAATTTTTGGGGTTTGGGGGGGTGAATCCTTAAACCGCCGATCTGATGGACGTGAAACTTAACTCGCACCTCAAACACGACCAAAGAAAGTTGTTGGAACAAACGGAATGCAAAACGGATTTTCAATTATCAAATTACGCATCACAAGTTATTTTTTCATTTGCCTAGTTAGACTTTACAATAAATATGCTTTTTGAGTTTTTCATTTTATGTTTTTCTTAGATTGGCTAAAATAAAAAAATAAATAAATAAAAAATTCACATTTCAGGTTTGGAGTTACATTTGATGGTGAAAGATGTTGGATGTGTTTTGTAATCCCAAATGTTGGATGCTTTGAATTTTAGTGTTGTATTGGAACACACTTAAATTTTTATTTGTATGAATTAGCATTTTGGATGTTGAACTTGATCTTTAAATTTTAATTTGCATGAATTAGTATTTTGGATGTTTATTTCTTGTGCATGCGTTTCGTAGTTGTGTTTTTGAAATATTGATATTATCGCAGGTATATAGCATGTAAAAATTACCTAATTAGGAAAAAATAAAAAATATATATGCAATTTCCCTATGGCATTTGTGACGCATTATAATGTGTCACAAATACTATACATAAATATGACAGTGTATTTGTGACGCATATATTGGCGTCACAAATAGCATTTTTAAAATAGAAATTATTATTTGTAACGCATATACATGCGTCACAAATTATATTCTTAAAATGGAAATTATTATTTGTGACGCATATACAGGCGTCACAAATAACATTCTTAAAATGGAAATTATTATTTGTGACGCATATACAAGCGTCACAATTAATATTCTTAAAATGGAAATTATTATTTGTGACGCACGTAAATGTCACAAATAATCACTATTTGTGACGCGTGTAGTGCGTCACAAATAATACTCTTATTTGTGGCGCGTGTATTTGGTATTCATGGACGTTTATTTGTGACGCCGTATTCTATTGTTTGTGACGCACTATTGCGTCACAAATAATAATACGCGTTGACTGCGTCACAAATAAAGTATTTGCGACTAGGGATTTTGTGACCCCAATTGTGACGCGTTGCTGCATCACAAATAGTATTTGTGACGCATTTTGATTATTTGTGACGCACTTTGCGCGCCACAAAGTCAAATCTGTTGTAGTGAGAGTTTGAGTGTATGTGTGCATGTGTGTGTGCATTCTCAGGTTTCTCTCTCTTTATGTTTTCTGTGTATACGCGCGTGTCTGTGTGCATGTGTGTTCGTGTGTGCGCGTGTTTACGTGTGTGTGAGTGTCTGTATGCATGTGTTTATGTGTGTGATTTTAGTGGGGTTTTATTCAATAAGCAAAAATGCCAAAACTGTACGTGCGGTTTTATTCTCTCTTTTGTTTTTTGCTAGAAATGTGGGGTTTTATTCAATAAGCCGGAAGTGATATATGGGAGTAGGGGTACAAAGAATTGTAATTCGTGCCTAAAGGCTATAGTCTACAGCAATGGGTTACATGTATGTTTCTTACGTTTTTTTGGGCCCAATTTCATACATAGTTTAGGGTATGATTTTTTCTTACCCTATTTTATACATGTTTTGTATTAGGAAAACTACAGTTATACCATGATATTTTTTGCATTGTTTGAGAGTTAATAGTTTTGGTATTTGCGTGCTTTACCATGACACTTAAAGAGTTTCAGTGGGGTTTTATTCAATAAGCTAAAATGCCAAAACTGCATGTCGGATTTTATTCTTTTTTTTTTTGGCTAGAAATGTGGGGTTTTATTCAATAGGCCGGAAGTGATTTATGGGGGTAGGGGTACAAAGAATTATAATCCGTGCCTAAAGGCTATAGCCTAAAGCAATGGGTTACATGTATGTTTCTTATTTTTTTGGGCCCTATTTCATACATGTTTTATACATGTTTTTTATTAGAAAAACTACAGTTATTCCATGATGTTTCTTGCACTGTTTGAGAGTTGAGAGTTTTGGTATTTGCGTGCAATACCCACTACGTACGTATTGTAATCCTTTGATTTCTTTTAACTGTTTATCTTTGTTAGAATTATTTGTGGGCTATTTGGTCACCCACATATAATCATGGACCCGGGGTCCAATGGGCTTGACTTAACCTCCAAGTAATCCTATTAGGATTAGTATTGAAAACCAAGTTAAACCCTAGGCCATAGGGGATATGTATATATATATATATGTGATATATACATAAGAGATATAAGACAACACAACAATATCTCTCTCTCTCTCTCTCTAAAAACCTGCAGCCATCTCTCCCCTCTCCTTTGGTTTATCATTTTCTCTCTCTAGCTTTAATCACACACGAAGCTTGGGACTTAGCACGTGGATACAAAGGGGGTGTCTCTAGTAGGCATTCTCACGACCAGTTCAAAGTCTAAGAACATACACAGAGGCAGTCTGTAACACCCGTACCCGAAGAACATGTAAATTATTATTTTGATAAATGTATAAAATGGATTAAAGGGCGGCTAGGACTCGCCCGTGAAAAGTGTTCAGTAAAGGACACTAGTTGGAAAAGTCCCCAGTGAGGAGGGACAGATTTGGAAGTGGGACCCAGTGAAAGGCATAAATAAAAAAAAATATGCATTTTATGTGATTAAATACATTTATGTGATTACATGAATATTTGATTAAATGCCTTCATATTATATGTTGATATATGTGTAGCATTTGGAATTAGTTTAGACACCCAAATAAGGGTATAACTGAAAAAGGTTCATAATCAGTAGGTGCGATAGCAATTTCAAAAAATATTTGGGACCCAGGTTGGGACCCATACAGAACTTAGACAAATACTCATTAAATAATTGGGTAGTTAATGGAATGTTTGGGGGATTTCATAATAAGAACTTAAGAATTCTGGGGGTGTAAATGAAAGAGGAGGAAAATTGTGGCAATGACAACACATTGCATGTAGCACGTGTGTCAAGGAATGAGAGAGTCTTTCATTTCTGCAGGAATTAAACAAAAGAAAAGAGATCACCGAGAGAGAAGACGAGCTCGAGACGCCGATGTCGAAATCTCGCCGTTATGTCGCCGCCGTTCGTCGGATTCACGAATCGAAGCCATTTTCAGACTCGTGGAGGTGAGACGAACGTTTCTATACCCTTAATTTATGTTTAAATTGCTAGATTTTGGTAGTTCATACTTAACGGTAAGACGTCGACTACCGAATTCTTGTAGGATTCATTTTGGTGTTGAAATTGAGCTCTAATTGGTGAAATTCAGCACTTCTATAGCTTGAATTTGGGTATAATCTTGCTTAAGGTGAGTTTTCTATACAAACCAAATGATTATGTTTAATGGGTTCAAAGCTATATGTGATGTTAGAGATGATAATTCATGATTAGGAGTATAAAGATGTTAATCATGTGAATTCTATATCAATTCTATGAAAATTATATGTTAATACATGAATATGTGTTTATATGCTTATATATCTATGTGGTAGTCAATGAGCACCGGGGAAATGGTTCATTGTTGGGAGTAATAAGAGTGGTGTAGAGGAAGAATCTGATAAATACGGAAGTCCAAGGAATAGAAGTGGCCACGGGACCAAGGGAGGTCTTCGGGTCTGAATGAACCATATAACCGGTGACTCGACGATTATGGTTACATCTGATGTATGAATTGTAGCATTGCACGTGTTAAACATACAATCATGTTAGAATGCTCACTAAGCATAATGCTTAAGAAAATCGTTTTCCTATTTCTGTTGTGGTACATAAAAACCACCGCAGGTTCGGAGCCATATCCGGAGGGGAAATGACGCGCGCGATGGGAGAGATGGGAAAGATGGGGGAGATTTGGGATCTTGAGCATAAGAACTTCTTTGAATTTGTAAAAATGATGTAAATTATGATTTCTTTTATGTTAATGTTCATATTTGGGTTTAGGAAAAGAGTTTGAATCCTAAATGTGTATTTTGGTGGTTGGAAGTGAATTTGAGAACCAATGTATAATCTCTCTTGTTTTGCTCAAGTGTGGTACAAGTAATGGGTATGACCATTTCGGCAAGTCTGGATGTGTCGCTAGTATATTGGACACGTTTCTTTAGTGCTCATAATGCTAGTTATAACATTGAGTTTATCCCCAGCAAGTTTCATGTATTCTGGATAAGAATTGAGTTTTAAAGTTAAAAAGTTTGTTTTAGATCAAATGAAATGAGTTCATGATTGATTAGATCAAATTGTGAATGTGTTTGTGTGATCCAAGCTTGACTTAAGTTTAAAAGTGCTTGGAAATGTGTTGGATATGTTTTCCCAAAGTTTCATAATGTTTCCATGTGATTTGGTTGTGTTTTGGCAAGTTTGGAACTTATTTGACAGCAAAATTTAGCAACAGAACCTGTTCTGTAGGTTGCAGATCGATCCGGGTTTATGAAGGGATCAATCCGGTCTTTTTGAGGAGCATTCTGCTAGTGGATACAAGAAATGGATCGATCTGGGTTTTATGAAGGGATCTATCCGCTTATATTTTTCACAGCACGTCCGCTTTTACGGAAATGTGCATAACTGTTTCTAAAAAATTCGGATTCGTGCACCGTTTGTTGCGTTGGAACTGGGACTCATAAATCTATCTTTTGGTATAGAATTTGATATACTTTATTAGTGAACATTTTACTCTTGGGTCTATTTTTGTCACAACAAACTCTTTTCTGATGGCTTAATTCATGTTTTCCTTAATAACTAACAAGGTTTAATGTTTATTAGTGTATTTTGGATGCGTATATTCTTGTTACACATGTCTTAATCCGCCGGGGTGGGTTGGGGTATGACATTTTTTTGTATCAGAGCAGTAGGTTAGAGCCTTTGGGGACGAGAGATGTATACGACGCGTAGTATGCACACAACAATACGTAGTTGCATAAACATGCATACATGTTTACTTAGCATGCTTTTAAATGTTGATTAGCATGTCATGTGTTTCTTAAAAGTAACGTGCATGTATGTACTATATGTGGGTGCCAGGCATTATGTCTGGAGGTGACACCTCAAACCGAATGGAACGAGTTGAAAGAGCAATTGAGGGATTGGTTCGAGTGGCTGAAACTCACGTGGTCGAAGAAAGACCGGTACAACTACTCCAAATCTGAGGGAGTTATTACTATATCTAAATTTCATAAGCAAAAGCTGACCATATTCTGTGGGAAAGCCGACCCGATAAGAGCAAACTTCTGGATTTCGGATATGGAGAAAATTTTTAGGGTATTACCGTGTACGGAGGAACAAAAAGTTCTATTTGTCGTCGACACATTAAAGGATGAAGCACAATACTCGTGGCATATCAAGCTGGGTCCGGTGCAACCAACTACTTGGGACCAATTCCTTGAGACATTTAATGGGTAATACTTTTCGGAATCATTTGGGGATCAAAAGGCTCAAGAATTCATGGAGTTAGTGTAAGGGGGAAAGTCAGTTCGTGAATACTCAACGCAATTTACAAGCTTGGGAAGGTTTGCGGGGGATATTATAACAACTAAAAAAGTAAAAGCAAGAAAGTTTGTAGCAGGACTTCGAAGTGATATCCGGGGATGAGTGACTGTGTTCCGACCTGAGACATTCGCTAAGGCGCTTGACATTGCCTCCATAGCTGAAAGAGATCTTGGGTATACATCAAGTATGCCACCACCACCGAGTCAACAAAGTAAACGGTCGGGATCAGGTCAGTTCAGTGGTCAGGGGAGTGCAAAGAGGCAGAGTTCAGGAGGATCATCGGCTAGTGTCGGCAGTGGTTCTAGTGGAAATAAGCCGAGGTGTCAGACTTGTCAGAAATTTCATTGGGGCCAATGTAATCAACTTTCAAATCCAATCATTTGTAATATTTGCCGACAATCGGGACGCATCGCTAGGAATTGTCCGAATCAAAATATGGATATGAGGGGCCGATGCTTTACTTGTAAGGAGTTGGGACATCAAGCTAAGGACTGTCCTACTAGACATCAAGGAGCTTCAGGTTCTGGTTCTTCTGCGGCCAGCGCTATCACTCCAAGGACTACTCAACCTCCGAGGAGGGAGCAGCGAGAGGCAATATCATTTCAACTCAGGCCGGGAGATACCGCTTCTGCCAACACTGTTGTCTCAGGTATGGTTCCCATTTGCTCACATATAGAAAATGTACTTATAGATTCGGGATCCACACACTCATTCGTGTCACACCACTTTGCTCAACGTCTAGATAAACCATTAGAGTTCCTAAACTATGATTTATCTGTCGTGATACCGTTGGGGGCTCCATTGGTTAGTTCGGGTGTGTTTAGAAAATGTGAGATTAATGTGAATGGTAAAGAGTTAACCATTGATTTGGTACCGTTAGTTATTCAGCACTTAGATGTTATATTAGGTATGGATTGTTAAGCGGCTAATCATGCCAATATTGATTGTAACACTAAAGGAGTGGCATTTCGTATTCCGAATCAAGATGAGTTTTATTTTCAAGGTACGGGTGTTGTATCACTGCCGTATATTGTGTCAGCTATTGAAGCTTGTCGTTTATTAAAGAATGGCTGCCAGGGGTTTCTGTGTAGTATTCTTGATACTAGAGGCCCTGATTTAAACTTGAAGATATTCCAGTTGTTAGAGAATTTCCGGATGTGTTTCCAAAAGAGTTGCCAAGTGTATTAATTGACCGAGAGATTGAATTTGGTATTGATGTTATGCCAGGAACACAACCAATTTCACGAGCACCGTACCGAATGGCGCCAGTTGAGTTGAAAAGGTTAAAGATTCAATTACAAGAATTGCTAGACAAGGGTTTTATTCGACCAAGTGTGTCTCCGTGGGGTGCACCGGTATTATTTGTGAAGAAGAAGAATGGTACGATGCGGATGTGCATTGATTACCGGGAAATCAACAAAGTAACAATCAAGAACAAGTACCCGTTGCCACGTATTGATGATCTATTCGATCAACTTCAAGGGGCTGAAGTATTTTCAAAGATTGACTTACGATCTGGGTACCATCAATTGAAAGTTAAAGGTGAGGATGTGGAGAAGACAACCTTTAGGACTCGATACGGTCACTATGAATTTCTAGTGATGCCGTTTGGGGTTACTAATGCGCCAGCCGCCTTCATGGATTTAATGAACCGGGTGTTCAAATCATATTTGGATGAGTTTGTGATAGTTTTTATTGACGACATTCTTATTTATTCTAAGAGTCCGGAGAAGAACGAACAACCTTGAGACTAGTTTTGCAGCGACTACGAGAAAAACAGTTGTTTGGGAAATTGAAAAAAAGCTAGTTTTGGTTGACAAGTGTCTCATTTCTTGGGCATGTGGCTGAATTTTTAGCTATTCAGGAGGCTGTCATACTCAGCTCCTCTTTCTTGTCATCTCATCCAGACTTTGTAGGCATTCTTCTTGAAGTGACTCCAAGACTGCCATTTCTTGGGTTAATAACTTGGATATTGTGCCTTGGAGGCTTAACGCCACGACAAATTCTTTCTGGATTGCAATGGCAAAACTAGAAACTCTATGCAATCCTATCATTGGGTACGCTTCGAGGAGTGCAAACGCATTCGCCGATTCTCTTGCTAAGTCAGGAGTCCATAGAGCACAACCTTGGTTTGCTTGGCTATAATGCTTTTCTTTTTCACGGATGGGTGCTGGGTTGGGGAGGGTTTCGATGTGCGTTTTCTTGTTGTGTGGAGTTTTTTTCCGGACTGGAGAGCTTCTTTCTCCTTTTGGTGTGTGTGAGTTTGCGTTGGGTGGTCTTTCTCTTTCACGTCGTGTGTGTGGGTTTTGTACACTCTTGTGGTCGTTTATAATGTTTTCGGGAGTGTGAGGATGATATAGGATATGCTGATGGGGTTTATTTGGCTTAGTCCTTGCCGAGTGGTTCTTGTATCAGTGGTGAAGATGATCTAAATCAGATTTTTCCTTAGTTCCAAAAAAAAAACATACATATACCGACTTGAAGCATAAAACAAGTCACTGTGTGCACAAGGTGCTACTATCATGTTTTACTTTCACATGCTTGGATCACCCATATAGCCATACGAATAATTAATCCAAGGTTAAATATGACTGACCTCCCTTGAAGCATGATCTAATAACAACAATATTCTCCAAGTTTTGAACAATACCATCATCTTACCTTATTTTTATAACTTAATATCACCCACCTCCCTTATGTTAGAGTTGCATGTAACATGCTGAAATCAACGTATACTATGTGGTCAATGACAAAGATACCCTCACATTTTGATCTGACTATAAACTATCAAGAGCAATTAGAAGGACTGAAATACTATTATAACAGTTATCTAAACTTGACATATTTACCCACACTGTGCCAGTTTTTGACGAGTGTTCTTCATGGCGAAATAGTACTACTGCAATTGGCTAGGATTTACCTCAATTTTGAGAAATTGAATTTCTGCTATAAACCCATTAAAGCATGGCATAAATTTTGCATTGAAAGGAAAAGATGACACATTTTGAAAATCCAAGCAACACAGATCAGATCATCAAATTGTGGTCACAAAACGAAGAGGGCTTAGTTAGGCAACGGTAAGAATTATTGGAAAGATATTGCGCATTTTTTGTTGTCTCAAACCATGATGGAGTGAGTCACATTCTTTCTCTCACCCTCACTGTCACTGTCATATCGATCTCTCCTATGTACTCTTCTTCGCTTGCTTTCTCTCTCCCTTCTCTTTTCTACGGTTATGAGAATTGTATCTGTCACAAAATTCGCTCTTCTTCAGCAATGTTACTTTTACATATTCATCTCTCTCATTACTTAACAGATCGAGCCATGGGAAGAGAAATACGAATGAGCTCTTCTCTCTATCTTGAATGTAGAAGTACTACTTCATATCTAAAGGGTAATTTGGTCTTTTCATTCAACAAAACTTTTAAACAAAATCGATTTCTTTATACAGAGGGATGAAATAGTAACTTGACATACTCTATTTAGGGGTGGGCATTCGGTCGGTTCGGGTTCGAACCGTAAACTTCGGGTCGGGTTGGAGAAAATGGTGCCGAAATCCGAACTGTAATAAGCTTCGAAAATGCAGTTCGGTTCCGAATTGAAATTTCAGGTTCGGGTTCAAAGTTCGGGTTTGCAGTTTGTTGTTGAAATTAAAAGCCCTAATAGGCTAATACACAAATCAAAATCAGCCGGAGAGAGAATCAGAGATTCAAAATCAAATTCACAAATCCTATACTCCTAATCTCCTATAATCCTATTCATGAAAGTGGTCCATTCTCCACACAAATCTACACAGACTACAATCCAAACACACACACATACACACACACACACATACACAGAGTCCAAACACAACCACACACGGTCCACACACACACACACACACACACACACACACAGAGTGAATCAAAATTAGAATCACAAGTATCACAACCACACGGTCCAAACACACACACACGCACAGTCAATCGGTGAGAGAGAGAGGGAGATAGAGAGAGCTAAGAGCCTGAGAGTTTGAGATCTAGAGTCATAGAGAGAGAGAGAGACTGAGAGTCTGAGAGTTTGAGATCAAGATATTCATAGAGAGAGAGAGAGACTGAGAGTTTGAGAGAGAGAGAGAACCATACCATACCTTGCCGGAGCCTGAGCCTCGCCGGATTGGTCAGCCCGAGAGAGAGGTCGCCGACCTCGCTGCTGCCCCCTTGACTCCTTGAGTTGTGACTGTTTGTCTGGGCCAAATTTGTGCAATGTAATCTGTACGTGGGAGAAATTTGGATGTGTATTAATATGTAATGAATGTTCGGATATTCGGGTTCGACCCGAACTTTTTTAACATACCGAAAACCGAACCAAAGTAATGAAAACAGTTCGGTTTCGAACTGAAATAGTTTCGGGTCGGATAAAAACCGAACCGAGTTATGAAAAAATTCGGGTTCGGCTCGGTTATTCGGGTTGACCCGAAGTATGCCCACCCCTAACTCTATTAGTGGCGTGTACGGATGTATATGAACTGAGCTGCTCAACAAGGGCTTGAAAGTTCGGCTCGATAAAGGCTAAGCTCGGCTCACTTATTTGAGCTCGTGAACACAATCGATTAAGGCTCATGAGCTGGCTCGTGAAAAAACACGTTAATAAGTTTGATAAAGTGCTTGTGTAGTGATTTATATATATAGATTTATTATAAAACTATGTAATTTTAGAGAAAATATGGCATATCTCGTAAATAGGCTTGATAAATGATTGTTTATTGAGTAAAACTTCAGGCACACCTATTTCCACAACCTCACCCCCAACAACCTGATATGTCAACCATGTAGTGGGATGGGACCCACCATTTAACACAACCTCACATATGATACTCCCACTACATGGTTGCCGCATCAGGTTGTGGGGGGTGAGGTTGTGGAAATGGGTGTGCCTGAAGTTTTACTCTTGTTTATTATTAAACTACATCGTTTAAAAGGGTGCGCGAAAAAGCTCATTAAAAAGCTCGCGAGAAAGCTCGCGAACTCTAGAAAGCTCGGCTCGTTTGAGCTCGCGAGCTCGTAAGAAAGCTCGTGAGCAGGCTCGGCTCGGCTCGGCTCGGCTCGTATACACCTCTAGTGGCGTGAGTTAGGCCGGATTTGGACCGGATCGCCTAGATCCGGATCCGGATCCACCAAACTATAGATCAGTCCATATCCGGATCCAGATCCGACGAACTACTAAAGGTCAGTTCATATCCGAATTTGGTCGAATCCGGCAATCCGATTCGTTTATCTAGATCTAGTCCAAAATATTGAATAAATGTTTATACATACTAGTTTTGTTTATATATTATATATATGTACACATTTTAAGTATTATATATATACATAATATATAATGTATGTCTAGTTTTATTTATATATAATATATATGTACACATTTTAAGTATTTTATATATACATAATATATATATATAGTTTTGTTTATATGTAATATGTATGTACACATTTTAAGTATTATATATAGGGAGAGGCTCTTAAGTGAACTGGGTAGAGTGAACTTACCTAGTGAATTGGATTTTAAGCCTAAAAGAACCCGCGGGCCAGCGGGGAGTAGGATGGGGCGCGGGCCAGACCACGAGTTCTTTTAGGCTTAAAATCCAGTTCACTTGGTAAGTTCACTCTACCCAGTTCACTTAAGAGCCTCTCCCATTATATATATATACATAATATATAAATATATATATATATACACAATTTAGGTGTTATTCGGATCCGGGTCTTAAGTAGATCGGATATTACAAAATCATATCCGGTCTGTTTCTTTAGCATAATATATGGATCCGGATCCGGATCTGGATATAGATCTGTAGAAGTGATCAGATCCGTTAAAAAGTGTCGGATTCGGGCCTAGATCCGATCCGTTGATAGCCCTAGCGTGAGTCAATCACTGGGTAAAATGTAGTAATTGAATTTATCAAAGCATAGTCTCTCTCTTCCCAGTGGGGAGGGAGAGGATTCGAATCCCCATAGGGGATCTAGTTGTTTGCTCTCCAATTATTCTTTAGTTGGAATGAGTGACCCTTATTGGGCTTTACTGTGGGCCAGTGTAAGATTTTAAGATTGGATTAGGACAGGTATATGTGTGTGTGGTGTGTCTATCCAAACCGAATTCAAGTAAGCTTCAAAAAAATTGAGGGACACAAATGCATAAAGTATAAGATTCATCGGGTAAAAGAGAATGTTGATTAAAATACTCCCTATATTTGTGTGCTACAGTTATGAGGTAGCAAATTTGATCCCTACTTCCTTTGGGGTTGGGGTTTGTTTGTTTTTTTTTTTTTGAGTTTGTAAAGTTGCTACCCCATTGGAGTTGGTCTTATGGATTTCAAAATTTGTTGCCAAAAAATCAGAGTATAAATAAGAGTAAAGATCTAGTTAAAAAATATATATGAGTCTGAAGAGTAAACTTCCTCAAATAAAATGATTTAATTATTGTCTCAATCCCTGAACCCTCGTACTTATGTACTCTTACAAAACCACTACACTAAATTATGAACAATAAAAAAAAAATTAAAAAAAAAATATTTTTGCTCACCCTTTTTTGGTCACTCATTGTTCACTCAGATCTCCACTGAATGACATGTATCACATTCTATTAATAATGTTGATAATACATGGATAAATTGGGACAAATGAGACACATGTTATCTAGTAAAAACTTGGGTGACAAAAATGGGACACATATTTGTTCCCAAAAAAATAAAAGTTATGACAGTTAGGGGTGTAACAAAATCGATCAGTTCGGTTCATTTCAGTCGTTTTTCAAAAACTTAATGCAATGTAAAAATAGAACCGAACTGAAAATTTATACTAAATCGAGCCGAGCCGAAACATATCGATTTGACTAAAAAAATCACACCGAACAAAACTGTTTTCAACCCTTATACAATAGATGCACATAGCGGGTCGGGTAACAATATGGGGCGGCCTAGGATCCATCTTATGCCCCGAGTCCTGCTCTACAGAATAGCAAGACAAAAGTACTTTTTGTTGGTAGCTTCGAGTGTGCAACAATACAATAGCTAGCGATGGCGAAGAGCGGAGATATTCTGATGCTCGAAGCTCCTCCTACGGCGGCGCAGCCCTCTCGGCCGTCTTGGTCAACCGGTGCTGAGGTCATCGATGCATTGCCTTACATAGACGACGACTATGGCAACCCCAGAGTGAAAGAAGAGGTTGACCGATTGGTCGAAGAAGAGATGCGAAGGAGCTCCAAAAAACCCTCTGCTTTCCTCAAGGACCTCCCTCCTCTTCCCACCTTCAACTTCGAGGTTCTCTCTCTCTCTCTCTCTCTCTCTCTCTCTCTCTCTCCCTCTCTCTCTCTCTATATATATATATGTATCTATGTCCTTATTCCCTTCCTATATGCAATGCATTGCTAGGGTTTTATTTTTTTCACGTACAATGTTAGTAGTTACAAAGCCAGACCAATGAATTGTATGATTGCCTTCTTTGTTGTTTGACTTAATTGAACAGGACAGAGTGTAGTTAGTTGAAGGGGTATGTATATGATATCTTTCTCTTTGACAGAGCTGTATATATGAGCTCACACAAACTTATCATAAACCCAAAAAGGCATATTGGACGTAGGAGCCATAAATTCTGTTTTTGGCTTCCAAATGTATTATATTTGTTCAGCCACTTCACTGGTGTGGCATCATTAGGTATTCGGGTTGTATATTTTGACACTGGTACTTAAAAGTTCAATCCATTGAGAGAAGTTCATTTGACGTAGCTTTCAGCAATAAAGAAATTGCATGGATCCTTCATTATTGAACTTGAAACGCTAGCTGAAATTTGTTGGTCAATTTGTGCAAAAACTATATAATCCAGAACAAGAAACAGAAATACAAAGTTTGATGACATAAACAGAAATCTGAATTTCTGAACGTACATAAAACCAGAAATTAAAATCACTTCAAGTATTTCGGAAAACAAAATTCAATCTCGGAACGGTTGGATCAAGTCTAGTGTTTGACACTATCTCCTTAAGACAGATCTCCCCACGCAGGTGCTAACAGTTACAACGGACGTCTATCTCCTAGGATAAAGTGATCGCGTAAACACATAGACATCACTATCAATCTGTGAATCTGGCGATCCAAACAATGCCTAATCACTCTCTCTATTTCTAAAACTATATGTGTATATATATATATGCTAGAAGATCTGAACGGAATTATTGTATATGAAATGCATGAGGAATGGTTGTATCTATAGCCACAATGGTGACTATATAGGGACAGCCATGTCTGTTCATGCAAGGGTCTGTTTGGAAAGGGCATATGCGAACAGTCATGAAGAGATAGAGGAGGTGTATCTGTTTGAATGAACAAGTCTGTTTTAACAGACACAAAGGTTGCTAAGGCTGTGTTTGGCTGCGCCTTCAACCAATACTCAAACAGGCACTTTGGATGACATTTTCATTCATCTCTAAAACCACAGTTTTTTCTAGCAAATTCACAAAAATAAACTAGAAGAGATTTTATTCAATAGCAAATTTTGCACTTTATTCTCCAGATACCATAGTGCTCGACTGTGTAGAGTATAGTGTTTTCATGCAAAGTGCTTTGGTTGAAATTGCTAAAAGAGTAGTGAATTGCATTTGGGTATTATCATTATTATTCTTTTGATCCTCAAGTGTAGGTTGCTATGGTGGTAGAGGTGTGTACTATTAGACTATTTTACCAACCACCAGTGTCCATTAAAGTGTCTTCACCCTACGTACAGAAGGGAAAGTTCTTTTTCTAACTGAGATTGGGTTGGGATTCAGTGAAGTTAGTGCCTGAACTAGGTTCAAGTTTTCGTAAAGATTGAACGCAAGCTTTTGCCCTTGGTTTAACAAACTGCTAACAGCAGGAAACCAATCGACACATATGCTCGTTTATATATGGATTGGGCAAGGAAAGATAAAAGCTTTGCCAGAGCTAACTTCACCTATATGTTTTAGTTCCACTCTATCATTAGAAGGGAACAATTTTTCCTCCATCCATAATAGTTTCCTTTAGGAATAGCATTTGCTCTCTAGACTTCACAAGGCCAAGCAGTCGAAAAAGGTGTCTTTTTGCTTATCCAATGAAAACAGTGGTAATAGCACAATTTGAAGGAAAGTGTTGAAAGCAACTTGGTACAGCCTTTCCAGCGCATGATTCAAGTGCATTATTGTGGTCTTTTCTCGTTTTTTTGAACTCACTTCTTTCTTTTGGGTAGTTTTTTATCTTAATTTTTATACAAGTACTTGCCTGATTTTGGCTTTCTCTTATGAGTCTTATTGTTCTTCCTTTTGGTGTGTATATGCGTACTTTGGAGTGGCAGGTTTTTTTTCCGGTCATTTCTTTTTCAGTTTCCTGGTTTTCTTTATATTCAGTCTCTGTTGAGACCACGATTATAGGATTTTGTGGTTCTTGTAATTTTTAGTGAATTGTTTTAACTCTCGTTTGTACGTATGCAGGTTGGTGATAGACTCATATGTGGTTGGAACAAAAACATTGTGAGAATAGCATGTTGTAGGTTGTCTTATGTAGATTTTTCTATTTCAGAATCATCCAATGCTTGCTAGAGAATATGAGCGGGTGAGAGCTGGGAGACCTCCTGTGCCACTTGACATGTCACGATATGGGCTTGAAACGCCATCAGCTAACAAGTGGAATGATGAAACTGCTTGGAAGCAAGTGCTACAGAAAGCTCAACGCTTACTACAACATCAAGTAATTAGGTAAGTTTGCTTATAATAATAATTATAGAAAGGTCAAATTGTGGCTTGGTTGATTTTGGAGAGCTCAAAATTCTCTGGCAGAAGATCACTGGGTAATGCTATAGAACAGGGAATACATGCTCACAGGGATGGACAACTTAATAGATTCTTCTTATGCTCTCTCTCTCTCTCTCTCTCTCTCTCTCATATGTTTGTTTTGTAGCTTATATTTTACTGTTGTGAGTTAAAAGGTATTTGTGCTCTATCAATATACAAGTACGGGAGTAAAGTAACTCTTTGTGGTGTTGGTTTTTGACTACTCTTCCATCTACCTCAGTCTTTCCTCTGAATAAATTATTTCTGCTCATTTTGCAACATGTTTAGAGGTTGATTTTCTCAGTGACACTTGCTATTCTGAACGAAGGCAGACCACCATATTGTGCATTGGATCTGTGGACATGTTGGTGCCAATGATAGGAATTGATCATATCCAAGTTTTAAATTTAACGAGTCCGTCAAATGAGCTGCATTATTATTTTTTTTATTTAACCGAATGGGCCAAATTTGTGAAAAAGTTTCTTCTGCTGGTTTTTGGTAACTTCTGCATATCATTGAACGTAGTAACTATGGCTTACGTTGTGTTTGATAAAACTGAAAATTAAGTACTGAATTTATGTACTGGAAATTTTATGTGATGTGTATTTGCAATACTGAAAATAGTGCTTCAAGAACTAAAATAGATTGCATTCGGTGATTATTTTCAGTAGAAAATTTTCACATAACGCTTTGAGTGAATTTTTTTGGCTGCTTTTTCAATTAAGTGGTACATTATCAAACGCACTGAAAAAAATTTAAGTGTTGAAAATTTTCACCACTTAATTGGGTTATCAAACACGCCCCCCATTTTGGTGCTTCTCCTTTTTTAAAGCACAATTTCATGTTAATTCATTTGGTAACTAGTTTATGAGCTTTGCAAAAATTGAACTTAGGGCTTTTTTGGGGAGAGCTTTTAAAAGCTCTAGAATGGAGCTTTTAAAAGCTCAAGGTTGCGTTTTGGTTTCATGATGTTTTTTTGAAGAGTAATGTGTCACTTATACAAAATTATCAAACTTAATAATAAATTTCATAAGCTACTTTTAAAAAGCCACGTGGGGGCCAAACTAAGCCTAATTCTCCGGAATGTTCTGAAATTATCTTTGGCGTTATGTGTGAAAAGAGCAGGCTTTGTATTATCATCGTCGTCGTTTGTTGGATTTCAACATTAAAGCAATGCTTCCCACATTTCTCCACCACTTCTTTGATGTTTGTTGATTGCGACTTATGTACTCTCACCCATCTTGCTCCTTTCCCCGTTCCAAATCTGGTATTAACGTCTTTCTTTTTCTATAACGTGAGTTGTTAATATTGTAGGCTAGAAAATCTAGACCTGATGTCAAACCATGGTGTCGATGTCTGGAAACAACACAACCAACGGTTGGAGGCATTCTTATCCAGGTTTGTTGATTTTGTTGCTGTGAAATGCATCTTTCTTATCCATGTTATCAAAAAGAGAGATTTGGACCTTTACTATACAATCTGGCCTAATAAACCAGTTCCTCCACATTCAAAACTCAATAATTGCATTTTGAATTGGTATTATATGTTTTAGACAGACACTATGCAGTGTTTACGCAGAATAGTCATACTACAAGTACATGGACATGGCTATGTGTACTGAGACCAGCTGTGTAAACTAGCCACATGGAGTCGGTTATGTGGATAGGAAGATGGTGTCGGGCCTTCATAAACCACTAGCTTTTGAAAAACACGTACAAAAAGTAGGGTATCTGGACATGTACTGCACTGGGGGTGTGTTTTGGCCGGAACGGATCGGAAACCACCCTTTCAGGAAAAAAAAAAATTCCAAAATTTCCAGAACACTAACAAAAATTCCGATTCCAATTCCAAAATTTCGGAATTTATTTTTTCTGTTCCGATTCCTAAATTTCGGAAATTTCGGAATCGGAAAGTTTCGGAATTTTCCATTTGTGATGATTGCCATACTTGTCTGTCAATTTATAGAAGCACTTGTCATTCCCTCTCTTCATTCTTTACCGATGTGGGATGAAGTTAAGTTTCGGAATATTTCGGAAAACTTTCGGAAAATATAGTTACGGATTTTCTTCGGAAAACTTTCGGAATATTTTCGGAAAAGATAGTTTCGGAATTTTTTTCGGAAAACTTTCGGAATTTTCGGAATTCTTAAACAATTCCAATTCCAATCCGATTTTTTTTGGAATTTCGGAAAGCATTTTTGGCTTCCAAAATCGGAAATTTTTAGAACGGAATCGGTCGGAATCGGAATTTCCGTTCCAAATGACACCCCTAACTTCACATTTAAGTACACAATATTATATATAACTCTTTAATGCATGCTGTCATTTTAATTCCACATTCGGGAGTACACTTGAAGTGAATTTAAGTTAAATGTAAGGGATTTGTATCGCTCTATGTGAGAAATAAGAAACCCTCCTGTATAGTTATATTTGGCTCGTCAAATTAGGGTTCTTGTGTCCAACATATCCCATGCTCATACCGTTTTGCATTAATGAAGTTGCCATGGCGAAAACAGGAGAATCTTTGAAACAGTGTTCAAACTTAGCCTATGACATTTTGTTCTTAAATGATTCAAGGTATCATGTATTTGAAATTAGTGCGGTGCTTTCGCTGAAGGTGATGCACCTTTAGATTGATCTAAACTTAAAGAACAAAAGGAAAAGCAAATCGAAAAGATGAAAAGGGAGGGTTGTACTAGGGAATGAAGGGAGAAAACTCACATTGACAATTGAAGATGGCAACATTGAGAATTTGTCGTACTCCTGTTTACTTGAACCATGCGTGGGCATCATTATTCACCAACCTACCCGTGACCGACACATGTCATCACCGACATAAAGACACCTCATTATTCTTAACGGATAAGGATGGAGCAGCAGCTATACACCATGATGTCCCTAGGATGCCGCGACACAGGACCTACTTTATCGTGACTAACTCGGACTTCCCTAGGAAGTACTCAGCTCAGATAGACCTCGATTGGGGCAGGTCTTGGTGCAACATCACTGTACCACGACATGGTCACTCTAGACCATGGCGCGGTAAAGTTTTTCTTTATCCTGTTGGGAACTCTCAGGTTATGTGGTTTGGTTGGCTTAAGAGTAAAGCTCACTTAGGAAGGTCACGACGGTCTCTTCCGCGATACACTTCCTAAGCCTTTCTAAAGGTCAATGCGACTATCTAAAATATCTCTCAAGTATACCGCGAGGACATTCCTTGTGTTGTCTCCGGACGACACGTGGCATTTTGGTACGCCTCAATAGGAATGAGCCACGTCTGCAGCGCTCATTCCTTGGCACGTGTCCCAATTGCTATAAATAGGAACAGTACCCTCAGGTGTGATATAACAAGAGATTCTGGACATTCAGAGAGAATTTTAGACATTCCCCTTGGGATTCGTGCTTTTATGAGCTCATTGTGAATATTCCTTTACACATTCGCTCGACCATTAATTGCTTGGGTTTCTCTCGGAATCAAGGTTACCTGGATCGCGGATTGATTCGGTACAAGGAATGGGATCAGGAACTCGAATCGCCACGTGCTATAAAATATGGTACGGTGCAGGTATACTTCTTCCGATCATAAGAGGGAAAGTAGTATGATAAATTAAAACGTGAAACGATTTTTTAGTCATTTTATTGTCGAGTAAAGTTCTAAATGAGAAACTATAATCGATGAGAATTTAGTAGTGTCATAAGTTCACTAGATTTTGGTGGTCTTATTACAATATTAGGTGATTTAAAGCGGGAACGCCCAAATCGGCGTTCCAATTCGCTAGTGTACCACGTTTCGTAACGATCGTACCGAAACGGGGATCACTAGGGTCTAATAGTTTTCTGGTAACACTGCTCGGAATACTCCCCCACTCACTATCCTTTAGTTTGTCTCTCTTTACCTCCTTTCCATTTCTCCTCGAGATTCCCTCTACACTATTGATTCCTAGATTGCTATTACGAACTCTCCTATCTCATCCTACCCCACCATTCAGAAATCACTACCTACACCATGATTCAGATTTCAGACCCTAAGTGGATTTCCTAAAGTTCTAGGTGCAATGCCTAGTTCTTCTTTTACTTTCTTCTTTAACTTTTGTACACTTCTCATATTCTTTGAATTGGCTTCTTCGGGTTTCCTTCCTAACAGCATTTGGAAACCCCCAAGAGTTACTACTCTTCGGGGTTACTGTTGTGCCTGAACAATAATCCCCTAATCTCCCCAATTTCTTAGCTGAAGCTTCAAATCTAGCACTTTTGTTTCCCACAAAGCCTAAAACCCAAAACTTCTACCAAACCTTTTACGCACAAAATTACCTATAATCACACCCTACAACCTTCTTTGTGCTGCTATCCTACATCAGGTGTGCTGGCTTGTAGGAGATGTCCCTCACATTCGTCCTCCATTAGCTCCACTAACCACATGAACTTGAAGTACAGGCTAGTTTGGTCACAGAAATATGCTTCAGTCTTTTCTGACTCACATTTGGTTCAGTGAATTTATATCTGAGTACCCTTATTGATGCTGTTGGGCTCTTGTTAAGCATGAATTTTGTATATGGTTGCTTATGTTAATCTGATTAATACCTGAGTAATCTTTCTCCAGAATGCAATCACAGGCTACAAAACTGAATGAAAAGATAGAAGTCGTGAATCGCGAAAGAAAATATCATCAGGTGATTCAAACTTCTAGATCACACCAGTGTTACATTACAACAGGCGCTTTATTTCGAGCAGATAAACATCATTTCTTTCTTTACTGATCAGCAAAACACTGCATACGAGCTAAATGCTTTATCCACACAATGGAAAGAGCTTTGTGAGAAAAATATAGAAATCCAAGCTGCCTGTGGTAAAATTGAAATGCACATCGAGGAACTGACGAGAGAAGCTACAGAGAGGTAATTTTACTTTTCTGCTTTGCAGGGTTTCTGTTATTTCCTTTTTGAGGTCAGTAATTATGTATTTTTTGCCAATTCAGAGGCTGGAACTTGGAGGCAAATGTAGAGAATGGATCTTCATTGCATTCAGAACAGTAAGGTATGCTCTTTCTCCACACCATTTTTCAATGCAGAAGCATGCTTATTTCAAAATATTGTCTTTGAGATCAGGGGCGGATCTAGAAAATCAATTCAAGGGGGGCTTGATAGAAGCAGAAGTGTACAAGGCTACCCCCGAAATTTTTTGTTGACCTATTTATACATATTTTGTGTATATTTTGAATAGATGATATAAACTAAGGCTATAAAAATTATCACAAAAACATAAGAGGGAGGAGAGGCTTTTATAATTAACACAAAAGCATAAGATAGAGGTGGCTTATTATGATAATTTTATAATAACAGGGGGGGCTTTTAAAATTTTTAGGAGGACTTAACTGTAAAAATTATTTTTTTTCAAGGCTAATCTATAATTTTCAAAAGTCTAGGGGGGGCTTGAGCCCCCCTTTGACCCTTATTGGGTCCGCTCCTTATTAAATTATTTTGTTGAGAAATATCAACCTAAATCTAATTTCTAATTGCTTAGAATTTATGTCCTTAAAGCTAATTGATGCCACTGCTGCTTATTTTTATCTTCTTTTTCTTCTTTCTTTCCTCTTTTTTTTTTTATTTTTTTTGCCCTATGAGAAAGCAATATGATTATGTTACGGCTAAGGATGTAAACGGTTCGGTTTGGTTCGGTTCAGTGCGTTTTTTTTTTTTGTGAAACCGATTTCGGTTCGGTTCGGAGTGTTTAATTTTTCGCTTCGGTTTTGCTTTCACCCCTAGTTATAGCTAATCTTTTTTCTTTTTGAGATCTTTGAACTCTCAAAGAGACTACTACACTACTTCCTAGAAGGCTAGAAAAGCTACTCATAAGAGACTACTTCGCTAAAGTTTCATAGGAAGCTACAAAAGCTCTGCTATTTCAATGGTGTTTTGTTACCAGTTACAATGATTTGGTTGTATTTTACCCTCGTAATTTTAAACCTTAACTTTGGCAATTCACTACTAGTAAAATCTTCAGCCATCTTGTGGGTCATATGTATTTGTTACACCTACCAATGAAGACAGTTGTAACAATGTTTGTTGGTTATTCTAATTGTTGCAGAGTCACAGAAGATTGAGAGAACTGAACAAGAGGGATGGTAAGCTAGGGAATGTTCTTGATGTTATCACATGGTCCTCCGATTTTTGCAGTTCTTGTTTTCAAGGCAATGCAGTTGCTGATCTTTGTATAAGTTGGTTCCTAATCTACCTCCCTTGGGTGTGATTGGTTTGGTAGATCTAGAAGTAGAGTGTATTGATGCCTTTATTTTATATTCATCGTTCTCTTACACTTTTATTAGTACCTGATTTACGCAAGTGAATTTTCTATCCGATAGCTTCTGCAGTAATTTCCGTAGTCTTATATGCGTTATACTGGTATCTGCTGGAATGGAGAAAGACGGTGTTGAATGGATGGGAATAAATTCAGAAATGAAAGTAAAGCATGGTTTGAAGAGAAGGAAAAGAAGTACTAATAGAAAAAGGTTATTTATTTGGATAATTGATCGTCGTACCCGATGTTTTTCAATCCAATGTCACTCTGTTTGTTCTTTTGTGGATTTTGAATTACAGAGATTGAAAACATGGTTAATGAGCTTTCAACAAGTGATCAAACAAATCTCATAAGACCTTCAATTTTGAAAGGTCAGTCAATATCTGGTATCATATTATCGAACTCCAAGCTTCTGTTTCCAATGTGCGGAAGAACTATTTTGATTGAGTAATGCTGTGTCCCACAAAAATTTCCTCAAAAAGTGTTTCTCAACACGTGGCAGTGGAATTCCCTTCAATAATGAAGGGACAACTTCAACATCAATCAATTAAAATTAATTGGGTCCACTGCTCCATATGTGTTGAGAAACACTTTTGGGGAAAAAAAATTAATTGGGAAACATAGCATTACTCATTTTGAATTAGTACCAATTATATGTTGCAATCTTTGAATTAGCTCTCTTCTCAGTGGAAGTGTATTGCCATATGAACTTGAACCTTGGAAAGAATATTTCTTTGAGTAATGCTACACTCACTTCACATTCAAAAACTCACAATCACTTTTGGTGGACCTCACAGTATCAGTGGGTTACAGTGCCATCTAAGAGTTATTGTGAGTGGGTGTGTATATAGCAATACTCTATTTCTATTGTTAAAGATGCAATTTTTTAGAACAAAATTTTAAGATTTTTGTAAGTCATTTTGTGAAGATTAAGAACTAGTTTTGTCTTGTGTAAACGTCCCTATATTGTCGGAATAATGCTACACACTCATTTCACATCTAAAAACTCACAATCACTCTTGGTAGACTTCACAGTATCAGTGGGCCATACAGTATCACCAAAAAGTTATTGTGAACGAGTCTGAATTTTTAGGTGTGAACTTGGTGTGAGACCGTGGATGTAACATTACTCATTGTCAAGTGTTTGCTGGTCCTGGGTAGCTTTTGTTGCACAGGAGTTCATACCTAATTTAATCTTGATTTTTAAGCAAATCACTCTTATATAGAAAATGGGGAGAATCTAACATACACCCCCTCAAAAAGGGTGGATGTCAACCCCATAATATGTGTCTCAGGTTTAGCCACATTACCAAAATCATTAAAAAAGAAGTATTAAAATGTGACCTATTCTCCCGGTTTTCTTCCAATAACCCATATTAAAATAGTAGTAGAACCACACTCTTCATAACTGGATCATAACAATAACATTACTCATAACTTGATCATAATAGAACCACATTTCTTATAACAGAGTAATATTTCTCATAACCAACTAGAAATTATTACATGATAATGGTTCACCACGTGGCCATAGACCATGCAAATCATGATTTGCCGCGTGGCACCACTTGCACATGGCTACTCTTGGTTGATGTGATCCATGGTCACTTGGTGGACTATGGACCATGCAATAATTTATCCACCTATAAGTTATATCAGTCACCTAAATGCACATTTAGTTCACTATATTTACGATTATGCCACATGATTATTAAGATTATCAAATTTAGTTAGAGTCTTATGGATATATATATATATATATATCAAATGAAATTTCATGTAGTCCCACTACAACTAAATGTGGTCTCCATGTCACATCATTTATGATCCAAATTTAGTTACCAATTAGGTCTTAGGGATAAAAAAAATGAAATTAGGATTAGAAAATTATTTAATTTAAATATGAATTATAAAAGGAACATCAAATGGAAAGCAACCTACAAAAAAAAAACCCTTAAAAAATGAAAAAAAAAAAAAAAGGAAATGAGGTGCTGGTTATGAATAATTGTAGACACCCCAATTTTGACCAAACGTCGAATTAAGGGGAGTGTTACCTCCAAGTCCGATGATGACAATGTCCGAACAAAACTAAGGCTTCTAAGGTGATTCAAGCTCTTCAAAATTCAATTTAAAGAAAAAAAGAAAGAAAATAAATAAGAAAATAAAAAAGGAATAAAACGGCACATGGTGTGGGCTGCGCATTCACGCAGTGCCGCAGCGGCATTCTGTGTTTGCTGGACCGACAGTCCGTAACTGCCGCAAAAACACATCAAATGCCGCGAAAATCAGAGTTTCAAAAAAGACGACAATCCATGGAGTTGTCCGCGGCATTCAGTGAGTGCCGTTCTGGCACTCAGTGGGTGCCGCTTCCATCTTCATTGAGTGCCGCATTTTTGGCAGCCAGCTGTAATACAGCACGTTTTGTACCCTCAAAAGTACATCCAAAATTAGGGTTTTTGGCTTGAAAATACCAAAATGACCCTTTAAGATTTGCCTATAAATAGAGGGTGAATACTCCATTACAAGGGATCTTTTTTTGGGGACTACTACTACACATTTTGGGAGATGGGAATTTCAAGGAGAAAACAAAAAAAAATTTGGGAAAAGAGAGTTTTTTTTAGAGTTTGAAGAAGAGCTTGGAAAATCTTAAAACTATAGAAGTTTGAGGATAGTTGGAGGTGATACTCTACTCTTGTTAGTTTTCTATTATGGATTTAGAGCACTTGCTCTCTTAGTTTTCTTTATTTCATTCATTCTTATTGTTTTTGCTTTTCTCTTGAGGTTCTTGGAGATCTTCAATATCTCTCTTGAAAACTCTTGAGTTTGATCTTTTGATTCCATGTAAGCTTATGCTTCATATGGAAGTCAAAGTTTGATCATCATTTATAAATAAATAGATGGATCCAAGTCCATACTCATGACTTGGAATTTCATGGAATCTTCTCTATATCCTCTTGAAGTTCATGAGTTAGTTCTTTGATCTTCTTTTCTTTTTTTCTTGTTTATACTCTTCTCTTGAGACTCTTGGGGATCTTCCATATCTCACTTGAATCTCATGAGTTTGATATTTTAGTCTCATGTAAGCTTATGATTCACATGAGATTTAAAGTTGATCATCATTTTATTAAGAACAAGTAGATAAATCCAAACCCCTACCATGGTTTGGGTTCTCTAACTTGGAGTTTTCATAGAATCTCCTTTATATTCCTTGAAAACTCATGAGTAATAGTCATGTCTCTAGTCTCCAATAACCATCAAATGGTAGGAGAAATAGTTTGGCTCAAGCCTAACTTCATGGCTTACTAGTTGTAGTTAACAAATAAAAGTTGAACTTAACAATGAAACAGTGGGTTCATAAAACTGTTTTTTTTATCAAAGATTTTTAGTTAAACATCAAACCATTGGAACTGAATGAAACCAACGGGAAAGTGTCTATAACTCAAAGTTCTACCACTGTAATTTTTGTTTTAGTAGGATCTCATGGATAAAATGGTTTGGTCATAGGTTTTGTGAGACAACCATATTCTGTACAGAGTTTCAGAACAGAAAATCAGTTTCAAAATGAGTAAATCAGAACCTTAATCAAGCATTCTTGGCTCCAAATAATTTTTTATATGAATTTTAATGTGTTAATAAGATCTCCTAAAAAGAATAGAGTCTTTCTGATTTTTTTACTGTTTTTAAACAATCGTACAAAATCTCTAGATAGAGATTTGTAAATCTCTGAGTGATGTCTGGTTTTTGTCCGTTTTCCAGAGATCTAAACGTTGAAACTTTGATTTTCTTTTTGGGGTGGAAACTAGACACACAGAGGCATCTTGTACCCAAAATTCACCAACATCAAACCATGGTAAGCATGCCTTTTATTTTCTTGAAGTTCTGGTCTACTCTCTGCAATTTTCATAATTTTATGACAGATTTGACCAACTTTGTAAATAATGGTTCAAATGACTTTTCTATGACCTAGGGCTCAAACCATGTTTTAATAATGATTAGTTAAGCTTGAATTCAAAGTTTAAGTGATTTAAATCATTGAGTATTTCATAATTTATTCTTGCTCATGTACATATTCATCCATGTGGCTTGATGCTTGTAATTAGGACTCGTTTGCTTTAGATTTAATTACATTTGATATATTTAAGCTAGAAGTCTATGATTGTTATTTAAGATCCAACTTTATATCTTGTATATCATGTGGACTAACCCTTTGTTTTGTAGTGCTATTAGGGTACGATTTCTTGAACTCCTCTTTAGTTTATTTTAATTTCTTGATTTTATCGATTTTTCAACTTAATGCGCGACACCTTAGAATTAGGTTTTGCCTTATGTGTATATGTGATTAGAGACATTTTCTTAGGATCTTTTTATTCGTATGCATTGCACGTTTAATATTCGCGGCATGGATCCCGGGTAAATTCTATAGTTCCCTATTTGCATATCATATTGCTTGCTACTTGAATTATGTGGTTTTTGAATGATATTTTATCACTTACAATCTTACACCCTTTAGACATGTTTTGTAATATATATTTATACATATATATATTTATACATATATTTATGGGAAAATTGGTGAAAGGGGCATTAAAACAAGCTAATTTGACATTTAGGACACTTAATCAAACAACTTGGTCTAGGTTCCAGTGAGTTCAATTTTTTGTGGTCTAAGGTCCCCTAAAAAGGCCAAACTTTTACTATTTAATTTTTTATGACAAAAATGCCCCTAAATAAGATCTAATTCAACTCTCTCTAACTCACAGAGATGAATCTCTCTCTCTAACTCCATCGTCAACACCCGCTTCCACTACCCTTTTTGCCGCCGTCGCCGCTGTCGCTAGCACACCGCTCCCTCCGACATCCTCTCTCTCACTGTACTCTCTCCATGGCTCCACCAATACCATCCCCACTACCGACTCCATCATCATCGTTGATGCCAACACACCACTTCTGTGGTCCAGAACCACCGATCTCGAATCCAAGTCCGGCAGACAGAAGACGTGCGATGGCAGAATCAGATGGTTAGGGCTTATGAGTTGAGCTCGAGAATGGAAGGTTTTAGAGAGAGAGATAGAGAAATGAGTCTCTTTAGAGAGAGAAAATTGGAGCTCTGGTAATGGCGTTTAGGGCTTCGATCTGTGTGAAATTGGAGCTCTGGCAATTGCCCGAGTTGCTGGAATTCAGCTGGATTTTGCAGCCTTCAGAGAATCCGAAGGGGTAGAGGACCTGAATCGCTCCGGTTCGGTTGTTGTCGCATGATTGATTACAATTGGAATAGGAGACGATTGTAGTTGAAGTATTATTAATTGACAAAATCAATAACAGATGGGTAGTAATTATTATAATTATATGCTTAACAGTCATACTATTTATTGTGGATTTGAACTCTATAATTGAATTTAGCCCAAAAAAAAAAACTCTACAATTGTAAATTCTTGTGGAGCTCTGATCATCATTAAGAACTAACTAATAAGAAAAAAGTTTGATGATCATGTGAAGCTATTAATAGTTGTAAATTCTGGTGGTTTAAAAATTGAGAATAGCCTAGACACAGAAATTGGAGAGATATACACATATATATATATATATATTTGTATATGTAGAGATAGAGAGAGAGAGAGAGAGAGAGTTGGGGAGAATACAATTGGAGTGTTGAAAGTTGAGGCAGAATTTGGCTAGTGGGTGTGGGTGTGTGTTTGAGAGAGAAATAGTATGTGTACCTTTAGATGTTTACTTTGGGAGCTTGCTTTTATTTGCTTTTAGATGTTTAATGGTCTGACAGTTATTGGGTTTTTTTGAGCCCTATGTCTATCGTCAATTGGAAGCTTGGTACAACTTTTATCTGCTGGTGGTAGCTGCTAATATATTCACGGATCTGGTTCTTTGAGAGAGGATTCATTTGCAGATTATGTTACTGGGTTACCAGTAGTCAAATTTGTTTTCTTTGGATTAGTTTGTAATATTTGTACATAACTAGCATTGATCTCCATCTGGTATGATGATCTTGTGGTATCATGGCAGTTTAATGTTTGGGATAAAATTTGATAGGATGATCATGGTGGATGGGGATCCTGTATTTAGTTCCTTTTTCGTGGTTGGGTTTTTGGGTGCTGAGTGTTGGGGTGGCTTGATTTTTGGGGTGTTTTGTAGCTTGGCTTGGACCTACACATTTTGCTTAGCTATAGACTCAAGCTGTTATTACAATTATGAATACATTGGCTTTTCAAAAAAAAAAAAAAAAGAGTATGTGTACCTTGTTTGTGTTCTCTCTCTAATTTCTCTCACTTGGAAGTCTGAATTAATCACATATCTTGTGGTCGAGTGGTAAGCTTCTTGGGTGTACTATCCAAGAGGTTTAGTGTTTAAGTCATGAGGAGCGTGGCCACTGGGGAATTCACCCGACGATTCCAGGGCTTCGGGGGATTAGTCGAGGTACAAGCAAGCTGGCCCGGACACCCCCTATTACCCAAAAAAAGAGTCTGAATTAGGAATGGCACGGATCACAAGGTGATGTTTGTGTAGTTCTGTAGTGTGAAGTGAAATTGTGTAATATGGAGTAAGGATTTGGATTATGAAGTGTTTGGGATTATGAAAGAAATGACAAAGGATGGAAACATATGCCTACAACTAAAGTATTAAGTTAAGTGAAATTTAAGTGAAATTTCTCTTAATATTCATATATGCCAATTGAAATTTCAATTAAAATTTTTGTATGCATGACCATTTGAAAATTTTAGGCAAAAGCTCGTAGAAGTAATTTTCAATATTTTAAAGTCCGATTTGATTCTTAATTTATTAAAAAGTCTGTCAAATGTCAAGTTAAATGAAATTTCTCTTAATATTCATATATGTCAATTGAAATTTCACTTAACATTTTTGTATGTAGGACCTTTTGAAAAATTTAGGCAAAAGCTCCTAGAAGTAATTTTCAAGAGTTTAAAGTCCAACTTGATTATTAATTTGTCAAAAAGTCTGTCAAATGTCAAGTTAAGTGAAATTTCTCTTGATATTCATGTATGTTAATTGAATTTTCACTTATCATTTTTGTGGACCTTTTGAAAAATTTAGACAAAAGTTCCTAGAAGTAATTTTCAAGAGTTTATAGTACGACTTGATTCTTAATTTGTTAAAAAGTCTATCAAATGTCAAGTTATGTGAAATTTCTCTTAATATTCATATTTTCCAACTAAAATTTCACTCAACATTTTTGTATGGGGGACCTTTTTCCAATCAATAATTTTGAAGTCAAATGTTGTTTTTGCTCTTATTTTTTAAGTTTTAGAGGACTTATAGAAGTATTTTTCCTCTTCTTTTAAGTGTTTGCTTTTACATTTGACCATTTGAAATGAATTTGAAATCTTAAGGATTTAGAGACGTTTTCTAAAATGTCTGTTTAAAGTCCAATTTGATCTTAATTTGTTAAAAAATTCATCAAATGTCAAGTCAACTAAAATTTCACTTAATATTCATATATGACAAGTGAATTTCACTTAATATTTTTTTTTAATCTTTTTCTAATCAATAATTTTAATGTCCTTAAGTCTATAAATCTTACCATAATGTCATTTCCATTAATTGTCCCTTTTTAAAATAAAAATAAAAAATTTAGGTGTAAGTCTCGAGAAGTAATTGTTAAGAGCTTAAACTCCAATTTGATACTTAATATGGTAAAATGACCCTTAAATGTCGGGTTAAGTGAATTTTAACTTAATATTTATGTACGGGTTCAGTGAAATTGCACTTAATATTCATGTATGGAGGACCATTTCCTAATCAAGAATTTTAATTGTAAAAAGTCCCTTAAAGGTCAAGTTAAGTAAAATTTCACTTAGTATCCATGTACAGGTTCAGTAAAATTTCACTTAAGATACATTAATGTTGATGTATGTTAAGTGAAATTTCACTTATTATTCATGTACGAGTTCAGTAAAATTTCACTTAAGATACATGTATCTTAAGTGAAATTTCACTTAATGTTTCTGTATGGAGGACCTTTCCTTAATCAAGAAACATTTCCAACTTTAAAAGACATTTAGGCGAAAGTCCCTAGAACTAAATATCAAGAGATTAAAGTCCAATATGATTCTGAATTTGTTAAAAAGTTTTTAAATGTCGAGTTAAGTAAAATTTCACTTAATATTCATGTACGTGTTCAGTAAAATTTCACTTAATATTCATTAACACAAAGTGAAATTTCATTAAAATTTCTGTATGGAGAACATTTTCCTTATAAAAAAATTTAGTTGTCAAAAAAAAAAAAAGCGTATCATAATGTCATTTCTGCTAATTGTCCCTTTTTTGTTCTTCAAAATATCTCTAAAACATTTCCAACTTTAAGAGATATTTACACTTCTTTTCATCAGAGATTGATATGTGTACATATATATACACACACATGAGTAGTTAGTTGCTTAAAATTTTGAGTATAAAAAGATAGTCACATAAAATGACACATGTATATATATATATATATAGGGCAATGTTAGGGGCACTAACAACTTTTACTAACACTTACTAACACACTCTATCTCTCTCCTAGTGGTACTGCGGGGCCCACTGCGGACCCCACAGTACCACTAGGAGAGAGATAGAGTGTGTTAGTAAGTGTTAGTGAAAGTTGTTAGTGCCCCAAATATTACTCATATATATAATTTTATATCCAATATTGGTCTTGATTGGAAGATCTAAATTTGCTGATTCTAAATATATATATTTTTTCGAAATCTGAATTATCATTTCAAAGATATATCATTTTGAAGTTTGCGAAATAAAAAAAAAAACAAAAAAAGCAAAAAGATTACATCATGCTTACATCACTAAAATGTTGATGCACGTTTAAGGGGAGTAACGGCTTGCTGACATCAAGTGATGTCAGCGACGCGCTGGGGTATTTCTCGTCCAAATGAATTTTGGGGACTTGAGAAGGAATTGGAAAATATTTTGGATCTAATTGGTTAAATGCTATTGGCTAAAGACCTTAGACCAAGTCTCCCTATATTTATACATATGTAGTTGAGGATATACTTAAATTATTAATTCGATTAAAAGGATGTTAAGTAGAGATCTATCGCGAGATAGGATGAGAGGAGGTGCTTTAATCCGAGGAGCTCTGTCCCCTCTCATTCCATAATCCCCGGACTTAGAAAAACTCTGATTTCTTAAAAGATCAGTTTGCTTTAAAATGATTTCTTAATTTTTCTTTTAAAATTAAGTGGCGACTCTTGGTATGAAATTTGGAAAATGTTTTAAAATAAAAAAATCGTGAGCCCAAATGCCGGTATCCACAATAATGAAGTGTTGGTTATGATTAATGTGGTGTTGGTTATAATTAATGTGATACTAATTATGAGAAACATGGTACTATGATGGCATAACAATAAATACAGTAAACTAAATGGTCATTTCCTCTTCTCTTTTCAAAATTGTAACCGGTAAAACAGGTAAGTGGTACTAACTTATTTAACAATTTAAGAACTAAGATTAAATTCGTTTGATCTAAAGGTGAAAAGAAAGGGGTGAATGGCAACCCTTTTAGTCTTCTAGATATAGGGTGTATTGTTGTCTGCCCCAAAAATCCTATGATCCTATTTTGTACAGTATATTTTAAAGAAACAGGATAAAGCTATAACCACATCAAGTGTGCACATAAGTCCTCTGATTTTTGTCATATCACACGCAATATCTCAGATGCAATGGTGATATAATAGTGGGATTTTTTCCCTACCAAACTGTTTCAGACTTCTGGGTTTTCTGATTGATTAATATTAGGTTCCTATCAACCCAAGTCATTGGAATTCAAAAGTTATGGTTGCTTTGCTACTAATTTTTGGGATTGTAATTAAATTCATGCGGAATCAGGCAAAATATTAATAATCTTGTTAAGAAGAAAATATTTTTGTTCATTTCAAAAATGAGTAATGCTATGTGTACACAAATTTGCACACACTTTTGCACACAAATGCTTTAAATGCATGTACCATGTGCTGTGTAAGTGGTGCACAGAAAAGTGTGAAAAATTCAAACAGCACAAGGTACATGCATTTAAAACATTTGTGTGCAAAAGTGTGTACAAAATTTGTGTACACCTAACATTACTCTTCAAAAATAGTTTACTAATATTCATTCAAGTATTTTATTGATCAATATAATAGAAGGGTAATACTTGGGGCACAACCTTCATACAACTTTCATACAACCTCCCCAAAAGATGTGTCTATCTCTTTCCTGTGTCACTGTGGGGTCCAGTGACATCACAGGAGAGAGATAGACACATCTTTTGGAAAAGTTGTATGAAAGTTGTATGAAGATTGTGTCCCAAATATTACTCATAATAGAACTGTTAAAATATTTGGGTGAGCATTGATGAACAAAAATGCTCTTTGTTTAGAATTGTTTTTTTTATTGTATTAGGTTTTCTTTTGTGGGATTTTTTTTTTTTTTTAAATCCGCGGCTTGCGTCGGTAAGCAAATCTGATGAGGGCAGCACAAAATCTATGCTAGATTGTGGGTACAACAAGGTGCCACACTGCTAGATTGTCTTTCTCTCTCTTGTCTGTTTCTACAATACATATATGTATATGTATATTGGGATTGCATTCCATTGCATCAGCGTACTACCATGCACATGGTAATTTTTAGGGTAAGTTATATATACACCCCTTTTATATTGTCATTTTTTATTAACACTCCTTAAACTAAAAATTTAACAAATTATTCCCTTCAACTATTATTTTTCTTTTCAAACTAATCCACTTAAATACCCCTTAGAGCATCTACAGTCAGTGGCGGACCCAGAACTTTAATTCAGTAGGGGCGAAGTTTTTACGGGGGTTCGGGGGCAGCGCCCCCGACCGATTTTTTTTTATTTTTTTAATATTTTTTTGTAAAAATAGTATAATTGTATGTGAGGTTTTTGCATAAGTTTCGTGTTTATATAGAGAGTTGGAAATTCTGTATATTTTTTTTGTCTATCTCACAGAAAAGGACCATGAGGAGGGGTTTTTTTTTTTTTTTCGCTAAATAGGAGCAAGAGGAGGTTAATGGTGGATATGTGGTCTTTGAGTCTTTCGAGGGTTTCTACGAAACTTCAAACTTCATCTGCGTCGGAACATTGTTTTATTTTCATTTTTTTAGAAATGCTTTGTGGTACACTGGGGGACTCTAGGTGGTCTTTATTTTGCTTCTTGGTCTTTTATTATATAATACAGAGATTCTCTAAAACGGACGCCCGTTTTTTATTAAACAGCGGACCTCTTTTTTTGCCGTGTAAAAAGTGAGAATTTCTCACAAAAAAGTGAGAATTTCTCACATAATAAAAATTATGTGAGAAATTCTCACTTTTTTGTGAGAAATTCTCACTTTTTACACGGCCAAAAAAAGGTCCGCTGTTTAATAAAAAACGGGCGTCCGTTTTAGAGCCTGACTGTTATATAATATATACATATATACACATAATATATAATACTGTAAACTTAAGAGTGGGAACGAGTTGCCAATTAAAACCTTGGCAAAGTTCTTCAAAGTTCTAAAATTTACAAAAAAAGTAAGCTTCTGAAATTTCTATTTCAGTAGTGCTTGCTAAATGACCTAACAGTGGGGCGAGGTAAACAATTAACTTCAAATCATAATTCAACTGGTCCCACTGTATTTGACCTGACTCCACTGCCACATCATTTGGGAAACACTTTTGGGATAGAAATTTGGGAAGTATATCATTACTCTTTACAAAAAGCCCTCGAATTAACTGAAAATCTTAATCAAAATCCACATTTTTTTAAAACTATCATATATAACCAATTTTTTCCCGAAAGTTCAGTGGGGGCGACTGCCCCCGCTCGCCCCCACTGTCGGTCCGCCCCTGTCTACAGTAGGTACAACAAACTTAAGCAAAACTTAGCTTAAAACTTAGCTTAAATTTGTTGTGCAAGTTGTGCACGCTTGCAATGGTGTAGCTCTCAACGACACTCTTAAAGTCGTTTGAGACAAAACGGCATCGTTTTATACGAAAAGTAACATATTTATACAAAAGAGAGAGAGAGAGAGAGAGAGAGAGAGAGCCCCAAACGGCTCACACTGTGTCGTTTGGGAATTGGACGGCACAGTGTGTGCCGTGTGGAGATTGTTTCGTGCCACACGGTTTTGTCTGTGCCGTTTGAGTTCTTACTGCACACTCTGTGCCGTAGGCTTTGTATAATAGTGAAACTTAAGAACAACCAAATTAAGTTACACTAAGTGTCTATCCCTAAATTCAGTGTTTAACTTACACCACTGCAAGTGTACATTGCAAAGTTTCCTAAAGTTTGTGGTATCAACCCACTCACTGCAGATGCTCTAAGAAAAATAGTTGAGGGGATTCATTTGTTGAGTTTTTAAACTTATGGGATACTAGTAAAAAAGTACAATAAATGAGATTTACCCTAAATTTGATAAAAAGGGGTAATTACACTGACCTCCCTCGAGGTTTGGTCTAATTACACCGACCTCCCTTGTGATTTTCAAAATTACACAGACCTCCCCTGAGTTTAGTATTTAGGTAACAATTTGCCCCATCCGTTATCCTCCGTTAGTAAACCGTTAAATATAATTACATGGACCTCCCTTGAGGTTTTCAAAAGTACACAAACCTCCCCTGACTTTAGTATTTAGGTAACAATTTACCCCCTTTGCTAGTAAAAAACCATAACAAGACATGTTTAGGCGAGCAAATATTTCACTACAAGAAAAAACCCTTTTTATGACTTTTTTTAATTTTGGGCTAATGACTATTTTAAAAAAAGAGTCATAACAAATCCTTTTTTCTAACATATATGACTCTTTTTGCAAATATAGTCATAAGATTGGTAAGTGGTGTTTTATTTACGACCATTTTTTTTATTAGTCATAAATAATAAGATTGTTTATGACAGTTTTTTAAAATGGTCATAAATAATAAGATTTTTTATGACAGTTTTTTTTAAAATGGTCATAAATAATAAGATGGTTATAAATAATAAGAGTTTTTATGACAGTTTTTTGAAAATGGTCATAAATAATAAGAGTTTTTATGACAGTTTTTTGAAAATGGTCATAAATAATAAGACTTTTATGACTTCATTTTTTGGTAGTCATAAATATTCTTTATTTTTATGACTCTTTTTCTTTGAATTCTAGAATCAAACGTAAGTACTGTTTTGGGAAAAATAGTGAAAAAAAGACAATATGCTAAGATTTTTAAAGTTAAGATTCTTGATTAGGGAAAGGTCCTCTGTACAAAAATATTTTGTGAAATTTTACTTGGCATACACGAATATTATGTGAAATTTCACTAAATCTTTACATGAATATTAAGTGAAATTTCACTTAAATCGACCTTTGAGAGACTAGTTTTTAAGAAATTACTTTTTGAAATTGGACTATTAACACTTGATAGTTACTTTTAGTGTCACAAATTTAGATTTTATTAAGAATCATATTAGATTTTTTATGACAGTTTTTTGAAAATTATCATAAAAAATAAGATTTTTTATGACATGTTTGTGAAAAGTGTCATATATAATAAGTATTTAGAAAAGTGTCATAAATAACAAGACTTTTATGACTTCATTTTTGGGTAGTCATAAATATTCTTTATTTTTATGACTCTTTTTCTTTGAATTCTAGAATCAAAGTACTGTTTTTTTGGGAAAAATAGTGAAAAAGACAATATGTTAAGATTTTTAAAGTTAAGATTCTTGATTAGGAAAATGTGCGCTGTAGAAAAATTTTAAATAAAATTTCACTTGGTATACATGTAACACCCCGTATTTTCTTTATATAAATATTCATTTAAAAAAACAAAATAATGAGACAACCTAAATTTTTGTGTATACAACCATGGTTATTTATTTATATGTGTGTATTTATTTTATTCATTAATTATTGTGTGAAATTTTATAGAGCTAAGTGGTGGAGTTAAGTTGTAAAAACTTAAGTTGAACAAGTCATTGAAGAATTGATGTGTTTATTTTTTTTGTAGTGATTATAGGCCCGTGAATGTGTTAATTTGTGTTTTTAACATTTAAATTAAGTACCCGGGTTATGTACACCCATTGGGTCACTCATTTTAGAACTTTAGAATGTATTTCGGGTCCATATAAAGCCTTTTTGTGAGGCCCCTAGACAAAAAACGGAATTTTTAGCCTTTTGTGTGTTTGTTTTATAATATATGTAGGTGTATCATATATACATACATAATATACCTCCTAGGGTTTTGATAACAAAAAGAAAAGAAAAGAGAGACATGAGAAAAATAGAGCAGTCAAGGGAGAGAGAGAGAGAGAGAAGAAGAAGAAGATAATAAGAGAAGAAAAGAGGAACCCCAAATATTGTTTTGCGAATCTTCATCAACATTGAAGTCCTAAATTGGTGAGTTAACTTGTTTTTTTCTTTCAATCTCGTTTGATTGAAATTTAAATGGATAGATTATTAAATTAGTATGGTTATAGGTTATGAGATTTAGGTTTTTATTTACAATGATTGAAGTCATGATTTGAGATTTATAGATGAGCCTTGCATATACATTTGAGCAATTATTCAATTTTCGGATTTGGGATTTTCACGTATCAGAGTTTAATAGAAAATTCCTAATAAATCATGCGTTACAGTTTTCGTGATTCTGTCCGCGTAAGCCTGTAGGAAACGCAATTCTGGACAACTTTCGTCTAATAGTATTTTTCCCAATTCTGCACCGTTTGGGCAAAAAATTCATATTACAGTAGCAGTTTTATTAATGTTAAAATAAGCGTATTTGCTATATCATATTTTTTGTGTGATTTCGTGTTCGTTAATATAAATTAATTTATTTGTACATAGAAAGATATGAGTTCTCATGTATAGTTGAGCTTTGTGAAATTATGACTGTGTGATTTTGTGTGGGTTATGAATCTGTGTGAACATGTAGCTGTTAATATAATTTTAACGGAAATTTAAGTTGAGATGTATGAATCTCTTATGAAGTAGAGTTTTGTGAAAAACGTGGATGTATGAACGATAGAAAATCCTTAGAGTTCACCACTGCTCCTTATGATTTTAGGCGGCGACTTCGTGGATGACCCGTCCTTGTGTGATTAGACGGCGACTACGTGGATGACCCGTCTCTTCATTATTTTAAGCCTTATGCCCGGCTTGTTGGTCTATTTCATGTGTATCTAGACATTGTTTTATTGACGTAAAGAACGTATGGACTAGCCTTTCGGTGTATACTCAAATCCCAGTAATACCCCATGGGAGTTGGGACCGGAGTGGGAGTTATTATTACGTTAGGAGACACATGGGATATATGTGTAGGCTGGACCATGGATGGGTGGCCGAGGTGGTGAACATAAGGTGTAATAAAATAAAATACTTTGTGGTGTTTTATTCTTGCGTTTAGAAGTTGAATTATAATTAATTACCTCTTATTGTGGTTGTATCGTAGAAAGTTGTGGACGCTTAGTCATCGAATTTTCTAATAATTTTTCGTGTTGTAATCGTTGTGTGTGAGAATATTGTCTTGAAGTGACGTTTTATTATCTAATTTTAACTTTTAATATTGTCTTGAAGTGGACTCAAGGCTTTAAATTTCAAAGGAAAAAGAAGGCCAAAACCAATTTGGCAATTCGTAAAGGTAATTAAATCTGAATAAAAACATGGTAGATATAATGGTAGCTGTTTAAATTATACTTAGTATGTTATGGTTAATGTATTGATATAATGTATGTTGCGGTTATTCAATTGTTGCTGGGTATGTTTTCATTGTTTGAAATTTTTGGGAGGTTCTATTTATAGAAGAGACTCTGTCGAAAGTTTTAGAAATTCTAGGTCAACATTCATTCCAAGATAAGTTAGTTTTACCACGACTTGTGATTGCAGTAATTTATTGTTTGTCTAATATTTGTTATACATTTATTCATAGGGACCAAAGCAACCAGGAAATTATGAATGTGGATACTATATGTTACTTTTCATGAAAGTGATAATGGAGAATCCATCCAAATCTATCAAGATAAAGGTATTATCATAGTATTCTTTGTAAATGTGTCGCCAAATTTTCTCTTCTTCTTGTTTTACTTTGATTCATAAATTGTGGAATTTTTTTTTTCATATGTGTTGGAGGTGGTGGTGGTGTTGTTGTGAGGAGGGAATACATCCTTAACATCTCATTCTTTCCTGAACTTTTTCAGATGAAAGAGTTGTCTCAAAAGATGAAATATGAAAGCCACGAGCTAAATGTACTTCAACTTGAGTTCATTGAGTTCATTCAAGAATACATTTAAGTATTGAAAATTTCAACATTTTTTCCTTTTTTCAGGTAATTTATATTTTTACAATTTAAGAAAATTATATACTCGTTATATAGAATCTAATACATTGATTTCATTTTTGTTTCAGTGTTACACAGTTAGACTACATGGAACAAATATTGCAAATAAGTTGATGTACTAGCGGAGATTGAAGAGTTTAAATAGACACTAATCTTGTTTTTATTTATTTATTTATTTATTTTTATTTTTTTTTAACAATGTTACATATACATTATTGGTTTGTTGGTTTAATACATACTTAATGGTTACTGTTACATTTTTCTTGTACATAACTAATTATTAGATTGATTATTGAAAATTTTTTGTTGGAAGGAAGATAATATGTGAATATGGTTCTTGAGTTGATTTGTAACATGCATGTTTTGATGATGTATTTGAATTGTGTAATCTTGATTGTTGGATTATCAACAAAATATTTTTTTTCTTTTAAATGTGTTTTATATTATATATGACTGTTTCATAAAAAACAATCATAAATTAGCAATAGTTCTACTAAAGTCATAAATAGTGTCATTATTTATGACTTTTAAAATGTTATTTATGACTGTTTTGAAGATTATTTATGACTATAAAAAGATTATTTATGACTTTTTGAAGGTTATTTATGACTATTTTAAATATTATTTATGACTATTTAAAGGTTATTTATGACTTTTTTGAAGATTGTTTATGACTTTTTAAATGGTTATTTATGACTAATTTGAAGATTGTTTACGACTTTTTAAAGGGTTATTTATGACTTTTTTGAAGATTATTTATGACTTTTTTAAAAAGCTATTTATGACTTTTTTTAAAAGGCTATTTATGACTTTTTTAAAGATTATTTATGACCTTTTTAAAAGGCTATTTATGACTTTTTTGAAGATTATTTATGACTGTATCAATTAAAAAATAGTCATAAACAATTTGAAAGAACTCATTTTTTATGACTATTTTTTTAGAACTGTTGTAAAAGTAATAATTATTTATGACTTTTTTAACAAACTCGAACTTATTTATGACTGCAATGTTATGACTTATTTTAAAAGCTTAAAAAAGAGTCATAAATATACATTTATGACTCTTTTTTAAAGTCATAATAAGGGTTTTTTGTTGTAGTGTTTGTGTTAATTTTTCCAAAATACCCTTATAAGCTTTCCAAATTACCCTTATCTCCCTCAAGGTTATGTCAAACAACACATACCTCTCTTGTGTTTTTTTTTTTTTTTTTTTAAATTACACTAACCCGGTTAGATTTTAAAATTATTCTTATTTTTCAGACTTTTGTTTTACCGCCGATGCTCATGCTTTACACTTACAATAAAAGATTTGATTGTTATATAAATTTATATATATGCATACATTAGTGGTGATTCGATTTTGATTTGGCTTTAAATTTAAAACAGATGAGCCGTAAACATAAGGATTTACGACCTTCAATTTAATTCTGTCACATCATCAATTTTTACATAGAATTCACATTAAGATGGAACTTTTGTTTGAAGAAATTATTCGGTAGGCTTGTCACACCACATTAGTATGTTGATGTGCGACCCTTTAATCTAAGTAATACGTATATCCCTTATTTCCAAAGGGGTCATGACTAATTGTAAAATTTCAAATTTAGTAAGCTCGTCACACCATGTTAACATGTTGATGTGATGTGACCAAATAATCTCAACCATACATTTACCCCATATTTGCATGGGATCATGACATGTGGACGGTAGTTTTTTTTTTTTTTTTTCTTTTTGTTGGTTGGCAGAAAAAAAAATGTAAAACGAGGGTAAGGATATTTTGGAAAGCATATAAGGGTGTTTTGGAAAAATTAACACAAATATTTGTTGGCCTAAGCATGTCTTGTTATGGTCTTTTACTAGCAAAGGGGGTAAATTGTTACCTAAATACTAAAGTCAGGGGAGGTTTGTGTACTTTTGAAAACCTTAAGGGAGGTCCGTGTAATTATATTTAACGGTTTACTAACGGAGGTTAACGGAGGGGGTAAATTGTTACATAAATACAAAACTTAGGGGAAGTCTATGTAATTTTGAAAACCAAAAAAAAAAAAAAAAAAAAATATTTGAGTGTAATTTGACCCAACGTGGAGAAAAGTCAGTGTAATTACCCCTTGATAAAATTCAAAAGAAGCTACAATGCAAGAGCACACAAGCAACAAGCTTTCCACATAGCTTTACATCATCATTTCATATCAATTTCATTCTGAATAATTCATTCGTTGTCATAATTGTATTTGCAGGCAGGTGCAGAATTTAAAAGAAAAGTTATGATGGAGCCATGGTGACCGCCCAAATGATTTCTTTTTTCATCATCTCACCAAAATATTAAATAAATGTCACACTCTAACTCAGTACCAGAGCCGGCCCTGGGCACAAGCCGACAAAGCAACCGCTTTGGGCCCTCAAATTTTTTATGAATTTGAGGGCCCAATTTTCAAGTCCAATCGTTATAGGTATATGTTTACAAACCTAGCCTCTATAAGCCGGCCTTCTACCTCACTAGCTCTCAATTTCTCTTATTCTACAATTAAAGTTCTTTCAATTTATGTGTGCATGTATAAATGAAGCATATCCCATTTTATAGTCATCCCCTCCCTAATGGGCGCATAGGATGTTCTTGATCCAACGGCATCCAACGAGCCTCCTGAACATTCTTGAGCACTCTTGGGACTCTAACATTCTCCACAAGCTTCCACTAGGTTCTAGAGACTTCTATTCACTCCTAGACCATAACAGCCTTCCACAATCCTCTAAAGCCTTCTAAAACTTTCCACGATCTTGCAGACTTGTCTCCAATCTCCTATACTCCTTTGGACTCTTTCAGATCCTTTTAGAAACTCTCTAGGACTTTCAAAACTTCTCGAGACGTATCCAGACCACTTCGAACTACTGTAGAACACTTCGTTCCCTTATAGAACGCCCAAGATTTGGCCCTCCAAATTGGTTGTTCGTTACACTGGGCAGACCTAGGCGGGTCTTTTCTAAAAAATATATATTTTAAATGCGGTGGTGAGATTGTAATTTAGTAAAATGAGATTGAATTAAATCAAGTGTGTTTTTAAAAAAGATGGAAACTGTGAAGTCGAATTTGTATCGAATGAGGATACAAAAGAAGAGAGTGATGAGTGTACGAGTATGAGTTTGAGTCTGATGGAGAGAAAATATTCGAGGGATATGGAGAAGAAGAGATAAAAACTTAGTTTGTTGATAAAGTGATTTTTTTTTTTTTTTTTTACATATGAGAATTGTAATTGTCTCTATATTATTAATTGTCTAAAAATAAATTTTCTGCCTAGGCCCCCGCCCAGGCTGCCCTCCACTACCCGTCTACCGCCTAGCGATTTTTAGAATATTGAGTCCACCCAAGCCTAAAGGGTCCAAATCTTATATAAAAATAACAAATTATGTTAGTTTAGACCAATAACTCAATAGTACTTGAAGAAAAAGAAACACAAAAAAATTCGAACCTGAATTCTAGAGAGTTCACTATCTATTTTGCTTTTGAACCACCAAGCATCATTACCACGATAGCCCATCACTAAGAACGTGAAAGTTGAAATATCACACAGGTACACCATGAAAGTGTCACACATTCACCATTTTCAATTATCCCCCCTCCCCCGGTGAAAGTTGAAATATCACACAGGCACACCGTGAAAGTGCCCTTGTTGTATACTGAATTTTGTTGAAATAAAAAGCAGTAAGTGAAAATTTTATCTTTGCTACGTCATCTATTTTTTTTTTAATTAATGTAAACATATTTTTGAAGATAATTTGATACAATGTAGATTCCAAAAAATATAAATGTAAAAACAAAATATTTGATTATATATAGAGCCCAATTTTTAGAGTTTGCTTTGGGCCCCGAATAACTCAGGGCCGGCCTTGCTCAGTACTACAGTTTTCCATTTTTGAGAAGTTTTGGTAAAAAGACTAATTTATTTCCTTGACTAATTCACCAGCACTATTCAACTTTTTCGAGATAAAAGGCCACCTTGTACCGAACAATTTAAATGATTAGGTTTTTTAGTTTTTGCGTTGATTCCCGGAAGACAGATCAAAGGATAACACTTCAGTGTAATTAGAATTGTCCAGTTGGTGTTGTTTAAAAGCAATTTTACTGTTTACTTATGAGAGAAACATCACCAACAAGACAGTTCTTACTGCACTGAAGTGTTGTCCATTGTCACTAACCTCCATCCAATCCATTCAAAAACGCCATAGATATACGTTGCTTCTCCAAAATATTTAGTTACTGTTAATTTACCATTCAAATATTTTCCGAATTTAAATCCTAAATAGGGAATTGTTTCACACTCCATATAAAATGCACTCTGTGGCACGTATTGACTATGTAATATTACATGGTGTGGTACTATATAGTGCATTAATTCAATTTTAGAGTGAAAATAGTATTTCCCTTAAATATCATTCTCAAATACTTATCACATGATGTGGCAATAGTCATGTGTTATCATGACATACTACTTCACATGGTATAATTGTCAAGAGAAATGCTATGCACACATCTCAAACCACATCCCAAATCACACTTCTTGCTTTAAATGCATGTATTTTGTGCTGTTTGAATTTTTCACACTTTTTTGTGCACTACTTACAAAGCACAGGGTACATGCATTTAAAACAAGGGTGTGATTTGGGATGTGGTTTGAGATGTGTGACCAACATTGCTCAATTGTCAAAGCTATTAAAAAGTTAATTTAGGATTCTAAGAGTAACTCCAATGGTATTAGTTTGGGAAGGATAAATTTAGGCTAGGTTGTTATACACAAATGGAGACGCACACAGTGGTGTAAAGAAGGAGCCGAAAGAGGGAATGCCAGTCGTGTGTGGGTCGGTATTGGCAAAGCCGGCCGGGTGTGGGCCGGCAGACAGAAAGCCGACTGTGTGGGAGATTCGGTCGGCAAAGTGATAGTTGGCTGTGGTTGGGCCGTCATAGAGCCTGCCGGTTGGAGGGTCAGCTATGCCTCTGTTGTCCCGTGTGATAGCCGACTTTGCCTTTGCCAGTTGTGTTTGCAGCCGGCTTTCTCAGTGTCGTTTGGCTGTATAAGTTTTAAGTACTACTATACAAGTAGCTAAATTCCTATTTAAGCTATGCTAGTGCAACTCTCCATATGCCAGCTAACTCCCCTAGGTTGCCCTACCAAACTAACACCACTGGAGTTGCCCTAATTTGGAAATTAGAGCACTATTGTACGAAAATAAACAATTCAAAATAATTTTTTGTTTGTGTAAATGCTTTTTAGGCACTTTATTTATTTTTTTTATTATTACTATTATTATTTTTTTGCTGAAAGGGAAATGTAACTTAAGTTAGTTTGCCATATTCTCTTTCTCTCAATAAAAAAAAAAAAAAAAAAAGTTAGTTGCCATATATGTACTCTAACGTTATATTGTGTATAGGAATTTAACAAAATGTATGATAGTGGAACTTAAGTTTAGCCTTCGGCTAAATTTTTTATACAACGAGCCGGCATCCTTAATCATTTGGGTTTTATTAATTTATTATTTATACAAACAATGACCCAACCGGCATTGGCAATGCCCGTCAACAGAGTCTTTGCCGGCTGAGATTTTCTGCTCCTTTTTTTTTATGCAAGGGAAGAATTGATTAAAATATTTTTAAAAAAAAAATTGGACCAACCGCATTCCTTTATCCGACTTTATTCTACACCATTGTGGCACTGTGAAATTTCTCGTCGTTGTACAACTTAACTTAAATTTTTCCTATTTATGCCTATACCACACAAAGACGCTCTTAGTAGTTCATGTTTTTGGGTCTAAAAATAACTCAATAATTAATTGTTGATCACACTCACTTTTATATTTATAAATATTAAATAAAATTGGTTCCTTGAGCCGATTCTAGTCTATTTTCAGCCCCTCAAAGAGTCAAGTTTGACCTTAATAATTAATCCGATCTTTTTAAAATACAAAATTTCAATGTTATTGTCTCGCTTTTTTGAAAGATGGCAAATTTATTTTCCGCCATTTTTTTTAAATATCTCATATTAACGACTAGTTTAGTGAGATATTCTATTGACACCCACCTCCTTTATTCTTCACACCGACCTACTTTTTACACATATTAGTTTAAAATAAATTACTTTCTACACACACCTTTGTCTCCAAAATAACCTTAACTTTAAAACCTCCCTCTATGTTTTTCTACTCTCTACACTTGCCCATCAATTTTCACCCTCAATCTCTTCTCACCACTCTCCCATGACTTCTGTTTCTTTTTCTTTCTTTTTTTTTCCTCGCTACATTGCTTTGTGTATACATGTATGTGTGTATATATATATATATGTGTATGTATGCGATTGTGTGTATATATACATATCGCCGTATGTAGAGCTCATGTTGTATTCCTTTTTCTTTTCTTTTTTAATCTTCCAAAACGATCCTTCATAATAGGCTTTAATATCAAGTCAATTAACATGTGACAATGGCGTACATAAACTTCGTTGGCAGTGCATCCAAAAATGCATTGCTTCTCCTTTGTCACCTCCCTCTCTCATCTCACTTAGTCTCCCATTTTTTTCCCAACTAATTTTTTTTATTTTTTTGTTTTTTTGTTTTGGGGTCAAATTTTTTAACTAATTAAATCATAGAGATGCTAAGAAGCCTAAGATTATTGTGGCGGTGGTCAGACTGAATACCATGAATGGAAGAAATTGATTGTAGTGATTAATATTTGTCAAATTTGGTGGTGTTGAGAGTATATTTAGACATTCTTTTTGTTCACTTGTACATATGTGTCATTTTACTTATGGGTATAATTATAATTATTTTTTTTTACTAAATGATGGGTGGAGAGAGTAAGTGTGTATAAAATTACATAACCCTGTATAATTGGATAAATTACATTTTACCCTTTATGATTAGATTTATTTTCACTTTACATCTTTGTGGATTAATTGGCCAAAAATTCCAAAATTGATAAAAATTTCCAAACTGGCCAAAATTATTACCATTTAACTCTATTCGCGGCTTAATTCTGAGATTTAACTCCCCATGTGTGGAAACTGCTATCAATTAATTCATCTATTTGGAGCTAATTTTTAACTCTAACACCCTATATGGGACTAACTTTAGAATTAACTATAATTTTAACACTTAAACTCTTCTATTTAAGCAAATTTAACACTTAATTCTCATTTGAGACAATTTTGATAAAAGCCTTAACAGTGTTCACTTTAATTAAAAACTACAGAAGATACTTATATTTTAAAAGCATAAGGAGATAAAGTAAAAATAAATCTAATCATATAAGGATAAAATGTAATTTAACTTCACATAATTTACCTCCGTTCTTTGACACTAATCCACTAACCAACCACACTTTAAAATATTAGGAAAAATGAGATTAGGAAAAATACGAGTCGAGCCATCGTAAAAAATTCCTCATATGAAAAGGATCATATAATCCTTAGATGAAAAAATAACCATAAATACACTTCCAAAATTCTTAGGCAGTAGAAAACATGGACAACTTTAGTATAATTGCTTTGATACATTTTGGTTTTACACAATTTTCAAAAAAAAAATAATTAAAAAAAAATACATTCTTAAAAACTAATTTTAAAATTTGTGAAAGAAACCTCACAAAATGTACTAAAATACTCCGTAAAACTATTATGAGCAATTTCTCTAAGAGAACATCCTATGATTTAGACACTCGAACGAGTAAAAAATCATAAATACACCACAAAATTCTTAAGAATCCAATGACTTGATTTCTCATCCAAGGCCATAAAGTATTTTCTCCACGAAGAGGTCCCCATAACAGCTTTACCCTAAATATCAAAATATAAAGGAAAAGGAACTAAACGATCTCTCTCTCTCTCTCTCTCTCAACTCCAATAGTCCCCAAACCACAAGTACCTAATTCCAAGGTAACCTTAACTTTCTTCCCCAATCTCTCCTACACCATTGTTATGCCTCTTAATAAACTGACGACAAAAAAATGAAAAATGAAAAATAAACCTTGCACCGAGTATATCTTCTACATATTTTCTCTTTGGATGGCACTGACTATACATGTCCCTTGTGATCTGACCAACCAATTTGGATGGCACTGACTATACATGTCCCCTATCAAAGTATTAAACCTAAACCAACGATACAATATCCAACGACTATATGCAGCTTATTAAAAGAACAGATTAATTAGATTCATATGATACAAGCTGAAGTGAAGCTGGAAGAAAAAAAATACTCCGTAAAAAAAAAAAAAAAGGTGAATATGAGAGAGAGAAACGTGAAACGGTGGAAGTCCCTTCCAACCCTAACAAGATTCTAACATGAATCACCCAGACATTAAAGAATTATAATCATCTCTCCAAAAAAATGGGTGAAAAAAAACAAAACAAAACAAAACCAAACCAAACCAGCATCTCTTCCGGTTTTTTGTCCTGAAAATTTACTTGACATGTATTCCACTGATTTCTCTCATCTCCTAAGCTCTCCCATAAGATGATCTACTAGCATTCTCTTATGCTTGTAAAGAAAATAAAGCTGTCAAATGATCTGAATATCCCAAATGAATTAAATACCAAATCCATCACTAAAAAAAGGAGTTCATACACTACTTTCACTCCAACAAATTAAAACCACCTAATAACAAATCTTTTAAAGAGTTAACATCTCATGATCATAAATTTCCCTCTCTCTCCCCATCTCTCTCATTGTAGCTGTTATCTGAATAACCCATCTGCTTGTAATCATGAGCTCTGTAAATTCTGCAAGTTCCTGGAGATCTAGAGAAAAAGCAGTTATACAACCAACAAGGTAAAAAAAAAAAAAAATAGCAAACGTTAAAACCTGAATCAAAGCCTTTGACTTTCTTCAGGGACCAAAAATGGCAAAGAAATAATCATTTCTTTTGATTAGTAGGTTCCATAATATAAATGACTAGCTATCTTAGATTCAAGATTCAAAGTTTCATACAAAAGAAAATGAAATAAAAGATGAGAGATAAAAGTTCCATATTATGACTATATCAATGATCCCAGTGTCAATAACTCACCATATAACTGGAAAAAAAATTTAAAAAAAAAAAAAAAAAAAAAAGATCAACAAGACTTTCGTAATAGAGAATGAATTTATGGAGAGGGAGAGAGAGAGAGAGAGTGAAAAGTGTAGAGCTCCCTTCAATCCAAACAAGATTCTAACAGAGGTAATGAAGCTCCTAACATATGCAAGCCACAACCCTATCCCAAATTAAAACAAAGGGGATAGGTCTGAGGGATCCATAAATCAGCAGCTCAATCTTCCCCAGCAAGACCCTCTATTGGACTTCAAGGAGAGCTCCACTCCCTAAACCCTAAATTTCACACACAAACACACCAAATACAGTCTTTCCTAAGAACACCATAGAAGAAACCCTGAAACCACTAATTGCAAATCACAAAAACATAACTTTTTTTTAACCTCAAGAGCATAAACAAACAAGAACAGAAAGAAAAAGCACTACAAAGATTGATTTCCAACTACCCATCAAACCAAAACACTAGATGATCTAGATCCATGCTCAGCACTTGATAACTTAGACTAGAAAAACCCATGATTCCAAAGATCCATGAGCTTCAACCAAACCTTAATAACAATCCAAAACTCACCATATATAATATGTAAGGTCAAGAACAACCTCACAATTAAACCCTATCTACAAGACAGCAAAGACCTACCACACCCACCGATGGTACCTTTAGGTTAAAAGAAAGAAGAGACAGTGATAGCAATTTATAAAGAAAGCCTACGAGAAGTGGTGGGTGGTGGGTCAGCTGTAGAGCTACTGTTATACTCCAGCTATATGTATTATTACAGATGGAAAGTCTCGGGAAGCGGCTTAGATTAATTGATGAGATTCCCTGTGATATTTGAAAATATCACATGCACTTGTCCCCCCACCCACCCCAATATCTCCTCGTGATATACAAATATTTGGTGTATATATACATGTATACTAGTACTACTGCATATTGTTCTTTTGAGCAAAAAATATTACGGAGTAAATAAATATGGGGTTTTGTTATTATGTGTTTTTACTTTTTAGGGTATTAAGATTTTAAAAGTAAAAATAAATAAAGGAGATAAACACTGAAATCCACAATTTACCCTTTATTTATTTTCATATTTAGAACCTTAACATATATTCTTAGGACACAAGTTAACAAAACTCAAAATAAATACGGAATACTCCGTAAATAATAGTGCTACTGTTTATCCTTTATATAGCCATTTTAACCTTCACGTTTACTTTGACTCGCTACAGTGATCCCTTTTTACAAACAATCTATTGGAGTATTATCTATACAATGACGAAAGGCAGGCGTTGGGTGGAAGAGCCTTTTCCAACTGTATTTAATTGTACATTAGTACTGTTATATTCACACATTTTCTATGGGTAATACTTGGGACACAACCTTCATACAACTTTCATACAACCTCCCCAAAAGATGTGTCTATCTCTTTCCTGTGTCATTGTGGGGTCCAGTGACATCACAGGAGAGAGATAGACACATCTTTTGGAGAGGTTGTATGAAAGTTGTGTCCCAAATATTACTCTTTTTCTATATATTTTTTGACACACAGCTTTAAATGTATATGTATTATATGTTGTATGAGTGATATGAAAAAAGTGTAACAAATTCAAACAGTATAAAGTACATGCATTGAAAGCATAATATATAAAAAAATGTGTATAACTAACATTATTGATTGTACATACCATTAATGAGGAAAGTGATGTATCCCATGTTTTCCTGCTTTAGCTGCCTAGTTAAAGCATGCACAACCGAGACTTTAACTTATTAAACTAAGGTTTAACTACATTTTACATCTTTTTAATTTGTTCTTTGTGTTAATTTGGTCCCTATAATTTAGAAAGTATCATTTTAGTCCTTGTAGTTTCATAAGTGTGTCATTTGAGTCCATCAAACTCTTTTTGTGACAAATTTTTAACTTTCAATGACAAAATTATTCATCACTAAAGAACTCATTGGACTTATTTGGCACACTTATGAAACTAAAGGGACTAAAGTGATACTTTCTAAATTACAGGGACCAAACTAACACATGTGACAAACTACATGGGTGTAAAATGTAATTAACCCTTAAACTAAGTTATGGTATAAGTTTTGGGATGCGCACAATGGTATAGATAAGTAAATGACAATCACAAAGTCGTTTGAGGGTAGAAATGGCAATGGGGCGGGTTTTTGGGTTTCCCGTCCCGTGGCGTCCCGCCCCTACCCTACCCTAATAGGTAGGGTATGGGGAGACTTCAAACGGATTAGGAGCGGGTATTCATCTTCTCAACCCGAGTCGGGTTTAGGGGTAAGGGATGAAAACCCGTCTACCCCGGTTATATAAGCAAAATGTTACATGTAGTGTATGTAGATATTGTTCATTATTGTGAAGCTAATCTCAGCCATCAAAAGTGTGTTTCTCAAAATAGACCATCAGATCCCCCATACAATGGATAGAAGTGACATACAAGAACCTTCCTCATAAAAACCCTCATTCAGCCCCAAATTCTCTCTCTCTCTCTCTAATGAAAAATTTTCAGCCCTAATTTCTCTTCTTCGTTCCTCTATCTCTAAGTTCTCTCTGTAAACTGAGTTCACTTCATATTGCGAAGAGGATGAAGAAGAAAATCACCATCATCATCATCGTAACCCTGGAAGTAACTCGCGATTGGAGTAGCTCGCCATTGACGCCGCCGGTGAAGGTTCCCAATGTCGATTCTCTGACTGTAATTCTTAATCTCATAAAAGATGTAAATCAATGCCTTAATATTTGGAATACATGTATATATATATATGTGTGTGTGTGTGTGTGTGTATATATGTATCACACACATTCTAAAAAAATCAAATGTTTAACATGCATAATTGAATTTTTGAGAATTATTAATGTTGATTAATAATTGTAGAAGTGGTTGATGGGGTCAACGGGAAGTGTCAGCCGAGGACACATCTGTTGGAAAATCATGAGGAAGTAACACGATTTAAATGTCATTTATGTGATTTAATGTTATTTGTTTTATCTGGTATTCATGACTAGTAAAATTACATGTGTAGTGTAATTTCTGATAGTTTTAATCCTGTATAGGATCATTTTGATGGTTTTAACGATAACCAATAGGATGCGTTGCATAAAAAGTATGTTATCTAGAGATTCCACGAAAATTAGTTTTCGAGCATAATTACGGCGACCATCGGAACTTAAGCGAAAACTTTTATAATTTATAGTTTTCACTCGTGAAGTAATAAATCGGACGTGTGCGATGTTATAGAGGATAATTAGAAGATTTTAGAACTCGTGGGGAGGTAAACATAATTTCCGAGAGTCGTGCCTATATGTAGAAACTCATGAGATATTTTCATAAGTTGATAAACCTAAGTTGGAAATCTAGATAGGATTTGGGGATTTTGGTGGCTACGAGCTTTAAGACACAAATCGACGAACTTCTATCCGTCAGTTTTTCACTAAATTTCATATCGGACTCCTCGAGGTACGAGCTACGTTTTGATGTCTCTTAGTCCTCATTTGGCAACTTTTTTACGAAAATCCTAATATTAAAATTTTGGGGAAAACAATGTATAACTTATAGGAATCGCCTATAATCGGAGATCCGACGTTTAATCGAGCCTCTATTTAATAATTCAAAGTTATAGGGCGATCGCAAGAGGTATGAATTCTAAGCCTATGAATTGTAGGAAATTACATGTTTTGATATCCGACTTGATATTTTGGATCCAAACGAAATCATCTATTAAGAAGGCCGGTTAATTATGCACTTGAAACTACGATAAGCACGTAAATGTGATTATATGAGCATGTTATGTGTCTATGTGGGTCAAAGGGGGTTTGGTGCAATTCCATCCGGGGGTAAGCTCCTTGAAATTTGAGGATTGTGATATCGATAGTTGTTGTGCCTGGTTTGGAAGAAGGCCCAACCAGGGCACTGGGTGCGTGGAAGAGGAAGGCCTTCCACGGCATCAATCTCATTTACCTGATGGAAACGTATCACTCTCCCTAGAGACTAATTTGATGTGTTTTGATGTCTTAAAACATGAATTGTCATATAAGCATATGTTTATAATTGTGCACTTAGCATATAACTGAGCAGTGTAGCTTTACTCCATAGGAGGTGATAAGAAAAGAGGAAAGAAGAAACGCGAATAGCGAGGCCGATCGGACGACGGGATTGCTCTTGTATATATTTTTGTTTTCCATTCCAAGGTTGTAATAAGACATTATAACACCCACATTTGTGTTATTGCATTTGTATCATATTGTCATGCATGATAATGTGATGTGGCGTGTCCTATGACACATGGTTGAGTGAGTTTTGACTCACGAGTTGATTTGGGTGTCTGTATTAGAGAACCCTCTGAGACTGTGGTGATTTAGAATTTTGTTGTTGTGACATCTCTCCGAGTGTGAGACGGTCACTGTGGAACACTTTAAATGTTTATCTGAAAATAAATGTTTACCTGTGTATTTCAATATCTGTATTATTTTCTGTTTTAGAATTTATTTCTGTTGTTAGATTTAGTATCCTGGTGAGGACGAATGAACACGCTATTAATTTGGTAGGCTAATTAGCAACTTCGGAAACGTCATATAGAAATTCGCGTTTTAGCAACCAAACGAAACTTAGTCGAAAACTTTTATAATTTTGAGGTTTCACTCGTAAAGCTATGAATAAGCTGTATAGGAAGTTTCAGAGACTGATTAGGAGTTTGGAAAACTCGTGGGGAGGTAAACGTAATTTCCCAAGAGTGTTGCCTATATATAGATAGAGATGAACTTAGATTTTTATAAGTCTTAACCTAAAAACTCAAGAAGGAGGCCAAAAAGGGGGCTAGAGGGAGATTTGATTGCTTAGAGCTTTGCGACGCCAAACGACGACCTTCCGTCAGTTTGTTTTCTCCCATATTTCATATTCGAGCTCCTTGAGGTAAGAGCTTCGTTTTGATATATGTTAGGGCCTGTTTGGCTAAGTTTTCCGGAAAGTTATTTTCTAGAATTTTTCATAAAAGTTGATAAATGGAATTCTGATCCATAGGAATTGTACTAGACGGACTTCTGCACGTTCTTTGTGCACGGGTTTTCTTCAGATTGAATTATAGGAGCGTTATTTGGAGGTGAGTGATTCAACTATGTTTTGGAATGATTTCTTGGCATGTATTCATGTTATGTTTGAATAACATGTATTAATCCTTAGAGATATATTGTGTAGTTCATATTGGGCATTTATATTGATAAGTAGGCTCAATAGCACGGTGATATGTTTTGATTATCGCGAGCATGGTGATATGTATTTGAGCATGTTAAGTTGCTTATGTGGGTCAGAAGGAGCACGTGGTCACCGTGCCATTTTGTGGAGCCGTTATAGGCATTAAGGTCGCACGATTGAAGAAAAGAATCGTGGGTCTTACCCTTTCGCGTGGACTTATTGGCGAGGAGTCGCGGATTGGGAATATGGACGGGCACGTGAGTCTCCGGCGACTAGTATGAAATGTAGAGATGTGAATGCGGACATGTTTATCATTCATGTACATATGTTGATTTATTCACTAAGCTTTAGCTTAAACAAATCGATATATGTGTGGTTATTCAAATAACCATTGCAGGTATAAATGCTGGCGAGGAATCGCAGAAGTGAGTACGGGGATTGGGAGTTTAACTTGTGAGACAACTTGAATGTAAATCTTGTAGTTTTGGGATCCTAGAAATGTTGTAATAAGAATTTCTATTATCTTAACTTACGTTTGACTTCGTATGATAGGATGAATCTTGAACGTTGTAATAGTTAGTAACATGTTGTAATTATGTTTGGTAATGCTTTAATACAACTAGAATTACTTTGGACTGAGTTTGGATTGAGTGGTTGATCATTGGATGGAAGTTAAAAAGCTTTAAAACTTGTTTTCTGCAGATTGGGCTGCTGCCAGGGGAGCAGTCGACTGAACCCCTGAGCCTGTTAGCTACTGCTTCTTTTTAGCAGAAGCAGTCGACTGGACCCCTCGGCAGTCGACTGGACCCCTCATCAGTCGACTGGACCTCCAGTTTCAGTCGACTGGAATTTGCTGTTAAATCCCTGCCCTCCTCCGTCGACTGAGCAGTCGACCTAGCAGTCGACTGAGCAGTCGACTGAACCTCTGGTTTTAAAATGTGTTTTGTTTTCCGCTGTGTGTGTTCTTCAAACCTAATTTTTTTGGGAACGTTAATGAATTGGTTTAGCCTCGGTGGCGTGCCACGGGCTCCGGTTCCGCTATTGTGGGACCGGGCTGTGACAGACATGTAATGAACTAGAACTATGTTTTGTTTTAACTTGAATCTCGGAATAGATTCATAGAGTTGTAATGGATAGTACTAGTAAAACTCTTGTAAATTTTGTTTTGACTATGTTGTAATATAGTTAGGACCATTTTGGGATAAATTTGGCATAAACAGATAATCCCCGATGAGTTTGGATAACCTTAGACTTAAATTCTGCAGATTATGCAGCAGTAGGGAAAAACAATCGACTGGATCGGGACCACAATCGACTGGACCCACTTGTTAAAGAAAATTTCTTCCCAGATTTGGAAAAAACAGTCGACTGGATTGTGTCCCAAAACATGTCATTCTGCTGAATCTTTCCAGTCGGCTGGACAGGTACTAGTCGACTGAGAAATTGAGACCCAAGTTGACTGAGTCCTCGACACAGTCGACTGGATTGCGTTGTTGAGCCTTATACTCTCTGTAATTGACCTCACAGTTGACTGGGTCCCCGACACAATCGATTGGATTTCTGTTTTCAAAACTGATTTCTTCCTTAAGTGTTTTCAAATGAGAAAATTTGTTTATAACTCTGATTTTATAATCCATAGAACCTTCAGGAGTGGTTTTATGTATGTATATTTATTCTACTGCTATGCTGTAATTGGTGTGAATGAGCCTTGCTGGCATACCACGTGTCCTATTTCCGCGCGTAGCGGGATGGATCGTTACGAGCTGTTTGGTGCATCTTATAATTTTTATTTATTTTTTTTTATTTAATTGGTTGCAAAGTTTTGGAGTGTCATTTCGTGCCATACAAGTTTGGGAGTGTTGCTTCACCGCAAATGTCTTTGGAAGTACCGTTTGATTACTATACCATTACGAGGGCCACAAAACCTATACCACAACTTAACCTAAGTTTAAGTTTTTGGTTGCCCACTACGAATGCTCTTACGCTTTAAAAATAATGTCTCTTTTTTAGCACAATGATTATTCTTGTTTGCAATCACATGTGCGTAGTTATTTTTGCCACTATTTATATAGTATAGGAATTTTTGTAGAAGGTTCCTGAGATTTGAGTTATGAAAGCTTAAGTTCAATGTAGTTTTATGTATAGCTCCCCATTTTCGTAGATGACAAATTTGTCAGGACTAAAAACACGCTAAGTCTAGATGTTAGTTAAGTCATGTTATCATTAGTATTCACTAAAATTTTAATTTTTATGACCCCCAATTTTCAAACTTGTTTTGCGTAATTGTAAATTGATTTTTAAACAGGATCCATATGTTATATGAAACTATGGAAGGAATTAAAAAAAAGTAAATTCTAGTGGTTGTCTAGGCATTTTATCTATCATGCATGACAAATATATTATCTGTTTAAAATATACCCACTTAAAGATGTCATTACTCTATCAATTTTTGCTTTTTGGTTCAACTTTTTTTTAGTAATATATTTTCCGAGATCTATGCATTGGACTTGCCAATTTTGAAAAATAAATAAATAAATTTGAGCTTTTTAGATTCAAGTATTTTGTCCGTAAAAAATACGCTAACAAATAATGTTATATGTTTGGAAAATGTTCGCATTAAACAGTTATTGCTTTATCATTTTTTTTGGCTTTTTGGGTGATTTTTTTCTTCTTCATATTTTTTCTTTTAAGATCTATGCATTGGACTTGTCGATTTTGCATTAACATTTCATTTTGAACCTCAAGGATATTAAATGCAAAATTTTGATACAAGCAGATAATAATCTTTGTTTGAAAATTGTGCTTTAAATGTCCACAACTATCATTTTTTTAAAGGGCAAATTACACTTTAGTTTATCAAACTATACACCTGTTTTTAATTGAATTTTTTTTTCAATTGGGTCCTTGAACTTCAAAAAATCATTCAATCAGACACAACTGATACTATTAGCTTAAATTATTAGAAATTGTCACGTACGTTGTGCGTAATGCTTACCTGTCACATGTTAGATTAAGACAAGCATGGGAGATTGCGAATAACTAAAAAATTATGTAATTTTGGGTATGATTGAATGCGATTTTGGATCTAGTCGAATATGTATTCGAATTCGATTGAACACAATTTTGAATCTGATTAAATGCAATTTTTCGCACTATTCACAATCTCCTGTGTTTGTCTTAACATAACATGTGACAGATAAGCATTATGCGCAGCATACGTGACAATTTCTAATAATTTAAGCTAACTATGTTAGAATTTGGGTCTGATTGAATGAATTTTTGAAGTTCAAGGACATAATTGAAAAAAAAAAGTTTATGGACCCAATTAAAAATATGTGTATAGTTTAATGGACTAAAGTGTAATTTGGCCCTTTTTAAAAGTTATCTGTTTGGAAAATGTTTGCATTAAACAATTACAACTTTATCATTTTTTGTCGTTTTGGGTGAATTCTTTTTTGGTTTCATGGTTTTCTTTTAAGATATATGCATTGGACTTGTCGATTTTGTGTAAACATTTCATTTTGAACCTCAATTTATTCTTTTTGTTTCAAGGATTTTAAATGTAAAATTTGTTACAAGCATATAGTAATCTTTGTTTAAAAATTGTTCGCTTTAAATGAAAACAATTTTCTCGTTTTTAAAATGCCTTTTTTAGAATTTATTATTATTATTATTATTATTATTATTAAGATTAAGATTTCCTGTTTTTTTTTTTTTTTGGAGCTTTATGCATTGGACTTATCAATTGTGCAAAAACTTATCATTTTGGGCTTTTTTGGTTTATGAATTTTATTTGTCAAATCTACTAACTGAAGATATCATCTGTCTGGAAATTGTCCATGTAGAATAAATATGCATACAAGCATGGAGTTGGGTTTAGGTCACTTACCTAGAGGAATAACCTAACGGATTGTCTACGGCGTTGTTATAAGCCCGACAACTTCAACCACGAACTGCTGCTCTGTCCCCGCTTCCGTGTACTCTGTTATTCTTTATATTGATCATAGGAGACACTACTAGAGCGATCTCCATTAGTATCTCGTGCTAAATCTCATAGTTCCATGGTGATGGTCTAGAGTGAGAAAACGTGAGAGAGATGGGAGAGAGAGAGTGAGAAGTAACACCCGCTCCCGCGGATTATTTTAATAATATTTAGCATGCATTATCAATCATTTAATGATGATTTGAGTATATGTGAGATGTGAGCCTTGACCCACTAAGTTGTTTGAAGGGTGTCCAGTTGGGAACCCAATTTTGGCTAATGTGGCAATCCCAGGTGGGACATGTGTTGATGGGTCCCAGTTGAAATGAGACAGTAATATGTGGAATACCCTATGTGCCTAAATGTTTATTAAGGCTTAAATGATTTATTATTTTATTACTAATAATATCATGTTTTTAGTTGGAGATTACTTTTGTGGTCAGTTAGGGGTACCTTTGTGAGCGCAAATTGAACACGTTACATAACTAGTACGCTAATTAGCAACCTCATATAATTATATGGGACCACCTATGGGGCCCATGCGAGACATAAACAAATACCCATTTGGGAATTTGGTAGTTACTAAAGTTGTTTGATGGTGTTATAATAGATATTAGAAAGTTTGGGGGATAGTTGTCACGCCCCGACGTAGCATAATTCAGGAAAGCATTTAATTTCCTTTATGGACTCGTAGGTCGTGACAAGTGAGTATGACCAATTGTCCCTGCAACAAATAACTTAACAACATTTCTAAAGCAAAGGATACTAACAGAACATAAGCTCCGAAATAAAAAAAACTTACTAAACTATTACAGCAGTCATAGTCTTAGGCACAAAACGCCTTATTCAAAAGTCTAAACTAGTTTATTACAAAACCCAAATTTAAAAGACATAGGAAAATATAAAGCAGCCTCCTGGAAAGTCTCCTGACTCTAAGTAGCATAGTCAAAATACCCTAGCTGCTCCTGACCCTGAAAATCTGGACATACAGTCCAGGACGCATCAACGCCGTCAGCTTATGAAAGCTGGTGAGCAAAATAAACAAGTGCTCGCAATGTATATATAAGCATATAAACAACGGTGCAATTTTAACTTAACAGTAATATGTTCAAGGTTCCAATTCCAACATAACCCACGGGGGAAAATAAAGAAAACAATAAATATGTGACCATGCATGAGCAATGTAATATCTCATCTTTCTGACTCTTTTCTCTCAACAAAACTCAACACAAACAAACCATTATCTCAGATACCAGGAATACTATCCGATCAATATCCAAAACAGCACACCAAACTATCGCTTCAGATACCAGGAATAATATCCGATCAATATCTAAGCCACACTCAATACCATCATTTCGGATACCAGGAATAATATCCGATCAATATCCGAAACAAGCGCCTTAGATACCAGGAATAATATCCGATCGATATCTAAGCCGTACACAACACTACCACCATCGCTTCGGATATCAGGAATACTATCCGATCAATATCCGAAACGCGCGCCTTAGATACCAGGAATATTATCCGATCGATATCTAAGTCGTACACAACACTATCATCTCCAAATACCGAGAATAATATCCGATCGATATTGAGGTCGCACAACTAGAACGCCACTATTTACTCTTTTCACACTTTCTCACACACATGCATGTTGGCACAACCTCAACCCTAATATGTATGTCAATGTTTCATAAATAACACCATTAATAAATCACATGAATGTCATCAAACTTTAAACATAAAGGAATTCACAGAATTAAAGAAATAATACGCGTACGGGGATTGAAAATTCGTAATTCATTGCCTTAATCATTTTAAACATAACTAATAGCATTCTAAAAAAACTGCTACTGAAATCCTCGTTTTCTGTCCAAACGGTGCAGAATCTGAGAAAATTGCATTAGACGAAAAGTGTGCAGAATCGAGTTTTTCTTGGGACAACGCGGGCAGAACCTTAAATTTCATTCGTTTTCCTAACAAAAATCTGAAAACAAAATTCTGCTACTGTTAAAATTAAAAGAGAAAATATTAGATTGAATTTCTAATATACTTTTTCTGCTACTGTAATCCTCATTTTCTGCCCAAACGGTGTAAAATCTGAGAAAATTGCATTAGACAAAAAGTGTGCAGAATCGAGTTTTGCTTGGGACAACGCGGGCAGAACCTTAAATTTCATTCGTTTTCCTAACAAAAGTCTGAAAACAAAATTCTGCTACTGTTAAAATTAAAAGAGAAAATATTAGATTGAATTTCTAATATACTTTGAAGTAATGCCATTAAAAATGAGTTATAATTTGTATACATGAATTACATATCAACAGAAAGCTCTTTGAGTCTAGTTTCCAACGCTTCAAACCGTGCGCGTTTTCGAGTTTCCTAGAGGAAGTTATGGCCGTTATACTAAAAGTCGTCAGTGCTGAAAAATGCAACCGGTTGGAACCAGCTGTTTCTTCCCTGTTACGAATTTAGAACCTGTTTTTGACCCATTTCTGAAATCTACTTCAACCAAGACATGTAATATATGGATTTCTTCGTTTTTCCACAAGGATTACGAATACGCGATCGGTTTTAACTAATTTCAATCGTAGCTCTCGGATTTCACGTAAAACCGAGAGGTGACAAAACTTTAAATCAACGGTACGTCGCGATACGGATGAATTAAGCCGTAGGATTCGAACCGTAGCCTATTGGGATCAATATCTTTCAATTACAATTCACGGATTCGATTTTGATTAACTTTTTCAAAGCTCCATTTTTAAGCTCTAATGGTGTATCATATATATATACACATATATACACATATATATACTGAAATTTACATATATAGACATTGAGAGTGAGTTTAAATTACTCACAGAGACGATTATACAGAAATTTAAAGGCCGAGAACTTCCGCCGTAATAATCCGTCGTTGAGAATTTCCTCCTCCGTTCTTGATTTTGGTAACCCAATATGTGTATATATATGTGTGTCTAAGTATGTGACTGATTATATATATAAACTGTATGTGTGTGTTGTGTGATCTTGAGAGAGCAAGAGAGTGATTGAGAGAATTTGAGAGAGTTTAGAGGTGAGAGATGAGAGACTGTGAGTGAGTGATTGAGAGAGAGAGAGCTGCCGAGAGAGATGAGAGGTAGTCCAAAAGGGGGATTAGTGGGTGTATAAATAATATGCAAAGTGCTTGGCACTATGCATATAAAACACTAAAGTTAGCACTACACACACATTCACAAAGCACTCCAGCACTAAGTTAGGCACACACTGCACTAATTTCTTGGGTGCTTTCCATGTGTACACAAGATACCCTTGTGTGTGTTGAGCTCACGCAATGATACACACACACAGGTAAAATTATACTGCCCATTCCCAAAACTGGTATTTTACGGTTGAAATAAAAATACAGAAAATTATATTAATGTAGGAATTCAATTCCCGGTTGTACAAAAATATAGATATCGATTTTGAAACCATAGAAAATGTTTTGAAAATTACATTTTGACCCCAGATAATTATTACAAAGAGAAATTAAATTAAAATACTCATGGAAATAAAATGCAATATTTATTTATTAATGATAATAAAATACAGGGCGTTACACCCTACCCACCTTAACAGAGATTTCGCCCCGAAATCTGAGCTAACTAATCCTGAAACAACTCGGGGTATCTAGTCCTCATGTCTGACTCTAACTCCCACGACGCCTCTCCTTCGTCATGATGCCTCCACTGAACCTTAACCAAAGGAACGTCTCTTCTTCTCAGCCTCTTGATACTCTGGTCAAGAATCCTCACAGGTCTATCCTTGTAGACAACATTCTGACTCGTCTCAATATCATCAAAATTAACCACATGTGAAGGGTCCCGTATGTATTTCCTTAACATACTAACATGGAACACATTATGAACACCAGACATCTTTGGTGGCAACGCGAGCCGATAAGCCACTTTCCCAACACGCTCCAAAATCTCGAACGGTCCGATGAAACGAGGTGCCAACTTCCCTCTCTTCTGACCAAAACGTATTATTCCACGAACAGGTGAAACCTTAAGGAGAACGTGATCTCCAATACTGAACTCCAAGTCCTTTCGACGTCGATCCGCATAACTCTTGTGTCTACTTTGTGCAGTTTTCATCCTTTCCTTGACCAGTGAAATCTTCTCATTGGTCTCTCTCACCAAATCTGGTCCTAACAGTTCTGTATCTCCCACTTCAGCCCAACACAATGGAGATCGACATGGCCGTCCGTACAAAGCTTCGAACGGCGCCATTCCAATACTCGAGTGATAACTGTTGTTATACGCAAATTCAACCAAAGGTAAGTGCGTCTCCCAAGATTCTTCAAAGTCAATTGCACAAGCTCTGAGCATATCTTCCATAATCTGATTAACACGCTCGGTCTGCCCATCGGTCTGAGGATGGAATGCAGTACTCATCTTGAGCGAAGTTCCCATAGCCTTCTGCAGACTTTCCCAAAATCCCGAGGTAAAACGTGCATCGCGGTCTGATACAATTGACACAGGCGCACCGTGCAGTCGCACCACTTGCTGTAGGTACATTCGACTCATCCTTTCTACTGGGTAAGTCATATTGTACGCAATAAAGTGTGCAGACTTCGTCAAACGATCCACGATTACCCAAATCGCGTCATGATTCTGTTGTGACCGGGGTAATCCAACCACGAAATCCATAGTTATGTGCTCCCACTTCCATCCCGGAACAGGTAAGGGTTGCAACAATCCCGAGGGTCTCTGATGTTCGGCCTTCACTTGTTGACAAGTCAAACATTTAGACACAAACTCGGCTACTTCTCGTTTCATCCCTTCCCACCAGAAGTTTCTCTTCAGGTCTTTATACATCTTTGTTCCTCCTGGGTGTACTGTCAGTCTCGATTTATGTGCTTCTTCGAGAATTTCTTTTCTCAAACCTCCTGAATCTGGCACACACAATCTGTCTCGACATCGGTATCCTCCATCGGCCCCAACCTTCCATTCTGTCGGGTCCTTCTCTAACATCTTGGCGAACCATGCTTGAAACTTCTCATCTTCCTTCTGGGCTTCGATGATTCGACTCACAAGTGTTGGTTGTACTACCAAGCATCCAAAGTGTTGCCCGATACTTCCCTCAGAAATCTGCACATCAAATTCTGTTATTGTCTCCAAGGCTTTCCATTCCCTCAACATCAATGAAGCAATCATTCCTTGAGGTTTCCGGCTTAGGGCGTCAGCGACTACGTTTGCCTTACCGGGGTGGTACTCTAATGTGAAGTCGTAGTCCTTGATCAGTTCCATCCACAGACGTTGCCTCATGTTCAACTCCTTCTGAGTAAACAAATACTTAAGGCTTTTGTGGTCTGAGAACAAATCAAATTTCTCCCCATAGAGGTAGTGTCTCCAGATCTTAAGCGCGAACACTACTGCTGCCAGCTCTAAATCATGAGTTGGGTAGTTCAATTCATTCGGCTTCAACTGTCTTGAACCATAGGCGATAACCTTTCCGTCTTGCATAAGGACACATCCCAATCCTTGATACGAGGCGTCACTAAAAATAGTGAACTTCTCACCATCCCTTGGTATCGCAAGCACTGGCGCTGTTGTCAATTTCTCTTTCAATTTCAGAAAAGCGCGTTCATGCTTATCAGTCCATTCAAACTTCAAATCTTTCTTAGTCAAACCAGTTAACGGGGCTGCTATCTTTGAGAAACCTTCCACAAATCTCCGATAGTAACCAGCTAGTCCCAGAAAACTTCTGACTTCTGTAGCATTGGTCGGCCGAGTCCAATTCGCCACTGCATCGGTCTTTGATGAGTCAACCGCGATTCCTTGTTGAGAGATCACATGCCCGAGAAACTTAACTTCCTGAAGCCAGAATTCACACTTGCTGAATTTAGCATACAGGCGGTGATCCTTGAGAGTCTGCAACACGATCCTCAGATGTTGTTCATGCTCTTCCTCTGACTTGGAATAGATCAAAATATCATCAATAAAGACAATAACGAACTGATCTAAGTATGGCTTGAATACTCTGTTCATCAAGTCCATAAACACAGCTGGAGCATTTGTCATCCCAAACGGCATTACTAAGAACTCATAGTGTCCGTATCTCGTCCTGAAAGCAGTCTTAGGTATGTCTTCCTTCCGCACCCTCAACTGGTGATACCCTGACCGTAGATCAATCTTAGAAAAGGTCGTGGCTCCTTGCAACTGATCAAACAGATCGTCTATCCGAGGTAAAGGATACTTATTCTTGATAGTAACCTTATTCAGTTCTCGGTAGTCAATACACAGCCGCATTGACCCATCCTTCTTCTTCACAAACAACACTGGTGCTCCCCAGGGTGAAGTACTTGGACGAACAAAACCCAACTTCTCAAGTTCTTGAACTTGTTCCTTCAGCTCCAACAACTCTGTAGGGGCCATCCTGTAGGGAACCTTGGTTATAGGTCGAGTACCTGGCACTAACTCCACACAGAATTCTATGTCCCTTTCCGGCGGTAATCCTGAAATATCTCGGAATACTTCCTCGAACTCTTTGATTACCGGTATAGATGATACTGTCACCTCTGCACTGACAACCTCAATGTTTGCTAGGCATCTAGTGAGGAACATATCACCCGAAGGGTTACATTGGAAATCGAAGAGTTGATTCCCCTTGTCCGCAAATGTGATCTTTTTCTTTGCACAATCCAACTTCGCATGATTCTTCTCGAGCCAATCCATTCCCAGGATTATATCGAACTCCTTCATCGACAGAACCACCAATCTCGCCAAAAGTTCGCGGTCTCCAAACCGAAGAGGACAATCCTTACACACATGTAATAACTTGACTGTGGTCCCTAAGGGTGAGACAGCACTCAAAGCTTCCTCTAAACGATGCGGTATGATACCCAACTTCTGAACGATCTTAACAGATATAAAAGAATGTGTAGCACCCGTGTCGAATAAAACTTTAACATGAGAGTTAAACAAAGTTAGAGTACCTTCCACTGCTCGTTGCTCGGGCGGTCCCTCCTCATTGGTACCTTCTTCATACCCTGTCTCCTCATAGCCAGCAGCCTCGGGAATGACAGCATTCAGACGGGCTTGTCCTTGTTGACCATAGTTACCTTTCCTAGGAGCCTTGCATTCTGGACTTATGTGACCTGGCATGCCACAATTATAGCACACAACTCCTGAACGATTCGTACGCCTAGGTGCTCTGCAATCTTTAGCTCGATGATCGGGAACTCCACAATTGAAGCAGTTGTTGTTTTTGGCCCCTTCTATTGCTAGAGGCTGATACTGCTGAACTGCTTGTGTCTGTTGAGGTTTCTTCCCTCCATCCCAGGTCCTTTTCTGTCCTTGAGGGTACCCTGGTTTCTGTCCGGGATAACCCTTCTGCGGAGGTCGATTTCCAAGCGGCTTCGAATTCTGACACCCATCATTCTCTAACCCCGTAGCCAATCTCACCAGAGCTTCAAATGACTGGCCCAGATGCCCCATAGTCAAATGTCTGAGAGACAGGTTGAGACCTCGGTGATACTTCTTGATTTTCCTCTGGGGTGTGTCCACCATATGTGGAGCAAAGCGAGACAGACGCTCAAATCGAGTAGTGTACTCTCGGACAGTCAGATTCCCTTGAGTCAACTCCATAACTCTTTCTCCCTCTTGTCCTTCTCTTCTTCGGGGAAATACTTCTCGAGAAACCTTTCCTTGAACACCACCCACGGCATTCTCCTTGCAGCTTCTTCCCCTATGGTCGCCTTTTCTGCATCCCACCAATCAGCCGCTGCATAAGACAACTGAAAGATAGCCAGACGCTTCTTTTCCAGATCAGTGCACTCTATGGTCTCAAAGATACGCTCCATCTGACGTAGCCACTGTTCCGCTTGCCAGGGTTCATCAGTTCCAGCAAAATACTCAGGTCGTAGAGCGCGAAACTCCTTGAGAAGCTTGTCTCCAGTCTGGTGGGCTTGCCTCCCATTCCCATTGTAATCCCCATTCTGATTATTGTTCCTTGCGTTCTGATCACTAACCCTCTCCAACCTCCTTACAAAAGCTTCGAACATCCCGGTTGGATCTATTACTGGCGGTGCATCTTCAATAGCGGGACGATTCCTGAGATTTCTTCTAGCCATCTGATCGAGAGAACGGTACCTATCCATCAATCAACAGAATTCGGTCAACCTCTTGAGAAGAAAGAAAATTCTAAACGATAGAAAGCGACTAGACACGGAATAAAGTCGAACTATCTTATCTCAATTCTATCTTAACGGGAGATCCTATGTGTTCTGGACAATTGGTCAAGCCATAACCTGGCTCTGATACCAAAAAGCCTGTCACGCCCCGACGTAGCATAATTCAGGAAAGCATTTAATTTCCTTTATGGACTCGTAGGTCGTGACAAGTGAGTATGACCAATTGTCCCTGCAACAAATAACTTAACAACATTTCTAAAGCAAAGGATACTAACAGAACATAAGCTCCGAAATAAAAAAAACTTACTAAACTATTACAGCAGTCATAGTCTTAGGCACAAAACGCCTTATTCAAAAGTCTAAACTAGTTTATTACAAAACCCAAATTTAAAAGACATAGGAAAATATAAAGCAGCCTCCTGGAAAGTCTCCTGACTCTAAGTAGCATAGTCAAAATACCCTAGCTGCTCCTGACCCTGAAAATCTGGACATACAGTCCAGGACGCATCAACGCCGTCAGCTTATGAAAGCTGGTGAGCAAAATAAACAAGTGCTCGCAATGTATATATAAGCATATAAACAACGGTGCAATTTTAACTTAACAGTAATATGTTCAAGGTTCCAATTCCAACATAACCCACGGGGGAAAATAAAGAAAACAATAAATATGTGACCATGCATGAGCAATGTAATATCTCATCTTTCTGACTCTTTTCTCTCAACAAAACTCAACACAAACAAACCATTATCTCAGATACCAGGAATACTATCCGATCAATATCCAAAACAGCACACCAAACTATCGCTTCAGATACCAGGAATAATATCCGATCAATATCTAAGCCACACTCAATACCATCATTTCGGATACCAGGAATAATATCCGATCAATATCCGAAACAAGCGCCTTAGATACCAGGAATAATATCCGATCGATATCTAAGCCGTACACAACACTACCACCATCGCTTCGGATATCAGGAATACTATCCGATCAATACCCGAAACGCGCGCCTTAGATACCAGGAATATTATCCGATCGATATCTAAGTCGTACACAACACTATCATCTCCAAATACCAAGAATAATATCCGATCGATATTGAGGTCGCACAACTAGAACGCCACTCTTTACTCTTTTCACACTTTCTCACACACATGCATGTTGGCACAACCTCAACCCTAATATGTATGTCAATGTTTCATAAATAACACCATTAATAAATCACATGAATGTCATCAAACTTTAAACATAAAGGAATTCACAGAATTAAAGAAATAATACGCGTACGGGGATTGAAAATTCGTAATTCATTGCCTTAATCATTTTAAACATAACTAATAGCATTCTAAAAAAACTGCTACTGAAATCCTCGTTTTCTGTCCAAACGGTGCAGAATCTGAGAAAATTGCATTAGACGAAAAGTGTGCAGAATCGAGTTTTTCTTGGGACAACGCGGGCAGAACCTTAAATTTCATTCGTTTTCCTAACAAAAATCTGAAAACAAAATTCTGCTACTGTTAAAATTAAAAGAGAAAATATTAGATTGAATTTCTAATATACTTTTTCTGCTACTGTAATCCTCATTTTCTGCCCAAACGGTGTAAAATCTGAGAAAATTGCATTAGACAAAAAGTGTGCAGAATCGAGTTTTGCTTGGGACAACGCGGGCAGAACCTTAAATTTCATTCGTTTTCCTAACAAAAGTCTGAAAACAAAATTCTGCTACTGTTAAAATTAAAAGAGAAAATATTAGATTGAATTTCTAATATACTTTGAAGTAATGCCATTAAAAATGAGTTATAATTTGTATACATGAATTACATATCAACAGAAAGCTCTTTGAGTCTAGTTTCCAACGCTTCAAACCGTGCGCGTTTTCGAGTTTCCTAGAGGAAGTTATGGCCGTTATACTAAAAGTCGTCAGTGCTGAAAAATGCAACCGGTTGGAACCAGCTGTTTCTTCCCTGTTACGAATTTAGAACCTGTTTTTGACCCATTTCTGAAATCTACTTCAACCAAGACATGTAATATATGGATTTCTTCGTTTTTCCACAAGGATTACGAATACGCGATCGGTTTTAACTAATTTCAATCGTAGCTCTCGGATTTCACGTAAAACCGAGAGGTGACAAAACTTTAAATCAACGGTACGTCGCGATACGGATGAATTAAGCCGTAGGATTCGAACCGTAGCCTATTGGGATCAATATCTTTCAATTACAATTCACGGATTCGATTTTGATTAACTTTTTCAAAGCTCCATTTTTAAGCTCTAATGGTGTATCATATATATATACACATATATACACATATATATACTGAAATTTACATATATAGACATTGAGAGTGAGTTTAAATTACTCACAGAGACGATTATACAGAAATTTAAAGGCCGAGAACTTCCGCCGTAATAATCCGTCGTTGAGAATTTCCTCCTCCGTTCTTGATTTTGGTAACCCAATATGTGTATATATATGTGTGTCTAAGTATGTGACTGATTATATATATAAACTGTATGTGTGTGTTGTGTGATCTTGAGAGAGCAAGAGAGTGATTGAGAGAATTTGAGAGAGTTTAGAGGTGAGAGATGAGAGACTGTGAGTGAGTGATTGAGAGAGAGAGAGCTGCCGAGAGAGATGAGAGGTAGTCCAAAAGGGGGATTAGTGGCTGTATAAATAATATGCAAAGTGCTTGGCACTATGCATATAAAACACTAAAGTTAGCACTACACACACATTCACAAAGCACTCCAGCACTAAGTTAGGCACACACTGCACTAATTTCTTGGGTGCTTTCCATGTGTACACAAGATACCCTTGTGTGTGTTGAGCTCACGCAATGATACACACACACAGGTAAAATTATACTGCCCATTCCCAAAACTGGTATTTTACGGTTGAAATAAAAATACAGAAAATTATATTAATGTAGGAATTCAATTCCCGGTTGTACAAAAATATAGATATCGATTTTGAAACCATAGAAAATGTTTTGAAAATTACATTTTGACCCCAGATAATTATTACAAAGAGAAATTAAATTAAAATACTCATGGAAATAAAATGCAATATTTATTTATTAATGATAATAAAATACAGGGCGTTACACCCTACCCACCTTAACAGAGATTTCGCCCCGAAATCTGAGCTAACTAATCCTGAAACAACTCGGGGTATCTAGTCCTCATGTCTGACTCTAACTCCCACGACGCCTCTCCTTCGTCATGATGCCTCCACTGAACCTTAACCAAAGGAACGTCTCTTCTTCTCAGCCTCTTGATACTCTGGTCAAGAATCCTCACAGGTCTATCCTTGTAGACAACATTCTGACTCGTCTCAATATCATCAAAATTAACCACATGTGAAGGGTCCCGTATGTATTTCCTTAACATACTAACATGGAACACATTATGAACACCAGACATCTTTGGTGGCAACGCGAGCCGATAAGCCACTTTCCCAACACGCTCCAAAATCTCGAACGGTCCGATGAAACGAGGTGCCAACTTCCCTCTCTTCTGACCAAAACGTATTATTCCACGAACAGGTGAAACCTTAAGGAGAACGTGATCTCCAATACTGAACTCCAAGTCCTTTCGACGTCGATCCGCATAACTCTTGTGTCTACTTTGTGCAGTTTTCATCCTTTCCTTGACCAGTGAAATCTTCTCATTGGTCTCTCTCACCAAATCTGGTCCTAACAGTTCTGTATCTCCCACTTCAGCCCAACACAATGGAGATCGACATGGCCGTCCGTACAAAGCTTCGAACGGCGCCATTCCAATACTCGAGTGATAACTGTTGTTATACGCAAATTCAACCAAAGGTAAGTGCGTCTCCCAAGATTCTTCAAAGTCAATTGCACAAGCTCTGAGCATATCTTCCATAATCTGATTAACACGCTCGGTCTGCCCATCGGTCTGAGGATGGAATGCAGTACTCATCTTGAGCGAAGTTCCCATAGCCTTCTGCAGACTTTCCCAAAATCCCGAGGTAAAACGTGCATCGCGGTCTGATACAATTGACACAGGCGCACCGTGCAGTCGCACCACTTGCTGTAGGTACATTCGACTCATCCTTTCTACTGGGTAAGTCATATTGTACGCAATAAAGTGTGCAGACTTCGTCAAACGATCCACGATTACCCAAATCGCGTCATGATTCTGTTGTGACCGGGGTAATCCAACCACGAAATCCATAGTTATGTGCTCCCACTTCCATCCCGGAACAGGTAAGGGTTGCAACAATCCCGAGGGTCTCTGATGTTCGGCCTTCACTTGTTGACAAGTCAAACATTTAGACACAAACTCGGCTACTTCTCGTTTCATCCCTTCCCACCAGAAGTTTCTCTTCAGGTCTTTATACATCTTTGTTCCTCCTGGGTGTACTGTCAGTCTCGATTTATGTGCTTCTTCGAGAATTTCTTTTCTCAAACCTCCTGAATCTGGCACACACAATCTGTCTCGACATCGGTATCCTCCATCGGCCCCAACCTTCCATTCTGTCGGGTCCTTCTCTAACATCTTGGCGAACCATGCTTGAAACTTCTCATCTTCCTTCTGGGCTTCGATGATTCGACTCACAAGTGTTGGTTGTACTACCAAGCATCCAAAGTGTTGCCCGATACTTCCCTCAGAAATCTGCACATCAAATTCTGTTATTGTCTCCAAGGCTTTCCATTCCCTCAACATCAATGAAGCAATCATTCCTTGAGGTTTCCGGCTTAGGGCGTCAGCGACTACGTTTGCCTTACCGGGGTGGTACTCTAATGTGAAGTCGTAGTCCTTGATCAGTTCCATCCACAGACGTTGCCTCATGTTCAACTCCTTCTGAGTAAACAAATACTTAAGGCTTTTGTGGTCTGAGAACAAATCAAATTTCTCCCCATAGAGGTAGTGTCTCCAGATCTTAAGCGCGAACACTACTGCTGCCAGCTCTAAATCATGAGTTGGGTAGTTCAATTCATTCGGCTTCAACTGTCTTGAACCATAGGCGATAACCTTTCCGTCTTGCATAAGGACACATCCCAATCCTTGATACGAGGCGTCACTAAAAATAGTGAACTTCTCACCATCCCTTGGTATCGCAAGCACTGGCGCTGTTGTCAATTTCTCTTTCAATTTCAGAAAAGCGCGTTCATGCTTATCAGTCCATTCAAACTTCAAATCTTTCTTAGTCAAACCAGTTAACGGGGCTGCTATCTTTGAGAAACCTTCCACAAATCTCCGATAGTAACCAGCTAGTCCCAGAAAACTTCTGACTTCTGTAGCATTGGTCGGCCGAGTCCAATTCGCCACTGCATCGGTCTTTGATGAGTCAACCGCGATTCCTTGTTGAGAGATCACATGCCCGAGAAACTTAACTTCCTGAAGCCAGAATTCACACTTGCTGAATTTAGCATACAGGCGGTGATCCTTGAGAGTCTGCAACACGATCCTCAGATGTTGTTCATGCTCTTCCTCTGACTTGGAATAGATCAAAATATCATCAATAAAGACAATAACGAACTGATCTAAGTATGGCTTGAATACTCTGTTCATCAAGTCCATAAACACAGCTGGAGCATTTGTCATCCCAAACGGCATTACTAAGAACTCATAGTGTCCGTATCTCGTCCTGAAAGCAGTCTTAGGTATGTCTTCCTTCCGCACCCTCAACTGGTGATACCCTGACCGTAGATCAATCTTAGAAAAGGTCGTGGCTCCTTGCAACTGATCAAACAGATCGTCTATCCGAGGTAAAGGATACTTATTCTTGATAGTAACCTTATTCAGTTCTCGGTAGTCAATACACAGCCGCATTGACCCATCCTTCTTCTTCACAAACAACACTGGTGCTCCCCAGGGTGAAGTACTTGGACGAACAAAACCCAACTTCTCAAGTTCTTGAACTTGTTCCTTCAGCTCCAACAACTCTGTAGGGGCCATCCTGTAGGGAACCTTGGTTATAGGTCGAGTACCTGGCACTAACTCCACACAGAATTCTATGTCCCTTTCCGGCGGTAATCCTGAAATATCTCGGAATACTTCCTCGAACTCTTTGATTACCGGTATAGATGATACTGTCACCTCTGCACTGACAACCTCAATGTTTGCTAGGCATCTAGTGAGGAACATATCACCCGAAGGGTTACATTGGAAATCGAAGAGTTGATTCCCCTTGTCCGCAAATGTGATCTTTTTCTTTGCACAATCCAACTTCGCATGATTCTTCTCGAGCCAATCCATTCCCAGGATTATATCGAACTCCTTCATCGACAGAACCACCAATCTCGCCAAAAGTTCGCGGTCTCCAAACCGAAGAGGACAATCCTTACACACATGTAATAACTTGACTGTGGTCCCTAAGGGTGAGACAGCACTCAAAGCTTCCTCTAAACGATGCGGTATGATACCCAACTTCTGAACGATCTTAACAGATATAAAAGAATGTGTAGCACCCGTGTCGAATAAAACTTTAACATGAGAGTTAAACAAAGTTAGAGTACCTTCCACTGCTCGTTGCTCGGGCGGTCCCTCCTCATTGGTACCTTCTTCATACCCTGTCTCCTCATAGCCAGCAGCCTCGGGAATGACAGCATTCAGACGGGCTTGTCCTTGTTGACCATAGTTACCTTTCCTAGGAGCCTTGCATTCTGGACTTATGTGACCTGGCATGCCACAATTATAGCACACAACTCCTGAACGATTCGTACGCCTAGGTGCTCTGCAATCTTTAGCTCGATGATCGGGAACTCCACAATTGAAGCAGTTGTTGTTTTTGGCCCCTTCTATTGCTAGAGGCTGATACTGCTGAACTGCTTGTGTCTGTTGAGGTTTCTTCCCTCCATCCCAGGTCCTTTTCTGTCCTTGAGGGTACCCTGGTTTCTGTCCGGGATAACCCTTCTGCGGAGGTCGATTTCCAAGCGGCTTCGAATTCTGACACCCATCATTCTCTAACCCCGTAGCCAATCTCACCAGAGCTTCAAATGACTGGCCCAGATGCCCCATAGTCAAATGTCTGAGAGACAGGTTGAGACCTCGGTGATACTTCTTGATTTTCCTCTGGGGTGTGTCCACCATATGTGGAGCAAAGCGAGACAGACGCTCAAATCGAGTAGTGTACTCTCGGACAGTCAGATTCCCTTGAGTCAACTCCATAACTCTTTCTCCCTCTTGTCCTTCTCTTCTTCGGGGAAATACTTCTCGAGAAACCTTTCCTTGAACACCACCCACGGCATTCTCCTTGCAGCTTCTTCCCCTATGGTCGCCTTTTCTGCATCCCACCAATCAGCCGCTGCATAAGACAACTGAAAGATAGCCAGACGCTTCTTTTCCAGATCAGTGCACTCTATGGTCTCAAAGATACGCTCCATCTGACGTAGCCACTGTTCCGCTTGCCAGGGTTCATCAGTTCCAGCAAAATACTCAGGTCGTAGAGCGCGAAACTCCTTGAGAAGCTTGTCTCCAGTCTGGTGGGCTTGCCTCCCATTCCCATTGTAATCCCCATTCTGATTATTGTTCCTTGCGTTCTGATCACTAACCCTCTCCAACCTCCTTACAAAAGCTTCGAACATCCCGGTTGGATCTATTACTGGCGGTGCATCTTCAATAGCGGGACGATTCCTGAGATTTCTTCTAGCCATCTGATCGAGAGAACGGTACCTATCCATCAATCAACAGAATTCGGTCAACCTCTTGAGAAGAAAGAAAATTCTAAACGATAGAAAGCGACTAGACACGGAATAAAGTCGAACTATCTTATCTCAATTCTATCTTAACGGGAGATCCTATGTGTTCTGGACAATTGGTCAAGCCATAACCTGGCTCTGATACCAAAAAGCCTGTCACGCCCCGACGTAGCATAATTCAGGAAAGCATTTAATTTCCTTTATGGACTCGTAGGTCGTGACAAGTGAGTATGACCAATTGTCCCTGCAACAAATAACTTAACAACATTTCTAAAGCAAAGGATACTAACAGAACATAAGCTCCGAAATAAAAAAAACTTACTAAACTATTACAGCAGTCATAGTCTTAGGCACAAAACGCCTTATTCAAAAGTCTAAACTAGTTTATTACAAAACCCAAATTTAAAAGACATAGGAAAATATAAAGCAGCCTCCTGGAAAGTCTCCTGACTCTAAGTAGCATAGTCAAAATACCCTAGCTGCTCCTGACCCTGAAAATCTGGACATACAGTCCAGGACGCATCAACGCCGTCAGCTTATGAAAGCTGGTGAGCAAAATAAACAAGTGCTCGCAATGTATATATAAGCATATAAACAACGGTGCAATTTTAACTTAACAGTAATATGTTCAAGGTTCCAATTCCAACATAACCCACGGGGGAAAATAAAGAAAACAATAAATATGTGACCATGCATGAGCAATGTAATATCTCATCTTTCTGACTCTTTTCTCTCAACAAAACTCAACACAAACAAACCATTATCTCAGATACCAGGAATACTATCCGATCAATATCCAAAACAGCACACCAAACTATCGCTTCAGATACCAGGAATAATATCCGATCAATATCTAAGCCACACTCAATACCATCATTTCGGATACCAGGAATAATATCCGATCAATATCCGAAACAAGCGCCTTAGATACCAGGAATAATATCCGATCGATATCTAAGCCGTACACAACACTACCACCATCGCTTCGGATATCAGGAATACTATCCGATCAATACCCGAAACGCGCGCCTTAGATACCAGGAATATTATCCGATCGATATCTAAGTCGTACACAACACTATCATCTCCAAATACCAAGAATAATATCCGATCGATATTGAGGTCGCACAACTAGAACGCCACTCTTTACTCTTTTCACACTTTCTCACACACATGCATGTTGGCACAACCTCAACCCTAATATGTATGTCAATGTTTCATAAATAACACCATTAATAAATCACATGAATGTCATCAAACTTTAAACATAAAGGAATTCACAGAATTAAAGAAATAATACGCGTACGGGGATTGAAAATTCGTAATTCATTGCCTTAATCATTTTAAACATAACTAATAGCATTCTAAAAAAACTGCTACTGAAATCCTCGTTTTCTGTCCAAACGGTGCAGAATCTGAGAAAATTGCATTAGACGAAAAGTGTGCAGAATCGAGTTTTTCTTGGGACAACGCGGGCAGAACCTTAAATTTCATTCGTTTTCCTAACAAAAATCTGAAAACAAAATTCTGCTACTGTTAAAATTAAAAGAGAAAATATTAGATTGAATTTCTAATATACTTTTTCTGCTACTGTAATCCTCATTTTCTGCCCAAACGGTGTAAAATCTGAGAAAATTGCATTAGACAAAAAGTGTGCAGAATCGAGTTTTGCTTGGGACAACGCGGGCAGAACCTTAAATTTCATTCGTTTTCCTAACAAAAGTCTGAAAACAAAATTCTGCTACTGTTAAAATTAAAAGAGAAAATATTAGATTGAATTTCTAATATACTTTGAAGTAATGCCATTAAAAATGAGTTATAATTTGTATACATGAATTACATATCAACAGAAAGCTCTTTGAGTCTAGTTTCCAACGCTTCAAACCGTGCGCGTTTTCGAGTTTCCTAGAGGAAGTTATGGCCGTTATACTAAAAGTCGTCAGTGCTGAAAAATGCAACCGGTTGGAACCAGCTGTTTCTTCCCTGTTACGAATTTAGAACCTGTTTTTGACCCATTTCTGAAATCTACTTCAACCAAGACATGTAATATATGGATTTCTTCGTTTTTCCACAAGGATTACGAATACGCGATCGGTTTTAACTAATTTCAATCGTAGCTCTCGGATTTCACGTAAAACCGAGAGGTGACAAAACTTTAAATCAACGGTACGTCGCGATACGGATGAATTAAGCCGTAGGATTCGAACCGTAGCCTATTGGGATCAATATCTTTCAATTACAATTCACGGATTCGATTTTGATTAACTTTTTCAAAGCTCCATTTTTAAGCTCTAATGGTGTATCATATATATATACACATATATACACATATATATACTGAAATTTACATATATAGACATTGAGAGTGAGTTTAAATTACTCACAGAGACGATTATACAGAAATTTAAAGGCCGAGAACTTCCGCCGTAATAATCCGTCGTTGAGAATTTCCTCCTCCGTTCTTGATTTTGGTAACCCAATATGTGTATATATATGTGTGTCTAAGTATGTGACTGATTATATATATAAACTGTATGTGTGTGTTGTGTGATCTTGAGAGAGCAAGAGAGTGATTGAGAGAATTTGAGAGAGTTTAGAGGTGAGAGATGAGAGACTGTGAGTGAGTGATTGAGAGAGAGAGAGCTGCCGAGAGAGATGAGAGGTAGTCCAAAAGGGGGATTAGTGGCTGTATAAATAATATGCAAAGTGCTTGGCACTATGCATATAAAACACTAAAGTTAGCACTACACACACATTCACAAAGCACTCCAGCACTAAGTTAGGCACACACTGCACTAATTTCTTGGGTGCTTTCCATGTGTACACAAGATACCCTTGTGTGTGTTGAGCTCACGCAATGATACACACACACAGGTAAAATTATACTGCCCATTCCCAAAACTGGTATTTTACGGTTGAAATAAAAATACAGAAAATTATATTAATGTAGGAATTCAATTCCCGGTTGTACAAAAATATAGATATCGATTTTGAAACCATAGAAAATGTTTTGAAAATTACATTTTGACCCCAGATAATTATTACAAAGAGAAATTAAATTAAAATACTCATGGAAATAAAATGCAATATTTATTTATTAATGATAATAAAATACAGGGCGTTACAATAGTAAACAAAATTATGACATAGTTGGGATATATCCTAATACACATATGTATGTGTGTCGGTTAAGTCATCAAAAAGAATGAAAAAAAAAAGAGTAGTCATCTTCCTTGTGAACCGTACGACCGAGAGTGGGGAAAATGGATTTTTCGACTTTGTGACGCTGATTGAATGACCAAACAACGTCGGTTTTCAAAACAGGTTACATATTCGGACCCCTGGAGGTGAGACTAGTATTTTGGTACCAATTTGGTTAAATTCTGTGACAGTTTTTCTGCGACCCATTTTGGGGGTTTAGCTCATAACTTGTAATTTATATATATGATTTGTACATGGTTCTTAGTAGGGCTTTAATCTTGCAATTAGGAGCGAAACCCAAGAGGTGAGTGATGTTAATTTTGATATTGGATGATTTCCATGTTGGGTTCAATTGTGATGCCAAAGCATGCCTAATTTGTTTAATTTAATTTATTTAGTTTATTATTGGGCAAAATTCATGTGGCTAAATTAGGCCCAATTTATTTGTGAAAGCATGATGTAATAATTAAATGAGCATGTTGAGTTGCTTATTTGGGTCAATGAAAATTGCTAGTTCTATACCATCATGAGGTAATCTTTATGGTGACGACCACGGCCGCCAGAGGCTTATGGGACCGCACGTGTGAGGACGTGGGTCATAACTAGTCACGTGGGCTTGGGGATTGGAGCCGCGGGCTAGCCGGTAGTGGTGAGAGTGAACTAGTAATTGCCAGAGACTTATGGGACCGCACGTGTGAGGACGTGGGTCATAACTAGTCACGTGGGCTTGGGGAGTGGAGCCGCAGGCTAGCCGGTAGTGGTGAGAGTGAACTAGTAATTGCCAGAGACTATAGTTCTTTGTAATATGTTGAATTGAGCGTGTTTATTATCCATGTTCATGATTGGCATTACTCACAAGCATATAGCTTATATATTGTAGTGGTTATTAAATAACCATTGTAGGTGTTCAAGATGGAACTCAGAAGGAAAAGAAATGGAAGTGGGTGAGTATTCGTGGGCGTGAGATTATAATTGAATTTCTATTTAATAGATTTGTGTTCAATAAGTAAAATTAGTGGAATATTGTAATCAATTATTTATTTGAATTTATGTAGAAAATGATAGCGGCTTAAATTCTTGTAATATAGGGGACGTATTATGTTGATTGGTTATGGGTTGAGGTAGTATTTCTGTAACTTCTAAATAGAAATGGGGGTACTTTTGGGGACCCTTTGACCTATAAAAATGTTACTTTTGAAAATAGATTTTGGTAAGATGTGTTTGGGTGTATGTGTTCAAACCTTGAAAAACACAATTGTGTGTTGAGTTCTTTGGTCAAAACTTTTATTATTTTGCTTTCCGTAACTTTAATAATTTGAGAAGAGCCTTGGTGGCGTGCCATGTGTCCTAGGATCATTTGGGTGGTTCCGGGGTGTGACATTTAGTGGTATCAAAGCAATAGGTTAGAAATTTGGGTACGAGAGACGACAACTTGAGAGTGATGTGCACGCTATGTTACGAAGTAACATATAAAAAGGAAAAAAAAAACGTATATGCATGTGATAAAATTGGCATGGCATATAATTGTATGTCAAATGATTATATGATGTATGTTGCATGATATTGACATGAGCATCATATTGCATGTTACCATCTACTTTATAAAATGTAAAGGAGTGACGAGATGCTGGTTTAAGCTGTGATGAAATGTCAGATTCGACGATAAGAATGGGTTCAGTAAGGTATGTTGATTATGTTTAGAGCAGATTGAAATGGTGAAAGAATAAAAGAATATCATGGGATTTTATAAGAATGTCAAAAGCTAATGCTATTGGTAAGAATTAAGGTGTGAAAACTGTGTTTCTGAGTTAATGATGTTCTATGAGAGTATGGCTTCGGGATAAAGTTTGGGTAAAAAAAAAAGGACGTGATTTTCTACGAATTATTGGATGATAATTTATGATGAGTATTTTAACTTGGGTTATTGAGTTATGGATTATTATTGAAGCTTCTACATTCTGATATTGACTTGGGATTTATGTCAGAGATAATTATTTATTATTTACTGGGATTGGTATGAGTGTTTCGTTTTGAGGATCAGATTGTGTTATTAACACTTGACATGGTGAATGAGTTATGAAAAAAAAAGGATGATAAAGCTATATAGCAAGACTTTTGGGTTTGGATAATCTTCTATGTGTTGAGTATGTGATCGGGTATTCTCATATATGGATATTCGTTATTATACTTTCGACAATGGTTCGGGTTTCGAGATTTCTTTATTACGGAGGGTATTCTTATTATTTGTTGACTCTTTGATATGAGAATTGTGGTATTGGATATTGCGGTTTTCTCATGATATTTATATTGTGAGCGTTATGGGCATTTATGCTGACACTGCTACTTATGGTGGGTTTTCTTATTATTTTTCTAATTCTCTGAGGAGAGGTATGATTATAATGGGCTGGCTTTCTATAGGGTTAGTCATGTGAGTATGGTATTTGGGGTACCCGTTATGTGGCTGCTATTTATTTGATTTATTTATTTGGAGATTCGTATTCTTATTTTGTTTGGGGTATATTTACCAAATTCAGGGTATTTCTTGGGAACTGGGGTGTATGTGGGGTTTGCTGGGATAACTGGAAATGACGGAGTTATACAGTTGGTTTAATTATATGAATTTGTTGAGGAATCTCTCAACCATATAATTATTTTTTTTATTGGGTTTGAGAAATCTCTCAACCCTAATATGGTGTTGTAATGACTGGTTGTTTATTGGGTTTGAGGAATCTCTCAACCCTATTATGGTCTTGTATTGAATGTTTATATTACTGGGTTTGGGGAATCTCTCAACCCTGTTATGGTGTTGTATTGATTGGTTATTCTTATTGGGTTTGAGGAATCTCTCGACCCTATTACGGTGTATTGATGTTTGTCAGTGGTTTGGGTAAAGTTGGGATTAATTGGGGAATTTTGAATGGTTGTATATTTGATACGTCAAAGTAGGTTGCAAGGGGTGAATAGAAATTCTATTATAACTGATTATAATGAGAATAGACTGGAGAATGGGTGAATGGATAAAAATGAATTAAATTAACATTAAGAATTAGGACAAGGATCTGCTTTTACAAGTGAAGGGTTGTTTGGATAGTTATAAGGGGGTGCATAATTTAAACGGGATTTGGGATTAAAATTTGGAAATAAAGGACCGAAGGGATGATTTTTAGGAAAGGGATGGAAAAGTTATGTTTGGAGCCAAATGTGGTTAAAATGGATTACCTGGATGATGATTGAGGATTTACTCTTGAGGTTTAGAATGGTTGGATTTAAGTTGTAGAATTTTGGTAAAATGAAGGATTCACACGAGTAAAATGTAGCATTATAAGATTATGGAATTTTAAAGTTATTTTTGAAAAAAAAAATTGTTTTAAGATGTTTTCCATTCGAGAGGGAAGTTACAATAAATATTGAGAATGTATTAAATGGGTTTGGGAGTTGTGTTATCATTGATAGAATCTACTTAACACTTTTGACACATCGATTTATGCGTGAATGATTGGGTTTTCATGGGCAAAATATGGACAGAGTTATTATGTGGTTTGTTGATGGGGGTTTTGGAATTTCAAGTGTTCAAATGTTCAAAACTTGGTCTATGAAAAAAAAAATTATTTTCAAATGACTTTTCTACCCTCTGATTATTAAATGCAAAAGTTTTAAAAGATTTTAAACAAAAGTTTAAACTAGCCGTGATTGGTTGAGGCATGATAATGTGGTAATGCTTGGTTGACTGAATGAATTGACGGTGTATACAGATGAGTTTCGAAATTCAAAGAGTTTGAGTTGAATTGGGTAGATTCAAAAATTTTATGAATGTGAGATATTACATGGGATATGACTAATGAAAGTTTGAGTTCAATTTATGGAAATTGGGTCGTGAAGGACGTTCTGGATTTCCAAATAAGAAATGAAAAGACTTATTGGAAAGAGGGTTTAATTGTTGGAAATATCACAATAACAATAAAGAATGACGATTGGTGAAATCAAAATTTATTTATTGTTGCTTTGAAGTAGTACTTGCATACGTGTGGTATAAGAACTTTTGTTTTATTTGGGGGAAAGAGAAATTAGTAATGAGAAGGGAAGTCTGAAAGTTATTTAGAAGTTTGAAAATGTTTTATAAAGTTTGAAAATCTTTATGGAGTTTTTAGAATCTTTGGGGAAGTTGTACGATTATGAAACAACTACATTTATGGTATTTGATTTTCGGATTTATATCGAACTTGAAATTTCTAAAGTGAAAGTTTGGGGAAACGTTGAACATTTTGGATATAGTAAGTTGAGAAATTATGATTTTGACAGATTTGTCTGGGTATTGTCTCAATTAGACTTGATTTTTGGATGTGGGAATTGAAATACATAATGACATGAGAAATTCCGGGTTTAGAGAAATTAGTAAAGGAATGATGTTTTGAGAGGTGTAAAGTGGGGATGCTAATGGCAACTGTGGTTAGTTCATATTTTAATTAAAGTGATAGATTTTGATATCCATCTCCAGAAGAGTTCTGGGGATTGTTGAAAATAAGATTATATTATATATCAGAATATACGTGGAAACGCTAAAGAGTACATGCAAATAATGACATAGAGAATTGAAAGTTGGGTTGTTAAAAAAAAAAATCCAGAACTGTTTATGTTGAAAAGAAAGGGGTTCGATATAACCAAAAGGGATTGGGGATAGCGAAATGACAACTTATTAAGGGTAAGGAACTGGCAAGAATTCCTGGAATGGTATGTGTGATTGTCTTTGTTGCACTGCTTCTATAGCCGTTCCGAGTAAATAAGAATGGATTTTATGAGGTGAAAGAGCTATGGGATTGGAATTATGATTGAGTGGGTAAATTGAAATCTTAAAGAACAAGTGTATGTGCTGGATTTCAAGTGTGATTGAGAAATACATTTAAAACTGATAAAAATGGTGATTAATATTGTCAATTGACAGTTAAAGTATCTTAACTGCGTCTTACTAGGTACGAGGTATTTGGGGATATTTAATACAATCGATATGGTTAAGACAAGAGTGAAAATGGGTATTACTAAGACCGTGAACTTTCGATATGAAATGAGATGATGTGTTGATCAGTGGATATTATATGTATGTGCCCTGATTCTATGATATGATCTATGAGAGAGGAATTATGTATTAGCCCGTGAATGAAGTTTGGTATATGAGATCTGATCAATGTGTATTGAGTATCCAATAGGGAATTGTTAATCGAAAATATCCAGTAATGCAGGCTGCAGTTATTTGATTGATTGGGATAAATGGTGTGATCATTTGATCAAGAAGACCATATGAGATTCGAGATCTGCTAATTTGTGCAATGATGCAAGTTTGAGGACAAACTTCTTTTTAAAGAGGGAAGAGAAGTAACACCCGCTCCCATGGATTATTTTAATAATATTTAGCAGGCATTATCAATCATTTAATGATGATTTGAGTATATGTGAGATGTGGGCCTTGACCCACTAAGTTGTTTGAAGGGTGTCCAGTTGGGAACCCAATTTTGGCTAATGTGGCAATCCCAGGTGGGACATGTGTTGATGGGTCCCAGTTGATATGAGACAGTAATATGTGGAATACCCTATGTGCCTAAATGTTTATTAAGGCTTAAATGATTTATTATTTTATTGCTAATAATATCATGTTTTTAGTTGGAGATTACTTTTGTGGTCAGTTAGGGGTACCTTTGTGAGCGCAAATTGAACACGTTACATAACTAGTAGGCTAATTAGCAACCTCATATAATTATATGGGACCACCTATGGGGCCCATGCGAGACAAACAAATACCCATTTGGGAATTTGGTAGTTACTAAAGTTGCTTGATGGTGTTATAATAGATATTAGAAAGTTTAGGGGGTAGTAAACAAAATTATGACATAGTTGGGATATATCCTAATACACATATGTACGTGTGTCGGTTAAGTCATCAAAAAGAATGAAAAAAAAAGTAGTCATCTTCCTTGTGAACCGTACGACCGAGAGAGGGGAAAATGAATTTTTCGACTTTGTGACGCTGATTGATTGACCAAACAACGTCGGTTTTCAAAACAGGTTACATATTCGGACCCCTGGAGGTGAGACTAGTATTTTGGTACCAATTTGGTTAAGTTCTCTGACAGTTTTTCTGCGACCCATTTTGGGGGTTTAGCTCATAACTTGTAATTTGTATATAGAATTTGTACCTGGTTCTTAGTAGGGCTTTAATCTCGTAATTAGGAGCGAAACCCAAGAGGTCAGTGATGTTAATTTTGATATTTGGATGATTTCCACGTTGGGTTCAATTGTGATGCCAAAGCATGCCTAATTTGTTTAATTTAATTTATTTAGTTTATTATTGGGCAAAATTCATGTGGCTAAATTAGGCCCAATTTATTTGTGAAAGCACGGTGTAATGATTAAATGAGCATGTTGAGTTGCTTATTTGGGTCAATGGAAATTGCTAGTTCTATACCACCATGAGGTAATCTTTGTGGTGACGACCACGGCCGCCAGAGGCCTATGGGTTTGCACGTGTGAGGACGTGGGTCATGACTAGTCACATGGGCTTGGGGAGTGGAGCCGCGGACTAGCTGGTAGTGGTGGGAGTGAACTAGTAATTGCCAGAGACTATAGTTCTTTGTAATATGTTGAATTGAGCGTGTTGATTATCCATGTTCATGATTGGCATTACTCACAAGCATATAGCTTATATATTGTAGTGGTTATTGAATAACCATTGTAGGTGTTCAAGATGGAACTCAGAAGGAAAAGAAATGGAAGTGGGTGAGTATTCTTGGGCGTGAGATTATAATTGAATTTCTATTTAATAGATTTGTGTTCAATAAGTAAAATTAGTGGAATATTGTAATCAGTTATTTATTTGAATATTGTAATCAATTATTTATTTGATCTTGATGATTTTTAAACCCCAGTTGCTTCTATGAGTCTAGTTTTTAATCCAAAAAGAAAATTAAAGTTTCAACAGTTAGATATCTGGGAATTAAACAAACACTAGACATCACTTAAAACTTCATAACTCTCTATCCAGAGTTCTTGTACGATTTTCTAAAAATAGTAAAAAAATCTAAAACACTCTAATCTTTTTAGGGGGTCTTAGTAACATATTAAAGTTCACAGAAAAAATTATTTGGGGTCATGAACACTTGATTGGGGTTCTGATTTACTCATTTCAAAAGGGTGTTGTTGTTCTAAAACTCTAGACAGATTGTTGTTGTTGCCAAAAACTCATTACCAAACCATTTTGACCACGAAATCTTGTTAAAACAAAAATTGAAGTGGTAGAAATTTGAGTTATAGACACCTTCCTGTTGTTTTCATTCAGTTTTAACGGTTCGATGTTTAGCTAAAAATCCTTGATCAAAGGTGGTCATTGAATTTACTGCACCATTCGTCAAGTTCAACTTTGTTTGCTAACCCCAACTATTAAACCATAAAGTTGGGCTTAAACCAAACTACTTTTCCTACCATTTGATGGTCATTGGAGACTAAGGACGCTTAAACTTGTGGATTTTAATAAAGTATGAAGAGACTTCATAAAACCTCAACACAATGAATCTAAACCATGGGTATAAGTTTAGACTCAAATTATTCCTCCTACCATTTGATGGTCATTGGAAACTAAGGACACTTATGTTTGTAGATTTTAATGAAGTATGAAGAAACTTCATATAACCCCAAAGTAATGAATTCAAACTATGGATAAAAGTTTTGACTCATTGACTCAATATACTAACATCAACCTTAATCCTCTCATAAATTATGAGTTTATAAGAATGTCAAGGGATTCCAAGTACAAGGATTCAAGTAAGACATTGAAAGTCTTATGAACCCCAATAAGCAAGATCAAAAGAAAAGAAACATAGGCTCAAATGACATTTAAATCAAACTCAAGGTTTACTTGAACATTAAACCTAAGGCTATTTTGATGCAAACTAATGCAATGGAAATTCAATCACAATTTACGTGGTGTGTGATGAAATGAGGTGGGGAGAGATCTTTTGAAAATGTGTTAAAGATCCTAAGAATCTATATATTGTGATTGAACTTGGATGATGAAGCTAAGTAATTTAGAGTTTACCTCTAATGATCCTCAACTCTTTGGTTGCTTCAAGACTTTTCAAAGGTTAATCAAACTCTTCTTCTTGCTCTATCTTCCTAATCCTACCAACTCACTTTACTACTCTCTTAATTTAGAAAGTTTTTTTGAAAGAGAACCAAAACATGGATTTCAAAATTCCAAATTCCCAAGTAAAAGAGAGGATCCTTTGTAATGGGATATTCACCTCTCTTATGTAGGCAAATTTTGAGAGGGTATCCCAGTAATTTCACATAAAGAAACCCTAATTTAGATGTCCTTTTAAGGGTAAAAATGTACTATATCAAAGCTGGCAGTCACAAAAATGCGGCACTCAATGGAGATGGAAGCGGCACTCACCAATTGCAGGCGCGACATTCGTTGAATGCCGAAACGACACTTCATGAATCCCGCAGAGGACTCCACGGATTGCCGTCTTTTTGTGAATTTTCAAATTTTCATGGCATTTGGTGAAATTTGCGGCATTCACAGAATGTCGTACGACACTCCAGAGACTGCCGTACGGCAACCCGTGACTGCCCCAGCTATCGTCATGTGCCGTTTTTTTTTTCTTTCTATTTTCCTTTTTCTTCTTTGTTTTGAATCGAAAGAGCCTTCTGGAGAGATTTTGGAAATTCTAGATTGGTTGTTCCTTGTCATCATCAGATCTTAGAGATAACACTCCCCTAAGTTTAATAGTTCGGTCAAAGTCGAGGTGTCTACAACGAGATACGTGGGAGAGGTGTTGTCACACCCCAATCCACCCCCTGGTGGATTAGGACACGTGTAACAAATCTATACGCACCCAAAATACACTAATAAGTAAGAAACCACGTTAATTAATAAGAAAAAGCATGATTTGAACCAACATAAAGGGTTTGCTGTGACAAAATAGCCCCAAGGGCAAAATGGTCATTTATAAAAGATTTTAAAATTTTAAACCAAAATATAGGTTTTTGAGTCCCGGTTCCAATGCAAAAAACCGACACACGAATCCGAGTTTTCTACAAAGAGTTATGTCTGTTTCCGTAAAAGTTGACGAAAATTATTTTCGAAATCATTGTCTTGTGCAGAGGGGCATTCGACCGGTCGAGCGGGTCATTTCGACCGGTCCAAGTACCCCCTGGACCATATTTTCCCTCATTTAACATCCTTAAAAATCCCCAAACTCACAAGGCACTTGGGGGAACCTCCTAACCAAATTAGAACCACCGAAAAGTGCATAAAGCATCGAAAACTCATCGAATCACGCAACCGTCAGAAGATTTCAATTCATTCACCCCAATTGAATTATAACAAGTAACTAATTCAAGTTCTTGCCAAGACTAGCATATACATGAAAACATTTCAAGGAAGAGTTCAAAACTTTACATAACACCTGGTTATCAATGGAACTTGTTCAAAACATTTACGACACACATCCGGACTTGCCGGAATGATCCAAATCCAAGTAGCATATACAACCCATGGTTATTACATGAAGTTAGCAACAAGTCCAATTTCAACCATCAACTACTATAAGCATTAGAACTTAGATACTATGAGTTTAAACCATAGTTTACATCATACTACCAAATTGAACATATACAACAAGTCCCAAGCCTCACCCCATTCCCAAGCTCGATTCACTTCCTTTTTGTGCCATGCTCCGAACCTGCGGTGGTTGTTATATACCACAACAGAAATAGGAAAACAATTTTCTTAAGCATTACGCTTAGTGAATTAACTAACATGCTTGAGATGTCATGAATATGTCACGCCCCGACGTAGCATAATACAGGAAAATATTTAATTTCCTTTATGGACTCGTAGGTCGTGACAAGTGAGTATGACCAATTGTCCCTACAACAAATAACTTAAAAGCATTTCTAGAGCAAAGGATACTAATAAACATAATCCTCCAAGATTAAAACTTACTAACTATTACAGCAGTCATAAACTTAGGCACAAAACGCCTTATTCAAATGTCTAAAACTAGTTTATTACAACCCAAATTAAAAAGACATAGGAAATATAAAGCAGCCTCCTGGAATCCCCTGCCTCTAACTAGCATAGTCAAAATACCCTGGCTGCTCATGACCCTGAAAATCTGGACATACAGTCCAGGACGCATCAACGACATCAGCTTATGAAAGCTGGTGAGCAAAATAAACAAGTGCTCGCAATGTATATATAAGCATATAAACAACGGTGCAATTTAACTTTAAAAGCAATAGATTCAAGGTTCCAATTCCAACATAAGTCACGGGGGAATAAAATAAGCAATAAATATGCGACCGTGCATGAACAATGTAACATCTCATCTTTCTTACTCTTTTCTCTCAACAAAACTCGACTCAAACCGAATCATTACCTCAGATACCAGGAATAATATCCGATTGATATCCAAATCGCACACCACGCTATCGCCTCAGATACCAGGAATAATATCCGATCAATATCTGGGTCGATCACGACCAACCATCGCTTCGGATACCGGGAATAATATCCGATCGATATCCGAAACGAGCGCCTTAGATACCAGGAATAATATCCGATTGATATCTAAGCCGTACTCAATACCATCGCTTCGGATACCAGGAATAATATCCGATCGATATCCGAAATGAGTGCCTTAGATACCAGGAATAATATCCGATCGATATCCGAAATGAGCGCCTTAGATACCAGGAATAATATCCGATCGATATCTAAGCCGTACACAACACTGTCGCCTCCAATACCAGGAATAATATCCGATCGATATTGAGGTCGCACACCAGACCGCAACTCTTTACTCTTTTCACGTTTTCTCACACACATGCATGTTGACACAACTTCGACACTAATATGTATGCCAATGTTCACAATTTGTAGTAACAGTTATTAATCTCAAAGCTGGATAACATAAATCTCAGTTTGAAACGTTCTTATAAGTTCAATTCCTGACAGTGAGCCTTTAAAATAGTATATTTGTCAAACAGTTCTTTAAAAACTTTCAAAACCTTTTTCAAACAGTCCCTTATATAAAAATACAGAAACTGCTCAAAATGCCCAGGTCGCGCGAGCGAGGGGGAGAACGGGTCGCGCGAGCGGGTCGCGCGAGTGAATGGGGCAATGGGTCGTGCGAGCGAGCCTCGCGCGAGTGGGTCGTTCGCGCGGCCCGCTCGTGCGCGCGAGTTATCACAGTTTCATCATCTTCCTCCTCGTTTTTCCCCTGTTTTTGATTTTCAAACTGAAATTATACCCATTTCTGTTTTCTGTTTCAATTATGTCATGCCATATATGGATTTCTTCGTCTTTCCGCGTAGATTAAGAATATGCGATCAATTTAAACTAATACGGATTGTATCACTAGATATTCGCGATTAAAGTAAGGGTGTCAAAACTTTAAATCAACGGTACGTCGCGATACGGATGAATTACTCCGTAGGATTCGAAACGTAGCTTATTGGGACTAAGATCTTTCATTCCCAATTCACGAATTTTATTTTGGTTAAGTTTTGTAAAACTCCAATTTTCAAAGCTTTAATGGTGTATCTATATATATACACATATACACATATATGTATACACTGAAATATACATAGATATACGTTGAGAGTGAGTTTATAATACTCACTGAGGTGATTATACAGAGAATTTTGAGACCGAGAATTCGGTCGCAATAAACCGTCGTCTAGGAAATTTACTCCTTTGTTCTTGATCTTGATATATGTATGGCTATGTATGTATTTGTATATGTATGTATATATTATATAATATGTATATGTGTGTGTATGTGTGTGTTGTTCTTGAGAGAGTAGAAAGAATTGAGAGAGTGACAGAGAGTTTGTGAGGGAGAGAATGAGAGACTGTGAGAGAGTGATACAAATATATATAGGAGGATTTGTTTTGGGCTCCAAGCAAGACAAAGAACTTCTCCGGTGTGGTTGAGCTCACGTGCTCCCACACCCAAACGCGACATAACCGCAACTTTAAAACATAAACTGGTATTTTTCGGTTGAAATAAAAATACAGAAAGTTATATAACTTAGGAAATATATTCCTGGTTAATACAAAAGTATAGATATTGTTTTCAAAAAGTATCTTTGTATAAATAAAAATTACGGGTTGACCCCAAACAAATATTATAAATAGCAATTAAAGTTAAATATTCATTTATTAATGAAAAAGAAATTACAGGGTGTTATAGAATATGTTTAATGCAACAATTTAAGCACATAAGCATACGTAATCGCAAAATTCATGGGTTAATGGTTCACTCCGACCCGAAGACCTTTCCCTTGGTCCCGCGGCCACTTCTATTCCTTGGACATCCGTTCCTAAAGCGGATTTCTTCTTCTTTCCCTTCCTTATTTCACCATAATGAACCATTACTCCCAATTATTCTTTGACTACTTAACAAATAAGCACATAGTCACATAACCATGATAATTTCTCACCAAATTGACATGAAAATTCTAACTATAACATGAATTTAACTACCAAATTCAGAATTATTATCTCTTAGCTTGAAATTGAAGCACATAACATATACCCACATCAAAGCTCAAGTTAGAAAACTCACCTCTTTTGGATTCTACCCAAAATTAAGCCTATAGATGCTGAATTTCACTAAAACCCAGCTCAAATCTCACTTCCGGAGTAATTCCTACATATATTCGGTAAACCGCATGTCACCGATTAGATCGGGTCACAAAATTATGACAACCAAAACATAAAAGAAAGGTATAGAAATGATTGTCTCACCTTAACGAGTCCAAATATGGCTTCGTTCGCGAATTGGACGTCGGACAGCGATGGAACAGCGGAAAAATGGTGTCGGCGTCTCGTGTTCGTCTTTTCTCCGAGCTCTCTCTTTCTCTTTTGTTTAATTGCTGCAAATTTAGGAGTGTCTTCTCCCTTGAAAGACACATAGCCAACACATGCAATGTGTTGGCACCAACTTTCCATCTCTTTCGTTTACACCCCCATTAGTTCTTGAGTTCTTGTTATGAAATCCCCCAAACATTCTGTTAGCTACCCAATTATCTAATGAGTGTTTATCTAAGTCCAGTATGGGTCCCAACGTAGGTCCCAAATATTTTGTGAAGTTGCTATTGTACCTACTAATTATGAATTATTTTCAGTTATACCCATGTTTACATTAACCAACTTAATATTTGATAACTAGCACATCAATTAATGTAATATGAAAGCTATTAAACATATCTCCAAATAGTCATATAATATGCACCTATCTTTTAAATGCAAATTATTTTATCTGGGCCCTTCACTGGGTCCCACCTCATTACTTGTCCCTCCTCACTGGGGACTTTTCCATGGGCAAGTCCAAAGCCTCCCCTTAACCGTTATATACACTAATCACAAGAATTAATGCATGTAAACATGTTAATTAACCCGTTTCTCGGGTACGAGTGTTACAGGTGTGCCTTCCAATGCATCGGTTTCATTTACGGAATGAATGCGTACCACTTACACTAGAGACTATTTCTATGTGTTTTAGATGCTTAAACCATGAATTTTCATATAAGCATACATTTAGAATTATGCACTTAGCATATAGCTGAGCAGTGGAGATTTACTCCATTGCAGGTGATAAGAGGCAAGGAAAGAAGATGCGTGAAGAGTGAGGCAGAGGAATGCCGGGGAAACACTCTTGTTTATACTTTTGGATTCTTTCTAAACTTGTAATAAGAACTTTAAATTCGTAACATGTTTAGTTTGGAATCTTGGGAGAGATTTTAGTATTGTAATCACAAGTAAACTCTTGTAGTTATGTTTTGAATCATTGGTTTACTCCTGTGTTTGAGTTGGTTTAGAATCGGAGGACCTAAGCTTGAATTCTGTAGTATACTTAGTGTGCTGATGCCGATCAGTCGACTAGTTTTTGTTTTAGTCGACTGGATCGCTGTGTGGAACTGAACACTGCTTTGATATGTTTGGGGATCAGTCGATTGGGTTAAGAAAACAGTCGACTGGATGGGGTCCCAGAACACGACTTTTTGCTTAAATAGAGTACCATTTTGTTGGTCCAAATATGGAAACCTTAAAGGGGGGAGAATAAGGTTTTAGCGGAAATTAACCTTTTAAAAACACAATTACAAATTAAACACAATCACAAACAATTAACTAAAGAGATAAGGGAAGAGATACTTGCAAACCAATTTTTCAAGTGGTTCGGTAATCGCACCCCGCGGCCTACATCCACCCCTCAAGAACACCTCTTGAGGATTCTTTTAATCTGATCTACTTCACGGGTATAGACCAAACCGTTCCCAGAGCACTTACGGGTGTGCACCAAACCGTTACAAAAGCCTTTAATCTAACCCTCAACCTTTACAAATTGATTTGAATACAAATTGAAACTCTCTATATAAAGTGGATAATACAAATAAAGCTCACTACAATTTTGCTCTCTCAAGAAATACAAATGAAAGATTTGAGCAAATTGATAAACTCACACAACTAGGCTCAAATGATAATGTTTAAAGATCAAAGAGATGTGTGATCAATACTATGTTTTCCAATCAAAATTTCTACAACAAATAGCCTGGGAAAACATGTATTTATGGGCCTTGGAAGATTATAGCCGTTGGTGGCAAGTTTGGTAATTAAAAGCCCCTCTAAAAACTAGCTGTTATTGCCTTTCAGGTCGATTCAGTCAACTGGACCTTGAAGCAGTCGACTGGTTCTTAAAGCAGTCGACTGAGATGTGTTTACAGAGGGTTCTGCTTGAGTTCGTCTCACTTCAGTCGACTGCATTGGGCCCTCAGTCGACTACCCCTACCTGTTTGGCAGCCAGACACATCTCCACTAAAATGGCCATAACTCCCTCTACAAAAATCAGATTTGCGATCCGTTTGATGTTTTGGAAACTAGATTCAAATACCTTTCCAACCATATAAGATTTAATATTTAATTATTTTCCAATTGGTTGGGGCATTGCTTTAAAGATGACCTAAATTAAATTTATTTCCAAAACTTTAACTTTTAGAGTTTGTTTGAGCCCCTATGAGTGTGAGATCAAGATGCCTTACAATGATGGTCCTAGACTTCAACCAAGGATGAGATATCTTCAAGTCTTCAAGCTTGATCTTTGTTGAGCTCCTTGTAATCTTGATCTACATCAATTAAATCTCATGCACACAAAGATGTTAAAACATTGATACAATATTAATACATGAGATTATATATGAGCATAAAAATGACTATGATAATAACAAAGAATGAATCATTATGAATCATGTAATTATCATAGCATATTTGATATCATCAAAACATAATTAAATATGCCTTAATATACCTTAAGCCTAACAATCTCCCCCTTTTTGATGATGGCAAACAACCAATGAAGGATATGCCAATATAAGCATATTTGGTCATTTTCAAGCATTTTCATATTATCATTCATAATGGATATCATATGTTAAAGAACATGAATGATAACTACCCAAATACTTTTCCCCATTACTTCTCATATTTCTCCCCCTTTGACATTATCAAAAAATTTGGGGATAAAACACAAAACTCCCCCTCACAATAGGCATACAAATCAAAAGGCCAAAAAGATACCAAAAATAAACAAATATAATCACATGTGAGAAAATGAATACATGAAAGTGCTCCCCCTAAGCATGTGCAATGATAAAGGATACCAAAAGATATGAATAGAGAGCATATTCTCCCAAAAGATACCAAAAATAAAGCTGGAGAACTCAAAAACTAAGATAAACAAAAAATTCAGTCAGATCAGTCGACTGAAGAACTCCTTTAGTCGAGGTCCCTAGGCAGAGAGTTAAAAATTATCAAAATAGTCGACTAGGTCGATTTGTCAGTCAACTGAACCAAAGAAAAATTTTGAAATAAAATTGAAATAAGCCTCAGTTGGCAAAAACAAAAAGGCATCAGTCGACTGTGCATTCGATCAGTCGACTCCTCAGTCGACTTAACAATGCAGAATCAAAAAGTTCAAAGCCTCACACCTGAATCAGTCGACTGTGTCGGGGTATCAGTCGACTGCTTTGTTCAGCAGTCCATAAAAATGTCAGTTCAGCAACAAAAATTTGAATGATTCACAAAACATCATTTTGTCTAACCATTCTAAAAACTTTGTCTAATCAACCAAAAGCATATCATCATCATTTTTCAAATAACCAATATCAAGAGCATGATGATTTATGTAAAGACATATCCAAATCACACGGGGATGAAACAAAATAATGCAAAAAAAATCAAGTATGCTTATCTAAACAAAATCAAAGTGATTTGAAACAAATAAGAGTATGATATGAAATCAATCAAAACAAATAAATTTAAGTAGGATGATGAAAACAAATCAAAAACAAAATTACCTACTAACCTACCACTACCAAATCAATACTTAACCTTTGTCCAAGCATTTCTTGGATGTTCCATTTGTCGAGGTGGTAGGAGAGGCTCTTTCCAATATCATGAGGCAAAAATTGACAATCTCTTCTTTTTGTGTTTTTCCTCCTTGGATGACTTCTTTCCCGATTTTTCTTTCTTTAGAAACTTTGCAAATTTTCTGGTGATCTTTGTCATTTCCTCATCCTCATCATTGTCGTGAGATGTTTTAAGAGCTATGTTCTTCTTTTTGTCTTCCTTATCAAAAACCGCCAATTTCATTTCGTGGGTAACAAGAGAGCCCAAAAGTTGCTCCAATGAGAGTGTTGAGAGTTCCTTTGCTTCACGAACCGCCGTGACCTTTGGTTGCCAATCCTTTGGTAAAGATCTAAGCACTTTCTCAATCATTTCTTCATTAGTATAAACTTTACCAAGGTTTTTCAAGTTATTAATAAGAATGGTAAAACGAGAAAACATATCTCCAATAGATTCATATGGCAACATTTTAAACATTTCATAAGTTTGAACAAGTAAATTGATTTTAGACTTTTTAACTTGGCTTGTTCCCTCATGAGCATTTTCAAGTTTATCCCAAATTTCTTTTGCGGATTCGCAAGATGAAATTCTATTGTATTCATTTGGGTCTAAACCACAATATAATAAATTCATTGTCATAGCATTTATTTTTATGAGTTTCTTATCGGCATCATTATATTCATCTACCGTCTTTGGAATAGAAAAACCATTTTCAATTTTTGTAGGTAGATGAGGCCCTTTGACCACGATTTGCCATAAATCAAAATCTTGAGAAATCATATAGATTCTCATTCTATTTTTCCAATAGGCATAGTTTGAGCCATTAAAACATAGTGGTCTTAATGTCGATTGACCCTCACAATAATAAATGCAAGAAGAGTCGGTTTCCATTGGATCTTATCTCTAGATTTTCAAAAATCTTTTAAAAAAAAGAAGAGTCGAAGCTCTGATACCAATTATTGGCCCAAATGTGGAAACCTTAGAGGGGGGTGAATAAGGTTTTAGCGGAAATTAACCTTTTAAAAACACAATTACAAATTAAACACAATCACAAACAATTAACTAATGAGATAAGGGAAGAGATACTTGCAAACCAATTTTTCAAGTGGTTCGGTAATCGCACCCCGCGACCTACGTCCACCCCTCAAGAACACCTCTTGAGAATTCTTTTAATCCGATCTACTTCACGGGTGTAGACCAAACCGTTCCCGGAGCACTTATGGGTGTGCACCAAACCGTTATAAGAGCCTTCAATCTCTCCCAAAGAAGAACACCTCTTCTTTGCACACAAGGGTTACTAACCCTCAACCTTTACAAATTGATTTGAATACAAATTGAAACTCTCTATATAGAGTGGATAATACAAATAAAGCTCACTACAATTTTGTTCTCTCAAGAAATACAAATGAAAGATTTGAGCAAATTGATAAACTCACACAACTAGGGCTCAAATGATAATGTTTAAAGATCAAAGAGATGTGTGATCAATACTATGTTTTCCAATCAAAATCTCTACAACAAATAGCCTGGGAAAACATGTATTTATGGGCCTTGGAAGATTATTGTCGTTGGTGGCAAGTTTGGTAATTAAAAGCCCCTCTAAAAACTAGTCATTATTGCCTTTCAGGTCGATTCAATCGACTGGACCTTGAAGCAGTCGACTGGTCCTTGAAGCAATCGACTGAGATGTGTTTATAGAGGGTTCTGCTTGAATTTTGCTCACTTCAGTCGACTGCATCGAGCCCTCAGTCGACTACCCCTCCCTGTTTGACAGCCAGACATATCTCCACTAAAATGGCCATAACTCCCTCTGCAAAAATCGGATTTGCGATCCGTTTGATGTTTTGGAAACTAGATTGAAATACCTTTCGAACCATATAAGATTCAACATTTAATTATTTTCCAATTGGTTGGGGAATTGCTTTAAAGATGACCTAAATTAAATTTATTTCCAAAACTTTAACTTTTAGAGTTTGTTTGAGCCCCTATGAGTGTGAGATCATGATGCCTTACAATGATGGTCCTAGACTTCAACCAAGGATGAGATATCTTCAAGTCTTCAAGCTTGATCCTTGTTGAGCTCCTTGTAATCTTGATGTTCATCAATTAAATATCATGCACACAAAGATGTTAAAACGTTGATACAATATTAATACATGAGATTATATATGAGCATAAAAATGACTATGATAATAACAAAGAATGAATCAATATGAATCATGTAATTATCATAGCATATTTGACATCATCAAAACATAATTAAATATGCCTTAATATACCTTAAGGCTAACACATTCGACTGGACAACTTCAGTCGACTGATAAATTTAGGCATCAGTCGATTGAGTCCCTGACACAGTTGACTGGACCAGGCTATTGATTTTTTTTAAACTTGCTGCTTTTGGTCTTCAGTCGACCGGAGCCCCGATCAGTCGATTGGACCCCTATTTCTAAAACTGAATTCTTTTGAAACAATTTCAACTGAGCAAAACTTTTTATAACTCTGATTTTAAAGGATTTTACTTATGTTTTCCGCTGCTAATTTACTTTAGTGGAATTGGACGAGCCTTGTTGGCGTGCCACGTGTCCCATTTCCGCACATTAGCGGGATGGGTCGTGACAACTCCTCTATTTTGTTGGTCGTTTTGTTTTTTTTTTTTTTGTTGTGTGTGTGTGTGTGTGTGTGTGTGTGTGTGTGTGTGTGTGTTGATGCATTGGACTTGCCAACAATGCGAAAACATCTAATTTTGACATTTTTTGTTCATAGATTTTTCCGTCAAAATCTGCCAACAAATAATATTATCTGTGTGAAAAAATGAGTAATTAATTACATGTATTTTTATTTTTTGAGATTTGCGCATCTCTGCATGCTAAATATGCAAAAGGAGTCAAATTTTGTTAGATCCATGCGAAATAGTACAGTAATACTTTTTTGGTTCTAAGTTTATGTTATTTTTTATTTTCAAAATTTAGGCATCAATGTAGATCTTGTTTGATAGATCTCATTTTTTTTTATTTCAGCGCATCTAAGGTTTTAGGGGAAAAAAATATCTAGATTACATTTTAAAGTTTTTTTAGTCGCGAGGAATGGCAGTTTTGACCAAAATGTGAGAGAATGACCTATTGAGTTACTACTATTTAATCGTGTGAGCTTTATGTCCCAAAACTTACTATTGAGGGACCTATGGAGACACTAAACATGATTTTGGGTAACCATCGGACATGTGGACGTGTGACAAAACCGCGATTGTGAAATGTTTGAGGTTGGCTAGACGCATCCCAATTTTGTTTTTGGATGATCGTAACTTTTTGTGATTGTAATCGACAACAATAGTTTTTGCATGTCAAAGTCAAACAATTAACAACCCCTTGGTCTTGAGAGACTTTATTTGACAAATAATATTTGCAAACTTTTTGATGCCCAAAATATTTTTGAAGGAAAAAAAAACACAAATTAATTTCGGTGCCTAATGTAAAATTCCCCATTGTTAACCTTTTATAGCTAAAGTAAAACTTTAAAATGGTTTCACAAAAATTCTTAACTTACATAAAAATGCATCCAAATTTATTAGAAATGCTAAAGTGGTCAATTATTTGTCCTTTGTTTTCTACCTCTGTACTTCTAAGTTTTTGTTGTATAATGTCTAAGTTTGGTCATAATAACAAGAGAGCATTTTTGTTTATCCTATTTGGTCATCTATTGCTCACCTGAGTTTCCACTGGAAGACATGTATCTAATTTCAGTAATCATGTTAATGGTACAGGGGTATAATGATAATGGAACGGGACACATGTCATCCAGTAGAGGCCTGAGTGAGCAATGTGTGACCAAAATGGGATGAGCAAAAATTGTTCTCTAATAACAACTACTGGCATTTCTTTTATTCGTTGGATTTTTTAACAATTATCCTGGCATGTCTATTCTAAATGTTAGCCAGGACATCATACAATTTTTTTAAGATTGATGCTATTGTCAAAGCAAACTGACTCTGTGGCAAATACATAGCCAATTTACTTTGACAATTGTGGTAACCTATTTTTATGGATTCTTTTTGAATAGCATCGTGTAATTTATGGATTCTTTCCATATTTTTATGATTTTTTTGTTAATTACAGAGTGTAATTTTTTTAGTTTGATTAACTGTGTATTAAAAGATTGCTTTGTTTATAGTTTTCCTAAACTTAGTGTTGGTGTGCAAATGATTTGCAAATTACATGGGGCCAAAACAAATAAATGGTTAAATACATTTTATTTTTTGTGATTAGGCTTATTTTCACTTTACCTCCGTGTGCTTAAAAAATGGACACTTAATCCCTTGTGGTTTAGACTAAAGTGAAATGTTAAGATTTTCATCAAAACGGGTTTTGATGCGTTTTGATGAAAATCTTGAAATTGGCAAAAAAAATATTAATAAACCCCATTTATAAGGTTAATTTTCTCTCATGTGGAGATAATGCTGCCATTTAATCCACCTGTATGAGGCTAATTTTTAACACTTAATCCCTCTGAGGTAGGGGTGGGCATTCGGTCAGTTCGGTTCGGTTTGGCACTATTCGGTTCGGTTTGGGTTCGGTTCGGTTTGGAGGATTATCAACTGTTAACTGACTGAAATTTAATTCGGATGGTTCGGTTCGGTTAACTGAATTACAAATTCGGTTCGGTTTGGTTATTCGGTTAACCGAATTATAAAAAACTCAATTTTTATTTTTATTTTATTTTTTCATTTTTCACAACTTTTTTATGTTTTTTTTTCCTTTCTCTTTCATATTGTAAAGAAAGCATACATTTCTTTGTTTTCAATTGTAAAAATACTTGCATTTTATTATCTATAGTTGTGTATAAGTATATTAAAAATATAGAAAATAAAAATAAAAAATTAAATTTTGGTTTTTCGGTTCGGTTCGGTTCGGTTCGGTTCGGTTCGGTTCGGTTCGGTTCGGTTCGGTTTGCCTATAGGCAACTGATAACCGAACTGAAATTTTTATTTCGGTTCGGTTTTTAACCAAACTGAAATTTTTAACTAAAATAACCGAACTGAAATTGAAAATTCGGTTCGGTTAGTTCGCTTTGTTCGGTTAATCGAACTGTTTGCTCACCCGTACTCTCAGGGGCTAATTTTGGGGTTAAGTGCCTATGTGGGGTTAATTTTGACACTTAGACTCTCCTATGTGTGGCTTGACTAATTTTAAAAATTAATCTGTATGTGGATTTTTTTGAGAGAAATCTTAATAGTTTCACGTTAGTCTAAAACTACAAGGGGGTTAAGAGTCCACTTTTGAACCACATGGGGGGTAAAGTGAAATTGGACTTAACCACAGGGTGTGGGTGTGGGTGTGTGTATGTGTGTGTGTGTGTGTGGGGGGGGTGTAAATATAATTAACCTGAAAAGAAAAGAGAGATAAGAAGTTTTCATGCTTTTGGCATAGCAGTCCCCAGTGGGAGGCTCCGACAATGGGCTATTACCTCAGTGATTGAGTGTGCCCCTGATAATTACATCATTGTTGTCATGCCACTGAACAACATAAATAGAAAAAATAAAATTTCTTTTTGGGCCCGTAGGCCATGTCACACTTGTCCCGAAAAATACATTCTTTTTAAAATGCAACAATTGATTTTTGAGAATTATTAATATTGATTAATAATTGTCAAAGAAGTTGACGTGGGTCAACGGTGGGTGTCAATTGAGAACACGAGGTTTTGACAATCAAAGAGGAATTGAATGATTAAATGACATTTATGTAATTAAATGTTATTTGACTATCATGGCCTATTCCGCAACGGGCGGAAATAGGACACTTGGCACACCACCAAGGCTCATCTAATTCATTTAAACGATTATTGCAGCGGAAAAAGAAACTTAAAACAACCTTGAGTATTCAAAACTTTTGGAAATATTACCTTCCGAGTTGTAAAATCCGTATAAAATTAAAAACACAATTATATTTCGATTCGAATGAATTTGTGTTGAAAGGGATCCTAAAGGTACCCTAAGAATCCACCAAAATATTTAAATAATTTTCGAAATGGGTAGAAAAAAGATTTCATGGAGGGGGTATTTCGACCAGTTGAGTTACCCTGTTCGATCGGTCGAATGACCCTTTAGCAGAATTCCTTCCAGCAGCAGAATTCTTGCTAAGGATCCATTTAACCTTACACTTTGTGACTTCCAAAAACTCCCAATCTTTAATCTAAACTTCTCAAGCCAATCAAGATTGTAATAACATGTATCCATCTTACTAATCCTTGAAAAAGAACGGTAATGAAACAAGTTAAGACCTGTTTGGATTAAGATACCAAAATACTATAACATTCATCCAAAATACAAATTTGACTGGTTAAGCATTCAAAACACGAATCCATGAGTCTGGATTCATTACAACTTAACCAAAAGAAGATTTGAAACATATTACAACCGTACTAATTCATTCCAAGGTTCTAAGTTAAGTACACAATCCGAACTACCCAAATTTCAACATTTAGAATGGAAACAAAAAAAAATATATGATTTCCGTTGTCCCACGGCCTCACTCCTCACGCATCTTCTTTCCTTTCTTCGTCTCACCTACAATGGAGTAAAGCTTTACTGCTCAGCTAGATGCTGAATGCACAATTTCTAACGTATGCATATATACTACCCAAATTTCAACATTTCGAATGGAAACAAATATATATATATATATATATGATTTCTGTTGTCCCACGGCCTCACTCCTCACGCATCTTTTTTCCTTTCTTCATCTCACCTGCAATGGAGTAAAGCTTTACTGCTCAGCTAAATATTGAGTGCACAATTTCTAATGTATGCATATATGATAAATCATGGCTCAACCTCATAAATCACACCACATAGTCTCAAGGGAGAAAAACACGTATTCATCCGGTAGCGACAAGTCCAAGCCTTAAACCGCGATGCTAATGGCTAGTCCAAGCCTACAACCATTGCATCCTAAGTGCCCTAGCAAGTCCAAGCCTTAACCCATGCACAATAGTCGTCGCTACAAAATTCTCAAACATTGAGAAGCTTACCCCAACATGAATTTGCATAAAACTCCCCTTTAACCCACATAGTCATATAACGTGCTCATGTAAACAACTAAACATAGTTTTCATAATTTGTCGCATGCATAATTAACATGCCTAATACTAACGCATGAATCTTGCCCGGATCACAATTTCGTCGTTGAAAATCAAAACATGTAATTTTCCTATATATCATAGGACAGAAATTCACACCTCAAGCTATCGTTCTATAACTTTGAGAGAAGTACTAGTAGCTCGAATAAACGTTGAATCTCCAATTAAAAGCAATTCCTGCAAGTAGTTACACATTTTTCCCAAATTCTTAGAATTAGTATTTTCATAAAACTAAGCCAAAAAAGGCCTAAGTGGTATCAAAATGAAGCCCTTACCTCAAGGAGTTCGAATATGTAATTTAGAGAAAAACTTACGAACAACGAATGCCGATTTGAGTCTTGAAGCTCTAAGCCACCAAATGTCCTCTCTTGATTTCAATTTAGGTTTTGAGACAATGAAAATATCTCATAGTTTTTATATGTAGGCATGACTCTCGGGAATTACGTTTACCTCCCCACAAGTTCTCAAAATTTCTAATTATTTCCCGAAATGTCTTACACGTCTATTTCATTAATTCATGAGTGAAAACTATAAATTATAAAAGTTTTCGTCTAAGATCCGTTTGTCACCGTAATTACGTTCCAAAAAATAATTTCATGAAATCTCTAGATAACCTACCTTTTATGCAACGCATCCTATCGGTTATCGTTAAAACAATCAAAATGATCTTAATCAAGATCAAAACTACCAAAAATTACCCTACACCGGTAATTTTACTATTCACACACACACACACATATATATATATAAAAGATAAAGTCAAATAACATTTTAAGTCATATAAATGTCATTTACTCAAATCAATGCCTCAAGGATTATCAGATCACCGTGTCCTCACTTGACACCTACCGTTGACCACAATATACCACATTCATAATTATCAAATAACATTGATAATCCTAAAAATTCAATTATGCATTTCAGGGTAAATGATTTTCTGGGACGGGTGTGACATTGACTTTACCTTATTCACGTGAATAGTAAATGATACACCCAAAATCAGCCCATGCCCGAGCGGTTCTATTCTGCAACTACTGACAAGCGTCATCCCGAGCGGTTCATCCACGACCCGGCCAACAGGTCGGGAAGACCGTACAAACACATCCCACCGCGGGGCCAGCTCACCCGGGCCCACAGGCATGATCCCGAGCATTTCGGGCAGTTTTCTACTCAAGCTAGAAGACAAATGGAAAGTGCAAACTATTTCCTAATCCAATTAGGAAACCCCTACAATTAATGCCAATCTATATCAATTGGATTATGTTTCTTTTTCCTTATACGAGTAGGTCTCTTACATCTATAAAAGAGACCTCTCACCCCCTATTGAAGGGGCCGACTTTTCAGTCTCTACAACACCTCTATAGCAGTCGTCAACACGCTCGGCCGACCTACGGTAGCTCCAAACTATTGTTGGTTCACCACAGGTCCCCGACTTTTTACAGTATAGTGAACGTGTTCAGACACACATGTGGACATAGGAACCTTCATTAACAGGGCTGAACCACATACAAAAAACCAGTCTCTCTCTCTCTCTCTCTCTCTCTCTCTCTCTCCCTCTCCTTAAATTGCTTTAATTTACTTTAACCAAATTTTGGCATCATCAGTTTGGCGCCGTATGTGGGAAGCGACAAGTCTTCTCATCAACAAATCTCTTGGCTGATAGCCATGCCTCCGAAGAAGAGTGAGAAGATTGCACAGCAGGCCAATCGGGATGTTCCACCGGCCCCGACGCCGGCTACGGCAGTCATGACATCTGAGCAGATCACCGCGACCCTCGTACAACTCTTTGATGGCCAGCGTCAAATCCTACAACAGATCGAAACCCTGCTAGCCTAGCAAAGTAGTCATCTAGTGGTCGGGAAACGACACGGGAACTCTGCGTACGGTCGGGAACCGATCTTGACCAGACAACGTGCCCAAGCTAACCCGTCCCGCATTGAGGATGCCAGAGAAATCAACAGTTGGCGTGCTGCCCAAGAGGAAAGGCAGGGGCCTGTGGCCCGGGAATCAGTCCAGGGTCACTCGGTCAAGAACTGAGGTGTCCTTAGGCACACGATCCACCGGAGTTATAGTCGAGTCCAATCCCAGAGGACAGCGCACTGCCATGAAGAAGAAGCCTTTTCCACCAACCCGACCAACCCCTCCGATATCGGTCGGGAAAGAGTGGTGGCCTGTATCCAGGACTTGCAAAAACAGATTGACGGAGTGGCCAACAAGCTAGGTCAAAACCCTACTCAGAATCACGCCAATACCGAGACAGAGTCGCCGTTCTCTAACCAAATCACGAGATTCTCCATCCCACACAAATTCAAGCAGCCTCGCCTGGATTCATACAATGGCTCGGGGAGCCCGGTCGACCATATCCGGACCTACAGGGCTCGGATGGTCCTGGCCATCCAAGCCGACGAGCTGTACTGCCTGGCCTTTCCCAGTACTTTGAAAGGCCCGGCCGCCCAATGGTTCTACTCCTTGAAACCCCGATCGGTCCGCAATTTCAAGCAACTCAGCAAGCAGTTCATCAACCAGTTCGCCGGTATGCATAAACGACCAAAGCCTGGCATACATCTACTGAAAGTCATATAAAGGAATAATAAGACCCTCAAGGAATTTACCTACCAATTTAATCAAGAGAAGCTCGGCATCTATGATCTTGATGAAATCGCCGCTATTATAGCCTTCTGCTCAGGAGTTCAACACACTAAGCGTGCCACGTCGTTTCATAGAAATCGACCGGTAACCTTGGTTGAACTCGCAAAGAGGGTTGGAAAATATATTGGCACTAAAGAATTTTTAAAGACCAAAGACCCCGGGCGCGTAATCAACGAGTCTTCCAGAAGTAAGCGAAAACGAGATCAGCCCGGGAGTTCTGACAGTTCTTCCAGCTCACAGCAGGCAGGGTTTGGCAGTCCCGACCCGACCTCCAATTCACAGTGGTCTGAGTCCGGCAGCCCCGACCCGACCTCCAGTTCACAGCAGTCAGGATCTGGTGATTCCGACCTTGAATCCAGCTCAGAGTAATCAAGAGTTTGGTGATCCCGACCCGACCTCTTGTCTCAAAACAGTCTTGACCAATCCAACTATAGTGGTACTTACCTGATCACCACATGAGGCTCCACCGATTGTCAGAGAGCCCTTCCAAAGACCTCGGGCCTAACCCCAAGGCATCCAAAGACCTCGGGCCTAACCTAGAGGCATACAAAGACCTTGGGCCTAACCCCGAGGCATCCAAAGACCTCGGGCCTAACCCCGAGGCATACAAAGACCTAGGGCCTAACCCCGAGGCATCTAAAGACCTCTCACCCCCCATTGAAGGGGCCGACTTTTCAGTCTCTACATGTCACACCCCAACCCGTCTTAAGCGGATTAGGACACGTGTAACAATACTACAAGTGCCCCAAAATAATAATTAGCAAAGAAAACATGTAAATCCTTAAGAAAAACATGAATTTAACAACATAAAATGACATTATTTTGATAAAACAGCCCCAAGGGTAAAATTGTCATTAATAAAGTATAGCCAAAATTTACACCAAAAGATAGATTTTTGAGTCCCGGTTCCAATGCAAAAAACGGCGCACGAATCCGAATTTTCTAGAAAGAGTTATGTCCGTTTTCGTAAAAGTCGTCAGAAAATAGTTTCGAAATCACTGTTTTGGGCAGAGGGGCATTCGACCGGTCGAGAGGGTCAATTCGACCGGTCCAAGTACCCTCTGGACCATATTTTCTCCCATTTAACACCCTTAAAAGTCCCCAAACTCCCAAGGCATTTGGGGCTACTTCCCAATCATTTTAGAACCCCCAAAAAAAAGTCCTCGAAAGTATCGCAAACTCATTGAATCACACAACCGTTGAAAGGTTTCACTCCTAATCACTTCAAGAACCATTCAAAGCATTGTAACTATTTTTGAACTCATGTACAACATAATTGAAAGTGAAGGTGAAAGCGACTCCACAAGTCGAAGTCAACATTACTAAGCTATTACATACAACTTAGTTACAACTAAAACACATTCAAAATATACACACAACTTCTTTTGAGTCAAAGAACCCATAACACACATCCCTTGCTCAAAACCACATAGCAATGAAGATTTTTACCTAAAACATTTCCAAAACTCTTTCAAAAGTACTCCCAAGTGTTTCCAAACCACAACCAAACATCATAGGAGTTTCCAAAACATTTCAAACCATTTGAAAAGTAGTTTTAACACTCTAAGCACATTGATTCTTTACTAGAAACAAAAACTTGCATTAACCCCTCATCTTCTCCAACATGAGTATAACTTGTCAAACAAAAGACCCCAAATCTAGTTTTCCTTTCAAAGTTACATAATCTATAAAGTTCTCCCCATATACACACAACTTATGGACACTATATTACAAATTTTCCAAAATGAGTTAACTATACATTTCTAAACCATAAGTTTCATTAGGAAACTTACATATCTAGATTTATAAACATATCAACACACATCTCATAACCCCCACGCTAAACCCGTCGTATGATCATTTCCTTTCTTCTTCCTGTGCCGCACCTGCGGTGGTTATTCAATAACCACAACAGAAAATAACATTTGTTTAAGCTTTCGCTTAGTGAATGAGCTAATCATGTGTTTGAATGCAGAAAATATTCTAATGCAACAACTATTCATGTAATGCATAATTTATAGTCTCCGGACTACCAAGTATTGGTTCACCCCGGTAATGGACTTAAATGTCCTTTACCGCAACACTTTTACAGCTCATATCATTGTATTCATCCTTACACAAAGGATTTACTCTTACCCCTACACAAAGGGTTTAATCTTACCCCTACACAAAGGGTTTCACTTACCCCTACACAAAGGGTTTTTCTCTTTATTATTGGAATTTCATATTTGGTGAACCATTACCGGGTAACCTTCAACCCACATAATCACATAAATATATAACCAACTCAACATGGCAATTATTGAACAGTTAAACATGCTTTTCCATTTTCTAGCATAAAGATGCTATCACAAATATAGATTCAACCTACTAAAATTCATATTGGCACATTAAACATATTTATACATTCTAAAACAAGATTAGAATCACTCACCTTAGCCAAGTAATCACAAGTTTGATCTCCTACAAGTTAAATTTAGAGATTTCACCCAATTTTAGCCTTTCCCCAAATTCCTACACATAGCATGTGAATTACAAGCTATTAACCCAAATTGGGTCATGAACAATCTATCAAGAACTTCAATGAAATTAACATCTAAGTATAGGTCTTACCTCCTAGACCACAATTATACCTTCCATTTGAACTCTAGATGCCAATTGCTAGATGGATCTTCAAGAAAACTACCAAAACCCATGCTTTAATTGATCCCTAGCAAAGTTCTTCTTCAATTTCCTCCACGATGCCAAAAGTGGCTTCGATTCGCGAATTGGACGAACGGCGGCGACGGAACGATGTTAAAACGGCAACGGAGCTCTCTTCTCTCTCTCCCTTCTCGCCGACTCCTCCCTCTCTCTGGACTACTTTTCTTTTGAGAGTTCATACCCTCTAGACACACATGCATACACATGCAATGTGTTGTCAACCAAATTTTGCTTCTTTCGTTTACACCCCCGATAGTTTCTAACTTCTTATTATGACATCTCCCAAGTATTCCATTAACTATCCAATTATGTAAGTGAGTGATTGTCTAAGTCCCGTATGGGTCCTACACGGGGTCCCATATATTTATAAAAGTGCTAACGTACCTACTAATTATAAACCATTTTCATTTATACCCTTATACGGGTACCCAAACTAGTATTAAAGGCTAACATATTGAACCATATAATATGTAAACATTTAAACACATATATCAAATTAATCAAATAAGAATGCATCTAGTCATTTACATGCACTTTAGTTTATCCGACCCTTCACTGGGTCCCACCTCACTGTTCTTTACTGAACACTTTTCCATGGGTGAGTCCTAAGCCTCCCCTTAATTCATAATATACACTAATTATATTAATTAATGCATATTAAAGGATAATTAAACCTTTTTCCGGGGTACGGGTGTTACATTTCTCCCTCCCTAAAAGGAAGTTTGGTCCCCAAACTTATTCTTACCTTACGAATGTATCAATGGAGGATACCTCTCTCTCCCATTTCATCTTCCTGTTACATCCAATTACCAACAAGCCTTCGATCACTTCAGTGCTTCCCAACATATAGTAATTCTGTTGCGGAGTGAAGTCGGATCACTTCCTCCTTTAATACCTTATCATAAATATGATTTCTCAAGTCAAGTCCCCTTTTCATCGAATACAATGATGCAGATTGAATTCAATTTACAATTATCCTCTCTTTCCCAGTTCTTGGAATACATCTCAGTCTCTAATACCTTTGGATCTTAACTCACTTCTTTATGTATAGTTAATACATATACCAAATCCCATTGATCTCCAACTCAACCACTAGCAATTACCTTCGCGTTATCAAATTCCCAGACTGTAGTCTATTGTGAATTTCAATTATCTGCTTCAATATGTAACCAAATTCTATGAAGAACTTCATTACAATCAATAAATTATTCGATGTCAATGAAACTAGTTTAATCAACATCTATACCAATCCATTCTCTTTGCTGCCTGTAGAAACTCTATTCATCCCACGTTATACATTCAAAACACGATACTCATTCACCATACATCATCAGTTATTAGAACTCCATGCCTACCTGGATACATTCCGATTCTGAACATGTCTGTACACACATCCCAAGAAATTTATACTCACCCTATCAGATATTAAAACACAATCTTTCCATCATCCCCACTTGTCGAACAAAAATATCCCATTTCAAATTTATTTTTAGAATAAAACATTGGCGTCTCCTGTAACCCATCGACCAATTATTTATTCTCAAGGTAGTTACTCATTCATCACCATAACTTTATCCATTTCCATATTCGTAACCCGATCAGTGATCCTACAGTCACGTAGTTGGTTGTACTTGTTCCCTTACCAAATACTTCTTATTACTAGATTTTTTTTTTCCACCAATAAAATTCGTTCGAAACAATTCGATGATGATCCCTTCATTATAGACATAGAAGTTCAATTCCTGACATTCTCTCCTAGTACCGTTAAGACACGTATAAGATAGTTAAAACTTCTTTTAAAATTACACACACATACCATAATATACTTTTTCAAACCTTCAATTTCTCAATTTCAATCCCTACCCATCTGTTCTTAAGGAGTTGATATAATCGCTAAGTTCTGTACTGCTCTTGATCTTACTGCATAGGATAATCTATCATGATCCTCCACAAGTTCTAGTCATCTTCCATATTTTAAATTTTTTTTTTTTTTTTTTTTTTAGGTAAATATTTGTGTCAAATTCCTTGCAAATAGTATAAAGTTCACATTTGTCCTGGTTCAAATTAACAAATTTATAATGCTAAGGTATTTATCATCATCCCCATTCTATAAGTTCATTTCTTGTACACTTCATTCAATCCCAATTATCAATGCCAAATAACCAACAACACTAATTCTATAGTTAACACTTGATCTTTCTGTCCCATTAACCTCACAACTCTGGTATACTCCCAAACTATTTTCTGAAGCCTCCATAAAAATATTATCAAACAAACCCAAGATTTCAAGATTCTAGTGGTACGTTCTTATATCTAATAAACGAATATAACAAAGAGGTGAGTAGATCTGGAGTCCACAAGTACTTTTATCGATTATGAACCAAATGGAAACTATACCTGGAACATCTGTATCAGTTGTAGTGGCCTTCTCTCGTCTAAGTTGGAAATACCTACCTTGTCGCTGTTCCCTCCTTTGTGGCTGCTGTTGCACAAATCCTTGAGTAGTAGCACTAGCGGTTGAGAAACCAGAACCTCCCAGTTGTCTATTAGGACATTCTTTAGCATGATGTCTATATTCACCACATACATAACATTTACCTCTACCTCCAGTGTTTCGATTTGGGCACTTCCTTGCAATATGTCCAGATCGATTACAATCATTACAAATGGTAGAGAACATGTAACAAGTTCCCCAATGATTCTTCTGACAAATCTGACATTTTGGCTTATTCCTACCTGAACCTCTACTTCCTGATGAATTTTCTGAACTCTGTCTTTTAAAACTCCCTTGACCTTGATTTTGACTTTTCCCCGGCCTCTTACCTTGCTGGCTTTGTTGACCCTGTTGACCTTGTGGACTAGTTTGATACCCCATGTTTCTTTCAGCAATCATTGCGATATCTAATGCCCCAGAAAACGTTCGTAATCGAAATACGGACACCTGACCTCGAATCTCATCTCTAAGTCCCGCCACAAATTTTCTTGTCTTTTCATTGTCGGTTGGTACCATGCCTTCAGCAAATCGTGCTAGACTTGTAAATCTTGCTGAATACTCCCGAACTGACATTCCACCTTGTCGAAGGTCCATGAACTCCTGAGCTTTTTGATCTCTATCTGATTCAGGAAAGTATTGTTCATTAAATATCTCCACAAACTGCTTCCAAGTAGTTGGCTGCCCGGGCCTCAGTTTGGTACGCCACCAATACTGTGCCTCGTCTTTCAATGTATCGGCTGCAAATAGAACTTTCTGTTCCTCTGAACATGGCAATACCCTGAAAATTTTCTCCATATCTGAAATCCAAAAATCAGCTTTCATCGGTTCTGTTTCCCCATTGAACATTGTCGGCTTCTGTTTGTAGAATTTTGAAATTGTAACCACTTCTTCCTTTGGATTAGGATTAGTTTGTTCACGTCTTTCTTCAGTAACTCGTGTTTCCACTATTTTGACCAAACCTTCCAAAACTCGTTCAATCCTTTCCATTTGTGTTGATGATGATGGTTCATTTTCTTGATTACCCCCATACATTTTACTTCTCTGTTACCCACAACATAATATTCATATACATGTTATTTTGTATAAATTAAAATGCATGCTAAACAACATTCAAGCATGTTGAGTAAACGTGTATGCATGATCGTGTAGTTACGCATCAAATTTTTTTTTTTTTAACATGTCGTATTCGCCACTCGTCCCCAAGGCTCTAGCCTATTGCTCTGATACCAAAAATTGTCACACCCCAACCCGTCTTAAGCGGATTAGGACACGTGTAGCAATACTACAAGTGCCCCAAAATAATAATTAGCAAAGAAAACATGTAAATCCTTAAGAAAAACATGAATTTAACAACATAAAATGACATTATTTTGATAAAACAGCCCCAAGGGTAAAATTGTCATTAATAAAGTATAGCCAAAATTTACACCAAAAGATAGATTTTTGAGTCCCGGTTCCAATGCAAAAAACGGCGCACGAATCCGAATTTTCTAGAAAGAGTTATGTCCGTTTTCGTAAAAGTCGTCAGAAAATAGTTTCGAAATCACTGTTTTGGGCAGAGGGGCATTCGACCGGTCGAGAGGGTCAATTCGACCGGCCCAAGTACCCTCTGGACCATATTTTCTCCCATTTAACACCCTTAAAAGTCCCCAAACTCCCAAGGCATTTGGGGCTACTTCCCAATCATTTTAGAACCCCCAAAAAAAAGTCCTCGAAAGTATCGCAAACTCATTGAATCACACAACCGTTGAAAGGTTTCACTCCTAATCACTTCAAGAACCATTCAAAGCATTGTAACTATTTTTGAACTCATGTACAACATAATTGAAAGTGAAGGTGAAAGCGACTCCACAAGTCGAAGTCAACATTACTAAGCTATTACATACAACTTAGTTACAACTAAAACACATTCAAAATATACACACAACTTCTTTTGAGTCAAAGAACCCATAACACACATCCCTTGCTCAAAACCACATAGCAATGAAGATTTTTACCTAAAACATTTCCAAAACTCTTTCAAAAGTACTCCCAAGTGTTTCCAAACCACAACCAAACATCATAGGAGTTTCCAAAACATTTCAAACCATTTGAAAAGTAGTTTTAACACTCTAAGCACATTGATTCTTTACTAGAAACAAAAACTTGCATTAACCCCTCATCTTCTCCAACATGAGTATAACTTGTCAAACAAAAGACCCCAAATCTAGTTTTCCTTTCAAAGTTACATAATCTATAAAGTTCTCCCCATATACACACAACTTATGGACACTATATTACAAATTTTCCAAAATGAGTTAACTATACATTTCTAAACCATAAGTTTCATTAGGAAACTTACATATCTAGATTTATAAACATATCAACACACATCTCATAACCCCCACGCTAAACCCGTCGTATGATCATTTCCTTTCTTCTTCCTGTGCCGCACCTGCGGTGGTTATTCAATAACCACAACAGAAAATAACATTTGTTTAAGCTTTCGCTTAGTGAATGAGCTAATCATGTGTTTGAATGCAGAAAATATTCTAATGCAACAACTATTCATGTAATGCATAATTTATAGTCTCCGGACTACCAAGTATTGGTTCACCCCGGTAATGGACTTAAATGTCCTTTACCGCAACACTTTTACAGCTCATATCATTGTATTCATCCTTACACAAAGGATTTACTCTTACCCCTACACAAAGGGTTTAATCTTACCCCTACACAAAGGGTTTCACTTACCCCTACACAAAGGGTTTTTCTCTTTATTATTGGAATTTCATATTTGGTGAACCATTACCGGGTAACCTTCAACCCACATAATCACATAAATATATAACCAACTCAACATGGCAATTATTGAACAGTTAAACATGCTTTTCCATTTTCTAGCATAAAGATGCTATCACAAATATAGATTCAACCTACTAAAATTCATATTGGCACATTAAACATATTTATACATTCTAAAACAAGATTAGAATCACTCACCTTAGCCAAGTAATCACAAGTTTGATCTCCTACAAGTTAAATTTAGAGATTTCACCCAATTTTAGCCTTTCCCCAAATTCCTACACATAGCATGTGAATTACAAGCTATTAACCCAAATTGGGTCATGAACAATCTATCAAGAACTTCAATGAAATTAACATCTAAGTATAGGTCTTACCTCCTAGACCACAATTATACCTTCCATTTGAACTCTAGATGCCAATTGCTAGATGGATCTTCAAGAAAACTACCAAAACCCATGCTTTAATTGATCCCTAGCAAAGTTCTTCTTCAATTTCCTCCACGATGCCAAAAGTGGCTTCGATTCGCGAATTGGACGAACGGCGGCGACGGAACGATGTTAAAACGGCAACGGAGCTCTCTTCTCTCTCTCCCTTCTCGCCGACTCCTCCCTCTCTCTGGACTACTTTTCTTTTGAGAGTTCATACCCTCTAGACACACATGCATACACATGCAATGTGTTGTCAACCAAATTTTGCTTCTTTCGTTTACACCCCCGATAGTTTCTAACTTCTTATTATGACATCTCCCAAGTATTCCATTAACTATCCAATTATGTAAGTGAGTGATTGTCTAAGTCCCGTATGGGTCCTACACGGGGTCCCATATATTTATAAAAGTGCTAACGTACCTACTAATTATAAACCATTTTCATTTATACCCTTATACGGGTACCCAAACTAGTATTAAAGGCTAACATATTGAACCATATAATATGTAAACATTTAAACACATATATCAAATTAATCAAATAAGAATGCATCTAGTCATTTACATGCACTTTAGTTTATCCGACCCTTCACTGGGTCCCACCTCACTGTTCTTTACTGAACACTTTTCCATGGGTGAGTCCTAAGCCTCCCCTTAATTCATAATATACACTAATTATATTAATTAATGCATATTAAAGGATAATTAAACCTTTTTCCGGGGTACGGGTGTTACACTACAGCACCTCTATAGCGGTCACCAACACGCCCGGCCGACCTACGGTAGCTCCAAACTATTATTGGTTCACCACAGGTCCCCAGCTTTTTACAGTATAGTGAACGTGCTCAAACACACACGTGGATGTAGGTACTTTCATTAATAGGGCCGAACCACATACAAAAAACCAGTCTCTCTCTCTCTCTCTCTCTCTCTCTCTCTCTATCTATCTCTTCTTAAATTGTTTTAATTTACTTTAACCAAATTTTGGCATCATTAGCTTGGCGCCATCTGTGGGAAGCATCCAAAGACCTCAGGCCTAACCCCGAGGCACAAGCTTCGCTTAGGTCCAACTGGCGATGGGGGCAAACTCCCTAGGTGACTGATGATGGCAAGCTTCAAAAGTCCCTGCAACCACCAATTTCCAAGTCGATTATCTACAGTCATAGCCTCTGTAAGACCCTCGTCTTAGCGAAAGCTTGGGAGCAAGACGGCACAATGAACTAAACAAGCAATCATATCGGGTATCTACAGGCCTCACGGATAACCAAGTCAAAATCATGGACAACTAGAGTACCTACAGTACTCAGAGGCATTAACTCCACTTAGGTCCAAACCGACGATAGAGGTGACTAAAATCTCTTAGGTTGGCCCAAGATAGAGGAGTAAAAAGGACCCTACAGTGACACGCTCTAGGTTGACTCCACCAACATGGTCAAGCTCTTCTCCCAACAGTCTTGACGAAGGCTGGCTGGGCAGAAGACAACCATCATGGGGAGTTAACATAAAAGGACCCTAAAGCAATACGCTTTAGGTCAGCTTTTCCAATATGGTAAACTTCTTCTACCCACAGTCTTGACGAAGGTTAATGGGCAAAAGATACCCATCCTGGAAGCTAACTCAAGCAAAAAGACTCCGAATTAGGCCGGGTCTCAACTCTCGGTCAGTTCCCGAGCACTTAAAGGTTCTGAGCTAGGCTGGGTATTCACTCTCAGCCAGTTTTTGAGGACTCACCAGGCTCAGAAGCCCCAAGGCAGCTTCCCCGAGCACTCAGACTGGTATCAGGCAGATTTCCAAACTTGCCCCGATATAACATCCAGCCAACCTTGAAAATGGGGGGCAACTGATACACCCAAAATCAGCCCATGCCCGAGCAGTTCTATTCTACAACTACTGACAAGCATCATTCCGAGTGGTTTGGTCCACCTGATGCCTCCCGAGCGGTTCATCTACGACCCGCCCAACAGGTCGGGAAGACCATACAGACACATCCCACCACGGGGCCAGCTCACTCGGGCCCACAGGCATGATCCAGGCATGATCCCGAGCATTCCGGGCAGTTTCCTACTAAAGCTAAAAGACAAATGGAAAGTGCAAACTATTTCCTAATCCAATTAGGAAACCCCTACAATTAATGCCAATCTACATCAATTGGATTATGTTTCTTTTTCCTTGTACGAGTAGGTCTCTTACATCTATAAAAGAAACCTCACACCCCCCATTGAAGGGGCTGACTTTTCAGTCCAAACTATTGTTGGTTCACCACAGACCCAGACTTTTTACAGTATAGTGAACGTGCTCAGACACACACGTGGACGTAGGTACCTTCATTAATAGGGTCGAACCACATACAAAAGACCAGTCTCTCTCTCTCTCTCTCTCCTTAAATTGTTTTAATTTACTTTAACCAAATTTTGGCATCATCAGTAAATATACATGTTTTGCATGTTTACTGATAGTTTTGGTCTTGTTTAAGATGATTTTGAATGATTTAGTATTAATGTAAATGATACGTTGCATAGAAAATCTAGGAATTCTGCAGAAATAGTTTTCAGAACGTAATTACGGACCCAAATGGAACTTAGATGAAAACTTTTATGCATTAGAGATTTTCATTTGTGAATCGATAAGTTAGACGTTTAAGATGTTTTAGGGGATAATTGGAAGTTTAGAGAACTTGCAGGGAGTTAAACACAAATTTTGAAAGTCGAGCCTATATATAGAAAGTTGTGAGATATTTGTCCAAATATCTATAAAAAAAACAAATTGAGAGCTAAGGAGGTGATAAGGGAGATTTCTTGGCTTCGGACTTCACGACGCCAAACAACGAACTTTCGTCCGTTAGTTTTCAACCAAATTACATTTTTGGATTACTCGCGGTAAGAGCTACATTTTGATACTTGTTAGGTCATGTTTGTCAAACTTTTACGAAAATCCTAATTTTGTGTTTCCTTGAAAAACGTATGGAAATTTGTAGGATTCACTTGTAATTAGAGAATTGGACTTCTAGTACTTCTCTCGAAGTTATTTGATTGTAGCTTAAGGTATGAATTCTTAACTTATGTTATATAGGGAATTTGGGAAGCTTTAAATACCAAGAGTGAATGTTGATCCGGGAAAAACCCATGTGTTAAATTAGGCCTGTTAATTTTACTCGCAAATACGTATGAAAAACATGTCTACGTGGTTATGTGAGTATGCTATGTGTTATGTGGGTCAAATATGAGATTATACAATTTCATACCGGGGGGTAAGCTTATCGATGTTTGAGAATTAGTAGCGACGGCTACTTTGCATGGTTTGTGAGAAGGCCCAGCTAGGGCACTGGATGCGTTGTAAGGAGAAGGCCTTCTACAACATTTGGTTTCATTACCGGATGAATGCGTATCTCTATCCCTAGAGACTATTTTATGTGATTTGATGATGTTGAAGCATGAATTGCCATATATGCATATGTCAGAATTGTACACTCATCACATAGCTGAGCAGTGGAGATTTACTCCATTGCAGGTGAAAAGAATAATGGAAAGAAGAAATGTGAGGAGTGAGGCCGTGGGAGTACCTGAGCTTGTCTCACCATTAGATAGTTTTGTGGTTCATCCTTGTTGTAAATGTATAATAAGGGAAAACTATGTTTTGTAATCTCAAACACTTAAAAGATCATCTAATAGCTTAATTGGAACTTGTACTACATGTAGTATTATTTGTGTATGTTTATACACGATGTTGTGTGGGGTTTTAAATGAGCTCATCAAGAGTTGTGTGTGTTTGGTGGGGTTTTGGTTCAGAGATTGAGTTTATGCAGAATGTGCTGTAAATTGGAAAAAAGTCGATTGGTTTCAGAAACAGTCGACTAGATTCATTCATCCCAGTTTTCAAAAACAGTCGATTGGATGTTGTTTTAAAACTGGAGTTTCTGGAGGATTTAGTACAGTCGACCAGATGAGCATCAGTCGACTGGGATTGGATACCACCTTCCCAAAATATAGTCAACTGGATATGGGTCAGTCGATTGGATTGGATTGCTGAGATTCATGTTCTCTGTAATTTTCAAAGCAGTCGACTGGGTCCCCGATCAGTCGACTGGATCCCTGTTTTCAAAATGGATTGTTTCTATAAGTGTTTTAAATGGGAAAACTTTTTATAACTCTAAACTTTAAGGTTTCTACTTACGTTTTTTTGCTATTTCGCTGCTATGACCTTTAATTAAATTGGGTGAGCCCTATTTTCGCCCGTAGCGGGATGGGTCATGACATGCCATGACAGGTGAAGTCACTGAATTGTTCACACTTCACACCACACAGTTCTAAACAACAGTAGATAGACAAACAGTAATAGAAACTAAACTCATCATATTATAAGATCCATAAATTATTACATCAGAGTACGTAATAGAAATACTAAAGTCTTAGGGCAACGCATGCCCAGTTACAAAACATAATAACAAAGTCCAAAAGACAATAATAGAAACTATAGTCTATTCTACTCCTCAGCTGGCATAGATATAGTCGTCAGCATAGTAATCCTCTATAGCATACCCTTCTTCAGTGGGCCACCCTTCTGGTAAAAGCTTTCATCATAGGGTTCGTTACCTACATGGTCAGAGATAGGATAGTCTAGACGGGGAATGTCTAGGCATAAAAGGCAGTCAGCTTATTGAAAGCTGAGTGAGTAGAAACTTAAACAATATTATGAGGGTGAAGTGATTATAAGTTATAGAATGATATAATAATGCTACTAATAATATCTTCTCTTTATCCAATTTATTATCCGATTATTATCGTCTTGTTACCCAAAGGCCGACAAGATACTCTTGATTGATGAACAAACTCGATAGTTCAACTCTATATATACACCATCAGTCCGTCCACCGTTTTTAAAAACATATTAACAGTTCACAACATGTCATGGACACTACGTTAGTCCATTATAGGGACACAACGTTTAAACAAGGCATATAAATCTATTGCCACGACTTAGCGACGTCTGCCAGTGAGCCCAACTCACGGCCTTTTAAGAACATATTAACAGCTTATCGGCTTTTAAGAACATATTATGGATCACCTGGCTATCTTAGGACTACTTGGTCGAGCTCACCACCTTTTAAGAATATATTAATAGCTCACCGACTTTTAAGAACGTATCATGACCAAGTGTCCGCCCACACAAGATTCCTAGATCTTAACAAACCTATCTATGTTCCATACTAACACTGATATAAAACATTCCCATGTGGCCTGACTACAACGAAATGAATGACAACCGAAACGGTTCACGATTACTCCGCTATCTAATGTCACGAAAGTTTTTACGTTATAGCGTCACATTTTCTCTTTTAGTCAACAACATTGCATAACGAAAGCATAAAATAATATTTAAACAACTAAACAATTCATATCATAAACAACAGAGAACAACAACATTCTGTAAGTACCAATCCATTGAGACTAGGGTTAAATCGATTGGGGAAAAAGTAAGTTCAATCGATTAAAACAACTTTCAATCGATTGAAACCTTTCTAATCGATTGAAAGGGTCATCTTCTCCCATAACTAGGCAGAAGTGGACTGAAATTTTGGTTTACCATTTTGGTTCGTTTCTTCTTTGTTTAAACTCATAAAAACATCAATCTTAGGCTATTGAGTGAGTTTGGAACTCATCAAATGAACAAGGGGATGCTTGGTATGAACTTTTGGAGCTCGACCTCCAATGGTGCTTCTCTCTCTCTCTTCTCTTGTGCATTTCCTTCTTCTTCTTTTATTTTTGCTTCTCTTTTCTTCTTCTTGACAGTGTGTGTATATATATGTGTGGTGTATGTATGTGTATATATATGTGTGAGTGTATATATATAAGAAATATCACTTCTTTCTCCTTTTTAATTCATTTTGTCCAACAAACACACATACACACAGGAAATGAACATATATATAGGAGAAAAGAGGGGCAAGTGGCAACTTCCTGTGCAATTTTGGCCCTGTTCAATCGATTGACATGAGTTCAATCCATTGAGATGAGTCCAATCACTGACTCATGTTGGCATGGGTTCAATCAATTGAATGAGTTCAATCGATTAGGAAGAGCATCATATCAATTGATTGAAATGAGTTCAATCGATTGAGAGAGACTTTACAAGAATAATTAAGGCAGACATACTGAATATCATTTCATTAATATACATCCGGAAATATAGGGTATCATAGTTGTGCCTGACTCCTTCTAAATAGACACATAAGAAGAAGAGGTGGGTTATCATATATGACCTTTGAGACCATGAAAAGAGAGCTTTTTAACTCCTCTAATTCACTTTACGTTTTGAAGGGCCCACTTCTCATTCTTGAAACTAGTGTAAATCTGGTTGAATTGTCCATCATTTTAATTTCATCTTGTTGTTTGTATTTTTGCTCACAATTATACACTATTATATTGAAAGAGTAATGTTATGATCATTAACATAGATGGAGCGTTAGTGAACTTTATTTGTGAAAGTTTTAATGACCATAACATTACTTATATTGAAAAAGCAACACTTAGCTACAATTTTCAATTCTACAGATTTTGTGTCCCACATGGAATTGTAACAATTATTTTTTTTTTTTTTTGCAAAAAGTAACAAAAATTATTAAGGATAAAATTCACACACAACAATCACACAACTTTGTGCACAACTCATAAGAGTGTAACTATTTTTTTACTGTGTCATTGTGAGTATCATTGACATCACATGATAACACATGAGAGAGACCGAATAACTTTTGTGCGTTGTACACAAAAGGTTGTGTGTGCAGTATTACTCAATAAATATCTAAGGAATTGCACAAAAAATGAGAGTAGGTCTTGACTATGGGCTATGGTGGCCCAATCCTGGCTCGGCCTAGTCTGATTAGGGAGAAAGAAGTCCGCCCGTTTCAGCCCACACCGGCAGGCGTTTATACGTGTCACACCCTCCCTCTCTCTTTCCTCTCCAGCTGCTTTTTAACTCTCACAGAGCAGTTTCGATCATAGCGTCACAGTTGACAGAGAGAGAGAGAGAGAGAGAAGAAGAAGAAGAAGAAGAAAGAAGAAGAAGAAGAGGAAGAAGGAGAAACAGCTTGAAGACGCGAGCACATGGCATCCACGAACAAGGCCGGCGACCACGAGCCACATTCGACGTCACCACCGACTCCGCATGGCGGTAAGCTTTTTCTTTCGTCGTATTTCTCTCTCATTGCTTTTTCGAGACTTGAATTCGTAAAACCTCATTCGAACTGTGGTTCTCTTCAACTTCTGTTTCAATCTGTCAACTCGAAAACCGGACTGATAGCTTTCTCATTCTCTCTCTCTCTCTCTCTCTCTCTCTCTCTCTCTCTCTCTCTCTCTCTAGCTACGCTTCCAGAAGAGGAGGTTGATGGTTTGAGCATCAATTTGGAAGATAGCGATTTGAACGATAGGAAGCGGCATCTGAACGTGGTGTTCATTGGCCACGTCGGTAGGTTGATCTTCTATAACAATCTCTTATTCGCCTGCCAATTTTGAAATATTATTTGTTTATTTATCTAATAATTATTATATTTATAATGTTAATATATTGTTTATTAGCAGATTTGTTTTTGACCACTGGTTATTGAGTTATCCTTAATTGTATATTCTATTTTATTATTAGGTGTGGAATTGGGTTGGAACACAAGTCTTATTCGCTATTAGAACAATATTAATTTAGGTTCACCTGAGTATCAGCTATGGTTTGAACCACCTTTTAAGTTCAGTAGTTAAAGATGTTTATTTGATTATGTTATCGAAACCGGACAATGTGATATAGTTTGAGGGCGACTAGCTATACTGTCTGTCGTATTTTCAAATTTACTATTGCATCTAGTTGGCTATGAATTTGTCAGGTGGTGAGGGCCGGCCCTGAGATGATAAAAATTGTCGGAGGCCTCAAGGGAATTTTCAAAGGAGCCTAAAAAATAGGCCTCTACACTAAGTTTCATAGAAATTAGGAAAAAATTAGAAAAAAAGAGATGCCGAAATGAGGCCTCTATACTAAATTTCATAGAAATAAGGTAGAAATTCGAAAAGAAAAAAGAGGCCTAAAAAATGAGACCTAAAAATGAGGCCCCATGCGGTTGCTCGGCCACGTGGCCTTAGGGCCGGGCCGGGGTGGTGTAGCCTATGTTGCACTGTTAAAGCTTGGTCTGTTCCACTGAGTCTGTTCAAAGCTCAGTGAATTGTATTTAATCTTGATTCGTAGAATGAAGCTTTGAGATTTGGGTTGTATAGGGGGGACAACCCAAACTTTGTCTAGCTTTGCTTATGCAGCAACGTATATTTAATTGCAAAGAAGGGGAGGGTATAATTACAAAATATCATGCTAAATTGGCTAGAGAGTTTTGGTTTTTCATTATTTGGATTTGGTAAGAGAATCCACATTACTCAAATTCAGATCTGTCCAGTGTTCTACATTTTTCACATTACTGACCTGATTTTCTAAATCTGTGGCATATGATTTACTGGGCCTATTTTTAGATTTCAACGCGCTTATATCACCAAATCTATGGGGGAAAGGAATCCCTAGATTTATTTGCAATAGGAAAGTCTGATAGGAGTTTTCAGTTGACTGAGTGAAATCTATGAGGGAAGGGTCCCTAGATTTATGTCCAAAAGGAAGTCTTATAGGACTCTTCAATTCTCTCACGCGGACGCGGTCCCAAATTGATGCATCCATCTTTACTCGAGTTGACCACAAATGTACCAGTGCTTCCTTTATTCTTAAATTTTTTCACTGCCAAGACAAATACTCCCTTCCTGGTTTATGCTTTCTATAAATTATAATCGACCTTATGATGCAGTAATTTGTAGTACTTTATATTATAATAATTGTACTAAGCTTGTAATATTTCATTTAGTTGCTATTTTGGTTTAGTCACAAGTATGTGACACTAGCAAGGGTTAAATAGGCTATTAGGTTAGGGTGAGGGTAGATTAGTTTTGGGGATATTTTGTATTTGATATTGCTTGTAAAGCAAGTTGAGCTTTAAGCTTTTTAATGGAGATTATCTTCCCCAAACCCTACTTCTTATTCTTTTCTCCAATTTCCTCTTATACATGCCAATTCTTTGCATCATTTGGTATCAGGGCCTGAGAATCGAAACTGGATTGTAAGAGAATTGACTGAATTCTTTATGAAGTCAAACCAAATCAAAGCCAAACAGCCCTAGCGACTGTCAGTGGGTACCCCAATCTCAGTTTGTAGGTCTCACGACTGTTTTTCTCTGCCATACGAACCAAACGCAGCCTTGAATCACCTCGCGAACCAGCTTCTGACCTTCGTGACTTTCTCGAACAAGCCAATATCAAACTTCGAACCAGCCAACACATTTTTCGAATCAAATCGTAGCATGTGATTGCGACTTGCGAACCAGTTGAACATCCGATTGGAGCTTATAGTTGAAATCTGACCAAACGAAAGGCTTAATAGTCAGTTTCGAAGCAACAAATTGGACATGTGACTTACGTCCAGCCCTTTGAGCAGAATTGCGACCTCCAGAGACACAAAGCGAGTTGTGATTGTCTTGCATCTCAATTGCTATTGAAACCGAGCTTCAATTAAGTCTCAGTTGAGCTGTGTTTAGGTAAATCAAGACTAGAGTATTTGCTTTTGGGTCGATTTTGATTGGTAAGGTAGTTGCTGTTTGTGGTGAGTGAATAGGCTTCTAGTTGGTTTGTGGTTTGAACTTAGACTCTATTTGACTGAGATTTGCTATTGATTGGTTTGGAATTGGCTTGTAATTTGAGATTCAACTCTATTTTCTTCAATTTTGGTTTGTCAAAGTGCTTGTGAATTGACATGGCTCACAAAGGAAGAGAAAGAACGGGTAGAGGGCGAGGAAACGCCATGCATTTTGCGGATTGTGCTGAATTTGATTTAGCACATCCCAGGGTACCTAACGGTTCCCAACAATATGGAGTGGAGGAATTGAGAAAACAAATCGCTACCTTAACCCCTAAGGTGAAGCGATTGCCATCTAGGATCAAAATTCCGGAATTCTTTGGTGAAGAATCGGAGTTTGATGATTGGGTGAAACGAGTCGAAGACATATTCAATTACTATAATGTAATTGAAGGAACGGAAGTGAAATTAGTGGAGAAGTGTTTGAAAGGAAGCGTTGTGGATTGGTGGCAACGAAGTAAAATCCTTAGGAAGAGAATGGGAAAACCAAAAGTCAAGGAGTGGGGCACAATGAGGAAGAAATTAAAAGGCAAGTTTGTACCCATTAATTATTATCCAACCAACTTATCCAACCAAAGGGGTGGAGTTGCCACACAATTCCATTAAGTTGGGCTTTGATGATGAACCGAGGTTTGATGAGTACTTGGATGATGATTCATCTTTTGATGATTCTTATGAAAATGGTTTTGAGGAAGAATTAAACCAATACGATGACAAGGAGTCGTATGAGGAACCGACATTCGATTATTGTCTGGGAAGTGTGTTCGATGAAAACTTAAGCGATGTAGATGATAAGGAATTGGAATTTATTCAACTTCTTTGGTCTCCGAAAAAGAATAGCTTTGCTTCAACAAATTTTGACAATGAGTATGGCTATGAAAGTGAGTTTAGATGAAAATGTCATTAATAATTTAATACTCTTGGAGATACTTTTTGTAGGACGCCACTACGGTTGAATTGGAAGCTTTTGTTGAGGGGTTTGTTAAAAGTGACGCCTTCAAGTTGCCTACATGGGATGATGAGTGTGAAATTAAGTTGTGTGATCATGGGATTGAGGAGGGATGTGAAGTTGATGAATCTATGGAAAGTTTTATGGCCAAGAAAGCGAGTTCACAATTTGAAGATCAAACATACGTGTTATTTCCTATCTCAAGAGTTGAAGATACAAATGAACAAGGAGTGTCAATAACAATGTTTTCCAAGATTAATATCAAGAGGAACCCACCGTTGAAATGCAATTAAGAAAGCTAATTCTTAAACTTGAGGACAAGTTTCTTTTAGAGGGGGAGTCTGATGTAGCAATTTGTAGTACTTTATGCTATGATTATTGTACTAAGCTTGTAATATTTCATTTAGTTGCTATTTTGGGTTAAATAGGCTATAAATAGTAGGCTAGGGTGAGGGTAAATTAGTTTTGGGGATATTTTGTATTTTAAATTGCTTGTAAAGCAAGTTGAGCTTAAGCTCTTTAATGGAGGTTATCTTCCCAAAACCCTAGTTCTTATTATTTTCTCCAATTTCCTCTTATACATGCTAATTCTTTGCATCTCCTTAGGGTAGTTCGTGGCTTGTTTAGAGATGAGAGAGTTGGAAAAGAGCCTTTATGAGCCAAGCCCAAGCTGTTAATGGTTTTGTTCACTGACCTAGTTCCAGAAATGCTAATTAGAAAACTTACCAAATTTGACACTCTATTTTGTTTCAGATAATGTAATGTTTAAGTGCAGCCACAGAACTACAAAATTGATTACCTTACTTTTGGTTTCTTATGCAACGTGTCATAACATTACAGTTCAAAACTTGCATTTATACTTGTTTGTTTTGGTGCTATATTTTCCGACGTGTCTTGGATCAAATTGGGGTATAGTCATTCTTCTAAATGTTTTGATCTTAAGCTTTCCTAGACTTCCCACGAGTTTCATCTTCGACTTGAATCTGGGCTTCAATATCATTTTTGTTCCAGAGGTGCTAATCTTTCGAGACAAAAATTTTGTCTGTAGCTTCCAAACCACAATTATTTTTGGGAATTGAGATCGTATAAAGTTGTATTTGATGGTTGATTTTAAAGAAAATAACTTTCAACTTTAGATGTTTATCCCTCCATCTCATACTTGTTTTACAAATCTGTTTCAAAATTGTTGTCCTTTGATTTCTTTCTTTCATGCATCCCAATCGTTTGGTTGTGTGGTAACATCAACTTTGTAAAGCCCTGATGCACTAGTTGGGTTTGGAAAGGGAAGGTGATTGAAAAAGCAACAACAAAAAGGATGCGCTTGTGCAGTTTTGTTCAATTGATAAAATCCCAGTTGGTAACCCTGTAGGTAGCCAGTTGTAATGACTAATGAGGCTTGCTTGGGGCGATTTGTAATCCCCGACTCAAATGAACTGAGTTTGATTCCTCCCCATGTCTACGTTGTGGGTGGTTGCCATTGTTTGAGGGTTTATCGTTAGCATGGTTCGAAAACTTGGCCGAAATCGTGTTGAATCGGTCGAGTTAACTCTGTATCGGTGAGGTCCAATATGAGTCAACTTGGCGAGTTACAGTTGAGTCAAAAAAAGGTTTGTATCATGAGTTATCTCGGCTGATACGAACGAGATAATGAAAAATCGGTACGGATCATCCGAAACGTGAAGTTTTGAGGTGATAAAAAGCAAAAAAATGTTGGGAGGACATACCTTTAGCTGTCGGAAACTCCTAAAATTCCCAAGGGTTTCTTCATCTTCATCTCTCTCTGAAATTTCAGATCTTCATCTTTATCTCTCTCTCAAAATTCAGATCTGTTCTTCCCAAAGGTATGTCTCGTCGGTCTGTGTGTGTGTGTTGCGATCTGTGTGTGTCGTGTGTGAGTGTGTGTGTGTGTCGATCTGTTTGTGTGCATGTGATTGTGTGCGTCGAGTGTGTGTGTTTGTGATTTGGCTTAACCACAACCTTAATATAGTAGATACGTATGCATATTATTATTATTATTATTATTTTTTGCTAAGGATATATATACATATTAGGGTTCTTGGGAAAAAAAAATACATGTTTGGGGTTTTAGTAGGATCAGCACCAAAAAAAAAAAAAGAAGGTATGTATTAGGGGTTGAATACATTTTTGCTCACCCCAAAATTGCTCCTTTTGTTCACACTTCTCTCTTATTGGCTAATGCAGGGGGACTCTGGATTAAATGATAAATAACTAATTGTGTAAAGTACTGGGCCCCACTGCATTAGCTAATGAGAAAGAAGGTGAGCAATTTTGGGGTGAGCAAAACTGCACTCTTTTTGGCTTTAGGGTTCTAGTAATTTTTTTTGTTCTTATTTATTTGTTTTTTTTTTTTTTGTGCTGAATATTAGGTTATTTAGTGTAGAATAACAACATTTGTCTTAATATTCTAAATTAATAAATAAATAAATAAGGTTGGACAAATATTATCTAATTGCATATATTTTTTTAATTTAGAATGCCTCCAAAGAAAGAGATTGGTTGGTACATTGTGTATTGTGGAAATCTATTAGGCCATTTTTGCTATTTTTATTATTTTAGAATTTTCCACAATTTTTTTTCATATTTTTTTGAACCTTAAATCTAGCGTATCGGAGCATTTCGCCCGATATCAGGCTGCATTGCCGCGACACCGAGTCATCACAACGGTGTCTGATACCGCGACCTTGAACCATGATCGTTAGGATCAGGTGCTTTTGCCCGGCCTTGGAGGATTTCCCACTGTGGTTGGCTGATCTTTGTGCTTTACTAAAATTATCGTGCTGATTAAGTTTCATCTGAATTGCAGATGCTGGTAAATCCACAACTGGTGGCCAGATACTATTCCTAAGCGGTCAGGTTGATGATAGGACGATCCAGAAGTACGAAAAAGAAGCCAAGGATAAGAGTAGAGAAAGTTGGTGAGACGTCATTCACTTCTTGTTTTAATCCCGTTAAATCTCCTGTTTCATTTTTGGTTGAACAGGAGAAGAAGTATTGACAAGCCTATAGTATCATAATATTTAGTCCATCCCCATTGTTGACGAATTGTTGCATTCGTTCTTTTGTCTAAGTAATGGAACATGCTCTATATGTTTAGGTGTTCTTTATGTTTATACAAACTTTCTTTTAAATCTTTGAAAATTAGATGATTATGGTATGACTGTTTGAGTTTCTTTAACTGTGTATCTTATTTTGTTATATTTCATGAAATACATAGTTGATACATTGTAATGAAAGTTAGTAGCTATTCCAGCCGCAGAAAATGAAGTTACCAGCCAATTGTAGCAGATAAAATGGACTTTTACTTTTTACATTACTCCACTGATCCCCCTACTGCTATATAATTGTGGACTTACAGTTCCCAGTCTCAGTTTGCTGGTCTTCTTCTTCACTGAGTTACCTTCAGTGCCCAGGGTAGGCGAATAAAGGTCAACTTCGCTTGGATAAGTTGGTCATTCATGTAGGCATCTTGTGTGCTTGTGGTTTCTGTTTGTAGTTGCCATGTATGGAGTGGCAATTTATGACAGAGACCTTATCACACCCCAACCCTCCCCCCACACAGATTAGGACGTGTAACAATGGTGAATAACACTCAAATAACCAATTATTAACGTTCCCAAATAAGTTTAAGCCCAAACTTGGCAAGTTTCCTTCAAAACCTCCATTAAAACCTTAACCGAGTAGAAAATTCTATTAAAAATACTTCTGGACTTTTAAAATCAAAAGTAACATTTTTGTGGGTCAATGGGGCCCTAGATGTATCATTTCATCAAGTTAGAAGTCAAAATGGAACATGGGAAAACCAAGTTTTAAAAGTTGGGCAGGGGGTAGTTCGACCGGTCGAACGGGTTCTTTCGACCGGTCGAACGTTGAAAGACCCTGCTGCAGAATTCCTTGACAGCAGCCTCTTTCAACCTGCTATACACGAGTTTGAGTGCCAAAACACCTCCAAAACTCTTGAAAACACTTTCAAAACTTCATGAACATGTATTTAAGACATTCAAGAAACCCCAAGCAATAAAACATGAATCTAAACTCATTTGAAGTAAATTCAAGCATTGAAACTCATTTTTGCCAAAACTAGCACTCATGTAGAAAACTTGTCGGAACAAAACCAATAAACCTTACAAACCACTTGTTTACAATCAAAACATTCCCAAAACGTTTGCGACACATTCCCGAACTCATTCGAATGGCCCAAACTCATCCATCACTTACAAAGCCATAAGTACAACCACAAATTCAGCACATAAATTACAAGTTACAATTACTAAGGTTACGTATCCAAAAGCATCAAGTTTTAACTACAAAGTGTTGAAACTTAAGCCATTGAGTTATAAACTATTACAACTCTATTAACATATAAACAGTGCAAAACTCCCGACCCAAGACCGAGCTCCATTCACTTCCTCTCCGAACCTTGATTCGAACCTGCGGTGGTTGTTATTGATCACAACAGAAAAGGAAAGCGGTTTTCTATAAGCATTATGCTTATTGAACATTCTAAACATGCTTGAATGTTTTAACATGTGTAATGCAACAATTAAACTCATAAACAATAATCGTAGTCTCCGAACTACCAGGCCAATGGTTCACTTGGACCCGAAGACCCTGTGGTCCCTTCTATTCCTTGAACATCCGATCTCAAAACGAATTTCTTCCTCTTCTCCACCTTATTATCCCAACAATGAACCATTTACCAGGCATTCACTGTCCACATAAACACACAAGGCACATAATCATGACGATTTCCACCTAACTGACATATTTAGCCCAATTCTAGCATTTGCATGACTAATAAGTCTAGAATTATCACTTCTAATTATCAATTGAAGCCCATCACCAATCGTAATATGATCTTTGCCGAAGTTACCTCAGACCCCCCTCTTCAACCCTGGTTTCTGTTGGCAGTCTATGGCCCTCCTTATTGGAAGAATAAAGCAGCCTTTTGGGATAACATGGAAGTGGTTGCTGATTCTCTAAAAGGCCCTTGGATCTCCTTGGGTGATTTCAACTGTATTACTCACCAATCTGAAAAAAGAGGAGGAAAATCCTTTGCTTGCTCCTCCTCGGGAGGCTTATTGGGATTGATGGAATCTCATGGTTTGGTTGATCTCGGAGCTGCAGGTAACTCACACACTTGGGACAACGGTAGAGCTAGTTGGGCAAACATTCGCCAAAGATTGGATCGGGGAATTGCAAATCTGTCCTGGAGAGAGCTGTTTCCTAGAGCCTCTGTTCGTAATTTAGCCATAACTGACTCTGACCATGCCCCCATTGTCCTGAATACATTAGGGGATACCTCCACTAAACCCAAGAACTTCAAGTTCGAGGCCATGTGGATACGTGATGAGAGTTGCGCCTTGGTTGTTGAGAATGTGTGGAGAAATACCCCCAGTTATGGCCCCCCTGCCCTCAGATTTTGCCAAAAACTCTCGGCTGTCAAGAATGCTCTTAGAAGGTGGAACAAGCAGCACTTTGGCAGAGTCCAGAATAATATAACCTATGCCAAAAAAGAGATTGAATTACTCCAAGCTCTAGATCCTTCCTTTGCTAACGTCTCCAAAATTTCGGCACTCAAAGAGGATTTGGATGAGAGTTTGAAGAGAGAAGAAATTATGTGGAAACAAAAGTCGCGAGTTAGATGGCTTAAAGAGGGAGACAAGAGTACATGTTTCTTCCACCTCTCCACCATTATTAGACGTCGAAGGAACTACATTGACCTTATAAAGTTGGATAATGGTTCTTGGGTGGACAGACAAGATGTCATAAGTCAAGCTTTTATTGAGAAATTCCAAGCCATTTACAAATCTGACTGTCCTATTATTCCATCTGATCTCGAAGGTGTTATTTCCAGAATGGTCACTCAAGAGGAGAATACTAGTCTCTGCTCTTGCCCTGATGAGATTGAGATCAAAGAAGCTTTATTCCAGATCGGTTCAATCAAAGCTCCTGGCCCCGATGGCATGTCAGCCATTTTCTACAAATCTTTCTGGCACATTGTTAAGGAGGATTTCATTGCTACTGTTGCAGCTTTCTTTAGGGAAGGGTTTATGCCGCTCAATCTCAACCATACTTATATTGCCCTCATCCCAAAAGTTAGCAGCCCGGCTACTACCAACCATTATAGACCAATTAGCTTCTGTAATGTGGTCTATAAAACCATCTCCAAGATTTTGTCTAATAGACTTAAACCTTTGTTGAATAGACTGGTGTCTCCTATGCAATCGGCCTTTGTTCCCGGTAGAATCATCCACGATAATAGTATTATTGCCCAAGAGCTCATCCACTCCATGAGAAATAAAAAAGGTAAGGGAGGGTCTCTTGCAATAAAGTTCGACATGGAGAAAGCTTATGATCGTATTGAGTGGACATTCCTCTTGAAAGTGCTCAAGTGCCTCGGCTTCAATTCCAAATGGTGCAATTGGATTTGGCAATGTATCTCAACAGTGTCGTTTTCTATTCTCATCAACGGGCACCCGAAAGGCCACTTCAAGCCAACTCGAGGTCTCAGACAAGGTGACCCAATCTCTCCCTTTTTATTTATTCTTTGTTCTGATGTTCTGTCTAGAATCATCGATCGGAATGCTGAAATGGGGCTTTTCAAGGGTATCAAAGCCAGTAGAGGGGGTCCTATCATAAACCATCTTCTTTTCGCGGACGATTTAATTGTTTTTGGTCGAGCCATGCCAGAAGAAGCTGAAAATATTCTAGACAGCCTGTCTACTTATTGCAATTGGTCGGGTCAAAAAGTTAATAGCTCAAAAACTAGAATTATCTTCAGCAAGAACACTTGTCCCGATGTTGCTAGGGCGATTTGTCGTGAAACTGGGCTCCATGAGGCGGTCTCAAAGTCTAAGTATTTGGGTTTGCCTCTGTTGATGAAGGGTTCTAAGAAGGTGGTTGAAGCTGATATGGTGTCTAAAATTCAAAATCGGATTCAGGGTTGGAAAGTTTCGGTTCTCTCTCAAGCAGCTAGGGGAACGTTGATCCGCACTGTTGCCCAATCAATCCCATGTTATGCAATGTCCATCTTTGAATTATCTCCCAACACCTGTGATAAGTTGGATAAATTGTTCCGCGATTTCTGGTGGGGCTGCCGTGAAGGGAAGAGAAGTTTCTATCTCAAAGCTTGGGATGCGATTTGTAAACCCAAAAGTGTTGGTGGGATAGGTTTTCGCCGTATGGAAGACTTCAATAAGGCTCTGGTTGCTAAACTTGGTTGGAATATAATCACTCAAAGGGATAAATTGTGGGTTCGGGTTATCGCTAGCAAATATATAGGCAACTCAAATGTCTTCAATCTTCAAAAGAGGAGTAGCAGCTCGTGGGTTTGGAAAGGCATTTTTAAATCTCTCCCTTTGATTCAAAGTGGATCGTGTAAGGTGATTGGCCTGGGAAACACTATTGACATTTGGGAAGACCCTTGGGTCCCATCACTTCCAGATTTTAAGCCCGTTTGCAAATTAGTTTCAAGACCCTCTGTGCGCAATGTCAGTGAGCTCACGATTGCTTACGGGGGAGGATGGAATCCGGATTTGATTAATGAAATTTTCACTCAAGATTCGGCAGAGGCTATTCTCAACATCCCAATGCCTTCGGGTAGGATTTTTGATAAATTCATTTGGACCCCGGATAAGAAAGGGCTTTTCTCGGTCAAATCCGCGTATTTAACTAGCCAAACTCCGAGAATAGTTAGGCCAAACAACCACTCTTCCATCAGGTGGAATGGTATCTGGAATGCTAACATTCATGAAAGGCATAAACTTTTCTTGTGGAAAATTGTGGCCAATGCTCTCCCCTTCAAAAGTGTGATCGCTTCTCGCTTCCCCATTCCCGACAAAGCTTGTCTTCTTTGTGATCATCCAGTTGAGTCTATGGACCACCTTTTTTTTGGTTGTGTTTTGGCTAAGATTTTCTGGAGGATGTCTAAATGGCCCATTGATCCTTCGGTGTACCTCACGAAGGGTACCAACACGTGGATAAAGGATATCCTTAGCCCGTGTAAAAATCTCAATATACCTTCAGAAGAAGGCCATGAATTCACGATCTTTGCTATTATCGTGATGAACCAGCTTTGGACTCTTCGTAACAAGGTCTTCCATGAGGATCTGTGCATTGAGATCCCCTTCTGGATCGAACGCATTCAGGAGTTAACGGCGGAACATTTGAAGCCCAGAGGAAGGTTAGGCTGCCTTCCTACCCCAGCCCCTCTTTGTGGACCCCCCCTCCTCCTAATTGGATAAAAGCAAACTTCGATGTGGCCATCCGCGATTCCTCGACAACCTTGGCAGTGATTTTCCGTGATGAAATGTCTCTCATTGTTCATGCCAGAGTGTGGAAGCGGAGCTCCATGAACCCTACTTTGGCAGAAGCTTATGCTGCTATTTGTGCTATTTCTGAAGCAGTCTCCTTGGGTTTTCGTTCCGTTGTCTTTGAAGGTGATGCTTCTCTTGTTTGTGGTCCCCTGGGCGACTGGTCTAGCACCCCTGAATGGGCTATCGAATCTGTTATTCTGAAAGGGAGAAAGTTGCTGGCTTGTTCTTTTGATTTTTGGTTTGTTAACAAAGTTAATCGTATTGCTAATTCTGTAGCTCATTGTCTGGCACAATGGGCAGCTCATTCTGCTTTTTCTGGGCCTATTCCAATTGACTCCTTTCCTCCCATATCGGAGGAAGGAACTCAATAGGTTTTAGGTGCCTTTTGGTTGTTCTCCGTTTGATTTTAATGTGATTGTTTTTTCTAGCAAAAAAAAAAAAAAAAAAAATTATCAATTGAAGCATTTAACACAAAGCCACATCCAATTTCAGTTAGAAAACTCACATCTTTCGATTTCTACCCAAATAAAGCTTAGAGATGCTGATTTCTACCAAAACGCAGCTCAATTCTTACTCCGGAGTTAATCCTACACACTTTCGGTAAACCGCGTGTCTCAGACTAAAATGGGTCACCAAAATTCGATGATTAAAACATAAAAGAAAGGCATAGAATGGCCGTCTCACCTCCACGAGTCCGAATATGACTTCTGTTCGCGAATTGGACGTTGGACGACGACGGAATGGCAAGGAAACAACGTCGGAGACCCTTGTCTTCTCTCTCTCTTTTCCGATAGCTCTCTCTCTCTCTCTACAATTGTTTTTCTTTTCTTTGTTTTAAAAATGAAAGACACTTGTCTCTCTTACCCATATGCAACATATGACTCATGGTCATAATTGCGTTTACCTCCCCACAATTTTCTATTGTTTATTATGAAGTCCCCCAAATATTCTATTAACTACCCAATTATAGGTGTATGTCTATGTCCCGTAAGGGTCCCACATGTGGTCCCAAATATTCCGTGAAGTTGCTATCGTACCTACTAATTATGAATCATTTGCAAAAAACCCTTACGTGGGTACCCACACTGGTACCATTAGCTAGTATATAAGGCAATATAATATGAAAGCCATTTGAACACATATCCATTTAAACATATATATATATATATATATATGCATCTAAATGCAAATTATGTTAATCGGGCCCTTACTTGGTCCCACCTCAACTCATGTCCCACCTGACAAGGGACTTCCCACTGTGTTCCTACCTGAATACTTTTCCGTGGATGGATTCACAATCCCACCTTATTTCGAGATAAATACTAATTACGATAATTAATGCATATTATTTGAATGATTAGTCCTTTTTCCGGGTACGGGTGTTACAGACGTTGTGTATTTATGCTTTTTATATAACCGTGTTTATTGGCTTTCCTTTTAAATGTATTTTATTTTCTGTGCAAAGAATTGTCGATGAAGAACAAGTGTATGCATAATGGATTGTCCAATGCCCCATTGGAGATCTTGGCTACGGTTTGCAGATTAACTAGGAATGGAGTGTAGCCCCTCTCTCTATCCGTAACAACTTCTTCGTCTTTGTTATGTGGTTTCTCACTTCCCCTGTGACTCGCTATGATTCACATTGGCAAGCTTAGGTTAATTCCTTCATAGATATCTGCTAATTGCAGGACAAGTCATGAGAAACCTCTACGATGGACCTTCTTTGATTGCATATGAGCTGATTCTCATTGTACGCAAGTGTTGTCACTTGTCACTGTCATGAACCACCCAACTCACATCCTAGGCAGTAGGCATCCAATGATCTATTTGCCTCTGCCATTAAGAGTCCACCAAATGCATCACCAGTGGCCTGAAACAAGTTAAACTCACCCAAAGAAAAACGGGCTACAGACCAACATTTTCCTTCCTCTCTCGTACATAAAATTCATGGCATCTCAACCGGAACAAAGTGGTCAATCAATGACGCTTATCCCATCTTTTAGTACCTTCCATCAAATCTCCAAGCTCGGCCTGTAATGGAAGCTGGAAACGGTAACAGCGAGTCAAATAGCTTGTACAATACAACCTCTTACCTGTTGCACTTCACACTGTTATATCATTCATCTCCCTGTATTTTCAGTTCTATTCATTTGTATTTACACGAGGAAAGGCCTTTATGGTCGCATAATGACTGTAGTCTGAAACACGGGCTATTTTTTTTTTTTTTCTTTTTTCTTTTTTATTATTTATTTTTTGTTTTCTGCTCCCTTTTTGCTTTGTGAAATACAGACATGTTTGAATTGGACTCATACAAAAACTTGCCTTTGTAGAAAAGATTGATTCCTCTTTCGCTAAACCATATAAGCTTTTGCGGTTGTTTTCCCTTGTTTTACGAGGAGGAGCTTTTGAAAGAGGGAAAGTCCTATTCCTGAGTGAGCACTCTCCATTTCCAAGAAGTATTTATTTAAACCCATTTTGGTAGTAAAGTTGGTGTGGCCTTCTTACTGGAAGAGAAAAAAAAGATCAATAATAAGTAGCAAACCTAGAAAACAACCATGCTTATGATTATAATGATTTGTTTTCATCTAGTAAAACTTTGATGGAGTCTGATATCTCCCCTGTACTACTGAGTCACCCTTGGCTTTCCAATCAAACTTTTCGAGTCAGAATGTATATAATGTTGTTCAAGATTAAATGGAATATCCCCCAGGTCTTCAGTTTGTGGACGGTGTTCTCATTAACGAATCCAGCTATGTCTGTTTTGTGTCTTAACGTCAAGTGAAAGAGGGACATTCAAATTGTTAATCTATCCCATAAATGATTTTTTCTGTTTGGTCTCTTTGTTTACCAACTCTGCCTGAGTTGTTTCAACACTGCCGGTCCCAAGCCCGGATTAAAGAGGAGGGTTAGTGCGTTAGGTAGCTCGACAGCCAGCACGTAAAAAAAAAACCGTCGGATCCTTATGATATGAATCCAAATATGAATACTCGTGTAAATGCTAGGGCGTTCCCTTTAAGCGACGCGTTGCGCCTGCCTTTGGGTGTTTCGAAAAATGTGCAAGGGGCGCCGCATCGACGCCTGGGTGCGGTGTTAAATAAGCAAGGGTTCCCACGCTCATCTGGGCCACCGCGGGTAAAGAAGCTAGTCCAGAACTATAGGCTTAGGTTAGCAACTTGGAATATAGGAACCTTAACAGGTAAAGCTATGGAACTAGTCGACACTATGATTAGAAGGAAGGTTAATGTAGTATGTTTATAAGAAACAAAGTGGGTTGGAGAGAAAGCTAAGGAGGTAGAAAAGACCGGGTATAAGATATTCTATACAAGGAAAGATAGGCATAGAAATGGTGTCGGAATCGTGGTTGACAAGAACCTCAAGGATAAAGTTGTGACAGTCACGAGGAAAGGAGACAGAATATTGCTTATCAAACTGGTAGTTGGAGTGGATATAATTAATGTGATTAGTGCATACGCGCCCCAAGTAGGATTGGATGATCACACTACAAGACAATTCTGGGATGAGTTGGACGCTTTAATGCAAGAAATACCGGGAGGAGAGAAGATAATTGTAGGTGGAGATTTTAATGGCCATGTAGGCAAAGATAGAACTGGATATGAGAGGGTGCATGGGGAGTATGGTTTTGGAGATCAGAATGAGGCAGGGGTGAGTATTTTAGATTTCGCAGTAGCATATGATCTTGTAATAGCAAACACTTTTTTCAAAAAGAGGGAAGAACACTTGATAACCTTTAAGAGTGGATCTAATAGAAGCCAGATCGATTTGTTCCTTGTGAGAAAGGCAGACCGCTTAGCATGTAAAGACTGTAAGGGTATCCCAGGAGAGAGTTTAACATCTCAACATAGACTTACTATTTTAGATATCCATATAAAGGACAATTCGTATTAGAAAAGACCCTATAAACCTGCGAACTAGGTGGTGGAACCTTAAAGGCGAGAAACTAGCAATATTCCAAGAGAGAATGTATACAGAAGCACCTTGGAATTTGGAAGATGGAAGCAATACTATGTGGGATAGAATGGCAGGGTGCATCACGAGAATATCGAAGGAGGTCCTCGGAGAGTCGAAGGGAAGAGCGTTAGCTTCTAAAGATACTTGGTGGTGGAATGAAGAGGTACAAGCTGCAGTAAAAACCAAAAATGATTGCTTTAAAAAGTGGCAAAATGATAGAAGTGAGGAACACTTCAAAAGCTATAAATGTGCAAATAAGGAGGTTAAAAGGACAGTTAGAGTTGCTAAAATGGAAGCCTATGACGCCTTCTACACCAAACTAGACACTAGAGAGGGAGAAAAATGTATTTATAAGCTTGCTAAGTCGAGAGAAAGGAAAACAAGAGACATTAATCAGGTTAAGTGTATAAAAAGCGATGACTCTAGGGTATTAGTGAACGACGAAGAGATTAAGGAAAGGTGGAAGAGCTATTTTGAGAAGTTGCTGTATGAAAAACATAGGGATAACACAATGGAAGAAGAAACTGGAAGTTACGATGAAACTAGAGAATACAGATTCTATCGGAGAATAAGGAAGTTTGAGGTGGAATTTGCTTTAAAGAAGATGAAACCCAACAAGGCCTTAGGACCAGATGGGATCCCCATTGAGGTTTGAAAATGCTTGGGAGATGTGGGGGCATCTTGGCTTACAAAAGTTTTTAATAGGATTTTAATGATTAGAAAAATGCCCGATGAGTGGAGGAAGAACATCCTAGTGCCTATATATAAGAGTAAAGGAGATGTACAACAATGCAACAACTATAGAGGTATTAAGTTGATGAGCCATACTATGAAGCTATGGGAGAGAGTGATGGAGCATCGCTTAAGAGGCGCAACATCAGTGTCAGAAAATCAGTTTGGATTTATGCCTGGGAGATCAACTATGGAAGCAATTTTTTTACTTAGAAGACTAATGGAAAAGTATAGAGAGAAGAAAAAAGATCTACATATGGTTTTTATTGATTTAGAGAAAGCTTACGATAGAGTGCCTAGAGATTTAATTTGGTGGGTACTAGAGAAGAAAGGAGTGACCAAGGGTTATATTGACGTGGTGAAGGATATGTATGATGAAGCGGTTACTACAATTAGATCACCAGCCGGAGAAACAAGCGAAACCCCAATTACCGTAGGCCTGCACCAAGGGTCGGCCTTGAGCCCTTATTTGTTCGCCCTAATTATGGATGAATTGACTAGACACATTCAAGATGAGGTCCCATGGTGTATGTTGTTCGCAGATGATATTGTCTTGGTTGATGAGACTAAAAGGGACTCAACACTAAACTAGAAGATTGGAGAGAAGCACTGGAGACTAAGGGGCTAAAGATAAGTAGGACGAAAACAGAATACATGGAATGTACTTTTAGCAACAGTGGAAGTAGAGACAACGACGTAGTGAAGATCTAAGATCAGGAGATCCCAAAGAGGGAACACTTTCGCTATCTAGGTTCAATGATCAGTAGAGACGGAGAGATTGGTGATGACGTGACCCATAGAATTAAAGTGGGCTGGCTTAAGTGGAGGAGTGCTTCTGGAGTATTATGTGATCGGAGAATACCAGCAAAATTGAAAGGAAAATTTTATAGGACAGCTATTAGGCCAGCTATGCTCTACGGGACAGAGTGTTGGGCAACTAAGAAACAACATATTAGCAAAGTGAGTGTAGCGGAGATGAGGATGCTAAGATGGATGTGTGGTAAGACTAGGAAAGATAGAATTAGAAATGAGTACATCCGAGAGACTATAGGAGTGACACATATTGAGGATAAGTTGAGGGAGAATAGACTTAGATGGTTCGGCCATGTGCAACGAAGACCTGTAGATGCACCTGTGCAAAAGAGTGATAAGATCGTAGTGCCTGGAATGGTTAGAGGGAGAGGCAGACCTAGACTGACTTGGGAATATGTAGTGCAACAGGATATGAATATATATAATTTAAATGAGCATATAACTCTTGATCGTGCAGAATGGAGAAAAAGGATTCATACAGCCGACCCCAATTGATTGGGACACAAGGCTTGGTTTGGTTTGGTCTCTTTGTTTACCCTAATTTATTCCCCGTTCTTTTTTCTATATTCACCTTTTATACAGAGTGGTTACTTTGCCTTATGGAGAGGGATGATAATCGGTTTGCTACGCTATAAGTGCTGATTCTAGTGAACTATTCTAAATACTTTATAGTTTTTATGCATTGATATCTCTGTTGTCATCCAATTTCCAATTTCGTCATTTTTTATATTTGTAATTGTTCATTTCTGGTCTACTTCAACAGTAAAGTAGATTCTGGTGCTGAATTTGAATTGCGAGTCTCTTTCTGCTCTAGATGGAAATTTTGTCATGTTAATCAATTATGCCTTCTTATGTGAGTTCGGCTGTATGGAAGTGGATTTGATTTTTTTTTTTGCATTACGTTGGTTCATATCTATATGGATGGGATCATGGCTAGGAATTTATTTTTCCTTTAAATATATATTGGTCGTTGCATGTTATCCTTCTTAACCAAGTGTTTATTGTGCTGCAGGTATATGGCTTATATTATGGACACAAATGAGGAGGAGAGGGTGAAGGTATATCTAATATTTGTTTATAGAATTTGGTGCAGTTTTTCCAACTTATATTTTTGCCATTTGAGTTTATTTTGTATCCGTTTGGTGCCTAATTTTTCCCAATAATTGGAACTTATACTTCAGATTTCATTTTTTCGTTTTTAATCTCACCTTAGGGAAAAACAGTTGAGGTTGGAAGAGCGCAGTTTGAAACAGAGACAACAAGATTTACAATTTTGGATGCACCGGTAATCTGCTTTTTTTTACATGCCATTGTTCCTATTCTACTTGCATGTTAAAGTATAAGAATAGTGACTAAGGGCATTAGTGTAACTTTCATATTTGTGTTTTGTAATATATATATATATATGTGTTGGCTAATCTCTCAAGAGGTAGCCTTCACTTTTCTTCTCCTACATCTTTCTTAACATGGTATCAGAGCCAATGGTGATCCCTAACCCTAATCACCATTAACATCTAGCTAATCACCTACCACCCACATCACCCACGTCTCTCCAAGCCACCACCATACCCTGTGCCAAACTTAATCCCAGCCCATCTATGCCCTAATCAACCCAGCCGAGTCCTCCTAAACCCACACCCAGTCCAGCCGAGCCCTCTTGAACCCACACCCAGTCCAGTCGAGCCCTTCCCATGCCTTAACCTACCCAGTCGAACCCAACCCCATCCCCAACCACCTGCGGCGCACCATCCTAACCCTCGCCGAACCACCTACATGTCCACACAGTCCAGCCGAGCCCTTCAACCCTTGATTTGATTGGTGTTTCTCGTTTTTTCCGCGGCGTTTTATCACAGTGGACAGATTCGCATCTACACACACTTTGATTGGTCAGTTTTGATAGGTGATTTCTAGTTTGTGTTGTCTCGGTCCCTCCATGGACCTCAGTTTATGTTCCTTGTGTTAATGTTGATTTTGGTTTGTTGGTATTAATTTCTTCACCTGTATTACGACTCCCATTGATCGTTGGTTTCGTTATGGCTGATTTGACAAAGGCTGTATCTTCGTCTGATGTAGTAAGTATGCAGATTACCACCACTAAGTTGAATGGGTCCAACTACTTATTGTGGGCTCAGGCTATAAAGGTTGCTCTTGGTGGTCGCAAGAAACTAAAGTATATTGAGTCTGGACCCCCTGCCCAGGATAGTAAAGGGAATGAGGATTGGGTCTCTGAAAATTATATTGTTATGTCTTGGTTATGGAATAGTATGGAACCGTCTATTTCTTCCAATGTGATGTTTTTATCTTCCGCCAAGGAAATTTGGGAGTCTATTCATGAGATGTTTTCTATGGACAAGAATGTTTCTCGAGTCTATGATGTTTATCAGAATTTGTTCCTTCTCCATCAAAATGACAAAATCGATCAGCGAGTACTATAGTTCTTTCCGCGGTTTATTGGATGAGTTGACCCACTATCATCCGATTACTAGTGATGTGGAAGTGATAAAGAAACAGCGTGAAGAGTTTTATGTCTCAAAATTTCTTGCTGGATTACATCCTAATCTTCAGTCAGTTAAGTCACAAATTTTGGCAGGCGATGGTAACATACCTTCGTTGAGTAATGTGTATTCTCGTGTGCTTCGTGTTACTACAGACTCTTCTTCATCTTCTGATTCTAATGCCAAAGATAATTATGCATTAGTAACATCTACGGGACATCGTGGTGCCTTTCGTGGTCGTGGCAATTTTCCTAGTAATAATCGTGGTCGTGGTTTTGGTAACTCTACTCCTGTTTTTAATGGTAATCGTGGCAGAGGGGGACATCCGGGCCGTGGTCGTGGTTTTGGTAGAGGTCGTGGTTTTCTTCATTGCACCCATTGTGGGGGTGACAATTATACTGTGGATAGGTGTTATGATCTTTATGGTAAACCTTGGGAAACCACTCCTAACCCAGTCTTGTTCTCCTCTGATAATGCTTCTGGGTCTCATCAGGAAGTTTGTGCTCCCACTCCACCTGCCGTGACATCTTCCAATGAGTCTATCACTCTTTCTCGGGAGGAGTATAATGTCTTAATTCAACAACAACAACAGATGTCCTTGTCCGATAAGGCCGGTTTTGCTCAGTCAGGTAACATTGCATGTTTCTCTTCTTCTGCTTCTACTCCATGGGTTATTGACTCAGGTGCTTTGGCCCATATAACTGGTAAGTCCAATGTGTTTTCTCATTTGATTAACTCATCTTCATAGTTCTCAGTAGTTTTAGCTGATGGTAGTTCTTGTCCTATAGTTGGTCATGGTTCTGTATCTCCCACTTCATCTCTTCAATTATCTTCTGTACATTATATACCTGCTTTCCCACTTAGTCTTTAATCGGTCAGTCAGCTTACTAAATCCCTAAATTGTTCTGTAACCTTTTATCCATCTCGTTGTGTTTTTCAGGACCTCAACTCGAAGAAGATGATTGGTGGGGGGCGTGAGCGGGATGGCCTTTTTTACCTTGAACAACATCCAGCAAATGATAATAATAAATCGGTGGCTTTGCAAGCAACTGTCTCTCCTCAACAGTGGCACTGTTGTCTGGGTCATCCATCATTGCAGTCATTGAAGTTGGTTTTTCCGTCATTTAAATCTGTGTCAAAATTAGAGTGTGAGGCTTGCCAATTAGGTAAGCATCATAGGGTGTCTTTTCCTTTGCGTCAGAATAATCGTCGGGCCACTCCATTTGAGTTGGTTCGCTCCGACGTTTGGGGTCCGTCTAGGCATAAGAGTCTGTTAGGTTTTTCTTATTTTGTCTCATTTGTGGATGATTGTTCAAGGATGTCATGGATTTTTTTAATAAAAGAACGTTCTGAAATTTCATCTTTGTTTCAAGTATTTCATAAAGAAATTATGACTCAATTTGGTTGTGCTATTCGTATTTTACAATCTATTCCACTACCTATCCCTCCGCCTATTGTTTCTTCTATCTCCCCTTCGCCGTTACAGGTATATCGTCGTCGTGACAAGCCACCAAGGGTTGAAGACTTACCTGCTCCTTCTCCATCCACATCGACTTCAGCTGAGGTTCCACCATCTTCAGATCTTCCCATGCTCTTCGAAAAGGTACTCGTTCTTGTACTCAACATCCTATTGATCAAGTGGTTTCCTATTCTCATTTATCTCCTTCTCTGTGTTCCTTTGTTAGTGCCTTGTCATATGTTTCTGTTCCTCAATCTTATTCTCAGGCATTAGTTTCTCCTGGTTGGAAGAGTGCTATGGATGAGGAAATGTCGGCTTTACACAAGAATGGTACTTGGGAGTTAACATATCTCACTTCTGGGAAACATGTTGTAGGTTGTCGTTGGGTTTATGTGGTTAAATATCATTCTTATGGTACTGTTGAACGACTAAAAGCTCGCTTGGTGGCAAAAGGGTACACTCAAATTTTTGGTGTTGATTATTTTGAGACTTTTTCTCCTGTTGCTCATCTCAATTCAGTTCGTATTTTGTTATCTGTTGCTATCACTAAGCACTGGCCTCTTTATCAACTTGATATAAAAAATGCCTTTATTCATGGTGACCTTCAAGAAGAGGTATACATGGAGCAACCTCCAGGGTATGTTGCTCAGGGGGAGTCACATAAAGTGTGTAAGTTGAAGAAAGCCATTTATGGCCTTAAACAATCTCTAAGGGCCTGGTTTGACAAGTTTAGCCAAGTAGCGAGTCTGTATGGGTTGAAGAGAACCAATTCTGATCATTCTGTTTTTGTGAGAGACAATGATAAAGGTATGATTGTTTTCGCTGTTTAAGTGGATGATATAGTAATCACTGGCAATGATAGTGAAGGTATACAATTGTTGAAGTCTTACTTAAGCAAGCACTTTCATATGAAGGATTTGGGGCTATTGCGCTATTTCTTGGGTATTGAGGTAGCTAGGTCTAAGGAAGGAATATTATTATCTCAAAGGAAGTATGTACTTGACCTACTCGATGAAACAAGTATGATGGGTTCTAAACCCGTCGACACTCCAATGGACTCAAATATAAAGTTTAGTACGGATGAAGGAGAAAACTTTGATGATGCTGGACGATATAGACGTCTTGTTGGCAAGTTGATTTATTTGACCGTAACACGACCATATATTACTTTTTCTGTTGGAGTTGTTAGTCAATTTATGCAGAATTCCAAGCAACAACATTGGGAGGCAATATGTCGCATACTGAGGTATTTGAAAGGTGCTCCGGGTAAGGGTTCGGTATTGAAACCTTCAAATAACTTGGAATTAGTTGGTTTCTCAGATGCTAGTTGGGCTGGAGATCATTTGAATAGACGTTCAATTTCAGGTTTTTGTGTCTTCGTTGGTGATAGCCTTGTCAGTTGGAAGAGTAAAAAGCAAAATGTTGTTGCAAGGTCTAGTGCAGAAGCTGAATATAGAGCTATGGCTCATGCTGCATGTGAGTTGTTGTGGGTGAAGTCTATTTTGCAAGAAATGGGAGTCTCTAGTGAAAAACCTATGAAGATGTATTGTGACAATCAAGCCGCCATGTACATTGCCAGCAATCCAGTATTTCATAAGAGGACCAAGCATATTGAAGTTGACTGTCATTTTATCAGAGATATGGTCATGAATAAAAAAATTGTCACATCCTTTGTTAGGTCTAATGCTCAATTAGGAGATTTTTTACTAAGGCTCTAAATAAGGGACCTTTCTGTGATATGTGTAACAAGCTGGGCATGATAGATATCTATGCTCCAGCTTGAGGGGGAGTGTTAAAGTATAAGAATAGTGACTAAGGGCATTAGTGTAACTTTCATATTTGTGTTTTGTAATATATATATGTGTTGGCTAATCTCTCAAGAGGTAGCCTTCACTTTTCTTCTCCTACATCTTTCTTAACATTGCATATCCCTGAAGCCACAATGGGAGATACTAATTTTTCAGCTCTGTTTAATATTTAAGGTGGATAAATCCTAAATTTATGTGTATCAGTCTGATCAAACCGCAGATGTTTTCATTAAGTACAGAAACTGCAGGCTGACTAAATGAAATATAGAAGAATTGATAGAGTTTACATGGTGCTGAATTTGTTTGTTTGTGACGATTCTTGGTTGTTTGAACCTGTTGTCGAGTATCATTCGGAAGAAAAAGCATTCTAGTGGATCTTCACAATTTCATTTCTGTATATGAGAAGATTGTGGATAAAAATTCTAGAGAATCGCCATGGACAAGAATGCCTTAGTTTTTCTTAGGACTTAGAACGAGAAATAACATAAATAAAATGGCTACTAGTGATGTTAGGTGGATGTCTATACAACAAGAAATGATAGAAAAGAATCAATTCATAGCACATATTTAAAATAAAATTAGGAAAAAATGAGTAAAAGGGTTTGGGTATTTATAAAGATGACCAATGAGTGCACTATTTGTGTTCAGGTTAACATTAATGCTAATTGAAGGGAAATAGCAAAATGGGTAGATGTTGTAATGAAAGAGAAGGGAGTACTTTGATTGAGACCAAGGATTTAGATGAAAATAGAGAAATGTGAATCATGTAATCAGCCTCAAAATAGAAATGGGTAGAGGTTTCAGAGAAAGAGAGAGGGTGTAATTTGATAGAGACCCATGGCTTTCAGACAAAATCGAGAAACATGATTCGTGTGCTCAGCCTCAAAACAGTTTTTGATTTAGGCTTTATTGAGTGACTTGAGTTAATGGTGCCTTATTTGCATGTCACTGTCTTGGATTGTAGTGTGGGATGGGATATTCATTTCAGTAAAGCAGGTTGACATTTGTGACTGCCTGTGAGCATCAGCTGATGCTCTCTTAGATGGGTTTGGTATTGTTTGAATTGGTAACTTTCAAAAATGGGTTTCTGGGGGGTGTGCTCATTCTGTTGTTGGGAAGAATGTATGTTCCCTTACACATGCACTGGGAACTACGATGCCTTCCACGGTTGGCTTTCTTTTCCTGAACAGCTTGTTAGCGTATACGTACTAATAATCTGGTGAGAAAGAGGCGAACTTCTATGCACCAGGTGCTTCTGTGCATTAGAGCAGAGGAAATCATTGATCAATATCTTTGCTTTAAATCTATGGAATTTGTTTTGTGAACCCTTCTGGGTTCATTTGGGTAGCTTTGTTCATAGATTACTCAAGTTGCCTGCCAAGGAAGGAGAGTTAAGGTCGCGTTGCTTTGTCTTAAATTGACCATTTGGAAGTTGAAGAATTGGTGTTCTTTGAGGGGTTAGGACCTCCTGTCCATGGGCAATTCGTGGAATGAAGGAGAGTTGATGTGGCGTTACTCTATCTATATAGCCCATTTGGGATAATTTTTTTGGGCCAACAATCACTTATAAGTGATTGCTGAAAAAATTGGGACAGTTTGGATTAGTTTTTTCACAAAACTTTTAAAAATATTTGATTCCTTTTTAAAGGTAAAATACACTTTTTTTTAAAGAAATATCCACCGGTAACCTTAAAAAAAAAAAAAAAGCTCCTTTTCCTAAAAAGTGATAATTTTGAAAGCTAATCCAAACGGGCTCTTATACGGACCACCCTGTAGACCATGCATAGTACTGGTAATTGTCGTCAACATTTTAGTTGGTATGGATTAACACTATGGCAACACATCATTGCTTGTGCAAAAATTTTTCATTAGACTTTTACTAACAAACTTGGAAATCAAATACACTTGGAAGCATGTAAAACTTGTAATTGGGTTTGATATGGACCCATGAAACTATCTAGAAGTGACTCACCCATAGAAACTTGTAGGGGTGGTAATATCTTGGGTTGTCGAGTGTGGGAACGCTAGTTCAAGTCTAAATGTACTAAGTAGCGACGTTGTGCTGGATAATGCCGAAGGTTTTCTCTTCCCCTTCTCCTAGTCCTAGCACTTTGTGAAGGCAGGAGAAATATTGGGTAATGGCACATTTGTTTCCTTGGAGACAGTGATGATGAGGTACCACCTATTGCATGTATTTGGCTATGCACTGAACAGTCTGAAAGTAATTGTGCAGAGTTCTTTGTCCTTCCATCTCCTGAAATATGATCGACTTTTGTCCAAATACTTTATTATGTATCAAACATTATGTGATGTCTTATTGCTATACATGAACAGTAAATAGTATCAGTCCAAATGATGTTTCAGTCTGCCTTTCCAGTTCTGTTTTTGGATATTGCATGTCGTACTATATTATTATTTTTTAATTATAAAAGCTTTATAAATCATTTTAATTGTTTTGTACTAATTCTTCAGGGGCACAAAAGTTACGTCCCAAATATGATCAGTGGGGCATCTCAAGCTGATACCGGTGTACTAGTATGTCAGCGCTGCATTCTGTTCTGTTATTTTCTATTGCCCTGCATTGAACTAGCATTGATATTGTGTTCGATTTATCAGAAGTATTTCTTTCCCACAACACTGTTATTCAGGTGATATCAGCTAGAAAAGGAGAATTTGAAACTGGGTATGAGAGAGGTGGACAGACCCGTGAACATGTTCAACTTGCAAAGACTTTAGGTGTCTCTAAGCTTCTAGTTGTAGTAAACAAAATGGATGATCCGACAGTGAACTGGTCGAAAGAAAGGTGCTTTACCAGCGTCTTTGTTTTTTAGTGGCTTTTTGTTTTTGTGTGTGAGTGTGTGTTGGGTAATTCCTGCATTAATAGCTTTTAAATGCTGATCCTCTTTCCCAGGTATGATGAAATCGAGTCAAAGATGACACCATTCCTTAAATCTTCTGGTTACAACGTGAAGAAAGGTAACATAAGGTTATTTTGGAGCGTTACTGAAATGCTTTAGTTTTTGCTTCTATTTTTAAAGTTTTAGAGGACTTACAAATGTATTTTTTCCCCTTCTATTAAGTGTTTGTTTCTACATCTGATTATTTGGAAATTCATTAGTACACTCAATTTTTGGCTAATTGTTTGGAGGAACATAATGAATTTGTTGCAATTGTTTTGGAGCTGCCCTTTGTTTTGTTCAAAATACATACACCGATGATTGCGTTATTGATCTCTATTTTTGGAATTTCTTTGGATCAACATATTCCGGAGTGGTGAGCAGATTGTAGGATCATTGGGTGTCTGACCAAATTTTCTCGTTGATGGTGAGGTACTTTTAATGGTGAAATCGGTTTTACTCATGGGAACTCACCAGCATTGTTGTCAAATCGTGAATGGAATTCTTTATTGGTCTGCCAAAATTTTGAATCGTGAATTGCATCGAATTGCGAATTGTAAGATTCATTTTTTTACTTAGAAAATAGATATTTATATACATGTAGATATTGCATGCTTATAAAAACACATGTACAATGCTTAAACTGAACTAATGTAGCACAAGTTTCATGCAATCTCAGTCCTCAAAATGTTGAAACGTCGTGAATTTTTGGTTGTGTTGCGCAGAGTTGAAAGAAATCAAGGTCTTTTTTTTTGTTGTTGTTGTCAAGGAGCCTGTTTCATAAGAAGTCTTTAAAATGTTCATTTGCGGTTTCTTTGTGGATTTTGAGTACATCTTCTTTAACTGGACATTGGCATATGCTTACTTGTTTTTAGTTCTCATTTATTTTCATATGCACTTGTAGATGTTCAATTTCTTCCTATATCTGGTCTTATTGGTACAAATATGAAAGAAAGGGTGGATAAAAGTACCTGTTCATGGTGGAATGGTCCTTGCCTTTTTGAAGCCCTTGATGCTATTGAAGTCCCCCAACGTGATCCTAAAGGTCCATTAAGGTATAACTGCCCATACTCTTTTCCGTTTTGCTCTCCCCTTTGTCTCATCAACATATAAATGTCCATTATATTTTTATGCTTGTTTCCTGTTATTGCCAAAACTGTGGGTAGTTAGTACCAAATGCTTCCTTAGCTGTATGCAGCTTTTGCAGCAGGGACAGCCTATAATAGTTACATGATATGTAACAGGGACAGCCTATAATAATTATTTACGGATATAAGCCACTTACCCATAGAAATAAGTATAGATGGTCTCTGATTTGGTTTTATCCTGTAAAATCATATTTATGACGTAAGTTTTTAGTTTTAGATATAATGGTTCTAATTTTCAAATTCTTACTTTGAAGGATGCCTGTTATTGACAAATTTAAAGACATGGGAACTGTTGTAATGGGCAAAGTAGAATCTGGTAGTGTGCGAGAGGGTGATTGCTTGTTGGTAATGCCAAATAAGGTACCTTCTTTGAACCATTGTTCAGCTTTTCTTTCTTTTTAGGGAGTCTCAGCTTTGGTTATGTGGATAATGGGTTTGATGCATTGTTTTTACAGGCTCAGGTTAAAATACTTGCTGTATACTGTGATGAGGATAAAGTTACACATGCTGGACCCGGTGAGAATCTCCGTGTGAGATTAGCTGGCATCGAGGAGGACGACATTTTATCGGGTTTTGTCCTGTCTAGTGTTGGTAAGTTTTCTTCATTGCCCTGTGTGTCTATAAAAGCATTGATAGATAGTTTTCTTTCTTCTTTCAAATCAGATGCCGTTCTTTGAAATGACTGATGGATGTATTATGTATTATGCAAAATTCGAACAGATAGTACTTTCGTGATGTACTGAAGGAGGCCTGGAAATTGAGTTGATATAATTATTGTCTTATACTTCCATAGGATTTGAGAATTGTTGAAGTAATGAAGGATGATTCTAAATGCCAATCAATTCCGCTAGGATTGTAGACTTACTGTAGGGGTTCATTACATTTGATATCACTTCCCGATCAAAGATTAGAATGATATCTCTCTTTCTCTTTGCGCACTCTATCCTCCTCCTTGCAACAGCTTGTCAGGATAGTATTTTGGGATTCACCCTTGCACATACAAAGGCATAATGTCATTAATCTCTAAGTAACTATATGGCCATGAATAACGTGTGTTGGTGTAGATCTGTATTGAATAATACTTTGGTTTGTTGTAAGTTCATGTTATAGTTGTCCTTTTAAATATAATCAGAAGTCATTCGTTTGGACTATTCTTTGAAGTATGGATTGTCAATGTGGGAGTATGGGGTTCGAGTTTGGGAAATCTGTCTCTTCTGAATCAAACCTGTGGTTATGGCCAGATTTAAACCATGCCTTAGAGCTTGTACTGTTGGATCAAGACTATTTCCTTTTCTGCAAGTACTACTATTAGGTATTAACAAGTATAAAGCATTTATTTGTGTGGAAGATATACTAGATTATCTTACATGATATGTTTGCTCTTCCTTACTTGGACACTTTGTAGCTGTGTTGTGGAATCTTTTGATGGTCAATCGGCGAACAGCACCACATATTCCTTGCTACATCATTCTTACTTGCCAATACAGAATCTCTTCATTTGTTGTTTTCATTGATGCTTTTGTCCATTGCATTAAGTTTCAGCCTTGGATGTTGTTCCTGCTAAATAAAAATAAGTTGATATCATTTTGGTGTATAATATGTTTCTTTTTATGCAGCAAAGCCAATAGCTGCAGTTTTCGAGTTTGTTGCCCAGTTGCAGATTCACGAGTTACTGGACAATGTATGCACTAGAGTTCATTCATTCTCTTTCGGGTTCTCTTCTTCATCATCATCTTCTATCCTCGTAATCATTGGTGTTTTCGATCATCATTATCATTATGGGAGGACTCTGCACTGTCTTAACAATGAGTTGATTTTACATAACCTAGTTATAAGATTCATCTTTTGGCTATCCAACTGTTTGTACAGTGTCCTCATGCATGCCAGACATCGGTAATTTAGAGCTGACTCATCAAGTTCGTGCCTTAAGTTTGCAGTCTATACTAATAATTTATCAAGGGAAACATGCGTTCATGCACAGGACTTCACACTTTCTATCTGAATGATTTGGCATTTTCCATTCATGATGAACACGATGAAATTTTGTAGTTCTGGTCAAATCGGCAAAATATGAATCTTTCGAAAAGTAGTTGAGGGGTTTAAGAGTAACTTTTCTCAACACCTGGAGTTAGTTAATCGTGCATCCTGATGCCGCTGCTTTTGTTATTTTAATGTTGTCGCTATTTGTTCCGTTATATCTATTTCCCCCCCCCCCCCCTAAATTCTAATAGTTATTGCTGTCAATCAGGCAATTTTTACGCCTGGCTATAGGGCTGTCTTGCACATTCACGCCGTTGTGGAGGAATGCGAGATTGTCGAATTAATACAACAAATTGACAAAAAGACGAAAAAACCTATGAAAAAGAAAGCTCTCTTTGTGAAAAATGGAGCTATTGTTGTATGCCGTATTCAGGTTAGTTGAATGTCCTGTTACCTACGGATATTGAGGCATGTCCCAAATTTCTGAAGAATCTCCTAAATCTTCTTCATTTTTTCCCTCTCTTTTCCTTATATATTATATATGTACAGGGACAAGATCATTGGTTAGAAACTCGGTTTGATTCTTCTAAGTTAGACCGAAGCCAAATCAATCATAAAAGAGTAATTCAATAAAATGTCAAAAATATATCCGACCATGCAAGTACTCGACTTCATCGAGCTGACTAGAGAATCGAGATTAGTGAAAGCTTAGAATCCAAGATTTAACAATGATTTTAGTACATTTGATCCGTATTCAACCACTCCCTCCATCCCAATTTATGTGTCCCATCTTTAAAAGTCCAACTTTTTAAGGGAACATAATGATTACCATTCACATGCATAAAATAAATGCAATCATCCCAAGTTTACCCTTACTTTTTTCCCCCCTTCTCCCCTCACTTTTATTGTTTGTTTTCAAAATCAATAAGGGTAATTTTGGAAAGTAACTAAAAAATTATCCTTGAATATTCTTAGTGGACAATAGTTTTGGGACAACCAAATAAGGAAAGGACACATAAAATGGGACGGAGGGAGTACTATTTTTGTATTAGACAAGTTAATGGTGTTTTGATACTGAAATTAAGATGGTATTCCAGTGGATAAAGATGTGTGGGCGTGCCTCTGTGTGTGTGTGTGTGTGTGTGTATATATATATATTTTTTCCTTCTGGTAAGTAGTAATTCTGTTATTGCTTGTTAAACTAATGTGCGCATTAAACTGTTTTGGACATACATAGACTGAAGCAAAGAACAATTACTCCACGACTGCAGTATTCAATAATTGTTGCATTGATAAACGGCCCCAAAGTTGGAGGGTGAAAGGTGTAATTTACCCATCAATACAGCACAGCCAAGTAAATTAACAATTCCGTTATCAAAAAAAAAAAGTAAATTAACAATTCCACAAGTCAAAGGTGTTTTAAGTTTAAAGGTGTCTTAACTTAAAATGTTTGCTGCACTCACCCCTTCGGACCTAGGATATTATTATTGATCAAAGGTCACAACCATAATTTGACAATCAAAATTAAGCAAAAACTGGTCAAATTGGAAAAGTAAAAAATGGAGTGAAAATAAGTTAAATTGATGAAACTCACTCTTTTATTATAGTCATGGGTATACGTGAATAACTAATATGCATTGAGAAGTCTACTGGCTCTGATATTTACCTGTGTAAATTGTGGTACCTAGGTGAATAACTTAATATGCATTGAGAAGTTCTCTGATTTTCCGCAGCTCGGAAGGTTCACTCTTCGTACTGAAGGTGATGAACAGTGTTTCCCTTATTCTATGGATTTGATGCATACATTCCTATCTTTTTACTCACTCTCAAGTGGATAATTTTTTCCATTTCTGTAGGGAAAACAATTGCAGTGGGGAAAGTTACTGATCTTTCTTTTGCGAGTGCTAAAACAATTTTGACTTAGAGGTAAGAAATTGCTAATGCTTGCAGTACATTTTTTTCAAATAACTTTTTTTAAAATCGTAATTGCAGAACATCAGTTGCGTCCGAATAATACTCTTATTAAAATCACAATGGGTATAAATTACTCTAAAGTTGTAGGAACTCATAACTCACAAACACAATCCTAATTTTCAAGTAAATTTTGCAATGGTCCTATGTGATTTGGTATGTAACTTTTACATTTTTGTGGTCTATCTTAAACATTTTTATATTGTTCGACAGGCAAGCTGAGTTAACCAGACAAATTTTGTGTACAAAAGATGAAGAGTATGAAGGAGTTCACTTCATGCAGAGTCACCACCTTCAGGCTTCAGCTGTAGGAAAGATGATTGGTTCTGGACTGTAGCATGACACCTCCTGTGTAGTATTGAGCGGTGTCTGTTATTGTCACTGGTGTCTATGGTATTTGAATACCATTTTCTAAGGATTTGATGCTTTTGACTAACTCCCCATAGAGTAACCGTATATTGGTGATTATTGGTATGATTTGAGTATATATTACTTGTATTTTTGTGATGTACACAATCACTATTTATAGGGAAAAAGATATAGAAGTCTTTTGAAGTGATCATGTTTTCTTTGCTGTTGGTTATTTTAGCTCTTTGCGCACTTTGTTAGTCAGGTACGCTGTGACTTTGACATCCTTTCTTCCTCTTAGATTTTTGTTTGGTTTGTGGATTTAGAGGAGAGAAGAAGGAAACAAAAATAAGAAGGGAAATAAATCTTCTTTAATTTTTTCCTGTGGTATATTAAAAGGTAGATCTCCTTATCTTTGCTGATTCAGATGATTGTTGATCAAAACAAAATTCCAAGGCACGACACGCACTTTGGTCTAGTTAGGGTTTTCAAGAAAACCGAAAAATCGAAAATCGATCGAAACTAAATCGATTAAGCGTCGATTGGTCGGTTTTACAAAGTAGTGCATAAGCTAAAATCAACCGAAACTACCTAAAATCGACCTATCGAAATCGAATGATCGGTTTTAAAATCACTAAAAAATCGAAAAAACTGACTGTGAATTTCCCTAGGTCTAGTAGCTTCACAAAATTCGAAGAAATTTTTTAGATTTACAGATTTTCATTGAGACTTGGGGCCCGTTTGGCACAATTTTGCTTCTGCGATTTAATATATATATATATATATATATAAACACCTACTCTTGGCTAAAAGGTAACTTAAATCTCTTCAGATTTCCAAATTCACATATCATCACATAACTCAAACTCTACCAATGACGTCGTAATATCGACATATAGAACACACTCCTTATACCAATGTATAAGTTCTAAATACACAATGCCTTTGTAAGACATCATTTCGAATCTTTGATACTTAGCGAAACTATCATCATGTCACATTTTATCAACAATAAGCATTTGCTTCCAATTATGCTTAGAATTGAGCATACTCACACATAACACATCCTCCGAGATTCTGATTACTATCTTTGCCTTTTCTTTTTCAACACCCCGACATACCTCAAATATTCCCCATCTAACACAATAGTTTCCAGCACTCTATACAATTTCATTATCTCCCCCACACATATTATAACAAATTCTAACAAATTATGGATTTGATCTAAACTCATATACCTTAAAAGAGTATCATAAACACTTTAATATATAGAAATAGTTCAGTTTTCGTTTCTGAACTTTCCGCGGTACCCCTTAAATTAGTTGAGGGAGACTGGGCCAGATCTAGGAATTTGAAGTTGGGGGGTTTGATAGGGTGAAAGGGGTAGTGAGTTTACGGGAGTTCGGAGACAGCGCTTTCGAAGCGATTTTTTTGGGTCTTTTCATACATAGGAATTAGAAAAGTTAATACTGATTGACACCAAATGTACAATAAAAAGACACATTATTACTATAAATTGAGACTAAGAAGTTGAATGTTTCATATTTGAGAGGGGGACTTAAGTGTAAAATAGAGAATTTTTTAGTTTGAGAGTGCGGCTTAAGCAAAAAAAATTATTTTTTTAGGATATATATAAGATAATTTTCAAAAAGAGCCGTTCCTAGAGGGAGACAAGAAAAGTAGGAAAACGATGATCACACGACACCACTCTAAGTGTTTTGACACGAAATGGAGAAGGATACGGGTTGACTTCCGATTTTGTTTAGAAAAGAGAAAGATTAGAAATGAAGGAAAGCAACACACAATTATATTTATACGACCTGAAGGAAAAAAAAAACATAATTACACTTTCTAATTTAGAGTCTTGAGTAGTATCGCCTGGGTCATTCAATTTTCACTTGTTTAGTTGTCCCTTCAAATTGAATGGTTCCATTCAAATTTTATATAGAAGGTAAAGGTAAAATTCATCACCATGAATGAATCCATTTACAAATTTGGGAGATTTCATCATATTTCTTTTTATGAGGCAATTTGTTCATTTTTCAAGAATGCCAAAATTAATGATTGCAAGTCTCATTTTTGAGACGAGTATCCGTTTTTTAAATGAAACCATTCAAGCTCTTCATCTTTTTATATAAAATTGTGTACGAAATCATGAATGGAATTATTTCATTCAATGACAACCAAACAGGCTAGTCTGCACACTTTGAACTGAATCTCAACATTGAAACAACATTGAATGGATATTACATCCTTTAGTGGATTATCAAAAAAAAAAAAAAAAAAAAAAATATTATAAGAGGACAGATACTTCCCGTTAAGGGAAAGAAAGAGGGTTGCACTTACTTTTTTTTTGGGTTTTTCTTTTCATTTATTATAGGGCGGAGCCACTATTTGATCTTAAATAGACAGTTTTCATTTGATTTTTTCATTTGTTAACTAAACTTCATGATTATCATTTTTTTTATATTAGGTTGCAATGTATAGGTTTGGTGTTCAAATCCCATCCCCTCCCTCATATAAAAAAGTCATTTTTTATATCATGTGTTATTTCGAAAAAAGAAAAGAAGACAGTTTTCAGTAGAATTTTTTAACAAAAAGCTATGTACACAACACATTCCACAACAAGGCTTTAAATGTGCTGTACCCTATGCTGTTTGAATTTCACCATTTTCTATACACCACTTACATAGCACAGAGTACATATATTTAAAGCCCTGTTGTGAAATGTGTTGTGTGCGTAACATTTTTCATTTTTCATTTTTTTTACTTATTTCAATAATTTTTTTACTATTACACTTGAGCGACATTATCAAGCTACTAAAAAAAAAGCAGCTTTTATTTTCAACACAGAGAGAGAGAGTAAGAAATTGCATATAAATGTGTTAATGGAATGTTTTTAGCAAAAAAAAAAAAAAAAAAAAAAAAAGTGTTAATGGAATGCGTTCGGGAGACACCGGGTAAGTGGGTAACCCGCCCGGTCATTTACATGTACGAGTATGTTATAGTACCGAAATACCCCTAGGATTATAGAAAAGACCTAAACTACCCTTCCATATATCTGTCTTTGTATAAAAGTGGGTCGATTTAGGGTTTCACGCAGTTATCCACTCACTCTCTCACCACGGGGGTCTAATTAACACCCTCTCTGCTCTCTTGCTTTGCCTCCCTCCTCCCTCCTCAGAGTCACTCACAGGGCAACGGGCGCTCTCTCTCTCTCTCTCTCTGAAGAGGTAAGGTAACCAACCCCCTAATCTATTCTTTGGTTTTTTTTTTCAACTCCGATCATCTTACAAAATTTCTTTTATATTTTGATGAAAGGTAGGCCACCACTGTCACTGTACTAAAAAGAGTTTCTCTCTCTATGCACATATACATATATACTATTTATATATCTGTATAATGGTCCAATCCTGAGGAAGATTATTAGGGTTTCAGCTTCAGTATTATCTCGGATCTGTATCTTTGAGTGGAGGACATATATTTGTGTTGGTATACTTTTTAGGGTTTCAGCTTCAGTATTATCCTGAGGACATATATTGTGTATGTATACTTATACATACTCTCTCTTGACTCTTTCATTTCATATATTAATATATGGGAAAATTAGGGCTTTTCTTAATTTTTATGTGCTTTCCATGTATATATATATGTCTGCTACTCTGCTTGCATGTGTTTTTGTGTATGCTCATTGGGATTTTTTTGCTTTATGTCTTTGTTGGATAATGACTTCTTTCAAGTTATGATTTTGCATGGAAGCACCAATTTTGGGAGGGACTTCCATTATTCTCTATGGATTAATTTTATTATTATTTTTTCCCCATTTCAGTTTTTGAGTGTTTCTCGTTATGTTTTGCTAGGAAACAGTGTACTAGACATTGAAAACATATATTTTGATTTGTTATGCTACTGTCATTCTAGTTTCTCTCCAGTCATTTTTTTTTTATTTATAATAATTTGCTGTAAGTAATGATGGTAGTAATTTTGTGGTAGCAGTACGCATGAAGATGTGTTAAGACATGTTATATATTACAGATTGTGTTTTAGCGGTAATATTTTTCTAAGTAGCACGAAGCGGGGGCGGGGGTGGGAAAGCGCTAAACTTTACGAGGTTTCAAAGGTTACTTCTTGAGCGGGGCGGGAGTGGAAACGGGACCACTTTTAAAGATTCTTGCTTCTACTAAGATATTTTTGCTGTCTAATATTGAAATAGGTGAATATTTGATTATGTTAGCATGGGAAAATTTTGATATGCGGGGTCTTATATAGTTACTTCATGTTGTCGGGTAACTGTGTAACAACAAATGTGGTTCTTTTATTTTTGTATAATTAATTTCTTTGGATTTTTATTTTTTATTTTTGACTTTGATACCCTGCAAATTGGTTGAAGGTGTACCGTATGACCCACCTTTTTCACTTTACTTTGGCAGATGAATATAGAGAAGCTAATGAAGATGGCCGGTGCTGTTCGCACTGGTGGAAAGGGTAGTGTGAGAAGGTGTGTTTATGTACAACGTAATTCTAATCCTCTTCCATTGGATTTAGTGGTCAGGGGATTTTCATTAAGGGATGTTTCTCTTGTAAATTGTTCTAATTGTACATGATTTTTTTAGGGGTGTAATATAGCCGACCGGATGACTGAACCTATCGGTTTGGTTCAGTTTGGTCGGTTTTCAAAAGCTTCATACAGTGTAAAAACCGAACCGAACCGAAAATTTACACTAAACCGAACCAAATTGAACAGAAACCGATCGGTTTGACTAAAAAATTAAAAATCGCACCGAACCGAACCGTTTCCACCCTAGATTTTGTACATGTTTTTATACGTATATGTATATGTGTGTGTAGTATATACACGCAATTGAAACTGCTTTAGTGTTTTTTTTTTTCCTTCTTCTTTCTCGGCCTTTAGTAAGTTTTCAATTCCTATGTTTGGAGATGCATATGTATTGCAATTGGGACCGTCTATGATATAGTTTAGTGGTTTGAGCTGTATCATACATGCCAGTTGTTGGTCCCAACATATTGTGATTTGGACACATGTTATGATTTGGTCCCAAGATATTGAAAGTTTAAAGACCACTTTGATTTTAAAACCAGTAGGGTTTTTTAATATCACAACTTTTTGGGATCAAATCACAATTTTCTTGGTACCAAAAATTTGGGTTGTATAAACAATCCAAACATGTTTATTTGTTTTTTTGCATGTTGTCTAAATAAAATGAAATCTTTAAGATTTCAGTGTTTTTCGTATTATTAATATCAAACAATCTAATGAAATTCAACATTTAATTTTCAGCACTTAAAAAACATTATTTGCAATTCTGCAAATTCAGCTGCTTAAAATTTTCAGCACTTAAAATTCAGCAATTAATTTTCAGCACTTAATTTTTCAGTTTTATCAAACACACCCTTGATTTTCAGTTTTATCACACTAAATAAAAAATTGATGTAAATTGGGAAGTACACATGTTAAGTCTTTTGGGTTTTAAGTTCACTAATTGTTGTAGCTGTTGCTAAATGGCCCCATTGTGCCTCCTGATTGGTTGATTCTTTTACATGACATTGGCATTCAAAATATACTTTTCACTCTAGAAGGAAAAAACTAATATTGAACTGTGTACAGCTACATCTAATTTCCTGATGTTGAGCTCAGTTTTGGTACTGCCTGGGGTTTAATATTTTCAAACTTATGCTCTTAACAACAGAAAGAAGAAGGCTGTTCACAAGACAACCACCACAGATGATAAAAGGCTCCAGAGCACCCTGAAGAGAATAGGGGTTAATGCCATACCTGCAATTGAGGAAGTCAACATATTTAAGGATGACGTGGTTATCCAGTTCATAAACCCCAAAGGTAATGCAAGCGGCATGGTCACAAACTGCGTTGTTTATCTGTATGCTTCTTATTGTGGTCGTAACTTATAACTTATATTTCTTTCATTTTTCAGTTCAAGCATCAATTGCCGCCAACACATGGGTGGTTAGTGGTTCTCCTCAAACAAAGAGTACTCTCTCTCTCTCTCTCTCTCTCTCTCTCTCTCGTGTTTTTTTATTTTTTTCAATTTACCTGTTTACCATCTACTAAGTTTGGACACCAATGTTTTCTGAATGTGGCCTATGTGGTCCGCTCCCTAGACAGTAGCATATGTGATAGAATGTTGCCACTTTGTATTCTTGTATCAAAAAAATGCTAATGTATTTTAGGTGTTGCTCCTTTATACTGTGTTACCTGATACCCATTTATACTGTATTTTAGGTTCAGCACATTCATTTCTATAATTCTCGAGATACTTCTCATTCTGTTGGTTTTAAGATTAGGCTTGCCAGATATCCCGTATAATTTTTTGAATTTTTCCTTATTACAGAATTGCAAGATATTCTTCCTGGAATAATTAACCAACTGGGTACGTGCTGTTCTCTTTGATGATATTTTAAACTCGTGACATCTTTTGCCCTTCAGAGTAGAGCCTAATGAACGAAGAAGAGTATTTTTTTATAACACTTTTTATTACTCCCTCTTTTCAGGACCAGACAACTTGGATAACTTGAGGAAGCTTGCGGAGCAGTTCCATAAGCAGGGTCCTGCCGGTGCGGAAGGTTCTGGCACTGCCATGTTGCAAGAGGAGGATGATGATGAAGTACCTGAGCTTGTGCCGGGGGAGACCTTTGAAGCTGCTGCCGCAGAGGAAGGGCACACTAAATAGAGAGTTTTAAATGCATTTTTATGTCATTCCTTGTATTTCCAATGTTATGGGGGTGGTTGTTTTTGTTTTTTTTTTTTGTTTGTATTTTTGGGTTCAAGTTGATGTTCCTTGTGACATACTAGAAAGTCTTTATATTGATGTATTGAGTAATATAAAAACCTTTTACCCTCGATATACTTGATTTTTTTTTTTTTTTTTTGGGTTAGTTATGGCTATGTACTTTCCGTTGAATGCCCAAGTCAAGCAGAAAGTTTCCAAATTGACTCGGCCTTGGCCTTTGCCTTTGGATGTGATGTAGAGAGGAGGCACTGTAAGTACTCTATTCTTCACATAGCATCTGCAGTCGTCCGCCTTTTCTGTTAGTATCATTTTTTTTTATTTTTTATTTTCATACTTAATCAGTTCTCAGGTGCTGTGTAGAGTGTTGAGTTTTTCCCTAATTTTTATTTGACTTTATTAATTTTGAGAAAGAATTATACTTTTCCATTGAAGTGTACATAGATAAAAAGTCCGAGAAGGGTAAAAGTAATACTTCCTCCGTCCCATATTTTGAGTCTTGTATTCTATTTTGGGATGTTCTAATAAAATAGGTGTCCACTTTTCTAAATTGGTATACAAGTTTTACTTACTTTCTAAAACTAACATTCCTTGTTTCGTTATCCGACTGTGAGCCACCCCCCACTAGGAATGTAGCATGCTAACTTTTCGATAGTCAGTCGAATATAAGTTGGAGTTTGGTACGTTCTTAGTACACCCATACTCATTTACTATTTCCCATAAAACAGTTTCATTATACAACGGGTTATCAATATAGGAATGAAATCGCCAGAGGCCAAGCCGATAGTAGATGCTGACCTAGAGGAGGATCCCGCAGAGGACATTACTGACCCTGTAGAAGTTGTGCAAGAGCCACCATGATCTGGTCTGGAGTCATGGGAGCCACCGGTTGCACAACCAGTGGATCTACCTGATCTGTTGGTTGAGCGGTCTTTTTGTTCTTCTTTGGTGCACTTTTAAAGATGAGTAATATTTGGGACACAACCTTCATACAACTTTCATACAACCTCCCCAAAAAGATGTGTCTATCTCTCTCCTGTGATGTCACTGGACCCCACAGTGACACATGAAAGAGATAGACACATCTTTTGGGGAGGTTGTATGAAAGTTGTATGAAGGTTGTGTCCCAAGTATTACCCTTTAAAGATTATTCTCGGAGATAGTCTCAATGAAATTCTTTTGAAAAGCAATTCGTGGAGATATTATCTTAGTTTTGGTCCAATATGGCATAATTTACGTGCCAACGATTGAAAACACCTCCAACAGTCAATAAACCCCAACTCCCGATTGAAAACACCTCCAACAGTCAATAAACCCCAACTCCCGGGGCAAGCATTGTCTATTAACAATCAAAGGCTCCGTGTCAGCCGATAATCATGAGCTTCCTCACCACTCAGTTACCATGAGCTTCCTCACTCCTTTGAACTTTGAATTTAAATCTCAAAGTCCTAATTTCAATAATCTTACAACTTTCAGTTCTTTCATATATAATTATACAGAAAGGACGAATCAAGTAATGGAGGACATGCTCCGAGCATGTGTAATCGATTTCAAAAGTTTGTCCGCCACTACCTGCAAGTTCGCGACTCCCCCAATAGTCCACGGCACAAGCCAATGACTCATGCCTCACACATGCGGTCCAGTTCATTTTTTATAATTATTTTATTATAATAGTTATGTGACTTTGTTGCTTGTTTGTGTTTTTTTTTTTCCCCTGGTTTTTGTCCTTTTCCTAGCGATCTAACCGTTGAAACTTTGATTTTCTTTTTGGGTTGGAAACTACTCACAGAGGCATCTTGTATCCAAAATTCACCGACATCAACCCATGAGAAGCATGCTTTTTCTTTCTTTAAAGTGAATCTAAACTAAAGACAAAATTAAAAAAATTGTAACGATTAGGGGCAATTATGAAAAGTAGGTATAGATTCTTTTTCTCCCCTTAAATAAGTTGAGTTTGCAAAGGTGGACTCAAAATATGGGACGGAGGGAGTGTGATTATTAAAGAAGTCATTGTTGAGGATATGTTATTGAGAAATCTTCCTATTGGGCATTGCTCTTTTCATTCTCTTTTCTAATTTTAATATATATAAATTCTGATTGAATGGAATCTCAACCACCCTAACAATGTTTCTGAGATGTAGAATAAGGACCATTTCCCTTTTGTCACTCAAATTTAATTGGACTCATGTATCAGCAGGGAAAGGAAGATGAGTATTTTTATTTGGCCAAGCGAGGGAAATGAAGAGAAAAACTAAGCAAGAACATTTTCTTCATTTGATTGATCTGGGAAATAGGAAGAAAAAAAGTATGGTGTTGGGGGAACTTAGTTATTGTGGTGTTATATAGTATTGAAAACTTTTAATTAATGATGTTTTTTATGAATAGAGTAGGATATTGGGGAAAGTAAAATTATTATTTTTTTTTAATTTTTTTGATTTTTTTTTCCTCCTCTCTATTTGGAAACCAAACGAAACCTAAGGCAAACTAGAAGAAATAAGAAGGAAAAGGAAAGAGGGTAAAAATTAACGCAAAAATTTTATCTTTAAGAGTCAATTCCCTTTATCACATGATTTACTACTATGTTTATAGAAGTTTTAATACCAAAAATATATCGAGCATGAAGTAAGATACTGTTATTCAAGGACTAGGCACCTTAATAATGCTATGTACCATGTGCTTTAAATGTGGAGCCTTGTGCTTCAAATGTGGTACTTTGTGGTTGGTGTTGTGGTTTGTGATGTGTGCCTAGCATTATTGTCCTGTTGTTGAAAGAATTTTTCCTTTACGTTTTCTCCTTTCATTTTCTTTTAATTTTCTAAATCCGAACTAGACAAAGTGTTAAGGCTCTGCTTGGTTAGTGGATTTCGTAAGGGAAAAGAGATGAGAAATGAAAACAGGATGGAAAACTAGTCCCATATGCGAGGTAAAAAGAAACTAGTTTCCATCTTGTTTTCCTTTCCCATCTCTTTTCCCTCATGAAATCCATGAACTAAACAAAGCCTAAGAATTCAAATTTCAGTTTTCTTTTCTGCAGATGATCAACCGGTCCTAAAAATGGATCTTAGTAGGATCACGAAGTGACGGAATTAGGGAAAGACAAATGAAGTTGCTAAACAGCTCATGAGTTGGTTCAATGTTCTCTTTAATTAAAAAGGTAGACAGACAGCTATGTGTTTGTATGTGTGTGAGAGTGTTATATTCCCTTATAAGTGGCGCCGTTCTAAAGTGAGTGCTGATGATATGGACACTGCAATTTCTTGTAATAATTCCCATACTTGAGAGGTCACTAAGACCCACAAATATTGATAATTATTGAGTTTTAAGTGAAACTGAATCAGAGTGTATGGTACTTATGAAGAGGCCATTCTTATGCTAGTGTAGTGGCCAGTTTGGTGCATATATCTAAATTGTCTCTGGCTGCTGAAACTTTTGCTAGCTGGTGATTCTCACGATTCATATGGAGTACTCGTTTTCAAAACCCATGTTATCAATACTAGTCTATGCTCTCGTGGCTTTGACTATGTTTGTGAATGTAGCCTTTTCTGCCAATTTTACCCAACTCTTCCACCCCAACTGGGCGTCTGATCACATTGTTACTCACGGAGACCAGATTACTCTAACATTAGACAGTGTTTCGGGTAGTAACTCTTTCTCTCTCTGTCGCGCGCGCACACACACACACACACACACAATCACACTTTCGCTCTTTGTGTGTATAAATATACGCATCGACACAGATATCTATATGTATATTAATGTGAACTAGTGATGGTGGAGTAGGTTGCGGATTTGAATCAAGGAGAAAGTATTTGTTTGGGAAGGCAAGTGTACAAGTTAAACTAGTTCAGGGTGACTCTGCTGGAACTGTCACGGCCTTCTATGTAAGACACAACACAACACCCTCCATTATTATTCTTTCTACTTTATGATCAGCTTCCAACAAATGTTCTTTGGTAGGATAATTCCAGCCTCAGTTTTATTTTTATTTTGAGACTTGAGTCGAGATTTAGTTATGTTGTTTAATTTGGTCACAGTTTGTGGCAAATAATTTGAACTGATGACAGTGATTGGAAATTAATGCAGATGTCATCTGAAGGTCTTAATCACGACGAGCTAGACTTTGAGTTTCTAGGCAACATTAGTGGAGAACCGTACCTTGTTCAAACAAATGTATATGTCAATGGAACTGGGAATCGAGAGCAGAGGCATACTCTCTGGTTTGATCCCACAGTGGATTTCCATACCTATTCTTTCTTCTGGAATCGCTGCTTCATTGTGTAATTAACCACTCACTCCCACTCCACCCTTCTAATTCTCGGGTTTTGTCTTGTTTTAAGGATTTTATTAACTTGCTAAGCAATGTTACCTGCAGGTTTCTTGTTGATGAAATTCCAATAAGAGTATTTACAAACAAGGAAGAAAGTGGAGTGGCATATCCAAAAAGTCAAGCTATGGGGATCCGTGGATCGGTGTGGAATGCCGATGATTGGGCCACACAAGGAGGGACAGTGAAGACTAATTGGAGCCACGCCCCATTCATCTCAACTTTTCAATCATTTGAGATTGATGCTTGTGAACTCTCACCTGAAACTGATGATGCTGTTGCAAAATGTGGTAAGTTAGGCCAGTTCTGGTGGGACAAACCAACCATGAATGGGTTAAACAGGCACAAAAGCCACCAACTGAGATGGGTTCAAGCCAAGCACTTGGTTTATGATTATTGCAAAGATACATTTCGGTTCACTGAGCTACCTCGAGAGTGTGTGGAATAGATTTATAATGTTTTTAACCGTTGAATAACTACATTTACAATGTAATTGTTGAATAACCACTTGCCACTGTGCTACGCTACTTCAGGAAATTTCTTTATTTTTCGCCTTCCAAAAACATCACTCAACTTGGATGAAAATCTTTCGGCCCCTTGTCCATGAACACTAGAACCCCCCCCCGCCCCCTCCTCAAAAAAAAAAAATGCATATACCATCTGGTACAGTACATACACGCATGCACCCGAAATTACTGGGCGCCTGTATGATGTCTAGAAGGAAAACATCACTCAAAATTTGCTGCCTCTGCAGGCCAAATCACATCAGGTAAAATATCATATGCTTGTTTTCCCTATTCGATATCAGATCCTTACAAGGCCATCCAGAAATACAACTCCTCCCTACATGGGTTAGGAGAAAGATTAGACGATGTGCAAGGCCTGGTTAGAATAAAAAGCAGCCATTAGAATCCCAAATTGAGGTAAAGTTCACATTCCCTTCACAATTGAGTTATTACTTCCTATTTTCAAGTTCTATCTTGAAAGTTCGTTAGCCCAAATTTAGTGGCTCCCAAAAGTACATGGACTGTGTTCTCTCAAAAGTACATAGAGATTGCAAATAAATAGCATACTACTAAAATTAGAATTAAGGCTGCCAATCCCCAAATATTTGAAAGCAACACAATTTTTATGAGGAGAAACAATTTAATGCCATAAGTTCTTCAATACATCCATATAATTCACAGTCCATCCCCTAAAGAAATCAGAATCTGTAGAAAGGCCGTTTCCAAGGGTGGACCATACTGATTAGTCTAGATGGACCATGTGCCGACACTCTATTCACATATATGTACCAACTGCAAAGTATATGAGGTGAATAAAAATTGTCTAAAAAGAAATGAAAGATACAATTATTGATCAGGACCACTCACAATGGTTAGAGAGTTGACATTCTTATTGCAGAGGCTTTGGATATCTGAAAAACTGGTCCACATAGTTTAAAATTGAATACACGTGTTCTTTGGTTCAAAACCACATTACTATCGACTATGGTTGCCATTTTTCATACAGAAACTTATATTGCCGTGTGAACTGTGGAAATATTGGTAAGTGGTCACATTGTAAACAGCTACGTAATTAACCCTCTACACACAAAACCTTCTGGGATTAATCTTGGTGGGAATTCATCCTTGGTATAATTACATTAAGTAACAGTGGCTAGGGAGGATAAAGCACTTTAGCAATAAGTAATATCAACTTAATTTGAAAATTTTCCATTTTTTCCTATGGGGAACGTGCTGGAAAATATTTTATAGCTCAGCTATTTGCTTTTTCTTACGGCAGCAAGTTGAGATTTTTTTCTGACAAGCAAATCTGTAAGCAAAAAGTATGAGCACCATGAGTTGATCAATCCTTCAGGAAGAATTTAATCAAACAGCTGAAGAAACCCAAAGTTGTTTCACTAACAAGTAGTTACTTCCCAAGTGCGATAGGAAGTCTCTTCCACTACAGCAATACGAACATGGGAAATGCTGATATATTGTCAATCACGATTCTCGAGTATGTCAGAACTTCATCAAGGAACACAAGGAATGTGATCGTGTTAACCTGTAATAGCAGATCATATAACCAGACAAGTTATTCAGGCTTGGTGACTTTCTCGTTTTTGTCTTCACGGAACCAAGTTTGTTTACTTTTGGCTATGCTCACTAATGACTGGTTCCGCTGTCCTAAGATTGCACCAATAGCATTATCAAGGCCACTTAGATCATCTTTCATGGTTTCAGAATTACCAGCAGTAACCTCAAATAAAAAAGAGGTGGGGGGGGGGGGGGGGGGGGGGAGGGGGAAGGGAGGGTTAGTTAGAAGTCAGAACCAAAAGAATGAATAATAAGCACACCATTAAGTAGTGTATTAATTTGTATACATTACACAGCAGATGAAGCATGTTTTTGAAATTAAACAACTGATGGAGCATACCAAATAATTGCGGATGCAGCTACTGGCTTCCTGATATGCAGCAAAAATTTTGTCAAAAATGACGAATCTTTTCTCTGCCGGAAGAGATTCGGCTGTTTGACCATGGAAATCTTTCTCCAATTCCTGAGCTGGTAGAAATTTTGCACATAACGGAGAAAGCGTGAGGTTGGGTATACTGTGATAGAATAGTGTGTGTCACAATTTAAAAAAAAAAAAAAAAAAAAAAGACAGAGAAATAGAGAATTAAACCCAAAACCTCCAGAAGTGCCAGAACCAAATGCTCTGATATAAATTAAACTCTTCGGTTGCTCCATAAGCTTAAGTGGTTAAGAGAATAGGTCAAACAATATATATCAAGCTATAACTAACACCTACTTCACGAGTGATCCCGTCTAGAATGTGGAGATGTGACAAACGAAACTCCATCATTAAGAAGACACATAACTAAGTGCAATGTGCATACTATGCATACTAGACCGGGGACGGAGACCCAAGACCTCCAAAACGAAGGATCTAATACCAAGTTAAGTTACCAGTTGTTTCAACTTTCAAAAGCTTAAGTTGTAAGGGTATGGGCGCAACACTGCATATCAATCTTGAACATAGTAACATATACATATATTGTGATAGTTAGTATATGCAAATATTATATTAAGATCATGTACAACAAATTAAGAAAAGGCCCAATTACAATGAAGCACACAGCCAGATTCAGTTGCTACAACTGAATATTGCAGAACGTAAACTGATCAAGGAAGAGAAAAAAAAAAAGTTTCAGCCACCTCTCCCCACTTAAATATCTTAGAGCTAAGTCATATCTTCTTTCATGACATCTCAAAGGTTGGCAAGACCCTCATTCCAATGTGAAGAAAACGAAAGACAATGTCATCTAGGGGGGGGGGGGGGGAAATAAAGTACAACATAACCTTCACGAAGTCCATAATTTAAGCTAGAAATCCATGCTTGCCACAAGATTGAAGGAGAGGGGTTAGATGCATAACAAATTACAAGACACAGCATTGTAAAGATGTTATAGGACATATTTCAAAACTTTCTACCGTGATTACTTTTGAATCAGCAGTATTTTGGAAAAAAAGGACTAGCAATCTCTTTTTGAAGTAGTCAAATCATTGAATAATCCAATAATCCCCAAATTTGAATCCCAAATTTGGTTCCCAAATGCTTTAACAATTGTACCACATGTTGTGACAGTGGTCGGTGGTATACCATGCACATACGTACTACTGAATGTGGTACAACTGGCAAAGCATTTGGGATTCAAATTTGGGAATCATAGATTTATTCGGTTTAATTTGGCATTGTTACTGGGGTTTCTCATTCAAAACCTCACATATATCCTTTTGTGATCTTAAGACCACCAACATCCAACCTGGACCATATCATATGCTGAAGGTCATAATATATTATTATCCCCAGATTAAACTCTACAGGCCAACCTTTACAAACTTATATGCTAAAAATTGAGCACTGTTTAGTTTCTCCAAGTTATAGTAACTAGGAGGGAGCCTTTCAACATGCAAATTACATACATGATGCTACTCAATGCAAGCACTCGAGAAAGACTTTCCAATAAATAAATTCACATCACAAATGAACCACAAAGTTTTCATTAGCACAAGTCAAAGACAGTGATTTGCAAACTTTTGGTAGTGTAGTGCTTTAATTAATTCCTCGTTAATCTTGTTACGAAACACATTATTGTACTTTTTACAAGGGAAACTAATTATTTTTCCAAATAGTTCTGACTGCCCTAAAACACAGCTCACACGTAATTTCTAATTTTTGATTTGGTACTTGAGCCAACAATAACCTCGTGATTATATTGGACTACTATGACAATTTGAAAAATTAGTGCTCTGCCAAATGTCATAGCTTATATATATATATAATTGGCTTGATTAATTTTTAATATGAATACATCACAAAATTTGGGACACATGTAGGAGGAGTTGATGTTTGTCAATAAACTAAACTTACGTGTATTCCATCAGTTCACCATTATTAAGAAATCTCAAAACACTTGAAAAGCCACCAATTGCAAACAATTCCAAAAATCACATAAACAATCTCAACTAATAAAATCCAACTAATCACATGACCAATCCCCACCAATTGGTTGTCAAATTTGATTCTCAAAGGCTTTGACATTTGTTCCACTTCTAATTATGGTAAAGAATACTGAATTTCGATTGGAGTGTATTAGGTGTATAAGTACAACTATCAAAGTATTTAGAACCAAATTTGAGATTAAAATTGGGGTATCATTTCATTATTCAAACATGATGACTGAGTAAGTAATGTTGCGCTTCTCAAATATGGTTCTAACTCATGGGACAACAGGCCCATTTGCTTTTCATTCCACGATGTTTAACTGGTCCCATCATTTTTGAAGGTAGTTCCATTGCCACGTGTTGGAAACTTTCATTTTAGGAAGCAAAATTTGGGAAGCATAATATCTGTTTTTGCTCTCTGTCCATCATCTTCCAATTAAAAGAAGCCCAGTTTGAAATAGGAAAAAAGAATAAAAAAAGAAAAAGAAATGAAAGAAACCAATGATATAGCAATTAATAATGAAAAGAAGGAGAAACATTCTACTATAAGATTAATTCGAGATAACACAAATAACATGTTGGAACTGTAAATAGAATAAGAACAAAATCACCTGATCAATAGCCTCTTGATCAATCTTGGGCCGAGTCGCGGATCTCGCTCTCTTTAAGACGTTTCGCGGCTCTGCCCAAATTGTGCAAGCAGTTCGTCAAGTTGCCACGCCGTCCCTAGGATAAAACAGCCCAGAAGTTTCTTCTGTCTCAATTTATTTTTGCACGAAAATAAATTGAAAAACTAAACACCTTTTCGGATTGATTGCTCGGAAACAAAAAGATGAAAATGATATAGTGCACTCAAAGATAATATATGAAACATACAAAGAACACTAAACTCAATATATATATATATTCTTAGCAAAAAAAAAAAAAAAAACAATATATATATATATATATATATTTTACCAAACACTAGTGCTGACAAAAGCTTGCTTTTGGAAGTACAAGGATTGTTTTTTCTTATTACAAGCATGTCTGCCTTTTATAGGCTTTACAAACTGAACGTTAGGCTTACATTAAATCCAACAAATTTCCCATTGGAATTTTAAAGGCATAAACGTTGGCCTTTTATCTATTGAAAGAATTAGACATGTGTTGATTTAAAAAAAAACGTGAGAAATAAGTGAAAAGAGCTGTTGTAGTTTTATTGCAATGTTCAAATGAATTTTCAAAACAAATGAATAAAAAGTTTAGAAAATTGCCACTATATCCTCCTTCCCAACACTTTCATGTATAAAGGACACCGGATATTTTATTTTAGGACAAGATCCCCAAAATCATGGTTAACACAACATAATCATGGTTGAGGATTTTTTAATTCCATGACTACCCTTGTATATACTGTTTTGGTTACACACACAATTTCCATACGCATTGTAAACTTAATGTTTATGGAGACCCATTTATGTTGATGATTTACCTTCCCAAGAAAAATAAAAATCTGCATATATGCATTCTTGACCCATTTATTGACAACCAGCGGTTACAATTTTGTTATTTAGTATGTTTACAATAATTGATTCTATTCTTTTATGACAATTTATGTGATTCATCAATTACATAGGCACTGCTCCATATATATTGACACATATCAGGACCTCAAACATGGAACTACAACATCAATTACATACATACTTGAATTGTTTTATGTTCTTCTTTTCTAAAGTCTCAAATGGCAAGTCCAAGCAAGTGCATTATGGAGAAGCAACTGACCCTGTGCTGCTCACATGGTTCAGAGATTGCTTTGAAAAAAGTCTCCGGGTCTTCGTGTTATGATGAAGTTGCTCATTTTATTTCCAAGCGATGGACGAACCTTAATAGCGAGATGGTGTCTATCTCGTACACGTTACCTGGATATCACAGCCATATGCTTGACAGTGATGAGGAGCTGGTCAACCTCATGGAAATGGCACAACGGTTGGGGGTGGATTGTGTTGATGTTGTTGTTTCTATGAATGCAGAGTCGAGTCTGGATGGGTTGTCCGGTGGGAGGAGCGACGAATATGATGATGTTTGCGTTGATAACCGTGATCAAGTAAGCGTTGAGACGGACTTGCTGCCAAGCTTTTACTCCCATGAAGGCAGTTTGCTAATGGGTTCGGGGTGGTCGCAGGAGATTCGAGGTGTTGGCCAGGAGTTCCAAGGTGGTGCTGTGCAATTTCGAACAGCTCTCATCAAGTACGCTATTGAGGTTGGTTTTCATTTCAAGTACGTGAAGAATGACAGCGAGAGAGTTACTGCTGAGTGCAGTTATCGGAAAGAGAAGGGATGTGCATGGCGTGTTCATGCATCAAAAGAACCCGTAAATAAGTTCTTTTACATAAAGAAAATGAACAACACACACACGTGTGGACACGTGGTGCGTACATCAAAGCACCCACGCGTGACGTCCGACCTTGTTCGCAGCCTCGTGATTGATAAAATACGCAGGAGGCCTTTGACAAGTCCCATGGACGTTATTGATGATATTAAGAAGAATTATGGCCTTGATATCGAGTATCATCACGCTTGGTTGGGTGTTGAAAACGCGAGGAAGGAGATTTTCGGGGACCATGAATTGTCTTTCGATAAGCTTAGGTGGTACATTCGTGAGGCAGTAAGAGTAAATCCCGGAAGCCATTTGTTTGTTGACGTTCAGCCGGAAACACAAAGGTTTGAAAGGTGTTTTGTTGCGTTTGGCGCGTGCTTGAATGGGTTCAACTTTGTTAGACCAATGGTTTTCTTGGACGGGACTTTCCTGAAAGGCAGACATAAGGGTGTGTTGCTCGCTGCATCTTGCAAGGATGGTAACCAAGGTTTGTTTTCTTGGTCACTTTTTTTCCCTTTGTTGTTATTGCAATTTTTAGACCGAGAAACTTCTATGTCAATTATATCCACAGGTCAAACTGTGAATTTCACAAAATTGTCTGAAAATTAGAATGATCACAACCAAAATTGGTATTGTGTTGCTCCTACATTATTAAAATGATGATATTTTATCGGTAATTTTATAGTTAAAAAAATGCGTTGTCAATCACATCTACAGATCATACTGTGAATTTCACAATTATGTCTGTAATTTGGAAAGATCACAATGGTATTGTGTTGTTTGTAACGCCAATTTTTTTTTTTTTCGTATTTGTGACAGGTATTTTCAGTCTTGCATTTGCCATTGTTCGATCGGAAGACACAGATAATTGGGTTTGGTTCCTTAGAGAGTTGAGGAGAGTGGTTGGTGAAAATCGCAAGATAACGTTCATCTCGGATAGGCATCCTGGTTTGATTGAAGGAGTAAGAACTGTGTTCGAGGGCCACTATCACGGTTTTTGCATGTTCCATTTGAAATTGAATTTGCAAGACAAATTGAGAGGACTCAACCCAAAACTTAGAGAACGGCTTCTCTACAAGTTTCGGCAATGTGCGTATGCACCCAATGCTGAACATTTTGCAATTAAGTTGGATGAATTGTTGTTGGAAGGGGGGCAGAGGGTGAAAAATTTCATAAGTGATCTCCCACACCAAAACTGGTGCAATTCGTATTTTCGGGGGCAAAGATATGGGGAGATGTGCTCCAATGTCGCTGAATCCTGGAACAAAAAGATTAGGGAAGCGCGTCATTTGCCCATCACGAACTTGATCGATAAGATAAGGATCCAAATAATGACGGACATGGCAGAGAGAAGGAGGGCATCTTCTGAATGGTCAGGCATCCTATGTCCTGCAATGCAAAAACGACTACAACTTGCGTTGGATGAAGGGGCAACCTGGAATATTAACGTATCAGATGCCAACTTATTTGAGGTACATTGTCACCCGTCGGTTTTTGTTAACACAGCACTTCGGTTGTGTTCTTGCGGCGGATGGCAGTCAAATGGTTTTCCATGTGCGCATGCTGCAGCAGTAATTTCAAAAAGTGCTCTGGTGACCGGAAAAACTTTGACTGATTTTGTCGAACCATACTTTCACGCAGTCTATTATAGACAATCTTATGCTAAAGCAATACATCCCGTTGTGACGTTTGATAGACCGGTAAACAGCTCCCCGGATGGTTTTATATTCCCTCCGCTTGAAAAGAGACTCCCGGGGCGACCAAGGGTCAGGAGGATACCTTCACGTGGTGAAATTGTGCGGCGTATAAGGTGCGGTTCGTGTGGAATCAAGGGACGCCACAACCGAAAGACTTGCAGGGCAGCCATCGAGAAATGAGTCTTTTATGAGTTTTTCTTTGCAATGTGGGCTGTGGGTAGTGAGCATTTGAGTGTTTGAATAAATTTTAGGATGGATTATGGTATTGTTTCTGAATAAATTCTAGGCTTTAATTTTTGAAACATTCTTCCCATTACAAGTAAGACTGATTGTTGATTTGTTTCTTGTTTAATGTTGACTGTTTGCATTGTGAAATTCACAATCAGTGTATGGTTTATAGTTTGCGAATTTCATGAATACGTCGACTCTGTGCATTGTGAAATTCATAATGAGTATATGGGTAGATACTTCCAAAGTTATTTGGAGGCAACTGACAAGTACAATTTTCGGTGTTAATTTAGTGGTTCTTTTTGCGTCTTACATTGTATCTTCTTTCCACAAATCTGTGTGTTAAAAGCACGCAATTTTCTTACTTTCAACTAAGGTAGTCCCTTGATTTTTATTATTTATTATTTCGTAGCTTCATAACCACCTATACGAAGCACAAGTTTTGGTTGTGAATATCACAAGTAGGACTCAAAGCTGATTTTGTGAATTAGATTAATGTTTACAGTTTATATGGTGAAATTCACAATCAATGTATTGCGATTTTCATTCTCCAGCAGATTGACATACATGTATATGAATAGTAGCTTTATAATATAAAAGAAAAAATGATGGTTTTACGAATCCCACAAGTACGAGTGATTGCTAATTTGTTTCTTGTTTAATGTTGACTGTTTGTATTGTGAAAATCACAATCAGTTTATGGCTTATAGTTTGCGAATTTCATGAATACGTCGACTCTGTGCATTGTGAAATTCACAATGAGTATATGGGTAGCTACTTCCTTAGTTAATTGGAAGCAACTGACAAGTACATTATTCAGCGTTATTGTAATGGTTCTTTTTGCGTCTTATATTGTATCTTCTTTCCACAAATCAGTGTGTTAAAAGCAGACACTGGTTGGGACAATTTGAAAAACACGACAAAACACAAAAATGCATAATATATATGATTGGGATGAAAACAATGTCACAGCCAAGTTCGCCAACAAAAATAAAATAAAATATACATTCTCAGTGATCGCCCACAAGGATTAACATAATTCCCAACAAGTCATCAAAATTCCTAATCAATGGAGAAGCATAAAACTACTTTCAAATTTTATCATTTGGAGGCTCTCTTCTTTTGATTCTTTTGTGTCCCAGATGTCCTACGACTGCGCAAGAATTGATGAATGATGCTCGCTCTCATCTTCTTCGCATCACAATTGCTTCCCAAGGGCTGATTCAAGAAAATTATCTCCATTACATGGCACACGATAACTCCACAATCATAGCTGCTGGAAAAGAAAAGTAAATTAAACAAATAGACATGAATATTGGGTATCAACCTACCAAATTAAATAAAATTGATTTGTCCCTAAAGTGCTTACGAGGGCTTATCTTGCTGCGGCGATGTGCGCACCTCCTCAAGCGTGGTTTCCTTATCTTGGGTTCCCACTACCGCTGTTGGTGATATGGCCGAAGCAATGCATGACTCAACATATTCACGCTGTGGAGTAAGGCTGCCCTTTTAGTGTTTAAGTATTTAATTATTTGAGATATAAAGTAGCGTAAAGTTTTATCATTTCCTTACCAACTGTTGAAATTCTCCCACGTAACGGTCTTTGTGCTTACTCGTCCTCGGCCAGAGTGAGTTGTAGAACCTCCACAGTCCAACAACTGTGTCGAACACCGCAAGAGTCCAGTGCCTCCCACCAGCGGTTATACCATTAGATATGATCGGGAAGTGGTAGTAACGATACTTATTAAGGTTAGCACGAAGGGGCTTGTCAATATATATGTTCAAACTTGTTTGATCTTTATCCCTCACATATTTCTGCATTTAATTCACATTCCATGGTTACAGCAACAAATTGTTTATCAGTGTATAGGTGTGGTGACAGGCAGTATGGGTGAAATCCTTATATACCTGGCACAGGGCATTGTGTACGTACGATATGCCGGCTGTCAAGTCCGTTTCCTGGACTATATCACCATCCCGTTGCATATCCATCAGTAGACCAGCATAAGCATCAATGACCTGGTGTAAGATTTTATTAGTTTTGGTTTTGGATTTGTTGGCGGATTGTTTTACCCGATCCTAATCAATGCTTGGTTAACATAGTTGAAATCCTACAAACAAATAATTTCCATCTTACATTGTTCCCTATCTCTTCCTCCTCAATGATGGAGATGATGTCCGCAAGCGTGATTAAGTCTTGAGTATTCTTTCGTTTATAGACTGTGAAACTGTTACATTCACACGCACACATTCAAATTGCCTTACTTGTAGTTACTATGCGTATATAGTAAGGAACAAGAACTAAAGAACTTACAATGGCTCGCCATATGTGCTAATTTTGTGTAGCAGGTCCTGGTCCGCCCTTGGGAGCAATTGAAAGACCCGAGCATGTGTCGGTAGTTTAATTATAGGGTCTTCACATTCATCAACTCTAACAACTGCATTATCATTCAAGCCCTTTCCTATATCTTTATCTTTGCGTACCCTCTTGGGAGGCGGACATTCGAAGTCAGGCATTTCCTTTTGTTTCCTAGTTCTTGTCTTGAGGTCCCGAATGAAACTATTTCCCCCCAAATCAACATGTTCCTGCATTCACTACCGAAACCGTGACTTTCACATACCATGACACAACAATCATCAGTGAAACTGTGAATTTCACACTTGTGCTAAGCTAGTTTTGTGAATTTCTCATGATCAAAACAGCAGGTTTTGTGAATTTCCCATTTTTTGAAAACTGTGAATTTCACATCCACACAGTAATGAAAACTGTGAAACTGTGAATTTCACACTTGTGCTAAGCTAGTTTTGTGAATTTCTCATGATCAAAACAGCAGGTTTTGTGAATTTCCCATTTTTTGAAAACTGTGAATTTCACATCCCCACAGTAAATTATGAGTTTTCTTCAATGTGATATGCGAAATTCACAAAAACCAGCTTCTAGAGCTATGATATATTCAAAAGTAATCCTGTGAAGTTCACAATATCATCTGTTGTTATTTTTTATCAGCGGTGCCTAGTGCAGATGTCATGGTTAGAGAAATTCACTAAATAGATGGCTAGTTTTTTCGGTTCTTAATATGTGAATCTCGCGTTACAGCGTGCAATTGTACCTCATTAGTTTCTGTAACGGGCTCTTCATTCCCTTTGTTGTACTCATCCAACAGTTTTTCAAAATACGCTACTTTGGTTTCCTGCTCCTGAAGCATTGCTTCCAACTCTTTCACACGGTCAGACATACGCATATTTTGGGTCACCTGATGAGCATGAGCATCGTCTACGACATCCCTCATTTCTTCCTCACTTTTCGCTAAATTGAGTTCTAGGTATTGAATACGGGACTCCTTCTCTTTCATCTCCAATTCTAAGATTTGGTAATAACGCCTGAGGTTATTCGCCAAAGCCTCATCTCTGACATGCTGTGCTTCCAATGCTACTACCTTTTTTTGCAGCTCCTGCACCATATGCTCTGTACTATCCACCAAATTCTCATTGCAATCTCCCTTGTTGGTCCCTCGTTTGTTCGGATTCATCTGTAAGTCCGCTATAGTCTGTTGCGCAGCAGCAAGTGACTCGCGTAATTCCTGAATATCAAACTCAAGCTTATGTATTCTATCAACTTCACTTCTATCGTCACTGGGACTATTCCTTTCTGTTTGCGCATTGGGAACGGTAGTTTCATGAACATCGCAGTTGTACAGTTTACCACTTATGTCTTGGTGATGCTCAATGTTGAAATCCATAGGTGAGTGGCGGGCATCGTGTGATTGTGTGGAACAATCCATTTTTCCCGTGGGTGTCATTTTGCCGTCCGTAGAGTGTACGAGTGAGTCTTGGATATCGGGTTGTAGCTGCAATGCACACTCTGAACGGTTGGACGATTTTGACTCTGGCTGATCAATCTCGTCACTTGACAAACTGTGACTTGGTCCGTTCTTCTCATTATCTGCATCAGATTGTGAGATGATTTGATGTGCCTCACTTTCCCTGTTGGATCTGTTATTTTCCTCCACCCCTATGTATTTCTCACGATGTGCATACTCCTCCCCATAAAGTTCTGCCTCATATTTTGTTAAGGCCAGCTCTCCAACAAACACCTACAAAGAGACATTGAATCAGCCCTGCGCGGTTTTCTACGAGATGCAAGGGATCTAAAAGACATAAAGTCTACGAAATATTAAACAACACACCATACCTCTGCTGGATTCAGTGCTCGTAGGTCGATACCTCTAAGCCTTCGGTCCAAAGATGTCAAGTTCCATTTTAGGAATCTTGGGAAAACGTCATTGTTCGCTGGCTCGAGTACTCGAGTGTGCTCGCATAACCAATACTGCCATGGTTTGGAAGTTTTGTGAATTTCACATACTGTTTATACTAATTTATTTATTTTTTTGAAAAAAGTTTTACTAATAAAAGTGTGGGATATATTAGTTTTCGCGCTTATGTTACCTGCAGAACCAATGAACACCCTGTAACTTTTGTCGGATCGAGGTTGGATCGATTGATAGAAGTCATCAGCTCATCTAGTATTGCATCAGACCATGCATACTCTCTTATCATATCAAGATTCTCCACGTACGCAATAAACCCCCATCTAATTGTGTTTCCGGTTGTGGCGAAAAACAGTGTAAGACACAACAGTAAGCAAATCAATCGGGCAACATCTTGAATGTCAGTATTCTTCCTTCCACGCAATGCAGCATCGAGTGCTCTCTTGATGTTCACGCCGTCCATGCTTTCTTCATTCTTAAACCTCCGTTTGACGAATGGTGTCAATTTCTTGGGTGTATAAGACAAATCAATTTGTCGGATGCCCGATTCCACCCCAAAAATGAGTTCGATGTCGGACGGATATAATTTCAGGATTCTTGTGCCAATTCTAAATCCTTTTTCTACCAAGTTATAGTAACCAATCAATCGCTCCGTATTGATGTCGAACTTGCGCGTGGACTTCACCCTTTTCTCTGTAAAGGCATTTATTAGTTCCCAAAATGGGGTCTTCCTTAATTCATTGAGGTGTTCAGGCCGGAGTTTCAACTTCTTCATCAACTTAGCCATTGACGCTAATGTACTACGATATTGAGCAGGCTTCTCTGTTTCCCTTGTACATTCGGCAGGTGTTGCACCATTTTTTTTCCATATCTGTAAAATTGTCACGAATGTTAAAACTGCAGTATTTTGTTGTTATTTTGTGAATTTCGAAATGAAATGATACGATTTTTTCAAAACACTGAAATTCACAGTTCCCTCAAATGCAAAATACATATCATATATGTCTACAAACATCAACTCAATTTCTTAAGCATGTGTTGATTACTGAACTGGTGTTGCTATATGCTTTTAAACACGAAATTGATGTGACGAGGTCAGGTTTTATTTAATGAAATGTTTGGGCAGTCCAATAAGTTGATTGTGAATTTCACAAGATATAAGTACACTACAAATTAGTCACTCGTTTGAACTGTGAAGTTCACGACTCGATCAAACAACGCATCGCGGGTGCTTTTAGGGCAAAACTGAATAGGTGACTGAGATTTTGCGAAAATCACAAGTTAAAATTTACAGAATGTGAATAACCCAAAAAAGGCTTATTTTTTTAAAAGTAAATTCTTCATTTGTTGTTACCATCACAAAAACCAAAACTAAACAAGGGGTTGACATCCGAGAACTTCACATGTTGCAAATTTTTATACATATTGCTTTTAAGTATTTAATCTAATGTCTACACTGTCAATCTCACATTCCCAAACAGCACAATCCCTATGTGAAATTGAGAAATTAACAACTAAACTGCCTCATATTTTGTATTTCAAAACCAACACATTGGGCTGGGAGTGTTTGTGAAAAATTGTAAAAGAGTGAAGTTGTCTTGTTAAGTATTAAGATGTGCATGTACTGTGAACTTCACTTCTTACAGTAGATTTTCAATTTGGGGTCTTCCATGATTCCTGATCAATCAAACCCTAAAACTCACTAAAGAATCGTACCTTTGATCACGAATATATGTATATTTGAAGCTCTGCAAGATCATTTGGTGTTGTTAAACAACCACAACGCCTTTACCTCGTCGGAATCTTCAACGAAGTCATATATTGCTCGCCGTACTTGTGCCTAGCAAAGCCTTGTTTTGAGTTCACCTGGATGGTGGATGAAGATGTTTATGGTGGTCTTTATGTCCGATTTGAATTTCCGGTACATTCAAGTCCTGAAATTGGGGGAGAAATTATGGGGAGTAATCTTTGGGAAGTAACGGTTTTGAAATGGGGTGTAATTTCTCCAGTCTTCAGCTTTTAAGAGGCCAACACGCGCGAATGAAGACAGGGGTATTATTGGAACTGAAAATATGCAAGGTACCTAATACAATAAATTCTTAACCGAGGGACCTGATCCCAAAAAATGCTATATTATGGGGATATAATACTAAAAAACCCTAAAAAGTTTTTCTTAATTAATTTTTTTCTAATACACTCTAATATGTATATTAATATACATAACAATATAACAATACATATATAACTGTATACTATTACAGAAGGGGATGTAACATAACTATGCTCTTGATATATTTATGAACTGTATGGAAACATTTCAAAAGGGCAACCTAGCTACCAGCAATTTGAGTTTGGACAGATTGTGGTAATCTTTAAACTTCATTATCTGTTCTTTTTAAGCTCAAACTTCCAGGAATAAAATAAAGCACCAATTTTTTTATTTTTATTTTTTTTTCTTGAGAGAAACCTTTTACCAAACACAAAGTGAATAGGAATGAAAAGCAAGCAATTCTTAACTGTTTGGCTCAACAATGTCCATGTTACTTATTTTCTCTATAAGTCAATAAACATCTATACTATCTATATTAGCATACAGATATGTAAGAGAGATTGGAACCTACATTGCTATATACGTATAACTGCACATGGGTCGGATCAGGTCTCAACGGAACCGGAACCGACCCGGTTCTGAATGGTTCCCAAAATTTGAGACCTGGACCCCAACCGATAAGAATTGAACCTAACCCGAACCGACCCAGTAAGTGGGATTCGGTTCGGTTCGGGTCCTGCGTCTCTCTCTCTCTCTCAAACATAATCAAAACTTCTATTTCAGTCACCTATGTTAGTTTGGTCCCTGTAATTTAGAAAGTGTCACTTTAGTCCCGGTAGTTTCATAAGTGTGTCAAATAAGTCTAACATGTCTTTTAGTGATGAATAATTTTGTACCTGAAAGTAAACATTTTGGCACAAAAAGTATTTTGAGGGACTAAAATAACACACTTATAAAACTACAAGGACTAAAATAACACTTTTTAAACTACATGGACTAAATTGACAAAAAAACAAATTAGAAAGATGTAAAATTTAATTAGGCCAAAAAAGTAATTAAATAGGTAAACAACAAATTGCCACCAAACTTATTTATGACAGCCCACTAAGTCCACAAAGAGACAAATAGCACCCATAATGTATATATATAATAGATTATATACATGCAGCATAAATACCACTTCCTTTGGATTGTAGTATGCCAAATTGTCTCCAAAACTTCAATAAGTTTTGGATTGTTACCACCCTCCACGAAGAAATTCAGGGTTTGGAGTTTTCTACAACACTTGAATAAGGTTTGGATTTTTAAAACCCTCCCGGAAGAAATTCAGGGTTTGGTTTTTTTTTTTTTTTTTTTTTTTGGATTTTTAAAACCCTCCAGGAAGAAATTCAGGGTTTTTTTTTACTTCCCTGTGCTTCTTCTCTTGTACGAGGACAGATCTGAAACTTTCTATTGGCGGTGACACATAGGTAAGCTTGTTGAAAATATAGGTTGCCACGTAGTTGTCAGTTGGAGGCTTAAGGAAAGGCCGATCTGAAATTTCTATGAGAAATACTAGCGGCACACAACGTATTTTACAATAAGGCTTTAAATGTATGTATTTTGTGATGTGTAAGTGGTGCATAGAAAAGTGTAAAAAATTCAAATAACACAGGGTACAACACATTTAAAGTCTATTGTGGAATGTGTTGTGAAATGTATTGTGTGTCTAGCATATTTGATTTTCTATTGGCAGTGACATTTAGTAAGCTTGCATGCTGAAAATATAGGTTGCCATGTAGGTGCCAGTTGTACGCTTGGTCCCAACTAGAGGTGGGTTATTGGAATATCCTATTTGGGAAATTTTTTTGAAAATTAAATAGGAGTTCCAATTTTTTAGGCATTTCATTTTCTTTTCCGATTTAGAATTTTTGAAAATTTTCGGAATCGTAATTCTTCGGAAAATTTCGAAATATTTTTGGAATTCGGAATTAGAATCGAAAATTTTCATAATTTTCGGAATACAAATACTACTGAAAGGGTAATTCATACTTTTATAGAGAGTCCCCTACTCTCTCCTTTATCTTCTTATTCAATGTGGAACAAACAAGTCCACATTATTCCAATTTTCGAAAAATATTTGGATTTTTTTTGAAAAATTTTTGGAAAATTTCCAGAATACATATTTTCGGGATATTTTCTGAATTTTCGGGATCTCAAAACAATTCTGATTCCGAAACCACCACCACCCCCCCCCCCCCCCTCCCTTTTTTTTCGTAATTCAAAATTTCGGAATTCACTTTTTGGTGCCAAAACTAGAAATTTTTGGATCGAAATTGGTCGGAATCGGAATTTCTATTCCAAATGGCACCTCTAGTCCCAGCAACATTAGTACATATATATATATATATATATTGATGAACGATTTCTCTTTTCTTTCTTTTATAAAAGCCTTTATACTTTTTCTCTCTGGTTCTCTGTTTGCTCGGCGACTTCATTGCCAACACTTTTCCAAAATTAATTTATATATGTATATAAACTATCTTTGCTTATGTTAATGTATTGAGATTCGGTTTTGTTTTAGTAGATTTGTTATCAGTTCTGTTTTTGTTGATTTGTTACTTTATTTTACAAGTATTTAACTATTGCCATATTTGCCACCGTTCAAGCAACTATGAGTACTTCATATATACCTGACTTTAATTGGAATCTTTCATATATATATATATATATATATATATATATATCTCTAAGTTTCACGAAGCGGGAGCACACTCGGGAACGGGAGCGCGAAAGCGTGAAAATATAAAAGAGTCTAAGGTTTGGGGCGTTTAGGGAGCGTCTATGCGAATAATATATATATATATATATTATGTATATTAAAAAATATACTTAACAATAATTTTCTTGAAGTAATTTAGAAAAAGAAAAAAAAATATATCTAAAAGGTAACTAACTCAAATATTGTGGTATAATGCAAAATTATTAATTATTTTTAGGTTCATTCGGAATTCTAAATAATTGTAGAGAATAAACAAATATTTAGTCAGTGAGTTGGCAATAGGAAGTAAATTTGTGTAACTACTAAGGGTGTGGCATTGGTTTGTGTGCTAGCATCATTTGAAAAGTCAATGGCACATTAATATTGTACTATTCATAAAATGTTATTCCCTTAGTTCTATTTTAAGTGTCCATTTTTTCTTTTTAGAATGTTCTAAAATTGTTGTCCACTTTTTTAAATTAGTATGTAAATTTTACTTAGTTTCCTAAACTACCATTTTTTACAATTAACACCACAACAAAACAAAAAAAGAAAGTGCAGTGATTATGGACAATTGTGGAAAGTAGGTGTAAATTCTTTTTGTCCGCTTAAATAGTTAGATTCCACAAGATGGACACATAAAATGAAACGGAGGGAATATATTTTATGAGTTGAGCTTTGATTTGGGAGTCTAGTTATTTTATCATGGTGTTTCAAGTTGTCAAAATAAATGATAATACTACTACTATAATTTATTTTGACTTGAATGTGCCCCTCGAAATATTGATGCAAATAAACGAATTTTTGTTCTACGTCTCCAAGCTATATATCATCGTCTAATTTTCGTCATTGAATAAATGAAACTTTGACGAATAACTAATTGATTTCCTTTCTTTCAGTTATTCTTTTCCCCCTTCCTAGTCTATTAATAACAAAACGGATTTTTCCAATGTATAAAATAAAAATTCCAATGACTGGCTACTATAACCTTCCCGACCACAAATTTTTTTTTTTTTTTTTTCTAGGCATTTCACCTAGAATAAGAAATTGTATTCTGTAGGTATCAAAAACATAGTTAATAATAAAAATAAAAATGGATAAAAAAATGGAAATAGTGGGTTCCATCATTTCTATGGTTACTTCTTAAACGGTGAGGTCTTTTCTATACACCGTAGCTCCTTACTTCATTTAATCAATGTTATTGGTAACTTGTATAGTTCACACTCTATGGCTCTACCCATGAATTATCCAATAATATACAATAATGGTATTTAATTATAAAAGTTAGCCGGGTAGCTGGCCCTATTAGTCTGTTCTTGCAAGAGTGGGAACCTAATCTTTCTGTTTTGAAAGATTTCTCCCTGCTTAATGGATAACCATTTTTGCTATCAATGGGGAATTACTTCTCATCTTAAATTGAAGTGATTGAATTTGCACAAATGGAAACCATAAATTTCATACACAATAGAGGGATATGATAAATTTTTTCTTTTTAGATAGTGAATGAGTTATTCTATTCTATCCTATTCACCGTTACTGATCATTCTTATTAGAAAAATTGATTTCTTTCCTTTGTCCCAGTCCATGACCGAACGAGTCGCACATACACCCTAGTACATGTTCCTCCCCGATGCGCGGGGGATTTCGTGACATTTCTGATTGACTGCCTTGTATTTCTAATAAATTGTTTAATGGTTGGTATTAATAATATACTATAATTCGTTTTGACAATTATAATACTACTATAATTTATTTTGACAACTTGAACACCATGATAAAATAACTAGACTCCCAAACCAAAACTCAACTCATAAAATATAATATTTTATGAACAGTATTAATATGCCATTGAATTTTCAAATGATGCTAGCACATAACAAACCAATGCCACACCATTAATATAATACTATAATACTACTATCATTTATTTTGACAACTTGAATTACCAAGATAAAATAGCTAGACTCCCAAACCAATGCTCAACTCATAAAATATAATATTTTATGAATAGTATAGTATTAATATGCCATTGACTTTTCAAATGATGTTAGCACACAAACCAATGCCACACCAATAGTAGTTACACAAAGGGAAATGTTTGGTACACACACTTTTTGACATACTATGCTTTAAATATATGTATCTTGTGCTGTTTGAATTTTTCACACTGTTCTATGCATCACTTACACAATACAGGGTACAAGCATTTAAAGCTGTATGTCAAAAAGTGTGTCAAAAAATATGTATATGTAACACTACTCTTACACAAATTTACTATCTATTACCATCCAAAGAAAAAGGGGACGGAGGAGAAATACAGTTAGACCACTGTCTAACAATGATGAAATTTTTTCTTCTTTCTCTTCTTCCTCAACATTTCTTCCTTTATCTGTTTGTTTTTTTGTTCGTCTTTCTCCCGTCTCCTGTGAACCATGTCCTGGTTCCCTTTTCTATACTTCTTTTCTTCTTCTTCTCGATATGTCTTTCACTTGCCAGACTCTTCTACTCTGAAGAGAATCACGACTCTCCGACGAAATTAAGACTCGCGGTTCATAGACCAAACTCTCAGAGAATCGCAGAATCATGATTCCTAGTGAAATTCGTAGAGGACTTGGGCGATTCCTTCAACTAGGGGTGTATACGAGCCGAACCTAGCCTGCTCACGAGCTTTCTCATGAACTCACGAGCTCAAACGAGCCGAGCTTTCAAGTGTTCGTGAGCTTTCTCGCGAGTTTTTTAACGAGCTTTTTTGCGCGCCATTTTAAACTGTATAGTTTAATAATAAAACAATCCTTTATCAAGCATATTTACGAGATATATCATATTTTTTCTAACATTATATAGTTTTATAATAAATATGTATATATAAGTCACTATACAAGCTTTTTATCAAACATATTAACAAGCTTTTTCACAAGCCTTAATCGATCGTGTTCTCGAGCTCAAATGAGCGAGTCAAGCCTAGTCTTTATTGAGCCGAGCTTCGAGCCATTGTTGAGCGGCTCAGTTCGTTTACACCCCTACCTCCAACTCAGATATATATATATATATATATAGCCAGACTCTTAAACGGATCAGTCTGTCGACGGATTGGTTTTTAGCGACAAAATTTTAGTCGCTAAAAATGTATGATTTTTTTTGTGCGACAAAATGTCACTTTTAGCGATAAAATTTTCATACTAAAAATTTGTCGTCAACAGATCTAAGTCCTAGCTAGGATCACCAATTTTGTTGAAGTAATGTCATGATTTTCATATTTAGGATATTCCACTTCTAAAGTTTGCTGGTTGCAATTCCTTGTGTAAGTTTTAGGATTTAAGAAACATGACATTATTTGTCCATTTAAACCAAGATATTGATTGTACTATAATCAAAATTGTTTTGAATTTATGTGTCAACTAACTCAAGAGTTACACCACTATTTTGCAATGGATTTGTATAGCGTGTACAACACGTGCATTGCACGAGTTATCGATTAGGTACAACTAAAAAGGAAAGATAAATTAAGAAAAGAAATACTATAGGTTTCTGTTAAGTTCCTTGGCCAATGGAGGGTGACAATTAGAAAAGAGTTTTCTAATTTCACCAGACAAAGTAATATCAATTAAATTGAGAATATATAATTAAAAGCAGGTTTGATAAACATGTCTATTATCCAAAAGATTTAATTGGGACATTGTGTGATAAAATGATTAAATTGTACGGTAACTATTAACATAAAAGTTCGCCCTTTTTCAGACTACGTGGGGTGTGTTATGATATGCTTGGAATGATAGAATTATTTAGGGCTCGTTTGGTAACGTTGCGTTTGGTAACATTTTTGTGTTGTTTTTGTTTTTACAAGAAAATGTTTTTAAAATTAGGGACAAATCGAAACACAAAAAATTGTTTTCATGGTTTTTAAAAACGAAAACGTCATAAACCACTCGGCGGCGAAGGCGACATACCAGTCCGATCGTGAGATAGTCATAAAATTTTGGTGGAAGTGACTCGAGGTATCTCAATTAATGTAGTTTATAATAGGCTTGGAGCCCTTTGGATATGCACAAAAAATGTGGAGAGAGAAAGTGAGGAGAGATATAGAGATTGTTGGAAATGAGTTGTACCCTTAGTATTACTCACTAGACATTGATACAATTACCAAATACATTTTTTTTTTTCAAAAATCAATAATGTACCAAACAAATTTTATGTTTTCCATTTTTAATTTACATAAAAAAAAAAATCATAAATCAAAAACAAAAACTGATTTCGTTTAAAAAAAAAAAAAAACTAAAATATGAAAACAGGAAACGTTACCATAATAACTTTTGTAATAAATGCAGGTCTAACACTCGTTGATCTTATTATATATAGTTGAAACATTAGACCATAACCAAAACGTTATGTAGAGAGAGGGAGTTGAAAAGTTGGCAAACTTCTGTGGTTTAATTTACATCAGAGAGAGAGAGAGAGAGAGAGAGAGAGAGAGAGAGAGATGGACGAGTTTGGAGCACAAGAATCATTTCCCATGGCTGGTGGAGATGGCCCTTACAGCTATGCTAAGAATTCCAACCTTCAGGTAATTAACTTCACTCATAATATCATGTCGTTCTTACATGGACTTTGCTACCCATATTGGGTGCTGGGGTGTGTATAGATGTTGCAAACACTTTAATATAGATAAAATAAGTTTATATATCTTTAATTATGTACTAATAATTACTAATCACCCAATGCACAATGGTGTTAGGGTCTTAATAATTGGTCCAAAATCCAAACTCTAACAATTACTATCTTATCTACTTCTTGAGATTCTTCTGAAACTACCAGAAAGTCTTTAATACTTAACTTTATTTCTTTAGTGTCATACCTTTATATTAACAATCGCAAAGGTTGAAATAACATTTAAAAAAAAAAAAAATTTATCTTATGTAATTAACATTTTAATTTTTGGGCACGTACTTGTACGTTGTTTATAATGTTCATGTACACTTTGACGGGTGTATTTTTATGCAGAAAGAGGGCGCCGATCACTTAAAAGCCATGTTAGCCGAGGCAGTTGCCCAAAACCTCGATGTATCAGATGACACTTTCACTTCAAACCCGTTTCGAATTGTTGATTTGGGCTGTTCAATTGGACCCAACACCTTCACTGCAATGAAGCACTTAATAGAAGTCATAAACCACAAATACAAAGCCCAATCAGGCCCAAACTCTGGCCCCCTTGAATTTCAAGTGTTCTTCAATGACCATGTTTCAAATGACTTCAATACCCTTTTTGCCAATCTTCCCACAGACAGGCAATACTTTGCAAATGGATCGAATTCCAGGCTCTTTTCATGGCAGATTGTTCCCAAAGGCCTCTTTGAATTTTGTTTACTCTGCATATTCAGTTCATTGGCTTTCAAGGCTTCCAAAAGAGCTGTGTGACTTGAACTCTAGTTCTTGCAATAAGGGTAGGATTTTTTACTTCAATGCTCCAAAGGAAGTTGGTGAGGCTTATTCAGCACAGTTTGCAAAGGACATGGAAGTCTTTTTAGGAGCTCGGGCAGAAGAGCTCGTTCCCCGAGGATTAATGGCAATTACGATTTCCGGTCGCCCGAGGGGTACACTTCCGCGGGAGTCGTCGCTTGGACCACTTTTTGAGCCATTGAAATCTAGCCTTGTAGACATGGTTAATGAGGTAATTGAAGTAAAAATAAAGTGGACACATGTTCTTTATTTGCTCCGTACTTTTATTCTAACTCACCATACACAACCTCAATAAACAGGAATGGATTATGCTAAGTATACCGGTTTTGTGCACCTAAACTACCCACCTGTACGTGGATGTATCGTGACAGTTTTGAAATTAATTCGAACTTTATTTTGTAACGATCGAATAATTTTGAAAATGGTGTATTATGTAGGTGTACCGTTTAAGTATACTTAGCACTACTCAACAGGAATATTTTAGACATTTGTTGGTTTTTCTAGTTATTCGGGGCATGACAGATTTAGTGGTATCAACCAACGAAATTAATGTAACAACACTCATTCTGGATAATTTTGATTGAAAAGATAATCTACCATCATACTCAACTAGGTAGATCAGAATTCTAATGAAAAATACAATTAAAGAAAAGTAAGAGAAATTACTAGATATGGAAAATTAAAAAGTAGGATAGGTCATAGAGAAGCTGTGGATTTTGACTGTTGGACTTGGACGTTTAAGAGTCACATTTCGGCTTTTCTAGCATTGTTGGTCTTAGCCCAAAATACTATTTTTCATGTTGTATTTGTTTCTGAGTATCAAACCTGTGATGCCCAACTCACACTTTAGAACAGAAGAATGGATTGGTCTATGAAAGTATCATTACCAAGGGAAATTGACACTTCAAATCCTAGAAATTGATAGCTTCCAAAGTTGTAAGGACAGACTTTTTGGTATGATCCTTTTCTCTAGTCACTATTCCCCAATTGATTTGGGGCCCTCAAGATAATACTTCAATGTAACATCCTTCCTCTAAACATTTTTGCAGGGAATAATAAGCGAGGATAAGTTGGATCTATTTAACATGCCCCTATATAGCCCATCACCAAATGAGCTTGAGAAAATAGTACAAGAAAATGGGTGTTTTAGCATTGTAAGAATGGAGGAAATACATCCGAGGCCAATGCCATACACCAGTAAGCAAGAATGCAGATCAGGGTTACAGGAAACTTTTAAAAAGCATTTTGGGAGTGAGATTTTAGACCAACTGTTTGATGGTTATGCTAAGAAATCCGAGGGACTTCCCCTTATCAGCATTAGTAATGGCTTTGGAATTGGTTTGTTCATCCTTCTCAAAAGGGAAGGTTGATGACAAGATGATTGTCTCTTCTTTCCTCCTTTTAATAATATGGAAATAAAAAAATCGATTCGATTTCAGCGTAGTATGTGGTTTATTTATGTAAAAGTAAAACAGATGTTATATGCATATGGCTCAGTTTTATTTGTCTTTTTCCCTTCCTCTTTACATGTTAAATTTAACACTAATTTTTGAATATATATATATATATATATATATATATATATTTGGGTGATGGTGATGAATGATTGTTAGATCATTCAAGAATGATGTAAATGTGAAATTAACAAAATCTTTGTAATATTAAACAGAATCTAACGTATAAAGCCCTACAATCATGGTATTTAGTAACTTCCCAAAATATTACCAATATAATTTGGGATTTGATGAGATTTGGTCAGATTTGGTAACTAATTCAAACTTTAAATATGTTTTGTAATATATGTATATATATACAATTATGTATATATATATATGTATATATATAGGTTGGGGGTACAAAAGTCATACAGTAAATCTATAATAGGATATTTTGGACTAATCTCTAACAATTCTACCAATTATAGGGTCTATCATTAAGAAGTACCAATTAGTGGTCTATTACAACAAACATTGGTAGAATAAGACTTTTCACCAAATTTTTCATGAAAGAAACTACTCCAAATTTGAAATAGAACACAACAATTGAAATGGAAAGATAAATTAGGAAAACAAGTCCAATTGGTTTCCAATCTTGGAATGATAGAGTTATATACCGTTTATTATTTTACTTATTACAATTTTTGTAACACTTGTGATATGCAGGTCAATGCTAGTTGATCTTATCTATATATATATACTAGTTATTGCCTGTGGCTAAAGCCACTACCAAATAATTCAAACTATACATGCATTCGTCCATTGGTCAACTACATGTGTATGCAACACTGGGGAAATATTGGAGGGGAAATCAAAATGAACGGATTAGAAAAAAAAAAACAAACGAACAAACATGGGCATGAAATAAGCATGGGCACATATTAATATTACATTATTCTATCAAATATAAAAATTAAAATAAACACTCTCGTAAATGCACTATCATTTAGGAGTAATGATATGCTTCCAAATTTTTTTTTTTCAAAAGTGTTTTTCAACACATGAGGTAGTGGGCCCAGTTAATTTTAATTGGTTGATGTTGGAGTGGTCCTACCATTAATAAAGAGGGATCCACTGCCACATGTGTTGAGAAACACTTTTTGAGAAAAAAAATTAAGAAGCATAGCATTATTCATCATTTTGTACTTAATAGGTAATCTTCATCTGCCACTATATAAGGCATTGACTTAAATAAACCATTGACCTAAATTATCACAAACTTACCATAATGAGATTGTAATATTTCCAACTATAAATGGCTTTCAATTAATAGGATAGCAAAACAACATAATTGAGAATTAAACAAACAACAATGATAGGGATACACATCAAACGACACACTGTGTTTTAAATGCATGTACCCTGTGCTGTTTGAATTTTTCACACTTTTCTGTGCATCACTTACACCGCACAGGGTACATGTATTTAAAGCTGGTGTGTCGTTTAGTGTGTATCCCTATCATTTTTGTTAAACAAATTTGACTGAATAAAAAAAAAAGATTGTAATCTTTCCAACTATAAATGACTTTCAATTAATAGGATACCAAAACAGCATAATTGGGAATTAAACAAATTTGACTAAATTAAAAACACAATTTAGGAAATATAATAACAGAATCGGATTGAGAGAATTATAGGATACCAAAAGAGTAATTTATTAAATGGCTTTCAATTTTTTCATAATTTACAATCATAATTTAAGAAACAACCTTGACTAAACTGAAAAAAATCAATAGGTATCATGACATAACTATTCCAACTGGGTGAAGCCTCAACAAATAAAAATCCAAAATGGAGCAAAAAGGATGTGAAAAAAAAGCTAGCCACTCTGCCAATTCCATGAAGATAACCAAATATAAAGTTGAACAATTTTTGAAAGAAAATTTGAAGAATAAGAAATTTTTTAACAACAAATTAAAGTTGAAGAAAAAGAAATATAAATTTCATACTTGCTCCATTGAAATGAAATCACAATTTTTGAACAAAATTAATCCACAGAAGAAAAGTAATAGATTAAAGCAAGTCATATTACTAATTAACCAAGTTCTTAACAAACCAACTACATATCTTTTCTGTAATCTTCATCAATCACCATCATACACAGAAATGGAAAATAAATAAATAAACACAGATCTTAAGAGTGAGTCTTTTGACGCGTAGTTCAACAACTGAAGAATCAAAACATCATTTTCTCAATAAGATGAAGAGAGAGAACATCAAATGAATAGCCTCTTAATTGCTTACTATCTTAACTTCAGCTAGAGCTTTGTTTGGCAAATTACTGCAAGATCTTCCTCTTCACATTAATTCCCATTTCAGTATATAAATTAAAAAATAAAATATATATGCAGAAGAATTAAAGATTCGATTTTTTTCACACAGATACCAAAGTTTTGTGACATTTGCTATAATTTATCTGTTTAAGCTGCAACAAATGGAGCCAATGTATAGGAGTATAGTATTATTCTCTAGCAGGCTGGCAGCTACCACCAGATACACCTGTTCCTTTATGATTATGAGAATGAATTAAGTAGAAACCAAACAGTCGATGCACACTTAAAATGAAGTTTCACATGGCATGCTCATATTCTAAATTTCAAAGTGAATCTGTCCACGAACGCCTGATTAGATCTGATTAGCTAACAGAAGATCAATTCCTTGCCAATATGATAGAGAAAACCTAATTTGAAAAAAGAAAAAGGAAAAAGAACAAAATCGTGTCTTTGGGGAAATACATAGAACATATACAGAAGCCCTGGTAGCAAAATTAATAACATAGAAAAAAATAAAAAATAAAATAAAAAAGCAAAAGTTTGGGGATATACCTGGAACATACATAGAAGCCCTACTCAATCGCAACCCTCTCAACCACCATCAAAGTCATAGCCACCACCACCTCGTCTGCCATCGCCGCCTCGGTGCTGTTCAAAGAAAGGAAATTACAGATTCGCAAAAAAAAAAATAAAAATACACAGAATCCCAAAACTAAGGCTAACTAATACAAATTCGCAAAATATATAAATAAAAATCATCAAAAATTAAGGGACAAAAAAACAGATTTTGGGCAAACATCTATGTTTCAGTCTTCATTTTCCTGATCTGTTATTTATACTCTATTTGGTTTGCTCAAAACGAAAAAACAGAACAACGAATCATTAGAAGAAAAAAAAATACAAAAAATCATACTCTATAAGTGTTGAAGACATACCGATAGCAGCCCTTGTATTATTGAAACTCCAGGGAGAAAATGGAGAGAGTGAGAAAGAGAGGGAAAGAGGGATTTCAGATATAGATCTATATAATATTGTACCAGACGGTGAGGAGAGTGAGATATATTCAATCTGTTAGAGATCTATATTAGTGTCTTCTAGCATCGTTCTCATTATCATCATCAATCGCTGTTCGAAGAGAGCAGAGGAAGAAATCAGTGAGGAGAGGGATACCCAGGAAAGAGGGATTTCAAATCCAGAGAGAGAGAACATTTCAGATCGAGAAAGTGCTTCGGTCGGCGGTGGGCATGGAGAGAGAGAGAGAGAGAGAGAGAGAGAGGTGGAGATGGGCGGTGATGGAGGGAGGCGTAGAGAGAAAGAGAGACAGGGGTGAGAGTTTGGGGGTGAGAGTTTGGGGTAAAGAATGAGAGAGTCGAGGGAATGAGAGTCTGTTTGGCCAAATTAAAGCTTATGTGGCACAGTTTAATTAGTTAAGTGTTGACTGTACACACACTAAAACACCTTAAAAAATATGACTGGACACACACTGAGCTCCAATATTATATATATATATATATATATATTATGATACACTTAAAATTGGCTCTATCTTATGACCGAGCAGTTCAAATCAGCAGCCAGTCCATCAGGTACAACTCCTCGGACAAGCATTAGCCCGAGCGGTTTAGTCTACTCATCATCCCGAGCGGTTCATCCACGCCCCGACCAACAGGTCAGGAACACTGCCCGGGCACATCCCACCGCGGGAACAGTTCATCCGGGCCCACAGGCATGATCCCGAGCATTACGGGGAGTTTCCTACGCAAGCTAGAAGACTAATGGAAAGTGCAAACTATTTCCTAATCCAATTAGGAAACCCTCACAATTAATATCAATCAATCCTAATATAATTAGGAAACTTACTTGATTGGTGTCAATCACATCTTAATTGGATTATATTTCCTTATCCATGTACGAGTAGGTCTCTTACATCTATAATAGAGACCTCTCACCCCCCATTGAGGAGGCCAACTTTTGAGTCTACACAGCACCTCTATAGAATTCACCATTATACGCATATACCCGGCCGGTATTACTGGTAGTGTTGCCCCTCTTTGTTGGCTCACCAGGCCCGCTGGTGATCTGCTAGTGAACGTGCTCAGACACACCCGTGGACGTATGTACCTTCATTAACAGGGCCGAACCACATACAAAAAATAGTCTCTCACTCACTCTCTCTCTCCTAAAATTGCTCTACTTTACTCTTACCAATTTTTGGCATCATCAGTTTGGCGCCGTCTGTGGGAACGACAAGTCTTCTCATCAACAAATCTCTTGACTGATCATCATGCCACCGAAGAAGGGTAAGAAGGCTGATTAGTAGTCCGACCGGGATGTTCCTTCGGCCCCGGTACCGACTGCGACAGTCATGACATCTGAGCAGATCACCGCGACCCTCACACAACTCCTAGAGGGACAACGTCAAATCCAGCAGCAGATCGAAGCCCTGCTAGCCCAGCAAGGCAGTCCTCTAGGGGCCGGAAAACGACCTAGGAACGTTGCGCACGGTCGGGAACCAATCTTGACCAGACAACGTGCCCGAGCTAGCTCGTCCCGTGTTGAGGGTGCCAGAGATATCAACAGTGGGCGTGCTGCCCGAGAGGAAAGGCAGGAGCATATGGCCTGGGAATCAGTCCAGGGTCACTCGGTCAAGAGCCGAGTTGTCCCTAGGCAAACGGTTACCCGGAGTCATAGCCGAGCCCGATCCCAGAGGACAGTACCCTGCCATGAAGAAGAAGCCTCTTCCACCGACCCGACCAACCTCTCCGATACCGGTCGGGAAGTAGTGGAAGCCCGAATCAAGGACTTACAGAAGCAGATCAACGGAGTGGCCAAAAAGCTTGGTCAAAACTGTGTTCCAAATCAAGCCAATACCGAGAGAGAGTCATCGTTCTCTAGCCAGATCACAAGGTTCTCCATCGCGCGCAAATTCAGGCAGCCTCGCCTAGATCCCTATAACGGCTCGGGAAGCCCGGTCGACCACGTCCGGATTTATAAGGCTCAGATGGCCCTAACCACCAACTCCGATGAACTACATTGCCTAGACTTCCCCAGCGCTTTGAAAGGCACGACCATGCAATGGTTCTACTCCTTGGAGCCCCGATCGGTCTGCAGTTTCAAACAACTCAGCAAGCAATTCATCAATCAGTTCGCCGGCATGCATGAACGGCCAAAGCCAGACATGCAGCTACTGGCGGTCAGACAATGGAATAATGAGTCCCTCAAGGAGTTCACCGACCGGTTCAACCAGAAGAAGCTTCAAATCCAAAATTTGAACGAGACAATCGCCATCATAGCCTTCTGCTCCGGGGTTCAACACACCAAGTGTGCCACGTCGTTTCACAGAAACCGACCGGTAACCTTGGTTGAACTCGCAGAGAGGGTTGGAAAATACATTCACTGAAGAGTTTCTGAAGATTAAAGACCCTGGCCAAGAAAACAACAAGTCTTCCAGAAGTAAGCGAGAGCGAAATCGGCCTGGGATTTCTGACAGTTCTTCCAGTTCACAACAGTCCGGGTCAGGCAGCCCCGACCCGACCTCCAGTTCACAGCGGTCTGAGTACGACAGCCCATACCCGACCTACAGTTTACGTCGGTCAGGATCAAGCAGTTCCAGCTTTGCCTCCAGCACATAAAAATCAGGAGCCCGATGATCCTGATTTGACCCCCTGTCTCCATCATTCTAGATGAGCCCGACTACAGTGGTACTTGCCTGATCACTACATGAGGCTCCACCGATTATCAGAGAGCTCATCCAAAGATCTCGGGCCTAACCCCGAAGCATCCAAAGACCTCGGGCCTAACCCTGAGGCATACAAAAGACCTCGAGCTCCGAACTCAGGCACTAAAAAGACCTCGAGCTCTGAACTCAGGCAATAAAAAGTCCTCGGGCTCCGAACCCAGACACCAAAGACCTCGGGGTCATGCTCGAGGCACCGGCTTCGCTTAGATCCAACCGACGATGGGGGCAAACCCCCTAGGTGGCTGATGATGGCAAGCTTCAAAAGACCCTGCAACCACCATGATCTAGGTCGGTTACCTACAGTCATAGCCTCTGTAAGACCCTCGTCTTAGAGAAAGCTTGGGGGCAAGACGGCGCAATGAACTAAACAGGTAATCACACCGGGTATCTACAGGCCTCGCGAATAACCAAGTCAAAATCTTGGACAACCCGAGCACCTACAGTACTCAGAGGCAATAATTCCACTTAGGTCCAGACCGACGATAGAGGTGACTAAAATCTCTTAGGTTGGCCGATGATAGAGGAGCAAAATGACCCTAAAGCAACGTGATTTAGGTCGGCTCCACCAACATGGTCAAGCTCTTCTCCCAACAGTCTTGACGAAGGCTAACTGGGCGGAAGACAACCATCCTGGGGAGTTAACATAAAATGACCCTAAAGCAATACGCTTTAGGTCGGCTTTTCCAACATGGTAAAACTCTTCTACCCACAACATTGACGAAGGTTCACGGGCAGAAGATAACCATCCTGGAGGCTAACTGTCACGCCCCGGATCCACACATATGAACCCAAGACACGTGGCACGCCACCAAGGCCTTCAAACAACAAGTTACAAGTGAAAAGGTGGAAAAACTCGCTCAAATCTTTGAGTTAGACAAAACAAGCCCAAGGGAAAAATGGTCATTAATAAGGTATAGCAAATTTTATACCAAAAGATAGGTTTTTGAATCCCGGTTCCAACGCAAAAAAACGGTGCGCGAATCCGAGTTTTCTAGAGAGAGTTATGTCTGTTTCCGTAAAAGTCAACAGTGCAGCAAAATGTAAGCGGATCGATCCGCCCTAAATGCTGGATCGATCCATTTAAGGTTTTCACAATCAGAATGCCCCCGAAAAAGGCCGGATCAATCCCCTCTTTAACCCGGATCGATCCGGGCTCTGCAGAAGTCAATTTTACTGTCAAAAACTCTGCTAAACATGCCCAAACATCACCAACATCAAACCAAACCTCTTGGAAACTTACAAAAACATTTCAAAATCATTTCTAAACCATTTCTAAACATTCCCAAGGGACTCTAACAAGTTCATATACAATAAACAAGATATGAAATGCAATCTCTCCCACATACTCCCCAAATCTCTCCCAAATACTCCCAATGCTACTATGATCAACCAAAACATGTTTTTAAACAAGATTTTCATTCAAACATGCCCAAAACTACATTATCAAGGCATGGAAGATACCAACAACATTCTAAGCTTCAATTACCAAATTTACACAAGTCTTGGAGCGATTAAACCAAAACTAACATATCTCTCCAAGTTTTAACATAAACTCAAGTTAACTATTACAACCACAAGTTTTGCACCAAAACTATAAGTTTAGCTCAAAAACAACCATATACATGAAACTACAACATTTACAAGCTTCCTCGGCTCCACGAACCCCAAGCTCATCTCCCTGGATTCTCGCCGTCGTGCTCACCTGCAATGGTTATTCAATAACCACTACAATATATAAGCTATATGCTTAGTGAGAGATATCAATCAAGCACACAGATGACATATCATGTTCATATTCAACTCAACAAGTAAATTGATCTCCAGATAAGTAAGTATTTCCTGCGCCACTACCTGCAAGTCCGCGACTCCCCCAACAGTACACGGCACAAGCCAATGACCCACGCCACCCACGTGCGGTCTAATGGCGTTGTCGGCAACAAGTGGTTGTCACCACAGAACAATCTCATGACGGATTCATACGAGCTTTCCTTTGACCCAAATAGGTAACTAAACATGCTCACATAAACATATCACCATGCTTTTCACAAAATCATAGCTAAGCATATGTAATTAAGCTAAATAGGCATGTTATCAACATTCAAAGAATATAACCATGATTCTCATCCAAAAAAACAAGATTGAAACCACTCACCTCTTAGCAATTCGCTCCTAGTTGTGAAATTGAAACCCAAATCTACTCTGGGTTAAAATCCTACATGAATTCGACCAGCTACGGATTACCGCTCCGAATTGGGTCTTGAAAATTACGACGATTATACTCAATAAAATCAGTACCAAAACGTAGAACTCACCTCTACGAGTCCAAATCCGGTCTCGGAATTGAAATTGGGTGTCGGACGCGCCATCAATCGTTGCCGAGAAGTTCCGACGAAACCCTCGTCTATTTCCTCTCTAACCGACCCAATTTGGAGAAGAAGATGATATAAATATCATCTTGTATCCACAGCTCATATATGAGCTTTCCATTTCTATTATGAAATCCACCCAACTTTTGGTTATTTGCAATTTTACCCCCAACTAGTTTTGTAACAACTTATTTAGTCCTCCAAACTTAAGTGAGTATTTGTCTATGTCTCGCGTGGGTCCCATAGGTGGTCCCACTTAATTTTGTGAAGTTACTAATTAGCCTACTAATTAAATAGCGTGTTCAATTCGCCCTCACCAAGGTATCCCAAATGACCACACAAATGGTCTCTAATAATAAACAATATATTCTAAACAACATATAAATATCTCACATATGCCTTAATAAATATTTAAGCACATAAGGGTGATTCCACCATCTTTGTCCCATCACAATGGAACTTTCTCAACTCATGTCCCAATTTGGGACTGCCACATTGGCCAACTTTGGGTTCCCAATTTGGACACCCACAATCAACTAGTGAGTTAAAACTCACTTAAACATGTGTTAATAAACATCAATTAATTATGCTAATGCATGCCTAAATCATGATTAACAATTAATCGCGGGAGTGGGTGTTACACTAACTCAAGCAGAAAGACTCTGAAGTAGGCCGAGTCTTAACTCTCGGTCACTTCCCGAGCATTCAAAGACTCCGAATTAGGCCGGGTCTCAACTCCCGATCAGTTCCCGAGCACCTAAAGGTCCCGAGCTAGGCTGGGTCTCAACTCTCAGTCAGTTCCCGAGGACTCATCAGGCTCAGAAGCCCCGAGGCAGCTTCCTCAAGCACTCAGACAGTGGCAAGTGACATCAAACTGATTTCCAAACTTGCCCCGATATAGCATCTGCCCAACCTTGAAAATGGGGGGCAGCTGATACACCCAAAATTGGCTCTATCCTATGACCGAGCAGTTCAAATCAGCAGCCAGTCCATCAGGTACAACTCCTCGGACAAGTATCAGCCCGAGCGGTCTAGTCTACTCATCATCCCGAGCGGTTCATCCACGCCCTGGCCAACAGGTCAGGAACACCGCCCGGGCATATCCCACCGCGGGAACAGTTCATCCGGGCCCACAGGCATGATCCCAAGCATTACGGGGAATTTCCTACGCAAGCTAGAAGACTAATGGAAAGTGCAAACCATTTCCTAATCCAATTAGGAAACTCCCACAATTAATGTCAATCAATCCTAATACAATTAGGAAACTTACTTGATTGGTGTCAATCACATCTTAATTGGATTATATTTCCTTATCCATGTACGAGTAGGTCTCTTACATCTATAAAAGAGACCTCTCACCCCCCATTGAGGAGGCCAACTTTTGAGTCTACACAGCACCTCTATAGAATTCACCATTATACGCATATACCCGACCGGTATTACTGGTAGTGCCGCCCCTCTTTGTTGGCTCACCAGGCCCGTCGATGATCTGCTAGTGAACGTGCTCAGACACACTCGTGGACGTATGTACCTTCATTAACAGGGCCGAACCACATACAAAAAATAGTCTCTCACTCTCTCTCTCTCTCTCCTAAAATTGCTATACTTTACTCTTACCAATTTTTGACATCATCATTATATATATATAGTTGAAACACTAGGACATAACCAAAACATTCTGTAGAGAGAGGGTGTAGGAAAGTTGGCACATTTCTGTGTTTGAATTTGTGTGTGAGTTCTGTATCCGATGTGGATGGTATATGAGGGATGGTATAACACGTAAGCTGGTTAGTGCCCAGTGGAGCAACAAGTGATGTGCGGTGGAAAAGTAAGAGTGAGGGTTAGAGTTTAGTAGGATAATAATAATAATAATAACTAACGATGGTGGGACTTGGAGAGTGTATGGCTCGAGTGAGAACCAGAGTAGCCCCAAATGAGAGAGAGAGAAAGCAGTAGAGGGTTGGTTATCGGTTGGAGACTGGTGTATGGGAGGGAGTTGTTCTGTGAGGCTAAAGGAGAGGCAGGGGAAGGTTGAGTAATGGCTGAGAGTCGGGTCTTGTTGGGGATTTTGGAGAGGGTGACGAGTGTCTTAAGTGCTTAGGATCGCAACTTAAGACTGGGTTAAAGATTTAACTCTAGGTTGAGCTCGGGTTGTTGGATGTATTGAATGAGGTTGGTATTTATACAGGGTTTGTGAGGTCCTTGGCACAGCTGGAGGTAGCTGAATTGGCTTCTTTTGAGTGGCTATTTGTTTGAGGTAGTTGGGGTCATTAAATGGGGATGTGGACAGGGCAGTGTATTTGGGAGGCGAGACGAGGTATTTGTCGTATGGTCTTGGTCAAAGGAGGACAAAAGGGGGGGAATACTATTGGCGCAGAAGATGCAGCGGAAGGGGCAAACGAGGTTCTCCTATTGACGCAGAAGGTGCAGTGAAGGGGGTAAGGTATCGAGGCTTTTCTTATTGGCTCGTCGAAATGTATTGTCACTGGGAGCGATAGCTCAATATCGTGTAGCGATGGTTTTATTGGTGCAGAAGGTTAAGCATGGAGGTTTTCGAGACCATACTGCTATGGCTTCCAGAGGGTTAAGCAAGGGTGAGTATGGAGGTTAAGGCCATTGGTGCAGACCCTTAAGCAGAGAGGATATCGAGGCCCTGCTTATTGGTTCGCAGAATACTCAGCGAGGTTGGAGTGACTGGGCAGGGTGAGAGTCAAAGGTTTCAGCTGGTCGCTAGGATATGGGCTTTTCTAATTGGTTGGGAGACTAAAGGGGCAGGGCACGTGACTAGTGGTCACGTGTCTCTCTTTCTGTTTGGGACCAACTCTATCCAGCCTGTGAGGCGTTGAGATAGGGAGGTACCCCTGGTTCCAGCCACCGAGCCATGAGCTCTCGAGTTCCCAGTGAATCTGGCCACCCTTAGTACTGCTTCATGACCAAGGGTGGGGAATCCACATGCGAGTGTGTGTAGTGAAGTGTTTATGGGGGGTGTGGAGGGGAGATCTGTTGTACGCTGCACTTGAGGGCGAGTGGTGACTACAAGCAATGGTTGATTTTGTGGTGAGTAGTCATTCGATGCCATGGCTTAATCGATGACGCGAATGGTCATTCCAAGTGATAGCCAGTTTTGACCAGTCATCTCGATAGATTTAAACAACATTCACATGTCCAATGGGTGGTGGTGTAACGAGTGGAGAGGGCAGTAGGTGGACTGGGCCCATTTTGCTTTTCTTCACTTTGTTTGGGTGGGCTCAGTCGTAGTGGGCCTCAGGTGACTACTCTGGGTGGGCTTTAGAGTGAGCTACTCGAGGCTGGCCTTTTTTCAGCATGGAGTTTCATAGTGGGCTCTGCGGAGGTGGGCCCTGTTTTGTTGGCATTTTGAAGTGGGTTTTCCTAGTGGTTGTTGCGGAGTGGGCTTTGGGATAGTTACTCTGAGTGGGCCCATCACTTGGTGACGATATTGAATACACTTGGAGTCGTTGTTAACATGTGTTGGTCAAACTACGTGAGCTGTTAACCATTACCTACAATTTGTATCTTTGTGTGTGTGTGTGTGTGAGAGAGAGAGAGAGAGAGAGAGAGAGAGAGAGAGAGAGAGAGAGGAGTGAGTTTGGAGCACAAGAATCTTTTCCCATAACCGGTGAAAATGGCCCATACAGCTATGCTAAGAATTCCAACATTCCGGTAACTTCACTCATATTGGGTGTGGGGGCGTGTTTGGATGTTGTAAACACTCGAATATATACGATAAGTTCACTTATAAATTACAGAATTGGTTACGAGCCTTCGCAAACAACCCCTAATAGTTTGGAGTGACAACGTGTTATCTTTATGTACTTACTAATCACCATTGTGTTAGCCGCTAGGGTCTTGGTCCAAACTCCAAACTCTAACAAATACTATCTTATCTGCCGATTGAGATTTTTCTGAAACTTCTAGAAGTGTTTAGTACATGTAACTTTAGTGAAAACTTTATACAGTATTAAACTTGTAAAGATTGTGTTTGGTAATTAAAGTGTCAACACCTATTATTTTTCAATATGTTTGATAATGTACCGCTTAATTGAAAAAATAGTAAAAAAATCCACTGAAAAACTTTATGTGAAATTTTTTTTATTAAAAATAACCACTGAATGTAGTCCATTATAGTATTTGAAACAATGTTTTTAGTATTGTAAGAGCAATCGCTTAAAATTTTCAGTACTTAAAATTCAGCCCTCAATTTTCATTTTTATCAAACGTACCCTTAGTGTCATACATTTATATTGTCAATCTCAAGCTTCAAATAACATTTTTGTTTATGTGATTACTCTCTCTATCCCATTTTATGTGACTATCTTAGTATACCCAACATTTTTGGCAACACCATTTAATGCATTATTTGGCTTTAATTTTTTCTTATTCTTCCAAAACTCAACCTCTTTAGATAAACCCCACACCAAATTTTTTTCCCTTTACTAAGAATTCTATGTTTTAAATTTAGGAAGGGCAATGTTTAAAAATGAATCAAATTTATATATTAAATAGCCAAAGTAATCACTAATTTTGGAATGACTAAAAAAGGAAAAAAAAAAATATTGGAGCGAAGAGAGTAACATTTTAATTATTGTGTTTCACGTACTTCTTGTTCATAATGTTCATGAACGCTTTGACGGGTGTATTTTTATGCAGAAAGAGGGCGCCGATCGCTCCAAAGCCATGTTAGCCGAGGCAGTTACACAAAACCTCGATATATCAGATCACTCTTTAACTCTTCACTTCAAACCCGTTTTGAGTTGTTGATTTGGGCTGTTTAATTGGACCCGACACCTTCACTGTGATGAAGGACTTAATAGAAGTCATAAACCACAAATACAAAGACCAATAAGGCCCAAACTCTGACCCACTTGAATTTCAAGTGTTCTTGAATGACCACGTTTCAAATGATTTCAATACCCTCTTTGCCAATCTTCCCACAGATTGGCAATACTTTGCAAATGGAATTCCAGGCTCTTTTCATGGCAGATTGTTCCCAAAGGCCTCTTTGAATTTTGTTTACTATGCATATTTAGTTCACTGGCTTTCAAGGTTTCCAAAAGAGCTGTGTGACTTGGACTCTGGTTGTTGCAATAAGGGAAGGATTTTTTTTTACTTCAATGCTCTAAAAGAGGTTGGTGAGGCTTATTCAGCACAGTTTGCGAAGGACATGGAAGTCTTTTTAGATGCTCGGGCAGAAGAGCTCGTTCCCCGAGGATTAATGGCGATTCTGATTCCCGGTCGCCTGAGGGGGACACTTTCAGCTGAGTTGTTGCTTGGACCATTTTTTAAGCCATTGGAATCTAGCCTTGTAGAAATGGCTAATGAGGTAAGCCTAATCTGCAAGCACACTAATAAAGCATGTAATTACAGAAAATTATAAGAAATTACTAAATATGGAAACTTGTAACCTAGGAAAAGAAAGAAATTAATGTCACAAATGGAGTCTTCTAGGTGAATTATAGAGTAAATGAGAATTACTAAACACGGCAAATATTCTTTTGAAGCCTAATGATGGAATCAGGTGGAAGAACAGCATGGGTCACAAATGATGCGGTGTGTTTTGACTGCTCAGAGTCATATTTGGGCTTTTCTGGTATGGTTGGTCCTGGCCCATAATATCTAAATTCCATGTTCAGTTGGCCCGACTTGGGTTTCATGAATCCCTTATTATTAGGGATGTCCAACAAAAAACGAGACCCGACCCAATCCGACCGAACCGATTCGAAGGCAATTTCTCTGTTTTGGGGAGTTGTTGGTTCGAGTCATGGGTTGAATATGGAAAAAAAAAATTTCAGCTTCGGTTCAGATGTTGATTCTTGTAGGATACCCAATAAAACCGATGTGATTCGGGTGGGGGCACTTGACCTGTGGACACCCCTACTCATCATCAAGGAAATTGATGCTTTAAACAATCATTGATAATTGACAGTTTCTCAAGTTCGAAGGACAAACTTTTTGATCTGATCTTGTTGTTCTCTAGTCAAAATTTCTAAACTAATTGAATTGGGGACCTAAATATAATGCTCAATATTTTTTTTTTGCTCAGCAAAACAGACTGGAGTAATAAGCCAGGACTTTTTTGCAGGGAATAATAAGCCAGGACAAACTGAATCTATTTAACTTTCCCTTATATAGCCCATCACCAGATGAGCTTGAGAAAATAGTACAAGAGAATGGGTGTTTTAGCATTGTAAGAATGTAGGAAATACATAAGAGGCCAATGCCATATCCTAGTAAGCAAGAATGCAGATCAGGATTGCAGGAAACTTTCAAAAAGCATATTGGGAGTGAGATTTTAGACCAACTGTTTGATGGTTATGCTAAGAAAGCTAAGGGGCGTCCCCTTCTCAGCATTAGTAATGGCTTTGGAATTGGATTGTTCATACTTTCTTAAAAAGGAAGGTTGATGATAAGAGTTGTCTCTTCTTTCCTCGTTTAATTATATGGAAATAAAAATTCGCCTCATTTTATGTTCTCTTTTTCATTCCTACAGTTTGGGATTGGACCAAACTTTGTGGTTAAAATATGAAATGACGTATTGGTACAGAAACACTATTGCTTTGTCTGATTAATGGATTTAGTCAAGAAAAAAGAAAAAAAAAAAAAGAAAACATTGAAGAAAACACTTCCTTTAATTGACAAGGAAAAACGGTAAAGAAACTAGGAATGAAAGTAAAATATTGTGAAATTTAATTTGAAAATTTTGACTTTTGTTGCTTCCCTCCTTTTTTTCTTCAAGGAAAAAAAATACAAGGAAAAATACAGGAGATCTAATTATTTTCCTTGTTTTCATTTCCCTTCAATGAATCTTAAGAAGAAAATTATTGTCCCCCTTCACTTCATTAAATAGATGCAAATCATGCAATTGCCATAATAGAGGGGGAGGGGAGAGAAAGTTAGAGAGAGAAGAGAGTTGGTGGTAGTGGCGACGGCAATGGCAGGGCTCCGGCGACAGCTCCGGCGATGTCGAGGATGGCTCCAGTGGTGGTGGTGGCGGCTATAGAGAGAGGAGGAGAGAAAGTTAGAAACAGAAGAGAGATGGTGGTGGTGGTGGTGGTAGCTATGGAGGGGGAGGAGAGAGAAAGTTAGAGAAAGAAGAGAGTTGGTGGTAGTGGCTCCGGCTCCGGTGACGGTGATGTCGGCTCCGGTGGTGGTAGTTGTGATGGTGATGGCTATGGAGGGAGGAGGAGAGAAGATGGTGGTGGTGGTGGTGGTGGCTATGGGGGGGTGAGGGGGAGAGGAGAAAATGGTGGAGGGAGGAGAAGAGAAGGTGGTGGTGGTGGTGGTGGTGGTTGTGATGGTGGTGGCTATGGAGGGGGAGGAGAGAGAGATGTTGGTGGTGGTGGCTATGGAGGGGAGGAGAGAGAAAGTTAGAGAGAGAAGAGAGATGGTGGTGTTGGTCTCTTAGGATTCTATGGGCAATTTTGTCATTTAGAGTGAAATTTAAAATTTTATAGGACTAAGAGGGATAGTTTAAATTTTAGACAACTTTGGAAGGGAAAGTTTTTTTTAGAGTGTGTCCTTGTGTGGGTGTTTGATTATGGCTTGTCCTTTAGTCCAACTTAGCCCAACTTTAGGGGTCTTACACCAAGTCTCCCTATATAAGAAACTTCTCACAGTAGACTTATCAAATATATATATATATATATATATTTGTGTACTATATACCTGTGTTATATGAGTAAAGATTGGGACACACCCAAAAACACAACTTTTGGGATACAACCCAAAAGATGTGTCTATATCTCTCATGTGATGTCACTGGACTCCACAGTGACATTAGAGAGAGATAGACGCATCCCTTGAGTTGTGTCGCAAAAATTGTGTCTTTGGATGTGTCTTAAGTATTACCCATGTTATATATGTATAGAAATGTAGTAAGTGTGCCATGTGGCGTGTTGTGTACTATATAATAGTATACTACATATAGTTGTACACATATATGTGCATTAAATAAATATAAATATCTAAATGCATAGATAGACAACATATGAAAACAAATTAAAATGAAATGATTTCATGCCAAAATTGTGTACATATTGTAACTGATTGCCCATCCTATATATCTCTTCCCAATCGATCTGATTTCTTGCCACATTTATCTCTCCATATATGATTTCTCGCCAAATCATAATGGTTTTCTCTCTCACCCTCAAAAGAAATTATCTGGTGATATACATTACATATATAGCTGTACACACATATATAGTGAGAGCATTATAAAATCAAAGAAATTACTCCAAATCTAAAATTTATAGAAACTAACAAAACTCTAAATCTCACGCGCGTATGGTTACAATTAGGAAATTCTTATCCTAATTATATATATGGTGAAAAACTTAAATCGAAAGCATATGTACTTAATCTTGTAATGATAAGATTTATTTTTGTAGCTTCCGTGCTATATATGCTGGTCAACGCTAGCTTTTATATATAGAGAGTTTGAAACATTAGTCCATAATAACCAAAACATTCTCTAGAGAGAGAAGAGTAGAAAAATTGGCAAACTTCTTTGCTTTAATTTGTACCACTAAAAGAGATCGAGAGATGGGTGAGTATGGAGCACAAGAATCTTTTCCCATGACCGGTGGAGATGGCCCATACAGCTATGCTAAAAATTCCAACATTCAGGTAACTTCACTCACTATATGGTATTTCTTATTTTTTTTTTTTATTATTATTTTTTTTTTTAATACAAAAGTGGGAATTTTAGTAACAACTTTAATTCACCATTTGGAGAGAAAGGAGACTGAATACAATCAAGTAGAGTATCAAAGAAAAAAACATGAGCACAATGAACGTTAGCAAACCGTCAACTCACTATATGGTGTTACATGGATTATGCTACTCATATCATGGGTGTGGGGTTGTGCCTAGATTTTGTACCTCTCTAAACTAAGATAAGGAGATTCGGCTCGAAAAGTATCCAAAAATTGGATCTTAGTTACTGATCAGTATACGGGTACATCCAAAATGTATGATAAATATTACTCCAACAATATTAGTATGTGATATTATATTTCTTAATTACGTTTGGGTACTAGATTTAATTAAGGGTTTGTGTTAGAAAAGCTGAAACCCTTATTTGCTATCATTTTTGAGCTTATTTATTCTTTTTCAACATCAATTATTGATGATCAAAGCGTCTGTTTTAAGGTACTGGCATCGGACCCATGTCATATTTGGTCAACATGGGTTACTTGGGGAGCAATAGGAGAATCCATGTAACATAGCTAGAGTCACAGACTATATGTCTCTTCATTTCATTTCTTTCCAATTAGCAAACTTGATCAATGTTAAGAGACAAATTAAGAAAGCATCAGCATGTATATGAGTATCATATACCACAACATGAGGTAACGCTCACATAACATTTGGAATATCGTTAATTTGGGAGCCATAGACACCCTATGAATATCGCATAATACATCCAGAAAGAAAATATAAGAATTTTTGGCAAGTTTTCAAAGGGATTGATGGTTGGACTTAATTTCTAGGATTTGACAGATAGTGATTTTTTTTTTTTTTTTTTTTTTTTTTTTTTTTTTTTTTTTTAATGAATGGCATATTGTATTCAAGTTTTACAAGAATTTGAAATTTATAGATACATGGAATTATTCGAACCCAAAATGCATATTGGAAATTGTGGTGAGAATGGTGATGGCGAAGCTAGTTTTCAGGATGGATATGCAGATGATAAGGCTAAGAAATGCATGAGATGGTCTTGACTCTTGTGTCATGACAGACGGCACAATTATTTGTTCATTAGACATTAAGAGCTGCCTATTTTTCATTTCTTTGTAATATATCCATATCTTTAATTAGTTTTTGGCAATAAAATATCACCAATGCACAATGGGTGTTAACTTTAGTGCCACTTTATGCATTATACTGGGTCATACCTTCGAATTATCAAGCTCAAGCTTGAAATATCATATTTCTTTTATCTAATAAACATTTTATTCTTGTGGAGATATCTCTTAAGATTTGGCCTAATATCAGAGACTTCTCCTAGATTTTGAATAATATCACCAACCACTAACCTCCCTTCTATTAACAACATTGGATGAAATGATGTCAGCAACGTGAACTGACATTGTTACCCTTATTTTTTACTAACTGACCAAAATAATCTCACAAGCTTGTGTCATTTGACACAAGTTTGTGAGCTTATTTTGGCCAATTAGTTAATAATAGGGGAACTAATGGCATTTCACCTCCAAAATTTGTTGACATCACAATATTTCATCAAATACCGTTGACAGAAGAGATGTCAATAATACGAAATTGTAAAAAATAAGGGAGATTGAATATATTATTCAAAACCACCCAGAGAACGTCTACCCTTTTACTCTTTTGAGCGTGTACTTCTTGTTTTATAATGTTCATGTAATCTTTGACGAGCTTATTTTCGTGCAGAAAGAGGGGGCTGATCGCTCCAAAGCAATGTTAGCCGAGGCAGTTAAACTAAACCTCCAGATATTAGATGTCTCTTTCACTTCAAATCCATTTCGAATTGCTGATTTGGGCTGTTCAATTGGACCCAACACCTTCACTGCAATGAAGGACTTAATAGAAGTCATAAACCACCAATACAAAGTCCAATCAGGCCCAAACTCTGACCCACTTGAATTTCAAGTGTTCTTCAATGACCATGTTTCAAATGACTTCAATACCCTCTTTGCCAATCTTCCCACAGATAGGCAGTACTTTGCAAATGGAATTCCAGGCTCTTTTCATGGCAGATTGTTCCCAAAGGCGTCTTTGAATTTTGTTTACTCTGCATATGCAGTTCATTGGCTTTCAAGGTTGCCAAAAGAGCTATGTGACTTGAACTCTGCTTCTTGCAATAAGGGAAGGATTTATTACTTCAATGCTCCAAAGGAAGTCGGTGAGGCTTATTCGGCACAGTTTGCAAAGGACACGGAAGTCTTTTTAGATGCTCGGGCACAAGAGCTCATCCCCCAAGGATTAATGGCGATTCTGATTCCCGGTCGCCCGAGGGGGACAATTCCAGCTGAATCGTCTCTTGGACCATTTTTTGAGCCATTGGAATCTAGCCTTGTAGACATGGTTAATGAGGTAAGTCAAAAAGTGACACATTTTCATGGTTCATTCGTATGTTCTCCATGCTGCATTTTCATGGTAAGCCAATTCAATTTAGATATTATGTCATAATACTTTACAACTCATTTCTATATTAGGATAATCAGAAATAAGAGAAATTACTAGACATGGCAAATTGATAATTAGGAAACAAAGAAATTAATGCCACAAATGGATTCTTTTACGCAAATTGTTGACTAGAAACACTCAAAATATTCTTTTGAGGCCTAATGATGAAATTTGGTGGAAGAGCAGCATAGGTCAAGGCGAAACGGTATGTTTTGACCGTTTGACCTTTCTTAGTTAGATACGAGCTCTCTCTTTTTTCGACGTTGGACTCTTTTTCATGTTCTGTGGTTTCTGAGTTTCAAACACATTTTACAACAGAAGAATGTGTTGACAAATGAAAGTATACATTTGTTTCACTAATTTCCCACTTGGGTTTCATGAGTCCCTCCTTACCAAGGAAATTGACACTTCAAATACTAGATAATTGACAGTTTCTTAAGTTTGAAGGACAGATTTTTTGGTCCATCCTTGTGTCTAGTCACTATTCCCCAATAATTGATTTGGGGATTTCAAGATATTGCTTCAATGTAACATCTTCCTCTAAACATATTTGCAGGGAATAATAAGCGAGGTGAAACTGGATCTATTTAACTTGCCCCTCTATAGCCCATCACTAGATGAGCTTGAGAAAATAGTACAAGAAAATGGGTGTTTTAGCATTGTAAGAATGGAGGAAATACATCAGAGGCCAATGCCATATCCTAGTAAGCAAGAATGCAGATCAGGGTTGCAGGAAACTTTTAAAAAGCATTTTGGAAGTGAGATTTTAGACCAACTATTTGATGGCTATGCTAAAAAAGCTGAGGAGCGTCTCCTTCTCAGCACTAGTAATGGCTTTGGAATTGGATTGTTCATACTTCTCAAAAGGGAAGGTTGATGATCAAGAGTTCTCTCTTTCGTTAATTATGTGGAAATAAAGAATCGCTCGATGTTATACTATTTTCTTTTTCATTCCTACATGTTTGGGATTGGAGCAAACTTTGTGGTTAATATATGAAATGGCGTATGATTGGTACAAAACACTATGGCTTTGTTTGATTAATGAATTTACCGAGGGAAAATTTTAATAAATAAATAAATAAATAAAACATTTGAGAAAAACGCTTCCTTTGGTTGATAAGGAAAAATGGTGAGGAAACTAATAATGAAAATTAAATGGGTAATACTTGGGACACACTCATTCATACAATTTTTGGGACACAACCCAAAAGATGTGTCTATCTCTTTCCTGTGTCATTGTAGGGTTCACTGACATCACGTGGACCCCACAGGAGAGAGGTGTCTCGTGAAAATTTTGACTTTTGTTAGTTGCTTTCCTCCATTTTTTCTTCACTTATAATCATATTGGTATTTTTAAAGTTTAAATTGTTTAAGCATGGAGAAAAATGCATCCAAAAAAAGTACAGGAGATTTAATAATTCTCCTTGTTTTCATTTTACTCTTATCGTAAATATTCTCCTTGTTTTCATTTTACTTAATTTATCTTCCTTCTTTAAATCTGCAAATGAAGCAACGTCTCTGATTACGAAGAAAATTATTGTGCCCCTTCACTTCGTTAAAAAGATCCAATTGCCATAATAGGAAATAACTTATACTTGGATCAAAAATTCTTCACCAAGGACCGTTCAAAAATCCACTCAATAATCTAACGGGGGAGCAATGTATAAGAGAAATGCATCAACAATGGTGTTTTCAAAGTCCTGGGAACAATAGACCATAAGGCATAGTAGTTTGAACAAAGGCCTTGGATGTTGTTCCCTGGGTACTCACAAAGCTGTCCAAGGTACTTAGAGGGTGTTTGGAAATCTTTGGGAATAGGCTTCTAAAAGAAAAAGTCCATTTGCATAAGTGAAATACGTTTGGTGAGGTTTGGGAATGAATTTACTGACAAGAAGTGCATCTCTAGAATGCTCATTTTGAGAAGTTAAAAATATTGACTTCTCAAAATTGTAATTTTTACACTTTCCTACAAGTCCGGAACTCTCTACTTACAATTATATTTTTATCCCTTATTTTATAATTAATACTCTCTCCGTCTCATTTTATGTATCCCCCTTTCCTTTTTGGGATGTCCCAAAATTGTTGTCCACTTTTCTAAATTAGTATTCAAATTTTACTTAGTTTTCCAAACTACCCTTCCTTGCAATTAACACCAAAACAAAATAAAAAAATAAAGTGCAATGATTATGAGCAATCACTACACCAAAAAGCCCAATTTGGCACGTTTCACGTTTTTCTTTCTGGCACTGTTTTAAACCGTGCCCAAATCTGGAGCTATTTTTGGGCAATCTGGCACGGTTTTTAGCAGTGCCACACCTGGCACGGTTTTAAACAGTGCCAGTTGGGTCTTTAAAAAAGAAAAACGTGCCAGATATTAAAAAAAATGTTGACCAAACAATCTGACTTAAAAAAATGTTGACCACTATCGATTTCCAAATAAAACAAAAAAAAATACAAAAAAGAAAAGAAAAAAGAAAGGGTTGTAAACCCTATTGCGCCGCCCACCCAAACACATTCTCAACATAAATGAAAATGGCTGAAGAGAAGAGGGGCGACTGAAGAGAAGAGAAGACTGAGGGTCCGCAGCCGCCTCCTCCACGCCACTGCTGGTCCGGCGCCGCCTCCTCCACCCCACTGCCTTCCCCACGCCACCTCCTTGATGCTGCTACCTCCACGCCTCCGCCTCCACCACGGGACCGCCAGGTAATGTTGAAGCTTCTTTTCTTCTTCTTTTTCTTCTTCTTCTTCTTCTTCTTCTTCTTCTCCTCTCTCTCTCTCTCTCTCTCTCTCTCTATATATATATATATATATATATACACATTGACATACTAGCCCTAGAATCAAAACCTTTGCCCCCAAATCCTAAAAGCTATGTCAGTTTTTTTTTTTTTTTCTTTTATGAAATCTCCAAAATCAAAACCATTGACATACATCTTTTCTTTTTCTACTAACTCATCATGATCTTCATCTACTATAGGCAAGGGGAATCCTCAATCCTCCCATTGTTCATCGAGATTTGAAATCTGGAATCTTCTAATTCACAAGAAGTACACGGTGAAGGTAAGAGTATGGACATTTTGAGCATAACAATGATCAGTGAGTTGGGCAACTTAATCATGTCATGGTGCTTTGTAATTTCAGTCCTTAAAACTTTTTGTTTCACATGAAAGTACACGGTCCTTGATTTTTTCTTCTTCTTTAACTTGACTGGGAGGATTGTTAGTGTAGTTTGTTAGTGTTATCTTCACTAATTTTGGTTCTTGCTATGGATCTAGGCTTCTAGTCGACCTAATGTGTATTCATCCCACAGATGAAAGACAAATAAGCAACCTTTCACGTTATTTATTTATTTTATTTTTTTCCTTTTCTGAAGCAGAGATTGTACATGTGTGCTACATTTTTTTTTTTGGCTATGCAAGATAATGTAATGGGACCCAGATCTTTTATGCTTTTATTCATGTTATCGGGATATTCAGGGGAATGGTTGCCTATATGGGAGGTCTGCACCATTTATGCCCTGCTTAGAATACATTCTTGGTTTAGAAAGTTGTTGATTGAATACATTCTGCTTAGAATACATTTATGCCCAGATTCGATTCTCTAATACGATGTTAAGTCACTAGCCACTAGGTGCTTTAAACAATGCACATCATGCTTTAACGCCTAGGTTTGCTTTAATTAAAGTTATTCTATGACTAGTGCAACCATGTTTTTGCAAATAATTATGATTGAATGTGTTCCTTGTTTCAAATGAGGTGGAATAAGAGTGAGCCAGCTATGTATTGGTCGCCTTAACTTTACATGGACCTTTATGTATCTACCCACACAATAATAATGTTAGTATTGTTACATGCTTATCGTGTCATTTGAAGAATCATCCGGCCTTACTCAAGTAGCTGTATAACACATTGTTTTAGTTCCTTGTGCTATTAACATGCTCTCTACTTTTATTTGCTCTGGTTCAATAAAATTCAGATCTATAGTATTTTTGTTCTTGCTTTATTCTCTTTTCAAACTCCTAGTGTCCTAGTTGAGTAGTGAGAAGAAGATATGTAGAATGGTAAAGTAATAATATTTAGGATTTTAAGATAAATTGGACGGAGGGAGACTTGTTAGAAACTCCTTTAAGCACTGAAACTTGTCCCAGTGTCCTAGTTATCCATGGGATGCTTTGATGTAGTATAATTACATTCTTTTGATGTGTTTTACTAAAGTATCTTATGTTTTGGCTGCTGTACTTTAGTTTATATTGTCGTTGGTTTGTTACTTGTGTTGGTAACCTACATGTGAAGGTAGTATAGCTTATTAGGATTATAAATAAATGGTTAGGGTCTGATTAGAACAGTTTTAGACTTGTAAGAATTTCAGATTGACTAAAAGCATAGCACTCACGCTCTTTTTCTTGTTCCCAACCTAAACCCAAGAAATTTCATCTATTTTCTCTTCAATTTTATTGTGGATTTGAGCATTTTAATGCATCATGTATTCACGTTTTTCTGAGAGTTTCTGAAGCCTTCCCTTTTATCTGAGTGGTGTTTAATTTGTGAATTTTATAGTTTTTTTTTTAGTTCATTATGCTTGAAAGTATCACAATTCAATTGTGTGGATAGTTAAAATAAAAGCAAGCATTCTTTTTTAAATCTTCTTTTTTCTTTCTTGCCTGTTTGTAGAATTTAACTTCCACCTTAAAGGTTCTTATTAAAGCATTAAGTTCTCTTAGGTCAAAAGTGCTTTATATAGAGATCCAAAATTTTATTGGTTATTCGGTTTCTTTTTTTAATTAACTTTCAGCGAGGCGTGTTGGATTTCAAAATTCTTTTAGACAATTTCCTCCAAATAGTGGAAAGAAAATCACGGAGTTGAATCCTACCACCAAAACACCATTCTCGACTTAAAATCGAAGCAACTAAGACTTGCTTTTGTGGAAAAGTAATAATTGTATTCGAATGCATTCTTAAAATAAGTTGGTAGTAAATGGGATAATGTAATTACAACTGGTGAGAATGCATTTTGAAGTTGTCATTCCAACTCATTGCAACTTTCAAAATTTGATATTGATTTGTTGACATGTACCTGTTTGCAGGGCCGACCCTGAGATGACAAAAATTGTCCGAGGCCTCAAGCGAATTTTCAAAGGGGCCAAAAAAATGAGGCCTTCATACTAAGTTTCATTGAAATTAGGAAGAAATTAGAAGAAAATAGGCCTAAAAATGATAAGTTTCATAGAAATTAGGAAGAAAATAGGCCTAAAAATGATAAATTTCATAAAAATTAGATAGAAAATATGCCTAAAAATAATAAGTTTCATAAAAATTAAGAAGAAATTAAAAAAAAAATAGGCCTAAAAATGAGGCCTCAAATTGAGGCCCCATGCGATTGCTTGGAAAAATTGGCCCAGGGCCGGCCCTGCCTGTTTGTCATGCTAATTTGTTCATGTTTACTTGGTGCAAGGCAATTCAAGACCATAATAGTAACTTCCATTTATGCATTTTAGGGGGAAAAAAATTGGTAAACTAAGGGGAGTTTGTAGAGCAATTCTACATCGCAACAAGGCCGGACGGTTTCATAAGAGATTGGGCACTATTTCTGAGGTATGCACGCATGCCTGGTTGCTTATGTAATTTCTGAAATCGAAAATGTATGCTTCATTTACCATAGTTGAATGAATTGGGTCTTCACGTTGATTTTTAGTCTCTTGTTCTTCACATTCACACATAAGCAAGGTACAATTCTCTTGATTTTGTTGTTAATGAATGGATTAGGATGATATTTGGGTCTTCACGCGAATAGTTAATCTCTTGTTCTTCACATTCACACACAAGCAAGGCCTAGTTCTTTTGATTTTTTTGTTAATGAATGGATTAGGATGATATTTGGGTCTTCACGCGAATAGTTAGTCTCTTGTTCTTCACATTCACACACAAGCAGGGCCAGTTCTTTTGATTTTGTTTTTAATAATGTATTAGAGATAATAGTTGATGTTTATTTTATGATGGGTTATTATTGGGTTGCATCTGTTTCTTGTGTAAACTTTTTTGAGTGGTTGCTTTGAACTTTTTGGTGTTGATCATATGAGTCGTCGAGAACTTGGGAGATATTTAGCGCGATCATTCTGTCAAAATCTTATCAAATTGCTACTTTTGGGTCACACGTCCATAGCATATTATAGAAATATCACTCCTTTTTTCATGTTGAGTATCTTTTGTTTTCCATTTCCTTTTTAGCAAAAGTTGCTTATTGAACCATGTGTGATGCAACTTTATGTAGTATGTCGTCAAGGATCAACAAAGAGTGGATAGAGGAGAACAACTTTCAGTCCGATACTTATAGGAATGGGGTCCTAGAGTTTTTGAAGTTTGTGCATGAAAATATGTCTGGGTGTAAACATTCATGTCCGTGTAGGCGTTGTCGAAATGGGACTGGCCATATCAATGTGGGTGATATCTTTGCTCATTTGATGAAATATGGGATGGTTCAAGACTACACCTTATGGTATTTCCATGGGGAGGGACCACTTGAAAATCAAGTCCATCAACCACCACAATCTAGGACAGTAATTGATAATGTAGAACCCATTGACGAATCAAATTTTCCCAGATTGGATGAACTTGTAAATGATGCTTGTGAGATGTTCACGAGGGAAGCTGATGGTCTTTCAACTCCTAATTTTGAAAGAAGTGATGGAGGCCATGCAGCTTTTGAGGTTCCGAATGATCCTCAAACACATAAAGGTAAGAAGTACGAACGTCTACATCGACTTGCAATGGAACCCCTGCACCCTCATAGTGGTGAATCACGTCATACGACAATGTATGCTCTTGTGAAGTTGAATGATTTGAAGACACAATTTAGTTTGTCTGATGGTGCCACAGGCGCAGTTCTCGGATTATTGAATGAGTTACTTCCTGAAGGGAATAACTTGACAACTAGTTTTTCTAAAGCGAAGAACACGATAAGAGATTTTGGTATGGACTTTGTCAAATATGATGTGTGCATTAACAACTGCATGTTTTTTGGAAAGAGTATGAACACAATCATAATTGTCTAAAATGTGGTGCTGAGCGATATATGTTGAGTTCACGAGACGATAATGGGGAAAAGATAGTAGATGCTAAGGGGTTGCCGAAGTTTCATAAAGTGGTTCGAAAGGTAATGAGACACTTCCCTTTAATTCCTAGATTGAAGCGGTTGTACACTATCAAATGGATAGCAGAAAAAATGATTTGGCATTCTCGAGCAAAGTCTTGTTCCGAATTTTTGAGACATCCTCGAGATTCTTCAGATTGGGCAAATGCGAACATTATGTGGAAGCATTTTGCTAAGGAGCCGCGAAATGTTCGCCTTGCAATATCCACTAACAGTTTTAGCCCAAACAATTTGTATGGCCGTAGTTACAGTTGTTGGCCAGTCATCATTCAACCTCTCAACCTTCCCCCTTCATTATGCATGAAGAGTGAGTTCTCAATGTTGACAGTGTTGATCCCTGGGCCAAGGTCGCCTAAAAGTTGTATTGATGTTTTCCTCCAACCATTAATCGACGAGTTGAATGTCTTATGGTCTGGAGTGGAAGCTTGGGATGCAGACAAGAAGGAATGCTTTCAATTAAGAGCCATGTTGATGTGGGGTATTCATGATTTCCCTGCCTATGGGATGTTAGCAGGTTGTGCAACGCAAGGTCATTATGCATGTCCGATTTGCTCCACGAACACACCTTCTGAATATCTTAAAACTTTTAAGAAATGTTGCTATCTACGATCTCGCATGTTCCTCCCTCGAGACCACCGTTTTAGGTTCGACACATCTAAGCAAACATTTAATGGTAAAAGAGAGGATGCTATGGCTCCACGTAAGCTAACTAGTGCAGAGGTTGAGCAACTTGTGTCGGCTGTCGATCGACAAAGTGCTAAAGAAAAGGGGAACGAAAAGGAAAAGGGAAAGGGAAAGGGAAAGGGAAAGGGAAAGGGGAAGGGGAAGGGGAAGGGGAAGGCGGTAAGGGACGTAGGCAAATTTGGTGGTGATTCTGTAATACCCCGTATTTTCAATAAATATTTAATGCAGAGAGATTCTATATACTTTCCTTGACCATTCATGAAATTTTATCTTCGATCGATCGAAGATAGTTCGAGCGATCGAGACCCTTCAGTTCAAGCGATCGAGCCTTGTTCAAGCGATCGAAAACCCTACCGACATAAATTAAATACGTGGTCCCCACTTCAATCGATCAAACTGTTTTCAATCGATCTAACCTGACCGATCTGAGTTCGAGCGATCGAACATACTTCGATCGATCGAACGTGTAATGATTTGAATCCCAGTTTTCGCGCAGAAACGGCCACCTGCACCCCATCCTCTCCTATATATACACTGCATTCGTGTATATTGGGTGTTTGCTGACCCTTGTGAGTTGAGAGTGTGTGTGCTTGTGTGTTGATATATATTATATACACATACCTCCATATATCTATATATATATACACACACATATCTATATATATATACACTCAGCAGAGGAGACAGAAGAGAAGAAGGAGAAGAAGAAGAACAAGAAGAGGCCGAGAAAGAGAGACAGAAGAGACGAAGAGAGGAGCAGAGAGAAGTGGCCACCATTGGAGGAAGCTTGGAAGCTTTCAACCGAGCCAAACGCGCCCTTACGACTTTTGGTGAGTTCCAAACTCACTCGGTAACGTAATTATGATGTTTTACATATTCTGGGCGTATTAATTATAACCCAAACACCCCTAGCACATTCTGCACGTTCACTGGCAGAATCTGTAGAAGACGAAGTTCGACCGATCGAACTGAGTTCGAGCGATCGAACAGCAGAGTCCCAATCGATCGAACTGAGTTCAATCGATCGAACAGCAGAGTCCCAATCGATCGAACTGAGTTCAACCGATCGAACATCCCTGAGTTCAATCGATCGAGAATACTTCAATCGATCGAGACTACCTTCACTTCGATCGATCGAGAAGACTTCAATCGATCGAACAGCACTTTCTTCGAGCGATCGAGATGACCTCAATCGATCGAACCTAGCAGAACATGAATGTATTCCTTTCAGTTTATAATTCATAATGCGTAGTGGTTTAATTGTTGTTTCATGTTCCTATTATGCGATATTATGGATTACGGAGGTAATGGGATACGATAACGAGATTGAGATAATATGGTGAGTAACGTAGTCGGGTTCGAAACGCTAGTAATAGTACGACGCGATAACGTAGTAAGTTTGAGATGATAATACTGGGTAGTATTGGATAAGTGAGAAATGAGTCAGTAAGAGGATTGTATGTTAAAGTTGTGTGTGTCGAGCTGATGATTCGCTCAGGTTAAATCCGATAAGTATATGTCAAGGATTTGATCAGGATCGTGAGAATTATGGGTGCACAGTACTCGCAAGCGTTCTTAAAAGCGGTGAACAGTAAGAGTTCTTAAAAGCGGTGAACAAGAGTAGTTGTGGCACACCCATGATTTATATATTACCAGAGCTGTGTATGTATCGTACTCGCAAGCGTTCTTAAAAGCGGTGAACAGTAAGAGTTCTTAAAAGCGGTGAACAAGAGTATGGGTATATCCATGGACCAGTCGTTATATGAGAACGATGTATGGGTGCTTGCAAGAGTTCTTAAAAGCGGTATAGCGGTGAACAAGAGCACTGTTATGTTGTGCTGATATAATCAGTTCGAGATAGTCAGTTGGGTATTGTGGAATCAGTCTTAGAGTGGGAGTCGATAATAATCGATTAATGATATGTCTGAATAAAAGAATGAGGATTATATTTAGTATCACTGTCATCTATTGTTCATAACTGTAAATATGTCATTTCTATGAGACTGTGTTAGTTAGTGCTCACTCAGCTTTCAACAAGCTGACGGCCTTTATTGCCTGGATATTCCCCGTCCAGACTACCCTGTCCTTTTCAATGCAGATGATGGAACTCATGGCGATAACGATTACCCTGAAGGGAGTTACGTAGAGAATGGCCCCACTGATGCCAGTTATGCTGACGCCTATCCGTACGCTAGCTGAAGACCTGAAGATAGATAGTAGTTATATTACTACTTTTCCTTTTACTGTTGTACTTTGTAGTTAACGGGTACTTGGGCATATGTTGTCTCCAGACCTGTTGTGATCCTGTGGACCGTACTCTGACGTTTGTAATAGATAGAACCGTGTTTATATTTCAGTGGTTTTACTGTTCCTGTTTGGACTAGTACTGTGTGGTGTGGATTATCAGTGACTTTCACCTGTCATTCCCTATGGACCCATAAAGGAAATTTATTTTTCTCTATTTATGCTACTCCGGGGCGTGACAGATTCGCAGAGCGAAGGTGATGAAGAGGATCCCATGGTTATCGAGGGTTTCTCGAGAAGATCTATCTTGTTTGATTTAGAGTATTGGAAGGATCATGATACTCGCCATAACCTTGACGTCATGCATATTGAGAAGAATGTCACAGAGACTCTTTTAGGCACCATTTTGTCAATGAAGGGATTGTCGAATAAGGATACCATTAAAGCACGGGAAGAATTAGAGAATCCATTGAATCTGAAGAGAAAATTATGGATGCAAGATGTTGAAGGTAGTGTTAAAAGACGAATGCCTCAAGCGCCTTTTGCTCTAGGCAAAGAAGAGAAGATAACCTTTTATCGTTCCTTGAAAACATTGAAGGTTCCAATTGGGTTTTCGTCTAATTTCAATAATAACGTAAGCCTTGACCCCTTGGGATTCGTCAATCTCAAGTATCATGACTATCATGTTATTATGCAACACTTGCTTCCAGCATTGCTTATGCACTCATTCCCAGAGAACAAGGCTTTGTTTAAAGCTATTCAACGGATTAGCATATTCTTCAACGTGTTGTCTGCGAAAGTGATTTTCAGGGAACATTTTATCAAGGCAAAGCAAGCATTGATAGAGGCACTTTGTGTCTTGGAAATATACTTTCCACCCTCATTCTTTGTGATCATGATCCATCTCATGCACCATTTAGCCGATGAAGCATTGGCAGCCGGACCCCCTAGATATCGGGCAATGTGGTCAATTGAAAGGGAAATGAAAAAATATAAAAAGTGGTCGCGAAACAAAAGGTACATTGAAGGGGGAATTGCCAATGCATATCTACAATATGAATCTTCTTTGTACGCCATGGAGTACGTATCAAAGAAAGGTGAAGGAACTCATAAACGGAACCTTGAAGCCTATCTTGACGACGAGTTTGATGACTCTACTGGTCAACGAGCTTTGGGTAAAGGCAAGGAACTGAGCCTAAATCAAGTGCAGTATGAGCAAGCATGCAGATGGGTTTTATTCCAATACCAGGGTGTCCATGAGTGGAAAAGGTATGCATATAATCGTGCATCACTTCACATACTAATGGTTATCACGTCACATTTCTAACTTTGAATATTTGTCACGTGCAGCAAATTTGAGTCAACTATGAGTTTTCAACAAGGGACTACATCATCAATGCATAGAGTTGATGATTTCATCCCTTGGTTAAGAGTTGAGGCAAGTATTTACTTATACTTGTTTTTGAATCGTAATATCATTTTGATTAATATATAAAAACTGTTTATTTCCTTGTAGGCCTTAAGAGCCAAGGACATGGTCATTTTGGCATATGCAGATGGGCCGCTCCACAGGGTCATAAGCTATAACAAGTTCCAATGTAATGGTTATACTTTTTCCACTTTCGCACATGAAGAGAATCGCAGTGTTCAGAGTAGTGGTGGATATATACTTTTCCAAATTCTCGATTTAAATTACAACAATTTTATGCACACGGTATTCTATTGTGATTGGGTGGATGTGGATGAAAAGAATTCTTGCAAATTTGACCCTACCTCAAAATTGGTGATGGTAAACTTGAGCAAGCTCATGAGTAAAGCAGCAATCCATGATGAACCATTCATTCTTGCATCTCAAACAAGTCAAGTGTTTTATCTTAAGGATATCAAGCTTAATGGGTGGTCAGTAGTTTTACATACTCCTAAGAGATTGACCAAAGCAATTGATGCACTTGAGATTGATCGTACGATGTATGACTCCGTTCTTGAAGAAAATAAGAAGTTGTGTGAACTTTTGGATAGTGACTTTATTTAGGAAATGGGAAGGCCCTTTTTGTAAGTTGTTGGTTGGTCTTTTGTTTTAAGTTGTTCCCCTAATATGTTTTTTTTTGTAAGTCGGGACGATTTTGTACTTCTTAATTGCATGTAAGGTTGTACTTGAAAGTGTAAGGTTGTATTTCTTAATTACATGTTATTGATCTTTAAGAGTGTAATCTTGATCTTTCATGAAATCATATGTTATAATATGTTGTGTTGATTGGCCTATATGTCTTAAAGATACATACAGGGGGAGATGTCTCGCGTAGCCAATACTTCAAATCCGGTATCAGAGGATGTGACTCTTGACCCTGGATCAACCTCTCGATCGAGGGTTGCTACAGGTTCTTCAGTGGTAGGTGGGTCTTCTATGAAGAAATTGAAATTTAATGACCATGGACTTCCAATAGGGGGGGAAGATTCGGTGAAATCCTCTTCTCAGCTGGGACACCTTACGAGAACACACGTCCCAATTTGCTTCATTTCATGGAACAAGGTTCCAATACGATATAAAAATCAACTATGGAGAGCGTATAAGGTTGTGGTTAGATATTGTTTCTTTATATTATTTCAGTTTTTGGTTTCTACTTTGATTATTTCATCTTTAGCTATAAACCATGTTAGTATTTTTTTCAAAGTCAAAATTTACTCTTATAACCATTGGTAGGGTGAATTTCCTGATGTATTTGAGAGTCAGAAGGACATGTTCTTGAAAAAAGCCAACAATGGTTGGAAGAAGTTTAAAGTTAAGCTACAAGCAAACTTGGTAGGTAATGATGTTACCAAGTGGAAGGTGCAAGTCCCACTAAATACTAAAAGTGAGGATTGGGAGCAATTTTGTAATAACGAGGCTACAGAATCCCAAAAAGATCTAAGAAAGCGGAACAAAGCTATAAAAGTAAGTTGTCCGACAAAGACCACTCATAATACCGGTCGTGATGGTTATGCTCGACGTGCAGAAAGGTGGAAAGCGGAGCATGGACGTTACCCGAATCGTACTGAATTGTGGTTAGATACCCATAAACAGAAAGATGGGAGTTATGCACCTCATGACAAAGAATTTGCGGTAAGCACAATTTTAAATGTTTTTGTTTTTCCTTTTACCCCATACATGATAGAATGATCATTAAAATCTCTTTATATGTAGGACAAGGTTGAAATGCTTCTAAAGTTGTTTCAAGAAAGCGGTGAGGAGGAGACATTAGACAGTGGTCCCATCTTTGAGACATTTGGGAAAGAGACGAGAGGGCGAGTGCGTTGTGTTGGTTCTATAATTTCAAGGGAAGGCTATGATGGCTTCGGCATTTGCGCGAGATATGCTTCTAGAAGTCAACACAGATCAATATGATTGGAGGGAGAAGGTAGAGAGCCTCAAAGAAGAGATGGAGGAGGTGAAGTCCACGGTCATAGAATTTGTTAAAGATTTCAAGAGCGGAAAATTTATGCACGGTAGCCACGAAATTCACACAACTTGTACAACAACTGTTGCAAGTCCCACAAGTGCCACACCTACTTCTTCACCTCAATTTTCTAGTCCCAGTGAGTTGATTTCATGCAAAATATTATCTTATTTGGGTAAGATTTCTGGTTATGGTAGGAAAACGCAGCTCAACGTTGTCCCTTAAGTTCATGGCCATCGCTTGAAACCGAGAGAAGTACGTATCATTCTCGACAAAATCATAGTGCACGACTGTCCGCTTTGGGGTGGTGAACAAGCCTCTTGTAGCACATTGGGAGATGTGGGTATTGGCGGATTTTTGTATTGGCACGACGACCTAAACCCCACCCCCCACTTTGACACTGATGAAGAATGAAGATTTGGGTATTGGTGGTTATATGCTAGATTTTTGTATTACCCCAAACACTGATGTGGGTATTGGTGGTTACATGCTAGATTTGCATGTTTTTTTGTGTTGAGAACTTTATTTTGGATTATATGATTTGTATGATTATGTTTCATGTATACACTATCAAGGACTGTTATGGTTTTTTTTATTAGCTATTGGAGATTTTTATTTGCTAGGTGTTATTTGTGATACAGGTGCTTTTGGTATTTTTCTATTGGTGGCGTGATGCTGCCCAAATTTTATTTTTTTTTGCCTTACAAAATATCTAACACGGTTCAAAACCGTTCCAAAGCAGTGCCAAAAGCGTGCCAAAACAGAATTTTTTTTTTCAATTTCAGACCAATTTGGCACTGTTCTTAGCAGTGCCAAGCGCGTGCCAAAATATATAATCTGGCGCGGTTTTAGCAGTGCCAATAGCGTACTAGAATAGCGTGCCAAAATTGAGAATCTAGCACGGTTTTCTAGAGGTACCAAAAGCGTGCTAGATTAGCATGCCAAACTTAGGACACATGTCGTGCACAGAATTGGACATGTGTCACCAACACTTTTGAAAATTTGGCTCTGTTTTAAACAGTGCTAAAAAAGCGTACCAGATTGCCAAATTTGGCACCTTTTGACCAAAAACTGGCACGATTTTAAACCGTGTCAAAAAATTAGGCTCCCCGATATTTGGCACGGTTTAAAACCGTTTCAGATTGGATCTGGCACTGTTTTTGCAGTTTTTGGTGTAGTGAATTATAGAACAATGATAGGGATACACACCAAACGACACACTGTGCTTTAAATGCATGTACCCTGTGCTGTTTGAATTTTTCACACTTTTCTATGCATCACTTACACAGCACAGGGTACATGCATTTAAAACTGGTGTGTCATTTAGTGTGTCGTTTGGTGTATATCCCTATCATTTTTTATTATGAAAAATAAATGTAAATTCTTTTTGTCCTCTTAAATAATTAAATTCTCCAAAAGAGACACATAAAACAGGACGAATGGAGTACCATATTTATCCAGGTCACATACCTATAAGTTACATACCCTACCAGAATGGTGGTTTACAACTCCTATCCGAATTATATATGTCGTCGATATATACATACACATATACACTTGGCCGGTGTATCATTTTTGTTTTGACTTGTTCATATTGGCTTTTTGGTCATCAATTTTTGCTAGGCTGGGAATGACACGTCGACAGAATGTTTTTAAACAAAGGTAAGGCTGGCAGCCCATGTTACTTTCTTTTTTACTGAGCTTCTTTCCACGTAACTTCTTCAGTAATAAGAGTCTAAATTAAAGTTTTCCATCTTTCTCAAGTCAGTGAATTTTGGTGGGAAACAAAGAACCAAAGATAAATAGATTGCCAGTATAGAATATCGATAAAATTAGAAGGGAATAAGTGAAAGAAAAAAAAAACAGGTGACAAACTGCAGCATGAAGCAAGAAGAAACCCAAAAAAAAAAAAAAAAAAAAAAATTAGAGGTATGCTTTTATTCTCTGTCTATTTTTTTTTTCGCTCAACTATTTTATTAAAATGGACAGAGTCCATACAAATTACATCAAAAATTAGAGGTATGCTTCTATTCTATGTCTATGATTTGTCAAAGGTGATTTAGCTATCCATCAATAATCATGGATGGAGCAACATGATCTCTATTATGTTGTCATGATTGTAACGTAGGCATTTTGTTTCTCGCCATTGTGATGAGTGAAATTATGTTGAGATATGTTAAAAGCACATTAAAATTATATTCGATCTCACTTTTTACTACATTTAAATTAAATATGCACTAATGCTAATCTTATATTTAAAAGTTAGTACATATTTCAAATTGTGTGTTTTATTGTGATGTAAGTTTACTCACACTTCATGTTTTAAAAAAAAAATTCTTTGGTTTGAATAGATGGAAAATAGTCTAGGCCAAAAGCAATTTGGAATAGTGATTCACATAAGTTGTTTATCAAATTGTGTACGGAAGTTGGAACAAATGGGGAAAGGAAAAAAGTCAGGGACTGTTTTCAGTAAAGAAGGTTGGAAACATATTTGTTTGGAATTTGTTCGCAAGACAAACTTGAATTATGATAAGAAGCAATTAAAAAATCATTGGGACAATACAAAGTAAGATTGGAAGGTATGGTATAGGCTGAAAGCCAAAGAGACAGGGCTTGGTGGGATTATGAAAACAACATGCAGTTCTTGCTAGTGATGACTGGTAGAATGAGTACATTTTGGTAAGTGGTCATTTTCAAAATATAAAATACCAAACACATAGTTGCTATGATAGAACATAACCAATTTGTTGTACTTTGTACAGTATTATCCAAAAGCAGTAAAATTTCATTTTAGAGGAATTTATCATTCAGATGAGTTAATCGCCTTATTTAAAGAGGGAATGGCAACTGGCCGGTGAATTAAGCTGCTTGGGCACCTTCTGAAGGAATATTGCCAAATGAATTTACTGAAGCATGGGAAAGCCAAGAAACTATTCAAGATGAAAATGACGTGCAATTGGGTCAAGAGACACATGTGCAAGTGGATCAAACTACCAACGCAACAAATGAAGTTGAAAATAATTATACTGCACGTCATGGTAAAAGAACTATGGATGATATTCCACCACCTGAGCATCGTCGTAGAGTTTCTTCTGCTGTAGGTATGAATAACCAAATTGAACGAATATGTCAAGTAGTTGAAACTATGGGTATCAAATGACAAGGACTTGGGGTATATTATAAAGAATAGTATTAACATATTACAAGAGATGTCAGAAGTACCAATAGGAAGCGACCTTTACTTGTTTGCATGTAGGAAATTTAAAGTGAAGAAAGAAAGGGTATTGTTTGGAGCACTTCCAATTAATGAAGTGTGTCTCTTATGGCTTCAGAGTGAAAAGATAGTACAAGATATGTCTATCTATTGGGATTAATGAAGTGTGTCTCTATCTATTGGGCTTAATTCAGCCCCTATTAGCATATTTTAAGAATAAATTGGATAGTAGCTATTATGCATTTGATATTTTAATAGAAATAGGTGTTTCATGAAATATAATTTGTTTTAATAAGGTAAGTAAATTTTGTTTATTCTTAGCATTGTTTAGTGGAACCTTCTCTTTTATTTTAGTAAAATTGGAATGATTTGTTTATGTGAGGCTTATAATATTCTAGTCATATTACAATAAGTTAATAACTATTTGTTCATTACTGCCAGCAAAACATGGATGAAGAAAACAATTCCCAACATGATGATGATGTTTTCAAAGATATGTTAGCAATTGCACTAGTGAGTATCGTTGTTCGTATAATTTCTAACTATTATACACATCGTATGGTGAAAGAGCCTTGCAGAGATTCAATTTATTGAGGCCGTCAATTTGTCATGGATATATTACATGGAAATCCAAAACGATGCCACGAATTATTTCGAATGGAGAAACATGTATTTGGATGACTTGTTAGAGATTTGAAAGAGAAAATTTTATTACAAGATAGTCATGAGGTTAGTGTGGAAGAACAATTGGCTATATTTATAATGACTATTGGTCACAATGAAAGAAATAGGATATTACAAGAGTGTTTTCAACATTCTGGTGAAACTATAAGTAGGCATTTCAATATAGTGTTAAAAGCATTATCAATCTTTTCAATGTCAATTATTGTCCCTCCTACATTTGAACAAACCCCTAGCCATATCCGCAACAATCCAAAGTATTGGCCACATTTTAAGGTAATCAGTATTATCTATTTTGCTACGATTATCTTATACATCTACATCAATATAATTTAACATACTTAATTATTTTTGTTGGACAGGGTTGAATTGGTGCTATTGATGAAATACATGTTGACGCTATGACTCCGATGAACCAACAACTCTCATATCGTGGGCGATATAGCAATTGCACACAAAATGTGATGGTGGCATGTTCATTTGATATGCGATTCACATTTGTTTGGTCAAGGTGGGAAGGAACAGCACATGATTCTCGTATATTTAGTGAAGCCCTTAGGAGACCAAATCTTAAGTTCCCAAAACCTCCCAAAGGTTGGTGTTTTCTTAAGATTTTCTTTTTTCTTGTTTTGTGTTTATTCTTTCATGTTATAATTAATAAATTGCCTCTTGTTAGGTAAATATTATGTTGTTGATGCTGGATATGCTGGATACCTGAATATGCCAGTATATTTAGCACCGTATAAATGAACACGCTATCACTTACCCGAATATCGACGTGGCATTCAACCAAGAGGATCTCGAGAATTGTTCAATTATCAGCATTCTTCATTGAGAAATGTGATTGAACGCTCTTTCGGATTGTGGAAGGCTCGTAGGCCTATTCTAAAGTGCATGGCTTCATTTTCTTTGAAAAACAAAGATTGATTGTTGTGGTTTCAATGACATTATATAATTATGTAAGACAGGAGGCGATAGCTGATGCAGAATTTTACGATATGATGAAAATGACAAATATGTTAGTGATGATGAAGGGGAAGACATGAATACTAATGAAAACGAATTAAACAGTATGATGGAACAACAACATGCTGAGATGAATGTGAGATGTGATGTAATTGCTAATTCAACATTTCAAGCCTGAAATAACTAGTAATATCACTTTCAAGCTCTCATATGTGGAACTTATTTTCAAATTTTCCTTGCTTACTTCAATGTGTAATTAAAGCTTTTATTCTATAGATCTTTATCTGTCTGTTTTAATTCATATGACATAATAATTATGGATGAATACATTCAATTGTTTCAAATAAATGTTTTGTACTCTATACTTATAATGTTATCTGCATTTAGTTTTTAAATTCATGGTTTCAAGGGTAATATTGGTATGTATGTATAAATTTGTACTTTTAAAATGTTACCATCAAACGTACTTGCACATTTAGATGCACTTTTTATTTAAAAAATACTCATCACCAAACAAACACTTCTTTTAAATTTTTTTTTAAAAAAAATCTATTTTGAAAAGTCCATTCCAAGAATGGACTTCTCTATGCCAAACAGGCACTTACACTTGTGCATGTACCAATGAGACTCCATAACACTGAAAGTATCTAAGAACAACACTCGAAGTGCTGTCCGGGAACGGACATGGTTCAAAGTTGAAATATATACCGTATTCGAGAAATGAAAACAAAAAAATATATATCAAAATACCAATCCAAGTATTATATTATTGCACAAAAAAAAAAGGTAAAAGGGAGGCCCAAAGGAGATAACTCCAACCTCATTCTCTTCCTAACATCATTCTACCAAAAGTTGAAAATTTTAACTGGAAAGTGCTGATACAATTCACAACTAAAGAACAATGAAAAAGCTGCAACTCTTAATGCCGGCATTGTCAATGCAATTTAATTATTGATTTTTTAAATTGTTTGGGATAACCGAGAGAAGGAAACTCGATACAAATTAAGCAGCAGATTCCTTGGCAATCTTCTCTGCCTTGGCAATGACTTCTTCAATGCCACCAACCATGTAAAAGGACTGCTCGGATAGATCATCGTATTTACCATCCAGAACTCCCTGTCAATATGAAGAACAAATAATGTGATATATTCATCATAAAGCAACAGAATTCGAAAGAGCAATAAGTTTAGACCACAATCGTCACACAAAACATTTGAACTTTGACACATGGAAAACCAGAACTTTGCAGTTTCTGTAACGTGTGTAAATCAATTTAGCAAGACAATGTTACCTAAATTTGGATGATGTCGTATTGGATTCACTGCTTTAAGTTATAAGTGACACTATCATATGTAGCCAAATAGATTATCTTAACAATGAAATGTTCAAGCAAATGGCAGTTGACTGCAGTGCGAAGGACAAACCAAACCAACCCAACCAAGACAGTGGGTTAACAAAAAAGGAGATCTTCAGTATCTACATCAATTCGAGTAGCTGTCACTTTCAGTGCTTTCATCCGAAAAATTAGTATCATATATCATACTACAGTCCATAAACAATGTAGGCCGCTTTCGTACAAACTCTGAGTCAGAAAATGTCAACTCCGTCAGTAGTTATTCTTAGGGTACAACTTCTAATAAGGTCATCGTATATTATCCTCAAAGGAGATCTGTTAACATATAAATCCCCAAAAGACACATTTCTTATTCCACTCCAAAACTATGTTGGTTAATATAGTTTGTAACCAAAATCACTATCAGAATATGTCAACTGTGTCAGAAGTAATACTTATAGCCCGTTTGGGTTAGCTTTTAACATAATCACTTTTTGTGGCAAGAGATATATTTTAAAGCTACAAATTGAAGCATTCGAAGGTATTTTAATTCTTTTAGCTTTAAAAATTAAAAAAGAATAGATGTTTTGAAGAAGCTGTGATTAAAGATAATCCAATTTGTCACAGGACTCCCAGCTTTTAAACAATCACTCAAAAAGGACGTGTGTTAGCATATAAAAACCCCAAACTACTATTTTATACATATTTCTCCCACCAATTCTTGGGAGAAATATATGATATTTGCTCTATGTTTGACCATATGCACATAACTGAAAAACAAAGAGAGGCATGACATGAAAGTATGCCTAAAAAGAAAGAGAAAAAGTTTTAATAAGAGATGAAATATAAAGAGCATGATACACTATAAATTCACTACTATAATCACCTGGAAACTGGCAATGCTCTCTTTAAGCTCCACATATTTCCCAGGGGCTCCAGTGAAAACTTCGGCAACATGGAAAGGCTGGCTCAAGAACCTTTGTATCTTACGAGCACGAGCAACGGTCAACTTGTCATCTTCACTGAGCTCGTCCATACCCAAAATGGCAATAATATCTTGAAGATTCTTATAGTTCTGGAGCACCTTCTGAACACCACGAGCAGTGTTATAGTGCCCTTCTCCCAAAATATGAGGAGAGAGCATGCGGGATGTAGAGTCTAAGGGGTCCACAGCAGGATAGATACCAAGCTCAGAAATCTGACCATAAGTAGGCAATGTTAAAACTGAAAAGTTTGAAGAAAAAAGTTTGCATAAAATGCATTTTGCACCCTTGAACTATACATTGATTTCCAGTTTGGTCCTTTATCTCTCAATTGTAGCAATTTGGTCCCCTAACATTTAGACCAATTGCAAAGAAAACATTCCATTAACCTCCGTTTGCAAAGGTGACGAAAACACTTCACAAGTTCACATGGAAGGTTGACATTGCACCGCGTAGCAAGTTTCCGATACTTATTCAATTGGAAGTTGACAGAAGCTTGACATTGCAATTGGCCTAAAAGTTAAGGAACCAAATTGCTATAATTGAAACCAAACTACAAATTGGTGTACAGATCAAGTGTGCAAAATGCATGTTAACGAAATAGTTTCTATGCTTCTGATAAAAGACAATGGTCTCTACCTGCCGTGACAACACGGTTGTGGCATCCAAATGCGCAAATGTGGTAGCGGGAGCTGGATCTGTCAAGTCGTCAGCAGGCACATAAATTGCTTGGACAGATGTGATAGAACCTTTCTTGGTAGTAGTAATACGCTCTTGAAGGCCTCCAAGATCTGTAGCCAAGGTAGGTTGGTAACCCACAGCAGAAGGGATACGTCCAAGCAAAGCAGACACCTCTGAGTTGGCCTAAGAGTGGAAAAGAACAGAAAAATGAAAAAGATAAACAGAAAGCGAATTGACAACTGAAGATTAATTATTTCAAACTATAGGGAGGGAGTTAGCTTGTAGTTCAGTGAACATACCTGTGTAAAACGGAAAATGTTATCAATGAAAAGAAGAACATCTTGCCCTTCGGCATCTCGGAAATGCTCAGCCACAGTCAACCCGGTGAGCCCAACACGAGCACGAGCACCGGGAGGCTCATTCATTTGACCGTACACAAGAGCGCACTTGCTCTCACTCTGAATTGCAGAGGAGCGACATCAACAATGTGGAATAATTCAGAGAATTACATAACAAACCCGCTCATATGGGAAAATAATTAAGAGAGTAGGAAAAACATATTCACAAATAGACCTGCTTGTCCCCAAGCTTAATCACACCACTTTCAATCATTTCCCGGTACAAGTCATTACCCTCTCGAGTACGTTCCCCAACACCAGCAAAAACAGAGAAACCACCTGGAAGCAAGATAGCATGTGACATTTAATCAAATTATGTAGCTTAGCCAAGATTGAAGGAAGAACTTGATACATTTTCAGGGAACAAACCATGAGCTTTCGCGACATTGTTTATAAGTTCCATAATAAGCACAGTCTTTCCTACACCTGCACCACCAAAGAGCCCAATCTTTCCACCTCTTTGGTAAGGTGCAAGAAGATCAACCACCTGGAAAAAAATGTGATGGAGACAAAATTAGACAATTCAGATGCACTAAACAGATAACAAACAGAGAACTTTATAGTTTTCCAAATAGAAAGACCTAAATGTTTTGAACACAGAATAAGGGAGGTAATAGACGGTAGACCTACCTTGATTCCAGTTACAAGGATCTCTTGTTCAGTCGCCTGCTCAACAAAAGCTGGAGCTTCTCGATGGATGGGTAGATAATGATCCGTTTCTATAGCAATTGAAAACAAAATATCAACCAAACTTTGATTCTTTGTGAAAAATAGAAATAAAAAATTAAAGCAGCAACCACAAAATTCAACATGTTCATAAAGTTATGGCTTCTCACTTAAGTCACCCCTGTGGTCAATAGGCTCTCCAATTACATTAATGATACGGCCAAGGGTGGCCCTTCCAACCGGTACCTAAGCACCCAAATAAAGGGGAGAAATAAGTATTAGCACCAAAGCATATAAGAGTAATAGCAAAAGAAAGAAAAGCACGGGGAGAGAAATGGCAAAACATGAGCACAATTCAAACCAAATGCCACGCCTAAATTAAACCAAAATCGTTCTAATTTAATCAATGACTAAGCAAAGATAGATTGAACAAATAAGTTAGGTATCCATTCAGAAAATAGCATGAAATTGTTGTAGTCTACCCTCTTTGACTCAATCTTTCAAACTTAGTAATATACATATATATATATATATATATATGAACAAAGACCAAACCCATTGATGTAAAACTAATGTAACATGCACTCAATCAGACTAATCAATAAACATTGAAAAAATAAAAAGCATAAAATTAAGGTCTAATCCTTCAAACGGAAACCCATTTCCTGGAAAATAGTAACAAATAACAATAGTGAAATACATAAATAATTTTTAGAATTCAAGTGCCATCAAAAGCACATTGAAATAGTGCTCGACACATTGCAGTGAGTCTGATATATCATCATCAAGAGTGCGCCGGCATTAATCTGATATGTGATATGGACACACACACACACACATACATTTAGAAATTATATATCACAATATTTACACGTACCAACACTAAATAAATCAAACATCCACAAATTGGTCACAAAAAAAAAAAAACAATCCGATATATGCTCATACAATTACAAAAAATAATAATAATAAATAAATAAATTATTCATAACAAGGAGATAAAAGAGCGTTACAGTGATGGGAGAGCCAGTGTTGAGCACTTTCTGTCCACGAACAAGCCCTTCAGTCCCATCCATGGCGATGGTCCTCACCATGTTCTCACCCAAATGCTGAGCCACTTCGAGCACCAAACGGATCGAATTGTCCAGAACCTCCAGAGCCGTCAAGATCGGAGGCAAACCATCATCGAACCTCACATCGACGACGGCACCGATAACCTGACACACACGTCCAATCGAGCCAGCACCGGTGAACTCATCCGTGATCTTACCACTCGGGCCACCAGGCTTCGACGTCGGCGGGGAAGCCGGAGCGGAGGCAGAGGTGGAGTAGTTGACGGCGCGAGTCAAGAGGTAGCCCGTCGGCGATGGGCGAGAAATCGGAGACCGCGACGGAGCTCTAGGGTTTGTGGATTTGGAGAGAGACCGGCGAACGGAGGAGGATCGGAGTAGAGAGGATAGGAGCTTCCGAGAAGCCATTTTTTTTTAGGGCTTCTTCTGGAGATGATGATGATGATGATATATATAGGTGTATCTATATATATATATATATATATAATCTGATCCGATGGAAATGAAGGTCGTTTGTTGAGGATCAGATGAATCGACTCATTGAATTGTAGTGTGGTGAAAAGGTCTTTCGTCTGTTTCTCTCTCTAAACTGTGTCACTCTTTTTTTTTGGTTGGGGGCGGGCTTGATAGTAGCAGCGAATGAGGTGAGTGAATAGTGACACAATTTGTGGATGTCAACGCAAACGCAACTATTGGAATGGATGCTGGGACATTAGGACCCGGTTTGGTATTCGGGTTATTACCCGACGCTAAGAGCCCGTTTGGGTTATCTGAAAATTAAAAATTACTCCAGTAATAATTTCCCGACTTTGAGAAGAAAAAAAAATGCTTGTTTTGTAAAATGAATGTGTTTAGATTATATTAAACTTTCAGTATTAATACAAATCAGTTGAAATTAAGAGCCCCTTTGGTTAGCTGAAAATTAAAAATTAAATGAAGAATTGCAGATTTTGAGGAAAAAAAAAAGTGATTATTTTGTAAAATGAAAATATTTGGGTTAGTTTAAAACTTTGGCACTTAAACAAATTAGCTGAAAAAACTAAACTAAAAAAAGTAGTTTGTTGTTCAAACAATCACATAATTTCTTATTTAAGTTGTTAAAAGGCAAAAATGCTCTCCATACCATTTGAAAACAAAAGAGTTGAAAATATTTACATGTAATCTTTTTTTGTCATTTTATACTAACAAATCACTTTTTCAACTTCTTTGCCAAACACTCTTGTTTAGAAAAATCACGTAATATTTCAACTAACCCAAACACCAAACAACTTAATATTTCATCACTGAAAAAATGATCACTTACTATTTAATCAATAAAAAAAGAATCAATTAATATTTTAGCTAACTCAAATTCCAAACAACTTAATATTTCATCACTTAGAAAAACAATCATTTTCATCACTTAAAAAATAATCACTTAATATTTCAGCTAACCCAAACGGACTCTACATTATGTGATTAAGTGCATGGGCACTAAATTTCAACTAGACCATTTGGGTTAGCTGAAATATTAAGTGCTAAAATTTAAGTGATAAAATATTAAGCTATTAGGTGTTTGGGTTAGCTGAAATATTCATCACTTAAAAACACAGGAGTATTTGGCAAATTAGCTGAAAAAAACATGATTGTTTCTATAAAATGACCAAAAAGGAAAATATGTAAATATTATTCAACTCTTTTGTTTTCATGCATTTTTGTCTTTTAACAACTTAAAAATGAAATTAAGTGATTGTTTGAAAACTAAGGGTGCGTTTGATAAAACTGAAAATTAAGTACTGAAAATTAAGTGCTGAATTTTAAATACTGAAAATTTTAAGCGCTTGAAGTTTTATTCCTTAAAATAGTGTTTCAACTATTGAAGTAGAATGCATTCAGTGATTATTTTCAGTAGAAAATTTTCACTTAAAGTTTTCAGTAGTTTTGGAGCTACTTTTTCAATTAAGTGATATATTATCAAACGCACTGAAAAAAAATAAGTGCTGAATCTTTTCATTTTCAGCACTTAATGGGGTTATCAAACACACCCTAAGCTACTTTTTACAGCTAGTCTTCAGTTTAATTTTTCAACTAGTTTGTTTTAGTGCTGAAATCTTAAGTTAACCCAAACATTTTCATTTTACAAAATAATCACTTTTTTTTTCTAAAAATCTGCAATTCATCACTTACTTTTTATTTTTAGCTACCCAAATGGGCTCTAAGCAGGGGTGGACCGTACGAGGGACTGGGGCGTGCCACGACCCCCGCAAAATTTTGAAAAATTATTATTTAGCCTACAAATTTTTTAAAAAAATTATAGATATTATATATATTGACCCCTACAAATTTTGAAAAATATCAGTTATGTATATGTAATTGTAACAAATTAAAATTAATTTACATATTGGCTCCTCTACATTTTACTAGTTTTTTTACTTATGCAACAATAATTGTAATCAAATTCATCCCAAACTATCAATTAAGTCATGACATCTAAATAAGAAGTTGAAATATAATACAACAATCGTAATCAATCGACCTTAAATATTTGGATAAATACACTTTCTTCTCAATTCTAAGTTTAGACCAAACCAAAACATTTACATATTAACATCAACTATGATTTCTTATTCAACAAAAAAGTGATAATATGCACGTAGGGACGTAATTTTAAAAAGAGTCGATAGCAGGAAGTTCAAATCATTTATACTCTATAGAAATTACAAAGCACAAAATCTTTCAACTCTCGAAACATAAAGAAAACGTCACATAACAAAAGATAATTTTTTTGATGTAAAAATATGTATAAATAACCTCAAAAAAATTTTACTTCAGGGGCAGCCCAAGTGAGCCTATTTTCCGTTGGACCCAAGCCAATAAAGTTAGCCCCCGCAAATGTGCATTCCTGGGTCCGCCACTGGCTCTAAGTGATTATTTTTTAAGTACTGAAATATTTCAGGTAACCCACACGGGCTCTAAATTATGTGGGCTCGGGTTCGAGTAAACTTGGTGGAATGCAAATAAGGAAGCCCATTCGAGGTTGTTTGGCAACAATTTTTTAGAGTTCATAAGTGATCTGTAAATACTTATCACAAAAGCTATGTTGAACAGCTCATGGCCAAACTAAGTTTGAGATTATTAACTTTCAGTCAGTTTTTTGTATATGATTTAAAAGTCAGTGTATTGCTTTTTTAAATATATATATTAATTTTTTTATAAAATTAAAAAGTCATCAAATTTTACACGATATTTTGGATCAACTTTATACCATTGGAAGCAACTCTTCGAAACCTTGTGAGCAACTCTTTATAACGCAGAGAGCAACTCCTTTCAAATTCGAGTGCAACTCTTCATAACGTTGAGAGCAAGTATTCACAACATTGGGAGCAATCATTACAACGTTTTGGTGCAAGTTCATAATGCTGAAAACATAAAGTAGATTAAAACACAAATTAACTGTTCAAAAGTTAATTATTTTTTAATTTTGTTAATGACTTTCTAAAATATTTATTTATTGTTGATATATTTTTAATTTATTTATTGTTGATATATTTTTAATTTAGAAAAAGTAGTATACTAATTTCTAAATTTCTTACAAATATTGACTGAAATGTAAATATCCCAATAAGTTTTTTTTGGGATAAAGTGGCCATGAAGCTCTGGAGCTCACTAGCATATGCCAACAAATTGGTCCGTTTATTCTCTCTCTCTCTTTTTTCCTTCTTTTTTTTAGCAAGAGCAACATTTCATTAATGGATCAACTTGGTCCGTTTATTCTCTCTCTCTCTTTTTTCCTTCTTTTTTTTTAGCAAAGCAACATTTCATTAATGGATTTTTAGTGGTAAATCCCTAGACGGTAGAATTATATTGCATTAGATTCTTGAGTTCAAAAAATTATGGAACAAATCCCTAAAAAATTATAGGTACTAGAATACCTTACTAAATTCATGCCCGAGAATAAATGTGGACTGCAAACTCAATATTCTTCAAAAATGCAACCTCATTCATGGCTCCTTATTTATGGTTGTTTTATCCTAAAAATCCTCTTCTAAATTCAGGATTTTAAATTTCAAATTTTGAAATTGAGCATGAAGCCCTATAGAGCTCATAATTCTCAAATGAGTAATGATATACTTTCCAAATTTCTATCCTAAAAGTACTTCTCAAATGATGTGGCAGTGGAGCCAGGTCTAATAGTGGGACCAATTGAATCTCGATTAGAAGTTGTTTACATGGCCCTGTTGCCACATTGGAAGTACTTTTGAGATAGAAATTTGAAAAACATAGTATTATTCTTCTCAAATGTAGTGTCAACCAGCAACTTTGCTTGTGAAAATTCACATGTGAACTTTTGAATTTCACCAAACACTAACCATTGAACAAAAAAGCTTTTCAAAATACACAAGTATAGAAACTATTGTGTTTTTGGGTTGTAACAAGTCCCTGAAAATTTAAAAATACCCTTGTTTTTAAAGTTTTGCAATTCTCAGTTGGAGTTGTGAATTTCACAACTTATACTGTACAAATAATGCTAAAAATCATGACAACACCCATCCGTTTCACTTGTGAAATTCACAAATATCTTAGGAAGCCGATAAGTGGAACACAACTACAAAAACAACAAGAAATATGCTTGAAAAGAGTAGGAACAAATTAGTACAAATAAAGTACATATAAAGCAAATCACATATGATTCTTTGTTGAATGCTTTGTGAAGTTAACCACATAGTTTTTGAATGGGTAATGCTAGACCCACACCCAAATTTCACACCCATCTATTCACACCCTGTCATGGACCAATGGGGAGAGGAGACAGACTGTGGGATTCACTGGGATCCACATCACTTTACAATCTCTCTCCTCTCCTCATTGGTCCATGTCAGGGTATGGATGAATAAGTGTGAAATTTGGGTGTAGATCTAGCATTACCCTATTGGGTGTGAATTTAACAGTTCAACTGATGAAAATAATATAGATAAATGCATGTGAATTTCACAACATCACGCGTAATAAGTTCTAAAAAAATAGAGGTAGAAGAATACCCTTGTTTTTTAAGTTTTGTAATTCACAGTTTGAATTGCAAATTTCACAACTTGAATTGTACAAATAACAAATAATTAGAATGTTCCCTTATCAGTTATTCAGTTCTGAAACTGCCGCTAGCGCCAACACAATTGAGACAAATGTATTGGATTCGATTTAATTATAATAGGTACATTTATGTTGCTTTGATTAATATTGTATAACATTTTAATGTGTTCTTCATATTACCATAAACAATACTTTGCAATATCATATATTCATTAGAATTACATTCGCGGTTATGAATTTTTTACAATTTCTTTATTTTTTATTTACAGTGACTACAACTGATCCAATCAATTCCGATAATTGGGTTGTGCTAAGAATATAACCTCTGGCACTGGAGGTTGTGCCAACATGGTGTGGACACCAGGCTTCCACCGCTTCGCTATATTTTCAAAACTTGTTTGATTTTTGAATCAGGGAAAGAGAAAAGGTCTGTGAAAACAGATACAGAGTCGCCACTTGGTCTTTAAGGAACCAAGAAACCTAATTTTGACTCACCCAAATGGATAAAGGGCACCGGCCCTTCATAACCAAAGAACTTGGTTCGGGGTTTTGGTACGAGAGAGGAAGGAGCCTTTGTCGCGACTAAAACACCCTCAACTCGCCCCGTCTTTCGACGGGCCTCAATTAGCATCCAAACAATCATCTTATACTATGTATGGTTCGACAATTAATACTATGATAGTATATTACATTACATAAGAAACTTGAAATGGAAAATCTAAAGATAAAATATCATTCATAAGATCTAAGTCAAATATCATACAATGTAAAGTGAAAGATCACACAAATAAACCTAGGAAAAATCGTCTAATCATGTATCAATTAATCAAGTTTTCCTAATCTAAAGGGGACATGAATTGTTCTTGAAACAAATAAATAAAGAAATCAAAATATGCTTAACAAGCTAGTATGATGCATGTTATTCTTTGAGAAAAGAAGATCTCTCAATCCCCGGGACGGATGAGAAAGGATGATTAGATCAAAGGGAGCATGAACGTGTGATCGTGATCATCCCTTATAATCTTCTTAGATTAAGAGTTACAAAAACCCCAAATCTTGCATGAATGCAATGTATGTATCTAAGATGTGCAAAGGTTGTAGTGTGTTTTGGGTACATGGATTTCTAGAAGACTTAGAAGTCTAAAATGTGTATGAATGAATGAATTAAATCAACATGGGATATATACAAATGTAGTATGAACTACTTCCTAAGATATGAACTAATTTGGAATGCATATAAGCATCAAATCAAAGAATGAAAGTTAAAGTATACTTGCTGTGAATAGTGGACAGAACAGTAACATCATCTTTTGGAAATTGAAAAGAGGGGTTAGGAATGTTTTCAATGCATGATTTTTTATGGAGATGTTCCTTATTATGTCTAGAACACAACCCAAAAGGCCAATCTTGAATAGCTATCACAGATTGAGAGAAATCATATAAACAATGAAGGTCACTCAGAAACAGAGTCCGTACCGTCGACTGAAATGTTAGAAAATCTTAGAAAATGAAAAAGAATGATCTAGAGGCCCATTTTATACAGAAAGTTTCCTAAGACATTGAAGTTTAAGGGAAAAATAAGTTAGGACCACCCCTTTTGGAAAAGTTTTCTGAAAAAGAGGTTGGAAGTGGACCTAGCTGCTGTGACAGCAGAGGCAGAATGTTTGGAAGGAATGTTTGGGTCCAAATGGACCATTTCCAAGTACTTCCAAGTCAAACCAAAAATCATGGGTGTTCTCCAATGAGTTAGGAAGACTTTCCAAGTGGCCTTGCATCCATATGTTGAGTATTGAGTCCTAGGGAAATCTTTGAACTCAGCTCACTCACTGTTTTGACTCATTGTTTTGAAGATTTTGGTGAAAACAAAGTTTTGTTTCTTGAAGCCAACATAAGAGGGATTGAGAGGGGTTTTGAAATAGATGTTTTGAAAGCATGTTTTCAATACTCAATAAGGATTATAGCCACTCAAAATGTCAACATCAAACTTATCATCAAGAACCTCCAAGATTGTTGGAGAGATTTATTTTATTTTGAACATAACTTCAATACATTTCAAGAATACCTTGGAAGTATTGAGGTTATGATCATCATCTATCAAACATGTTTTTGAGGTCAAGAGCTACTATCCATAAGAATTCACTCACCCCAAACTTCATGTCATCACTTAGATGATGATGAACTAGTAAGTAAATAAAGAAAATCAAAAAGAAATGAGATAAGAAGAGATGAACAATAAATAAACAAGCAAGTAAATAGCAATCAATAGATGATAATCAATGTGATTTTGGACTTGTAGCTTGGTGTTTCACTCATAGATTTTGACATTTGGACATGGAAGTAGCTTCTTAACTCAAGAATGCTCAAGAATGGTGATTGGGGGTGTTTGGAATGTGAAGTATAAGAGAGGTAATGGAAGAAAACAAGATTAAAACTCACTTTCTATAGCAAAATAGTAGGAGGAAGTTCCTTTTCTCTCTTCTAAACCTATCTCTATCTCTCTTCTTCTCTACAACTTTTCAAGCTTTTACACTTGGCCCCCCCAAAATGAAGAGCAATGGGGGGTTTATATAGGCCAATTTGGGGTGGTTTTGGGATTTTAGAAGTGTTCCCATTGGTCCCAAACATCTGTGAACATAAAACTACGTCGTTTTGGCTTTTAATTAATCAAAATGGGGCCACAAAAGTTATTACAAAAATACACTATTCTGGGGGGAGTGCCGCGGCGGCACTGGGCCAGTGCCGCGACGGCAGTGCTCCTCCCTTCGTCTGGATAATGCTGTTTAGGCCCCCTGAAGTTCCGGTATTCGCGAAAAGGCCCTATTTCGTCCGAAATTCACAGAAAATGCATACGAACTCCAAATTGAGGTTGTGATATACCGTTGGAAAGGTAATGGAGTCTAATTTACATACAAAATAGTTCGGGGATAGGTCACTTTGAAAAGTTTTGCGGTATTCGCGATAAATGATGATTTGGTCGCCTTTTTCGCCTTCAGAAATTCAAAATAAATTCATTTTAAATCCATGAATTATGTGCGATATACCGTTGGAAAGCTATTGACCTCTAGTATCCATGAAAAATATTTGAAAATTGTTTCGGTGCCCCGATTCCAAAGTCAAATCTTGGTCAAACTGGTCAAACATAGGATTCCCGGGAAGTTCTGGGAACCTCCGGGAGCTCCCAGGAGCCGACGTTTTCGCTCGATTCTCTTTTAAAACTTATTTTAATACTTTTCTAATGATTCCGATGAATTCGGACAATTTTGGTCAAACTTGGTCAAACTTGGTCAAACCTTGGTCAAACCTAGTCAAACCTTGGTCAAACCGGTCAACAGGGACTTTCCGGGAACTTCCGGGACTTCCGGGGGTCTCTGGGAGCTGACGATTTCGTCTGATTTTTCTTAAAAACTCATTTTATCACTTTTCTTACGACGTAGCATGTTTTCAGAACTTTGGGACCAAATCTGGGAGTTTTCGGGCTTTCAGGGGCATTTTGGTCATTCTGGTCATTCTGAGAGATAGAGCTGACTTCCGAGAGTCCTTTTGAGTCTTTTACGATCATTGTGAACCACCAAGCTATGGGTCTCCTAAATCTGATAGCCGACAAAATGGGGTGTCTACAGTTTGCCCCTCTTTGGCAGGAACTTGCGAGGCAACGCATGTCGCAAGCGAGTGCCAAAGTTTTGAAGAGACATGACTTTTTGGAGGCTATAGATTTAGGATAAAAAAGCATTGCAGAAGATGCAATGATGCTGAGGCTAGTGTTGGTCGTGCTCTATGTGAGCTGCCTACGTATCCCAAGGGGAATCAGACCAGGACGTAGTTCAGGGCACAAAGGAATAAATCACACATGCACATACACAACAATCAGGCGGATGCTATGCTATAAGAGTGATATGCTATGCATGGATGTGATATGAATTTTGCCCTAAGTCCTATCATGTCTAGTGTTCTGATCCTAGCATGAATTGGTACTGTGGGGTGTACCACTCCGAGTGGACTTGTGTCGTGCCTGTATTGTGTTCTAAAACGCTTGTGGTCCTAGTACATGTGTTCAGTGTATTTGCCACTCTCAGTGGGCTTGGTGATCTATGCTTCACTATGACTAATAGACTTGTGAGGGAGCTCGACCTGGAGGTCTTACTCAAGGAAGAGCGTGGTGATCAAAGTGATACTGTGGTGCTCAAAAGAATGCTTATGGTGTGTTTGCCACTCCAGTGGGCTTTGTGATTTGTGTGTGCCACAACCGATGGGCTATGTGTCATATTGGGTGAAGTGATTCTTGACTCGTGCTCCTCTTAGTCGTGACACTATGGACTCGGTGACTCCCAAAGTCTCAACGGTGCTTCTCAATCCTCAATTCTCAATGGCGCTTATGTTGTTCCTCGAATCTTTGACGGTGCTTTCTCAAGGCTTCTTGATTGTCAACGGTGTTCTTCAAATCTTAACGATGCTTCTCGACTTTTCCATGATGCTTCTCAACAAATCTGATGTTCCTCAACCCATCCGATATTCCTCAACTCTTCAACGACGCTTCTCAACAAATCTGATGTTCCTCAACACATCCGATGTTCCTCAACTCTTCAACGATGCTTCTCAACAAATCTGATGTTCCTCAACTCATCCGATATTCCTCAACTCTTCAACGACGCTTCTCAACAAATCTGATGTTCCTCAACACATCCGATGTTCCTCAACTCTTCAACGATGCTTCTCAACAAATCTGATGTTCCTCAACTCATCCGATATTCCCTAACTCTTCAACGACGCTTCTCAACAAATCTGATGTTCCTCAACACATCCAATGTTCCTCAACTCTTTAACGATGCTTCTCAACAAATCTGATGTTCCTCCTCAACAACACACTTGGACTTTGGGCACCAAAACGCATCTTATCAACACTCCTCATCAACACATCTAGACTTTGGGCCCTAAAACACCTCAACAACACGTCTCATTGACACACCTTATCAGCAATAGTTTCTCGGTGTTGGCGATATTTCCTCCGATCGGCCGCCTTGAGAAACAACTGTCGGTTTGTAGTTTGCAACCACTTACGAGTTTATGCCACTCGTACCTGGGACATTCTCATGTTGCGACCTTGACTGGTGTAGTAATAATGTTTGGCACTTCTGCTTATATCCAAAGTTGTTTTTTTTTATAATTGGGAATCACCTTTAACCCACACATTTAAGACCATCAGGACAAATGGACTTAACAGGAACGACAAGGAAAGTTGGGTTAGTTTGTATGAAACCTTGGTCTCTGACACACTTGTGATCAGATTACTACTGACTCAAATAAAGAAGGATTGACTTGGACATGAAATTTTCAAATTGCCACGATCCAAAGTGCCTTTACCATGAATGATGTACCGCTCATCTTTTATGTTCACTCCTCATCTTGATACGTCAGCACTTTGCTAATAAATCTGGTTTTTTGAAAATTCCTCCCTACTGATCTAATCAATTTCTTTGCTTCTCCCAAGATGTGCTTTGAATTAGTGCCTTAGCTTATAGAATAAAAGATGCTCCATTTCCATCTGTTCAAGACAATGTTTGTGACTTGAAGGCTTACCATTGGTGTATAGGGATCGGGTGGCAAACGAAGTTTGCCCCTAGTTTGAAGGGCATGAAGTGGGATCGGTAGGCAAACGAGGTAAATGACCGAAGTTTGCCCCTAGTTTGGGGGAAGGTTCATTGGAGGTTTTGGGCAAACGAGGTAGGTGACCGAAGTTTGCCCCTTGTGTGAAGGGTAGATAGTAAAAGTCAGGCAAACGAGGCGGGTAGCCGAAGTTTGCCCCTAGTGTGGAAGGTGATTTTCTGGTTTGAGGCATGGACCGTGACTTTAATCTCTCAAATGCTCATAACTTTTTGCCTAGGCACCAGTGAGGTAACCTAGTGAGCTCTTTTCTCTCTTTTGTTATTGCTCACCTTAGATTTAGCTCTAACTTTTGCCTAGGCGTCCTTTCGGATTTTCGACCTAGCGAGCCATCTTTCTTTTCTTTTTGAAAGTCTGCCTACGTACCCCCAAGTGGGGATCAGGTCCAATGTAGTTCGGGCCATGGTTGAAAATAAGCGGGTTGATTTTTAGGTAGGTGGGGTGATCGAACCGTTGTGGTTGCCTACGTATCCCCGAGCAGGAATCAGGTCGAGCGGAGTTCGGGCCAAAGTCTTGAAAGAATGGGGGGTTGATTATGATGGTGTCGACCGAACCGATGTGGTTGCCTACGTATCCCCGAGTGGGAATCAGGTCGAGCGTAGTTCAAGGCAAGGTCTTGAAAGAAATCGGTTTGATTATGATGGTGTCGACCGAACTGATGTGGTTGCCTACGTATCCCCGAGTGGGAATCAGGTCGAGCGTAGTTCAAGGTAAGGCTTGAAATAAGGGGTTTGAGGTATGAGGGTTTTTCAAACCAATCGTCAAAGGAGTTCAAACTTGAGCCACTTGTGGTAGCTTTGAATAAGAAGATTCAGTTTCGGTCTTTTCTTTCTTTTTTTTTATTTTGAGGATCGATCCTTTTCACTTTCGCCTAGCCAGTCAATTTTACTTTTCATGTAGTTGATTCTTGTGAGACCTTTTGACCGCAATCTCAGAATTCCGGAATGTGCATGTCAGCTCTTGGAATTTATTTATGGTTGTTCCGAGCCTTTTGAAATATGATCTAGACACATTCTCATGATGTACCTTGAAGTGTACAATTCTCTGTATCACAAAAATCTTCTTTCTTTCATTTTCTCCCTCATTTTGACTGGCTAAGTTCAGATCTTGGAAATCAATACCTTTTTGGCTCTAACTTTTGCCTAGGTGCCCTTTCGGGTTTTCAACCTAGCGAGCTTTTTTTTTTCTTTTCTTTTCTTTTCTTCTTTTTCTTTTTTTTCTTTTTTTTTTTGAAAGTCGAGATGAAACTTGCTAAAATGTTTGGCTACCATCAAGGACTAAGTCTGTATTGCTTTCAATCGGACAGATTGCATGGCTTCCAATTGGATTGGGCTTAAGGCTTTGAAATGGTGGAAAAAAAAAGGGTGTTGGGCAAGCCCCAAGTCAGTTTCAAGTATGTCTTTTCAAGATTGAGGCAAGAGCGTCTTTAAATTCTTAAAGTAAGACTATTCAATTCTTGGCTCTTCATCGGTGTCGGCGCAAAATCGACTTTGGCCTGTTAGGGATTCTCTCTTTTTTTGTTTGTTGCAAAAATTTATTAGCAAAGTAATGTCCATGGTAATTTGAAGAGTGACATTTTCAGTTCAGCGATTCATGCACTTATACACATCAGATTAGGCAAAATGAGACTTCATTCCATCATAAGAGAAGGATTACATTACTCGATACAGACTCACAATAACTTGATGATAGACAGACTCGACCACAAGATCAAACTTGAAATAGACACAAAATATAGAACAGACTCGACTTGGTCTCAAATGGAGTGTCTTGGTGGCCCATTTATTATTATTATTATTTTAGCAGAAGTTCCAAACACTATCAACTCTCTGCGTAGCTTCAACAATCCTTAGCGAAGGAGATCATTTGAAAGGACCGGCCAGGGGCTTAGGTGACATGGGGTTGAATGGTTGGTGGTTCAATGACTCTTCGGTCAATAAGGTCTTGGATATCATGGCGGAGACGTATGCACCGGTCGGTGTCATGGCCTGGGCCTTGGTGGTAGGCACATCGTTTGGACAGGTCACAGTTAGGTGGTGGGGGATCGGCACGAGGCTGAAGGAGTTGGAGGTGTCCCTTTTTTAGCAGGCGGCCTAAGGCTACGGAGGGGGAGATATCTAGCTTGGAAAATTCACGGGGTACCCTATTTTGGTAAGGGCGGCCAGGCGAGTTGGTTTGGTTTGTGAGCTGGTATGATTGGGGAGAATAGGCCATGGGTTGGTTACTAAGGGCATTGACATCCAAAGGGTTTCGGGAGTAGTCGGGCCTCTTGGATTGGCTTTGTGATCCTTCATTCTTGATTTTTCCTTCCCTGATTGCATCCTCAATTCTAGTCCCAATCTCAAACAGTTCTTCAAATGTTGAGATGGACTGGTAGAATAGTTTCTCATGGTACAGCGGCTGTAGATTCTTGATCAACATCCGGACTTGTTCCTTTTCGACTGGTCGGTGGGTCATTTGGGCCACTTTGTTCCTCCATCTGCTCAAGAATGCAGCGAAGGACTCATTGAAGTTCTGCCGGGTAGTCTCCAGATCCCGAATGGTGACATCGAGCTCTTGGTTATAGGAGTAATGATCAATGAAGACCTGGACTATATCTTCCCAAGTCCGCGTCTTAGAAACCTCCAAGGTCAGAAACCAAGATAGAGCAGCCTTGGCGAGGGTTTGAGGAAACAACATTGCGATGTGCTCATGGCTGCAGCCCATTGATTGGAAAACACTCATGCAGAACTTTACATGGCTCTTCGGATTCCCAGTTCCATCAAAATGATCAATTTCAGGCATTTTGAAGTTTTCCGGCAGTTTCAGCTTAACAGGCTCAAAAAGGCCTTCCAAATCTAGCATGTAGTCATTGATCCCTTTGCTTTTCCTCAGTACGCTTTCTAGCTTGTCAACCCTGTCCATTTTTTCTTGGAATTTCTTCTCATACGCAGGCGGCGGGACCCCTTGAAACCATACTTCTTCTCCGCCGTTCTCATGTAGGGGTGGTTCAAATCCAGGTGGAGGTTGCGGCCGCTGTTGCTTTAATTCTTCCATGAAGGATAAAACTTGGGCCAACCGGTCAGACTGTTGGTTGATCATTTCTGTCATTCTTGCTTCCGAACCTTCTGGATCCATAAAGCTGACTTTCGGCTGAGTGATTCTGACAAGGTGACTCCCTAATCCTTTGACTCACAAATGCAGATCCTGGGTGCTTAAAACTTGTACTGACATATAGGTGTGAAAAGACTGTGTTAGACTTTTAACAGCGATGATTGAGATGACAACTATAGTGATGTTAACAGACGTGGACTGACTCGTGTACAGCCTGACTGAAACAGTGCGTGCAGACCGATAGGAATGGTGTATGCAAATGAGACAAGCATGCGGATGCAAGCCCTAATCTATATGATGCCCCTACTTCTAACAGATAGCAGTTAAACAAATAAGGTCCTAGCCATACAGAGTGTGCTAACCTTACTCTCCAGTATGATCACCAAGGGGATAACAAGGATTTCCGGAATACTTTGGGAATTTCGGATAGAGTTTCTGGGAGAAACATGGGTTTGGAAGATTCGGAGAAATTTCTAGAAGTCATTTGAGTTTCTAGGAGAAATAGGGATTTCTGGTTGATTTGGACTGAGCTTCTAGGAGAAACTGGTATTTTTGGGTATTTCTGAGGAATATGGATAGAGTTTCTAGGAGAAACAAGTATATCTGGGCATTTCTAGGTGATTTGGGCAGAGGTGCTGGGATTTTTGGATAATTTGGGAGATTTGGGCAGAGCTTATGGGAAAACATGAAAATTTGGGTAAGTTGGACAGAGTTTCTGGGAGAAACAAGTATATCGAAGTTTCTAAGAAACATTGAGGTTTCTGGGTATTCTGGGGGAAGCAAGAATATCTTGGGGGACATAAGTATATCGGAGTTTCTGGAAGAAATTGAGATTTCTAGGTAATCTGGGGAGAAATAAGGATTTCTAGGAAATCTGGGTGATTCGGACATAATTTCTAGGAGAAACAGGGGTATCCTGATGAGTTGGGTAGAGTTTTTGGAAGGAATAGGGATATACGACGAGAATAGGTGATGATGGTGATCATACTGTCTAGCAAGTTTTCATACTCCTATGTCTCAGGACCAACAAACAAGGTTTGCTGTGTATATCTTTGTGAGCATGGAGCAGACATCCTTATCATGGTGCCTAGGCAAGTCAACTCAATGTGATCACATGTGAGTGATTGCCTTGGGAATCATAAGAAAGGAGTTCTGTTCTATGCCACATAAGTGTCTACACCGCGCAGGTAATCCCATCAGGGCATACAACAGTTATATCACATTGTCCTATCTGAAAAGATAAATGAACAGTCCTATGAAAGGTTCTACGGGAATCTATATGCAAAGGCTGGGTTTAGTCAAAGAGGGTCCGTTGACGAGAGTTCCAATATACCGTCAGAGAGACAGTACGGAGGTTTTTACTCTTTTTGATATACCTTGGAAGGTACAGTATCAACGGTGACTTGTGCCCTGGCACAGCAAAACCTGAACAATGTCAGCGCCGCGTTTCAGACACAGTCGGAGGGGGAAAATGCAAGAGTGCAATGCGGTGAACCAAACACAGTAAAAAGATGATTTTAAGGATGCTTCTTATGAGTCAAACCTCTGTATTATTTTGTTTTAAAATAAAAATCCCCAGCAGAGTCGCCAGATTGTGGACACCGGGCTTCCACCGCTTCGCTATGTTTTCAAAACTTGTTTGATTTTTGAATCAGGGAAAGAGAAAAGGTCTGTGAAAACAGATACAGAGTCGCCACTTGGTCTTTAAGGAACCAAGAAACCTAATTTTGACTCACCCAAATGGATAAAGGGCACCGGCCCTTCATAACCAAAGAACTTGGTTCGGGGTTTTGGTACGAGAGAGGAAGGAGCCTTTGTCGCGACTAAAACACCCTCAACTCGCCCCGTCTTTCGACGGGCCTCAATTAGCATCCAAACAATCATCTTATACTATGTATGGTTCGACAATTAATACTATGATAGTATATTACATCACATAAGAAACTTGAAATGGAAAATCTAAAGATAAAATATCATTCATAAGATCTAAGTCAAATATCATACAATGTAAAGTGAAAGATCACACAAATAAACCTAGGAAAAATCGTCTAATCATGTATCAATTAATCAAGTTTTCCTAATCTAAAGGGGACATGAATTGTTCTTGAAACAAATAAATAAAGAAATCAAAATATGCTTAACAAGCTAGTATGATGCATGTTATTCTTTGAGAAAAGAAGATCTCTCAATCCCCGGGACGGATGAGAAAGGATGATTAGATCAAAGGGAGCATGAACGTGTGATCGTGATCATCCCTTATAATCTTCTTAGATTAAGAGTTACAAAAACCCCAAATCTTGCATGAATGCAATGTATGTATCTAAGATGTGCAAAGGTTGTAGTGTGTTTTGGGTACATGGATTTCTAGAAGACTTAGAAGTCTAAAATGTGTATGAATGAATGAATTAAATCAACATGGGATATATACAAATGTAGTATGAACTACTTCCTAAGATATGAACTAATTTGGAATGCATATAAGCATCAAATCAAAGAATGAAAGTTAAAGTATACTTGCTGTGAATAGTGGACAGAACAGTAACATCATCTTTTGGAAATTGAAAAGAGGGGTTAGGAATGTTTTCAATGCATGATTTTTTATGGAGATGTTCCTTATTATGTCTAGAACACAACCCAAAAGGCCAATCTTGAATAGCTATCACAGATTGAGAGAAATCATATAAACAATGAAGGTCACTCAGAAACAGAGTCCGTACCGTCGACTGAAATGTTAGAAAATCTTAGAAAATGAAAAAGAATGATCTAGAGGTCCATTTTATACAGAAAGTTTCCTAAGACATTGAAGTTTAAGGGAAAAATAAGTTAGGACCACCCCTTTTGGAAAAGTTTTCTGAAAAAGAGGTTGGAAGTGGACCTAGCTGCTGTGACAGCAGAGGCAGAATGTTTGGAAGGAATGTTTGGGTCCAAATGGACCATTTCCAAGTACTTCCAAGTCAAACCAAAAATCATGGGTGTTCTCCAATGAGTTAGGAAGACTTTCCAAGTGGCCTTGCATCCATATGTTGAGTATTGAGTCCTAGGGAAATCTTTGAACTCAGCTCACTCACTGTTTTGACTCATTGTTTTGAAGATTTTGGTGAAAACAAAGTTTTGTTTCTTGAAGCCAACATAAGAGGGATTGAGAGGGGTTTTGAAATAGATGTTTTGAAAGCATGTTTTCAATACTCAATAAGGATTATAGCCACTCAAAATGTCAACATCAAACTTATCATCAAGAACCTCCAAGATTGTTGGAGAGATTTATTTTATTTTGAACATAACTTCAATACATTTCAAGAATACCTTGGAAGTATTGAGGTTATGATCATCATCTATCAAACATGTTTTTGAGGTCAAGAGCTACTATCCATAAGGATTCACTCACCCCAAACTTCATGTCATCACTTAGATGATGATGAACTAGTAAGTAAATAAAGAAAATCAAAAAGAAATGAGATAAGAAGAGATGAACAATAAATAAACAAGCAAGTAAATAGCAATCAATAGATGATAATCAATGTGATTTTGGACTTGTAGCTTGGTGTTTCACTCATAGATTTTGACATTTGGACATGGAAGTAGCTTCTTAACTCAAGAATGCTCAAGAATGGTGATTGGGGGTGTTTGGAATGTGAAGTATAAGAGAGGTAATGGAAGAAAACAAGATTAAAACTCACTTTCTATAGCAAAATAGTAGGAGGAAGTTCCTTTTCTCTCTTCTAAACCTATCTCTATCTCTCTTCTTCTCTACAACTTTTCAAGCTTTTACACTTGGCCCCCCCAAAATGAAGAGCAATGGGGGGTTTATATAGGCCAATTTGGGGTGGTTTTGGGATTTTAGAAGTGTTCCCATTGGTCCCAAACATCTGTGAACATAAAACTACGTCGTTTTGGCTTTTAATTAATCAAAATGGGGCCACAAAAGTTATTACAAAAATACACTATTCTGGGGGGAGTGCCGCGGCGGCACTGGGCCAGTGCCGCGACGGCAGTGCTCCTCCCTTCGTCTGGATAATGCTGTTTAGGCCCCCTGAAGTTCCGGTATTCGCGAAAAGGCCCTATTTCGTCCGAAATTCACAGAAAATGCATACGAACTCCAAATTGAGGTTGTGATATACCGTTGGAAAGGTAATGGAGTCTAATTTACATACAAAATAGTTCGGGGATAGGTCACTTTGAAAAGTTTTGCGGTATTCGCGATAAATGATGATTTGGTCGCCTTTTTCGCCTTCAGAAATTCAAAATAAATTCATTTTAAATCCATGAATTATGTGCGATATACCGTTGGAAAGCTATTGACCTCTAGTATCCATGAAAAATATTTGAAAATTGTTTCGGTGCCCCGATTCCAAAGTCAAATCTTGGTCAAACTGGTCAAACATAGGATTCCCGGGAAGTTCTGGGAACCTCCGGGAGCTCCCAGGAGCCGACGTTTTCGCTCGATTCTCTTTTAAAACTTATTTTAATACTTTTCTAATGATTCCGATGAATTCGGACAATTTTGGTCAAACTTGGTCAAACTTGGTCAAACCTTGGTCAAACCTAGTCAAACCTTGGTCAAACCGGTCAACAGGGACTTTCCGGGAACTTCCGGGACTTCCGGGGGTCTCTGGGAGCTGACGATTTCGTCTGATTTTTCTTAAAAACTCATTTTATCACTTTTCTTACGACGTAGCATGTTTTCAGAACTTTGGGACCAAATCTGGGAGTTTTCGGGCTTTCAGGGGCATTTTGGTCATTCTGGTCATTCTGAGAGATAGAGCTGACTTCCGAGAGTCCTTTTGAGTCTTTTACGATCATTGTGAACCACCAAGCTATGGGTCTCCTAAATCTGATAGCCGACAAAATGGGGTGTCTACAGTTTGCCCCTCTTTGGCAGGAACTTGCGAGGCAACGCATGTCGCAAGCGAGTGCCAAAGTTTTGAAGAGACATGACTTTTTGGAGGCTATAGATTTAGGATAAAAAAGCATTGCAGAAGATGCAATGATGCTGAGGCTAGTGTTGGTCGTGCTCTATGTGAGCTGCCTACGTATCCCAAGGGGAATCAGACCAGGACGTAGTTCAGGGCACAAAGGAATAAATCACACATGCACATACACAACAATCAGGCGGATGCTATGCTATAAGAGTGATATGCTATGCATGGATGTGATATGAATTTTGCCCTAAGTCCTATCATGTCTAGTGTTCTGATCCTAGCATGAATTGGTACTGTGGGGTGTACCACTCCGAGTGGACTTGTGTCGTGCCTGTATTGTGTTCTAAAACGCTTGTGGTCCTAGTACATGTGTTCAGTGTATTTGCCACTCTCAGTGGGCTTGGTGATCTATGCTTCACTATGACTAATAGACTTGTGAGGGAGCTCGACCTGGAGGTCTTACTCAAGGAAGAGCGTGGTGATCAAAGTGATACTGTGGTGCTCAAAAGAATGCTTATGGTGTGTTTGCCACTCCAGTGGGCTTTGTGATTTGTGTGTGCCACAACCGATGGGCTATGTGTCATATTGGGTGAAGTGATTCTTGACTCGTGCTCCTCTTAGTCGTGACACTATGGACTCGGTGACTCCCAAAGTCTCAACGGTGCTTCTCAATCCTCAATTCTCAATGGCGCTTATGTTGTTCCTCGAATCTTTGACGGTGCTTTCTCAAGGCTTCTTGATTGTCAACGGTGTTCTTCAAATCTTAACGATGCTTCTCGACTTTTCCATGATGCTTCTCAACAAATCTGATGTTCCTCAACCCATCCGATATTCCTCAACTCTTCAACGACGCTTCTCAACAAATCTGATGTTCCTCAACACATCCGATGTTCCTCAACTCTTCAACGATGCTTCTCAACAAATCTGATGTTCCTCAACTCATCCGATATTCCTCAACTCTTCAACGACGCTTCTCAACAAATCTGATGTTCCTCAACACATCCGATGTTCCTCAACTCTTCAACGATGCTTCTCAACAAATCTGATGTTCCTCAACTCATCCGATATTCCCTAACTCTTCAACGACGCTTCTCAACAAATCTGATGTTCCTCAACACATCCAATGTTCCTCAACTCTTTAACGATGCTTCTCAACAAATCTGATGTTCCTCCTCAACAACACACTTGGACTTTGGGCACCAAAACGCATCTTATCAACACTCCTCATCAACACATCTAGACTTTGGGCCCTAAAACACCTCAACAACACGTCTCATTGACACACCTTATCAGCAATAGTTTCTCGGTGTTGGCGATATTTCCTCCGATCGGCCGCCTTGAGAAACAACTGTCGGTTTGTAGTTTGCAACCACTTACGAGTTTATGCCACTCGTACCTGGGACATTCTCATGTTGCGACCTTGACTGGTGTAGTAATAATGTTTGGCACTTCTGCTTATATCCAAAGTTGTTTTTTTTTATAATTGGGAATCACCTTTAACCCACACATTTAAGACCATCAGGACAAATGGACTTAACAGGAACGACAAGGAAAGTTGGGTTAGTTTGTATGAAACCTTGGTCTCTGACACACTTGTGATCAGATTACTACTGACTCAAATAAAGAAGGATTGACTTGGACATGAAATTTTCAAATTGCCACGATCCAAAGTGCCTTTACCATGAATGATGTACCGCTCATCTTTTATGTTCACTCCTCATCTTGATACGTCAGCACTTTGCTAATAAATCTGGTTTTTTGAAAATTCCTCCCTACTGATCTAATCAATTTCTTTGCTTCTCCCAAGATGTGCTTTGAATTAGTGCCTTAGCTTATAGAATAAAAGATGCTCCATTTCCATCTGTTCAAGACAATGTTTGTGACTTGAAGGCTTACCATTGGTGTATAGGGATCGGGTGGCAAACGAAGTTTGCCCCTAGTTTGAAGGGCATGAAGTGGGATCGGTAGGCAAACGAGGTAAATGACCGAAGTTTGCCCCTAGTTTGGGGGAAGGTTCATTGGAGGTTTTGGGCAAACGAGGTAGGTGACCGAAGTTTGCCCCTTGTGTGAAGGGTAGATAGTAAAAGTCAGGCAAACGAGGCGGGTAGCCGAAGTTTGCCCCTAGTGTGGAAGGTGATTTTCTGGTTTGAGGCATGGACCGTGACTTTAATCTCTCAAATGCTCATAACTTTTTGCCTAGGCACCAGTGAGGTAACCTAGTGAGCTCTTTTCTCTCTTTTGTTATTGCTCACCTTAGATTTAGCTCTAACTTTTGCCTAGGCGTCCTTTCGGATTTTCGACCTAGCGAGCCATCTTTCTTTTCTTTTTGAAAGTCTGCCTACGTACCCCCAAGTGGGGATCAGGTCCAATGTAGTTCGGGCCATGGTTGAAAATAAGCGGGTTGATTTTTAGGTAGGTGGGGTGATCGAACCGTTGTGGTTGCCTACGTATCCCCGAGCAGGAATCAGGTCGAGCGGAGTTCGGGCCAAAGTCTTGAAAGAATGGGGGGTTGATTATGATGGTGTCGACCGAACCGATGTGGTTGCCTACGTATCCCCGAGTGGGAATCAGGTCGAGCGTAGTTCAAGGCAAGGTCTTGAAAGAAATCGGTTTGATTATGATGGTGTCGACCGAACTGATGTGGTTGCCTACGTATCCCCGAGTGGGAATCAGGTCGAGCGTAGTTCAAGGTAAGGCTTGAAATAAGGGGTTTGAGGTATGAGGGTTTTTCAAACCAATCGTCAAAGAAGTTCAAACTTGAGCCACTTGTGGTAGCTTTGAATAAGAAGATTCAGTTTCGGTCTTTTCTTTCTTTTTTTTTATTTTGAGGATCGATCCTTTTCACTTTCGCCTAGCCAGTCAATTTTACTTTTCATGTAGTTGATTCTTGTGAGACCTTTTGACCGCAATCTCAGAATTCCGGAATGTGCATGTCAGCTCTTGGAATTTATTTATGGTTGTTCCGAGCCTTTTGAAATATGATCTAGACACATTCTCATGATGTACCTTGAAGTGTACAATTCTCTGTATCACAAAAATCTTCTTTCTTTCATTTTCTCCCTCATTTTGACTGGCTAAGTTCAGATCTTGGAAATCAATACCTTTTTGGCTCTAACTTTTGCCTAGGTGCCCTTTCGGGTTTTCAACCTAGCGAGCTTTTTTTTTTCTTTTCTTTTCTTTTCTTCTTTTTCTTTTTTTTCTTTTTTTTTTGAAAGTCGAGATGAAACTTGCTAAAATGTTTGGCTACCATCAAGGACTAAGTCTGTATTGCTTTCAATCGGACAGATTGCATGGCTTCCAATTGGATTGGGCTTAAGGCTTTGAAATGGTGGAAAAAAAAAGGGTGTTGGGCAAGCCCCAAGTCAGTTTCAAGTATGTCTTTTCAAGATTGAGGCAAGAGCGTCTTTAAATTCTTAAAGTAAGACTATTCAATTCTTGGCTCTTCATCGGTGTCGGCGCAAAATCGACTTTGGCCTGTTAGGGATTCTCTCTTTTTTTGTTTGTTGCAAAAATTTATTAGCAAAGTAATGTCCATGGTAATTTGAAGAGTGACATTTTCAGTTCAGCGATTCATGCACTTATACACATCAGATTAGGCAAAATGAGACTTCATTCCATCATAAGAGAAGGATTACATTACTCGATACAGACTCACAATAACTTGATGATAGACAGACTCGACCACAAGATCAAACTTGAAATAGACACAAAATATAGAACAGACTCGACTTGGTCTCAAATGGAGTGTCTTGGTGGCCCATTTATTATTATTATTATTTTAGCAGAAGTTCCAAACACTATCAACTCTCTGCGTAGCTTCAACAATCCTTAGCGAAGGAGATCATTTGAAAGGACCGGCCAGGGGCTTAGGTGACATGGGGTTGAATGGTTGGTGGTTCAATGACTCTTCGGTCAATAAGGTCTTGGATATCATGGCGGAGACGTATGCACCGGTCGGTGTCATGGCCTGGGCCTTGGTGGTAGGCACATCGTTTGGACAGGTCACAGTTAGGTGGTGGGGGATCGGCACGAGGCTGAAGGAGTTGGAGGTGTCCCTTTTTTATCAGGCGGCCTAAGGCTACGGAGGGGGAGATATCTAGCTTGGAAAATTCACGGGGTACCCTATTTTGGTAAGGGCGGCCAGGCGAGTTGGTTTGGTTTGTGAGCTGGTATGATTGGGGAGAATAGGCCATGGGTTGGTTACTAAGGGCATTGACATCCAAAGGGTTTCGGGAGTAGTCGGGCCTCTTGGATTGGCTTTGTGATCCTTCATTCTTGATTTTTCCTTCCCTGATTGCATCCTCAATTCTAGTCCCAATCTCAAACAGTTCTTCAAATGTTGAGATGGACTGGTAGAATAGTTTCTCATGGTACAGCGGCTGTAGATTCTTGATCAACATCCGGACTTGTTCCTTTTCGACTGGTCGGTGGGTCATTTGGGCCACTTTGTTCCTCCATCTGCTCAAGAATGCAGCGAAGGACTCATTGAAGTTCTGCCGGGTAGTCTCCAGATCCCGAATGGTGACATCGAGCTCTTGGTTATAGGAGTAATGATCAATGAAGACCTGGACTATATCTTCCCAAGTCCGCGTCTTAGAAACCTCCAAGGTCAGAAACCAAGATAGAGCAGCCTTGGCGAGGGTTTGAGGAAACAACATTGCGATGTGCTCATGGCTGCAGCCCATTGATTGGAAAACACTCATGCAGAACTTTACATGGCTCTTCGGATTCCCAGTTCCATCAAAATGATCAATTTCAGGCATTTTGAAGTTTTCCGGCAGTTTCAGCTTAACAGGCTCAAAAAGGCCTTCCAAATCTAGCATGTAGTCATTGATCCCTTTGCTTTTCCTCAGTACGCTTTCTAGCTTGTCAACCCTGTCCATTTTTTCTTGGAATTTCTTCTCATACGCAGGCGGCGGGACCCCTTGAAACCATACTTCTTCTCCGCCGTTCTCATGTAGGGGTGGTTCAAATCCAGGTGGAGGTTGCGGCCGCTGTTGCTTTAATTCTTCCATGAAGGATAAAACTTGGGCCAACCGGTCAGACTGTTGGTTGATCATTTCTGTCATTCTTGCTTCCGAACCTTCTGGATCCATAAAGCTGACTTTCGGCTGAGTGATTCTGACAAGGTGACTCCCTAATCCTTTGACTCACAAATGCAGATCCTGGGTGCTTAAAACTTGTACTGACATATAGGTGTGAAAAGACTGTGTTAGACTTTTAACAGCGATGATTGAGATGACAACTATAGTGATGTTAACAGACGTGGACTGACTCGTGTACAGCCTGACTGAAACAGTGCGTGCAGACCGATAGGAATGGTGTATGCAAATGAGACAAGCATGCGGATGCAAGCCCTAATCTATATGATGCCCCTACTTCTAACAGATAGCAGTTAAACAAATAAGGTCCTAGCCATACAGAGTGTGCTAACCTTACTCTCCAGTATGATCACCAAGGGGATAACAAGGATTTCCGGAATACTTTGGGAATTTCGGATAGAGTTTCTGGGAGAAACATGGGTTTGGAAGATTCGGAGAAATTTCTAGAAGTCATTTGAGTTTCTAGGAGAAATAGGGATTTCTGGTTGATTTGGACTGAGCTTCTAGGAGAAACTGGTATTTTTGGGTATTTCTGAGGAATATGGATAGAGTTTCTAGGAGAAACAAGTATATCTGGGCATTTCTAGGTGATTTGGGCAGAGGTGCTGGGATTTTTGGATAATTTGGGAGATTTGGGCAGAGCTTATGGGAAAACATGAAAATTTGGGTAAGTTGGACAGAGTTTCTGGGAGAAACAAGTATATCGAAGTTTCTAAGAAACATTGAGGTTTCTGGGTATTCTGGGGGAAGCAAGAATATCTTGGGGGACATAAGTATATCGGAGTTTCTGGAAGAAATTGAGATTTCTAGGTAATCTGGGGAGAAATAAGGATTTCTAGGAAATCTGGGTGATTCGGACATAATTTCTAGGAGAAACAGGGGTATCCTGATGAGTTGGGTAGAGTTTTTGGAAGGAATAGGGATATACGACGAGAATAGGTGATGATGGTGATCATACTGTCTAGCAAGTTTTCATACTCCTATGTCTCAGGACCAACAAACAAGGTTTGCTGTGTATATCTTTGTGAGCATGGAGCAGACATCCTTATCATGGTGCCTAGGCAAGTCAACTCAATGTGATCACATGTGAGTGATTGCCTTGGGAACCATAAGAAAGGAGTTCTGTTCTATGCCACATAAGTGTCTACACCGCGCAGGTAATCCCATCAGGGCATACAACAGTTATATCACATTGTCCTATCTGAAAAGATAAATGAACAGTCCTATGAAAGGTTCTACGGGAATCTATATGCAAAGGCTGGGTTTAGTCAAAGAGGGTCCGTTGACGAGAGTTCCAATATACCGTCAGAGAGACAGTACGGAGGTTTTTACTCTTTTTGATATACCTTGGAAGGTACAGTATCAACGGTGACTTGTGCCCTGGCACAGCAAAACCTGAACAATGTCAGCGCCGCGTTTCAGACACAGTCGGAGGGGGAAAATGCAAGAGTGCAATGCGGTGAACCAAACACAGTAAAAAGATGATTTTAAGGATGCTTCTTATGAGTCAAACCTCTGTATTATTTTGTTTTAAAATAAAAATCCCCAGCAGAGTCGCCAGATTGTGGACACCGGGCTTCCACCGCTTCGCTATGTTTTCGAAACTTGTTTGATTTTTGAATCAGGGAAAGAGAAAAGGTCTGTGAAAACAGATACAGAGTCGCCACTTGGTCTTTAAGGAACCAAGAAACCTAATTTTGACTCACCCAAATGGATAAAGGGCACCGGCCCTTCATAACCAAAGAACTTGGTTCGGGGTTTTGGTACGAGAGAGGAAGGAGCCTTTGTCGCGACTAAAACACCCTCAACTCGCCCCGTCTTTCGACGGGCCTCAATTAGCATCCAAACAATCATCTTATACTATGTATGGTTCGACAATTAATACTATGATAGTATATTACATCACATAAGAAACTTGAAATGGAAAATCTAAAGATAAAATATCATTCATAAGATCTAAGTCAAATATCATACAATGTAAAGTGAAAGATCACACAAATAAACCTAGGAAAAATCGTCTAATCATGTATCAATTAATCAAGTTTTCCTAATCTAAAGGGGACATGAATTGTTCTTGAAACAAATAAATAAAGAAATCAAAATATGCTTAACAAGCTAGTATGATGCATGTTATTCTTTGAGAAAAGAAGATCTCTCAATCCCCGGGACGGATGAGAAAGGATGATTAGATCAAAGGGAGCATGAACGTGTGATCGTGATCATCCCTTATAATCTTCTTAGATTAAGAGTTACAAAAACCCCAAATCTTGCATGAATGCAATGTATGTATCTAAGATGTGCAAAGGTTGTAGTGTGTTTTGGGTACATGGATTTCTAGAAGACTTAGAAGTCTAAAATGTGTATGAATGAATGAATTAAATCAACATGGGATATATACAAATGTAGTATGAACTACTTCCTAAGATATGAACTAATTTGGAATGCATATAAGCATCAAATCAAAGAATGAAAGTTAAAGTATACTTGCTGTGAATAGTGGACAGAACAGTAACATCATCTTTTGGAAATTGAAAAGAGGGGTTAGGAATGTTTTCAATGCATGATTTTTTATGGAGATGTTCCTTATTATGTCTAGAACACAACCCAAAAGGCCAATCTTGAATAGCTATCACAGATTGAGAGAAATCATATAAACAATGAAGGTCACTCAGAAACAGAGTCCGTACCGTCGACTGAAATGTTAGAAAATCTTAGAAAATGAAAAAGAATGATCTAGAGGTCCATTTTATACAGAAAGTTTCCTAAGACATTGAAGTTTAAGGGAAAAATAAGTTAGGACCACCCCTTTTGGAAAAGTTTTCTGAAAAAGAGGTTGGAAGTGGACCTAGCTGCTGTGACAGCAGAGGCAGAATGTTTGGAAGGAATGTTTGGGTCCAAATGGACCATTTCCAAGTACTTCCAAGTCAAACCAAAAATCATGGGTGTTCTCCAATGAGTTAGGAAGACTTTCCAAGTGGCCTTGCATCCATATGTTGAGTATTGAGTCCTAGGGAAATCTTTGAACTCAGCTCACTCACTGTTTTGACTCATTGTTTTGAAGATTTTGGTGAAAACAAAGTTTTGTTTCTTGAAGCCAACATAAGAGGGATTGAGAGGGGTTTTGAAATAGATGTTTTGAAAGCATGTTTTCAATACTCAATAAGGATTATAGCCACTCAAAATGTCAACATCAAACTTATCATCAAGAACCTCCAAGATTGTTGGAGAGATTTATTTTATTTTGAACATAACTTCAATACATTTCAAGAATACCTTGGAAGTATTGAGGTTATGATCATCATCTATCAAACATGTTTTTGAGGTCAAGAGCTACTATCCATAAGGATTCACTCACCCCAAACTTCATGTCATCACTTAGATGATGATGAACTAGTAAGTAAATAAAGAAAATCAAAAAGAAATGAGATAAGAAGAGATGAACAATAAATAAACAAGCAAGTAAATAGCAATCAATAGATGATAATCAATGTGATTTTGGACTTGTAGCTTGGTGTTTCACTCATAGATTTTGACATTTGGACATGGAAGTAGCTTCTTAACTCAAGAATGCTCAAGAATGGTGATTGGGGGTGTTTGGAATGTGAAGTATAAGAGAGGTAATGGAAGAAAACAAGATTAAAACTCACTTTCTATAGCAAAATAGTAGGAGGAAGTTCCTTTTCTCTCTTCTAAACCTATCTCTATCTCTCTTCTTCTCTACAACTTTTCAAGCTTTTACACTTGGCCCCCCCAAAATGAAGAGCAATGGGGGGTTTATATAGGCCAATTTGGGGTGGTTTTGGGATTTTAGAAGTGTTCCCATTGGTCCCAAACATCTGTGAACATAAAACTACGTCGTTTTGGCTTTTAATTAATCAAAATGGGGCCACAAAAGTTATTACAAAAATACACTATTCTGGGGGGAGTGCCGCGGCGGCACTGGGCCAGTGCCGCGATGGCAGTGCTCCTCCCTTCGTCTGGATAATGCTGTTTAGGCCCCCTGAAGTTCCGGTATTCGCGAAAAGGCCCTATTTCGTCCGAAATTCACAGAAAATGCATACGAACTCCAAATTGAGGTTGTGATATACCGTTGGAAAGGTAATGGAGTCTAATTTACATACAAAATAGTTCGGGGATAGGTCACTTTGAAAAGTTTTGCGGTATTCGTGATAAATGATGATTTGGTCGCCTTTTTCGCCTTCAGAAATTCAAAATAAATTCATTTTAAATCCATGAATTATGTGCGATATACCGTTGGAAAGATATTGACCTCTAGTATCCATGAAAAATATTTGAAAATTGTTTCGGTGCCCCGATTCCAAAGTCAAATCTTGGTCAAACTGGTCAAACATAGGATTCCCGGGAAGTTCTGGGAACCTCCGGGAGCTCCCAGGAGCCGACGTTTTCGCTCGATTCTTTTTTAAAACTCATTTTAATACTTTTCTAATGATTCTGGTGAATTCGGACGATTTTGGTCAAACTTGGTCAAACCTTGGTCAAACCTAGTCAAACCTTGGTCAAACCGGTCAACAGGGACTTTCCGGGAACTTCCGGGGGTCTCTGGGAGCTGACTATTTCGTCCGATTTTTCTTAAAAACTCATTTTATCACTTTTTTTACGACGTAGCATGTTTTCAGAACTTTGGGACCAAATCTGGGAGTTTTCGGGCTTTCAGGGGCATTTTGGTCATTCTGAGAGATAGAGCTGACTTCCGAGAGTCCTTTTGAGTCTTTTACGATCATTGTGAACCACCAAGCTATGGGTCTCCTAAATCTGATAGCCGACAAAATGGGGTGTCTACACATGGCTGTATATTGGTGAATTTCACAATTCAAACCGTGCAAATAAACATATGTCATAGTAGCAGCTAGCAATCGGTTTTACTTGTGTAATTCACGAATATGGTATCAATCAGTTGGTTTGCTTGTGAAATTCATAAGTGAACTTGTGAGTAATATAGATTATCTTGCGAATTTCATTAAACCCTACAGAAAAGCTTTTCAAAATATAAATAAAGGTAAATTTTGTGTGTATTTTGGTTGTAACAAGTCTCTAAATAATCAAAGCAAAACACCTCAAAAATTAGAGTTGTGAATATCACAACTCAAACAGCTCTAATAACAAAAACCATGGCAACACCCACTAGTTTCACTTGTGAAATTCACAAAACCATCTTAGGAAGTCGATAAGTGGAACACAACTATAAAAACAACAAGAAATATGCTTGAATAGAGTATGAACATATTAACACAAATAAAGTACATATTGTATTGAGTCTAACTTCAACTGTTTTAGACTCAAAGATCTCTAACTCGCTGGTCAGAAAATCGACTGAGCATGTTTGTTGTCATTCATGTATCAGTTAAGATAATCAGCACTTCACTAACTATATATGATAATCATCCTCTCAAATTAAAAAGTTGTTATATAGCAACAAACACCAACTGAAGATAACTTTTGAGCACGGACAAAAATGGAAGCTTGTCCAACTTGTGCATTGTTGATGGTTGATTATGCTTTATTTTTTCACTTCAATGGCAGGAAATTTGAAAACAAAATACATTATGTGAATTTTACAGGCCAAAACTAACAACATTGATTCTGTGTATTCCACAGAATGGACACAGACAAATCAATAGTTTTGTTTGTCAATTCACAAATAAATACATGTAGATCTTTTAAGAAGTAGTGCTGAAAAATGAAAATCATGGAATGTATTCTCAAGATTACAAGATTAATCTGTACGAAGTTTTACTAAATAACATATAGACCAGAAATAGTAACTGACATATGTGGTCATATTGAGGATCTCTAATTGGATCAAATCAATTGACTCATTGATGTAAATTGAAACATTGAATTGACTTAATTACTCAAGACTTACTTACCTACTAAAATTGTGCAAGATAGCCACTGAAATTTCTAACTCAAGTTTCTTGAAGATCAAGTTATTTTTCATCATTCTATCATCCTTTTTCTGTTATATATATATATATATATGTGTGTGTGTGTGTGTGTGTGTGTGTGTGTGTGTGTCTTTTTATCTTATTTCAAGTAAATTCCTTTTATTTATCACATAATTTGAGAAAAAAGAAAAATGAATATCAGTGACCTAAGGAGTGGTTAAGTGAAAACCCAAGCATTAGTATGTAAGAGTTCCCACGTTCAAATGCCATCCTCCTCAGTTCGGGGTGGTGGGAGCGAACTGGTGGGTTCACCACTCATAGACCAAACATAAATAAATAACAAATGAATAAATATCACTAGCCTCGTTTAGTTGAGCAGAAATAACCCACTTTATTTATTTTGTATATATATATATATATATATTACAGATAAACACACAACTTTAAAATATCTGAAGCTCGTGAGGAAAATGATAAGGGAAAGAAAAGCAAGAAGGAAAATTAATTCCCTCGTGTTTTCTACTATCTTTTCCTTCACGCAAAAAATGCATTCAAAATTTTAAAATGTAATAGTAACATATGAATAAAAGAAAGGAAATGACTCACAACATTCATAATGTTAATTTATTTCTCAACTTATTATTTTGTCTTTCCTATTTCCATCATCGTTTCCTTATTAACCGAACAAAGGAAAATGTTCTTCTCTATGTTTTCTTTTCTTTCCCCCCACTAAATCTAAGAACCAAATAGAACCTAAGAGAACTATAATACTCCTAATATTATTCCAATTTACAAGCTAAAATTTTAAAATTATTAGAAAGACAATAGTGCGCTCATTTGGGTACCTTGAGGTTCTAAATGACATGTCTATTTGGTAACACCCTACAGTCAATTATAGTGATGGATGAGACTCACATCTCCTCAATGCATGGGGTTCCACTATTGTGGGTCACTTCTATTGGTGAAGGGTACTACGTGGGCATGTCCACATTTGTTTCATGAGACTTTGGGTAGGGATTGAACTATTAGTCCATTATAATCGACATAGTTCGGTGTTTGACTGGTATTAAAATGGACTAATAGTTTCATGCCAAATTTGCGATCCAAACACTAGTATATTAGTCCACTTCAATTAAAATAGTTCAATTCCCCCCTAATCTCGTGAAACAAATTTGGGGTGTAAGCAAACTGACCATTTCGGTCGGTTTTCATACATTTCTTCTAGTGTTAAAATCACACTAAACCGTAATAGATTGAGCCAAACCAAAATAGACCGTTACCAAGAAAATCACACTAAACTCAACCATTTACACCCATAAAACAAATGAGTAATGTTATGCTTCCCAAAACCTCATCCCAAATCTTCATCCTAGTGGGTCCACTGGCAAAAATGATGAGAACCACTTTAACATCATCCAATCAAAATATAGTGGGCCTACTGCCACATCATTTGGGAACTAAAGATCGTCGACTGCAAGATAGGGTGCTTTTGTGTGGACAGTACCCATATGGCACTAGTAGGACCATAAAAGTTTTTTTGTATTTTTTTAATGCAAAAAAAAATGTGTGGTCCTGCCAGTGCCACATGGGTGCTGATGGGTGGGCAGCACCTATGTTGCTACCGAGGATCCGAGCCCTCATTTGGGATATGGATTTGGGAAGCATAGCATTACTCAAAACAAATGCACAACCACGTTTGGTTGACAGGAAGGGAATTGGACAATTATTCCCTTTTAATTGATAGTCCTGGGACTAACTTAGTCCCTCATATGGAGGACTATTCAATTAAAATTGACAAATAGTCCCGAGCTGAATAAATGGGCCAAACGCCAGACTATTCAATTAAAATGGAATTATTAGTCCAATCCCCCTTAGTCCTGCGAAACAAACGTGACCATTGTCTAGTCCCACACAAAACATCCAAAAGGTGGCCTCAAAGTACCGAAAAAATCTATCTACACTCAGATACTTTATTCTCTGCACCCACTTACTACATCAAAAAGTTGTGCAAGAGGTATATATATATATATATAAGAGTCAATTGCACCAACACGCCCTCAACTATGATCCATTTTCACTAATACCCCATAATCTTTTTTACCCGACAAATCAACCCCCTGTAGTACAACTATTTGACACATTTTCTGTTAGACTGCCATTCAAAAACCTAATAGAAATACTGCACACGTCAATCATGTGACACTTTTGTAAAACCCTGTATTTTTAGATGTATTTTATAATGGAATTTCATTTTGACTTAATCTTATAATCTTATCTTACCTTTGTTAAGTTTTGAGTCCCAATCGATTTACCTTTATACTAATCGATTGCATCTTTTGAGTACCAATTATAACACCCGTGTGCGTGTTTATCATATTTCATTACATTAGTCATGCATGATAATGTGATGAGATGTGCATTTGTGGCATGTGTGAGTGAGTTATGACTCACGAGTCGATTTGGGTATCTGTATACGAGAACCCTTTGAGACGGTGTGGAACGGATGTTTTGATGTGGTGACGTCTCTCCGAGATTGAGACGGTCATTATGGGATACCCTAAATGTTTATCTAAAAATTAATGTTTACCTGTGTATTTCACTATCTGTATTATTCTGCAGTTTAGAATAAATTTCTATCATTAATTTTGATACCCTTGTAAGGAAGAATTAACATGCTACATAATTGGTAGGCTAATTAGCAATTTCGTAAAATCATGTGGGACTGCGTTTTAGCAACCAAACGGAACTTAGTTAGAAACTCTTATAATTTATAGGTTTCACTAGTGAGGCAATGACTTAGACGTATAAGACGTTTTGGGGAATAATTAGAAGTTTTGAGAACTCATGAAGAGGTAAACGTAATTCCCGAGAGTTGTGCCTATATATAGAAACTCGTGAGATATTTTCATAAGTTCAAATCCTAAATTGGAAATTCAAGGGAGGGGATTTGGGGATTTGGTTGCTTAGAGCTTTCTGGCACCAATCAACGAACTTCTGTACATCAGTTTTTTACCAAATTTCATATTCAAACTCCTCAAGGTAAGGCCATCATTTTGATACCCAATAGGTCTTGTTTGGATAAGTTGTTCAAAAACTCATTTTCTAGAATTTTCATAATGAAGATGATAAATTGAACTTTTGATCGATAGGAATTGTATTAGACGGACTCTTGCACGTTCTTTTAATCAGAGGTGAGTGATTCAACTATGTGTTTTGAAATTATTCCTTGACGTGTATTCATGTTTTGTACAAAAATCATGTTTCAATTCATAGCTATATGTTGTTTAGTTCATATTGGGCGATTATATTGATAAGTAGGCCCAATTGTATGGTGAAATGTTTGACTTGTGCCGACAGCATGGTGAAATGTATTTGAGCATGTTTAGTTGCTATTTGGGTCAAAGGAGCACGTGGTACCAAGCCATTGTTGTGGAGCCGTTCTAGGCATAAGGTCGCATGTTTGAAGAAAAGAAACATAGGTCTTACCTAGTCGCGTGGACTTATTGGCAAGGAGTCACAAACTAGGAGTGTGGACCATACAGTGAGACTCCGGAGACTAGTATGAAATGTAGAGATGTGAATGCGATCATATTTATCATTCATATGCATTTGTTGATTTATTCACTAGGCTTAGCTTAAACGAATCGAAATATATGTGTGGTTATTCAAATAACCATTGCAGGTGTGAATGTCGACGAGGAATTGAAGAAGTGATTGTGGGGTATTGGGAGTTCACATAGAAGGCGACTCATCTTGTTTATCTCGTAGTTTTATAATCGGATATTTATTAAATTTGTTTCCAAAGAACTTGTAATAGGAATGAATGATAGTCCTATAATAGAATTCGAGAGACTAGAAGCTCTGAACATATTCTAAACGTTTGTAATATATCACGTATGTCTTTTGATATGTTGGAGTTGTGAGAGAACTCATGAGCTTAGGTTTAAGTACGTGAAGGAGTCGATAGTTTATGTTTATTTAAAACTTGTAGCACTATTGAGATTTGTGCCAAACGAATCCTTAACGTGTTTAGTAAATGTTTTCCTTAAAGTGACATGTTGTTATATATGTTTAAATAACTTTCATAAAGTTTTGGAAGAAACGGAATTGGATAGGGAACTTTTTGTCGCATTGAAAGTTGGACCAAAACAGGTGGTTTACTGCCAGGGGACTTCCGACCAGTCGAAGGGGATCATTCGACTGGTCGAATAGCCCTCTGTTGGAACTCTCAGCAAAGGCAACTTGGTCGAGGGACATTCGACCGGTCAAAAAACCCCCTGCACTGTTGGTTGGTTCTTCTACTTCCAAACATTTTTAAACGTTCTAATTACAAACTTAAGCCTCTTTTGGGACCTTTCAAAGGAAAATTAATCGGATTAATGGTGAAGCCTCCGGGCAAAAATTTTGTTTCCAGTTGACTCCGGTACATAATAGAACGAGAGTTATGTTTCTTTTCTGCTGTATGTTCATAAACTAAAATTTTGGGAACGTTAATGAATTGATTTGGCCTCGATGGCGTGCCACAACTTCGGTTCCTCCTTTTGTGGGACCGGACTGTGACATTTAGTGGTATTAGAGCAATAGGTTTCGAACTTGGAAATGAGTGACGATATATGTAGAGTGACATCGAGTAGATCATTCACCATTGTAGAGATGCTTTATATGTTTGCATTTGTTGATTATGATGTTGATTTGTGTGCATACACATATGTTATGGCATGGCATGCATAGTCTTTATGCATTCTACTCATCAGAGCAATACGTGAACCATTATGACTAAACCGATAAGAGAGTTGTCATCGCATTCGCGCATGGATCAGATAGTAAATATGGTAGGGAACTTCATTCAGTCCGTAAGTGATCGGGACCAAATGAACGTTCAAGCTCTACCAGTTAAGGTTCGATATATTAATGCACGAATGGCACCACGACCTCAACACACGATCACAGAACAGTTTCACAAATGGAAACCAACCTTATATCACAGACAAAACATAGACTTGGCTAACCATTGGATGATGGATATGGAAAGACACTTCCGTACCGTGATATGCACCGACGAGGAGAAAATTCTTTGCGCATCTAATACATTGATGGGAGGAGCATTAGATTGGTTGAATAATGTGCTAAAATAAGGAAAACTAACTACATGGGATGCATTTAAAGATGAATTCAACACGATTTTCTTTCTACGATTAGCTCATACTAAAAAACGTTAAGAGTTTACAAGTTTAGTTTAGGGAGATATGACCATGGGTGAGTATGTCTCTCATTATAATGCTTTGATGCACTTTGAAAAATCTACTGTTCCGACTGATGAGGATAAGGTGCGTAAATTTGAGGAAGGGCTTAGGGAGAATATCCATAGTCATGTTGATACTTTACAACACCCGACCGCTTCTCTAGTTGAAAAAGCTGCCTGTATTGCCAAGAAAAGTGTTGAACGATATAGAGCTACAACCTAGAGATGAGAGGGAAATGTTTTGAGTGTGACCAATCGGGGCATATAGCGAAGAATTGTCTGAGTAAGAGACAATAGGGAATGTCGAGCGAGTCAAAGGTAGGGCAACGAGTATGCCGAGTGGGTCAAAGGCAGGACATCGAGCATACCAAGCGAGTCAAAGGCACGGCAACGAGTAGATAAAGGGAAGGGAGTCGAGCAACAACAAGGGCGATATTTCCAGCTCAGGCTGGGGAATACGGATGATACGGTCGTATCTAGTATTCTTTCTATTTGTTTATATCCCGCATGTATACTACTGGATTCTGGTTCAACCCATTCATTTGTGTCACGTGATTTTATTAGACATCTAACTGTTAAGTCCGAACCATTAGGATATGACTTGTGCATATCATTGCATATTAGTGAACCGTTAGTAACTTCTTCGGTATTCAAGTCGTGTGAGATCAAGATAGGTGATAAGGTTTTGAGCGTCGATTTGATTTCGTTGAAAGTAAATTACTTCGATGATATCTTGGGTATGGATTGGTTGTCGATCAATCAAGCTAAAATTGATTATGAGTAGAAACATGTTAGTTTCCATCCACCGGGTTGAGAAGAGTTTACTTTTCAGGGTAGTGGTACAACTGTACCGCTATACTTGATATTGATGATTCAAGCGAGTAAGATGTTGAAGAAGGTTGTTTGGGTTTCTTATGTTCAATTATTGATACACAAGTTCTTGGACCACTAGTGGAAGATATTTCGGTAGTTTGAGAATTTTTTGATGTTTTTTATGACAAGTTACCCAATGTATTGATTGAAAGAGAGCTTGAGTTCACAATAGAAGTAATACTAAGGTCATAATCGATATCCAAAGCACTGTATCGAATGGCACTGATAGAATTAAAAGAATTAAAAGTTCAGTTACATGAGCTACTTGAGAAGGGTTTTATCCGACCTAGCATTTCTCCTTGGAGAGCTCCAGTTTTGTTTGTAAAGAAGAAGGATGGGACAATGCGCATGTACATCGATTATCGAGAGTTGAATAGTTGACCGTCAAGAACAAATACCCATTGCCGCGAATAGGTGATTTATTTGATCAATTGGAATGGGCTCGGGTATTTTTGAAGATTGACTTGAGATCCGGTTATCACTAGTTGAAAGTCAAAGAAGAAGACGTTAAGAAGACAACTTTCAGAACTCGATATGGTCACTTTGAATTTTTGGTTATGCCGTTCGGATTGACTAACGCGCCAGCAGCTTTCATGGACGTGATGAATTGTGTTTTCAAGGACTATTTAGAAGAGTTTGTTATTGTATTTATAGATGACATCCTAATCTATTCCAAGAGTGTTGAGGATCATGAACGTCATTTACGATTAGCTTTACACCGATTACGTGAGAAGAGATTGTTTGGGAAATTGAAAAAGTGTGAATTTTGGTTACCGAAGATTGCTTTACTTGGACATATAGTATCAGTGAAAGGAATTTATGTGGATCCTTAAAAGATAGAAGCAACTACCAATTGGTTGAAATAGAAGAATGTGATAGAGATCCAAAGTTTCCTACGATTAGCTGGTTATTATCGGAGCTTTGTAAAAGACTTTTCACATATAGCAATGCCGATACACAGTTGATGATGAAAGATGTTGTTTTTGTATGGAGTCCGGAATATGAAAAAAAAAATCAAAAGTTGAAGAGTCGACTTGTGAAGGCACCGATCTTAGCCATTCTATCGAGGGTTGAAGGGTTCGTCATTTACAGTGATGCTTCATATAGAGGTTTAGGTTGCATTCTTATGCAACATAACAAGGACATTGCTTATGCGTCGAGATAACTTAGACCGCATGAGAAGAAATTTCTGACACATGATCTAGAATTGGCCGCCGTAATTTTTGCATTGAAGATTTGGCGTCATTACCTATACGGGGAAAAATGTGAGATATATACGGATCATAAGAGTTTGAAGTACTTGATCACGCAACGAGATTTGAACATGAGGCAAAGGAGATGGTTTGAGTTGATAAAAGACTATGATCTGTCGATTCACTATCACCTGGGCAAGGCGAATGTAGTTGTCGATGCTCTTAGTCATAAAGCACCAACCAACATGGCATTAGATTTGACTTCTCAAAGATAATTTCGAGAATTAAAAGTGGCTTGATGTCGACAATCGTGGCACAACCACTCTTGATTCACGAGATTACGGAGAAACTACTTCAAGATGTGGCTTTGAAGAAGATTTGTGATGATATTCAAATGGGCAAACAACCGGGATTCACTTTTAAAAATGATGTTTTACGATTGAGGGGTAGAATTTGTGTACCTAATAAGAAATAATTAAAATGGAACATCCTAGAAGAAGCGCACAAACGAAGTGCACCGTTCATTCGGGTAGCATCAAGATGTATAGAGAATTGAGACATGTTTATTGGTGGTCGAGAATGAAGAGAGAAATAGCACGCTACGTTTCACGATGTATGAGTTGTCAACAAGTGAAGGTCGGACGCCAAGTACCTTCAAGATTGTTACAAATTTACAATTGTTATCGATAGTCGAGTGGAAATGGGAACACATTACGATGGACTTTGTTAGTGGGTTTCCGAGGTCTAAGAGATCGAATACTATCATTTGGGTAATCGTTGACCATTTGACGAAGTCATCGTACTTCCTACCGCTTCGAACAACTAAGTTGAAAACTTTAGCTAAGTTGTACATCCGTGAGATTATGAGACTATATGGTATTCTAGTTTCTATTATTTCAGATAGAGATGGTAGTTTTACATCGAAGTTTTGGAGGGCCTTGCAAGAAGCAATGGGTACCAAATTGTATTTCAGTACCGCTTTTCATCGTCAGACCGATGGTCAATCGGAAAGAGTGATCCAAATTTTGGAAGACATGTTTCGCTTATGTGTACTTGATTTTTCAGGGTGATTGGGAAGACCATTTTTTGTTTATTGAGTTCGCATGTAACAATAGTTTCCAGTCAAGTATTGGAATGGCTCCTTATGAAGCTTTGTATGGTCGTATATATCGTTCACCGATTAGTTGGACGGAAGTTGGGGAAAGAATGATTGAAGGATCAAAAATTGTGCAAGAGACGACGGAAAGATAAGAGTAATTCGACAACGGTTACCGACAGCTCAGGGTAGCTATAAGAGTTATGCCGACAAGCGTAGACGACCGTTGGAATTCGATGTGGGAGATTTAGTTCACTTGAAGGTGGCACCTTCAAAGGGGATTACTAGATTTGGGAGGTATGGGAAACTCAATCCGCGGTATATAGGACCTTTTGAAATCATTGGAAGAGTTAGACCCATAGCATATCGATTAGATTTGCCGAATGAGTATGCTTAAGTTCATAACATGTTCCATGTATCATTGCTATGGAAATGTTTGGCGGAAGATAGAGATCAATTGATGACTCTGACACCGCATGAGATTCAGAGCAATATGACGTATATTGCGTATCCGGTAGAGATATTGGATCAGAAGGGTCAAAGCTTACGGAATAAGGTGATATCAAAGGTAAAGGAGTTATGGCGTAGCCAAACGACGAAAGAGATGACGTGGAAAATATAAGATGAGATGTGTACTCAGTATCCGCAACTATTCGATACGTGAGGTACAAGTTTGGGGACAAACTTCTTTTAAGGGGAAGAGAATTATAACACTCGTGTGCATGTTTATCGTATTTCACTACATTAGTCATGCATGATAATGTGATGAGATGTGCATTTGTGGCACATGTGTGAGTGAGTTGTGACTCACGAGTCAATTTGGCTATCTGTATACCTCTGAGATGGTGTGGAACGAACATTTTGATGTGGTAATGTCTCTCCGAGATTGAGACGATCATTGTGGAATACCTAAATGTTTACCTGAAAATAAATGTTTTCACTATCTGTATTATTTTATAGTTTAGAATATATTTTCGTCGTTAATTTTGATACCCTTGTGAGGAGGAATTAACATGCTACATAATTGGAAAGGTGATTAGTAATTTTGTAAAATCATGTGGGATTGTGTTTTAGCAACCAAATGAAACTTAGTCACAAGCTTTTATATTTATAGGTTTTACTCATAAAGTAATGACTTAGACGTGTAAGACGTTTCAGTGAATAATTAGAAGTTTTGAGAACTCGTAGAGAGGTGAACGTAATTCCCGAGAGTCGTGCCTATAATAGAAACTCGTAAGATATTTTCGTAAGGTCAAACCCTATTTTTGAAATTCAAGAGAGGGGGTTTGGGGATTTGGTTGCTTAGAGCTTTCTGCCACCAATCGACGAACTTCTGTCTGTTAGTTTTTCACCAAATTTTATATTCGAAGTCCTCGAGGTAAGGCCGTCGTTTTGATACCCACTAGATCTTGTTTGGATAAGTTTTCTGAAAACTCATTTTCTAGAATTTTCATAAAAAGATTATAATCGAACTTTTGATTGATACAAATTGTATTAGATGGACTTCTGCACGTTCTTTGTGCTCGGGTTTTCTTTGGAAGGAATTTGAGGAAAGTTAATCAAAGGTGAGTGATTCAACTATGTGTTTTGGAATGATTCCTTGACGTGTATTCATGTTTTGTACGAAAATCATGTTTCAATTCATAGCTATATGTTGTTTAGTTCATATTGGGCGATTATATTGATAAGTAGGCCTAATCGTACGGTGAAATGTTTGACTTATGCCGAAAGCATGGTAAAATGTATTTGAGCATGTTTAGTTGCTATTTGGGTCAAAGAAGCACGTGGTACCAAGCCATTGTTGTAGAGCCGTTCTAGGCATAAGGTCGCACATTTGAATAAAAGAAACGTGGGTCTTATCTGGTCTCATGGACTTATCGGCGACGAGTCGCGGACTAGGAGTGTGGACCGTACACGTGAGACTCCGGAGAGTAATATGAAATGTAGAAATGTGAATGCGAGCTTGTTTATCATTCATATGCATTTGTTGATTTATTCAATAAGCGTTAGCTTAAACGAAACAAAATATGTGTGGTTATTCAAATAACCATTGTAGGTGTAAATGTCGGCGAGGAATCGTATTAGGAGTTTACAGGGTTTAAGTACATGAAGGAGTCGATAGTTCATGTTTATTCAAGACTTGTTGCACTATTGAGATTTGTGCCAAAAGTATCCTTAACGTGTTCATTAAACATTTTCCTTGAAGTGGCATGTTGTTATATATGTTTAAATAACTTTCATAAAGTTTTGGGAGAAACGGAATTAGATAGGGCACTTTTTGTCGCGTCGAAAGTTGGACCAAAACAGGTGGTTTGCTGTTAAGGGACTTTTGACCAGTCGAAGGGTATCATTCGACTGGTCGAATACCCCTCTGCTGGAACTCTCAGTAAAGGCAACTTGGTCGAGGGACTTTCAACCGATCGAGAGTGCACTTCGACCGGTCGAAAAATGCCCTGCACTGTTGGTTGGTTCTCGTACTTCCAAACCTTTTAAAACGTTCTAAATACAAACTTAAGCCTCTTTTGGGACCCTTTCGAAGGAAAATTAATCGAATTGAATGTTGAAGCCTCAGGGCAAAAAGCTTTTTTCGGTTGGCTTCAATATGTACTAGAATGAGAGTTATGTTTCTTTTCCACTGCATATTTGTAGACTAAAATTTTGGGAATGTTAATGAATTGATTGGGCCTCGGTGGTGTGCCACGGATTCGGTTCCACATTTTTGTGGGACCAGCCTGTGACACCAATCAATTGCCTTGCTTTCCAATCGATTGCCACCCTGCCGACCTAAATCTATTATGTGGCAATATCCCAATCGATTGCCCCTAAATATTTGTACCCAATCGATTGCCACTGGTGCCAATTGATTGCCACTAGTGCCAATCGATTGCGATCTGCAAATCTTTATTTTTAACTTTGTTTCGTGTTTTGATGCTTGGCATTCATTTCTCCTATATATACATGTCTTCATTTCGTCCTGTAACACCTGTACCCGGAGAACGGGTTAATGATCATTTTTATATGCATTGATTAATATAATTAGTGTATAAAATGGATTAAGGGAAGGCTTGGACTCACCCATGAAAAGTGTTCAGTAAAGGAACACAGTTAGAAAAGTCCCCAGTGAGGAGGGACATGTACTGGAATGGGACCCAATGAAGGGCTAATTAGTAATTTGTAATTTAAATGATTAAATGTATTTTATATGACTACATGAATAATTGTTAAGTTGCTTTCATAATATATTGTTATGTGTTAGATTAGTTTGGACACCCAAATAAGGGTATAAATGAAAAAGACTTATAATTGGTAGGTGCGTTAGCAACTTCACAAAATATTTGGGACCACATTGGGACCCATGCGGGACTTAAACAACCACTCATTAGATAATTGGATAGTTAATGGAATGTTTGGGGGATTTCATAATAAGAACTTAAGAAATTTAGGGGGTGTAAGTGAAAATAAGGGAAAATGAGGTTAAGACACCTCATGTATATGCATGTATAGGTGTCGAGAGAGAGGGAGACTCTCATATTTGCTGGAATTAAAACAAAAGAGAGAACCGAGAGCTCTCGACGAAGACAACGGGTTTTCGACACCGTTTTCTCGTCGTTTCTTCGCCGGATTTACAATCCAAGACCACTTTTGGACTCGTGGAGGTAAGATGATCACATGCACGTAATTTGTTTTCATTTTCGGTAATGTTTTTCCGGCAACCATTCTTGATAGACGATATTTGTTGTACCAAAACTATGTAGGATTACTCTAAAATAAGAATTGGATTTGGTTCTAGCTTGAATCGGGATTTTAGGAGCATAATTGCGTATAATTCGAGGAGGTGAGTTTTCTAACCAAAAAGTGATTGTGGTTTAAGGTGTTCAATGTTTCTATATCTATTTTGAATTGTGGAAATCATGCTTAGAAGCTATAAAATTGTTAGATTGTGAATTACATGTCAATTTTATGAAAAGTTGCTATGATTATGTGCTTACATGCTTATATGCTTATGTGGTAACCAATGAGCACCGGGGAAATGATTCATTGTTGGGAGTAATAAGGGTGGTAAAGAGGAAGAATCCGAGAAATACGGAAGTCCAAGGAATAGAAGTGACCACAGGACCAAGGGAGGTCTTCGGGTTTGAATGAATCATTGAACTAGTGACTCGGCGATTACAGATATGATTTATGCGTTAATTGTAGCATTGCACATGTTAAACATTCAATCATGTTTAGATTACTCACTAAACGTAATGCTTAAGAAAACCGTTTTCATTTTATGTTGCGGTAAATAACAACCACCGTAGGTACAGAGCAATATCCGGAGAGGAAGTAACGTGCTCGGGAATGGGGGAGAGATTTGGGACTTGTGATTATGTTTATAACTTGTAATATGGTGTAAGTTGTGACTTGAAGCCTTGACTTGTGGTTGTATCCATGGAGTTAGTTTTGGAATCCCATGACTCATGTGGTGAATGCATAGTTGAAGAAACTTATGTAATTCTCTATGTTAGTGGTTAGTTTTGGGTAAGAAGTTGGAGGATTTGAAGGTTGTTTTGTAAATTCTATGTATGTCCTTAAGTTTTAACTATGGATATGTGTAAGTTGGTTGGGAAGGGACCTTTCCGGCAAGTCCGGGTATGTGTCACAACTCCTTTGGATAAGTTCTTTTTTTGTAACTAAGTGTTTCGAATGGTTTTGAAATTCTTTTCGGAAAGTTTCATGTATATGGTTGTTCTTTGAAAGAATTTGGCTTTGATCACTTGTTTGATTCAATGAAGATTATATTCATGGTTTAAATGCTTGGAAGAGATTGAATTTGTGTTTGGAGATGTTTTGATGTGTTTGTAAATGATTTTGAAATGGTTCCATAAGGTTTCTTGAGGTTTGAGGATGGATTGGATATGTTTGGACTGTTTAAACAGGGGGTTTTGCTATCAAAATGTGTGCTGCAGAATCCAGATTGATCCGAGTCTTGAGCGGATCGATCCAGCACTTCTGGAGGGCCAAATATGAAGTTCTGTCAAAACCGGATCGATCTGGTTTTGGGGCGGATCGATCCGCAGGCCATTTTGTTGCACTGTCGACCTTTACAGAAACGAACATAACTCACTCTAGAAAATTCAGATTCGCGCACCATTTTTTGCGTTGGAACCAGGACTCAAAGACCTATCTTTTGGTATAAAATTTTCTATACTTTATTAATGACCATTTTGCCCTTGGGGGCTGCTTTGTCACAATAGAGTTGTTTTATGTTGTTTAACACATGCGTTTCCTAGTAATTCACATGGTGAAAATTAATGTAATTGGGCTATTGTAGCATTGTTACACATGTCCTAATCCGCACGAGGCGGGTTGGGGTGTGACATGTCCCTTTGAACCTTATTAGAAAGTTTTGGTTAAGAGAGAGAGATAGTGTAGATATATTTATATATATACTTACACATATATGTATATACACAGGGTAGCTTAGTTATGTTGTGTATAATTACTTCGGTAAGAAAGAACAAGCACAGAACGTGTATATATATATATTTCAGTTCGTGTTTTACAGTTTCTGGTGAAGAAGATGACTTCCTAATCAATTGGACTTTTATCTAGTCGATTGCCACTAGATCTCAGTCGATTGCCATTTTTCCCAATCGATTGCCCTCTTTCCCAATCGATTGCCAACCAATTATCCCAATCGATTACACTCTTAACCCAATCAATTGTGCACTTCTGATTATTGAATATTTTAGTTATTTATAGATGTTGAGCTGTTACGTTGATATACGTTATACGTTGATTGTTAGTGAGGTATTGAATAATGCACACGTTTGAATAATGAACCTCTAATACATTGAATAGTAGAACAGTTTGTATAAGAATGATGTAATGTTGTTAATCAGATTAATAAGCCGATGTGCATAGTAGTGGGTCTATCGACCGCCAAGATCGTACAATGATGGGTGTGTGTAATACCCTGTAATTTCATTGTACTTAGGTATTTCTGTATATATATAAATAAGACCCTTGGACTTGTCCTTATCTTTGGTAAATTTTGAATCCCAATCGATTGGCTTTTATACCAATCGATTGCCCTCTTTTGAGTTCCAATCGATTGCCATTCTATCGACCTGAATTTGTGATGTGGCACATCCCAATCGATTTCCCCTCTTGCCAATCGATTGCCTTCATAATATTTGAGCCCAATCGATCGATTGGACGGGAACTGCCACCTACCCTTTTCTTTGCCTATATATGTGTTATGGTTATGTGTGTGTGTGGACGTTTTGGGAGAACTGAGAGAGTTAGAGAGATATATATAGATATATATACATTCACTCGTATATATATCATATATATACATACCTATATATATAAACATACCTTCATACACACTCTTGGCTAGAATAGGAGATGAAGAAGGGAAGAAGAGGACCAGAGAAAGAGAAAGAAGAAAGACAGAGGAGAAAGATAAGGAGAACGAGAAATATAAAGAGGAGAGAGATGAGGACACCCCAAACACCACCCGCAGCCACCCTGAACCGCCGGCATCACTGAAACTTAATGGTAAGTGCCTGTACTCATATGGTAGCTTGGTTATATTGTTTGTAATCGTTTCGGTAAGAAGAATGAAATATAGGATATATATATATATATATATTTGTATTCATGTTTATCAGTTTCTGGGGAAGAAGATGACTTCCTACTCGATTGGACTTTTATCCAATCAATTGCTATTCAATCCCAATCGATTGCACTTTATCCCAATCGATTGCCAACCTAATTATCCCAAGCGATTTCTCTCTTAACCCAATCGATTGAACCCTTCTATTCATTAAATAATTCAGTTGTTATGAGATGTTGAGCTATTACGTTGATATACGTTATACATGGACTATTAGTGCAGTGTTAAATGATACACACGTGTGAATAATGAATCCCTAATGCATGGTATAATTAAAACGGGTTAAATAACAATGAAGGTGATGTTAATCGGATTGAGAAGCCGACATGCATGGTAGTGGGTCTATCGAGAGGTCGATATTATTTATATCGGTATGCGTGAATGCAGTCGCTAAGATCGATGATATCAGGTGTAGGATCCTAAGGTGCTGGGATAGGATCGAAACTACGTGTCAAGTTTCACGTATGATATAGTTGAACTGCATGTCAAAGTTGGGAGGTTATGTGGCGTGGGACTTTTGTGTCGAGTGTAATATTGTAACACCCACTCTGGTGGATTATATTTAACCACGTTTTAGCATGCATTATTAGTATTATAATAATAACAGCGTGGATATATGTGTTAAGTGAGTATTAACTTACTAACGTGATTAGGGGTGTCGAGTTTGGAACCTAGAGATAGGCCAAGTGGCAGTCCAGTTTGGGACAGTTATGAGAGGTCCCCGTGTGATGGAATGGAAATGTGAAATAATTATGATGTGCTTAAATGTTTATTAAGGCATATGTGAATATGATATTATGTTGTTTAAATATCATGTTAAGTATTAGAGATCACTTCTGTGATCCGTTAGGAATACTTTTGTGAGAGCAAAATGGACACGTTGCATAGTTAGTAGGTTAATTAGCAACTTCATAATACTATGTGGGACCACTTATGGGACCCATACATGACATAGACAAACACTCATTTAAGTTTGGGATAATTTTAAGGGTAATTTTTGGGACACAACTTTCACACATCTTTTAAGAAGGTTGTGAAAAAGTTGTATGAAAGTTGTGTCCCAAGAATTACTCTAGTTTTAATAAGTTTTATAACTAGCAGGGGTATAATCGTAAAACTAGTGAAACTTTAGGGAGGCTGTAATAGAAACATAAAGTTTGGAATTACATGGGAAGGACACATGTCCTTATGACTCATCACATGAGTCTTCTTCATCTTCATTGCCTTAGAGATATTTACAGAGGAGAAGAAAACAAGAGATATATTGGCGGAAGTTCGACGACGTTCGCGACGATAAACGACGTGCCATTTAACATTTATTTTCGAAACATGCTACATATTCGGATTCCTGGAGGCGAGTCTAACGCAATATTACTCATCTTATTGAATTATGAGATAGTTTTTCTGTGACCCAATTTGGGGGTTTAGGTTATAACTTGTATATTTTGTATAGGATTTATACTTAGACCTCACTAGGCTCTTAATTCTACAAGTAGGAGCGAAATCCTTGAGGTGAGTGACAATAATGATGTAAATTGGATTAATTGGATGTTTGAGACTATCTTTGTGATGCTAAGCATGATTAGTTAGCTTAAATTCCCAAGTTTAGAGTAAATTTTGATAACTCATGTATAGTTGGTGAAATTGCACGGTGTAATGACTATGTGAGCATGTTAAGTTGTATTTATGGGTCAAAGGGAAACATGTACTTGCCATCGAGAATGGGACTAGGTGCTAAAATGGCCATGAGACCGCACGTCTGAATGAGAGAGGCGTGGGCAGCTTGGTTAGTAGCACAGACTAATGGAGTAGTGGCGGATTAGCGTGAAAGGGTGGCACGTACTTGCGTTCCCAGAGACTATAGAGATGTGTAAAATGATGAGATTAAGCACGTTTATTATTCATGTTTTTAATTGTTGTTATTCACCAACATATAGTTGATATAGTGTAGTAGTTATTGAATAACCATTGTAGGTGATAAAGGCGTGGCATTAAAGAAATGAAGAAAATGGTGATGGCGAGGCAGCGTGGGTTTTGGAAAGTTGTAATAGATAACGTAGCTAACCCTATCTTTTGTACTAAAAACTTCTAATACGGTTGGGAGTAGTTTCGTACTTAAAATGGTTTACGTTCACAACTTAGATAGTTAGTCCATGTGAGTTAGTATGAGAATTCTAGAGCTATGATTGTGTTTTTGGGAAGGATTTGCAAACTTGGGTGCTACGCGTCATGTATTATATGTTGTGGGCCATGTTGGTTAGTATTGGGATGTTACAACTTTATTTCTTCTTGGTTAGTTGATTGGTGCGATGAACTCGTAAGTATACTCAATGAGTTTGGGACGATGTTCATTGTTATATATATGGAGTTGATGCATTCATGAGTGTGAACGACGAGTGGATTCTTTTATGATGTTGTTTTATATCTATACTACATATCTGTAGATACTCTATTAGTATCTACACTACATATCTGTAGATACTCTATTAGTATCTACTTTCACTCAGCTTTCGTAGCTGACGACGTTTTATGCCACTAGATATCCTACGTCCAGCTGGCCAGGGTTGTGAGTATGCAGGTGAGGAATACATGGCTAGGGGATATGAGGATGGGACCTACGATAATGGAGGCTATGCCGATGCTGACTACTACGCGAGCTGAAGACCTGGAGCTTCGCTGTAGTTTATGTTTATGTTTCAAAGACTCTATAATAGTTAAGTTTGTAACCAGCATATGTTGCCGTAATACTTTAATTCCACTGCTACTGATGTTTTGTAATAGCTAGTAGACTTTGATTATATATATCGAACTTAGAATTTTCAAATGTGTGGTTTGACTCATTATTCTAATGGTGAGACTTGATTTATGGACAATGTGATGACTTTCAAATGTCATGGTCTATGGATCCAAAAAAGAATTTATGTTCTCTAATTTTACTACTGCGGGGCATGACAACTTTTGATCCTTTATTTCCATTTCTACCCTTATGTTGAAACAAACCATCCATAGCCAAAAAGTCTACAATGTCTTCCATCCCTATAATTGGCTCTACATCCCTCAAAATGAGTTTCTTCTACTTCAGTCACCACTTTACCTCTATCAATCTCTCTATCTGAAAATGGGACTATCTTAATCAATGGTGTGGTAGAAAAAGGATATACTCATTTTTTCAATTTTTTATAAAATCTGAAAATTTTCCTTATTATGTTAAAGACTGAAATTTGAGAAGGTTAAAAATCTCTTCTTATTTTTTTAATTTTTTTTTTCCCTTTTTGAACAGCCCATGGCAATACACCCACACACAGCCCAAGCACTCTAGGCATAGAACAAAACCAAAACCTAACTCAGGACTTTAAACAAATATCTGGCATACAACCACTAGAGACCAAACTGCCCAATATCTTTGAAAACACCAACTCCCCCCCCCCCCAAAAAAAAAAAAAAGAACCATTACAGTAAGCCAATCTATAACAAAAACAAAACCCTTAGCAAGTAGAACCACCGACAAACCGCAAGAACCACCACCAATCATCAATCTCGAGCCGCATTAAATTTCACAAGCAAGAGTTGTGGTCTTCGGCATTCACAATTTTTCCAAATCAGAGAGAGAGAGGATGTGATGGCGGTATAAGGTTGAGGGGAGTAAGGTGGCTCAGATGGGTGTTTGGATGTAGAGAGAAAAGAAGAAGAATTTTGGGTGTTTGGATGAAGAAAGATTACTCTGGGATGGGGCCAAATACACCTATGGTTTAGCTATGTACACCCACATTTTAATGTTTAATATTTTTTAAATAGTAAAACAAAATACAAAATTTTCAAAAAAATGCATAAATATAATGTGAGATGTGTGTACATAGCAAAAATATGGGTATATTTAGCTCCACCCATTACTCTGCGTTAGTTATTATTACAAGGTAAAAAATGGGCAAACTGGTCATTTTGTAGTTCTGTTAACGGTGTTAGTCCCAATCTCAACCCCTCATAGATAAGGGGTTCAATTTGTTCAGTTTTTTTTTTGGGTAAATTACACTGACCTCCCCTGAGGTTTGACGAAATTACACGGACCTCCCCTCTAGTTTGCAAAATTACACAAACCTCCCTCGAGGTTTGTAATTCGGTAACAAAATGCCCCCTCCACTAACATTCCGTTAGTTTTTTTTACATTTGCCTCCCCTGAAAATTATAATTAGCCCCCCTATACTATAAAATTGTCATACTAAGCCCCCTTTCTCTTATATTTTTGTTCTAATTATAAAATCCCTCATCCCTCTTACGTTTTTGGGTTAATTTTTTTTGCATTAATTTATATCTACACAAAATATACACAAAATACATATAAATAGGTCCAAAATTTTTTTTTCCAAGAACAAACCTCTGTCAAGTCCCACTGTATTAATTTTCTAGATCCGCCCCTGCCCTTATGCTTCAAAAGTGGACACTTAACCCCCTGTGATTGTGGACTAAAATGGAACTGTTATGATTTCACTCAAAACTGACGAAAGTTCTAAAATTGGTTAAAAATATAAACACTTAACCCATTTTGTGATGTTAATTTTGGGGTTAACGCTCTTTGAGTGAAATTTATAGCGAGGAGAACGAACTCCTTACCACTTGGCCAATAGGTCATTGGTAACATTAATTTATATCATCTACACAAAATATACACAAAATATATATAAATAGGTCCAAAATTTTTTTTTCCAAGAACAAACCTCATTCAAACCCCCCTGTATTAATTTTCTAAATCCGCCCCTGCCCTTATGCTTCAAAAGTGGACACTTAACCCCCTGTGATTGTGGACTAAAATGGAACTGTTATGATTTCACTCAAAACTGACGAACATTCTAAAATTGGTTAAAAATATAAACACTTAACCCATTTTGTGATGTTAATTTTGGGGTTAACGCTCTTTGAGTGAAATCATAAATGGGTTAAGTGTTTATATTTTTAACCAATTTTAGAATTTTCGTCAGTTTTGAGTGAAAACATAACAGTTCCATTTTAGTCCACAATCACAGGGGTTTTAAGTGTCCACTTTTGAAGTATAAGGGCAGGGGCGGATCTAGAAAATTAATACAGGGGGACTTGACAGAGGTTTGTTCATGGAAAAAAATTTTTTGGACCTATTTATATGTATTTTGTGTATATTTTGTGTAGATATAAATTAATGCTAAAAAAATTAACCCAAAAACGTAGGAGGGAGGAGGGATTTTATAATTAGAACAAAAACATAAGAGAAAGGGGGCTTAGTATGACAATTTTATAATATAGGGGGGCTAATTGTAATTTTCAGGGGAGGCAAATGTAAAAAAAACTAACGGAACGTTAGTGGAGGGGACATTTTGTTACCAAATTACAAACCTCGAGGGAGGTTTGTGTAATTTTGCAAACTAGAGGGGAGGTCCGTGTAATTATGTCAAACCTCAGGGGAGGTCAGTGTAATTTACCCTTTTTTTTTTTTTATTTAGGGGTATTAGTGAAAAGTGTCTTAGTTGAGGGGGTGTTGATGTAATTTGCCCTATATATAATGCAAGCGCAAAAATGGGTGCATTCAGAATTTTCTCAAAAAGTACGTACACCCCAAAATGACCAAAACGACCCCCACCCATTCCTGGAATGGCAATAAACGTTTATATTTCTCTCTACCTTCACTTTACTTTCTCTCCCAGTCCCAGTCCCAGCAACACGCTCTCTCTCTCTCTCTCTCTCTCTCTCTCTCTCCTCATCCCCCAGAACAGAACAGAACTTCAAACTCATAATGATTCACGAAGGAGAGAGTCCTTCTTAGTTAATTATATCAACTAGGAGTCTAGGATTTCAGTTTTGGCGGTCCACATAATAAACCCTACTGAATATGTTGATACCTGAGCACCCTATTATATCAAATAAAAAACAGTAGTACATCAATTCAACAACACAACACCAAAAAAAAAAGCAAATAAAAAAAGAAAAAAAGAAAAAGAAAAACAAATGTCGGAGGTCGATCAATTGCTGTCGAAGAAAGTAGCAGATCGGTACTTAAAGCGCGAAATCCTTGGTGAAGGTACCTATGGAGTCGTCTACAAAGCCATAGATACAAAGGTAGTATATATATATATATATGTTTATATCTGTTTGTAAATTCTAGGGCTTGTTATTGGATTATATTTTATTATGCATCTCGGTACAAAATCATCGTTACTGTTGTTTTTGGTTTCCCTTCTTTTTGCTATTAGTTTCCCGAAAGGATTTTGAATTTGTTCGGTTGAGCTTAAGAATTTTGATCGTCTTTACTCTTTTGACCTGTTTGCTGCTGGTTGAGAAAATGGAGGAAAAATGAAATTGTAATGATGGTGCGACTCCTCTGTGTGAGTCAATCAAGCTAATAGCTTGAGTGGAGACTTTTTTTTTTGAGGGGTGGCTGATTTTGGGTATTTAAGTTATGAAAAAATTGACAGTAGTCTCATCTACTTAATGGTATGAATGTTCCAGTCTGGATATGTTACAGTTATTTTTTGTGCTTATATGATAAGGAAGGCCATTCTGTAATCCTATTTCAATTTTCCAAATCTGGGTAAAAGAATTCTGAGTCAATTGTTTTTGTAAAACTGAGGAAGAACTGAAGAATCTCAGGTTATGAATGTTATTTGATGGGTTCGGATTATTTAAACAATTTTTTTGAAGTTAGGACTATGACATTGTTGAGTTGCCTGAAAGTTGGTTAGCTAGTCTTCTATAGTATGATGGTAGTTATAATTTTCTGTTTTTGTCGGTAATGTGATGTCCCACTTGTGCAGACAGGAGAGACAGTTGCGATTAAGAAAATTCGTCTGGGGAAGCAGAAGGAAGGGGTGAACTTCACTGCACTTAGAGAAATTAAATTGCTGAAAGAACTGAAGGATCCAAATATAATTGAGTTGATTGATGCCTTCCCTCATAAGGGGAACTTGCATCTTGTATTCGAGTTCATGGAGACTGATTTAGAAGCTGTTATTCGTGATAGAAATATCGTTCTTTCACCGTCGGATATAAAGTCGTACATTCAGATGACTATGAAGGGACTAGCAATTTGTCACAAGAAATGGGTCTTGCATAGGTACATTTGTGCTTAAAAGTTAATATTTGATGTCCTCATTATTTGGGAATTTGCGTCAAATGTTTTGTACTTGTTCTTTACAGGGATATGAAACCTAATAACTTGTTGATAGGATCACAAGGACAGCTTAAACTTGCTGACTTTGGTTTAGCGCGGATATTTGGGAGCCCAGATAGAAGGTTCACTCACCAGGTATGCTTCTCCTTTCAAAAATTGAATGGTGGTCCGTGTCCATGTATGCAATTGGCACGTCAATTATAATTCTGGCATGAGAAATTGTTCAAGCTTGAGGAGAGGCAAAAATTGACCTCTTTTTTTTTTTTTTTTTTTTTTTTCTGGTTATGTTAGTGTGCTTGTGCTACTGGTTCCCCAATTCCTTGCAAACTCAAATAAACTCAAGAGACAAGTAACACTTTTCATCTTCGTGGAAAGCTATTCGTAATTTCTAAGCATCTTTCTGTATCTAACAAGTGGTTTTGGTGTTTTACGTTGTTAGCCGATCATTCCAAACTATGTCACATGTTATGTCATATAGCAAGTTAGCGATAATGGTGGTGTTGATGTAGATCCTAGCACCAAGACAATTGTAGGTTTGCAAATACTTTGCTACTTCCGTGGGAATAGATTGAGAGCATCTCTGGGAAAATTATGAGGATCAACTTTAGATTTCCAAGAACTCATTTCTAAAGGAACCCCACCCTTGATAAAAGTGCACAACGCAGAAATTTATCTTCTTTTCTGATAGGATTATTGTTCTATATTTGGAATTTTTGTTTTCTTCCCTTTGAGAATTGAGAACTTCATCTTCATGATTTGGTATTTTATGGTAAAGATGGAGAATTTTGTTCCAAAGTTCTTTATAATTGCCTTTTTATTTTATCAGACAACCATCCTTTCTATTGGTTTATCAATAATTGTTTTTTATTTTATTTTATTTTTATGCCAAATTACTTTTGAATAGGTATTTGCCCGATGGTATAGAGCACCTGAATTGTTGTTTGGTGCCAAGCAATATGGTCCTGGGGTGGATGTTTGGGCCGCAGCTTGTATATTTGCCGAACTACTCCTACGCAGACCCTTTCTGCAGGTGAATCTTGATGAGTGTAGTTAATTGCTTTCATGATTTATTTTATACTCTGAAAAAAAATAAAAAACAAAAAAAAAACCCTGCGAGCTCTAGGCTGTCCTGCCCCCTCTATCTCCTAAGTTCAATTTTGTGCTTGTTTGTTCAGATCCCCATCTTTCTTCATGATGCACAGATCCCCATCTTTCTCCATGATGCATCTCTCTCCCATATTTTTTTTTTCTTTAGCTTGCTTACTTCTTTGCCGCCCATTGTGTCTTTAGATACATCCGTGATTTTCTAGGTGTTTCACGTGTGGATATGCATGTATGCATATCAAATGTTTTGCGCATTCATCGAACTGTATGAGGAGACGACACTTCAACTTTCATACCAGGGACTTATGGATTTGAGGGGATTTAGTACTATGTGCTTATAGCTTTTGGAAAGAGAGCGAGACATGTGCCATCTAGTGGTAGGAGAGAAAGAAGAAGGCGTGGAAGGAGGGGAAGGAGAACTTAGTTTTGCACATGTTTGCAGAAGAATTCCCTATTGCTATATATGCAAGGTAATTGTGTTTTAGGAATCTATCAGCAGTTTGATTAGGTTGGAGGTGGCAGTCTATGTAGCACGGATATAGATGCATGACACGGGGACGACACGACACGGAGACGGCGATATGGCAAATTCAAAAAATGTAGGATACGGAGACGACTAGGATATGTCGAATAAAAAAATATTTCTAAAAAATATAATTTAGTTTGAAGTAAAAGAAGAAGAAGAGAGAGGATTAAATATCAACATTACATTACATATTCTGATATTCGCCCATAGAAACTAGGCAAATAGCAACTTATAACATATACTCAAATTGATTACAAAACATAACAATTTAACAGGATATAGACACAGTAGGATACAATCATACAACGATTAAATCATTATATTTTTGAATTAAATATACAATTTGCCGTTCCATGTCCGCTCATGTTTCCATAATTCTCAAATAAACCAATTGCTTATCCCCAATTTTACAATATTAAGATTATTGCCTCAAAGTTTTAAAATGCATTTCTAATGAGAGGCCACCATGCTGCATTCACTTGTGTGTCTAGCCATGTCAGCTGCGTGTACGACACGTGATCAAGGTGTGTTCGATGTTATAATATTTAAGACACGTTTTATAACGTGTCTGACACATGATGACGCATGTCCGACGAGTGTCGGTGTTTGACACGGACACGATACGGACCCAAAGTGAAGTTTCCATGCTACATAGGTGGCAGTTACTGTGGCCTAGTCTATAGGTTGAGCCAGGATGTTCTTATTTTGGGTGGGTGTTGAGGTATTAACTGGTGATTAATTGCTGATAATCTCAATTTTAATTACAAAAAAGATAAATCAGAAGATACAATATAGAATTGCAGAGTTATTGGTAGAAGATACGAATCTTTCTTTTCCTGAAGATGGTTCGTTGTTCTCTGTATTTTCCTGTGTTGCGATCTTTGGTGTTGTCCCAGATATGCAGGAAATGCTTTTTATAAGATATTGTTTGCCTGACTAGCATCTGACGTAAATGATAGTCATGCTCTGATATTGTTCTATTTTTAGTGTTTATATTTGCTATGGGATTCATATCAATCACCGCTCTTGTTATGTTTCGTGATGTGCAATCGATGTTTGTAGTTTTCCCATTTTGTTTATTTTATTCTAGTATTACCCGAGTAACAAATCAGTCTTGCTTTTAAATGTTCTGTAGGGTAATAGTGATATTGATCAATTGGGTAAGATCTTTGCGGCTTTTGGAACTCCGAAGCCGTCTCAGTGGCCTGACATTATCTACCTTCCTGATTATGTTGAATACCAGTTCGTTCCTGGGCAGCCTGTACGATCATTATTTCCAATGGCTAGTGATGATGCTTTGGATCTGTTATCAAAGATGTTCGCATATGACCCAAAATCTAGAATCTCTGCGCAGCAGGCATTGGAGCACAGGTTCGCATATTTATATTAGAATTTGATAGCTTATAGTTATGGGGTATAAATTACCAATTTAATCTTTGATTTTCCGTAGGTATTTTTCATCTGGACCTCCACCGACAGAACCTGCTTTGCTCCCAAGACCTCCCCCAAAGAGAGAGTCTGTAGATTCTAGGACTTCTGATTTTAATCCACTAGGGGGTCCTACCGTGTTGTCTCCTCCAAGAAAGTCAAGAAGGGTGATGCCACATCGTGAAGGATTTGAAGGAAACGAATTCCACTCTGATAAGATGGAAGATCGTGGAAACGAAATCAGACAACCAGCTGGGGACAGGAGTGAACGTGTACCTATGTCATTAGATTTTTCTGTCTTTGGAGCGAGACCTCCAGCTCGACCAACAATCACCAGGTAAGGCTATTTTTATTTGATTCTGGGTTTAGCTTTAAGCCTATCTCTAACCAACCTGACCGTTCACACCCCCACTCTAGCACATATGAGAAGTATGAAGTCATACACGTAACATTGTCTGCATTGTACTTTGTGCTAATAAAACCAAAAAGTCTTACAAAGATTCCACAAAGTAAGGTACCCAAAGTGTCACACCCCGATTTTTGAAAAGACAAATATTCAATCAAGTGCATACCTAATCAATATTCAACCGCCCAAAAATCCAAGGATGACAACCTATACCCAATTTTAAAAGACCACTTTAAGATAAACTGAATTTAATTTCTTTCATAAACCACATGATTTCTATTTAAACAAAACTCATTTATCATCAAATTCATTCCCAAAAACATTACAAGAAAAATCCACGTTTCAAATTTTCTCCATTCTCATTTATTACAAAATGAAAACCAAACGTTTCCCTTTACATAGAAATAATATAATTTTCTCCATCGAATCACAATAAAATTATCTGGTTATAATAATAAACGGATTAATTTCAACACTACACTATCTCAGGTCAGATCTACTTTAAACGTCCCCAAAAGTCCAATAATACAACTGAAATATAACTACATCTAATACAAGTTCTCAACCATGGCTCACAATGCCAACTAAATAAAAGAGTATCATATAGTAATTAAAGAATAAAAAGAAGGTATCTTCAACTTCACGAACAGATCGGCTGCTCCACAATGAACTCCAACTATACTATCCTGCACATGTCATCCGACTACGTTTCAAACAGAAACGCACCCGAATGCATAACACACTCGGATCAGTCACATGACTGGTATGAGTTAAACAAAACACAAGTCTTAGGGGTCCAACTTGAACCCGTAGACTCCAAATCATACTACAACATTCTTGGGCCAAGACAGGTAGTTCCACACACATATCTGGACAATAGAGTAGTTTCCATTTATGTGCTGGCAAGTAGTTTCTTGCCCGAATAAAAAACAATTAAATACTTACCTTTCTTAACTATGGTAGGCCGATACCTGCAAACCATTAGTGGGCCTACCATCCTGTACAAATAGAACTTAACATAATAATATAAACCAATAACAAGGTGCTATTAATTAAAATGAATTTATCTCCAACAAAGAGCTGGAATTTGACAAAACATAAAACACGAAAAATGTCCAGAATAAAATTTTCAAGGAAAGACACGCGTTCCCGTTCATTAATTCTAATCCCGTAAGTCAGAAATCAACTATTAAACATCAGCTATTAAACATGTACTACTCAGCAGATTTGGAAAATAGGTTAAAACAGTGTCAAGACGACGTTTTTAGGAAAAGTGTAAATCACGAAAGTTGCTCGGATTGTCGTTTTACTTCAGTTTACGCGAAACTGCCTTCAATTGTGACGTTAAGTGATCAAATTATCTAATTTACTAATCTGGCCATGTTTATTAATAAATCATAACGTTACCGAAAGTATTATGTTACACATACAAGGCTATATTTAAACTAACGGATACACACAAAAGTTGCTTAATAAGACGATTACTAATCATCTATGAATTTCTAGGATTCAACTACCACAAGCTATAACTAATTACAATACAACGTATAGCCGCATATTTAAACACCACAAGTATTTTATTTATTACACCCTATGTTCACCACCTTGACTACCCATCCATGGTTCAGCCTACACATATATCCCATGTGCCTCTTAACGTAATACTAACTCCCACTCCGGTCCCAACTCCCATGGGGTATCACTGGGATTTGAGTCTACACCGAAATGCTAGTCCTTACGTTTTTTACGTCAATAAAACAATGTCTAAATACACATGAAATAGACCAACAAGCCGGGCATAAGGCTTAAAAATGAAGAGACGGGTCATCCACGTAGTCGCCGTCTAATCACACAAGATGGGTCATCCACAAAGTCGCCGCCTAAACTCATAAGGAGCAGTGGTGAACACTAAAGGATTTTCTAATATTAACTTCTAAAAGAAAAATCTTCACATGGATGGTCTCACATTCACAAATTTATGAAACCCAACATTAGATGAGAATGGTTACATCTCAACAAAATGTCACGTTATATGATAATAATGAAACACGAGTTCATCCCGACACATAAATCAACTTAAACAATCAACACGTTTTTAACCTTCTAAAAACTGCTACTGAAATTTAAATCTACAGCCCAAACGGTGCAGAATCAGGGAAAACTCAAAACACGAAAAGTGTGCAGAATCGCGTTTTACACCGGACACGCGGACAAAATGTTAAAATTCAAAGTTACGATTGCACAATATTTTTTTGGAAGTTTTCAGCAATTGTTAAAATAATAAAAACGAATTTTTACATAGCTTTTCGATATTTATCAAGGGTATTCCACGTATGTGTTCGTCAAACTATCTATACGCATAACAATCACTAATATACCAAAGTCGTGATCACAAGGTCACCAAAAAAATATCTAAGTTAATTCGAAAACAACAATATTGTGCATCCAATATAAAATTGAATTCCAACAATTAACTTAAACATATAAATATTTGATTTACTCGCATATACATATATATATATACGTGTATATATATATACACGGATACACCCATTTAACTCACCTAGGTCGCAATTAAGCACTTGAAAAATATGGTGTTGAACAGACTATGAACGCGATTCCGGATCCGAATACCCGCGCCCTACCCTACCCTTCCTTTCTTCTTCTTCTTCTTCTTCTTCTTCTTCTCTCTCCCTCTCTCTATCTCTCTCTCTCTCACATACGTTTGTTCTCTAGTTTCTTCTCTCCGCTTCTCTTTTTTTTTTTTTTGTTAAATGGGGGCTAGGGTTTAATATATGTGTATATATATTTCACACACAACACTTATAAATAAAACACACACAAACATGTGAATCCCGTTTTTTATCTAAGGGCCTCACAAAAAGGTTTTATATGGACCCGAAAATGCATTCTAATGTGACAAATGATTAGCCCAATGGGTACCCATGACCCCAGGCACTAAATTTCTATGTTAAGCACACTACTTAACATACTAACTAACCCGTACACGCTACTACAACATTTTTATTAGGTGTCACTAAGATACATACACACAGTTAATGTCTAATACTCGAAAATAATATTATAAAAATTATTAAAAGCACTTGAAAAATTAGGGTTGTTACACAAAGTCCCAAGATACAGAAGCTCAATATCAGATGACGATAAAATCTGCCTTGTGTCTAATATCCTAGTATAATATAATGAGATGACTCAGAATTACTAGTCAAGCTAATTAGGTGTGCCATGTGAAATGCGGCGCATTTTTGTAGTTTTGTTCTGAGAAAAAGAGAGGGAGGGGGAAGGAGGGGGTGGGGGAGACGAGAGGGAAGGTTGATCATGTATATCTATCTACTGGCAGGAGACATGGAGTTTTTGGCATTCGTTCCCCCCCCTTTTTTTGTGCTGCCCCATTCTGGTTGGCTCCTTGGCAAAGTAGAGTCAAGAATACGGGAGTACACTAATTATTGGCGAGCTTTAGTTCTTTATTTGTTTATTCCTTGGAGGAGAGAACTGGATAATTTCTTAAGAACCTACGATGAGTAATGCTTGGGACACATAAAACATCCACGTAAAGTTGCTCACAAAAACTTATTGTATCTATCTCTCTCCTGGTGGGGTCCACTGACACTGTTGGATCTGCTGACGAGAGAGAGACAATAAGTTTTTGTGAGCAACTATGTGGATGTTTCATGTGTCCCAAGCATTACTCTCCTAAGATATTTTGGGTATTTAGTTGATACGTAAGATGCTGCTGCACATTTTTCCTCTCTTCTATTTTTACCTTGGACAAATTTTGTTGGTGTTGGACTTTTCCATTTTAGCACGATGCTTTTACTTCTTTTTTCCGTTGCTGAAAACGCGATGCCTTTACTTGATGATTGTTTGATTTTCTCAGAAGATTGTATTTACATTCTAAAATGCGTTCAATAAACGGACTATCCCTTCATTCTCACACCAATTAAATTACATCAATTTCTTCAATTTTATTCATTTGTATGTTTTTCTACCAACAGTAAGCCCAAATAGATAGTCTGATTCTTGATTAGCGGCCACTTCTGATAATTGTCATGACCTTATGCAAGAAATATACCAATGTACATAAATTGATAGACTTGTTTGTTTGATTCCTTGTGTATTTTTGGGTCCCCTTCTACAGTGCTGACAGATCACATCTGAAGAGGAAACTAGATCTTGAATTTCAACCTCTCGAAGAAGAGTAATCGTTAATACACCTATCCTTTGAATTAGCAATTTGTCTGAACGATCCACCTCTGATTTATGAGGTATATCTCGGAGCTCTTGCAAGACTACTCTGCCAATTGGCTACCATATCTTCTCTCTCTCTCTCTCTCTCTCTCTCACACACACACACACACACACACACACACACACAGAGACACACACACACACACAAACATGCTTACTAATCCTTAATTATTTACTGCTGTTTAAATTTCAGGCAATGCAGTCCTCAGCGGAAGTAGGTCATTATCATATCATAGGAATTAAGCCACCTGCCGAAAAGGCTCTGCAAAGAAAACGGGAAGTAACAAAATTTTAATTCTTAGTTGCAAATGAGCACACTAGCCCACCGAAGGCTAAAATCTTGAGGTTTCTTATTACAATTACTGATGCATAAAAATTGGCTTGGATAAAGAAAAAGTCAACAATTGATTTTGTATGTTATTTACTTCGCAGAGAGACCCAATCAGTGTTGTACCAGGGCATTTATTATATGATTGAACATTTTTTTTGTTGGGGTTTGCTATTTGAATTGTAAGCCATATGTGACCGTGATTTGTAATTTTGTATTCTTTTTTTTTACCTTTTCAACTCATTGTTAAGTTTTCATGTCTTCATAGAGTGAAAATTTGTAACGATTTAATGACTTACTCGGGATCACAGGTTGGTATGTAATGAGTTCAGGGCTGTTGTCAAGAACATTCTGAGAGAGAATACGGAATTTGGGAAACCTTTGCAATTTCAGTTTCTGGAAGAAGAATGTTCGTGACATGGGACTGGTTTTCAGAACAATATATCCTTACTTCGCTTTGCTATGTAAATGGTGAATAGTGAGCACAGATCTAATTAGATATTTGTATGAATATACACATATATATACCAGGCTTATGTTGACTTGTGAAGGTGGAAAAAAAATTGGAAAGTAAAGAATAAGAAGTGCAGCATTTTAATTGGGCCCTGTTTGAGATATCTTTACAAAAGCATTTAGAAGCCTGTTTGGATAAACTTTAAGCAGATTTGAGTTTTATGAATTTTTAGTAGCCCGCAAGTCCTTTGGTTGCTGCCTGAACGCTAGCAAATCCAAACAAGCCTTGATATAGGTTGGCCCGGTGGCACTGGGTTCAGCTTCCTTTGCAGACTTGCAGTAGTTGCAGTTTCAAGCTTCAATCCCAGGCATTAAATCTGTTTCCGATCTCTATTTGATATTCCAGACCTTTTGTTGGAGATCATAGATTCAAACTGTTTGTATGTATATATAGATATATATATATATATTCTATAAGCAGGGTGTTCATAAGATTAGAGAAACAAAGATGCATTACAGCAATAACAGTGATCAGATAGATCTACTAAACCATCAAGTTTGTCTTCCAACATTTTTAACACAGCAAATATGACTTCAGCATTTTAATTAAATTCAGAACTTGAAATTTCGTCCCCCTCAATAACGCTACAACATGATCAGCTCATGTTGGCAACAGATTTCTATCAAGAAAACGTCAAAAAATGAACTTCATCACTTCTTTAAATATCTATGTATTGCCACTGTTAGGCAGTAAAAAGTTCTGTGTCAAAAGTGATTCCGAAATGTTTTTGACAATCAAATAATAGTCTTCACATTACAGCTTCATGACACATTGTCCAGATAGTCTTCACATTACAGCTTCATGACACTATGTCCACAGGGATTGCAGAGTCGTAAACTCTCTCCGTGGCCTTCTTCGCCTAAACAAGAAAGATATTGAATACCAATGAGAGAGAGAGAGAGAGAGAGAAAAAAAAAATTCATAGAGATTATAGAGAACATAGAGAGGAAAATTGAGAAGAAAAAGGATAGAATGAATTACGTCTTGTTCCCAGTTGGTGCGAACTGTAATGATAAGAAGAGAGAACACTTGCACAATGAGTGCACATATAATCCCCAACCAAAGGCCCTGGAATAATCAATTCCAATGAGAAAACGAAAAAAGAATGGATACCACTTAACGAGAGAATTAGGAGAACTTTTTTTTTTTACCTTTCCTCCTCCGTGTAAAACAAAAGCAAATAGAACAGCACAAGGAATGCCCACAAGATAATATGACCCCAAGTTGATATATGCACCAATCTTCTGCCACCCGGACCCTCTAACAGCGCCTAGATTTTCATACACGGAGATATGAACCAATTAGGTTGCACAATCTGCAAATATTGTTTACAATGTAAAGAGCACTCTTTGACTGTATGGGAATCATATGCAATTAGAAAATTTCTGATGTCAAAATGTAAGGGACAACAAATTGGTGACAATCACTTCATTTAGTAGTAATTTGGTGTTCAAAGACACATACAACACCTTAACGTGTTTATATCCACAACCCCTTTCCGTATTTTTATTTGATATTATATTCCTTCATACACACACACACACACACACACACAGAGCCCAAATGAAAGCAGAGTAGACCTGAAAGAACACATTGGAGTCCATCTAAGAAGTTAGATATTGCAAGAATTGGCATCATGATCGCAACATATCTGACCACTTCTACTTCATTGCTATAGGCGTAGCCCCATATGTTTCGTATCAATATCAAGACTGATCCTACTAAAACGCCCATGGTAATTGCAATGACTAAGACGACACACACTGCCAAACGTGCAGCCTGCGGATGCCCTGCCCCCAGTTCATTTGAGACCCTTGTGCTAAGAAGAGAAAACATAAATTGCATTAGAACATAGACATTTGATAAAAAGAACGTGTATATATGTACACATTTATATTTGACTTTATCTCGAAAATTGTTACCTTACAACGCCACTTAGTCCAAAGGGGATCATCCAAACTGTTGCAGCTGTGTTATGGCTGGTACAAAAACCCTATATTAGTAAAACGGAAAGATTGCGTATATGTATGTAAAATTATTTTGTCCTCAAATAAATATTGATAAAATTCCAAGAAAATACGTGGGCAGTTCTTACCTAATAGAAAGCACTGAAGTTTCCAACTTGGGATTTGGAAGAAGACCGGATAGCAGAACCATCAATTCAAATGACCACATTTCCAGGCTGTTTGCAATAATATTGAAGAAGTCAATTAAATTGAAGTCTATAACACCGTAGAATATAAGTGTAAGCAAGATTATTTGATTATGAACCACACTATCTCTACAAATGCAATTTATAGAGACGACACCAAGAGCCTATTTGGGAGATTTTGGGGGGCCAACAATTACTAGTTACGACTGTTCGGGTTTGCTTCTAAAATAATATCTTTTTGGAAAAAGTGAGTTCTAAAAAATCTAGGAATTGGAGCTTTTTATCTTTAAAAAGGAATCAGTTTTTTTCTTTTTTTTTTTCTTTTCAAAACGCTGTGACGAAGACTAAAGCAATTTGTATTCATTCCATGTGTAATAATAAGAGGTAGAAACTAACCAGACCATAACTGCAGATGGGATCGCAAGTCTAAGAAAAGAGAGGATATTGTGCAGTGCCTCCTTTGAAAAGCCGGTCCAACTTTTTGAGCACGAAGGAGAGAACTTAACATAAAGCGCTAACAACACCACATTTACCCAATAAGAAATGGAATTCGCCAAGGCAGCTCCTCTACTACCAAGTCCGGATTTGAATACCAACATCCAACATACAAGGACGTGCAGTAAAGTTGCAATTCCAGAGCTTAGCATCAAGGGGATTACAATACTTTGGGTCTGTAAGAATCTATTAAGACATTGAAGAAGGCCATAAGCAAAAAGGCTGGGGATCATGAACCGGGCATAGAGTCCAGCTTCCTCGCATATGTCAGAATCTTGGCCCAAGGCTTTGAGAATGGAGCCCGTGTTGGCCCAGATAAACGCTACTGGTATGCTTACGAGTAAAAGAATAATCATAGCTCTTTGCATGTGTATGCCTAGCATATGATATTGCTTTGCTCCATATGACTGACCGCAAAAGGTATCCAACGCACTTGCCATTCCCATCTACTCAAAAAATAAATCATCTAATCAATTTCATAGTAAGTAGAAGTTTCATTCAAAAAATTCACTGGTCGGACCTCAATTCAGAAAGATTTTGGGCCCAAAAGAACAAATAGGGGGTTAAAAATTCCCAACCCCAAATGAATCGAGGTTTTACATGAAGATGAGTTTGCTCAGCATGTTCTCTATTTAATACAGGTACGAGAAGAACCCGACTCCAATTTAAAATTGGTTAGTATTATAATTCATAAGCATTTCTTCATAGGGACGTCCACAAATTTGATCAACTATTCTTCGTGCTCTATGAGCATTCATAGATATGTGTTGACCAATTTCCTAATGAATTCACATTTTTCACTGAAAATCCATATTTGATTGCTCAATAAAACAGAGAGAAGAAATTTTATGGTTGCTATTGAACAATGCAAGAACAAACCATATCCATTCTTTTTGTTCCATTCGGTTGTTGAGACCGCAACGAAAGACGAGTTTCTTTTCTTTTCCTCCATATATGTTAGTGACAAATATCATGGCATTTATTTAACACATTTAGTTAAGCGGCTTAAGCCAACCCATAAACTACAAAGCCATGTCAAACAGTATAACTTCTAGTATCTCATAGGGTTCGCCTTAATGTATTTAATTTGAAAAGGTCCATCAATTTGGAGCATTCTAAATTTCTAAGTACTCTATTTTAAGGAGCATTCTAAAAGGGAATATACAAAAAAAAAAAAAAAAAAAAGGTAAATAACTAAGTACTCTATTTTAAGGAGCATTCTACTTGGATAATTCTTAATTTCTTCTTTTAGAAAATTTTGAGCCATAAAAGATGGAATGATATATGGAGACTCAAAAACCAATGGAGATACACCTATGGACAAGTAATGGAGTTTTCTCTTCAAAGAAAGAGTAATGATACACACACTCTTTTCTACACCACACCATCCTAGCCATTGATTCTAGTAGGACTCGTGTAAATTCCACATGGTATCCACTGAAATCAATAGTCACGATTGATTGTGTGGTGTAGAAAAGTGTGCATGTGCGCGTATCCAGGGGCGGTGGTATTCCAGGGCCAGTGGGGGCACGTGCCCCCACTCACTTTTTGGGAAGAAAAATTTTACCCTACATTTGTTATAGGTTTTACATTTAAACCCCCCTTAACTTATGTTTAGGCCCCCCCTCAACTTATGTTGAGGCCTCTCAAAGGGGTTAAATGCCTAATTTAATGCCATCAACTACATGTATATTGATTTACATGTACATACAACTTAAAGGAAATGCGCCTAGAATTTTGAAAATTACACTTTTAGTGTGAGAATTTTATACGTTTTAGAAATAGTCCCCCCTAGAATTTTGAAACACACTATACAATATTTACATGTCTCCAAATAGACTCATATTATAAGCATATCCCATAAAAATCGTAATTATATACAAGTAGCACCTAAAAAAATCGCCAATTATGCATAAATAGACCCCAAAAAAATTGCCTCGGGGGCGCTGCCCCCAAACCCCCGTGTGGCTTAGGCCCCCCCGACCAAAATTTGTGACTCCGTCGCGTATCATTATTGCTAAATCAATATTGGTAAAAACAACTTTGAAGGGGAAAAAAAAAACCAGTTTCGTACCAATCAATGAGTACCACCATGTATTAAACACTATTGCATAAAAATTACCTCTAATTAACAATAATATGAATCAAACCAAATTCCGAACCAAACTATACAAACCCAAATCAATTCAGACACATGAAAGTTCAACATGCATCAAAAACATAAAAATAAAAATAAAAAAAATGAAAACCCATGAGAGAAATCCAACGTACCAACAAGCTGAAACCGGTGACAGATGCAAAGGAAGTGGCCATGGAAGCACCAGAGAGAGACAACTCACCTAAATGACCTACAAACATCACAGAAATTATCTGTAAACAGAACTGTAATATACTGACTGCTATTAGAGGCCCTGCTAGCCATGTCTGCTTCTTCACTTCTTCTACAATCTCCTTCCTCTCGAACCCATGTCCCTTGTTTCTCTCTCTATCATACCCACATGATCCAACTTCTCCAGAGTTTTGGATTAGAGGTGCGTTCAGAGTCGATGGCGGCTCACCTTCTCTCTCCATTTTTTTTTTGGTTCTGTCTACGTGACACTGACACCAGAAGGAAGAGAGAGAGAGAGAGAGAGAGAGAGAGAGAGAGATTGCAGGAATTGAACCAGTGACAATTTAAGGTGAATGATAATTGCTGCATTCAATAAAATGCCAACGGTGATTGTATTTACTGTATTTCCTTACAAAACCAAAAATGTGTAGCCCAAGTTTTATTGTAAATACTTCTGTACAATGTAAGGGGGGAACAATGAAAGTAGGGGCAAAATTGTATTTTTCACTATTAATTCGATCTCTTGTGAGATGAACAGTACGCACAGTTGGAACTGTGCTGAAAGTAACAAAATCAGTCCTTGCTTTTAAATGTTATATGTAGGGGTAATTAATAGTGAGATATTGATCAATTGGGAAAGATTTCTGGAACTCGATCGGAAGCCATCTCAGTGGCCTGACATTGTACGTACTGATTTTATGTCGAATACCAGTTCCTTCCTGGGCAGTCTCTGCGATCATTATTTCCAATGGCTAGTGATGATGCTTTGGATGATCTGTTATCAAAGATGATGTTCGCATATGACCCAAAAAATCTAGAATCTCTGCACAGCAGGCATTGGAGCACAGGTTCTCGCATATTTATATTAGAATTTGATATAGCTTATAGTTATGGGGTATAAATTACCAGTTTAATCTTTTTTGAATTTCTGTAGGTATTTTTCATCTGGACACCACGCCACCCCACCCCCAAAGAAAGAGTCTGTAGATTAATTTCTAGGACTTGTCTGATTTTTAATCCACTACCGTGTTGTCTGTCTCCTCCAAGAAAGTCAAGAAGGAGGGTTGATGCCACATCGTGAAGGATTTGAAGGAAACGAATTCCACTCTGATAAGATGGAACTTAATTGGAAGATCAAATCAGAGACAACCCAGCTGGGGACAGGAGTGAACGTGCACCTATTGTCATTAGAAGATTTTTCTTCTGTCTTTGGGGCGAAACCTCCAGCTCGACCAACAATCACCACCAGGTAATTAAAGGCTATTTTTATTTGAATCTGGGTTTACTTAGTTTTAAGCCTATCTCTAACCAACCATGACCGTTCACACCACCCACTCTCTAGCACACATGAGAAGAAGTATGAAGTCATACCCGTGTAACATTTGTCTGCATTCTAGTTTGTGCTAATAAAACCAAGAAGTCTAATTACAAATATTCCACAAAGTACAAGTACACAAAGTCCCGACAAACAGAAGCTCAATATCAGATGACGATAAAATCTGCCATGTGTCTAATATCCGAGTATATAATAATATAGGGTTAAATACACTTACACCCCCTGTGGTTTGGACGATTTGCACTTACCCCCACGTGGTTTAAATTTTTGCACTATTACTCCTTGTGGGTCGGACTAAAGTGCAACCGTTAAAATTAGCTATTGGAGCAAGCTAAAATGACCAAATTACCCCCAAGTTTTCGTAGCAATGTTAAGAATAAAATCGATTCACTTCAATTCATTCGTTTAGGGAGAAATGTATGATTTTGAATTGGGTGAGAAAGAATCTTTGATACTCTCTAGGATTTTCTTGGTAAAAGTCACGTGCTTCACCTAAAGAAAAATGATTTATACTTATTTTCCTTTTAATGTGACTTCTAGGGGCAAAAGAGTCATTTTACCCTTCAAAGGAGGGGGTGGGGGAAACGAGAGGGAAGGTTGCTCATGTATATCTATATACTGACAGGAGACACGGAGTTTTTGGCATTCATTCCCTATCTTTTATTATATCATTTTGGTGCTGCCCCATTCTGGCAGGCTCCTTGGCAGAGCAGAGTCAAGAATAGTGGAGTACACTAATTATTGGAGAGCTTTAGTTCTTTATGTGGTTATATTTTGGAGGAGAGAACTGGATAATTTCTTAAGATCCTAAGATATTGGGTACTTTCAAACCTATTAAATTTCATTAATTTCTTCAACTTTATTGATTTTCCAAATTTTGTTTGTCTTCAAGCAGGAAGCTCAATTAGTCTGATACTTGATTAACAGCCACTTCTGATACTCAGAAAAGTATGGTTTCCAATTAGTAATTTTAGCATCATCATTGTCATGAACTTATGCAAGAAATATACCAATGTACATCAATTGGTAGACTTATTTTGTCTGATTCCTTGTGTATTTTTTTCGGTGCCCCCTCCTACAACGTTGACAGAACACGTCTGAAGAGAAAACTAGATCTTGAATTTCAACCTCTCGAATTAAGAAGAATAATCTTTAATACACCTATCCGTTGGATTAGCAGTTTGTCTGAACGATCCACCTCTGATTTATGAGGTATGTCTCGGAGCTCTTGGAAGACTACTCTGCCAAATGGCTACCATATCTTCTCAAACACTGTTGCACACACACACACACACACACACACACACACAGGCTTACTAATCCTTCATCATTTACTGCTGTTTACATTTCATGCAATGCAGTCCTCAGCCGAAAAGGTTGTGCATAGAAAACGTGAAGTCACAAAAATTTTAATTCTTAGCTGCGAATGAGTACACTAGCCCACCGAAGGCTAAAATCTTGAAGTATCTTACTATTACAATTACTGATGCATGAAAATAGTTAGTTCATGGCTTGGATAAAGAAAAAGTTAACAATTGATTTTGTATGTTATTCAGTTCGCAGAAAGACCCAATCAGTGTTGTACCAAGGCATTTATTATAAGATTTTTTTTTTTTTTTTGTGGGGGTTAAGCCGTATGTGACCGTGATTTGTAATTTTGTTTACTTTTTCAACTTATTGTTAAGTTTTCATGTCTTCATAGAGTGAAAATTTATAACGATTTACTGACTTACTCGGGATCAAAGATTGGCATATAATGAGTTCAGGCTGTTGTCAAGAACATTCTGACAGAAAGAATGGGGAATTTGGGAAACCTCTGCGATTTCAGTTTCTGGAAGAAGTTACATGGCATGGGGATGGGACTGGTTTTCAGAACAATAAATCTTCACTTCTCTTTGCTATGTAAATGGTGAATAGTGAGCATAGATCTTATTTATATCTTTATATGAATAGAATACATATATATACCAGGCTTATGTTGACTTGTGAAGGTAGGGAAAAAAATGACAAGAAAAAGAAGTGTGGCATTTTAATTAACTGCAATTTTGCTCACTCCAAAATTGCTCACCCTTGGCTCACCCTTCATTCTTATTGGCTAATAATGTAATGAGGCCCAGTACTTTACACTATTAATTAATCAATCAAATCTCATTTAATACCGGACTCCACTGCATTAACCAATAGGAGAGAAGGGTGAGCAAAAATATATTCATTTTAATTGGGCCATGTTGGAGATATCTTCACAAAAGCATTTTAGTAGCCTGTTTGGATAAATTTTAAGCAGATTTGAGTTTAAGGAATTTTTAGGGCTCTTGTGATGAGATGTTTTGCTTTGTTTCTGCCTAAACGCTAGCAAATCCAAGCTTCAATTCCAGGCATTAAATCTGTTTCCGATCCCTACTTGATATTGCAGACCTTTTGTTGGAAATCATAGATTCAAACTGTTTTTGTATATATATATATATATATATATGTATATCTACTATATTATAAAAACAGAGCGGATCATATATGCAAGCTGCTCAAATTTTATGTACATCCAAGTTTACCCTTGTCCCTTGCTTTAACCAAATGTTTTATTGTTATACCCCTCTCTCTCTCTCTCACCTCATGTACATGATGAAACGAATAATAACCAATCAAATAAAGTATTTATTTTTCTTTCTAGTCTCATCTCATCATCTCATTATCAAGAACCTAATTGGTCAAGTCAAGATAATTAAGAATGAAGAAAACTTATCGGAAACAATGGACTTTGTTCAGAATGGAAAAATATTGGGTGTGGCAACGTCCATGTGAATCTGGTGGTTTTTATACCCAAGTAACTTTGACTTGCAATATCTTTTTTGTCAGATTCAATTGAGATGATTCAAAAAGCCATGAATCTGTGTTAATGAGCACTTTATTTAGAAATGGTTTGGGACGCGTCTTTTTGTGATCAATTAATTTCTCAAAATTTGAATTTCGAAATGATTAATGTAGAAAATTGATTTTCAATAAACTCAAGCTTCCCCAAAAGAATTCATTTTTCTCACCCAATGGAGAAAGTGGGGATAAACAAAAGATGAAAAGTGATGGGTGCCACATGCTCACGCAGCAGAAACTCTCTAATATGTTATTACCTTTAACAGTATTGTAGTAGTACTTTATACAAAATATTCCACGGGCACACTAGTATATATAATATATATATATAAGTGCACCGATGCCCATAAGTAGGGATGAAAGAAAACCGAACCAAACCGACACACCGAACCGATCCCATCGGTTCGATCGGTTTTCATTTAGTTTGTGCAGTGTAAAATCGAAACTGAACCAAAATTTTATATACTCCGAACCGAACTGAACCAAATCGAAACTGATCGGTTTTGCCAAAAATCATACCAAACTGAACCGTTTACACCCTTACCCATAAGTGTTTTACACTTTTATCAATCAGTACACTTTTACTTAATACTTTTCTTAGAGATTTTATAAATTTGGTATGCCACTTTTTTTTTTTGGTCCGTCCATAAGACTCCTACATTTTTTTGGTATATATATATATATATATATATGATTGAGGTAAGTTTAGCAAAAAGTCATCAATACATGGACTTTTTTTTTCCAGAAATTTGGCTCACGTTTCCTAGCTAATTAAGCATGACTTGCAATTTTATTTTTTTGATAGAGATTCTTTGTACCACGTTTTTTGCCTTAATCAATTCTTGAATTGTATTCTCTCCGATAAGGCTCCTATTTTACTATATATGTGTGTGTATATATATCTTCCAGGAATTTAGAAACCTACCTAATAGGAATCTCATTATTATAGAACTCCTCACAAACTTGACTGGTTTTTTCCCCTCTTTTTTGAGTCACATTGGTATAGAATTTTTGCAAACTTGATTTGTTTTCTTCTTCTTTATTTTATTACTTTTTCCCCGGTCACTTTTTTTTATTCCAAACTGTTGATTGGTGGTTTTTATTTTTGTCGGTGGAATTCCAACTAAACTAAAAGTCAAAATTAACTTCATATTATCAATTAATAATTGGATAAGACTTATATCATCAATTCCTATTCTTAGGACTCTAAATAACCTAAATTATTTTACTTTTATATTGTTACACATCAATCACCAAAACCACCAAAAAAAAAAGTAGTTTTTCTTTATAATTTTCCAACATTTATCAGCCTTTACAGTATTAATGACTAATATATGTTTTAATCGATTTATTTTATTAATTTTAGAGCTCTTCATTTTGTTTCGGATTTGGTTAAAATTTTCTTTTGTTCGAAGGAGGCACTGATTTCCTCCACAACAATTTTGGCTAAATTCAATATTTTACTTTCTTGCCTTGATAAAACAAATTTTATCTTTTTTAAAAATTAAAAAATATTTATTCTTTAAGTATAACTGAATTGTGCACGAATAATTCAAGAACTAGGATGAGTCATTGGGTCTGTTTGATAAATTAAGATGAATATTTAGTGGTGTATTTTAAGTACAAAAAATTTTAAGCGATTGAATTTGTAAAATTGATTCAAGTTTTCAAGTACTGAAATTGATCTACTGCATTCTTTTCAGTAGACTTTCAACTTCATCGAATATGAGAATCAAAGCATACTTACAATTGATTTACGATATCTGATAACAATTGCCAGTAGTTTGTATGCTCAAATGTATATTTTTTAACAGCTTTTTTTTTTATACACTAATTGGTAAATGTCATTTATGAATATACGGATATTTTTAACTTAGATTTTCTTCGAGGAAAATTGATATAAAATTTATGGAAAACAATTATGAGAGATGAGGCTTTGACTTTAGACTTTACTCACAAAGTAATGTGAAACTAACATTAAATGTAATGAGTTACCTTTTCAAATTAAAAAAACAAAAAAAAACCTTACTGCAAATAAACACATGTCAAAGTTGAAATTTAAATTGGATTCAAAAAGTTTAATGGTGGTTTGTTGAATGGATAGCAAATGAATTCTAAACAAGTTTTATTATATTAAAAAAAGAGGGGATCAATTTCTAGAGAGCATATGAGTGCATCAATTTCATAGATGAATTTGGGAGTTTTGGAAGATTTGACGCACCAAAAAAAAAAAAAAATTGTAATTCTTGAATAATATTTCAGAATTAAAAGATTGTAATATTGAACTATGTGCTTGGTTTACATCCATCGTTTTGTAGAAATTACTATCGAATGAATTTGATTTCTATTACATACTATATGAGTTTGTCTTCTTCTTTCTTTCTTTTTTCCTTCTATTTTTCCCTTTTATGTGGTACATTTTGCATCTTTTTTGACTTCCTAAAAAATTGTGAAGAAGAATAACAAATTAATAATTTTTTACAAGTATTTAAATCTTTTTATAATTCTGTGTATTTTAATATTTTTTTTTTACCTACATAGTGTAATTGGTAATATTTATATAATGCATGCTAAGAAATTGAGTCGATATCAATTTATCATATATTACATATTTTAAGAATGAATTTCGAAGGGATGAACATAAGTTTTTACATTACTACTGTAGGGACATACTACTTTCAATCTTGCACCTTCACATTCTTGGAGTGTGCTTTAATTAGGATGTTGACAATAAATTTTTTTACTACAATACATTGCTCATTAATGCATATTCGTGTATTTCCTTTGCTCAAAATTTGTATTCTATGAATCTTTATTCGATCATGAACAAAATGGGAATTCTTGCTATACTTTTGAGAAGTAAAAGAGAAAAAAAATCCACCACAAAAACTAAATGAACTAAAGAAAAATGGTCACATATTCACAACTTTTCTATGGTCCATGACTATGAATCAAGTAAAATAATTACGAAGAGAACCAAGTCCCTTGTGGCCGAGTGATAAGCTTCTTGGGTGCACTACCCAAGAGGTTTAGTGTTCGAGTCATGGGGAGCATGGCCACTGGAGTATTCACCCGGCGCCTCCAGGCCTCGGGGGATTAGTCAAGGTGCGCGCAAGCTGGCCCGGACACCCCCGATTACCAAAAAAAAAAAAAAAACTACGAAGATAACAACGACACACTAAAAATTGTTTATACGATGTTAAAAAAACATTGTCTATTTATTCTTATAATATTTTTCATGTTTTCCCATTAAAGGAAAGGGAAAGGAAAGTGCTACAATTCAATTTATAAATACCATATTACTTTGAAAAAGTTCTTTGTTTGGATTTATTATTAATTTCCCTTTGTGGCATTTTATTCTTAAAAGATGTTAAGAAAATGAATAGTAGTATTTACTTAATTATTTAAAGATTGGATTAATGGTTTGTTTTTTCATAGAAAAGTAAATGGCTTCAATATTCCCTGTTTTATATTCATGACTTCATTGATATATTCTAATACGTATTGATAGTTTATTCAAAACATCAATATTAAAAATCAAGAATAGACTATATATGTATATTGAAGAAGGATCTTTAAATTTTGCTTTTCTTCATACATTGATGCGAGAATAGGCATTTGCAATTTGAGTTTTAACAAATACAATAATACAATCATACAATTTTTTAGTTTAATTCATTATATATTGAATAATTATTCTTAGATGGTTGAATTTAAATGAAAAACATACAGAAAAGAGTCCAAATTGTTCGAATTTTATTAAAAAGAGTTCATTTGACATAATTTTGATAATTGTTCTAATATACGAAAAAGTTAATTGAACAATTTGTTGGATATGTGTGTGTATATACATATGTATATATATATATATATTTGCATTGTATGTGATAGTTAACTTTAATTGACCTTTGTTACAAATGCACGTATTTGTTCCTATAAAAATATCAAATTTAAACTACCATACCTCCTATACCGAACATATTTATTTTTTCGAATTTTGATTTTTGCAAGTTGGAGCTAATTTTACATCTCCATAATCATAGTTTTTCAAATTGGTTTCGGAATTTCCGTTCCAATTTGAATCATATGACCACATAAATTACCAAGGGCGGAACATGGTTAAATTTTGGGATTTTTAAAAAAATAAAGACAAAAGTTAAAGCAAACAATTAGAAAGTATTTGGGTACTTCACTTCAACACTTTAAATTTATTTTATAATCTAAATATTTTAATATTAGATGTCTGACATAGTTCTTCTAAATTTTAATACGAATCAAGTGTTTTACCAGTTTGACCCTTCAATTTGTTAATATTTATCCACTTGTACACCAACCACGTTCAAGCACGTGGCATGAGACTAGTGTATATAAGCAAGGTGTCCATTAGATTAGAGAAACTCTCGATGCATTACAGCAATAACAATGACCACATAGATCTACTAAACCAGCAAGTTTTTCTTCCAACAATTTTAACACAGCAAATATGACTTCGACATTTTTATTAATTTCAGAACTTGAAATTTCGTCCCCCTCAACGCTACAACACGATGAGCTCATGCTGGCAAGAGATTTCTAACAAGAAAACGTCGAAAAATTAACTTCCATCCAATAATATTTTCAGCTTCATGACACTACGTCCACAGGGATTGCAGAGTCGTAAACTCTCTGTGTGGCCTTCTTCGCCTAAACAAGAAAGACATTGAATACCAATGAGATATAGAAAAGAAAAAAAAAATTCGTAGAGATTACAGAGAACATAGAGAGGAAAGATGAGAAAGGAGAGAATGAATTACTTCTTGTTCCCAGTTGGTGCGAACTGTAATGATAAGAAGAGATAAAACTTGCACAATGAGTGCGCATATCATCCCCATCCAAAGGCCCTGTAATAATCAATTCCAATGAGAAAATGAAAAAGAACGGATACCACTTAACGAGCAAATTAGAAACATTTGTTTTACCTTTCCTCCAACGTGTAAAACAAAAGCAAATAGAACAGCACAAGGAATGCCCACAAGATAATATGACCCCAAATTGATATATGCACCAATTTTCTGCCACCCGGATCCTCTAACAGCGCCTAGATTTTCAATAAACGGAGATATTAACCAATTAGGTTGCACAATCTACAAATATTGTTTCCAATGTAAACAACTATCCTGTATAAGGGGCTCTCTGACTGTATAGGAATCCTACGTAATTAGAAATTTTCTCTTGTCAAAATATAAGGGACAACAAATTGGTAACAATCACTTCATTTAGTAGCAATTTGGTGTTCAAAGACACATACAACACCTTAAGGTGTTTATATCCACAACCCTTTTTCCGTATTTTTCTTTGATATTATATTCTCTCATATACACACACACAGAGCCCAAAGGAGAGCGTGTAAGAATTTAAGGAATCGTCTTTGCTTTTTTTTCTTTTCTTTTTTTTTTTTTTTGGTTTTATTTTTTTGTTTTGTTATGTTTTATTTATTTTTTTTTTTTGTAAGAGCCTGTTAAAGAGTAAAAATGGATGTGATGTATGAAAGTAGAGTAGACCTGAAAGGACACACTGGAGTCCATCTAAGAAGTTGGATATTGCAAGAATTGGCAACATGATCGCAACATATCTGACCACTTCTACTTCATTGCTATAGGCGTAGCCCCATATGTTTCGTATCAATATCAAGACTGATCCTATTAAAAGGCCCATGGTAATCGCAATGACTAAGACGACACACACTGCCAAACGTGCAGCCTGTGGATGCCCTGCCCCCAGTTCATTTGAGACCCTTGTGCTACGAAGAGGAAACAAAAATTGCATTAGAACATAGACAATTGACAAAACGTATATATATATACATTTATATATATATATATATATATCTTTATCTCAAAAATTGTTACCTTACAGAGCCACTTAGTCCAAACGGGATCATCCAAACTGTTGCAGCTGTGTTAAGGCTGGCCTAAAAACACTATATTAGTAAAACTGAAAGATTGCATATGTGTATGTAAATTATTTTGTCCTCAAATAAGTATTGATAAAATTCAACGAAAATATGTGGGCAGTTCTTACGTAACAGAAAGCACTGAAGTTTCCAACTTGGGATTTGGAAGAAGACCGGATAGTAGAACCATCATTTCAAATGACCACATTTCCAGGCTGTTTGCAGTAATATTGAAGAAGTCAATTAAATTGAAGTCTATAACACATTAGCACCGTAGAACATAAGCGTAAGCAAGATTATTTGACTATGAACCACACAATCTCTACGAATGCAATATATAGAGACGACACCAAGAACCTATTGGGGATAGCTTTTGGGGGGTCAACAATCACTAGTTACGACTGTTCGGGTTAGCTTCTAAAATAATCACTTTTGGAAAAAGAGAGTTTTAAAAAATCTAGGAATTGGAGCTTTTTTATCTTTAAAAAGGAATCAGTTTTTTTTTCTTTTCAAAACGCTATGACAAAGACTAAAGCAATTTGTATTCGTTCCATATGTGTGCTAATAAGAGGTAGAAACTAACCAGACCATAACTGCAGATGGGATCGCAAGTCTAAGAAAAGAGAGGATATTGTGCAGTGCCTCCTTTGAAAAGCCGGTCCAACTTTTTGAGCACGAAGGAGAGAACTTAACATAAAGCGCTAACAACACCACATTTACCCAATAAGAAATGGAATTCGCCAAGGCAGCTCCTCTACTACCAAGTTCGGATTTGAATACCAACATCCAACATACAAGGACGTGCAGTAAAGTTGCAATTCCAGAGCTTAGCATCAAGGGGATTACAATACTTTGGGTCTGTAAGAATCTATTAAGACATTGAAGAAGGCCATAAGCAAAAAGGCTGGGGATCATGAACCGGGCATAGAGTCCAGCTTCCTCGCATATGTCAGAATCTTGGCCCAAGGCTTTGAGAATGGAGCCCGTGTTGGCCCAGATAAACGCTAATGGTATGCTTACGAGTAAAAGAATAATCATAGCTCTTTGCATGTGTATGCCTAGCATATGATATTGCTTTGCTCCATATGACTGACCGCAAAAGGTATCCAACGCACTTGCCATTCCCATCTACTCAAAAAAGAAATCATCTAATCAATTTCATAGTAAGTAGAAGTTTCATTCAAAAAATTCACTGGTCGGACCTCAATTCAGAAAGATTTTGGGCCCAAAAGAACAAATAGGGGGTTAAAAATTCCCAACCCCAAATGAATCGAGGTTTTACATGAAGATGAGTTTGCTCAGCATGTTCTCTATTTAATACAGGTACGAGAAGAACCCGACTCCAATTTAAAATTGGTTAGTATCATAATTCATAAGCATTTCATCATAGGGATGTCCACAAATTAGATCAATTACTCTTCGTGCTTTATGAGCATTCAGTGGGGCGCGCGCAGGTCAGTGGGGCAGCCCGCGGGTTTTTTCAAGCAAAAAAAAATATTCACTAGATATGTTCACTCTACCATGTTCCCCCTAGGGCGTATGTATATATATATGTTCCATTAGGTTGTTGAGACGGCAAAGAAAGACAAATTTCTTTTCCCTTCCTCCATGTTAGTGCCAAAAATCATGGCATTTATTTAACCCATTTAGTTAAGCCAACCCATAAACTACAAAGCCATGTCAAACACTAAACTTCTAATATCTCATAAAGTGGGTTCACCTAATGTATTTAATTTGAAAAGGTCTGTCAATTTAGAGGATCTTCAAGAATTTGGCAGACTTTTCAGTGTTGGCTGTCAATGAGTCAAAAAGGGAATATATAAAAGCTTAGGTAAACAACTAAGTACTCTATTTTAAGGAGCATTCTACTTACTCTCATAATCTGCAACAACCTTGTTAATTCTGGACTAGGTAATTCTTCTTTTAGAAATTTTTGAGCCATAAAAGATGGAATGTACTATGGAGACTCAACAACCAATGGAGATACCAACTATGGAGAAGTAATGGAGTTCTCTCTAAAAGCAAAGGTCACCAACCTGGTAGACCTGTCAATTAGAACCTCCCACCCCCACCCAAAAAAAAAAAAAAAAGCAACACAATTTAAAGATGTCTTGATCATCATTAGCCCATCCCAATTATAAACCTTAACTAAAGTTACCAAAATTACTGTTTCTCAAACCAATTTTTAAAAAAAACACATAAACACACACCAGGGAAAAAAGAAAGACTGTAAATTACTAAATTTAATGCTGTCATGAACTGTAAGACTGTAAATTTAATAATAGTGGAGACAAAGGCATTTTCGTTTTTGAATAAAGTAATTGTACTCATAACTAAACAGAATACAACTCACTTTTAAGCTACAGAACCGCCTTCCCTTCCCTCACCACTCACCACCCAACAAAAGAAAACAGAAAATATATTGATAGGGAAGAGAAATAGCTGTAGTGTTAATGCTTGTAACACTTGCTGGGGTTATTTTCTTCAGTGTAACTTCTCATATTTATGAGTAATTTGGAAAATGATTCTAAAATTGCACGTTTGAGAGAGGTTACAGTACTGGTATGAACATACACATATAAATAAACATACATGTATATACATATATGAGAAATAAAACTCCCAACATTAAGGACTTCACAAGGTATCATGTATGTTTGAAATGACAACTTCGGAATGCATTCTCACCAATTATATTTATATCATCATCTTCATTAGCAACTTATTTTAAGGATGTACTTTAATACAATTTTTACTTTTTCAGTAAAGCAAACTTTTTAAGTTGGAATTTGAAAATGGTATTTTGCACATGGGGATATGAGTTAGGAGTTGATAGAACTCCATACGTTGCTCAACTTCTACCGCAAATTAATCTCAATCTGTAATGTTTCAATGAGCACTATTAGACCCACACATGCATTGAACCACACACAGCTTTAAATGCTTGTACATTGTGCTGTTTGAATTTTTTACACTTTTTTGTGCCTCATTTATACAAAACAGGTACATGCATTTAAAGCTGTGTGTGGAAAAAGTGTGTGATTCACTGTGTGGATCTAGCATTTTCATGTTTCAAATCCCATCTATATTCTCAATATTGGTAAAAAACTGCTTTGAAGGAAACAAAAAAAATAATTTATCTCTAATTAACAATAATATGAATCAAACCAAATTCCGAACCAAACTATACAAACCCAAATGTTCAACATGCATCAAAAACATAAAAATTAAAATAAAAAAATAAAAAAAATTTGAAAACCCATGAGAGAAATCCAACGTACCAACAAGCTGAAACCGGTGACAGATGCGAAGGAAGTGGCCATGGAAGCACCAGAGAGAGCCAACTCACCTAAATGACCTACAAACATCACAGAAATTAGCTGTAAACAGAACTGTAATACACTGACTGCTATTAGAGGCCCTGCTAGCCATGTCTGCTTCTTCACTTCTTCTACAATTTCCTTCCTCTCGAACCCATTTCCCTTGTTTCTCTCTCGACCATACCCACATGATCCAACTTCTCCAGAGTTTTGGATTAAAGGTGCGTTCAGAGTCGATGGCGGCTCCATTTTTTTTTGTGTGTGTGTGTGTGTGTTCTGGCTACGTGACACTGACACCAGGAGGGAGAGAGAGAGAGATTGCGGGCTATAATGAACCAGTGACAATTTAAGGTGAATGATAATTGCTGCAATGACAAAAATGCCAACGTTGATTGTATTTCGAGTAATGTCAGCTACCTTTGAAATTTATATTGAATTTGACATTTATGTTTTAAATATATATATTTTGTGTTGTATAAATTTTTTATATTTTTTTGTGCGCCACTTATACAGCACAAAATACGTGCATTTAATGCTGAGTGTTCAATTTAGTGTGCATTTTGAAGTGTCCCTATATTTTCACTTTACTCCTGTTTTTTAAAAGTGGGCACTTAACCCCTTTGTGATTTTGGATTAAAATGAAATTAGTAAGACTTCTCTCCAAATAGGCCCATATGGGGATTTAGTAAATAAATTAGCCCCACATAGAAAATTTAAGTATTAAAATTAATTATATATAGACAGTTAATCTCAAAATTAGTCCCTCCATAGGGATTAAAGGTTGAAAATTAACCCCACATAGATGGGCTAAATGACAACATTATCTCTACATAAAGGATTAATCCCAAAATAAACCTCACAAAGGGGGGCTAAGTGTTAATATGTTTGACCACTTTCACAGTTTTTATCAGTTTTGAGAGAAATCTTAACAGTTGCACTTTAGTCCGAAATCACAGGAGAGTGAAGTGACCAATTTTAAATTACATAAGGTAAAATAAAACAATAATGCTAGGCACACACTCTAAACCACACTTCAAACCACACATTTGCTTTAAATACTTGTACTCTGTGTTGTGTAAGTGGTGCACAGAAAAGTGTGAAAAATTCAAACAGCACAGAGTACATGCATTTAAAGCATATAGCGTGGTTTGGGGTGTGGTTTAAGATGTGTGCCTAACACTAAAAATGAACCAATCCACAAGTAGGTAAAATGTATTTAACACTCGTATTTATTGTATGTCTTACAAAAACAAAAATGTGTAGCCCAAGTTTGGAAAATAGTTCCTTACAAGGTACTGGTCCTCTTCCAAGAGGAGAGAAACAGTGAAAATAGGAGTAAAATTTTATTTTCATTATTTTTCATTGTTCCTTAACCTCTTGTGAGAGGAAAATACGCACTGTTCCTAAAGGAAAAATTCTCCCCCAAGTTTGCCCTCTATCCTAATTTGACAGAACAATATGGGTAATTTCGTTCGAAAAATGACGGTAAATATGGATAAAATGAAGGTGTTGGCTTGGTATTTATCTGGGGTACAATCGTAAAAGTGGTATCATAATTATTAATTAGGATAAATTATCTTTTATTCCCCTATAGTTGGTTCTTCTAGCACTTTAGCCTGTAATTTGCAATATAACACATAATCTCCTGTAATTAGTCCTTGTGGCATATATATATATATATATATATATATATATATATATATATGTGTGTGTGAGTTTGCACAGATCATATAGTCTGTTAATCGATTATCACTTTTACTAGTTAGTATGAAAGGAGAAAGAATGGCGCAGAGTCTTATTTGAGTCTGCTTGAGATTGAACCAGGGTTTTGAGGTTGATCATCTCCTCAAGGTAGAGTCCTGGTTGGGAAACCTTAGAAATATGGATATATCATATATATTGATCTGACTGGCAACTTATATAGATATGTAGGAGAGCATATTTGGTAAAAGGTTAATTCTTGTGACACAATTTTCATACAACTTTTACACAATCTCTTAAAAGATATGTCTATCTCTCCCTTGTGTCACTGTGAGCGACATCACAAGACAGAGATTAGGGGTGGGCAAATAGTTTGGTTAACCGAAATCTAAACCGAAATTTTTCAGTTCAGTTATTTCAGTTCAGTCATTTCAGTTAAAAATTTCAGTTCGGTTAAAAACCGAACCGAAGTTTAAACTATGGTTCGGTTATCGGTATCGGTTGTCCAAACCGAACCGAACCGAAAAACCGAAGTTTTATTATATATATATATATATGGGGTGAATTGGAAATATGTTCATGTTATATTATTGTTTTTTTTTTAATTTATTTGTATGGTGTAGTATGTAGTATGTGATTTGTGTTTGGAAAATTGGAAACATGCCACTTCAAAAAAAAAAATTGGAAAAATGCCACTCAAAAAAAAAAAAAAGTGTAAATAAAAATAAGGGTGAAAAGTTCAGTTAACCGAAGTTTTAAAATCGAACCGAACTATAATTTCAGTCACCGAACCGAACTAACCGAAATAATATTTGGTCAGTTATCAGTTGACCAGTTGCCAAACCGAACCGAATAAAACCGAACCGAACTTCTACAAACCGAACCGAATTAACCGTTTGCCCACCCCTAACAGAGATAGACGTATCTTTTTAAAAAGTTGTGTGAAAATTGTATAAAAGTTGTGTCTCAAAAATTACTCTTAGTAAAGGAGCTAACAATTTCACTTAGCTCAATAGCCTAGGGGCTCGTTTGGTTGCCGGATAGGATAAAGGGGTATAGTATAAAGTATAGTTAATTTATGCTGGGATAACTAACCACAGGATAAAACAGTGCAGTATTAATTTTATACTGTGTTTAGTTCGTGCCGGATTAAACTGGGGATAAAATACAAATAGTGCAATACTGTGTTTGGACGACCATGATATAAACCTGAATTAATCTGTAACTTTTCATAAATGCCATTTTTGCAAAAAATTACCAAATTACCATGAATACACCATAACACCTTCACATTAAAGCATTTTTTCAAACATTAACTACAAAATACATATGTCCCACACTTTTTGAGCAAAAAAAAAAAACTACAAAATACATAATAATAATGTCAATAAAATGTCCTAACATACACCCCCGATTACAAAAAAAATGTCCGAACATAGGATATTTTCACGAACTAGTTCAAAATAACATATCTACTTCAAGAAGTTCACATTTTACAACCATTTAATTAACTTCTGAACAACAATAGCAAATAAAAAACCAAATATGAAATACGTCAATGGTGCTGCTTGTGGAGGATGAACCATATGTGGGACAGTAGTGTCAACTTCATTTGAGTATGTTGCACGCTTATAATTGTAGTATGCTTCCTCAGCTTCCTGTAAAGATGGGTATTTTCTGAAGTTCAAGAATTGATGAAGTTATGGTGGTTTAAAGTTGACAAATAATATTATCTGTTAACACTAACAGATAATATTATATGTTTGTGTCTGAAAGATAAAAATGAAAAACGAAGTTCCAAATTATTTTTTTGTACAACTTTCAAGTCCGATGCGTAGATCTTAAAGAAATACATGAAATTAAAAAAAAAAGTCACCCAAAAAGTCCAAGAATTGATGAAGTTATGGTGGTTTAAAGTTGACAAATAATATTATCTGTTAGTGTCAACAGATAATATTATCTGTTTGTGTCTGAAAGATAAAAATGAAAAATGAAGTTCCAAATTATTTTTTTTTGTACAACTTTCAAGTCCGATGCGTAGATCTTAAAGAAATACATGAAATCAAAAAAACAATCACCAAAAAAGTCCAAGAATTGATAAAGTTATGGTGGTTTAAAGTTGATAAATAATATTATCTGTTAGTGTAAACAGATAATATTATCTGTTTGTGTCTGAAAGATAAAAATGAAAAATGAAGTTCCAAATTACTTTTTTTTGTACAACTTTCAAGTCTAATGCGTAGATCTCGAAAAAATACATGATATCAAAAAAAAAATCACCCAAAAAGACCAAAAAACGAGTGAGTTATGATGATTTAAAGTTCACAGATAATATAACATAATCTGTGAGCAGAGGGGACTTTTCATCAAATACGAATTCTGGACTTTTTTTTTTTGAACTTGAACTTATATGATGGATTTACAACACATTCCAGTATATAGTTGGGAAGCTACATTTTTCTTTTATATCCTAACGTAGAGATTGGGGAAATTTTTGAACTTAATTAGTAGAAGTTCTGTCAGATTAAGTTAGGGCTTTAATAAGACAGATCTACATCTAACACAATAAACTAGATAAGAAAATTTAAAAAAAAAAGAAAAAAAAAAAAAGCAGATCTACAATAAGATGAGCAAATGAAAAAAAAATTGTACATAAGAAAAGAAAAAACAAATCTACAACAACTAGAAAAAAATTACGTAGATCTACAATATGAAACCGTAGATATGAGCCCAAGCTTCAGAAATTTTCATTTAGATCTAGGATTTTAACAATCCAAACTTAAAATAAAATAAAAATAAAAAAAAAAACCAAAAAAGAGAGAGAAAGAGAAAGGATGGTCGCACCTCTTGCCGCCGTCGTAGACTCGTCGCCTGTCTTTTCCGTTGCTGTCGACTTCTCCCTTCGCAGCCGCCGTCTGAAACGAGCCTCCTCGCTCTTTCTTCGTTGGTCGCGAGTCTCTCTCTCCCTCTTTCTCTCTCTCTTTCTTCACAGTTTATGAGACTTTTAAATGATAAACAAGGGTTTGTGGTATATATATGCTGGGGGTATTTTGGACTTTTGGCCCAACAATCCCACTTATTCTTATCTCCGCGTTTTTTAATACTAACCCCCCCCTAAGTATTGTTTTATCCTGCCTAAGGAGCATTAAAATTAACTACACCAAAATAATACTTGAGTTACATAATACTTTAGAAGCTCAACCAAACGCAGTATTATACCAAATTAGATTAAAATAGTCCAATCCGCCCCATTAATCCGGCAACCAAACGAACCCTAGAGGAATTATATGTGACATTGTAAACTACAAATGAGTAAAATACCATCTGAGTAAAATACCATCTGGGCTAGTTACAGGGGTAGAAGGTAATTTACTCTATTAATTATGTACATAAGGACGAATGTCCAGAGCGACACAATTGACCATTGTCGTCAGTCAATAAGAGCATTAAATTGTTATTCCACTCATAAAACCAGTATTGACTATTTAGTCCTATACTCCATGCAGTGTATTTTTAAAAGAGTACTTCTTCTGTTCCATATTTAAATTTTTTAATGTTATTTTTTGATGTCTCATTTTAAGAGACCTCTTTGAAAAGTCAAAGTACTTTAATACACACTTTCCAAATTTGTCCTTTATTATATCTAACTCTTTTTTTTTTGATGTGACACTATAATTTTGAATTTCAAAAAGGGCAATATTGAAAAGTTCAAAATCTCACCAAAATCAAAGTTGTCCCCTTTATAAGTTGGAATTCTCAAAAAAGACTCTTAATATGGGACATAGGGAGTAATTTTTTGTGATAACTTTCGTACAACTTTCATACAACCTTCTAAAATGAAGTGTCTATCTCTCTCCTGTGATATCACTGGACCCTACAGTGACATATGAGAGAGATAGACACATCTGTTAGGAGGTTGTACGAAAGTTGTCTCCAAAGAATTACTATTTTTAAAAGACTAATGTTATGTTTTACAAATTTTTGTTTGGTATCCGGGATGAGAGGAAGAAAGGAAAGGGGTGGAGGAAAGTGAGACGAGAACATGTAAGAATTGCTTGTTTGGTAAGATGAAGATAGAGGGAGAAGGGAAGAGGGGTAATGCTACTTCTTTCCAATCACAAATTTTAATTTGTTTAAAAGGAGACGAATTAGGAAAGAGAAAATCTTAATCTCATCTTTTGACTTTTTTTACCCTTAAAAGTAGTAATATTTAACGTACTCTTAGGGTATAGTAGTAAAATATACAATATTACATTCTTTCGTTCCTTCTTTTCTCCTTGTTTTGGTTTCTCTATCTGGGAATACATCTTTTATCATTCCTCTAATCCCTTTCTTTCATTTTTCCATCTCTCCTCCCAAACACAATATATATATATATATATATTGTGGTTCTTTCCTGCAAGTGCCACGTGAGTCTTGCTTATATTTTATCTCATATGGGGTCGTTAACACATATGACAGTGAGATTATATTCAATAATGATCTAACCACATCAATATTTTTGGGTAGTAAAATTCAAATAGATCTATGTCACATGTATTGGGATACAAATTTAAGATGTAAGTAAAGCGTTGGTCGGCCCTTGTTGGCTTTGCTATGGGCCAGTGTGGGGTTTTGAGGTTGGATTGGAACTGGGTTGTACATGTGTGTGTAGAGTATGTGTGTATCCAAGTAAGTATAAAAAAATAAAAATAAAATAAAAAGGATAACCTTTGAGGCACATAAAAATCTCACAAAAAATACGATATATAAACTTTATGTATCTCTCTCTCTCTTATGTGGACTCCACAGTGTTAGTGGACTTCACTAAAAAAAGAAATAGATACTTTATGAATCATATATCTTATTTTTGTGAAATTTTTATGTACTCAAGAATTATCAACAAAAAAAAAAAAAAATTATAGCGTTAGAGTATGTGAACTGGGTTGTACATGTGTGTGTAGAGTATGTGTGTATCCAAGTAAGTATAAAAAAATAAAAATAAAATAAAAAGGATAACCTTTGAGGCACATAAAAATCTCACAAAAAATACGATATATAAACTTTATGTATCTCTCTCTCTCTTATGTGGACTCCACAGTGTTAGTGGACTTCACTAAAAAAAGAAATAGATACTTTATGAATCATATATCTTATTTTTGTGAAATTTTTATGTACTCAAGAATTATCAACAAAAAAAAAAAAAAAATTATAGCGTTAGAGTATGTGAACTGGGTTGTACATGTGTGTGTAGAGTATGTGTGTATCCAAGTAAGTATAAAAAAATAAAAATAAAATAAAAAGGATAACCTTTGAGGCAAATAAAAATCTCACAAAAAATACGATATATAAACTTTATGTATCTATCTCTCTCTTCTGTGGACTCCACAATGTTAGTGGACTTCACTAAAAAAAGAAATAGATACTTTATGAATCATATATCTTATTTTTGTGAAATTTTTATGTACTCAAGAATTATCAACAAAAAAAAAAAAAAAAATTATAGCGTTAGTCTTTTTAATATCTAGTTAATCGAGGACAAGTATGTCTCAATCAACAAAGGCACAAAATATTCAAACTTGGAAATTCAATTCTAACAAGCGTTCTTTAAATAAGCCAAATGACTTTTCACTTTTGAGTATAAAGGAGTATATATCAATATATATATTCGGAGTGCATATATACGCCAGCCGTGTGAGACGTGGATAGATTTTTGTCTCATTAACGTGACACTTTTTTCTCAATAAAGACCATTCATGTCAGTGATGTCACGGGCCCTGGCATTTTGGTAGGCGCAGGCTGTAAGTGGTTGCAGCACTGTTTTTCTGTGTTTGGAAAGTATCACGTGTTAGGCTCTCTTTTGAAATTCTGGACTAGCCTGGACCAGAACCAGGTTTTGCTAATTATGTAAACCAACTCTTTGTTGAACCAAGTCCCAGTAGTTCTTTTCTTTCCATGGGAAGCATAGCATTACTCTAAGTTTAATGCTAATCACAATGAATATTTTGGGCAATATTTGAAATACAAAAAGGTATGTTTATAAAATGATGTGGCATCCTATGTAATAATAAATATAGCATTATAGTATTTAGATTGTTGGAAAACTAGTCTTTAAAGTCTTCAAAATTCATTGATGAACAACACCGCAGAAAATGTACTCCAATAATATGCTTCAATGCGTGTACGAAACACTTGTCTAAATACAGTATCTGCCCTTACCAAATATTCTGCAAATCGATCAGTATTCAAGATACAAAGAAGTCAATTATAACTACTATATGTACTAATGAAGATAGTTCAAAATTTTCACCAAGAAATAAAGGCCAATTCTAGCATTTTATTTCTGCAGTAGACAAAATCTAGAAATATGTATTTTATTTAAAGATAAGCAGTAGATTTAAACTTCTAATTTTCCTCAATGAAGAAAGAGAGAGATCTATTCTACATAAAAATGATAATTGATCCGTTCTATTTATAGAAAAGTTGGTGTCCCTTTATAGACGTTCGTTTCTATTATCGTTGTGACTATTGATCAAATGGATACAATTCATGGGTTTGAATTTAATTTTGAACCAAATCTGAATGGTTGCGATCCATAAGTCAATTCGAATTCAATCTCAATAGTTGTGACTCATCATTTCTAATTCAAATCTCACTTAATCTTAGTTCTTTATTTTGAAAATTCCTCTACATTTTTCTCAAATAAAATCAAATCAAGAAGTTGCCTACACACACCATATTATGAGTGGGTGCTTGGCAGTTGGCACCGAATCAAAGAGGGACATTTTGGGCATGTATGATTGTCACTTGAATTTTAATATTTTATGTTGAATCTTGAATCAAAATTTATCACTATGAATGACTCCATTTATAAAAATAGAAAATTTCATCATATTTCTTCTTATGTGATTATTTCTACTTTTTTCTAGAATGCCAAAATTCATGATTGCAAGTATCATTTTTTAGACAAGCATCATTTTTTTAAATAGAACCATTCAAGCTCATCATTTTTTTTTGGGTAAATTGCAAATTACAGCCCTGTAGTTTATGGGTTGTGACAATTTGGTTCCTATGGTTTCAATTTTGGCAATTTACATTCTATAATTTGAAAATTGTGCAAAATCCACCTAATAACAAAATAAACAAGGGTACAATGGGAATATCACATTATTTCCAGCCCAAAATAACCCTATGTGTCCATAGACCCAGGACTGTAGTTCAACAGGACCGGAAGCTTATACAGGGGTTTTGGTACAGCGCCCCTACCGGATTTTTTTGGATATAAAAATAGTATAATTTTATGTGGTTTTTTGTACGAAATAATTTATCCCATAAATAACTTATAATCTTTTAAACAATCTGATACACTTAAAGCTTATGATAATCTTATAATATCTTTTAATCTTTTAAACCACGTGCTAATATCTTATAATCTTTTAAACAATCTGATACACTTAAAGTTGGACACGCACTGCCACACAAATATTAAAGTGAAATTGAGAAAAATAAATACAAAATTAATCTTATAATACAAAATTTCCGTGAAAAAATTATGGGATAGATTAGTTTGTAAAACACACACACACACACACACACACACACACATAGAATTATACTATTTCTACCCCAAAAAAAATAATATATCAGGTCGGGACGTTGCCCCCGATCTCCCGTATAAGCTTATACTCCCACTGAACTACACTTCTGAGTCAGTCCCTGCACATGGGGTCATTTTGGGCCGGAAATAATATAATATTCCCATTGTGCCCTTGCTTAATTTTTAATTGGATGCATTTTGCACAATTTTCAAACTATAGGGTGTAAATTGCCAAAATTGAAACTATAGGGACCAAACTATCACAACCCTTAAACTACAGGGGTGTAATTTAGTTCACTATTTTTTTTTTTATATAAAATTCTATACAAACAATAGAATACAATTTTTACATTCAAGAACAACCAAACAAGCCTTTTACATTTTAATTAAAAAATAATAATTATTCGTATATTAATGCATGTTTAATGTGTACACCATGTGTATCACGTAATGTATGTCAATTCATGTATTTTTTTTTTGGTCTGTGTCTCAGACATTTAATCGTCTCTGTGACATAAACAGGGTTAGCATTCTAAATGTTAGTAACACACACACGCAAGGGGGGGCATACCCCACTTTAAAGCAATTGGCTCCCTTGATCATCTCCGGATTAGGGAGAATCAAACCCACAACCTTCCAATCGGAGAGTATGGATCCTGACCAACTCGGCTAGACGAGTTGGTTTATCAATTCATGTTCAATGTGTACATGTATCACATAATGTATAAGAGTAAAGATTGAGACACATCTAAAGTTATAATTTTTTGGACACAGTTTAAAAGATGCATCTATATCTCTTCTGTAACGGCACTGAACCGCATAGTAATACAGGAAAGTGATACAAACATCTCTTGAGTTGTGTCCCAAAAATTATGTCTTTAATATAGCCTAAAGTATTACCCAATGTATTAATGTCTAATAAATTACTAAAGTCCATGTTGTGAAACAAACAATTATGTACAACATGTCAGAATGACTCTGCAAGTGCACGGGTAGAACAAGAATGACTGCATGCTTGACTGTTGTGGACCCTTGGATTATCATTCAGGGTGTAAAATGTCTCTCACCCAAAAAGGTGATAGTGCGATATTATATATAGGGAATTGTTATTTCCACTCCATCATTGAACCAATGCACTCCATAGTACCATTATCAAAGCATGTGGTACCATGTATATAATGCATGACATGCATGCACCACATGCTTTAAGAATGGTACCATGGAGTGGATTGGTTCAATAATGGAGTGGCAATAGCATCACCCTATATATATATATATATATATATATATAGTGAGATCAGGTGCGGGTGTTAAGGGGCGGATTTTGGGGTGGACCACTTTTAGCGATAAAAATGTCGCTTTTAGCGACGAAATTTTTCGTCACTGAAAATTATTTTTTTAGCGATGAAAAATTTTGTCGCTAAAAGCGACATTTTCGTCGCTAAGAGTGGACCGTCCCAAAGTCCATCTTTTGACACCCGCTTAAGATCCGGACTGTATATATATATATATATATATATATATTTGCAATAATGATAGCATTACACTCCAAATGACACATTAAATGGCACACTGTGTTTTAAATACATGTACCCGGTGCTGTTTGAATTTTTCACACTTTTCTGGCATCACTTACATAGCACAGAGTACATGCATTTAAAGCTAGTGTGTCGTTTAGTGTGTTGTTGCTATATATCCCTATCATCAGTGGCGGATCCAGGATTTTATGCTAGGGGGGCCAAGTTCTTTGCGTGGGTTCGGAGGCAGAGCCCCCGAGAATTTTTTTTTGGGTTATTTATATATATTTTTTATTTTTAAGTGAGACAGAGAGTCAAACGAGTAGTTGTGATAAATTAAATTTAGATATTGTTTATCTCCTAAGCTGAATAAGGGGATATTATTCTCCCCCTTCACTATTAATATGGACTTTTAATGTCACACAGTCACACTAGTGGATATTGTTATTAATCCTACAATGTTATTCTTCCCAAATTTTTTTATCCCCAAATGTGATTCCTAACGCATTACCATTTCAACATAATGAAAGTCAAGTGGACACTATGTGTTAAGAACCTCCACATGTAAAGTCACAATTTTTTTTTTTTTTTTGGGGGCAGGGGGTACTATGTAAAATATTTTCAAATCTTCAAAATTCTATATAGACCCTCAAAATTTTTATTTATTTTGCAGGGGCCGTGCCACCCCCCCCCCCCGGTCCCTCTTTGGGTCCGCCACTGCTTATCATTTTTGATATATTTGTACTGTCACATCGTTCCGCATGGATACACCTGCACCGATTATAATCTTTAAGGAAAATTAAAAATCAATCAATAATTAGTTGACAATTTAAAAGTTAATCATGTACTTTTTGGAAATTAAAAACACATCAACTCTTGTGTAAAATATCAAAAATACCCATTTCTTTGGTCTCTTCTCTCTCTTCTCACTAGTCACCATCACCACCACAGCCGCCACTTGTCGTCGCTACCACCACCACCTGCCGCTGCCACCACCACCACCTTAACCACCACCTGCCACCGCCATCACCACCTCAAAGGGCCACCACTACCACTAAATTAACCCAACCCACACCCTAACCTCTCTATATCTTCTCTCTCTTTGATCTCATCTCTCCCTCTCTCTCTCTCTAAATGGAAGAGAAAGTCATAGCTGGCCACCACCACCACTGGCCGCCGCCACTACTACCACCACCAAACCCCAACCTCTCTCTATCTCGTTGATCTCCTATCTCTCTCTCTCTCTCTCTCTCTCTCTCTCTCTAGGAGGAAAAGAAAGCCATAGTTGGCCACCACCACCACTAATCGCCGATATTGAACAAGGAAAAAAAAAAGTTGCAGGAATCTGGAGCAACTGACCAATTAAACGCAAAAAGTAACTCACCGTTTGGTGAGTTGCTCCAGATAATGTTTGGTAAGTTACTTCTTACATTTGGAAAGTTACTCCTTACGTTTGGACAGTTGCTCTTGATACCGTTTGGTAAGTTGCTTCTTATGATTGGACAGTTGCTCCAAAAAACTGCAAAAAAAAAAAAAAAAAAAAAACTGCAATGGCGGCAGTCAGTGGTAGTGGTGTCCGGCTATGGTTTTCTCTTCCTCCTAGAGAGAGAAGAAAAAAAGAAGGGAAATTCAAAGAGAGAGGAGATAGAAAGAGGTTGGGGTTTGGTTTGGTGGTGGTGGTGGTGGTGGCGGCGGTGGCGGCCAATGGTGGTGGTGGCCCCAGTTATAGCTTTCTCTTCCTCCTAGTGAGAGAGAGGAAGGGGATATCAAAGAGAGAAGATATAGAGTGAGGTTGGAGTTTGGGTTGGGTTTAGTGGTGGTGGTGGCCCTTTGAGGGTGGTGGTGGTGGCAGCGGCAAGTGGTGGTGGTGGTGGTGGTGGTGGTGGTGTTGGTGGCCATGTGAGGAGAGAAAAAACGAGAGAGAGAGAGAGAGAGAGAGAGAGAGAGAGGCAATTTAGACATTTTAGGAAAAAAAAAAGTGGATTGATTTCTAATTTATGTACTTTAAATAAATTTCCTTTCATTTTCAAAAAGCACATAACTGACTTTTAAATTATCAATAAATTATTGACTGATTTTTAATTCTTCCTAATCTCTAATTTATCAAATTGCTTTAGCGTACTTCCTTTGAATCTCTTTCAATAAGCGGTTCCTTTAGGAGTAATGGACTTCGAACTTATTTGTTTTATTACAAATTTCAAAATAAGGAACTAAGAGTTAGTTAGATTTGATTTAGAAATGATGGGTCGTTACCATTGAGATTTAATTCGAACTGATGGGTCGCAACCATTCAGATTTTGTTCAAAATTAAATTCAAATCCAAGGGTTGTATCCCTTAATGGACCAATAGTCATAAGGCTAACAGACGTAAATATCTATGAAGGGACACTAAGCATTCTATAAATGAATGGATCAATTCTCATTTGAATATGGAATACATCTCCCTCTTCTTCGTTTTGAAAATTTAGAAGCTTAAAATTGTTACTTTTCTTTATATAAAGAGTAATACTTCATCCACGACTTTCACACAACTTTTTGTTCACAACCCACAAAAGTACGTCTATCTCTCTCTTGTGTTATTGTAGGGTCCACTGACATTATAGGATGATATAAGAGAGAAATAGACACACTTTGTGGGTTGTGAAAAAAAAGTTGCGTGAAAGTTGTGGGTGAAGTATTATCCTTACATAAAATACATATCTCTAGATTCGGTTTACTAGAGAAACAGAAAGCTAGAACTGACTTTTATTTTTTGGTGGATGTTTTATACTATCTTCAATAGTCCATATTATAAATAGGGTTGGTGTCACGCCCCGCGGTAGCAAAAATAGAGAAAATAGATTTTTTTTTGGACCCATAGGCCATGACAGTTAAAAGTCACCATGTTGTCCATAACCAAAGTCAAACCATCAGAGTAATGATTCAAACCACGCATGGGAAAGTTCTAAGGTTGTTATATATAATCAGAGTTCAATACTAACTATTACAAAACCAAAGTGTTTGTAGAATATATAAATAAAACATTACGACAACATATGCTGATTACAAAACTTAACTATTACAACGGTCTCTAAAAACTTAAGCATAAACTATCAACAGCAAGCTCCAAGTCTTCAGCTCGCGTAGTAGTCATCTCCAGTGTAGCCTCCGTCATTGTAGGCTCCATTCTCGTAGCCCCTATCCATGTATGCATCTCCTACATACTCATGACCCTGGCCAGCTGGACGTCGAATATCCAGGGGGCATAAACGCCGCCAGCTACAAAAGCCGAGTGAATGCAAATACTAACAGAGTATCTATAGATTTGCAGTATATACAATAACAGCATCAATAGAAAAGGATCATCTCATCGTTCGCATGCATGAATGCACCAACCCAATATATATCTCAACGGACATCGTCCCAATCTCACCCCAAACATAACATAGACTCATGGGTCCACATTAATCAGACGCGTAGTCCGATATCTATAGTCTGTCAAATCCTGGCACGCATTCCCATTTCCTTACGACAACAAAGCCTTGATCTATCCTAGCCATCATGCCCAATTCATATCTCCTTTCATAACACATGTCTGTTGGTCTTGGTCATGGACTAAAGTGACATATGATTTAGTCTCTCTCATGGACTAAAGCTATATTCCTTTAGTCTCTATCGGAATAAGTTTCGACAACCTCCAATACATTCCGGCTAACACACCTAATTCACATCTCTTCCACCATTGTATTCCTCCGAATCTCGGTCATGAACTAAAGTGACATCCCTTAGCCTCTGCCGGATCTCCCGTCTCGGACTGAGTTGATGTACCTTTAGCCTCTATCGGGCTAGGTTCATGATGTATCCCTCTTAATCTCGGTCATGGACTAAAGTGACATATTCTTGTACCCTCTATTCGGACTCCTGTCCCAGTCATGGACAAAGATAATATTCCTTTACCCTATGTTGGATTAAGATGATAACATTGGCAATACCCTCAGTCTTTTAGTCTTGGACTAACGTCATCATGCCCTTGTCTCTATCGGATCTCTCATGTCTCGATCATGGGCAAGGCGACATTCCATTAGTCTCTATCGAACCAGGGTGCTAGCCACATTACCGTTCTTGCAAATATGTATCCCTTAGCCTCTCTCATGGACTAAGGCGATACCAACAATATATCTCTTAGTCTCTCTCGTGGACTAAGGCAATACCAACCATATACCCTTAGTCTCTCTCGTGGACTAAGGCAATACCAACCATATATCCCTTAGTCTCGCTTGTGGACTAAGACAATATCTCTAATATATTTCTTAGCCTCTCCCTTGGACTAAGACAATACCTCTAATATATTCCTTAGTCTCTCCCATTGACTAAGGCAATATACGCATGCCGAGTGTATAATCTTTGCGATCGCCTTTCCTAGGCACCAATCATCAATAGTATCGACCTTTGTGGTCGACAGACCCACTACTATGCACATCAACTTCTCAATTCGATTAACAACACTATACCATCATTATATAAATGGTTCCATTGTTTCAATGCATTAAGCCAATTATTCAACGTGTATGATATTTCAATACAGTACTACATTATTCCCTACTACCCATGAAAATTCAGATCGATGATCAAACAATCGAACCCTATATATAATAACCCAAAGAAACAATCAATATTTTGCAATTGTCAATCAATTAGGAAACTTGGCAATCGATTGCATCCAAAACAATGCCAATCGATTGCAAACTTTGGTAATCGATTGGGTTACAACAATTGGAAATCGATTGAAAAATCATCCAATCGATTAGGTCTAGACTGATGGCAATTGATTAGAAAACATACCAATCGATTGGGAATTCGTCTTCTCTAGCAGAATTTTAGTCCAACGTATATAACATAATTAAGATGTATTAACTATGTCTAACCTTTCTGAAAACGTATAGAAACATCCTATGAGGGTAACCAAGTGGGTTGGACTCGCCTAAGGGTGCGTTTAGGTGTGTGTTAAGCTTGTGGGGCTTGAAACTTCAAGGTTTCTCTTCCTTTCTCCTTCTTTGCCCCAGTCTCTCTTCTCTTTCTTCTGTTTCTCCTTCTTTCCTTCTCTTTTTCCTCTGCCTCAACAGTGTGTATGTATGTATATAGATATATGTATGATGTGTATATATAATATAGGTATACACTCTCTCTCTCAACCAAAACTGTGAAAACCCTCCTAAGGTACAAAATGATCTCATATATATAGAGAAAAGAGATTGCCACGCGTTAAAACACGAAGCTAAGAGGAAAACTTATCTCCGTTGGTGCCAATCGATTGGACCCAGAGGCAATCAATTGGGCATAGATATTTTAAGGCAATAGATTGAATAACAAGGCAATTGATTGGGATATTGCCATGTAATGAAAGGTTGGCAGGATTTCAATCGATTGGAAAGGTGACAATCGATTGTTGTTCAAAAGATGGCAATCGATTGGTATAAAGGCCAATCAATTGGGACCAAAAATTCAACAAAGACAAGAATAAAATAAAGGGTCTTTATTATATATACAGAAATACAAAAGTACAATGAAATTATAGGGTATTACATCATCTCCCACCAAATAAAGATTTTGTCCCCGAAATTCGAACTAAGCGTCGTTAAACAACTCTGGATACTTCTCACGCATGTCTGACTCTAACTCCTAAGAAGCTTCTCCTTTGTCATGAAATTTCCCCCGGATCTTCACCAATGGAATTTCCTTGTTCCTCAGCTTCTTAATTCCCCGATCCAAAATTTATACTGGTCCTTCATGAAATGACACATTGTCGTTAACCTCAATGTCTTCAAAGTTGTTCTCATGATATAAATTGTGAGCACACTTTCTCAACATGCCAACATGAAACATGTTGTGTACTCCGGACATCTTAGGCGGCAACGCGAGTTTGTAGGCAACTTTTCCTACGCGTTTGAGAATCTCAAATGGTCCAATGAAACGCGGTGCTAGCTTTCCTCTCTTCTATCCAAATCTGACAATTCCTTGCACTAGAGATACCTTAAGTAGTACATGATCTCCAACACTAAATTCCAAACTCCTGCGACGTTTATCTGTGTAACTCTTGTGTCTACTCTATGCCATACGCATCTTTTCTTTCATGATATGGATCTTCTCGTTAGTTTCTTGAACTAATTTAGGTCCAAGCAGTTGATTGTCTCCAACCTCTACCCAACACAAAGGTGATCGACACGGTCTTTCGTATAATGCCTCAAAAGGTGCCATTCCTGTACTCGAATGGTGGCTGTTATTGTATGCGAATTCTATCAGCGGTAGGTAGTCTCCCATGAGCTTTCAAAATCAATAACACACGCTCGCAGCATGTCCTCCATTACCTGGTTGACTCGTTCAGTCTGTCCATCAATTTGCAGGTGAAAGGTTGTACTCAAACTTAATGAAGTCCTCAAAGATGACTGTAGACTTTTCCAGAACTCTACAGTAAATCTCGAATCGCTATCGGACACAATAGAGACTACTATTCCATGTAGTCGTATGACTTGTTGTATATGCATATGACTCAAGCGTTCAACTATAAGTTATGAAATGCGCAAATTTGGTATGTCGATCCACAACTACCCAATTAGTGTCATGGTTTTGCTGAAATCTTGGCAATCCTACCACGAAATCTATAGTTATATGTTCCCACTTCCATCCGGGAACTGGTAATGGTTGTTGAAGTCCTGGTTGTTTCTGATGTTCTGCTTTCACTTACTTACACGTAAGATATTGAGATACATGCTCAGGAACTTCTCACTTCATTCCTTCCTACCAAAAGTTTCTCTTCAAATCTCTGTACATCTTCGTACCTCCTGGGTGGATAGTCATTCGCGACTTGTGAGCTGCATTCAACATATCCTTTATAAGATTACCTTCATATGACACACAAAGTATGCCTCTACATCTAAGTGCTCTATCTGATCTAATACTCCAATTCTCTGGTTCTTTCACTGCGTTGCTTACGAAGCATTCCTGAAGTCCTTCATTCTTCTTCTGTGCCTCCAAATATGACTAATAAGGGTCGGTTGCACCTTGAGACATCCAAAAAGCCATCCTTTACTTGGATTCAAGGCTTGGATACCGAATTTAGCCAAAGTTTCCAAAGCCTGCCATTCTTTGACCATGGGAGAAGCTACTATTATCTGTGATCATGGAGAATCCTTTCACAAATCTCTGATAGTATCCAGTAAGACCAAGAAAACTTTTGACTTTCGTTGCAGTGGTTGGTACATTCTAATCCAGAACTGCGTCTATTTTTGATGAATCTACAACTATTCTATCCTACGAGATGACATATTCTAGGAACTTTACTTCTTTCATCTAGAACTCGCACTTGCCAAACTTCGCATATAGTTAATTATCTCAGAGGGTTTATAGTACGATTCTTACATGTTCTTTATGTTCGGCCTCAGACTTTGAGTAGATCAAAATATCATCTATGAACACGATAATGAACTGGTCCAAGTAGGGTCTAAAGACTCTATTTATTAGGTCCATAAATACTACTGGGGCATTGGTTAATCCGAAGGACATAACCAATAATTCATAATGCTTGTACTTTATCTTAAAAATAGTCTTAGAAATATCTTCAGGTCGAACCAACAGTTGGTGATATCCTGAACGTAAATCTTAGAGAAAGTCTCCACTCCTTGTAGTTGATCAAACAGATCGTCGATTCTAGGGAGTGGGTACTTGTTCTTAATCGTGACCTTGTTGAGCTCCCTATAGTCGATACAGAGTCGTTGAGTTCCGTCCTTCTTCTTGACAAATAGCACAGGCGCTCCCCAAGGCAACGTGTTGGGTCGAACAAACTTGAGATCTTCTAATTCCTGAGCTTGCTTCTTTAGCTCTTGCATCTCCATTGGTGCCATCTGATAAGGAGCCTTCGATTGTGGTAAAGTACCAGGCATTAACTCGATACAGAAGTCAATCTCACGCTTAGGTGGCAATCCTAAAATATTCTAAAACACATCCTCAAAGTCTCGGACTATAGGAATCTGTGCCACTGTGAGTTCTAAACTCGAGCTCTCGATAACTACAAGACAGCTAGTGAGAAAAGCATCACTAAAGGGGTTGCACTAAAAATCAAAAGATCGAATTTTTGGTACCAAAAAAGTAATCACCTATTAGCACAATCCAACTTAACACGATACATTGTGAGCCAATCAAATCCTAAGATGATGTCAAATTCCTTCATTGAGATTAGATCTGCGGGAAGAATTCTATCCTGAAGGGTTAAGGCACAGTCCTTGTACACTTTCTTTAATCTTACGGTTACTCCCAAAGGTGATACCGCATTCAGGGCTACATCAAGCGCATGGGGTACTAAACCCAACAGTGCAACAATTCCGATAGCAATAAATGAATTCGAAGTACCAGTATCAAATAGAACTTTAACTCGAGTGCTGAATAATGTAAGAGTACCTTCCATGTTCTATTGTTCAGTCTCATCAAATCCTGCATCCTTTGGGATGATCGTATTAAAACAAGCCTGTCCGACTGGGCCCTAAGCAACTGGTCCCTTGTATCCTCTACGAGGTGCTTTGTAGTTCTTACTCATGTGGTCGCGATTGCCACAGTTGTAGCAGACAACCTCCGGACGATTCTGGTTCCTCGCAGCTCAGCAGTCCTTCGCCAAATGACCAAGTTTTCTACAGTTAAAACATCCACCAGTATTGATTCCAGTAGCAACGGGTATTCCTTGCGGGTGAGGTGCTTGGGGTGCAGCATAGCGATTTTGAGGAAACGCAGGTTATGGCTTCCTCTCTCTACTCCAGTTACGCTTATTCCCTTGGAACCGCATCAGAGGTCTCAGTCCTTTGTTACCCCTAGATGGTAGCCGAGTCTCAAAACGTCCTTACTCTTGACCATTAATATCCTCATGATCGACTACCATTCCTACCATAGCATTGAAGGTTTAACCCTGATGATTCTACGTCATCCGTTGTAGTGGCAACGAAAGACCTTGGTGATACTGCATGTTCTTCTTCTCTGGGGTATCAATCATATGCGGGGCAAATCGAGACAACCGTTCAAACTACACCGTATATTCTCTTTCGGTCTGGTTCCCTTGCCTTAGCTCAATGAATTCTCTCTCCTTCTAGTTCCTCTCTATCTGAGGGAAGTAGTTCCCCAAAAATAGCCCTTTAAATGTAATCCAGGAAATCCTTCCAGCCATGTCTTCTCCTACGGTTGTCTTCTCCTATTCCCACCAATCGGTAGCCGTATTAGTCAACTGGAATGTCGCCAGTCGATCCTTCTTAATCTCGTTACATCCAAGGTTATCAAAGACTGCTTCCATCTCTCGGAGCCACTATTCTGCTTGACACGGCTCAGTATTTCTGTCAAACTTCTCTGGGCAAAATGATAAAAATGCTCCATGATTCTATCCTCAACTGGCCTCGGGGGAGGTCCATGGTTATTTCTGTTATTCCCGTTAGGATTGTTAATTCGTTTCATCCTACATACAAAGCCTTTGAATAGTCCAGTTGGATCAGCAGCTTAGGGTGCTTAGGGGACATCTTCAATCTGAGCGGGACGATTCTGAGTAGGCATTCCTGCCATCGATGCAGTAAGATTGGGTACCTATACAGACATATGTCGGTTAGTCGTCAACCCCAAAAATAATTATAAAAAGTAATTCGTAACTAAACATAATAGTTATAATTATTATCACATTAATAGTAAGGCAACTATATACGAACAATTATAAAAAATGATCACCTAGAGAGTCAAGCTGGCATTCACTGAGTGCCGTTCCAGTATTCAGCGATTGTCGCATTTTTGTGACAGTCTGTCCAAAAGTAGGTCGGTTTATACCATCAAAAGGCGGCGGGAATTAGGGTTTTGGCTGCGAATTTCCCAAAATGACCCCCTAATGATTGCCTATATATAGAATGTGTATATCCCATTATTAGGGATGGAATATTAGAATGTTAGGATCCCAAGATTGATTCTCCTTCAAAAATGTTCTAAATAGAGGAAGAGTAGTAGAATTGGAAGAAGAGTTTGATCATTACTTGGAAGGTCTTAAAGAAGCTAAGAAATTGAGGATACTTAGAGGTAAAACTCTAAACTAATTAGTTTATTAGTAGCTCAATCACAATATTTAGATATCTAGGGCCTTTTATACATTTTCAAAACCTCTCTTCCCACCTCATTTCATCACACACCACATATATATTGTGATTGAGCTTTCATCTCATTAGTTTGGATCAAAATGGTTTAGTGTTTAAAGCTTAAATAAATCTTGAAATAAAACCTTGGTCCCTTTTCTTTGATGATGTTTATTTCTTATGTTCATGAGACTTTCAATGCCTTACTTGAACCTTTGTGTTTAGAATCCCTCAATATTCTTATGAACTTATGATTCATAAAGGGATTGAGGTTGATCTTAGTATGTTGAGTCAATGAGTCCAAACTTCATCCATAGTTTGAGCTTATTATTTTAAGGTTTTGTGAAGTTCCTTATACTTCATTAAAACCCATAAGTTCAAGTGTTATTAATCTCCAATGACCATCAAATGGTAGGAGAAGTAGCTTAGTTTAAGTTCATCTCTATGGCTTAGGCTAATCCTTTTCTTAGGTTTTGTGAAGCTCTTCATACTTCATTAAAATCTACATGTGTGTATCTTTAGCCTCCAATGACCATCAAGTGGTAGGAGTAACAATATGAATCCAAGCTTTTGTCCATAAGTTTGAGTTCATTGTTTTGGGGATTTTGTGAAAGTCATTTCATACTTCATCAAAATCCACAAACATGTAGAAACATGATAAAAACGCCGGTATCCACAGTAATTAGGACATATTAACTACGTTTAACCTTCCTAAAAATGTATAGAAAAATCCTGTGAGGGTAACCAAGTGAGTTGGACTCACCTAAGGGTACGTTTGGGTGTTTGTTAAGCTTGTGGGGCTTGAAACCTCAAGGTTTCTCTTCCTCTGTCCTTCTCTGCCTCAGTCTCTCTTCTCTTTCTTCTTTCTTCTTTCTTCTTTCTTCTATTTCTCCTTCTCTCATTCTCTTTCTCTATAATACCCTATTATTTTACTTTCATTAATAAATGAATATTTGATTTTAATTGCTATTTATAATATTTATATGGGGTCAAACCGTGATTTCCATAAATTTAGAAAATACTTTCTATGGTTTTGAAAAACGATGTCTATATTTTTGTATAAACCAAAACTTATTTCCTACACTAATATAACTTTCTATATTTTTATTTTCAACCGGATAATACCAATTTTTATTTTATCTGCGACTATATAGCGTTTTGTGTGTGGAAACTTTAAAAAAATTTATAAGCCTTGATTGCTCTTACTCTGATTTAATTATTGTGCTGTTCGAAGTTTGGGACGGAATCGATCCTTCAAACTATCTCAACCTACGGATCCATAAAGGAAATTAAATGCTTTCCATATTTATGATACGTTGGGGCGTGACAGGATTTAGTAGTATCAGAGCCAGGTTATCTAGTTTAACCAAGCTCGGTTATTCACGCCACAGATTAGTGACACAGGTTAACTTTAGATTTTTACTAAGCTATACAACCAAGTTTTTCTAAGTCAAGTTTGATTTACCAAACTTAGGTTTACCGCACAACCAGGTTCTAGTTTTTAGTTGATTAGCACCGATTGTTCTTAGTTTCGAACTCGAAATCCAGGTTGGTTTCATCGTAGAGACGATTATACATGATTTGTCACATCGACAAGAATGTTAGCAGTCGCTAAATATCCTTGGACATATCCATTTAAAAATTAACCAAGTTGGTTATGACATATGAATTCCATATAGACAGATAGTAGTCAAGTTCCTAAGAAGTTAAGGTAAGCCATAGCCCCCATGAATAGCTTAGGCACTAACGAACTTCTTGAGTCAAATCTCAGAACAGTCAGCATAGCCTACGGCCCAAAGTTTGGAAGGAGAATTAGAATAAGAATACGATCTCTTTGCTACTAGACAGTCCTAGTTCGAATACATGTTTGGTGTATTATGTATACTTGAATTATATTATGTATACTTGGATTTTATTGTATGCTTATATTATAGTACGAGTATATTATATAGTGATATTAACCCGTTAGGCTGGACCTATGTGTAAGAGCATAGATGACCGAGTCGCCTCAGGCAACCGAAGAGGACAATCCTAGCTGTGATCCCCAGAAGTCAATCCCACTGGCTTGGTCGGGTCACTTATTCTAAGCTTATGGGAGATAGGTAATAGAGTCACCATCGGTTAGTTAGGAGATCATCTATACGAGCATTTCCTTGCAAAATCATCTGGCCTACAGTAATGAAAAATGAAGTTCTAAGAGATGGTGACTCCAGTTAAGAACAAGGGTACAAGCAGACCAAGCGACCTCTGTAAAAATTGCAACCTACCAGGTCACATTTGGTATGATTGCAATGAAACTCAATGGATGGGACACAACAGTCTAAGTCACCTCCATAAGGAAAAGTGTGCACCAAAAGCGGAGCAGAAGAAGTGGAAAACCAAACCTCAAGTCTGTTTTATCTGCCAGATGCCGGGGCATTTTGCCAAACGATGTGCTTTACCCAAGAAAATAACACAATGCTTTAATTGTGGCACCCTTGATCATTTGGCTCGAGACTGCAAGGTGCCTAAGCGCATCGCTCATCAGAATATAGTCTGTTATAGCTGTGGTAAACCTGGTCACATCAACAAGTACTGCACTACTCCTAAGTATGTGACTTATGGTCAGCAGGGTTAGACTCGTTTGAAAGCTATTATTCCTGATGTTGCTGGGTATGATAAGACAGTTTATGAAGAGGGAAACTATGAAGAAGAACAACCCGATCAGCAAGCGGTGGAAGGTACATTAACTTTGTTTAACTCCCATGTTAAAGTTTTATTTGATACGAGTGCCACCCTTTCATTATTTTCTGCTAAGACTATTCAAAGATTGGGTATTCTACCTCACTATTTAGAGAAAGCTTTGAAGGCTACCTTACCATTGGGAGCCACAGTCAAGTTAGGACACATGTGCAAGGATTCTTCCCTATGACTAGGAGACCATAAAATCCCTGCAATGTTGATTGTTCTGTCGATGAAAGACTTTGACATAATCCTAAGAATGGATTGGCTCTCTCAGAATTAAGCGAAGTTGGATTGTGCGAGGAAGAGAATTACATTCTCCGACAATGGGAATCAATCCTTTGACTTTTAATGTAACCCTTCGGGTGATACATTCCTCACCAGATGCCTAGCAAACATCGAAGTTGTTAGTACATAAGTGACGGTGTCATCAATACTGGTAATTAAAGAGTTCGAGGAAGTATTTCGAGATATTTCTGGATTAGCACCTGAGAGGGACATAGAATTCTATGTGGAACTGGTCCCAGGTACTTGACCTATAACCAAAGTTCCCTACATAATGGCCCCTACTGAACTCTTGTAGCTAAAAGAACAAGTTCAAGAACTTGAGAAGTTGGGTTTTGTTCGCCCAAGTACTTCACCCTGGGGAACACCAGTGTTGTTTTTGAAGAAGGACAGAACTATGCAATTGTGTATTGACTATCGGGAACTCAATAAGGCTGGTATCAAAAATAAGTATTCCTCATCCCAGATAGACGACCTGTTTGATCAATTGCAATGAGCCACGACCTTTTCCAAAATTAATCTGCAGTTGGGGTATCATCAGTTAAGGGTACAAAAGGAGGGCATTCCTAAGACTGCTTTCAGAATGTGGTACGGACACTATGAGTTTTTAGTGATGCCGTTTAGGATGACAAATGCTCCGGCTGTGTTTATGGATCTAATGAACAGAGTATTCAAGCCCTACTTGGATCAGTTTGTTATTGTCTTCATTGACGATATATTGATCTATTCTAAGTCAGAAGGGGAGCATGAACAACATCTACGGATTGCGGTTCATATTCTCAAGGATCAGCACATGTATGCTAAATTCAGCAAGTGTGAATTCTGGCTTCAGGAAGTTAAGTTCCTCGGTCATGTGATCTCATAACAAGGAATCGCAGTTGACTCATTAAAGATTGATGTAGTTACGAATTGGACTCGACTAACCATTGCTACAGAAGTCAAAAGTTTTCTGGGACTCGCCGATTACTACCGAAAATTTATGGAAGGATTTTCAAAGATAGCAGCCCTGCTAATTGATTTGACTAAGAAAGATTTGAAGTTTGAATGGACTGATAAGCATGAACACGCCTTTCTAGAATTGAAAGAAAGACTGACAACAGCGTCAGTGCTTGTAATACCAAAAGATGGTGAGAAGTCCACTATTTTATATGATGCCTCTTACCAAGGGCTGGGATGTGTCTTTATGCAAGATGGAAAGGTTATGGTATATGGTTCACGACAGTTGAAGCCGAATGAATTGAATTACCCAACTCATGATTTGGAATTGGCAGCAATCGTGTTCGCACTTAAGATCTGGAGACACTACCTCTATGGAGAGAAGTTTGATTTGTTCTCAGACCACAAGAGTCTTAAGTATTTATTTACTCAGAAAGATCTAAACATGAGGCAACGTCGATGGATGGAACTGATTAAGGACTATGACTTTACATTAGAGTACCACCCTGGTAAGGCTAATGTAGTCGCTGACGCCCTAAGTCGGAAACCCCTCGATGGATGATTGCTTCATGGATGATGAGGGAATGGAAAGCCTATGTGACAATCGCTGAATTTGATCTGCTAATTTCTATGGGAAGTGATAGGCAACACTTTGGATGCCTCATAGTACAACCAACACCTGTGAGTCGAATCATCGAGACCCAAAAGGGAGATGAGAAATTTCAAGTATGGTTCATCAAGATATCAGAAAAGGACCCTATAGAATGGAAGGTTGGGACCGATAGAGGATATTAATGTCGAGATAGATTGTGTGTGCTAGATTTAGGAGACTTGAGAAAAGATTTTTTGGAAGAAGCGCATAAATTGAGACTAACAGTACACCCAAGAGGGACAAAGATGTATAAAGATCTGAAGAGAAACTTCTAGTGGGAAGGGATGAAGTGAGAGGTAGCTGAGTTTGTATCTAAATGTTTGACTTGTCAACAAGTGAAGACCGAACATCAGAGACCCTCGGGATTGTTGCAACCCTTACCTATTCCAGGATGGAAGTGGAAATACATAACTATGGATTTTTTAGTTGGATTACCCCGGTCACAACAGACCATGAGCGATTTAGGAAATTATGGATCGTCTGACAAAGTTCGCACATTTCATCGCGTATAGTATGGCTTACCTAGTAGAAAGGATGAGTCGAATGTACTTACAGCAAGTGGTACGACTGCACAGTGCACCTGTGTCTATTGTATCAGACCGCGATGCACGCTTTACTTCTGTAATACCCTGAATTTCTGGAGAGTATATATAAATAAAACTTCATTCTATCACCTTTTTTCTTTTTCTCTTTTGGTAAAATTTGGTTACCAATCGATTGCCTTAATTCCCAATCGATTGCCACTTTTTGATACCAATCGATTGACATATTCCTAATCGATTACCATTTTACTGACTAAAAGTAATGACGTGGCAATATCCCAATCGATTGCCATTCTTTCCAATCGATTGCCTTCAAATATCTGTTACTAATTGATTGACATCTATACCAATCGATTGGCATAAGCTGAGACAAGTTTTCTTCTTTTCTTTAGCTTTGAACGTGTGGCACTCTCTTAACTCTATATATATATATCACCATTTATGGCCTTGGGCCAGTTTTGGCAGTTTAGAGAGAGAGAGACACACATATCTTGTGAGAGATATATACATATATCCATATATCTATATCTATATACACCCACATACACACACACACACACTGCCTTGGCAGCTGGGAGAAGAAGAAGAGAAGAAGAAAGAAGAAAGAAGAGACATAGAAGAGAGAAAGAGAAGGAGGAAAGAGAGAGCTTGGAGGATTTAAGCTCACACACACCCAAACACACCCTTGGTGAGTTTCTAACTCACTTGGTCACTTTATGTGATGTTTTTACAAGTTATAATGAAGATTAGATGTGTTAAATGCATGTGGTGCACGTTTATATATGCTATTTTTGCAATCTGCTAGTGAAGACGAAGTGCCAATCGATTGGCATAATTACCAATCGATTGCCATCAGTCTGGACCCAATCGATTGCCATGAGTAGCAATCAATTGATATTATTTTTATCCCAATCGATTGGACCTTATACCAATCGATTGGTATGGGCAGAACATGGATTCCTTTGTCTATTTATTATATTAAGGGTTCGGTTGTTCGATTCTCGATTTGAACTTCCGTTATGCAATTTTGGGTTAGACAGGGATAATGTGACAACAAAGTTAAGTATAATTATACAGAATGGATAAAAGTAATAACGTGGGTAACCCGTTGATTCTTGTATGAGTTTGATATCCATTTTCTTTTAATCTGAGTAGTCAGGCCACATGGGAATTGTCATGTATCGATATTAGAACGTAACTCAAGTAGGTTTGATAAGTTCTGGGAATGGTACGTGGGAAGATGCTTAGTCATGTTATGCGTTCACATGCGGTGGATGGTTTATATCCTTAACGAGCAGTGAGCGAGACCATGTAGTCCTAAGGTATCCAGATGATCTACGATATATCCTTAACGAGCGGTGGATGGGTGATCATTGGTATACAGCGATAAGTCGTGGCAATAGATTTAATGTGCTGTTATTCAAAGCGTTATATCCCTGACATGCGGTGGATGGTTTATATCCTTAACGAGCGGGGGATGGACTGATGTGGTGTCCATGAATGTGGTGGATGGTTTATATCCTTAACGAGCAATAGACAGAATGATGGTATATCTACATATGTGAAACGATTGAGTCTGTTCTTTCTAAGAGAATAGGTTAATCATCGGTCTTCAAGTAATAAGACGATAAGGGTTGGTTTACGATGCTTAATATAGGAACAAGTTTTGATTATCATTATAATAAGATTTTAATGCGTGTTTTCATAAGCTTGTGTTTACTTCAGATAACTGGTACCTTGTTAGTTTATACTTACTCAGCTCTCAGTATGCTGACGGCCTTTTATTGCCTGGATTTTCCCTGTCCAGACTATCCTGTACCTTATTCTGCAGGTGAGGACACTCATGATGACAGCTACTACACTAAGGGTGATTTCACATAGGGTGGCCCCACTGAAGCCGGTTATGCCGGAGAAGGCTACTATGCTAACGACTACCCTTACGCCAGCTGAAGATTTAAAGATATGAAGATAGTTTATCTAGTTTATGTTTAAGCTTTATATCACTGTTGAACTTGTTTAGTTAACGGGTACTTGGGCATATATTGTCTCCAAGCCTATCGTGATCATGTGGACCACACTCTGATAATTTGTAATAGTATCACTGTTGTTATATTTTAGTTGGTTACTATTCTTGTTTGGGCTAGTATTGTGTGGTATGGAGAGATGGTGACTTTCACCAGTCATTCCCTATGGACCCATAAAGGAAATTTATTTTTTTCTATTTATGCTGTTCCGGGGCGTGCCAACTTCGGGGTTTTGGAAAAGTCTACAGAAGGCTATAGAAACTTTGCTCAAGATGAGTACTGCTTTCCATCCTCAGATCGATGGACAGACCGAGCGTGTTAATTAAATTATGGAAGATATGCTCAAAACTTCTGTAATCAATTTTGAAGAGTCTTGGGAGACGCACTTGCCGTTGGTCAAATTTGCGTATAACAACAGCTATCACTCGAGTATTGGGATGGCAGCGTTCAAAGCCTTGTACGGACGGCCATGTCGATCTTCGCTATGTTGGGCAGAAGTGGGAGACTCAGAACTAATGGGATCAGACTTGGTAAGAGAAACCAATGAGAAAATTTCGCTGGTCATGGAAAGAATGAAAACTGCATAAAGTAGGTATAAGAGTTATGTCGATTGGCGTTGAAAGGATTTGGAGTTCAGTATCGGAGATTATGTATTCCTTAAGGTTTCACCCGTTCGGGGAATAGTACTTTTTGGTCAGAAAAGATGAAAGTTAGCACCTCGTTTCATCAGACTGTTCGAGGTATTGGAGCATGTGGGAAAGCGGCGTATTGACTCGCATTACCACCAAAGATATCTGCTGTTCATAATGTATTCCATGTCAGTATGTTAAGGAAATACATACGGGATCCTTCACATATGGTTAATTTTGATGATATTGAGACAATTCAGAATGTTGTCTATAAGGAGAAGGGACGTTCCTTTGGTTAAAGTTCAGTGGAGACATTATGACGAGGGAGAAGCGTCATGGAAGTTAGAGTCAGATATGAGGAATAGTTACCCAGAGTTGTTTCAGGATTAGTTAGCTCAGATTTCGGGGGGAAATCTCTATTAAGGTGGGTAGAGTATAGCACCCGGTTGTTTTTACTTTCATTAATAAATGAATATTTGATTTTAATTGCTATTTATAATATTTATCTGGGGTCAAACCGTGATTTCCATAAATTTATAAAATACTTTCTATGGTTTTGAAAAACGATATCTATATTTTAGTATAAATCGAAACTTATTTCCTACACTAATATAACTTTCTGTATTTTTATTTTCAACCGAATAATACCATTTTTTATTTTATCTGCGACTGTATCGCGTTTTGTGTGTGGAAACTTGTGAGCTCACCACATGGGATCACCTCCCATTTACTTGGAGGCTACCCAATATAACAGTATATATATATATATGTTTGTATCTCTCAATCTCTCACAGACTCTCATTCTCTCTACTCATTGTCTCTCAATTCCCCCTCAATTCTCTTTAGTCTCTTGGTCTCTTAAGACCATACACACACAGATAGTATATATTTATATACACAGGTACATATATATATATATATATATATCTAAATCAAGAGGATGAACGGGAAGAAATTCTTAGACGTCGGAAGTTTCGGCGAAATTATCGGCGCGCTAAATTTTAGTCCGAATCCCTCTATGAGTATTTATAAACTCACTCCCAATGATATATATATGTGTGTATATTTTTATATAGATAGAGGTGTATATATGTGTATATATACATACACCATTGATGAGCTTGAAAATGGGTTTTTATGAAACTAAACCAAAATCATTTTTGTAAGTTGGGAATGAAAGATCTTAGTCCCAATAAGCTGTGGTTCGAATCCTACGAAGTAATTCATCCGTATGATGTATTGTTAATTTAAAGTTTCGTCACCTCTCGGTTTTTCATAAATCCCGGGAGCTACAGTTCAAATTAGTTTAAACTGATCACGTCTTCGTAATCCTGCAAAAAAATGAAGAGAATGGTATATTACATGACTTGTTTGATTTCAGTTTACAAAATGGGTAAAAATCAGTCTTAAAATCGAAACTGTGGAAGAAGACGGAGTTTTAATCGATTGGCAACACATCCAATCGATTGCCACTTCAACCAATCGATTGCCATGCATCCAATCGATTGCCACTTTTACCAATCGATTGCCATGTTTCAGCACTGATGACTTTTACTAAAACGGTCATTACTTCCTCTATAAAACTCGAAAACACGCACCGTTAGAAGTATTAGAAACTAAACTCAAAGACCTTTCTTTTGATATATAATTCATCCACAAAAAGTATATCTCATTTTTTAGGGCATTGCTTCAAAGTAGACCCACTTGTATTCTAGTAGCGATAAAAGCATATTAAAGTATTCTTTGATGAATTCAATGGTTGTTTCATTTAAGATTTGATTTCTTCTCATATATCCATGGTTATCATTCCCAGTACTTTATATTTCTGTATTAAGTCACATGTCATTCATGTGGAGTCAGTTGTACATGCATAGTGAGTGGTGGTTAGTGTGGAAAAGAGTATGTGGTTGAGATTGTGTGTGGACACTCCCTGGTATTGGTGTACTAAAGTGTGATGTTATGATATTGTGGCTAGAGTGTCTTTGAAATGTGACGGTGACAAAACTGGACACTCCCTGGCGCCGATGGTAGCGCTAAAGTGTGTGACACCGACTTGGACATTCCCTGGCACCCATGGTAGTGCTAAAGTGTGGCCTACTGGACACTTCCTGACATGCGTGGTATGGTCAAAGTGTGAGGCATTGGACACTCCCTGGTACCCCTTACTAAAGTGTGAGGCAAACTGGACACTCCCTGGTACCCCTGTACTAAAATGTGGTTATCTTAGTGTTTCAAAGATACTAGAGTGAGAGAGTTGGGTGATATGTTGTCGAGAGAAAAGAGTTGGTGAGATGAGAATGGTTGTATTGGTCTCATGCACGGTCACACGTTTCATGAATTATAATATCACCCTTACTGTTTGATAAGTGAATTCATTTCCATGTTGTTAACTTGTTGAATCATGGAACTGTAAAATGGAAAATAGTAATTGAGTATGTTTTACATTCAAACATATATTTTTAATACTCACTAGCTTCTTAAAGCTGACAGCATCGATGCGCCCTGGACATTCGTGTCTAGGTTTTTCAAGTTATAACCAGTCAGAGCAATATGACTACGTGAATTGTTTATGACTATCGGAGAAGAAGAAACTGTTTTGTTACTTATGCTTTTAAAATAAATTTCAAATAAGGATTACTGTAATAGATATTAGATATTATTTTATTTGCAAGGCGGGTTGTGCCTTTAGTAGATCACGTGCTGTAATAATTATTAATTTGAAAAAATTTTATAAGCCTTGATTGCTCTTACTCTGATTTAATTATTGTGTTGTTCGACGTTTGGGACGGAATCAATCCTTCAAATTGTCGCGACCTACGGGTCCATAAAAGAAATTAAATGCTTTCCATATTTATACTACGTCGGGGCGCGACATTCTCCTCTGCCTCAACAGCGTGTGTATGTATGTATATAGATATATGTATATATGTGTGTGTATATAATATAGATATACACTCTTTCTCTCAACCAAAACTGTGAAAACCCTCCCAAGGCACAAAATGTTCTCATATATATAGAGAAAAGAGATTGCCACGCGTCAAAACATGAAGCAAAGAAGAAAACTTGTCTCTGTTGGTGCCAATCGATTGGACCTAGAGGCAATCGATTGGGATAGTGTCACGTAATGAATTCAGGTCTGTAGGATTCCAATCGATTGGAAAGGTAGCAATCGATTGGTGTTCAAAAGATGGCAATTGATTGGTATAAAGGCCAATCGATTGGGATCAAAAATTCAAAAAAGACAAGAATAAAACAAAGGGTCTCTTTATTATATATACAGAAATACCAAAGTACAATGAAATTACAAGGTATTATTGTCACACCCGTACCAAAATTTCATAAGTTTTATCATGCATAATTGAATTTGTGAATTATCAATATTATTTGATAATTGGATTGAAGTTGACTGTGAGTCAGTGGTAAGGTGTCAGTAAGGACACGGGAATTTGGTAAGCGAGATTGCATTACACGATTAAATGACATTTATGTGATTAAATGTTATTTGAGATATCTAGTATTTTCATGAATAGTGAATTATACCTGTGTAGTATAATTTTTGGTATTCTTGTTATTGCTGTAGAATATTTTGAGAACTGTGGTGAGAACGTGAGTGTCACGTTATATAAAAGGTAGGTTGTGTAGAAATTCCGCAGAATTCAGTTTTCGGACGTAATTTTTGGACCCCAAACGATACTTAGTCGAAAACTTTTGTAATTTATAATTTTCACTCGTAAAGTCATAAAATGGACGTGTGCGACGTTTTGGGAGTTAATTAGAAGTTTGAGAAACTCGCGGGGAAGTAAACGAGTTTTCTGAAGAGTTTGTCTATAAATAGAGGAGGGTGAGAATTCATTTCTCACCAACTTTATAAAATATCTTGAGAGAGGATAGAGAAAGGAGATTTGGTTGCCACGGACTTTGCGATTACGATCGGTGATCTTTCGTCCATCAGATTTTCTTCAGATTTGAGATTTGGACTCGTTGAGGTAAGACCAACATTTTGATACCACTTAGGCCATGTTCGGCAAACTTTTCTAAAAAAACTAATTTCTAGACTTTTAGAAGAAAAAAAACCCAGTAAAACTTGTAGGAATCACTTCAAATCTGAAATCCGACGTTTAATCGGCCCTCTAGTCGATCCTTCACAATTTGGAGGAAATCGCACAAGGTATGAAGTGCTAACTTGTGAAATATAGAGAAATGCATGTTTTAGATTTCGACGACGAAATTGTGATCCGGGCAAAAATTCATTTGTTAATCTTAGGCCCGTTACTTATGCACGCAATTAAATGTGAAACGCATGTCTACTTTTACACGAGCACGTTGAGTTGTCTATGTGGGTCAAAGGGGGGCCTTATACAAATTCATGCTGGAGTAAGCTTCTCGATGTTTGAGAATTTTAGTAGCGACGGCTACTGTGCATGGTTTAAGGCTTGGACTTGCCAGGGCACTTGGGGATGTAATGGTTCTAGGCTTGGACTAGCCATTGACATCACGGTTTAAGGCTTGGACTTGCCGCTACCGGATGAAGGCGTATTTTTCTCCCTAGAGACTATTTGATGTGATTATAAAGTTAAAGCATGTTTTTTCATATATGTATATGTTAGAACTTGTGCACTCAACATATATATGAGCAGTGGAGATTTACTCCATTGCAAGTAAGAAGAAAGACAAGAAGAAGCGTAAGGAGTAAGGTCGAGGAACGCCGGGGAAAACACCACGTTGTTTATACTTTTGGGTTCTTTCTAAACTTGTAATAAGAACTATAATTTCGTAACATGTTTAGTTTGGAATCTTGGGAGAGGTTGTAGTATTGTAATCACTAGTAAACTTTGTAGTTATGTTTTACATCGTTGGTTTACTCCTGTGTTTGCATTGGTTTAGAATCGAAGGACCTAAGCTTGAATTCTGCAGAATACATAGTGTGCTGATGCAAATCAATCGACTGGTTTTTGATTCAGTCAACTGGATCGCTGGTTTGAACTGAACACTGCTTGCTATGTTTGGGGATCAGTCGACTGGGTTGAGAAAACAGTCTACTGGATCATGTCCCAAAACACCACTTTTTGCTGGAATAGAGTACCAGTCGACCGGACAACTTTATTCGACTGATAAATTTAGACTCCAGTCGACTGGGTCCCTGACACAGTCGACTGGACCGGGCCGTTGACCTTTTAAACTTACTTTTTTTGGATGGTCAGTCCACTGGGTCCCCGATCAGTCGACTGGACTTCTATTTTCTCAACTGGATTCTTTTGAAACAATTTCAATTGGGCAAAACTTTTTAAAACTCTGGTTTTAATGGATTTTACTTATATCTTCCGCTACTAAATTACTTTAAAGGAAATGGAATGAGCCTTGATGGCGTGCCACGTGTCCTATTTCCCCGCGTAGCGGGATGGGTCGTGACATTTATTGGTATCAAAGCTAGAGGTAACAAAACTTTGGGAACGTGCGACGACGAGTAGAGTGTTGAGTGATTTATCACATGTTCTAGAGTGCATCCATACATGGTAGAGATGTTTGATGCATACGTATGTTATTTTACATACATGATATTGTTCTTGTCATACATGCATAATGTTTATGCATCGAGATTAACAGGTTGAACAATCATGGATAACCGAGAATTATCACCGCATACTCGACGTATGAATGAAATTATAGAAATGATGGGGAATATGGGAGATATGATCTGAAACATAGCAGAACGATTACCTCCAACGCCTTCAATTGAAGTAGAACCAATAACTGTAATGTATACACCTGAGAATAGAGGTATGAGATCAGTATCTGAACAATTCACTTGAAAGAAACCAATGAAATTCCATGGAACACTCAACCCAACGCTCGCAGAACATTAGATAATGGACATGGAATGAATCTTCCGATCTATCCCGATGACCAATAGGGAAAAAATGGAAAATGCAAGTGATGTGTTGAAGGGTGAAGCCCAGAATTGGTGGGCAAATGTTCTAGATCAAGGGGCACCGATTACTTAGAAGGGGTTCAAGGCGGAATTCAATCGCCAGTTCTTTTTACGAGCTGCCTATAATTTAAAAAAGCGAGAGTTTGATAACCTCAAGCAAGGGGACATGACTGTAACTGAGTATACTTCCAAGTACAACGCTTTGTTGAGATTTAGAAAGGGTTCAGTGCCAGAGGAAGAAGATAGGGCAAGGAAATTCGAAGAGGGCTTAAGGGAAAATATCCTTTTGAGGGTAGAAATCTACGAGCACTCGACTGTGGTAGTAGTGCAACAAATGGCGCTTGTGGCCGAGAGTGGAATGGAAAGATCGAGACAGAATTAGTTCGGTAAATGGGGTAATGAGAGTGGTGATAGGTACCAAGGCAGATCTAGTTTCAATGATTTCAGGAGGACGCCAAGTAACATATCGTTGTGTTCACTTTGCAATCGACCATGCTCAGGCCGATGTTTCATGACCAAACCCCAGAACAGGAACCAAGGAGGCGGAAATACTAATTCGATTCCTGACATGAGGGGTAAGTATTACGATTATGGGGTATTTGGACACCAAGCCAAGGATTGTCTGAGGAGGCAGTCGCAGCAAGGAGCTAGTCTATGGCTTCCAGTGCGTCGAAGCCTAGACAGTCTAATGATGGGGGACAAAAGACAGAACAATGTCAAGGGAGAGCATACCAAATGAGCCCGGGAGACATGGCTGCTTCAGAGACAGGAGTCTCAGGTATGGTGCTTGTATGTTTGCACTTAGCATGCATACTTGTTGACTCAGGATCTACGCATTCATTTGTATCGCATGCCTTTGTTGAACATTTGAACGTTAAATTGGCACCGTTAGGATATGAATTATCTGTTACTGTACCCCTTAGTAAATCGATAACAATGTCTACGATATACAAGAACTGTGAAATCTAACTAGGTGAAAAGTTGATGACCATAGATCTTATACCAATCGCTGTGAGCCATTTTGATATGATACTAGGAATGGATTGGTTAGCTCTTAACCAAGCTACCATAGATTGTGAACGGAAAAAATTTAATGTTCAATCACCGGTACATGGAAGTTTTTGTTTCCAAGGGAGTGGGGTTATACCACCACTGTATTTGATTTTGGCTATTCGAGCGGGTAAGTTATTGAGAAAGGGATGCCGAGGATTCCTATGTTCAGTGACTGATGTTTCAGTGATCGAATCAAGAGTAGAAGACATTCTAATAGTGCGAGAATATTCAGATGTATTTTCTGATGATTTTCCAGATGTTCTGATTGAGAGAGAGATTGAGTTCACTATTGAGGTTATGCCAGACGCAAGACTTGTATCCAAAGCACCACATAGAATGGAACCCATAGAATTAAAGGAGCTGAAGATCCAATTACAAGAATTAATTGACAAAGGTATCATTCGACCTAGTATATCACCATGGGGTGCTCCAGTGTTGTTTGTAAAGAAGAAGGATGGTTCGATGAGAATGTGTGTAGGCTATCGAGAGCTAAACAAGTTGATAATCAAGAACAAGTACCCATTAATGAGAATTGATGACCTATTTGATCAACTCCATGGGGCACAAGTATTTTCAACGATAGATCTGAGATCAGGCTATCACTAGTTGAAAGTAAAAGCAGAGGATGTAGAGAAAACAGCTTTCAAAATGCGTTACGGACATTACGAGTTCTTGGTTATGCCATTTGGAGTTACTAATGTACCCGCCTCGTTCATGGATCTTATGAACCGAGTCTTTTAAGGACTACTTGGATGATTTTGTGATAGTATTCATCGACGATATTCTTATCTATTCATCGAGTGAGATAGAACATGAGAACTACTTGAAGTTGATACTTCAGAGATTACGAGAGAAGCAACTATTTAGGAAATTCAAGAAATGTGAATTTTGGCTACCTAGCATTACTTTTCTTGGTCACGTGATTGACAAGAATGAAGTTTCAGTTGATCCTCACAAAGTAGAAGCAGTGTCTAATTGAAAAAGGCAAACATCCATATCAGAAATCCGAAGTTTCTTAGGATTAGCGGGATACTACCGTCGTTTATTGAGAATTTCTCAAAGGTTTCATTGCCCATGACTAAGTTGATGAGGAAGGGTATCACATTTTAATGGAGCCAAGAGTGTTAAGACATTTTTCAAGAGTTAAAGGTATGACTAACGAGAACACCTATTATGACAATACCATCCGGGACTGAAGGATTTGTGATTTATAGTGATGCGTCACATCAGGGTTTGGGATGTGTACTTATGCAAGGGGGTAAAGTAATTGCCTATGCTTCTAGACATTTGAAGACACAGGGGTTAACTATCCGACTCATGATCTTGAATTGGTCGCAGTAATCTATGATTTGAAGATTTGGCAACACTATCTATATGGGGAGAAATATGAGATCTTCACAGACCACAAGAGTTTGAAGTACATCTTCACCCAACGGGACTTGAATATGAGACAGAGAAGGTGGTTGGAACTGATGAAGGATTACGATCTTTTAATAAAGTATCATCCCGGAAAGGCTAATGTAGTAGCCGATGCATTAAGCCGGAAAACGCCGAGGAACTTAGCCGATGAGCTAACTAGTCAAAAAGAATTTATGAGAGACATGGAACGTTTAGAATTGGATGTGATACCAGAGACTAGTGGTGGCTTAATGATGGCGATCATAGCACACCTAGATATTAATGATGAGATCAAGAGGGAACAGTTTCATGATGTCTACTTGTGCGAGATGAGAGACGAGATACCTTTAGGAAAGCGACCTAATTTTGTGTTGAAACAAGGAATGTTGAAACTTGGAAATACGTTATGTGTACCAAACGTGAAGGGCCTGAAAGAAACTTATAGTACTAGATACTCAGTGCATCCAAGAAACAATAAAGTGTATCAGAACTTGCGAGAAAACTTTTGGTGGGGTTATGAAGCGTGAAATTGCTAAGTATGTTTCAGAGTGTTCAACATGCCAACAGATCAAAGCAGAAAGACAAGTACCCGCGAGATTACTATAGCCATTATCTGTGTCAGAGTGGAAATGGGATAAGATTACAATGAATTTTGTATCTGGCTTTCCATGATCGCCTAACAAGAATGACAAGATTTGGGTTATAGTTTATCGATTAACAAAGTCAGCTCATTTTCTACCAATAAGGATGAAAAAACCGTCCAAGTTAGCAGAGTTGTATGTGAAAGAGATTATAAGATTACATGAAGTTCCAACAGTGATTGTATCAGATCGTGATAGTAGTTTCACGTCGAGGTTTTGGGAAAGTTTACAAGAAGCTATGGGTACGAAGTTGAGTTTCAATACCACATTTCATCCTCAGACCGACAGGCAGTTAGAGCGCATTATTCAGACGTTAGAGGATATGCTTCGATTGTGTGTCCTAGACTTTGGAAGCGATTGGGAGAAACAATTACCATTGATTGAGTTTGCTTATAACAACGATTTTCAGTCAAGTATTGGTATGGCACCATATGAAGCTTTGTATGGGCATAAGTGTCGATCACCGGTTTGTTGGACCGAGGTTAGAGAAAGAAAGTTGTTAGGACCTAAACTAATACAGGTGACTACTGAGAAGATGAAGTTAATCCAAGAGCAACTTAAGGTAGCTCAGAGTCGTTATAAAAGTTACACGGACTCAAAACGGTGACCGATGACATTCGAAGTAGGTGACTTTGTATACTTGCGAGTATCGCCTTCAAAAGGCATTGTTCGATTCGAAAAGAGGGAAAAACTCAATTCGAGATTTGTAGGACCTTTTGAGATCCTAGAAAGGGTAGGTCCAGTGGCTTACCGGTTGGCGTTGTCATTAGAGTTGGAACATGTGCATAATGTATTTCATGTATCGATGCTGAGATGATGTATGTTAGATACGAGCAAGATCATGGTATCAGAACCGTTACAAATTCAAGAAGATTTGAGTTACGTAGAACATCCAGTAGAGATAATAGACCGGAAGGAGCAGGTCCTGAGAACTAAGACGATTCGGATGGTGAAAGTACTATGGCGTAGTCACACGGTTGAAGAGGCTACATGGGAAGGTGAGGAAGAAATGAAGAATGAGTATCTGCACATGTTCGATGTATGAGGTATAAGTTTGAGGACAAACTTCCTTTTTGGAGCTGAGAGTTGTCACACCTTTCATAAGTTTTATAATGCATAATTGAATTTGTGAATTATCAATGTTATTTGATAATTGAATTGAGGTTGACTGTGAGTCAACGGTAAGGTGTCAGTAAGGACACGGGAATTTGGTAAGCGAGATTGCATTACATGATTAAATGACATTTATGTGATTAAATGTTATTTGAGATATCTGGTATTTTCATGAATAGTGAATTATACATGTGTAGTATAATTTCTGGTATTCTTGTTATCGGTGTAGAACATTTTGAGAACTATGGTGAGAACGTGAGTGTCACGTTATATAAAAGGTACGTTGTGTAGAAATTCCACAGAATTCAGTTTTCGGACATATTTTTTGGACCCAAACGAGACTTAGTTGAAAATTTTTGTAATTTATAATTTTCACTCGTAAAGTCATAAAATGGACGTGTTCGACGTTTCGGGAGTTAATTAGAAGTTTGAGAAACTTGCGGGGAAGTAAACGTGATTTTCGAAGAGTTTGTCTATAAATAAAGGATGTGAGAATTCATTTCTCACAAACTTTATAAAATATCTTGAGAGAGGAGAGAGAAAGGAGATTTGGTTTTCAAGGGCTTTGTGATGACGATCGGCGATCTTTCGTCCGTCAGATTTTCTTCAGATTTGAGAAATCTAATTTCTAGGCTTTTGAGAAAAAACCCAGTAAAATTTGTAGAAATCACTTCAAATCTGAAATCTGACGTTTAATCGGCCCTCTAGTCGATCCTTCACAGTTTAGAGGAAATCGCACGAGGTATGAAGTTCTAACTTGTGAAATATAAAAAAATACATGTTTTAGATTTCGACGACGAAATTGTGATCCAGGAAAAATTCATGTGTTAATCTTAGACCCGTTATTTATGCACCCGATTAAATGTAAAAAGCGTGTATACTTTTACGCGAGCACGTTGAGTTGTCTATGTGGGTCAAAGGGAGGAGTTATACAAATTCCTGCCGGAGTAAGCTTCTCGATGTTTGAGAATTTTAGTAGCGACGGCTACTGTGCATGGTTTAAGGTTTGGACTTGCCAGGGCACTTAGGGATGTAATGATTGTAGGCTTGAACTAGCCATTGGCATTTCGGTTTAAGGCTTGGACTTGCCGCTACCGGATGAAGGCGTATTTTTCTCCCTAGAGACTATTTGATGTGATTATGAAGTTAAAGCATATTTTGTCATATATGCATATGTTAGAACTTGTGCACTCAGCATATAGCTGAGTAGTGGAGATTTACTCCATTGCAGGTTAGAAGAAAGATAAAAAGCGTGAGGAGTAAGGTCGAGGAACGCTGGGGAAAACACCACGTTGTTTATACTTTTGGGTTCTTTCTAAACTTGTAATAAGAACTTTAATTTCGTAACATGTTTAGTTTGGAATCTTGGAAAAGGTTGTAGTATTGTAATCACTGGTAAACTTTTGTAGTTATGTTTTACATCGTTGGTTTACTACTGTGTTTGCGTTGGTTTAGAATCGAAGGACCTAAGCTTGAATTCTACAGAATACTTAGTGTGCTGATGCGAATTAGTCGACTAGTTTTTGATTCAGTCAACTGGATCGCTGGTTTGAACTGAACACTACTTGATATGTGTGGGGATCAGTCGACTAGGTTGAGAAAACAGTCGACTGGATCATGTCCCAGAACACCATTTTCTGCTGGAATAGAGTACCAATCGACTTATAAATTTAGGCTCCAGTCGACTGGTTCCCCGACACAGTCGTCTGGACCACGCTGTTGACCTTTTAAACTTACTTCTTTTGGATGGTCAGTCGACTGGGTTCCCGATCAGTCGACTGGACCTCTGTTTTCTCAATTAGATTCTTTTGAAACAATTTCAATTAGGCAAAACTTTTTAAAACTTTGATTTTAATGGATTTTACTTATATTTTCGCTGCTAAATTACTTTAAAGGAAATGGGATGAGCCTTGATTGCGTGCCACATGGCCTATTTCCACGCGTAGCGAGATGGGTCATGACAATTATAGTTGGCTTCATTGTACCTTGAATATAGTTTTGCGGAATTCCCGTTTGCACACCAATTTGTGATTATGATGGGGGCAAATATTGTATTTAGGAAAGTGTTCCGTACACGCTTTGAAGCATTTTATTGAAGCTCATTTTCTGTGGTATTGTTTGTCAATGGATTTTGAAGACTTTGAAGACCAATTTCCCAACAATCTAATTACAAAATTTTAAAATAAAGAACTAAGAGTAAGTGAGATTTGAATTAGAAATTATGGGTCACAACCATTGAGATTGAATTCAAACTAATGGATCGCAATTATTCATATTTGGTTCAAAATTAAATTCAAATTCATGGATTGTGTCCCTTGGATCAATTGTTACAAGACTAACAAATGCGAACGTCTACAAAAGGACACCAACATTTCTGATTTGAATTTAATTTTGAACCAAAATTGAGTGGTTGCGACCTATCAATTCAAATTCAATCTCAATGCTTGTGATCCATCATTTCTAATTCAAATCTCAGTTACTCTTAGTTCTTTTTTTTGAAAATTCCTCAACATTTTTTCATATTTTAAATTGTGGGGATCATTCGTGTCTCACTAAGCTCCACTCAAAAAAAACTCGAGTGAAATTGGTTGTTGGGTACCACTGTCATGCCATCCGGTACTCTCCAAGCTCATGCTACAAGAACATTTATGTGTATGTGTGTGTATATATATACAGGGGGCTGCTAACTTACAACACGATAGTTGTAAGTTAGCAGCATACAACAGCCCTTTAGCGACGAAAAACAGATTTTTAGCAACGAATTTTGTCGCTAAAAGTTTCAATTTTTAGTGACGAAAAATTTCGTCCCTAAAACCTTGTTTTTTGTCACTAAAAGTCTCCTATGTTGTAAGTTAGCAAATTCTATATATATATATACACACAAAGCAATGTGTACATACCAAGATTCATACTCATGATAGATGTATGGTATTAGCATATGGCCATCGTTGTAGTGTATGCTATGGAGTCTCGGGCTGTTTTAGAAGGGTGGGAGTTGTGATTTATATGTGGGTCAATTCTATATTCAAGTTTTTGATAGATGTTGAATTCTTTTATGTATGGGGTTTTCAAAATCTAAAAGTACATTTAAATCAAATTCTTTTTCAAATCAACTTTGAAAAGTCAATTATAGAATAAAAGTAAGACTCTATCTAAATCATATTTGGAAAATGTTAAGACCCACAAAGTGAATCACATATTTTTTTCACATATAGCTTTAAATGCATGTACTATGTGTTGTATAAGTGGGGCACAAAAAAGTATAAAAAATTCAAATAACACAAGGTACAAACATTTAAAGCTGTGTGTGAAAAAAATGTATAATTCACTGTGTGAATCTAATAGTGCTCATCATATTTCTCATAGGAACATACTTAGCTACCTTTCTTTACGCCATTTTTCTATTGCTTTAATACGTGGTTGGTTCACATGTGTAAAAGTGCTTATAAGACATATGTGGTATATACTTGGATCAATAATATTGAGTATACGTTTACTCATACTCTTTTTGCTCATTCATTGATTGGCACCACTTTATTCTAGTATTAATTTATTAAAGTGATGGATTCCACTCACCTAATTAATTATGGCTTGAATGAGAAAAATGTGATGAGCAAAATATATTATAGAACAATGTGAAAAAGACATAGGAAATTGTACTGTTGTTCTTTTCAAACTGGCCCTAAATAAACATCATGGGCCAATTGAATTGTAAATTTTGGAATTCTAATGGTCTAATATCATTGGACGAGAGAAAAAAAGCTGTGTAATTTTGGGGGGTCAATAGATCAGTGTATATTTAGCCCACAATAGTGAGACCAAGATCCACAGTCTGTTGGCCCATGAAGGTGGGTCATAAGCCCATCCTGGTGGGCCCGATCATGGAGAATAAAATACAAGCCTCTCTTGTGTGTAAAAATCTCCCAAGAAACAAAAACAAAAGTGTGTCTTAACAATCAGCCCAATTGAGTTGATATATGTACTAATAAGCCCAATATGTGAAATCCCACAATATTTAACCTTTTTCTTTTTTCTTTTTTATTTCTTAATATGTCTCTACTTTACTAATTTCCGTCATAATCCATTTAAGAGTCCGTGCAAATTGCATAGGTTGGCATAGCTAAATGGGTAAAGAGTTTGGCATTTATAAATTCTCTCCAACACATAGGTTCGGGTTCGAACTTCACCCCCTTCCCCATATATATATATATATATATATATAAGTCTGTGCAAATTCAAAATCTACTCCTGATAAAAATAAAAAAAAAAATTACATAATCTGCTATATTCTTTTGTCTCTTTGGTGCAACTCATTATATAAAAGTTATGATCTTTTATTTTTCTTTTGGACAACGGCGGTAATGTTATGTGCACATAAAGATCTGGCCCATTTATTTCGATGGAGCCCGTGCCTTTATACATGGGACTCACCGAAAGAAATAGCCTAGATCTTTATGTGCACAATTTATGTGCACCAATCATTACTCGTTGGACAACATACATAAAAATTAAAATCCTAATAGACAAGGATGCATCCAGACGGGGGCAAACAGGGGCGACAGTTGACAAAAAAAACCTTTAAATTTTTACTAAAATTTTACATAAATATGCTTGTGGTATACATATTTGCCCTCACCTAATTTTTTTTTTTTTTTTTTTTTTTAATTATTAAACTCGCCCCCAAAAGCTTTCTTGCCCCCTTAAACTTGATTCATGGCTCTGTCCTTGCTGGTGGATTGATAGAACATATTGAAGACTAGAGTGACAATCAATGATCAAATAGGGCAATAATTAAGAATGCGAGCCATCTTGAGTCCTTCACACCTAAAAATGCTACACAGATCGTTGAGTTTTTGACTTGGCATGAAAATGTACATACATTTAATTTCTAAGCCAGCCTATAATATTCTTCCTCAAATCAGGTCAAACTATATTTTTTTTGGTTACAGCCTTGAAGTTGAACATTCTCCCTTTTAATGCCAAGAAATGCTATAGTTTTATTATTTGATTCTCAAATGTTTTTGATAGTTATACGAACATGCAGAGAGAGAGAGAGAGAGAGAGAGAGAGAGAGAGAGAGAGAGAGCTATGATGGATACATATGTAACTGGGGAGGTAGTGGTCCTGGGGACGTGTATTGTTCTGCAATATTTTTTTTTCTCCTAAAACAACGCTGCCTGTCTAGGCAACCACCCCAAAACACTAATATTAAATCTAATGATAGAAAATCATTGCTAATTACTCACTTATTCCTTAAGAAAAGGTCAGCATTTATTGAAGACTTTAATGTCTATACATACACACACACACACTCACCAATGGGGCTATTCACAGACTCATATACGTGCATCCCACCAATGGTCCAATGCTATGAAAAAAGATTGTCAATTTTTTTTTTTAATTTATAGCAAACTCATTTCGAGCATTTTTTTAGTAGATTCTATGTTGAAGAATATGTATATATACATTTATAATTAATAACAAGCATGGAACAATTTTCTATACATTTTTAAAACTTTTGAAGAGAACATTTTGATTCCTATCGCAAATTAGGTTTCCAATAAATGTGTCACTATGACCAAATTAAATAATCGCATGACAACTTCATTTTCACTAGAAGTGTGCCATATGTGTTGGGTTACAACACAAATTTAAGAATCATATCATTACTCATTAATAAGCATGTAATTAAGTGAATGGATATCATGATACATGCATTTAAAGCACAGTGTGTCATTTGGTGTGTGGTTTGGTGTGTATCCCTATCATTGTTGTTTTCAACCCGGACCAAGCAATTGTGGCCAAATTCAGCTCTCTCTCTCTCTCTCTCTATATATATATATATTTATATATGGATAACTTATGTATGAATTTTGTTTTTCTTTCTCGAAAAGTTCCACATTTTTTTGTCCCACAAATTTCAATCACTTATCAGATCTAAAATCCTACCATTAACGTAAGGTATGTCCTATAGTCTTCAGGCTATAGCAATGAAAGTAGTCGCCTCTCTTTTTATAAGTATATCTTTTATAAAAATAGAAAACTAGCTAAATAACAATTTGCAGCTATAAGCTTAAAAGAAATAAATTAATTAAACCAATTGTCTAACAACTTTAATTGGTTGATACCTTTGAAAACCACATATTACTAGCATGTATCCCGCGCAATGTGCGGGTACATTGTTTTCTAATAAATCAAAAATACTGGTGATGAATATTGTTATCATCGAAAGTTCAATTAAAAATACACACTTTTAATTGTCTTTGTATAAAGCTTCACATAACATATACAAAATTTTATCCAGAATCGATCCATTTATACAAATTAATAGTTTTTTTTTCTTAAAATTGTGAGTGCTTTCATCTCATGAAAACTTAGAAATCACCATATATGTAAAAAAAAATGTTGTAAGCTTATACACACCGTGGAAGAAGTACTACAAATTCATGGGATGGGCTGAAAAAAAAAATTTATCATAAGAAAATATTGAATTGAATTGAACAATAGTAGTACACGATTTAAATATAGGAAGAGTTCTTCATGTACCAATTAAATGGTAGTATGTGCCCATTAACACCCATTGCTACATAAGAGTGTAAAAAATGCCTGGCCCGAAGGGCGGCCCGAAGCCCAACTCAAAAAAATGGGCCTTAAACTTGGCCTAAGCCCGGGGTAGGGCCAGCCCGGCCTTACCATCCTGGGTAGGACATGGGCCTCTCTCTTGAAGCTCAAGCTCAATCCAAAGCTTGACCCGACCAAATCTCGGCCCGATTAGAAGCTTCCCAATAATTAAAGTATTGATCGTTTTCAAGTAATAAAATATAAAATTTGCAAGTTGTCTTATTGAAAGTTATTTCCAACCTATAAAAAAAAGAGTAATACTCGAGGCACAACCAAAGCCACAACCTTTTTTGTACAACCTTCATTTTGTGTCTATCTCTCTCTTGATGGGTCCCACAGTGCCAGTGACCCCACAGTGCCCACTAGGAGAGAGATAGACACAAAATAGAGGTTGTGCAAAAAAGGTTGTGGCTTTGGTTGTGCCTCAAGTATTACTCATAAAAAAATGGTTACATATATAGTAATATTTTTACCATTTTATAATAAATTTAAAGCGCTTACTTAGACTCTACCTTAAGGCCTAGGACCAAGCCTGAATTGTGAACTCTTAAGCACGACCCGAGCACGATCCGGCCCGTAAAAAGACATGAGACCATGGGCCAAAACCCAAACCCACCGAAGCCCGATCACGTCGGCCCAGGGCTATTTTGATATCCCTACTACTATAACAGTCCATAGAATGATTAAGGGTTGGTGAAATTGTTAAAGAGTGAACATAAATGAGTAGTGACACATGTCACTCTCATATTATTTCTAGCCTACACTCTCAGCTTTTATATATAGTAATAGATAGATAGATAGATAGATTAGCCAGCGATTCATTTCTCAATACATGCAAGAAATATATATATATATATATATATATATTACAAACCCCCAAAAAAAAAAAAAAAATCAAAAGAAAAGAAAAGCTTGTCCCAAACAAGTCCTTTTCAAAACATGTTATTAAATTTGGAAAAGGGTCATCACAAGTTTATATTTGAAATCGTGGGTAGCAATCATTCATAAAAATTAAGTAATATACATACACAGCTTGAACCATATACCTCTCTATTTGTCACAGAAAGTGGCTTACAAACATCTTACTTCGCCAACCAATATTCTAATTACTGCCGGCCACTAGTTCACGAACATATAAATATATTTAGTGTCTAGAGACTCTAGACATGATCATTATAGTTAGAGCGCTCTCATGTCTAAAATGGGTTTTTAGTTTCATGTAGAGATTTACATATTAAAAAAAAAAAAAAATGACTTATGAGACCATACTTGCCAGAAGCTTTAGTCGGCATGATCAGAAAAGGTTGGGGTGTGGAGCTTTAATTGGTTGTCTGATAATTGCATTGACCCTTTGCACCGTCTTTAAGCCTTATTTGGGTTCTATACATCTTTGTAAGTCTTCTTTCTTTGCGTACGTTAAACCATGCATTTAGATATTTTTTTTTTCAAGCCAATTTGATCATTTTTACTATGCTTTCTGTAAATTACAACATGCATTTTGACAAAAATATATATATATATATATATATATGATTTTTATATCCATCTTGGTTTTGCAGTAAATTTACAGTTGCCTTTGGGTACTGATGGGACTAAAATGCTAATGACTGAAGAGATAAGCAAACCCCAGCTAATGGGTAAGTCTGAAATACTTCATATATGATCATTCTTGAGCTAGTTAGTGACGATACCATCTTTTGGTATCTCATTTTCACCCCATAGTACGAATTTTTTTCTCACATATATGACTGTCCCACCGTGTTACGACCTCTGTAATTTTTCCTTGTCTCGTCTCTCAACCTAATTTACTCATATGACCGTTACATGTTATTGAGAGTTTCTCATCATTGTTGGTCCCACACATGGTTTATGATCACTTGGGAATTTCCATCATTTTGGGTGTAGGATCCAAATTATCTTACGTGATAATCACACCTTATGATAGACACCGTGATTTCTCAATCCACAGCAATAAATTCAAGTGGGCACCAAATTCAACCCTCATACCTTGTGATGTCACTGTCATTTTTCTATCATATTGGTGGAACCTACATGGCACCCACAAAATGCTCTAAGGCGTCACACAGATGTGACAGTCATGTAAGGTAATTTCTCTGGTTTAAGGATGCGAAAATGCAGCTCAAAAAAAAAAAAAAAACCATGAGGTTTATATAGCACTTTGTTGGTGAAAGCCCCGAGGGCATATATGCATTGTCTCACTCAGTGGGTCAAGAACTCAAAATCACTCTCCGGTGCCTGTTTTCAAAATCTAAATTCTATAAGTAATACTACAAAGTAATTAATAACCTAACTCCTATTGGTGCCAACCTTGTGTAGAGGTCAAAACCAAGGAAGTGAAGCCAATCTGCGACATTTCAGACCCATGGTCAGATATCTGTGAAATGAATGGGGACATTCGAATTCATGGAAATTCATCCACTATTTTTGTTGCTTCAACTGATCATTTTGATAGTTCGGCTTCAAACAATAATTCATGGACTATAAGACCGTATGCCCGAAAAGTAGACAACACTGCAATGGGACGAGTCAATACATTCACCATTACCGTCGCAGCACTCTCCCAGAAAATCCCCAGTTGCACGCAAAATCACAGCGTTCCAGCCATTGTCTTCTCCACCGGTGGCTATGCAGGAAACCACTTCCACGACTTCACAGACGTGGTAATTCCACTATATCTAACTTCGCGGGAATTTAACAGAGAAGTACAATTTCTCATTTCTGACAAACACTCTTGGTGGATTAATAAGTTTCGAGCTGTGATAGAGAAGTTGTCAATATACGAGATCATTGACATTGACAGAGAAGAGGAAGTTCATTGCTTTCCTAGCATGATTGTGGGTCTTAGGCGTCACAAAGAGTTGAGAATTGACCCTTCAAAGTCTTCATATTCAATGACATATTTTAGACAGTTTCTCAGAAGTTCCTACTCATTAAAGAGAGAAAAAGCAATCAAATTAAGAAATGGTACAGCCAAACGGCCTCGGCTTCTTATCATTTCAAGAAGGAAAACAAGGTCTTTTATGAACGAAAGCAAAATTGCACGCATGGCGAGAAGCTTGGGATTCAACATAGTTGTCACTGAAGCAGACTCAAACTTGGCTCGATTTGCGCAACTTGTGAACTCTTGTGATGTGATGATGGGAGTTCATGGGGCAGGCCTTACCAACATTGTTTTCCTTCCTGAAAATGCTGTATTTATCCAAATAGTGCCTTTGGGAGGCATGGAATGGCTGGCCAGAACTGACTTTGGAGATCCTGCAAACGATATGAACTTAAGGTACTTGGAATACAGGATAAGTGAAAATGAAAGCTCTCTAATACAGCAATACCCACTTGATCATAAAAAATTTAGGGACTCCAATTCTATTTGTCAGAAGGGACTCAAGGGATGGGCTGCATTTAGATCTTTATATTTGGATAAACAGAATGTAAAGCTTGATGTGGGTAGGTTTCGGCATACGTTGCTGCAAGCCCTAGAGCTTCTCCGTGTGTAGAGTTATTTCTTCTTTTTTCCAATTTTTTAAAAAAATTTAAATTTTTTATTTTTGTCTAGAAAACTATCAAAATATTTCTTCTGAAAATTTCCGTTTAATGCTCTGCTTTATTTTTATTTTTCTGGTTGTCGAAAGGGCCAATTGGATCCACCCAAATGTTGGCAAGTCATATCCCATGAGAACAATCAAGTAGGAGGCAAAGGTTTTTCTTTAACCAAGACTTTCCATTTGAAATCAATGTGGTTTACAAAAATAATATTATGCACCAATAGATGCAACGAGGACCCTATTATTGTTACATCCATAAATACTATGCTATTTCAACTCTTTTTTTTCCTGATAAGACCCGACTCCTCGAGCGATTGGCAGTGACATAATACAGTTAAGTAATGGTAGCCACCTGATGCAGTAGTAAGTTTGGATCAATGTAATCCTTGAGCCAAACAACAATCTTCCGAGTCTTCTTCAATTGCACCATGTAGAAACTTTGGCTTCTGAAAGGGACAACCCATTCCCCAAAGATTGAACTGGGACTTCACGTCTAGTCATAACTCCGATCAGAAAATCTATCAGAGTCTAATCCACCAAAGTTCTCAATCTTACCCGGAATTCCCTCTTTCTCTGTGATGTATATACGTATTAGTATTACTCTTGATTTTGTATGAGAACTACCTCCCTCTAGTCCCCTGAGTTAGATGCTTCTTCTTACTCTTCTTTAAAATCAATGACATATGGTCGACAGCTTTCTGGGGTGACTGGGACTCGCCCATCAACCATTGTAGAGCCTCAGCCGCTGCATCCTTTTCCGCAAGTTTCTTACTGCTTTGGGGCTGACCAACGAAGTCTAAGCCGTTGAACATCACTGTAGAACGGAACTTGTTGTTTTTAAGTTCTCTCGTCTTGTAGGTGGGTGTTTCGTGTCCTGCCTTAGCAAGCAATGTTTGCAGTTGACTCTTGGAATTATCTCCACCACCTCCATTACCACTTTTTGGGAGTTTAACCAGTGGAGTCTGTTTTGTTGCCTTCTTTGAGGGTATTGGTACCTGGCGACCAAAGACAAATCTACCCTCACACTGGTCTTCTGAGACCAGCAACCTTACAGTCGAGAGGAGCTCATTGTGGCTGCGCATGTCGAGGTTGGGATTCAGAAGCTGCCAGAAAAAACAAGGCGTAAACAAAAGACAGTAGATTAAGAATTCAATGTGACTTGAGAATTTTGTGCGGGTGTGGTGTTAGGGGTTGCGAGTGAAGACATGGTTGTTACAATCGGTTGATTCATACGAGTTGATTCTGAGTTTCATACAACCCGATACGATTCACGATACAATTATTGAATTTTAAAGTTTTAAGTGAAAAACTTCTACATTTTGAGCTATTATATTGCAGGAAACTTGTGTTGAATTGTTATTTTGTTCATTTTAAGTATCAAAGATGCTTTGATATGCATGCAGTACATACGTACATATTAATATTTAATTCCATAGTATTCCCGATTCATGGTTTGATTTATGATTTGACGAGGAGTGGAATTGTGCACGTGAGAGAGTTAGGAAGCCCTAATACAAATACTTCCCTCTAAAACTTGAGCACCACTAGCATGCGGCTTTGATGCACTGTTACACTTACCTTGTTCTGAATTAGTTCTTCAAGCTCTCTCCTTAACCTTAGATACGTATCTGCTAAAGCAGGTTTCATGAAAAACTCCAAGTACCCTTCCAACATTTTCAAGTGTCCATCCTTTGGAAAAGCAACAGTTACAATAAAGACGATTCAGAAAAGGATAACTGCAGTCAGCAATAAAGTATGTACTACAACCGGAGTAACAAACTTACCAGGCTTCCTCTCGAAATGTTTCCCCCAAATAAGATAACAACAGAATCAGATACGGCTGTTGAATCCCGGAGAAACACTGAATTCACTTTCACCTTTTCGTTGAACAGTAACCAAGGGTATGGAATTCCGAGTTCCTGGGCATTCACGGAATTCTGGAAGAAAAAGCTAGTGAGAATGCAGTCCATCTTTGGGGGGAAAACCCCCAAAAAACAGAAATCTAAGACCTGAGTTGCATGAATGCTCTAAAACCAAAGCAAATACACGAAAAAATGCTTCACGGAACAATAACACCAAGGGACATACGCTCACCGAGTGTAAAAGTACGGGACCATCCTCCATTGTCTTCAAAGCGATGGATTTCTCTTTGTTCTGTGAATAAACATTCCTATCAGCTCAGCTTGTACTCATAACAATAATAAGATTGTACACCACGACATCTCGTAGAAATGCAAGAGAAAGACTGTGAAGGTTAGGTTCATTAGGTTCGGTTCATGGGTTGACAATCAAGTTGACAGGCTTATTCACATTAAGGGCAACGGTCTTAGAAGAAATTGAAAGTTCCGATTTAAAAGCAAAAATATACAACATGATAATATGCTGGAGAGCTGTAATTAAAACTCTTTTTTATTAGGACCTCTGTTGTCAAAATTGTACGATTCGCGATACGAATCTTACGATTCCATACGATTCATCATGAAAATGATACGTATCGATGCACGAATCGAACATGTACAAGAATCGAAGGTGAATCTTACGATTCGATTCGTGATTCTTACGATTCGATTCGTGATTCTTACCATTCACTTGACTGCTAGGCACAAAACTTAATTTTTCCAAAAAAATTTTGTTTTTTTTGTTTTTCAATTTTTTCTTAAAAAATTGATTACCAACTTAGGATATGTTTATACAAGCCTAGAAAAGAAAAGGATATGTCTATAGGTTTTTTTAATTTGTTACCGAATCTTACGATTCATGATTCGAGAATCCTAATTCGATTCACATGTATCATTTCGATTCTCGATACGAATCCCGATTTGATTACTATGATTAGGACCATCCCACATTGCACCCCTATAGTTTCAAGTGACTAAAAAATCAATTCAGACTAGCTCAAAACAGGATTTTTCAAGAGCAGGTGCAGTCAAATCCAAGAAAAGAAAAGAAAGAAAGAAAGGTCTTAGAATACCATAATCCTCGAAAGAAGATACAGACACTTAAAAAACAAAAGGTTCGAAAAATATTCATCGACTCACCACAACAGAGCATATTCCAGGGAACAGACCCGCACAGATAACTGCTCGAATGATATGATCATCATGGCTCCACGTGTTGCAAGTGTCTATATTACTATCGACCAGCCCAGTGTCCTTGAGCAAATATAAGAACTGTTTCTTAAGGTTATCAATGGCTTTCAGAGTTTGTGCTGAAAGGAAATTTCTCCAACAGTACTCGTAACCCGATTGCTGTCTTTCAGCATTTTTCCAACCTTCATAGGCCCGGATAAGAGCTAGATGGTCACTGTAGTCACGGGCAGAGAACTGGGCCTTAGCAGACTCCGCGAGCTGCCAAAAAAGAACAAGAGAATATTAAAGGCGATTTCTCAAAGCTTTGTTGGGGGATATAACCTTGTCAAGATAACATAAAAGGTTCAAAAATGCAACCAAAGGAGAATTTGGGTGCTAAATTTGATAAAAACACGTAGTCCCATAAATAAAGAAGATATCCCACAGAGTGAAAGGTGAACGGATTGAACTAGGCAGGTTAATAGTGGGTGTAATCCAAAAGACTCAAAGGTGCAGGAGGAATGGAATGAATTGATTCCTTCTTCAATATCATCAAGACTATCACACCAAATGTGTGTAACTGAATCACAAAAGTTAAATTGAGTGCCGATAAATCCTGTACAACTGAATAGTGATATTTCATATGGGTCCACCGGAAGCTATGTGAACTGAGCTAGCTCACATTTTGAGAGCTTTTGACCATTGGCAGCCAAAAATGTTCTATCTCCAAATGTGGTGAACTTATATACAAGTATCAATGCCATTGCTAAAACTTGTGATCAGTCAAACATTCTCAGCAACGATTCCCCCACATTATAAACTCCAATCATTTAAGAGGAGCTTCTAGAAGATTGTTAGTTAAGGATCACACATTCTTTGAACAAGGAAGATAAAATAGGACAAGTAGCAAAAGCAATCAAATAGATAAAAAAGAGAACGGTCACATAACCACTAAATATAGTAAGTCGGTCCAATATCAGTTTTAAGAAGTTGCACATATTGCACATAGCAGCATTAGAACTCTGTATATAAATGCAATCGCGAAAGGTCAATCGCGAAAGGTCCATATGACATATCTTCCAATGAATATAACGATCTCATTGGCGTAGTACACTTATATTGACGATTGAACAGTGCAAAACACTCATAAAGATTGCATACAGTCTTAGCTTGTCCAATACAATGTTGTGTATCCCCACCCAAAATCACAGCTCATGGTGTTCAAAGTTTACCGATATCTATTGAAAGGTCAATCTAAACCAAAGGACGAATTACTATTTCAGTCCTATTCAGAGTACGGTACGCTGATATCTCAGGTAAGTATTAAAAAACCAGAATGTAAAACGAACGAGCAGAAAGAGGGAACCATTAGGAAGTAGTATAATAATTAGCTTCTTACATCCTTTTTGTCAAATGGCATCAGAAATGGATCTCTGACACTTAGACCAGCGACAACAGTCATTATTGGGTCTAGGCAGTTGAAAATAGCCCCTAAAATAAGCATTTTTCCAAGTTTGGGCTCAACTGGAAGCATTGACAAATTGCGACCTGCAAAGAAAGCACCAACGCTTCAGGTATATTGTTGCTGAAAAGATCCCAATAGTACTTTCCCAAGACATAGAAGAGAGAGTAAAGCCTCCAAAGAAAATGGATAAAACAAAAGTACGTTGCCCATACCAAGCACGGTAAGATTTTCATTCTCATCTAAAGCACCAATAATCTTTAAATATTCCACAGCATTTTGGACCTGCATGGAAAAATTACTAAAGAACAGCTAGAGGGGGAATTTTGTAAACAAAAAAAAAAATTAAGCAAGCAGAAGCATAGATGTTCTGTAACTTTAAAAGTGGAAGTTCTAGGCTTTGTCAAATCCATGGAACTAGCGAAGGAAAAGGAAAGGGCAAAGAAGAAGGAAAACTATTTCCCTATTGTCTTTCTCCAAGCTTAAATAACTTAAGACAATAAGAAATTTAAAATTTACTTGGAACTCAAGAAAAGAGGAACTCAAAAAATTCAAAATCTTATCATTTTATTTTCATTCGCTTTTACTTTCCTTCGTGTTTTCCTCGTTTTCTTCCTTACTAACCAAAAAAAATAGTGTTAATCCTAAGTGTTTTCTTTTCCTTTCCCTCACTAAATCCATGAACCAAACAAAGCCCTAGAGAAGATGGAATCTGCAAAGGCACATATCTTGTGTCTAGTCCATGATATGTTCAAGGGAAAACAAACCGTCAGCCATTCAAACTTACAGAAAGCGGTTCTGGTGACTGCAAGGCCCTAGATAGAAACTCTGAAATACTCCCAAGTTGTAAACTCTTTATTTGCAAACATAAAGACTGTAAGGGAGTCCTTAAAAGTTCGGGTAACTGATAATCAGCAAAAGCATCATAAACACATCTGGGATAAAGATGGTAAGACTCGCCAGCTTGAACTCGACCAGCTCTTCCTCTTCTCTGCAAAATTAAGGAGAAATTAGTACCACTAACCTGGCTGATAATCTAAAACTAATTCCAATCAACAATAGGAGCCCATTTGGGTCAGCTTTAAAACTAATCACTTTTTGAAACAACCTAGGAAGCACTGACACTTGGAAATGGCCCTGTACCCATGTTGGAAACCGACACGCCTTGACACGTGTCAGGCACGGCAAATAAGTGCCCTGATCTTTCCTGCAAATTTTCAGAGGTGGACACGACGGGACACCGCAAGGACACGACACGGAACATGAAGGGAAATATTTTCCTGGACCAAGGAGCAGCACTTTGGCAGTTTTTTTTTTTTTTTTTTTTTCACCTATTTAAAACCTAAACAGTTCCATTTTTTGTCAAAACACTACATTGGTTATTCTCCCATTTTCCACGACAATAGCTACTCAAGACCCTCGTTCCATCTCCCTCTCTATGATCGTCTATGTTTGGGTGGCAATTGTTTTGTGTGGTGTTGTCCTTGTTTTGTTCATGTAAAACAACAAACTCTTTGACACACAAGAATTGAACATCAAATACATAAGAGTTGTATTACATTTTTAAAAAAAATAAACAAGTATTATACATGAAAATAAAAATAAACAAAAATGTCATGTCCACTTTTTTTTTTTGGATTTGCCGTGTCAAACGTATTCGTGTCGTGTGGGCGTGTCCATGCCCATGCTTCATTGGAAATATCGGATTCTTAAAGAAAGCTATAAATTGGAGTTTTTGAAAGAAAAAAAAACAGCTTTTTTCCTAGCACATATCATGTCATCAACTATCTAAAACATAAAATGTAAATCAGCAGTGTCTTACTTGCCGAGCAGAAGCCTTTGAGATCCAGGACGGAAGCAGACATGGAGTGTTGTTCAGCGCATCATATGACGTTTCTTTAGCCTTTCCACAGTCGACCACAAAAACCACATCATTAATGGTGATACTTGTCTCAGCCATGTTAGTGGCTAGTACTATTTTCCTCACTCCATCGTCAGCATTGTCAAATATTAATCTCTGATATGCAGAAAGAAAGAGTGAAAACAAGTAGAAAGGGTGAAAGCATTAGATTACCAATACCACAAAAACAGCATATATATATATATATATATATGTGATCAAGCTATAAAAAAATAATTTTGAAAGAGAAAAATGTTCATGTTGTTTCAGCGAGAACTAGATTGATAAAAGAAATTGAAGGCGAAAAAAGTTACTTCCGCGTTAGAATGTAGAGTAAAACAAAAGGCTTAAAGACTTAGTTGTGCTTATCTATTGTACATGGGCTCCCCTATTTCTCCCCCAGTAATAGCATCAACATGAATATGAGTCATATGACACTGGAACGGGTATAAAATAAGTGTCCAATGCCCAGTATTAGATACACATATGATTCACATATGATGTTGAAAAGCCAAAATAAAACTCCCAGGTTTCGTATGAGCTTTAAAAAAAATGCAATTAAGTCTTAACTAGTATAACATCACATATTACACTGTTATACAAAAACGTTACATCTTGTCCATGTTTAGGACATGTCCGCATACCCATTCTCAACTTTTAGACACATATCAAGCACAGTCCCATATCTTAAGATTCGGGCTTTTGAGGGGTCAAAAACCTAGACACACCTACAACTAAAATGCATACATGGGTCCTTGTAAACAAATGCTATTTTAAAAAAAGAGGTTACACTAGGGGTGAAAACGGCTCGGTTCGGTCCAATTTTTAGTCAAACCGTTTGGGTTTGGAGTTTACTGTAAAATTTCATTTCGGTTCGGTTTTTACACTGCATGAGATTTTTGAAAACCGAACCGATCGATCAGCTTGCTTACACCCCTAGATTACACACAATGAAAAAGGAAAATATTTAAACTGGTTAAATCAATAGATTGCCTATCATTGATCTTTTAGTTTATTTATTTAAATGCATAAAAATTGCCAATTAAATGCATGCCCAAAACATATGCTGCACACATACAAAGAATTACATACACTAGAATATGTGTGTGTGTGCGCCCGCGAACCAAACTGCTTCCATGCACACCCTTGTAAGCTCTAATGGTTACAAAAGAAATTTTCTTTAGTAGACTTAGCTATTAAAAAAGTTCCCACGGTTTATCAATATCACTCATTCTAGTAGGTTTCGGTATAACATTAAGTTGCAACCAAAATGGAAATCGTAAAAAGAAATTTGAAGCGCAACCACAAACCCCTTAAGAAACACCACCCCGCATTCCCCCACCCCACCCAAAAAAAAAAAAATTCAAATTGAACAGCCGTTATATACAACACAGGCCTCAGATTGACAAAGTCGTCGATGAAAGTAGCTATTTCCCTGATCCTTGCCTCATAAGACCTAAATGCTTCAGAAACCCTCAGTACAGTTTTGTTCAAAGAAGGATGTATAATCAGCACGCACCAGCAAAAAATTTCCCAAATACGGAAATGACTTTATCTTCTAAAAGTATTCATACAGAGATTAAAGACAGTAATAAGTTAATAACCATATTTGTAGGTCAAAATACACCAGAATGACCAGATTGCAAGCTTACCTGCTCTGAGCTGGCCATTGAACCATGACATGCAAGCAGCAAAACGCTGCTTGGATCTCCCAAAAGTGGATGAGCTTGGAGCTGATCCTTCAAAGAATTTATATCATCCCAACCAGTCATAAACACTAAAACAGCACCAGGCCTTTCTCTTTTACATATGTGGCAAAGCACATGCTCAATGAGGTTAAAGCCAATCGAATCAGGGTTCCAACATGATAAGGACTCCTGAGTCCGTGGACTATATTCCTTAAAATCAGCAACTTCGAGAGCATCCTATTCCGAAGTTCAAAGTTGAATAATCAAGAGAAAATCAAAAGCGTGGCACTAGCTGGACGATATGACATTATTAACTTTTAATTTTTATACCTCTACAGCAGAAGCAATTTGGCTCTTCCTCTTTCTGAGAGTTTGTTTCTGCATTTTCCACATCTTTTCTTGGCCATAATTGTCAACTTGATTATATGGAGTTAGCCTATACCCAGTCGTTTCCAAAATATTCTCCAAAAAATGACTTCGAACTGGGTATGTAAAACCCTGAGAAGAACCCCCTCCAAGAAATAAAAAGGGTCAGGCCAGCAAGCAACGATACTATTCATTCATTAAAATACAGGACAAATACAAACATGCCAGAAACGAGATACCAGCTGATTGTCGATAACTTCAGCAATATCCATAAAGAAGGTTAAGAAAAGATAAGGAGAAGGAGAAAGAAAAGAAAAGCACAATTGGTCTAAGCAAAAAGAAACCACCAGGGAACTTTTTTCCCCACTAAAGCAAAAAGAATATGTTGCTTCAGCGTTCCAAACTTACAGGAATATGGACCATTGGAGCACCACCAAAGTAAGAGGAGAAAAGCTCAGCATTGAGGGTTGCACTCATCAAAACCAATCTCAATTCTGGTCTACGAGGAAGGAGATCCTTCAGGACAATAAGGAGAAAATCTGACATGAAAGCAGACTGTGGTAAGAGAACGCATCTAAAATAGAGGGGGGAAATGTTGAATCACTCCACGATTACCTTCATTCATTCCTCGTTCATGAATCTCATCAACAATAACATGAGTTACACCTTTCAAGTTTCTGTCAACAAGCAATCTCCTTAACAAGATGCCAGTAGTGCAAAACAGTAGGCGGGTATCCCTCCCTTTCATTCCCTCTAGCCGAACTTTATAACCAACCTTCGAAATTCGAAAAACAAGAGATAAATTTATGACAATCTATCAAACAAATCACTACTGGAAAACTCAAAATGTAGATGTTGAGACAGAATCTTACAGATTCTCCAAGTTTCTCCCCTCGCTCTGCAGCAACTCTTTCAGAAACTGACATAGCAGATATTCGTCTCGGCTGCGTACAGATAATACTGCAGGCAGCTCCACGAGCAGCGTCAATCTCAGACTCTAAGATGTATTGAGGTAGTTGTGTGGTCTTTCCACAGCCTGTTTCACCAGACACAACCACTACCTACACAATCATTAAAACCTTAATATCATTTTTCAAGAAGAAAATACAACATTATCAAATGTTTAGTAAACTCAACCCGACTCCACAGAGTCTTTGCTCAAATCAGATCAAATGTGCATTCACCATAAAACATCGGGGAACCGAGGTACTGTTTGTATATATCCACTACGGTTTCTACCAAGAGAAGAGAAACCAACTCATACTGCTTTCAAGTTTCACATATCTAGAGATTTTGCGGTTTCCAGTCAACGAACCGTACAGATGGAATGAATAATTACTGAATAAACTGACAAAATTAGTTGTTTAATTGGAGAAAATTAAATAACTGCTCGCCAGCTCATCGTAGATCTACATTTTGTCACAAGGGAGAGAGTGTAGAAGTTTTATGTATATTGTTGGGCTCTTTCTCTAATAGCTTAAGCTTTTGAAGCAATTGGTGACTGAATAGAAAGAAAAACCATTTGTAAAGGAATGGTAGAAGACAGCTCCATACATTGTCATTGAAATCTAAATGACGCAACAATTTACAATTCGCAGTTGCACTCGCAATTATATAACACATAGAGGTAAAAGTCAAAACCAGTTCAACAAACTAACAAAACAAAATTACCTGATTTTGTGAAATGAGGTTTAACAAGCCATCCCTCTCTTTGTATGCAGGAAGACTTCGCCGAAATTCATACATCTTTTGACCTTCTAAAGATTCCTGTAAAACAACAATCACATGGCAAAACAACATGTGTTCTGAATTGAAAATGCATGATCAAATAAGTGCAATGAAGCATATTGGCAATGTCGAAAAGTATGAAGACCTATGAAGCACGGACACGGACACCACGACACAGATACGACACGACACCGACACGTCGACACGACAAAATCCTAAAAAATTGCATGTCGACACTGCAGGAAAAGTGTCCATGAAGTGTCATGTCCGTGTGTCGGACACGACACGACACGTGACACGTTACCTTCTTAGAAGTGTCGGTGCTTCCTAGATGAAGACAAACAGAAAAATAAGTGACACTCCTACAAACCATCTCATTCTTTTATTGAAACAAGACACATTTGTTTTTATTCCGTTACAGGTTTGCTGTATTCTGAATCAACATGCACAGTCTCCCGTGTTATTAGATTACCCAAGAAAATGAATGAAGTTAAATGATCTCAGAACTCCACTAGAGAAACAAATGGGTGGTAAGCAGTTAAGAAGCACATGCAGTAATTTGTTTCTCTTGTTTTAAAAAAATCTAGTTTGCAGACTAGATTGGTTTTCCTTCCGCACAAGAGCACCAATATAGGACGTAACCAGACACTTGCGACACATGCACCAATTTACAAAATAAGATACCCAAGTCCAAACCTCCCAAAATTCTAGTACAAAACAACCAATATACCCAAAAGTACTATTTTTCAGTCAAAAAACCACAAATTGACACAGGGCACTTGATACAAACATACTATGGGACCCCATGTGTTCCTCATCACAAATATACGTTAATTATCTATTGACGTATTATGGGAATTAGTGAAGTAAGACGAAACCAATAGAGCATCCAAAGTATAAAAACTAGGGAAAATTAGATAGGGATCCCTAGTTAGGAAAATATGTTAGTATTAAGACAACTAAATAATTTTACTTTAGTTTATGTCCTTCACTAACGTAAATGTGCTAATTAAGATCCTTTAATCTCATTTTATTTTTAGCTTATGACAATTATACCCTTTGGAGAGAGAACGAGAGAACCACAGTGAGAGAGAGAGAGAGAGAGAGAGCGCCAAGGAAGGGCGGTGACTGGAGGGCCGAGATCGTTGGGTGTTGAAGAAGACGGCGGCAAACCAGTTTTTCGTCGTTGATTTACTCATTGTTCTCATCATCATCTTTAGCGTCGGAGGTAGTAGTAGCTGGTACCGCCGCTGATGTTGCCGGAGATGATCTGCTGTTGGATGATTCTCCACCTTCCACCTCTGCTGAGAAGGTTGCACTACCTTCTCTCCTTAAGCCTCGAGTCGTTGTTTACGATGGGGTCTGTCATCTGTGTCACCAAGGTACTCTCTCTCTCTCTCTATCTCTCTCTCTCCATATATATATATATATATATGTACATTGTTTATCAGTTTATGCATGTTAAATGCAGAAATGCTTGTTAGGATTTATTGTGTTATTAGAAAAACCAAATGGCACTGTTGTTCTATGAGATTACTAAATTTTTATTTTTTATTTTGAATTTTCTGGAAGTCAATTGGCCTCAAACGCCAATGACCTACAAATTGCTATGTATATGTGTATACATTTCATCTAGGACCATTGCCTGTGTGTGACATATGGTACCTCAAACATGTTTTTACTGTAATGATGGTTGAAATTGTTGATAGTTCAATTGAAATTTGGGGGAATTTACATTTTAAGTTGATGTGAGAATATCTCTGGTTGACATTGGAGGAATGCAACTTCTGGAAAACCCTAGAATTTGATTTCTAATTAAAGAAAGTTTGTGGATAGATATACATATACAATTATACATATTGAACAATTAAGCTAGCATTGGGTGATAATATGATATAATCTAATGCTATAAAAATCATTATAAAAATATAAGAGGCATTCACTAGAAACAGGGGGTTTAGTTGATACAAATAGGAAATTCATCAAGGCAATTCGGTGAAATTTTATCCCTAAATACTACATTTTAGTAGCTACATCGAAAAATTTGAAAACATAGAGACTAAAATGAAATCAGCCCAAAAGTTGGAGGGTGAAAAGTCTAATTTACCATTTTCAGTTGAAGTGATCATTTCATTTCATGAATTAGAACTTCAAGGATAAAAACTTCAACTTGGTGAAATTTCTCCACTGTTTTAAAGAGGCGGTCGAAATATGGTAAAATTTCAAGGATAAGAACTTCTTTTAAAACTTGGTGAAATTTCTCCACGGTTTTAAAAAAAGGTCAAAACGTGATGCAATTTCACCACTCTTTTAAAGGAGGTCAAAACGTGGTGAAATTTCACCACTTTTTTAAAATGCGGTTAACACTTGGTGAAATTTCATCACTCTTTTAAAGAGGCGGTCAAAACATGGTGAAAATTTTCCACTCTTTTAAAAGGAGGTCAAAACGTGGTGAAATTTTACCACTCTTTTAAAGGAGGTCAAAACATGGTGAAATTTCACCAATTTTTTAAAATGCGGTTAAAACTTCGTGAAATTTCATCACTCTTTTAAAAAGGCAGTCAAAACGTGGTGAAATTTCTCCACTCTTTTAAAAGGAGGTCAAAACGTGGTGAAATTTCACCTCTCTTTCAAAAAGGCAGTCAAAATATGGTGAAATTTCTCTACTCTTTTGAAAAGGCGGTCAAAACGTGGTGAAATTTCACCACTATTTTAAAAGGGGGTCAAAACATGGTGAAATTTCACCAATTTTTTAACAAGTCGGTCAAAACATGATGAAATTTTGTATTAGAACTTCTGTCAAAACTTGGTGAAATTTCTCCACAGTTTTAAAGGGAGGTCAAAACGTGGTAAAATTCCACACTCTTTTAAAAGGCGGTCAAAACATGACAAAATTTCACCACTGTTTTAAAAAGGCAGTCAAAACATGGTGAAATTTCAAGTATAAGGTATAAGAGCTTCTGTTAAAACTTGGTGAAATTTCTCCACTGTTTTCAAAGGAGATCGAAATGTGATGAAATTTCACCACTGTTTTCAAGGGCAATTTGGTCATTTTACGATAAGTGTACTTTGTTAGGTATCAAAATATTCGTCATAATAATATGAGCTCAAAAGCGTTGACGACGTTCAATTCTGATTTAATCTTAACAAGTTGTGGCATTTTAATGTTCAAGGGCAAAATTGTCATTTTACAAATATTTTAAAGCCAAATGGACCTCGTCATTTTGTCCAGAACGTCAATGAATCTTGGGATAGGTCACCTCGTGTTATTTGAAGACTTTGTTTATTTTCACTTATTAAAAGTACGCTCCAAGGGCAATTTGGTCATTTTGTAGTATGTGTACTTTTTAGGAATCAAAATATTCTTCATAATAATGTGAGCTCACAGACTCTGACGATGTTTAATTCTGGTTTAATCTTAACAAGTTATGGCATTTTGAAGTTTCAAGGGCAAAATTGTCATTTTGCAAATATTTTCAAGCCAAATGGACCCTGCTATTGTGTCCAGAATGTCGATGAACCTTAAGGTAGGTCATCCCATGTTATTTGAAGACTCTATTTATATTAACTTATTAAAAGTAAGCCCCAAGGGCAATTTGGTCATTTTACAGTGTATGTACTTTTTAGGTTTCAAAATATTCTTCATAATAATATGAGCTCACAGGCTTTGGTGGCGTTCAATTCTGGATTAATCTTAACAAGTTATGACATTTTGAAGCTTTAGGGGTAAAATAGTCATTTTGTAAATATTTTCAGGCCAAATGGACCCCGCCATTGTGTCCAGAACGACGATGAAACTTGGGACAGGTCATACCATGTTATTTTGAAGACTTTATTTGTATAAACTTATTAAAAGTAAGCTACAAGGGTAATTTGGTCATTTTATGGTATGAGGGACTTATGGATACACATTTTTTTTAGTTGTCTTTAAATCAATACAATTACCATAAATTGTCCTTATATCTAATTGACCCTAAAAACTAAGCTGTACAATTGTGGACGTTTGGGTTATACCTATTGTTGGAAGGAAAAAAAAGGGAGAAAAGAGTAGAGTGATCTATGACTTTTGAACCAATATTCTCAGCAATACTCGGCTATTCTTTCAAATAACGTAAATTTAATATAGAATAATAGACTCTAAGAATAAGTAAAGGAAAAAGATGTCATATTAGTTGAGCGAAACTGCACAAGTTCTATATCTCTTCATCACACTGCAATCTAATGTGGCCAAACCGCACACCCGATGCAGAGCACAAGCTTTCACAAGGGCAAACACAGTGCACGGCACTCCTGCCATTGCGAGGTCTACAGGGATTAAATGTATGCAGCCATACCTCCACATAAGAGGCTTTTGCAGGTTTCGAACTCGTGACAACTAGGTAAATGGAGTAACCTTACAGCGAGGTACATTAATTATGGCAAAAGAGAGCAAATCCTCTATGTTTCAAGAAACTAACCCGCCAATCTTCTTGTTTATTACGCAACTGCAAGCCTTTCCTCTGAAGTATTTTCTCAGCAACAACACTAGTACTCTGTCTTAAGGGCTCCTCTGGATCATAATGTCCTTCAACGGTGGCAAAGTTGCTACCACCGTTTGGTCTTGAAAAGGCATTCACTGAAGTACTTTCCTTCATAGATTTTTTAGAAATGTACCCTTTGAGATTGACATCTACTTGTCTTTGCAACTCAAAAGGTAAGACCACCTGCATATTCTCAAGAATGCAAGTAAATTATATGAGATGCACAGACTCTCCAATTCTCATGTAGACACTTGAATCCATCCTAAAGGCAACAATTGTGAGAAGCAATTCATTTTTTCACCGATACTTAAAAGTCAAGAGGTTGTGGGCTTGCGGCAAGAGAGACACAGAGTTATGGCAAGAGGAGAATTACCTCCCTCTGTGGACGCTTGTCATCCAGATCTGATCTGTAATTCGGCAGTGGTACTTTACTAACGACAATTACTTTTGAATATTGACGACTGCCAAAAAAGAATTAAATCAGAATTCTCAGGAAAAATGGCAGGCACATTTCAGTACACATGCTAGACAAAATAAAATAGTCGTGATACATCCTTGTGGCATAGAATCTTAAGATACCTATACAAACCCATTCTGTTTGCCAGAGCTGAAAGTTGATCAAAGTCGCGTCTATCTTTTCTCTCCCTCGACACCACTTCTTGTTCGTCGTTGTTGCGCATAAGCATGGTTAACTTCCACTTCCACTCGTCAACATTATCAAGGGTTGAAGCACGCTGGAGATCATGAATCAGCAATAGAAAAACACCATAAACAAAGAGTTCTTCTAATAAGCACATTTGAGTAGGCAAGTGAAACATATCAAGAGAAAAAGCTTAGATATAGAAAAATAAATAGCTTTACCTATATTTTTACATTTGTTTTAGATATTCTGGATAAATATGATGTAGAGTAATTGGTGGAGTCAATTGGAAAACAAATAGATCATGTTAATATTAATATACAAGCACATGTAAATGTAATTTAAGAACCTGAAGAATTTGAATAAAAAAACTACTCCAATTCTTGCATGATTAGTTAGAGCGCATTAAAATTTTTCAAGCAACTTAAACCAATTCTTAGCATTTGTTCCAACGAATGAAGAAACTAATTTCTGGCAAGGTGTGCGAACCATTTCAATTGATTTTAAGAAAGCTAGGACTCCTTAGTAACAACGAAGCCAGAAAGTGAAAATAGTACAATGAGCGGGGTGAATTAGAGAGGTGAAAGAAACTTATTTTCCAACATGCATTTGGTAGAGTGTAAAAACATTCAGTAAAGATGTGCTAATTTCATGCTTATGATCCGGAGGTAATGTAGGGAGAATAGGCCCAATAAAACAGGCATAGGGTGAAGTTGAACTCTAGAGCCCCACGTTCATGAGAAACATGTACTATTTTTTTTGCTTTTTGAAGGAGATTTAAGAGTCATGCTTTTCGGAGAATTAGTGTATTGGAATCCTACTTTCTCGAAAAAATTATTTTCTTCTTATCCAAAGTCCGGACTACTAAAAAAGTTGAGACCTTTCTCCCTTCCATTTACTCTCCTGCTTATGTTTGTTGGTGGGGGAAAATCCCTATTTCTTAAAGGTTTGGATATCAATGGAAGGAAATATTTTGCAGAAGTAGCAATCAGGCAACTACTTTAGGTTCCTGCAAAAAGCACTGTAAAGTTTTTATTTCCTACAAAAGTGGGACTATAATTAGGCTACTCATCATTATTTGCCTCATTTCTGGTGAAGGAATTTTTTTTTTTTTTTTTTTTGTGGTTTTGCCTAGTTTTGTCTCAAAACAGACAAATTTACTACTAGCATAGAGTTTTTGCTTGACATGGTTTTATATAAGATTCTAGTTTTATTTTGCAACTTTTGAGAAGCTCTTGCACGTTTTTTCAATGATGGTGTTACAGATATTAGCTTTGGACTTTTATTGCTTGTGCATGATCTTTCTTGCGATTAGGTGTTGTTAATGAACATTTGATTTTTTATTTTTTTTAATTATTGTTGATTTCACTGTTATACACGTGTCTATTGATTCTTAATCCATTTCTTTTTTTCTTTTTTTTATCTATTCTGATTTATATTCATCAACAATTTCGTCAATCAAAGTAGATAGAATGTCCGTATAACAGATTTAACCATGAAGTAAACTATAATGGCAACCATAACTTGATGATTAATTTTTTTTTTTTTCCAATTTGTGCCATTTTTAGGAAAGTACAGATTTTTATCTAGCAAATTCAAGCAGCCAAACAGATTGTAGATTCATTTGCTATGAAATGGCAATCAGATTGAGTAATAATCAATGAACTCAATTGAAGATTTGAATGTGGAACTTACCAATTGGTGAGGCGACTCAACTTCACGATCAGTTTCCTCCTCCGATACATAATCGTCGTAAGCAAACCGACTATACATCCCATTCTGCTGATATAAATGAGGTAATGAAGCATTGCTCTGCTTCAAAACAGTTGCGGAACGAGCCGCCGAGCAAGTAAACGACAAGGCGGACCTAAACCGGTGGTGACGATGAACATGGGCAGACGGTGGCGACGGAGGGCGGAGGAGTCTAGGGTTTGTGTGATACAAATGGAAGCGACGACGGAGCTGGAGAGAGGTGGTTGTGGGGGTTAGGGTTGTGGTTGTTGTTGGTTGTCTGAGAGACATGGCGAGGTGTGGACTCGCTCTGAGGTAGTTGTACATGAAAGCTGCAGAGTTGGGCATAGATAAAGGCTGCGTTTTGAGTTTGGAGTTTGGAGTTTGGAGTAAAGATTGTGACTTTGTGAGACTTGTTAGGGTTTTGGGCTGTGTGTGTGTGTGTGTGTGTGTGTGTGAGAGAGAGAGAGAGAGAGAGAGAGAGATTGGTTGGTTAGTTTTGTGCACAGGGAAAATGGGTGGCTTTGTGCAGCAAAAGTGTGTGCTGTCAGCGGCAGACCACGTCCGTGGAGGCGAAAGGCAGGACGAGGAGATGGTCTTGATATTTTTGAAGGCTCTGTTTGGTAACCTTGGAAAAAGCCAAAATAAAATAGGGTTAAATACATTTTAGGGAGCCTTGGTCTAAGTTCCCTAACACTCCGTTTGGTTTGATTGTAAAATATAATAGAAATGAATTGAACAGAATAGAATAGAAAAGAAAAGAAAAGAATTTATTTGCAATTCTAATTCTCTTGTTTGGTTTAAAACAGAAATGAAAAGAATAGAATTGAAAAGATCTATCTTTTATTATTTCTATTTCCTAACATACCCCCATCTTATAGCATTACCCAAACAGAGCATAAGAAGAGGAAGAAGACCTAGAAGACCTAAGAAAGAAGAAGACGCGGACGATGAAGAAGAAGAAGAAAAAGCTGCAGACGAAGAAGACGCGGGCGAAGACGAAGAAGAAGACGCGGACGAAGAAGAAGAAGAAGTTGCACACGAAGAAGACGAAGACGAAGCAGCCGAAGACGAAGAAGAAGACACAAACAAAGAAGAAGAAGAAAAGGAAGAAGACGAAGTCGACGTAGACAAAGAAGACGAAGACGAAGGGTATTTTGGGAAGAACAATTTTGAGACTGAAACTCACCAAATCCGACCAATTTTGGTCTGATTTCACTTTGGCCTAAAACTTCAATTCTCAAGAATTGGCAAGAATTGAAAATCATTTCATTTCTAATTTTTGTGTTAAACCAAACACATGATTTGCCACAAACAAGAATTGCAAATCAATTCTTTTCTTGTTTGTGGCAAACCAAACGAACTGTAAAGCTTAGTCAATTTTAACTAAATAACAAGCCATAAACAAATAACTACACTCTAAAAACTTTTCCTCCCAAAGTGTCCTAAAATTTTAAGGGAGGCTTGGTCTAAGGTCCATAAGGTTGAGTCATTTGGACTAAAGGACAAATCATAAACAAAAACACACACAATGACACACTCTAAAAAACTTTCCCTTCTAAAATCTCCTAAAATTTTAACTTTCCCTCATAAAGTGCTCTAAAATTTTAAATTTCACTCTAAATGACAAAATTACTCATGGAACCTTAGGAGACCACCACCACCATTTCTCTTCTCTCTCTAACTTTCTGTTTCCTCCTCCCTCCATAGCTACCACCACCGTCTCTCTTCTCATCTATGACTTTCTCTCTCATCCTCTTTCCATAGCCACCACCACCACCACCACCACCATCTCTCTTCTTTCTCTCTCCTCATCGTGGCCACCACTACCATCGGAGTTGTAGCCCCCATTACCATCTCTCATTAGTCTCTCTAACTTTTTCTCAACACCTCCCTCCATAGCCACCATCACCACTCTCTTCCCTCTATCTAACTTTCTCTCTCCTCCTCCCTCCATAGTCACCACCATTGCGACCACACCACTGGAGTCGCGCCCCCATCACCGATCAAGATCTAGATCTAGATCTAAACGTCATTGTCATCGCCATCGCCGGTAACTTACGATCTCTGTCGACCAACATACAAGGCGATATCATGATCCTCGCACATGCAAATTACCGAGTATGCAAATTAGTTGCCGAATTTTAAAAAATCAAGCGAAATTTCACGAGAACAAAGTTAAAGTGAAATTTCTCTTAAGATAATATCTTAAGTGAAATTTCACTTAAGATATCAATTATCTTAAGTGACATTCATTTAATTCATTTAAGATATCTTAAGTGAAATTTGACTCTTATTATTTTGTTAAGCAAAAAGGCAATCTTCAGTTGTGATATTGCTGGTTATTGGAGTGCATTAGAGTGGTGGGGTGTAGTCACCAGTGATCAAGAGTGGCGAGGATGGTGGTGGGATGTCGAAAAGGTGGTGGTCAAGAGGTGAAACGGTGGTGGTCGCCGGAGATAGCCAAGGTCGTGAGATGGCGAGGGTGGTGGCCGGAGGTGGTGTAGGTGGTGATAATGGAGGCTAGGGTTTGGTTAGGGTTTAGGGATGAAGATAAGGGTATTTTGGTCTATAGACATTGGGAGAACTTATCCCCAATGTTTACTTTAAGTTGTCCTTATTCTCAATAAAACTTCTCTTAATGACCTTTTCACCAATTTTCCTAAATTTTAAATTCTCTCCAAATTACCCTTGAAACCCTAGCACCCTCAAATTTGTTTTGATCTCTCTCTATCTACAATCTCTGTATCTCTCTCTCTCTCTCTACAATCTCTGCCACCATCAATGTACCACCACTACTACTGATCCACCCCATTCTTCCATAGCCACCACCACCGTCTTTTACGATATATAAATTTTTCGCCACCACCACCGCCTTCTACGACCTCCCTCTCGCCACCACCACCACTAATTCATCACCTCCATCATCTTTTGCATCTCCAATACCATCTATCTTTTTTGTTTCTAACGATGTGCAGCCTCATGATTGAGATCTAGATCTTGACTGATGATTGAGATCTAGATCTTGACTGATGATTGAGATCTAGATCTGGATGTCGCCGCCATAACGAACTCCGGCGACCTCTACCATGCAAGGCGACCATATATGAGATATGTTGCAAAATGTACAATCTTAAGTGAAATTTCACTTACTTTTTTTGAATTGAAAATTTCAGATTTTTCAGTAAAGTTTAATCTAATCTTCAGTGAATTTACAAACTTAAGAAAATTTTGTAGATTTTAGGGTGTGTTTGATAACCCAATTAAGTGGTGAAAATGAAAATTTTCAGTACTTAAATTTTTTCAATGCATTTGATAATGTACCACTTAATTGAAAAAGCAGCCAAAAATCTACTGAAAACATTAGGTGAAAATTTTCTACTGAAAATAATCACTGAATGCAGTCTGTTTTAGTTCTTGAGACACTGTTTACAGTATTGCAAATATAAATTACTTAAAATTTTTAGTACTTAAATTCAACACTTAAATTTCAGTACTTAATTTTCAGTTTTATCAATCATACCGTTAAAGTCAAATTTCACTTAACTTCATTAAAAATTAGTGAAATTTCACTTAAGATATTTTAAATGAAATTTCACTTAATATTCTTAAGTGAAGGAAGTCACCTAATTTCATATGAGGTCATGGTCGCCTGAGGTCAGGCAAGGTAGAGGTGGTTATCACCTGAACTTAGGCGAGGTTGGGGTGATCGGTGGATGTCAGGTGAGGTCGCCGGAGGTTGGGCAAGTTCACTAGATGTGGCATAGGTAGTCGCCGGAAGTGTCAGGGATGGTGGCCGGAGGTGGTGGTAATGGTTGCAGGAGTATTTTGGTCTATGACCATTTGGAGGATTTATCCCCAATATTTTATTTTAAATGTCCTTAATTCCAAAATAGCTCGTCTTAATGCCCTTTTCACTAATTTTTCCTACATTTTACTCATGTGTTTAGTTCTATTTTCACTTTACCATCTATAGTTCAAAAGTGAACAATTAACCCCTGTGGTTTTGGATTAAAGTGAAGCTGTTAATATTTTCATCAAAACTGATAAAAGTTTTAAAATTGATCAAAAATATTAACATTACCCTTTTGTGAGGTTAATTTTGGGGTTAATCTCTTATGTGAGGATAATGCTGCCATTTAACCCATCAACACTTAACCCAGTTGGGGAACTAATTTTTAGCCTATTGATTTTGACACATAACTCTCCTATGTGGGGCTATTTTTAGAGAAACTTTGGTAGTTTCACTTTAGTCCAAAAGTCACAAAGGGGATTTATTGTCCACTTTTGAACCATGGGGGTAAAGTGAAAATGGACTGTCACACCCCAACCCGTCCCCGCGAGCTAGGACACGTGTAACAAAGACGACAAGGACCAAACAATCAATTATTAACGTTCCAAAAATAAAACTTTAACTAAAATACCAGGGGTAAAATATCCTTTTATCAAACAAAATAATAAAAAGGAATAAATAAAGTTTTAAAAACCGTCAAATGGTACTTAGGCAAAGTTTCCCCTATTACAGCAACATTCACCCTGTTTTCAAATCAGAAATATTTTTAACCTCTGCTGCACTTATTTATTTAAGTATTCCAAACGGACCCAAAAGCCCAATTAAAATATATAAACTCTTTCAAGCATTTATTCCTAAACATATTTGAATACTAAAACTTTAAACTTATTACAACCTTATTCAAATCCTCACATTTAAACATACTCCCAAGTTGTCCAGAACCCCGTGGTTTAACGCTTCTCACAGTGATGCTCATCTGAACTTGCGTGGTCATTAGCCACAAAAATCGAATAAGTTTTCGCTTAGTGAGTACGTGGTGCTAATCATGCAACTGGAATATTTAATGATTCATAATACCAATTAAACATCACAATAATAAATGGTCGCCGGCGTGTCAAGTAACCAATCACCATCGTTCTGGACCCCTGATTCTGGGCCATTCTCACTTGTCGTCGCTTTTAAAGCGATATCACTCGCTCTCATGTGACCTTAGTCAATTCGTTAATGTGGTCGTCACCACTGTCCCCTTTACTCTGAGGACTTCATCATCATCCCCCTTATCTCTGAGGAATGGGCGTCCCTTATATACGGGCTAAATAATGGTGATTATCACTTGAGACTCTTTGACCCAAATAAACACATAAGCAACTCAACATGTCAACATGGAAATTTCAGCATTTTTAGACATGTTAAATATAAACTAATCACATGCTTTTCTACATAATCAATAATTAGGCATTTAAAAGCATTTAACAACAATAAATAACATTAAACATCCAATTTTGGGATTAGGACACTCACCTCACAAATAGGTCCAAAATTAGTCTAGAGTTCCCAAATTCCTTCGCGAAATTAGCTCCTAATGATTCCAATGATAATCCTATACAAATTTGGTAAACTAAATGTTACCAACCCATTTGGGTCACGAAAAATCTATCGATTAAACTTAAAATAAATTATATCATAAGGTTAGGCTTACCCCCACGAGTCCAAATATGACTTCCGTTTCATGATTAGGCCTCACACGGCGGAGAAACGGTGTCGCGAAGTGGCAAAACCCACTTTTCTCCCTTCTCCCGCAGCTCTCTGTTCTTTTTCCTTTCTCTCTTATCTTTTTTTTTTTTTTGTTTCTTTTTTATTAACTAAAGTTGCTAACTAATATATATTATATACTAACTCGGCCGCCGCCGCCTATACCCAACACACACATCCACAGCTTGATGGATGAGGAAGCGAGTTCGGTTACAACGGTAGGATTTCTAGAGGATAGAAGAGTTGGGTTCTACTTTGGGTATTTATATTCATGAATCAAAACAATTCGTATTTGTCACAGTCCGGTCCCATAATAGCGAGACCGAAGTCCGTGGCAGGCCACCGAGGCTAAATCAATTCATTAACGTTCCCAAAAATTAGTTTTAAGAACACACGCAGCGGAACAAAACAAACCATTTTGAAAACAAGCAATCTAGTCGATTGGGTCGGCCATCCAGTCGACTGATCCATCAGTCACAGAGAACAGGGAGTTCCCAACTGTCACCTTCAGTTGATGCCTGAAATTTTCAGTTGACTGAGGGCTTTTCCAGTCAACTAAACTTATCCAACAGAAATATATGTTTTTCGCACAGAAACCAGTTGATTGGATCCTGAGGATTAGTCGACTGAGGTTCTGAAAACCAAAGAGAAATTGTTAGCCTTAAGGTATATTAAGGCATGTTTAATTATGTTTTGATGATGTCAAATATGCTATGATAATTACTTGATTCATAATGTTTCATTCCTTGTTATTATCATAGTCATTTTCATGCTCACATATAATCTCATGTATTAATATTGTATCAATGTTTTAACATCTCTGTGTGCATGAGATTCAATTGATGTAGATCAAGATTACAAGGAGCTCAACAAGGATCAAGCTTGAAGACTTGAAGATATTTCATCCTTGGTTGAAGTCTAGGACCATCATTGTAAGGCATCTTGATCTCACACTCTTAGGGGCTCAAACAAATGCTAAAAGTTAAAGTTTTGGAAACAAATTTTAAATGGGTCATCTTTAAATCAATGCCCCAACCAAATGGAAAATAATTAAATATTGAATTTTATATGGTTGGAGAGGTATTTGAATCTAGTTTCCAAAACATCAAACGGATCGAAAATCCGAGTTTTGTAGAGGGAGTTATGGCCGTTTTAGTAGAGATGTGTCAGTCTGCCAAACAGGGAAGGGCAGTCGACTGGGCAGTCGACCGAACTGAGCAGAATGTTAACAGAACCCTCTGTAAACACATCTCAGTCGACTGCTTTAAGGGGCAGTCGACTGCTTCAAGGTTCAGTCGACTGAATCGACCTGAAAGGCACATAACGGCTAGTTTTTAAAGGGGCTTTTAATTACCATATGTGCCACCAACGGCTATAATCTTCCAAGGCCTATAAATACATGTTTTCCCAAGCTATTTGGGGTTGAGATTTTCATTGGAAAACATAGTATTCAATCACACAACTTGTTGATTTCTAATCATTCACATTTGAGCCCCAAATTGTGTGAGTTATCAATTTGCTCTAGATTTCAATTATAATTCTTGAGAGAGCAAATTGTAGTGAGCTTTTATTTGTATTATCTACTCACTAAGGAGTTATTGTGTGAGCTTCAAATTGTATTATCCACTCTAGAGAGAGAGAGTTCAATTTGTATCAAAATCAATTGTAAAGAGTGAGGGTTAGTAACCCTTGTGTGCAAAGAAGAGGTTTTCTTCTTTGGGAGAGATTGAAGGCTCTTGTAAAGGTTTGGTGCACACCCGTAAGTGCTCCGGGAAACGGTTTGGTCTACACCCGTAAGTAGATCGGATTAAGGAATCCTCAAGAGGTGTTCTTGAGGGGTGGACGTAGGCCGCGGGGTGCGATTGCCGAACCACTTGAAAAATCGGTTTGCAAGTTTCTCTTCCCTTCTCTTTTTAGTTAATTGCTTGTGATCTTGTTTAATTTGCAATTATTTGTTCTAAAAGGTTAATTTCCGCTAAAACCTTATTCACCCCCCCTCTAAGGTTTCCACTTTTGGGCCAACAATTGGTATCAGAGCTTCGGCTCTTCTATTTTCAAAATATTTTGAAAATTTTGAGTTAAGATCCAATGGAAACCGACTCTTCTTACATTTATTATTATGAGGGTCAATCGACATTAAGACCACCATGTTTTAATGGCTCAAACTATGCCTATTGGAAAAATAGAATGATAATCTATATGATTTCTCAAGATTTTGATTTATGGCAAATCGTGGTCAAAGGGCCTCATCTACCTACTAAAATTGAAAATGGTTTTTCTATTCCAAAGACGATAGATGAGTATAGTGATGCCGATAAGAAACTCATAAAAATAAATGCTATGGCAATGAACATTTTATATTGTGGATTAGACGCTAATGAGTACAATAGAATTTCCTCTTGCGAGTCCGCAAAGGAAATTTGGGATAAACTTGAGGTTGCTCATGAAGGTACTAATCAAGTTAAGAAATCAAAAATAAATCTTCTTGTTCAAACTTATGAAATGTTTAAAATGTTGCCATATGAATCTATTGGAGATTTGTTTTCTCGTTTTACCATTCTTATTAATAACTTGAAAAACTTTGGTAAAGTTTATACTAATGAAGAAATGATTGAGAAAGTGCTTAGGTCTTTACCAAAGGATTGGCAACCAAAGGTCACGGCGGTTCGTGAAGCAAAGGAGCTTTCAACACTCTCCTTGGAACAACTCATGGGTTCACTCATAACTCATGAAATGGAATTGTCCGTCTTCGAAAGTGAAGACAAGAAATTAGAAGTGAAAGAGGCCAAAAGGAGAGACATGGCTTTAAAATCCTCAAGCTCAAAGAAAAAGATGAAAGATGTTGAGAGTGATGAGGATGAGGAAATGACAAAGATCACCCGAAAATTTGCAAAGTTTCTAAAGAAAGAAAAATCGGGAAAGAAGACAATCAAGGCCACTAATAGTAGTTCCGAGAGCGAATCATCGGACGATGACTCAAATGGTGAAGAGATTGTCAATCTTTGCCTCATGACATTGGAAAGGGCCTCTCCTACCACCTCGGCAAATGGAGCATCCAAGAGGCACTTGGACAATGGTTAAATCTCTCACCTTAAGCCTAGTAGGAGTAGATTAGATTAATTTGTTTTGATATGCATACTTGATTTTTTATGCATAAATCTTGTTTCATCCACTTGTGTTTGGATATGTCTTTAAATAAATCATCATGCTCTTGATATTTCTTATTTGAAAAATGATGATATGCTTTTGTTTGATTAGACAAAGTTTTAATAATGGTTAGACAAAATGATGTTTTGTAAATCATTCAAATTTTTGCTGCTAAACTGTCATTTTTATGAACTGCTGAACAAAGCAGTCGACTGGTACCCTGACACAATCGACTGATTTAGCTGTGAGGCTTTGAATTTTTTTTCTGCATTGTTAAGTCGACTGAGGCGTCGACTGTTTTTGCACAACTTAATCCCTGCCCACTCCCGTCGACTGTGGCGTCGACTGATCCTACTGAATTTTTTGTTTTTAAGCTCTCCAACTTTATTATTGGTATCTTTTGGGAGATTATGCTCTCTTTTCATATCATTTGATATCTTTTATCATTGCACATACTTAGGGGGAGCACTTTCATGTATCATTTGCTCACATGTGGTTATATTTGTTTATTTTTGGTATCATTTTGACTTTTTGATTTGTATGCCTATTGTGAGGGGGAGCTCTGTGTTTTATCCCCAAATCTTTTTGATAATGTCAAAGGGGGAGAAATATGAGAAGTATTGGGGAGAAGTAATTGAGTAATTATCATTCATGTTCTTCAACAATATAATATCCATTATGAATGATAATATGAAAATGACCATTTGTGCTTATATTGGCATATCCTTCATTGGTTGTTTGCCATCATCAAAAAGGGGGAGATTGTTAGCCTTAAGGTATATTAAGGCATGTTTAATTATGTTTTGATGATGTCAAATATGCTATGATAATTACTTGATTCATAATGTTTCATTCCTTGTTATTATCATAGTCATTTTCATGCTCACATATAATCTCATGTATTAATATTGTATCAATGTTTTAACATCTCTGTGTGCATGAGATTCAATTGATGTAGATCAAGATTACAAGGAGCTCAACAAGGATCAAGCTTGAAGACTTGAAGATATTTCATCCTTGGTTGAAGTCTAGGACCATCATTGTAAGGCATCTTGATCTCACACTCTTAGGGGCTCAAACAAATGCTAAAAGTTAAAGTTTTGGAAACAAATTTTAAATGGGTCATCTTTAAATCAATGCCCCAACCAAATGGAAAATAATTAAATGTTGAATTTTATATGGTTGGAGAGGTATTTGAATCTAGTTTCCAAAACATCAAACGGATCGAAAATCCGAGTTTTGTAGAGGGAGTTATGGCCGTTTTAGTAGAGATGTGTCAGTCTGCCAAACAGGGAAGGGCAGTCGACTGGGCAGTCGACCGAACTGAGCAGAATGTTAACAGAACCCTCTGTAAACACATCTCAGTCGACTGCTTTAAGGGGCAGTCGACTGCTTCAAGGTTCAGTCGACTGAATCGACCTGAAAGGCACATAACGGCTAGTTTTTAAAGGGGCTTTTAATTACCATATGTGCCACCAACGGCTATAATCTTCCAAGGCCTATAAATACATGTTTTCCCAAGCTATTTGGGGTTGAGATTTTCATTGGAAAACATAGTATTCAATCACACAACTTGTTGATTTCTAATCATTCACATTTGAGCCCCAAATTGTGTGAGTTATCAATTTGCTCTAGATTTCAATTATAATTCTTGAGAGAGCAAATTGTAGTGAGCTTTTATTTGTATTATCTACTCACTAAGGAGTTATTGTGTGAGCTTCAAATTGTATTATCCACTCTAGAGAGAGAGAGTTCAATTTGTATCAAAATCAATTGTAAAGAGTGAGGGTTAGTAACCCTTGTGTGCAAAGAAGAGGTTTTCTTCTTTGGGAGAGATTGAAGGCTCTTGTAAAGGTTTGGTGCACACCCGTAAGTGCTCCGGGAAACGGTTTGGTCTACACCCGTAAGTAGATCGGATTAAGGAATCCTCAAGAGGTGTTCTTGAGGGGTGGACGTAGGCCGCGGGGTGCGATTGCCGAACCACTTGAAAAATCGGTTTGCAAGTTTCTCTTCCCTTCTCTTTTTAGTTAATTGCTTGTGATCTTGTTTAATTTGCAATTATTTGTTCTAAAAGGTTAATTTCCGCTAAAACCTTATTCACCCCCCCTCTAAGGTTTCCACTTTTGGGCCAACAGAAATGTCCTTTAAAACAGGGGTCCAGTCGACTGAAACTGGGTCCAATTGACTGTTTTGCAGCAGCAGTCCCTTCTACAGGTTTTCCAAGTTTAAAAGCTTTTGAAATCAACCAAGGACCAAACACACACACCAAACTCATTCTAAAGTGATCTTAACTGTATTAAAACATTACTAGAACACAATTACAACATGTTACTAACTATTACAACGTTTTAGATCCATTCTAACATACTAAGTTAACATAGTTAAAAATCATAAAAATTCTTATTACAACAAGTCTATTAAAAAACGACGAGATCAACATATTGAGTCGCCCTCTAAGTGAACTCCCAAACCCACGTGCTCACTTCTGCGATTCCTCGCGCGGCATTAACACCTGAAATGGTTATTTGAATAACCCCATATATTTCGATTTGTTTAAACTAACGCTTAGTGAATAAACAACAAATGCACATGAATAATAAACATGCTCGCATTCACATCTCTACATTTTATACTAGTCGCGGGAGACTCACGTGCACGTTCCATACTCCCAATCAGCGACTCCTCGCCAATAAGTCCACGCGAAAGGGTAAGACCCACGATTCTTTTCTTCAATCGTGCGACCTTAATGCCTATATCGGCTCCACAAAATGGCTTAGTGACCACGTGCTCCTTTTAACCCAAATAAGCAACTCAACATACTCAAATACATATCACCATGCTCGCGGTAAACGAAACATCTCATCATGCTATTGGGCCTACTTATCAATATGATTGCCCAATATGAACTATATAATATATCTCTATAACTAACACATACTTTTAATATCAAACACGAATACATGTCAAGGAATTATTCTAAAATACATAGTTGAATCACTCACCTCCGAATAACGCTCCTATAATTCGATCTGAAGAAAACCCGTGCACAAAGAACGTGCAGAAGTCCGTCTAGTACAATTCCTATCGATCAAAAATCCGATTATCAACTTTTATGAAAAATTCTAGAAAATGACTTTTTGAAAAACTTAGCCAAGCAGGCCCTAGTAGATATCAAAACGAAGCACTTACCTCAGGAAGCTCGATTATGAAATCTACAAGAAATCAAACGGACAGAAAGTCGTCATTTGACGTCGCAAAGCTCTAAGCTACAAAATCTCCCCATGGCCCCCTTTTGAAATTTAGGTTAAGACTTATGAAATTTATCTCAACTCGTCTCTATCTATATATAGGCAAAACTCTCGAGAATTACATTTACCTCCCCACGAGTTTTCAAAACTTCTAATCAGTCTCTGAAACTTTCTATATAGCTAATTCATAACTTCACGAGTGAAACCTCAAAATTATAAAAGCTTCTGACTAAGTTTCGTTTGGTTGCTAAAACGCGAATTTCTATATGATGTTTCCGAAATTGCTAATTAGCCTACCAAATTAATAGCGTGTCAATTCGTCCTCACCAGAATGCTAAAATTAACAACGAAAATAAATTCTAAACCAGAAATAATGCAGATATTGAAATACACAAGTAAATAGTTATTTTCAGATAAACATTTAAGGTATTTCACAGTGACCGTCTCATACTCGGAGAGACGTCACAACAACAAACATTCATCCACTACCGTCTCAATGGGTTCTCTAACACAGACACCCAAATTGATTGTGAGTCAAAAAACACTCACACATGTGCCAAAATGCACAACACCTCACGTTATCATGCATGACAATGTAATGAAATACAATAACACGCATGCGGGTGTTATAGTATTAGTATATTTGAAGTCCCTACTATTGATATCACGTCATTTATTAGTTACTCATTATTAGTGTTGACCTTTTGAAATGATTTTTTGTCAAAGCTGGTGGTTAATTAAGTAAAGCGCAATCTAGATTTTTTAGAAAGCCTAAAAAAATGAGTGAATTATGGTTGTTTAAAGTTGACAGATTATATTAATATCATCTGTCAAAATAAATACTATCATATATTTTGACAGATAAAAAAAAACGAGGCTCCAAATTGCTTTTTTTTGTATAATTTTCAACTCCATTGATTGGATTTATAAGAAATACATGAAATTACAAAACAAAATCACTCAAAAAGACTATGAAATAATAAATTATGGTGGTTTAAAGTTGAAATATAATATTAATATCATAATCTAAGAAACTTTTTTATTTATTTTTTATTTTTTATTTTTTTAGTGTTTATCAACCAATATAAGTTTTTTTTTTCTGACAAAACCAATATAAAGCTTGATTATCATAAAGACTTGATAAGACAATATATTGATCATTCCGAAACAGAACTTAGAAAGGCCACAACCAATCCCCTCAAAATCCATGTAAGTTCCAGTTACCAAACACCCCTCATCACGATCCCAAATCAGTAAAACAAAACACGCTCGCTCGCTCCATTTTCCACTTTCCAGAACCCTACTACTCTCTCTCTCTCTCTCGCTCTAGGGTTCTGTATCACTTTCAGAAGTTAGGGCTACCTCTCTTCGTTGAACTTCACTGCTTTCACGCACCTACCGATTAGGGTTAGGGTTTCTGTACCTTCGATCTATTTCTCATCAGCCATGGCGTCAACGGCGGTCCAAGCCTCCCGCACAGCTTCGTCGAAGACGGAGAGCTACATGGACAACAAGCGCAAGGACGACATCCGCCAAGCCAACATCATCGCCGCCCGAGCCGTGGCGGACGCTGTCCGGACCAGCTTGGGACCCAAGGGCATGGACAAGATGATCTCCACCGCCTCCGGCGAGGTCATCATTACCAACGACGGTGCCACCATCCTCAACAAGATGGAGGTCCTCCAACCGGCTGCCAAAATGCTCGTCGAGCTCTCCAAATCACAAGACATCGTTGCCGGCGACGGAACCACCACCGTCGTCGTCATAGCCGGCGCCCTCCTCAAGCAGTGCCTCACCCTCCTCAACAACGGCATTCACCCCACAGTCATCTCCGACTCTCTCTACAAGGTTTTTTATATGATAATTATATCGTGATATGATATTATCTAGGAAATTGATGTATTATATATGATATTTATCTAATGCATTTATACAAATTTGGGTAAAAGTCCCTAGAAGTCACTACCAAGAATTTTGTCCGATTTAGTTCTTAGTTTATTAAAAAGTCCCTCAAATGTCAAATGTGAAATTTCAGTTGATGCTCCTGTTCAGTGAAATTTCACTTAATATTCATGTATGAAGAACCTTTCCCTAGCCGTTAATTGTAATTGTCCTTAACACTAAAATCTGATGACATAATGGACTTATCACTAAACCCCCCATACATTTATATAGTGTACATTATATGATATGATGAATTGATGTATTGGATTTCTTATTGCCTATCTTAAGGCGCCTCATGTAACATTGTAGAAAATCAATTCCAATACAAGAGTTTCTTTTACTTTCTAACAGGTCTCTCTCAAGGCCGTCGACATCCTCACGGCAATGGCGGTCCCGGTCGAGCTCTCCGATCGCGACTCGCTTGTCAAGTCCGCCAGCACTTCACTCAACAGCAAGGTCGTGAGCCAGTACTCCACTCTCCTGGCGCCGTTGGCCGTTGATGCTCTACTCTATGTGGTTGACCCTGCGAAACCCGATCTCGTCGATTTGCGTGATGTCAAGATTGTGAAGAAGCTCGGGGGGACTGTGGACGATACTGAGCTCGTCAAGGGTTTGGTTTTTGACAAGAAGGTGAGTCACGCTGCCGGTGGCCCCACTCGCGTGGAGAATGCCAAAATTGCAGTAATTCAGTTCCAAATTTCACCTCCAAAAACTGATATTGAACAATCTATTGTCGTTTCGGATTATACCCAAATGGACCGAATTTTGAAAGAGGAGAGAAAATATATACTAGACATGATTAAGAAGATTAAGTCCACTGGGTGTAACGTGTTGTTGATTCAGAAGAGTATTTTGAGGGATGCAGTCACAGACTTGTCACTGCATTATCTTGCTAAGGCAAAGATTTTGGTTATTAAGGATGTTGAGCGGGATGAGATTGAGTTCATTACCAAGACATTGAATTGTCTGCCTATTGCGAATATAGAGCACTTCCGTGCAGAGAAGCTGGGATATGCTGATTTAGTCGAGGAGGCTTCGCTTGGAGATGGGAAGATTGTCAAGATTACAGGAATTAAGGATATGGGTCGGACCACGACGGTGCTTGTTCGTGGGTCAAATCAGTTGGTTCTTGATGAGGCTGAAAGGAGCTTGCACGATGCATTGTGTGTTGTGAGGTGTCTAGTGAACAAGAAGTTTTTGATTGCAGGTGGTGGTGCTCCAGAGATAGAGCTTTCAAGGCAATTGGGTGCTTGGGCTAAGGTCTTGCAGGGGATGGAGAGTTATTGTGTGCGGTCGTTTGCAGAGGCTCTTGAAGTTATTCCCTATACTTTAGCTGAGAATGCAGGTTTGAACCCAATTGCTATTGTGACTGAGCTTCGGAATCGGCATGCCCAGGGTGAGATCAATGCTGGAATCAATGTGAGGAAGGGGCAGATCACTAACATCTTGGAGGAGAATGTGGTGCAGCCGCTGCTAGTGAGCACAAGTGCAATCACTTTGGCCACGGAGTGTGTCAAGATGATTTTGAAGATTGATGACATTGTTACGGTGAGGTAGACTGGTCGGTATGCGTCAATGCTGGAGTATGAATCTGTTTTGTCTGTCTTGCTATCTTTCTTCCTTTCGGTGTGCTAGAGTAGTGGTGTTCGTCTAATGGGATTTTGGTTATGATTAATGTATTTTGCTTGTAGTACTTTTTGTCCGCAGATTTTGCAGTTTCTGGTTCTCGGTTTTTTTAATCAGTTTTTGTTCTTACGCGGTAAGAAATTAATCTGTTGTTTTTGTTGAATCTTTTCACTTTCTATTCTATAAATGGCATTAATTCAAGTATCATGTGCACGGCAGATTTATTTGGTAGTTACTAGTTATCATCTTCTTCTTCTTCTTCTTCTTCTTTTTTTTTTTTTGTGGTTGTGTTCTTTGGTTTTTGATGCTTTTAATTTTTTTGTTGAGATTTACAAAACTACCATGAGAAGTATGCTTTACTTCGTTTGGAGAGCTGGTAGTTACTAACGCTTTCCTGGGAAGCCTCACGGTAACTTAGTTTGATTCTGTGTATTCGAAACTTGTTAATACAATTTTTTGTACTGGCTACATGAGTTATTAATTTATGCCGTAGCCATTTTTTCTTTTTGATAGTGGTTATCATTCACTAAATGTTTCGTCATCAAAGTTGTGGCTGAAAGGATTTGTTAAATGCCAACAACATAGGCATTTTTTTTTAGTGGAAATGTCTGATTGTTCATCTGTGTTTTCATGTCTAATTTTGAGTAGTTTTATGACTGAAGTTAAAACTGTTGGAAGGTATGGTAATTTGGAAATACTCTCCTGGGCTCTTTCGTTGACTTTTAAATTCATACTTCATGGCCAAGAGTGTACAGTAATGTTATAGAGTTCTTGGAAAAAATGGAAGTGTAGCTGTGCAACGTTGTATAAATCATTATGTATTGGCGCATCATCTCCTTTTTGGGTGATTTCAAACAAAAAAGGAGTAGTTGATAAGATGCTCACCATCGGTAATTTGGTGAAGAAAACAAATGGTTAATCATCTGTTATTAGACAGTCAAGTGGTAATGGAATCGTTTGTTTTTTTGTCCCCTCACCTGTTAGAGTTTCTTGTGTGATGCAAGGGCGGATCTATGTAGGCGCAAGGGGTAGGAATGGCAACGGGGTGGAGTGGAGTAGGAGTCGCAATTCTCCTACTCCACTCCGCTTATATATATATGGTCACTCCTACTCCACTCTACTCCTATTCATGAAGCATACCAACTCTTATACCATTGAATTTTGTCCATTCTTACTCTACTCCATCTTACTCCTACTCCATTTACCAATTTATACATCAATTTAAAAAACTAAAAAGATCTACAATAAGAGATCTATTTATAACAAAAATATATTTGAAACAATATTAACATGATTAGCGTGTTGCAAAATATAACAAAGTAACAAATCATAGCATGATTAAACACAATCAAGAGTAGGAGGAGAGCAGATTATCAACGACCACAGGGTAAATTATTTATAGTACTAAGAGTGGTACTAAGGATAGTTTAGTAAATTTACAACATAATCGGATCGGAGTAGGAGTTTGGGGGTCTTCCCAAACCCACTCATACTCCTACAAGAGTTTTGTTTCTTCATACCAGCTCCACTCCTTTATGATTTTATCGGACTCCAACTCCTTACCATTATGAGCGGAGTGGAGCGGATTACCAACGGGGCGGTAGGGGTGTTCAAGAAAATCGAAAACCGACCAAACACCGATTGGTCGGTTTTTCAAAGTAGTGCATAATCTAAAACCGACCGAAAACCAATCAACGCCTAAAACCGACCTACCGAAACCGATTGGTCGATTTGAAAATTACTAAAAAATCGAAAAAAATCGACCGCGAACACCCTTACGGGGCAGAGGAAATGGCCATCCCTAGCAAGGGAGGGCTTAAGCCCCCTCTAAGTTTTGAAAAATTATTTATATACCCTATAAAAGAAAATTATATTTAAGTTAAGCCCCCCTTAAATTTTTAATTAAGCCCCCTATTCTATTAGGTCTCGTTTGGCAGGCTGTATAAAACTGACAGATAAGACAGGATCGGATATGATCGTAATTCTGTCAGATAAACTGTTTATGTTGTCCTGTAATTGGAGCGTGCTTGGATATAAGTTCTGGATAATAACTAAATGTAACACCCGTACCCGAAAAAGGTTTGGTTATTATTTTAATATGCATGAATTGATATAATTAGTGTATATGAAATGGATTAAGGGGAGGCTTTGACTCGCCCGTGAAAAATGTTCAGTAAAGGACACAGTGGATAAATCCCCAGTGAGGTGGGACTCGATGAAGGGCCCAAATGATAGAATTTGCATTTACATGTTAGATGCATTTTATATGGTTAAATGAGTACATGTTTAAGTTGCTTTTATATTATATGGCTGTATGTGTTAGTTTCTGGTACCTGTTTGGATACTTGTATAGGGGTATAAATGAAAATAATTCATAATTAGTAGGTGCGATAGCAACTTCACAAAATATTTGAGACCACGTTTGGGACCACGCGGAACTTAGACAAATACTCATTTGGATAATTGGGAAGTTAATGAAATGTTTAGGGATTTCATAATAAGAACTCAAGAAAATCCGGGGGTGCAAGTGAAAAGTAGGAAAAAAAACGAGGCTTTGACACCTCAACACATGTTGCACGTGTGTATGTGTCAAGGGAGAGTGAGAGACTCTCAATTTAGAGAAATAAAACTCAAAAAAGAGAGCTTGGAGAGAGAGAGAAGAGAACATGAGACGCCGACATCGTTTTTCCACCATTTCGTCGCCGTCGTTCGTCCAATTCGCGAACCGAAGCCGTATTCGAACTCGTGGAGGTGAGACGATTGTTTCTATACAAATTATTTACGTTTAAATTGTCGGATTTTGGTAACTCGTATTAATCGGTGAGACGCGGTTTATCGAGTTCATGTAGAATTTACTCCGGGGAGAGAATATAGCTAAGATTTGGTGAAATTCTGCACTTCTTGGTTTAATTTGGGTAAATCTTGCTAAAGTGAATTTTCTATATTAAAGAATGATTGTGTTTAAATGTGTACAAGGCTTCAAATGATGTTAGAGATAACAATTTATGCTTAAGAGCCATGAGAATATCTTATTGTATTGATTATTCATGCTTAGAAGTCATGGAGATGTTTTGTCACACCCCAACCCGCCTCGGCGAGTTGGGACACGTGTAACAAGCCCACACGTCCAAAGCACCCTTAATTCATTAAGAAACACATGAATTAGACCTCATAAAACAACTCTATGGACACAAAACAGAGCCAAGGGCAAAATAGTCATTAATAAAGTATAGAAAATTTTATACCAAAAGATAGGTCTTTAAGTCACGGTTCCAACGCAAAAAACGGCACGCAAATCCGAATTTTTTACAGAGAGTTATGCTTGTTTCCGTAAAAGCCGTCGAGGCTAAACCCAGAGTAGCGGATCGATCCGCCCCAGATCCGGATCGATCCAGATTTAGCAGATTGTTATGTTTTGCAGTTCCAGATGCCCCGGATCGATCCGCACTCGACCCGGATCGATCCGGTTCCTGCAGATTGTTTTTTTTTTTTTTTCCTGCTAAATCACTGCTAAAACAGTTCAAACTTTTTCCAAGTACCAAAATTGATTCCCAACATCATTAAAATTCTTGAGAACACCTCCCAAACACCCATAAACATGTCAATAACATTTGTAAATCTTTCCAAATCATTCAAAACAACATCCATGTTCATTTAAATGAGAAACTAACCATAAAAACTCCAATTCCACCAACTAGTAAGGAAAAAGGATTGGTGGTTGCCAAGATGAATTAAAAACACCATGGCCTTGACGAATTTCTCATAAAACATTTCCAAAACCATGTCAAACCCTTTAGAAAGTTGTTTTAACATCCAATACAATAATCCAAGTATTAGTTGACAACCAAGCACATAGATTTTGCTCATGGATCAAGTTTGGCATTAAACTCTACTTGCCCTCAACATTTGCAAGTCAATACAACAAGGAGTGTCCAAGTTCAAGTTTACAACTAAAACTATTTAGTTCCATTCAAATCCACTCCTACCATACATAACTTATAGCTTGCAAGTTCAACTCATAGTTTGATGTATAGGCCACCATCAACACCCAACTTTACATATGACAAGTTTCCAAAAAGACCCAAGATACATTTACATTGCCAACAAAAGATACATTCTAAGCATAAACTAGCTAGGCATATGAACACATATACACATGGACACTACTCCCACGCCCACCCGTCGTGCGGATCATTTCCTCTCCTCGTCTCATTTGGTACCTGCAATGGTTATTCAATAACCACAACAGAAAACATATTTTTCGTTTAAGCTTTCGCTTAGTGAGGGAACTAATCATGCCATTGGAATGCAAAGTATGTAAATGCAACAATCATTATAAATAACAACAAATTGATCTCCGGGAAGTCAAGTCATTCCAACCACCACCCCCGGGTCCTTCTCACCCCAGATCTTTCTCACTTTTGGCGCATATAGCACAATAGACACTCTCTTGTGACCCCGAAGGCGTCACCGGCATTTCCTTGTAGTCGTCACCACGTCCTACTCATTGAGGACTTCCTATCCCTTACATATGGGACCTATAGATGGTGACCACTACTTGACTCCCCTTTGATCCATATAAGCACATAGGCAATTTCAACACATAAGCATAGCATTCATAAATTTTGACATGCTTTTATCCAAATTCAACAACATATATATATATATATATATGAGCATGAGTTTAACAACTATGAACAACAATTATCACATTAACATAGCTAAACATCCAATTGAAAGATTAGGACACTCACCTCTTTGATTTATATACAACTAAGCTTAGAATTTCTCAAATTCCTTCTAAGTTTTAGCTCAATTCTTAACCGGTGATAATCCTACATAGGTTTGGTACCAAAAACATCGTCTATCAAGAACGGTCGCCGGGAAAACGTTGCCAAAAGTGAAAATAAATTACGTGCATGTGATCCTCTTACCTCCACGAGTCCAAAAATGGTCTCGGTTCGTGAATCCGGCGCCGGACGGCGAAGGAAAGGCAAGAAACGTCGTCGAGAATTTCCGTCGCCGACTCGGGAGCTCTCCAATTCTCTAAATTGCTGTAAATCTTGTGAATGAGACACATATGCTTCATGCTGTAAATCTTGTGTTGTCATCAACTCTCCCTATATTACATTTACACTCCCCAATCTTTCTTAAGCTTTATTAGGAAACCCCCCATGTTAATTACATTAACTACCCATCTTTTCTAAAAGGATTTAATCTAAGTCCTGCGTGGGTCCCAAGCGTGGTCCCACATAAATTATGAGGTTGCTATAAAACTTACCAGTTATCAATTTTTATTCAAATACGCCCTCACATGGGTACCCAAACGGGTTCCTTTTACTATCATAAGACATAATAATATCTTCAAACATTTAAACAAGTATTCATCAAAGCATATAATGACATCAAAATGCATCTATTTTAATTAGACCCTCATTGGGCCCTACTTCTATACCAACCCCGCCTTTCACAGGGCTTTCATCTATGCCCGCATTTGAGCACCTTTTCACATGTGGGTTCATAACCCCACCTTAAATCATCTCATGCATTAATTATCTTTAATTCACACATATTAGTACCAAATTAATCTTCTCGTCCAGGTACAGGTGTTACATTTCTCCCTCCCTTTTAAGAAGTTTGTCCCCAAACTTATTCTTACCTCATCAGTCAAACAAGTGCGGGTACTTCTCCCTGATTTCATCTTCTCGCTCCCAAGTTGCCTCTTCAACGCTATGATTACGCCAGAGGACCATGACCAACGGAATTGTCTTTGTTCTCAACACTTGATCTTTCCTATCCAGAATCCGTACTGGGTGTTCAACATACGTCATATCTTCTCGGACTTCCAACGGTTCTGGTTCAAGAATATGACTCGAATCTGACACGTAACGTCAAAGCATAGACACGTGGAACACGTTATGAACATGTGCCAATTCTTGTGGTAGTTCCAATCTGTAAGCTACCGGTCCCACTCTATTCAGAATCAGAAAAGGTCCAACATATCTTGGACTCAACTTACCTTTCTTACCAAACCGCGTAATGCCCTTCGAATGCGAAACTTTCAAGAACACATAGTCACCAATTTCAAATTCTAACGGTCTTCTACCCGTATCAGCATAACTTTTGTAGCGACTTTGTGCGACTTGTAACCGTTGCTTAATCAGCTTAACTTTGTCGGTGGTAATTTGAACAATTTTTGGTCCTAGAAGCTGCTTGTCCCCAACCTCTGTCCAACACACGGGCGATCTACATTTCCTACCATACAATGCCTCAAAAGGTGCCATTCCAATGCTTGTCTGGAAACTATTGTTATAAGAAAACTCAATTAAAGGCAAGTGAGTTTCCCAGTCAGCCTTGAAATCCATAACACAAACTCTAAGCATATCCTCGAGAATCTGAATAATTCGTTCCGACTGCCCGTCAGTTTGCGGGTGGAAAGCATTACTAAAATGCAAAACTGTTCCTATTACCCTTTGTAGCCCTTCCCAAAATCTGGATACAAAACGTGTATCACGATCCGACACAATAGATACCGATGCTCCGTGCAATCACACAATCTCTTTAACATAGAGTTCTGTGGTCTTAGTCGGCAAGAAGTGGGCTGACTTAATCAACCTATCAACGATTACCCAAATGCTATCATTAGATCTAGGAGACCTCGACAATCCAGACACAAAATCCATTGTAATGTGCTCCTATTTCCATTCTGGTATTTCCAATGGTTGTATCTCCCCCGCTGGTCGTTGATGCTCAAGCTTTACTAATTGGCATGTCATGCATTTAGCTACGTATTCAGCGACTTCACGTTTCATACCACTCCACCAATAGACTTCCCTCAAATCTCTATACATTTTCGTACTACCCGGATGCACGGAATACCGAGTACCATGAGCTTCTTCCAAAATTCTTTCTTTTAAATTACCAACATTAAGAACACATAATCGATTGATGTGCCATAATACCCCATCATGCAAACTAAACTCTGGTCGCTTACCCTCAGGTAGTTCATCCAAAACCTTTTTCAAGTTTGGATCCAAAAGTTGACTCATTTTAATTTCTCCAATCAATTCAGGTTGTGCTATGATTGCAACCACTAACCCTCCTTCAACTCTAGGAATAACTTCTAATTCTAGTCGTTCAAACTCTTTCACTAATTCTTCCTGCGCCGTCAATACACATGTCAAACTTTCCGATGATTTCCGACTTAAAGCATCGGCGACCACATTCACCTTACCCGGATGATATTGAATTTTCAGATCGTAGTCCTTCATTAACTCCAACCATCTTCGTTGTCGCATATTTAAATCCTTCTGAGTAAACAAATACTTTAAGCTCTTGTGGTCAGTGAAAATTTTACAAGTTTCCTCATACAAATAATGTCGCCAAATTTTTAAAGCAAAGATTACCGCGGCAAGTTCCAAATCGTGAGTTGGATAATTCTCCTCATGAGTTCTCAATTGCCTCGAAGCATACGCTATCACCTTGTCCCCTTGCATAAGGACACACCCTAAACCTTGATGAGAAGCATCGCTGAAAATACTAAATCCCCCGGTGCTTGTCGGAATTGCAAGGATCGGAACAGAAGTCAACCTACTCTTCAATGTTTGGAAACATTTTTCACATTCTTTCCCCCATTCAAACGGAACATCCTTTCGCATAAGTGTTGTCATCGGAGCCGCAATCTTTGAAAAATCCCGAACAAACCTTCTATAATACCCAGCCAATCCCAGAAAGCTACGAATTTCTGACACATTGGTTGGTCTCGCCCAATTCATAACGACTTCTATTTTCTGTGGATCGACTGACACACCTTATTTAGAAATCACATGGCCAAGAAAGGTAACACTTGACAACCAAAACTCACTTCTCTTCAGTTTTCCAAACAATTGCTTTTCTCGAAGACGTTGCAATACCAATCTCAATGTCTATCATGTTCTTCCGGACTCTTTGAGTAAATAAATATATCATCAATAAAAATGATAACAAATTCATCTAAATATGTTTTAAAGACCCTATTCATTAAGTCCATGAACGCAGCTGGTGCATTGGTTACCCCAAATGGCATTACAAGAAACTCATAGTGGCCGTATCGAGTTCTGAAGGCCGTCTTCTCAACATCCTCGGCCTTTACCTTCAATTGATGATACCCCGACCTTAAATCAATCTTTGAAAACACCTGAGCTCCTTATAGTTGATAAAATAAATCATCGATCCGTGGCAATGGGTACTTGTTTTTAATAGTTACCTTGTTAATCTCACGATAATTAATACACATCCTCATCGTTCCGTCTTTCTTTTTCACAAAAAGGACCGGTGCACCCCAGGGTGATACACTTGGCCGAATGAATCCCTTGTCTAAAAACTCTTGTAACTGAGTCTTCAACTCTTTCAACTCTACCGGAGCCATTCTATATGGTGCCCGCGAAATGGTTTGTGTTCCCGGTATCACATCTATACCAAATTCAACCTCCCTCTCTATTAACACACTCGGCAAATCTTCTGGGAATACATCAGGAAATTCCCTAACAATTGGTATATCTTCTAATTTTTGTTCAGTGCTTCTAGTATCCAATACACTACAAAGGAAACCTTTACACCCCTTTCGCAATAAACGACAAGCCTTGATGGCGGATACAAGATAAGGTGGTGACACGACACCTGTCCCTTGAAAAGAAAAGACCCTATGAGTCGGTGCTTGGAATTCTACCCTTTTGTTTTCACAATCAACAACCGCGTGATTAACTGACAACCAATTCATCCCCAATCAGACATCAAAATGTTGGATTACTAACGGTATTAGATTCGCTGTTAATACTTCATCATTAATTTTAACTTCACAATTCCTATAAACTCCCGAACTCACCAAAGATCTTCCCAACGGAACATCAACAGACAAATCGTATTCAAGAAGTTCAAAGGGTACATTTATGTTCCTAGCGAATTAATGTGATACAAACGAGTGTGTAGAACCGGAATCCATTAATACATTAGCAGGTGTTGAACAGATAGAAACTTTACCTGACACGACCGTGTTAGCAACGGTGGTCTCCCCTGGGTTAAGCTGGAAATAACGACCCTGGCGTTGTTCTCTTCCTTGTGATTGTTGTTGTTGATGTGGTCGCGGTGTTGGTGCACTACTCACGGTTGCACTGGAGCCTCCTTGTCTTGGCTTAGGACAATTGCGCATTCGATGTCCAAGCTCCCCACAGTTATGGCAAACCATCCCACTATCGTTGGTACGCCTCATCAGAGTGTAAGTATTTGGCCTCACTCTCGGACAATTCTTTGCTACATGCCCCATTTGTCAACAAATGTTGCACAGTGTTGTTGGTAGATTACACACACCCCAATGAAACTTACCACACGTGTTGCACCGCGGCTTATTACTTCCACCACCTGAGGAACCTCCAAAACTTTGTCTTTTCGAACTCCCTTGACCAGTATATTGACTTGAACCCGGCCGTTTATATTGTTGAGTTATTGGTACTTGCGAACTTTATTGATACCCCATATCTCTTTCAGCGATTGAAGCCACATCCAATGCCTCTGCAATTTTATCCAACTGTTGCACTGATACTTGGCGTCAAATCTCATCCCTAAGCCCCGTCACAAACTTTCTAGTTTGATCCCCTTCATTCGGTACTATATTTGCAGCGAATCGTGCCAAACTTGTGAATTTGGCGGAGCACTCCCGAACTATCATTCCCCCTTGTTTCAATTCCATGAACTCTTGAGCTTTCAAATCTTCAAATGATTTCAGAAAGTACTGCTTCTTGAAGAGTATTACAAACTCCCCCCAAGTGTTCGGTCTTTCGGGTTCCAATTTTGTATGCCACCAGTACTTCGCTTCTTCTTTTAAAGTATCAGCGGCAAATAGAACCTGTTGAGCCTCAGAACACGGAAGAACCCAAAATATCCTTTCCATATCGGACAACCAAAAATCGGCTCTCATTGGATCAGTCTTTCCCCTGAATAGTGTCAGTTTTTGCTTGTAATATTGTGAAATAGTGGTCACCTCCTCTCTCGGATTAGGATTCGGTTGTTCACGTCTTCCTTCTATTGCATGAGTTTCAACTACTTGTACCAAACCAGCTACAACCCTTTCCATTCTCTCCATTTGCGTAGGCGATGTTGAACTAGACATTTTCTCTCTGGCATTCACAATACTTTTTCACACACACGTTATGTTTGTACTTTTCAATGCATACTCAACATCATTCAACATGCTAAGTAAACGTGTATGCATGATTTACGCATTCATTAATCATTTATGCTTATTACGCGTCGTAATCGTCACTCGTCCCCAAGGCTCTAACCTAGTGCTCTGATACCAAAAATTGTCACACCCCAACCCGCCTCGGCGAGTTGGGACACGTGTAACAAGCCCACACGTCCAAAGCACCCTTAATTCATTAAGAAATACATGAATTAGACCTCATAAAATAGCTCCGTTGACACAAAATAGACCCAAGGGCAAAATGGTCATTAATAAAGTATAGAAAATTTTATACCAAAATATAGGTCTTTGAGTCCCGGTTCCAACGCAAAAAATAGAGCACAAATCCGAATTTTCTACAGAGAGTTATGCTTGTTTCCGTAAAAGCCGTTGAGGCTAAACCCAGAGTAGCGGATCGATCCACCCCAGATCCGGATCGATCCGAATTTAGCAGATTGTTATGTTTTGCAGTTCCAGATGCCCCGGATCGATCCGCACTCGACTCGGATCGATCCGGTTCTTGCAAATTGTTTTTTTTTTCTGCTGCTAAATCACTGCTAAAACAGTTCAAATTTTTTCCAAGTACCAAAATTGATTCCCAACATCATTAAAATTCTTGAGAACACCTCCCAAACACCCATAAACATGTCAATAACATTTGTAAATCTTTCCAAATCATTCAAAACATCATCCATGTTCATTTAAATGAGAAACTAACCATAAAAACTCCAATTCCACCACTAGTAAGGAAAAAGGATTGGTGTTTGCCAAGATGAATTCAAAACACCATGGCCTTGAAGAATTTCTCATAAAACATTTCCAAAACCATGTCAAACCCTTTAGAAAGTTGTTTTAACATCCAATACAATAATCCAAGTATAAGTTGACAACCAAGCACATAGATTTTGCTCATGGATCAAGTTTGGCATTAAACTCTACTTGCCCTCAACATTTGCAAGCCAATACAACAAGGAGTGTCCAAGTCCAAGTTTACAACTAAAACTATTTAGTTCCATTCAAATCCACTCCTACCATACATAACTTATAGCTTGCAAGTTCAACTCATAGTTTGATGTATAGGCCACCATCAACACCCAACTTTACATATGACAAGTTTCCAAAAAGATCCAAGATACATTTACATTGCCAACAAAAGATACATTCTAAACATAAACTAGCTAGGCATATGAACACATATACACATGGACACTACTCCCACGCCCACCCGTCGTGCGGATCATTTTCTCTCCTCGTCTCATTTGGTACCTGCAATGGTTATTCAATAACCACAACAGAAAACATATTTTTCGTTTAAGCTTTCGCTTAGTGAGGGAACTAATCATGCCATTGGAATGTAAAGTATGTAAATGCAACAATCATTATAAATGACAACAAATTGATCTCCGGGAAGTCAAGTCATTCCAGCCACCACCCCCGGGTCCTTCTCACCCCGGATCTTTCTCACTTTTGGCGCATATAGCGCAACACACACTCTCTTGTGACCCCGAAGGCGTCACCGGCATTTCCTTGTGGTCGTCACCACGTCCTACTTATTGAGGACTTCCTATCCCTTACATATGGGACCTATACATGGTGACCACTACTTGACTCCCCTTTGATCCATATAAGCACATAGGCAATTTCAACACATAAGCATAGCAATTTCATAAATTTTGACATGCTTTTATCCAAATTCAACAACATATATATACATGAGCATGAGTTTAACAACTATGAACAACAATTATCACATTAACATAGCTAAACATCCAATTGAAAGATTATGACACTCACCTCTTTGATTTATATGCAACTAAGCTTAGAATTTTCCCCAACTCCTTCTAAGTTTTAGCTCAATTCTTAACCGGTGATAATCCTACATAAGTTTGGTACCAAAAACATCGTCTATCAAGAACGGTTGCCGGGAAAACATTGCCGAAAATGAAAATAAATTACGTGCATGTGATCCTCTTACCTCCACGAGTCCAAAAATGGTCTCGGTTCGTGAATCCGGCGCCGGACGGCGAAGGAACGGCAAGAAACGTCGTCGAGAATTTCCGTCGCCGACTCGGGAGCTCTCCAATTCTCTAAATTGCTGTAAATCTTGTGAATGAAACACATATGCTTCATGCTGTAAATCTTGTGTTGTCATCAACTCTCCCTATATTACATTTACACTCCCCAATCTTTCTTAAGCTTTATTATGAAACCCTCCATGTTAATTACATTAACTACCCATCTTTTCTAAAAGAATTTAATCTAAGTACCGCGTGGGTCCCAAACGTGGTCCCGCATAAATTATGAGGTTGCTATAAACCTACCAGTTATCAATTTTTATTCAAATGCGCCCTCACATGGGTACCCAAACGGGTTCCTTTTACTATCATAAGACATAATAATATCTTCAAACATTTAAACAAGTATTCATCTAAGCATAAAATGACATCAAAATACATCTATTTTAATTAGACCCTCATTGGGCCCTACTTCTATACCAACCCCGCCTTTCACAGGGCTTTCATCTATGCCCGCATTTGAGCACCTTTTCACATGTGGGTTCATAACCCCACCTTAATCATCTCATGCATTAATTATCTTTAATTCACACATATTAGTACCAAATTAATCTTCTCGTCTAGGTACGGGTGTTACATGTTTAAAATGTGAATTGCATGTCAATCGTATGAAAATTATATGTGCTTACATGTTTATGTGCTTATATGGTTATATGGTAATCAATGAGCACCGGGAAAATGATTCATTGTTGGGAGTAATAAGGGTGGTGAAGAGGAATAATTCGATAAATACAGAAGTCCAAGGAATAGAAGTGACCACGGGACCAAGGGAGGGTCTTCGGGTCTGAATGAATCATTGAACCGGTGGTTCGGCGATTACGGATATGATTTATGTGTTAATTGTAGCATTGTACATGTTAAACATTCAATCATGATTAGATTTCTCACTAAGCATAATGCTTAAGAAAACCGTTTTCCTTTTCTGTTGTGGTAAATAACAACCACCGCAGGTACGGAGCAATATTCGGAGAGGAAGTGACGTGCTTAGGACAAGGGGTGAGGCTTGAGACTTGCTAGTTATGTCTATAAACATGTTTAGGCATGGAAGTTATGGCTATAGAACTTCTGGAATTCATATTGTAACATATGTGTAATTGATAATATGGTAGATAACTTGGAGAACTTGGTATAATTTCTATGATTATTAGTCGGATAGTATGCGTGTGTATTGAGTTGAACTATTCCAGCGAGTTCAGATGTCCGTTTTTACCATTTGGGGGTAAAATCTGTTTTGTAACCAAATGTTTTGAATGGCTTGTAATCATTTTCCGGAAAAGTTATGTAAATGGTGGTTTTTGAAGTTAACTTGGCTTTGATTACTTGCTTGACTCATTTGAAGTTGTATACTTTGGTTTTGAATGAGGAAGGAAACGTGTATAGGTATTTGATATGTTTACCAAAGTTTTACTAGTTTGGAGGAGTGTTGGTTTGACTTGAGTTCATTTTAACAAGTTTTTAGCAAAATGCTAATTTAAATGAAGATTGTGTTCCAAGAACTTGTTTGATCCTCATGTGATGGTAACTATAGCCTAAAAATGTTTAGAGATGCTTTTAAATGTTGGTATCAAGGTTTTGGAAAGTGTTTCCTAAGCCCTTTATGATGTGGTTTGATTTTGGCATGATTTAGAACTTGTAGCACAGGGTTTTTAATAAAAAATTGAGTTCTGCAGAAACTGGATCGATCCAGGCCTTGGGCGGATCGATCCGGAGTAGCTGGGTTAGGCAGAGATGTCATTTTGCTAAAACCGGATCGATCCGATTTTGGGGCAGATCGATCTGCAGGTCTAGTTTCAGCCAGATGGCTTTTACAAAAACGAACATAACTCTTTCTAAAAAATTCGGATTTGTGTGCCGTTTTTTGCGTTGGAATTGGGACTCAAAGACCTATCTTTTGGTATAAAATTTGTGATACTTTATTAATGACCATTTTGCCCTTGAGACTATTTTGTCACAATATAGTTCTTTTATGTTGTAAAACACACTTTTTCTTAGTAATTCGCATGTTTCTTTGCTAGTTAGTATAATTGAACGCTTGTAGCCAGGGCCGGCCCAATGGGGGGGCCAGTGGGGCAAGTGCCCAGGGCCACATAAAGTGCTAAAACTTTGAGGGCCCAAAATTGTTACTTACATATTATGTATATATATATCTATATATTATAGTATTCTACTACTCCACTAAATAACTAAAGAAGCGTCAACCGGCCTGGCCCACATGGCCACATGGTATATTTACAAACTAGAATATGAATATCCTTTCAAAAAGGTTTGGCTGCTTTTGGAAATTGGAATTTGAGGGCTCTCTGTGCTTGAGCCGCTGATCTCGTCTCTTCCTCAAGGTATGAGTCATATGAGTTATGACATTGATGCCACTTATCAGTATCATATATGATATATATTATATATATATATGTGTACATCAGTATATAATATATTATAATAGTATAAAAGAGTATAAAGATTGTATTTGGTATCTCTTTTCAATTCTCCAACATCATTTTATGTAGGGTTTTGTTGACATGTGTCCTTAGGGTTTTGTTAACATGTGCCCTTAGGATATATCATATATGTAGCCTGGAACCTTATTGCTCTAACACTTGCAACCCGACTTTCCCATCGAGTTTGTGATAAGGACTTAAGTGTGAGACTTAGAACATGTTCTTTCAAAATATCCCACCGCTTGGTAGAAGATGAAAACAATGTGTATAGGCGTTGTATCACTCCAAAAAAAGATATAGCTTTTGCACAAGAGTTGGCCATATCACAAAGTGCAAGGTTAAGACTATGACAACCACAAGGAGTGTAAAATGCTCTAGGATTCACTTCAAGTAGTCTTTTTTGTACTCCTTTATTTTTTCCTTTCATATTGGAGCCATTGTCATAACCTTGTCCCCTCACATCACAAATATCAAGTTCCAACTTACTCAACACATCTTCAAGTTCAGTAAAAAGCCCTAATCCTGATGTATCATCCACCTTCAGAAATTCTAAAAAGAACTCTTCAACCTTTAATGGATTTTTTGAAACATCCACACATCGAATAATAAGAGACATTTGTTCTTCGTGACTAGTATCCGGCGTACAATCAAGTATAACTGAAAAGTATTTTGCTTTTTTGATTGTTTTAACGATTGCATTCTTTATCTCACCCGCTAACATTTCTATCATTTCATTTTGAATTTTGTGACTGAGATAATGCTTATGAACCTCGCCGGTTTGATAGCGTCGAATGTGCTCTTTCATTACAGGATCAAATTCGGCAATCATTTCAATCAAAGCTAAAAAATTCCCATTATTCTCTTCATAAATCTTTTCATTGCCTCCACGAAATGCCAAACTATTTTTACCAAGTGTTTTCACAACAGCAAGTATCCTTAGTAGCACTTGTCTCCAATGTTCTCTCTCTTTGTTTATCATTAATTGCACATCTTTATCAATTGCTTCACCCTTTTGCAATCTCATTTCTAATTCAACCCAAGAACTCATGCAGTTCATGTGTGCACTACTTCCTTCATGACTTTGAAGCCTATGACTAAGATGTTTCCAGGTTTTAAAACCTTTGGTGGCCAATTGACTATTGTTTCCCTCTTTTTTGAACAATTTACAACAAAAACAAAATACTCTATCTAAAACAGTTGAATATACAAGCCATCTTCTATTATGATTTTCTCCATTTAACCATTGTCTCATGTAGTGCACAGAAGAAAAATGTCTACCATTAGGTCCACTTTTAGGGAAATCAATATCAATTCTTACAGGCCCTCTTTCAACTAATAAATCTCTAAAATTCCCATTAATCTTGTCCCAATTCCCCGGATCATAAATATTTAAAGGCCCAATTTCTTCAATAGGTTCTTCATTAGCATTTTTATGTTCTTCATGCCCCAAATCCCCATGCTCTTCGTGCACTAAATCTTCATGTTTTTCATTTACAGGTTCTTCATTATCATTCACATTTTCCTCAATATCATTCACATGTTCCTCAACATCATTCTTTTTTGTGACACTAAAAAATTTAAGAATAGCTCCGCTTGTTTTTTGCTTTTTCTTTCTTTTTTCAAATCCAGACATATGCTTTCGAGGACCCATAATAATAAACAATACAACAATCAATCTCAAATCCCAAACAAAGATAAGGAAAAATAGAACCTGATTAGCAAAAAAATTGAAATCACCCCTCTTTGACTTTACTTTTTCTAGTTTTCAAATATCAAGCTTGAAGCTCCAACTTGAAATTTTGATTATCTGAAACTAAAAAAAAAAATGTAAAATTCACAGTAGAACAAAAAAAATTAGGGCATATATATAATTGGATTGATCAAAAGTCATGCCTTAACATATATGATATATCCTAAGGGCACATGTTAACAAAACCCTAAGGACACATGTCAACAAAACCCTACATAAAATGATGTTGGAGAATTGAAAAGAGATACCAAATACAATCTTTATACTCTTTTATACTATTATAATATATTATATACTGATGTACATATATATATATATATAATATATCATATATGATACTGATAAGTGGCATCAATGTCATAACTCATATGACTCATACCTTGAGGAAGAGACGAGATCAGCGGCTCAAGCACAGAGAGCCCTCAAATTCCAATTTCCAAAAGCAGCCAAACCTTTTTGAAAGGATATTCATATTCTAGTTTGTAAATATACCATGTGGCCATGTGGGCCAGGCCGGTTGACGCTTCTTTAGTTATTTAGTGGAGTAGTAGAATACTATAATAGATATATATATATACATAATATGTAAGTAACAATTTTGGGCCCTCAAAGTTTTAGCACTTTATGTGGCCCTGGGCACTTGCCCCACTGGCCCCCCCATTGGGCCGGCCCTGAGTTTTGTATTACTCTTCCCTACAAATAAAAATAAAAAAGTCATAATGAAGCTATGTAGTTTGCAATGTATAGTTTTCAAGACCTCTTTCCATAATTTTTAGAGGAACAGTTTATGGATCTTTTTTGTAATTATTAATATTCATAATGATATTTGCATGGAAATTTCTAAATTAATAATCTAAAACCTTCTTACAATATATGCAATTTTTGCAAACTATCTATGAGCTATATTTATTTCAAGATTCTTCTTTTTCTTAATAATGTATATTTGATTGGACTAAATATATTATAAACTAAATATTGTATAATAAAAGTTATGTATTACTAAACAATTGTATAATAAAAGTTATGTATTACTAAACATGAGTGAGCTAATTAATTGCTTCACACATTTTTACTAAACAAAAGTGAGTTAATTAATTTCTTTACATGTTTTTATATTTTCAAGAATACTATCTAGCTAACTCCGACCTCTTTACATCTTACATCTTTAGTCGTATGATGTCCTTTCATATTTATTTATTTATTTCCATCCAACACCATTTGAGTTCCATTCTTTCAATCTTGATCAATAGTTTATTAGGTACATAGAATTACTCATAAGATTCAGTAGAAAGTTCGATGGCTAAATTCCATTAATTGTATCTTAAGATACTATTGGAATTACTTCTCTATGAGCAATGTTGTGCTTCCCAAATGCTTTGCAAGGGTATGTGGTATCACCGATCATTGTGGCAAGATGTGGTACAATTGTTAAAGCATTTGGGAAGCATAGCATTATTCATTTTTCTATTCTACATCTATTAGATCATACTTTCCTTAATTTTACGTTGTTGGTACTTTGTTTGTTGAAATAAACAATCTTTGTACTGCTGATTTTACTTTTAGTTTGATCTTAATTTCTGGGTATATATATATATATATATTGTCACAGGGAACCGTATTTCTAGTTTTCTAATTTAAGTTCCATGTAAAATTATTGTTTTTTCATTGATCAATATTGTTAGCTATATTTATACATCTGGCAAAATAATAAATGTGGAACAAGCACCGTTGGTCAATATTTTACTAAACTACAAAAAGATGGAAGAGTAATGTTAGAGAATAAAATATCTTCACAATTTACTACTATAACCCTAAATTATAATTACTAAGTCACATCAAGCTACATAAACATGATTATACAAGGATTACTTGTAAATTTGTATCTCTTCTGAAAAATCTATGTTAAAGGTTACATAAAGTACACCATTTCCTAAATATCTAGCATAGCCTTTGATTGAAAGTAAATGCTCTTCTTTGTCATTAATTTAAAATTTTCTTATTAGTTTTAGATTATTATTATTTTTCCAAATTAACGTACTTGAAAGAGTGTGTGTGTGTGTGTGTATACAATTAATAGCATAGATCAAATAAGTTAAGTATAATCAATGAGATACATAGTCAAATTAAAATATGAGTATAAGACAATTGAAAATTAAACATGTATTGAATATCAAGTAGAATTAAAGATACTGTTTCAAATTCGTTCCCTGGACTCGTGAAGTCCAAGATTATGTTCTATTAGAGTTTTTATATGTTTTGAAGTGAATACAATGTTTTTAAGTGAATGGAAGATCTGTGGATTCGAGGTGGTTGAGTGGCTCTTAGGCAAAATTCTGTAGTAAGGAAGAATTCTGCCAGAGAGTCATTTGACCGGTCGAAAAATCCCCTACCAGACTCCATTTTCTATACCTTCCCAATGTTTAAACCACTGAATACTTAAGTTTGAGTGTTTGAAAATATGATACTATTCCAATTAAGTGATATTTGACAATTGCCCTTGCGTATGAGAGAATAGAGCAACATTTACAGCAATTTTGAGTGTGGTATGCCTTAGCGGTGTAAAATTGAGATGATTTTATATGTTAATTTGGCCATATGCAATGATAATTCTCCACAATATACCTATTTGTGATGATACTTCTATTTGTTGAAAAAGAACCCAAGTCCGTTTAAGCCTCACAGTTTGTTAATACAGAAAGGGGATGTCGTTGGTAAAATAGTGATCATAGGAATAAAGAGAATTCCTCCTCTTACACGATAAACTTGGACCTTCATTGGCTGATTTAGGAATCCCAATAGATGGACAAACTTTATAATGTAAAGAGCCAAATGAGGTGGATCTAACTAAAACAAATTCAATGGGGCTGTTTATATGCAGTAGTGCTTGTTTCTTAATATTAATATATGAGAGTTTTAGATAAATGCGGCAGTGTATATCCTTTACATAATTACATTGTCTTGGATAAGGTTTCCCTTTAATTGTAGTACTATTAGATTTGTTCTTTAAAGTCTTGTGTTTTAAGTGATGGGCCTAGAGCCAACTACTTGCTTAGATTGTTGGAATGCTTCAAGGGATGTTTTCTGTCACCTGTGGGTTTATTTGGAAATTAGAATTCTAAAGAGTTTTAATTTGGGCAGGGAAACATGTTCTCCTGTGAAGTATTATATTGAATGGTTTAATTGAGTTTATGTTTGACATGAAAATCAAATGATTTGAGTTTATGTTCAAGCTTTTGCTGCTAGTGAATTGGTTGTAGTGGAGTTTTGGGGGTCTTAAGTACACACACACTACCTGATATTGTCATTAATGGTCCCATTTTCATATTTCTTCGCTAAACTTGTTCAATTCATCCTACTAGAGAGATCTAGAAATCAAAATTAATGCAAATTTCTTTTGATACCGATGATTGAAAAAAAGTGTGTGTGTGTGTGTGTAGAGAGGGAGAGACAAACGGAGAGGATGGAGAGCAATGAACTTCTCTCATTCTCAGTAAAATACACAGAGAGTTTATGGTGGTTACAGGAGCCCAATTCTCAATTGTACTTTGTGGTCTAATACATGAATAAACCACCACCAAGTCACCTATTTGATTTTGAAAAAATGTAAATGACTTTTGACCCAAAATATATAATTTTTTTATAATAATAATAATTATAAAATCACTAATCCAGTAGGAAAATATTCACTTTCACCAAGTTGATTGTCTGTCAGTCTCCAATCCGACCAAATCAGAACTTATGGTCTTAAATTTCAATGCAATGGACTTATCTTCAATGTACTGGCAGGCCAAAACCAGCAGAGCTTGAGATCAAATAACCAAAGGAAAAGAGAAAAAGAAAAATCCCCCAAAGATTTACATGTTTTGACATGCTGAGAAGATCTCAGACCAGAGGGAAAACATTTTTTTCCAAGGATGATCAATATGCATATACATATATATATATATATATATTACATATTCATATTTGTATACATATGTATTTTTAGATGTAATCATCCAATTGTGACCTGTCTTGATCTGTTAACAGAAGGGTATGTCATGGAATGTCACCACTTTCTGTATCTTTGGTTTTTGAGTCAAGAAGATGAGTTGTCAATGTGTCTTCTTCCTTATTTTGCTCTGCAGTTCTTTTCTCCTCAGTTTTACCCCATAGAACTGCATAGAGACCAATCATTATAAGAATTGAACCAATAATCCTGCAAGTGAAATGAGAAATAGTTTAGATAGATATATCATTCCAGCTTCTTCTTTTGTGTGTGTGTGTGTGTGCGCGCGCGCGCGCGTGTGTGTGTTTTTTGTGATTTACAGACATACCCTCCGGAGTATAACTGGTCTCCAATGATCAAAAATGCCATAATAGCAACCAAAATTGTTTGGACAGGTTGGAAGATGGCAACAAAAACTGGACCTCCTGTGTGAATACACCATGTTTGAAGAGAGATGACAATCCCAGATGACACAATTCCCTATATATAGCAAGAATGAGATTGTAAATTAGAAGAAGTACTGCATAGAAATGAATTATATCTATCTCTACATCATGTGTGTTAAGGTAAAATGAAAACGATGGGTAGATAAATTTCAAATATATTACAGCGTATAATATTGTAAAAATTTCTTCTCCTGACTGGATTTTCCAACGGTCTGAGTCTTTTTTGGTGAAGGCCGCTATGGCTAAGAACTGGATCAATCCGAAGAAGCACGTAAATGAGGTGAATGAGAGCTTAGCTGGGTACTTCTTCAACACAGGAGCCTGAAAATGTTTTGAATATAAACTTCAGTAGCAAGTTAAGAGTTTCCATGGTGTTACAAAGAGTACCCGCACTGGTGACTTAGTGGTAAAAGGGACGAACTGAAGTCTTGAATTAGATTCATTGGTGTCACTTGATACGCGTGGTTTGCAGGTAGATGGGATTTACCCAACGAAAGTATGGGTAGTGGGTTCCTCATCACAAACACACACACACACACACACAACTATGGAAAAACACGTTTTTTTTTTTACAGTGCGTGTGTATGTGAGATCACACGGTAAGTTTTACCTTTAATGATTTTCTACTAATTTTTCTACAAGCATCAATCCTTCCATAGTTCCATCTAGGGGTCACTGATTGTTCAATTAGGTCCAATAATATAGCTCAATTATAATGCTAAATTTTTTAAGGGCAACAATTGAATGATGTTCCTTGGGCCCTTTCTAAAGTTCAACACTTGGGTGATGTTCCGTGGGTCCCTTTACACGCTTTCTTGAATGCTATTGGTCAATTGCATGTGTGGACTTAAGACAGCACCTAAAGGACCTAACAAACTACACACCCCAAGTGCTGTCCATTTCTAACTGTGTATCCAAATAAGGATCGGAACTAGTGCCTACTGCCACATTAGTTGGAACCCAATTTGGGAATTGAAGCATTACTCCAATTCAATTAGTTGTGGTGAATATAATATATATATATATATATAGGCTGACCTGAAGGACCATCCAACCAGCCCATGATAAGCAGTGTCCAATCAGGTATATACAGCCCCATGTCCAGTTCTGTGTTTTGTAAGAGGAAAACATGTCTTCTTCTGAAGAAACATATCCTTGTAATGGTTGGAGTTCCTGGTGTAGCAAAAGAGGAGGACCTTTGTATAGAGTGATAATAGTGGCACCCCCTACACTTGCAACAGTCCCCAATACTTTTGCCAACCCATCTCTCCTTGCAATATTAAGTTTCTCAACTCTGATACAGAAAAGAGTATATCAATTCAAAACCTATACATGCACAAAAATATGTAATTATATATTCAAATGTAATGAAGGGAATACCTTAAAACAGAGGCCATGACAAAAGTTATTGCAGGAACCGAGTTCTGCATTGCTGATGCAAAAGTTGGGGATGCATAATATAAACCCAGGATATAAAATCCTTGGTTTGCTGTGATTCTGGGACCCAAAAAAAAAAAAGAAGCTAATAAACAAAGTATACCAGAAAAAAAAAAAAAAAACTTTTGATTAGGTATGGTATATTGTGAACTTACCCCACTAATGCCAGGAAAAAAAATTGAACCAGTATGGAAAAAGTAAGAGGTGGTCTTTCTTTCCTGAAAACAAAGGACAAAATGTAAAGAGAAGAAAATTTGAAATGTAACCCAAAAAAAAAATCTTTGAATAAATTTAGAGAATACCCATAAAAGGACTCACTTTTCCAAGAAATAAGCAAAGGGACCCAACAAAAGTAGAGCAATGATGTTCCTATAAACTGGGTAGACAACTTTGCTAACACCAATGTTCAATGCAACTCTAGAGACAATGTGAAATCCTGCAAAGCAGAGCTGCAAAGTAAGCAATGCTATGAGAAGCTTCATTTTCTCAGACACAATCTTTTCCTTTGCCATCTCTTTCATGTGTTTTCACTTGGACCTTAATTTGGATGATTACAAATTTACAAGCACAAAGGGAGGCATAAATAGAGCAAGGTACCAGGACAAACACTAAGGGCTCGCATAGTAATGTTGCAGTTTTTTGTTTTTTATTTTTTTGTATAGAATTAGAGGCGGACATCAATCCAAAAAATGAAAACAAACACTAAAAACCAAAAATCACAACGTTACCTCGCGAGCCCTAAAATACACATTACTATATAAAGGGTACGGCTATCCTACAATATGAAGGTTGTGGACCTGTAGGATGGCATTGTTTTTAATTTTTCGGTAGTAGGATAAGTATTGTGTTCAATTTTAAATGGACCAAAAAAAAAAAAATGTCACCCTATTAAATCGGGGGCGGTTGAGTAATTTTACGGCAAGCAAACTGAAATAATTTACTTTATTTCCTTTATAAACTTACTTTAGTGCCCTCATTTTAACGAGGCATAGAGACTTTATTGGCCACTAAAAAATGTATAGCATTTTCCTTGTTGTAGTATTTAAACACATAAGAATATAAAGATGTATATAAACGCATATGAATGTGTAGACATGTACATGTATTGAATTAAGGGTATCATTTGGTGAAAGTGCATTATTTGATGCATGAGGGTAGCAAACTGCCTCAAAAGCATATGCAAAGTAATCATGGAGTGTCATTTCAGATTATCTTTATATTATAAGACAATGATATATTTGCTTCTTGACCATGATTTCAGTGATTGCTATATCTAAATCCCATTTGCTTGCTGACTTGAGAAAATTTTGTTGGAGGAGGGACAAGGTGCAGAGATATCATGTTGGCCACGTAGTTAGAGAAATGGCCAATCTCTGTTTCTTTCCATCATTGATCATTGCCCCCCATTTCTCTCCTCTAATTTTATTAGTTTTGGGTTAGACTATTGTCTCTGCCCTATTATGAAGGGTTATAAGAAAATGTTGTTAAGTAAATAATAACACACACCCACACATTATTAGTATTAGGGTAATTCTATCCGCACCCACCTAATTTATTCACTACATCCCTTTACTCTCTACACCCACCACCCTCATTTAATTTAAAATAATTTACTTTCTACACTCATTCGTCATCTCCAAATTAACCCTAACATTCATCTCTTTACACCCCCACCATTTCATTCCAAAAGAGCCCTAATAATCTACTCTCTAGCACCATCTTCTTTCATCCTTGTATCCCAGTTCGATCTTATCAATCATTTGTTTTTGTGAATACATTACATGAACACTGCCAAATTACACTTCTAATCAAAGCTGACCATAATTGATGCCAATAAATTAAAAATTACATATGCATATAATTGATCTAAATCGATTTTATTCCACGATTATATCATATATTACAGTTTTTTTTGTCAAATCTTAGATAATTGACAATTGGAAATGAATTATTTAGTTTGTATTTAGTGCTTCCTTAAGCATGAAGAGCCCTTCTTGGACTTAGTGCTTCCAAGTTCCAACACACTACTACTACTCTCTCTCTCTCACACACATTACCCCAACTGCATCAGATCAAATGATCAACTACCTAATTAACTTCAAATGATGACCAGATCGTCCCTCCTCTTTATCAGTTGGAGCAAAATCAGATGTGAATAGTCTTGCTACTTTTTGTCCTCATCTGTAATTTTATATAGGGATTAAATTGTAACAAAAGAGTTTTTTTAAACAACAATGATAGGGGCACAAATAAATCTCACAAATACTTACACTCAGAGTCTATTTCTCTCCTGGGTGGCACTGTGGGGTCCGGATAATTTTAGTGAACCCCACAGTACCACTCGAGAGATAGACACCAAATGTTTGTGAGATTTGTTTATGCCCCAAATATTACCCTTTTTTAAATAGTGTGTATTGAGAAAGTAGTGGGAGTTAATAGAACCTCGCTTAGTATTATTATAACCAAATGAAAATTGACTAATATATCCTACAAATATTTAAGTTCATTTGTGAAATGTTAATTAATTCAATAAATGACAGTCATTGTTGGATGGTCCTGACAATGTGTAAGACCTTGTGGTGGTTTTTTTTTTTTTGGAGGAGAAAGAGCTTGTGGTGGTTTAAGTATAAAACGAATAGTGTTATAAGTATTGTTATTTAAATCCATTATTATGGAGGAGGGGTTGTTTGCCATTTCAAGTCAGGTAGCAATGAGCAATACAACCAACGATATAGGATAATTATTATGAATAGATGGGGAAGGAAGAAAATTTTTGGTACAAATTAAGGTCCTCTTGTAACGTTGCGATGTTGAGTTTCTGATTTTTGTTTTCATTTTTTTTTCTTAAGACTCACTTGACCCCTTTGCCTAACATATTTAAGGAATTCGTCGTGGTTAAACAATTCATCCCCAACACGGATTGGGGGTAGCGACCTTCATCTTTTTCGTGATTATGATTTTGTACATTAAATTGTTTAGCTGTTGCTCTCTTGAAATCGTACCAGTCCTGTCGATCATAAAAAAAAATGCACTGGTTTTCATGGATGGGTTTTTTGCCGACCACAACTTCACGTCCTTGCATAACCGATCGTAATACTTTTTTATATTTAGATCGATGCCTTTCGGCTTTGGTGCAGAAACTAACAATTGAACTCTCCAGTCGTCGGGCTGCCATGAGAGGGTAACCATATCTCATAAAAAAGTATATGTTATGGAATTTCTGTACTTATACATGAGCCTTCTTCAATCAACTAGTGTGGGTTAATAGTGGGAATATTCTCATTCAAGTCTTTGCATGTATCTAAGTTATATTTGTATGTGTTTGAGCCATTAATAAAGAACATGGTGAGATTATCTAGTTGAAAATTACATTCATTTGGACAAGAAGCAGGGGCAGATCCAGGAATTTGGCCCAATGGCTCTCTTTCACGTGTTACAAGACTTAAGCAGGCTTCTTATATTTGACGGTAAAAGAGATATGAAGAAGTAGCGAAAGCACATAAGTATGCACTTTTTACTACTCGGACAATAACCTGCATAATACTACGAAGTGTAGTTTTGTTCTCGAGAAACTTTATAATTCTGAATAATTTTGATTAAGATAACCCTATTATAAATAATAGTTAGTACGGTCAATGGCCATGAATGAAATAGAAACTCATGATAATATTTTAGAAGTTTTAGACATCCTAATAAAACAATCTTTCTAGAAGGTCACCATACTTATAATATTTTGTACAAATTTCTAAAAAAGACTATAGAGAATTCAATGATTCTCTTTAACTCCAGAGAGTTCCGAACATTCTGTACAAGTCCATGCAAAATCACATACAGTATAGTAAAAGTTTCTTAAAGTTATAATTTTTTTTTTTTGGACAGAGAAGTTCCATAATTTAATTACCATAACACAACTCCTAAATCTTTTGGGTGGTATGGATAAAAGACATATAACTTTTATCTTATTCGGCGTTTCATGGTACCATTGGACAGGATAAAATAATTCTAAACAGGATAAAATAATTCTAAACTAGATTTTATCCCATGGAGAGTGCCAGGGGTAGAGCTATTGAGGGGCCAGGGTGGGCCCAAGCACCCCTAGATTTTTCAGAATTAAACCTTTACCCTATAGAGAATTACATATTTGAAATTAGGCCCCCCTAAAAAATATGTAACCCAATTTAGTTTGGAAATTATATTTTACTTCGAGACTTTTTAGTATTTTACGTTTACCCCTCTAAACTTATGTTTAGGCCCCCTCTCAACTCAAGTTTAGGCCCCCAAAGGGGCCCAAAGCCCAATTTAGTGTCATTTACTATATATATATATTGATATACATGTATATACAACTCAAAAGTAAAGGTCCCTAAAATTTTGAAAATTATACTTTTTGTGTAAGAATTTTATGAGTTTTAGAAATAGGTCCCCAAGAATTTGAAAGACACCATACAATATTTACGTGCCACCAAATAGAAAGACACCATACAATATTTACGTGTCACCAAATAAACTCATACAATAAGTAGATACCAAAAAAAACCCACCAAATATGTATAAGTAGACCCTAAAAAATTTTCAATTATATATAAGTAGATCCCAAAAAAATCGTCTCAGGGGCACTGCCCCCGAACCCCCATGTAGCTTAGCCACCCCCCCCCCCCCCCCCCCCCCTAACTGGCTCCGTCCCTGGAAAGTGCAATAACTCTAACCCATGGGGGGGGGGGGGGGGGGAGTATTTGGTGGAATTAGAAGTTTGAGGTAACTTCTTTGGACTAAAAACCTAATTTTTTTTTTTTACTTTTTCATTCTCAGATCTGTTTTGTTTTTTCCAAATCCTTTTTTTTTTTTCTTTTTTCTTTTTTCGTTTTTCTCTTCTGTTTTTTTTTTTTTTTTCAGATCCCTTTTCTTTCCCCTTCGGATCTACTTTTTATTTGGTCCGTAATTTTTAAAATTTTTCCCATTTCCAGATATCCTTTTTTTTTTTTCCCTTTTTTTCCTCTTTTTTTTTTTTTATTTTCCGGATTTGCAATTTTTTTGGTATTAAAAAGTAATAAATTAGTTATTATCGAGAACTTCTATCCGGGCACGTTCCAAACACAGGACAAATATAATAGTTTATCAGATAGAATTACTATCCTATACAATCCTGCCTTATCCTGTCTCGCCAATTTTATCCAGCCTGTCAAAAAAGGCCTGATAGAATAGGATTCTTAATTAAATTTTTAAAGAGGCTTAAGTTAAATATAACTTTCGTTTATAAGATATATATAGAATTTTCCAAAACTTAGGAGGGGTCCTTGCCCCTACATAGATCCACCCATGACACAAGGTGTCTGTCAACAAACTCCAGATTTTTTGCTTAGACAAATTATATATTTACAGTCTTCTAAATTTTGCCTTTCCATTGACCAAATCTTCAATATTGGCATTGCCACTTTACATTTTGTTCAATTTATTATCGTAAAGAGGAAATGGTAATTTCTTTCTCCTACTGGTCAAAAAAACCTTAGTTACACCAATATTATGCTCATAGTTAAGTCAACCCTAATACACAACCACAACTGCGGTTCCTTGAATACATATGCTCAAGTACATACGTTACTCTTTAGCAAAAAAAAAAAAGGGTACATACGCTACTGTTTCATTAATGATCTGTCCACTAACCATATATACAATACTTAGCACAAATGGACAAATCATTCTGATATGTAGTATCTAAATTAGATTCCAGATCCTCTGTCGCCATTGTGGCAGCATGGTCACTTGCAAGATCATACATTTTTTTTTTATTTTTATTTTTTTTTTGAAAAAAAAATTAAAAAAAGAATTATGTGATCTAGCAACAAAGGCTGCTGAGGATCATAAAGCCCTAACCAAGTATGTACAGTACCAAAAAAAGAAGGGAAATTACACTTTACCCCCTTGGACTTGGACTGAGTGGCTTGTTACCTCCTTGAACTTTAAAAAGCTACACTTGACCCTCCCGAACTTGTGAGCAAAGTGCAACTGTTAGTTTCTTTGTTAATCTAACAGTTTTTGTGACACACGCCAATCAGTGCATCTGGAGCTTAAGAAAACATTTTCTACCTAAATTAAAACCATTTTGACATATATGCCCCCATCTTCCTCCTTGGTGTCTCTGGTTGGAAGACATACTTCCCAGCCTTCAAATCTTGCCTTCCTTCAAACACAACCCACTGAATACTACTCTCTCCAAAAATGGCCGAACCACCAAAGAAAAAAAGTTCTGTATCACCGACTAACTCTTATGGTGGTGAGGCCAAGATCTATTAACCATTATAGGTGTGTGCGCGTGTATAAATATATATATATATATATATATGTGTGTGTGTGTGTGTGTGTGTGTGCGCGCGCGCGCGTGTATAGCCGCCACTAATATGTACACACACACATATGTATAACCACCACTGCCCACCGCCGATGGCTCATTTCCGAAAATTACTTCTGATTTCTCTGTATCTTAATCTGTACGTATTAGCTTCAATTTTGTAATTACCCCTTCTCCGAGTCTACAATTCGAAATTGTTCGCTCCCACAAATAAAAACCATTCGTCCTCTTCATCCTCTTTGGTGATATTGAATTCAGTTCTGAACTTAGAAAATTATATAGGGTCTAACCCAATATTGGTTTACAAGAAGATGGGTATGTATATGTTGGTTGAAGTTGCAAACTTTCTTTTAGCTGCTAGGAGTAATGATCCAACTCATATCTGTAAATTCTTCAATCACAAAAAGACATGGTATATGCATATATATATATATATATATAAGTATATATAAAATGTTTAGAGACATAGAGATACCCCCAAAATTCAATGCCTATGATCCAATGTTTCATTTTTGCAAAAACCCTCGGCCCTAATAAGTATTGATTTAGATTTAATTGAAGGGCAATTTTGTCTTTTGCCTTCTATCATTAGATTTAACCAAAAAAAACTAACAGTTACACTTTGCCCACAAATACTATACCCAAGTCTTTTCCAGTTAACCAAACTTCAGTCAACCCTGGCTTAACCTTAAAAAACGGCCATTCCATTATCTCAGAAAATTCTCATGTTACCGTTAGATATAGTGGTACAACCACTGAGATTTTTCATCATCCCACAGAATATTCAAATCATTGTGCAGTAACATAGTTGTGACATATTACAACACGAGAATTCCTAAATACTTCCAAGTTCCAACAAAAGCATACCAAACCAACATCGCCCAAAGTTCAGTTCCACTGTAACACCAAAAGCAACCTTAGATTGAAAACCATCCCAAAAGAAAAAATAACCAATTTTGCGAGAAGCTTTCGAAAATATAAACCCTCGTATACGCGTTAAGTTGGATTACAACAGTGCATTCCAGAAAGTGTTTTGACATTCAGTACATCAATACAACCACACCAAAATTCAAAAATCGAGTTGGGTTTATAACTTGCCATCTGAATTTGGTTACAAGATGGTTGCAAAATTTTGGAACTTACAACAAACATTCAATCAATCAAACATTCAAACTACAACAAACATTCAAACCAAAAACCAGTTTTTGATTACAAGGGAGAAACAGTTTCCCATTTCTCATGCGAAAAGATCAGTAAATTACTTGCAGAACATAGTTGGGTGCAGTTTAGACCTACTTGCGCCTGAATACGATGACAATTGCAGTACAATTGTCTTTGCAGCAGCGCTCACGGACAGCTTCCCTTACAAGGCGGCGACTCACAGCTGCAACAGATAATCCCTCCTGCCAAAAGAAATGTATGGGTTTGAGCAATTACTCTTTCAAACGGTGTGCATCTCATCATTTAGCAAATGTGCAGCATGAAGAGTGGGGCACATTAGGAATTTTGTAGCAAATACGCTCTGTCTTCCTTAAAGAGTTACTTGGAAATATTTTTCTTCACAACCCGACTACCAATGGGGCAAAATGGACTTTACGGCTCCCCTTGTTTGATGGAAAGTTTAGACATGTTTTGCTAACCATGGCATGTATATATATCCAGTGGTCAATGTGCTCGTCCAATTTGGGTAGAATTATCCCAGAGAACGTTTGCAGCATTTTAATTTTTCATAAAAGGGGTGTGTACATGCAATGACTAATTTCACAGATAAATCCTCGTCACTTTACAAGACAAACCCTTCAATTTGTGGTTGTACTTTGAATTACCTAATATTGCATTTGAAGTTAGAAGTTGCTTGAATATAGAGATATTAGCGATACATAAAATCAAACACGTGCTGAAATGCAGTAGCTCTAAGAAGTCAGATATATTCACCTAGAATAGAATCAGGAAGACAATAACTTATTCAACTTCTACTAGAAGTCCAAACAACAAATTCTCAAAGGGCGATGTGATGAGTTTCTTCTTACCTTCAACTGCTTGTCTACATATTCAACAGCATCACTTGGTCCAAACACCTAAAATGCACATACACTGTCAATTTAAAAACAGGGATAACACTTAAAGATGCACTTACACAGTGGATATCATAATTCATATATATACATCAAAACATGAACATGTAGATAACAGCTAATAGAAGATATTACCCCCCACAGTCCATCACAACCAAGAATGATGAAGTGCTCTCTCTCTGTAAGGTCAAAAGAATGGATATCAGGGGTTGCAATAACACCCACCTGCAGTTCAAACAGTTGTTTCAGATAGTGTTTCATCATATTTCCTAACAAAACAAAAGAAACATGCTAGGATCGACTAAATTTAATATGCAGTGGACAATTTTTTTATTTTTTGTGCTGAATTTCTTAAAAGGGTAGGAGGGGGCCACCAGATGTGGCGATCCCTACCTAAGCGTGACCAGAGTAGCCCACTAGCCCCTACTTGCTGGGAACCAATGACAGCAGAGGCCTAGACAGGTGGGGACCTGCAGCGCCCCCTCAAGTCAGTTGAGCCATAGCCTGACCCAGCCCCACCAAAGGAACTAGTGGAGACCCAGCCAGTAGCCTAGCAATAATTCTTAGCAATCCCCATTGCCCGATCTGAACTATGACCTACTAGCCACCAAACCACTTGAGAGTAAGCCAAGTGCCACTAGACCACAACCCCTGTTGGTTCAGTGGACAATTTTTTTACACTAAAACTCAATGGAAAGAAGGTGAAATGGCCATCGAATGACGAAAAAAAAATATAACACTAGAAACCTTCTTGAACTGGCGATCTCCAAAAGCCCTGGAAACCTCAAGACGCCCCTGTAGCCGTCCATTTGAACTCACAGAACCACCAGCCTGAAAAGACAAAGCATGCTCACAGGTAGAAAAATACAATAAGGTTTTTTTTGGTCAAAAAATACAATTAAGGTTTAATGTACGAGAATTAAGACCTTTATTAAAGAACAAAATAAACAATTTGAACAGGGAACTAATAAGCACGGTGTTGACAGAGCTCTATGGCTGAGACAGATGTGCCCTACTAAAAACCAGATTTCAGTTCCTTTGAAGGGGAAAGAACTAAAAAAATAAAAATAAAACCGCAGGTTTCGGAAAAGTGTGAATCCTCCTATTTTTGTGTTATGGGAAGATACAAAAGGTTGAGCAATGACATTTGTTCTACTAGTAAGTAGTAACATACAAAAGTTTGAGCAATGACATTTGTTCTATTAGTAACACATCCCAAAACACCCACACAAAAAAAAAAATTTGAAATAGGAACACTGCAGATGATATTCAGATCTTGTAATTCAGAGAAGAATGCAACCATAACAACAATTGAAGGTTAGTGCAAATATTGCCACACTTGTCGCCCTCAATGTTGAAATATTCACAGCTGGGAGAATAGGATAGAGATGATTACATTAATAAACGTTTAGGTTTTAAATTACCCCATATGCGCAGTCCTTACCTTCTGAATGCGGGCACGTTCCTGTGGATAGATGGCTTTGTGTTCCCTGGTCAAGACAATGGCCTTTAATGGATTTCCTCCATCCAAATTATTTTGCAAACCATCTGCAGCAGATGACCGTGCTACCACTGCCTTTGCATCTCCGATGTTCGCAACAAATACCTAGATAAGAGGTGGACAGCAGATCTTTTCCAAGTTTACCACAGATATGAGGAAAAAGAATTTAAAAATACAACCGGATACTAAACACCCACGTGTGTCGTGCGCCCATGCACACAAGCAATTTACAGAGGAAGTACTTGATGCACATAAATTTGATTCCTATGTCCACATACCCGGAGTTACAACTTTGCGAACTCGTTGAATGCAACAAGTCATTTGCATGTACATGCGAATGATCCTCAGATAGTCAGAAATTAGTAATTATAAATTTAAAGGAGCAACAATCAATCGTAAGGATACTTGCAAACCAATAACAATCTAACAATTTGACAGCCTTTTCTCAAGGAAAACCCTTCTTGAAGTATTGAATTAAGTATACACCAGTAGCCAATCAACATTTTGTTCCTGTGAGGAACTACTAATTTTTTATAGGTCCCTTGTAACAAAGCACTATTATGAGCTTTCAAGAGTCCTGAATATTATTATATTACCCTATATAATAAACAAGTCACGTACAAATTACTAATTTGTTGATTCACTCGTACTGCAAACAAACACTCATCTATTTCCTAGTCTTGGTCTATTCCCCCAAGTTACCAACAGCATAACCCAACAGACTACAACAAAACTTTCACTTGAGAAAAACTCTTAAACTGTGTGATATCTCTGCTCTGGAATCCTGGCAGTTTGCAAGAACAATGGTCTTCTAAATTAACATGTAGAACCTGAAACTACTTTGGGAAGAATCTGAATTCACAGGAAACTCAAGCTTTTGCCTCCGCACAATCATAGTCCGGAAAATAGAAGGCATTAAAGATCATTGACAAAAGGTGGGTCCCGCTTACATAGGGTGCTAAAAGGGTAAACTGAATACAAACCTAACCTTTGTCTCAAACTCAAATTCTCACACTTGTCATCTCAAGCTTTTACCATTACTCTAAACAATAATAGTTGTAGTTTTCTGCTCTCTCATCCAACATTTCAAAACTTTATCAGCAGCTGTCATTGTGTTATTCTTAGAATATAATCAACCGCTCCTTGAAGGCAATAATAGAGATTTTAAGCAAGTCTATAATTGCACTGTCAGATAATGCATCTGCGAGACTCGTACAAGCTTTAACAACTGAACCTCTTCTCAGCAAACACTACGTACTGCATAATACAAAAGTTTTCTCCAACTAAATTCCACCTACATGATGGTAATCCCAAACTTATAAATGCGAACATATAAAAGAGTAATGGAAAAACCAACACAAAATCAGGAACCTAATATTGAAACAAAGAAACAGCTGAACAAGCAAATAACTAAAATGGTCTAACTGTCTAAGTTCCACCTCAAGAGGAGGAGTATGCATATGTGATTTCTAATGGAAGCTAAACAATAGCAGTAACTGAGAAGAACTAAGATGAGAAGCATGACCTGAGAACCAACCATTATTGTGCAAAATTTTGGAACATAAATCAGACAAGCTCAGACAAGCAAACCATTGAAAAGAATATTCTGATGCACTACAGCAATACTAATACTGAATACATCACAAGCAGCATCCCATACAGTTAAGAAATTAAGTAAAATCTTGACGTGATGAAGCTCACAAATGCTCTTATTTGTGGAAAGTAGCAAACTTACTGTTTGCCCTAATATCCAAACAGATACAGCTGTCGCACCATCCAGCCAACCCCCTGAGAAGGATTTACAAAAACCAACAGTTAAGTATACTCAAGCAAACCCTGTAGCACCTCTTCCTTAGATTTTCTAATCCAGTTGGGTAAAAAAATACAAAGTACTTTAGTGTTTTATATAGTAAACAAAAGTACTTAAGTTACAAAATATTCTTAAAAACATGTTCAGTCAACATAACGAGGAAATCTGCAAGAATTACATAGAGCCCAAAAGAATGGGTGAGCAATTTTGTCTTGGCCAAATGGTAAATTGGTTTCACTAGAGAGATGATACAAATTAAATCACTATCACAAAAACACACAAATAATGCACAGAAATGGATAATGGCAGTCAAAGAAAATGAATTGATTTGAGAAAATGAGAATGTAACCATACCTGCAGCACTTTCTTGAAGAAGAGATTCATCAGTTGTCCGGAAACCTGAAATAGAAGATAACAACTGAACCTCTATTAACAAGACACAAAGTAATCTAAAACATTTGAAGAAACCCCTACTTTTGAACATGAATCATAGTCAAGGGAAGTCAAAGAAATTATCATACCACTGAGTATGGCCTTTTTAGCAGCTTTCACGTCCAGCTGTGATGCAATGAGCAACAAAAGAGATGGGACTCAGGAAAAACATTTATCCAATCAAAGAAATTAGCTACAGTGCTACATAATGGAAGAAACTAACCAAGGGTAAAACCAAGTTAGAGAATCAGAGTAACAGCAAAAATGAAAAATCATATGTAAATGCAGAAACTTATAAAATATAGTAATTGAACATAAAGATATCAAACCAATTCTTAGTGTAATACTGACACCACAATTTACTTCAACCACAAAATCGAAGCAAATATATCTCTAACTTAGATTCGTCAGGCACACCAGCATGCGTGTCACGTTCAGCAAAAGATGAAACACACTATCTATTTTGTTGTCTAGGCATCAGCTTGGCCATGCCTCAGCCAAAGAGCAAAACTTCAACAACCCAGTAATGAGAATATCGTGCACACTTGGCAAAAGCTTCAACTTCAAAGGTTTAAATTTTACAACGAAGTCTTTTGGGGGTTTCACATTATGGCTATTTTCTGCGACAAGTTCATTCGACAATTTGGCAGCATCCAGTTTTTGTAATCTAGAATAAGGAATTTAGGTCTTGTCCTGGGCATCCATACTCTCCTGAAGATAGTTTTTTTTTTTAATATATATATTTAATTCTATGAAATGCTAGTAAGGAGCATTACCAAATGGTGGTCCCCTTTAATGATGGGTGACAGGTGGAGTAGGCTCGAGAACTAACTTTTGGCATTTTTGCATAAAGAGGTTGCTCTCATACTCAAACATGCAATCTCCTACTTGTCAGTCCGAGCTTTTTATGTTGCACCAAAGCATTTTTTTTTCTGTTATTGAGTGTACACAGGGGTGGAGCCAGGAATTTTAGTCGAGGGGGCCTAGGCTATACGGGGGTTCGGGGGCAGCGCTCCCAAGGCGAATTTTTTGGGGTCTATTTATACATAATTGGTGATTTTTTTAGGGTCTACTTATATACAATTGCAATTTTTTTGGGATATGCTTATAATATGAATCTATTTGGTGACACGGAAATATTGTATAGTGTCTTTCAAAATTCTAGGGGGTCCTATTTCTAAAACGCATAAAATTCTCACACTATAAGTGCAATTTTTAAAATTCTAGGCACCTTCCCTTTTGAGTTGTATATACCTGTTTATCAATATATATGTAGTTGATGACACTAAATTGGCCCTTGGACCCCTTTGAGGGGCCTAAACATAAGTTGAGGGAGGGCCTAAATATAAAATACTAAAAACATGTAGGGAAAAATTTTAATTCTCGCAATCTCAGGGGGGGCCTGGCCCCCCCTGGTCCTATGCTGCCTCTGCCCATGAGTGTACATGTAAAAAAAAGTGCCAACGGGAGCACCACCCACACATATCCAGGACCGCTACAATTTACATGAATCACTAACCTCCTATCACCCATAAAGTCAAAAAAATTACCTAATAGTAAGTTGGATTCTCCAAAGCGTTTTATTGATAAGCCCTAAGAAATTCAAATTCTACATACCAAAACAAAAACAAAAATGCGACATAACCGCCTGCATCAATCTATTCAGTTCATATTACTGCCCCACGGCCACCACCATCAATTTCAATATCTGGAAGAATGTACAACAGAGGTTAATTCCTTTCTCTTTTTTCCAATAAGTAATCGAGGCTAACTTCTATCAATGTTGCTTTTACCAATTATAGAAACATTATGTTTTTGAAGGATATCTTAATCATGCAAAGAGGTCATGAACTCGATTTTTCATTTAAATCCTAAAGGTTTCAGTGAATGGGAACCAAGTTTGGAACAAGCAAACTAGTACAAGGAAAGAAAAAGAATTTCTGCTGACAAATATCCTGTCAATACTTGACCCACTAAATACTTAAAACACTTATAAAATAAGACCAAGCAAACACACCAACTCACGTGGTAAGCCTGCAGAGAGAACATTTGCATGTAAATGCTTCTGAGCATACTCAGCAGCTAACCGGCCTCCATGCCCATCATATATTGCATAATGCGCACATCTGTCAAAAAAAAAAAATTTATACAAGGCAAAATAAGGTTTAGCTTCAGGAGTACAGGGAAAACAGATATGGTTCCCTGAACTGAACCGTAGATGCAGGATGTTTTGGCCTAACATTCAATTCAACTAGCTTCATAGCTAAATATATGGACATGTTAAACAATGTAATAACAAACGAAACACTTTGTCTTCTCTGCTTTGCACACACAACACAAAGTTTCTAGGGATAAAGAAAATCCGTTTCTTGATGTTTCTAGTGTAATGGATTGTAATGAGTCTAATGACTAGGGTAAGGGTTACATGCTCATCAAAATGATAAGTATACAGAGAAAGTAGGTATAGGAAGGCAGAGAAAATGCATGCAGTAGGTCTGTTCTTCGGGTAACCGGGCCTCCATTACTGCCCTATATATACAGAGCCATTGGGTCTGCAATGACAATGTGAAGCCCACGTGGTCCTGAGTCCTGACTACTGAGTGCCAACAAACCCGCGCAACCGCCTCCTCCCCCCCCCCCCTCCCCCCCCTACCTACGCATAACACAACAGAAATAATAAAATTCCAAAAAAATAACAAGCAAGTTTCATCAAGTGTCATACTTTTCATAACAGAAGTACAGCTGTGAACTAAATCAAGCAATAAAAATGGATCATTTTTAAGCTCCTATCCCAACAGTACCACACTAAAACATCACCCCCGCTATCCAATTTCAATATCAATAGAAAGCCCTAACTAGAGGATGAGTAAAGATTGGAACACACTCAAATACACAACTTTTGGGACACAACCCAGATGATATGTCTATATTTCTACTGTGATGTCACTGACTCCCCAGCGACATAGGAAAGATAAAAGACACATCTGTCCAAAAAGTTGTCTTTGAGTGTGTTCCTAATATTACCCCTAGAGGACACTCTAAAAGCATACCACTGGCATAATATACATAACAGATTATTATCGGCAAGTAAGAAAAAAAGAGTAAATGTTGTAATTGGGAACCTCAATTTTCCAGGAAAATCCAAGCTGGCTTGGGTCAGCACAACCCATGCGTCCTCCATTGTGTGCCTTGAGCCCTTATCTTCAGCCGCATCTGCTTCAATCACAAAACCCACTTCACCCGCACCTTGCTCCTTAAGTTCCGAAGAAGAACCATTGTGGTCGCTTGGATTCAGCTCCTTATCACCTTGGCTCTCCAACTCATTGGTTTTCAGCTTCTTCATAACAGCCGATTTTGATTCATCAAAGTCACTTTCTCGCTTGTTGTTAGGTTCAGCTTTTGAGTTCTCATTCGACTCCGTTGAATTGGGTTCGTCCGCCATTTTTCATATGAAAAGAAACGACAACAATCTGAACTACGAGACCAACAACAGACTCAAAAGGAATCAAAATTTCTCTTTATTTCCGATGTGACATTTTTTTCCCACTTAGTTTTCTCGGCAACCAAACAGTGAGGGAAATAAAACCCTAGGAAGGTAAGCACGGAGTATAATTCTTTAGAAACTTTTGACAGCTTTTCAACTTATTTATCAAATTTATCAATTTTTTTAACAACAATGTCAGGTGACAAACCTATCTATAAACACTTACAAACACACTTTTAAGTTCTACCTCTCTCCCCCAGATGACATTATGTGATCCATTGAAATTATTCGGATCCCACATTATCACCCAGGGACAGGAGAGAGATAGAGTGTGTTTGTAAATGTTTGTCACCCAAATATTACTCTTTTTTGAATTCGCCGTGCCTAGGGGTGTGTTTCGACCGAAACGGATCGGATTTACCTCCTTCGAAAAAAATTCCAAAAATTTTGAAAATTAATCAAGTCTTCCGATTTCTGTTCCAATTTTTTCGGAATTTCATTTTCCTTTACAATTTCGAGATTTTCATAAATTTTTGGAACAGAATTCTTCGGAATTTTCGCAATTGGAATAGAAAATTTTCATAATTTAGAATTTTCAGAATACAAATACTATTGAAAGGTAAGTCATACTTTTACAGAGAGTCTCCTACTCTCTCCTTTTTCTTCTTATCCGATGTGGGACAAACAAGTCCACATTCTTCATAATTTTATAAAAATATTCAGATTTTTTCGGAAATATTTTTGAAAAACATATTTTTAGAATATTTTCGAAAATTTCAGAATTTTTAGAATTCTAAAAATGATTCCGATTCCGATTCCGATTCCGATTCTGTTCCAATTTTTTTTCGAAATTTTCAAAATTTGAAATTTCGGAATTCAATTTTTGGGGCCAAAATCGAAATTTTTCGGATCAAAATTTTTGTTCCAAATGACACCCCTAGCCGTGCCAAAATAAATTTTCACAAAACTACCAAAAAAAATTTGTATGAGCGACTTCAAGGTGTCAGTTCAGTAAAACATTCTTTTGCCAGAAGTCTGCAAATTAAACTTGTGGGGGACTTAAAATGCTTTGAAAAATAAGTTGAAAAGTTGTTGGATAGAGCATTCTAAGCAAGTATATTTTGAGGTGTGTGGCAACAATTTTAGAGTTTATAAATGATTATGGTACATTTGGGTGTGGCTTATAAGTTACAAACTTTAACTTCTAACTTGGATAAAGTTAAAATGACTTTTTTGGGGCGATTATCATGGGCATATGTATGAATTTGACGTTGGGGGCTTGATCGGAGTCGAAATAGAAAGTTGCACTGAGATGGTCGAGTACAGATGTTCGAAGGCAGTACCCCCAATACCCTTTTTTTAGGATTTGTTTATTTATATATATATATATATATATTTCGTACAAAGGACAATATAATATAAATATTCACACAAAAAATCTAAAAAACTAATAAAACAAAGAGTGGATTTCCGAATCTTACATTTCTTTGTGTACCAAAGGTTCAACTCAAAAGGAAGAATTGCAGTGGGGGCTTAATGCATGGGCCCCTTTGCCCCTCGGTAGATACGCTAATAGTGGTTATAGATTTTTCCCACTTAATTAAGACAAAAAAATCAACTTATTTTGAAATTGAGTTTGAGATATTTCTCCAACTTATTGCTTATTCAGCAAGTAATGAAACTTTGATTAGAAACCTTATCCTTTATTTTGCATTCTATTACCATCAATTACTTCGCTGCCCCAACTGAATTACACTCCTCACTTGTCCAAACACAACTACAATTTAAGGGTATTTTTGGACAATTATACAACACATAGGCCCTGTTAGATGCAGCTTAAAATAAGCTGAGAAGCTATAACCTCAAAAGCATCTAAAACTCTACTTTTGATAAGTTACCTTATTTTTCACTTTTAAGTTATTTTTCCTGCTTAAAATAAGTTATAAGCTAAACCCTTTTTAGTGCAGCTTAAACTTATAATAATCTATAAGCTAAAAAAGTCAGCTTATAAGTTGCAACAAACACCTCCATAAAAATGTTTTGTCATCTTATGTTACCAAAGTAGTACTATAACTTAATCATGGCTTCTGAAAAATATTCACAACTTATTTTAAGTTTTACCAGTTATAATCTGGAACATTTAAAGCTAAAGGCGTTGTTTGGTGCATCATATAAAACTGCTAACGATAACTTATAGCTTAGAAAAAAGATTAAAAAATAAAAAATAAACAAAATATGTAACGCCCCAAGTGGTCCACTAGCCCAACAACTTGACGAGCCTACCACATTGGCCCTTAAAATACTTAAGCTCAAGTTGTTAGTAGTAGCTCACTTGGTTCTATATATACCAGACTAATTTTTTATATTTATCCGATGTGGGACGAGATCTCACAATCTCCCCCACTCAGAGACGGGGCGTCCTCATCGCGTTGGCCCAGTTCTCCCCCTGACTGGTCGATGTGGAAGTAGATCATTAGTGACCATAGAGCAGCTCATTAGCGTGCACAAAGTATACTACCTCGGGGCCTTTGCCCTTTGATTATGTCAAAATCAAGTTCTTTTGTTAACCCCATTAAAAACGTAGTACGGTGGCAATAGGGTGTCGAGTCCACAGGGATTGGAGTGCAATAATACTTGGTGGGCGCTTAATAACCAATTATCATGGGAAGAGCGATTAACAAACTAAGAAATAAAAATTGAGTCTTTTCGACTATGGGGTTGATTCAATTGACGTTAAATTAAACTATAATGACTATGTCGAAGGTGGAAAGTAACTTTGAGCAAAGCTAAGTTTAAGGAAAAATTTTGGGGGTTTTGTAATGGAGAAATTGAGGTTGGGGAGCATTCTCCCACCTTGGACCAAACAACACATGACTTTCACACTTGAAACACATTCTAGGGTAGAGAATCTCATTGTGGCAAACCATCAAACATGTGGTAGTCAACCAACATGCTAGATGGATGTTCCAATGTAACACATGGGTGTAGGGTTAGAGTTTAGAGATTTAGTCACTTCAAATGCTTGACATTGGAAGTGGGATCTCAAAAACTCTAACCACACTCCCATGAACTCTAGATATGTTACAAAGTGTGAGAATCCTACAATAAAACACACATGGGTCCAATGGTGGGTTTATGATCCCCAACCTTCAAGGTCTAGCTACTCATAATCATAGTGACGACAATATTAAAGAAAGAGGAAGAGAAATCATACCAACAAGAAAGAATCACCATAAATGCCATAAGAAATCCAAATATTGCTTTAATAGGAACTTCAACCATTCAATACATTCACCCTCTCTTCTTTCTAACACTAAATGGGAGTAAGTCTTGGTGGATGGGGAGTAATGAGGGAGAGAGATGAGAGGATTTTTTTAGAGAGAGATTACAACCTCAAAGAAAAACTAAGTTAAAACCAAGCTAACCCTAATCAAAACAATATCACTAACTATATATAGTCCCCCCACAAAAAGGGTAAAGATGTAATAAAAAAGTAATCTTCAGCAGGGGCGCGGATCGATCCCTTCATAATGGGCGGATCGATCCGCATTTCATCAGGGGAATTACTGACTTCACGAGAATACGCGGATCGATCCGCTCGTATTGGCCGGATCGATCCATTTCGAGCTCATTGTCACAGAATGTCACAGGAAGATCGCGGATCGGTCCCTTCTCAATGGCGGATCGATCCGCCCTTTTTGAAACTGATATTAATTCCTTAAGAAACATGCGGATCGATCCCCTCAAAAGTGCGAATCGATCCGCTCTTCCTAAAATCTCTTCTTTTTCCCTTTTTACTACATGAATGCTACAAGAGTTAGGTTTCACTTCACCCAAGCTTACATAACCTATAAGAAAGAGATCTTTATTAGCTCAATGAGAGTAACGACAAGAACAATCAAAAGCACAATTTATCCATTAAATCTCCGGTTTAAGTAACGATGCGTGTCCACTAAGCGAAAAATCATGAAGTTAAAAATGCCATATTGGACACGAATCACCCCTCTCTAGAGCCTCTACTCCTCGATCTGCCACACCGCCCACGACGCCCTAACGGGACCAGGGTTGGTTCTAATACCATTTGTAACGCCCCAAGTGGTCCACTAGCCCAACAACTTGACGGGCCTGCCACATTTGTGAGATCCCGTCCCACATCGGATAAATATAAAAAGTTAGTCTGATATATGTAGAGCTAAGTGGGCTACTACTAACAACTTGAGCTTAAGTGTTTAAGGGCCAATGTGGCAGGCCCCGTTAAGTTGTTGGGCTAGTGGACCACTTGGGGCGTTCCAAATGGTATCAAAGGTAACCCTGGTCCCGTAAGAGTGCTGTGGGCGGTGTAGTAAAGAAGAGGCTCCAGAGAGGGGTAGAGGCCACAAGGTAGTATACCTTATGCATGCTAATGGGCTGCGATCTGCTTCCACATCGACCAGCCAAGGGGAGAACTAGGCCTAAGCGACGAGGACGCCGCGTCTTTGAGTGGGAGGGATTGTGAGATTTCGTCCCACATCGGATAAATATAAAAAGTTAGTCTGATATATGTAGAATCAAGTGGGATACTACTAACAACTTGAGCTTAAGCATTTTAAGGGCCAATGTGGTAGGCTCGTCAAGTTATTGGGCTAGTGGACCTCATGGGGCATTACAAATGGTATCAGAGTCAACCCTGGTCTCGTAAGGGCATCGTGGACGGTGTGGCAGAGGAGTAGAGGCTCCGGAGAGGGGTAGAGGCCCCGAGGTAATATACCTTGTGCACGCTTATAGATTGCTCTGTGGTCTCCAATGATCTGTTTCCACATCGACCAGCCAGGGGGAGAACTGGGCCAATGCGACGAGGACGCTGCGTCTCTGAGTGGGGGAGATTGTGAGATTCCGTCCCACATCGGATAAATATAAAAAGTTAGTCTAATATATGTAGAACCAAGTGTGCTACTACTAACAACTTGAGATTAAGCATTTTAAGGGCCAATGTGGCAGGCCCGTCAAGTTGTTGGGCTAGTGGACCACTTTGGGCATTCCAAAATATTTCTTGTGGTTTATTAGATTAGAATCTATAGCCTTTTTCAAATTATTTAAGGCTTAAAAGCCAAGTTATTTGAAGTTGATTGGAGGTGTTTCTATAGCTTATAACTTATTTTACCATTTAATTAATATTTTATTAGATAATTTGATCATTTATTATTTTTTTCTTTCTTTCTACTAACTCAAGCTGAATCAAATCTCCCACTAGCCCAAACGTTCTTTCATTAGATAACCTTGTCCTTATATAGCAGATAAGTTATTTGACCATCATGTTATAAACAACCACTGCAACTTAATTACTATTTTTGAAGTTGCACCAAACAAGTGCAGAATTTATTATTTTATGTATTATAAGTTCTAAAAGCAAATGTATAATCTATCCGATTAAACTACAACTAATAAGGAAAGTAATAACACATAGATGTTTAAAATTTGTATGTTTACCATAATTAGGGCTCGTTCGGTTGCCGGATAGGATAAAGGGGTATAGTATAAAGTATATTTAACTTATGATGGAATAACTAACCACAGGATAAAACAGTGCAGTATTAATTTTATACTGTGTTTGGTTCGTGCCGGATTAAACTGGGGATAAAATACAATTAGTGCAATACTGTGTTTGGAGGACCATGGTATAAACCTGAATTAATCTGTAACTTTTCATAAATGCCCCTTTTGCAAAAAAAAAATACCAAATTAGCATGAATACACCATAACACCTTCACATTAAAGCATTTTTTCAAACATTAACTACAAAATACATATGTCCCACACTTTTTGAGCAAAAAAAAAACTACAAAATACATAATAACAATGTCAATAAAATGTCCTAACAGACACCCTCGATTATCAAAAAAATTGTCCGAACATAGGATATTTTCACGAACTAGTTCAAAACAACATATCTACTTCAAGAAGTTCTCATCTTACAACCATTTAATTAACTTCTGAACAACAATAGCAAATAAAAAACCAAATATGAAATACATCAATGGTGCTGCTTGTGGTGGATGAATCATATGTGGCAACAGTTGTGGTGGTGGAGGTGGGTCAACCATGTTGGAATAATTGAGTTTTCTATTATTTGGGCATTGGGCTTTTTATTTCAAATAAAGTTATTTACATTGATGTGACTAGTATCTTGTATTAAAAATATGGCCGTTAGAGGCTATTAAATCTATTAATTCTAATATTAAAAATATGGTCATTGGAGGTTATTAAAACTATTAACTCATATATTAAAATTATGGCCGTTGGAGGCTATTAAATATGTTTTTAATAAAATGACCGTTGGGCAATTTGTCTAATATAAATAGCCTTCCCTCTTGCCATTTAAACATAGAAACAAAATTCCTCTCGCTTTTGTGATTTTTCAAGAAATAATTTCATTATTTTGGAGTAATTCTGAGCACTCATATATTCTTCCAATTCGAGTGCATGTTTGGAAGAAACTGATTGTTGAATCCTGGAGAGCATAGCGTTGAGACCTTGTGCATCGAGTCATTGACTCTGAGGGGCGGAATTATTCTTAAGGACAGTGCAAACTATTACATGCCTCAATCAGATTCATATCATAGTCGTATCCTTCTATATTTTCCAACAAACCATATGTACTGGGACAGTAGTGTCAACTTCATTTGGGTATGTTGCACGCTTATAATTGTAGTATGCCTCCTCAGCTTCCTATAAAGATGGGTATTTTCTGAACACATGCTCTGAATATCTGTGAACTTAAGCCTTACATGATTCCCAAGTCGTATAAATTCCCAGATTTCTCCCTTCAAAAACTACATACCACCATTTTTGTTTGCTACCCATCTGTTATGACCAACACCACAAGAATGATAATAACACAACAATAATCATCATTACAATCAAATTTAATGTTCCAACAAAAACATAGTTTTAATATCAACCAAAACATAGTTTTAACATCAACTAAAACATAGTTCTATCATTAACACGAACATACTTCGAACATCAAGCAAAACATAATGTCAACATCAACACAAACATAGTCTTACATACCACCACATAAAACCACCTCTAAATGACCTACAACTCTCCCCTAAGGAGTAATTCAACCCAATCTTCCTTGAATTCATTTGGAAGACTAAAGAGCACATCCATTTTTTCGTTATCATTTGCAATCATAGTGACTGCCTTGAGTTTGTCGCTCATTCCCAAGTTATCCAACTTCTCTATCTCTCCATAAATCTTCTTTCTAGCATCACTCACATCATGTTGATAACCAATACTTGCATTTTATCCTTGGAGTCTTCACAAAATTTGCTAATTGCTTTTGACATGTTCCCAAGTTTAGCAGCCATGATATCATTCCCACGAACTCTCTTTCTTCCACCTTGTTTAGTAGCAATTTTATCATGAGGTGTTTGTGTGACACTTTGAGAACCAGCAACTTCAGCAGCCATGTCTTTTGTCTCCATTGCATCAAAGGCATCCGTTGGTCCCTTGGCCATTTCCCTAGTGGTACGATCTTTGGCAAATATGGTGCACCATGCTAGATAATAATGACATGGTTTGTGTCTTGCTCCCTTTAAATTAGGATCTCTCTAAAAAAAATATGCCATTAATATAAAGGTTGTATATTACAATTGTCATTTCATCTAAAGCAATAAAATATATCTTCACTAACAAATCCCATGTGGTGTCATCGGGGCAGTCAAGTGTTTTAGTACTATCATTCCACCATATCCAACTCGTACCACTTGCACCTGATAATGCACCTACAATGCTCAAATCCTTTACTTTCCACACCTTAGTTTTGGATTCAATATGAGGCATCTGATTCGTGTCCTATATTGCTTCTTGAACATCATAATTTTATCCGTATTGGACACAAATTAGTACTCAACCCGGAGATTTAATGGATAAAAATTGTGCTTTCTTTTGTTCTTGATGTTACTCTCTCATAGCTGATTAAGGTCTCTTTTTGTAGGTTTTGGATGTTGGGATATAGTGGAACTCAACTCTCTTGACGCACTTGGAGTATAGAGAAGCAAGAAAAAGATTTCAGTAGAGACGGATCGATCCGGCCCTCCGAGGGGATCGATCCGCGTGTTTAAATAGGATTCTCTATCAGTCTCGGAAAAGGCGGATCGATCCGGCCTTCTGAGCGGATCGATCCGCGTTTTGGTAGGGACATTCTGCGAGAAAGTCATCTAAATGGATCGATCCGGCTGTTTCAAGCGGATCGATCCGCGCCTCTGCTGAAGGTGTCCTTTGCTTATTACATGTTTGCCACTTTGTATACACTATATATAGTTAGTGTATGTCTTTTTTTAGGGTTATGTTGTTTTCTTTAGACTATTTTTAGTAAGTCTCTCTTAGGGTACCAACTCTCTCCCTCATCCCCTCATCTCTCTATTCATTACTCATCATCTACCCACTATCTACCTCCATTTAGTGTTAGAGAGAGAGAAGAGGGTGGTTGTATTGACTTTTTGGAAGCTTTTAATGAAAGATTTCATTGGATTTGCTATGGTTTTTATGGTAGTTTGCTCTTATTGGTATACTTTCTTTTCCCCTCTCTTTAATATTGTTGTTATTATGTTCATGAGTAGCTAAGCTCTGAAGATTGGGGATCATAAATCCACCTTTGGACCCATGAGTGTTTTATTGTAAGACTTCCACACTTTGTAGCACACCTAGAGTTCATGGGAGTAGGATTGGAGTTGTGAAACTTCACTTCTAATGTCAGGCATTAGAAGTGCTTGAATCCCCAAACTCTAATCTTACACCCATGTGTTGCATTGGAACATCCATCTAGCATGTTGGTTGACTACCACATGTTTGATGGTATGTCTCAATGGGATTTCCTACTCTGGAATGCGCTGCGAGTGTGTAAGCCACGGGTTGTTTGGTCCAAGGTGGGGGAATGCTCCCCAATCTCAACTTCTCCATTTACAAACACCCCCGAATTTTTACTTAAACTCCACATTGTTTAAAGTTTCTCTCCATTTTCTAAATGCTCATTGTAGTTTAATTTAACACAAATTGAATCAAATTCATAGTCGAAAAGACTCGTTTTCTTTCCGTAAGTTAGTTGATTGTTCTTTGCATTATAATTGGTTTTTTTTAGCATCCACCAAGCATTGTTGCACTCCAATCCCTGTGGACTCGACACCCTATTTCCACCATACTACGTTTTTATAGGGTTAACAAAAGAACTTGATTTTGACGTAATCAGCATCACTCTAAGATCAGTGCCAGGGATCCTTCGTATCATGAGTCTTTCCAATTCGTTCAAGTATCCAGGCCTAAAGAGTCCAGTGTCTTGCTTCCAACCTGTATGACATAACTCTTGCAAAGCATCTATAAGTGCTTCCTCCTCTGCCTTGGTCCACACTCTCCTACATATTTTTTTGACATTTTCTTTCCTACCCTTACTAGGACGTTGGTTAGACTCTCCACTATCCATATATTCCTAATCAAAAAATGAATTACAACAACAATAGTTCAAATAATACAATAGTTCAAGTAAAAGCAATAGTTCAACTAATACAATAGTTCAAGAAATGCAATTGTTCAAATAATATAAATAGTTCAAGTAATACAATAGTTCAAATAAAATTTACTACATAGTTCAAGTAATACAATAGTTTAAATAAAATACACTACATAGTTGAAGTAATACAAAAATTCAATTTGGTTGGCCTCTATTGGCCATCCACTCATTAAACATTTGATTTGCCAGATTATCTCTCCATTCGCTCCATTGGTTAGATGTTTCAATGGTGTCAATGTATTCATCTCCAAGCTCAATGGGTGGCCGATTTGCGTCCAACTCGTTCTCTTGTGGGTTAGTTGGCATCTCCCTTCTAATTAAGTTGTGGATAAGACAACAAGCTGTAACGATCCGGTTCTGAGTTCTAATTGGGAAAAAAGATGGGCTCCTTAGAATTGCCCAACGTAGTTTTAGGAGACCAAATGTCATGCCCCGACGTAGCATAAATATGGAAAGCGTTTAATTTCCTTTATGGACCCGTAGGTCGCGACAGTTTGAATGATCGATTCCGTCCCAAACGTCGAACAACATAAAACCATGATCAGAGTAAAGCAATCAAGACTTACAAATATTTTTCTAACTTATTACATATTATAATACGGGGTCAACTAAGGCACAAGCCGCCTTAAGACAAAACAATATATATATAGTCTATCACAGTCATCCTTATTACAAAACAATTCATGACTTAAAACATGGAGTATAGATAACAGTCTTTCTTCCAAGCAGTCGTTCTCAATTAGCATAATCATAATGTTCAGTCTGATCATAACCTGAAAAACCTGAACACGAATGTCCAGGACGCATCAACGTCATCAGCTTCAAGAAGCTGGTGAGTATTAAAAACATAACTTTGAATGTAAAACATACTCATTTACCTCTTTCCATTTCTCATTTAATTCAACAAGTTTATATTAAAGCAAGGAGTTCATTTTAGGAAACCACCACAATATTATTTGAAAGGTATAATTCCCATATATGTGACCGTGTATGAGAACAATGCACCACCTCATCTTACCGACTCTTTTCTCTCGACAAAACCCAACAACCCAACTTTCTCACACCAGTATCTTTGAAATACTCCGATAGCCACACTTTAGTACAGGGGTGCCAAGGAATGTCCAGCTTGCCTCACACTTTGGTCCGGGGTACGAGGGAGTGTCCAATGCCTCACACTTTAATACCTAATCCACCATGCAAATACCGGAGGAACCCTCACGCAGTATCCAGACTCGGGTATCAGGGAGTGTCCGTAGGCCACACTTTAGCACTACCATGGGTGCCAGGGAATGTCCAAGTTCGGCTTCACACACTTTGACGCTACCATGGTCGTCAGGGAGTGTCCAGTTTTGCCACCGTCGCATTTCAAAGACACCCTCACCGCAATCTCAATCACAACACACTTTGGTACTCACTTACCAGGGAATGTCCACAACACAATCTCAACCGTACTCACTATGCCACACTGACCATTACTCTTTTCCATACTGACCAACACTCACACTCACACTCACCATGCATGTACAACTGACTTCACATATATGTCATGAAACTTTAAAACATGAGGCAAATCACTGAATTATATAAATGATGTGTATACGGGGATTGTTAAGTCACAATACAACGTTTTAATCGTCCAAACATACCCAAATAGAATTCTGATTTAGTAAATTTCCCAAACAGAGCTTTAAAAGTCCATGAAACATCACCCAAACAGTTCCTTAACATAAAACAAGCAAAAACTAGAAACTGCCCAAAGTCGCGCGCGCGGGCCGCTTGCGCGAAGGTCGCTCGCGCGATATGCCCAATTTCCCTTTTCTTTATTAAAACTTTTCCATCTTCCAGAATACAGGGGGATCGCGCACGCGAATCGCTCTCGCGATAGTTCGCTCGCGCAGTCCGCTCGCGCGATTTGCCCGATTTTCATTTTTTTTTCTTTTTAAAACCTTTTCTGTCTGCCTAGAACCAGCGACCTCGCGCGCGAGGGGTCGCTCGCGCGATCACGCGCGCGAGATAAAGCAGAGGCTTCATCTTCCTCGCTGGAACTCCCCTATTTCAGAATTTCAGGGCCTTTCTTGACCCATTTTCAGAACTGTTAGTATATATATCATGTTATATATGGATCTCCTTGTTTTTCAACAAGGATTAAGAATCCATAATCAATTTTACATGAATCAATCTATAACTTTAGAATTTTATGAAAGATTACAAGATGACAAAACTTAATTTCTAATATACTTTTTCATACGAACAAATTAAGTTCTATAACTTTAAACATGGCATCTACAACATGTAATCTATCATATTTATCAAAGAAAATGGATTTTGGTTGAGTTTGAAAAATCTTGATTTCAAGCTATGGAGTTTTCAAACGTAAGATCAACAATGGTGATTAACAATTTCATACACCCAAGTAGTAACTAAGCATGAATTACATTTAAGAGTGAGTTTAAAATACTCATTGTGATTAAGAGTGTATAGATTGTTGAGAAAGACAACCAATTTAAGAAATCCAATAAGAGCTTCAAGCTATGGAGGAGAGTTCCTCTCTCTCTAAAAATTCTGAATAACTCTTCTCTCTCTGAAACTCTCTCTATATCTATCAGTTTTGTAAACTAATGCAGATTGTGTGTGTATGTGTGGTATAAATAGAAGAACTCATTTGGAGAACTTGGGGGCCAAGTCCCTTGAGTTTAACTCAACAAATTCTTTTATTTCTCAATTACTAATACACAACACATAAACACATACGTATCCATTTATTCATTGGATCAAGCATTTGTTTGGACACTCTCCAGATTGGAAGGGCCAAGTTTAGAGTAGTAGGGGTCAATCTCATGTGTTTGGATAATTAGCTTTTAGGCACAACATAACACACACAAGTTAAACATTCCCAAACAATGCCTTATCCAATGATTACTTGCCATAAATAGCAATAAAGCAAATGTCATGTCTTTGCTTTACATCACTTCTAAAATTTGTGGAAGTTTAGCACAGCGCGGATAGTTTTGAATATAAACTGGTATTTTCGCGGCGCGGTGTTCACCACAAAAATACAAAAAATTCATTTTAACGTAAGAAATGGTTTTCTGGTTTTATAAAAATACTGATTGAGTCAAAAGAAAATATTTCCACCTTTTTGAAATACAGTTTTAAAATCCAACACCGGTATTGCTGAATTTTGTAGAATTGCAGTTTGACCCCAACAATAATTTGGAGCAAGAAATAAAATTCTAAACATGAGGATTGCAAATAAAAATGAAGTCAGCAATACAGATTAAACATAGAAATTCAAATTGAATTTAAATATGTCAAATGCAGATGCAAATAATAAAATGGAAATGCAGGTTGTTACACCAAAACACCTCTCTATGACATTACGTGCAGATGTATGCCACATGTTAAACAACTCCTGAGAGGTTGAGGGAGCTGGACCATCTCTCCAAGTTGATAGATGGTATCTATGACCTCTATATAGGGCTAAAAATCCTTCATTATTCGTGTAACCCGCATCTACTAGGTAATAATAGCCTGTGTGTTTTTTTTACAAAAGTCTTGTTAGAATATTCATATTATTATTGTGCATAATTCAATTGATAACATTCATTATAAATACATATTATCACCCATAGGTACCCTAAGGCCATTTGGCCTTGTAACAACATCACGGAGAACTCTAGAGTCCGCTACAGAACCTTCCCATCCAGGCAAAACATATATAAATTTCATGTCAGTTGCGCACACTCCTAAAACATTAATAGCAAGCTCCCCCTTCCTTGATCTATACCTTGGTTGGTCAATTGCAGGAACATGAACCCTAACATAAGTTCTATTTAAAGCACCAAGTCAATTCTACAATATCAAAAGCATTTCAATAATTAAGAAAAAAAAACAAAAAAAAAAACTAAGTTTTGTAAAAGCAATACCTTAAACCATCTCCATCTATCATTGGTACAATTCTCACGAATAGGATCAGGAGCTCTAAGTAACACAGTATGGAGTTTTAGAACCGTCTTCAACACTGCATTGATATGTCTACTGACTGTTTCACCTGAGCGAATGAACCGAAACTTAATGACACGGTTCTTAACATGATGTGCCAAAATGTGTAAGAACATGGCTACTTGCTCTTCCACAGTAACATGCCGTGTATCTTGTAATTGACCTATTATACGTATCAAGGTACACAAGAGTCACAAGACACCAAATGTGTTTCTATCCATTCGGAGTTGCTCCACACATACTATGTCCCCTCGATTAATCATGTTATCTAAGTTCTCCATTCGAGCAATTACGTTACTTATTCTCCTATCCCCAATTACTTGCCTCTTATACCTATTAATGGTCACAACCATTACCATGACCATCGAAACCAATTGAATAAAATCAAGCAGTAATTCGTCAAGCACCAAGAAGACCTCAACATCTTCCGTTGATATGTTGTCATATCCGCTCCCACGACATTTAATTATATTATTTTAGCATGCATGGTATACTTATTGTTGTGTTAATGAACACATGTGAAGTAAGTGATGACTCACTATTGGAGGGTGTCTCTTGAGAACCTGGTATTTGGCCTTGAAGGCAGTCCAGAAGGTGGGCATGTGAGAATTCCCTACGGTTGGGAAAATGAGTAATAACTCATGATTATGTGATTAAATGTTTATTTAGGCATATGTGAATATAATTGATTATGATATTGTTGATAGCGACTCATCGGAGTCATTAGATGCCTGGTGAGGACGAAATTGAACACGTTACGTAATTTGGTAAGCTAATTAGCAATTTCGTAAAATTTGTAGAAACTTGCGTTTTAGCAACCAAACGGAACTTAGTCGGAAACCTTTTTAATTTTGAGGTTTCACCTGTAGAGCTATACATTAGCTGTGTAGAAAGTTTAAGAGACTGATTAGAAGTTTTGAAAACTCGTGGGGAGGTAAACACAATTTCCGAAAGTGTTGCCTATATATAGTTAGAGATGACTTTCATAATTTTATAAACATTTGACCTAAGTTCAAGAAAGAGGCCAAATGGAGGATTTCTTGGCTTAGAGCTTCAAGACTCGAATCGACGGAGTTCTACCCGTTTGTTTTTCATCAAATTCCGTATTTGAACTCTACGAGGTAAGGCCATCGTTTTGATACCAATTAGGCCTTGTTTGGTTAAGTTTTCCGAAAACTCATTTTCTAGAATTTTCATATAAAGTTGATAATTGGACTTTTGATTAATAGGAATTGTATTAGAAGAATTACTGCACGTTCTTTGTGCTTGAGTTTTCCTTGGATCAGCGTTAAAGAGCGTAAATCGGAAGTGAGTGATATAAATCTTGAGTTTTGGATGATTCTATAATTTAATGCATTTGATATGCTAGGAATGTATATAGATACCATGTGTAGTTCATATTGGGCAAAACTCATGTATAAAGTAGGCCCAAAGTATGTTGAAATGAAAAATATGGTGATATGTGTTAAATGAGCATGTTTATGTGCCTATGTGGGTTAAAGGGGGATTTGTGCTAATTCACCGTGAGACGTCCTCTCGAAGGGGGAGGATTAGTAGTGACGACGGTCACTTGCCGAGAAAGGCATTTACGCGACATGTTGAAGGGGCATGGGTCGTGGTTGATCGAGTCTTAAGACTTTGGATCGGTGAAGGTGCACTTATTCCCTAGAGACCAATAGTTATGTGTTATGATGGATTAGAACATATTTGTCATCCGTATGCTTGATTCATATTATTCACTAAGCGTTAGCTTAAACAAATCTAGATATGTGGTTATATAAATAACCATTCAGGTGCAAGGACTGGAGGGGAGAATCGCGAGTAATGAGGCGAGGAAGGACCAGAAGCTCCTAATGTTTATAGAACTTGTAGCACTTTTGTAATATGTGTTTAACTCATGCCGGTTGTTTAACCGTGCAACTTGTATTAAGACTTGTTATATATGCGAGTACGGCACTTGGTTCACCTTAGGACCTTGGTTGCCAAGACGTGTGAAACTTGTAGTTTTGATACTTGTAATCCGGGACGGGTTTATGGTGGTTGTATAAATGGATAAATATGTTCTTACAAGTCTTTGAAATGTTTAACAAAGCTTTGAAAGGGTTTTGGTTTGAAATGCATTAGTCGAAATGGTTTTGTTTTGAAAGGAGTTGGTTTGAAATGGTTTTGTTTGGTTTGGTTTCTTTTGGTAATATGTGTATTATTTTATTAGCGGCGTTTGTGCGGAAGCGCCGGGAATCAACGACGTTTATTAGAGAAGCGCTGGTAATTAACGGCGTTTGCGAAAAAGTACCGGCATTTGTGAAACGGTCTTTTGGAGGTTTGGATTCTGCCCAGACCCCATTCGACCGGTCGAAATGTCCCCCTGCCATAAATTTCAAACTCCTACTTCCAATGTTTGGAATAACTTCTAATTAGGCATGGAGGTACCTTTGGGGACCCTTTGACCTATGAAACTGTTCCCTTTGAAAACGAAACTCGTTAAGGCGTGTTTGGGCACGTGTTTAATATAACCTTTGAAAAACTATTTGAAAGTTGGTTATTTTGTAGCAAAACTTTTATTAAGGTCATTTTTGGGAACTTTAATCATTGTTGGTAAGCCTTGATGGCGTGCCACGTGACCTAGATTCATATGTATGGATCCGGGGCGTGACATGTAGTGGTATCAGAGCAAAAGGTTATAGACCTTGAGCTATCGATTTAAGTTTAGAGCCTTGGGGACGAGAGACGACGTCATGAGTTTGAGCATTGATTAATGTGTGCGAAATTTGGATTATTGCATTATAATTGCATATGAATAATGGTTGTATGCATCGTATCTTACATGCATACTATGAGATATATATCATGTCATGCATGATAGCATTATATGATGGTTATCAGGAATAAGTGGTGGAAAGTATGGATAAAAATAATGACAATGCAACGAATGCGCGAATGGATCGAATAGAGTCCGCTATTGAGGGGTTTATTAGAGCAGTGGATGACAGAGTGCCACCAAGGAGAATAGAGCCGGAAAATCCAAATTTGGCACCAAGGGCTGGGCAATCAATTGCCGAAAAGTTCGCAAAGAAGAATCCGACAATATTCACTGGGGGATCGGATCCTGATGTGGCAGACTTTTGGAAAATGGATATGGAACGTATATTCCGTAACCTGGCATGCACTGATAGAGAGAAAATAGACAATGCCACTGATACTTTGAAAGAGGGAGCTCAGAATTGGTGGGTTGGTATCCTCGCTAGTAGAGCACCGACTACTTGGGCAGGTTTCACAGAAGAATTTGACAAGCGATACTTTCCGGATTCAGTAAAGACCCAAAAGAAGCGAGAGTTCATGAACTTGAAACAAGGGGATATGACGGTAAACGAGTACGCGACTGCATTTAATGGGCTGGCTCGATTTGCACCTGGTATAGTTTTGGAAGAAGTGGATAGAGCCAGGCAGTTCAAAGATGGTCTGAGGGAGAATATCCATAGTCGCGTGGATACATTTCGTCTTCCAACATTTGCTGAAGTTCTAGATGTGGCTCTAATAGCCGAAAGAGATATTGGGAACTACAAGCTTAGCCAACAAGGGAAGAGGAAAAATGAGAATCAAGGGAGGAACCAAGGTAACTTTAAGAAATCCTATTCAAGGGCACCTGGTGTTGGTTCAGGAAATCAAGGGGGAAGTTCATTCTCTGGAGGAGATAAACCGGTGTGTACTATTTGCGGCCGTAGACATTGGGGTGTTTGTTATATGGCAAATACGATTTGTCATATTTGTAATCAACCAGGACATGTTGCCAAGAATTGTACGCAGACAAGAACCCAAAGTGTGAATGTGGATATGAGGGGTAAATGTTATGAATGTGGTATGCCGGGTCATCGGGAGAGGGATTGCCCGAACAAGCGACAACGTGGGGCCGGCTCTGTGGCTTCTAGTGGAACAAGAACAGTGCAACAACCAGATAAAGGAAAGAATGAACAAAGGGAAGCGCGGGCATTTAACCTTTTGCCAGGAGAGACGGCCAACACAGACTCTGTGGTGTCAGGTACACTACTTATTTGCTCACGCTTTGCACGTGTACTTATGGATTCAGGATCCACACACTCATTTGTGTCATATGAATTTGCTAAATGCTTGGATGTGATGTCAGAACCGTTAGGATTTGATTTATCCGTTTCAATTCCGTTAGGAAATCCTATAATAAGTTCCTTGGTATACAAAGCATGTGACATTAAGGTAAATGAAAAGACCTTAGCTGTTGATTTGGTACCATTAACCATTCATCACTTTGATGTAATCTTGGGAATGGATTGGCTATCGGCGAATTGTGCTTCAATAGATTGTGTAAGGAAAAGAGTTATATTTCAAATGTCAGATCAGGAAGAGTTTTGTTTCCATGGGGTAGGGATCACGTCACCACCATATATTGTATCAGCTGCACGAGCTTGTCGACTAGTGAGGAAGGGTTGTCAAGGATTTTTATGTAGTATTCTTGATACAAGAGTCACCGGATCGGGGATTGAAAATATTTCAGTAGTGAGAGAATTTCCTGATGTATTTCCTGAGGAGTTACCTGATACTCTAGTTGAAAGGGAGATTGAATTTACCATTGATACGATACCTGAAGCACAACCGATATCGAAGGCACCATACCGAATGGCACCAGTAGAATTGAAGGAACTAAAAATCCAATTACAGGAGCTACTTGATAAAGGGTTTATTCAACCAAGTGTCTCACCATGGGGAGCACCGGTATTGTTTGTTAAGAAGAAAGACGGAACAATGCGAATGTGCATAGATTATAGAGAGTTGAACAAGTTGACGATCAAGAACAAATATCCACTACCACGCATTGATGACTTGTTTGATCAACTACAAGGGGCCCATATATTTTCAAAGATTGACTTGAGATCGGGTTATCACCAATTGAAAGTCAAGGTGGAGGATGTTGAGAAGACAGTGTTTTGGACTCGATATGGCCATTATGAGTTTTTGGTCATGCCATTTGGAGTAACAAATGCACCAGCGGCGTTTATGGATTTGATGAACAGGGTATTCAAGGAATATCTAGATGAGTTTGTGATTGTGTTCATAGATGATATCTTGGTGTATTCTAAAAGTATTGAAGAACATGAAAGGCATTTACGATTGGTATTACAACGATTACGGGAGAGAAAATGGTTTGGAAAATTAAAGAAGTGTGAGTTTTGGTTGACTGAGATAGCTTTCTTGGGGCATGTAATTTCGCAAGATGGAGTTTCAGTGGACCCACAGAAGATTGAGGCTATAGCTAATGGTCAAAACCAACAAATGTGTCAGAAATTCGAAGTTTCTTGGGATTGGCAGGTTATTATAGAAGGTTTGTGGAAAATTTCTCCAGGATAGCGATGCCAATGACTCAACTGATGAGAAAGAACGCAGTATTTAATTGGGACTCGGAATGTGACAAGAGTTGTAAAGAGCTGAAGACTCGACTTATGTCAGCACCGATCTTGACGATTCCGTCTGGTACAGAAGGGTTTGTAATCTATAGTGATGCTTCACATAGAGGACTGGGATGTGTTCTGATGCCAAACGGCAAGGTGATTGCTTATGGCTCACATCAGTTAAAGGTACATGAAGTGAATTGTCCGACTCATGATCTTGAGTTAGCAGCGGTGATCTTTGCATTGAAGATCTGGCAGCACTATCTTTACGGGGAAAAGTGTGATATCTACACATATCACAAAAGCTTGAAGTACCTGTTTACTCAGAAAGAATTGAATATGAGGCAGAGGCGATGGTTAGAATTGATGAAAGACTACGACTTGTCGATTCACTATCATCCTGGGAAAGCCAATGTAGTTGTTGACGCGTTAAGTAGGAAGTCCACTAATAATTTGGCCTATGATTTGACTTCGCAGAAACAACTCGTTGGTGAAATGGAAAAGTTAGAACTTGAGGTGATTTCAACAACTGAGGGAGGTTTGCTAGCAGCTATTGTAGCACAACCTGCATTGATAGATGAGATAAAGATGAAACAACTTCAAGACCCAGTTTTAAAGAAGATTTGCGATGAAATACCACTAGATAAACAGCCAGAGTTTACGTTAGTGGACAATATTCTGAAATTCAGAAATCGGGTATGTATACCTAATGTGGATGGGATTAAGGAGATAATACTTGAAGAATCTCATAACACCAAGTATACAGTTCATCCAGGTAGTACCAAGATGTATCGAGATTTGCGAGAGGTATACTGGTGGTCTGGAATGAAAAGAGAGGTAGCTGAGTACGTGGCCAAATGTTTGGTTTGTCAGCAAGTCAAAGCGGAACATCAAAGGCCTGTAGGGTTATTGCAACCTTTGGATGTACCAGAATGGAAATGGGAAAAGATTACCATGGATTTTGTATCGGGTTTTCCAAGGTCTACAAGATCGAACGATAGTGTTTGGGTAATTGTAGATAGATTGACTAAGTCTGCACATTTCTTGCCGATTAAGACAAAGGAACCAATGAAACTCGCAGAGTTGTATGTTAAAGAAATTGTGAGACTACACGGAGCACCAGTGTCTATAGTTTCAGACAGGGATAGTAGTTTCTTATCTAGATTTTGGAAAGGACTACAAGCAGCTATGGGTACAAAGTTAAACTTTAGTACAGTTTTTCACCCACAGACGGATGGACAGTCCGAGCGTGTGATTCAAATACTAGAGGACATGCTTCGACTATGTGTTTTAGATTTTAAGGGTGACTGGGAAAAGTATATACCATTGATTGAATTTGCCTACAATAACAGTTTTCAGTCTAGTATTGGGATGGCACCATATGAGGCACTATATGGGCGTAAGTGTCGATCACCAATTTGTTGGACTGAGGTAGGGGAACGAAGGCTAGAAGGACCTGAGATGGTTCAATTGGCAGCAGATAAAGTAAAGGTGATACAACAACGGTTGAAAATGGCTCAGAGTCGTTACAAAAGCTATGCGGATACGGGACGAAGGCCACTAGAATTCAAAGTAGGTGACCGTGTATTCTTGAAGGTTTCACCTTCCAAGGGGATTACGAGATTTGGAAAGCGAGGGAAGTTGAATCCTAGATACGTTGGACCATTTGAGATTATTGGAAAAGTGGGACCAGTAGCTTATCGGCTAGAGTTACCATGGGAGTTGGCTAATGTACACGATGTATTTCATGTGTCGATGTTGAGAAGAGTTGTATCTGATTCAAGTCATGTGATTACTCCAGAGCCATTGGAAGTCAGAGAAGACTTAACGTATGTTGAACGTCTAGTGAGAATCCTAGATAGAAAAGATAAGGTATTACGAAACAAGACAGTTCCATTGGTAATGGTCTTGTGGCGAAATCACTCAGTGGAAGAAGCTACGTGGGAAAGAGAAGATGAGATGCAGGCCAAGTATCCATTTCTGTTTGAAGCATGAGGTATTGAAAGTTTGGGGACAAACTTCCTTTAAGGGGGAGAGGATGTCATACCCGCTCCCATAATATTTAATTATATTATTTTAGCATGCATGGTATGCTTATTGTTGTGTTAATGAACACGTGTGAAGTAAGTGATGACTCACTATTGGAGGGTGTCTCTTGAGAACCTGGTATTTGGCCTTGAAGGCAGTCCAGAAGGTGGGCATGTGAGAATTCCCTACGGTTGGGAAAATGAGTAATAACTCATGATTATGTGCTTAAATGTTTATTTAGGCATATGTAAATATAATTGATTATTATATTATTGATAGCGACTCATCGGAGTCATTAGATGCCTGGTGAGGACGAAATTGAACACGTTACGTAATTTGGTAAGCTAATTAGCAATTTCGTAAAATTTGTAGAAACTTGCGTTTTAGCAACCAAACGGAACTTAGTCGGAAACCTTTTTAATTTTGAGGTTTCACCTGTAGAGCTATACATTAGCTGTGTAGAAAGTTTAAGAGACTGATTAGAAGTTTTGAAAACTCGTGGGGAGGTAAACACAATTTCCGAAAGTGTTGCCTATATATAGTTAGAGATGACTTTCATAATTTTATAAACATTTGACCTAAGTTCAAGAAAGAGGCCAAATGGAGGATTTCTTGGCTTAGAGCTTCAAGACTCGAATCGACGGAGTTCTACCCGTTTGTTTTTCATCAAATTCCGTATTTGAACTCTACGAGGTAAGGCCATCGTTTTGATACCAATTAGGCCTTGTTTGGTTAAGTTTTCCGAAAACTCATTTTCTAGAATTTTCATATAAAGTTGATAATTGGACTTTTGATTAATAGGAATTGTATTAGAAGAATTACTGCACGTTCTTTGTGCTTGAGTTTTCCTTGGATCAGCGTTAAAGAGCGTAAATCGGAGGTGAGTGATATAAATCTTGAGTTTTGGATGATTCTATAATTTAATGCATTTGATATGCTAGGAATGTATATAGATACCATGTGTAGTTCATATTGGGCAAAACTCATGTATAAAGTAGGCCCAAAGTATGTTGAAATAAAAAATATGGTGATATGTGTTAAATGAGCATGTTTATGTGCCTATGTGGGTTAAAGGGGGATTTGTGCTAATTCACTGTGAGACGTCCTCTCGAAGGGGGAGGATTAGTAGTGACGACGGTCACTTGCCGAGAAAGGCATTTACGCGACATGTCGAAGGGGCATGGGTCGTGGTTGAGTCTTAAGACTTTGGATCGGTGAAGGTGCACTTATTCCCTAGAGACCAATAGTTATGTGTTATGATGGATTGGAACATATTTGTCATCCATATGCTTGATTCATATTATTCACTAAGTGTAGTATCCTTAAAAAAAAATTTTAAAACCAATAAAAATGATAGTAATGTAAATAAATGCGCATTATATAAAGGGAAAAGGAGGGGTACTATGAGAAAATTTTCTACTATGTATAATTACACCTAAGCCATTAAGTTTTTTTTTTAAAATGTCACAAACATTTCATACATAGACTACTTTTAACTTTCCCTAAAGTCTCCCTAACCACAAGGTGAGTGGGCCCTGCTAGTGGTATTTTAGACCCATGGTTACAAGAAATAAGAATTGTAGGAGATGATTGTTAACTTATATATACACATATATATACTATGTATATCAGATAACTAACAACACTGGTAGAAGCTTCTCCCGTACAGTCCAGGTTGGATGTGGCTAAACATGGTAAGGATTAGATCAAATACTAGGTTGGTAGGTAGGTAGGCTAGGGTGAGTTAGCAGATTCTGCTCCACACTCCACGTCATATTCTCTAGCTGGAATCTGCACAGCCTATATATATACACATATATAAGACTATTCACAGGATTGTATAGGCACAAGTAGGGAGAGAGAGTGGGAGAAATAGGGGAAGAAAATCAAAGACAAGGGAAGGGAACCGAAATATCTTGCCAAATCAAAGAAAAGGGTATGGAATATAGTATCAACTTAAACTCTCTGTATTTTATTTTTTTAGCATATGAAGTCTTGATGTTTTTTTTTTTGGGTCACTAATTAGATAAAATTTGATTAATTTTTTATTAAATTTTATGCATTTAGATATGCTTGGTAAGTTCCTAGGGGCAATTTGGAAATAATATGGCATTAAAAACGGATCAAAATGGGCGAGGGATGTTAAAATTACAGAGTAACAGTCGTCGGAGACGTTGCTGGAGGCGGTGGAAATTTTGTCAAGAATTGGGTAGCTCAAATAGTGTGAATAAGATTATATTTGCATAAAAGGCTAGCAATAAGTTTGTTTGGCTTAGTGGGATTTGGTGAAAGTTTTGTCCAAGCTAAACATGGTATCAAGCCCTGTTGCTAGCTAATGTTTTGCATATATTTTTTTTTATATCCAAAAGCTTTTCTAAATGATATATAACTATACGTTGGGAGAAATATGAACATAAGTAACTGCAGGTGGCGTGGTCATGACCCCAAGTTGGGTGCTTTGGGTCATGGGTTCAAGACCCGGTTCAGGCAAATATTAAAAAAAAAAAAGAAATTCTTATTTTTTTTTCCTCCATTTCCTTGGTTTCATTTTCAAAATAATAAAAAAAAAAATGTCACTATCTGCATCCATTAAGACTTGAACCCAACACCAAAACAAAAAAAAAAAACTTCCCATAAACCCGTCCAGCCTCATAGTCACTCTTGAAAGATATTTACATGGATATATGTAGTAGCCTGTCATATTAGTAGAGTTCAATGCTAAAATTGCTCAACTTCATTTTGCTTCGAAATTGCTTGTTACGGAATTCCTTCTGAATTTTGAAACTCGTATCTAAGAACCGTTAGGATTAAAACTTCTTGTTAGACCAAATTTTGAATTTAGGAAAAAAAAAAAAAAAAAATTAGAAGGTAGAGCTAAATTTTGTCCTCACTCAAAATAAATTATGGGTTATGATAAATTGTTATTAATGTTTTATAAAGGCCGAGGCCTTAAATAATGTAAGACTGAGATAGTCAAGTTGGGATGGCTAGGGACTGAGATGGTCCTACAGTTAGTGCACTAATATACTACCTATTTCGAGCTGGGCTGGTAGGTGGTATACACCTTTCGAGCTGGGCTGGGGTGCTGTAGCCTTGATTATGTGCTTGTTTGATATAATCTTTAAAATTTGCTTTATTTTGACAGGATTGTAAGACTCAGGTATAACTAGTAAATGCAACTGGTAAATGCATTATTAATTCCGCAAATTTATTTAACTTGTATTGATTTTGATATAAATATATATGTATTAATCTTGACACTATAACTTCTTTGAAAAAAAAAATTTATATCCTTATTGGGCCCACAGCTCATTATTTTTATAAATAAAAATTGCAGGGACAGGAACAGGAACAGGAGGTGAGAACTGAGGGAAAAAGGAAAAAGCTGCCTAAGGATCAAGATCGTTTATTTTATTTTGTTTCTTTCTGTTTGGGAATAAAAAGCAATGTAATATAAGGCTTCTCTTTAAGAAGCTGTAGTATGAAACATAAGTATCCTATTATCTGGAAGTGGCAATTTAAGATATTAATACCGTCATAGCTTCATTAATTTCACTATATACCATAACCATATTGGTATCTGTAATTAAATTTGGGGCGTGACAGTTATAGTGGTATCAGAGCCAGGTTGCAGTTATTCTAGACCCTAGTCGGTATTTCTAGTTTGAAGTTGGGGTTATTTTAGATTATAAGTTAACTCGTAATATTATTTTCATTAAATTTTTTTTTTGTTTTATATATAATCTTGTTATCTTCTCGTATATGTATAGATGCCAGGAATTGAAGACTACGATGAATGGGGAGGTTTCTACTTGTCACCAGGAGGAACCATCACACCCACTAACCCCTCAACCCACGAGGAAACAATAAACAATACTGCGTACGGATTGTTAATACAAGAGGTACGGACCGCAGGGTATGACCGACCAGTACCTGTTTATACCGAAGAGCAACAAAGACAAGTAGTAACGTATGTGGGCCAAAACCAAAGGGCCACTTGGCAGCGTTTCTTAGACCTGGCGGCTGATCGAGAATTTTATAGGCAGGTTAGGGACTATGTCGAACAGGAAAACATGACCTGGAATCCATTTCCAGAAGGTCAGGTCGAAGCTACTACCGAACTTCAACTATTTCCAGAGTTACCCGCACTGGACGAAGAGGTCCCAATTCTGAACCCGGGACCAATAACAACATCTGCAGTCCCAGAGGTAGCACCACTAGAGGATCTGCCGAAAGGGGCCTTTGATCTAGCACCCGAACTTTACCTTAGGGAATCCGAGGGTTCGACACATGGTTCTCCAACGAAGGAACCATAGTTTTCTTTCAAAAAAAAAAAAGTAGTAGTGGAGGGGGTATGGTTTTTAGATGTAAATAAATAATGCAAGATGCATAAATATATATATAAGTAGTGAGTACCCAATTTTGATTGTGTATAGGGTACTAACGGATATTAAGTATGTAATATATTTCCCTGTTATCAAATAAAGATATGTGAAATATTCTAGTTATTGTTGTTTCAATTCTATAGTTTTTTTTTTTTTTTTTATGAATGTATAAAACTAATTTGTATTTTCTTTTGAAAAAGGAAAAAAAAAATGGCAGAATACTCTAGCAGTCAGAATGAAGCATCACCAGGAATTGATCCCATTGGGCTATTAGGTGCATTTGTGAAACAAATGGAACAGATGAATGCAAAGAAATCCACAGAAACAAATGATCACCTACTTAGCAGATTCCGAGCACTAAAACCTGAAAAGTTTGTTGGAAATGCTGAACCAGGAATAGCAGAACAATGGATCCGACATTTAGAAGATATCTTTGAAGTACTTGAATGTAATGAAGTAGAAAAAAGAAAATTGGCAGTTTTTCAATTAACCATGGGAGCCAAGAATTGGTGGAGTTCAGTCAAAAGCATTGTTGGGGAAGAAATTGCTCAAGTAATGACATGGACAACTTTTAAAATAAAATTTTTTGAAAAGTATTTTCCAGACACAGAGAGAGAAAAACGAGAAAAGAAATTTATGGATTTGACTCAGGGAAAAATGACTGTCACGGAATATGAGAATAAGTTTGAAGAATTATCCCGATTTGGACTTCACCTGATTGATACCCCTGAAAGGCGTGCCCGAAAATTTGCTAAAGGGCTGACTTCTTCAATTCGACGAATGATCATCGCGGACAAACACAAAACCTATCAGGAGGTGGTGGAAGAAGCTCTAGCCTTAGAAGAGGATAATCAAGAATACAAAAAGGAAATAGAAGGGAGAAATCAGAGTAGGGTGGGACAGTCAAGAAACCCGAATTGGAGGAATGAACAGATGAACAAAAGACGCAAAACTAATCCACGAAACGTTCAACACCCTCTTCCTTTTTCTGCTGGAGCCAACATGAATCGGCCTAGGAATACGTGTTTTAACTGTGGAGAGGCGAATCATCGAGCAAGTGAATGTACTAAACCACGAGCATCAAATGTGACTTGCTATAATTGTGGAGAGAAAGGACATTACAGTAGAGACTGCCCAAAACCAAGGAAAAATGATTGGATTCGCTCGCAGAATAATAAGCCGCCACCACCTCAGAAACAGAACAATCAGGCAAAAATTTATGCAATGGTGCCAGAACAGGCTGGACTGGAAGGTACTGTAACTCTTTTTAATAGTTTTGCTAAAGTTTTATTTGATACCGGTGCCACACATTCCTTTATCTCAACTAAAAGAGTAAAAGAATTAGGGATAATACCTGATAGATTAAGTATCCCTCTAGCAGTAACTACACCATCAGGAGCTACCTTAAACCTTCAACATATATGTAAAAATTGCATGGTGAGATTGGAGAATAGAAACATGCCTGCTCAGTTAATTGTGTTGACAATGAGTCAATTCGATCTTATTTTGGGAATAGATTGGCTCACAACTTTTCATGCTAATCTCAATTGTTTCAAGAAAACCATCACCTTCTCAATTCCGGGGCGAGCAGAATTCACATTTTCTTGTGACCAGTCAAGTGATGTTTTTATCTCTGGACTTGTAGCACACATGGAGGTAGTGAATGAAGAATCATCAATTGCAACAATTCCAGTGGTATGTGAATTTCGAGAAGTATTTCAGGACATCCCAGGGTTACCTCCAACTAGAGAAATTGATTTCTGCATTGACTTAGCTCCAGGCACAATCCCTATCTCTAAAACCCCTTACCGAATGGCTCCATTAGAAATGCAGGAATTGAAAAAGCAGATTCAAGAGTTAGAAGAGCGAGGGTTTATAAGACCGAGCTCATCACCCTGGGGAGCACCAGTGTTATTCGTGAAAAAGAAAGACGGGACATTTCGTTTGTGTATCGACTACAGAGAGCTCAACAAAGTGACAATCAAGAACAAATACCCGTTACCACGAATTGATGATCTGTTCGATCAACTGCAAGGTGCAACAATCTTTTCAAAAATTGATTTAAGGTCAGGATATCATCAGTTACTGGTAAGAAAGGAAGACATCCCTAAAACAGCTTTTAGAACTCGTTATGGACACTATGAATTTCTTGTAATGCCCTTTGGACTAACCAATGCACCAGCTGTTTTTATGGATCTAATGAACAGAGTTTTTCGACCACATTTGGATCAGTTCATTATCGTTTTTATTGATGATATTTTGATTTATTCGAAAACAAGGAAAGAACATGAAGAACACCTGCGGATTACACTCCAGACACTCAAGGAATACCAGTTATATGCCAAGTTTAGTAAATGTGACTTTTGGTTGGAACGAGTTAAATTCCTTGGACACGTGATTTCTAAGGAAGGTATATCTGTAGATCCATCTAAAATTGAAGCAGTGATGAACTAGAATCACCCCGCAACACCCACTGAAGTTAGAAGTTTCCTCGGATTAGCTGGATACTATAGAAGGTTTGTTGAGGGATTTTCACGAGTAGCTATTCCACTCACTCGATTGACTCGGAAGGATGTAAAATTTGTGTGGAATGAAAAATGTGAGCAAGCATTTCAGGAACTGAAAACAAGATTGACGACAGCACCTGTCCTTATAATTCCAAAGGATGGTGGTCACTTTGTCATTTATAGTGACGCCTCATACCAAGGACTTGGATGTGTTCTGATGCAAGACGACAAAGTAGTGGCTTATGGATCTCGGCAATTAAAACCCCACGAGCTCAATTATCCAACCCATGATCTGGAACTTGCAGCGGTCATATTTGCCTTAAAAATCTGGAGGCACTATTTGTACGGAGAAAAATTCGATCTCTTCTCAGATCACAACAGTTTGAAATATCTATTTTCACAGAAGGATCTCAACATGAGACAGAGAAGGTGGATGGAATTTCTTAAAGATTATGACTTCAGCATTCAATATCATCCAGGTAAAGCCAACGTTGTAGCTGATGCTTTAAGCCGCAAACCTCGAGGAATGATTGCATTTTTAATGGCCAAAGAGTGGCGGATGTTGGAAACAGTAACAGAACATGAGGTACAATTATCATTACAAGACGAAGCACCGTGTCTTTATAACTTAATAGTTCAGCCTACATTGATAGGAAATTTTTTAGAGGGACAGGTTAAGGATGAAAAGCTGCAAATAAAATTTAAAACGATGACAGAGAAAGAACCCATCACATGGACTACATGAAGTGATGGAGGGCTTCGAATCCGAGGAAGACTTTGTGTACCTCACCAACATAGCTTGAAACAAGAAATTCTGGAAGAAGCACATCGATCACGATTAACCATACACCCAGGTAGTACAAAAATGTACAAGGACCTTAAAAAGAGTTATTGGTGGGAAGGTATGAAACGGGATGTGGCAGAATTTGTGTCAAAATGTTTTACTTGTCAACAAATCAAAGCTGAACATCAGAAACCCTCTGGACTATTACAACCTCTACCAGTACCGGAATGGAAATGGGAACATATAACAATGGATTTTGTCACAGGGCTACCAAAGACTAGGCAAGGTTATGATGCGATATGGGTAATTGTGGATCGTTTAACGAAATCTGCGCATTTTCTTACCTATTGCCTGACAGACTCAGTGGAGAAAATGAGTAGGTTGTACCTTCAGCAAATAATCCGATTACATGGGATCCCCGTATCTATCATATCGGACCGTGATACAAGATTTACTTCAAAATTTTGGTCAAGTCTCCAAAAGGCCCTTGGAACTACAGTAAGTCTGAGCACCGCATTTCACCCGCAAACTGATGGGAAAACCGAGCGAGTTAATCAAGTTATGGAGGACATGTTGCGAGCGTGTGTTTTGGAATTTGAAAACACTTGGGAAACTCATTTACCTTTGATCGAATTTGCCTACAACAACAGCTATCACTCTAGCATTAGTATGGCCCCATTTGAAGCTTTATATGGAAGACCGTGTCGATCTCCTATCTGTTGGACAGAAGTAGGTGAAAGTGAACTTCTTGGTCCGGACATGGTCCGGGAAACCACTGAAAAGATTGCCATAATTAAAGACCGGATAAAAACAGCACAAAGCCGACAGAAAAGTTATGCAGATAACCGGAGGAAAGATCTAGAATTTAATATTGGGGAAAACGTGCTGGTAAAAGTATCCCCAATTCGAGGAGTTATGAGATTTGGCAAGAAAAGAGGAAAACTGTCTCCACGATTTATTGGACCCTTTGAGATTTTAGAAAGGGTTGGAAAAGTGGCATATCGTCTTGCATTGCCTCCAAAATTAACAGGAGTACACAACGTTTTCCACGTGTCAATGCTTAGGAGATACGTATATGATAAGTCACATGTCATTGACTTTGGTGATATCAAGTTAAATGACAATGCCACATACAAAGAAGGACCTGTACGGATCCTCGATCGCCAAATGAAGCAACTACGGACAAAAGAAATTGCTTTGGTCAAAGTTCAATGGAACCATCATGACGAAAACGAAGCTTCTTGGGAATTGGAATCAGAAATACGAGAAAAGTACCCGCATATCTTCAATGAATAGGTACGTTGATTTCGGGGACGAAATCCTTTTTAAGGAGGGTAGAATGTAGTATCCTTAAAAAAAAAATTAAAACCAATAAAAATGATAGTAATGTATGTAGACAACCCATTTTGACCTGCCAAAAAAAAGAAATAACTGTCGCAGGGGGGGCCCACCAGGCACGTAAATTAAAGAAAAAGCTTCGGAGTCCAACCAGGATCCCCAGATGTCAAATCAACGTCGTAAGCAGCACCGGTGCAAACGTACTGCATTCCGGGCTTCCCGGAGGTTAATAATCAGGACCGATTCGAACTGAAAGTCAACATATCAGAGTCTGGGATGACCAAAGGCCAAATTCAATTATGCCAGGACTCAACAGGCATCAATACGGGCCACGGAACTTCAAATCATCAAATTTTGATAACCGACGAAGAATCGGTCTCCGATCAAAAGCTTCGGCACACCGAAATCGAGAAAAAGGGACACGATTGTCAATCTGGAAGCACCAAAAGTCCGAATGGATATGAATGACTGAAACACGGAGAAAAACAGAGGTTCGGTGACTTGAATCAGTCTAATCAGACAATCAGAGAAGAAACGACGTCTAATCGAAGTTTCAAGACTCAACTGGGAAAGATAAGGGCAAAACGGTCATTTCTAAATCTGAGATTCTCAATCGAACCGTACCGATTCCAATAGAACGTCAATACAAATTCAAATCATCTTGAATCAGGAAGATCAGACGGTCGGATCAAAAGATTTCGACAGTCAAAGTTTAGATGGTCTAGATCAGACGTCGATGGTCTGAAGAAAACGGAGTCGTTTTCGGGTTTCAAACGAATTCCGATCCAACCATACGGATTTGAGGAGGACGTTAAACCGAGCCCAGATCTTTTCGAATCATCCGAATCGGACACTCGGATTGAAAAATATCAAGGAACAAAGCTCGGAATCGATCAAAGGTCCTGATCGAAAGTTGGAACCTACAACCACGCGTTCCGCCTACATGGGATTATAACCCATATAGGGTTGCAAAAATTCTTTCTATAAATAGAAAGCCATGGCCACGCACAAGAAAAAAAAGGGGGAACAGCCTCCATTAAGGCCTTGTTTGGTTTGAGAGAAAAACTCCCAAACCCTTTGGGAATTGTTTGGTTATCCACCAAACACATCTATATCACCACCATCACATAACCACTGTCACCACCACCAGAGACCCATCATCACTACCTCATTACCCAACACCTTGCACAACCACAGCCTTCAAAAACACCCAGAAGACCCAGAAATCAAGTCTGAGCCACACAGAGCCTTAAGCTTAGCCCAGAATCTGAAAACTCATCCAAACGGGCCCTTACGGAGATCTCTGAGCCTCACCGCCCAGTCCAGTGGGTCCCCCTGGCCAAAACGAAGCCAACGCCGCCGGTCAAGCCACCGAAACACCGCCACAGAGGCCTCACGCGCCGCACAAACTCCCCACGCGCCGCCGCTGCAAAGAACCTGCTCCGGCAGACATTCCGGCGACACCATCCGGAAACCACCACCACCACCCTGATCGTCTGGCCCAGACGACGGCACTACCAGAAGGCCGGACTCCAACCACAAGGAAAACCACCGCACGCGCTACACGCGCCACCCTCAGTCCATTTCGCCTCCCCACGCGCAGCCTACAGTCAGCGCTGAGTCAGCGCTGACTCACCGATTGACCAACCAATCAGAAGCTGCCACGGGGCAACAACTGCTGAGTCAGCAATCCAGTCAGCCGCCACGTGTACTGACACGGCATTGCTGAGTCAGCATTGACCCAATCAGCATCTGACACGTGTCACAGTGTGCCACGTGTCTGCCACGTAAGTGCCAGATCAGAGTTGGTTGACCAATCACTAACAGCCACGTGGCATTAGATGCCACGTGGCACTGGCACGTCACTGCCACGTCAGCACCCACCAAATCAATCAGAGGCTGACACGTGGCATGCCTGCCACGTGGCACATTAACCAACCATTCAGAGACTGCCACGTGTCTGCTGACTGCCCTGTCAGCATGCCCAATCAAATGCCTTGTCAGCTTTGACCATCCAACCAGAAGGCGCCACGTGTCGTTGACTGACACGTGGCTTGCTGACGTGGCATTTGGGCCCCACTTTTGGTTTTTCCCAATTTTCTCCATTCCGGGTCCAAATTTCAACGAACGGACACTTGTTCCTAGCTAATTTGGACGTTCCGGACGCACCGGTGACCTCAGAATCGGTCAAATCCAACTCTTAAGGACTATTTGGCATTTTATATGTCTATTTCAAGCTATACCGGCCAGTTCTGACCCTGCGGGTCCCGCTCAACTCAGCCCGGACCCATTCCGGCCTGTCTTATGGCTATTCTGGCTCTTCCGGCCCTTCCGGACCCAACTATGACGTCCATTCAAGTCGATTTCGCGTCGAAGTACGACTTTGGTCTTAATGGGTTTTTTCTGCTACGCTTTCTTGGTTTTGTTTCATTCTTTCTCAACAAAGCACCTACTGGGCCTCAAATTGCCCCCTTCTTCACAGGTAACTCCCTCAAACTCTTACACTTAGTGGTCTGGGGCTCCCTATAAATCCACCGGTCGGATATTCCGCCTTTTCCTTTTCTTTTATTTATTTTATATGCTTTAGTGGTGTGGACTCCCTATAAATCCACTGGTCGGATATTTCGCCTTCTCTTGCCAGTCGGAAGGAGGCCTCGAACTCCACCCGATTTGGACTTTATATCCTGCGTCAGCCAGAAGGAGATCTAATGACCCACCTGGCTGAACTTTATCAAACTGTTATATCTTGCGCCAGTCGGAAGGAGGCCTCGAACTCCACCTGATTTGGACTTTATATCCTGCGTCAGCCAGAAGGAGATCTAATGACCCACCTGGCTGAACTTTATCAAACTGTTATATCTTGCGCCAGTCGGAAGGAGGCCTCGAACTCCACCCGATTTGGACTTTATATCCTGCGTCAGTCGGAAGGAGATCTAATGACCCATCTGGATGCACTTTATCTCTTGTTACAGATCTTCATTGATAAAATCAGGAAACGCAAAAAATGATACTTCTTTTCATTACTAGGGCACCGACCCATACTTCCGGTATACATTTTTACCACAGGGCACCGACCCGTACTTCCGGTAAAACTTTCACATCACCTTTTTTACATCACCGGGCACCGACCCATACTTCCGGTACACTCTTTTTTTTCACTGGGCACCGACCCGTACTTCCGGCACCTTTTCAAAGCACTGGGCACTGACCCTTACTTTCAGAACACTTTCTCACTCACGTGGGCACCGACCCATACTTCCGGTAAAACCTTTTTTCAAAACTACTGGGCACCGACCCATACTTCCGGTACACATTTCCCAAACTTCATGGGCACCGACCCGTACTTCCGGCACCTTTTCAAAGCACTGGGCACCGACCCATACTTCCGGTAAAACCTTTTTCAAAACTATCGGGCACCGACCCATACTTCCGGTACACTCTTTTTTCACTGGGCACCGACCCGTACTTCCGGCACCTTTTCAAAGCACTGGGCACCGACCCATACTTCCGGTAAAACCTTTTTCAAAACTATTAGGCACCGACCCATACTTCCGGTAAAACATTTTTCAAAACTATTAGGCACCGACCCATACTTCCGGTAAAACCTTTTTCAAATCACTGGGCACCGACCCATACTTCCGGTACTTTGCTTGGAATCTGCAAACAGCACAGGTAAGACAGGTATGTCTTCACACTCTTAATGGGCACCGACCCTTACTTCCGGCACATAAAACAAAAAGACAAAAAATCATAAAAACAAAAAATACAAAAAAAAAAACTCGTCGCACGGTCGATCTATCCCGATTTTTTACTCAAAAATACTTTCTCACAACTCACTACTTTTTCAAAGGTTAAAGTTTAGGACTACACCGCGCAGGTTAAAGTTCCTAGCTACACTGACTTTACTCAAAATATTATTTTACACACTCACGGTCTAGATCGACCAAAACACTCACGCCCATACACAGCACAGAACTACGTACGGCCTGATTCTCGTGTCGAGATACGTATGCAACCCATACTTGGGTGCGGCCATAACCATACTTTCAAACTATCTCATGTCGAGATACGTATACATACTTTCAAACTAATACATACCTACAAAACTATCTCGTGTCGAGATACGTAAATCGGCAACCGCGTGTCACGGATGCTCGCGTTTTAATTTCTTATATATGCATCATACTACTCCTTACTTACGCCCCCGTTACTATAAAAACCACTAAAACGGCAACCGTGTGTCACGGATGTTCGAGGGTGCCTAATACCTTCCCTCGACATAATCGAGTCCCCGAACCCACTTTGAGAACTTTGGTTTCGTACGACTATCAAGAGTCACACTTTTAAAAGGGCCCCACTCTTCTCAAACTGTTTTTTCAAAAGTCAAAGATGATTACTCTAATCACCTTTGCAGGGATCCTAACTCCCGATAACGTTAGGTGGCGACTCTGAACTTTTACTGGCCCTACTCCCACTTGTACATACTTTCACACATTTCCTTTCCCGTCTTGGTTCGCTGCTTTGAGCCTTTTACCCTATTTTATTTCATTTCCTTTTAAAACGGTCGCGATCCCACGAGGGGACCGCCCCCCGCCTTCGGGGCGGGCGCGACAGCTGGCGACTCTGCTGGGGACACATACTTAAGAGGACTCAGGCCGTCACTATGGTGGTTTTCATTCTAATGGGGCATTTCTTTCACTAACTACTCTATACTTCTATAATTCTTTTTTAGGTTATAAACTTATTCGCACAGGTACCTGCGACTCAAAAGAAACTGCAAGGCCAATGCCATACTGAAACTACAAGGCTAATGCCGTACTTTATCGTTATACACACTACACACTTGCATCAAGCATGACATAACCCGGTTCTGAAACTGAAACCCTTTAAGATTAGATAGGAGGATCAGTAAGTGACATGGCCGTTGCGGTAGTACCGTCGGTACCAGCACCGAAAGTTCCTCCGCTTGAAACCACCAACCTGAGAAGGTGCTACGGCACCGGAGGTTTGAAGGTTCGAGAACCGGACCCAAATAAGTCTACATTAGACGCCAACCTCTCCACATAGTCACATTCTGCACGTGTGCATTCAAAACTTTTCAAAATACGAAACGGCGCCGATAGGCTGCCCAATTCTTTTCTATCCTCCCTTATATAAACTGGGGATGAAAAAACTTTTCAAAAACAACAAACGGAGCCGACGAGCTACCAGATCCTTCTCTGTCTTCCCCTTGTGCTTTTTACAAACAAGGGGGGGAAAAACTTTTCAAACTCAAAACGACGCCGAAAGGCTGCGCATTCTTGCTCATCATATCCTTACATTTTAACAAGGATGGATACACTCTCTCAAATTCATAATACGACGCCGAAAGGCTACCCGATTCTTCTCTATCTTCCCCTTGCACCTGTATATAGACCAGGGTTGGATAAACTTTAAAAAAAAAAAAACTCATAAACGGCGCCGGAAGGCTGCCAGACTTTTTTTCAAAGCTCATTCTCACCTTTCAAAAACAAAAATAAAACTCCCCAAGGACAAATCCACTTTTCAAAGACATTTGGTGACGCCGAAAGGCTATCCAGATTCATCTCATACCTTGGGAACACACATCACACTGGGGCAGTACTCTCCCATCTCTAACGAGTCACTGGGAGAAGAATCCCCGTTTCTTTTCTTTAAAGCGACTTACTAACTTTACGTCTACCTCTACTTCTTCTGACCTCCGCTGCAGGTACATTTTTTATAGAGGTCAACATGGGAAGCTTCTACACGCTCAGCCTACTCCCGGTATCACTGACTTCTCCACGGATTGAGAAAGTCTGAATGGACAACCAGTCTAAATAGCTCTGATTTTCAAATCCAACTTCCAAATCCAAACATTTAGCCTGAGCAGGGCAGATGATAAAATCCGCGGAGGTCAAATCCGAGCAGTACCAACGCATTCGCGATTGTTCGAACCTTCAAGCCGCTGAACCAATAGGCCTACTTCTACCCATATACATCCACAAGCTCTGTCCATGCCCGAGACGACTCTCGTAAGAGACCCAATACTCGGCCCACTGTCTTGAAACATTACTCCTCATCATTTGCCATACAGGGGCAGTTTCTCCATACTATTGAATTTATGCTTTGTCTGCTTTGCATAAGCGCATGCTTTCAAACGAAAAACATAAACAAAACTCAGTCTTTACATCATTCAATAACTGTCATCTGCTCTCATTCCTTAAATCTCATGAGTATGTTGGATATAACTGTCTTACTACTTGTTGAATACGAATTAGACATTGTACTAGACTTCTGGACGTAACAAAGCTATGTTCGATCCTACCTGAAAGTAGATCAACACAAGGTCATGCTGAGAAACGACTCAAGTTTGCAAATCGGCCATTTCATCCTCTGACGATGCTCACATCTTAACAAGAATCAGGTGACAAAAGCATACTTCTCTATGACAACTTAATGTCATCTGAGGACACAAGAATGGAGCAGACAGGTGATGGGCATTCAAGAACAGTCCTTGGTCCACTCTCAGGATCATGACATACATAGACTAGGGCAATCTTTGCCCCCCACATCTCAGCAAAAGAGGTCATCACGATCACTGCTGGCCCACATGGGGCCCCTCAATCCTGGTCAGGAAAGTAAATACTCATTCTCAGGATCTCTAACTTCAATGATACATATATGTGATCTCTGAACCCGACTTGACTTGTGTCAAAATGATTAGAGGCAATCATTTCAGCTATCTATACACTACTTTCCCTCGTTAGCCCACTTGAGCCATACAATGATTTCTTTTCAAACTTAAACCCCTGAGGATCACCCCCTAAACTGGGGCAATGCCAAAAGGAAAAAGAAAGAGAAAGCAAACTAAAAGAGAACTCAATGCAAAGCTGGAGCAAATCCACAAAAGATACGATCCGACTTGGATATATACTTCAAACTGGGGCAATTCTCCCCTGTACATACTTTACTCAGCGATAACATACCCCACACTAGATTGGGATGAAGACGAAAACAAAAAGAAAAAGAAAAAGAGCAAAATCAAACGAAGGAAAAAAGCAGGGCATAAGGTGATCTCAGGAATCTCAACCGACTTTTCAAAATAAACTTTGAGCCTTCATGCGATCCTTTCATTTCTCAACCCATGACCCTGACCTACGTTACAACCCAGTAAAGTCCACTTTGATTGACACAGGCCTTGTTGGGTTCACTAAATCACATACTTGCAACATTCCAAACGACGGGAGTGCCACATACTTTCAAATCGCAAGATACACTGAAGTGCACCAATCATATAACCGGATTCGGTAAAAACCCGTGAGGGCGCCGAAGGTAAAAATGGTTTCAGAGAGAATGAGAGCTCGAGAGAAATCGAATACTGAAAAAACTGGGTCCTTCTGAAGGATGATCACTGGGGCACTGAGCCCACACAGTCAAATGCTTTCTCTTCTAGTACTCAATAGGCGATAAGACATTCAATATCCACTAACTCATGAGCATTCTTTCACAGATGATAGATTCATGCATCATACTCTTGTAAATACGTATGCTCAGCATGACACGACTTTCAAAATCCATTCATATCTTTCAGCATAGCAGACAATGCATACTTTTATAACAGGGGCAACTGGTTCCGACAATCCTCTCAAATAGCCCAAAAGACCACCACTAACTGAGCTACGATATCAACCCTTGCTCAGACTCGCCAACTTCACATTGATCCATCTGCTCGGATCCACATATCAAACCGGTCTTCTCCTCGGTAGATTGTCAAGAAATCTATCCCTCGCTCAGGTCTAACCGTTCACGCTCAAATCAGGAATCAGGTATGAGACCCTCAAGCGGCATCCTGTTCACTCATCATCAGAATCCATAATCAAAATCAGCATCAAGTATAAAACCCCCAGCGGCGTCCTGTCCACTATTCACTTCCGGAATCAGGTATAAGACCCTCTAGCGGCATCCTATTCACTACTCGTCATCAGAATTCATCATCGGAACCGGGAATGAACCCGTCAAGGGGCATCTCGTTCATAACTTCAACAAACAAGTAAGGCCGTCAAGTGGCATCTCAATCAATCATCAGAATCAAAAGTGAGTCCGTCAAGGGGCATACTATTCACGTCATCGTCTATCATTCAATATCAGGAGTGAGTCCGTCAAGTGGCGTCCTGTTCATATCACCTACCATCAGGTATAAGTCCCTCAACGGTATCCAACTTACATCGGCATCAAGCATCAGGTATTTCTCTTACCCTCTCGCACTCTATAGCAATCACGCGCATCGCATTTTGCTATCCCCACATTTTCACGGCGATCACGCATACCGCATTTCGCTAATTTCATCACTCTTCATAGCAATCACGCCTCACGTGGCATTTTGCTCTCGAATCGTCATAGAAATCACGCCTCACGTGGCATTTTACTCTCTCATACTCCCAGCAGTCACGCGTATCGCATTCTGTTGGACCTTATCTCCACGGCAATTACCCGTATCGGATTTTGCTATTCTCGTCTCTTATATTCAAGGCAATCACGCGAATCGCATTTTGCCACTCTATAACTTCACAGCAATAACGCCCCATGTGGCATTTTGCTTCTCTTATGTCAAACTCTTTACAGCAATCACGCCTTACTTGGCTTTTTGCTCTCTCATATCTTCAACAGTCACGCGCATCGCATTCTGTTAGACCCTATCTCCACGGTAATTACCCGTATCGGACTTTGTTACTCTCGTCTCTTATATTCAAGGCAATCACGCGAATCGCATTTTGCCACTCTATAACTTCACAGCAATCACGCCATGACACGGCATTTTGCTCTCTTATTTCACAGCGATCACGCCCCACGTGGCATTTCGCTATCTCACACACAGCAATCATGCCCTGGCGTGGCATTTTGCTCTCTCGTCTCACACTTTTCATCACTCTTATTCCATCATAGTACGAACTACGCACGATCTGATTCTCTGACAGGAGATATGTAGGCAGCTTTAAGAGCTCAACCGTACCCTCACTTTATTACATTCTTGGTTAAAGTTCGAGATTACGCGATTACGCACTTCTTGACTACACCATCCCTCTTCTACTCAATTCTCACATGAATGCCCAACAGAGTTGTTCACCCTTTCTGGTAACGCTCTCAATCCCCAGCGGAGCTATTTGCCTACTCTGGTGGCAATTCATAATCCCCACTTGCCTACGTTGGCATCTCATATTCACTTGCCTACGATGGCATTTCACATGCACTAGCCTACGTTGGCACCTCATATTCACTTGCCTACGATGGCATCTCACATTCACTTGCCTACATTGGCACCTCATACTCATTTGCCTACGATGGCATTTTACATTCACATGCCTACATTGGCACCTCATCCTCACTTGCCTACGATGGCATTTCACATTCACATGCCTACATTGGCACCTCATACTCACTTGCCTACGATGGCATTTCATATTCACTCGCCTACATTGGCACCTCATATTCACTTGCCTACGATGGCATTTCATACTCACTTGCCTACTTTGGCACGTCATTTACTTATTCTCGTCACTTAAAAGAAAAGGGTCAAAATGGGTTGTCTTTTTCTTTGTCACGATTTGCTTCGCAAAATATGACAAAGAGGGGCAGCTGTAGACACCCCATTTTGACCTGCCAAAAAAAAAGAAATAACTGTCGCAGGGGGGGCCCACCAGGCACGTAAATCAAAGAAAAAGCTTCAGAGTCCAACCAGGATCCCCAGATGTCAAATCAACGTCGTAAGCAGCACCGGTGCAAACGTACTACATTCCGGGCTTCCCGGAGGTTAATAATCAGGACCGATTCGAACTGAAAGTCAACATATCAGAGTCTGGGATGACCAATGGCCAAATTCAATTATACCAGGACTCAACAGGCATCAATACGGGCCACGGAACTTCAAATCATCAAATTTTGATAACCGACGAAGAATCGGTCTCTGATCAAAAGCTTCGGCACACCGAAATCGAGAAAAAGGGACACGATTGTCAATCTGGAAGCACCGAAAGTCCGAATGGATATGAATGACTGAAACATGGAGAAAAATAGAGGTTCGGTGACTTGAATCAGTCTAATCAGACAATCAGAGAAGAAACGACGTCTAATCAAAGTTTCAAGACTCAACTGGGAAAGACAAGGGCAAAACGGTCATTTCTAAATCTGAGATTCTCAATCGAACTGTACCGATTCAAAGAGAACGTCAATACAAATTCAAATCATCTTGAATCAGGAAGATCAGACGGTCGGATCAAAAGATTTCGACAGTCAAAGTTTAGACGGTCTAGATCAGACGTCGATGGTCTGAAGAAAACGGAGTCGTTTTCGGGTTTCAAACGAATTCCGATCCAACCATACGGATTTGAGGAGGACGTTAAACCGAGCCCAGATCATTTCGAATCATCCGAATCGGACGCTCGGATTGAAAAATATCAAGGAACAAAGCTCGGAATCGATCAAAGGTCCTGATCGAAAGTTGGAACCTACAACCACGCGTTCCGCCTACATGGGATTATAACCCATATAGGGTTGCAAAAATTCTTTCTATAAATAGAAAGCCATGGCCACGCACAAGAAAAAAAAGGGGGAACAGCCTCTATTAATGTCATACCCGCTCCTGCGGTATTTATTTATATCATTTCAGCATGCTTATGGTTGTGTTAATTAACGTGGGTGAAGTGAGTGATGACTCACTAGTTGTTGAAGGGTGTCTTTTGAGAACCCAGTATTTGGCCTTAAAGGCAGTCGGAAAGGTGTCAAAAGAGGACACGGGAACATGAAAAATCATGTTGCATTGGCATAGCTAAATGACATTTATGTGATTTAAATGTTATTGACTTATTTGGTATTTTCATGAATAGTAATTATACCTGTGTAGTATAATTTCTGATAGTTTTGATCTAGTTTTAGATCGTTTGAGAACTGTGGTGAGAACGTGAACGACCCGTTGTATAAAAAGGTAGGATGTGTAGAGATTCCATAGAATTTGGTTTTTGGACATAATTTTGGATCCAAACAAGACTTAAATCGAAAACTTTTGTGATTTATAATTTTCACTCGTAAAGGCATAAAATGGACGTGTGCAACGTTTCGAGGAATAATTAGAAGTTTTGAGAACTCACGGGGAGGTAAACGTAATTTTCGAGAATTTTGTCTATATATAGAAGTTCCAAGATATTTCTTCATTACAACTTTTCTAATTTCAAAATCAAAAGGGAGATTTGGGGGTTTTGGGAGCTTAGAGCTTGCAGACGCAAATCGACGGACTTCTGCCCGTTTGTTTTCAACCAAAATTCGTATTTGAACTCCCCAAGGTAAGGGCTACGTTTTGATAGTCTTTAGGCCATGTTTGGCTAAGTTTTTATAAATTTCTAAATCTAGGAATTTGGGAAAAACACGTGTAAACTTGTAGGTTTCGCGTAGGATCGGAGATTTGGTGTTTAATCGGGCTTCTAGTCGTTCCCTCAAAGTTATACGACGATAGCTCGAGGTATGAATTTCTAGCCTATGTTATATAGGTGAAATACATGTTTTATATTTCGATGACGAAATTGTGATCCGGGCAAAATCCATGTGTTAATCTTAGGCCCCTTAATTATGCACGCGCTTAAATGTGAAAAGCATGTTAAGTTTTACGCGAGCACGTATATGTGTTAAATGAGTATGTTTATGTGCCTATGTGGGTTAAAGGGGGATTCGTGCTAATTCACCGTGAGGCGTCCTCTCGAAGGGGGAGGATTAGCAGTGACGATGGTCACTTGGCCGAGAAAGGCATTACGTGACATGTCGAAGGGGCATGGGTCATGGTTGAGTCGAAAGACTTTGGATCGGTGAAGGTGCACTTATTCCCTAGAGACCAATAGTTATGTGTTATGATGAGAATAAAGCATGATTTGTCATATATGCATATGTTAGAAATTGTGCACTCAGCGTATAGCTGAGCAATAGAGATTTACTCCATTGCAGGTATGAAGAAAGGAAAGATGGAATGCGAGGAATGAGGCCGTTGGGGATCAATCGGAGGAATTGGTGTATAGAACATTTTTGTAACCGAATTATAGAAGCTCTGTATTATTTTTGGATTGATGTAATATTCTTTTAAAAACCTTTTTAAGTTGGTTGGAAGCGACTTGGAATCTTGAGTTCGCGTCTTGATGTTTAACAAGTTGAATTTCATGTTTTATGAATTGTTGAAGTACTTATGAGATTTTGATCCAAACGAACCCTCAACTTAATTAGTTAACGTTTTCCAAACTTAGGAAAGTTGTTATACTTGTCCTTATAACATTGGTAAAGTTTGCTAAGAATTGGATTATGTTTGAAGGGTTGCATCGGGTGAAGGTTGTGTGATGCCTTAGTAAAATTCTACAGCTTTGGCCAGAATTCTGCTAAAGGGTCATTCGACCGGTCGAAGGGGGTCGTTCGACCGGTCGAAATACCCCCTGCAACAATTCTTTAACTCATTCTCCCAATGTTCGGAACAACTTCTAACTAGGGATGGGGGTACCTTTGGGGACCCTTTGACCTATGAAACTGTTACTTTTGAAAACGAAACTCGTTAAGGCGTGTTTGGACACGTGTTTAATATAACCTTTGAAAAACTAATTGGAAGTTGGTTATTTTGGAGCAAAAACTTTTATTAAGGTTATTTTGAGAACTTTAATCATCGTTGGTAAGCCTTGATGGTGTGCCACGTAACCTAGATTCATATGTGTGGATCCGGGGCGTGACAATTAAGGCCTTGTTTGGTTTGAGAGAAAAACTCCCAAACCCCTTGGGAATTGTTTGGTTATCCACCAAACACATCTATATCACCACCATCACACAACCACTGTCACCACCGCCAGAGACCCATCATCACTACCTCATTACCCAACACCTTGCATAACCACAGCCTTCAGAAACACCCAGAAGACCCAGAAATCAAGTCTGAGCCACACAGAGCCTTAAGCTTAGCCCAGAATCTGAAAACTCATCCAAACGGGCCCTTACGGAGATCTCTGAGCCTCACCGCCCAGTCCAGTGGGTCCCCCTGGCCAAAACGAAGCCAACGTCGCCGGTCACACCACCGAAACACCGCCACAGAGGCCTCACGCGCCGCACAAACTCCCCACGCGCCGCCGCTGCGAAGAACCTGCTCCGGCAGACATTCCGGCGACACCATCCGGAAACCACCACCACCACCCTGATCGTCTGGCCCAGATGACGGCACTACTAGAAGGCCGGACTCCAACCACAAGGAAAACCACCGCACGCGCTACACGCGCCACCCTCAGTCCGTTTCGCCTCCCCACGCGCAGCCTACAGTCAGCGCTGAGTCAGCGCTGACTCACCGATTGACCAACCAATCAGAAGCTGCCACGAGGCAACAACTGCTGAGTCAGCAATCCAGTCAACCGCCACGTGTACTGACACGGCATTGCTGAGTCAGCATTGACCCAATCAGCATCTGACACGTGTTACGGTGTGCCACGTGTCTGCCACGTAAGTGCCAGATCAGAGTTGGTTGACCAATCACTGACAGCCACGTGGCATTAGATGCCACGTGGCACTGGCACGTCACTGCCATGTCAGCACCCACCAAATCAATCAGAGGCTGACACGTGGCATGCCTGCCACATGGCACATTAACCAACCATTCAGAGACTGCCACGTGTCTGCTGACTGCCCTGTCAGCATGCCCAATCAAATGCCTTGTCAGCTTTGACCATCCAACCAGAAGGCGCCACGTGTTGTTGACTGACACGTGGCTTGCTGACGTGGCATTTGGGCCCCACTTTTGGTTTTTCCCAATTTTCTCCATTCCGGGTCCAAATTTCAACGAACGGACACTTGTTCCTAGCTAATTTGGCTGTTCCGGACGCACCGGTGACCTCAGAATCGGTCGAATCCAACTCTTAAGAACTATTTGGCATTTTATATGTCTATTTCAAGCTATACCGGCCAGTTTTGACCCTGCGGGTCCCGCTCAACTCAGCCCGGACCCATTCCGGCCTGTCTTATGGCTATTCTGGCTCTTCCGGCCCTTCCGGACCCAACTATGACGTCCATTCAAGTCGATTTCGCGTCGAAGTACGACTTTGGTCTTATTGGGTTTTTTCTGCTACGCTTTCTTGGTTTTGTTTCATTCTTTCTCAACAAAGCACCTACTGGGCCTCAAATTGCCCCCTTCTTCACAGGTAACTCCCTCAAACTCTTACACTTAGTGGTCTGGGGCTCCCTATAAATCCACCGGTTGGATATTCCGCCTTTTCCTTTTCTTTTATTTATTTTATATGCTTTAGTGGTGTGGACTCCCTATAAATCCACTGGTCGGATATTCCGCCTTCTCTTGCCAGTCGGAAGGAGGCCTCGAACTCCACCCGATTTGGACTTTATATCCTGCGTCAGCCAGAAGGAGATCTAATGACCCACCTGGCTGAACTTTATCAAACTGTTATATCTTGCGCCAGTCGGAATGAGGCCTCGAACTCCACCTGATTTGGACTTTATATCCTGCGTCAGCCAGAAGGAGATCTAATGACCCACCTGGCTGAACTTTATCAAACTGTTATATCTTGCGCCAGTCGGAAGGAGGCCTCGAACTCCACCCGATTTGGACTTTATATCCTGCGTCAGTCGGAAGGAGATCTAATGACCCATCCGGATGCACTTTATCTCTTGTTACAGATCTTCATTGATAAAATCAGGAAACGCAAAAAATGATACTTCTTTTCATTACTAGGGCACTGACCCATACTTCCGGTATACATTTTTACCACAGGGCACCGACCCGTACTTCCGGTAAAACTTTCACATCACCTTTTTTACATCACCGGGCACCGACCCATACTTCCGGTACACTCTTTTTTTTCACTGGGCACCGACCCGTACTTCCGGCACCTTTTCAAAGCACTGGGCACTGACCCTTACTTTCAGAACACTTTCTCACTCACGTGGGCACCGACCCATACTTCCGGTAAAACCTTTTTTCAAAACTACTGGGCACCGACCCATACTTCCGGTACACATTTCCCAAACTTCATGGGCACCGACCCGTACTTCCGGCACCTTTTCAAAGCACTGGGCACCGACCCATACTTCCGGTAAAACCTTTTTCAAAACTATCGGGCACCGACCCATACTTCTGGTACACTCTTTTTTCACTGGGCACCGACCCGTACTTCCGGCACCTTTTCAAAGCACTGGGCACCGACCCATACTTCCGGTAAAACCTTTTTCAAAACTATTAGGCACCGACCCATACTTCCGGTAAAACATTTTTCAAAACTATTAGGCACCGACCCATACTTCCGGTAAAACCTTTTTCAAATCACTGGGCACCGACCCATACTTCCGGTAAAACCTTTTACAAAACTGGGCACCGACCCGTACTTCCGGTACTTTGCTTGGAATCTGCAAACAGCACAGGTAAGATAGGTATGTCTTCACACTCTTAATGGGCACCGACCCTTACTTCCGGCACATAAAACAAAAAGACAAAAAATCATAAAAACAAAAAATACAAAAAAAAAACTCGTCGCACGGTCGATCTATCCCGATTTTTTACTCAAAAATACTTTCTCACAACTCACTACTTTCTCAAAGGTTAAAGTCTAGGACTACACCGCGCAGGTTAAAGTTCCTAGCTACACTGACTTTACTCAAAATATTATTTTACACACTCACGGTCTAGATCGACCAAAACACTCACGCCCATACACAGCACAGAACTACGTACGGCCTGATTCTCGTGTCGAGATACGTATGCAACCCATACTTGGGTGCGGCCATAACCATACTTTCAAACTATCTCATGTCGAGATACGTATACATACTTTCAAACTAATACATACCTACAAAACTATCTCGTGTCGAGATACGTAAATCGGCAATCGCGTGTCACGGATGCTCGCGTTTTAATTTCTTATATATGCATCATACTATTCCTTACTTACGCCCCCGTTACTATGAAAACCACTAAAACGGCAACCGTGTGTCACGGATGTTCGAGAGTGCCTAATACCTTCCCTCGACATAATCGAGTCCCCGAACCCACTTTGAGAACTTTGGTTTCGTACGACTATCAAGAGTCACACTTTTAAAAGGGCCCCACTCTTCTCAAATTGTTTTCTTAAAAGTCAAAGATGATTACTCTAATCGCATTTGCAGGGATCCTAACTCCCGATAACGTTAGGTGGCGACTCTGAACTTTTACTGGCCCTACTCCCAATTGTACATACTTTCACACATTTCCTTTCCCGTCTTGGTTCGCTGCTTTGAGCCTTTTACCCTATTTTATTTCATTTCTTTTTTAAAACGGTCGCGATCCCACGAGGGGACCGCCCCCCGCCTTCGGGGCGGGCGCGACAATGTAAATAAATGCGCATTATATAAAGGGAAAAGGAGGGGTACTATGAGAAAATTTTCTACTATGTATAATTACACCTAAGCCATTAAGTTTTTTTTTTAAAATGTCACAAACATTTCATACATAGACTACTTTTAACTTTCCCTAAAGTCTCCCTAACCACAAGGTGAGTGGGCCCTGCTAGTGGTATTTTAGACCCATGGTTACAAGAAATAAGAATTGTAGGAGATGATTGTTAACTTATATATACACATATATATACTATGTATATCAGATAACTAACAACACTGGTAGAATCTTCTCCCGTACAGTCCAGGCTGGATGTGGCTAAACATGGTAAGGATTAGATCAAATACTAGGTTGGTAGGTAGGTAGGCTAGGGTGAGTTAGCAGATTCTCCTCCACACTCCACGTCATATTCTCTAGCTGGAATCTGCACAGCCTATATATATACATATATATAAGACTATTCACAGGATTGTATAGGCACAAGTAGGGAGAGAGTGTGGGAGAAACAGGGGAAGAAAATCAAAGACAAGGGAAGGGAACCGAAATATCTTGCCAAATCAAAGAAAAGGGTATGGAATATAGTATCAACTTAAACTCTCTGTATTTTTTTTTTTTAGCATATGAAGTCTTGATGTTTTTTTTTTTGGGTCACTAATTAGATAAAATTTGATTAATTTTTTATTAAATTTTATGCATTTAGATATGCTTGGTAAGTTCCTAGGGGCAATTTGGAAATAATATGGCATTAAAAACGGATCAAAATGGGCGAGGGATGTTAAAATTACAGAGTAACAGTCGTCGGAGACGTTGCTGGAGGCGGTGGAAATTTTGTCAAGAATTGGGTAGCTCAAATAGTGTGAATAAGATTATATTTGCATAAAAGGCTAGCAATAAGTTCGTTTGGCTTAGTGGGATTTGGTGAAAGTTTTGTCCAAGCTAATCATGGTATCAAACCCTGTTGCTAGCTAATGTTTTGCATATATTTTTTTTTTATATCCAAAAGCTTTTCTAAATGATATATAACTATACGTTGGGAGAAATATGAACATAAGTAACTGCAGGTGGCGTGGTCATGACCCCAGGTTGGGTGCTTTGGGTCATGGGTTCAAGACCCGGTTTAGGCAAATATTAAAAAAAAAAAAAAGAAATTCTTATTTTTTTTTTCCTCCATTTCCTTGGTTTCATTTTCAAAATAATAAAAAAAAAAAATGTCACTATCTGCATCCATTAAGACTTGAACCCAACACCAAAACAAAAAAAAAAAAACTTCCCATAAACCCGTCCAGCCTCATAGTCACTCTTGAAAGATATTTACATGGATATATGTAGTAGCCTGTCATATTAGTAGAGTTCAATGCTAAAATTGCTCAACTTCATTTTGCTTCGAAATTGCTTGTTACGGAATTCCTTCTGAATTTTGAAACTCGTATCTAAGAACCGTTAGGATTAAACCTTCTTGTTAGACCAAATTTTGAATTTAGGAAAAAAAAAAATTAGAAGGTAGAGCTAAATTTTGTCCTCACTCAAAATAAATTATGGGTTATGATAAATTGTTATTAATGTTTTATAAAGGTCGAGGCCTTAAATAATGTAAGACTGAGATAGTCAAGTTGGGATGGCTAGGGACTGAGATGGTCCTATAGTTAGTGCACTAATATACTACCTATTTCGAGCTGGGCTGGTAGGTGGTATACACCTTTTGAGCTGGGCTGGGGTGTTGTAGCCTTGATTATGTGCTTGTTTGATATAATCTTTAAAATTTGCTTTATTTTGACAGGATTGTAAGACTCAAGTATAACTAGTAAATGCAACTGGTAAATGCATTATTAATTTCGCAAATTTATTTAACTTATATTGATTTTGATATAAATATATATGTATTAATCTTGACACTATAACTTCTTTGGAAAAAAAAATTTATATCCTTACTGGGCCCACAGCTCATTATTTTTATAAATAAAAATTACAGGGACAGGAACAGGAACAGGAGGTGAGAACTGAGGGAAAAAGGAAAAAGCTGCCTAAGGATCAAGATCGTTTATTTTATTTTGTTTCTTTCTATTTGGGAATAAAAAGCAATGTAATATAAGGCTTCTCTTTAGCTGTAGTATGAAACATAAGTATCCTATTATCTGGAAGTGGCAATTTAAGATATTAATACCGTCATAGCTTCATTAATTTCACTATATACCATAACCATATTGGTATCTGTAATTAAATTTGGGGCGTGACACTAAGCGTTAGCTTAAACAAATCTAGATATGTGGTTATATAAATAACCATTCAGGTGCAAGGACTGGAGGGGAGAATCGCGAGTAATGAGGCAAGGAAGGACCGGAAGCTCCTAATATTTATAGAACTTGTAGCACTTTTGTAATATGTGTTTAACTCATGCCGGTTGTTTAACCGTGCAACTTGTATTAAGACTTGTTATATATGCGAGTACGACACTTGGTTCACCTTAGGACCTTGGTTGCCAAGACGTGTGAAACTTGTAGTTTTGATACTTGTAATCCGGGACGGGTTTATGGTGGTTGTATAAATGGATATATATGTTCTTACAAGTCTTTGAAATGTTTAACAAAGCTTTGAAAGGGTTTTGGTTTGAAATGCATTAGTCGAAATGGTTTTGTTTTGAAAGGAGTTGGTTTGAAATGGTTTTGTTTGGTTTGGTTTCTTTTGGTAATATGTGTATTATTTTATTAGCGGCGTTTGTGCGGAAGCGCCGGCATTTGTGAAACGGTCTTTTGGAGGTTTGGATTCTGCCCAGACCCCATTCGACCGGTCGAGCGGGGCAATTCGACCGGTCGAAATGCCCCCTGCCAGAAATTTCAAACTCCTACTTCCAATGTTTGGAATAACTTCTAATTAGGCATGGAGGTACCTTTGGGGACCCTTTGACCTATGAAACTGTTACCTTTGAAAACGAAACTCGTTAAGGCGTGTTTGGGCACGTGTTTAATATAACCTTTGAAAAACTATTTGAAAGTTGGTTGTTTTGTAGCAAAACTTTTATTAAGGTCATTTTTGGGAACTTTAATCATTGTTGGTAAGCCTTGATGGCGTGCCACGTGACCTAGATTCATATGTATGGATCCGGGGCGTGACATATGTCCATGAAGAAAGCCTTAAACATATATGAAAAAACAAACAAGATTTCAAACAAGAGTTCAATGTACAAGCCAGATTTTAGGAAGTCCTAGAGTTCAAATAAAAAAAAAATTCCCAAGTTGTTTTGTTTCAAGAAGTCCCTAGAGTTCAAATATAAAAAAAGGGATATTAGGTCATAGACCCCTTAAAATTATGTGTTTTAGTAAAAAAAAACCCACTTTTTTTTTTGCAGTTTTATGAAAAGTCCTTCGCTACTTTTCGTATTTGATGAAAAGTCCCTCCGCTCACAGATTATGTTATATTATCTGTGAACTTTAAATCATCATAACTCACTCGGTTTTTGGTCTTTTTGGGTGATATTTTTTTTTGATATCATGTATTTTTTCGAGATCTATGCATTAGACTTGAAAGTTGTACAAAAAAAAAAGCAATTTGGAACTTCATTTTTCATTTTTATCTTTTAGATATATAATTTTATCTGTTTACACTAACAAATAACATTATTTGTCAACTTTAAACCACCATAACTTTATCAACTCTTGGGCTTTTTGGGTGATTTTTTTTTAATTCATGTATTTATTTGAGATCTACGCATTGGACTTGAAAGTTGTACCAAAAAAAAAGCAATTTGGAACTTTGTTTTTCATTTTTATCTTTCAGACACAAACATATAATATTATCTGTTTACACTAACAGATAATATTATTTGTCAACTTTAAACCACCATAACTTCATCAATTCTTGGGCTTTTTGGGTGATTTTTTTTTTATTTCATGTATTTCTTTAAGATCTACGCATCGGACTTGAAAGTTGTACAAAAAATAATAATTTGAAACTTCGTTTTTCATTTTTATCTTTCAGACACAAACATATAATATTATCTATTTACACTTACAAATAATATTATTTGTCAACTTTAAACCACCATAACTTCATCAATTCTTGGACTTTTTGGGTGATTTTTTTTATTTCATGTATTTCTTTAAGATCTACGTATCAAACTTGAAAGTTGTACAAAAAATAATAATTTGGAGCTTCGTTTTTCATTTTTATCTTTCAGACACAAATAGATAATATTATCTGTTTACACTAACAGATAATATTATTTGTCAACTTTAAACCACCATAACTTTATCAATTCTTGGGCTTTTTGGATAATTTTTTTTTATTTCATGTATTTCTTTGAGATCTACGTAATAGGCGTGGAAATTTTAAGAAAAAAAGTCAAGTTGCAGCCTAATTTTGAGGTTTTATCTATCTTACAGATAATATTATCTGTTATTTGTGTGTCTAACAGATAATATTATCTGTCAACTTTAAACTACCATAACTTTATCAATTCTTGGGTTTTTTGGATGATTTTTTTTTTATTTCGTGTATTTTTTTTTAAGATCTATGCATCTATGGTGCCAATTGTATGAAAGAATTATATTTTTATTATATGTATGCGAAAAAAATGCAAATTTTCATATTTGTTTGATGTTTAGTTTTTTTTTGTCCCAGTATTTCATGATCAACATTGAACTTGACTGATAGATCTCATTTTGCTGATTTTAAAACATCAAATTTTACGAAAAACGGACTTGTGTAACAAAAGTTATAGCAATTAGAGTATAAAAAGGGCCTAATGCGATAAAAAAAAGTAGTATGGGTTTTAGTTTTGAAGAGTTTTATTTGAGGGGGCTATGGCCGAAGGTCCCAAAAAAAATATCCCAAGTTATTTTGTTTCAAGACGTCCCTAGTGTTTAAATCAAAAAAAATATCCCAAGTTGTTTTGACTGAAACATGCTTGTAATTGTCTCAAAAAAATAAGGGCCTATTTGGATTTTTGAGGTTCAACAACATCATGTCTAATAAGCTCAAACCTTGGATTTCCAAATATCATCACCTCTAGCAATCCATTTATCAACCAAGAACATCAAAATATTGACAATGTAGAATGACAGAAAAAAAAAAGATGTACAACAACTACAAAAAAAAATCACCAAATGAAAAAATGTAGTTACCAAAAGAAAAAAATGACCAAATGGAAAAAAATGTAGTTAGTGATTTTCATGAATGTTATCACAATCAAATTTTATAATCATGGAGGCAAAACGAATATAGAGAGAGACAAAATTACAATTGGTCAAAAACTATCAAAGGTAGTTTCTAAATTAGAGGTAGAAATCAATACAAAAAATAAAAACAAAAATAAAAAGTGAAAAGCACAACATTACCATGCGAACCCTTAGTACTTGTCATGCTCAAATTGTACTTGATTTGCACAATGGGGTTCCACACTTCCACAATAAATGTGAAATACAAGATAAAAGAACTTTTCATCCATCTATGGAGTCCTCTACAATCCTCCCACTCCTACAACTCCCTTTTAGGCCATGGACTTCTCAACCCATATATATATACATATATATATATATATATCATATATGTATACATATGGGTTTGCATTGGATTGTGTTAATAGGGTTTGTTTCAATATTTGGAGAAGCTTCACCAGAAGCCAAGGGACATATTTACACTTAAAAAAGTACTAAGCCCTCCTGAAGAAAAAAAAAGGTACTATTTACATATTTACACTTAAAAAAAGTTTTTATAGTTTAGTCCCCAGAAAAATTATAAAAGCCCCCTGATATTATAAAATTATCATACTATGCCCTCTCTTATGTTTTTGTGTTAATTAAAAATGTATATTATAAAATTATCATATGAAGAATTAAATTTTTTTTAACAGAACAAAGCTATAACCCCCGAGGCATATGAAGAATTAATGGAATTTCTAAGCAATCACTCATTAAATGATGGGGACAAGTTTTGTGCCGATTTGATGAGAGAATCTTCCAGGCATAAAACATTGGGTAGGTTCTATAGTTTCACTTTCACTTTCACATTTTTCTTGAATTCTTTTTGGGTTTTCTTTTCTTGACAGTACTAATAAAAAGAAGGATTTTTATTTGGGGACTTCACAGGACTTCACAATACTAATACAAATACTCAAACAAACACCTCCTAGATTAAAACTCTCCATCTAACTCTCCATCTACAATCACATTGTCATAAAAAAAATGCAAAGGTAAATACCATTCAGTCTAAAATTGCAGAAAAATACAAATTTAGCACAATATTAAAGCAAGAGAACATAGATCTATGATTTTGTCAAGCATTTAAGCAAACCCTAGATTGTGAAAGCTCACAAGTTTCAGAAAATTGTCATGCAAACTAAAAACATTGTAGATCCAAGGAGGAAAACCCATAGCCTTTGTAGATCTGACATTTTATTAAGAAAAAGTGAAGAAATCAAAAAAAAAAAAAGAAGAGCCTGAGTCGTCTGCGTTGTTCCTGCGTCTTTTGGAGAGATAGGAAGAAATCGTTGCCTTGTCGTCGGCGTCGCCTGCTCTGGCATTGGCGTCTGCTCCGACGTTGGCGTCTGCTATGTCTTCTCGTTTATCGCCTTTGTCGCTTCTCTCTTTGCTCTCAAGTCTGAGAGACAATTCTGAAGAAATATGAGAAATGTTACAAGAAGTGGGTGATTCGTGTCCAATATTGCATTCTTAACTTCATGATTTTACCCTTATTGGACACAAATTATCACTTATATTGGGAGATTTAATGGATAAATTGTACTTTTTTTGTTCTTGTTGTTACTCTCTTTGAGCAAATAAAGATCTCTTTTTGTAGGTTATGTAAGCTTGGGTGAAGTGAAACCCAATCCTGGTACCATTCATGCAGTAAAAAAGGGGAAACAATCAAAGCTTATCAGGGACAGATCGATCCGGCCTGGCATAGGGATCGATCCGCGTGTTTAATAGAAGGTTAGCATCAGATTTAGAAGAAGCGGATCGATCCGAGATTAGGAAGGGATCGATCCGCGACTTTGCTGTGACATTCTGCGAGAAACTTCTCAAAATGGATCGATCCGCCATAACAAGGGTATCGATCCGCGTCTTCTCGAGGAACTTCTAACACCTAAAATGAACAGCGGATCGATCCGGCTTTATGAAGGGATCGATCCGCGAAGCCTGAAGTTGTTCCTTTTTTATTACAAGTTTGCCATCATATGTATATAGTATATATAGTTAGAGATGGGTTTTATTTAGGGTTAGCTTGTATTTTGCTTAGTTTTTCTTAGGTTGTAAGCTCTCTCTCTCTCTCTCTCTCAAAATCCTCTCATCTCTCTCCTTCATTACTCCTCATCTACCACATTTCCTTCCATTTAGTGTTAGAGAGAAGAGAGTGTGAATGCATTAAATACTTGAAAGCTTCTGGTTGAAGAATATCTTGGAATTTTTATGGCATTTATTGTGGATTTCTCTAGTTGGTATATTTTTGTCACAACCGTCCCAGAAATTGCATGGTTTTAATATGAAAATGTTGTAACATGTGAATTATTAATGTTTATTAATAATTGAGTTAAGTGGTTGACGGTAGTCAACGATGACGTGTCGGTTGAGGACACAGTGATTGGATGTAATACCCTGTATTTTGGTATATTAATAAGACCTGGTATTTCATTTCTATACTCGTATAAACTTTCTCTTCCTTTTGGTAAATTATTGATACCAATCGATTGATAAGTTTCCCAATCGATTGACACTTTTTAGATACCAATCGATTGATAAGTATCCCAATCGATTGACATTCAACCGACTAAAAGTGATGACGTGTCATTATCCCAATCGATTGCCATTCATCCCAATCGATTGACATTGTTTCCAATCGATTGACTACAAATATCTGTTGCCAATTGATTGACTTGTGTCCCAATCGATTGACATAACTTGAGACAAGTTTTCTTCTTTTCTTCAGCTTTAAACGTGTGGCACTCCCATATCTCTATATATATGTCTCATTTATTGGCCTTGGGGCTGTTTTCAGACCATTGAGAGAGAGAGAGACATACTCTTGAGATATATACATACATATATCTATATATCTACATATATACACACTCTATACACACACTCACTGCCTTAGCAGCTGGGAGAGAGAAGAGGGAGAAACAGAAAGAAGAAGAAAGAAGAAAGGAGGAGACAAAGAGGGAAGACAGAGACAGAGAAGAGGAAAAAGAGAGAAAGCTTGGAGGTTTCAAGCTTAAACACATCCAAACGCACCCTAGGTGAGTTTCTAACTCACTTGGTCCCTTTATGTGAGGTTCATGCAAGTTATTATGAAGCTTAGATGGGTTAAATGCTTGTAGTTTACGTTTTATATGCTGTTTTTACAATCTGCTGGAGAAGACGTAGTGCCAATCGATTGACATGATCTCAATCGATTGACATCAGTTGTATCCCAATCGATTGAATAGGATTTCAATCGATTGACACTTTTCAGATACCAATCGATTGACATGTTCTCAATCGATTGACATGATTTTGATACCAATCGATTGAACTTAGTCCCAATCGATTGACATGATCAGAACATGGATTCCTTTGCCTATTTATTATATAAGAGGTTTAGTTGTTCGATTTATGATTCGGAATTCCATTATGCGACTATGGGGTAGACAGGAGTAATGTGACACCAAAGATCTATGGATAATGAATAAAAAGTAATATGAAGACGTGGGTGACGTGTTGTTTCTTGTATGAGTTCGATGTCCGTTTTCTTTTAATCCAAGTAGTTAGGCCACATTGGGAATTTGTCATGTGTCGATGTAGAATGGAACGTAAGTAGGTTTGGTAAGTTCTGGGAATGGTACGTGGATGGACGATTGGTCATGATATGCTCTTAAAAGCGGTGAACCGGATACATGGTTCTTAAAAGCGGTGAGCTGGACCAAGAAGTCTTAAGATAGACTGGATGATCTGTGATATGCTCTTAAAAGCGGTGAACAGGACCATTGTTCTTAAAAGCGGTGAGCTGGGATCACTAGTAGATGACGTTAAGTCGTGGCAATAGATTGATATGCCTTGTTCGAAATGTTATATCCCTGGAATGCGGTGAACAGGACCATTGTTCTTAAAAGCTGGGGACAGACTGACGTGGAGTCCATGACATGCGGTGAGCAGGATATATTGCTCTTAAAAGCGATGGGCAGAATAAGGGTGTATCCCTAGAGTTAAACGATTGAGTCTGTTCATGGAAATCAGAGTCTGTTGAGTTTGGTATTTGAGTAACAAGACGATAAGGGTCGGTTTACAAGAAGGAATAGAGGAACAAGATAATGTTATCCTTATAATAAGATGTTAACTCGTATTTTCATAAGCTCGTGTTTACTTCAGATAATTGGTACCTCGTTAGTTTATGCTCACTCAGCTCTCAGTAAGCTGACGGCCTTTTATTGCCTGGACTTTCCCCGTCCAGAATATCCTGCCCCTTATTCTGCAGGTAATGACCAGTACACTGATGACTATTATCCAGAGGAAGGCCCCACCGATGATGGTTACGCCAGGGAGGATTATCCTTATGCCAGTTGAAGACTGAAGATGTTATAGTTAGATTTCATTTCGGATTGTTCTGTTAAACCTTTTGTTAGCGGGTACTTGGGCATTTGTTGTCTTCAGACCTGTTGTGATCCTGTGGACCATACTCTGATATTTTGTAATAGTTAGCACTGTGTGTTATTCTCAGTTGGTTACTGTTGCTTTTCTTTTGGACTAGTACTGCGTGGTGTGGATTATTAGTAACTTTCACCTGTCATTCCTTATGGACCCATAAAGGAAATTTATTTTTCTCTATTTATGCTGCTCCGGGGCGTGACAGGATTTTTGGTATCAGAGCCTGCGTTTGGCACTCTAGGTTGTGATACTTTTGTTCACTAAGTATTTCCACACCATCTGGTCCTAGTATGATAGAATTTCTTTGAGATGAGATATGAGTATAAGATAAGTTCGTCTTCCTGACGATAGATAGTTTCCTTTGCAGGATAGCATGGATCCGGAGTTTCACCAGTTTGTGACTGATGCTTATGGAGGACATATTATCCATGGAGATACCGTGGAGCCAGCTGACCCAGAGTTTTATCATGAGCGTGTGTGCCAGATAGCTAGTCGACATTTAGAGGAAGACATGTGGAGAGCCCTTTATGTAACCAGGAGTACTCACCCGACACAGATGCGCATGGATGCTTACCATACTGCGAGGGTCGGTAGAGACATTTGCCAGGAGATGTTACGACTAGTTTTGAGTAAACCAGAGATGGATGAGATTGAGTTGAGAGCCATTACAGTCGGTCCACCAGAGCCTATAACTGTACCAGCAGCAGCAGTAGCCCCACCATCACCAGTGCCCGACATACCCGTCCTAGAGCCAGAGCCTGAGCCGATTGAGGATGAGGAGGATCTAGAGCCTGAGGATGAGCATCCCGATGAGGACATGGATGGAGATGGAGAGGAGGAGCCGATAGATGACGAGGACCCAGTAGATGATGAGCATGCAGACGATGCAGATGATGAACCTGAGGATGACCCCGAGGAGCCAGAGTTTGAGCCAGAGGATCCAGTACCAGACCCAGAGGCTATTGAGGCAGACGTAGTAGTAGATGAGGAGGTACCCGACGAGGAGATAGTTCTGCCAGAGGTACCCGTTGTGCTTTAGATACCAGCTGGACCCATTATGCATATGGCAGCCATGGCCGATATGGCAGTAGGATGGATAGCTCAGATGGTAGCACATCCAGCAGACTTTGTTATGGGAGAGGTGGCTATAGCAGGAGCTCTTGACATAGCTGACGGTTTTGCTGCAGTAGCTATTGATGTCGCTAACCAGGCGATAGCAGACGTGATGGAGGACGATGATGCAGAGATGATAGAGGATTGGGACATAGGGGTAGTAGTCGGAGATCTTGTCGCACCAGTTGAGGATGATCCACTCGAGGAGATGGATATAGACCCAGAGGACGAGGCACCACCAGCAGGATCAGATGCTGACGACTTTTGAGTCAGGATCGGCAGGGTGTAGATTTTGTTAGTTTATATTAGGACATGTTGTCCACCAGATTTTTGGGAGCTTGAGAGATAGCTATTGACCATAGCTTTGTATAGTATTAGCTGACTTTAGTTGTTGTAACTCTTGTCCCATATGGTACACAGTTTGACTAGTGTGTATTATACGGTACATCTTTTGATATATATATATATATACGAGCGGTACTTTTGTTATTGTTTGGATGTTGCATTGTGCTGTGTTGTTTAGTAGAATGGTTAGTTTTGCTGTTTCTTGTTCTATCTTGAGTTCGTTTCTACGAGAAGACTTTCAGCTGATCCATATGTCTCTTGTAGGCGATACTCGTTAGCATCATGGTAGGACCCTTGAGAAATCACCAAGCATGTAATGGAGCACCTATTCCGGAAGGGATGGATCCGACGGGAATTTTCGAAGCATTTATGCAGAGGATGGAGCATGTGGGGGATACATATAATCACTCCACCCACAAGAGACCTCTTGCACCCCCGCCACCAAGACAGACTGGAGATAAGCTGTTAGCAAATTTTCGTGGGTTACGTCCCTAAAAGTTCGATGGACTAACAGAACCATGGAAAGCAGAACAATGGATAAGAGAGATGGAGTTAATATTTGAAGCATTGGAATGCAACGAACAAGAGAAACGTCGCCTTGCTACGTTTCAGCTCACTTGTGCCGCCGCAGATTGGTGGGAAGCTGAGCAAGCCACTATTGGGATCGATGCCGCTAGAGCTATGTCGTGGGAGACATTCAAAGGAAGATTTTTGGATAAGTATTTTCCAGAAGATGAGAGAGATCAACAGGAAAGGAACTTTCTCAATTTGATCCAAGGAGGATGGAATGTACGGGAATACACAACACAGTTCGAGCGTTTATCCAGATTTGCTCAGCATATGATAGACACTCCGCAGAAGAAGGTGAAGAGATTTCACCAAGGACTGAACCCCCACCTCAGACATATGATGGTTGGTCATCTGAACCAGTCGTATGAGAAAATTGTTAGATTTGCTACAGGATTAGAAAAGGATGCTAATCCAGTACAGCAATCACAGATAAATCGACCTCAGTCGTCACGAGGGTTTCAACAGAGGAATTTCCATAATCGACCACTGAGAAATACCCAAGGATGGAGACCTCAGGAAAACTTTCAAGGAAACAAGAGAATCTGGGAAGGAGCCAGGAAACCTCAACAAGGTTATAATCGACCCCAGCAAAATCAACAGCGAGAACTACAGCCGCATGCATTACTAACAGCCCCACCAAGCAATAGTGGAGGATGTTTTAACTGTGGAAAGCCCGGACATATTGCAAGGAACTGCACCGTCTACAAACCTAATCGCAAGCCAGATATCATCTGTCGCAACTGCAACAAACCAGGACACTTGAGCAAGGATTGTCGTGCACCACGAGGAGGATACTACGGGGCACCAGTGCAAGGAATTCAAGGACCTCCTGATCAGACGAGGATGAATGCTATTATTCCAGGAGAAGCAGGCTTTAATGCTGATGAGCAGCAACATTTGGAAGGTACACTTGTACTCTTTCATAGTCCAGTTAAAGCTTTATTTGATACTGGAGTCGCACGTTCTTTTATTGCTATTAAGATTGTGCGTCAATTGGGTTTAGAACCCCAGACACTTGAGTCAACACTGAATGCTGTGTCACCATTGGGAGTGACAGTTAAGTTGAGTAAAGTGTGTAGAGATTGCCCATTGACTTTGGGAGATAGGAATCTTCCAACAGACTTGGTAGTTCTGTCGATGTCAGAATTCGATGTTATCCTAGGGATGGATTGGTTAACTAAATATGGTGCCAATTTGGATTGCCCTACTAGGACGATTGTATTTCCAATACAAGGAAAGCCAACGATCAGATTTCAGTGTCAACCGACAAGCGACCTGTTTCTTACGAGTGGTTTGGCTACGATCATTAGTACGAGTACGGAGCTTACGATGGATCAAATTCCTATTGCACGAGACTTTCTGGATGTATTTCAGGATATTAAAGGACTTCCACCGAAAAGAGAAATAGACTTCTGTGTGGAATTAGTACCTGGTACGTTGCCTATTTCTAAGACTCCATATAGGATGGCACCAACCGAGATGTTGGAACTGAAGAAGCAAGTTCAAGAACTCGAGGATCTAGGATTTGTTCGTCCGAGTACGTCACCTTGGGGAGCACCAGTTCTGTTTGTAAAGAAAAAGGACGAAACACTTCGACTCTGTATAGACTACAGGGAGTTGAACAAGGTTACGATTAAGAATAGATATCCGTTACCTCAGATAGATGATCTATTCGACCAGTTACAAGGATCTAGGATCTTTTCCAAGATCGATTTACGTTCAGGATACCACCAATTGTTAGTTCGACCAGAGGATGTATCGAAGACTGCATTCAGGACAAGATACGGGCATTACGAGTTTCTAGTTATGCCTTTTGGATTGACGAATGCGCCAGCAGTATTTATGGACTTGATGAATGGAGTATTTAGACTATATCTGGATAAATTCGTTATTGTGTTCATTGATGATATACTGATCTACTCAAAGACAGAAGAGGATCACAAGGAGCATTTACAGGTTGCCTTGCAGATACTTCGAGATAGCAAGTTGTATGCAAAGTATAGCAAGTTTGAGTTTTGGCTATAGGAAGTCAAATTCTTGGGATATGTTATATCTCATGAAGGTATTTCGGTAGACTCGTCTAAGATTGATGCAGTCTTAAGCTGGAACAGACCGACGAATGCGACCGAAGTCAGAAGTTTCCTCAGTTTAGCAGGATATTACAGAAGGTTTGTCGAAGGATTTTCTAAGATAGCAGGACCCTTGACAAACTTAACCAAGAAAGAGACGAAGTATGAATGGACAGACAAGCATGAGGGTGCACTTCAGGAGTTAAAAGAAAGATTGACTTCTGCACCAGTACTCGCATTACCTAAGAGTGGAGAAAAGTATGTGATCTACAGTGATGCATCGTACCAAGGACTCGGGTGTGTGCTTATGCAAGATGGAAATGTTATCGCATATGGATCAAGACAATTGAAGGTACATGAGAAAAATTATCCTACGCATGATCTGGAATTAGCAGCAATAGTGTTTGCATTGAAAATTTGGAGACACTATCTCTATGGAGAAAAGTTTGATCTATTTTCCGATCATAAGAGTCTGAAGTATTTGTTCTCTCAAAAGGAGTTGAACATGCGACAACGAAGATGGATGGAGTTACTCAAAGACTATGACTTTTCTTTGCAATACCATCCCGGCAAAGCAAATGTAGTAGCAGACGCTTTGAGCCGTAAACCGCGGCTAGTGATCGCTGCATTACTAATTAGAGAATGGAGAGCATTGGAAGAAATTGCTGAATTTGATCTTCAGCCAGTGGAGCCAATGAAAGGACAACATTTTGGATGTCTTATGGTACAACCGACTTTGATCAGTCGTATCATAGAGGCTCAACAGACATTAGAGGATTTAAAGTTATGGTTCGCCAAGATGTCAGCCAAGGAACCGGAAGTCTGGAGTATTAGTACCGACGGAGCTTTACGATGTAAAGGTAGACTCTGTGTACCTAATGAAGAAAGTCTCCGAAAAGACATATTGGATGAAGCTCATAAGTCACGGATGACGATTCATCCCGGAAGTACGAAGATGTACAAGGACTTGAAGAGAAATTTCTGGTGGGAAGGAATGAAGAGAGAAGTAGCTGAGTATGTAGCTCAGTGTCTTACTTGTAAACAAGTAAAGGCAGAACATCAGAAACCACCTGAACTTCTACATCCGTTACCTATTCTTCAATGGAAATGGGAACACATAACCATGGATTTCGTGGTAGGATTGCCGAAGTCACAGCAGAATCACGATGCTATATGGGTAATCGTGGATCGACTTACTAAGATGGCACATTTTATTGCCTATAGCATAACGTATTCAATAGAACGTTTGAGCCGAATGTATCTACAACACGTTGTACGATTACATGGAGTGCCTGTATCTATTGTGTCAGATCGAGATTCGCGTTTTACTGCAGAATTTTGGAAGAGTCTCCAGACAGCGATGGGAACGACATTGAACTTGAGTTCAGCTTTTCATCCACAGACAGATGGACAGACGGAACGAGTTAATCAAGTGATGGAAGATATGTTACGTGCGTGTGTCATTGATTTTGAGAGTACTTGGGAGATACACTTACCTCTGATTGAGTTCGCCTATAATAATACTTATCATTCGAGCATAGATATGGCGCCATTCGAAGCTTTGTACGGAAGACTTTGACGATCGCCGCTATGTTGGACCGAAGTCGGAGATAATCAACTTCTTGGGCCAAAAATGGTACGAGAAACCAGTGAGAAGATTCAAGTCGTACGTGAGAAGATGAAGACAGCCCAGACCAGATACAAGAGTTATGCTGACAAGCGACGCAAAGACTTAGAGTTTGCCGTTGGAGATCACGTATTACTCAAGGTTTCACCTGTTCGAGGAATCGTTAGATTTGGTCAGAAAAGGGGCAAGTTATCGCCACGTTTCATCGAACCATTCGAAATTCTAGAGTGTGTTGGGAAGGTCGCTTATCGCCTTGCATTGCCACCAAAGATGTGAGGAGTGCACAACGTTTTTCACATCAGTATGCTGAGGAAGTGTGTTCACAACTCAGTGCATGAGATCAACTTTGAGGATATCGAAGTCAACAGCGATGTTACGTTCAATGAATGACCTGTTCGTATTCTAGATCGAGGAATCAAGAAACTCAGGAGTAAGGAGATTCCGTTAGTCAAGATTCAGTGGAAGCATCACGATGAAGGAGAAGCTTCGTGGGAACTAGAGTCAGAGATGCGCGAGAAGTTTTCATTTTTATTTTAGACCTTGTTGCTTTTGATTTCGAGGACGAAATCTTTTGTTGAGTGGTGGATGATGTAATACCCTGTATTTTGGTATATTAATAAGACCTGGTATTTCATTTCTATACTCGTATAAACTTTCTCTTCCTTTTGGTAAATTATTGATACCAATCGATTGATAAGTTTCCCAATCGATTGACACTTTTTAGATACCAATCAATTGATAAGTATCCCAATCGATTGACATTCAACCGACTAAAAGTGATGACATGTCATTATCCTAATCGATTGACATTGTTTCCAATCGATTGACTACAAATATCTGTTGCCAATCGATTGACTTGTGTCCCAATCGATTGACATAACCTGAGACAAGTTTTATTCTTTTCTTCAGCTTTAAACGTGTGGCACTCCCATATCTCTATATATATGTCTCATTTATTGGCCTTGGGGCTGTTTTCAGACCATTGAGAGAGAGAGAGACATACTCTTGAGATATATACATACATATATCTATATATCTACATATATACACACTCTATACACACACTCACTGCCTTAGCAGCTGGGAGAGAGAAGAGGGAGAAACAGAAAGAAGAAGAAAGAAGAAAGGAGGAGACAGAGAGGGAAGACAGAGACAGAGAAGAGGAGAAAGAGAGAAAGCTTGGAGGTTTCAAGCTTAAACACATCCAAACGCACCCTAGGTGAGTTTCTAACTCACTTGGTCCCTTTATGTGAGGTTCATGCAAGTTATTATGAAGCTTAGATGGGTTAAATGCTTGTAGTTTACGTTTTATATGCTGTTTTTACAATCTGCTGGAGAAGACGTAGTGCCAATCGATTGACATGATCTCAATCGATTGACATCAGTTGTATCCCAATCGATTGAATAGGATTTCAATCGATTGACACTTTTCAGATACCAATCGATTGACATGTTCTCAATCGATTGACATGATTTTGATACCAATCGATTGAACTTAGTCCCAATCGATTGACATGATCAGAACATGGATTCCTTTACCTATTTATTATATAAGAGGTTTAGTTGTTCGATTTCTGATTCGAAATTCCATTATGCGACTATGGGGTAGACAGGAGTAATGTGACACCAAAGATCTATGGATAATGAATAAAAAGTAATATGAAGACGTGGGTGACGTGTTGTTTCTTGTATGAGTTCGATGTCCGTTTTCTTTTAATCCAAGTAGTCAGGCCACATTGGGAATTTGTCATGTGTCGATGTAGAATGGAACGTAAGTAGGTTTGGTAAGTTCTGGGAATGGTACGTGGATGGATGATTGGTCATGATATGCTCTTAAAAGCGGTGAACCGGATACATGGTTCTTAAAAGCGGTGAGCTGGACCAAGAAGTCTTAAGATAGACTGGATGATCTGTGATATGCTCTTAAAAGCGGTGAGCTAGGATCACTAGTAGATGACGTTAAGTCGTGGCAATAGATTGATATGCCTTGTTCGAAACGTTATATCCCTGGAATGCGGTGAACAGGACCATTGTTCTTAAAAGCTGGGGACAGACTGACGTGGAGTCCATGACATGCGGTGAGCAGGATATATTGCTCTTAAAAGCGATGGGCAGAATAAGGGTGTATCCCTAGAGTTAAACGATTGAGTCTGTTCATGGAAATCAGAGTCTGTTGAGTTCGGTATTTGAGTAACAAGACGATAAGGGTCGGTTTACAAGAAGGAATAGAGGAACAAGATAATGTTATCCTTATAATAAGATGTTAACTCGTATTTTCATAAGCTCGTGTTTACTTCAGATAATTGGTACCTCGTTAGTTTATGCTCACTCAGCTCTCAGTAAGCTGACGGCCTTTTATTGCCTGAACTTTCCCCGTCCAGAATATCCTGCCCCTTATTCTGCAGGTAATGACCAGTACACTGATGACTATTATCCAGAGGAAGGCCCCACCGATGATGGTTACGCCAGGGAGGATTATCCTTATGCCAGTTGAAGACTGAAGATGTTATAGTTAGATTTCATTTCGGATTGTTCTGTTAAACCTTTTGTTAGCGGGTACTTGGGCATTTGTTGTCTTCAGACCTGTTGTGATCCTGTGGACCATACTATGATATTTTGTAATAGTTAGCACTGTGTGTTATTCTCAGTTGGTTACTGTTGCTTTTCTTTTGGACTAGTACTGCGTGGTGTGGATTATTAGTGACTTTCACCTGTCATTCCTTATGGACCCATAAAGGAAATTTATTTTTCTCTATTTATGCTGCTCTGGGGCGTGACATTGGAGAACCATGATGCATTAGTATGGCTAAATGACATTTATATGATTTAAATGTTATTTGAAAAGTCTGGTGTTTTATGAATAGTAAATTATACCTGTGTAGTATAATTTATGGTAGTTTTGTTGTCATTGTAGAGTATTTGGAGAATTGTGGTGAGAACGTGAGTGATACGTTATATAAAAGGTAGGTTGTATAGAGATTCCGCAGAATTTAGTTTTCGGACGTAATTTTGGACCCAAACGAGACTTAGTCAGAAACTTTTATAAATTTTAGTTTTCACTCGTGAAGTTATAAAATGGACTTGTGCGACGTTTCAGGAATTCATTAGAAGTTTTGAGAACTCGTGGGGAGGTAAACGTAATTCCCGGGAGTTGTGCCTATATATAGAAACTCATGGGATATTTTCATAAGTTCAAAACCTAATTGGAAAGCTTAGAGAGAATTTGGGGATTTTGGTGGCTACGAGCTTCATGACACAAATCGACGAACTTCCGATCGTCAGCTTTTCTCAAAATTTCATATTCGGACTCCTCGAGGTATTAGCTACGTTTTGATACCTATTAGGCCACGTTTGGCAAATTATTTCCGAAAAGCTAATTCTATAATTTTGATAAAAAATCATGTAAAACTTGTAGGTTTTGCGTAGGATCGGAGATTTAGCTTAGTTCCGGTATCCTTGCGATGCACTTGAAATCTTAAGACAATAGCTTAAGGTGTAAATTCCGAACCTTTGTAATATAGACAATTTTGGATGCTTTGGATATTATGTATGAAATTGTGATTCGGGGGAAATTCATGTGCTAAAGTAGGCCCGTTAATTTTAGCGAGTACGTGTAGAAAAGTATGGTGATATGATTATGTGAGTATGCTAAATGTTTGTGTGGGTCAAAAGGGAGTTTGGTATAATTTCATGCCGGTGCACGCCTCTCGATGTTTGAGAGTTTATAGTAGTGACGACTACTTGCTTGGTGTGGGAAGTGGCCAACCAGAGTAGATGGATGCAATGGTTGAGTGATCTTTGGCTAACCATTGGCATCGAGGTTTAAGATTTAAAACTTGCCGATATACTGGGTGAATGCGTATCTCTCTCCCCGGAGACTAGATTATATGAATTGAGATGTTTAAAGCATGAATTGCCCATATGCATTTGTTTAGAATTGTATACTCAACATATAGCTGAGCAGTGGAGATTTACTCAATTGCAGGTGATAAGAAGAAAGGAAAGAAGAAGCGTGAGGAGTGAGACCGCAGGAGCGACGGGGATTCTTCTCTCTGTATATGTTTTGTTTTCAATTCCGAATGATGTAAAATGCAGTTTTGGGAAGTTAGAACTATTAACTTCAACTTAGGAGTTTTGGAATGGCTTAGAATGTTGTAATATGTCCTAAAACTACTTTTGGTTATGTTGGAACGTATCCGAACTCATGGATACGTGTTTTGAATACTTAACTTGTCAAACTTGGTTTTTGGAGGAATGTAATGACACTTTTATGTTTTAATCCAAACCAGCCTTAACTTGTTATGTTATTATTCTTTTCGCATATTATCAGGTCTTAATAATGTTCATGAAAGTCTAGTATAGATGGTGAAGTTTAAAAAGGTAACCATGTTTGGTGGAAGGAAGAAAGTGTCGGTTGTTTGATGCCTTAGCAAAATTCTGCAGCATTGTGCAGGATTCTGCTAAAGGGTCATTCGACCGGTCGAGATGCCCCCTGCCAGAAATCTTTTTCTACTACTTCTGGGGATTTTCAAAATGTTCTGCTTGGTTCTTAGGGTACCTTTGGGACCCCTTTTAACATGTATTCATCCGATTGGAAATATAATTAAGTTTTCAATTTTATACGGATTTTACAACTCGGAGGGTAATGTTTCCTAAAGTTTTATATACTCAAGGTTGTTTTAAAGTTCTTTTCCGCTGCGTATTGTTGTTGAAGGGTTGGATGAGCCTTGGTGGCGTGCCACGTGTCCTATTTCCGCACGTTAGTGGGATGGGTCATGACAATTTTCTCTTCCCCTCTCTTCAATATTGTTGTCATTATGATTATGAGTAGCTAAATCATGTAGGTTGGGGATCATAAACCCACTATTGGACTCATGTGTGTTTTATTGTAAGACTCTCACATTTTGTAGCATTTCTAGAGTTCATGGGTGTATGGTTTGATATATTGAGACCCCACTTCCAATGTCAAGCATTGGAAGTTGTTAAATCTCTAAACTCTAACAATATACCCATGTATTGCATTGGAACATCTATCTAGCATGTTGGTTGACTACCACATGTTTGATAGTTTCTCATAATGGAATTTTCTACTCTAGAATGTGTTCCAAGTATGAAAGTCATGTGTTGTTTGGTCCAATGTGGGGGAATGCTCCCCAACCTCAATTTCTCCATTGACAAAACCCCCAATTGTTAATTAAACTTAGTTTTGTTCAAAGTTTACTTTCTCTTTTTCTAAATAGTCATTGTAGTATAATCTTATACAAATTGAACCAATCTCAAAGTCGAAAAAACTCAATTTTATTTCTTAGTTTGTTAATTGCTCATCGCATTATAATTGGTTTTTAAGCGCCCAACAAGCATTGTTGCATTCCAATCTCTGTGGACTCGACACCCTACTTCTAACATACTACGTTTTTAATCGGGTTAAGCAAGAACTTGATTTTGACAACATCAGTGGGTATTAGGGATGGCAACGGGGCGGGTATGGGACGGGGCCCCCATACCCCGCCCCCGCCCCGCTTCAGTAAACCCTCCCCCCGCCCCCGCCCCGCCCCGCATAGTGCTCTCCCCGCTCCCGCCCCTGCCCCGCCCCCGGGGTCCCCGACCCCGCCCCGCCCCGATTATGTTTTTTTTTTTTGGTACACAAATTAAAAAAAAGTAATTTTTTTAATGCATTTTTTTCCTCTAATAGTGCAGTTTTTTTTAACTTACCCAATTAGTTCCCTAATAGTGCAGTTTTTTTTTTTAAAATGGTAATACACATAACTATTGAGGGGTAAAAATATAAATACAAGTATATTCGGGGCGGGGGCGGGTTTTTTGACCCTACCCCGACCCCGACCCGATCCCGACCCGGGTTTTGAAAATCTCTCCCATACCCGCCCCTAACCCTATTAAGCCCCCCCCCCCATACCCTACCTATTAGGGGCGGGGCGGGGCGGGGCGGGGAACCCGGAAAACCCACCCCATTGCCATCCCTAGTGGGTATATATATTATAGGGGTAAAATGGTCAAGTTGTCCCACAATCCTACTAAAACTATCCCCGTGTTTTCTTAATACCACCCCCCAGGTATAGTTTTGTACTTCTTAAGGGGCACTAATTTTAACCACACCACACAATACCTTTGGTTAAATAATACTACTAAGGGCCCAACCAAACACAATATAACTCAGATTGGACTAAAATAGTCCAATCCGCCCAATCAATCCGGCAAACAAACGCGCCCTTAAGATACCATTGTTTGAGTAAATAGTATGCTTTCCAAAATTGTATCCCACATATGATTCTTAACACATATGACAATAGGCCTAGTTACTTTTTATTGAAGTATGTTAAACTAGTACCACCATTACTGAATGTGGTCCTACTATCTCATGCGTTGGGAACATATACAAAATTGAGTAATGCAAGCACGTGTGGTAGTGGGACCAACTTCAATAATAGTAGGACCATTTCAACACCCAACAAACAAAATCAAATGGGTTCATTATTAATGGTGCCCCCACGGTCACATGTTTTTCAAAACCATTTGAGATACAAAATTTGAGAAGCATAGTATTATTTATTGATTTATTTTGGAGAGACGAGAACAAATCTCTCCATCTGTCCTCGCGGTCTAGATTTTACTGTCATTTTATTTCGGAAAAAGTTCCTGACACCATTTATCAGAGTACGACAGAGGGCAAACTCCGAGTACCTGCACCGACCCTATATCACACACACACACACACACACACACACACCCTAGTAAGTTAGGGAGGTAAGTGAGCAGTATGATTCGAACTCACTCTAAATTCTAGATACAATTCGTCTAACTACTCAAGGTTCGTCCTTCTCAGTTTCCAACTCACTTACTTCGATTCTCAAGAGTTTTGAATCCCCTGATCTCCCACAAGAGATGCCTTGCGAGCTCACAAAATTTGAAGCTTTATTAGTAACTGTTCATATACCCAATGTTTGGTAAGTGGTACCACATTTATTGTAGCTTTATTACTAACTGTTCTTATATCCAATATTTGGTAAGCATAAGCTGTAGGAAAAACAGGTTTAAAATTAAATCTAAACGCGCAGCGGAAAACAAAGTTCAAAACTTTTATTGGTAGCCTTGGATCTACTACTTATTAACTCTATAGATGCGCATAACAAGATGGAGAAGATTCTATACCTTAGGTCTTGAACCCAATTCTGATTTTTGTCCTTCTCCTTGTGTGTGCAGCAGCAACCTCTAGGAAATCTTCACCCTTATGTCTCCTCGAATGCTCCCAGAGTGGCTAGGGTTGGTGGGAACCCTAATAGTGAGAATAGGGAAGGTTTGGGAACTCTAAACAGGTTCTGCAGCAACTGGTACGTCAAAACGACGAACTTCTAATTTCTGGACGTAGCTGCCCTATTTATAGATTCCCAGAACCGACCTAACTTTCGATCGATCGAAGTGACTTCGATCGATCGAACTGTCGATCGATCGAACCTCGTTCGATCGATCGAACCTGTCTAGACTTCAATCGATCGAAACAACTTCGATCGATCGAACCAGTCTTGACAGCATTCTCATTTGCCTTTCCAAGCATTCTGGCGGAGCTAAGAGTGGGACCTCCTAGGTTCTTAATTACTGGCTCCGATTAATTATTATTCCATCTAGTCAGTACTCTTGACTAAGGAATCAATAATTAATCAATTATCATTAATGCCACTATAAAATGATAATTGCACTCCAGTGCATAAGAACATAATCACACATACATAAGTGATTGCTAGACTTGTATAATATGATACGCATGTCCCTCTACCAGGCAGTATTCGTATCTATCATTGGGATGTATGTCTTAAGATACTGTCGACCCAATAGATAGTACATCTTATATTCCTCAAGTATCATTCACTACTCTTGGATTACTAAACATGTCAACAACAACACTTTGTTGACAAGGCTGGCCAGCTCTCAGTAATCACTCCTAGTGACATTCTCGAGGGAATACTTACTCTTCGTTTGATTGAAGAGGGTAGAATTCCATCTTGACAATATATGTTCCCAACGTTGCATACTTGATTTACCCAAGATACCCAGGTGTTGATCTTGCAAGACCTCACTGATTGGTAAGTCAAAGCAACCAAGCATACAACTTGCGTCCATAACTGTCTCAGGATTAAGGACATGTATCCCTATACAAGTTTTGAGTTCCTATTGACGGTGACAGCGTTTAGGTGTCAATAGGTTTAACTCAGGTCCGTCAATGCACCGAGTGCACTAGCATATTAACCAAGAGTCAAAGACTCTTATGAATGAGATTCATCATTCTACCCCGTAGACGTTAATCATGCTACAGTGTATACCTGATAAGTTATCCAGACTTATCATCCACTGTGACTTATTTGAAACAACAAGGATTTGTGATTCATATCTCACATGTGTAATCACATACACAAATGAACCACATACAATGTTGTTTAAGGATTCCAGTCTAATATTCATCTCATGAACTAACATGCATAAATGCATTATGATATTCCATTGTCCAACTAACTGGTTTGAGGGCATATTCCCAACATAAGCTGCATAACATTACTCACAAAATTTGATTGTTTTTATAGAAAATTATTAGAAAATCCCTACAAGTAACCCTCATAAGTTTAAAACTCCAATTGGTTTGACCATTTTCTAAAAAGGACAAAAGAAATCTAAGTCAGTGCTCACATGATATAAGTGCACGCACCATAGAAGATCCCATGTAACCATCGCCCCTCTCACGTGCGCGTTCTTGGTTTCAGCCACTCACACCGTGTGAGTAACTGTACCATATGATATCCATTTCAAAAATGTTTTTTTAAACTTTAAACCTCCATAACTTTTGATCCACAACTCTGTTTTTTACAAATTTTATACCGTTGGAACCGTGTCGACGAGAGCTACAAAACTAGTACTATTGTTGATACCTTTTGAGCAAAAGAAAAAAACTCTTATTTTTACATACCATGTTCTAGACGAACTTAATAGAATTTTTACATAATATTCGTGTATGAGTTATTGATTTTTCACGTAATATTCACATATGCCAAGTTGATATGTTTTGAGGAAAAAAAAACCGAATGTTCACTTTGTTCTTAAGGAGAGTTTTAGTAAAATTTCACAAGAATTTTGCATTTATTTGGGTTGAAAAACTATGTTTTATAATTGATTTGTGAAATTTGATTTTTTTTTTAAACGAAATATGCATTGTTTAATATGAAAGAGAAAAAAAAAGTGAAAAAAAAAGTGAAATTTCACTTGGCATATATGAATATTAAGTGAAATTTCACTGAACTTGTACATTAATATTAAGTAAATTTTTACTTAAATTGACACTTGAGCGACTTTTTAACAAAGTAAGTATCAAATTGGATCTTAAACTCTAGAGAGTTACTTCTAGCGACTTTTGGGATTGTTAGTGAATTTTCACTTGACTTACTAAGTGAAATCTCACTGAACGAGTACACGAATGTTAAGTTTAACTTCAAGTTTTTCAGGAAGAAGGCATGTACGGGTTCAATGAATTTTCACTTAATATTTATGTATGCCAAATTTATATGTTTGAGAAAAAAAAAATTAAAAAAAGACGAATAGCAATAAAGCCATTGCTACCTCATTAAGGCTTAGTTTGCCCCCCATTTTGGTGCTTCTCCTTTTTTAAAGCATAATTTTATGTTAATTCATTTGTTAACTAGTTTATGAGCTTTGCAAAAATCAAACTTAGGATTTTTTTGGAGAGAGCTTTTAATATTTTTCATGTATTCAGTGAAATTTCACTTATTATTATTCATGTATGTAAAAAACATGAAATTTCATTTAATATTTTTCATGTATTCAGTGAAATTTCACTTGATATACTTAATATTTTATGTATATCAAGTGAAATTTCACTTATTATTTATATATGTAAAAACATGATTTTTTTTCTCAAAACATATCAACAATGGTACTAGTTTTGTAGCTCTCATCGACACGATTCCAACGGTATAAAATTTGCAAAAATGGAGTTGTAAAACAAAAGTTATGGATGTTTAAAGTTTAAAAATATTTGTTGAAATTAAAAATGATACGGTACAATGTTTGCACGGTGCGAACAGCCTGCAAAGGAAGCCGCGGGCGTGGGTCGCGCACGTGTGGCTCGTGGAAGTGACGTCGGTTGAGGGAATTGTGCATGGAAGGTTCTATGGTGCGCACACTTATACCGTGCGAGAACCATCTATCAACTTTTTATCCTTTTTGTTAAGTCACACTCTAATTTATACTTTAACTTAATAAATATTGTACTGAGGTCCTTTTTGGAAAATGCCCCTTGTTTTTATATACAATGATGTTATGTTTTGTTTGATAACTCAATTAAGTGATGAAAATGAAAAATTTCAGCACTTAATTTTTTTCAGTGCGTTTGATAATGTATCACTTAATTGAAAAAGCAACCAAAAATCCACTGAAAACGTTAAGTGAAAATTTTCTGCTGAAAATAATCACTTAATATAGTCTATTTTAGTTCTTGAAATATTGTTTTTAGTTTTGCTAATACAAATCACTTAAAATTTTCAACACTTAAATTCAACACTTAATTTTCAGTTTTATCAAGCACACCCTTTGTCTTAATGTCACATCATTAATAATTAGTCTTTTATATAGTAAAGAAAAAGAAATTAGAATTTGGTATAATTAGTTTTTGGGAAATGTTTGGTACACACTTAGGTGATGTTTGGCGTAACTTCTCACATAGAAGTCCATTCTCGGAATGGACTTCTGAAGATGGACTTTCTAAAATGGACTTTTTATATAGAAGAGTTTGTTTGATGAAGGAGTGTTTTTTAAATAAAAAGTGCATCTAAATGTACAAATACGTTTGGTGGTAACTTTTTAAAAGTACAAACTTGTACATACTTACCAATATTACCCTTAACCATGAATTTAAAACTAAATAGATATAATATATTATAGTATATAATTTTAGACTGCAAAATAATTGGTTGAAATAAATTAAAAATATTTTCCCATAACTATCTTGTCATTTGAATTAAAATTGGGCACAGAAAAAAAATCTATAAGAAAATACTTTTAATTACAATGTTGGTTTAATGACTTATTTTCAATAATAGTTGTAAAACAACAGGGATCTGGTTAGGCTATCTAATTCGTGTATGTGATTTGGATAAAGAGGGAGTTAATTATAAAATAAGGGATAAAAGTGTAATTGTATGTATAAAGCTCCTGACTTCTGGAGAAGTGCTAAAATCACAGTTTTGAGAAGTCAGGATTTTTGACTTCTCAAAATGGACATTCTAGATATGCACTTCTTGTCGAGAAGTCCATTCCAAACCTCACCAAACGAATTTTACCTCTGTAAATGGACTTCTTCTCCCAAAAGTCCATTCCTTTGATTTCCAAACACCCTCTTCTCTAGTCTTTTACTATATAGCAAAGAAAAAGAGGAGAATACTCGGAAAATATCGAATGACAAAAGAGAAATTAAGGCAGTCTAATCCTGTGAGCATTCCTCAACAGAAAGAACCTTTCCCAGTCTCTCTCTATCTCTCTCGCTCTAAACTATATCTTCTTTTACAGGGTTATTATAGGTTGGAAGATTTCACGCTCGATTGACGAGTGATTATAGCGGCCGAACAAGCCTTCCCAAGAACCCGAGAAGATTTGAATTCCCAGTGACTCGCCGATTCATCCCTGAAATTCGGGTTTTTATATGAATTGTTCATGTTTGTTCAATACATAGGGTTAGGGTTTCATTGATACAAAGAAAAAAAAAAAAAAAAAAAGCCCAAGTGATGTATTCGGTTATATGCTTATAATATCAAAGAATCAATTCTAGGGTTTTTTCGTTTCCTTCTTTTTATTTATTTATTTATTTATTTTCGTTCTTTTTATTCTCTTTTTCTCTTGATTATCTCGTCGATTTATGTATAGCTCTGGGTCTCGATTTGGATTTGGCCTTTATAGCCAACACTGTACAATATCTTAGTTAATTGTAATATTTTGTTTCCTTGTTTGATGATTATCCCGGGAGACCAAAAAAAAAAAACTAACCCAGAGAAAGATAGTGTAAATTATTACTCCTATCATTGAATATCTATCTGTGGACAATACACACATTTTGTTGAGAAATTTGTAAAAAAAAATACGCCTACAAATGGCTAGCAATGGATTTAACAACCGAAATAACGGGCAGCGTCTAGGCATTACAGAACCAATTTCTTGGGGTGGACCCACGGAGTACGACGTGAGCAAGACTCGTGAACTCGAAAAGGTTCTCTTTACTTAAAAAGTTTGTCTTTCAGTTATTACTCATTCATTAGGCTTAATTTGGAGTTCACTGAATTGAGAATTTGGTTCTACAGTTCCTAACAGATGTAGGATTGTACGAGAGTCAGGAGGAAGCTGTTAGTAGAGAGGAAGTGCTGGGAAGATTGGATCAGGTTGACTTGTTATTTCAGTTATAATTTTGCAAACTTGTTATGGTTTTAGTATTCCAATGTTTAATGTTGTTTTGGCTGTTGCAAAATGGTACAGATTGTGAAGATTTGGGTGAAAACCATAAGCCGCGCCAAAGGGTTGAATGAACAGCTGGTTCAAGAAGCTAATGCTAAGATTTTCACCTTTGGTTCTTATCGTCTAGGGGTATGAGATTCTCTTGCAGTGAGTTCATTGAATTAATTATCTGTCTGCTTATATTGGTGGCCTATCCTAGTAATTGTCAACACTCACGTCCGGTGACTTTTTGGTAAATTGTACCTATGAGAATCCTAGTTTAAATGGCCTTTTGGTGCTTGCACATTTGGTAAGTTTTTTTAATCTGTTCGGAGATGGTAATTGGATAAACCAGAAATTACTCAAGGGTGAATATTGGATTTTTTTTGAACTCGCAAATGTAGTGGTATAATTGGTAGTCAAGATACTCGGAGCCCTTTTGGGTTGGCTTTTAAAGCAATCAATTTTTGGAATAAGAGATTTTTAATAAGCTATATTGGAGATTTTTAAAAAGCTCCATGTTAAAATGGAATCATATTTTCCAAAAAGCTGTGAAAACGCAAATCCAAAGTTACAAAGGTTACACCTCCCAAAATTGACCTCAGATACTTAAAATGTGCCTTTTGTGAGTTTAATGACATGGCTTATTGTTTTTGTTTTGGTGAGACTACTCAATATTATGTATCAAGTAAGATGGCACTCATTATAGATGATCACATACAGTTTCTCTTCTTTTACACGGCTGTGATGTTGAAAATGTGTTTCTCTTAGGCTCTAATGGAGCATCTCATCGCAGTGTAGGTTGAGAGTTTGAAACAACTTTGGACCAATATGTGGGTCTTGTCTCACAATGCATGAAGAACGCATATCCAGAGAGCAATACCAAAACCAAGCGATACAAAAAACCTACCAACATTTTCCCTTCCAAAAAATCAAGAAAAGAACCAGCGGGTTATGTTCTTTCTAAAGCCAAAAAGGGCTTCGCCTTTGTTTTTCTAATTTCCGAGATTTCCACTCTTTAGTATGTCATTGTCTTCCACCAGTATGCCACGGGGTCTAACTGAAAGTTTGAAACCAAACCCACCTACTGGTGCCTCTTATAATACTTTTTAGATTTGAGCTTCTGTTATTTTTGATTTATGTGCATCATAGTTTCGATGTTTACTCTTATATTTACATCTTGTAAACCTTTTCAAATAGGTACATGGGCCTGGTGCGGATATAGACACGCTCTGTGTGGGACCGAGACATGCAACAAGAGAAGTGTGATCTACTCTAGCTTAGTTGTGCAAAATTTTTCCACTTTTTTTTTTTTTTTTTTGGGTGGGCAATTTTGGATATAATTTCATGGACATATTGGCTGCAGGAAGATTTTTTTGGTGAGCTACAAAGAATGCTGTTGGAGATGCCTGAAGTTTCGGAGTTAAACCCTGTACCTGATGCTCATGTTCCCGTAATGAATTTTAAGTTCAGTGGGGTTTCTATTGATCTCCTCTATGCAAAACTTTCACTTTGGGTTGTCCCAGAAGTAAGTACTGGTTGTCTCCTTGGAACCTGTTGTTTAGTGCCTGACCTATGTTTCCTCCTCCTAAACATGGTTTATTTTCAAAATCAATCTCTCTCTCTCTCTCTTTCTCTCTCTCTCTCTGGTGCAGGACTTGGATATTTCACAAGACTCAATACTACAAAATGTGGATGAGCAAACTGTTCGTAGTCTTAACGGTTGTAGAGTTACTGATCAAATTCTGCGTCTGGTGCCCAATATACAGGTGCTCCCCATTGCTTCTATAGATGTTTTCCCCCTTTTTTTTGAGTTCTGTGTATAGATCTCTGCTTTTCTTCTGATGGCAGTGCTTGACTCTCGTTGTACTTCTATGGTGCAGAATTTCCGCACCACATTGAGATGCATGAGGTTTTGGGCTAAGCGCCGTGGTGTTTATTCGAATGTATGTATAAATTTGACTAGGTTCCATCCCACCCCTATTCCTATTTTGTTCTTAATATCTTATGAAACCAACATTGTGTTGGTTTGACAAAAGAGCCAATTTTAGGCACGATTTTAGGTTGAGCACGGTCTCCCTTGCAACTACAAGTCATCTTCCAAACACTTGAATTTGCATTTCGCTATTGAACCACAAAACGGTTAAACGCCTTCCCGACCTATATGTTTTTTCATATCTTCATATATGTTTCTCTCTTTCATGCCAGGTTACTGGGTTTCTAGGTGGTATAAATTGGGCATTGCTTGTTGCTCGCATATGCCAGCTATATCCTAATGCACTACCCAATATGTTAGTATCTCGGTTCTTCAGGGTCTACACTCAATGGCGATGGCCGAATCCAGTAATGCTATGTGCTATTGAAGAAGGACCACTTGGACTTCAAGTTTGGGATCCTAGAAGAAATCCCAAGGATAGGTTTCACCTCATGCCTATAATTACTCCCGCTTATCCAAGCATGAACTCAAGTTATAATGTATCATCTAGTACTTTGCGGATTATGACAGAAGAGTTTCAGAGGGGAAGTGAAATTTGTGAGGTACGATTCTCTTTTTCTTTTTATAGACATTTTTTTGATGAAGTTCTGTTCCTTCATGTGAATATGTTGATTTATAGATGACAATTCAGCATAGATTATGTGCAATTAATTATTATGTCGATATTACTTTTATTCTATCCTCTCTTGCTTGCTTATAATATCATAGCCAAAAGATTCCTTTCCCTTGGTCATATCTGATCTGACACTTAGTAGCTCTCCTCATTCATGACACCTCTTGGGTTCTGATTTTCTTTGTTTTCCTTGCTGACATTTCATTTTAGTTTCTTTTTTCCTTTTATCTCTTCCACAGTAGGGTTCATCGCTTGAATTGTTGTGAGTGGTGGTTTCAGGTCTATTATTATAGTGGAAAACTGTGCACTATCTTTTATTAGTTGTTGTAACTGAGGAGTGAGGACTAGGCTTTAAATGAGTTTGTGTATGATTAAATATGGGCCGTATGGGGCTGTATTTATCCATGGATTAGACTCTCATTGCAACAGGTGTTGGATGTGAATTGATAAATTATGCTAGAAACAATGGACTTGAGCTCAATAATTTTTTTTGGGTTAATTATACGGACCTCCCCTGAGGTTTGGCGAAATTACATGGACCTCCCCTCTATATTGCAAAATTACACAGACCTCCCCTCTAGCATTAATTTACTATTTTACCCTTACTTTGTCTACCATATTACTAAACTACACACACACACCCCTCTCTCTCTCTCTCTCTCTCTCTCTCTCTCTCTCTCTCTCTACTGTGTGTGTATATATATTTAGAAATAGATATACAAGGACATACATAGTACATGGATATATATATACATATATGAATATGAATTTGTTCAAAAAATAAAAAATTTAAACCCAAAATCAATTTGTTCCAAAAATTTATTTGTTCTTAGGATTTAAACTCAAAATCAATTTATTCCAAAAACTAATTTGTTCCTAAGATTTAAACCCAAAATCAATTTGTTTCAAATACCTAAGATCTAAACCCAAAATACCAATCCCACCTTGAAGATGTATACAAGTATCTATGAATATATATTCAATGACTATACGTACAAATATGTATGTATATATGGTGAGTGTGTGTGTATGTGTGTATATAGGCATGGACCACATGGTCCATATATATGGTGTGTATGTATGTATGCGTGTATATATATGTATATACTAGAGAGAGAGAGAGAGAGAGAGAGAGAGAGAGAGAGAGGTTTTTTTTTTTGATAACTAGGGGTGTTTTCAGCATTAGCAATTAAGAAGGGTGGTCTCTGTAAATTTTGCAATCTAGAGGGGATGTGTGTGTAATGCAAATCCAAACCTCAAGGGAGGTCTGTGTAATTTTACAATATAGAGGGGAGGTCCGTGTAATTTCGCCAAACCTTTGGGGAGGTCTGTGTAATTAGCCCTTTTTTTAAAATTGCATTTTGCACACTTGAACTATATACCGATTTGCATTTTGGTCCCTCGTCTTTCATTTTTAGCAATTTGGTCATTGAACTTCAAGCCAATTGCAATGCCAACCTTCCATCAAGCATCAACTACCAACCATAAAAAAGTGACATATTTCATCACGTGGCACCAGTATCAAGGTTCTGGCACTTTTTCTGACGAAAGGTTGACCTTTCAATTTGGCCTGGAAGTTGAAGGACCAAATTTCCTCAATTGAAAGATTAGGGGCCAAACAACAAATCGTTGTGCAGTTCGAGGTGCTAAATGCAAAATTTCTTAATTTAATTTCTTTGCTAGCTGGGTTCGGGCCTTTTTTCCCTCAGTAGTTTCATGTTTGGTTGATCTTACAGAAGACAAGTGAATTCTAGGTTTAAGGAATCTCTTATTTTCTTTTCATCTATTTTTTCCCCTCGGAATTAACATTTGCATGCAGGCTATGGAGGCAAGCAAGGTTGATTGGAATGCTCTTTTTGAGCCTTATCCTTTCTTTGAAGCATACAAGAACTATTTGCAGATTGATATAGCTGCAGCAAATGCCGATGACCTGCGGCAGTGGAAAGGTTGGGTTGAATCACGTCTCCGCCAGCTTACGCTGAAGGTGACACGCTCCATATTTTCATATAGTGTTGTTGCTCCCCCCCTCTTCTTCCTTCAATAATTTGTATACGCTTGCAGTAAATATCTCGTGTTTTGTGTTCACATCCAGATCGAGAGACACACTTTTAACATGCTCCAATGCCATCCGCACCCAGGTGACTTTTCTGACAAGTCCAGATCTTTCCATTCCTGTTATTTCATGGGTCTTCAGCGGAAACAAGGAGCTCCAGTTAATGAAGGCGAACAATTTGACATAAGGTTGACCGTGGAGGAATTTAAGCACTCGGTTGGCATGTACACGATGTGGAAGCCTGGAATGGAGATCCATGTAACCCATGTGAGACGCAGGAACATGCCCAGTTTTGTGTTTCCTGGTGGGGTTCGTCCTTCCCGTCCCGCTAGAGTTGCCGGGGAGAGTAGGCGGGACCCGAAGGTTTCTAGTCAAGCTGTTATAAATGGAGCAGATCATTTAAACAAACGAAAGCGGGACGATGATAATTCAGGGAATGGCATAGGAGGTGCGAAGTTTTTATCTGCTGTATCTTCGTCCCAAGAACTTCATGAAGGTAGCACTCTTGTTAGCAATGTGAGTTCTTCTTCTACGAAAGGTGACAATATAGATACGAACGGATTAGGCGAAGCAAGAAGAGAGAGTAACCCATCTGAGTTTCTTTCTCATGATGGGGGACCAGCCAGTGGATCTGCAAAAAGCAGTGCACTTGAACTTCTATCTGCTAATTCTGGGCAGTCAAGCTCTAAAGAAGAAGAGAAGCTTGCTCTTCAGAAGCTCATGTCTGGTCCATATGGTGCTCACCAGGCCTTTTCAGAAGAACTTGAGGAGCTTGAAGATGAATTTGAAAGTAGAAATCAAGTTAACGATTTTGTTGGGACCACAAAACTCAGTACTGTAGAGCCCTCCACGGTCGAAGAAACTGTAGCTGTTTCTGTAACAACTGAAACATTTGCTGGTTCGCACTCCAGTTTACACCTGAATGGGGGTTTGGAAGAGCTTGAGGTCTTACCTGATTACCCCATTAACTTCTTCTTTTTTAGGCATGCAAAGTTCTTATACTGCTAACTTTTCTTTTTTCCTTTCAGTACCCTTTGTGAAATAGTTAATACAATCTGGTTGGCTTACTTGGTTGCTTTTCCTAATCTAAGCTTGTGACGTGGTGTGAAGAATTTTAGATGTTAAAGACTTTTTTTGTCTCTATGAAATAATATATGACTTTTATATTTAAATATTGTGTTTTGGGTGAAGGTGAATTATCTGGCTCTTGGGATATGATCAAGAAGAAACACTATGTTTTCAATATCGTTTATCACCTTTGAAATGAACATATTTGATATAGAAGTTTAAATAGCTGCAATACTACAAAATGGCTGTATGGAAAGATTATGTTCCTTTACTGAAGTCTAGGGAACACAGATGGACTAATGGACTCGGTGGAAGTCTCAAATTATACGCGCACATATTTTTTGGCATCCTCAGACAAAATTGCCTTTGTATTTTGTTTGCGTATGTTTTTTTTTTTTTGTTGCTTTGCAGATCATCGTGTTCAAAACAAATATGCTTTGCTAGGCTTTTCTGAAAAGTTGTTCTATTCATAGGATACCTTTCTCTGTTCAGGAACAAGTTCCTATCCTGAACAAGTTCCTATCGGAGCGGAATAGTTTCCTCAAGCACACAAACGGTGTGGTTTGATTCCTCATCCCTGCTTATCTTCCAAGAAAATGATCATTTTCTCTGTTCATGAAGAAATCCTGATGTTATTTAACTGTAGAAATGTCTGAACACAGATTTTATACTCGGAAATAGCATCTTTTCCTGACATGTGGTTTCTCGTTGATTTTTTTTGGGTCGAAATTTCTCGTTTCTCGTTGATTTGAGATGTGCGTAGTTTGTTGTGTGCTTTTGTCGTCGTCTTTTCTTGTGGTTTTTGTTCAGTGGTTCTGTTTAATATCATCTGTGTAATATGGCCATATTTCCACTGTAAAGCCATAAAGGTGTCTATAATGTTGTTATTTACTAGTCATGTATGTGAGAGTTTGAGGCGAACTTAGAAGGTCAAGGTTTAATTGCCCTGAAGCATTTTTTTTTTTTTTGTTTCTTGTTTCGCCATTAATTTATCTTTTTTGTTTTTAAATGAAGCCTGCTGAACTTATGGCGCCAGTGTCAAACGGGGGCCATTCAACATCTACGACACGACAGAAGCCACTAATCAGGTAATTACCACAAGTTGATTTTTGGGCAGTTAAATCAAGGGAATACGCTGTTCATTGTTTGCGAATACAGTTAAGTCTCTTATATTAAAATGTTGTATTGAACCGTCTCACATGTTGATCCTTATTTTTTTTTGTGGTTTTCAAAGGAACTCCCCCCCAGATTCACAGTTTCAACTGGATATTCTTGTGCATCAGTATATATAATTATATATTGATGTATATATATCTTCATATTTGTGCATATATAAGGGGAGAAGTTCATAGTTTGCTGGCTTAATTATAAAATATACCCTTGAAGTTTGTTCCCCTCTCAATTTTGTCCTTGTAGTTTCAATTGTGTCAATTTGGTCCCTAAAGTTCTTAAATAGAAGCAATGTGGTCCAAATGTCCAATTATGTGAGAAAATTGACAGAATTTACTCGTATGCTATAGACTTGCATGCTTTTAGGGGCACAAATGGAAAACCACCAATCTCTCCATCCGCTTATCATCGTAATTGTGCATGACAGTGGATAAATTCTGTCAATTTTTCTCACAGAATTGGACATTTGGACCACAATGCTTCTACTTAAAAACTTAAGGGACCAAATTGACATAATTGAGACTATATGGACTAAATGAGACGGTGACCAAACTTTAAGGATATTTTTTGTAATTAAAGCCTAGTTTGCCCTTTTGTTTTGTCAATGCCTATGTTAAAAATACTTTTGTCATTAGATAATGAGTTGAATTGAATGACTACAGTTTACAAGATTTTCTTTGGTAGGTCTCCAGTTTATAAGATCGGATATTAATTTTGTCAAGCTTCTTGTTTTTCTGATTTTTTTTCCTCCATTGTGTATATCTTACCCATATGGTGTTTCAGGTTGAACTTGACTTCCTTTGCCAAGGCTACTGGGCAAAATACTTGAATAGATGCCACCCTCAACTTCAGCAAAGCGACAAAGGAGGTCTATGCATACTAAGAGCTGTTTTTTTTTTTTTTTTTTTTTCCGTCTCACTCGACTTGTAATAAAAATGATAGTTGTCGGTACATTTTCAGTTCCCCCTCCGCCTCTCTCTCTCTCTCTCTCTCTCTCTCTCTCTCACACACACACACACACACACACACACACACACACACATTGTACAGAGGAGTTATGGAGGAGGATAAATATGTTTGAGCACCTGTTAAGTCAACATGCAAGTGTTCTGTAATTTTGTCTTCAATCAAGTAGATTGATCACCTTTTTTTTTTTTTTGGATCTATTTTTCATTCGTTATTATTGCCCTATTAGTTTGATCTTATTTCAGATAATTGGGTGAACAATGTAAGGATTATAACTATTTTTAAACTCATTTATAATTTGGTTTGATCTTAAACTAATGAACAATGTAAGGATTATAACTATTTTTATCAAACTCATTTATAATAATTTCTATCTCTTCTAAGTGGTATTATAGGGTCTGATTAACTTTCAATAGGTCTCAGTGCCACTTAGGAGAGATAGAAATGAAATGTAAAAAATAGTTGTACACCTAGGCTCGAACATTGCTCTAAAACTAACAGCTCTCTCAATAGTTCACAAAAAGAAAAACACCTCTCTTATATGCACACATATAAGATGATGACAAACATCAGAACGGTCAAAAATCATGAACCAAACAAAGCCTTAAAGTTTATAAGTGATTATAAGGACACCGTTAGGCAAATTAGATTTGTGACCGGCTAAAAGCTATCTTAACCTTAAAATTGAATCGCAGAAACTGTGCCAAACGGAGCCTGTTTAGGGACAATAATTGGGGTGATGATAATATGGTCTTTTTGCAATAGTGTAGCCTGTTTAGGTCCCCACATTGTCTTATAGTAAGTAGTAGTGTTCTCTGTTGGGGACCCTATCTCCACTCATATTTAATATTTTCCATTTTCCTTATGTCATGACTCTTCAGTGGCCATGTGTACTGACAATGAAGGTCGGATCTTGAGAGAGAGAGAGAGAGAGAGAGAGAGAAACAGAGAATTGTAGAGAGAGAAAAGAGGGTAGCTTGGCTCAAAGTGAGGCATGGATGAACGGAAGCTTGATTATCTTCTGGTGCCATTGGGTATGGCAGTTTTGGGTATATATCATATTTGGCTTCTCGTCACTATAAAGGTCAATCCTAGGCGAACTGTCATTGGTATCAATGCTGAGAGCCGCCAGCAATGGGTCCTCTCCATGATGGCGGTCAGTCTTCCGAATTTCTCCCCCTTCTGTGTGTATATATATATATATATATATATATTTATTTAGTTATATGCACACACACACACATGAACACATATGCTTGTTTACATCTGTTTTATATTTTTTTTTTTTGCTGAGAACATCTGTTTTATATATGCACCATATGCTTGTTTACTTCTTGTATCAAAGGGAATTGGTTTGAGTGGGGTTGACCCATTTTCCTGTCCAAAATTTCTGATGATGACCTTCAGTTTGATAAACAAATTAGTACATGGATTCAGGATTTTTGGTTAGGGAGGTTTATATTATACCGGGTTCAAGAGGCCTACACTATACGGGGTTTGAGGGCAGTGGTGAATTTTTTTTTGGGTCTACTTATATATAATTATGTGTAAAACTGTAGAATTATGTAGAATTAGTTTAATACCCTCTAATTTGGTTAAATCATGTAATTTTAGGGCCTATTTATAAAATTTGTAAAATATTACATGTAAATCTATAATTTTCAGAGGAGGGGGGCTGTGTCTAAAACCTATAAAATATTACATGTAAACCTAGAATTTTAAAAGTTCAGGTGGGCCGCGTGAATTTTAAAAGGACCTATTTCTACAATTTATAAAATATTACATGTAATTTTGTAATTTTCACAAGTTTAAGGGAGACCCACCCTGGCATGGCTACTTGTACCAAAGGAATATTGATTCCATAGATGTTTTTCCCAAATTTATACGGGTATTTACTTCTTTTCTTATTTTATTTTATTTTATTTGTTTATGTTTATTTCAGTTCATAGTTATCCACAGACAATTTTATTACTACAATTTAGTGCAGATATCTACTGTACACTAATGTTCATTGCTTACAATGCAGTATACATTTTTATAGTATACTAATAGTAGTTTGATGAAGCCTGTCATGTTCACACATTGTGAGAACTAACAAATTGGTGTACTTGAGCAGTGGTAGATATTTTTTGTTTACTGTTGATTCATGTGTACTGTTTGGTGAAATGTCTGTGAGATAGAAGTTTTAGGCAAGTGCTGCTTTTGAGTAATTTTTTGTGCTCGATGTTCTATTTCTATTATGTATATTCTGGGTTCTGGTACAGAGAAGTTCATTCCCGGGCTTGAAAGTGCGTCTTTTTTTTCTACTATTCTAGTGTTAAAATTCTGAGTCTCTGGGAGGACTCACATAGAAAGGTTGTAGGTAAACCTAAAGTCCAAAGAATTTTTTTTTTTTTTTCGTTGGAGCATCTTCAATGCTAAATGTTATTTTCTTCATGCCAAACCTATGTTTTGGCATTGCTATAGTGCTAAAATATTATATTTTGGCATATGTGCTTCAATGGTAAATGCTAAATAAAATGCTATTCCTTTCTTTGTATTGGAAAAAGTGAATATGTTGCCTTGTTGGTATGCCAAATTATAGCACGACACTCTAAAAACACATCTCGAATGGTGTGCCAAATGTCATGCCAGATTATAGCAATGCCAAAGGTCATCCCAAATTTAGCACAAGATATAACATTGCTATAATTTGGCATGAGCTTTGACATGTTATTAGAGAGGGGTTTTTTTTGAAGGTCATGCTATAATTTAGAAATAACATGAGATATAGCATGCCTATTGGAGATGGTCTTAGGGTTGTAAAAGCTAGTGATTCTGTTCAGAAGGCTTGTTTTCTTGAAAGGGGAGATTTAAATAGTAAGCGGCCAAGGTTTTTCAAGTAAAAGTAGTGTGCCCAAACAAACCTGGAATGGATCTCATAAGGTTTTTGTCTCTCATAGAGAAGTAGTTTATCAATCGGCATGAGAAACTGGTAACTACGGTGTTAATTATGCAGTACCTTCATGTCTTAATAGTAGCAAGAATTTGAACTTAATGGATAAGAACAATGGCGACCCAAGAATTACGGTCAAGCGGGGCGTGTGCAAGGGCTTAGAATCAAATGGGGTTCGAGGGTCAGCGCCCTTGAGACAAATTTTTTTGGGTCTATTTGTAATTCTACCATTGCATGCAGATTATCATTTTTTCGATATTAAGTGATGATTTGTTACTTGTAAATTGTAAAGCTTGGAATGATAGTAATACAATTTGGGTTGTGCTAAACTGTTAAGTGAGAAGAAAGGGTATTGGGCAGATATTTATGATGTGCGGGATTACAGTTAGGCATATACATTTTAAATTTTAAAATTTTGATGTTTGGATTACCATTTGGCTAAATATATCATACGGAGTAGAGTTTTTATTTTGAGGCTAGGCAATATTTTTTGTAGACAAATTTTTTGCAGGGGACAATCTTAATAAGAATGGGTCACCATTGTGATCCTGAGAGGTGTAGGAGATCAAGAAGCAAGCATATGGATTTTTTTGGTTATGTAAGGTGAAGTTTTATTCCCAAAGAGAAAACGGATACTACAATGAAGCACAACACAAGCTTGGAAATCTAAACAAACCAAAACCTAACCTCTCACAAACCAGAAGAGAAAGATCCATGCAGGCATAGCGCCAGAAGCCCAAAGAAAGAACAACAATTGTACACATGCCAAACAGAACATAATGGTTAACTATAAACATCATTTACATTAGTGATTTAAGTGCTTAGGCTTAAAGGATGTTAATGATGAATATGATTGAGGGATTTTAGTATGGAAGTGAAGTTTACAAGATGCCTCGCGAAGTCTGAAATCTGAGATATGAGTTATCACTCCGAAAGCTCTAAATAGACCTCTGTATTCTAGTTTTGAGGACAAAGCATGTACAGATTTGGAGTAGGGGTCCTATTCCAGATTGAACAACTGCATGGGTTAAAATGGGAACACAAGGTGTTTAAAAACAGGGATACTGTTCTATAATAGCCATAATTCTAAATGGGAATACTATATTGAAGAAACAAATAGTCTTAAGTGATGGATCGAAACACACGCAAACAATAATAAAAAAATAACAGAAAGATAAAGACAGAGATTTCATGTGGTTCGGACCCACTTGAATATGAGCTACACCCAGCACCAAGGAATCAAATGACTAGTTGAGGAGCACCTTTTAATGACAGATCGTCCCCTTTTTAAAACCTCTTGTTGATTATCTAGCTAGGAATAGTGCGGGTGAGGATGCGCACAATGTTCAAACTCCTAAGCATGTTATTCCACTGACACCTCTTATCAACTCCTAACTTTACTGGCATCTTTGAGCTCTCTCTCTCTCTCTCTCTCTCACACACACACACACACATTTAGATTTCAAGCTAATCCAAATCCAATCATACCTCTTTCGTGATCACCTGAAGTTTAGGGTGTAGCATGCTTGAACTTGCAAGTTTCTCTTTGATGAGCTGTTATATTGTCTAAATTTTCAAATTTGATAGTTTCGTGCAAGGATGTTAAACTTGGTAAATCTAATGGAGTTTATGAACTTTTAATGTTAACACTAGCCTTAAAGCAAAGATTCGTATCTTAATTTCGAGAACCACCTTTTTTACCCGTTTCAGGATCCGCTAAAGAATGGCGTTTTGGCAGTTCAAACAATTCGCAACAACATAATGGCATCAACACTTCTGGCAACAGCTGCAATCACACTCAGCTCCCTCATCAGCGTTTACGTGAGCAACACATCAAACTCTGCCAGCACAACATCGCAATTACTTTACGGAAACAGAACTCCAATTATGACTTCGATAAAATATTTCGCTATCTTGATTTGTTTCCTCGTTGCCTTTCTCTTCAACGTTCAGTCAATCAGGTACTACGCCCATGTTAGCTTTCTCGTTACTTTGCCCACATCGATGGACAGAAGAGAGTCAATTGATTATGTTGTCAGAAACTTGAACCGAGGTAGCTACTTTTGGTCACTTGGGTTACGGGCTTTTTACTTGTCATTCCCTCTATTTCTTTGGGTCTTTGGACCCATACCCATGTTTGCGTGTTGCTGTATAATGTCATTTTTGCTGTATATATTGGACACAACTTCCAGCTTTACAAGGCATCTTCACAGGCAATCTGTCAAAGATGAAGCAACAACCGGTCAATGTGATATTGAGTCAACTCACCAATCATCGTAAGTGCTATCGGCCAGAAACCAAAACATACCCCTATAGTTGGTTCAATTTAAGTTTGAAGAGGTACTTTAAAAGATTGCTAGTTTGTAACCAACACTGAAGTTGGGTGTGGGTTAATTCTATTTTTGCCCATTTGCGGGGTTGGGGTGGAGAAAGAGAATGTTTGGGATTTCTTCTCTATTATGGTCGTGTCATTGGCAATGAATTCAATCTTTAGTTTAAGACCGGGATTCATAGGGTAATTAGTACACGCCTTAACGAAGAGATGTGCCTTTTTAGTTTAGTTTTAGTCAGAATATTTATGTATTGATCTTGCAAACTAAAGCCACTAGCAATATAGATATTTATTTTCATTAAATTGTGAAGTTCACATGATCAGTGTCCAATGGGTTAATGTAATGTAGTGCAATTGAGGCCTTGTTTCGGTTCTTGAATTGGGGATGACATTTGTAGCAAAATCTTGTTCTTTTGCTCTTCATACTTTGATTTGCCATTAGCAAAGTACATTTTTTTCCCCCTAAGAATTAGCAAAGTACTTTGTTTTACCTAATGTTTGTTCAGAAGAGTACTGTGAAGAGATTTTGTTCCTCATTCTCAGGGATCATCACTTCCAGTTTGAGGACATCGACCTCCACCGCCCTTTGCTTATTAGCAACGGTTCAGTTTCGACCTCTGCTGTTAATGGATAATCTGCTGTATCTTCTAGTTATGTTTGTTCCTACGTGAAAACTATTACTGGATTGTACTTTGCGTTTGTGATTTCAAAATGGTTTGCTCAAATCATATACTGTTGACCTGTTTCTCGTCCCCTAACTCCAATCACATATTTGGTTTTGTCGGTGGTACTAATGCATTCTTGAGTTTTTAAAACTATTTATTCAAGACTTCCCTTTAGTTCTCACCTTTTGCATTTTTAAGTGAACAAAATTTGAACCTCGTTCTACACTAAATGAACATAATGCCAAATAGTATAACAACTCTTGACTTAACAAGTAAACACTATACATGCAGTTAATTGTTAAATTGAAAGTGAGTAATATTGCAAGTAACACTATTGTACCTTGTACTTTTGAGTTATATCATCTGATATTGGCTTTCCTTAACTGAGTGATGTGGTGATCCATATCAATTATCAAGTATTCAAATGTATCTCATCTCATTACACAAGGGGTATATGGGTGAAAGACATAAAAAGTAGGGGTCACAAATTTTGACACGATAATCCGTTTTACTGAGACAACTCGAACACGGCATGACACGATTATATTAAAAATAGTTTGTATTATAGATGAATAGCATTCGAAAATAAAAATCAAACTCAAAGCACACAACCCGATTAATGACACGTTTAACCCAAATTGCCACCCCTAATAAAAAGTGCCTCTGTTTTGGTCATCTATTAAGTTGTATCAATTCATAGAATCACAACCCATTACTGCATTTTAGCGCGCTCTCTCTCTCTCTCTCAATATATATCACATGTTCAACCATTTCCTAAGTGAGTGAGTATACCTTTTAGTTGTAACTAAGACCATTTCCAAAGGAGCCACCTACGATTTTTAGCTCAAACCCAAGGTAACAAATCACTATTTCTATGAACCTGCTTTAATAAGTGATGCACCCAAAATTGTCCAGTTATCCAGTGTTTCGGGTTTGACCCCAACCGACTGACCTCTTGTCACAGCCCGGTCCTACAATAGCGGAACCGGAGCCCGTGGCACGCCACCGAGGCTAAACCAATTCATTAACGTTTCCAAAAATTAGGTTTGAAGAACACACGCAGCGGAAAACAAAACACATTTTAAAACCAGAGGTTCAGTCGACTGCTCAGTCGACGGAGGAAGGCAGGGATTTTAATATCAAATTTCAGTCGACTGAAACTGGAGATCCAGTCGACTGCTGAGGGGTCCAGTCGACTGCCCTGGGGGTCCAGTCGACTGCTTTTGCTAAAAATGAAGCAGTAGCTAACAGGCTCAGGGGTTCAGTCGACTGCTCAGTCGACTGCTCCCCTGGCAGCAGCCCAATCTGCAGAAAACAAGTTTAAAAAGCTTCCTAACTTCCCTCCAATGATCAACCACTCAAATCAAACTCAGTCCAAAGTAATTCTAGCTGTATTAAAGCATTACCAAACATAATTACAACATGTTATAGTCTAATACAACGTTCAAGATTCATTCTATCATACCAAACTAAACATGGGTTAAAAACAGCCAATTTCTTATTACAACATTTCTAGGATCCCAAAACTACAAGATTAACATTCAAGTTGTCTTCTAAAAGAACTCCCAACCCACGTGCTCACTTCTGCGATTCCTCGTCAGCATTAACACCTGAAATGGTTATTTGAATAACCACACATATTTCGATTTGTTTAAGCTAAAGCTTAGTGAATAAAACAACATATGCACATGAATGATAAACATGTCCGCATTCACATCTCTACATTTCATACTAGTCGCCGGAGACTCACGTGCCCGTCCATATTCCCAATCCGCGACTCCTCGCCAATAAGTCCACGCGAAAGGGTAAGACCCACGATTCTACAAACAATCGTGCGACCTTAATGCCTATATCGGCTCCACAAAATGGCACGGTGACCACGTGCTCCTTCTGACCCACATAAGCAACTTAACATGCTCAAATACATATCACCATGCTCGCGGTAATCAAAACATATCACCGTGCTATTGAGCCTACTTATCAATATAATTGCCCAATATGAACTACACAATATATCTCTAAGAATTAATACATGCTATTCAAACATAACATGAATACATGCCAAGAAATCATTCCAAAACATAGTTGAATCACTCACCTCCAAATAACGCTCCTATAATTCAAGCTGAAGAAAACCCGTGCACAAAGAACGTGCAGAAGTCCGTCTAGTACAATTCCTATGGATCAGAATTCCATTTATCAACTTTTATGAAAAATTCTAGAAAATAACTTTTCGGAAAACTTAGCCAAACAGGCCCTAACATATATCAAAACGAAGCTCTTACCTCAAGGAGCTCGAAAACGAAATCTGGGAGAAAACAGACTGACAGAAGGTCGTCGTCTGGCGTCGCAAAGCTCTAAACTCCAAAAATCCTCTCTAGCCCCCTTTTGGCCTCCTTCTTGAGTTTAGGTTAGAAGTGATGAGAAAATATCTCATCCATCTCTATCTATATATAGGCAACTCTTTTGGAAATTACGTTTACCTCCCCACAAGTTTTCCAAACTCCTAATCAGTCTCTGAAACTTTCTATACAGCTTATTCATAGCTTTACGAGTGAAACCTCAAAATTATAAAAGTTTTCGACTAAGTTTCGTTTGGTCGCTAAAACGTGAATTTCTATATGACGTTTCCGAAGTTGCTAATTAGCCTACCAAATTAATAGCGTGTTCATTCGTCCTCACCAGGATACTAAATCTAACAACAGAAATAAATTCTAAAACAGAAAATAATACAGATATTGAAATACACAGGTAAACATTTATTTTCAGATAAACATTTAAAGTGTTCCACAGTGACCGTCTCATACTCGGAGAGACGTCACAACAACAAATCCTCAATCACCACAGTTTCAGAGGGTTCTCTAATACAGACACCCAAATCAACTCGTGAGTCAAAACTCACTCAACCATGTGTCATAGGACACGCCACATCACATTATCATGCATGACAATATGATACAAATGCAATAACACAAATGTGGGTGTTATACCTCTAGGTTCGACCTCCAGTGTTCCGGGTCCGACCCCGACAGATCGACAGACCTCCACTGCTCCAGGCCTGATCTCCAGTGTTCCGGGTCCGACCTCCAGGCCCGACCTATAAGTCTGACTCCTGTAGTCCAGGCCCGATGATCTCCAGGCTCGACCTCCAATTCTCCAGGCCTGACCCCGACCTATGGGTTGGAATACACAGTCCAATTACAATACAGTTCAGATCTAGCTCATCTAACTCAGTGGCGCGTCCCAAACTGCTCGGACTCTAGTAGTTCCTTAAATCAATTGGGAAACCTTCCAGATGTGCATAAACAGTTTCCTTATCAGATTAGGAAATCTTCCGAATATGCAGTTATCATTACAGGCTGTCAACAGTTTTCTAAAGAGACTAAAATACCTTGTAAGGGAGGACTCTTCCTCTTATAAAAGGGTCCTCCCACCCCCTCTAAAAGGGGATCCTGAGTTCAATTGAGCATGATTTCAATTAAACCAACCATCTTACATTGTCAAGCCTCTCCCAAGAAACCCTTGTCGCGCCGGCGTTTTCAGAGTGCCAGGCTGTCGGTGTGGGCCCGACTTCCTGAGAGTGGATGAATTGTGACTTGATTTTTATTGGGAAGGGTGAAAAGAGTATGATAGGGCCTATTTGAAAAAGTTCAGAGTCGCCACCTAATATTTGGGGTGTTAGGACCCCTGCAAAGACAATTAAAGTAATTCATCTTTGACTTTTGAAAAGAACAGTTTTGAGAAAAGTGTGCCATTTAAAAGTATGACTCTTAATAGCCATGCAAAAACCAGAGATCTTTGAGATGGGTTCGGGGACTCAATTATGTTGAGGGAAGGTATTAGGCACCCTCGAACATTCGTGCAAACACGGTTGCCAATTTTAGTGATTTTTTTTATTAAAATGGGGCATTTCATTTAAAAAAAGAAAAAAAAGTTTTCTTTTTTTTTTTTTTTTTTTTTTTAATTTATAGAAAGTGAATAGGACAAAAAATGGTGACGGGTATGGCCGCACTCCTTGAGAGTTGCTTACGTATCCCAAGACAGGAATCAGGCCAAACGTAATTCTGACTTGTGTGTGCGAGTGTATGCATGATTTTTTTAGAGAAAGAAAAGTGGTCCCGTTTGACCGTGCACGTGTGATATAGTGATTTGAGAAAGAGTTTGGTGTAATTAGGAACTTTAACCGCATGTGGTATAGTCCTAGATTTTAACATTTGGAAAGTGATTGGGATTGAAATGAGACTATGCAAGTGCATGGAGAATGATGTATTTTTTTTTTGTGTACTTTTCTTTTTTATTTTTATTTTTATTTTTTTTCTTGTGCTTTTATTCCTATGCCAGAAATAAGGATCTGTGCCCAAATGACTAAAAAATGTACTGGAAGTAAGGGTCGGTGCCCAAAAGAAAGAAAAGAAAAGAGAATATTTTTTGTATTTTTATTTTTTATGCCGAAAGTAAGGGTCGGTGCCAAAATGACTGAAAAGTGTACCAGAAGTAAGGGTCGGTGCCCAAAAGAAAGGAAAGAAAAGAGAATTTTTTTTTTTTTGTATTTTTGATTTTATACTGGAAGTAAGGGTCGGTGCCCAAAAGAAATAAAAGAAAAGAGAATTTTTTTATATTTTTATTTTTATGCCGGAAGTAAGGGTCGGTGCCCATTAAGAGTGAGAAGACTTACCTGTCTTACCTGTATTATTTGCATATTCTAAGCAAAGATGACATTAGAGTTTTATTCTGAGAAAGTCCATTTTTTGTATTTTCTTTTGGTCTTTCTTTTTTGTATTTTTGATTTAATACCGGAAGAAAGGGACGGTGCCCAAGTTATTGAAAAATGTGATGTTCGAATTTCCTTTTTATCAAAGTTATTGAGAAACTTGATAAGTTGGAGTATTCGGTAAAAGAACAAAAATTTGTTTTTTTTTTGTTTTCTTTTAGTTTTTTGGCAGATTTGAGTTGAGTATTCCAAAAATGGAATAAAGGGGTCTCGATACTTCTAATTTTATGAAATTTTGAGGGAAAGCTCCCAAATGAGTCTAGTTTTCATGGTAGAAAACCATTTTGCAATATCTTTTGTAGATTGAGAGACATTGAGTTTAGAAGCACCCTTACTCAGAAGAAGGGACTGCACTGTTGACTGAAATTGGACAATTTTTTATAAAAATTAAACTGATCCGAAAAAAATCAAAAAAATTCACAGGGGTAGGCAAGAGACTATAGTTAATGGACAAAAAAGCTGGAGTGAAGAAAAAAATCTTGAAATAGCCCAAACAGTGAACGTGATCCGGTGTCACTGCTGTGATGTTTCTGGCAGATTATATGCCTTCTGTGTTTGTATTTTGTAAATGGGTCATATGATTTTTTAAAATTTTGAGAAAAATCACAGACCAACATCATTGAGTTAAGAACACTCTCCAATTAGTTTCATTTGATTTGAATCAAAAATGAATTCGTGGTGATGTTTTGATTATCATCACAGCAGTGGACTTTAGCAACATGGACTGTTTGGTGTTTCAATGGTGATTGAGGTTGGAGAAGAGAGATGAAGAAGAGATGAGGAGTGGGGCTGCTCCCCCTTCTTGTGCGGATGTGAGGAGTGAGTATTTGTATGGAAAGAAGAGAAGTGGGAGAGAAATAAAAAAGAAAAAGAAAAGAGGGGGGGGGGGGGGGGGGGGGGGGGGGGGGACAAAAGAAAGGGGAAATGAAAGAAAGAAAAAAAATTCAAAAGCAATACACACCAGCAAATGCTGGTGCATTAGTGGTGGGAAATTATATGGGGTGCAAGGGTGCACGTGCTCATGTTGATCTTTGACCTAACAAACTTTGATTTGTACCATCTTTTTCATCTTATGTATGATAATTCAAAAAAGTGGCAGGCTCGTGTCAATGAGTACTTTATTTTGAAATGAATAGGTTGGGCAAAAATGGGGTGTCTATAACCCTAATATCATCCCTGCATGGCCGACCCTTGGTAGTTCCAGTCATCATTGTTGGATCAACAAGGTCGCTGCAACAGATTTTTATACTTAGTAGAAGTGCTTTGACACATACGTGGACGTAGGTTCCTTCATTAACAGAACCGAACCACATACAAACAGGCTGCCTATATTTCTCTCTCCCTCTCTTCTATGCTTTTAATATGTTCTTAAACCCTAAATCCGACCAAAACTAAAAATTGCATCATCAGCTTGGCACTGTGTGTAGAAAATGATAGTTTTTCCTCCAAAAAAATCCTGTGATTGGTACGTAATGGCTAAAAAGCATGGTAAAAAATCTAGGAAACAAGCAGCCCAACAGTCAGGTCCGAAAATCTCGACCCGACCTCTAGTTCACGTGGTAAGGTCCGACGATCCCGACTTGACCTCCAATTTACAACGGCCAGGGCCCGGTATTCCCGACCCGATCTCCAGTTTGTAGCGGTCAGGGTCAAGTAGTCCCAACTCGACCTCCAATTCATAGCGGTTAGGTCCGACGATCCCGATCCGACCTCCAGTTTACAGCAGTTAGGGCTCGGCAATCCAACCCGACCTCTAGTCTCTAATGGTCAGGTCCGGAATTCCCGACTGACCCGAGCTCCAGGCTCCAGCGGTCAGGGTCCGGCAATCCCGACCCGACCTCCAGTTTACAACGGTCAGGGGCTCGGTGATCCCGACCCGAGCTTCTGTCTCCAACAGTCCCAACGAGCCCAACTACAACAGTATTTTTTTGCCGATTATATCACAAAACTCCACAGACTATGTCAAAGAGCTCCTACAAAGATTCGGATTGCTTAGTCGATTTTCGGAGCACAACAAAAGTCCTTTGTCACTCCAAGCAGTGGCGGACCCAGGAAATATTTCCAGTGGGGCAAAGCCGACAACTATAAAATACATTTTTTTTTCAAGTACCAAAACGTCAAAAAATTGTTTACAATACCTTTTTTTTTTTTTTTTTTGAAAAGTAACTTCATTAAGAAAAAAAACAGTGCAAGCACTGAAGGTACAAAATACACCCACAGATCAATCCCAAAAAACCCACAAAAGATTAGACCCCATGATGACCCCAATATCTAAAGCCCCACATGTTAGGAAGCACTTAACAAACAGAAACCAAGAGGCACATTGCTACACTGCCTATTATCCCAACAAAAAAGAAAAACAAACCCCCCAAAACACTCAAAGCATTATAGCTCACACCAACACATGGAACAATTATTTACAATACACCTCTTCGATTCTTCATATTCTGAAAACGTTGAATGACATCTTCATTGTCAATGGCCGCAAATAAATCCCTTTCAATAAATGTCACCAAGCAATCATTCATAAACTCATCTCCCAATCGATTACGTAGTGAAGTCTTGATGATTTTCATTGCAGAAAATAACCTTTCAACAATTGCAGTTGCAACAGGTAAGAGTAATGCCAACTTTACGAGCAAATACACTAATGGATATACACCATGCTTCTTCAATTGAACCATTTTTTTAGAAAGCCCAGTGAGCCCCACAACTTCAGAAAATTGGATGTTGAAGCGCACATCCAAAATATAGTTATCAAGTTGACGACCAAGTGCCATCAACTCTAATGGGGGAAACTCAGATGGGTAAAACTCAGCAAATCAAAGCAATTTACTCTTATCATATGCAGAGAATGAATCACTTGGATCAAGACAAACCATACACGACAACAATTCTGTGTTCACCTCATTGAAACGATTACCCAACTCTAGAAGCTGCGAATCTATCACTGCGTAAAATACTTCAACCCGATAATGATGAAGATTTGTGTTATCTTCAACATTGCGACGTGATCTTCCATGAACTACATAGTTATCTTCCATGTATGAGATTGCTATCTTATGTTTAATACAAAACAAAGAAACTTCATTCAGCAATTCTTCCTATCCTTCATCTCTCATCATTTGCAATTGTTGTTTGCTTATTTTCACAAGAGCCATGGCATTTACAATGTCTTGGTCCTTTCTCTGCAATGCTTGTGACAAATCATTTGTAATCCCCAAGACAGCTTGCATTAAGTGCAAGTGAAATGCAAATTCATAACTTTGAGTGAGTTCCAATAGATTATCTGCTTGAGCTCTTTGCTGTTTAAGAGATCCATGCTCTCCAACAACCAAAAGCACATCAATCACCGAGGAGAACAAGCAAATCAAACTCATAATTGTACCATAATGAGAACCCCAACGTGTGTCTCCTGCACATTTTAATGTTGCTTCTTGATTCAAACCTCTACCAGTCAAAATTTCCTTGTTGGCAATTCCTTCAATAACTTTTTCAAATTGTTTCTCTCGAAGAATGTCTCTACGTTTACATGATGCTCCAACAATATTTGACAAGATTGAAATGACTGAAAGAAAGTAGCAATCTTTGAGTGGTTTTCTGCAACAGATACAAGTGTTAGTTAAAGTTGATGAGCAAAACAATGAACATAGAAAGCCGAACTATTCTTATTCAGAATCAAACTTTTTAGACCGTTGAATTCTCCTTGCATATTGCTAGCGCCATCATAACCTTGCCCCCGTAAATTTGATATGCTTAATCCATGTTTGGTTAAAAGAGACTCAATAGCTGCTTTAAGTGATTTTGCACTAGTGTCATTAACATGTACAATGCCAAGAAATCGCTCATTGACACACCCTCTTTCGTCTACATATCGCAAAACAATAGCCATTTGTTTTTTCACGGATATATCACGGGCCTCATAAACCAAAATAGAGAATAATCCATCGCCAACCTCTCCAATGATAACATTTGTAGTTTCAACAGCAATGGCACTAACAATATCCTTTTGAATTTTGGGAGATGTCAATTTCAGATTTTTAGGAGCATTTTTCAATGCAACTTTTTTTATTTGCTCATTGTTGTCGGCAAGAAATATTAAGAGAGACAGGAAGTTTCCCCTATTCATTGATTCATCCGATTCATCATGACCACGGAAAGCCAAACCTTGTTGCAAAAGATATCTAATACAATCAACTGATGCAGTCAAACGAATACGATAATCGACTCGAGCTTGTTCAATGTGATGAGCCATACAAACTTCTATGTGTTGACGTTGCATCATTAAATCTTGGCATTTTCCCATGCAATCGTTGTGAGAACTAGCATGTTTTCCAACATGTGCCTTAAGTCGCTCCTTCTTTTTCCAATTTCTAAACCCCTCACCAACGAATGAATCAGAACCCCCTTGGTTACCATGATCGGATTTGAACAGATAGCAATACAAACAAAATAAAGCATCTTTTGCTACACTATACTCCAACCAATTCTCATTATTTTTGAACCATGAAGTACAAAATCTACGTCTATCATTTCCAAAATATGTCCAAGGAAAGTCATGTGTCTGAGTTGGGTGGGTTGGACCTTTTTGCAAGTATTCTCGTTGAACACTCTCCATATCATTTGCATTATATTCATTTATACTTTTTCGTAATCCAGGATCAAACTCAAGCTCTTGTAAATTGACTTCAACACGGGGGGCGACATTCGAAGAAGTTTGTCCTCTCATTGGTTTAAAAAACTTCTCCATTACTGTTCAATTTAAAAATTCAACAACAATTTTAATAGTTTCAGTAATCTCACTAAAAATTAGCCCATAATCAACAACAATAAGAGAAAAGTGCCGAGGAATAGGCAAAAGGGAAAAGTGCTAAGGATTCTGCCCATAATAGTTGATTGTAATTTATACTAATTTATGAGGCTCGGTGTAGCTACAAAAAATAAAAATAAAAATAAAAATAAAAAATAAATCCCAGAAAAATAAAAGAAAAAAGAAAATCTCCACAAGAAATAGATGGTACATCTAAACTTTAATTAATCTATTGAATATTATAGACTACAAAGTTCAAAGTGGTCAAAGTCCTGATAATTGTTTAAGAACATAGTAGACTAGAAAGAAAGAGAAATAAAATGCAAATACTTGGTCATTATACAATTATTAATCAGTGATCATGCAAGTTCCAAGGAATAGCCAAAAGAATTCACAAAATCCAAATGATAGTTACAGTTTTACCTCAATGGAAAATTGCAGAGGAGGGACACTTAGGGTTTTTCACAGGGAAGAGGACCGCGTGAAGCTTCAACAAACAAGACATGCGTTGCGTTGGGTTATGAATTTTTGGATTGGAAAGTCTTTAGACTTTTGTGCTTTCACTGCTTTGTTTGTACTTTGTTTTTAATTTTTTTTCGTTTCTTTAAAGCAAAGGTGGGCCACGCCAGCTGTAAAGCATTCTGAGAGTGAACAAGTTTGTTTTAAGTTTCAACAATTCGTAAAGAGGCCCCTTAGTTGATAAAAATTCCACTATGGCCCAAATATTTTTGAAAACTATCAAATATACACTGTTTTTTTCCAAAATTTCAGTGGGGGCGATGGCCCTCGCTCGCCCCCACTGTGGGTCTGCCCCTGACTCCAAGGCACCAAAAGGACCACCACATGGCGAAAGTCCTTGGTTAACCAGAGGCACAACTCCACTTAGGCCCAAATCGACGATAGAGGTGACTAAAGCCTCTTAGGTTAGCCTACAATAGAGGAGTAAAAGAAATCCCTAAAATCCAGACATTTTGGGTCTTTAATTAGGCCCAAATCGACGATGGAGGTGACTAAAGCCTCTTAGGTTGGCCCACGATAGAAGAGTAAAAAAGGACCCTAAAGCAACACACTTTAGGTCGACTCTACCAACAAGGTCAAATTCTTCTACCAATAGTCTTGACGAAGGCTTACTAGGCAAAAGATAACCATACTGGGAGCTAACATAAAAAAAGACCCTAAAGCAACACACTTTAGGTCGGCTCTACCAACATGGTCAAATTCTTCTACCAACAGCCTTGACGAAGGCTTACTGGGCAAAAGATAACCATACTGGGAGCTAACATTAAAAGGACCCTGAATTAACACGCTTTAGGTCGGCTTATCTACCATGGTCAATTTTTTCTGCCAACAACCTTGACGAAAGCTTACTGGGCAGAAGATAACCATCCTGGGAGCTAACTTAAACGAATTAGGCTAAGTCTTAACTCTTAGCCAATTCTCGAGCACTCAAAGGCTCTGAATTAGGTTAAGTCTCAACTCTTAGCCAATTCCCGAGCACTCAAAGACTTCGAATTAGGCAAAGTCTCAACTCTTAGCCAATTTCTGAGCACTCAAAGACTTCTAATTAGGCTAAGTCTCAGCTCTTAGCCAATTCCTGAGCACTCAAAGACTTCTAATTAGGCTAAGTCTCAGCTCTTAGCCAATTCCCGAGCACTCAAAGACTCTAAATTAGGCAAAATTTTAACTTTTAGCCAATTTTTGAGCACTCAAAGGCTCCGAATTAGGCTAAGTTTCAACTCTTAGCCAATTCCTGAGCACTCAAAGACTCCGAATTAGGCTAAGTCTCAACTCTTAGCTAATTCCCGAGCACTCAAAGACTTCGAATTAGGCTAAGTCTCAACTCTAAGCCAATTCCCGAGAATCCATAAGACTCAGAAGTTCTAAGGCAACTTCCCTGAGTAAGCATAATGTTACAGATCTTGACCTGTTACTGATACAAGGGTGACTCACCAAGATTTGCAGACTTTAAATCATAAGGTGCATCGCTCCTCGAGAAAATCCAACTTTACAAACATCAGAAAGTGGTAAGCGGAAGCAACAGATTTCCAAACTTGACTTGATATGACATTGGGCCAACCTTGGAAATGGGGGGCAACTGATACGCCCAAAATTGTGCAGTAATATAGTATTCCGGGTCTGACCCTGACCGACCGACCTCCAGTGTTCTGGGTTTGACCCCGACTGACTGCCCGACCTCCAGGTCCGACCTCCAGTGCTCCAGGCCCGACCTCCAGTGTTGTGGGTCCGACCTCCAAGTCCGAACTCCTATGCTCTAGGCCCGCCAACCTCAAGGTTCGACCTCCAAGCCCGACCTCCGGTGCTCCAGGCCTGACCCTGACCCTGACCCTGACCTATGGGTCGGAATACACAGTCCAATTACAATACAATTCAGATCCAGCTCAACTAACTCAGTGGCGCGTCCTAAATTGCTCGGACTGTAGCAGTTTCCTAAACTAGCTGGGAAACCTTCCAGATATGCATAAATAGTTTCCTTATTAGATTAGGAAACCTTCTGGATATGCAGTTATCATTACAGGCTGTCAACAGTTTCCTAAAGAGACTAAAATACCTTGTAAGTAGGGATGAAAACGGGGCGGTATGGGACAGGGCGCCCATACCCCAAACCCGCCCTGATTGAATGAACCCTCACCCCGACCCTGCCCCGCCCCGAGCGGTTGTGTATCCCAACCCCGACCATGACCCGTACTATAATCCCCATCCCCGCCCCCGAAAAAAAGAAAAACAAAAAAACAAAAAATCAAAACTCAACAAGTATTTACCAAAATACACACACAAAGACACTATGACACAAACACATACATAGACAATTCATCATAAGGCGGATGCTTTAGTAGAATAAGACGCCAAATATCTACCCAATGTCCCCCGTCATTGTCCTCTCCGACAGTAACATTTTTCTTGAGGAAGTCAAGCAATGTTTCATCCACCACCATAAGGAAGCATAAAACCTTTTGAGATAGTGGGGTTATATTAGAAGGCTGATGAGGTTCATCATATGAACACACACCACATGCACTGATCACATAGAGGTCTTTCAAAATATGACAGAAAGTTGAATGTAAACATGATAGAATAGTGGGTATAGATGTAGAGAGAGAAGAATGGAGAGAGAGGGGTATGGTAGGCCAGCACAATGACCCAGAATATATATGTAAATATATATACACATACATAGCAGTATAATCGTGGCGGGTTCGGGGGATTTTGCCTTTACCCCGACCCCGACCTCGACCCTGACTCGGGTTATACTCTTAGCCCCCATACCCGCCCCTACCTTGATTGGACCTAGCCCATACCCTACCTATTAGGGGAGGGGCAGGGCGGCACGGGACGGGGAACCCAAAAAACCCGCCCCATTGCCATCCCTACTTGTAAGGGAGGACTCTTCCTCTTATAAAAGGGTCCTCCAACCCCCTCTAAAGGGGGATCCCGAGTTCAATTGAACCAACAATCTTACATTGTCAAGCCTCTCCCAAGAAACCCTAATATCATCCCTGCACGGCCTACCCTTGGTAGTTCTAATCACCATTGTTGGATCACCAAGGTCCCTGCAATAGTTTCTTATACCTAGTGGAAGTGCTTTGACATACACATGGACGTAGGTTCCTTCATTAACAGGACCGAACCACATACAAATGGACTGCCTATATTTCCCCCTCCCTCTCTTCTAAGCTTTTAATATGCTCTTAAATCCTAAATTCGACCAGAACCAAAAATTGCATCATCAATAAGTAAAAGAATTAGTTCTGTAATTCATAAGTAAACTAGTTTTATAATAAATTCAAGTGTTTGGTATGTATCCATTTCCTGCGCAGGAGTCTATGTCACGTCTAAGAGGCTGTTTGGGTGACATAAGAACTGGATCAGTGATTCTGAAAAAGAACTAGTTTTAAATTGTTCTATGTTTGTGTCATACCCTGATCCCATATAACTAAAATAGGATTTCCTCATGATCCCTAACCATATTAGTTCCCTAAAATACATGAGCAGTCCCCCCTATTTATTTATTTATTTATTTTTTCCTTTCTCTCTCTTTCTTTCTGACTCCTCCCCTCCCCGTGTGTACCCATGGCTTTATATTCATAGCCATGTTCTTATCTCCTTCTTGCTGATAGTTATCCTATTAGTGTTTATTTTATTGTTTGGAGAAAATAAACAACCAAGTAGCTTTCCAGGGTCTTCTACACAAACACTCGTGTGTGTGTATATATGTTGATCCCAATTTGGATCAATTCATGTGGGGCTGCCTTTTTGCCATCTCATGCTTGATTGCAAAGAATTTCACATTCTTATCTTGTCATTAATTTTGCTAACTTGGCTTCTACATGTTTAGTCTAATGCTTATCTTGACTCAAACGTGGAATATCCCAATTAATATTAAATGACACTATTACTACCAAGAGTGCAGTTTTGTTCACATCAAAATTGGTCACTATCCTTTTCCATTGGCTAATGCAGTGGGTACCAGTACTTTATACCATTAATTAATTCTCATTTAATTCTGGGTCCCACTCGGTTAGGGCAATTTAGATGAATATTTTGTCACACATGGATCCTACAAGTGATACAAATATGATAAATAATTGTATAAAAAACATTGGCTATCACAGTTTGTATTGCTACTTTTCAGGTACATAGGAGTCTGTGTCTGACTTAAAAACACCCCAAGATCTAGTCCTTTATCGAAACAATATAACATTTGTTTTTATAAGAATCAACTAAAAGTGAGGCTTGGTCTAAACCTGATCATATTTTCGTCATTCCCAAAACAGGCCTGATGTATATCTTAGAACTGGATATTTGTCTAACCAACATAACTAACCTTGGTTGTCACAAAATTTAGAGTAATGCTAGGGAGCATAGCAAATCTAACAACCACAATCCACAAACACCAAAATATGTCTCTCTCTATCTCTCTTGGTAGGGTCCACTGACATTGTGGGATCCACTAAGGAGAGAGATAGACACATTTTTGTGTTTATGGTTCGATTTATTTTGTGAGATTTGTTATGCTTCCTAGCATTACTCTTTAAACATTCTCAAGCACTCTTAAGTTTGAGTACAATTCAGAAATTTGATTCCGAGGTAGGAAAATACAATTATGCGATCTTATTATTATATGTGACATTGGGCCAGTTGATTTTCACCTGTTACGACATTGATCCATGTTTACCTATACAAGACAATGGGGTTGTTACATATTGGTTCCACTCTTCCAAACTGTCATTAGCTCAAATTGACATAGAGTAGTTCACTTAATTAGATCATCTCCGATAGTGGAAGCAAATTTGCTGCTCTTCATAAGCAAATTAGTTCTTTACAGATGTAGACAAGGTTTAAGGCAAATTTGATCTCTCCTGGCATGGGTATGTACGAGTCGAGTCAAGCAAAGCTCATGTATGTTTTGTTAGGAAATTATATTTCCTAATAAGAGTGGGCAACATATTAATATCAATTATATTATAAGGGCTATTAATTTAAATGGGCTTATATTATGTGGTCTAATTGTAGGAAGCCCATGGACTTCTACTGGGTATGGGTTTAATGAGTGGATACCAAATATTGACCTTGTTAGGAATAATGGGAACCCTAACATATCAGTATATAAAGACATATAGGTTATGGTCCCCAATATGTCAAATCATATATACTACTTCCTCCTCCATCCCATCTAGAGAAAGAACCCATTAAAGAACTCAAGAGATTTGACTGAGGAAGACATAACTGATCATCATCGTTCTTCTAAGGTTTAATAATTGCTACAATGGATACAAGCATGTATTCTATTATATATTATATCCTGATAATCTAACATGATATGATCCTAGGGCTGTGATTTTACTACTCTAGGGTTCTACAATTTATAGATTATAAATCCAACGAGTGGTATCAGAGCAATTATCATGTTGATTATTAAGAATTTTATGCATTATTTTTTATTCTGCTGATTATATTTTGATTATCAGTGTTGGTGATTCTTGATTTGATTTTTGGATGACACTTGATTGGTAATACGATGGCACTGGATTCAATAATATTATTAAAATAATGTGTTGGCACCCGATTTAAATATCTCGATGCTGAATCTTTGGATAAAACCGATCAAAACTAAATACAACACTCACTACATAACCTCCAGATCTCAAATAACTGGACCCATTTGCATAGAAAGTTGGTATATAATATATATATATATATATATTACATCTAGCCTTGGATCTCAGGCTCAATTAAGTTACCTATTAAAGGAGCACTAAAGATTGATTCGGTTTATTATGATATGATTTAAATTCATAATATATTAGATTTTCTATACCACTTTAGAATTTTTAGATTCACTTGTGATGTGAATGATTTTTTATAGTATCATGATATATTGGTTGTTCATAACATAAATTAAGATATTTTTGTTGTGCTTTAGAATATTGTTTAATTCATAACATGAATTAAGTTTTATAGTAGCTTAAGATTTTTGGGTCTATTTTAGGCTCCAATATATATGTCTGATATTTTAAATAAATAAATTGAAATAATATGTTGCCAAAGTAACCTCTGTTGTGTAAATTTATTTATTTTAAAATATTAAGATGGTATATCTGTTATTCATGCGATTAACAATCGGCCCAAAGGAAGATTTTTAATTGGCCGAATGATGGGTGTACATGTGGTGGTAAATATGTGACAATTATAAAGATATAATTATCCATATGGGCAGTGAGTTGGCCCAAAGGAAGGCTACTGTTTGACAGGACTTATTGTCAGTATTTGATCACTACACGGGGAGTACCACTTACAGTTGATATTTCAGTCCAAAGACTAAATATCAATGTTGTTCTAGGTATCCTGTGATGGGCCTATCATTAAGTAAATTATTTAATGTGTCATGCATGCATATATATAAAGTATTCATAATATGTTTATGTCATGACATGTTATTAATTGTTAGCATGTTATTTTATTTTATTTTGTTCTCTATTCAGTTTCTGCTACAACTACAAATGTTTCTGCTCAAATTAGTGCTATCCCAATGCCGAATGGGGGAAACTTTAAGGTTTGGAAAGAGAACATGGAAATCGTTCTTGGATGAATGGATTTGGACCTTGCGCTAAGGACCAAACGACCCACTTCGACTACGGAAAGCCCGAATGAGGGTAAAATTGAGAAGTGGGATCGCTCGAATCGCATGAGTCTGATGATTATGAAACGTTCCATTTTGAAAGCATTTCGAGGCTCGATCACTAAGAGCACAAATGCTAAGAAGTTCCTCTCTGAATTACAACAATATTTTGCTAAAAATAAAAAAATGGAAACGAGTACCGTTTTGACTACTCTTATTTCCATGAAGTATAAAGGAAAGGGGAACATAAGGGAGTACATTATGGAAATGTCTCATCTCAGTGGGAAACTCAAGGCACTAAAGTTAGAGCTGTCTGAGGACATGCTCGTGCACTTGGTTCTCATATCTCTTCCTGCACAATTCAGTCAATTTAAAGTGAGTTATAACACCCAAAAGGACAAATGAACCTTAATGAGCCCATATCTCACTGTGTGCAAGAAGAGGAAAGAATTCAGCGAGACAAGACTGAAAGTGCTCACTTAGCATCAACCTCTCAGAATAATAAAAAGAGAGTTAAGGATGCTGTAGATGTGACACCTTAGCAGAAGAAACTAAAGAAGAAAAATGAGGAATTCCTTTGCTATTTCTGCAAGAAAAGAGGCCACATGAAGAAAGACTGTCCCAAATACGCCGCTTGGCGTGCAAAGAAGGGTAAGCTTCTCGCTTTGGTTTGTTCTGAAGTTAATTTAGCTTTTGTACCTAAAGATACTTGGTGGGTAGTTTCTGGTGCTACTAGTCACATAAGTATGTTTATGCAGGGTTGCCTGTGGAGTCGGCCGCCAACTGATGCTGAAAGATTCATCTTTGTGGGCGATGACAAGAAAGTTCTAGTGGAAGCTTTAGAATATTTTAGATTATTATTAAAGACTGGTGTTTATTTGGATTTGATTAAGACTTTTGTTGCACTGTCTTTTAGACGGAATTTAGTTTCTATTTCTAATTTGGACAAATCTGGTTGTACTTGTTCTTTTGGAAATAATAAAGTTAGTCTATTTTAAGATTCAAAACTTATTGGTACCGGTTCTTTGATTGATAATCTTTATATGCTTGACAATATTACTTCCTATAATAAAATTCTGCATACTAATTTATGAGGTACAAAGAGAAAATTAAGTGAGAATTCTGCCACCTTATGGCACAAGCAATTAGGCCATATCTCTAAAAGAGAATTGAGAGACTTATGTGTGATGGAATTCTTGGCCCCTTAGATTTGGCAGACTTTCAAGTTTGTATTGAGTGCATTAAGGGGAAATAGACAAACATAAGGAAATTAGGTGCCAACAGGTGTACAGACGTCTTAGAACTCATTCACACTGATATATGTGGTCCATTCCCTACAACCTTTTGGAATGGACAAAAATATTTCATTACGTTCATAGACGACTACTCAAGATATGGGTACCTATATTTAATACATGAGAAGTCACAGTCCCTGGATGTTTTCAAGTCATTTAAAGCCGAAGTTGAATTTCAACTTGGCAAGAAAATTAAGGCTGTCAAATCTGACCGTGGTGGTGAGTACTATGGTAGATATGACGGATCAGGTGAACAACGTCCAGGACCCTTTGCTAAATTCCTAGAGGAAAACGGTATCGTCCCTAAATACATAATGCCAGGCAAACCTAGCATGAATGGTGTAGCTGAAAGACGAAACAGAACACTTAAGGACATGGTAAGAAGTATGATTAGTCATTCTTCTCTACCAGAATCACTCTGAGGAGAAGCACTAAAGACTGCATCATATATCCTTAACAGGGTTCCAAGTAAAGTAGTAACCAAAACCCCTTATGAATTATGGACTGGAAAGAAGCCTAGCATAAGGCATTTACACATTTGGGGTTGTCCAGCTAAGCACGGCCTTATAGGCCACATAAAAAGAAATTGGACTCAAGAACAATTAGTTGCTACTTTGTTGGATACGCTGAATGCTCTCGGCGCTTTAAGTTTTATGATCCCACTACTTTGTTGGATACGCTGAACGCTCTCGGCGCTTGAGGAAGTTGAGTTTGTGGGGGGAGATAAGGTTAGAGACATTGTCTTTGAAGAGGAATTTATTCCTAATCATGTTGCTATTGATAATGTTCAGGTTCCTATTCCTGACATTGTTCAAGATGCAAATCCAGATATTCAAGACAATGTATAAGAGCTCCCCATGCAAAATGAAGAAATTATACCTGAAGTGCAAACTCAACAACCTCAAGAGGAGATGCCATTAAGAAGATCCACTAGGGAAAGGAGAAATGCGATTCCGGATGATTATATTGTATTCCTCCAAGAACATGAGTTTGATATAGGGATAGTGGAAGATGATCCAATCAACTTTCACCAAGCCAAACAAAGTTCTAACTTTCAAAAGTGGATTGATGCCATTAATGATGAGTTGAAATCCATGAAAGACAATGACGTTTGGGATCTTGTCGAATTGCCTGAAGGAACGAAGCCCATTGGTTGCAAATGGATATTTAAAACCAAGAGGGATTCAAAGGGCAATGTCAAGAGATATAAGGCTCGTCTAGTCGCCAAGGGTTTCACTCAAATGGAAGGCATAGATTATAAAGAGACTTTCTCTCCGGTTTCATCGAAAGACTCATTTAGGACAATAATGGCACTCGTGGCTCATTTTAATTTAGAGCTACATTAGATGGATGTTAAGATAACATTTCTCAATGGAAACATTGATGAGACGATTTATATGGTCCAGCCAGAAAACTTTGTATGCGGAGATCCAAAGTCTATGGTCTGCAAATGAAAGAAATCCATCTATGGTCTTAAGTAGGCTTCCCATCAATGGTATCACAAGTTCCATCAAGTAATCACCTCACATGGTTTTGAGACAAATGTGGTTAATGACTGTGTATATCACAAGTTCAGTGGGAGTATTGGGCTGATATTTGAGTAACCCAGGAATGGATCATTGAAAAGCAGTCAAACGGGTTATGTGATATTTACAGAGAACAAAGGAATACATGCTCACGTATCCGAGATCAGATTTTTTGGAGATCATCGGGTATTCAGATTCTGATTTTGCTAGATGCCAAGACAGTAAGCGATCCACGTCAGGCTATGTTTATATGCTGGCTGGAGGAGCTGTATCTTGGAAGAGTGCTAAGTAGGCACTCATAGCTTCTTCAACCATGGCTGTGGAGTTCATAGCTTGTTATGAGGCATCAAATCATGGGATATGGTTGCGAAACTTTGTCACTGGGCTGCATGTGGTAGATGGCATTGAAAGGCCATTAAAGATATACTGTGATAATAAATCTGTGGTGCTATATTCCAACAATAATAGAAGCTTTACAAAGTCGAAGCACATTGACATCAAGTTTCTGGTTGTTAAGGAAAGAGTTCAGAGTGGTCAAATTTCGATAGAACATATAGGTACAAACTCCATGATTGCGGATCCATTGACCAAGAGATTACCTCCCAAGGTCTTTGACGAGCACACTGCTCATATGGGTGTTATGTTTTCTAACGATACCTTGGTTTAGTGGGAGTTAACTTTGGATGTTCTATTTTTGACATTTATGTGGTTTATTTATTTATTTTTTGCAGAATAAAGTTGATGGATTATGGTTTATCTCTGAATCTAATTATTTTCTATATGCGTTTTGCATTATTTCAGATTGATCTCAATAAAGACTAAAGTAGGACCAGATGGAAATAGGCATGTTTGAGATCACATTACATGTAATTTCCATGCTACTCATCCATACGATCTATGTCATTGATACGATCTATGTCATTGAATGTGTTGGTATGGTGACCATTGAAGGTCTAGTTATGATTATGTGTGACGAAAGCCGCCTTGATCCCATATTAATATAGGAAATGGACCAGATTGAAACTAAAGTGAAGTCCAAAGATAAATAGCATAGGTGCGCGTCTAAGGAACATGTAATATAATTGTTTCAAGAATCATATGTAGCCTAAGTGGGAGATTGTTAGGAAATTATATTTCCTAATAAGAGTGGGCAACATATTAATATCAATTATATTATAAGGGCTATTAATTTAAAAGGGCTTATATTATGTGGTCTAATTGTAGGAAGCCCATGGACTTCTACTGGGTATGGGTTTAATGAGTGGATACCAAATACTGACCTTGTTAGAAATAATGGGAACCCTAACATATCAGTATATAAAGACATATAGGTTATGGTCCCCAATATGTCAAATCATATATACTACTTCCTCCTCCATCCCATCTAGAGAAGGAACCCATTAAAGAACTCAAGAGATTTGACTGAGGAAGACATAACTGATCATCATCGTTCTTCTAAGGTTTAGTAATTGCTACAATGGATACATGTATGTATTCTATTATATATTATATCCTGATAATCTAACATGATATGATCCTAGGGCTGTGATTTTACTACTCTAGGGTTCTACAATTTTATTGATTACAAATCCAACATGTTTGAGCTTGACTTGTTTATTAAACGAGCTTGAAATTCAGGCTTGAACTTGCTTTGATTGTTAAACGAGTCAATCTCATGTATGCTTGAGCTTGACTTATTTATTAAACGAGCCTGGAATTCAAACTTGATCTTGATGCATATAAATTATGAGTAATGTTTGGGGCATACCCTTACACATCCAAAGGCATCCACACCATGAGGTGGACCAATGAGAATAGAGATAGAGACTGCGGGGTCCACTATCAATTTCTTCTCATTGGTCCACCTCAGGGTGTGGATGCTTTTTGTGTGTGAATGGGTGTACCCCTAGCATTGTTGATAAATTATAGTCAGTTCAATAAACTTTTATCCAAGCTTGAGCTCATGTATCATCCAAAATTACATAGTTGTATAATACATACACATGCACACGCACACGTACACGCACACGCACAAGAGTTAGCATACATGCTCTTTATCAAACCTACTCATGAGTTTTTTCACGGGCACACTAAAGAACTTTATTCAAATGTGTTTATGTGTTTAAGCTTGGCGTTTAGTAAACAAGTCTGAAATCTATGCGTGAGCTTGACTTATTTATCAAACGAGTCAAACTTTTATCGAATATGCTTATAAGTATTGAGCGGTTTAGCTCATATGTAACCTTACCCATAGCAAGGCAAATCTGTGGCATCTTATGAGAGCAGCAAACCATTAGTCTCATTTAAAAAAAAAAAATTCAATCAATGGTGGAATTACAAATATTGGTAGAACTGAAAAAGAAAACAAATAAAGTGTAGAGTATTTTATGTATGTGTTGCACAAATACATTAAATTTGCAGTTGATGCAGCAAAATAAGTATAATTTTTTTGTATGGTATTTGATACATCCTTTGGAGATGGGTCTTGTGCAATTGACCTAGATGTTACGTGTTCGCCAATTATTCGTAGGGGTAATTTTATCCCTATCATAAGACATGACTTTTGTAGAATGAACTACGACTCCAAACTCAAACCACGATGTCAGGATCTAAATTCATGCAATTATCTAAAGCAAAAACAATCTGATAAAAGATATGCATTTCTTTCTAGAGATGTGATAATACTAGAAATATGATAAACCAACGATGGTTAGTTCCTTACCAGAATGAATAACCATGTTGTTGACACGAAAATAAGGCTGAAAAACACAAGAAAATTATTCAACAATGCATGAGGGTTTCATCACTGTTATCTCATTAAAGAATTGTAGTAGTGCATGTATGTATATTACATAAAGGTTCCCCATTATTTAGGAGGTAACAAATTTTGTATCTTTCATGGAGAAAATATTATTTTTATGCGTCTGCCATATTTGTCCTGCTTTGTTTCTATTTGAGTACTTAACTGAATTCTACAGTAATAGAGAAACTATAGTGGTTGTCACATGGGATAATTTCTTGTTTGAAGGGCCATAAAATTCAAGAATTTCGGTGCCACTATCATAAATGTTTCCTTTTTCTCTTTCACTAAATCCATGAATTGTATGTAGAACTTCATTTTACAATATCTAAGAGTTTTACAAGCAAATTATGTTCTGCAATAAAAATAATGCTGGCTGAACATTGGAATTGCATGCACTTTACTACTATATTCCAAAAGCTTTGGTGTTCAATGGACAAGATTTCAGTAAAGTTCCTTAGATACATTTCGTTAGGTTCCTCTCACATTGATACACAATTTTAAAAAAATAGTTTTTTTTTAAAAAAAAATACAATTTAAGAAAATAGTTTTAAAAACTGTGAGAAGAACCTAACAAAATGTACCTAAAGAACTTTACAGAAGTTTTGTCCATGACCAACAAACCAAACTTAACAATATTTGATTTTCTTCGTGTTTAGTGTTGACATAAAAAAATTAGTAGGATAAGTTGACAATGGCTAGTAAGTGAGTGTTTCAAAAGGATCAAAAGAAGAGGAAGGCTTTGTTTGGCTCATGGATTTAGTGAGGGAAAAGAGAGGGGAAAAGAAAATTAATAAGATGGAAAACTAGTCCCATGAACCAAAAAAAGGAACTAGTGTTTTTCAATCCAATTTTCGTTTCTCCTCTCTCTTGCCTCACCAAATCCATGAACCAAACAAAGACCAAGTATATATGTCACACTCCAACCTACCTCAGTCGGATTAGGACACGTGTAACAATGCTACAAGCGCCCAATTTCACTAATTAGCAAGGAAACATGCAAATTTCTAAGAAAGACATTAATTAAGCAACCTAAAGAACCTTACTATGACAAAACAGCCCCAAGGGAAAAATTATAATTTATAAAATATGGTTGAATTTTATACCAAAAGATAGCTCTTTGAGTTCCAGTTCCAACGCAAAAAACGGCGTGCGAATCCGAGTTTTCTAGAAAGAGTTATGTCCGTTTCCGTAAAAGTCGACGGCAGAAATTATTGTATGCGGATTGATCCGACCTTTACACCCAGATCGATCCGAATTAGCTAACACTGGCAGAATGTTCCTCAAAATTCTCGGATCGATCACCCTTTAACCCGGATCAATCCGGTTCTACAGAAACTGAATTTTGCTGCTAAAAACTCAATCCAAAACATTCCCAAGTTCCATATCTGATTCCAAACATCACAAAAACTCTTGGAAACACCTCCCAAACACTTATAAACATGTCAACAACATATCTAAACTTTCTCAAACATTTTACACAAGATCCAAACCTCATTCAAATGAAGAATTAGTCATAAAAACTCAAATTTCACAAAAATAGTAAGGAGATGGAAAATATTTGCCAAGATGAGATCAAAACCTCAAGTAAATCCATGGAACTTATGGAAATCATCTCTAACATGAAACCAAGTTCTCCCAACATTGTACATAACCTCACTTATGTCAAGACAAACCATAAAACACATCTTTGCTCAAAATAACACGACTATGAGAAATTACTGGAAAGGCATTTCCAAAATTTTGCATTAACTAACTCGGATACACATGGAACTCGTCCAAATTAGTCGCGACACGCACCCAGACTTGCCGACACGGTCCAATACCACAACTTTCACATAAACCAACTATTAACATTGAAAATTTACACAAGTTTCCGAGTTCAACTCCAAAACTACCAAGTACATATATTACAACATGGGCTCTAGAAAATTCCAAAACAACAAGTTACTACAAGTCTATTCACATAACTAAACAAGTTCGATAATGCCGACCCATCCCTAGCCGCACGTCACTTTCTCTTTGGGTAATGCTCCGAACCTGCAGTGGTTGTTATTTATCATAACAGAAAGGGAATTGAAAAATAGTTTTCTTAAGCATTACGCTTAGTGGGCAATCTAAACATGATTGAATGCTTAACATATGTAGTGCTACAACTAAGCACAAAACTCATATTCGTGATCGCCGAACCACCGGTTCAATGATTCATTTAGACCCAAAGACCTTCCCTTGGCCCCATGGTCACTTCTATTCCTTGGACTTCCGCTTTCAACGAATTCTTCTCCTTCTCCTTCCTTATTACTCCCAACAATGAGTCATTTCTCCAGCATTTTTTGATCACCACATAACCACATAACACATGGCAATTCATATATTGACATGTTGTTCACAATATAGCAACTTCGCAGCTTCTAAACATAAATTTATCAACTCTAGATATTATTAAAGCATTTAACACATTTAATTACAATCAAATTTTAGTTAGAAAACTCACCTCTTACAGATTTTACCCCAAATAAGCTAAGAAATGCATAAATCCTTAACGATTCTTGTTCAAATCCTACTCCGGAGTAAATCCTACAAGTTTTCGGCAACTGCGTTTCATTGATTAGAATGAGCTACCAAAATATGACAATTAAAATATAAAAGATAGGTATAAGATCGACCGTCTTACCTCCATGAGTCTGAACGACTTCGGTTCGTGAATTGGACGACGAACGACGACGGGACGATGAATTTACGGTGCCGGAGCTACGTATTCTTCTTCTATCTCTTGGTCTTTCTTTTTATTCCCCAATTTCTGTAATTCTTTTGAGACTAAACCCATAGTCTTGACACCTAACAAGCACATGCAAATACGTTGGCAAAGTTTACTCCTTTTTCCATTTATACCCTTGGAATTTCATAAGTTCTTATTATGAAATCCCTTAAACATTCCATTAACTACCCAATTATCTAAATGGGTATTTGTCTAAGTTTCGTATGGGTCCCACACGTGGTCCCAAATATTTTATGAAGTTGCTATCGTACCTACTAATTATGCACTTTATTACAAAAAACGCCCTTATTTACAATGATCAAACCAGCATTTTAGTAACTAACATATTAATTAATGCATTATGAAAGCTATCGAACATATCTCCAATTAATCATGTAAATGCATCTAGTCTTTTAAATGCATATTTTATAATCTGGCCCTTCACTGGGTCCCACTTCATTACCTATCCCACCTCACTGGGGAATTTTCCAACTGTGTCCTTTACTGAACACTTTTTTCACGGGTGAGTCCAAAGCCTCCCCTTAATCCATCATATACACTAATAATATTATTTATTGCATATTAACATAATAATTAACCGTTTTCCCGGGTACGGGTGTTACATTTGTCTCTCCCTAAAAGGAAGTTTGGTCCCCAAACGTACTTTTACCTCAAGTATTTGCGGGTACTTGGCTCGGATTTCATCCTCCCGCTCCCAAGTAGCCTCTTCGACTGAATGGCTACGCCATTGAACCATCACCTAGGAAATCACCTTAGTTCTCAATACTTGATCCTTCTTGGTAAGGATTTACACTGGATGTTCCACATAAGTTATATCTTCCTGAATCTCTAATGGTTTTGGGACAATGACATGTCTCAGATTGAAAACATAACGACGAAGCATCGACACATGAAACACATTGTGAACATTCGCCAACTCTTGTGGCAATTCCAACCGATAAGCTGACGGTCTAACTCGGTTCAGAATCAAATAAGGTCCAACATATCTCAGACTAAGCTTACCTCGCTTACCAAATCGTGCTATGCCTTTTGAAGGCGATACTTTAAAAACCACATAGTCACCTACCTCAAACTCCAATGGTCTTCTACCCGTATCTACATAGCTTTTATAACGACTCTAAGCCGCTTGTAGCTGTTGTTTAATCAATCTAGTCTTGTCGGTAGTGATTTGAACTATCTCCGGTCCCCAAAGTTATTTTTCACCAACTTTTTCCCTACAAACCAGTGATCTACACTTTCTTCCATACAATGCCTCATAAGGCGCCATTCCAATACTAGTTTGGAAGCTGTTATTAAAGTAAAATTCAATTAATGGCAAATGAGTTTCCCAATCAGCTTTAAAATCCATAGCACATACTCTTAACATATCATCCAAAATCAGAATCACCCTCTCAAATTGACCATCGGTTTGGGGATGAAATGTGACACTAAAATGTAAAGCTGTCCCCATAGCTTTCTATAAGCTCTCTCAAAACCTTGACATGAATCTAGTGTCACGATCTGACATTATTGACACAGGTACCCCGTGAAGTCTAACAATCTCTCTAATATAGATCTTCGTAAGCTTTGATGGATTCTTGATCTTGATTGGTAGAAAATGGGCTGACTTAGTCAACCAGTCAATAATAACCCAAATGCTATCATTTGACTTTAGAGAATTTGGAAATCTCGAGACAAAATCCATCATGATATGCTCCCACTTCCACTCCGGTATCTCTAAAGGTTGTAATTCTACTCTGGATCATTGATATTCCATTTTCACCTTGTGATATGTCATACACTTAGCAACAAATTATGCTATTTCTCATTTCATACCACTCCACCAATAGACCTCCCGAAAATCTCTATACATTTTGGTACTACTTAGATGTACTGAGTATTTGGTATTGTGAGATTCTTCCATAACTTTGTGTAGCACCCGTACTCGAAAAAGAAGGTTAATCTTAAGTTAATGTATGATAATTAATGGTGATTAATGCTTATGATGGTTTAAGGTGGGGTTATGAACCCATAGGTAAAAAGGTGTTCAGATGCGAACACAGATGAAAGGTTCAAGTTAAGTGAAACTGGTATAAAAGTGGGACCCGACGAAGGTCTAAATGATGTGAATTGCATTTAGATGTAATTAGATGCTTAAATGAATATTTGTTTAGTTGTTTAAAGATATTATGATGTTACATGTTTAATAAAGGGGACCAGTTTGGGTACCCATGTGAGGGCGTATTTGAAAAAGGTTTATAATTGGTAGGTTTTATAGAAATCTCATATTATATGTGGGACCACATTTAGGACCCACATGGGACTTAGATTAAATCCATTTAGAGAAGTTGGGTAGTTAACACAATTAACATGGGGGTTTCATAATAAACACTTAGAAAAGTTGGGGGAGGTAAATGAAAATTTGGAGAAAAGAGATGTGTATCTCTTGGAAGAGGTTGATGATGACTTATTAGAGTCTTTTACAATAGATTGAGATTGAGAGACACGTAGAGAAAAGGAGAACAAAAATGATGGGGGTTTTCGCCGAACGTTTGACACTGTTCCTTCGCCGATCGACGTTGGATTCACGAACCGAGACCATATTCAAACTCGTGGATGTAAGAAGATTACATGCACGTCCTTTGTTTTCATTTTTGGTAACATTTTTTTGATGACCGTTCTTGGTTGTTAGCAATTGATGTATCGAAATCATGTTGGATTAACTCTAGTATAAGAATTGGGCAAGATTCTAGCTTGGAATTGGATTTTAGGAGCAAATTGGCTAAGAATTGAAGAGGTGAGTGTTCTAATCCCAAAATTAGGTGTTTAAATATGTTAATGTAGTAATTGTTAGCAAATATTGCTTAATTCATGCTTATATGGTTAAATGATGATGAATTTGTTGAAAAGCATGTCAATGGTGTGATTTGCTATATTTATATGTGTGGATATCGCAGGTTTTCAAATTTTACCCACTTTTAAAACAAATATTTTTCAAATTCAAAGAGTCGCCACTTAATTTTTAAAAGGAAAATTAAGAAACCATTTAAAAGGAAACTGATCTTTTGCGAAACCAAAGATAAACTGGGTCCGGGGATTATGGAATGAAAGGGGAAGGAGCCCGGCGGACTAAAACACCCCCTTTCATCCTATCTCACGATAGGCCTCTACTCAACATCCTTTTTAATCAAGTTATTAATCTAAGCATGCCCTCAATTAATACATATATAGGTATACATTACACAAGCATGTTGAAAGGGTGCAAAATTGCTAACGGTAAAATATCATTCATAAGTCACATAATTCAACTAGCAAACATCATGATTATGCAACAGAGAACTAGAAAACATACCTGGGATCCGGCCGCGAATATCAAACGTGCAATGCATGCAAAAATAAACCTAAGAAAGGTCTCTAACACATATATACACATAAGGCAAAACCTAGGCTAAGGTGTCGCACATGAGGTTGAAAAATCAATTAAAATCAATGAAGTAAATTAAACTAGAGAAGGGTTGAGAAATTGTACCTCAAAGCGCTACAAAACAAAGTTTAGTACACATGCCTCATACTAGATATAATATCAAAAGGTAATCAATCCTAAGTCATGTTCAATTAAATTCAACTAAGCTCAACTTTGTCCAAAAACTATTTCTAAATATAAGCATCAATGTATATGAATGAATGAATGATTATGAACAAGAATAAGATATGAATTTATTCATTAATTTGGATCACTTAGCCTCTGGGTTTAATCTAAATTATTCTTGTTCAAAACATGGTTTGAGTCCTAAGCCATTGGGATACTACTTAAGTTGAAATAAATAAGGTTAGACAAAAACAGTAGCAGTTTTTTTGTGATTTACAGAGAGCAGACCCGACGTTCAAAAATGGAAATAAAATACTTTCAATGGTTGGATCTTACTGCTTTTTGGATATGTTATGCCTCTGTGAGTCTAGTTTCTAACCCAAAAAGAAAATCAAGGTTTCAACGGTTAGATCTCCGGGAATATGAAAAATACTAGACCTCACTCAGGATTCTGCAACTCTCTGTCTAGAGATCTTGTATGATTTTCTAAAAATAGTAAAAAAATGAGAAACACTTAGATCTTTTTAGGGTACCTTCCTAACACATTAAGGTACTTATAACAAATTATTTGAGACCCCGAAAACTTTATTAGGGTTCTGATTTATTAATTTCAAAACAGACTTATTATTCTGAAAGCATTCTAGAACTCTGGACAGATTGTGATTAGCTCACAAAAATCATGATCAAACCTCTCTAATCACAAAATCTTGCTAGAACAAAAATCACAGTGGTAAAACAATGTGTTACTGATATTTTCCCGTTGGTTTCACTTGATTTCAACGGTTAGATCTTAAACTAAAAATCTTTGATCAAAAACAGTTTATGAACCCACTGTTTTTGTCTTGCTAGTTCAAGTTTGTTGATTGGCCTCAACTATTAAAACATGAAGTTGGGGCTCAAACCAAACTACTTCTTCTACCATTTGATGGTCATTGAAGACTATGAGGCATATATGCTCATAGGTTTTAATGAAGTATAGCATGGATTTCACAAGATCCAAAGAACAATGAACTTAAATCCATGGATAAAAGTTTGGATTCAAATCACTACTCCTACCATTTGATGGTCATTGGAGTTAGAGACATACTACACTTATGGATCTTGATGAAGTATTGAAATGAACTTCACAAAATCCTCAAATAAAGAACTCAAACCTATGGACCCAAGTTTGAATTCAACTTGTCACTCCTACCATTTGATGGTCATTGGAGTTAGAGACATACTCATATGTAGGTTTTAGATGAAGTATGAAAGACTTCTTAAAATCTAAGATAAAGATTAGTCCAAGCCATGGGAGTAGACTTGAACTAACACATTTTCTCCTACCATTTGATGGTCATTGGAGACTAAATGAAGTTAAAATCTACTCAAACCTCATTGGAATATAGTAAGTATTCCATAAGATTTCTTAATGAAGAGGTTTAAGTCATGGATTAAGACTTGAATCTCACTAATTATATGTAGATTAAGACTATGATTCATTCTAATCTCCATATGGATCATAAGATCATAGGAAATTAAATAATCAAACTCAAAGAGGTTCAATGAGATATGGAAGATCTCATGCACCTTTTTAATGAAATAGAAATAAGGAAAATCAAGGATTACTTAGAAGACTAAGGATACAAACTCTTCAAAGTTGAATTTGTCTTAAACCCAAAGCTAATTACATCCAAATTGATGAAATGTCATGAGATTCAATCACAAGTTCTTGGTGGTGTGTGATGAAATGGGATAAGAAGAGAGGTTTTGAAAATGTGAAAAAAGTTCCTAGAACTATGAACTTGTGATTGAATGGTCCTAATTCTATCAAGGATTAAGAGGTTACCTCTAGGACCTCAAGTATTTCTTCAACTTCTTGTGAAGATCTTCCAAGATTTCCCAAATTCTCTTCAAGATTCTTCAAATTCTTCAAGCTCTTCAAGAAATTATTCTTCTCTCTCTCTAAAAATCTATATGATTCTTGTATATATGTATATCTTGATTTCCAAGTTCAAGTCCTCAAAATGGAAGAGGAGGTTTTGTTTATATAGGCCTTTATTCCAGGGATAGATGGGTAAATTCGGGTGGAAACCCATGTGCAAGGTTTTCTTCTAGAACATGTGAGAAGATGCAGTCTGTTACAGCCAGCGGCACTCGCTGGGTGCCGGCGGCACTCACTGAGTGCCGGGCGGCACTTGCTGAGTGCCGGGCGGCACTTGCTGAGTGCCGGGCGGCAAACAATGACTGCCGGCGCGGCACTCAGTGAGTGCCGCCGCGTTTTCCGCGTGCCGGGGCTAACTGAATTTTGTCCCTCTTTTTGATTTTTCAAAAGTATGTTGGTGTAAACAAAATTTTTTATTTTATGTATGTATATATTTGCATTAAGATCCCCCATGTGCATGGTATCAACCATGTGCATGGTATATTTTTGAATATACTATTTCTTTTTTGTATTTTCTCTTTTTCAAAAATCTTTTCATTTATTTTGTCCTCCCTTTTTTCAAGGAAACTCCCTCTTTCTCTCTTTCTTTTTTTTGTTTTTGTTTATTAATTCTCTTTTTCTTTAAAATAAAATGGATTTCCAGACTGGGTTTCTCACACGTTCTTCGTCGTTCGGGTTCCCCCCCCCCCCCCCGAATGCCTGAATCCTCTCCCTTTATTATTATTATTATTTTCTAAAATTTTTTCTTGAAGATTTTGAATTTCTTGGAAAATCCTCGAATGTCACGGACATCATCATCATCGGTCTTTGAGAGGTAACCAATTCCTGGATTTGACGTTTGGTCAAAATTGGGGTGTCTACAGTTTGCCCCTCTTTGACAGAGCTCGTGAAGCAACGCATATCACAAGCGAATGTCAAAGCCTGTGTGAAAGACAAGCCTTTGACCAAATAGTCGAATCCAGGTAAAAAACAAAAGTGCGTTGCAAAATCGGGTGTGCAGATAGCCAAATGCTGGTCGTGCTCAAAGGTGAGCTGCCTACGTATCCCAATGGGAATCAGACCAGGACGTAGTTCGGGCAAAGGACAACAATACACCAACGCAGGTAGTCACACAGATGAATGCACCTATCTTATCGTGATGCACATGCTCATGCAATCTTATATCTTATGTTCCCAAACGCGATGATCCTGAGTCACGTTACTCTTCCTATTATCAGAAATGCACCATATACATCGAATTATCCTATTACGATACCGTCCTACTCTAGGAACATTATGACTGATGTATACACATTTCACATGCGTATGAGAATCGTCTGATTGACTGAGATGCGCCCTGCGCCTTATACTCCATAGCCAAGTTAGGTAGCACGCTGAAAGATTGAGCCGCTTCATGCCTTACGCTCCATAATCTCCCAAAATCATCTGATCAGCTAAGCCGAATCAGGTAGCACGCTGAAAGATTGAGCCGCTTCATGCCTTACGCTCCATAATCTCCCAAAATCATCTGATCGACTAAGTCGAATCAGGTAGCACGCTGAAAGATTGAGCCGCTTCATGCCTTACGCTCCATAATCTCCCAAAATCATTTGATCGACTAAGTCGAATTAGGTAGCACGCTGAAAGATTGAGCCGCTTCATGCCTTACGCTCCATAATCTCCCAAAATCATCTGATCAGCTAAGCCGAATTAGGTAGCACGCTGAAAGATTGAGCCGCTTCATGCCTTACGCTCCATAATCTCCCAAAATCATCTGATCGACTAAGTCGAATCAGGTAGCACGCTGAAAGATTGAGCCGCTTCATGCCTTACGCTCCATAATCTCCCAAAATCATCTGATCGACTAAGTCGAATCAGGTAGCACGCTGAAAGATTGAGCCACTTCATGCATTACACTCCATAATCTCCCAAAATCATCTGATCAGCTAAGCCGAATCAGGTAGCACGCTGAAAGATTGAGCCGCTTCATGCCTTACGCTCCATAATCTCCCAAAATCATCTGATCGACTAAGTCGAATCAGGTAGCACGCTTGAAAGATTGAGCCGCTTCATGCCTTACGCTCCATAATCTCCTAAAATCATCTGATCGACTAAGTCGAATCAGGTAGCACGCTTGAAAGATTGAACCGCTTCATGCCTTACGCTCCATAATCTCCCAAAATCATCTGATCGACTAAGTCGAATCAGGTAGCACGCTGAAAGATTGAGCCGCTTCATGCCTTACGTTCCATAATCTCCCAAAATCATCTGATAAGCTAAGCCGAATCAGGTAGCACGCTGAAAGATTGAGCCGCTTCATGCCTTACGCTCCATAATCTCCCAAAATCATCTGATCGACTAAGTCGAATCAGGTAGCACGCTTGAAAGATTGAGCCTCTTCATGCCTTACGCTCCATAATCTCCCAAAATCATCCGATCGACTAAGTCGAATCAGGTAGCACGCTTGAAAGATTGAGCCACTCCATGCCTTACGCTCCATAATCTCCCAAAATCATCTGATCAACAGATTTGTTTGGTGAAGACCAGAGAAGCAAATGCATTTTTCTTCTATGCAAAGTCAAACTCAACTCTTATTTTCCCCTTTTTGAGTTACTCTCCTTTTCAAGATTTATTTTTCCAATTTTCCTAGATCTGGAAGCACTCAAATGCGTGTCCATTTCATTTCTGGGATTCGATGGTCCATCAGATTATCTTAACTTCTCAAATCAATTCATTCTTCTGAACTTTGGAGTTGATCAGATCACATTTTTTTTTCAAAATCGGAGTCATCCGATGCTTAGATCAGATTGTCTTTCAAAAAGTTGGAGCCAAAGCAAGCTCAAACCACATTGACTCTTCAAAATTTGGAGTTGATTAGGCTCATACCAGATACTCCATTAAAAGGATCGGAGCCAATTAAGCTCGAACACACCATGCTTTAAAGAATTGGAGCCAATCAAGCTCAAACCAAATTATTTTTCAGAGGGATAGAGCTAACCCCGCTCATATCAAATCAATTTTCCAAAATTGGGAGTCTAATTGACTGCCAGATAAATCCGGAGTTGAATAGACTCAAATTTCTTATTTTCCAAAATTTGGAATTAAATTCAAATTTAAAGAAATCCAGACTCAATTAGACTCAACTTACTTCTTTTTCTTCCTTTTTTCAAGATTTGGAGTCAATTAGACTCCAATCAATTTCAAATTCAGAGAAATCTAGAGTCGAACATACTCAATTTTCCCTTTTTTTTCAAAATTGGGAGTCAATTAGATTTTGATCAAATTCAACTTTCAAGGAAATCCGGAGTCAATCAGATTCAATTTTCCTATTTTCCAAAATCAGGAGTCAATTAGACCTCAATCAAATTCAATTTCATAGAAATCCGGAGTTGATTAACCTATTTATTGTAAACGGGTGTTCCTTGACAAAATTTTCAACAAGCAGGGGCTAATTCCCATTTACAAGAGGGCTTTAAAACTCATTTTTCAAACCTCGGGGGTCCTTTTGGAACGAGGGAAAATTTATAAAGACCTGGAAGCAAAATTCGGGGGTTCTTTTGTAAATAGTGAAAATCAGGGGTAAAAGAGCCATTTTGACAACGCGGCGGCACTCGGCAAAAAGGAACCGGCACTCACGGAGTGCCGGCCGGCCATCACCAAATGCCGGGCGGCATTCAGTGAATGCCGGCCCTCTTTTCACTGAGTGCCGGCCTGACTGGCAGTTCATAAAAGACTACTTGGCCTCTTCTTCTTTCTTTTCATTCTCTTCCTCTTCTTGCTTCGGGTTTCCTCTCCACAACTCCATTCTCTTTTGATCTTCTCTTCAAGAATCACTCATAATCAAGGTAAGTTCATACAAAGATTACATCTTTGCTTGATTTTATATGTGGAATCATAGTTATCCCCATGGTTTTTTACTTTCCTCCCCCAAAACTCTCATATGAAAAACATTTTCTTTGTTTGTAGTTCTCCCCATGGCTAGTGGTTCAGGGTCTTATGGCCCTCCTAAGAAGAAATACAAACCCAATCCAGTCCACAGTTCATCAGTTTTACTTGCCGATCCCGGGGCACATCTCTCGGCACGGGCCTTCAATCGATTGGTACACTCCCAAACTTTCCTCTTTATGCTTATGATGAGATAATGCAATGTAGTGCTTATGAATGATGAGCAATGCATGCATGAATGCCCTTTCCCCCTTTCTATGCCAATGTAGTATATGATAATCATTGCATGTATGAATGCATATTTGAAAATTCAACCTATTCGCCAATCCCCTCTTTCATGATTATGATTCAATGCTTGGTATTGTGCCCCCTCTTTTTATTATTGCCCTTAGTTGGACACATTGATTTCATTATTCCATTTATTCATTGCTAATGGGTGGTTGTGCTAATCTGGATGAATTTTGCGTATGCTTAATATTTTGAATGAACCTAAAATCCAATCATTGCTTATGACCCACAAACATTTTTGTGCTTAGACTTCAAAAGAGATCCCCTTTTTATTTCAAATCGCCGAGTCGCTTAGACTCTCAAAGAATTTTCATTATTTTTCAAATCAACGAGTCGCTTAAACTCTCAAAGAATTTTATTCTTATTTTTCAAATCAACGAGTCGCTTAGACTCTCAAAGAATTTTATTCTTATTTTTCAAATCAACGAGTCGCTTAGACTCTCAAAGAATTTTATTCTTTTTTTTTTTTTCAAATCAACGAGTCGCTCAGACTCCAAAGAACCTCTTTTATTATCATTATTTTCAAATCAACGAGTCGCTTAGACTCTCAAAGAATTTTATTCTTATTTTTCAAATCAACGAGTCGCTTAGACTCGGGAATTATTTTCCTTATTCACTAAATTGCATTGCTTGAATCCCAAAAGAAAGTATTTATTATTCCCTCCTTTTCTTATTTTCTTTTCTCTCTTTTTGTTTTGTTTTGCAGACTCCAGAATTTGTCCTCAAGGGTCATGGGAGGATGGCCCATGGCCGAAGGTGGTATGTGGAGCTCTCTGATGATGTGAGAACCTTGGTCAACAATGCTGGATTTGGGCTCTTTGCTTTGCTTCTGGAGAAGAGTACAAATGACCGGACCCACATTCAAGCCTTGGCAAAAAGGTGGTGGGACACGACGAACACCTTCCATATGCTTTTTGGGGAGATGACGATGACTCCCTTAGACTTCGCCATGATCACTGGCGTCCCATTTGGTGGCCTCCCTATTGCTCGTTATGACGATCTTCAGAACCGTCACGAAGAAATTATTGACTTGCTTGGGGCTCATCCAGGGGATTTCATAGTTCCCGCAAAATGGTTCCTGGATACCTTCAAGGATCAGGCCTTCACTGACGATCAAATGGCCAGGGCCTTCATCATGTATGTGCTGGGTTGCTCGCTGATGAGTACAAAGGGTGACACAATCAATCTTGGGTATTTGGCTTCTCTCACAGACGTCGATCGCATCTCCCAATACAACTGGGGAGGGGCAGGTTTGGCCACTCTCTACAACCACATGAGTGAGGTTTCTAGGGGAAACTCCCCCTCCACGGGCGGGTACTGGAGAGCTTGGGAGGTAAAGCTTTCAACTTTATTATTTATTTATTCATTCATTTCATCCTTATTCCTTTTATTTTTATTGCATTCATTTCCTCCAATTTTGAAAACTGAATTTGCCTCTTTATTTTGCCTTGCAGATATGGTCGCATGAATACCTCCGGATGAGAGCTCCCAGTACTCGGGACAGCGAGGTGGCTATCATGCCTCAGGGCTTGAAGTGGAGGAAAGAGGCAACGGGCTGAAAAGTCGGGGCTCATGATTTTGTTGGCTACCGGAACCTCCTCATTAATTTGCGTGAGATTAATGTGATATGGAACCCGTGGGCAGCGGCCCTCCCAGAGGCAGGTGAAGCAATTCAGGCGGCGGTGGCCTATTCTAGATTGAGGGTTCTGATGGTGGGTGAGGCGTGCCGGGAGTGGTACCTTGGTGAGAGGGTGACTAGGCAGTCTCTTGCTGCCCCAAACTTTTATGCGCCGTGGGTCCCTCCAGCTACTATGAGGAGCACAGAGACCCTGGATCATGACGACCTGGTGGCTGCTCTAGACGGGGAGAACATTGCAAACCTTCTGGACGGCCCAGATGGTTATGCAGCCTTTAGATTGAATTCTCTTATGCATAATTTTCCCCTTATGGATGTCGTCCGGGTAACAAACCTTATTCACATATGTATATTTCTTTCATTTCTGCTTTCCATTCCTTTTCAATCTTTTAAGTCAAAAAAACTCTTATTTGCAGCCTGTTCCTGGGGTCGCTGAACCCCCAGCCCTTCCGCAGTGGAATTGGAGCGTTCCCATGGTCGACATGGGTCAAGAGACCATGTATCAGCTGACCCCTTACACTCAGAATGTCCCGACTATCCCCCTACAATATGATACAGTCCCCCGGGATTACGCTGAAGAGGGTCTGTCATATGCGCACACTGTCCTGCACTGGATTCATGGACGTGAATGGAGGGTAAATCCCTTTTTGTTTGGAACAAAATTCTCTTCTTTTTTTTTTTTTATTTATTATTTGCAAAAATTCAAACATCCATAAAAACTCAAAAGATTTTCTTATTTATCTTAAAAAAGAATCCAAATGATCACCTTTATTCTAATAACTGCATTCTAATTCTCTCTTTTCTTTCTCTCTCTCTTTCTTTTTTTTTTTTTTTTTTTTTTTTTTTTTTTTTTTCAGGCTGATGGAGCAAGGACCAACGCCGATCTTCAGGCTAGAGCTATGGTATTACACTCCCTTTCTTCTTTTCCCTTCTCCTCTCTCTTTTCTTTTTTGCATTACTTATTTCGCCTGTTCTTTCTTACAGGAAGCTGAGATGGCGGCTCTGAGGAGACAAATCCAGGAGTTCCAATTGAGCCAGGGCGGCAGCTATCAGGGAGGTGCTGGCGGTAGTGGCCAAGGCGGCGGCTACCAAGGAGGTGATGGAGATGGCGGAGATGGAGGCGATGGCGGAGTTGGGAGAGGTCAGACAGCTCAGCAAACGCCCAGAAGGAATCCTCGTCGTAGACGAGGATAGCTTATCTCCTTTATGTTATGTTATGTCCCTGCGAGGACGAAAGAATTTCGAATTCTCTTATTTAGGCGAACTTAGCAATACTCATGCATGGTGGCCTGCGTGCCCATTTTGAATTTGTTTATATTCATGCTTGATTGCTTCCCCGTATTAGTTCTTGAATCTTATTCCTTTTGCTTATTTAGATCATGAATACCCTCTCTTGGCTTTATTTTAATGAGTGGTGCAAACAATGGTGCTTAAAATGATGATTGGCAGCATTTTTATTCAGATTCTGTACAGGTTTGGGCTGATTAAAGTTACAAAATGATCCATGTTCCTTTTAAACCTGGGCTGGCACTCGGTGAGGCTGGGCGGCACTCCGTGAATGCCGTGCGGCATTCAGTAATTGCCGGCCGACACTCAGTGAGTGCCACCGCTTTACATCGAGTGCCGGTCCGGCCCCTTTTTCTATATAAGCTGCCATTTACCCATTCCTAGGTTCGTTCAGGATTTCTAGAGCCATTTTGCCTTCTTTGCATTCAAACTTTTTCCTTTTATATCCCCCTCCTTTCTTCATGGCCCCCATTAGTTCCGACATCCTATACCCATGGATGGATTCCCTTTCTGGCATCGACCGACTCAACCTTGAATCCCACAGACTGACGGACCTTTTCGCATTTCGCCATTCAGCTCTGGATGAGGACTTGCTTCGAGCAGCTATCATGTGTTGGGACCCTTCTCTTCACGTCTTTCGGTTTGGTCACGAGGAGGTCTGTCCTCTCTTTGAGGAGTTTAGCGCCATCCTTCACACCGATCCGTATGCCGATTTGATCATTCCACAGATCCAGGCAGGATATATTCAGGATTTATCGGCCCTTCTTGGCATTTCTCGGGGCGCTGCCGGCTCCCTTATTCATGACCGTCATATTGATTTTGACCGCCTCTCCTCCACTTACGCACCCATTGGCGATCCTGACGATAGGAGGTATCAGGTCATCAGGCGGAACGCCCTTTCTCTGGTGATGCTTTCACACTTCTTATTTCAGTCTTCCACTGATATCTTGATTCCGATCGTATGTGGCCTCCGAGAGATGCGGAATGCTGTTATGCTCGTTCTGGGGGAGACTTTTCTAGGTCTGGATCATGCACATACCGCGGGATCGATGCTGCTTTCGGGGTCACCCCACGTTTTACAGATTTGGCTCATCGAGCGCTTGGGCTTCTTTGCTCACCTTCCCCTCGGGAGACTGCTCCCTTATGATCGCATGGACGTCCATTACCCCTCCCGCACAGTTACCAGCTGGCTTGCTTGGTTTCGAGGCTTGAGTTACGAGGACATCTGTTGGATATGCCCTCGCTGGTCTTATTGCTCTGTCACGGTACGTCTGTAATACCCTGTATTTTTGTAATGTATTATATAACTAGACCTTGTATGTTTCTTTTAATATCTGTATGAGCTTGGCCTTACCCTTGGTATAAGTTGGATACCAATCGATTGGCAAGTATACCAATCGATTGACTTGCTTTGGATACCAATCGATTGAACTTTATCTCAATCGATTGATTGTATCAATCGATTGACACTTATGTCAATCGATTGGAGGCAGCTGGGCAGATTCTTTTGCTCTGGCTGGGGAGAAGCCACGTGAACACTCTCTCCTTATATATACCAGCCCATTTTGGGCGTATTTCTGTTTACAAAAAAATAGAGAGAGTGAGAGGGAGGGTTTTTGTGTGTGTGTTATATATATATACACTCATATATATATATATACTCATATATATGCATGTATTCATACACTCACCTACACTCAGAGATGGACTGAGAAGAAGAAGAAGAAGAAGGTCAGAAAGAAGAAGAAAAGAAGGAGAAAGAGAAGAGAGAAGGCAGAGAGCAGAGGAAAGAGAGAAGAGGGAGACCACCATTGAAGCTCAAGCTTCAAAACATTCCCAAACACGCCCTTAACGCCTAGGTGAGTTCTAAACTCACTTGGTAACTTGATATTGATGTTAGGACATGTTTTGAATGAAGAAATGGAGAAGAAACCTTATATTTCCCGTTTATATGTGTTGAGCAGTCTTCTCTGTGAAGAAGACGAAGTGTCAATCGATTGACACTATATCAATCGATTGACATCTTTCATGTCTCAATCGATTGACATTTTATGCAATCGATTGACATGGATTGTGATCCAATCGATTGAACTTTATTCCAATCGATTGACACTCTTTTTATACCAATCGATTGACTTCTATACCAATCGATTGGATGTTACAGTTTACTGTTTTACTTGTTTAGTTAATGTAATAACTGTTTAGTTGTTTATTTACTGTTCAGTACTTCCCAGCATGCTTTATTATTGTAATACGGACATGATAATGAATTAATGCAGCGTAGGGTCATAGTAACAACAAGATTAACAGATAATGTTTATAATGTTAGATAACGGAATAGTTGTAAATCCTTTGGAGTTAACATTCATTTCATTCAGAGTAGTCGGGCCACATTGGGATTGTCATGTATCGAAAATAGAGTTGAACTTAAGTAGGTTTGCTAAGATTCGGGAACCTTGCGTGGGCGGGCTTTGGTCGATCATATGTTCTTAAAAGCGGTAGACAGACGAAGGTGTCTATGACTTGCGGTGAACCGGACCATTTACCCTAAGATAGCCAGATGATCTAATCATATGTTCTTAAAAGCGGTAGACAGACGAAGGTGTCTATGACATGCGGTGGACCGTGATCACTGGTAGACGTCGCTAAGTCGTGGCATAGAATGATGTACTGTTGTTTAAAGCGTTATATCCCTGACATGCGGTGGACTGTGCATATGTTCTTAAAAGCGGGGGATGGACTAACGTGGTATCCATGACATGCGGTGAACTGTGCATATGTTCTTAAAAGCGGTGGATGAGCAATGGTGTGTTATAGAGTTGAACTACTGTCGAGTCTGTTCCCCTATCTAGACGTGTTATCGGTCTTATAATGAGTAAAACGTCAGTAATCGGATCATTGGTTTGATTAAAGGAGTTACCCTTACTGAATTCCAATTTGGTTACGGTTTAGAACTGGTAATAACTTCAATAGTTGATACCCTGTTAGTATCTAACTCACTCAGCTTTCATTAAGCTGACGGCGTTTATGCCGCTGGACATTTCTACGTTCCAGCGCATCCTGGTTATGACCATACAGGTGAAGGGCCTGCAGAAGAAGACTACTATGCCGATGACGGAGTTCCTGTGGAGAATTTCCCCGAAGGAGGTCAGACCGAAGAAGACTACTACGCCGAGGACTACCTTTATGCCAACTAAAGACTGGACTAGAATTGTAGCTAATTGACTTTACCGTTTTAGAATCTTTTTTGTAGTCAGGCATATGTTGCCTTGGCATTTGTACTTCCGCTGTTTTGTATTTGATTCGAGACTCTGATATGTAATAGTTAGTAACTTTGGTTGACCTTATGTTACGTTGTAATCAGAACCTAGACCTCATTCCTGCTACACTATTACTTTTGTTGCTTAGTACTGCGTGGTGTGGACGATCATGTGACTTCACCCGTCATTCCCTATGGACCCATAAAGGAAATTTATTTTTCTCTATTTATGCCGTTCCGGGGCGTGACAGGATTTTTGGTATCAGAGCAAGGTTGTATACCTTTTCGCTCACAGATTGTCCCACACCATCTGGTCCTAGAACCTTGAGATTCTGTAGATGAGTATTAAGATTAGTTCTGACTTAAGGTAGTCCCTTTTCAGGTAGCATGGCACCGCCGCTGTTCGTTCCAGACGAGTTCGGAGGACACTATGTGTATGAGAGTAGTATTGCGCCAGCAGATCCAGAGTACTATGCCTGGAAGGTTAGACAGAGAGCTATTGCAGAGACAGAGCGAGACATGCAGATCGAACAGCAGAGATTTGGGACCCAGGACCCAGAGGTGATACGTCAGGAGATGATCTACCGCAAGGAGACCTTCAAACGCATCGAGGAGGATTCTCTACTGATGTTACGAGACCGTTCTTCATACCAGGTTATACTTGCACAGGTTAGAGCAGCACCTCCACCCCCACCGGAGGAAGACATGGCTGATGCACCCCCAGCAGATGAGGACCCGGAGGATGATGATGAGAGCGATGACGACGATGAGCCAGAGGATGACGACGAGGAGATGGAGGATGAGGAGGACGAGGACACCGATGACGAGGAGCCGGAGTATGATCCAGAGGAGGAGGACCCCGTGGACCCAGCCGGTATGGACGTGCCAGTTGGTGTAGATATTGTGGTTGCAGAGGGTTATCCGATAGAGAAAGAGGAGGTAGCCGCAGATGATGACGCAGGTGATGATGCAGTAGTACCAGTCTTACCAGGAGGAGTTATAGCACAGCTAGCAGCTGAGTGAGCCGCAGAGATGGCTGCACATCCCCATGGATTCGAGATCGGAGCACCGGAGTTGGCACAGGCTATGGTACAGGCTGAGGCACTTGCAGCCGCATTTGATGCAGCCCAGGCTGACTTGGCCGCTGATGCAGGAGATTTGGGAGCTGTTGTGGAGCATGATGGACCCGAGCTGATCGAGGATGTTGTGATAGAGGATGACATGGATGAGGATGATGTTTTGTCTGAGGTTGCCCCAGAGGACGAGGCTTCCATCTATGGATCCGATGTGGACAACTTTTGAGTCCAGTACCTTTAGGACTTAGACTTTTACGTTTGACTTTAGGACATGTTGTCCACTTACTTTTGACGCTTACATAGACAGCTATTGACCGTAGCCTTTTTGTATAGGTAGCCACCAGTAGTGGTTTTGTGTATATCTTTCTTTTGTTTAGATCTTGTATAGGATCATGTACTACGCGGTACACAGATGATCCATTGTGTACTCCGCTGTACATCTTTTGGGTATATATATGGCAGATCGTTTCTCTTGGTTATTTCTGTTATCATCTCATTGTTATGTTATGGTTGTGATTTTGATTCATGTTATGATTTCTGTTATTTAAGTATGATCATTTCCCCGAGAAGATTGTCAGCTAATCGTTAGATCCTTCCTAGGTACACCTCACACGGATCACCATGGTGGGACCCACAAGGAACCAAGCACGACTGGGAGCACCCATTCCCGAGGGTATGGACCCAACTGGAGTCTTCGAAGCTTTCATGCAACGGATGGAACACATCGGCGATACCTACAATCATGTCACCAACAACAATGGCAACAACCACTTTGTCCCTCCAAGGCAGACAGGCGATAAGCTATTGGAACGATTTCGTGGCCTGCGACCCGAGAAGTTCGACGGCATGGCAGAGTCCTGGAAAGCAGAGCAATGGATACGAGAGTTGGAGCTAATCTTTGAAGCCCTGGAGTGCAGTGAGCTTGACAAGAGACGTCTAGCCGCATTTCAACTAACTTACTCCGCCGCGGATTGGTGGGAGGCCGAGAGAGCCACGATTGGGATTGACGCTGCAAGGAGAATGCCTTGGGAAGCATTCAAGACTCGATTTCTCGAGAAGTATTTCCCTGAGGATGAAAGAGATCAACAAGAAAGGAATTTCCTGAGTCTAACCCAAGGAAACCGGACAGTCAGAGAGTATACTACACAATTTGAGCGACTTTCCCGTTTCGCTCCGCATATGATAGACACCTCCGTCAAGAAGGTCAAGCGATTCCACCAAGGACTTAACCCACACCTCCGGCACATGATGATAGGCCATCTGGGCCAGTCGTTTGAAGGGATGGTCCGTCTTGCTTCAAGTTTGGAGAAGGATGCTTACCCTATACAAGGACCACAAGCGAATCGACCTCCACCCAGGACCTTCCAACCAAGGAACTTTCCCGTGCAATCATCAAGGAACAATCAAGGATGGAAATCCCAGACCAACAACTATCAGGGAATTAAGCGCACATGGGATGGGACAAGGAAGCCCCAAGCTAATTTTCCTCGACAACAGAATCAACAGCGAGGACCACCTCAGGCACAGCCCGTCGCTCAGCGACAGAATATTGATGGATGTTTCAACTGTGGAGTGCCCGGACATATTGCAAGGTATTGCACAGCCCCCAAGACCAACCGCCGCAATGACCTCATCTGCCGCAACTGTAACAAGCCTGGTCACATAAGCAAGGATTGTCGAGCTCCACGTGGAGGCTACTATGGAGCGCCTGCTCAAGGACAGCAAGGACAGGTTAGGGTGAATGCCATCATCCCTGGCAATGCAGGGTATAATGCTGATGAACAGCAGAACTTGGAAGGTACACTCATTTTATTTCACTGTCAAGTTAGAGCTTTGTTTGATACCGGTGCCGCCCGTTCTTTCATAGCTATTAAGATGGTACGTGATTTGGGATTGTTACCCCTAGCACTTGAGCCGACCCTTAATGCCGTTTCGCCCTTGGGAGTATCCGTTAAGTTAGGTAAGGTGTGCAAGGATTGTCCCTTGACACTAGAGGATAGGAATCTCCCAGCAGACTTGATAGTCCTGTCAATGTCTGAGTTCGACGTGATCCTAGGAATGGATTGGCTTACTAAGTATGGCGCTAACCTGGATTGTGTTAGTCGGACCATTGTCTTTTCGACGCCTGGTTGCCCGCAGATCAGATTTCAGTGCCAACCGTTGAGCGACATGTTTATCACGAGCCACCTAGCCACGATTAAGACTTCAAGCACGGAGCTTACTATCAACCAGATCCCCATTATTCAAGACTTTGAAGATGTGTTCCGAAGTATCTCAGGACTTCCACCGAAGAGAGAGATAGACTTCTGCATTGAGTTAGCACCCGGAACGTTGCCGATTTTCAAGACCCCGTATCGGATGGCGCCAACAGAAATGTTGGAATTGAAGAAGCAAGTTCAGGAACTCGAAGATTTAGGTTTTGTTCGCCCCAGTACATCGCCTTGGGGAGCACCAGTTCTATTTGTGAAAAAGAAGGACGGAGAGCTACGACTCTGTATCGACTACAGGGAGCTGAATAAAGTCACGATCAAGAATAGGTATCCACTTCCCCGGATAGACGACCTGTTCGATCAACTACAAGGATCAAGGATATTCTCGAAAATCGATTTGCGTTCAGGATACCATCAATTACTAGTTCGGCCGAAAGATATACCGAAAACTGCCTTCAGGATGAGATATGGACACTACGAATTTCTAGTGATGTCTTTTGGATTGACTAATGCCCCGGCAGTATTCATGGACCTAATGAATAGAGTATTCAGACCCTATCTGGATCAATTCATTATAGTATTCATCGACGACATTCTAATTTATTCAAGGACGGAAGAAGAACATAAGCAGCATCTACAAATTGCTCTACAGACTCTTAGAGACAACAGTCTGTATGCGAAATTCAGTAAATGTGAATTCTGGCTTCAGGAAGTTAAATTCCTGGGACATGTGATATCATAGGATGGGATTTCTGTAGACTCATCTAAGATCGATGCAGTCTTGAGCTGGAACAGGCCAACCAACGCGACCGAAGTTAGGAGTTTTCTTGGATTGGCTGGATATTACCGGAGATTTGTGGAAGGATTCTCTAGAATCGCAGGACCGTTGACAAGCCTGACTAGGAAGGAGACGAAGTACGAATGGACCGATAAACATGAGGATGCATTTCGGGAACTGAAGGAGAGACTAACCTCAGCACCCGTGCTTGCGATACCTAAGAGTGGTGAACAATTCATAATCTATAGTGATGCATCACACCAAGGACTTGGTTGTGTGCTAATGCAAGAGGGGAATGTCATCGCATACGGATCAAGACAATTGAAGTCACATGAGAAGAACTATCCGACACACGACTTAGAACTAGCCGCAATCGTGTTCGCCTTGAAGATTTGGAGACACTATTTGTATGGAGAAAAGTTCGACTTGTTCTCAGATCACAAGAGTTTAAGGTACCTGTTCTCTCAGAAGGAGTTGAACATGCGACAACGGAGATGGATGGAGCTACTCAAAGACTACGACTTCTCTTTGCAATACCACCCGGGTAAAGCGAATGTTGTAGCCGACGCTCTGAGCCGGAGGCCACGCCTTTTGGTTGCTTCGATTTTGATTAGAGAATGGCGAGCATTGGAGACGTTAGTTGAATTTGACCTTCGACCAGTGGAATCAGGAGAAGGACAACACCTTGGATGTCTTGTTGTACAACCGACTCTCATCAGCCGCATCTTGGAAGCTCAATAGTCAAACGAGGATTTAAACTTATGGTTTGCCAAGATGTTCGCAAAGGAACCCGAGATATGGAGTATTAGTACGGACGGAGCACTAAGATGCAAAGGCAGACTATGTGTGCCAAATGACGATGGACTCAGGAAGAACATTCTGGACGAAGCACACAAGTCAAGGATGACTATCCACCCAGGAGGAAACAAGATGTACAAGGACTTGAAGAGAAACTTCTGGTGGCAAGGAATGAAGCAAGAAGTGGCCGAGTATGTATCGCAATGTCTTATTTGCAAACAAGTGAAGGCAGAGCATCAGAAACCACCTGGACTCCTGCAACCGCTACCGATTCCCCAATGGAAATGGGAGCACATCACCATGGATTTTGTGGTTGGATTGCCGAAATCTCAACAAAACCACGACGCTATTTGGGTAATAGTGGATCGACTCACCAAGTCAGCACATTTTATCGCCTACAGCATGACGCACCCTGTTGAAAGATTGAGCCGGATGTATCTAGAGCAAGTAGTGCGACTGCACGGTGTACCCGTCTCAATAGTTTCAGATCGAGATTCATGCTTTACCGCAGAATTCTGGAAGAGCCTTCAGACAGCAATGGGAACTTCATTGAACTTGAGTTCAGCCTTTCATCCACAGACAGACGGTCAGACAGAACGAGTCAATCAAGTGATGGAAGATATGTTGCGAGCCTGTGTCATTGAATTCGAGAGTTCATGGGAGACGCATCTACCTTTGATCGAGTTTGCCTACAACAACAGTTACCACACGAGCATAGGGATGGCACCGTTTGAAGCTTTGTATGGAAGGCCTTGCCGATCGCCGCTATATTGGGCCGAAGTCGGAGATACTCAACTACTTGGGCCCGAGATGATTCGAGAAACCAACGAGAAGATCCAGATTGTACGAGAGAAGATGAAGACAGCGCAATCCAGACATAAGAGCTATGCCGACAAGCGACGGAAAGATCTAGAGTTTGCAGTTGGAGATCATGTGCTACTTAAAGTCTCGCCAGTTCGAGGTATCGTCAGATTCGGACAGAAAAGAGGCAAGCTATCGCCGCGATTCATCGGACCATTCGAGATCCTAGAACGTGTTGGGAAGGTTGCTTATCGACTTGCGTTGCCGCCGAAGATGTCAGGAGTACACAACGTTTTCCACATCAGCATGTTGAGGAAGTGTGCCCATAACCCAGCGCACGAGATCAGTTTTGAAGATATCGAGGTAAACAAAAACGTGACCTACAACGAAGGACCGGTGCGTATTCTAGACCGAGGAGTGAAGAAGCTCAGAAATAAGGATATTCCGCTAGTGAAGGTTCAATGGAAGCACCACGACGAAGGAGAAGCTTCATGGGAATTGGAGTCGGAGATGCAAGAGAAGTTTCCATTTTTGTTTTAACCCAGTTTATTTCAGATTTCGGGGACGAAATCTTTTATGAGGGGTGGATGATGTAATACCCTGTATTTTTGTAATGTATTATATAACTAGACCTTGTATGTTTCTTTTAATATCTGTATGAGCTTGGCCTTACCCTTGGTATAAGTTGGATACCAATCGATTGGCAAGTATACCAATCGATTGACTTGCTTTGGATACCAATCGATTGAACTTTATCTCAATCGATTGATTGTATCAATCGATTGACACTTATGTCAATCGATTGGAGGCAGCTGGGCAGATTCTTTTGCTCTGGCTGGGGAGAAGCCACGTGAACACTCTCTCCTTATATATACCAGCCCATTTTGGGCGTATTTCTGTTTACAAAAAAACAGAGAGAGTGAGAGGGAGGGTTTTTGTGTGTGTGTTATATATATATACACTCATATATATATATACTCACATATATGCATGTATTCATACACTCACCTACACTCAGAGATGGACTGAGAAGAAGAAGAAGAAGGTCAGAAAGAAGAAGAAAAGAAGGAGAAAGAGAAGAGAGAAGGCAGAGAGCAGAGGAAAGAGAGAAGAGGGAGACCACCATTGAAGCTCAAGCTTCAAAACATTCCTAAACACGCCCTTAACGCCTAGGTGAGTTCTAAACTCACTTGGTAACTTGATATTGATGTTAGGACATGTTTTGAATGAAGAAATGGAGAAGAAACCTTGTATTTCCCGTTTATATGTGTTGAGCAGTCTTCTCTGTGAAGAAGACGAAGTGTCAATCGATTGACACTATATCAATCGATTGACATCTTTCATGTCTCAATCGATTGACATTTTATGCAATCGATTGACATGGATTGTGATCCAATCGATTGAACTTTATTCCAATCGATTGACACTCTTTTTATACCAATCGATTGACTTCTATACCAATCGATTGGATGTTACAGTTTACTGTTTTACTTGTTTAGTTAATGTAATAACTGTTTAGTTGTTTATTTACTGTTCAGTACTTCCCAGCATGCTTTATTATTGTAATACGGACATGATAATGAATTAATGCAGCGTAGGGTCGTAGTAACAACAAGATTAACAGATAATGTTTATAATGTTAGATAACGGAATAGTTGTAAATCCTTTGGAGTTAACATTCATTTCATTCAGAGTAGTCGGGCCACATTGGGATTGTCATGTATCGAAAATAGAGTTGAACTTAAGTAGGTTTGCTAAGATTCGGGAACCTTGCGTGGGCGGGCTTTGGTCGATCATATGTTCTTAAAAGCGGTAGACAGACGAAGGTGTCTATGACTTGCGGTGAACCGGACCATTTACCCTAAGATAGCCAGATGATCTAATCATATGTTCTTAAAAGCGGTAGACAGACGAAGGTGTCTATGACATGCGGTGGACCATGATCACTGGTAAACGTCGCTAAGTCGTGGCATAGAATGATGTACTGTTGTTTAAAGCGTTATATCCCTGACATGCGGTGGACTGTGCATATGTTCTTAAAAGCGGGGGATGGACTAACGTGGTATCCATGACATGCGGTGAACTGTGCATATGTTCTTAAAAGCGGTGGATGAGCAATGGTGTGTTATAGAGTTGAACTACTGTCGAGTCTGTTCCCCTATCTAGACGTGTTATCGGTCTTATAATGAGTAAAACGTCAGTAATCGGATCATTGGTTTGATTAAAGGAGTTACCCTTACTGAATTCCAATTTGGTTACGGTTTAGAACTGGTAATAACTTCAATAGTTGATACCCTGTTAGTATCTAACTCACTCAGCTTTCATTAAGCTGACGGCGTTTATGCCGCTGGACATTTCTACGTTCCAGCGCATCCTGGTTATGACCATACAGGTGAAGGGCCTGCAGAAGAAGACTACTATGCCGATGACGGAGTTCCTGTGGAGAATTTCCCCGAAGGAGGTCAGACCGAAGAAGACTACTACGCCGAGGACTACCTTTATGCCAACTAAAGACTGGACTAGAATTGTAGCTAATTGACTTTACCGTTTTAGAATCTTTTTTGTAGTCAGGCATATGTTGCCTTGGCATTTGTACTTCCGCTGTTTTGTATTTGATTCGAGACTCTGATATGTAATAGTTAGTAACTTTGGTTGACCTTATGTTACGTTGTAATCAGAACCTAGACCTCATTCCTGCTACACTATTACTTTTGTTGCTTAGTACTGCGTGGTGTGGACGATCATGTGACTTCACCCGTCATTCCCTATGGACCCATAAAGGAAATTTATTTTTCTCTATTTATGCCGTTCCAGGGCGTGACAACGTCTTCCAGGGCGCCCCGAGATTTGGTTGACTGGTCTGCGAGTTACCACCTTTTACATTCCCAGCCGGGTAGCCCGCCAATTCGGCTTGCTCCAAGATGTCCCCGATGTTATTACTGCTGATTTCTCGAGGAGCTCTGCCCTACGTCCTTCGACAGTGAGGATATTCGCAGAGGCTTGGCATGATAGGGTATCAGCTCCCTTTTGGAGGATTCCAGCTTCAGTTGTCCCGTCCACAGAGTATTTGTATAACACCCACATTTGTGTTATTGCATTTGTATCATATTGTCATGCATGATAATGTGATGTGGTGTGTCCTATGACACATGGTTGAGTGAGTTTTGACTCACGAGTTGATTTGGGTGTCTGTATTAGAGAACCCTCTGAGACTGTGGTGATTGAGGATTTGTTGTTGTGACGTCTCTCCGAGTGTGAGACGGTCACTGTGGAACACTTTAAATGTTTATCTGAAAATAAATGTTTACCTGTGTATTTCAATATCTGTATTATTTTCTGTTTTAGAATTTATTTCTGTTGTTAGATTTAGTATCCTGGTGAGGACGAATGAACACGCTATTAATTTGGTAGGCTAATTAGCAACTTCGGAAACGTCATATAGAAATTCGCGTTTTAGCAACCAAACGAAACTTAGTCGAAAACTTTTTATAATTTTGAAGTTTTACTTATAAAGCTATGAATGAGCTGTATAGAAAGTTTCAGAGACTGATTAGGAGTTTGGAAAACTCGTGGGGAGGTAAACGTAATTCCCCGAGTATGTTGCCTATATATAGATAGAGATGAGTTGAGATATTTCACAACTCTTAACCTAAAACTCAAGAAGGAGGCCAAAAGGGGGCTAGAGGGAGATTTAGGAGCTTAGAGCTTTGCGGCGCCAAACGACGACCTTCCGTCAGTCTGGTTTCTCCCAGATTTCATATTTGGGCTCCTCGAGGTAAGAGCTTCGTTTTGATATATATTAGGGCCTGTTTGGCTAAGTTTTCCGAAAAGTTATTTTCTAGAATTTTTCATAAAAGTTGATAAATGGAATTCTGATCCATAGGAATTGTACTAGACGGACTTCTGCACGTTCTTTGTGCACGGGTTTTCTTTGGATCGTATTATAAGCGCGTAAATCGGAGGTGAGTAATTCAACTATGTTTTGGAATGATTTCTTGGCATGTATTCATGTTATGTTTGAATAGCATGTATTAATCCTTAGAGATATATTGTGTAGTTCATATTGGGCATTTATATTGATAAGTAGGCTCAATAGCATGGTGATATGTTTTGATTATCGCGAGCATGGTGATATGTATTTGAGCATGTTAAGTTGCTTATTTGGGTCAGAAGGAGCACGTGGTCACCGTACCGTTTTGTGGAGCCGATAGAGTGGCATTAAGGTCGCACGATTGTTTGTAGAATCGTGGGTCTTACCCTTTCGCGTGGACTTATTGGCGAGGAGTCGCGGATTGGGAATATGGACGAGCACGTGAGTCTCCGGCGACTAGTATGAAATGTAGAGATGTGAATGCGGACATGTTTATCATTCATGTACATATGTTGATTTATTCACTAAGCTTTAGCTTAAACAAATCGAAATATGTGTGGTTATTCAAATAACCATTTCAGGTGTAAATGCTGGCGAGGAATCGCAGAAGTGAGCACGTGGGTTGGGAGTTCTTTTAGAAGGCAACTTGAAATGTTAATCTTGTAGTTTTGGGATCCTAGAAATGTTGTAATAAGAATTTGGTTGTTTTTAACCCATGTTTAACTTGGTATGATAGAATGAATCTTGAGCGTTGTAATAGTTAGTAACATGTTGTAATCTTACTTTAGAAATGTTTTAATACAGCTAGAATTACTTTAGACTGAGTTTGATTTGAGTGGTTGATCATTGGAGGGAAGTTAGGAAGCTTTAAAACTTGTTTTTCTGCAGTTTGGGCTGCTGCCAGGGGAGCAGTCGACTGAGCAGTCGACTGAACCCCTGAGCCTGTTAGCTACTGCTTCATTTTTTAGCAGAAGCAGTCGACTGGACCCCTCGGCAGTCGACTGGACCCCTCAGCAGTCGACTGGACCCCAGTCTCAGTCGACTGGAATTTGATGTTAAAATCCCTGCCCGCCTCCGTCGACTGAGCAGTCGACTGAACCTCTGGTTTTTAAAATGTGTTTTATTTTCCGCTGCGTGTGTTCTTCAAACCTAATTTTGGGAACGTTAATGAATTGGTTTAGCCTCGGTGGCGTGCCACGGGCTCCGGTTCCGCTATTGTGGGACCGGGCTGTGACATTTAGTGGTATCAGAGCATAAGTTTAGAGCCTTGGGAACGAGTGACGTTATATATGCTGAGTGACGTCGAGTGGAGTGTGTAATTGTAAAGATAATGGTTATCATTGTATAAATGCTTCATGCGTTAGCATTTGTTGATAGTGATGAACTGTGCACATATATCCATATTGTGGCATAGCATGCATGGTCATTATGCATTGAACTCAACAGGGGAAATATTTGAACCGTTATGGCTAATCCACCAAGAGAATTATCACCGCATTCGCGGATGGACCAAATAGTGAATATGGTGGGAAATTTCATACAAGCGGTAAGTGAAAGAGAACAGATGAACGTCCAGACTCCACAAGTGGAAATTCGTTATGTCAATGCACCATCGGCACCGCGACCTCAACACACAATCGTGGAACAGTTTCATAAGCAAAAACCGACGTTGTATCATGGACAAGTTGACATAGACTTGGCCGATCATTGGATGATGGACATGGAAAGACATTTCCGTCAGGTAATATGTACCGATGAGGAGAAAATTTTATGCGCATCCGATACGTTGATGGGCGAAGCATTGGATTGGTGGAACAACATGCTTGAACGAGGGAAACCAACTACGTGGGAAGCATTTAAAGAGGAATTCAACAAACGTTTCTTTCCACAATCTGCTTATACTCAGAAACGCCAAGAGTTTGCGAGTTTGATTCAGGGAGATATGACCGTGGGTGAGTATGTTTCTCGTTTCAATGCCTTGTTACGATTTGGGAAAACTACCGTTCTGACTGATAGGGATAAAACTCGTAAGTTTGAGGAAGGGCTTAGAGAGAATATCCATGGCCGTGTGGACATGTTACAACACCCGACCGTTTCTCTCGTTGAGGAAGCTGCCCGTATTGCTGAGAAAAGTGTCGATAGATATCGACAGGGACAACAAGGGAAGAGAACAAATGACAGTCGGAGTAAGGGTCAAGGGAATGCGAAGAAACCGTTTACGCAAGGTTCAGGATCGAATATGAGTAGCCAAGGAGGGAGTACGTTCATGGGGGACCCGAGACCGTTGTGTCCAACATGTAACCTGCGACACAGAGGAACCTGCTATCAATTGATCACTTGCTATATTTGTAAACAATTGGGGCATGTGTCTAGGAATTGTCCTTTGAACGCAAATTCGACTACACCAAACATAACCTCGAACACCAAGAGCTACAACCCAGAGATAAGAGGAAAATGTTTTGAGTGTGGACAACCGGGACACATAGCAAAGAATTGCCCGAGTAAGAGACAACCAGGAATGAGTACCGGGGCATCGAGTGTGCCAAGCGGATCAAGGGTAGAACCTCGTGTGGATAAAGGGAAAGGAGTTGCGCAACAACAAGGACGATACTTCCAGCTCAGGCCGGGGAATACGGATGATACCGTCGTATCAGGTATTCTTCCTATTTGTTCGTATCCTGCACGTATACTTATGGATTCTGGTTCGACGCATTCATTTGTATCACGTGATTTTGTTAAGCATTTAACTGGTAAGTCAGAACCGCTAGGATATGACCTGTGTGTATCATTGCCTAGTAGTGAACCACTAGTTACTTCTTCGATATTCAAGTCATGTGAGATCAAGATAGGTGATAAAGTCTTGAGCGTTGATTTGATTCTGTTGACGGTGAATTACTTTGATGTTATTTTGGGTAAGGATTGGTTGTCGGTAAATCAAGCCAAAATTGATTGTGAACAGAAGCGGGTTAGTTTCTATCCGTCAGGACGAGAAGAGTTTACTTTTCAGGGTAAGGGAGTGATCGTACCGCCGTACTTGATATCGGCGATTCAAGCAAGCAAGATGTTGAAGAAGGGTTGTTCGGGTTTCTTATGTTCAATTGTCGACACGCGAGTTCTTGGATCACTAATAGAAGACATTTCAGTAGTTCAAGAATTTCCAAATGTTTTTCCCGATGAGTTACCCGACGTATTGATTGAAAGAGAGCTTGAGTTCACAATAGAAGTAGTACCAGGGTCACAACCGGTATCCAAAGCACCGTACCGAATGGCACCGATAGAGTTGAAAGAACTGAAAGTTCAGTTAGAAGAACTGTTGGAGAAGGGTTTTATCCGACCGAGTGTTTCGCCGTGGGGAGCTCCAGTCTTGTTTGTAAAGAAGAAAGATGGAACAATGCGTATGTGCATCGACTACCGAGAGTTGAATAAGTTGACCGTCAAGAACAAATATCCGTTGCCTCGAATAGACGATTTGTTTGATCAGTTGCAAGGAGCGCAAGTATTTTCGAAGATCGACTTGAGATCCGGTTACCATCAGTTGAAAGTCAAAGAGGAAGATGTTGAGAAGACAGCTTTCAGGACTCGATATGGTCACTTTGAATTTTTAGTTATGCCATTTGGAGTGACTAATGCACCAGCTACTTTCATGGACTTGATGAATCGTGTTTTCAAGGATTATTTAGATGAGTTCGTTATCGTGTTCATAGATGACATCCTAATCTACTCCAAAAGCGTAGAAGATCACGAGCATCATTTGCGATTAGCTTTACAACGATTGCGTGAAAAGAGATTATTCGGCAAATTGAAGAAGTGTGAGTTTTGGTTGACCGAGATAGCTTTCCTTGGACATATAGTGTCGGCAAAGGGAATTTCTGTAGACCCTCAGAAGATAGAAGCAGTTACCAACTGGGCGAGACCAACGAATGTGACAGACATCAGAAGTTTCCTAGGATTAGCTGGGTATTATCGGAGATTTGTAAAAGACTTTTCGCGTATAACAATGCCGATGACGTAGTTAATGAGGAAAGATATTGCTTTTGTTTGGAGTCCAGAATGTGAAGAAAGTTTTCAAGAGTTGAAAGGTCGACTAGTGAAAGCACCAATTTTAGCCGTTCCATCAGGGACTGAAGGGTTTATCATTTACAGTGATGCTTCATATAGAGGTTTAGGTTGCGTTCTTATGCAAGGTGATAAAGTCATTGCGTATGCTTCGAGACAACTTAGACCGCACGAGAAGAATTATCCAACACATGATCTAGAATTGGCCGCCGTGATTTTTGCACTGAAGATTTGGCGTCATTATCTATACGGAGAGAAATGTGAGATTTATACGGATCACAAGAGTTTGAAGTACTTGTTTACACAACGAGATTTGAACATGAGGCAAAGGAGATGGTTAGAGCTGATGAAGGACTATGATTTGTCGATTCAATATCATCCGGGCAAGGCGAATGTAGTCGCCGATGCTCTTAGTCGCAAAGTACCAACCAATACCGCATCAGATTTGACTTCTCAGAAAGAATTGATAAGAGATATGGAGAACTTAGAACTTGAAGTGATTCCGAGGATTGAAGGTGGATTGATGTCGACGATCTTGGCACAACCACTCTTGATTCACGAGATTACAGAGAAACAACTTCAAGACGTGGCTTTGCAGAAGATTTGTGATGAGATTCCATTGGGCAAACAACCGGGATTCACGTTTGAGAACAATGTTTTGAGATTGAGGGGTAGAATTTGTGTACCTAGCGAGAAGGAGTTGAAACGGAACATCCTAGAGGAAGCACACAATACGAAGTATACCGTTCATCCGGGAAGCACCAAGATGTATAGAGATTTGAGACATGTTTATTGGTGGCCGGGAATGAAGAGGGAAATAGCACGATACGTTTCGCGTTGTACTAGTTGTCAACAAGTAAAGGCCGAACGCCAAGTACCTTCGGGATTGTTACAACCATTACCAATAGCCGAGTGGAAATGGGAGCACATAACAATGGATTTTGTTAGTGGGTTTCCGAGATCGAAGAGATCGAACACTATTATTTGGGTGATTATTGATCGTTTGACGAAGTCGTCGCACTTCCTACCGCTTCGAACAACTAAGCCGATGACGTTAGCTAAGATGTACATTCGCGAGATTGTGAGACTACATGGTATCCCAGTTTCTATCGTTTCGGATAGGGATAGTAGTTTTACATCGAAGTTTTGGAGAGCCTTGCAAGAAGCAATGGGTACCAAATTGCACTTTAGTACAGCTTTTCATCCTCAGACCGATGGTCAATCAGAAAGAGTAATCCAGATTTTGGAAGACATGCTTAGGCTATGTGTACTTGATTTTCAGGGTGACTGGGAAGACCATTTGCCGTTGATTGAGTTTGCATATAACAACAGTTTTCAGTCGAGTATTGGAATGGCTCCTTATGAAGCTTTATATGGTCGTGTATGTCGTTCACCGATTAGTTGGACAGAGGTGGGAGAAAGAAAGATTGAAGGGCCGAAAATTGTACAAGAGACGACGGATAAGATAAAGGTAATTAGACAACGGTTACTGACAGCCCAGAGTAGGTATAAGAGTTATGCCGACAAGCGCAGACGACCGTTGGAATTTGATGTAGGAGACTTGGTGTATTTGAAGGTGTCGCCTTCAAAGGGAATAACCAGATTTGGTAGATACGGGAAACTCAATCCGAGATATGTAGGACCTTTTGAAATCATTGGAAAGGTTGGACCCGTAGCTTATCGTTTGAACTTGCCGAGCGAGTATGCTCAAGTTCATAACGTGTTTCATGTATCGTTGTTACGCAAACACTTAGCGGAGGATAGGGATCAAGTGATGGCTCCGACGCCGAATGAGATTCAGAGTAATTTAACGTATGTTGCGTATCCGGTAGAGATCTTATATCGGAAGGATCAAGTCTTACGAAATAAAGTAATGTCGAAAGTGAAAGTGTTATGGCGTAGTCAAACTACGGAAGAGATGACGTGGGAGATAGAAGATGAGATGCGTACTCAGTATCCGCACCTTTTCGAGACATGAGGTATAAGTTTGGGGACAAACTTCTTTTAAGGGGGAGAGTATTATAACACCCACATTTGTGTTATTGCATTTGTATCATATTGTCATGCATGATAATGTGATGTGGTGTGTCCTATGACACATGGTTGAGTGAGTTTTGACTCACGAGTTGATTTGGGTGTCTGTATTAGAGAACCCTCTGAGACTGTGGTGATTGAGGATTTGTTGTTGTGACGTCTCTCCGAATGTGAGACGGTCACTGTGGAACACTTTAAATGTTTATCTGAAAATAAATGTTTACCTGTGTATTTCAATATCTGTATTATTTTCTGTTTTAGAATTTATTTCTGTTGTTAGATTTAGTATCCTGGTGAGGACGAATGAACACGCTATTAATTTGGTAGGCTAATTAGCAACTTCGGAAACGTCATATAGAAATTCGCGTTTTAGCAACCAAACGAAACTTAGTCGAAAACTTTTTATAATTTTGAAGTTTTACTTATAAAGCTATGAATGAGCTGTATAGAAAGTTTCAGAGACTGATTAGGAGTTTGGAAAACTCGTGGGGAGGTAAACGTAATTCCCCGAGTATGTTGCCTATATATAGATAGAGATGAGTTGAGATATTTCACAACTCTTAACCTAAAACTCAAGAAGGAGGCCAAAAGGGGGCTAGAGGGAGATTTAGGAGCTTAGAGCTTTGCGGCGCCAAACGACGACCTTCCGTCAGTCTGGTTTCTCCCAGATTTCATATTTGGGCTCCTCGAGGTAAGAGCTTCGTTTTGATATATATTAGGGCCTGTTTGGCTAAGTTTTCCGAAAAGTTATTTTCTAGAATTTTTCATAAAAGTTGATAAATGGAATTCTGATCCATAGGAATTGTACTAGACGGACTTCTGCACGTTCTTTGTGCACGGGTTTTCTTTGGATCGTATTATAAGCGCGTAAATCGGAGGTGAGTAATTCAACTATGTTTTGGAATGATTTCTTGGCATGTATTCATGTTATGTTTGAATAGCATGTATTAATCCTTAGAGATATATTGTGTAGTTCATATTGGGCATTTATATTGATAAGTAGGCTCAATAGCATGGTGATATGTTTTGATTATCGCGAGCATGGTGATATGTATTTGAGCATGTTAAGTTGCTTATTTGGGTCAGAAGGAGCACGTGGTCACCGTACCGTTTTGTGGAGCCGATAGAGTGGCATTAAGGTCGCACGATTGTTTGTAGAATCGTGGGTCTTACCCTTTCGCGTGGACTTATTGGCGAGGAGTCGCGGATTGGGAATATGGACGAGCACGTGAGTCTCCGGCGACTAGTATGAAATGTAGAGATGTGAATGCGGACATGTTTATCATTCATGTACATATGTTGATTTATTCACTAAGCTTTAGCTTAAACAAATCGAAATATGTGTGGTTATTCAAATAACCATTTCAGGTGTAAATGCTGGCGAGGAATCGCAGAAGTGAGCACGTGGGTTGGGAGTTCTTTTAGAAGGCAACTTGAAATGTTAATCTTGTAGTTTTGGGATCCTAGAAATGTTGTAATAAGAATTTGGTTGTTTTTAACCCATGTTTAACTTGGTATGATAGAATGAATCTTGAGCGTTGTAATAGTTAGTAACATGTTGTAATCTTACTTTAGAAATGTTTTAATACAGCTAGAATTACTTTAGACTGAGTTTGATTTGAGTGGTTGATCATTGGAGGGAAGTTAGGAAGCTTTAAAACTTGTTTTTCTGCAGTTTGGGCTGCTGCCAGGGGAGCAGTCGACTGAGCAGTCGACTGAACCCCTGAGCCTGTTAGCTACTGCTTCATTTTTTAGCAGAAGCAGTCGACTGGACCCCTCGGCAGTCGACTGGACCCCTCAGCAGTCGACTGGACCCCAGTCTCAGTCGACTGGAATTTGATGTTAAAATCCCTGCCCGCCTCCGTCGACTGAGCAGTCGACTGAACCTCTGGTTTTTAAAATGTGTTTTATTTTCCGCTGCGTGTGTTCTTCAAACCTAATTTTGGGAACGTTAATGAATTGGTTTAGCCTCGGTGGCGTGCCACGGGCTCCGGTTCCGCTATTGTGGGACCGGGCTGTGACAATTTGCTTGAGATTCAGTCTCTGGTCAGGGGGTAGCTTCCAGATAGACAAAGTAAAAAGGAACGAAGCAAGATTTTAAAAGTTTTGACAAATTCTGCTTAACTTTGGCTAGGTTTATTTTCTGTGATGCATTTTTTTTTTATTTTTATATATATTTCAAAAATGCCCTGATCATGAAGAATCAAAGTTAGCACTTCTTTAATTTCTCTGGGCTATGAACAATTTTCCCCTCAATGCCTCCTTCGGCTTTTATTACTCCTTCATGAGTCTTGCTTAGTTTTAATCCCTCTATGTAATGAATTCTTGTTTGTTTCCACATGATGCACATTTTGATAGCCAGTATATCCAAAAATGGGTTTAAGCTTTGTCTGGGTTCATCGGCTCTAGCAAACAAAGTTTGCCCCTGGTTTCGGGATTTAGATGTGGTTCTAGGGCAAACGCAAGTTTGCCCCTAGTTTGACATGGTGAAAACTTGGGGCTCTTAAATTTGTTTGGATTTTGGACCGAGGGCCTTGTGAGCCCGCCTACTTATCCCCGAACGGGTATCAGGTCCGCAGTAGTTCAGCCAAGGCTAGAAAGAACACACATACATCTTTTATTTTGTGACCGAACCGAGCAGGTTGCCTACGTATCCCCTACCGGGAATCAGGTCAAGCGTAGTTCATCAATTCTGGAGGTTTTAAAAGACAAGGTTTCAAGCAAAGTATTTTTTGAGGCGATCGAGGTTGATTGGTTGTTTAAACTCAACTCCATCTAGGTCCATGAGATAGGCAGCTCCCCCGGAGAGGAGTGTCTTGATGATATATGGTCCGACCCAGTTGGGTTTGAATTTTCCTCGTGGGTCATAAACAGGCGCTTTAAGTTCTTTGAGGACCAGGTCGCCCTCAGCAAGCTTCCTTGGGCGAACCTTTTTGTTGAAAGCACGAGCTATCCTTTTCTGATATCCCCGAGTATGGTTTACAGCAGCCAACCTCTTTTCATCGAATAACATCAATTCCTCATATCTCCCCCGCAACCATTCTAGTTCAGTTACCTCGCATTTTGCCAGAACTCTTAGAGATGGTATTTCAACTTCCACCGGTAAAACAGCCTCCATCCCGTAGACCAATGAGTATGGTGTAGCCCCGGTCGAGGTTCTTATGGAAGTTCGACATCCCCACAAAGCGAACGGTAATTTTTCATGCCAATCTCTATATGTATCCGTCATTTTCCCCAGGATGGCTTTCACATTTTTGTTTGCTGCCTCTACTGCTCCATTTGTTTGTGGTCTGTATGGTGAAGACTGGTGGTGGGTGATCCTATACTTCTCTAGGAATGGAATAACCTCTCCCTGAAAATGACTCCCGTGGTCAGAAATAAGCTCATTTGGCACCCCGTACCTGCAGATTACATTCTTCTGGATAAAATTCACCACATCTTTTGCCTTCAAAGTTGCGTATGATGCCGCTTCCACCCATTTGGTAAAATAGTCTATTGCCACAATTATGTACCGGTGCCCATTTGAAGCTTTCGGAATTACTTCTCCGATGATATCAATACCCCACACAGAAAATGGCCAAGGGGTGGTCATGCTATAGAGCTGGGAAGGTGGGGTATGCATTAAATTTGCATGAACCTGACATTTATGGCATCTCTTAACATACTCACAGCAATCCTTATCTAAAGTCGTCCAATAGTATCCCTGCCGAATTATCTTTTTGGCCAACATATGTCCGTTCATGTGGGGCCCACAGACTCCTTCATGTACTTCTTCCATCATTTTCCCTGCTTCCCTTCCATATAGACATTCTAAATTATAACCGGTGTAGGACTTCTTCCACAACTTTCCCGCATAGATTACAAATTGAGCTGAAAATCTACGAATTGCTCTCTTATCCTTCTCTGAAGCTCCTCCGGGATATTCTCCTTTCTCAACAAAGTTCCAAACATCTATATACCATGGTATCTCAACTTCTCCCTCTTCTTCAATGGCGGCGATTATTTCATACGAAGGTCGGGTTCTCTCTTCTATAGACAAAGGAATCATGGAGACTTCTACAGGAATTTGGACCATTGAGGCTAAGGTTGCTAGGGAATCTGCCAATTGGTTCTCCTCACGGGGAAGGTAATAGAACGAAATTCTTTTGAATTGCACCTTCAGGCTCTCTAGGTATTCATGGTAAGGTCTCAACTTCTCATGCTTTATTCTCCATTCACCCCTCACTTGTCATATTATTAGATTAGAGTCCCCGAAAACATTGATCTTTTCTACTCCCAAAGTCAAGGCTGCTTCCATCTCAATTATACAGGCTTCATACTCTGCCGTGTTATTAGTCGAATTATACTTGAGCTTAATGGCCAAAGGAGTGGGGACCCCGCTAGGTGATACGAGGATAATCCCTACCCCGTATTCTATTTGATTAGCTGCTCCATCGAAGTACATTTTCCAAAGGTTCTCTTTTACTTCCATTACTTCTTCATCTGGAAACTTAAATTCTCCCCTTTCTTCGGATTCTATGGCGAGGGCGGCACTTGCTGAGTGCCGGGCGGCAAACTGTGAGTGCCGGCGCGACACTCAGTGAGTGCCGCCGCGTTTTTCGCGTGCCGGGGCTAACTGAATTTTGTCCCTCTTTTTGATTTTTCAAAAGTATGTTGGTGTAAACAAAATTTTTTATTTTATGTATGTATATATTTGCATTAAGATCCCCCATGTGCATGGTATCAACCATGTGCATGGTATATTTTTGAATATACTATTTCTTTTTTGTATTTTCTCTTTTTCAAAAATCTTTTCATTTATTTTGTCCTCCCTTTTTTCAAGGAAACTCCCTCTTTCTCTCTTTCTTTTTTTTGTTTTTGTTTATTAATTCTCTTTTTCTTTAAAATAAAATGGATTTCCAGACTGGGTTTCTCACACGTTCTTCGTCGTTCGGGTTTCCCCCCCCGAATGCCTGAATCCTCTCCCTTTATTATTATTATTATTTTCTAAAATTTTTTCTTGAAGATTTTGAATTTCTTGGAAAATCCTCGAATGTCACGGACATCATCATCATCGGTCTTTGAGAGGTAACCAATCCCTGGATTTGACGTTTGGTCAAAATTGGGGTGTCTACAATATGCTAAGTTGCTTATATGCTTATATGGATCAAAGGAAGTCAAGTAGTGGCCACCATTTACAAGTCCCTTATGTAAGGGATAAAAAGGCCCTCAAGAGTGGGGCATGGTGACGACCACAATGAAATGACGGTAACGCCTTCGGGGTCACAAGTGTTAAAGAGACACTATAAGATCCGGGGTGAAAAGGACACGGGGGTGATGGCTGGAGTTACTTGACTTTTCGGAGATCATTTTGTTGATGTTTATGATAATTGTTGCATTTACATGTTAAGCATTCCAATAGCATGATTAGTTCTCTCACTAAGCGAAAGCTTAAATGAATAATTTTTTTTTTCTGTTGTGGTTATTGAATAACCACCGCAGGTACGGAATGGGAGGAGGAGAGGAAATGACCGGCATGTTGGATTGGATTTTGGAAGTTGTAAACATATTGCTTAGATAGTTAAGGCCCTAGTGTAACTTTTGCTTTGGAGCTGTATAAACAACTTATGTTTTGGAAGACTTGTAATATGTCAAGTTAGGTTTGAATGTTGGTTATGTCCTATGTTATGGTGTTGTGCTTATAAAGGACAAGTTGTAAGGGTTTGGGATGAAATTTGAGTAACTTGGTATAAATTAAACTTAGTTTCTTTTGTTTGAGTGCTTATATTCATGCTGGGTTAGAAAATATTGTTTTGATGCTTACTTAAGCTCCTAGTTGGAGCATTGTGAGTTTTGAGTATGTATATAATTAATCAAGTGTTGGAAAATGGTTTTTGAAACTCTTATGAGGTTTAATTATAGTTTGGAGACACTTAGAATTGGTTTTGAAATGGTTTTTGATGTCTCCAAATGGTTTGGTATGATTTGGACATGTAAAAACAAGATTTTTAGCAGCAAAATTTCATTTTGCAGAACCCGGATCGATCTGGATTAAAGGGCGGATCGATCCGGACCTCTTGGGGGACATTCTGCAAGAAATTGCTTAAATCAGATCGATCCGGTTTAAAGGGCAGATCGATTCGCGTATGAAATTTCAGACTGTGGACTTTTACGGAAACGGACATAACTCTTTCTAGAAATTCGAATTTGCGTGCAATTTTTTGTGTTGGAACCAGGACTCAAAGATCTATCTTTTGATGTAAAACTTGGCTATACTTTATTAATAAACATTTTACCCTTGAGGCTATTTTGTGTCAAGAAACTTCTTTTAAAAGCTCTAATTCTTATTTTTCTTGGTTCTTTGAAGATAATTTGATGAGTGGGCTTATTACACGTGTCCTAATCTGCTCGAGACGGGTTAGGGTGTGACACTTTATATCCTAGGTCTCCAATTTTACGAACACATAACCGATTGATATACCTCAGAACACTGTCTTGGAAGCTAAACTCCGGCCTTCTACCCTCAGGTAACTTATTTACAGTCTTCTTGAAATCTGGATCTAGAAGTTGATTAAATTTATCTCACCAATTAAACTTGGTTGTGCCACAATCGTACCCATTAACCCACCTTCAATTCTAGGAATCACTTCAAGTTTTAATTGTTCAAATTCTTGTATTAATTTATCTTGCCCCTCTGATGACTTCGGACTCAAAGTATCAACAACTACATTCGCTTTCCCAGGGTGATATTGAATTTTTAAGTCATAGTCTTTCATAAGCTCTAACCACCTTATTTGTCTCATATTAAGATCCCTTTGGGTGAATAAGTACTTTAAGCTTTTGTGATCAGTGAAGATTTCACAAGTCTCCTCGTATAGATAATGCCTCCAAATCTTTAAAGCAAGTATTGCCGCCGATAGCTCTAAATCATGTGTCGAATAGTTCTTCTCGTGAGGTCTTAATTGTCTTGAGGCATATGCAATTACTTTGTCATCTTGTGTTAAAATACATCTTAGCCCTTGATGAGAAGCATCACTATAGAAATTCCTGGTACTTGACAGAATTGCAAGCATCGGTGTCATTGTCAATTTTTCCTTCAATGCTAGAAAACATTCATCACATTTCTTGTTCTACTCAAACGGTACATCTTTTCTCATCAATCGTGTCATCGGAGTTGTAATTCTAGAATAGTCTTTAACAAACCTTCTATAGTATCCAGTTAATTCCAAAAAACTTTGAATCTCTGACACATTTGTTAGCCTTGACCAATTCATAACGACTTCAATCTTCTGTGGGTCCATAGAAATACCGTCTTTAGAGATAGCGTGTCCTAGGAAAGTGATACTTGTTAACCAAAACTCATTTTCTTCAACTTTTTAAATAATTGTTTCAAGTGTTGTTCATGCTCTTCTGGACTCTTGGAATAAATTAAAATATCATCAATAAAAACTATCATAAACTCATCCAAATACGATTTGAAAACATGGTTCATTAAATCCATAAAGGTAGCTGGCGCATTAGTAACCCCAAACACCAGCACTAGGAATTCATAGTGTCCGTATTGGTTCCTAAAGGCCATCTTCTCTACATCCCCATCTTTTTCTTTCAGTTGATGATAATTCGATCTCAAGTCAATCTTCGAAAATACCTGAGCTCCTTGAAGCTGATCGAATAAATCATCAACACATTACAATGCATACTTGCTCTTAATTGTTACCTTGTTGATTTTCTGAAAGTTGATGCACATATGCATTGTCCCATCCTTTTTTTTCACAAATCACACCGGTGCACCCCACGGAGACACACTAGGCCAAATAAAACCCTTGTCTAGCAATTCTTGTAACTGAGGCTTCAACTCTTTCAATTCAACTGGTGCCATTAGATATGACGCTCGTGAAATAGGTTGAGTCCCCGACATAACATCAATACCAAGCTCAATCTCCCACTCGATCAACACACTAGGCAACTCCTCTAGAAATACAACCAAAAATTCTCTAACTACTGGGATATCTTCAAGTTTTAAATTAGGACCTCTAGTATCAAGAATGCTATATAGAAATCCCCGACAATCCTTCTTTAACAAACGACAAGCTTCCATGGCTGACACGATGTATGGCGGGGATATGACCCCTGCCTTAAAAATAAAATACTTCTTGATTCAGAATATGGAACACTACCTATATATTGCTACAATCGATATTTGCGTGATTAGCCGCTAACCAATCTATACCCAATATAACATCAAAATGTTGAATAATTAATGGTACTAGATCAACAGTTAAACTTTTACCATTAATATTTATCTCGCATTTCCTAAACACCCCCGAACTAATCATCGGAGCTCCTAATGGTGCTACAACAGATAAATCATATTCTAGGAACTCTAATGGTTTATCTAAATGTTTAGCAAAGTGGTGTGGTACCAATGGATGCATGGATCCTGAATCTATAAGTACTTTTGCTAGGTGTGAGCAAATGGGAACCATACCTGAAACAACGGTATCAGCAGAAGCGGTCTCTCCCAGCCTGAGCTGATATAATCTTGCCTCCTGCTGCTCCCTCCTCAGAGGTTGTTGAGTAGTTCTCAGTATTATAGCACTAGCCGCGGAAGAACCAGAACCTGAGACTCCTTGATGCTTGTTAGGACAATCTTTAGCTTAATGTCCCAACTCCCTACATGTAAATCATCGAGCGCTCATATCCACATTCTAATTTGGGCAGTTTCTTGCCATGTGTCCTAGTTGTCGGCAAATATTGTAAGTGTTCGGGTTTGGGAGTCGATTGCATCATCCCTCATGGAACTTCTGATAAGTCTGACACCTGGTGAGGGGGCAACCGTTGAGGAAACCCAGGCTCACAAGAAATGGGTCAAGGCTGATGAGATGGCGCGGTGTTACATTTTGGCATCCATGTCAAATGTGCTGCAACATCAGCATCAGTCAATGGCCAGCGCCTATGACATGATAGAGAGCCCCCGAGAGATGTTCGGGGATCAAAGTTGTGCTGCTAGGCAGGTTGCCATGAAAGACTTGATGAACACAACCATGGCTGAGGGGACGCCTGTAAGGGATCATGTTCTTAAGATGATATCTCTTTTTAATGAACTAGAGATCCTTAGAGCTACAATCGATGGGAAAACCCAGGTCGGTATCGTACTTCAGTCACTGCCAGAGTCTTTTAAGCAATTCCGTCTCAATTATAACATGAATAAATTTAAATATACTTTGGCGGAGCTGCTTAAAGAACTCCAGGCAGCTGAGGGTCTCAACAGAAAGTTAGGGAGTGCTCTTGTGTTTGAGAAAGGTTCTGCTTCAAAGCCGAAAGGCAAGAAGAAAATGAAAAAGGCTCAAAAGAAGGCTGCGGGTCCTTTGCCAATTCAAAGGCCACGAGGACAACCGGGAAAGCCTAAAGGCAAATGTTTTGTTTGCAAGCAGCCCGGACACTGGAAGAAGCAATGTCCAGTTTATCTTGCCAGATAGAACAATCAAGGTAAATCTCATTTACTAGTTGTTGAATCGTGTTTAGCGGTCCGATCTACCGGTACCTGGTGTGTAGATACGGGAGCCACTGATCATGTATGCAATTCTTTGCAAGGGTTCCAGGGAACCAAGCAGCTCAGTGATGGAGAGATTTATCTATATATGGGAAATGCTACGAGAGTAGCAGCAGTTGTAGTAGGAAATCTACATCTTAGTTTTGGTAGAGATAGGATTTTAATATTAAGAAATTGCTTTTATGTACCTTCTATTAGAAGGAATTTAGTTTCAGTTTCTAGTTTAGTAAAGAATGGATATTCAGTTCATTTTAATAAAGTAGTAGTTATTAAAGAAAATAAACGTTTTATTTATTCTGGTCAATTGGTGGATGATCTTTATATTATAAATCCTATCTCTCCTATACTGCAACTTAATGAATTGAATAACACAAATAGTTTGCCATTTAAGAGAAAAGAACCTTCGAGGATGAACCAAATGCATCTTTGGCACTTACGCCTTGGTCATATTAATTTGAAAAGGATTCAAAGACTGGTTCAAAATGGGCCATTAGGCTCATTGGAAGTGGAGGCACTTCCAGTTTGTGAATTCTGCTTGGAAGGTAAAATGACCAAGAGGCCATTCTCGGCCAAGGGCTATAGAGCAAAAGAGCCGTTGGAACTGGTTCACTCTGATTTGTGTAGTCCTATGACTGTCCAAGCAAGAGGGGGATTTGAGTACTTTGTCACTTTCATCGATGATTACTCAAGGTATGGGTACATTTATTTGATGCGGCGTAAGTCTGAATGCTTTGAGAAATTCAAAGACTTCAAGGCTGAAACAGAGAAGCGTCTAGGTAAATGTATCAAGACACTACGATCTGATCGTGGTGGAGAGTACCTCTTGGGAGAGTTTAGGGAATACTTATTGGAGCAAGGGATTACATCCCAATTGTCTGCACCCCGTATGCCTTAGCAGAATGGTGTAGCAGAAAGAAGGAACAGGACTCTCATGGACATGGTAAGATCTATGATGAGTTACTCGGATTTACCAATTTCTTTTTGGGGACACGTATTAGAGACAGCTGCCTACATTCTAAACTTGGTACCATCTAAGTCAGTAGCTACTACTCCCACGAAATTGTGGACTGGGCGAAAGCCTAGTCTGCGGCATGTTCGGATCTGGGGTAGTCCAGCACATGTGCTGAAAGGGAATGCAGAAAAGTTGGAATCAAGAACAGAAGTATGTTTCTTTGTTGGGTATCCAAGAGGAACTAAAGGTGGTCTGTTTTATAGTCCTAAGGATCAGAAAGTTATTGTTAGCACCAATGCCACATTCTTAGAAGAGGACTATGTTATGGACCACAAGCCCAGAAGTCGTATTGTTCTAGAGGAAATGAGAGGAGAGACACCGAGACATACTTCTTCGATACCAACGGTACGAGAAGAAACACCACAAGAAAGAGTTATCGATATTCTATTACCACGTCGTAGTGGGAGGATTATCGAAACTCGTGTAGATCCCAAACCAACCATTAACACGCAGGTTCCTGAACAAGTACAACGTGTAGATAATGGTGTATTAAGTTTAGAATCTTCACAACGAAATATCAGTGATACACAGACACGGGTTGTGCCTCGTCGTAATGGGAGGGTTATTATTCAACCTGACCGGTATATGTTCTTGGGAGAGTCTTATGACCGGGTCCCTGATGAACAAGGTACCGACCCCTGTAACTAGAATGAAGCACTCCAAGATAAAGATGCAGATCTTTGGCAAAAGGCTATGAAATCTGAAATGGAGTCTATGTACTCCAATCAAGTCTGGGATCTTGTAGAACCACCCAATGAAATAAAACCCATTAGATGTAAGTGGATCTATAAGAATAAGAGAGGAGCAGACGGTAAGGTGGAAACCTTTAAAGCAAGGCTTGTTGCAAAAGGGTTCACTCAAAAAGAGGGAATCAATTATGAGGAAACCTTTTCACCGGTGGCTATGCTAAAGTCTATCCGGATTCTCTTATCCATTGCTGCACATTTCGATTATGAAATTTGGCAAATGGATGTCAAGATAGCATTTCTAAATGGGAATCTTGACGAGTGCATCTATATGATGCAACCAGACGGGTTCATTGTGAAGGGCCAAGAACACATGTTGTGCAAGCTTAAGAAGTCCATTTATGGACTTAAGCATGCATCTAGGTCTTGGAATATCCGCTTTGATCAAGCAATCAAGTCTTTTGGTTTTGATCAATGTGCGGATGAATCTTGTGTGTACAAGAAACATGATGGAAGAGTGGTGGTGTTCTTAGTACTATATGTGGATGATATCTTGCTAATCGGAAACGATGTGGGGGTACTATCTTCTGTAAGGGTATGGTTATCCAGTCAATTCGATATGAAGGACTTGGGAGAAGCCGGTCACATCCTAGGGATCAAGCTTATGCGAGATCGCAAGAATAGGATGTTGGGCTTGTCACAAGGCACTTATATTGACAATATTCTTGCTAGGTTTAGCATGCAAGATTCCAAGAAGGGATTCCTTCCCTTCAGACATAGAATTACTCTATCTAAGGATTAGTGTCCTAAGACACCTGATGAGATAGAGAAGATGAAGGCAGTTCCTTATGCCTCTGCAGTAGGAAGCCTAATGTATGCTATGCTATATACTAGACCTGACATCTGCTTTGTTGTTGGCATGGTTAATAGATACCAGTCTAATCCAGGGCAAGAACATTGGACTGCGGTGAAAAATATTCTCAAGTACCTGAAAAGGACTCGAGACTATATGTTAGTTTACCAAGCAGACAGTCTTGTACCCATTGGGTACACAGATTCTGATTTCATGTCAGATAGGGATTCCAGAAAGTCTACCTCAGGATATGTGTTTACCCTAAGAGGTGGAACCATTAGTTGGAGTATCAAGCAGTCATGTATTGCTGATTCTACCATGGAAGCCGAGTAAGTGGCTGCTTCGGAAGCCGCTAAGGAGGCCGTTTGGCTCAGAAACTTCCTTATGGATCTAAGAGTAGTACCTGCGGTACAATCGGCTATTACCCTTTATTGCGATAATAGCGAAGCGGTTGCTAACTCAAAGGAACCAATGGCCCATAAGAAGGGAAAACACATTGAGCGTAAGTATCACCTGATATGAGAGATCGTGCAAAGAGGTGATGTTGAAGTGACCAAGATAACATCAGCAAATAACCTGGCAGATCCTTTCACCAAGAGCTTACCGGCCAAGACTTTTGATAGTCATGTAGAAGGGATAGGAGTGAGGTATGTCGCATCATGGCTTTGAGTCTAAGTGGGAGATTGTTAGGGATATATACTAAAAGCCATGCTTTATGTAGTTGATTTATTATTCATTTAATAAAATCAGTTAATCCATTTTTTTATGAGAATCGATGTGGGCAATGTTTGTATTATATTATTTATTTAATATTATGCACGTGTGTCTCTCATTCTATATAGTAGGTGGTTTGGTGTGTAGAGTTCGGCTTACACACGGAAGATCAGGTCATCAGATATTATAGAATGTAAGATTTTGGTTTATAGTCTTAGATGGGATTGGACACACCATCGACAGGACTGCAGCATAGTATTGTAGTAGGTTTGTCTTGACTACGGAAAACGGAATAGTTTCAACTCACTATGCTGGTACACTTTGTGTATTAAACGGGACTGACTTGGGGTAATATATTTATACTGACTTATAAGATAATTAATACCTCATGGCTATTATGAGTGCTTATGCTCTAAATCCTAAGTTAATTTGTAGACACGTACATTTGATATTTACACTTTGATCCCTAAAAGGGTGAGATCCTTAAATGGGTCAATATCTCATTGGATTGGGTGGCAATATTAATTGTGTGGTGGATATTAATTAATGATGGAATCCATGTCTCAATTTTTGGGATTGATGATATCCCCTTGAGAAAGCTTATAAGTTTTGATTATGTCAAACCCTGCAGGTGGACTTTGTATCCGACATATCAGATAAGTTAAGCAGAGGACCTCAAGGAATTTTAAGAAATTAATTAAATTTGATTGTCAGTAATTACATTTAATTAATGGATATCTGTAATCTTAACATGGGGAGATAATAAGCATTTAATAACATGGAGCTCGAAATATATTTTTGAGATAAGGGTAGGAGTGCAATTATAATTCTTTAGTGGTATAAATTATAATTTATGGAAATAGGAATCTGATTTAGTTCGAATTAGGGTTTCCTAATTCCATAAGGAAGCATATTCCTTATTGACTTCTTATGGTCCCTATCGTAGCATATATATATGCTGCTTTGGCTCTCTTCTCAGTTTGTATTTTTCTATATATAGAATTATAACTCAGAATAGAAAAGAGAGCGTAAAAGAGGGAGAGCAGAAAATAAAAAGGATTTCGAAAGAGCCCACACTCAGTTCGATATTCTGGCAGCAAAGGAATACGGTAGAAGATCGTGAGCTGTTATCGAGCCCGTGTTCTCGATTCGTCTACTACAGCAATCCGTTTTAGCATTTTAAGGTAACCCTAGTTCCACCCTTGTAGGGTTATTATAGTTTTCACGTAAAATTTTTTGCAGTACCAACTTATACGTACTGTCAACGAATTCTGGGAAGGTAGTTTCCTAACAGCCAAAACTTTTTGGAGAATTTGGATAATTTCAGTTAAACCTTGGTCAAACCTGGTCAAATATCGGTTAAATCGGTTAACGGGGACTTTCCGGGAACTTCCGGGACTTTCAGGGGTCTCTGGGAGCTGACGATTTCATTCGATTTTGCTTGAAAACTCGTTTTATGACTTTTCTTATGACATACCATGTTTCCAGAACTTTCAGTCCAAATCTGGGAGTGTTTGGGCTTTCAAGGGCATTTTCGTCGTATGTACCACTTTCTGAGCATTTCGAGAGATAGAACTAACTTCCAGGAGTCCTTTTTGAGTCGTTTCAATCATTGTGAACCATCAAGCTATGGGTCTCCTAAATCTAGTAGCTGACAAAATGGGGTGTCTACAATTTGCCCCTCTTTGGCATGAACTTGTGAGGCAACCCATGTCGCAAGCGAGTGCCAAAGCTTCGAAGAGACAGGTCTTTTTGGAGGCTATAGATTTAGGATAAAAGCATTGCAAAGGATAAAAAACGTGATGTTAAGGTCAGTGCTGGTCGCGCTCTGCGTGAGCTGCCTACGTATCCCAAGGGGAATCAGACCAGGACGTAGTTCAGGAGAAGAAGGGACAAAACCACATGCAGATGCACCGTTAGAACAGGTGGATGCTATACTATGACATGTTATGCATGGATGTGATATGAGTTTTTTTGTGAGTCCTATCATGTCTAGTGTTCTGATCCTGGTATGAGTAGATACTTATAAGTTGTGCCACTCTGAGTGGGCTAGTGTTGTGCTAGTGTTTACGACTGTGATGTAGTGGCTGACTTGGATAAAGACATCAAGGTTTGGAAGACTTTGGGTCTTGGGGAAAACTTTTTGAATTTTAGGAGATATGCTGGTGAGTGGATCAGGCTCAGGGCTCTTGAGGATAACAGAGATCAATAACCCGAGGAATTAATGATAACCGAAGTGAGGATGCTTATAACAAATGAGAAAGCTCACGGTGAACGATTTTGGTGAGAAAGATTATGATGAGTGACGAGGCTCAGCAGAAGCCCTCGATAAGTGAAGAAGCATCACGGTAACCGTCAGGTGAGGAAGCTCACGGTAGTTGACAAGTGAGGAGGTTCACGACGACTGATAGATGAGGAAGCTTATCAACAGACGTAGGGCCGTACAAGTTGGTTCTGGTTTTCTATTTATTTCCTACTGGGGACGTTGGGAGGATTCTTTCTGAGAAATCCTCACGACTTCTGGCCGAGAACCAGGATCCATCTTTGAATCTCTCACGATTGATCAAATTCTACTATGCTTAATAAAAAAGAGCTAGTTAGAGCCTTCGGGAGCCAATTTCTGCCTGTATTCGTCCGCTAGGGTGGTTTTGGACTCTCCAAGAATCTTTCTTGATTGTCGATCGAGAACCAGGATCCATCACCGAGTCTCTCACGGTTGATCAAATCTTGCAATGCTCAATCCAAGAGAGCCGGTTAGGGCCTCTGGGAGCTAATATCTTTTGATTTTTTCCTCAGGGGATAGTGTTGGGTTCTCTGAGAACCTCCCTTCATCTATTTCTTGACCAGGAGCCCAGACCCAATCTAAATCTCTCAAGGTTGATCGATCTTGCAATGCTCAATCCGAAAAGAGCCGGTTAGGGCCTTTAGGAGCCGATTTCTCTCTGTAACTGTCCTCTGGAGATAGTAGGGGACTCTTTTGGGAGTTTTTGTTGACTATCGATCGAAAAATAGGACTCAGATCTGAATCTCTCACAGTTGATCAGTTTTTGCGACGGTTATTCTGAAAAGCCTGTTCGGGCCTCTGTGAGTCGGTTTTTTTTTTTTTTTTTTTTTGTAACTGTCCTCTGGGGATAAGTTGGATTTACTGGGGATAAATCCTTGTAAACCTTGACTGAATCGGGGTAAAAAATGGGCTAAAAAAGGCCAAAGTGGGCAAAAACAGGCTAAAATAGAGTGAAACAGAGCGAAGCAGGGCCCGCGGGGAGTAGTACCGCAACGGCACTGGGCCACTGTCGCGGCAGCAGTTGGCCAGTGTCGCGGTGGCATTGGGTGGCCGGACTCCATGTGTGTATATCTTGAGTTTTTGAGCTCCAAATGCTCATTTTTGGCCATTTTGGGGTGTTTTTGGAGCCAAAATCCGTCAAAATGCAGCTTGTGCATGCTCAGGTGAGTGATCTTTCCCCATGATTGAAATTTTGATTGGTGTTTTAGTTTCTCTAATTTTCAAGAAGGAAGTTTGGTTTTCACTTCCATTTTTTTTGTAGATCCATAGCTTCAAGCTCGAGCAAGCTCTCCAAGAAGGCCAAGGAACGGGTGAGAGCCGAGAGTCAACCCCCGGAGTTGATTTTACATGACCCTCAACGTCATCTTTCGACCACGGCTTTAGCGAGTTAGGTATGTGAAACTTTCTACAGTTACGTGCATTGTGCTAGTTTAGTGAACTATAGTGTGCGCCTAGAGGTCGTCGGGAAGTCCATTTGGTGCTCATTTGTTGATTTTGTGAAGTTGGACTTCGGGTTGTGAATAGTGATTTTGTGCTCATTTTTGTTATTTTTGATGTGTGTAGGTGCCGGAGGTGGTCTTGAAGGGCCACGTTAGTCTTACCCACGCTTTTCTGTGGTACACCCAACTTTCGCCTACTGTCAAGAAAATGGTAGACGATGCCAGGTTTGGTGGCTTTGTCCACCTAGTTTCAAAGAGTACTAATGACCCGACCCATTTCTATGCTCTTGCAGAGAGATGGTAGGATACGACGAATGCTTTCCACCTACCATTTGGCGAAATGACGATGACGCCCTTCGACTTCTCCATGATCACTGGCCTAAGAGTTGGCAGGAAGCGCCTGATCCTAGATTAGTTTTATGAGATTGATCCGAAAGCTGTTAAGATGCTGATTGGGGCCGTTTCTCTAAGTCTAGAGGGGACTCGGTTCCCTTGCGGGTGGCTTTATCGGGCTTATAGCAGGGGGGACACACTCGGACTGAGCAGTAGCTGCTATGGGTCTTTTTCTTGTATGTTCTCGACTGTTCAATTTTACGACATAGAATGACCGGGTGAGATTACTGCTCCTTTCTTGCTTGGCGACTATTGACGAGATTCCTTCTGAGGCGGTGCTGCCCTGGCCCATCTCTATAAGCTTATGGGTGAGGTTTCTCGTGGCGGATTAAATCCACTGGAGGATTCTGGCGGGCTTGGGACGTATGTTCTGTGACTTTTTCTTTTCCTTTTGGTCCTTTCTTATTTCTATTTTCTGACTTTCACTTTTCTGTACAGCTCTGGAGCTTTGAGTACTTGAAAATGTTGGCTCCTACCCCCGCCGACGAGTCGAATGAAGATGAGGATGGCATGGCTCCTGTGCCTCTGTTCCCTCAGGGCTTGAGATTGAGAAGGGATATTGTTGGGGTTAAGAGCGGGGCCTACTGGATCGTCCTCCTGAGAAATTTCTTATCTGAGCTCACGGTCATTAGCATTGATTGGACACCTTGGGAGCATGTTTCCTATGCTGCCCCGGGGGAGATACAGGAGGTGAAGCCTCTTGCTTCTTGCCGACTTCTGATGGAGAGTACTGAGCATAGGTAGTGGTATCTTAGTGAGCGGGTGTCTCGGCAGGTGGTTGGTGGTTCGAGGTACTGCGTTCCTCATGCCCCTTCTGTGATGGATGCTGATGACCTCTCTAGTTCTGCTTTGCTGGCAGATTTGGCTGGTACTGATGCTTGGGATCATTTTCGCTCTGAGACAGGATATGAGACCTACCGTGGCTGCTTTCTGATGTCGAACTTTCCACTCCTAGATGTGAGTTTCTTTTACATTTTTATCTCTATTCGTCACTTATGTTTTTGGACTTATCTTTTCCTAACTTGTCTTGTGCCTATAGCTTCGTGAGATGTATAGGAGATAGGCTCCCCCAACTTCTGATCCTATCCCTCCTTGGGATTGGACGGTTAATGTTTTGGATGTCGATGGCTTTCCGCAGGTCATGGAGGTGCCGCGAGTTACGTGCGGGTATCCCACCCAGCCAATAGGCGTCCTCAACGTCCCTTGGAGTTATGCTGAGGAGGGTCACGCCTGGGCAGCTAGCTTATGGTCTTTGGTCCTTACATGGGACCATCGGGTATGTCTCTAATTTTGTGCTCCTTAAGGTTACGAGGTTCTAACCCTATATTTTACCCTTGGCAGTTGGACGGTATGTGGCAGTTCGCCACCAGTCAAATGGCATCCTTTGTAAGTTTCTGACTCGACTCTATTTTTTTTTTGTACTTTTGTTGTTTCTTGACTGATTGCTTGATTTTGTGCATGTAGTGTCGTGGAGGTGGTGCCAGCTCGTCGAGAACCAGGCCAAGGTGCAAGGGTGGCGAGAGGAGGCCATCACCGACGTACACTCTGGGTGGTCCAATAGAGGATGAAGAAGAGGAGGACCGAGGCCTCCTAAGCGGGGACTTTTGTTTTATCTCCATTTTATGTTTTCGATTGGGTTGTACTTGTGAATAATGGATAGTGTGTAGGATGATGTAAAGGATGATGTATCATCTTTGACAGAGTATTATGATGTTTTGCCTTTTGAGCCGGATAGTTTCTGGTTTGAAGGCGCAGTTGTGTACTTGTTTTGGTTGGTGGTTGTGTGACGATATATGTGCACTGTGATTCTATGATTGTTGATGTTACTATAATGAGCAGCTTTGTGATAGTGAGTGTGTTTACCTTACAGGTGGGATAGTCCGTGAAACGGGGAAGTGCTGTCGAAATTTTGAATTTTACTAAAGCTGCGACAGAAAACATGGCATTGTATGATCCTGCTCAACTTACAGCTTGGCTGAACATCACAGATGGCGTGGAACGGATCAACCTTTTTATCTACAGCTTGACCGAGCTGTTCTCTCTTTGCTAGATGGCTTTGAACGCTGAGTTCGTGCGTGCTGCCATTGCCCATTGGGACCCGGTAAATTATGTCTTCAATTTTAACGGCTTGGAGACATGCCCCCTGTTTGAGGAGTTCTGTGCTATCCTCGGCTTCGATCCGGATTCTAACCTGATTCTTCCTTCTGCTGATACCCCCAGTCCTACGCGTGGCCTGGTTGAATACTTGAACTGTTCCACTGCTATTTCCCACCAACTAATTCATGGTGAGGTTCTCGACATTGCTTCCATCATTGCCTGGTATGCTAGTCCTGGGAATCCTAGTGTATATGATGTTACCCGTGGCGTCGCTCTGATATTATGCATGATTTCTCACTTCTTCTTCTCGAGTACCTCTAGCGACTTAGTGCATGTATGCCTTGGGCTGAAATTGAGTAGGAATCCCATGGCCATGGTTCTGGCCAAAACCCTGAATGGTTTGGATCATGTTTTTAATCAAGGAACTCTTCTTCTTTCTGGGGCGCCTTTGGTGTTACTGGCTTGGCTCTATGAGCGCCTTCAGTTATGGACTGGTAGTGTGCCGCCAGTTTACTTTCGTAGGGCCGTGCTTTATTCCCACTATACTTTTGCCGACTGGGTTGGCATGCTGGGTGCTCTTTCTGAGGCAGATATTTGCTGGATTGTGGGGCGTTAGGGTCTCCGTGCTATGACCACCAGCCTCGAGGATTACTAGAGAGTGTGGTTGATGGGTCTGAGAGAGACTTCTTTCTATCATCCTTGTCGATTGGCCAGACAGCACGTGAGAGTTCAAGAGGACCCCCGGGGGTTTACTGAGAGGGTCTTTGCTTCTAGAGTCAGGGTTGTCACTGTTGCTGCTTTCATCAGTGGATGGGCCTACTGAGTAAAAGCCTACTTCTAAAGACCTTTGAAGAAATAAAAGACTCCAAATAAAACTAGACTTGACTAATTTCTACTTCTTCCTCTAAGTGTTTTTGACATTTGTGATTGCTTTCTGAAAAAAAAAAACTCTTATGTTTTCATTTATTCCTGCTTAGGTAATATTCGAAGTCTGTTTATTGGTGAACCTTGGTTACTTGGAGAACCCTTTTTTATGCATTTGGCTTTCTGAAAACATTGGTAGTATGATTTTGATCAGATGTTTGTTTTTGGTACCTGCATGGGTATGCTGGGATGATTAGAGGCGAACGAGACGGGTAGCCGAAGTTTGCCCTTAGTTTGGGATATGGGTGGTTGTGAGGCAAACGAGGTAAATGACCGAAGTTCGCCCCTAGTTTAGAAGAGGTTCAGGCAAACGAGGCGGGTGGCCGAAGTTTGTCCCTAGTGTGAAGGGTGATTTCTGGGTTATAGTAAGTACCGCGACTTTATTCTCTCATATGCTCATAAATTTTTGTCTAGGCACCGGTGGAGTGACCTAGAGAGCTATTTTATCTCTTTTATTATTGCTCACCTTGGATTTAGCTCTAATTTTTGCCTAGGCGTCCTTTCAGATTTTTGACCTAGCGAGCCATCCCCTCCTTTTTTTTAAAGTCTGCCTACGTACCCCCGAGCGGGGATCAGGTCAAACGTAGTTCGAGCCAAGGCAGAAAAGAAGTGGTTTATTTTCTGGTAGGCGGGACGACCGAACCGATGCGGTTGCCTACGTATCCCCAAGCGGGAATCAGGTCGAGCATAGTTCAAGGCGAGGCTTGAAAGGAATTGGTAAAAAGGTCAACCATAGTACTTTTTTAGGCGATCCATGTTGATTGGTTCTTTGAATTCGACACCGTCGAGGTCCATAAGATAGGTCGCTCCTCTGAAAAGGATAGTTTTGACGATGTAAGGGCCAACCCATTTAGGTTTGAACTTCTCCCGCGGGTCAAAGATCGGAGCTCGTAGTTCCTTCAGGACAAGGTCACCCTTGACAATTTTCCTCGGACGAACTTTCTTGTTAAAAGCATGACCTATCCTCTTTTGATAGATTCAGACATGATCGACCGCCGCTAGGCACTTTTCATCTATGAGAGCTAATTCATCGTACCTTTCCCTTAACCAGTCAGATTATGAAATTTCATATTCCGCCATCACACGCAGGGACAGTAGTTCTATCTCGACTGGAAGTACTGCTTCTATGCTATACACCAATGAATAAGGAGTCGCTCCCGTAGACGTCCTTATCGACGTTCTATATCCCCAAAGCGCAAATGGAAGTTTCTTGTGCCAGTCTTTGTAAGTATCGGCCGACTTCTGTAGCATAGCCTTGAAATTCTTGTTTGCAGCTTCGACTGCCCCATTAGTTTGCGGCCTGTATGGTGACGACTTGTGATAAGTGATTTTGTATTCCTCAAATAGATCCCTGACTTTTGCTTTGAAATGACTTCTGTCATCCGAAATGATCTCATGGGGGACTCCATAATGGCAGATGAGATTTTTCTTGATGAATTTGGCCACTTCCTTGGCCCCAACTTGCTGTAGGATGCGGCTTCTACCCATTTTGTGAAGTAGTCAATGGCCACCAAAATGTATCGATTTCCATTCGAAGCTCTAGGAACAATTTCACTGATGATATCAATTCCCCAAGTTGAGAATGGCCATGGAAAAGTCATACTGTAGAGTAGAGATGGCGGTACATGCATCATGTTTGCATGAATCTGGCACTTGTGACACCTTCTTACGTATTCGCAACAATCTTTTTCCAATGTCGTCCAGTAGTACCCTTGCCTTATAATTTTCTTAGCTAGCATGTGACCGTTCATATGTGGACTGCATACCCCTCTGTGTATTTCTTCCATCATCCTTTTAGTGTTCTTCCCGAACAAGCAAGTCAGGTTTTGTCATTCTCGAAAGATTCTTGGGGATACACTCCCTTTTCTATGAAGACCCAAACATCTTGATACCATGGTGTTTTACTCTCTTCTTCCTCGATTACGACAATCATGCTAAACGACAGTTCGTATCTTTGCTCGATTACCAGGGGAATCATTTTGACTCCTACAAGAATTTGATCATGGAGGCTAGGGTAGTTAATGAATCTGCTAACTGATTCTCTTCCTTGGGTAGGTAAAAGAATGTTATGCTCTTGAACTATTTCTTGAGTCCATCAAGATGGTCATGGTAGGGCTTCAACCTCTCTTCTTTCACTTTCCATTCTCCTCTAGCTTGTAATACAATGAGGTTTGAATCTTCGAAGACATCCAACTTCTGAACTCTCAACTCTATGGCGGCTTCCATCCCCAGAATGCATGCCTCATATTCAGTGGTATTATTGGTAGAGTTATTATAATTCAGCTTGATAGCTAGTGGGGTGTGGTCCCCATTTGGCGATACCAGATTCATACCTACTCCGTAACCTTTCATGTTGGTTGTCCCATCAAAGTACAACTTCCACTGCTCTGCTTTAATTTCCATGATATTCTCGTCCAGGAATGGGAAATCTCTATTTTCTTTGGAATCAATAGCATGTTCCGCAAGATGTTCAGCTATGGTTCTCCTTTTTACTGACTTGCTTGTCACATACTTGATATCAAATTCAGATAGTAGAAGCAACCAACGGGATATACGACCGATCATGTGGGTTTTTCAAGGAGGTACTTTAGAGGATCCATGCGGGATATGAGCACAATTGGAAAGGCCAGCATGTAGTGCCTTAATCGGTGGGTGGACCAGACTAGAGACCAATATGTTTTTTTGAGGGTAGAGTAATTGAGCTCATACCCAGTCATCCTCTTGCTAAGGTAATATATAGCTCTTTCAGAGTGGTTTTTTTTACCCTTTTTGGACCAACATGCATCCCATGGCATTTTCGGAGACAGATAGGTAAAGAAATAAGGGCTTGTGAGAAGTGGGTGGTGAAAGGACGGGCGGATTTTGAAGGTAGGCTTTTATTTTATCAAATGCGGCTTGACATTAGTCATCCCATTGGAACTCTTCTCCTTTCCTCAACAACTGGAACAAGGGATCACATGTAGTTGTGAGCTTGAAAATAAAGCGGCTGATGAATTGGATCCTCCCGAGGAGTCCTCTCACTTCTTTCTCATTCTGTGGCGGCGCCATTTCTAGAATTGCCTTGATTTTGGAGGGATCGATCTCTATCCCTCTTTGGGTAATGAGAAAACCTAGGAGCTTTCCAGAGGTCACACCAAAAGTGCACTTCTTTGGATTCAATCTCATCTTGTACTTGCGCAATCTTTCGAAAAACTTCTCTAGTACCACCAAGTGCCCTTCTCTATCCTTGGATTTCACGATCATGTCATCTACGTACACTTCTACTTCCTTGTGAATTATGTCATGAAACAAAGTAGTGGCAACTCTTTGGTAGGTTGCTCTAGCGTTCTTGAGTCCGAAAGGCATTACCCTATAATAGTAGGTCCCCCAAGGTGTGGTAAATGTCATCTTTTCCCGATCTTCTGGTGCTATTAGAATCTGATCGTACCCCGAAAAACCATCCATGAATGATAGTAGCTCATGTCCTGCAGTGTTATCTACCAAAACATCAATGTGGGGAAGTGGGAAGTCATCCTTTGGGCTGGCTTTGTTTAGATCACGGAAGTCGACACACAAATGAACTTTTTCGTCCTTCTTGGGGACTGGCATGATGTTGGCAACCCATTCCGGATACTCTCTTGCTAAATTATACCTCTTTTTTGACCTCGTTAGACCAAGAAAAAACATCTCTGAATTCTTTTAGCAAGAGAGTCAATTTTTCTTTTTTTTCTTTATTGCATAATTTGTGGATTATCTTTTTCATCTAGGTTAATTGATAAAGTATCTTCGATTATTTTATAAACAGGTGGTTTTTCTATTAGTTTCTTAAGTTCAATTGGGAGATCCTCGGAGGGATCTGTGCATTCAAAAGTATTAGACACAGAGGAGTAAGCAGAACCATTTTTCATTTCATTCATGGCAGGTGGAGTGATTACATCAGACAGTGATGGGCCCACAATGGCTGATTTTGGTACAGACTCGATAATAGGAAGTATAGACTCCGGGGGAATAGGGGATAGGGAGACACAAATAGATGACTCTACAGCCTGGTTGCTCAGACCCTCCTCAGTTGGCATGATCTGATCATCTTGGCTCTTAGCCCTCTTTCCTTCCTTTTCTTCAGCGAGCTCTTCCCACATCTTCTCGATAGCCTCAGTGTCCATATACTTCAACCAGTCTTCCTCTGGGGTTTTCGTAACTTCTTTCGGATAGAACAGATCTTGATAGGGGGCCTTTCGCAGTCAGCGAAGATTTCAAGCCCAGGGTGCCTTTTTTCGATGGTCTGATGGATCCAAGTTTCAGTAAACCCAAAGTAGGAGAAGTCATCCCCTTTTTTGATGAATTGCCCATTCAAGGTCTTATAGTATGGTGGGAGACTCCTCACTCTTTTCTTCCATGGATTTTGGAGCTCGATGTCCTCTTCAGTGGGCTTGTACCCTAATCCGAAAGTGCCTTTTTGTCCTTTGATATGAGGGAACTCACGAATCCCTTGTTGGCATCGTCCCAATCCCATTCCAAGGAAGTAGTTCATTTTATGGACGATATTCACCACTGCGGAGTGGACCTCGGGGAACCCGTTTCCATCACTAACCATATGGATCTTTTCCATGAAGAATCCTACGATTACTCCTTCTTCTAGTTCAGGTATTTGGATTTCAAAGATGGGAGCGTAGCTTGGAAAGGCCTCATTTCCCCAACTGTTGTCAAGGATGATTTTCACCTCTTTTTCATGAATATATTTGATTATTTGGTGCATAGTAGATGATACCGCTTTGTTGACATGAGGCCAGTGCCTCCTAATCATTAAGTTGAATGAGGCAGGTATATCCATGACTTAAAAGAGTTTGGTGCCGACCAAAGACCCTACCCAAATTTGGAAAGAAACAGTCCCTATCACATTTCTCTTGGTGTTATGGTAGGCCCTCACGGATTGCACAGATGGTGTGATGTCAAGGATGTTGACCCCCAAGGTAGTGGCGGTTCTTAGAGCACAAACATTTAAGGCAGAGCCTATATCGACCAGACAGAATGGCACCTGCTGCCCCTTGCATCCGACGGTGATGTACAAAGCTTTGTTATGCGCAGATCCTTTCGGTGGCAAATCCTCATCGGAGAAGGTGATGACTGGATTAGGGGTAAGTGTACTTAAGAAGACCACCATATCTTTCGGTGCAGCGTTAATGGGGACCTCAATTCCAACCAAGGCATTCAACACGGCTTGTCTGTGCCTGTAAGATGTTACCATGATGTCCCACATCGAGAGATGTTCCTGAGTTTTCTTCAACTGCTTTATCAATTCGTTGTCCTCTTTGATGACCTCATACATTTTTCCTTTTCCCTTGTCCTTGACTGGCCCTTTCTCTATGGTTTCCGTGACCGGTTGTGGAGGCTGATAATGATGAACCGACCTAGTCAGATGATCAATCTCGACAAGAGTAGGTCCTTCTACAGTCCCATCTTCTTTGAACCACTCGCAATATGTTCCCACAAACGGTTTTTCTTGGTCATCCCATACATAGGCGTCGTTTTCTTTGTTAGGATTGTACCATTTGAGATCTACTGCCCCTAGATCATGCTCTTCCAGGAAGAAAAATTTCGTTCATCATCTAGCTATTACTGCTATTCCTCATCTTTCCCTTCAATCAAATGGATTTCTGTAGAATCCTGGATGTTAAAGTGGGCTAAGAGAAGTCCTATGGGGATTATGAGGGTAGAAGGGTCAAAAGTAGGGAGGTCAGATTCGATGAGGTTGATATTTTGGTGGTTTGGTAAGGGATTTTGGGTGACATAAGGCTACTTGGGAGGGGGCTCAATGATATTCTTGTCAATGAGGTCTTGGATATCATGGCGAAGGTGCATGCAATCATTGGTGTTGTGGTCAAGGGCTTGGTGGTAAGTGCATCTTTTGGACATATCATAATTGGGTGGTAGAGGGGTGTTTCAAGGCTGAAGGAGTTGGAGGTGGCCTTTTTTGATGAGGCGATCTAAGGCTGAGGAAAGTGAGATTTCTAGCTTGGCATAATTGCGAGGGGGCTTTTTTTTGGAAAGGGCGATTGGAGGAGTTAGCTTGGTTGGAGGGTTGGTATGGCCTAGGAGGGTATGCCATGGGTTGACTACTAAGAGCATTGACATTCGGGGGGGTGTCAGAGTAGCTGGATCTTTTTGGATGAATTGGAGGCTCTTCTTTCTTAATCTTCCCTTCCCTGATAGCATCTTTAATTCGAGACCCGACTTCAAACAACTCTTCGAAGGTGGAGATGGATTGATAGAATAGTTTTTCATGATAGAGCGGCTACAAATTTCGGATTAACATCGTCACCTGTTCCTTCTCAACCGGTCGGTGGGTCATCTGGGCTACTTTATTTCTCCATCTACCTAAGAAAGCAGCGAAGGATTCATTGTTGTTTTGCCGAGTAGTTTCCAAATCCCTGATTGTGACATCGAACTCTTGATTGTAGGAATAGTGATCAGTGAATTCCCGAACGATGTCTTCCTATGCCTGAGTTTTGGAAGCTTCCAAGGTAAGGAACCATGACAGTGCAGACTTTACAAGAGTTTGCGGGAACAACATCGCAATGTGCTCATGAGTGTAGCCCATTGACTGGAAGATGTTCATGCATAGCTTCACATGACTTTTTCAATTTCCAGTTCCATCGAAACGGTCGATGGTGGGCATTTTAAAGTTTTCTGGAAGTTTTAATTTGACAGGCTCGAAGAGCCCTTCTAGGTCTAGCATGTGCTCATCAACCCTTTTGTTTTTCCTCAATACACTTTCTAGCTTGTCAACTTTATCCATTTTCTCCTGGAACTTCTTCTCATATGAAAGCAGTGGGACTCCTTGAAACCAATCTTCTTCTCCATTATTCTCAGGAGGTGGTAAAAACCCTGGTGGTGGAGGTGGCACGAAACTTGGTGGTGGCGGGAACCCAGGTGGATATTGTGGCTGCTGTTGTTTCAATTTTTCCATAAACCTCAAGACTTGGGCCATGCTGTCGGACTGCTGGCTTATGGTGACTCCTAATTCAGTGACCTTGTTTTCCAACTCTTCTTAATTCATGTTGAAATAACTTGTTGGGCTTATTTTGACCAAACGATTATCTGAATTTCTGAGCCAGGACGAAGATCCCAGTTGCTGACTTTGAGAATCTATAGTGACCCTACAGATTTGAGAGGATCATATCAGATTCTGATAGTGATGACTTTAGACAGACAAATGATAGTAATGTTTAACCAACGCGGACTGACTTGTGTACAAACTGACTGAGACAGCGCGTGTGGACTGATAGGTACGGTGCATGCAAATGAGATAAACATGCAAATGCAAGCCCTAATCTATATGGTGCTCTTACTTCTAGCAGATAGAAGTTAAGCAAATAAGGTCCTAGCCATATAGAGTATGCTAACCTTACCTTCCAGTATGATCACTAGGGGATAACAGGGGTCTCCAGGATATTTTGAGGGGTTTGGACAGAGTTTCTGGGAGAATCTGGTTATTCCTGGGTATTTTTGGGACAAAGTTTATGGGAGAAACATGTTATATCTAGGATATCTGGATAGAGTTTCTGGGAGAAACATGTTATATTTGGGATATCTGGACAGAGTTTCTAGGAGAAATAGGTTATATTTGGGTAAGTTGGACAGAGTTTCAAGAAGAAACTGGTCGTATTTGGATGTTTTTGGGATATATGGACAGAGTTTCTGGGACAAACTGGTTATATCTGGGGTGAGATGGATAGAGTTTCTGGGGGAAACTGGTTAAATATAATGGTGATCATACTGTCTGGCAAATTTCCATACTCCTATGTCTTAGGACCAACAAACAAGATTTGCAGTGTATATCTTTGTGAACATGGAGTATACCATGGTGCCTAGGCAGGTCAACTCAATGTGGTCACATGTGAGTGATTGCATTGGGAATCATAAGAAAGAGGTTCTGCCTCATGCCACATAAGCGTCTACACCGCGCAGGTAATCCCGTCAGGGCATATAGCAGTTATATCACATTATCCTATCTAAAAAGATAAATGAATAATCCTATGAAAGGTTCTACAGGAATGTATATGCAAAGGCTGGGTTTAGTCAAAGAGGGTCTGTTGACGAGAGTTCCAATATACCGTCAGAGAGACAGTACGGAAGTGTTTACTCTTTTTGATATACCGTGGAAGGTACAGTATCAACGGTGACTTGTGCCCTGGCACAGCAAGACCTGAACAATATCAGCGCCGTGTTTCAGACACAGTCGGAGGGGGAAATGCAGGAGTGCAATGTAATGAACCAGACATAGTAAAAAAAGATGATTTTAAGGATGTTTCTTATGAGTCAAACCTCTGTATTATTTTTTTTTGAAAATTAATATCCCCAGTGGAGTCGCCAGATTGTGGATACGTAGAATTCCACCTTTTGTTTGTTTTGAAATTGTTTTGAAAAGGAAAGGAAAAGATCTGTTGAAAACAGATATAGAGTCGCCACTTGGTCTTTAAGGAACCAAGAAACCTAATTTTGACTCACCCAAACGGATAAAGGGCACCGACCTTTCATAACCAAAGAACTTGGCTCGGGGATTCGGTACGAGAGAGGAAGGAGCCTTTGTCATGACTAAAACACCCTCAACTCGCCCCGTCTTTCGATGGGCCTCAATTAGCATCCAAATAATCATCTTATACTATGTATTGTTCAACAATTAATATTATGATAGTATATTACATCACACAATAATTTTGAAATGGAAGATCAAAAGATAAGATATCATTCATAACATCTAAGCCAAGTATCATACAATGCAAAAGTGAAAGATCACACAAATATACCTAGGAAAAATCGTCTAATCACATATCAAGTAATTAAGTTTTCCTAATCTAAGGGGGACATGAATTGTTCTTGAAACAAATAATCAAAAAAAGATACATATTAATCTTTGAGAAAAAAAAGGAGACCTCACAATCCCCGGGACGGATGAGAAAGGAAGATTAGATTGTGGGAAGCATGAATGTGTGATCAAGATCATTCTTTATAATCTTCTTAGATTAGGAGTAACAAAAACCTCAAATCTTGCATGAATGCAATGTATGATCCTAGAATGTGCAAAGGTTGTTGTGTGTTTGTGTACATGGACTTCCTAAAGTGACTTAGAAGTCTAAAAAGATGAATGAATGCATGGAGGAAATCATTAAGGGATATGTACAAATGTAGTATGGACTACTTCCTAAGATATGAACAAATTTGGAGTGCATGTAAGCATCAAATCAAAGAATGAAAGTAAAAGAATGCTTGCTGTGAATACTGGACAGAATAGTGACTTGATCTTGTGGAAAATGAAAAGTATGGTTAGGAATGTTTTCAATGCATGATTTTTTATGTAGATCATCCTTAGTATGTCTAGAACACAAATCAAAAAGACAATCCTCAATAACTATTACAGATTGAGAGAAATCATATAAACAATAGAGGTCACTCAGAAACAGAATCCATACCGTCGAATGAAATGTCAAAACATCTTAGAAAATGAAAACAAAACATCTAGAGGCTCATATTATGCAAAAAGTTCCCTAAGACACTGAAGTTCTGATGTTCAACGGAAAAATGGGTTGGGATCACTCCTTTTGTAAAAGTTTTCTGTAAAACAAGTTGAAAGTCAACCAAGCTGCAGTGACAGCAAAAACAGAATATCTAGAGAGAATGTTTAGGTCCAAATGGACCACTTCCAAGTATTTTCAAGTCAAAGCAAAAATCATGGGTGTTCTATAATGAGTTAGGAAGACTTTCCAAGTGGTCTTGTATTCATATATTGGGTATTGAACTCAGAATAATTCTTTGAAGTTAGATAACTCACTGTTTTGAAGGTTTTGGGAAGAACTAGGGTTTTATTCTTTGAAATCAAAATGAGGGGTTTACGAGGGGTTTTGAAATAAAGGTTTTGAAAGTATATTTTCAGCACTTAAATAGAGATTATGACCACTTGAAATATCAACATTTGAACCCATATCAAGAACCTCCAAGATTGTTGGAGAATATTGTTTTATTTTGAAAACAACTTCAAGAATACATAGAAATGTATTGAAGTTGAAATCATCATTGAGGTCAAGAGCTATTATCCATAAGGATTCACTCACCTCAAACACCATGTCATCATCTAGATGATGATGATCTAGTAAGCAAATAAAAATAAATAAAAAAAGTAATGAGGTAAGGAGAGATGAACATTTATATAGACAAGCAAATAAACAATCAATAGATGATATTCAATGATGTATAAGATTTGTAGCTTGGTGTTTCACTCATATGTGGTGACATTGGACATGAAAGTAGCTTCATCTCTTTTAAATGCTCACTAAAATGGTAGTTGGGTGTATTGAATATGAAGTAAATAGAAGTAATGAAGTAAAAACAAAGCCTAGAACTCACTTTCTTGTTTGAAAATCAAAGAAGGAAGCTTCTTTTCTCTCTATTCTAAACTTATCTCTACAACTTTCTCTCTAAAACTTTTCAAAGCTTGCATTTGACACCCCCCAAAATGATAAGTCAAGGGGGTATATATAGGCCAATTTGGGGGTGGTTTTGGGGTTTAAGAAGTGTTCCCATTGGTCCCAAACATCTATTAACATAGAACTATGTCGTTTTGGTTTCTAATTAATCAATTTGGGTTCCCAAAAGAAATTACAGAAATGGACTATTCTAGAGGAGAATGCCGTGGTGGTAGTGGGCCAGTGCCACAGCGACACTGCTTCTCTGATGTCCAGATAATTCTATTTAGGCCCCCAGAGGTTTCGGTATTCGCGAAAAGGCCCTACTTCGTCCGAAATTCACAGAAAATGCCTATGAACTCCAAACTGAGGTTGTGATATACCGTTGGAAAGGTAACGAAGTCTACTTTACATAAAAAAATTTCAGAGATCGGTCACTTTAAAATTTTTTGCGGTATTCGCAATAAAAGCCAATTTGATCGCCTTTTTCACCTTTGAAAATTCATAATAAATTCATTTTAAATCCAGGAATTATGTGTTGTATACTGTTGGAAAGCTATTGACCTCTAGTATTCATGAAAAATGTTTGAAAAATAATATGGTGCTCCGATTTCAAAGTCAACTTTTAGGTCAAATCGGTCAAACCTGGGATTCCCGGGATGTTTCGGGAACCTCCAGGAGCTCCCAGGAGCTGACGTTTTTGTTCGATTTGCTTTTAAAACTCATTTTTAGTACTTTACATATGATCTAGAATGATCCCGAAACTTTTTGGTAAATTTGGATGATTTCGGTCAAACCTTAGTCAAACCTGGTCAAACTTCGGTCAAACCGGTCAACGGGGACTTTTCGGGAACTTTTGGGACTTCCTGGGGGCCTGAGGGAGCTGACAATTTTATTCAATTTTGCTAAAAAACTCGTTTTATGACTTTCCTTACGACAGCATGTTTCCAGAACTTTTGGTCCAAATCTGGGAGTGTTTGGGCTTTCAAGGGCATTTTGGTCATATGTACCACTTTCTGAGCATTTCGAGAGATAGAACTAACTTCCAGGAGTCCTTTTTGAGTCGTTTCGATCATTGTGAACCACCAAGCTATGGGTCTCCTAAATCTGGTAGCCGAAAAAATGGGGTGTCTACAACAGTCGACTGGTAGGATCCAGTCAACTAAAAATGAAGGCCCCAGTCGACTGGACCCCAATCACAGTCAACTGGACTCTCGATCCAGTCGACTAGACCTCTATTTTCAGAAATGAATTCTTTTGGGAAGTATTCCAACTGACAAAACTTTTTATAACTCTGATTTTAAATAGATTTGACTTATGTTTCCGCTGCTATTCATACTTTAATGAACTGGATAAGCCTTGTTGGCGTGCCACGTGTCCTATTTCCACACATAGTGGGATGGGTCGTGACATTGAGTCCCGCTTCTAACGCAAAAAATGGCGCACGTATTTGAGTTTTTTAGAAGGAGTAATGTCCGTTTCCGTAAAAGTCGACGGCAGAAAATATTATACTCGGATTGATCCGCGCTTTACGCCCGAATCGATCTGAATTAGCAAAACTGGCAGAATGTTCCTCAAAATACCCAGTTCGATCCACCCTTTAACCCGGATCAATCTGGTTCTATAGAAACTGAATTTTGCTGCTGAAAACTGTGTTTTTACTAATCCAAAACATTCCCAAGTTCCATTTTTGATTCCAGATATCACAGAAACTCTTAGAAACACCTCCTAAACACTTATAAACATGTCGACAACATATCTAAGCTTTCTCAAACATTTTAAACAAGATCCAAATCTCATTCAAATGAAGAATTAGTATAAATCAAAACCTCAAAATTTCACAAAAATAGTAAAGAGATGGAAAATATTTGCCAAGATGAGATCAAAACCTCAAGTAAACTCCATGGAACTTATAGAAATCATCTCTAACATGAAACCAAGTTCTCCCAACATTAAAACATGTACATAACCTCACTTAATCAAGATAAACCATAAAACACATCTTTGCTCAAAACAACACGACTATGAGAAATTACCGGAAAGACATTTCCAAAATTTTGCATATAACTCGGATATACATGGAACCTGTCCAAATTAGTCGCGACACGCACCCAGACTTGCCATAACGGTTCAACACCACAGTTTTCACATAAACCAACTATTAACATAGAAAATTTACACAAGTTTCCGAGTTCAATTCCAAAACTACCAAGTACATATATTACAACATGTGCTCCAGAAAATTCCAAAACAACAAGTTACTACAAGTTTATCCACATAACTACAGAAGTTCGATAATACCGACCCATCCCTAGCTGCACCTCACTTCCTCTTCGGGTAAAGCTCCTAACCTGCGATGGTTGTTATTTGTAATACCCTGAATTTCTGGAGAGTATTAATAAATAAACTTTGTTCTATATACTTATATAAACTTTTTCTTTCTTTTGGTGAAATTTGGTTACCAATCGATTAACAAGTTTCCCAATCGATTGCCACTTTTCAGATACCAATCGATTAACATTGTTTCTAATCGAATGCCATTATACTGACTAAATTTTATGACGTGGCAACATACCAATCGATTGCCATCTATTCCAATTGATTGCCTTCAAATATCTGTTACCAATCAATTTCCATCATTACCAATCGATTGGCATAAGCTGAGACAAGTTTTCTTCTTTGCTTGAGCTTTAAACATGCGGCACTCTCAAACCTCTATATATATATGTATCCCTTTCAGGCCTTGGGTCTGTTTGGTCGGTTTTTGGTTGAGAGAGAGAGTGTTGTTATTTATTCAAACACACATATATCTATATATATATATACACACCCACATACACACACTCACTACCCTTGGTAGAAGAAGAGAAGAGGAGAACAAGGAGAAGAGAAAGGAGAAAAGACAGAGAAGAAAGAGAGAACTGGACAGAGGAGACAAGAAAGAGAAGGAAGAGAGAGAGAAGCTAGGGATTTCAAAGAAAACATAAGCCAAACACACCCTTAGTGTGTTCCTAACTCACTTGGTCCCTATATTTGATGTTTATACAAGTTATGGTGAAGTTTAGATGTGTTAAATGCATGGTTTTGACGTTTTTATATGCTATTTTTATAATCAGTTGGTGAAGACGAAGTGCCAATCGATTGGCATAATTACCAATCGATTGCCATCAGTTTGGACCCAATCGATTGGATAGAATTTCAATCGATTGATATCCCAATCGATTGCCAATGTTAACAATCGATTGGCATTATTTTAGACCCAATCGATTGCCAGTTTCCTCAATCGATTGTTATGATTTTTATTCCAATCGATTGGACCTTATCCCAATCGATTGGTATTGGAAAAACATGGATTCCTTTGCCTAATTATTATATTAAGGGTTCAATGGTTCGTTTCTCGATACGGACTTTCGATATGCGATTCTGGGTTGATCAGTGATAATGTGACAACAAAGATAAAGTATTATTAAGAATAATGGATTAACATGACGACGTGGGTGACATGTTGATTTCCGGTATGATTTTGAGATCCATTTCTTTTAATCAAGAGTAGTCAAGCCACAATGGGATGGGATGTCATGTAGTGATCATAGTACGAAATTTAGAAAAGTTTCGATAAGTTCTTGGGAATGGTATGTAAGTGGACATTTGGTCATACGATGCCCTTAACGAGCAGTGGATGGGATATATCCTTAATAAGCAGTGGGCAGGACCAAGTAGTTCAGAGATAGTCCGGTGATCTATGTATATCCTTAACGAGCAGTGGATAGGTTATGTCCTTAACGAGCGGTGGATGGGAGATCACTGGCAAGATATCGATAAGTCGTGGCAATAGAATGATATATCGTGCTCGAGGCGTTGTATCCATGAATTTTAGTGGATTAAGAATATGCACTCTATATTCTTATGTCATGCCCTGGAACGGTAAAAATAGAGAAAAAATAAATTTCCTTTTTGGGTCCAAAGGCAGTGACTGGTGAAGTCACATAATTGTCCACACCACGCAGTACTAAGCAATAATAAGCAAGGAAGATGACAAGAATGAAATCTAAGCTCTAGTTAAAACATAACTAGATGTCAAAAGAGGTTATTAACTATATTACACATCAGAGTCTTGAATCAAAATAAAACACAGCGAAAGTATAATTGTCAAGGCAACATATGCCTGATTACAAAAGGTCTGGAAGGCAGTAAAGATAATTAAACTATAGCCTAGCCGAATCTTCAGTTGGCATAAAGGTAGTCCTCGGCGTAGTAGTCCTCTTCTTCCTGACCTTCTTAAGGATAATCCTCCTCAGGGACATCGTCACCAGCACAGTAGTCCTCGTCTGCAAGTCCTTCACCTGTATCGTCATAGCCAGGGTGTGTTGGAACATGGAAATGTCCAGCGACATAAACACCGTCATCTTAATGAAAGCTGAGTGAGTTAGATACTAATAGGGTATCAACTATTGAAGTTATTACTAGTTATAAGCGATAACCATTAAGATTCAGTGAGGGTAACTCCTTAAATCAAATCGATGATCCGATTACTAACGTCTTACTCATTTTAAGATCGACAATACATTATGATAGGGGAACAAACTCGACAATAGTTCACTTTTAAGGATACACCATTGCTTCGTCCACCGCTTTTAAGAACATATGCACACTCCACAGCAGTCATGGATACCACGTCAGTCCATCCCCAGCTTTTAAGAATACATGCTCAGTTCATCGCACTATAGGGATATAACGCTTTAAGCAATAGTACATCGTTCTATGCCATGACTTAGCGACGTCTACCACTGATCACAGTCCACCGCAGTCGTAGACACCTTCGTCTGTCTACTGCTTTTAAGAACATATGATTAGATCATCTGGCTATCTTAGGGCAAATGGTCCGGTCCACCGTAGTCATAGACACCTTCATCTGTCTACCGCTTTTAAGAACATATGATCGACCAAAGCCCGCCCACGCAAGATTCCCAAATCTTAACAAACCTACTTAAGTTCAACTCTAACATCGATACATGACAATCCCAATGTGGCCTGACTACTCTGAATGAAATGAATGTTAACTCCAAAGGATTCACAACTACAACATTATCTAATGTCACAACTATTATCCATTAATCTCGTCGTTACCTAAGATCCTATGTCGCATTATCTCATTATCACGTCTGTATTATAACAATAAAGCATGCTAGAAATACTGAACAGTAAATAAATAACTTATCACACCCGTTCCAGAATTTCATGGTTTTAAAATATGCATAAATTGAGATTTGTGGAATTATTAATGTTATTAATAATTTGATTGAGTTGAGTTGACGTGAGTCAACGATGATGTGTCTAGTGGAGACACGAAGAATTGGTAACGCCTGTTGCATTGGCATGATTAAATGACATTTATATGACTTAAATGTTATATGACTTTATCTGGTATTTTGTGAATAATAATTTTACCTGTATTGGTAAATTGTGGTAATCTTTGATATTGTTATATATCGATTTGAGAATTGTGGTGAGAACGTGAGTGATACGTTAATTGAAAAAGGTAGGTTGTGTAGAGATTCCACGGAATATAGTTTTCGGACGTTATTTTGGACCCAAACGAAACTTAGTTGAAAACTTTTGAAATTTATAATTTTCACTCGTAAAGTTATAAAATGAACGTGTGCGAAGTTTCGAGAGTTAATTAGAAGTTTGAGAAACTTGTGGGGAGGTAAACGTAATTTCCCAAGAGTTTTTCTATATATAGATGAGGATGAGATTGAAATCTCATCCACAACTCCTAAATATCTAGAGAGAGGAGAGAGTAGGGAGATTTTGTTGCCACGGGCTTTGCGACGCCGATCGACGATCATTCGTCCGTCAGATTTTCTCCAAATTCAAGATTTGAACTCGTGGAGGTAAGACCTACGTTTTGATACTACTTAGGTCATGTTTGGATAAGTTTTGTAAAAATCATAATTTTGGACTTTTGGGAAAAATCAGGTAAAACTTATAGGAATCGTACTAAATTCGAAATCCGAGGATTATTTAGCCCCCTAGACGATCCTTCAAAGTTTGAAGAGAGTCGCACGAGGTATGAATTCTAGATCTATGAAATATATGGATTTTCATGTTTTGGACATCACTTTTGATATTCTTGGATCCGGGCGAAATTCATGTGTTAGTTAGGCCCGTTAATTATGCACGTGAAATTATGATAAAAGCACGTATAACTGTTTATGTGAGCATGTTATGTGTCTACTTGGGTCAAAGGGGAGTTTGGTGCAAATTCATTCGGAGTAAGCTCCTCGAACCTTGAGGATTGTGATCTTGTTGGAATTGGAATTTGTGGTTGTGTATGGATTGGAGGTGGGCCCAACCAGTACACGGTACCTGGTATGGAGGAAGGCCCAACCAGTGTACGAGATGCGTGGGAGAGGTGGGCCTCCTACGGTATCGACCGGATGAATGCGTACCACTCACCCTAGAGACTATTTCTATGTGTTTTAGATGCTTAAACCATGAATTGTCATATAAGCGTACATTTAGAATTGTACACTCAGCATATAGCTGAGCAGTGGAGATGTACTCCATTGCAGGTAAGAAGAAAGACAAGAAGAAGCGCGATGAGTGAGGCTGATGAACGCCGGGGGAATTACACTTGTAATTGTTTTGTTTTAAATCCTAAACTTGTGTAAGGATTGGTAATATGTTGTAATAGAACTATAGATTAGTTTCGCAGTATTGTAATCTTGTAATTGAACGTCTGTAATTGTGTTTTAATATGTTGAAATCAGTTGTGGTTGGATTGTTGTTGGTATTGAGTAGCATGTGTTGTTAATTTTCAACACAGGCTGCCCAGCAGGGGAGCAGTCGACTGGACCCAGGGTCAGTCGACTGGACCTCGTGGGATGGAGACACTGAAAGTATATTATAAGAGAAGTAGTCTACTGGACCCCTTGGGCAGTCGACTGAACACTGTTTATTTTAGCTACTGCTTCCATTAATTGAAAAGCAGTCGACTGGACCCCCAGATCAGTCGACTGGACTCCTTTGCAATATGATGTATTTTTGGTTCTGCTTAACACAGTCGACGTAGCAGTCGACTGAGCCTCTGTTTTCAAAACGATTTGCTTTGAATGTGTTTCCAATGGCCAAAACTTTTTTTTTATAACTCTGATTTCAATGTATTTTACAACACAGAGGGGACGTTTCCTAAGTTTTAAATACCCAGGGTTGTTTTACAGTTCTTTCCGCTGCGTAAAGTTATATTGTTGTTTGGTTGAGCCTTGGTGGCGTGCCATGTGTCCTATTTCCACGCATAGTGGGATGGGTCGTGACATTTATTGGTATCAGAGCTAGAGGTAACAAAACTTTGGGAACGTTCGACGACGAGTGGAGTGTTGAGTGAATTGCCACATGTTTTCAATTGCATTCATGCATCTTAGAGATGTTTGATGCATATGGATGTTGTTTTACATACATACTATTGTTATTGTTGTACATGCATAGTGTTTATGCATTGAGAACTATAGGATTGAAATCATGAGTGACGAAGAGCGAGAACTATCGCCACATACTCGACATATGAATGAAATGGCAGAGATGATGGGAAATATGGGGTAAATGATACAGAATATAGCGGAGCGATTGCCTCACACACCCCATATCGAAGTAGAACCAATAACTGTAGTACATGCACCCGAAAATAGGGGTATGAGATCAATATCTGAACAGTTTACTCGAAAGAAACCGATGGAATTTCATGGGATTCCTAATACCACATTGGCAGAACATTGGGTTATGGACATGGAGAGAATTTTTTGATCTATTCCGATGTCAGATAGGGAGAAGGTTGAGAATGCAAGTGACGTACTGAGGGGTGAAGCCCAGAACTGGTGGGTGAATGTCCTAGATCAAGGAGCACCGATTACTTGGGAAGGGTTTAAGGCAGAATTCAATCGCCGATTCTTTCCGCGAGCCGCCTATAATGCAAAGAAGCGAGAATTTGATAACCTTAAGCAAGGAGACATGACTGTGACAGAGTATACTTCCAAGTATAATGCGTTGTTGAGGTTTGGTAAAGGTTCTGTGCCAGGAGAGGAAGATAGGGCAAGGAAATTTGAAGAAGGCTTAAGGGAAAATATCCGTTTGAGGGTAGAAACCTACGAACATTCGACTGTTGCAGCGGTACAGTAGACGGCACTTGTAGCCGAAAGTGGAATAGAGAGATCGAGACAAAATCACCAAGGAAAGCGAAGTCATGAGGGTGGTGACTGAAGTCAGGGGGGATCTTTTAAGAGGCCGTTTTCACGAGGCTCTAGTTCTGGTTTTAATGATTCCAGGAGAGTACCAAGTAACATACCGTTGTGTTCACTTTGCAACCGACCACACACCGGTCGATGTTTTCTGACCAACTTTCAGAACAGATCTACAGGGGGAAACAGTGTGAGTTCTACGACTCATTCGCAACTCAAGTGTTTTGACTGTGGTACCTTGGGACACCGAGCGAAAGATTGCCCAAAGAAGCGTTCTCAACAAGGGGCAAGTTCTATGGCTTCTAGTGGTTCGAAGCCTAAGCAGTCTAGTGACGGAGGACAAAGGACAGAGCAACGTCAGGGAAGATCATTCCAGATGAACCCTGGAGACGTGGCTGCTACTGATACAGTGGTCTCAGGTATGGTGCTTGTATGTTCGCACTTAGCACGCATACTCGTTGATTCAGGATCTATGCATTCGTTTGTATCTCATAACTTTGTTGAACATTTGAATGTTAAGTCCGCGCCACTAGGATATGAATTGTCTATCGCTGTGCCACTTAGTAAGTCAGTAGTGACATCTACTATATATAAGAACTGTGCAATCAAACTAGGCGAGAAGTTGATGACTGTAGACCTTATACCGATTGTGATGAACCATTTCGATGTGATATTGGGGATGGATTGGTTAGCCCTTAACCAAGCTACGATAGATTGTGAACGGAAAGAGGTTAATTTTTGATCACCGGTACATGGGAGCTTTTGTTTCCAAGGGAGTGGGGTTATACCGCCGCCGTATTTGATTTCAGCTATCCGAGCGGGAAAGTTATTGAAAAAGGGATGTCAGGGATTTCTATGTTCAGTGACTGATGTCTCAGCGACCGAATTAAAAGTAGAAGACATTCTGATAGTGCTAGAATATTCAGATGTCTTTCCTGATGATCTACCAGATGTTCTTATTGAGAGAGAGATTGAATTCACCATTGAGGTAAATCCAGACTCAAGGCCGGTATCCAAAGCACCGTATAGAATGGCACCAGTAGAATTGAAGGAACTGAAAGTTCAATTGCAAGAATTACTTGACAAGGGTTTCATTCGACCAAGTGTATCGCCGTGGGGAGCTCCAGTGTTGTTTGTAAAGAAGAAAGATGGTTCGATGAGGATGTGTGTTGATTATCGGGAATTGAATAAGTTAACAATCAAGAACAAGTACCCACTACCCAGAATTGATGATTTATTTGATCAACTTCGTGGGGCACAAGTATTCTCCAAGATAGACCTAAGATCGGGTTATCATCAGTTGAAAGTGAAGGCCGAAGATGTTGAGAAAACAGCTTTCAGAACGCGTTATGGACACTACGAGTTCTTAGTTATGCCATTTGGGGTTACTAATGCACCAGCTGCGTTCATGGACCTTATGAATCGAGTATTCAAAGATTATTTGGACGACTTTGTGATTGTATTCATTGATGATATCCTTATCTATTCACCTAGTGAGATAGAACACGAGAACCACTTGAGGTTGATACTTTAGAGATTGCGAGAGAAGCAATTATTTGGTAAATTCAAGAAATGTGAATTTTGGTTACCTAGCATTACTTTTCTTGGTCATGTAATTGACAAGAATGGAGTTTCAGTTGATCCTCACAAAGTAGAAGCTATATCAAATTGGCAAAGACCGATATCTGTATCTGAAATTCGAAGTTTCTTGGGGTTAGCGGGATACTACCGCCGTTTTATTGAGCATTTCTCAAAGATTTCATTGCCTATGACAAGATTGATGAGGAAGGGAGTTACATTTGAATGGAGTCAGGAATGCGAGGACAGTTTTCAAGAATTGAAGTCACGATTGACGAGAGCACCTATTTTGACAATACCATCCGGAACCGAGGGGTTTGTGATCTTTAGTGATGCGTCACATCAAGGGTCGGGATGCGTGTTGATGCAAGGTGGTAAAGTGATTGCTTATGCTTCTAGACAGTTGAAGACACACGAGATTAATTATTCGACCCATGATCTTGGATTAGCCGCAGTAATTCATGCTTTGAAGATCTGGAGACACTACTTATACGGGGAAAGGTGTGAGATATTCACGGACCACAAGAGTTTGAAATATATTTTTACCCAACGGGACTTGAATATGAGACAGCGAAGATGGTTGGAGTTGATGAAGGATTACGATCTTTCGATTGAGTACTATCCGGGAAAGGCAAATGTAGTAGCCGATGCATTAAGCCGGAAGACGCAAAGGAATTTAGCCGACGAGCTAACACAACAAAAAGAATTGGTAAAGGAGATGGAACGATTAGAGTTGGATGTAATTCCAGAGACTAGTGGTGGTTTAATGATGGCGATCATTGTACACCCAGATATTATTGATGAGATTCAGAAAGAACAATTTAACGATGTCTACTTGTGCAAAATGAGAGATGAGATATCTTTGGGAAAGCGACCTGGTTTTGTATTAGAACGAGGAACGTTGAAACTGGGAAATCGATTATGTGTACCGAATGTGAAAGACTTGAAAGAGAGAATTCTAGAAGAAGCTCATAGTACAAAATATTCAGTGCACTCGGGGAGTAATAAGATGTACAGAAACCTGAGGGAAAACTTTTGGTGGAAGGGTATGAAGCGTGAAGTTGCTAAGTTTGTATCCGAATGTTCGGCATGTCAACAGGTCAAGGCAGAGAGACAAGTACCCGCGGGGTTACTACAACCTTTGTCAGTGTCGGAATGGAAGTGGGACGAGATCACCATGGACTTTGTTTCAGGATTTCCACGATCATGCCATAAGAATGATAAGATTTGGGTTATAGTTGACCGATTAACCAAGTCAGCTCATTTTCTATCGATAAAAACGACTAAACCATCCAAATTGGCAGAATTGTATGTGAAAGAGATTGTAAGACTACATGGAGTACCAGCGGTGATTATATCCGATCGGGATAGTAGTTTTACGTCAAGGTTTTGGGGAAGTTTGTAAAACGCTATGGGTACAAAATTGAGTTTCAGTACTGCATTTCATCCTCAGACCGATGGACAGTCCGAGCGTATGATTCAGACCTTGGAAGATATGTTGAGATTGTGTGTCTTAGACTTTGGGAATGATTGGGAACACCACTTTCCGTTGATTGAATTTGCTTATAATAATGGATTCCAGTCAAGTATCGGAATGGCACCGTATGAAGCTTTGTATGGCCGTAAGTGTCGATCACCGGTTTGTTGGACCGAGGTTGGAGAAAGGAAGTTATTAGGACCTGAGTTAATACAGGTGACTACTGAAAAGGTGAAGTTGATTCAAGAGCGACTCAAGGTAGCTCAGAGCCGATATAAGACTTATGCAGACTCTAAACGACGACCGATGAATTTTGAAGTTGGAAATTTTGTATACTTGCGAGTATCGCCTTCAAAAGGCATTGTACGATTTGGTAAGAGGGAAAAGCTAAATCCGAGATTCATAGGACCTTTTGAGATCCTAGAGAGGGTAGGTCCAGTGGCTTATCGATTGGCCTTATCATCAGAATTGGAACATGTACATAATGTGTTTCACGTGTCTATGTTGAGACGTTGTATGACTGATACAAGTAAGATCATTGTACCTGAACCGTTGCAAATTCAGGGGGACTTGACTTATGTGGAACAACCAGTGGAGATTCTAGATCGCAAAGAACAAGTTTTAAGAACTAAGACGATTCCAATGGTAAAAGTGCTATGGCGTAGTCACACGGTGGAAGAGGCTACATGGGAACATGAGGAAGACATGAGGAATGAGTATCCGTACTTATTCGACGTATGAGGTAAAGTTTGGGGACAAACTTCCTTTTGGAGGGGAGAGTTGTCACACCCGTTCCAGAATTTCATGGTTTTAAAACATGCATAAATTGAGATTTGTGGAATTATTAATGTTATTAATAATTTGATTGAGTTGAGTTGACGTGAGTCAACGGTGATGTGTCTAGTGGAGACACGAAGACTTGGTAACGCCTGTTGCATTGGCATGATTAAATGACATTTATATGACTTAAATGTTATATGACTTTATCTGGTATTTTGTGAATAATAATTTTACCTGTATTGGAAAATTGTGGTAATCTTTGATATTGTTATATATCGATTTGAGAACTGTGGTGAGAACGTGAGTAATACGTTAATTGAAAAAGGTAGGTTGTGTAGAGATTCCACGGAATATAGTTTTCGGACGTTATTTTGGACCCAAACGAAACTTAGTTGAAAACTTTTGAAATTTATAATTTTCACTCGTAAAGTTATAAAATGAACGTGTGCGAAGTTTCGAGAGTTAATTAGAAGTTTGAGAAACTTGTGGGGAGGTAAACGTAATTTCCCAAGAGTTTTTCTATATATAGATGAGGATGAGATTGAAATCTCATCCACAACTCCTAAATATCTAGAGAGAGGAGAGAGTAGGGAGATTTTGTTGCCACGGGCTTTGCGACGTCGATCGACGATCATTCGTCCGTCAGATTTTCTCCAAATTCAAGATTTGAACTCGTGGAGGTAAGACCTACGTTTTGATACTACTTAGGTCATGTTTGGCTAAGTTTTGTAAAAATCTTAATTTTGGACTTTTGGGAAAAATCAGGTAAAACTTATAGGAATCGTACCAAATTCGAAATCCGACGATTATTTAGCCCCCAAGACGATCCTTCAAAGTTTGAAGAGAGTCGCACGAGGTATGAATTCTAGATCTATGAAATATATGGATTTTCATGTTTTGGACATCACTTTTGATATTCTTGGATCCGGGCGAAATTCATGTGTTAGTTAGGCCCGTTAATTATGCACGTGAAATTATGATAAAAGCACGTATAACTGTTTATGTGAGCATGTTATGTGTCTACTTGGGTCAAAGGGGAGTTTGGTGCAAATTCATTCGGAGTAAGCTCCTCGAACCTTGAGGATTGTGATCTTGTTGGAATTGGAATTTGTGGTTGTGTATGGATTGGAGGTGGGCCCAACCAGTACACGGTACCTGGTATGGAGGAAGGCCCAACCAGTGTACGAGATGCGTGGGAGAGGTGGGCCTCCTACGGTATCGACCGGATGAATGCGTACCACTCACCCTAGAGACTATTTCTATGTGTTTTAGATGCTTAAACCATGAATTGTCATATAAGCGTACATTTAGAATTGTACGCTCATCATATAGCTGAGCAGTGGAGATGTACTCCATTGCAGGTAAGAAGAAAGACAAGAAGAAGCGCGATGAGTGAGGCTGATGAACGCCGGGGGAATTACACTTGTAATTGTTTTGTTTTAAATCCTAAACTTGTGTAAGGATTGGTAATATGTTGTAATAGAACCATAGATTAGTTTCGCAGTATTGTAATCTTGTAATTGAATGTCTGTAATTGTGTTTTAATATGTTGAAATCAGTTGTGGTTGGATTGTTGTTGGTATTGAGTAGCATGGGTTGTTAATTTTCAACACAGGCTGCCCAGCAGGGGAGCAGTCGATTGGACCCAGGGTCAGTCGACTGGACCTCGTGGGATGGAGACACTGAAAGTATATTATAAGAGAAGCAGTCGACTGGACCCCTTGGGCAGTCGACTGAACACTGTTTATTTTAGCTACTGCTTCCATTAATTGAAAAGCAGTCGACTGGACCCCCAGATCAGTCGACTGGACTCCTTTGCAATATGATGTATTTTTGGTTCTGCTTAACACAGTCGACGTAGCAGTCGACTAGACCCTAGTGCAGTCGACTGGACCCTAGTGCAGTCGACGGGGCAGTCGACTGAGCCTCTGTTTTCAAAACGATTTGCTTTGAATGTGTTTCCAATGGCCAAAACTTTTTTTTTATAACTCTGATTTCAATGTATTTTACAACACAGAGGGGACGTTTCCTAAGTTTTAAATACCCAGGGTTGTTTTACAGTTCTTTCCGCTGCGTAAAGTTATATTGTTGTTTGGTTGAGCCTTGGTGGCGTGCCACGTGTCCTATTTCCACGCGTAGTGGGATGGGTCGTGACATAACTAAACAGTTATAATATAAACTAAACAAGATAATTAACTTTCTGTAACTTCCAATCAATTGGGACAAGGGTCCAATCGATTGGTATAAAATAGTATCAATCGATTGGTAAAAAGTCCAATCGATTGGATCTCATGCCAATCAATTGCCATTAATAGCCATCGATTGTGATATCAATCAATTAGGACAAGTCCAATCGATTGGGATTTTGTCTTTTTCATAGTGAAGACTGTCCAACATATATAAAATGGGAAAAATATGATTTAAACTCCATTTCTTCATTCAAAAAGGTCCTTAACATCAATATATAGTTACCAAGTGAGTTTAGAACTCACTTTAGGATTAGAGGGTGTGTTTGGTTGTGTGTTTTGGAGCTTGGAAGCTCCAATGGTGGATCTCTCCCTTTTCTGCAAGTCTCTGCCTCCTCTCTTCTTCTTCTCTTTTCTTTTTTCTTCTTCTTCTTAGTCCATCTCTGTGTGTGTGTGTGTGTGAGTGTATGAATATATATATATATATGTATATATATATGAGTGTATATATATATAAACACATACAAACACTCCCTCTCCCTCTCCCTCTCTCTGATTTCTGGAAACAGAAATATATCCAAAATGGGCTAATATATATAGAGATTCAAGTGTTCACGTGGACAACCCCAGCCAAAGCAAGAGAATCTACCCAGCTGCTGCCAATCGATTGGCATAAATGGCAATCGATTGGTATTAGGTATAAATGCTCCAATCGATTGGTAAAAAGTGGCAATCGATTGGTATTAGCAATCAATTGGTAATCTTGCCAATCGATTGTATCCGAATTATACCAAAGGCAAGGGAAAACTCATACAAGTATTAAAAGAAGCATTACAAGGTCTTATTCATATAAAACATTACAAAAATACAGGGTATGACATCATCCACCACTTATTAAAGATTTCTTCCCTGAAATCCGAAGTAAGCAGGGTTCAAAACAAAAACAGAAACTTCTCTCGCATCTCCGACTCCAGCTCCCATGAAGCTTCTCCTTCATCGTGGTGCTTCTACTGAATCTTTACTAGTGGGATCTCCTTGTTTCTGAGCTTCTTCACTCCTCGGTCTAGAATGCGCACAGGTCCTTCATTGTATGTCGCATTCTCGTTCACCTTGATATCTTCAAAACTGATCTCGTGCGTTGGGTTGTGGGCACACTTTCTAAACATGCTGATGTGGAAAACGTTGTGCACTCCCGACATCTACGGTGGCAACGCAAGTCGATAAGCAACCTTCCCAACATTGTAACACTTGTAATTTTCTTTTCATTAATAATATTAGTTTTTCAAATTTTTGTATTGGACCGACTATATTATTATTATTTTAATTATGTGATGGTATGGACGTGTTGTAGTATTATCATATTAGATTGTAGTAACTGTATCGACTCGGCCGTAATAAGAATTAACGTAGTCCCGTACCCGGACCTGGACATTAGAAATAATACCCAGTTGTACATAAATCGAGACCGACACATATACCGAGGAACTTATGTTCGTCCAAGTGATTATTAATTTCCCGTACCATTGGTCTGAGGATCGATATGACGTGTTTGACCAAGAGATTGTTAATGTCCCGAACACTTATGCCATTTGGGCGACAGTTTGAATGTTAGTTGGGCGATAGTTTGAATGCCATTTGGGCAGCAGTTTGAGTACCAATTGGGTGACAGTTAACTATTCATTGTTGAGTGTTGTTCTTTCTTGACCAGTAAATGCGTTTGGAGTTAAGTCTTCTTTCAGTCAATGTCATTGGTCAGTTCAGTTCTGGGTTAAGTTTCAAAGGGAATGATTGGGTTTAAATAAGACATGGTTTTGAGAATAAGAAAAGACGAACGAGACATAGTATCGAGAATAAGAAATGATGAACGAGATATGGTTTCGAGAAATAAGAAGAAATGAAGAATAGCTTACCTTAAGTGGTGGTAACCTTAAGGGGACCCTCACTTAGCTTAACCGCTAACGGCTTTTCATGTCGCTGGACTTTCCACGTCCAGCCTTTGCAGGTCCAGACAGAGCCGACTGCTATCAAGATGCTGACTTTACTACTAAAGACTATGCTGGTGAAGATTACTACGAGGAAGGCTACGGTTTCGCCAGCTGAAGACTTTGGAGCTTTTCTTTTGTTATAGTTATGTTATTATTATGTTAGTGATTTAATAGTTTAGCTGGTCTTGTAATATGTAACTTTTGGATATCTTTTTGGTCTATAATATACTACTGATGTAAGACTTGGATGTTTTAAATTTCTGCTTCCGCTGAACTTAGTCACTTTCCCATATCACATTATTGTTATATGCATGTTTGGACAATCAGGTGACACTCACAACCAGTCATGTGTCTACGAACCCATAAAGGAAATTTATTTATTTTTCCTATTTTTGGTACTTCGGGGCGTGACAAACATGTTCTAGAATCTCGAACGGTCCAATGAATCGCGGCATTAGCTTGCCCCACTTCTGTCTGAATCTGACTATACCTCGAACTAGCGAAACTTTAAGTAGTACATGATCTCCAACTGCAAACTCTAGATCTTTCCGTCGCTTGTCAGCATAGCCCTTGTATCTGGATTGCGCCGTCTTCATCTTCTCTCGTACAATTTGGATTTTCTCGCTAGTTTCTCGAATCATCTCAGGCCCAAGTAGTTGACTATCTCCGATTTTGGCCCAATATAGCAGCGATCGGCAAGGTCTTCCATATAAAACTTCGAACGGTGCCATCCCTATGCTCGTGTGATAGCTGTTGTTGTAGGCTAACTCCATTAAAGGTAGATGAGTCTCCCATGAACTCTCGAATTCGATGACACAGGCTCGCAATATATTCTCCATCACTGATGGAAAAACCGGTTTAAGTTAAAAGTTTAAACGCACAGCGGAAAAGTCAAGTTATAAAAACTTAATGGTAGCCCAGGATCTACCACTCGTTAATTCCATAGATGCGCACAAGAGGGGACAAGAGTTATATTTTAGTGTCTTGAACCCAATTCTGATTTTCTTCTTCTACCTCGGTGATGCAGCAGCCTCCACTAGGTTGTCTTCACACTTATGTCTCCTGTGGATACTTGCCGGAGAGACTGAGATGGTGGGATCTCTAATAATGAGAGGAAAAAGAAGGTTTGGGGCTCTAAAAACAGTTTCTGCAGCTTCTGACGTTCTAAAATGATGAACTCCTTTTCCAGAACGCAGCTGCCCTATTTATAGATTTCCAGAACCGACCTAGACTTCGAACGATTGAAGATCTTCGATCGATCGAACCTTCGATCGATCGAACCATTCTCGATCGATCAAGACTGCCAAGACTTCAATCGATCGAACTTGTCTTGACAACTTCCTCATGTGTCTTTCCAAGTATCTTGGCGGAGCTAAGAGTGGGACCTCCTAGGCTCTTTATTGTTGGCTCAGACCAGTTTGTTAATTACCGTGACCAAACTCTTTGATCAGCAAACTAACTAACTGGTCAGTTAACGTTTACTCCACTATAAAACGATAACTGAACTCCAACGCAAAAGAACATATCCGAAGCGATAACTAGACTTGTATGTTGTACTAATGTCCCTCCACCTTCAGCATTCGTAATTATATTCAGGTAGTCGGATAACTATTACTGTCAACCTGAATCATGATTACTTCTTGTATTCCTTGAGTCCCATTCACCTCTCATGATTACCAAACATGTTGATAACTCTTATCAACAAGACTGCAGTACTCAGTAATCGACTTGGTGGCATTCTCAAGGGAATGCTTACTCTGAAACAGAGGGTAGATTTCGTCTTGACAATATATGTTCACAACCCTATGAATATGACATACCCAAGATACCCAGGTGTTGATCTTCTATAGACCTCACTGATTGGTAAGTCAAAGCAGCCATATCCACAGTCTGTGTTCATAATCGTCTCAAGATTAAGAATACGTACCTTATACAAGTTATGAGTTCCTATCGACTGATTGACAGTCTTGAGTGTCAATAGGAAAGCTCAGGTCTGTCAATGCACTATAAGCACTAGCATGTTAACTAAGAGTTAAACTCTAGTGATTGAGATTAATCACTCCATCCAATGGTAGTTAATTATGCTATAGTGTAAACCTGATGAGATATCCAGTCTCATCATCCACTGTGACACATTCTAAGTAACAAAGAATAGTAATTCGTATCTCACTTGTATGTATCTCATACATACACGAATTACTTACTATGATCATTAAGGATAATAATCATCTCATGAAAGAAACATACATAACTAAAAGTAAAGCTGATATCTATATATTAAAATGTCAATGTCTCATATATAAAGTAATGGTTTGAGGGCACAAACCCAACAAACTCCCACTTGCACTCATAACCATTCAGAACTACATCTAAGACCTAGACTATCTAGATGACGATCAAAGACCTTCTGTGGCAAGGCCTTTGTAAACGGATCAGCAAGATTGTCAGTGGTGGCAATCTTGGTGACAGTCACATCTCCACGTTATATCTCGGATAAGATGATATTTCCGCTCAACGTGCTTTCCCTTCCCGTGGTTCCTTGGCTCCTTGGACTGAGCCACTGCCCCACTATTATCACAGTAAAGCGTAATAGGTGACAATGACGCTGGTACCACCTCGAGCTCCATAAGGAACTTCTTGAGCCAAATAACTTCCTTTGCGGCTTCACAAGCAATCACATACTTAGCTTCTGTAGTTGAGTCTGCAATGCATTTTTGCTTAATGCTCCTCCAACTAACAGCACCACCTTCCAAGGTAAAGAGATGTCCGGATGTTGACTTCCTCGAATCTTTATCTGACATAAAGTCCGAGTCAGTATATCCTACTGGAATTAACTCACTGCCGCCGTACATAAGCATGTAATCTTTAGTCCTTCTCAAGTACTTAAGAATGTGCTTAACGGCTATCCAGTGCTCTAGACCTGGATTTGATTGATATCTGCTAACCATGCCAACGGCAAAACAGATATCTGGTCTAGTGCATAACATCGCATACATGAGACTTCCAACTGTCGAAGCATATAGAATTCCTGCCATGCGATTCCTCTCCTCCTGTATCTTAGGACACTGGTTCTTGGAGAACGCTAAACCATGCCTGAAAGGTAACAACCCTTTCTTCAAATTATCCATTGAAAACTTAGTTAACACTTTATCGATATAACCAGCTTGAGATAATCCCATTATCTTTCGCGTACAATCCCGAAAGAGCTTTATCCCTAGAATATAGCTCGCCTCTCCTAGATCCTTCATATCGAAAGTACTATCCAGCCAAACCTTGACCGTTGACAATGTCGCTACATCATTTCCAATGAGTAGAATGTCGTCAACGTAAAGCACAAGAAAAGCCACCACTTTTCCTTCACACTTCTTATATATACAAGGTTTATCCAGATTTTGTATAAAACCAAACGACTTGACCGCTTGGTCAAATCGGATGTTCCAACTTCTAGATGCCTGCTTAAGCCCATAAATGGACTTTTGCAACTTGCATACCAAGTTACCTTTCCGACCAGCTATGAACCCTTCTGGTTGTTACATATAGATGTCATCCTCAAGATTGCCATTCAAGAATGCAGTCTTGACGTCCATCTGCCAGATCTCATAATCTAGGCATGCAGCAATGGATAGGAGTATCCTGATGGACTTGAGCATGGCCACCGGCGAG